>OU026117.1:7885000-10385000 GCA_907269095.1 Blastobasis adustella | reverse complement strand
AACGGAGGGGGAAACCAATTTTTTTTATTTATACGCCTAGCCTGTCGCCGATTGGCTCGCCTGCGCGCTAACGTCCGTCGACGGCTTTCCTTCCGGTTTTTTTCTCTCCCTTTAATTGTGCTTACCGAGCGAAACGGCAGGGAGTTATTGAAAAAGTTGGCATTTTGTTCAACGCTCTCTGTAAAGCACGCGGGCGCTTTTAACAATCTTATTCTTTTGAATTTGCTGTTTCTGTAATTGTGAATTGTTTACGTCGGAATTTGTGATTTTTGAAAGTAGGTATGACACATTAATTGGCCGTGTGGTATCCGGCAGAGTAGTATAGCACCAACCCCTTACACTCATGGGTGTCGTACGAGGCGATTAATGTTTTCGAGGCAAAAAAATCTAGTCTCTGTAGGCTGGAAAACAGGTAGCAGTGTTGTCCATTGTAATATTTATAACACGCGATCTCCAACCCGCCTGCCAAGCATGGAGATTATGGCAATAAGCTCCTCTTTCATGGGAGAGGCCCTAAGTCCTGCAGTAGACTGTCATGGGCTGTGATGATGGCACATTCACGGTGACTGAAGTACCTACCTATTAGCCGCTGTGTATATGCGCTGTATGAACAGTATCTACAACAGCATACCTTTCGTGTAAAAGCGTTTATTCATATACACCAGATCTTTAGAGAAATTGGAATAATTTTCTCGGATCGGCCCTTTGTTTTATGTAAAATACCTGCCGATAGCTATCGACTGTAAAGACGCTAGGGAACTGCCCGTCTGCCTGCCTCACCGTCGCAATAGCAGCCAAATCGGAAGGAAAACAACTTGGTCCATTTACATTACATGGCTACATTTGGTTAAGAAGCCACAAGATACGAGCGAATGACAACGTACTGCGGTTCTGCAATTTTATTAGAAGGTACACTTATTCTATGGTGCCAGCTCTTACCTGAGGTTTGGCGACCACTCTTCGCACTCTATTATTCGCTACCGTTCTGAAAGGTGACTAGAGGTAAGTATTATGGCGAGTATTTACCGAGCGCGCTCCAAACATATGTAGTTTGATCATAATAATGAAAATATTACGCTATCAAAGCAGCAGAAACCAATATATATGCCTATAGTTTGTCACATTTTCGTTAAAATTGATCGTGTAAAACTGGGACTTTTTAGCAAGGGCTTTTGTGTATGAAAATCTTAATCCTAACCTTTATAACGATATATTTTAACAAAAATCGGAGAAACCACAGGCATATTGATTTCTGGATCACGTCTACAAAACTTCATTAGCTTTGATAGCGTGATATTGAAAATATGATCAAACTACGTTTGTATGGAACTCGGGAAACACTCCTCTTAAGCGTCGCTTAAAAGTGCAATCGGACATTTCAGTCTTAAATTGTAACTTAAAACTCATACACACGTATTTCTAACATCCTATGTCAACAACAGCCACTAGCTGCGCCAGCTGACGCCCCCGCTCCCGCTATAAACGCACACCACGCTAATGTCCGTCCAGGAGCGGTCGCGTGTTTTAATGGGAAAACGTAAAAAATGTATAATTAAAATGAATTGGTTACTTAGCAAAGTTCGGTTTCGCAGCCCGTGCCCCTGCCACGTTCGGTACCGAATGGGCGGAACACCGAAACTTCAAGTTTACACCTCAACCCCGATTACGCTTTAATATTTTAGTTTGTCTTTTTAGTTGGAAAGTTTTCGGGCGGGAATAGTTTAACTTGCTTTTGTTTGGAGCACCTGCTATTAAATTGCGAAAATAACAAGGTTGGGTTGCGAAATTGATCTACAAAAATAATAATATTGTAGTAGTTATTGTTGAAAAATAAGTAATGTTATCTGTTTTTGTTCTCAAGCAATAATTGTTTTACCTGTGATTACCAATCATTTGGAAATTATTGGATAAGTGTAGTGTAGGTATGGTGGACTGATGTGAATTTATATTAGAAACAGAAATTTTCTCAAAAAAAAAGAAATAAATGTTACAAAAAGTTTTCTTATGTTTCGGTTTGTGTATTAATCTTTGTAAAAGTTTCTAATTGTATCGAAAACATTTCGAAACTTTGTTTTATTGCTCCCATATCGGATGTTTCTAAATATTTACAAAAGTTTCTTAACACCGAGAGCATCTTACAAAGACAAACCCAAAAATAGACAAGAACAAAATAGTTACCATCTAATACACTGCAAAAATTAACATCGTCATTTGTGCTTACGGAAGACATGTATAAAGTTACCCTCACCATAAAGCCACGTCTCGCGTGTTTGTTTGACCTTACTAATAAACATCCTGCACCGGACTACAAGCGCCAAGGGCCTTTGTATATTGTCGATTTTCTTGGAATTCGCTCAAAGCTTTTGTTGATCCTCATTGCTTCCAAGTAGCAGCGCTGTCAGAGTCCATTCACCCTAGTTACTGACCTTTTGCCTGTTTAATGCAGCCGTTTTCAACACAAAATGTAAGAGTAGGGTATATGTAGTTTGGGTAAGCTAAGCGTGCTTTGTCTTCGATTCGGCCAAATTGTCACTTCTTTTCAGGGTCAAACCAAAGATTTTGACATGTAATTATTCTATGGGTCAAACGTAACCTCATTATTTATATTAGAACACTCAAGAGCATAAGTTAAAATATCTACTCACTTAATATATCTTGGCGTTAATGTCCCGGTTGTGCTTTCGAGAACGAGGGCCCGGGGTCCGCCTTGAGCATGATCCAGGATTTGGCGATCAGGTAATGACAGTGGAGCGACTACCATCTGACCTCCGTGACCCTGCTACCAGGGGATTCTGACCAGATTGGATCATGGTGACACATTCAGTTGCCTGAATTTGCAGGTTTCATCACGATGTTTTCTTTCACCGTAAGAGCATCGGTTAGTATTAAGTTAGAGTTATTGGTACTACTCACTCTACTTACTTACTATAAACGACGATATTTCATAAACTGGTAGAGATAGCTTAATGGAACAAAAAGTACACATATTAAAAAGAGTTTTAGTTTAATTTGATTAATATACTTCAACGTTCGTTTGACTTGATAGAACTATCATGAGTTGTTCAAATATCGTCGTCTTTGTCAGTGACTTGTTATTTTTGTTCATTAGTGTAGCTTTGCCTACGACTTCTATAGCTTTGTAAGGTCAAGCATTGGTCTTTTCTGGCAAATATATAAGCACTAATTTCGATATTTAGACCTTAAACTTATTATTTTCTTTAATTTTATTGATTAAATCTGAAGTCAACAGCGTAGTTACAAAAATAGCGTAGCTATACATCAAAGTAAATATTTACAGACTTCGGTCTGTAAATGTTCGCATTTACATATTTTACAGCGGCCTTTAACTGATGAACTGGTGTACACGTCTCGACATCGTAAGTCATTGTCATATTTATTAGTTTGGGATAATGGTCTTTACTATTTGTGGGAACACTTTTGAAGTCCCAAGAGCCTCCCCGTAGAAATGCTCGTACACACAACTTTATACTTGATCGAGGGTTATCCAACGTTCTTGGGTCGGTTAGATTATTGCAGAGGCAGAGACCCACAACCCAAAAAAATATTTGGTACTTACCTATATACTTATTACCTCCTCCTAGGTCCCTATAGAAAAATAGATACAGTAAGTGTCAAGTTATAATAAGTTGTAAGGAAATCACTTATTTAAGTTGTAACAATTTCAACAATTCAAACTATAAGATAACAATGTACAATAAGTAACCCTACTAACATGAGAGAAATATTCTCAAAGTGAAATTTGAATGAAGTCGTTATGTTTACTGATGTCGTAAGACTTCAAGCCCGAAAACATAAACAAGTTCGGGCCTGAAAGTCCTGAAACGTCTTTGTAACAGACCCTTCGTACCTTCTTTCTGTTATAAACGGTAGTAAAGTAAGCATAAAGTATTAAGGGGCGGGCAGGTCCGTATTCAGTCAGACCTCTACTTCGCAGTTCCGTTGGTTGAAGAGAAATTAAACTAAGTCATCAGGTGTAGCAAGGGGATACGTTTGGCGGAGAAGGGTTAAGGTAGCCGCCAATGTTGGCAAGCGAATATGGAGAAGGTGGAAAAGGGTAATTACCCACCTGGCCGGATGTTTGTTAGCAACCCATCTGACCCTGCTACCAGGGGAACCTGACCAGATTGGATCGCCTGAATGTGCAGGTTTCATCACAATGTTTTCCCTCACCGTAAGAGCATCGGTTACTATTCAACTAATGTACATAACTCAGAAAAGAGTCATTGATAAATGGCGCAGCAAGATTTGAACCCGGTACTTCTCACTTACAAGTTGAATAACCTAACCGCTCGGCCACCGACGCTCCTTAAATCAGGGCAGTTTATATTACTATTTAAGATATTCAACATCTAAATATACAGCAGCATTTATGGAGGCTTTAATACGTCTCTGAGCCTGTCAAGTTTAGTGTGGGCACCTCCAGTAACTATGGCTTTATTGGTTACCCGATGACGTCACAAATCTCCAGCTCCGCAACATAACCGTAAAACGCAGTCCGCTATGAATTGCTTACGGTGGGAAGTTTCTCTTCCGTTAACGTTTATTCATTTACTAGGATTCGCCGACAAATCCCTCCGTCCATAATTTTAATATGAGACGGCTGAATTGTGGTGCTAAGAGCGCTAGTCTAAATTTCATTGTCTGGAATTGCGTTACAAATTTTAGTAGATCGTTCTTGTAGGATATCTATTTACAGAAATAATATTACATTCAAATTCATCTATAGGTAAATCTATGTTAAAATGGAATCCTGATTATCTAACATTTATTGTAATCTGAAAGTAAAACTATGTTAATTAATATACCTGATTATCTAACATTTATTTATTTATTTAATTTAATTTATGCCTTGTGGCACTTTTGTCCATGCATCACTTAGGGGGCCCACTGAAAACCAGCGTCATTGCGACTGTCGTGGCATATGCTGAGTGTGGTCCCATCGCACTCTCCACATGGCACAGGTAACGAGATTATAGTCTATTTTTTCCGTGTATTTGTGTCTCTGTCTTACTTTTTTCTATGAATATTTTTTATGTTGTGTCGTGTGTCTGAGTGGAAATAACGTTTTTTCCTTTGCTTTAAATACTTTAATGAAAAATATACAAAAAATAAAAATTAAAACAGTGTCACAAAGTAAATAAAATCTAAATGGTTGCCTTGCGGGAGTGTACTCAGAATGCTGGCAGCGTTATCGCGTTATTACCTTATAAATTGATATACATCATAATACCGTTAAGAAATAGTTAAACAATGACGAAGTAAGAACAACTTTTTAGTCCAGAATTTTCCAAACAATCGCAGTGGTCAGATTGATGGACAGACTAGTCTGGCCACCGGGATTTTTTCCCGTAGGCCAGATTTATTTGACAGATGGAAAAGATATAGAAAAAAAACATAAATATCGAATTAAAAAAAAATGAAAATATTCAATTACAGTTCAACAATAATTAAAACATACCTATTTAAGTTTATTAGGCTCTACATCTCCACCCAAAATGGGGACAATGACGCATATAGCTATGCTATACAACGAAATAGCTGTCCCTTAAGTCCATCACTACATATTATAAAACAAAGTCCTACACCGCTTCTGTCTGTCTGTTAGTTTGTGCGTGATAAACTCAAAAACGACTGAACTGATTTTGGATGGATGCGGTTTTCACCAAAAGGCAGAGTGATTCATGAGGAAGGGTTTGGTGTATAATTTGTTTAGGTTGCTAGCGGTGTGAAGCCGGACCTGACGATTCTGATTGGGACCTGAGGACCTGACCTGAGTCTACATGCTTAACATACAGCACAGCAGTACGAAGGACTGCAGGTTCTACAAGGAGGAAACTACTGATGCGCAAACGTAGCATCCATCTTGGTTAATGCCAGCTACAACCTCATGAGGTGTATGACGTCAGTGCTAAGAACATAATGCATAATGCACAGAAGCTGTTGGGATTGCCATTGTAAGCTTGATGCGATCACAATACATCAGTAATGGTCGCAGTGATACTAGGACGTCCAGCCTTAAAAAGTCCACTTAACATAACAGTATTGTTATGTTAAGTGCTTCTAGCGTTATAAATCAGTCTAAAACCTCATAAATACTGAATTAATTTTAATAAGATTTTCACGGTAAGATATCCAATAAGACTATGATTACCTCTGTATCTAATTAATTTCTTCAATACGATAGGTCTTTCTCGTATACTGATTTTTTATAAGCTGTTCTGATCGCAGCTCTTTTTGTAAGGAAAACACTCTCCTATTTATAAAAAAGATTTCTTTTTGGAAAACACCTCATAATTGTACCATAGATTTATAGAACAATATAACGTAGATGGAAGCCAAAGAGCTTTTTAGGTCACCTAGAAGTTTTTATTTTATTATTGGACTAGACAGGCATTTGACCGCCATCTCACCTGGTGGTAAGTGACGATGCGGCCGATGATGGAGCATGCCTGTCTTGGAACAGCCTATTCACTCTGGCCTTGAAGGCGTCCAAATTATAGTTATCAGGGAACACACTAGCGGGTAATGCGTTCTATTCCTTGGCCGTACGCATTATAAAGGTTGAACTAAAGCGGCTCGTGCGGATAACTGGAAGATCCACTACATAAGGATGAAGCGCTCGCCCGGATTTAATTTTTGACTTTAATATCGATATAATCGTTTAAGCGGAGTTTATAAAACTTGGGGTACTAATTTACCTAGGGGGTCTCAATATACATATGGCGATCCCCTAGGTAAATTAACGCCATCACACACCTTTGGTTTACAAACCAAAGGTGTGTTTATTTTAAATAGTTTTTGAGTTATGAAGTTAAAAATGGCCACAAATGTTTCGTGTTATTATACACGGGTGCTGCTGGCCAGTTATCTTTTCTTGGCTTGAACTTGGCTTGACACGCGGGTCTAGATAAACTATTATAGATAAACAAACTACTTCACAATATGCATCACTTCACTATCTATACGTAGGTCTACTACAGATGTTCATATCCGTATTTAGTGCTATCTCTAAACGCCATGACGCGAGATAGTGCGTAGCTAATGCAGCAATTAATCCGCCATTATTCAATTAAGTGTCAATATTAGATGTTAACTAGTTGCTTGGTTTGTATGGTAGGTGATCTTGCCATAAACATACATGAGTCAAAGTGCGTAAGCGTATGAATAGTAGTTGGCTACTGTAGGTAGTTAGCATATTTTTTATTTAGTGACAGGTTTGTTGGTTATGTTAATAGGGGATTTTTAGATAGCTATTTAATAACTAAAAAGTATGTTGTTCGGCGTATAGGTCCCGCCACGTAAGAATAATGCTGGCCGTTTTTAAAATATGAGACAAAAAATATAACAAATTGATTGTATGAAGGGCACAACCACTATCGCTCAGCGTTCTTTTTACGTGACAGGAACAATACCTTACTAGATGGCGCTGCTTATACAGGATTCTCAAGTATTGAAATTGGTAACCAACGTTACTTTAAAAGGTGTTTCGTGAAAATATACTTAGTTTTAGTATATTTTCTGAGAAGGAAGCGCAAAATGTCTACATTTTTATACCTATATCTAATCTAAACGGTCTCGTTTAGATTTATTTTCGAGAATCGTGTCTAATCAACGCCATATATTACAATTATTAGAACTATTTCTTTCTTTTTAATCGGCTCTGAAAAATCTCCTGTTGGTTTAATACCTACTAGTTTTATACTGCTTGAAATAATGCGAAACAAAATCGCCTTTTTACGAAACTGTAGGGTACTAAAAGTTTCCTGGAAAATCCACAAGTGTGAGTTACCAGATTACAGGTTGGCACTCATTAAAAGTTTCCGTTAGTTTTACAACTTTTGATTTATTGCTTGTCGGTTTGCTATAGAGAGACCTTCCATGACATTATAGACTGAATTATACTTATATTTAGTCCCCTCCCCCTCCCCATTTGAACTGTTAGAGGGGGCTGCGACTGTGAATGAAAGTTTATACATTTTTTTTTATAGGTTAAAGAAGAATAATAATGTAATAATTTTAGTACAATAAAGTTTTTAAATAAATAAATATATAAATAAAATAAGAGCGTTAGGAATCTTTTTTAACGCTGAGGATCCTGTAGGCCAATAAATGTTTCCATTCCGATAGGGTATTCTCCGATACGACCTTGCAGATTACTTGGGAGAGGCTAGACATTACCGAGGCACCGCGTGGAATCCTCTTAATTAGAGGGTAGGAATTTTTTAAGACGCCTAGTCTCTCTCAAACCGCACAGCCTTCCGGAGGGGTGTTAGAAGATGCAGAAGCGGAAATAGAAGGTTGTGGTACTAGTTGGGGCCTCTGTAAACCGGTCTTATGCGCCCTATCATCGTGTGTAGCCCCCGCATACCCTTAAAGTACCGGGAATATATAATGCACAGCACAGAATCCACAGAGGATTCTTGAGAGGATTTCAGGAGGATTATTGCTCAGCTGACTGCCCAGAACGGGAGCTACACTTATAGATGGTCCGGCCTGCGACATGCATCAAGGTGAGATTTTTAAATATTATCTAAAGAAAAACTATAAATAAATATTCCTAAGTTACAATCTAACACAACTTAAAGTCATAAAACATTATGAAAATAGTAATATGGACAGCAGCAGACACGTTCACAGCATGCGAATGGGCACATGTGCGCTATGTTTATGTAAAAATCTTTGTGTATTCTCCAGCAAAACCTTAGAAGAAAAAAATCGCATGTTCTTCCTCACCGAGGCCCTTTCAACGGGGGCCATTGCCGAGCAACCCTTGCGTTGCTACGGTGATCACAGTATGGCGTCGTGTTAAAGCTTGCAAAAAATAATAATATACCTACACCGGCTTGAATCAGGGCGCACGCCCAGCACCGCCTACACTCACACTGTCGCAGCAATATTGCAAAAAGGTAGGAAATTGCAAAATTGGTGACCTAGAGCTACGAAACTATTTAAAAACAATTAACTTGTTGTTGGTTCAATGTGAGATTTTCCGAAAGCTGATTAAAAAGAAAAAAATAGTTCTACTAATTGTAATAGGTAGATGGCGTTAGATGTATAAAAATATTGCGCTTTCTTCTCAGAAAGGTACTAAAACTTAGTATCTTTTCGCGAAACACCTTTTCTTACAAATAACTTCGATTACAAAATTCAATACTTGAGAATCCTGTCTAAGCAGCGCCTTTAAGTAGTTGTCTGAAAATCTTAGGAAAAGGGCAACGGCATCTAGCTTATACAGTCAAGTCTCCCGTTATGAACCGTAACAATAATACGTCCCAGCTTCAGATAAAGAAATATATAACGTTCAATAATGTTTATTTTAAGGCCGCATCTTGTCTTGTCTTGAGTCGTCCTCTATCTAGTGGTTACTCTATTCCCCCACAATAGTATGATATTATAGGTTCTATTGCGACTTCTTGGAGCAATCCGAAAGCTCAGTTCCGTGCTTTTTATTGCATTACTCTATCACTATATACTCACAGGAATTTGCTACATATTACACTATCACTAATGTGAATCAAACCTGAAATATACAATAAAACAGGAATTTAACAATAACCACAACCGCACTCCACAAATTCCCGACAAAAATTCCTTTAAAAATGTTTTCCGCAAAGATATGTTTTCTTTGCTCTTCGACTTTTTTATATTGAATAAAATAAAGCCGCTTTCCTCGTCTGTCTGAATTTCCGCTAACTGCTTCCGCAACGGATTTTGATACAGTTTTCACTATCATTTAGATAATTTCTTCCGGAACATTAATGTTTACCCGTGTGAAGCCGTGCGAGTTGCTAGTACCTATACTATTAATTATTGGTGAATATACCAATGATTGAGGAAGCGCTGCTAGCTCGGCTCAGAATTTTTGGCATATTGGCTCTTGAAAACATTTGGAATTTAAATATTTCAATTATGGGCAGCAGCGTTTGTTTAGTACTGCCACCACCACCTCGCCTCTAGTTAGCAGAAAGTCTTCGGCATACCGAAATATCAAGAAGCGAATTAAATATTATTTTGCCCTTCGGTTCTACATCTTGCTAGGGTGGTGTACCTGCTACGTTCATGTTTCAAATCAGCAATCCAGTACTTTTTGTGTGATTGGCGAACAAACTTCTAAACAAGCGAGTAGGTTAAGTATAAAACTTTTCATAAAAATAATTTCAATTTATATACTTATGCATAATACTTATCTATAGATATTGTGAAAATTCGACACGTACTATAAAAATTAAAACATCAAGATTTCACAACTTAATTTGGCGTGGACCGTGATTTTGCAAGCGGGGCTGCGATATATTTCCACTAGGTTATGATAAGGTTATAGATTATATATTACAGCATCTATACATATATCGATCCATAAGGGTCGATATTAGGAGGTATTGTACAAAGAATTTTTAATAGGTAAATAAAACCATCACAATACCATAGAACAAGACCTCCGACAACCAAAACTGCGACTCACGCCCTGGCCACACGAAACCCACCTTGTCCCAGGAAATAATTTCAACGCGTCGTCCGCCGCCAAACAAGTCTTTTTACCAACGGCAGACAATCGAGCGACTCAATTTCACGGTGAGCCGAACCCAAAAAGGTCCGCGACACACGTAGCTAGGTAGATACGTACCTGGGATCAAACGGTCGGCTGAAAGGAACCGATCGCCACAAATTGACTACCCCCACCCTTGGCCGGTACGTTCCGCGGGAAATATTGAATAGAATCTGTAAATAAGGAACGGGCCTCGCCGATATCGGGACGGATAGATAAATAAATGAAATACGGCATTCAGTTTCGATTTAGGTCGGTTTATTTTCCAATATTGTGCTTTGTGACTCGATGCATTGAGATGTAAAACTCGTTAGTTTATTAACGATGTAGCAAGTTTGTAGCCTTACTATCTGTACAATTAAAAAAATAATATCATAATAAATAGTAATAATATTAGTGGACAATTTCACACAGCGCCATCTAGCTCCAAACCAAGCACAGCTTGTACTATGGGTGCTAAATAACTTATATACTACATATATACAAGTATAAATATAAATGATGGCATCACCGTACTATGAGGAATATGGAGTAGAATACAATAAAGCAATTGTCTTACCGAAACTGTACCTAATATAATGAACGATAACCATCGATTGCGGTTAATCGAAGCTGTTCCGCAAATAAGTACATACTCCCATCATAATATCTATCTTGAATCATTCATGTGCCTATGAACACTGCAAACTTGCTGCACACTTAAAATTCCACATCACCGTTTAGAACACCATTCTGCAAACGCCTCGTCTATCTCTTCTATAGCCGATTGGACACTGACTTGGCACAAACAAGATAAATTGAGAAGACTTGGGGTCGGAACACCTTCCATCTTTATCTCTAACAAGACCCTCTGGACAATCTTCTGGGACGGTTTCATTACCGTCTGCGTTAGTTATTCTACCATGTAATCGTGGTTCAAAAATTTCCACTTCACCTTTGGGCTCATTTCCTGATCTTTTATTATTGTTATCCATGTCTACAGGTAAAATGGGTATGACATTATCCAGGTTTTCGTCAGTAATTTCAGTGGGCGAAGGATCGTCATCTATACCTCTGTTGTCCTCGTCTTTCCTTTTCCGATTGATAAAAGTGTCATAAACATACTTCTTGTATAAGTAAAGGACTTCACTGAAACATTTCTGTAGAACGTCACCATTTTTCACAACAATGTCTTTTTGTGTTCCCTTATCGTTTTTTGATGGAAATATGTTTATTTTATTCACCAAAGCGCTTGCGAATATCTCGTTCCAGGTAACGATTTTGTCGTCTTTAGAATTATGTTGTTCCAAATTTTGCAATCTCCTTAAAAGTATCCTTTGTTCGTTTTGAATCATTTTGCTCCTTGTATTTTCCACGATAAAGTTGTTCGACTCTCCCATGAGGATTATGGCGATGCTGAGTGCGAGGTGCACCTTCATGTTTGTGCTGTTTTATCACGCTTTTTTATATGTTGCTTGCCGTGGGTTGGAACTAACTAGCTACTACAGTAACTGAGATAACGTAGATACCGTGCAGTGTCTGTTATAGAGTACCGTCGGGCACTGAGTGCTATACAAACACTTAAAGTGGCCGTGATTGATGAGGTGATTGATCCTATTATTGTTGGCTCTCGACGCCCGCTTCTTCGTATTGCTCTACATTGCCTAATCCCACAGGATTATTTTATCCTGGATAGTTAATAACATAATAAAAGTGTGCGACATTTCCTTACCTGTATACCTGGAGTACCTATTCGTAGATAAGATACAAGGTTAACTGGAATATATTTTATGTATATCACCACATTAATACATATTATCGATGTAATGCAGTCGTAAAAATATAAAATTTATACTATACTTTAGAGTCTGAAGTTTAGACATTGTACATGTTAAAGCTCCGGAGGTACAGTTATCGAATTGTAAGATATGTAGTATTTAGACATAATATATTATGTAGATTATTGTACTTATAATGAATGATTTACAAATAGCTAATTTAGCCCATTATAACGTAAATGTTTTCCACGGAACTGTACACCAAACTTTATCAGATAAAGATAACCATAGAACAAACATTAACAGTGACGCACAGTTATAAAACCATGGTCAACAAAATTGAACAAAACAATATTTTACCCGATAGGATGTGGTTAAGAATGTATCAAGGCCATAAATTCATTTGTTTGTTCTAAATTAGTCACTGTTTTACTATAAGCTAGAGGTACTATCAGGGGGCTACTTTAGGGCTCGGATGTAAGGGAACTCTCACATTAAACCCTATTGTAATTTGATTCGGATAGAATAAACACTGCGAGATTTTATATCAGCAGTCCGCCTGGGAAAGCAGCACCGCCTTATCTATTTCTGCCGCCAAGTAACAATGCTTGCATTGTTGTGTTCCGGTTTGAGGGATAAGGTAGTTTATCTTAGTCCTCACAGTGACGACGCACCTGCGGTTTAGCATTTTTATTGGCTACAACCTAAATGCCCCAGGTTAGGCGTAAAAATAATCAGACAGACAGGTTGTGTTGTTATTGTATGTACATTATTATGTTATTGTTTATTTATATTGGCCTAATTAGTACTTCATCGTTAATGGTACTCTCAATGAGTGTTCTAGGAAAGCAGCAGTTCGAGAAGAGTGGCGCCGGATAGTGAAGCGTGCTGCCAACCCTTAACAAAGAAGAAGAGAATTAGTACTTCTAGATGTAAGCTGGTTATCTGGAGCACAGGCAGTAAGTAGCCTTACCAGAACCAGCCCCCCTTCACAACTGTAATGGTTAAAGTTAATAAAATATATTTGTAATTTTTAATTTCAATACTTTTGCATTACTAATATTAGTTTTGATTGGAGTACCTTAGT
The DNA here is from genome assembly GCA_907269095.1 of Blastobasis adustella. Lineage (NCBI taxonomy): Eukaryota > Metazoa > Arthropoda > Insecta > Lepidoptera > Blastobasidae > Blastobasis > Blastobasis adustella. The sequence goes on along the minus strand of OU026117.1, from coordinate 10,371,589 downwards.
TACCTTCTTTAATTACGCCAGTCAACTGATGCTGCTGCGTTTCAGAGATGGTGGCAGTCCACTGTTAGACATGAGTCTCCTCCACATCAGAGGACGATTTTTCCTTAAGTAATCTCCACTTTGCAGGGGGTTAGATATCGCAGTGTTAAAAAAATATACAATATACAGAAAACGCTGTTATTTCTACGGAGGTCCTAGCTGGTCAGCCTCTAACACCTGTATTCACAAACATCATTACCTATGGTATCTAAGTGGACCGAGTGCTAGATAAATGGTGAAGAAAGTATTTTGACGGCGTGTGCGTTTGTACGCCGCAATCGTATTCCATTTGCTGTATAAAAATATATTATTTGTTTGGCTTTCAAAATACAATTTTAAAAGTCGAGTGAAGTGAAGATTATCTATTTTAAATTGATAATAATATTATAAATACGACAGTTTGAAAAGATAATTTGATAGATATATGTTTTTAGTCCTTCAAGTAAAAACTACGTAACGGATTCTGATGTAGGTAATTTTGTGGTATTGTGAGTCCGTAACTTTGGTTCGAACTACAAATGATCGATTATCGGTAGTTCGACAGATCGTTGCTTCGACGAATTATTTTTAGAAATCGAGTTTGTGCGACAAACTTTTGTGCGAAAGAACAATAGTGCTTTATAATACAGATCTAATAGTGCTATATAATCCTTGTGGTGCGTCTGTGGATCCACTAGGGCACCACGGTCTTTCATGTACCCGCAGCGCAGGCCGAATCTCCAGGCACGCGGCAATCAATGACATCATTCGTAGGGCACTTGTCTTGATTGTGCAAGCGGGTCTGCTATATACTTCCACAAGATATGATAATATGTAAATCGATCTATAATAGTCGATATTAAGAGACATTGTACCCAGAATATTATTTAATAAATAATAACATCACAATACCATACTGCGACAACCAAAACTGCGACTCACGCCCTGGCGCCACGCGAACCCCACCTTGTCCCAGGAAATAATTTCAACGCAGCGTCCGCCGCCAAACAAGTCTTTTTACCACCGGCAGACAATCGAGCGACTCAATTTCACGGTGAGCCGAACTCCAAAAGGTCCGCGACACACGTAGCTAGGTAGATACGTACCTGGGATCAAACGGTCGGCTGAAAGGAACCGATCGCCACAAATTGACTACCCCCACCCTTAGCCGGTCCGTTCCACGGGAAATATTGAATAGAATCTGTAAATAAGGAACGGGCCTTGTCGATATCGGGACGGATAGATAAATAAATGAAATACGGCATTCAGTTTCGAATTAGGTCGTTTTATTTTCCAATAGGTATATTGCTTTGTGACTCGATGCATTGAAATGTAAAACTCGTTAGTTTATTAACGATGTAGCAAGTTTGTAGCCTTACTATCTTTACAATTAAAAAAATAATATCATAAATAATAATAATAATAGTGGACAATTTCACACAGCGCCATCTAGCTCCAAACCAAGCAAAGCTTGTACTATGGGTACTAGATAACTTAGGTATATACTACATATATAAAAGTATAAATAAAAATGATGGCATCACCGTACATTGATAAAAAATTATCTTACCGAAACTGTACCTAATATAATGAACGATAACCCTTGACTGCGGTTAATCGAAGCTGTTGCGCAAATAAGTACATACTTCTATCATAATATCTATCTTGAATCATTCATGTGCCTACGAACACTGCAATACACTTAAAATTCCGTATCACCGTTTAGAACACCATTCTGCAAACGCCTCGTCCATCTCTTCTATAGCCGTTTGGACACGGATTTGGCACCAACCTGATGCATTGAGAAAACTTGGGGTCGGAACACCTTCCATCTTTATCTCTAACAAGACCCTCTGGACAATCTTCTGGGACGGTTTCATTACCGTCTGCGTTAGTTATTCTACCATGTAATCGTGGTTCAAAAATTTCTACTTCACCTTTGGGCTCATTTCCTGATCTTTTATTATTGTTATCTATGTCTACAGGTAAAATGGGTATGACATTATCCAGGTTTTCCTGAGTAATTTCAGTGGGCGAAGGATCGTCACCTATACCTCTGTTGTCCTCGTCTTTCCTTTTCCGATTGATGAAAGTGTCAAATACATACTTCTTGTATAAGTAAAGGACTTCACTGAAACATTTCTGTAGAACGTCACCATTTTTCACAACAATGTCTTTTTGTGTTCCCTTATCGTTTTTTGATGGAAATATGTTTATTTTATTCACCAAAGCGCTTGCGAATATCTCATTCCAGGTAACGATTTTGTCGTCTTTAGAATTATGTTGTTCCAAATTTTGCAATCTCCTTAAAAGTATCCTTTGTTCGTTTTGAATCACTTTGCTCCTTGTATTTTCCACGGTAAAGTTGATCGACTCTCCCATGAGGATTATGGCGATGCTGAGTGCGAGGTGCACCTTCATTTTTGTGCTGTTTTATCACGCTTTTTTATTTGTTGCTTGCCGCGGGTTGGAACTAACTAGCTACTACAGTAACTAAGATAACGTAGAGACTGTGCAGTGTCTGTTATAGAGTACCGTCGGGCACTGAGTGCTATACAAACACTTAAAGTGGCCGTGATTGATGAGGTGATTCATCCTATTATTGTTGGCTCTCGACGCCCGCTTTTTCGTATTGCTCTGCATTGCCTAATCCCACAGGATTATTTTATCCTGGATAGTTAATTACATAATAAAAGTGTGCGACATTTCCTTACCTGTATACCTGGAATACCTATTCGTAGATAAGATACAAGGTTAACTGGAATATATTTTATGTATATCACCACATTAATACATATTATCGATGTAATGCAGTCGTAAAATATAAAATTTATACTATACTTTAGAGTCTGAAGTTTAGACATTGTACATATTAAAGCTCTGGAGGTACAGTAATTTAATTGTAAGAAATGTAGTATTTAGACAAAATATATTATGTAGATTATTGTACTTATAATGAATGTAATTTACAAATAGCTAATTTAGCCCAAACACCAAACTTTATTAGATAAAGATAACCATAGAACAAACATTAACAGTGACGCACAGTTATAAAATCATGGTCAACAAAATTAAGCAAAGCAATATTTTACCTGATAGGATGTGGTTAAGAATGTATCAAGGACATAAATTCATTTGTTAGTTCTAAATTAGTCACTGTTTTACTACAAGCTGGAGGTACCACCAGGGGGCTACTTTAGGGCTCGGATGTTAGGGAACTCTCACATTAAACCCTATTGTAATTTGATTCTGATAGAATAAAGACTGCGAGATTTTATATCAGGAGTCCGCCTGGGAAAGCAACACCGCCTTATCTATTTCTGCCGCCAAGCAACAATGCTTGAATTGTGTTCCGGTTTGAAGGATAAGGTAGCCAGCGCAATTACAGGCATAAACCATTTTATCTTAGTCCTCACAGTGACGACGCACCTGCGGTTCAACATTTTTGTTGGCTACAACCTAAATCACCCAGGTTAGGCGTAAAAAAAAACAGACAGACAGGTTGTGTTGTTATTGTATGTACATTATTATGTTATTGTTTATTTATATTGGCCTAATTAGCACTTCATCGTTAATGGTACTCTCAATGAGTGTACTAGGAAAGCAGCAGTTCGAGAAGAGTGGCGCCGGATAGTGAAGCGTGCTGCCAACCCTCAACTTAGAAGAAGATTATTAGTACTTCTAGATGTAAGCTGGTAATTTGGAGCACAGGCAGTAAATAGCCTTACCAGAACCAGCCCCCCTTCACAACTGTGCTGGTTAGAGTTAATAAAAAATATTTGTAATTTTTAATTTCAATACTTTCGCATTACTAATATTAGTTTGGATTGGACTACCTTAGTTACCTTCTTTAATTACGCCAGTCAACTGATGCTGCTGCGTTTCAGAGATGGTGGCAGTCCACTGTTAGACCTGAGTCTCCTCCACATCAGAGGACGATTTTTCCTTAAGTAATATCCACTTTGCAGGGGCGTTAGATATCACAGTGTTTAAAAAATACACAATATACTGAAAACGCTTCTGTTTCTACAGAGGTCCTAGCTGTTCAGCCTCTAACACCTGTATTCACAAACATCAAATAAAGTAGTAGGCAGGGGAGGGGATCATTTTTAATTTTGGACCACCTAAGTGGTTCAGTTGGTCAATATCCGGTATGCCACGTAGAGGTACTTTATTCGATTCCCGGTCGGGCAAAAATGGAAATGAAGAATATTAATTTCTGTTACGTATTTGGGTGTTGCATATATAGAAAGTAAGCAAGCTTTGCTTACTTTGGAGCTACATGGCTCTGCGTGATTTGTTAAAGCAAAAAAATAAATGGTCCTAAACACGAAGGGTTGCCAATCGCCACGCAAGTATTGACAGTTGGAACCTTGGCGTTCGCACTGTGAGACCTCATAGTACCGTTTTTCAATACTGGCACAATACACTAATGCCTACTATAAAGTATATTGGGATACGAGACACTTACTAGTCACCTTTACGATATCGACAAACGGGTTGGAGCAATACATACTCTACTCGGACTGAAAATATAAACATGAATAACATGAGCACATATATAAGATAAGCACGTAATTTCCTGCCGTTGATACGTTTGAAATATTATTTGTAGAGCATTTACACAGAGTTTACTTTCGCAATAATGGCTGACATAAAAATTGTTTACACGATTGTTAATGTCAAATTTTTTTTATGAATAAAGAACTTACCTATGATATCTAAGTGGGTCGAGTGCTAGATAAATGGTGAAGAAAGTATTATTACGGCGTGTGTGTTTGTACGCCGCAATCGTATTCCATTTGCTGTGTAAAAATATATTATTGGTTTGACTTTCAAAATTCAATTTTAAAAGTCGAGTGAAGTGAAGATAATATATTTTAAATTGATGATAATATTATAAATACAACAGTTTGAAAATATATTTTGATATATGTTTTTAGTCCTTCAAGTAAAAACTGCGTAACGGATACTGATGTAGGTAATTTTGTTGTATTGTTAGTCCGTAACCTTGGTTCGAACTACAAATGATCGATTATCGGTAGTTCGACAGATCGTTGCTTCGACGAATTATTTTTAAAAATCGAGTTTGTGCGACAAACTTTTGTGCGAAAGAACAATAGTGCTATATAATACAGATCTAATAGTGCTATATAATATAGAATAATAGTAATGCGACGAATGTCCAATAAATTACTCCTGCCTAATTAATGGACTGTTCCTAGAATATCCACATAATCTGCACTATCATACTGTATTCTCTCGTACAATATATTTAATACTAAAATTTGCATGTTAGTTCATAGTCTAAGACACGGCCATAGTATTATTTTCCCTCATGTGTTATTCAGAAAAATCGTGCTTCATACGAGAGATTATGATTGAAATAAGAAAAAATATGATTTAAAACTAGTGGACTCGGCGCAACTTCGTTTTCGTATACCTACTTACCCCTCTTATTCTTACTTTACACCTCTTGAACCACTCTATCTATTGTTGAAAACCGCATTAAATCTGAAGCGTAGTTTAAAAGATCTAAGTGTTCATAGACACATACATAGATACATAGGGAAGCAAGGGAAGGAATTTTGTTTTATACTATGTAAAAATAGATAGATACTCGTTATCATAAACGCAAAAGTTCGTGAGTATGGATAAAAATAGGTATGAATGATCGCTTTTAAAAAGAAAATAAACGACGGTTATTTCGATAAAACTTCACACTTAACTTACAATGTTAGTGTAGTGTAAGTACCACTTTACACCTGGCACACCTGACTATCACACGCCTAACTTACTAACTTACAACTCGAAAATTTAAAGGATGAGAGAATATCAAGTGCGTAATAATCAAATACCATAATGTAGGTAGTGATAGACATAAGCTAGTAAGCAATACATCTACTTCGAAATATAATGTTAATCCCTATAATCCGTAGAATGTGACTCCAGTCAATCCAATTTCACGCCACGGGCCCGATCGGGCCCTGCCAAACAGAGTACCCATACTCTCGGATTATTTCGACCACGTCCTTCCAAGGTTATCTCAGTGTGACGGAGTAAATTGAGAAACTTGAAACATTGAATAGTAATGTGTTGCCCTAGGACAAATACGTGCATAGACAATATTTTGTCTCAACTGTGGCGTCTATGACGAAGCAAAAATAGAAGTATATGTATCTTTGTTGCAAGTAAGGTAATTACGTCGTTTGATTTGTTTTGGTGGTTTAAATAACACTGGATTTTAGATTGTGAGGTTGTTGCAACGTAATATGATGACTAATAATGCTTGTAATGTCTTGGAATTTACAAAATACATTCAGATTGATTCAGTTGGTTATCATGCCGGTCTGCCACGCAAAGCTCCCTGGTTCGATTCCCGGTCGAGCAGAAATTGCAATGATGAATTTAATTTCTGTTACAGATTTGGGTGTTATATGTATAATAAGAATATATTTAAAAGTATGTAAGTAGTTTATCTATTATCTGGCACCCTTAACACAAGCTTGGCTTACTTTGGGGCTAGATGGCGCTGTGTGAATTATCCAAGCATATTTATTATTTATTTATTTATATTTGTTTCAAACTAAACTCGCGTTGTTTACACATATTATTTCTCTATAAACCTTTTCGATTTGTCCGATTCTGCAGTCTTCTCGTGACTCTGTAACCCTACCGACGTCGGGAAAACAAATCGAAAATGTACGTCGCGTAAGTCCTGTTTAATGTAATAATATTTATTTATAGATTCAGATCCAGTCCTTTCGGATTAATTACCGTTTTATACATGAGATGTATTTGCTTTAGATAGGCTGTATTGATACATTATTTCCGACACGTACATGGCAATTGCGTGCCGGCTCGGCCGGAGTGGTTCGTAGCGAAATAATATCGCTTGCAAGCTACGACACGAGATTTCCCGCGAGGCAGCGCCTTGGCGTGCGTAATTATATCTGTTTCTGTTACAAATATGGCTGTTCCACGTCTGCAACTCTTTTGGGAAGCCAAGGAGATTTTTTCTATCTTATTTATTTTGGTAATACGTCATTAGTACTGGCCCTTGTTAGGCTTGAATTTGACAGCATAGTTCAGTTGTATTGTGCGGCGTAGTTGCGTTAAATGCATTGCATTTCTTTTCATTGATAAATTCCTTGCACATACCCAAAGTAGGTATTAGATATACGCCAGTAGCAAGCCAGTCGTAAGTATAAAATATCCAAATCATCGTACTGCATTGTCAGAGTTGTAAAATGTCAAGTGCGAGAATTACGTTATTCTACGTCATCGAATACAAAAAAAAATTTATATTTGGTAGCGTTAGTAGAGGTTTAGGAGACACACAAAACCTTTCTTGTACTTGATGACATTGGATAACTTAAGGCGCTCTCAATGTCTATTATGGCTGGTTATACATTTGTCAAGTGTTGTGTAGTATAGTTGACAAGTAAAGTGACAGATGTCACAAATATATCTGACTCATGGACTTATTACCCCATTACTTTTGGGTAGTAAGTCCATGATTTGACTCGATGACGGCGTCGCTGTTGTTGGCAACGACATGACATTTCAAAATGACGACACTCAGTTACAGTTTTGGCCGTCGCTGTTTACACCGGTCTAGCTGCTCACTTACTTGTCAACTATGCTAAATACTTGACCAATGTAAACCAGCCATTGAAACGTTTAATAGGTCAATATCTTAAAATGTTGAAGGCAAATCAAACCAGCCCAAAACTCGATACATTTGCATTGTTTCAATCGAAGTTTCAAACCAAGTTGTTATCAAAGTAATAATGGATTTCGTTACACGTTCCAGTTTGGTCAGTCAGTGTAAATAAACAAAAGCTTGTGAACGTCTTTGCCTTCAGACAATAATTTTCCATCCCCTATTTCACCCCCTTAAGCATGATTTTTTTTGTTTTGGATCACATTTTTGATTAGGTACTCGTAGTGCAAAGTATTTTTGCATTTTCAAATACATACCTACATGCTTACCCTTGGAGGCGAATTTTTAAAAGTAAAATAAATCAATTGAATCGCACCAATAATTTGGTAACATAATTGATTCCTTCAAAGAAGTTTCAAGCCCATCAGGTGGCCCGCTTACCTGTTTGTCTGCCGAATAACATAAAAAAAAATTCGTTGAAGGAGTCAACTTGACTTGAATGTCCTGAAATCCATTCTTACTGTTCACTTATTTATCCATGTGAAATTGCATGCTTTTAGTCGTAGCAGATTTAGCTATGGTATGTCATCAGCATACAATTTCTCTATGACTGGCAGTTGGTCCTTTTCGAAGTTGCATTTTTTTTTAATTTAAACACAAACCGTCGAGTCACCCAAGTCTACCTTCGGTAATTTACCACTAGTGGCTGCGTTAAAAAATGACGCCACTAATATACCACCTCGACTAATTGGTGAACTAGTTGCGCCGCTAATTGCCGCTGGGGCTCTGACAGGCGCCCGATGAGCCGCGCTAACGATTCAAGGGCCGGAGTCAGTCGGGCGGTCGGGGGTCAGAGTTAGGTTTAAACATATTTATTCCCATAGTCGAAAGACAAAAGTCCAAATTTCGTTATTGAGTAGGATATTACATATCTCTTTCAATCGTCAAAGAGGAGGGGGTAGGAAAGTAGGAAGGAAACACACAGTGACATGTTGGCCGCCCCATGGCCGCAGCATACCCACATAATAATAACATAAGAGATATAAAATCACTTACATGAGAAAATAACTTACATTTAATTTAGTATGCCGTTCCTACCACACACTAAAACACTTCACTACTATTCTTAAGTAAACTGCATTGAATTACGTACAATAACTACAAATATTTTTTCTTTATATACGACTTTTTTTAAATATATATTCGTTCAACTTTGTCTTAAATTCAATGTACGTTCCCATAGTTTTACATTGGAGTTATCGTGTGCTATTAAATACCTGTGGACCCTCTAGTGGGGTCCACTCGAAGATTCAAAATAACGTTTTTCGCTCGTACGATTCGTATATGGAATGAATGGAATGCCACAGTGCTTCATTTGGATTATGACATGGGATCGGTCAAGAGGTATATTAGAGGTCTCCTTAGAGGCGGGCAACGCCTTTTTATTATAGGCGGCGGTGATCACTTTCCATCAGGTGGCTCGGTTGCCAGTTGTCTGCCACATTACATAATTTTTTTTTAATAAGAATACAGCTCTGCAAAAGCACGGTTTCCTAAGCGGTGCCGTCAAACAGCGGTCGTAAAACACCGATGACTGGCCTCAGATGAACGTTAATAATGGTAAAAATATCGCGGTTTCCTAGAGAGCGGTATCAAAATAGGCTTTCCATTGCCCTTTTTGTGATTGTGAGCTTTCTTATTAGGTCTAAGATAGTAGATACATATAGGGCCCCGGCCTACCTGTAGTACATATGGTAGTGTAGATTCGGTACTTCTGGCCTCTGTATTTTCTTCTAAAAGTAGATTCCTTGATACGGCTCTGTGCTAAGACGAAAGTAAATACTTGCACCCTACTTGACAACCGCGTCTTGAGCAAAATCCTGGGTTCGTTGACCTGTGGGTATCAGCAGGAGGTATAACCCTTGTTAAATATAGAAGCCGCAGCGTATAAACTGACCCACCCAACCTTTCTTTACGTTCTTAGGGTTATTTATTATGTACCTACGTTGGTCAAAGATGTTTTTTGATGTCTAGTTTTGCTAAGACCAAGACAAAGTCGTTTTTCGTCGACGTGAGAAACCGTCAAGGCAGTCGCACGTAGTTTTCTCCGACTTTCTAATTTTGTGGAAGCACTTTTGATTACTTATTCGTTCTACGTACATTGCCCCCGATCCTAGAGTTAGAAATGGTTGTTTACGATGTATTCAAACGTTTGAACGCCTTGACTTAGATCGAAATGACATTATGTATGGGACAAATGTTCAAGGGGCTCGACCCTTTTATAAAGGGCCCTTTTATAAACTATTTCATACTAAATGAATCATTTTGGCGTTAATGTCCCGGCTGTGCTCTCGCGCACTAGGGACCGAGGTCCGTCTTAACCATTATACAGGATTTGGCAGATGAGATTGCATGACCAGGGGAACCTGACCAGATTGGATCATGGTTACACATTCAGTCATCACGATGTTTTCCTTCACCATAAGAGCATCGGTAAGTATTAAACTAATGTACGTAACTCAGAAAAGAGTCATTCGAGAGATTTGAACACGGTACGCTTACAAGTCTCTTACCTTAACCAGTCGGTCGCCGCCGCTCCAGCTATAACTATTTCATACTATCCCATAAAAATAGAAAAAAATATAAAGTGCATTCCAAAAGCGACGTTTGCACTGTGAGTGTTCTTTGTACATTTGTATCTACGACAACTTTGACAGTTGGGTGGGCTGCGGCAAGTTTCAGGCCGCCTGTCGGACTGTGAGCGACGGCAGGCGTCTGAGATCTGTTTTTCATTACTTTTGTTCAGTTATAGCTCAACTGTGGCTGCCTTGTAAATTTGTTTGTAGATCGCGGTGTGGTTGTTCTGATTATTGGGTGCCTATGTTATTAGATTCTTTCAGTTTCATGGCGATACGATTCGAGAAGAAATCAATTTCTATGGAAGGAAATGATCGTGACTCATTCTTAAGCATATATTCGTCTTTGGCAATAGTGTACCTACGTACAATTATCACCGCCCTAGCCTTTATAGAGAAAACTAGGTTCGTAATCATTTGAGGACTAAGATGAAATGCATCTAATTAAGCTGGCTACCTTATACTGAACACAACAATGCAAGCATTGTTGCTTGCCGACAGAAATAGATAAAGCGGTGGTACTCACTCACACAGGCGGACTTTTTAGGTAAGGGTAAAAACATCGTGAGGAAACCTGCACCTTGTGGCGACTGAATGTGTAACCATGATCCAATCTGGTCTGGTTCCTCTGGTAACAGGGTTATGGAGATCAGACGGCAGTCCCTGTAATTACCAGATCTGCCAAATCCTGGATCATAGTCCAGGCGGACCCCGGGCCATCGTGCGTGAGAGCACAATCGGGACATTAACGTCAAGATGCCTCACCCAGGCTTCACAGAGTCCTACCTCCTGATAAACTGTAGATTATTATTTTTCGGTGTTCCTACCTCCAAAATCACCATGTACCGTCACGTACCCTCCACGTATCGTATGTACCTATATACTAAATGGTAGCAGATCGAAAAGGAATAAAAAATAAAAATATCATGACAACGCAGAATGTACATCGATAGTTTGCCGACTAAACTACGCCGTAAAAAAATAAAACAGCCAAAACTTTTTTCCAATCAAAGCTGCACAGCGAGGTGTAAAGCCTTCCAAACGGGCGAGCGGTTTAAAAAAAACATGGCGTGTGTCAAACGCACAAACATGAAGGCCGAGGTTGCATTGCGTTGGGGAACGCTTAACATTTTTTTAAACTACTCAGCGTCAAACGAGCAGACAGCCAACCCGATGGCAAGAAGTAACATCAACGATTTACACTAGTTAATATAAATAAATAAATATGCTTGGACAAATTTACACAGGGCTATTTATTCCCAAATTAAGCAAAGCTTGTATTATGAGTATTCGAGAGCTGATAAACTACTTGTGTACTTTTTAAAAAACATACATACCCGTAATAGAAATTATAATTCATCACTTCAATTTCTGCTCGAAGAGTACACATGTGAGTACAACATGGAGTCCTTCAAGAAGAATGGTTAAAGGTAATTAGCAACACGGTATTGGAAATGTCCATAGGCTGCGGTAACTACATATTTACCCCATCAGGCGGGCCGTACGCTTGTTAAAACCTTGGTTGTAAAAAAAAATTATACTAGAACGACCGTTGATTAACGACTTATCATTGAAAACCCTGGGCTGGTAATTTGGTATCCATCTATCTACTCTGCGCTGGTTTAGGAAACCGTAAATATTACTGCACCGCTGTTTTTCTGTAGCGAAATCCTATGCCTGGCAATGTATCACTCCTAATCCTAAGCCTCTGACCTATCAGGTTTCCACGCTATGTTGACTGAAAAAATAAACAAAATATCGATTAATTGCGTCGTGAAACTCATGCCGCCACAGACATGATTTTATAAAATACTTAATGCCGAATGTCTGTCTTGCCTTCATATATAAAAAAAACTAGTAACCAAATAAAGCTTTCGGAAGAAACCCACTAACTGATAGTGAAAACCGCATTAAAATCCGTTGCGTGATTTAGGAGTTAGAGGAAATACATACTGACAGACAAGACGCGGAAAGCGACTTTAATTTATGCTATGTATAAGGACATTTATTGCTACAAGACATCACGATACGACACAAATATACAATTTAATAATAATACAAAAATAAGTCTTACATACCTAAGTACAGTACAAGAGCATAAGTACATTACAACTTTAAGAAAATTTACTTCTGCCGCTCCAGCAACATTCACAGTATTTGGTGCATTTTTTGCCAAAAGCAGTTTGCAAAAAGCTGCATTAGTTGTCCCTTATGCCCAAAGGACTCGTCCTTTACCCCCAGGGCCATTTTTTTATGAAATAAGTAAAATAATGAATTATTGCTACAAAAACCGTTTAACAACTGCAATCTTTATTTTAGGTTACGCACTTATGCTCTTGCATTATACATACACTATCTGCGGTAACTTATGAAACTAACACCTACCTAAGTACACGCACGTCAAGTCGGGGCAACCAATGCAAAAGGGTCCCACTCAGCTTATGCTGTAAACCGCGAGGCGAGTCGCACAGCGCTGGTATTCTGTGGGCTCTATTGCAACATGGGCGCTGTACTAAATATTCTATAATAAGTAAGTGATAGATATAAATACAAACCACATAATAATCTAAATATTTATAAGTATATGCTATAGCCGCCTGGTGTCCGGCAGAATAGAATTGCACCAACCCCTTACAGTCGTGGGTGTCGTACAAAGCGACTAATATTATAAGACAAAAGATCTTGTCTCCGTAGGCTGGAAAATGGGCATCAGCATTTTTCATTATTATATTTATACCACTGCGATCTCTAACCCTCACTGTCAAGCGTGGAGATTATGGCAAAACCTCCCCTTTCGTGGGAGAGGCCCTAACTCCTGCAGTGGACTATTAATGGCTGTGATGATGATGATATGCTATAGTGTAGTGTTGTGCTACTCTGACCTAATAAGTACATACATACATACACATACATAAAGCTCACGCCTGTGTCCCACAGGTGGGGTAGGCAGAGACTATGGACCGCCATTTTGCTCTGTCCTGACACAACTCCCTAGCCTCGCATATATCCACAACTCTTTTCACACATCTCCTTTTATTCTTACCACTTCGGACCCCAGCTTTTTTGGGAACATTACTGATCTGATCAGTGAATGTTTTCCTGGGTCGAATAAGTAAATATTTCAAAATAAATTAGTCACTGACTTGTTGTTGTCTTTTCCAGCGCGCGGCGGCGGCAGGGCGGGTATAGATAAGCGGATATTTCGCAATATTTTTTTTTCCGTACGTAGGTAGGTACTATATACAGTGCTGACATTGTTGTTATTTCTCCACTTGCAATTAACAGCTATAACAGCACACTGCTGGAAGACGCAGCGTGGGTAGGCCTCACGCCAGGTGGACTGACGACCTGTTAAAGATCGCAGGTACCAGCTGGATGCGGAAGGCACAGTATTTGTTTCTTAGATAATTAAAAACTATACACAGCGTCTTCTTCTTCTTCTAAGTCGCTACACTCTTGACAGAGTGATCGTCGTCGTCGGTTGGGGATTGGCAGCATGCTTTACTATCTGACGCTACTCTTCTCGAACTGCTGCTTTCCGAGTACACTTACAGAGAGTACCATTAACTGCAGCTTTTACTTTGTCGGTCCAGTCATCCGCATCCGTGATCTTCCGCGTGGTCTTGTGCCTTCCACCTTTCCATGTACCACAAGCGCAAATACACAGCGTACGTAGCGTGATTGATACAGCAAGTCGTGATTTTGTTACGAGAATGGTTTGTTTACTACATAAGACAAGTCAGTCTGGACAGATTTTAGTCGTCGCTCAAAGCAGCCCGAGGCCTAGCATTAGCTAAATCGGTCGTCGTTCTCAAGATCTAAGGCACACAACACAGGTTAGTTCTGTTTAGTAATAAACGGTTTATTCGAGCCTGCGGGTAATTGTACCATAAGCGGGATAAACCTGGATAATGTATCACACTCGAGAGACTGCAAAGTGAAAGCCGGCTAAGTACACAGAGTACCTTGAAATGGGATGGGGTAAGCATCGAAGTAATTTGCTAGCAATAAGACAAATTACTCGTGGAATTAAGCTAAATTAATCGTCGAGTAATTGAATTACGAATTCTTTTAAATAAATCCTGTGGCGGGTTTCTCGTTTGAGAATTTATGTTCTACTGAGTAATTTTGTATCGTGAAACTGTTTAGATATATATCCATAAGTCGAATAGAAAGCTCTTCACATAAATGTATGAAACTTGACACAGGTTTTTTTATACCACCTAAGGTGGCAAACAAAAACTCAGGTTGACCTGGAATATAAAGTAAGCGCTATTTTGTTGCAGTGTGTGGTTGCTGACCAGGAACACCGGGGTGGTCCGTCCACTCTGCAACTGACTGTATTATTAATCCAAATACGTCTAGAGTCGAGTCAAATTAATATTTTTCGTAGGTAACCCACGACCTTAAAAACATTGGTGGAGCCACAATAATTTGAAATATCCGTCTAGTCAATTAGGTTAGGAAGAGGTAGGGCTATTCACAACCTAACCCGCTACCGGGTGGTTTTTGGCTCAGCCTCAAGAACTTAAAGAAGAATTGGCTCTATAATTATCTTTGTTACAATTCGAAGTCCATATTCATACATTAAGGCGTTTGTTCAACTACTACTATTCGTATCCGGTACGAACAAAGCGTCTTGGATTTTGGACAGGTTAAGTTTCGTACGACAACTTTGTACCTACGTCACAAATCTTCACAAGATATCATTGTGATTGTCGGACCGAACATATCTTCAGCTGGACCACCTGGACAAAGGCCTGTCTCGAAGAACTTCACAACTACCAGTCCTGTACGGGGCACCCTTAGAACCATACTTGCCAAACTGTGTTAAGAATATTTGTTTATGTATTGAAAAGTGTCTTGCTGTGCAGGTACAGCCTGAACTATATTTCCTTGCAGTTATTATTATAAAGTATTTTTTTATATGTAAGAGGGAGGCAAACGAGCAAGCAGGTCACCTGTTGGTAAGTAATCGCTCCCGACAATAGTCATTCGCGACACCTAGGATAACACCAGAGGTGTCGCGAATGCATTACCTGTCTATGAGAAAGGTGTAATCTCGTGGTAAAGGGTTAAAGTAGAGTGTCGCTTTTAAAAATTTTACCTCCCACGATGAATGAAAGTATAAAAGAGAATTTCATGAATTGAATCAAATAAAATCCTAGGAGTCAAGGATTCTGAGTTCTTGGCGTGTAAATAACAGTTAATGAACCCTTATCTACAGTTAATGAATTCTTTCAGCTAATTCTCACCCTACCCCATATTACCTGTATCTATGTTGCTGCAAAGGAAATTATCCTTAATGTATAACCATTTTAAGGATAATTTCCTTTGGTCTTAAATGCTCTTGTCGTGTCTTGCACCTACTATACCGTATATTTCATGCATCCAGTTGAGTAAAATATGGAGAAGGCAAGCACGCGAACGGCGCCGCGTGTCAGCCACGTGACTGAGCGGCTATATTAAAAACTGCCAATAGCTGGTTTGAACCGCCTTTAGCCAGCCCCGAGGAGCTTTGACAAAGCGGCCGAAACTGTAGGGGTCAATCAATAAAGGACGCACGTGTCCGGATATTTTTGAAAAATGCGACGACCTTTTTAATATGACGTGACGGAAATGTTTCACAGAGAAGCCTTTATTGCCTATTTACTAGCCGTTCCTGCGTGTTTCACCCACGCGCAGCTCGGATTTCTGTAAACATTCAATTATCCCGAGTCCTGTTACTTTTCCGGGATCAAATGTGCTTTTAAGATATCCGGAAGAAGTGTAGATTCCTGATAGTGAAAGAATTTCTGAAATCGGTTTAGTGAAAATACCCCCAATATCCAAACTTACAAATATTTTTTTCAGACATCAATTAACTACCATCTCACGGCGGTAAGTGATGATGCGGCCCAGGACGGAGCATGCCTGTCTAGGAACAGCATATTCACTCTAGCCTCGTGATTCGTTTATGAATGATTGGCGATGATATTTTAAGGGTTTCTTCTATTTGCTTGTAGGTAGTTTTTGGGTCTTTGTGTAAAACGGTACTTTTTTACAGTCGCGATGTTTTCTTCCGATACTGAAGTCGCAGAACGTCCACTTCTGTCATCATTTTTCAAATATTTTTTCTATTTTACATCATAGAGAAATAATTTTAAATTCTTTCTCTATGGTTTAAATTGAGAAAACCATAGTTGCACGGGCCGGTGCGAGACTGACAAAAGTGGATAACAACCATAGAGAAAAAATTTTATATACAGAAGCAGAGAGTACATTTCGAGTTTAAATACGAGACAAAATGTCACACATCTCTATAACACACACACTAATGCAAATGCAGGGACGGAACCAGGCAACCCATCTGCAGCAAAATATAACTCATGAGTTATATTTTGCTATGACTTTCTACTCGTAACGGACACAAACAAATCTGACTTGTCGTTCGCTCCAGATGACTATGCAAAGAAGGGACTTGCATCTAATTATTATCTTGTTCTTCAAAATGTTTACAACGCAGCACTTCCAATTTGCAACCCAGACATAACCATGTCTGGTCTTTAGGAAACCTAGAAAAACAAATATTTATGTAAATAAACGTAAATACGCGATTAATCCGTTGTTTCATATAATGTCTGAACATTAAAAATGTCATCTAGGTACGTTTTTGGCATGGAACCCTGATACATATAAAATTGTGGAGCACTATTCACAAGATTTGAGTAACAAAATACTATAAAATAAATACTAAGTCCGACCCTGTTAGCATCAAAATATTTTCGTACCTATTTAGACACCGAAATATTGCTCAATTTGCAAATAATTTTAAATCTATCTCTAATGGCATGTTGTTTTAAGGTAAAGCATTTCAATTATTGCAAATTCACTATTTCGATGCATATTTTTGTCACAATTTCTAAAATTTATTTCGGATCGCCGCGACCACGAATGTTTACTTACCGATGAAAGGATAATCCAGGTGTATTTCCATACTTTGCGCTTTCACATAAATGTGCACTTAATTACACACAAAATTAGAATCTTTTAAATGATTTGATTTAAATTTTATTAGGAAATTATAAAATTTACACTGATGTTTCAAAAGAAACGTCAGGTCGTTAGGCCCTCGAGCAATATGTTGAACGTTCAAAACATTGCGCGCGTCACTTTCCGTGAACTTATTCTAATGGATGAAAAAACGGGATAGCAAGATTCATAATCATTGTAGAGCGAGCGACCAGAGAATATTTGTGATTCGTGTTTAGTCTGTTATGTCTGTGATAACAACCTACCATTAAACTCATTTTCATTTAAACCTATTTTAAAATCATTTAACATAATTGCACGAAAATGCTCACGTTCGAATTCCATTGTTGCGAGGAAAGGCGCGCGAAATGCAAAAACATATATCGACACTGTTTTCGGTTTCTTTTTGGCTTAGCTTGAATGTGAATTAGAAATGGCTTTCAGAATTCGAAATTTGAATAAATGATGTTTAAGAGAGTTTTAATATAATTTCGATCTCTTTAAAAAATAACTTTTCTATTCATCCACATATTAATGTAGCGAAGTGCTACCGAAGATAGAGCATGCTTGTTTAGTAGCAGTCTTTGGCACTCTGGCCTGAAGGTATCCATTTTATACATTTCAGGAAACATATTAGCATTCCAATTTATTCCTTAGCGTTAGGGTGCGTGCAAATTTCGCGCAGTAGGTGCTTCGGCTCGTATCATCATCATCATCATCATCATCATATTATCTGGAAAACGCGCACTGCTGGGCATAGTAGGCCTCCCCCAGAGATCTCGAGATCGAGATCGATCCATCTAGTGGGAGGCCCACCCACGGTGCGCCTTCTGGTTCATGGTCACCACTCGGCTCGTATGGACATCTTCAAATGTTTATACCATGAAATGCTGCGCGCGCGCTGTTGCTGCAACTGCGCATTCGCGTTCGAGAGAAATAAAGATTACGCATTACCTACCTAGAAAGGACCACCCATACATAAAAGCGAATTAATTTAATGTAGGTAAATAAATGTAAAACAATGTAGATACCTAATAGTACCTACACTTAATAAAAGAGAAAAAGAAACTTTGGACTAACTAAATTAGTAAACTAAAGTTACAAAATTTGCCACAGGTAGTTAAGTCCCGCTGTATAGAGAAGCTAATCCGTCGACCAAAGTAAATTCCTGTGAACCTTAACCTGATAGCCTACGGGTCAATTTATCAGGTCGAGGTAAAGGACTTTATTCCATTTCAAATATTAGTCTATCGTAATTTTGGGTGAAAACATTGAGTTATGAGAACAGCCTTATTTGTTGGTTTAGCTTCGAACGAAGCTCCTACGACTTTTCTAAAGTTCTAATCAAAACCAAACTTTATAATTTTAATCATACATTTAGATAAATGTTGCACGTACTGTGTGTACCCGTTGGCCGTGTGGTGTCCGGCAGAGTAGAATAGCACCAACCCTTTACACTCGTGGGTGTCGTAGAAGGCGACTAATGTTTTAGAGGAAAAGATTTAGTGTCTCCATAGGTTAGAAAATGGGCTGCAGCGTTTTCCATTTTTATATCTTTAAGCGATCTTCAACCCATCTGCCAAGCGAGGAGATTATCGCAATAACCTCCCTTCTCACGGGAGAGGCCCTAATTCCTGCAGTGGACTTTTATGGGCTAAGATGATTATGATGATTGCGTGTACAAAATGTTGCATTTTAAAATTACTTATTATTCTTTCGGGCTTCGAGATTTAGAAGGATTAGTAAATAGATAGCAACACTCCACCTACCATACATTAGGCACCTACTCGTATTTACCCCCGTTACGGCTCCTATCCCATTCGGTCAACAAATACACAAAGAAAGTAACAATTTAATCCTAATTAGTAGACATTTCTTCCTTTGATGAGTTCGGCTTCAGAAGGGTCAAGTTATTTTGCACACAGAGGTCTGTTTTCTTTGCTTCCACTTCTAATTAAAGTTATAGCGGCCACTCTGCATTGAACTGGGCCAAATTGGTGCCTGTCGCGGGTTTTTACAGTTTACCTTAGCATTATTTCGGGCTCATTGAAATTATATTTCACACCAATAACGTTGGTCTGTTCAATAAATTGTGACCAACAATTTATTTGCCATCATTTGCCTGCCTTGCATTTGAAAATAAAATCCAAGTGGGTGTAGTATGTGCTTGCATATTTCACGAACTGCCTTGCATTTCTTAGAAATACCTTCTTAAACTTCGCCAATACATGACATCGTAACCACCCAGACGTCCACGGGGAGTGTAGTCACCGAAAAATTTGGCTCCACCGTCCATGTGGACTACAGTCCCCAAGTCTACATTTGTGTGTGTGCTACCAGCCGGAAGTACCGCGCGGCCGGCCGAATCTTTCAAGCCATACTATGCATTTCTTCACGGAGACAAAGCTTAAAATGGCGTAACAGTGAAACTTCCGGCTGCTACGCTACCTACGTCTGCACGGCTAGCACAAGTGTGCTCTCGCGCACGATATGCGAGAAAATGTGCGACAAAGATACCCACTGTTAATTCTTTCATCTTAACGTTGAGAGAAAGAAACAAACGCTCTCTCGCGGCGCGCGCTGTATCGCGCTAGAGTGTCTGGATACAGGCGTGAATGTAGGAAGAGGTAGGGCTATTCCCAACCTAACCCGCTACCGGGTGGTTTTTGGCTCAGCCTCAAGAACTTAAAGAAGAATTGGCTCTATAATTATCTTTGTTACAATTCGAAGTCCATATTCATACATTAAGGCGTTTGTTCAACTACTATTCGTATCCGGTACGAACAAAGAGTCTGGGACCTTGGACAGGTTAAGTTTCGTACGACAACTTTGTACCTACGTCACAAATCTTCACAAGATATCATTGTGATTGTCGGTCCGAACATATCTTCAGCTGGACCACCTGGACAAAGGCCTGTCTCGAAGAACTTCACAACTACCAGTCCTGTACGGGGCACCCTTAGAACCATACTTGCCAAACTGTGTTAAGAATATTCGTTTATGTATTGAAAAGTGTCTTGCTGTTAAGGTACAGCCTGAACTATATTTCCTTGCAGTTATTATTATTAAGTATTTTTTTATATGTAAGAGGGAGGCAAACGAGCAAGCAGGTCACCTGTTGGTAAGTAATCACCGCCGACAATAGTCATTCGCGACACCTAGGATAACAGCAGGGGTGTCGCGAATGCATTACCTGTCTATGAGAAAGGTGTAATCTTAGGTTAAAGTAGAGTGTCTCTTTTAAAAATTTTACCTCCCACGATGAATGAAAGTATAAAAGAGAATTTCATGAATTGAATCAAATAAAATCCTAGGAGTCAAGGATTCTGAGTTCTTGGCGTGTAAATAACAGTTAATAAACCCTTATCTACAGTTAATGAAATCTTTCAGCTAATTCTCACCCTACCCCATATTACCTGTATCTATGTTGCTGCAAAGGAAATTATCCTTAATGTATAACCATTTTAAGGATAATTTCCTTTGGTCTTAAATGCTCTTATCGTGTCTTGCACCTACTATACCGTATATTTCATGCATCCAGTTGAGTAAAATATGGAGAAGGCAAGCACGCGAACGGCGCCGCGTGTCAGCCACGTGACTGAGCGGCTATATTAAAAACTGCCAACAGCCGGTTTGAACCGCCTTTAGCCAGCCCCGAGGAGCTTTGACAAAGCGGCCGAAACTGTAGGGGTCAATCAATAAAGGACGCACGTGACCGGATATTTTTGAAAAATGCGACGACCTTTTTAATATGACGTGACGGAAATGTTTCACAGAGAAGCCTTTATTGCCTATTTACTAGCCGTTCCTGCGTGTTTCACCCACGCGCAGCTCGGCTTTCTGTAAACATTCAATTATCCCGAGTCCTGTTACTTTTCCGGGATCAAATGTGCTTTAAGATATCCGGAAGAAGTGTAGATTCCTGAAATTTCCGAAAGAATAATGAAAGAATTTCCGAAATCGGTTTAGTGAAAATACCCCCAATATCCAAACTTACCAATTTTTTTTTCGGACATCGATTAACTACCATCTCACGGCGGTAAGTGATGATGCGGCCGAGGATGGAGCATGCCTGTCTAGGAACAGCATATTCACTCTAGCCTCGTGATTCGCTTATGAATGATTGGCGATGATATTTTAAGGGTTTCTTCTATTTGCTTGTAGGTAGTTTTTGGGTCTTCGTGTAAAACGGTACTTTTTTACAGTCGCGATGTTTTCTTCCGATACTGAAGTCGCAGAACGTCCACTTCTGTCATCATTTTTCAAATATTTTTTCTATTTTACATCATAGAGAAATAATTTTAAATTCTTTCTCTATGGTTTAAATTGAGAAAACCATAGTTGCACGGGCCGGTGTGAGACTGACAAAAGTGGATAACAACCATAGAGAAAAAATTTTATATACAGAAGCAGAGAGTACATTTCGAGTTTAAATACGAGACAAAATGTCACATATCTCTATAACACACACACTAATGCAAATGCAGGGACGGAACCAGGCAACCCATCTGCAGCAAAATATAACTCATGAGTTATATTTTGCTATGACTTTCTACTCGTAACAGACACAAACAAATCTGACTTGTCGTTCGCTCCAGATGACTATGCAAAGAAGGGACTTGCATCTAATTATTATCTTGTTCTTCAAAATGTTTACAACGCAGCACTTCCAATTTGCAACCCAGACATAACCATGTCTGGTCTTTAGGAAACCTAGAAAAACAAATATTTATGTAAATAAACGTAAATACGCGATTAATCCGTTGTTTCATATAATGTCTGAACATTAAAAATGTCATCTAGGTACGTTTTTGGCATGGAACCCTGATACATATAAAATTGTGGACCACTATTCACAAGATTTGAGTAACAAAATACTATAAAATAAATACTAAGTCCGACCTTGTTAGCATCAAAATATTTTCGTACCTATTTAGACACCGAAATATTGCTCAATTTGCCAAATATTTAAATCTATCTCTAATGGCATGTTGTTTTAAGGTAAAGCATTTCAATTATTGCAAATTCACACTATTTCGATGCATATTTTTCGGATCGCCGCGACCACGAATGTTTACTTACCGATGAAAGGATAATCCAGGTGTATTTCCATACTTTGCGCTTTCATATAAATGTGCACTAAATTACACACAAAGTTACAATCTTTTAAATGGTTTGATTTAAATTTTATTAGGAAATTATACAATTTACACCGATGTTTCAAAAGAACCGTCAGGTCGTTAAGCCCTCGAGCAATATGTCGAACGTTCAAAACATTGCGCACGTCATTTTCCGTGAACTTATTCCAATGAATGAAGAAACGGGATAGCAAGATTTATAATCATTGTAGAGCGAGCGAACAGGGAATATTTGTGATTTGTGTTTAGTCTGTTATGTCTGTGATAACAACCTACCATTAAACTCATTTTCATTTAAACCTATTTTAAAATCATTTAACATCATTGCACGAAAATGCTCACGTTCGAATTCCATTGTTGCGAGGAAAGGCGCGCGAAATGCAAAAAAATATATCGACACTGTTTTCGGTTTCTTTTTGGCTTAGCTTGAATGTGAATTGAAAATGGCTTTCAGAATTCGAAATTTGAATAAATGATGTTTAAGAAAGTTTTAATATAATTTCGATCTCTTTAAAAAATAACTTTTCTATTCATCCACGTATTAATGTAGCGAAGTGCTACCGAAGATAGAGCATGCTTGTTTAGAAGCAGTCTTTGGCACTCTGGCCTGAAGGTATCCATGTGATACATTTCAGGAAACATATTAGCATTCCAATTTATTCCTTAGCGTTAGGGTGCGTGCAAATTTCGCGCAGAAGGTGCTTCGGCTCGTATCATCATCATTGGAAAACGCGCACTGCTGGGCATAGTAGGCCTCCCCCAGGGATCTCGAGATCGAGATCGATCCATCTAGTGGGAGGCCCACCCACGGTGCGCCTTCTGGTACATGGTCACCACTCGGCTCGTATGGACATCTTCAAATGTTTATACCATGAAATGCTGCGCGCGCGCTGTTGCTGCAACTGCGCATTCGTGTTTATTATATTCGCGAATTAATGATTACGCATTACCTACCTAGAAAGGACCACCCATACATAAAAGCGAATTAATTTAATGTAGGTAAATAAATGTAAAACAATGTAGATACCTAATAGTACCTACACTTAATAAAAGAGAAAAAGAAACTTTAGACTAACTAAATTAGTAAACTAAAGTTACAAAATTTGCCACAGGTAGTTAAGTCCCGCTGTATAGAGAAGCTAATCCGTCGACCAAAGTAAATTCCTGTGAACCTTAACCTGATAGCCTACGGGTCAATTTATCAGGTCGAGGTAAAGAACTTTATTCCATTTCAAATATTAGTCTATCGTAATTTTGGGTGAAAACATTAAGTTCTGAGAACCGTTTTATTTGTTGGTTTAGCTTCGAACGAAGCTCCTACGACTTTTCTAAAGTTCTAATCAAAACCAAACTTTATAATTATAATCATACATTTAGATAAATGTTGCACGTACTGTGTGTACCCGTTGGCCGTGTGGTGTCCGGCAGAGTAGAATAGCACCAACCCTTTACACTCGTGGGTGTCGTAGAAGGCGACTAATGTTTTAGAGGAAAAGATTTAGTGTCTCCATAGGTTAGAAAATGGGCTGCAGCGTTTTCCATTTTTATATCTTTAAGCGATCTTCAACCCATCTGCCAAGCGAGGAGATTATCGCAATAACCTCCCTTCTCACGGGAGAGGCCCTAATTCCTGCAGTGGACTTTTATGGGCTAAGATGATTATGATGATTGCGTGTACAAAATGTTGCATTTTAAAATTACTTATTATTCTTTCGGGCTTCGAGATTTAGAAGGATTAGTAAATAGATAGCAATACTCCACCTACCATACATTAGGCACCTACTCGTATTTACCCCCGTTACGGCTCCTATCCCATTCGGTCAACAAATACACAAAGAAAGTAACAATTTAATCCTAATTAGTAGACATTTCTTCCTTTGATGAGTTCGGCTTCAGAAGGGTCAAGTTATTTTGCACACAGAGGTCTGTTTTCTTTGCTTCCACTTCTAATTAAAGTTATAGCGGCCACTCTGCATTGAACTGGGCCAAATTGGTGCCTGTCGCGGGTTTTTACAGTTTACCTTAGCATTATTTCGGGCTCATTGAAATTATATTTCACACCAATAACGTTGGTCTGTTCAATAAATTGTGACCAACAATTTATTTGCCATCATTTGCCTGCCTTGCATTTGAAAATAAAATCCAAGTGGGTGTAGTATGTGCTTGCATATTTCACGAACTGCCTTGCATTTCTTAGAAATACCTTCTTAAACTTCGCCAATACATGACATCGTAACCACCCAGACGTCCACGGGGAGTGTAGTCACCGAAAAATTTGGCTCCACCGTCCATGTGGACTACAGTCCCCAAGTCTACATTTGTGTGTGTGCTACCAGCCGGAAGTACCGCGCGGCCGGCCGAATCTTTCAAGCCATACTATGCATTTCTTCACGGAGACAAAGCTTAAAATGGCGTAACAGTGAAACTTCCGGCTGCTACGCTACCTACGTCTGCACGGCTAGCACAAGTGTGCTCTCGCGCACGATATGCGAGAAAATGTGCGACAAAGATACCCACTGTTAATTCTTTCATCTTAACGTTGAGAGAAAGAAACAAACGCTCTCTCGCGGCGCGCGCTGTATCGCGCTAGAGTGTCTGGATACAGGCGTGAATGTAACTTGAACTTCGAACTTCTAAACATTGACCTCTTGCATTTTGCACCAAACTACATTCAGGTGCTTTTATTTGGCGTTGGGAATGATAAATGCGGTTTCATTAGCAACCGCCGGAGGTCTGCCTGCACCAGGGTGAATGCTTACGGGCTATTTATTCCTTTCAAAGTAATGCTATTGTGCTTACGAGCTTAGATAAACTCAGCTTTATTATACTTATGAGAGTTAAAGGGAATATTTAACTTTAATATGGGTAGGTAAGCAAGTTCTAATTGAGTGACAAATTAGGAATATTGTGCGCATCTCAACGATACACACAAAAATAGGTTTTTACCTACTGGTATCAATACATATTATAAAACAAAACAAACGCTTCTCGCCGTCTGGCCATATGAATCAATGTATGTATGTATGTATGTATCTATGTACGCTTAGATCTTTTAAAATACGCAACGGATTTTAAACCGGTTTTTAACAATAGATAGAGTTATTCAAGAGGAAGGTTTATAAGCAAGAAAAAAGGGTAGGTAGGGGTAAAGTAGGTCGCGAACGAAGTCGCCTTGGGTCTCCTAGTACGGTATAAGCTAGTGTTATAAATATTATCTCCAGTGACTTTTATTAGGCAGGTAAATACGGTTTTAAATTCGACGATCTACGACGACAATAACTACTTATAACTCAATGGACACCAACCTCTGAAACCAAAATAAATAATAATTAAAACAATCGTATCTAATTACACAAAAGAACGAGAAACGGAATTAATATTTCTGTACCTTTTTGTTTTTCACCCAGTTTACCTGTTTAATATTCCGTATATCCCCAACTTAACCTTGTGCACCCAATTTAAATTCAAACCTCTGTAATTAGCTTTTAGGATATGATTACATTTTTACGGGGAGGTTACCCCCCTCCTCCCCTTGTCATTATGTAAATGAGATCTTTTCCGGCGATACAGCGAGCACTCGCGGTTTTATTCCTCTGACGTCATAACTTTGACGTCACGAATTTGCATAGGTGCGTGAAGTGAACACGTTTATGGGGACGGCCTCTGGTTCTTGCCAAACATTTCCTTTTTGCCCCAAGTTTACGAAGCAGCGTTCTGATATCCTATTCAGTACATGTAGCCTCTTTCTCAGTCCTTTAATTTTTAATGAGCTGGAATTTTTTGCAAATTTTAGTCATTTAGGGTACTATGTTAGTTTAAGTTAAATAAAAAAGAAGTGCATACGACTTCTGCTCTGCTGAAGTTGAAGCTCGACTGTGTGAGTATTACGAAACCACAACATTTTATAAAATAGATAGTACATTATAACTAAGGTGGCAAATGCTTACGACCTGCCTGACGGTAAGCAGTCACCAAAATTAATTGACTAAGATACGATAGTAGGATCTGGTAAGAATTTCATAATTATTTCTAATTACGTACACACTCTGTAGCGCTCCGCATCAATGCAGCTATGGTCGCCCTGTTGACCAGCTACTACGGTCTGTCTTGCGGCAGGAGCGCGCTATTCGGCACTGGGAATTCAATGATGTGATCCACCAGGCCGATGACCAAAAGGCGAGGCTTCTTGGGTCAGTGTATAAGACTCGCTATCCAGCGGAGCAACGCAGTCAGCCTTCTGGGCACCTTTCCAAATTCGAAGGCCCTGGTCATTTTTTACCTACAAGATTAATTATAAGGGTTTTTTTTCGTTAGATTAAGGTTGCTTTTTTTCTATGTTAAATATTAGTTTATGTACTTCAATAAATACCTAGAATAAACCTTTTCTAATTCTGAATTATCGAAGTCGATTCACTTTCTTATGCGATTAAGAACAACAAATACGATCGCGACGACTAAGTTTCGTTCACTGCCCTGTAAAGGAAAACGTCGATTCCATCGCAATCAATGGAAATCTACTCTATAATCTAAGACAATCGCTCCTACCGGACCAACACAAACGCGTTAAGTCTGCAATGGCGGATAACGATAGCTGGTTCCAATAAACAACCATTAGTACACTAGTACCGGTAACTCTGTACATAAAACCGGCATTATTGCATAACTATTCGGCCAAAATGAGAGATGGCTAAACAATGGCCCTGTATAAAAATAAACGACTGTCTTCTTACTTGGAATAAGTTTTTGTGTGAGTTCATCGGAAGATCTTTAGAATGAGTTCTACCGGATCGGAGCGTCAGCAGATTCGGGTTGTCGTTTTTGGTAAGCTTTTGGGTCGGAATAGGTGAGATGGCGGTCAAATGCTTAGACAGTCTAAGGTAAAAAAAGCCTAAAGTATTTTTTAAAAGTATGTCGGAGTTTTCAACTTATACCGAGAAGTAGAAACTAACTGTTTGTAAAGCTATACGACATTGGGTCGAACTTCATATTCGAAAATAAACTCCCAATTTATTTTCGTCCATTTATACTCCGAACTGTCTGAAGCATTTGGATTTACATCCAATTAACATAATACAGTGAAAGGTAAACCCAATTCAACCGGCGGCGGATAAGAAAATAAAAACTTTAATTAAATTTCGTGCGCGTATAAACAACATGAGTTACTGGTATGGAAAACAATCTCATTAACACTCAAACTGCTGACCGTACCGGGGTTTCCTGAAAGAAAAGAGTCTGAGGGGGGGTCAGCCCCCCTCACTCCCCGAGGTGAGGGAGGGGGGCTGATATCCGGCTCGGCGCCGCCGCGTCGCGTCTCTCTTCATAACTTTTACTAGCATCCCGATTACTGTATCACAGTAGTCGTGACGAGCGACGGTGCCCCGTTGTGTAGCTTGGGCCGTTGCTAATCGGGGAAATAACGAGACGTTATTACAGTAAATTCATTGGGATACTACGATCTCGTTACCTACTAGCTTGTACCTGTTTTCCTGGCAACTTTCTGGAGATAAAATAAGACGCGGTATGAATACTTGCGTAGTCCCACACTAAGGCGTTGTCCTAATTGGTAACTGTCGTGCGACTATGGTCGGGCGGTTTTGAGGTCTTCCGACGCGATGGTCGCACGACCGTTGCCAATTAGGTGACAGCGTTTAAATCGTCGTGGGTGTCGTGTAGTGATCCGATCTAATTTTTTTTTTCAATTGACTTGAGGGATTACCTGTCCTTAACCCGTAACCGATATTTATGAATATGAATATGCTAAACACCATATCAATAGGATTCTCAATTCCAATATAATGGAAAAACATAACAAGATAAAATATTCGTTAGAATATATAATAAAAAGAGTGGCGTCCATTATCTGCGATACCATCGTTCTAAATTTCCGGGCAAAAGTCAAGATTTTGGGTTGAATCTTTTTTGTTTTACTCCATTTAAATAACTTTGGCAACATTTTTAAAAGTCACGTGTACGATCACTGTGTTCAAATTTGTAGGTATTAGACCTATCTAATGAATCACATTATTTTCGAATGAGTAGAATTCGAAACTGCGAAGGAGATTTCACGAGCAATCACAGTGTTTTAGAGAAAAATATTTTATTTAACTGTTACTGAAATAAGTACATAAATAAAGTACATATTATAAGGTAAATAAATAAATATCATTGTTTCTATTATCTAAAATACCGATTGGTAAAGTTAAGTCATTTTAAAAGGAGCATTTTAGGACAAATTATCTTAATTTCAGTCTTAATCAACCACGAGTCTCTCTGGAAGAAACTGCAAGAAATATTATTAATATTTAAAGCAAATTTTTATGCCAAAATAACATGAAAAGCCTTCGTTACGCGCAAATAAGAAATAAAGCTAATGTTAAAATCAATCCCCCTGGCAAAAAACGATAGGTACATAAATATTATGTTTTTCCTCAAGAAAAATAAATTTCAAAACACGTGCGCAATTACTGCTAGCGCGCAAAAATATCTGAATAGGAAACTCTGTATTTTTTCGTATTTTTTCTCTAACGCGATGTATTTTAGTAATACTAACAGTAATAGTAACAGTTTCCTGTTTGTATAACAATTGGGGATCTTATTTTTGGGTAAATATAATTGGTCACGTGCTGCTTAAGCCCCAGGCCCGCCTCAGGGGTACGTAGGAAATAGGTACATCTATCGGACGTACCAGCAGGTATAGGCATACCTGCTGGTACGTCCGATAGATGTCCGAAAACGGCCAAGGAAACGATGGATTGACATCGCTGAGTCGGATGCGAGTTGCTGGACGGCATAGTTTATGAACGCGAGAATGCTGAGGAAAGGATTGGGAAAGCGGACCTTGGACGAAGATTCTCTTCTTCTTCTTAGCCGTCGCACCATCTCGACAAAGTTTCATAATGCTAAAGATAGGTATAATGTGGATTCGTGTATTGCATTCTATATATGCGATATGCAAAAACATTGATTTTGTTTCCGTAAACATCATAGATAAATGGTTTAAAAAAGCGGAAATACAGAGAATTCCCAGCGCTCCCTACTGGCGACTATTGTAAACAAATTCATTCCACTGCAGTCCCCTCTGCGATTATCGTATTTGTCTAGGGGAGAGGAAAATTAGGGGAATGCCATAGCAGCGGGGATTTTCGGGGGCAATGATGCAAGTTAATAGTGTTGCGGTGAACTTAAGGGGGATTAAATGGGGAGTGAAATGTTACTTTATGTTTTAAGATGCTGTTGATTTTGGGGTAAGAATCTTTGATGGACTTTCGTCAAAGAGGGTCAGGGTGCTAAGGTAAATAGATGGGGGACAGCTCCGATTAAAGAAGATTTGTCTGGGTATTTTATCTGGCGGACCCCGGGCCCTCACGTGCGGGAGCGCAACCGGGACATAACGCCGAGATGATGATGATCTGGGTATTTTATCTAGTTGTGGAATTTAATGTAACCGTCACAGAAGAAGACAACTATCATGACAAAGCAAAGATATGAATGAAAGAAAGAAAACATTCAATCTATCCCAGATCTAAACTATGATCCCCTTCCTCCATTTCAAGCTGAAATTCAACCTCAAACCAAATCGCGCAAGACAATATTGGCGCCTATAATCCATATTTCACTACTATTCTACACCTGTCTATGTGGCTTTAATTCACTCTGGGTCGTAACAAGAGGTAGATTACAAGTTCACGAGCAGACAGGGCCAAAAGCCAGAGCGGGGGAGGGGGGCAATTAGTCTCCGGGGTGCGGGAGGGGTTAATCACAAAGTTGGTGCGGCGCATATAGGTACGTACTTCGTGCCAACACATGCAGTTACAAGTTGATGTAAGCGGTATTGACGTTATAATATCTAGTTGAAAGTCAGTAATGTGGCTGACAGCTCATTCAAGCGTCTGAAGGTGTAACCATGATATAATTCAGGTTCCCCTGTTAACTGGTTCCTTGAGGGCAAATGGTAGTCGCTCCACTGTAATTACCTGATCTGCCAAATAGATAATGGTCAAGGCAAACCATGGATTCTCGGTGCTAAGGTACAACCGGGACATTAACGACAAGATTAATATTTTTATTATAATAAATGTAGTGACCTTTAAAGCCCGTTCGAGTTCGTTGAGAGTACAATATTGCACAAACCTTTGACTTAAGGGAGTCATAAAAGGTGACTAAGGCTCAAATGACATCTTAATGTCGGCGGGCGGCATGTCATACAATTTTAAGCGTTAAAGTGCATAGTAGATATCGCTTGAAAGTCTTTCAAGCGATATCTACCGTTATGATTGTATGATTGTATGTTATGAGACCGGCCGTTCTGCCGAGGCCGGTTGGACGGAGCCTTTCAACAATAAAGCTTAAAATGGTGTGACAGTGAGCTACCGACCGTTACCAGTATCAGTACCAATAGAGTTTTATATCCTGGAGGCTAACCAGCTAGGATCTCCGTAGGCTAGAAAATAGCATAATCTTTTCGTCATCCTTGGACGGCGAATCCGTAAATGGATTTTCCTCACTTAAAAAACAGGCTAGAAAATAGGAAAACCTCAAACCCGACAACCATTGTGAACATTATGGTAAACCCCTCACGGTTCAAGTCTACCAGTGACGTATTACGTGCATGGACCTTAAATAACCTATTACTGCACTAAATAATTAACGTCCACTGTCACTACTATCTCAGCATGCAGTCTAGAGCCCGGAGTGCACCCAAGCGGTACACTGCACAACCACTTTGCGGCGTGCATTTGACGAGTTTTAACTAAGTCCCGCAGAGCAGCTCGGGGGAACTTGTAAGCGCTTCCATGATGCCAATATATTGGATTACCTGTACAGAATTTCTTACTCGTACAAGTAAAAATGTTTAATACATGCTGAAATTGAAATGCGCAATAAGTAAGAAATGCTGAATAAGAATCAACAAAATAGATTAAAGTACAGTCGAGTTCACAAGTGCATGAACACTTTTAGGAAAAAATCTTTTGTAGCTACTGCCACTTGCCAATAACTAATTCTTAAACAGAAGGTTTTTTTATTTATTAAATGAAAATTGCTTAAATGAATTTCTGTATATTGCATACATTAAAATCATTATCCGAGCGGTCAGTCCCGGTTTCTGTCACTCATTTTTCTCCATTTCGCCCGGTCTTGGGCATCCTCGCGTCGTAAGCCATTGGCTCTAGCATCAGACTCGGCGATGTCAATCCATCGCTTCTTG
Organism: Blastobasis adustella; assembly: GCA_907269095.1. Lineage (NCBI taxonomy): Eukaryota > Metazoa > Arthropoda > Insecta > Lepidoptera > Blastobasidae > Blastobasis > Blastobasis adustella. The sequence goes on along the minus strand of OU026117.1, from coordinate 10,339,915 downwards.
GGCCTTCCGCGAGACCTCTTCCTGATACCGGCAGATTCAGGCACCTGTTTCCCATGTATTCTTGGGGTTTACGCAAATTAAAATTAAAATATATTTTGATAATACGTACGCGATTTTGATATCATTATTATACTAAAATGGTTTCTACTTTATTCCTTTTCAAACAGTACTTATGATAAATGCTATAATACCTTTTAACAGCTGCATAGGAATATAAGAGTTAAGGTGGACATGCACTTGATGAAACCGAACCGTCCCCTTCTCCACACCGAAAGCAGGTACGGATAAGCGCTATTGGTAGTAGCGTAGTAGGAAATATCACGAATTAGGACCAACAAAAGTGAGGATGTAAACATTACATCAGTTCGCTTGGCGGTTAAAATGCTTCGTCTCTTTCCGTATAATTAAATGGTTAAGTTTAGTATCTCCGATTCCTTATAGCTTTGATTTGGGACATGGTAAATCATTACGTCTGTCAAAGATCTTGTTAATGCTGTGGTCATAAGGGCAAGTGGCCCGCTTGTCTTTTTATTTAAACTGATAGACCAAACTAGAACGCGTTGTTCATAGAATAAGGGCCATTGTCGCGTCACGCATTTTGGAACACGGAGCGATGAGTAAGTGCGAAAAAGTGCTAATTTTGATACATTTTTGCTTATTATTAAAAAGGATCCCCCAATTAAAATCTTTATTAACTTTGGGATTTTTTTAAATCGAGTGAAGTTCATTAAATCTTGTAACTTATAGCGATTTGATTAGGTAAGATCTTACTACTTTTTTTTATGAGAAAGAACCCAAATTCTGGGGTAAGTACCTGGCTTTATCAGTGGAATAGAAACTAAGCTTTTGCGGTAATCTTTTCTATATTTTTACTAGTTTTCCGCCCACGTGGACTATTATACCTATATCTTGCGAGGTAGCGAGTGGAGGGGAATAAAATGTAGCCTATGTCCATCCTCAGGTATAAAGCCTGACTGAATTTCTTCAAAATCGGTGCAGTGGTTTAGCCTTGAAAGCGAATCAGACAGACAAACTCAATTTCGCATTACTGTATAGTAGGGATAGGAAAATAGATCCCTACAGATACTACTGACTATAGAGTAGTAAGGACGTAGTAGTAGTTGAAGTGCTTTAGCCTTGAAAGCGTATCAGACAGACAAACTCAATTTTGCATCACTGTAAAGTAGGGTTAGGAAAGTAGATCCCTACAGATACCACAGAACTATAGAGTAATCAGGAAGTAATAGTAGAAAGGTAAATAATGCACAACAGCTAGTTCGATTTCTCGTTGCGTCCTCTCTGTCGCCTTGTACTTCCCATACACACAACATAGACTATAATAATTAACAGCCTGATGTTTGCATAAAATGATTGGCCAATTAAATTCTGTTTGCAGGTGGCTTTGCGACAGGCATTCCGGAATCCGGGGGCAAAACGGAAATAGACAAGCCCTGTAGCTACAGCGAATGGAAAGTCCGACAGGAATGTTTATTTATAGAAATTATTTATTGGAACTTCATTGAATTATTCATTGTAACGAAGAAAACTACGTACGCTGTGTCGGTATTAATGTATTCTGTGACACAGTTGTAAATGTAAATGGAGTCTTGGTCCAGTTGAAAATTGAACAACGGAATTTTCCGCACACCAACGTCTACGACAACGATCCCATTTTTGTGTTCTGATATAATATTGTGATAATAAGCTTTTTTTTAACTTGCAATATTTGTAACGATGTATGTTGCGGTCTAATCAAGTCTAAATACAAATCTTGCAAGTCTAATTTGACCCACTCGTGCATGTTGCTTAAACTTAAGGACGTTCAATTGGACTAACTTGGATGACAGTGCATTAATGTGGTACAATGGAGCAGGTTTGATGATGGAATCGAAGGTGGCCATATGTACTAATGAACGCAACAATTTAACTCTCTCTGTGCTATATTATACCCCTACGATATTCAATCAAAAGCTGCGCGATAAAATCTTGAAATGAAAAAATGTGTTTCATTAGAAAACTAATTCTGCACAATTATGTTTTTAAAAACATTTATACAATTCTGTTAATTTATAGACAAATAAATATTTCTATTCTATTCTATTCTATTCTATGTAGATAATTATCTTCTTTTAAAATAAGTGCTCCAATGCTAATTTACTTAACCACAAGCTATAATCGAGACGCAGTAATTAGTTTGTAAAGTAAGTTCCTAAATGACTGTCTATTACTCTCACAAATAGTCTTCAATAATGATAAGTTCGCATACATACGCAAACATTTGAGTGGCTGGATTCCCTTGTGTACCAAACGTTTGGTAACTGCTTATTAAAAGTTAGTAACCTCTATGCCGCTAACGATCAGTCGGGCCGCCGCCTATTTGATAAAGAAGGGTTTTGAAAAACAAAACTCTACTAGTTTAGTATGTACAACTAGGATCTAATTACCCCAGAGTATTGTAACCCCCAGGTTATTAGTTCGACACATTTAGTGCTAACTAGATAAAATTACCAGCCAAAGGGTTCCGTTGTCATCTAATTGCAACTTCGTGACTACTGTCTTCCCCTTCCATTATCAACTTTTACCATCGAACACTCGAAAAGTAGACGAAAAACCTTTCAACAATCTACACAGCTGGGTTAACGATGAACCCACTCTTTCCCGATAGTAGTGTAAGAGCAATGGATGTCGAAATTTCTGGTTTACAACGCTGCAAATGCAATCGAAGTGTCGGCAGATGTCTTCTCAGACACGTCTGTGTCATTAAAAGTCTAGACGATTCGTTTTAAAGTGATTGGTTCTGTTTCTTCGCTGTGATTTTCTTAAATTTTAAGGCCTTTTCTCAAAGTTTTCTCAACCGTCGAACGGTTAATGAGTTTGTTTATTAATTAATCTTGCCTCGAGTCTGTTTCGCAGCAAAGATTAACTTTGCATTTTGTTATTTGTAAGTTAGGATAGCTTTATGCTTGGCTGGAGGTAAGAGCCGGAACGAATATAAAAATTTACTTATCCTTTTCTGAGTTTATCCTTCATCAGCTAAGCTTTGGTGTACTAATTTTTTAAAGGGTAAAATGCAGATAATCTGTGTGGGCTCGTAACTTTTAAGGTAACTTTAACTTTATACCCAAAATCAGAGATTACCACAACTATTTTATATTGAAATCATCATCATCATCTTGGCGTTAATGTCGCAGTTGTGCTCTTGCACGAGGGCCCAGGGTGCGCCTTGAACCATGGATCATGATCCAGTATGTGGCAGATAAGGTAATTACAGTGGAGCGACTGCCCTATTTTATTTTGTAATGGCTACATTCGACATTGTTTCATTCCAGCTTGTTTAATCATACAATTTTATCTTTATCCAAGTACCTACCTACTCGTATATACGACATAATTTAGAATATATAAAGCTAACAGTATAAGGGTCCTTCATAAAATGTCCACCGAACGTATGTTATACGTATCAAAACTACGTAAACGCCCACGAAACAGGCTGCCGCCTCCGCTCTTTCTCTTTAATTTTTAAGTGTGAAATCTAATTCCGCAATTTCCGCGAAGAAGAGGGCTCATAGTTGTCTGGCCTCTGTGTGATTCGATTACGCGCATCTCGACGCGCAGACAGCAAAAATGAATTTGCCACGACACGCGTCTGCGACGGGGTGACGCTAAGGGGAATTGCGCCTTCCACTTCCACCTAGCAATGGAGGAGTTTGTGGTAAAACCGTATTGTGTGGAGAACAAAATCATTATTTTCGTAATGTTGTAAAACGTGAGTTTTGTTGATAGTTTCTTGCTGATCTCTCTCTCGTAATCTACAAACAACAATTTATAGAAAAAATTTCACATCCTTTTTTATGATATACGGCAGACAAACAGTCCAGCGGACCACTGGATGGAAAGTGGTCACCGCCGCCTATGGACATCAGCAACACCGGGTGAGTTACCAATGCGATGCCTGCCTGCCTGATCCCATGTCATAGTCCAAAGGAAACACTGTGGCTGGTAGCTCATTCCACATCCGAATCTTACGAGCGAGAAACGTTCTTTCAAACCTTCGCGTGGTGACCAACAGAGGTCTTCGTAGTCTATGAGGGTCTAAGTAGTGGAGATGAGTACCCAGCCCATGGCGGCAGATTGAAAAGTTCTTCAGAACACTCCCCATTGTACAGCCTATAGAACACATACAGGGAGGCAAAGTCCAAAATTACTTGTTTATATGGAACCGTTGACAATTCGTAAGGCGCGTCTCTGAACGGAGAAAAACTAGACGAGGGACTTATTAAAAGAGAAAAAGAAATGGATCTATAAATAAGCTAAAAACTACTAAATTGAAGATAAAACACACAAAACATTTGCGAAGGTCCTAATGATGAAAATAATTTGACCGTCTAGGTCAGGTCTAGTACTTCAGGAAGTTGGTCAGTGACGTTTATTTGAATGACATGAATGGAATTCATTCACTCACCCGCAAAATTCACATCCCGCATCCCGTTTCAATGTAGTTAGTTAGTTTCAGTAGATGCCTACTAAAATACTAATATCTGTATGTATATGTCAAAATCTGTAATCCGTTATATATCCGTCTTTCGACACTTGTAATGCTTGTGAATCACACGAAATTTGTAGTGCAATTCTTAAATTCTACTGTCCTATTGATTGACATGACATTTCACAATTGAAGTGTAAAAAAATATACCAAAATTAAATATGGAGCCTCAGCCTGTGCAAGAGCCAGTAAGAAATATAAATGTCGGCTTTTGTCTGAAAGAGGGGGCTATGGGCCACCAGTTCGTAGCCCAATATCCGGTGCAGGGCGAGCGAGGTGGTTTCGAGAGTGTCTCAAAGCTGCCAAGATACGCTTCTTAGTGAACGACGTCTATCTACTTCGTGAGTACAACTGCTCGTTCCTCTGCCACATACCATAAGTAGACGTTTCACGTTAAAACCAACGGCCGTGTTTTTCGACACAGCGTTACCCGATTCTTTTAAATAAAAGTTTGAATGAAAATTCAAACTTTTGTTTCTAGTTTCTAGACGGGTGTAAATAAAAGTTCTAGTTTACTTGAATTTGGATTTATTCAAACTTTCCTTTCTAGTATCTAGACGGGTGCTGTCTCCAATTGTTTATTTATCAATACTTTAACTTTTCTTACTACTTACCAACTATAATAAAAACGTCCAGAAAAATTCACAAAAATATAACGCAACTTAAATACATTACCTAATGTCCACTGCCGAATGTAGACGCTACGCTGTAGTTGTGGATCATGTGGATGAGCCTGTGGAAATCACACTAAGAAACAGTGGAGTCTATGTTGATACAATGCAAAGTCAGTTAATTTACCCGTTCGCTTTCGGATTTGCAGCCAGTGGCCAGACGGTGGTAACTAAATGACCGTAGCTGGGACTGCTTGGTCGTTTGCCGTGTCGCAGCACTGCCGTTCTAATTGCTTTGCTGTTGCCCAAAATACGTACTAAAACGATGGCGTAAAGATTCTAAAAGTGGCTGAGCGATGATGATTACTACTACTTAGTATATAGTTACTACTACTTAGTATTCTTTTTACCTTGATAAAAATAATACTAACCGTGGTAATAAACCTAATAACATGTGCGACGAAATGAGAGCGTCGGTGGCCGAGCGGTTACAGTATCCGACTCGTAAGCCAGAGGTCCCGGGTTCGAATCCCGCTCCGGCCATGTACCAATGACTGTTTTCTTAGTTATGTACATTAGTTGAATACTAACCGATGCTCTTACGGTGAGGGAAAACATCGTGATGAAACCTGCACATTCAGGCGACTGGATGTGTAACCATGGTCCAATCTGGTCAGGTTCCCCTGGTAGCAGGGTCATGGAGGTCAGATGGCAGTCGCTCCACTGTAATTACCTGACCTGCCAAATCCTGGATCATGGTCAAGGCGGACCCCGGGCCCTCGTTCTCGAGAGCACAACCGGGACATTAACGCCAAGATGATTATTTTTTTATTTTTAACATGTGCGACGAAATGTAGTGAATGACCACGAAAGTCTTGAAACCTTTATAGTACCTTAGTAAAATTCTTTAATGTCTGAATGAAATGTTTGGTAATAATTTGAATTTAACTTGAATAAGTACCTATTTACAATTTTTTCGTGGTAAATTCTGGTTTCTACCAGAGTTCGCTTAGCATGTCGGCTCTCGCGAGCAGCCAGTCAGTCCACCAACGTTCAGGGTGGCGTGGCGAAGCGATACTTGCTTGTAGTTTCTCGCGTATTTAGTCCTGCCCGCAAGTGGCAGGGTAGTCCTTGTCACATTTTCACAGGTGTATTGCAAAGTCTCTGTGACCTGTGACACCTCAAGTTAATGATATTCCAGCCCGACCTTTAATTTTTCTTTCGTGATTTGGCCCCATAACCCCAATCGATGTCGACTGTACTTTACCAAATTCTCACAAAAAGTCTATTCTAGTCTATCTAGTATTGTAAACCGATCTAGAACGTGTAGTTCGATGTAGTTGTAGACAATAACCGGCCGTTGCGGGTCGGCCCGTAGCGCAATACAAACCGCGCTCACGCCGCGCCCAGAGAGCGTACTGTTTATGATGCGATAAGCTGTGAGACCACTTCCAGTGAGGATTTAACTCTTTGACCAAACGTTGGATTACGATGAGATCTCCTGTATATACTGTTAGTTAATAAAAGGAGACAAACCATAACAATAAACTTCACAGATATTCTATAATGAAATGTAATAATTTATATAATATTTAAATTAGTTTACTGTTGTATTTTTGTTATTTAATACGGCAGACAAACAGGTATGCGGGCCACCTGATGGAAAGTGGTCACCGCCGCCTATGCGTTGCCCGCCTCTACGGAGACCTCTAATATACCTCTTGAACGATGCCATGTCATAGTACAAAGGAAACACTGTGGCTGGGAGATAATTCCACATCGGAATGGTACTTGAATTATTATTATTTATGTATTTAAATTAATGAACAATTGAATCTACTTAATTGATAATAAGTAAACAATTAACTGTCAAACTTGACAATTATGAATGGTGTTGCTTCTCCGTAGAAAATATTATTCTGAATAGAATCAGAATCGTCAAAATGGACGTGCTCAAAATGGCAAATCTAAGGTTTGCGTCTATAAAAGCAAGTGCAACGTTGTATCTGGTTCCTTTTTATTCTGGTGTTCTTAGAATAAACGAAAGCTGTCACATAAGTTAATTATGTTTTAATTCAATACACAAAGTATAACTCCATAATTCTAAATTTAATTCATCTAAGATTATACCTATAGTAGCTCTGTGAATGAAATGGATTTATATAAATTTTTATATTGCCTTAAAAGCTTTCTAATTTTAATTAATAAAAAATTATTTCCTAGTTAGAGTCTGAATTACTCTAGGACTTTAAATCATTAACCGAGTCTAACTCATATTAAATACTTCAACTTCCGAGTGAATGCAGTTAATTGCCGCTTTAGACTTTCATGAGGCTTTTTACTTAGTTAAGTAACTGTACTTGAGGTTAATTCCAATGAACGTATAAATAACTTAAACTTTTGCTTATTATTTTGAACTTTATTTACATTAAACTAATCTCTAAAAACCAACAATTATTAACAGACAGAAATCTGACAATATTATATAATTATAATTCAGACTGTTGAATATGCGTACCTACTTGTATTATTTACCTATACAATGTATCCTATCTACCTGGCAAATAAAAACAGTGTGCTGTTAACCAGTGGTAGTTTCACTCGCCTACACAATACAGACAAATTGTTCAGTCAAAAATACTTCCATCAAAACCCCTCTGAGTCTTCATTTAAATTTGATTTAACTCCAATTTTAGCTGTAGTAAGAAAAAAGTTCTGTAAAGAAGCTTCTATACAAAACCAGTAGATACGTTGAAGTCAACGCTTCAGAGGTACAGTAAAATATCCAAATGCATCGAAACGTATCTCAAAGGCCGGAAACGCATTCACGACTCCCCGGGTGTTGGACTCACTCTGCAGGGGGCGGTGATCACTCTCCATCAGGTGGCCCGCTTTACATTTGCCCCCCTTTATTGAGCCTACAGAATACCAGCGCTGTGAATCGCTTCTTGCGCCTCACAGCACATGCTGAGTAGGTACCATTTATGCTGGCCGCTGCGTCACAGTGCTACACCGACAGTAGCATGGGAGGCTACGCTTTGTATTAAATATTTTTAATTTAGTGATGTTTCCTTTGTCAATTATTGAACTGTTATTGGGTCGTGGTATGCTATGTAATAAGTAATTTTTCTTTCTTTCTTGTATTGTAAAAAAACCATATGCAGGGTTACTTTATATGAATGATACCAAGGGGTATGCATCTGCTCGTGATAAGATCATAAACAACTTTCACTATGTCACTAACTCTGAAATAGTTAATCAGCTGTTTCATACATTTTGGCAGAGTTGAAAACATATACTTATACTGATACCACTGATGGCAATACGAAGGCTATATGGGCAATCTGGTATCTCTCCTCAAGGCGGAACATTCTTATAATCATAATAATCTCAAAATATCCCTCCGAAAATGTTCAAATATATATATACTTACTATTATGAAAATGTGAAAAAGTCGTGTCTGCATATTGAAGATATTTCAGAAACAATAGTCGGGATGAGATTCTGGGACTTAAGTTTATTTCTTTGTCTGCGCATCATGCAAAAACTACAAACCAGATTTTGATTCGGTCTTGATAATTTAGTAGCTTGAGGTCCAGGGTACAATCTAAACCATGTTTCATCTAATTCGGGTAGGTACAACCAGAGATACAGCTTGACCTCCCCGTAGTACGAGCATTCATACAATACGGGGGTAATTTAAAATGGTAAATCGGTCAAAAGCTAAACTGTCATAAAAAATATTTCTACGCGGACGAAGTCGCCTTCTTGCACCAAGCAAATATCATACACCAAGCAAATATGATATATTTCATATTGTTTCGTTATACCAAATATGAATATTGTACACTCGAAATGGGTAAACTGCAATAAGCCCAGTTCTTAAACAATAAATGTTTACTTTACTTACTTTACTATATCGCTTATTGGGTTAAATGCACCAACACAGTGGTCTAGAAACGGCCTGGAGGGTGTCACACAAACTTCACCGACTTGGCACAATAGTAACTTCACAGAAATAAATGATGCAAAGAATTGCTTTCTGTGCCACTCAAAAACTCGTAGAAGCAACTTTGATACCTACATTGAATATTTAATTTAATGGATAAAGCTGTGATTTCGTATTCTTTATCATCGCCCGTAACAAATAAGTATACCGTCTCTTGGAATAAATAAATAAATATTATCACTATCCCTGAACCCGTCCCTCCTCCGTTAGTATTCCTCATATCTGAAGGTCGTCACCTCTCCCCCCCACTTCTGTTACGGACAAAGGTACGCCATCTTCCCCTGTCTTTAGCATAGTACAGAGCCTCGTGGAACGTAGTATGTAATGTGGTGCGGATCTGATCGGACCAACGCATTGGGCTACAACCTCTATGTCTTTTACCATCTACCTTTCCAGTGATCATCAGTCCGTTCAAAATTAAGACAGCGCCTCTCAGTAACGCTAAACTCAAAAACTACTAAACGGATTTTCATGTGGTTTTCACCAATAGACAGAGTGATTCATGGGGAAGGTTTATAGATAGGACAATACGTGAACGAAGTCGCGGCGAACCAGCTAGTTTGTAATTATAATGGAGTTGAAGTCAGTATAAAATTAAGAACTTACTTGAATGATTCTCATACTATACCGAGTAACTTACAATACAAGTTACAGCCACAGTTGTCTAACTTATGTTCTATGGCACTTAAGAGAAACGATATAAATCTGTACCGTTTCTAGCTTATATTTTCAAACATTAGGATAACCCTAAATTGCGTTTCTAACGTAATAAAGACGAAGCTAAACATTTTTACGCAAAACTTTGAACCCTTCCCTGACTGAGCTCTTAGGAACGTGATTTCAAATAACTCGAAATAAGGAAGTCAAACAACGGGGCTGCGTAACTTTTAATCTTAGGTCGAGGGGCCTTTTATCCTCCAGGGTACAGGGGCGGATTTGGACCTTCTTCAAAGCTAGGCAGCCGAATAGTTTTATTGTATTTCTAATAATTTAGGGACCTTTTATCCTCCACAGGGTACAGGGGCGGATTTAGGCCTACTTCAAGCCTAGGCAGCCGACCGGCCGAATAGTTTGATTGTTTTTCTAAAAGTTTATTCAGCGGTTTTCGTTGTTTTTACTAATGTGTGAAGTGTTTTGGCTAAACTGGTGCACAGAATTTCACGCCCAATTTTCAGGACCCTGGCCTTCTCTTACAAAGTCTACTGCTAGTCTATGAAGTGACTCATAATCTCTGGCTACACTGTATTTCGAAGCCAAAGTAAAAGATTATTCTATCTACCGTATCCTACTTACTGACATTTCTAATTTTTACAAATATTATAAATCTTCGGCCGCTTCGTCACTTACCATCAGGTGAGATAGTGGCCAAATGTCTGTCTTGTTCAATTTAGAATAAAAAATGGATTTTTATAAAACTTTTCAGAGTTATTTCTACAGAATAACACCTTTTAAAATATTTCTAACTTCACTTTTTAAGTGCAACATGGCGAACATTAAAATATCTGTGACTTTGTAACACCTATGTCGACGAATAAATAAATCGAACTTGAAATAACTTACCAAGAAATTCAAGGTAAAATAGGATGAAATCGAATTTTACTTATGTTACAACTAGTATAGAATATAGTATAATAAATAGAGTACTCGATCCATACATCCTCCTCAATTGCGCCCTGTCCACGGAAAGGAAACCATCTCCGAAAGATGATGAAGCACTTAATATTTAACAGAAGTTTACTGAGTCAGAGATAGGCGGCGCCGGGCGGGGCCTATACCCACTTTCTTTTAATGTGAACGGCCCCCTGATGAATCGATTATATCTAGGTTTTTGTTAGTGTTCGACCGAAGTTTCGGCCTCGATCATCTTCGGCCAAAAAACTACTTTCGGTGACGCCTTCGGCCAGGTTTCGGGCCGAAGCCAAAGGTTTCACCGAAGGTTCCTGGCAAAAGTCATAATTTAATAAATGTTTGTATAATTCACATTACAGACAAATAGATTACTTTGTAATTTTTTTTATCATCTCTAAATCAACTTCTGGAGATAATTGAAACTACCTTTCTAAAATATACAGTCTATATAACCCTTTAATATTAAAAATTATATATATTATTAAGTAATAAGGAGGAAAATGATTCGGAAATCGTCGGCTTCACCACTCGGATGACGATGATGATGATGAAGATGATTTATATTATTAATTGTGGTTTATAGCCAATCCTAAATAATTTTTTTTAGAGCATTAAACCTTAGGCTTCCGCTGAAGGTTGCAGTGATAGCCAAATCATATCAACTTCGGCTTTGGCTTCAACAAGAAATTGACCTTCGGTTGAACACTAGTTTTTATAGTAACAGTTTGTTTTGTTGGTGTTGTTGATGACTTTATTTTTCTTCAAGAGTTTAATGCATTACTAGCCTCTGCCAGCGATTTCGTCGTCGTTCCGGACCCGTTTCCATGGGAACCACATTAATTTTCGGGATAAATTATAGCGTATATGCTATTCCGGGCTATGAGCTATACTCCTGTCAATTTTAACAAAATGCGTTTAGCAGCTTTTGCGTAAAGGACTAACAAACGTCCATCTAATGATCCGTTCACCTTTACAAACTTTCGCATCCAATATTAACAGGATCACTATTATCATCATCAGCCCTTATCAGTCCACTGCTGGGCTTGAGCCTCTTCAACACTCCAAATGAGACTAAATGTTCAAGTTTCAAGGTCATGAACGGCATCAACTCACGGGTTTCTTGTAAATGTCTCCTCTATGGTGGAAACTTTAAACCTATTGTCGTTAAGTTTACCTGAATATATCTCACTCAACTATTGTTCGTAATTTACCTGTGTGTATAATGTAAAATGAGTCTTGCCTAGTTTAAATCAAATTGTCAAACTGTCAATTATTGTTTAAAATCGGTCATCTCCCTCTCCTGACTCTGGGTGGGCTTAAAACCAGCTCATGCTGTGCCCATACAAATTTCACGATTGTGCAAGATGTTTAAATATATGCATAAAATATGACCTAAAAACTTACTCTCATGCCACATTTTGTGTGGAATAAATTGTTTTGTATTTGTATTTAAAAAAAGTACGGGATTAGCGACTATCATCGGATATCGGATATCAATTTAAATAGATGCTTAAGCCGTAAATCCCTTATTTAAAACCCCTTGTGTGTCTACAAAAGGCAAAGCTTTCTCAAGTACGGTGCGTTCCGCAAGTCGCGTAGGCTTCAGTTCAAGCCTCTCCTTAAAGGTTGTTGTTCTCCATTGTAAACGGTTGCGAAAGGATTGCGTAAACGTATCGGTTCTATGATGTGGTAACGTTTTGAGCTCTGTGATGTGATGTAGCCGTCATGGAGGTGTTATGTAGTAATGTAACACGTCTTGGATTTAGGAGTTAGTCTTGCGGGTGTTATAGGTGTTTTTTGTGTGATAGGGCAAGGATGTTTTGAGGTTTAGTTTTGCTCTAATACCTATAAAATTACATTTATTTAATTTCAATATTGTTTGAACGGTGCACTCTACGTGCATGCTAAATTACGAATAAGCCTAGTGATGTAAGTTAGGGGACATACTGTATCTATTACGATTCTTAAAGCGCAGAATATCCGAGTTGCAAAATGTCTACATTGCAAAATGTCCAAGGTGTAAAAAAATGTCCACTTTTGTCATACCGACAAGATCAGCTATTGTCGACTTGTCTTAATACTAAGGTCTGTCATCCATATTCCTCGTGAAATCTGTTCCACAGTGAGTAGAAATCCATATAAACTCAACAGTATTTTGTATATTTATAGCGTTTCAGACGTTTGTCTAGAAGCTTCGAGGAGACAAATGCATTTGCAATTTGATAAGTGGTGTAAATGCATAAAATATTGGACGGACCACAACATCGTAATATTTTGATTCTTTGGCTGAAATCGTAATTTTATACGTTACGTATTCAAAGCATAAAAGCTGCATTTTATGTGAGAGACAATTTTCTGTGTGACTCGCTCCCTTCCAGCTTTAAGACTTTACCATCAGCTTTAACAGCTAAGTGTAGACCGTGGATACATTGTCATATTCTACTTATGTGTTACGTGGTTCGTGCTATAGTTCGTGCTAAATGGATTGGAAATTGCGTGCCTTGACCTCTCCGTCAAGAACCGGCGTTATCTTATGAAAAATATAAGTAAGAAAACTGTTATGAAATGTTTTGTAGTTCACACTTTGTGTTGTGCGTTCTTGATGGAACACCATTATTTATACACTAGTTCCACTAAATATATTATGTTTATAAACTTTTAATTAATTACGAGCGGTTTCCGACATTATCAAAATTAATCAGTCGCAATTAATTAAAAGTTTATAAATGTAATACATTTAGTGGAACTATTTTGTGTAAAAGTGTTTTAATCTATAATAAACTGTTCTCTTTCGTTAAATTGTAACGAATATGACTATTGAAACCATTACAACGTTGTATCGCTGTAATCTTTTACAAATTAGTTCTGACTGAAATATGTTCGCTATGCCAATTCATTTGACACGAACTATAGTTACATTATTATTGTTGCGGCCTCTTTTAAAACTCACTATAGTAAGGTACTATTCAACTAATTTCGAATTATTTTTACTGCAACAATTGAAACTCACCAAAAAATAGTTACGGTAATAAACACAACTCTGGCTGTCACAACTTTGACTAATGTTGATACTTTATGTTCTTCCATCTATACATAGTATAAAACAAAGTTGCTTCCAAGCGTCTGTCCCGATGTATTTATGTTTCTATTGCTTAGATCTTTTAAACTAGTCAACGAATTATAATGCGCTTTTCAACATTAAATGGAGTGATTTAAGAGGAAGGTTCGGAAGAAAAAAGGGTAGGTAGGTAAAGTAGGAACGAGAACGAATTCGCGCCGGATCCACTAGTTTATTGTAAATCATTTTAATAAGGGTTACAAAAAATAATACCTAAGGAACCTCCTTACGGCTTCATTTATCTACTCGTTTATTTATTCGTAAAACTGGTTACGAATACAAAAACTGTCCAGTCATAATTGTAATCAGAACTACGGTAAAACTGCAATATTGTCAAATAAAATCTACATCAAATTTTGCCGTGCTCATAAAATTTCGCATATAAATTTTACAGTCGGTACACAGTGAGCAATTTACGATATGATTCGATATAACATAAAACAAAGGCGGGACATTGTCCCTGGGCATGGGATATAGCGACGGTGCAATTACGTAACTGTGATATTTTGTCTTCGTATTCCTATCGGCTACTTCGGCTTCGTAGAGCGTCGTCTCAATGTAAGAAAATATAAAGCAAAAATTAGCCAATGTGTCTCATCTATTTGTTGCCTACAAATTTGTTCTACTGCTATTTTTAATAGGTAATATAATTGCGTAAGTGCGAAAGGATGGATAGATATTTGTAAGGCTTTCACGCAAAAACTACTGATTTTGATGACATGTTGCACCGGTGTAGTTACATTCAGACTTAAACATAGGTTATTGATCCCGTTTGATGATCAGCGTCTCCTAAACCTTGCACAATGGAGAACTTGTTCGAGGCCAACCCAAACGTAGTATGCGTTGCCGAATACTGGGCGAATTAAGTGTAAGTCAGAGTTTAGTAGAAAAAAGATCCCGATTAATGTGGTTCCCGCGGAAACACGACATAACCGAATTTTAGGCGGACAAAGCCGCGGGCAGATTACTATTTCATGTAGGTTGTCGTTTTCTGTCTCTGTCGCATAGGAACCTAACTCCAGAGCAGCTCAACGGCATATCGATAACGAGTACAAAACGTAAACGAGTGAGATACACAATAGCACCATAGGTCGCGGCGTGTCCCGCATTGTTTGAAAACTTTATGCATTTCATATTATTCTGTGTAATGCCCGTTTAAAATCACTCGGGTCTCATGCGGCGTGGAATGAAATCTGTTTGCTGTGCTGTGTACATGAGGGTAGTTAAGTGTGTTTCTTTGTTTAAACGTTCGTTTTATTGTGGTCCGGTGTTGTTGCTTTATCTTTTTAATAAATGCAGGACAATTTCTTTCTTTTTTGCTTTGTTTTTTAAATTCCTTTTGCTAGTTTTGTAATTGTCCTCGCCGAATCACTTTGTGATTGTGGTTTTTGACTCAGTTTGAGACGGTTCATCTGGATGCAGTCGTTAACACTTATGAAATCGTCGTCATCTTGGCGTTAATGTCCCGGTTCCGGGGTCCGCCTTGACCATGATCCAGGATTTAGCAGATCAGGTGGAGCGACTGCCATCTGACCTCCATGAGCCTGTTAACAGGGGGTGCGTGCCCAAATTGTGTAATGGTTACACATTGAGTCTAATTAATGTGCAGGTTTCTTCACGATGTTTTCCCTCACCGTAAGAGCATCGGTTCGAATTCAAGTAATGTGCGTAAATCAGAAAAGAGTCTTTGGTACATAGTGACACCAATTGCGGATGCGGATGCCAATTATTTACAGATATACAAGCTTAGATTTACTAAATAATTTTTATGAATTGAGGAGCGTCGGTGGCCTAGCGGTTAGGGTATAGAGGTATCGGAATCCCACTGCCTCCATGTACCAATTACTCTTTTCTGAGTAATGTACTGATAATGGCTAACCGATGCTCTTACGGTGAGGGAAAACGTGATGAAACCTGCTCATTCAGGCGACTCAATGTGTAACCATGATCCTATCTGGTCATGTTTCCCTGGTAGCAGGATTACGGAGGTCAGATGGCAGTCACTCCACTGTAATTACCTGATCTGTCAAATCCTGGATCATGGTCAAGACGGACCCCGGGCCCTCGACGAGAGCACAACCAGGACATTAACGCAAAGATGACTGACTATGCATTCATTTATTTATTGCATTACAGGCACATGACTGCACAACATTCGTATACAAATGTTATCCAGAGCATATCAATTATCTAAAATCCATCGTACAAGCTTAGTTCTACCCACCCATATTCGCACAATTCATTCGATTGCAAGCTCAACCTGCTGTATCATAAAAGTATAGGATAAGCGAATACATTGTGTATTCAACGCTCCAGCTGTCAGTGAAGCAATTTGTGCAAACGGTGTGAAAACTCCTGTCGCTTGCCGTGACGTTGGCGCGGCGTGCACGCGACGTAATGTCCACGGGACGACTACGGGCCGCTGGTGCTAAGTCTTTTGAGCGAAAACGCGCTTACGAAGCTCATAACTAGTGTTAAGCAACGCTTACAGAGTCCGGGAACTGGATGGGTGATCGCTTCGTACTTTGAGTCGTACTATCGCACTGCAACGAGATCGCCACCGCGAAATTAGGTTGACCAAGGTCTTTTGCCGGCGACCCTGAACGCCGGTTAAAAAGTCTCGGAAGCCGATTGCCATCTGGTTTTGTTTTTATTATTACAAGGTTGTCTGGAAGATGTCACATTAGTGACAAGACCGCCCTTTGCTCTGCTTACTATATATATTTTGTTTCTGTGTTTTTTTTTACCACTAAGGAGGCAAACAAGGTTACGGCCTGCCTAATGGTAAGCAGTTACCGCAGTCTATAGACGTTTGCAATACCAGGGGCATCACCCACACGTTGCCAACCACGTAAAAACCGTATCACCCCTTTCTTATGGTTTCCTTTTTATTATTTGTGTGTTTGTATTGTTTTATTTAAACCTTCGAATAAGCTCTAGATTTCTGAATTTTATATGAAATCCTTTGGTAATCGAGCCATACACGTACAAAAAAGAAGCACTAAATGTACTTCAAACGCAACGAACATGTAAGAAAAGCGCTAGATCCAGCGACGAGAGCGCTAAGTTGCCAACACGTGGCGGGACACATATAAAATAAAGTGCAGTAGCAATGAGCGATGCCTTCGATATACTACGTCGTGCTGTAGCACGTTCTTTCGCGATACGATGTTCATATTTGAATTGCAAGTTACAATCAATATTGTGCTAGTTCACGTAGTACTTGTGCAACGATTGTATTGTAATGTTAGTCCTCTCCCTCATCTTGGCGTTAATGTCCCGGTTGTGCTCTCGAGAACGAGGGCCCGGGGTCCGCATTGACCATGATCCAGGATTTGGCAATCAGGTAATTAAAGTGGAGCGACTACCATCTGACCTCCGTCACCCTGCTACCAGGGGAACCTGGCCAGATTGGATCATGGTTGCAAATTCAGGCGAATTTGCAGGTTTCATCACGATGTTTTCCCTCACCATAAGAGCATCGGTTAGTATTCAACTAACGTACATAACTCAGAAAAGAGTCATCGGTACATGTCCGCACCGGGATTCGAACCCGGTATAGGGGTACCACGACTTCAGGTTACTTTGACACATTGCGGAAAAACGAGTATACTAAATTTATTTTATTGGCAATAATAAACTATATAGAGGAAATATAACTTGACGCTATTGAGTAGTCTATAATCTTAATAAGCTGCCTTCGTTATTGTACACCATTTAAAATTAGTTGCTTCATACTGTCAAAGTGTGGTGACAATGTCTACTACGTCATATGTTAACTTATTTGACAAGAATCATAATTCCATGAAAGAGGGCGCTGTGTCTTTTTCCGAATCGTCATTATTCTAATTTCACAATCGGGACATGGTAGTTTCTTTTTCCGTCACTTTCCTTCTTATCCATGTCTCATTGTTGGTGACATTCGAATTTTGTCACAAAATGCCACATCCTTCCGGTGTTGCTACATAAAACGCAGAACTAGCGCCACCATTGACAGGTCACCTCTGTCTCCGGTCAAGCTTTACCTCTCGTTTACGAGTTGGATACTCAACAGCCCGGCTACCGATGCTGTAATGTTAGTACGAAGTATCGATTGAAATACGCGTTGTACGTGTACGTGATTGGCCGTTAGTTTCCGAATCTAAGACTATTTTCTAAGATTTGCGAATCTTAGATAATAGTAAATGTTTGAAAAAAAGGTTACCTGTCTTGTAAAAGATCTGGCATGGGCGATTTTTGGATATTTTATACAGGTAGAGGCTTACATGAAAAATCGTCGCGGTTTCAACAATGTCCATAAAACGCAGAAAATTACGACGTTTTTTGGGTCTTCAAAACGGTGCGTCGTAGAGAAAAGTGTTCTCCTACCGAATGAAATTTATAAAATTCTCTACAACTCTAGCCTTTCACACTTTTTCAAATTCCTCACCGTTTTCGAGCAACACCCGTTTTTTAAAGACTGACCAGAACTGTTAATTTGTAAAATTATTATGTGTACAAATTACCAGTTCTGGTTTATAGGTATAATTACTGCTAACCTATAATCATGAAATTTGGCAAATTTTGAAAGACCTCGTATAAATCGAATACATTTATCACCGACACATACTTGTCAAACGGCGTAGCTTTGTAGAGGTCTACGCCCGTAGATGTCTACGACCGTACTGGTTCTACGAAATACTCAGACGCCCTTTGCAGGTGAATTACAATGGACAATAATTGTCCTTTGTCCATTATCTATATTTATTATACTCAATTTGTTCCTCGATAACAATATTCAACATGTTTGAAATGTAAACCCTACCTCTAGCTACTAGACTATGTAATATAATTATACATATAAATACACATGTATGAGCATCTCTTACGGGTGTACTCAGCATTATTAATGAGTATTCTCGGTTACCTAGGGACCATTTTAGTTGTTGGCAATACAATTTGAAACTTTGATTTCAGTTGAAGAAACCTCTAATGCGAATTGATAGTTGTGTTAAGTGAATTAGTTTCATGGTATATCATAATAGCACATCACATTAACAGTCCGTAACAGTTCACTACTGGACTTGAGCCTCCTTCACTGATGTGGAGGCTTTGGCATGAACGATATATGACACGGTCGACAGAACTGAGCAGTAATTGAGTGGGTCATCATCACAACTGCAGAATTTAGGGCCTCTCCCACGAAAGGGGCGGTTATTGCCATAATCTTCGAGCTTTGCAGGCGGGTTGGAGATCACAGTGTTATAAATATGACAATGGAAAAAGCTGCTGCCCATTTTCCTGCCTACGGAGACTCTAGATCTTATGCCTCGAAAACATTAGTCACCTTGTACGACACCCACGAGTGTAAGAGGTTGTTGCTATTCTACTTTGCCGGACACCACACGGCCAAACGTGGGTATTTGCAATCAATAATCTTACAGAACTTATACACATTCAGGCCACTTATTTTAATTACATTAAATACAAGCTCGGTCACGCGAGCGTGATACATTTTACTCTTTAGTGAAACACATGAAACATTACATGTGTTAGATATAAGGTATTTTAGTATATTTTAATTGTTATTTAAAGTTACATATATATTGAAAACTATCGTGATTATTAATAATTAACATTTCAAAATACTTTCATAAAACATTTTACCAACTTCAGAACGAAATGTCTGGATTTCTGAACGATTGTGACTTTTGATCAGATTAAATACTGTTTATGAGAAACTTCCTTAATTTATTATGTAATAAATTTATTATAATGTTAAAAAATGTTAAAAGTATTGTAATACATTAAATTAACATGTAAGCTATCTATCATTAAATTAAGGAGACCGGAAATGAGAATAAGAATGACATTTCCAGCTAGATAGCTAGTATAAAGGTTCAGTCGTGACAGTGAGAGGGACTTTTGCTCCAGAGCCGGCACAGAGTTAAGTACACTTGCATTGTATTATTGTTGCTTTATATTTTGTACTAGTTTTATTTATTTATATAATCGGTTATTTATTGAATCGTATGTAATACCACTGTCCCATTTTTAAAAGATAAATATTTGGTTATGTGATCGATAATTGTGTCATTACATTTGGTTAGAATGTTGCATAAATGTTGTTTAATAAATACCTCATTTTATAATGGATTACATTGCTTATTAAAATATACCTAATATACTTAAAATATGCTTTTGTTTGATTAAATAATGTGCACTAGAATAATACTTTATCCTAGATAACATATTCAAGTTATCAAGTCTTACTCCTCCACTTCGCCCAGTCTCTCTTAAATACTTTATAACCTATGTCCTAAACAAATAGCACTACCTCCATGAACTATATTTTACATGACATAGATATCCATTTATTAATATGCTCTTGTTTACCTAATTTAGCGTTTTCCATATATTTCACTAGAGTTTTGGATAAATACTCACTCTGTTATTATTCTGTAGCATAATTACTAAAATAAAGGTTTATACTAATAAAAGTCACTATAATTATAAGTAGGACATATATTAAATCTAACATCAGAAGTGGGATTCGTTAACTCTTGATATCGATATAAAAATCACTATTTTTCAGAAGCTGCGTCTTGGGCGGACGATTCCACGAGGCATCTTGCAAATCGATGACGACGGTGTTTGGAACGACACATCGACGTCGGAGGGATCGAGGGACCGAAAATCCAAAGGAAATGTGATGTGCTGTCTTCGCGGACCATCGCTGTCAAGAGCTTCGCAGATCCTGGTTGAAATCGTCACCCGGAACAGCATCATCAAAGGTGCCATGTCAGGTAACACCCCGTACGGTTCTATATCTGAACATCTCGACGCCAGGACGTCCACTGCTGAACATAGGCCTCCCCTTGGCCTTCCGCAATGATCGGTTTGGTGCCCTTACATCCACCAGCTCCGTCTATCTCCTGGGACTGTCCTACAATATAATTTCTTGTACGTGATCGCCATTCGAAAACCTTTGTGCCTCATCGGCCATCGGTCCTATGAAATTTTGTGGCCTGCCCACTGCCACTTTAGTTTTGAAACTCGTGGAAACTATGCCGGTGACTTCTGCACCCACTATGGCACAAATCCTGGACACTATGGAATCACGAATTGTTTCTTTCACGTCGAGCGTCACTACATCGAGATATATAACGCCGCTTTTATTATAATATTTTTAGAATTACAAAACATTTATGTGAGAATGGCATCCTTAATTATTAAGAAAGACCACATCGTAATTGTTTAGCCCTCTTTTCCATGCTAAAAACTACGTAAACGAAGGTAAAATGTTTTAAGCAATTTTTCTTGTCGGTAGTTAGACGAAAAAAAAAAAATATTTTGTGCGGTTGACCGATAAAAACTTGCAAAGTTTTCTAAATATAAGTTAAAGATAATCGGAAACTTTATAGTCCCGTAAATTTTGATAGGTATCTTTATATGATAGCCAACTTAAGTACCTACTTGTAATAGTCGGACCTAGTGTTTTTGGAAATGGAAACACACATATTATATTTATTTTCCATTATTGTAGGTAGTCTTCGCATTTCTACACAGTCAATGCAAAAATTAGTATTGTATAAGAAGAAATAACCAATTATAATTATGAATGACCGATTAAATAACCTTTAACATAAGATGTAAACGTAACATACCGGTTACTCATATTGGAAAATATTAAAATCATTGACTGGATGGAAATGCTGTAGATACCCCTTCCAACATTGAACTACGAGTATGTTTGGGTTGATATTTATGAGAATTTTTCAAAGCTCCTGCTCCACAGTTCCCAATGAAAGTGTTGTTTTAACAATTGTCCCTAATTTACGAGAACTTTTATTTTCCCTGTCAAAAATACTATGATACGTATTTTGTTGCACAATGTTTCCAACATGTTGCATATCTTTAGAAATCACTAAAATTTAAGAATAGGTTTGCATTATTATTAATATTGGATTATCAATTCCCTTAATGCTTATTTGTCAAAATCTTATTTCAGTACGTACCTTTGGACCTACAAAGGATACATAAGTTCAATATTACGAATCTTTTCATTTATTGCCCTTTAGACACAATTTGTTGTACATTCACTTTTTACGTTATATTCCGTAAATACTTAAATTTCCGTTTAAAATTCCCGATCCCTATTTTACAAGGTGGCTCAAACCAGCCAAAAAAATAGTGATGCAAAAAATAGAAATCATAGGGTCGGCACAGTAGATATAATCAAGGTTGTACCGTTATAACACTTTACGTTTAGCAATTTTCAGTCCTAGATCAACTAGCTACTTAAATCATGACATTCATGATAGGGAATTGAAAATAATGATAAATAAATAATCCATTAAATTCCTTGAACAAGAATTTAGACTTTGCATAAAGGCGCTTCTCCGCCGAAAGGTGGCAACATTTTGTCATCAACACGTGTTGACAACACAAAGTTTTGTTCGGTGGATACGCAGCTTAACGCAAAATATTTATTTTGTTTACTTCATTTTAGTTTCAACAAACTTTCACGATACAATAAATATTCAATTCAAGCTATTTATTAAAGTACCTACATAGACACGATTCGTGTAAAAAAAAAAGAAATGTTTGCCTACCTTTGTTTGCATAAACTATATTTCGTTTGTCTACCGCTAGTGGTCTCGAAATAAAACGTCAGTATTGGCCGAGCGAATTGAAAAAGTGGGTACTACCTGCAATGACGTCATTCATATTTTCTATTTTCTTGTTGATTGATCGTATCGTTAGTAATATGCGATTTCAGTAGCAGCGGATTCGATTACCGCCCGAGTAGAAATTGAAGAAATTACTAATTAGGTACCATAAAAATCTGCTCCGTTATAATAATCTGCTCCGTATCTGTGTGATGTTTCGCATTCCATTAACCACAGGATATTGTTATTTAAATTGATATTTTGGTGATAGATAAATATTATAGGTATAAATTGCGATGTGGGTATATAAGAACAACACTATTGAAGATGCTATTCAGTTTGAATTATTTCATCATTCGTAAATTCAAAGAAAGTTTGTGTACAATATTTTATAGAAAATCATGCTAATGATGTACAACTTTTGAAATGCCACCAGTTATTCAGTCAGTTGTAATAAGTAAATAATTCGATAAAAAGAAGTAAAAGTGTAATAACTTGGCTATGATTCTGAAACCTCGAGAATAATTTTTTATAATTCAGCATAAAGTATTATTGATAAAAAAAGTTTGCTAGACCCATAGACGATGCTAATCTGGTTTTCATCGGCACGGGTGAGGAGATTAGCATGAGGGGACAAATGACTTTGAAAGTACAGACTAGTATTTGGTTATTTACAAATGTGCACAATAAGAATAACTGCAATATTTTAATTGTTATAGAAGCTGAATGAACCGATATGATTTTTATACTTTACAAGTTGTGATTGAATTATTTGTGGCATTGCAAGAAGTTATTATTTTCTGAAATTCTGACACCTGTGATTTTACGTTGCTGGAATTTCGTGGTTAATTTACCTATTTGTGGTATAATATTTTGTTGAGTCGTTTTAAATAAGTAAATGACACAAAATAAAACATTAATATATTTTGAAGTAGATATTTGTAACATACATCTAAAATTTGATTCACAAATGGAAATTTGTCCTAAGTTTTATATAAATAGGTACTTCAGGGACGAAGTACTTGTCAGTATGGCCGTGTTAGATATAAGGTATTTTAGTATATTTTAATTGTTATTTAAAGTTACATATATATTGAAAACTATCGTGATTATTAATAATTAACATTTCAAAATACTTTCATAAAACATTTTACCAACTTCAGAACGAAATGTCTGGATTTCTGAACGATTGTGACTTTTGATCAGATTAAATACTGTTTATGAGAAACTTCCTTAATTGATTATGTAATAAATTTATTATAATGTTAAAAAATGTTAAAAGTATTGTAATACATTAAATTAACATGTAAGCTATCTATCATTAAATTAAGGAGACCGGAAATGAGAATAAGAATGACATTTCCAGCTAGATAGCTAGTATAAAGGTTCAGTCGTGACAGTGAGAGGGACTTTTGCTCCAGAGCCGGCACAGAGTTAAGTACACTTGCATTGTATTATTGTTGCTTTATATTTTGTACTAGTTTTATTTATTTATATAATCGGTTATTTATTGAATCGTATGTAATACCACTGTCCCATTTTTAAAAGATAAATATTTGGTTATGTGATCGATAATTGTGTCATTACATTTGGTTAGAATGTTGCATAAATGTTGTTTAATAAATACCTCATTTTATAATGGATTACATTGCTTATTAAAATATACCTAATATACTTAAAATATGCTTTTGTTTGATTAAATAATGTGCACTAGAATAATACTTTATCCTAGATAACATATTCAAGTTATCAAGTCTTACTCCTCCACTTCGCCCAGTCTCTCTTAAATACTTTATAACCTATGTCCTAAACAATAGCACTACCTCCATGAACTATATTTTACATGACATAGATATCCATTTATTAATATGCTCTTGTTTACCTAATTTAGCGTTTTCCATATATTTCACTAGAGTTTTGGATAAATACTCACTCTGTTATTATTCTGTAGCATAATTACTAAAATAAAGGTTTATACTAATAAAAGTCACTATAATTATAAGTAGGACATATATTAAATCTAACACATGCATAATATGCACTGTGACTCTTATCTTATGAAAACTGGCGAACATATTACTATGGCCTTCTGAATCTCGCTGCCAGATTATTCGCAAGCGGCTGGCGGTGAAAAGAATTTGTTTATAAATTTAGCGAAAAGAAAAGTTGCCCGCCCCCGGGGCCGCGAACTTCATCAAAGTTTTCTCTTTACATTCATTTCCATTTTTCGCAATGGAACAAGGTTAAGTACAGATTTCGCGTGTGGTACCGCTGGGTGCGGGCAGCGGGTTTTGTTATGTTTATTTTTAAATAACAATACTATTCAACAAATGGGAGCTTCGGTGGCCGAGCGGTCAAGGAATCCGACACGTAAGCGAGAGGTACCGGGTTTGAATCCCGCTGCGATGCATTCTAATCGATGCTCTTACGGTGAGGGAAAACATCGTGACGGAACCTGCACATACAGGCGACTGAATGTTACCATGATAAAATCTCATCAGTTCCCTTAGTAGCAGTGTCACGGAGATCAGATAACAGTAGCTTCACTGTAATTACTTGATCTGTTAAATCCTGGAACATGGTGAAGGCGGTCCCTCGTGCGCGAGAGCACACCCGGGACATTAACGCCAAGATGATGAATATTTTACTAATATTATAAAAACGAAAGTTTTTGAGGATGGATGAATGTTTGTTACTCCTTGTTGTTACTTAAAACTACGGAATGTATATTGATGAAATTAGGCAGTAGTAGAACATATAGCCACATTTTCCCATGGGGCACTTTATCGGCAGTAACTAACAGTATAAGTAAGGTGGAGGTACGGCCCAGTTAGGCGGCTGGAATTCGGTATAAGTAAGGTGGAGGCACTACCAGTGGGGCGGGTCCAATTCGCACGGGATACCTCTCAATTATTTTAATAGACTAATTGTGAAACTTGTTGCTAGTCAGTCAGTATTTTCTGAGAATCGAGACCCTAAAGCTGCGCATCCACGGCTTATACAGAGCGGACTGATTTCTTGCTTTTTTGCGTCATTCTTTGCCTTTTCAAGCCTTTGTTTTGTTATTGGCATTGCAAATTTGAATGATACAGTTATAACAAAATTTCATTGCTGTAAATCTGTATGGAAATAAATAAATAAAATAAATACGGCAGCCAACCAGGCAAGCCACCTGATGGAAAGTGGTCATGGCTGCTTATCGATGCGGTCACGGTCCGGCCGTGGTCGGCGTGGGGTGGATATGCTTTGGCCGTGGGGCGGCCAACGTGTCACTTTGTGTTTCCTTCCTACTTCCCCCCCTTATTTTTGACAGATGTCCTAACCAAGAAATTTTGAGTTTGAGTTTGAGTCCACTATGTTGAATGCCACATTCGTCTGTTACATCCACAGCTCTGAACTCTTAAATTGGACCAGCCACCAGCTACTGCCTAAAATGGCTGGAGATTACGTTGTTGCCAAGTAAATCCGGCGGTTCACGCCACACTCGAGAGCAATTCCACAAACCACTCTACACGGTCTCTATGCCATGTCTTTCGCCAACCGATACTGGGTGTCGCGTTTACTCAACAACGCGTGTGATTTCTGAAATTTCTTAAGACAGTGTCACTTTTGGCAATGGTACACCTACTTGTTATCTAGAGGTAATTTTGTAAAGACACACAATAATAAGCTCTACATTTTAGTCTAAACTAACAATTTACCGTCACGGGATGCTCGAGAATGTTCAACCTTGCTCAGTGTTCCCAGCTGTGACGAAGTTCGACTACTCTTAAAGTATGAAACGGTCACCCATCTAGTTGTTTTGCTAAACTTTGGTTGTCGATCTCGCAAGCACGCTGCCAAGTGGCGCTTCTGTTTTAGTATGTTATACTAAATTGTAATATTATACTAAAATGTAGAGTTTGTGTGCGACTTTGGTCATCTTGGCGTTAATGTCTCGATTGTGCTCTCGCGTGCGAGGTCCCGGAGTCCGCCTTGAAAATGAAATCCCGGATTTGGCAGATCAGTTAATTACAGTGGAGCGACTGCCATCTGACCTCCGTGACCCTTATAACAAGGGAACTTGACCAGATTGGAGAAATAGTGCACCTACTTGTTACCTAGAGGTAATTTTGCATAGACAATACACACAATAATGAGATCTACATTTTAGTCTAAACTAACAATATACCGTCACGGGTTGCCAATCGATTCTTCGAAAATGTTCAACCTGTCTTCGGGTCTATAGTGGAAGCTTTTCAACCTCGCCGATGGTATAAGGCAGTACTCTGAACGAGGGCCGAATTCGTTGCTGTGCTGAAGTTCAGTTACTTTCAAAGTACGAAATGGTCACCCATCCAATTAAGCGATTCTGCGTGTGATGCGGAACTATGGTTGTCGGTCTGGCAAGCCGACCACCGAACTCGAATTGAACGTCGCCATCTTTAAGCTATGATCGCAATGAGGTCACATAATGTAAATCTTAATGTGTGACATCATTGCGATCCTATTGCTTAAAGATGGCGATGTTCAACTAAAGAGGCGGTCGCACCAGGGCTACTTCTATTTTAGTATATTATAAAATTATCCTCCACAAGGTGGACCGACGACCTGGTAAAGATCGCAGGTACCGGTTGGATGGGGAAGGCACAGGACCGGCCTTTGTGTACATCTCTGAGAGGCCTATACCCAGCAGGGCGTCTTTCGGCTGATATGATGAATATTATCCTAAAATGTGGAGCTTATTATTATGTGCCATTTTGTTAATTCAATGTCTAAAAACAGACACGCAGATAGTTCCACAATATTTAATATTCCTGTAATACCTATGGCTTAGTTTTAAAAATAGCGTAATAACAATGTAATATGGGAGGAGTATAAGTACCAATACTCCCTGGGAGGTCCCCGTTGCCAAATAATTTTAATTTTTCCGCGAAGGCCACAGCCGAGGAAACCTATTTGAGTGAGAGTCGATAGAGCCTCTAAATATCGGCTCAATTACCGTAAGCTATTAAAGTTTACAACGCTGCCCTCAAACTCAATGACTTTTAACGGGGAAGAAATTAAACACGGACATACATGGCTCATTAGGCAGTGCTGGAAATGCCACCGACGACGATTCCATTTAGAAATGTCTTGGTAAATACACATCAGAAAGAAAGAAAGAAAGAAAAGAAATAAAAAGAAAAATTCCACAGAATGTTAGTAAATACAAAGACGAAACTAAAAATATACACCAAACACTTGCATAAATATTGTATTTATACCACTAAGGCGGCAAACAAGCTTACGGCCTACCTGATGGTAAGCAGTCATCGTAACCTATGAGTGTTTAAAATCACTCACGCGCTGCCGACCCCGTTAAAACATTTTAACCTCTTTCTTAAAGAGCTCCATGTTGTACTCTCCAGGGAGTTCATTCTCCCAACCTTAGTGTGCATGAAAGAGAGTTCCTTTTGAACCGCACAGTTCACGACAAATTTTGCTCCGAGGTGTGAAGATGAACTCCCAGTCGATGGCGAGCGGTGCGATGATAGAATGTAGCTATAGGCATCATGTCAAACAGTACCTCCAAAGTCAGAACAAACACCGTAGTTCAAGCGGTAGACCAAAAAGATTAGAAAGTTCATGGCGTAGCAAAATGTTTTTCTGATCTGTGGGTAAAACATACAAAGGGTGGCGAAATCCCTCAGCTGACTCAGCGAGCGGCTCAATACACCGCTTCTAAGCATGGTATTCTCGACGATTCTCACAGCGCGTTTTTAAATCGAGTCAATAGGACCAAGTTGATATGCCGATGCGCCCATAGACGGTAGCAATACTCCAAATGGGGTCGGACTTATATAGGAGAACTCGTTGCTACGGCGTGAAGCATTGCTTTGATCTGTTAAGCACAAACATCGTGCAAGCGTTATTGAGATATCTGTAGGACATATGCAATCTTACAAACCACTGCCGCAGAAATAAAACCAGGACGCTTGTGTTCCTACGTCGTTCCTACGTACTTCAATCAGCAGAACGTTTAGAATGTGTAACGAGGTCAACCAAATGAGAATCACTGGCGTTACGTGGTTGCTACAGCTGCTAGTGCAGCTGTGTAGAAAAAAAGAACTCAAAATTATCGCTCGGTATATAGCGCTTTTTAAATACAGAATTTGTATGCAATACAAACTGGTCACGTCATTGTAAAATGTTAAAACGTTTATGTGGCTTGAAAAATATAAATAATGGGATTTTATTCTCATAAGCTGAAGGCCAGATTTTCTGTAAGTTCTTTCATTTTAACGTTGTTTCACAATTAATTTTACACTTAGAATAATATCGTATTACGAGTACAATCAAGGGCGTATCTAGTCTACAGAGTGATACACCTGCGTTTTTATTTTTCGTCTTTAGTATTTTTATTACAAGAAACCTAATGCATGAATCGTAGATGTTATGGATGACAGCATAGCCTCTAAAGGAGGCTATGACGACAGCCACCGCTGTCCATCAGGTGAGCTGTCCGTTGGTTTGTCACTGAGACGTAATAAAAATACTTATAAAGTTCGTTAGGAATGGACGAAGGAATAGCAATACGGACAAAGCTGTACGAAACTTTGGACGACGCCTTCTACAGCAGTGTACAACCTGCGTGCTGAAATGATAACTTCTATACTGGGTCTTTGCTCTGGGGCCCCATTTTTGAAACCGAAATCCACGTGAGCGCTCGAATGGGCTACCTATCTCTTTCATTCTCGTGGAAAGATATTAGAGATAGAAAAAGCCAACATTAGAAGTCGAGCGCTTGCGTGGATGCGAACGGTTTCAAACATACAGCCCCAGAGCATAGACCCAGTACATAAGTCATCATCATCATGAGCACGCAGCTTGTCAACTGTTGGCGAAGGCGTCCATCCGAGTTTCGTTTTCCGAATACGGCTATGTACGTACTGCTACTCCACCGCCCATTCCTTACGAACTTTAAAAGTTTTTTACCAAACCAACGGACTTGATGGAAAGCGGTGGCTGACGTCCATATCATCTACGATGTGCTTCTATGAGATTTCTTTCTACGTCTGTGGTCTCATCTAGAGCGGCTACCCGGCCGCTAAGCCGCAAAGATACGATAATGACCCGCCCCGTTGACTCCGCGAGATTACCTGATAACCCTCGACGCTCCATGAATATTTATTCATGCCATAAACTCTCCAATATGGAAAACAAAGTGGATAGCTCTTTTTAAAGTCGTTTACTAGCTTTTACGTGTAAACTTTGTTATTTTCACTGAAATTAGTTCGCCCAGAGTGGACTGAGGCTCTAAACGCTTTGAAAGCCCTAGGGAGAAATAATGTCGTGCCTAACTACAGGTATATTGAAATTGAGTATGACATGGCGAAACTTACGCGTAGATATTACATGTGTAGCTGGTATAGAAGAGGTTTTTTTATTTATCAGTAATTATGTCCAATTGAATCAATTGCAATTGCGGTAGTGCTTTCTTTAATACGGCGCTCGAGGGTTCTCGGTCCGCCTTGACCATGATCCAGGATTTGGAAGATCAGTTAATTATAGTGGAGTGACCCATGACCCTGTTATCAGGGAACACTGACCAGTTTGGAACGTATTAGAGAATTATATTTAATTTTACACAAAAAAATATTTTTGCTATGAATTGAGAGTAACAAATTATATTATTTCTTTATAGTTTAATAACAGGCTATTCACTTAAGCTGTTTAATTTTTTATGAGGTAATTAATTAGGACAGTCATTCATCAACAATGGCCCCATTCAGTCAAATCTACGATAATTTTTAGGAAGCTGTCTTTAACACGGTTCATATTGGCTTTGATCCTATGGTTGTACAGCAAAAATGAAGAATGTCAAATCATTTCTGTGAAGTAATACGGCAATGGTAGCATTTTCAATTACACTAGTGATTAATTTCACGACATGAGCTCATTACAAATTAGGTTGCAATAACAATCGACAACTGAAACGACATGCATATTCGGAATACTAGATTTATTCCAATCCGGATTAAGGCCGGGCCACACAGAGGCGGGAATGCGATCGCGGTAAAGCGGAAAGCAAAATCTTGCAAACTGCGAAAATAGCGCCTTTTGGTGTCATACCGACGCCTCCGCTGTCCCGCCGATTAGGCTCCGCGGGATCTGCAGTGCGATTAAGAAACAGTTTAGATGACGACTCATCCGAAAACGACAACATTTGCGGATAATTAGACTCCTAATAATTTTCAAAGGGCGACGTTTCGATCGCGGAGGACATGTTTTGCGATGTCTTTCTGTTTTCTAGGTGTCTAAGGTTGCCTGGAAGAAATCGCTTTAAGCGATAAGGCTGCCGGTTGCTTTTCTTTTTTTATCCGTTTTTGTATTATTTTGTGTATAAGCAATAAATAATTTTTAATTTCATTCATTTCATTTCATTTTCTCGTTGCTCTCACGCTTTGGAACGTAAATCACTTCCCGCTGTACTATACTGCGACCGCTTTCCCGCCTATACATGACCATAGCTTTACAGTCGGAATTGTGCGCTCAAACAATTTCCTACGCAATCATTGGACAGTACATTCATTTAGTGAAATTAATTAAACCAATGACACGCCTCGGCCCCCAGGTCGCGACAGCCATCCGCCGATTGCATCGGTAATGCAGTGATGATTCATTATTGTTATTACAACGACGGGCTGCCCGAGTATTATTTTCACTTTGATTGAGAAATGTATTTTGAGACTACATTTGTTTGGTGTTCTGCATGATGTTTCAAATAGATATGTTACAAAAACGCTAGCTATAAATATAAAAGCGGTGCATACTTATGTTTTAAGGTTTTTCATAATTAGTCCCTAATTAGACATGAGTTTTTTTATACCACTGAAGTGCCAAACAAGCTTACCTGCCGCGCTTGTCACAGTAATCAAAACCGTGATGAGAAGTCAGATAATTGTTACAATTCATGTCTAAACACAGTATAGTATAGCCCTAAAGTATACCACAAAATGGAACAGGTAAGCTGTTTGCTGGTTTTTCACTGAGTTTTTTTATACTACTAAGGTGAAAACGAGCTTACGATCCCCCTGATGGTAACTAGTTACCGTAGCCTATGGATCGTGAACCTACTGTAAAAATCTTTCAAATTGGATGTCACATTACATTGTTGCTTGGCGGCAGAAATAGAAAAGCCGGTCCCTTAGGCTAGCCTGACCACTGTTAAAATGCTGACGATATGGAGTAAGCAACGAGTTAAGTCGAGGAATATTTGTTTTGTCATATGCGAGAGGGCTCTAGCTAAAGTTGACAAGTTCATTTTCTATTATGCGTGTCGCCGCATAATAGAAAATGTATTCTATGTTGTGGACGTGTAGACATAAGGAAATTGGACATAGAGGCATAGAAGGAGTCTCAGTGCTAAAGTCACAATGTATATTTTGTTTAGGTACTTCTTTATTCGTGCACATAATGTGTCCAAAAGGGACGGCTTTAAGTTGTCAAATACCTCTCCATAACCACTGTTATTGTCAAAGTTGGTGGCCTTGATCACCTAATGTGTCTATATGACATTGAGTTATTTGTATGGAGTTGTGACAGAGTGACAGTGTACTTTCAATAGGTCGAGGTTCCATCTATGCTCTATATCCAATATCTTTGTGTTGACATAAGGAAATGATGACATCTCTTAAAGTGGGCTACTATAGCTCTCAACAACTTTAGTTCAACTTTCGATTACTATTGAAGCAAGCGAGACACAAAGCTATTTTTCACTCGACAACTTCTGCTACGTCGACTCTGATAAAGTCTCGGACACAACCTGTTGTAAAATGAATAGAACATCATAATCACACATTTTTCGTTCCCCCATCCGCGCTCCGCCTTCTCTCTGTTAACAACACTTTTTATGAATATTTCATTTCAATGTAAATATTCTACGAAGAACGCAGTGGGTGGCAAACCCGTCTGGGTTATTCAAACATTTTTATGTGTTGTAAAAAATAATATAATGCAGGCCGTATAAAAACACCTTGCGCATCGTAAATTGCCACGGAAAGGCACCCAGGGCAATGATAAAATTTAAATAAGAAACCCGTGAATCGATTGTGGGTGTAATCGCCTTACAATACCCGGAGAGAGAGGGAATGGAATCAGAGATCGCTTACACAAACGTATGGCTTCGAGCGTAATTGCTTTGCGAGGCTAGTTTGATTGGAGTTAAGGAAAAAGGCTATATTTATATCAGCTTTATTCTATATTTTTGCCTGTGGTTCCGCCCGCGTGGAATACACATTATATCGCACAAGAAGGGAATAAATAGTAGCGTGTGTCGAATTCCAGACCCTAATCTAGCTATCTACCGTTACAATCCATTCATCCGTTTATGCGTGAAGAGGTTACAGACGTACACACACAAACATTAGCATTTATATTATGTATTAGTAGGATTATAAGTACAGTCAATGTGTTAGTCGTAGTACCACCAGATCAGGTGAGATAGCGGTCAAATCCCTGACTATTCATACTTAAACAAAAAGCCTTTAGTCATCCTGTTAGTTATCTTCGTAAACGATAGACATCAGCTAATAATCTAAATATTAAGCCTAAACTAGTTGATGTTCTGTATTACCGACTTGTACTGTACTATTTATATTTGATCTGCTAAATCCTAGATCATGGTCAAGGCGAACCCCGGGCCCTCGCGCGTGAGATCACAACCGGGACATTAAGGCCAATATGATGATTGCAGCTGACTTTACTTATTTTTAGAGATACGCATTCAAAGCGACATTGAGACACTGCCACATCTGTGTTTTGGTACTCAGACCATTGTAGCGGAACGTACCCTTCCGGAGGCCCAGGTCCTCTTTTAGGTCTGGGGTCAACATATGTGAGTGAAAATGTGTGCAGGACCCGACGGCGGGCTTTAATTTACAATGTACCTTTAATTTGTAGGTAATATTAAATAGTAAGGACACAAATAATATTTAGACAAAATTTCATCTTCATATATCGATCGTCATCAGGGATACTCCGTGTTCACGAATTATCCGTAAACTATTGGCAGATGGATTGGATTATATCTTTATTTATATATAATTATATAATTATAATAAAGCAAGATCAAAGTGGGCTAAGAAAGTGTTAATTGTTTCACATCGCAGTCCATCACATTCCATTGCAACTGACCTTAGACAATCACATTAGAATCAGTCCATCCGTTCGGGAGTTACGATGCCATAGCAGACACAGATAGACAGACACATACCCTCGAGGGTTAAAAAGAAAATGAAGAGCAAAGGGAAACTTTACATTCAGTCTAATTTTTGCTTAATGTTCAAACAGAAATAGCGATAGTCATTGGAAGGAGCGTCAGTGTTGATCGCTATCAACACCTAGGGGCGTTTTAGAACACGTTGTGCCATTTGTCTCCATAATTGGTTATAGCTTAAGGTATGTCTGTCATGCTCAATTATTATAGGCACAACTAAGCCATGTGGATGACACAGGTGATAGATACTGTGGCCAGAATCCCGGACATGACCCGTCTGACTTTATCAAAAGAAGCTTTAAATACTTACTTATTACTTATTATACATAGTACACCCAGACCCGTAACAGAAATTAAAAATTCATCATGTAAATTTCTGCTCGGAAGGAAACCGAACCCGGGACCTCTCCGTGGCAGACTGGCATGTTAAGGTACATAAAGCAGCACATACCTCTATTTTGACTTTAGACCGTCTCTGATTTTTACGCCCATCCATAGTGATATTAGTAATGGTAGCTCATTTTATGCTGGTACCTTGTTTTTTTTTATGTTTTCCGGCAGACATACAGGCATTCGGGCCTCTCCGGGTCTTCTTCTCCCTGGTGGGAGAGGTATGCGGGCCTATGAGGCGGGGCCTCGTGCCCGGGCTGCTTCTCAGCTGGGCGATTGCCCAGCCGGTCTTAGTTGGCGGGGTTATACCCCTTGGTAGTGACGACTGCCGGTCTGTTTGGGCGCCCTCGCCAGCGCTTCTTTGCCGCCCTCGGCGCGGTACTAGCCCGCCGAGTGGGACCCCGTTCGGGGAGGCCCGACGAGCGACCAGCGAGCGGGCGGCATCCTGCGGCGAGGGAGCGGTGGTTAGACCAGCGTCGTCGGTGGGTTAGGTGGCTGCAGGTTAATCGGTTAACTGCAGAGGGGAATGAAGCAGTGGGAGTTGACTGCTTGTGGCCATCGCGCCCCAACAGGTTGTGTTAATCTGTTAAGGCGCGATGACCCCAAGCAGTTTAGCAGTTTGGTGTAAGCAATTTGGAGTGAAGGCAGGGTCGCTCAGCGGTGAGGTGCGCGCTCGACCCGTCTATGGGGACGGGGAGCGCAGCAACTCCCGCGGCAGCGGTCTTCCTTCTGGAGGGCGAGCTTGATGGGGGGCCATCTGGCGCAGGTGTCGGTGACGTCCGTGGTCGGCACTGTCGAACATTCGACGTGCCGTTACCCGGACTGTCTCTTCGATTGACGCCATCTTTAGGTCTTGGGCGATGACGTCGTTGCGCACGTAGCGGCCAGCGCCGACTATTGTGCGTAAGGTGGTGTTTTGCACAGTCTGTAGTCTCCGCCGTTGTCTGGTGGAGCACAGACTGTACCAGGCCGGGGCAGCATATAGGAGCCGAGTCCGGATGTAGCACTTGTATATCCGGGTCTTGGCTCGGAGCGGAAGTTTGGATGTTAGGACCGGTCGCAGCATGGCGCGCGCAGCTTTCGCTTGATGGATCGCGTAGTCCACCTGCGGCACCATGCGTAGCGACCGGTCTATGTGGGCTCCCAGGTACTTGATTTTTTGCCTCCACTCGATGTTCCGGCCTCGGAGTTTGAGTGGTGGCGGCAGCTTTCGTTGGGCTCCGGTGCAGATGGCGGTCGTCTTCCCCACGTTGACGGCGATCCGCCACTTGTCCAGCCACTCAGGGAGCGCGTCGAGCACCCGCTGGACCTTCCTCGCGGCAAGGGTGGAGCTGCGCGACGACCCGAAGTATCCCGTGTCGTCGGCGAAGAGGGCCAGCAGTAGGTCCTCCTCCCAATCCTGTAGGCGGCCCTCCAGCGTCGGGATGTCGTCGGTGTAGACCGCATACAGCATCGGGGACAGGCAGCTTCCCTGGGGGACTCCGGCAGATGTGGGGCGGCATGACGACTGCCTATCCTCCACGGAGACGTAAAATCTCCTGTCACGGAGGAAGGAGGCGATCACTAGGATGAGCGGTGGCGGGATGTCAGTGTCCATCAGCTTCCGGAGTAGGCCGGTGTGCCATACCCGGTCGAACGCCTTCTCGACGTCCAGAAAGACGCCGACCGTGTAGCGGCCCCTGTTGCGCTCCGTCGAGAGGTGGTGGATGACGCGTGTGAGCTGGAGCGTTGTCGAGTGCTCACTGCGGAAGCCAAACTGCTCTTCACGCAGTTCGACGTGTGGCTGTAGCCTCCGCAGGAGCAGTCGCTCGAACAGCTTCGCTGGGTGAGGCAACAGGGTGATCGGCCGTTGATTTGCCGGGAGGCGGCGGTCCTTGCCGGGCTTCGGAATTGTGATCACTTTCCCGGTCTTCCAGATCTCGGGAAAGTGACCCGTGCGGAGGATGCCGTTGAATAGCCTTGTCATTGCGACCAGGCATGTTTTCGGCATCATTTTTAGGGCGACTGTTGGTATGCCGTCCATGCCTGGTGCCTTTCGCGCTGGCAGTCGTCGTGCCGCCCTCGCCACCTCCTTCGGCGAGAAAAAGGCGTCGCCGGGAAGCGGGGGGTGCGGGGTCGCCAGGAACTGAGCCACCTCTCGTTCCATGGCGCTGTGGGTCGCGGCTTGTGCGGGGGCTGCAGGGTGAGGCCGGAACTGCTCCTCCAGGTGAGCGGCCATGATCTCCGCCCGCTCGGAGGCGTCCCAGCATCTTTGTCCGTTGGCGTCCGTGAGGGGGTATGCCGGCTCCTTGGCCCGCGTGAGCTGGCGATTCAACCTGTAAAAGCAGGTGTCGCTTTCTGCCGCCTGGTCAATGGTGGACTCCCAGGCGGCCCCTCGGTGCTCCTTGACGGCAGCCGACAATCTCTCGCTCACTCTATTTAGCTGCGTTTTCACTCTTGGGCAGTGCGTGCGGGACCACAGCTTGCACAGCCGCCTCTTTGTCCTCAGCTCCTGTTGCAAGGCCAGGGGCAGAGGGGGGCGTCGGTGGGTAGTTGGCCGCTGGGAGGCGCTCGAGGCATTCGGGCCACCTGATGAAAAGTGGCCACATGGACATCAGCAACACCTTTCTGTTCCAACCCTTTTACTGTTTCGCTTATTGTACCAGTATTTGTACATTGAAAATCGGACACACAAAAGATTAGAATTGAATTGATTGATAGAATTGTTATAAACTTTTTGTGGTTTTGTAAGGGTAACTTTTTATTTGTAAGTTACTTCTATACAGTAAGAATCTGTTATAGGCTTTCTGTTTTACCAATATCTGATGCAAAAGCTTCAAGAGCTGTTGATTCTATAACCAATAATAAAAAAGCAAAACAACAGAAACAGAGACGCCTCCTTAACCCCGCTCCAACTTCATCTAAAACTCTGAGTTCACCGTTGAGTTCTGTTCAAGTGCGTCTGGGGATCATAAGCCCGTTTAGTGTCTCAATCACACAAACAGCAAATTATGCGCGGACACGTCGCGTCGCCACTCCTAGAACGCTGCCCTGCTCACTCATAAACTATTCAAGATAAGGATAAGCAGGACGGCAGGAGGTTATGGTGATAGAGGTACAGAGTCGCTCGATGACACTTCGTGACACCTCCTCAATGACACAAGCGTGGAACTAGCCGCCGTGATTTACTTTTATCATAGCCTCCACGTAGGTGGAGATTTTACTGTTACGTTGTGTACCAGATATATCAGCACTGATACATGCCTCGTAAAGTGCGGAAGGCTCGACCTGGATAGAATGTGGCGCCTACCATTGTGTTTACCGAACAATTCTAGGCACCTTGACCGAGCGGTTAGCGACTCGTAAGCGGGTTAGAATCCCGCTGCGGCCAACCTCTTCAACCAATGACTCTTTTCTGAGTCAAATACTAACCGATGCTTTTACGGTGAGAGGAAACATCGTGATGAAACCTGCACATTCAGGCGACTAAATGTGTATGCCTGAATGTGTAACCATGATCCAATCTGGTCAGGTTCCCCAGGTAGCACGATCATGGAGATCAGATGGTAGTCGCTCCACTGTAATTATCTGACCTGCCAAACCCTGGATCATGGTCAAGGTGGACCCCGATCCCTAGTGCGCGAGAGCACAACCGGGACATAACGCCAAGATGATTATTTTTATTTTTATAATTCTAGGCACCTTCAAAGCTCTTAAAGGGAGGTAAACCATGGTAAGTGTCAGATCAGCACCACTTACAATGAGATGATTAGATTGATGATGATGAGATGACCCCGCCTCTGAAAAAAATGTATAAAAGGTGAATATATTAAAATATCCTCTAAATATGATTCCCACAAAATCTAGTCCGCGGCTTTGCATAACATCGTAATAATATTTTATTAGCTTAGGTATAACCCTATCTTTCTTCTATACCTTTTCACGGTACAAGAAAACGATCTATCCACCATAACATTAACATAGATAACTGCTTCGGAACATCGAGTGCTGGTCAAAAGCAGGGAGGTATTCAGTGGCCTCGTGGGGGGTCCGTGGGCCAATGGCGGTGGAGCGTAATCCGACGGCGAGCGCTTAATAGGGCCATTTAATTTTCTCTTAGTTGCCCGGAAGGAATGGAAGGGCAGGGACGGAGCCAGTACTCGAATTATATAGTTGCAGGAAAGTTATTTTATGCTATTCAGTGACTAATGAGCAGATAGCCCAGCTAATGGTAAGCGGAATATCAGAATATAGATTATTATTTAAAACATGCTTTAACAGAACGGACACTTGTAAGGAGCTTAGGTCTTACCCAGTAGTATTACACCCAGTAAAGTAGGTTGGTAACAAACATATATAAAACATCTAGTTCGATAGTCAGGCCGGATTTAGGTTATCCAATACTTGGTCACCTGTAATTCATTCTCTAAAACCAGAACTAGGTCGAAATTATACTGAAAAAGTGAGTGTCGGTCACTCACTGTTTTAGTCTTATTTCAAAACTTGTCAGATTAACAGGTTCATAGAGATAAATGGCAGTCGCTCCACTGTAATTCTCTGATCTGCCACATCCTGGATCTTGATCAAGGCGGACCCCGGGCCCTTGCGCGCGAGAGCGCAATCGGTACACTAACGCCAAGATGACTACTAAAATTAAAATTCACTTTACAGAAGAAGATAAATCCATTTCGTTGCATCAACAGGAAATATAATCATCTATCTCTCTTTGTACGTGATAAACTTAGACGATTCCATGAATAACGAGAAAGATTTAGGTATATGGTTTTTACCTGTACGTAGTAGTAGGTACCTAAATTATTTAAGAAAAAGCAAAAAGCACAATACTGAATCCGGCCCTCGGCGACCGGATATTTTTCGGTTGCTCTGCCAAGCATACCATGCCAAAATATTATCATGCTTGTTCAAAAACAATTGCATTACATAATTAAATTATGAACTGTGCTCAGGCAATCCAATTGGACGGTTGGCTCGTTTTCTGCTTATTGAAGTAACGTGATATAATAAACATTATTTTGTTCAGTAAGTATAAACTAAACAGGTGGTAGGACTCTGTCATTCCTGAGGAGTTCACCTGGGTGAGTACCACCCACCACACCATAATCTTATAATGGGAAGCACCATTCCCATTTTCCACCAGAACATGGGAAACTCAGTTTTCTGTTGAGTCATCATCGTCATATCAGCCGAAGGACGCCCACTGCTAGGCATAGGCCTCCCCCAGAGATCTCCAAAGGCCGGTCCTATGCCTTCCGCATCCAGCTGGTACCTGCGATCTTTACCAGGTCGTCGGTCCACATTGTGGGAGGTCTACCCACGCTGCATTTTCTGGTACGTGGTCGCTAATCGAGAATTTTACTGCCCCATCGGCCATCTGTTCTTCGAGCTGTTTCTGTCGAGTACCTAATTAACTACCTATTTATTTAATTATAGCACTACGATTTTCAACCCCCGAACAAAGGGTGGCGGTTAAAGCTGTGTATTGAGCCTTATTGTGGCGGCGGGTATAAGACTATATAATATTTGTTAAAATAAAACCTTAACTTTTGCAATAAAGGTATCCGTTTTTGAGGTATGAATATGAATTGTAAATTTTGAGCAAGATGAATGAGATTTAAAAAATCTCTAGGCGCCTGTCGTCTAGACACGCTTCAGTCCTTCAGTTGCCGCAAGAATATTGGTAAGGTTAGAATAATAAGATGTGTTTACAGTCAACATAATTAACAAACATTAAATAGTAATCATCTTTCTCGTTAATGTCCTGCTTGTGCTCTCGAGTGCGAGGGCCGTGGTCCGCCTTGACCATG
Source organism: Blastobasis adustella (assembly GCA_907269095.1). Classification (NCBI taxonomy): domain Eukaryota; kingdom Metazoa; phylum Arthropoda; class Insecta; order Lepidoptera; family Blastobasidae; genus Blastobasis; species Blastobasis adustella. The sequence continues at coordinate 10,299,921 of OU026117.1, read as the reverse complement.
ATCCAGGATTTGGCAGGTCAGATAATTATACTAGAGCGACTACAATCTGACCTCCGTGCAGGGCCACCTTAATAGGAGAAGCTAATCAGGATGGATCATGGTTACACATTTAGGTGCATGTGCAGGCTTTATCAAGATGTTTTCCCTCACCGTAAGAGCATCGGTTTTCAACATAATAAACAACAATAAAAAAAGTAAGGGCCTATGTCCACGATACTGTTTCTAGCCGGCCCGACACCGGCCGGCGCCGGGCTGGTGGCAGTTATGTATGGAGCTCCATACAGGCCTGTACATTATGCCGGCGCAAGCGCCCGCCCATGCCAGGCCCGCGTCGTGTCTAACTCGGCGCGAAGTCTTGTATGGCAGTCTATGAGTGTTTGTTGACGAGGCTGGATGTGTGTACGACGCAGAACGCATTTAAACGATGACGGAAATGATGTGTGACTTAAAATTAAGTTAAAAATTTAGATGACTGCTTCACTTAAAGTCGGCTACGTACCGGGTTAAAACCGTGTAGTAGTCAAACTTCAAAAACGGCGCGCGGCGCAGTGGCACGTAGAAAACATGCTCGTCGAAACAGGCCCTTATGTACTAATTTTTAGCCAATAAACTTCATTAAAAGTATAGTGCGAACAGATTAATTAATTTAATTTTTTTTGTTGCATGTGGTACCGGAATATTTAAAAAATTGATCAATCTCATAACCTTTACAACCAACAATCTTTGGAAATACTTACCACTGACAAATTTTAGTTGAATCGATTTAATAAAACTTTTTATTCAGCAACAACGTTGCTAACGGTATTTTATATAAAATGCATGAAAAATGTCACCGGCTTAGTCTTTAATCTATTCATATTTTTACAGAAGTTTGCAAAAACCATTTAATGTTAGCCAGCACTTTAGCCTTTAAGAAAATATATAGAATTTCAAAACAGAGCAGAGCGTCGGTGGCATAATCGCTAGCGGGTCGGCCTCCTACGCCAGAGATACCCAGTTCGATCCGTAGTGCTACCATCTACACATATGCTTTACAAAAAATTGGGTAAGCGTAGCGATTATGGCAAAGCCCTTCACTGACGTGGAGGAAGCTAAAGTTTAACAGTGGACTGTTATAGGCTGTTGATGTAATGTAACACTCAAATAAAGCTAAAGAAAATCCCTGTTCTGGCAGAAACGAGACGTATCTCAAAGCCATTTTGAAATTATGCTCGACCATAGATTCGGCAAATTGATTTTTATTGAATCTTTTGTTTTAATATGCTTCGAACATCATATTTCATAATAAAGTAATAAAAAGAATTAATTTACTTAAAAAATTACTATTTTCTTTTTGAATCAATGCCTCAAAAATAAAATTGTCAATTTTTTATTATTTGAGTATGTAATGCATATTATAGAGTAAGGATCGCGATCAGACCTGGTTATTATTTTTTTACATAATATTATTGATAATTTGAGATAATGTCGTCGGCAGGAACTGGTTTTGTTTTGAGCATCTGTACCGTATATACTGTACACGCTGACAGTACATACGGTACCACGTACAGACGTAGCGTGCGTGGCCGCTTAATGATCAGCCAGAGAGCGAAGCGATGCTGTGTTTGCGACCGCGGCTCGCGCCTTCATTAGTACGCCGAAATATGAATTAATTTCTTCATCGCCGCTTACGTACACATGTGGGCCAGTGATGTGCAGTGCCAGATTTATCGATGTCGATAACGTGGTAACTTTGTTGAAAGTGTAAATTTTGAAAGTGCGTGCTTTGAACTAGTGTAGTTTTGATTATGCTTGGCATGGAGATAGCTTGTACTCAGGGATAAGGCGCGGATTAAACAAGTATCGGCATGCGCATTACAAATTCATACAATTTTGAGTTGACATCATAACATAATCCGCGCTTAAATATAGGTTATAGGTATTTTATTGAAATTGACTTGATTGAAGTCGTAAAGCAAAAATAAATATAAAATAACACTTAGGTATGTTATAATAATAGAAAACAAATAATAACTTGGAGGTTAGGAGTAGGCAAAGACCAAAGAAAGAGTCAAACTACGGAAATAGAACTTTACACAATTTTTGTAAGAGTAATACTTTTTCAATAATAAAAAAAATTATCATCTTGGTGTTAATGTCCCGGTTGTGCTCTCATGTACGTGGGGCCGGGGTTCACCTTGACCATGATCCAGGATTTGACAGATAAGGTAATAACAGTGAAGTGACTTCATCTAACCTCCGTGATCCTGCTGTCCGGGGAATCTGTTCAGATTTGATCATGGTTAAACATTCAGTCGCCTGAATGTGCAGATTTCATCACAATGTTTTCCCTCACCGTAAGATCACCTGTTAGCATTCAACTAATGTACATAACTCAGAAAAGAGTCATTGGTACTGTAACACTCGGGAATCTAGGGGCTTTAAATAAAAAATGCTAACTTGTAATTGAAGTTATATTCGTGAAAGTATACTAAAGAATCATATAAAATACAAAAGACACCTTACATCTAATTCAAATGGAACCCATTTGAATTCCTGCCTAGCCAGTGTTATGTGTGCTCACAGAGACAGGCTAAAGACCTAAGTCCTGCTTGCTCCGAACTATCCAAGCTTACCGACCTTCTTCCTACATGTTTCAACATACTTAACTGATTAAAGCCCCGGCTGCCTTATGGGAGCAGCAACCTCACCCGGAAGCCTACTTAACCTAAAGCCCATCCAGACATGAGGCCTCCAAACGCCTTCCTGTCTTGGGATCCGTCCTAACCTAGGGCCTGCCGGAGCACACATGCTACAGTACACGACTTCAGTGGGATTCGAACCCGCTACCTCTAGCTTACGAGTTAGATACCTTAACCACTTGGCCAACGACGCTCTTAGTGATACTCTTTCAATAACAAATTCAACCAGTTCTCACCCCAAAAATGGAATAACTAACCCAAAGTAAAATTACTACAAAGTCCAACACCAAAACAAGCAACAATAAAAAATATTCCGAACTAAACACAAAGCCACTCAAACATCCATTTCAAATAACGGCCCTAATATTTCATTGTAATAACATCGATAACAACACGAACCCTTTCATTGGGCCCATCCTTGCTTGAATTGTGAATTTCGGTACGGAATTAGTATTTAATTAAAAGTTGTCTCACGCCCGTACTGTTGATGCAGCTGTTTAGCTGTTTTCACCAATTCCATCGTACAATGATGGAATTCGTGTGTTGTTTGCAAAAAAATGTGAAACCTGGACGAGGGTTAGACGTCTGCTAAATGTCATGTGATACTTTTTACATACTAGTGTTGTCAGATTTATTTTGATCCTGTAAGGGACAAATGCTCAATTTGGCAAAAAAACACGGAATTTCCGATTTTTCCCCGGGACAAATGAAAAACAAATTATTATTTTCATATGTTTAAATTGATACACATAAAACGAGATATTTTATGTGTATGATTACTAATTCTATTTTATAGAAGATTGTGTACACTGAAACACGTTTGATTTTACATATTAAGTAATGGTAATTGAAATGAAAACAGTACCTGATTCACTCGCTCTTTGTCGAATTCGGCGCAAGTTTTTGCACATAATTGTTTTGAAAGGTGCAATACAGGACAGAGTCTGTCCCGGCGGGCCGTTTAAAATTATGCCTAAAATACGGGGCGTACCGGGAAACACAGGACGTCTGGCTACGCTAATACATACACACACATGCTCGTCTCCCTTAGGGAACTCTACTTTTTTATTCTTAGATTATGCTTTTTTTATTTAGTATTATACCGTCACGGGGTGCCTATCGGCGCCCGAGACTGTTCATCAGTCTCAGGGTCCCAGTGAAAGATCTTGGTCAAACTAGCTTGTCACCGATTGTAATATGAAGCACACCTAACAGGCAAGCTCGTTACGGGACTGTAGTTCTGTTAGCCTCAAAGTACGACATGGTCACCCATCTGGTTACGGCAGCGGCTTAACTTTTATTATTGGTCACGCAAGTAGTTAGACTCGGCCCGCTTTTTACTGCAGGACTTCACACTTTCGGTGTGCGTACTGTGTAGATATTAAACTAGTCTATATTATGAATTGCTAAGGTCTAGAAGACAAGGTCGTACCGAGTTAGTGTTGTTTCCAAAGAGATTGGAAAGTTTACCTTCTTAGTACTAAAACGCGTGCGGAACGCTATTCTAAATTGTTGTTTTTATCTCTTTGGTGTCCACTGCGGCAGGTAATATCTGTAACGCATTTTAAGGTTGGTATATCTTCCGATGCCAAAATTTTTCGGCTTGACTGGCTCTGACCAGACGAGGTAGAGGAAGAGACGTAAAGAAGCGGTCTTTGTCAGAAGCCTCAGGGTTTAACGGCGGATGCCCATGGGCGGCGATGATCTCTACCATCAGGTAACCCGCTTCCTTGTTTGCTACCATTTAGGTAGTATATAAAACCAGTTCTTCAATGAATAATATTTTTTCATAGCAAGCGTTCACTATGATCTGCCAGAGTACTGGTCAAGACTAATCAAACGAGCCCAAACTCATTGAATCTAGATAATTTGCGTAGTTTAAGAGCTTCCAAGGCTACTTTCCGTCGCCATCATCATCTAGGCCGATCGTATCATAACATTGCATTGTCACCGAACTTACGCTTCTAAATTTCAGCTCAATCGGAAACCAGGAAATGGGTCAAAAGATTGCAAGATTTTATTACGAACAGACACGGAGACATGTGAAACTAAATAAAAGCTTTTAAAAACCGCAAGGAGGTGATATCAATGGTTACTTGTTACGAACAATATTTACTTCAAGCCTCGGAGCTTGTGGCTTTAAATCCGCAGGTCAACTTTACTTGATAAGTGGAACAAACTTTGTTTAACAACTTTCTACAATAACTTGATTGATAACTTGTTGGTGTTTAATAACAAACTTTCGATAGAGTTAACAACGCTAAATTATTGGTACTAAATGTTTTCTCGATACCTCCGGAGCGCCTCACGAACCGATATTCTAAAAACACTGACGAATGTGATGTTAAAATACATTTTCATACTACACTGCGGCCATGTACCAATGACTGTTTTTTGAGTACATGTATGTACATTAGCGATGCTCTTACGGTGAGGGAAAACATCGTGAAGAAACTTGCACATTCAGGCGAATGGATGTGTAACCAATATGATCCAATCTGATCAGGTTCCCCTGGTAGCAGGGTCACGGAGGGCAAATGGCAGTGGCTCCACTGTAAATATCTGATCTGCCAAATCCTGGATCATGGTCAAGGCGCTCGAGAGCATAACCGGGATATTAACGCTAAGATGATTATTATTTACCTACTACAACTAAAAGTAGGTATATATGCTCAGATAGAGGGTAGATAGAATACAACCTTGCAATGAAAGCCCCTAGCTCAAAGGATCTAAATAACGTTCATTTTGAAACAACATTAATATCAAAGCAAGGTTCTAAGGGTGTTTCGCAAATTACGAGATTACCAGTTATAAAATACCTTTTTCAAACCGATAGGAATTTATATTTTTTTAATACAAGAAAAGCGGCAATTAGGTATTCTGTCCGCGTATAATCCGATCATTGGACATTATTTTCTCATTGAGCGAAATTGGGAATTTGGGACAGCGAGAGCCAACCGGCCTATTCCAGCCTGATTTTCATTTGACTCACGAAAATCGGGAATTTTCCAGCTGTTATCTGATAAAAGGTTCTGTGAAAAGATGAGGAAGGCAATTGACTGTTGTTTACAAATTGCGCGTTTTGTAAAGCAGTTGTGACAACATAAATATATTCATTAACGTAATTTACTAACATTTCTAAAGTTAATGAAAAAAAAAATGCCAGTAATCAATATTCCAACTGAAGAATTTTTGTACTGTTTTCGCGGTTTTACATTTATTTATTTTATTTTGATTCTATAATTATATATTATTCTATAATAATAGATACAGAGCAAATGTATATTTGATACAAAAGGCACAACTTATTTCAATGAAAAAATTTCTTACATAGTTTTTTTTTTTTTAGTTAGACCGCCATCTTACCTGGTGGTAATTAACGATGCGGGGGATGTTATTCCGATGTTTTAATAAGCACGATTTCTGGTAAATTCTACATTTAGTTCGTTCACATGTAATTAAGATCTTCTCATTATCTTCTAAAGATACCACTAGTGTGGTCTGTAACCCGAATTGCACAGACTGTGCGGTAATAAATCTTTGTTACTTTAAGATTTGTCTTACTATATAATATGCTTGGAAATAGTTTTTATGACGGTTTTGCTTTTGCCCGCGAATCGCGATACCATTTTAAATGACCTCCGTATTGTATTAATGTTAGTACTACAGGAGGTCTAGCTGTATCTCTGGTTCTACCGACCCGAATTATATGACACATGGCTTTTATATTGTACCTTAGACTTCTACCTACCAAACTATTGAAACCGTATCAGTACAGACAATAAGACAGAAAAAAATTGAAACATATATTTTTGTTCTTATACGTCCCAGAAACCCATACCGGCTATTTTTCTGAAATATCTTCAATAATTCAGTGCAATGTTTTTGATGAGATTGTCACCTTTTTCTGTGAATATGATAACCAAAGATTTTTACATAAACGTAAAGTGAACAGGAATGCACTAATCTAAACTCTTAAAAAACTGTGGATACAAAAACAATTTAAAATTCCGAGAGCTTATTTATGGCCTTCATTAGATTTCATCGCCCCATTCCACTACCACCCTGCAACATAAAATTTTCCTCGGCCCCAAGTGTTCCTTTCCCGGAGTGCTGTAAAAAGCGGTCAAGTCAGAAATTTTAAAAAGATCAATGCCTAATAATCCAATATCAAATGAATTGCCTGTAAATTCGAGTTGGACGTGCCCCGTGTGCTGATGCGCTCTCACAAAGAACAGAAGCCGTAGAAAAGCTTTCACTTCGTTTTCATAGCCTTGGGATTGTTCAGAGGCTGTCTGATTTACATTTCTATTAAATTAGAAAAGTTGGAAACCCTAATGGGGTAGTTTCATTACAATTAAATTAAGAAAAGGTAGCTATTTAGAAGACTTGAGTGGTTCAGTTGGTTTACATGCTGGTTTGCCACGCAGAGGTCCCGGGTTCGACTCAAGGCCGAGTAGAAATTTAAATCATGAATTTTAATTTTTGTTACTGTATACATATATAATAAGTATGTATTTAAAAAAAGTATATAAGTAGTTTATCAGTTACCTAACACCTATACAAGCTTTGCTTACATTGGGGCTAGATGGCGCTGTCTAAATTTGTTCAAGCATATTTATTTAGTCGATAAATGCGTGGATTGCTACAGAAATTATTAATAAGAATAAGGACATAAGTACCTATTTGATATGACACTAGTTTGTAGCAGTTTCTCAAGGCTTTGCCAAACAAAATTCAAGAAAGTTTCGGTGCAATTAAGGAGCGGCAAGGTCAATGTGATCAAGCTTCCTAAATAACAAAAAAAAAGGTTCTGTGCAATCAAAAATTGTAGTACAATATTCTGTCTCTGTAATGTCGGCTACACTGGATGCAAACCATCTCAGTATGCGGCCGGCGGGGCGCCGCGCCAATCTCTCTAGTTCCAGTCTTTCGCGAATCTTCTGGAAATATGGCCGCTAGTGCTGGAAATTAGATAAATTTGTCAGCTACTAGTCGCCTGTCTAGCGTTGATTTTAGCACTACGGCTGTGCATAGCGGAAACTGTCTGAAACAAATAGAGTTTGCATACTTGATTCTGGGAAGAAAATTTGTTTATATCTTTAGAGGTAATTTTTCTGCGGAATAACATCATATCTTAGGCGCTGTCCTAATTGGCAACGGTCGTACGACCATGGTCGTGCGCCGGGCGGTTTTGAGGTCACGTATCAGTCGAGCGAGCCCGTCGTACAACCATGGTCGCACGATCGTTGCCAATTAGGATAGCTTTTTATTGATTTCCGTAGTACTCAGCAAAAGTAAAGTCTTTGCAATTATTTTAATAGCCGCCGAAAACGTTTCAGTTCCGATAATATCGCTTTATTTCTCGATACAATAGCTGGTGCAAAGTTTAACGTAAAAAAATTCAACGTTGATCACGTGAATGTAGGCTAAAGGCCGTCAATGTCAGTACGGGTACTGTAACGCTTTGAGCGCTCAACAGCGCCTCCGGCGTTTAATATGAATAGTGATGGGACCGATTGAACCAATTCGTGAGACCGAAAACAAAAAGAAACTGTCAATAGTTGAAATCGAGCAAGTTGAGAAGTCCAACTTAATATTCAGCTGTATATTTCATTTGGATTTGTCGACGATAATTTTGTTGCTACATTTTTTTTTATTACTGGTTAGTTTATTATCTACTTGGTTAATCACTTAAAGTACCTATTCATACATCATCATCTAGATTTTAAATTGCAATTTTAAATTTAATTTGTATCTATCAAAATAATTTATACGTGCTCATTAACATTACACATGCTTAAAGGCAGTATCTGCAACAATTCTTCCATCCATATAGGACCGAAAACCAAGATACGAGACCAACTCTCCCCATCCCTAATCCCAACTTAAGCGGGCGAACAAAACAAACCGGACGGACGCATTATAAAGTTTGCTCGAACACTGAACACTGAACATTTTTAGAGTGCATTAAAAGTGTTCACCCCGCCCCTCAGCCCGCGTCCCTCGCTTAATTTACATCAGGAAGTGGAAGTTTTTATTCGTAGCCGTTAATGCATTTCGGTTGAAATGGAGCATTTCTTTCGTGTCAAATGTTCGGCGTTGACACAAAGCTCGATCTCGTTTTGAGATGATTAGTTAAGAGATTGTTTCTTACGAAAATGTGGATGATGCGGCCTTATTTTTGAAAAGGTCACCTCGATTCGAACGGCTTGCATTTTCGACATGAAAAATTTGATATTTTGATGAATGATGTTTAATTTTCCTATTTTTGAACCGTACCCTCTCGATGTTGCCAATGTGATTTTGAAATTTTTTATGCCCGGAATCATAATACGTTTGAATTGATGCGAGTGATTTAAAAATAGATCCCCAGATCCACAACTTACGTGAAAAGGGCTTACTCGGCGTGAGTAAGGTATGTCAACCGAGGTTCTCAACGAGGGTATTTATTTTATTTATTTATTTATACTTAATGCACTGTTACGTACAGTATTCCATCATACTATAGAATTATCTAATTGTAACGGAATTTCCGAGACGATACGATATCGGAGTTCAAGAAACGACTTAGATAATATGTTATAGAGTCTTTAAAAAAAATAAGGTGGCAAACCAGCTTACGGCCTGCCTGATATATAAAATACTTGCCTCCCAAGTCAATTTCTTACATAAAATATCAATTGCGTTGAATTAAAGGACATCTACATAGATCATAATGAAAATTCTGCTTTCTTGGCCGCTAGTAAAAGTTTGAATTTCGAATGTTATATTTTTTTACACAAAATGGCCTTATCCTTTAAATTGGCGGGTAATCGCGTGTCAATTGTTTTTTATCACAAGTTGAAGTTCTTCATCCGTAGCATATTAGTGCCAAAAAATAGTTTTCTAAACTCATTCCATAATCTCATATGCCTTGTTGTTGTGGGGTAATTTCCAAGGGTCAGTGAAAAAGTTCTTATCTTACAGAAACGTGCTCTACGTACAATCGAAGGTGTGAATAGAAAAACATCATGTCGATGTCCCTTGAAGAAAAGTCGTATTCTTACGGCAATCTCTCGGAAAAAGTGATGTATACGAAGGAAAACCTAGGTTCGTTTACACGTGTAACCGAACCGACACACGGATTGCCAGCTTGTGAGCAATCGGAGCTTGTCGGAACTGGCGCTGGTCATCAACGACCGAAATAAAACAACAAATTCACCGATTATATAAAGAAATATATTCATATTCATATTCATTTAAACAGTATTGTACATCGTCCAATAATTTTTATAAATCAGATGAATTTGTAAGCCATAAGTTTTTTTTAATGTATGTAATTTTTCCAATACTTACTTTGACGTATCACTCAATAATGTATACATTTTTCTTTAAAAAAAAATTGTAAGCATAATATAAATTTAATGAATAAATAAATGATAATGATACCGCCAATGGTCCTCATGTATTTAAAAATGGTTTTACCGAACGAAAAAGTGTTTAAAATGTAATGGAGAATACTTCAAAAAGCAGTAAATACAGGGTGTCCCGTAAGTCGACGTCAAGCCGGAATCGGGTGATAGTCCAAATCATAATAGTTACTAGAAAAATAAAAAATAAAATCTAAGACTTGAATTTTTTAAATTATAGGCATTTCTTTTTTTTTCGAGAAGATGTACACCCTGTGATGGTTTTTTAACTCCTGTTGCTACAAATCTTAACATTTTTTCAATTTTATTTTTCTTATGTAGTCCCGAATAGTGCTAATCTAACCTATTACTTAGAATTCCAAGTCAACTGCTCCAGCTTGGAAGAAAGTGTCACATTATGCCGTACAATGAATAGACAATTAATATTTCGTCCAACTTTAACGGACCGTACTGAAAAAAAAAGAACTACGCCAGGTTGGCAAGTAGCACTAAAAGTTAACGCATTTAATAAGGATTCTAAAATGGTATAATACTTGATTATTTCTTTGATTACGGGGAAAAAAAAATTCCTTCAAGAAACCCAGTTTCGAAAATTTTTTCTTTACCTACTAAAATTTATTCTAGTGCGTTCAAAGCTTGCCTAAGACCGAGTGAGACGGAGAGTCATTCATGAAATGTGAGTGAGACAGGTAGTGATGCTTTCAAGTCAGAGATGCTAACTTTTTGTTAAATTTAGGACAAATTTTCCTTAAGTTTAAAATTAAACACCAATTAGATGCAAAGATTTATTATTTACAAAAGATGTTCAAACTGCCTTCCTTCAACTGCAATACAAGCTAGACATCTTCTTAAAAAAGATCGGATTATCACACGGGCAAATCTTCCGTTGTTGACAAATTCAGCTGCTTCCGTAATTCTTTGCCGAAGCTCAGCTACATTTTCGATTGGCTTAAAATAAACTTTCTCTTTCACTGCTCCCCAGTAAAAAAAACAAATGGATTTAAGTCCGGTGAACGGGCTGGCCACGAGATCGTACCAGACCGACCTATCCATCTGCCCGGATATTTTTCATTGAGAAATGCTCTAACTGAGCGGGCATAGTGCGCTGGGCAGCCATCTTGATGATACCACATCTCTCTGTAAATACTGAGTGGCACGTCTTCCAGTAAACTAGGTAAACTGTTTTGTAAAAAATCTAAATAAACTTCAGCAGTCAAGATCTCTGGCAACTCAAAAGGTCCTATGACTCTTCCATTTAAAATTCCGGTCCACATGTTAATTGTAAAACGATACTGAGATCTATCTTGTCTCATTAAATTCGGGTTCCACTCGATTGCCACTCGTGTAAGTTGTCTTTTTTAAATGTCGATTCATCCGACCACAAAATTTTCTCTAAGAATCGCGGATCTTCCCGGTGTCTTTGTAGCATCGTTTGACAAAACGCAACCCGAAGTTGATAATCCTGAGGATGCAGGGTTTGTACTCGCTGTACATGGTATGGGTGGAGCTCATGTTTTTGTAAAATTCGGTGAGCTATAGTTTTGGGCACTCCTGTGCTTTGCTGGATTGCACGTACCGAAATACTTGGATCTTCTTCAACTGCTTGAGGTACTACGTCCTCGTAACGCAAGGAACTTCTTCCTTCACCATGTTTTCGGTTTGGAAGTATGCCTTCTGTGGAGAGTAGACGGTGCACATTTGTAAAAACTCGGTGATCTGGATAACGATCAGCATTTGGGTACCTCTCGCGATACAGTCTAGCCGCAGCACTAGCATTCCCTCTGCATTCGCCATAAATAAAGTGCATGTTGGCATATTCCTGAGTGGTGTACACAGGCATGGTGGCACTACACAATCACACGATAGTCCAGGAGAAAGCAAAGGTCGTTGTAAAGAGATCGAAACTGTCCAAATCATAAGCAAACAAACAAGTCCAATAAATGAAGCAAAAAGTCGAAAGTACGAAATAACACGAACGAATACGGAAAGATGCGTAGTAAACGAAGGAGCGTAACGTACTGATCTGTATTGCGTGTGCCAATATTAAAAAAGTGGCCTCACTATCTATCTCGCTCACACTTCATAAAATGACTTTCTCTGTATCTGACTCATTAGCGTCACTATCTGTCTCACTCACCCATTAGAATATTTGACTCGAAAGCGTCACTACCTGTCTCACTCACACTTCATGAATGGCTCTCCGTCTCACTCGGTCTTAGGCAAGCTTTGAACGCACTAGAATAATTTTTAGTGGGTAATGAAACATTTTTCGAAACTGGGTTTCTTGAAGGAATTTTTTTCCCCCGTAATAAAAGAAATAATGTAGCAAGTATTATACCATTTTAGAATCCATATTAAATGCGTCAACTTTTCGTGCTACTTGCCAACCTGGCGTAGTACTTTTTTTTTTCAGTACAGTCCGTTAAAGTTGGACGAAATATTAATTGTCTATTCATTGTACGGCATAATGTGACACTTTCTTCCAAGCTGGAGCAGTTGACTTAGAATTCCAAGTAATAAGTTAGATTAGCACTATTCGGGATTACATAAGAAAAATAAAATTGAAAAAAAGTTAAGATTTGTAGCAACAGGAGCTAAAAAACCATCACAGGCTGTACATTTTCTCGAAAAAAAAAGAAATGCCTATAATTTAAAAAATTTAAGTCTTAGATTTTATTTTTTATTTTTCTAGTAACTATTATGATTTGGACTATCACCCGATTCCGGCTTGACGTCGACTTACGGGACACCCTGTATGTAAGAATACTTTGCATGTAAATTGTATTATTTATGACTTGCGTAAAACTTTTAGTGAGTCCCTTGTAATAAGGCCTAGGGGCTAGATGGCTGTGTGAATTTGTCCAAGCATATTTATTTATTATTATTTATTTTAATTATTTAATACGATGGCTAGGATGGATAGGGAGGCCTTTGCTCTGCAGTGGGACAGAAGTGGCTAAAACACAAATAATAATAAAAATACGATATAATACAAGTAAATTATAGCAATATGTCGACCATTATAAGTGATCCTCATTGGACACTCGACTACAATTCGTCGCCTTTGATGTCTAAAGTATCGCAAAAAACTCGTCGTCGACACAGAGATGAATGTGGGAGTTATTCATACAAACCATACACACACTAACGCGGAGACTAACGCGGAAATACCCCAAAAATCGCATATCCCTACTAATACCTACTAACATTATTAATGTGAAAGTAGCTCTGTCTGTCTGTCTGCGGCTGTTCACGGCTAAACCACTGTACTACTTTTGATAAAATTCGTTACTTTATATAGATAGATATAGATCTATAGTATAGTCTATGCAAGCAGAGCGTAGTTTTCGTAGTTTTCGCAGTGACACTTCATAAACGGATCATTCATTACATTTATTTAAAAGCACCTACACCCACATTTTCATGAAAAAAGAAAGACCTACGGTCCAATATCTCCCTGCGTAACGCCTTTGCCGATTACCACGAACCTTCAGAAGACCTTCGTCACACAGAAAACGTCCAAGGAAATTGCTACAAAAGATCAAATAGACACATTTCAGTAATTCATGGAATAATTTTTTTCTATCGGTCGCTAGGGGATTCAGGGGTTAAAATGTTGAATTTCAATCAGGTCGGAACAGGTCAGCTGGGAAGATTGGGATTACACTCAGATGGTTTGAGATATTGGGCTTACCCACGTATTCGAGTCGCAAAATAATACTGTCGTTTCCATGTGGAATAAATTTGTATTCATACGAATTACACTCGTATTCAGAAATGTTACAATGAGGTGTATTTTGTCTTGTAAGTGTAAGTAACCCTGTGTAAGTACGCGCGATTACACAGGATTCTAACTGACAATACGTAAGTAGCGGTCGATACTGTGCATCCATCAAAATGAACGAAATAACCAGTCTTGGAGAAGTATTGAATGCTGTGCGTTCACGTAGCAGACGAGAGCTGTGAGCACGCATAGTAAAGCTACAAGCGGTAGCGGTGACCACTTTCCTTCAGGTGGCCTGCTTGCCTGTTTGCCTACCGTACCTTACAGCCGATATCCTTAATTTATTTTCGATGTATTTTATTATGCTCATCACGCTTTATAAAGCACCTACTACTCACTTTCTGCATGGTCTACTGGTTGACTGGAATATAAAGCCTTAATGGCTTTAAGTCCGCCAATTGTGTTATTGTGCAATAAAGTTTTAAATAAATGAAAGAAAGAAAGAAATATATTATCATATTGCACATGTAAGTTTGTTTGATACGATAGTCTATACTATACAAACAATTCATCTAATTTGATATTTTATGTTGTTTATGCTTCTCCTGTCCTGAATAAACAGCAATTTTATGATTAACTAATTTGCCCTATTTCTGTTTCATTCAACTTTCCACCCTTAGTTTTCGATAAAATTCTAGGCCACCCTAATTAATATCTTCTAAATATTTAAATTGACATATTAGATGTGTACAATCTATCGAACCTCGCCTCGTTGGCGACCCAAGAAGCGATGGATTGACATCGCTGAGTAGGATGCGAGAGCCAACGGCTTACGACGCGAGGATGCCGAAGACAGGGCGAAGTGGCGAAGAATGTGTAGGAAAGCGGACCCTGGCTGAGGCTGGGATGAGCGCTAGTACGATGAGGATGACTCTATTCAACCTATTCTAACACGCGCACATTTAAAAAAATGAAATTTACCATATCAAGCCGTGTTGGAGCTCTTCGTGACGATTATAGCATACTTTTACAAACATATTTTTTTGGGCAATTCTCACATCGCCATGTAGCCCCAAGCAATGTTTGTGTTATGGGTGATAGATAATTGATAAACTACGTATATACTTTTTTTTTAAACATACTTATTATACATACTATACCCAAACCCGTAACAGAAATTAAAATCCATCATTTCAATTTCTGCTCGGCTGGGCATCAAACTGGGACCTCTGCGTGGCGACCGGCATGTTAACCAACTGAACCACTCAGGTCGTCATAAATGCTCGAATGCCTTCCAACTCCTCATCTTATCTTGTCAACTTATCTAGAAGTAAGATAAGAAAACAATTAGGCATTAAACTCGTTAGCGCTCATTGTAAGGCATGTAGCTTTACAACTTTTTAATTGCGTCCTCTCAACAAGTTAATAAAGCGAGGTAATTAATAATTTTAAACCCGGACAGGGCCTAATTTAGGCGACGGCTCGTGTCACGACAATTTACGTTCAAACAAATTACATTCGGATAAGGGATTCTTTCACAGGGCCGTACTGGGGCAGAAGCAACCATGAAAGACGTTGGAAAATATGTTTCAATTTAAATGCAACTGTCAAAGTCAAGTTTACTCGTGTTTGTTAGAATAAGGATAAAGAGAAGTAAAAAAATATTTGTTATGGAGTTTTTTTTATTGTTTGTTGCTGGCAGAAGTTTGTTTCTCAGAAAATCTTATTGAGAGTATTTTAGTTAAGCCCGTCGACGTTATCTTTTCTAATACCCTGACGAATATATTGCTTTCATCATCATTAGGTTTACAAATATTTTCTAAATACTACCTTCAATGTCTATGCTTCCACAGACTCTATTTAATTGATGATTCTTACAATAGAATGAAGGAAAAGTAAAATTGGTCAAAAATTCTGTCTGGTATAAATTAGTTTACTTTTAAATGTTTAATAAAAGTAAAACTAATTGACTTATTTAAAATATGTATTTGCTCAAAAGATAATAAACGAAATTTTTTTTAAAATAAATAATAAGTATCATTTTAATACTCTCGATTTTTTCTAAAAAAGCACAGAATTTCGAAGATTTTTCGTAAAGTGAGCGTGATATTCCAGAACTGTCCTCTCTTTTAAAAAAGGGGACGTTTCCGTGGCCTCCCAGAAGTAGCGATTTAGACATTTGAAGAATCGTATATGCGTACACCCATAAACCAAATATAGAAGAGATGTCTGTAATATCCATGGCTTTGGCAATGAGACAATTATATGAAAAAAAATGACGTGACGATGTGACGAGCTGAAAAATTTCAGCTCGTCACATCAGAAAAAAATGTACGAAAATTTCTGTTCTAGTGTAAAACACATAGACATAGCCATAAACATAATGTTAATATGGCAATTTCTACAATATAAATAAACAAAATATATCTTACTAACTTAAATTAGGTTCAATATTGTAATATGATCCAATCTGGTTAGGTTGTCATGGTAGCAGGGTCATGGAGGTTAGATGGTAGTCGCTCCACTGTAATTACCTGACCTGCCAAATTCTGGATCATGGTTAAGGCGGACCCCGGGCTCTTGTGCGCGAGAGCACATCCGGGACAGTAATGCCAATATGATGATGATGATTGTAATGTCTATTTATTTATTTTATTTATTTAATAGTTTATTGCACACAAAAATTGTAACAGAGACATGGCAAATATATACATGACACAAAAGGCACTACTTATTTCTAAAAAGAAATTTCTTCCAGCAGGCCTACAGCAAAGAGAATGTGATGACTGGAAGCAGTTTAAGACGTGCACAATAATAATAAATAATTACGTACATAAATATTTAATTGTTAAAACTAGACTATACTATCTATATATTTCTACATATATACCATATACCTAACAAAATATATACATATATACAATACATACATATATACAAAATATTAGACAGATAGAGAGAGATAATGCTCTTTTACTCGCTTTTAAAACATCGCGATAGAGGAACTATCACGTACTTCATGAGGCAGAGTATTCCACAATCTCGCAGCATATACAGCGAAAGAGTAGGAGAAAAAGTCGGATTGGTGGGGGGGAATAGCCAGCAGCGACTTAACGCTGGACCTGTCTTGCAACCGGGAAAAAAGGATTCGTTCACGGAGGTAGGAGGGAGCGGAGGGGTTGTAGAGGACGTTGTAAAGAGTGGAGAGAATGTGGAGATTCCTACGCATACGTATTGGGAGACACTTAAGCTGTGACCGATATTTGGAAATATGGTCATACTTTCGTACCCCAAAAACGAAACGTATGCACAGGTTTTGAAGACGTTCCAGCTTGTTTAACAACTCATATGTGTGGCATCTAAATAACATTAGTCGGCATAGTCGAGGATGGGGAGAAGTAGGGTTTGGACTAGGGAAATTTTGGTTTTCAGGGGTAAGAAGCGTTGGAGACGTTTGATCGAATGGAAGGAAAAATTGATTTTCTTGCTGACCTCATTGACGTGCTGAGTCCAAGACAGGTTGGTGTTAAATATTACGCCCAAGGTTTTCGCCGATTTGCTGAGCGGTATAGGGATACCATCATAGACGATGTCAGGGATATTAGTAAGGGCACATAAGCTTCTGTACATATAAGGGCTGTCGATAACTATTGCCTGAGACTTTTAGGGTTCACGAGTAAACCGAAAGATTTGGCCCAAGCACAGATACGTTGCAAATCCGCATTAATGTTCGCAAACGCATTCTCAACGTATGTAGCCTTGAAATGGTGATAAATTTGCAGGTCGTCTGCGTAGAGGTGAAAACGGGAAGAAATAATAGACGTGACAGTATTGATAAAGATAGAAAATAGAAGAGGAGATAGGACACCACCCTGCGGCACGCCCGCAACGGGATCGCACCAATCAGAAGAAACCTCATCATAGTGGATCCGCTGCGCGCGACCGCGAAAGTAAGAGTTAAATCACGCAATCGTTGAGGAGGAAATATTAAGTTGGCGGAGAATAGCAAGGAGAATGTTGAAGTCGACAGAGTTGAAAGCGTTACTAAAGTCAAGCAATGCCAAAATGGTCAAGGATTTATCCTCCATTGCTGAACGTATGTCGTCTGTGACCTTCAACAATGCTGTAACCGTGCTATGCCCTTTACGAAAGCCCGACTGAAAGGAGGAGAGAAGGCAATTAGACAGTAAAAGTTCAGTGAGCTGCTTGTGGACAATGTGTTCTAGGACCTTGGAGAGGAAAGGTAATAGTGATATAGGACGGAAATTGGAAAATGAAGATGGGTTGCAAATTTTAGGTAGAGGGATGACGTTAGCAAGTTTCCAAGTCGAAGGGAACGAACATATAGCATAGGTCATCATTGCCCACAGCAGTAGAAGTAATGGAAATGACATGCTTCTTAACTTCCTCCTCAGCGACAGGTGTAAAAGAGAAAGAGGAGCAGAGAGGTAGAGATTGACTGTTAAGCTGCGCTAGAGTGCGAGCCTTGCCGCTATCATCAAGGATCACCGGCGAAGTGGAGAAAGGCTATTAAGTGCGTTCAAATCTAAGAGACCATCGAAGGAAGCTGAGGATTTGCCAATCCCCAGCGACCTCAGAAACGTCCAAACTTTGGCAGGTGCAGAACCGACAATAGAATCATGGATGTAGCGTCTCCTAGCAGCTCTACACAGACTACACAAAAGTTTCTATAATGCTTAAAGCGTTCAAAATTTTGAGCAGAAGGGAATTTGTCGTAGCGTCAAACTAGAGTTCAGCTGAGCATATACTCGTACTTGTAGGTAGTGAGACCACAGCGCTGATTTTCAGCTAAGCCTTCAGGTAGCGCGTGCATTACTCGCCAAGTGGCAAAAAAAAGATTCAAAATAGTGTCGAAATTGAGATAGTCATTTAAATGATAAGATAATAATAAACCGTTTGTATTTTCAGTATTTTCTTTTAAATAAGTCAAATAGCTTTTTTATGGTTTTTACGGTTTACAAACAGACAAGGCAACTCACTTTTACTTTCTCCTATAACTTTGAATTAAAACGTACGCGATCCAATACGTAACATAGGTACCTACATAGCATTACACCCAGTACCAATTACGGGGGTTCACACAAAATATAAACCATTAGTCAGACTTACGCGCGTTCGCGAACGTTCGAGATTCGCCGCCATGTTTGACTCGGTTGGCAAATAATTAGCATTTTAATTGTTTACGAGGAACAAACGCGGGTATGCGGGATTTATTAGCGGCCCGTTTGAAAACGCTGACTGTAAAGTTTTGCGGTTCATGATGGAGTGTGCTTTGGGAGAGGCCGAATTAATAAGTAAGTACTGCGGGTACGCGTGGTACTCGAAACGCTGGGAAAGGATATATGGCAAAGTTAAATATTCATTAAAATTTACTGTTTTATATAGACGGAATGTTAATTTCTTTCAACCCGTATGATCATTGTGTGTTTCGTGGAGACGTTGTGTATTTTGTTCTGTCTCTTGAACGTATTTAGGTATATAATTTAAAATCTTCATGCACTGGGCATTTAGAGTCCATACAGGCGTATGCTGTTCATGCGCGTGTTGTCCCAAATGCTTATGCAATGGGTTTCTGTTTAGAGCAAACAGACCCAAATGGTCGAAGTTCAATATGTGGGATAGAAAGTTTATTTCATAAACAGTATTTATTAAATTTGAACAGTGGACGCGTGGTGTTTGCTGCATACGCTTAGTCGTAGCGTTCGCGTAGCATGCCTGTAGCTACGACGTAGCATCCATGCTACACCTTGCGTCAATATTTATGACTCGTGTAGTATATATATACCTAATATATTGTCAGTTATTAATAAATGAGACTAATTTAATCTACTAGGGTGTCTTCTCATTTAGTTTAACACCGAGTTGCACGGTTAGTACAAGTGTGCCAGCGACACAGCTCGCGCCGCGAGAGAGTGTTTGTTTCCTTCTCTCAACACTCAGATGAAAGAGATAACAGTATCTACGTCGCGCCTTTTCTCGCTTATCGTTTGCGAGAGCACAATTTTGCTAGTGGTGGTGCTCAAAGCTGTTCAGTAGCTGGATTGTTTATTTTTATTTTATTTTTATTTTTCTTTATTAAGGAAAACAAACAGCTTACAATATTACTTACAATATAAGAGAATAATTCACACGTTAGCCAGTGAAGTTTCCACATGATAATTTTACGAAATTCAAGTTTATTCAAATAACGCCAAATTTGTTAAACGCTGATTCACAATAAATACCTAATATCACAAGATTTTGTACCAATAACAACAACCACTAACCTGATCAATCAGTCCTCTATCTTACGTAACCTGTGAAAAGATTGCGCACCAAACGCCTACCGAATGGGTCCAAACAAATGGCACTATCCCGCAGCCGACCCGGCCCGCGAAGCGTGCCGCCAATTTACTCCAAATTAACATATTTTGTCGGGGATTGAAGGCAAATAAATTAAGTTTAAATAAGGTTAGGCCAAATAATTCGGGAGTGCGGCGGGAGGGCGCGAGGTAGGGGGGGGGGGGGGGTCGCGGGAACGAAGCGGCTAACCAGACATCTGTGCTGCCCTAATTGATTGGGTGCAGACCGCACTAGTTTACGCCAGTGTGAAAACGCCAACGCTCATTTGCGTTGGCCCCCAATAAATGCCAAGATAGAAAAGGTGAATTAGACACAGGAATAGCTATAGGACAGCCGCGTGGGATCGCTAGATGATTGAGTGAATGTCTCTGGAAATAGAAGTCGTATTTTGAGACAGCATTTAGCCTTGATAGAACTTTGTAAAGTCTGAGCTGTCGCTCACAGTGACAAGCAATTTGGGAGTTCTAGATTTTATGTCTATGACTGGGTACAATAAAAAAGGTAAAAGTTCAACTGAGTAAATTATATTTGTAGATATAAAATAAAAATTATCATCTTGGCGTTAATGTCCCGGTTCAGCTCTCGCGCACTAGGGTCCAGGGTTAGCTTTGACCATGATCCAGGATTTGGCAGATCAAATTATTACAGTGGAGCGATTGCCATCTGACCACCGCGGCCCTGCTACCAGGGAAACCTGACCATATTAGATCATGGTTACATATTCAGTCGCCTGAATGTGCAGGTTTCATCACAATGTTTTCCCTCACCGTAAGAGCATCGGTTAGCCTTCAAATAATTTACGTAATAACTCTAAAAAGAGTCATTGGCACATGGCCAGAGTGGGATTCGAACCCGGTACCTCTCGCTTACGAGTCGGATACAATAAACACTCAGCCACCGACGCTCCTTGACCGATTTGTAGTTATTCTCAATTCTTTCAATAATTATAATTAAAAATACTGTCTCTATAGCGAAGTGAAGACCTTTAAGCTACCATTGCCATTGAGCTAGTTACACTACGACAAAATGTAATGTGACCTTACGCAAATAGTGACGGTAAGGTCGAAAGTTGGAGACAAAGGTCATGGCATAGAGCCGTTTTATTTTACTAGTCCGACCCGAAATGATTAATCACCTTATCCGGATCAGGGTCGGATTTAGGGGAAGAAAAGCAATTTTCGCATGAAATATTTGAAAGACCTTAACTAAATACAGTTAAATCTTTATAAATGAGGTTGTTGAAAGAAATTTTGTAATTAGGTTATATTATTGAAAAAATTCTCGTGACATTGCGACAATATTCACACTCAACAGAGATCAGCGCAACCATAGCTATATGACAAACTAACAAACATAATAGATAGGCTGATACTCTTTCCCATATTTTCCATAGAAGTGTAGTTAGCTACATCAGAAATAGTAGAAAAATAGTTATACTCGTAGTTTAAGGCACAATGTCTAAAGCTATAATAGACCAAAAAAGGTAGCATTGTTTCTGTAGTACATTTTTAACACTACTTCCATCAATCGGTCTATGCTGCCTACTTATAGCAAAGCCGCTCCATACATTACGTAGTAAATAATTAAAGTTTGACTTGGGCGTGAAAGATTGATGTGAAGGAAGCCTGGAGCTGTAGACCTATGATAGACTAGTAGATAATAGACATAGACATAGACATAGACACAGAAATAGACATAGACATAGACACAGACATAGACATAAACACAGACATAGACATAGACATAGACATAGACATAGACATAGACATAAACACAGACACAGACACAAACACAGACATAGACATAGACACAGACATAGGCATAGACATAGGCATAGACATAGACACAAACATAGACATAAACATAGACACAGACACAGACACAGACACAGACACAGACACAGACACAGACACAGACACAGACACAGACACAGACACAGACACAGACACAGACACAGACACAGACACAGACACAGACACAGACACAGACACAGACACAGACACAGACACAGACACAGACACAGACACAGACACAGACACAGACACAGACACAGACACAGACACAGACACAGACACAGACACAGACACAGACACAGACACAGACACAGACACAGACACAGACACAGACACAGACACAGACACAGACACAGACACAGACACAGACACAGACACAGACACAGACACAGACACAGACACAGACACAGACACAGACACAGACACAGACACAGACACAGACACAGACACAGACACAGACACAGACACAGACACAGACATAGACATAGACATAGACATAGACATAGACATATACATAGACATAGACATAGACATAGACATAGTCATAGACATAGACATAGACATATACATAGACATAGACATATACATAGACATATACATAGACATATACCTAGACATAGACATAGACATAGACATAGACGTAGACGTAGACATAGACATAGACATAGACATAGACATAGACATAGACATAGACATAGACATAGACATAGACATAGACATAGACATATGTAGACATAGACATTATTTATTTTGACATCACAATACTCATAAAACAAAACTCATAATGCCGTGTAGTGTCCGGCAGAGTAGAATAGCGTCAACCCCTTACACTCATGGATGTCGTACAAGCCGAGTAATGTTATCGAGGATCTAGTCTCCATAGGCTGGAAAATGGGCAGCAGCGTTTTCTATTGTCATATTTATAACACTGCAATCTCCAACCCGCCTGCCAAGCGTGGAGATTATGGCAATAACCTCCCTTGTGGGAGAGGCCCTAAGTCCCGCTGTGGACTGTAAGGGGCTGTGATGGTGAGGATGATAGATACTTAGGTACGTGTTATTTATACAATTACTAGCTGACCCGGCGAACTTCGTACCGCCTAACAGTCAATGAATGTCGTGTTACTTTTTAGCTGAACTAATTTAGGCTTTGATGAACGTAAAACAATGAGACCAATCGAGAACATCCTTGCTACGTCAACAGAGTCACGATCTGCATAGAGGGACCGATTGAGGAAGAGTCAATTAGCAGCAGCACCACCATAACTACCCTACCCTACCCCTACCCTACCCCTACCCTACCCCTACCCTACCCCTACCCTACAACTACCCTACCCCTACCCTACCCCTACCCTACCCCTACCCTACCCCTACCCTGCCCCTACCCTACCCCTACCCTACCCCTACCCTACCCCTAGCCTACCCCTACCCTACCCCTACCCAGAAAATAAAGTTTAATAAATTACCTTAAATGTCGGATTATATCCGTGTTCTTCGATAATTTCCGCCCCAAATGAAGTCATTTGGAAACAGACATTGTATTTTTGAGTGTTCGCTAGAAAATGTCGTGATTCTAGTGTTTCGCCATAAAGCAGGGAGCACAATGGCTCTGGTGGCGGGACCAATAATGGCAATTTCACTTTACCACTAAGGCAGCACAAACCAGGCGTTTCACCAGCAAACTTCAATGCTCCACAATGCTGGCAAACAACGTCCATTGGACCAATGCAAACTAAACGATGCAAGCTGTAGTCGATGGTGCAATCATACAGAAACGCTGCTCGATTCAAATCAATACTTGAACCATTTCTTCTTGCACTTCGAAGATTATTCCTCTGTTCATCTGTACGATAAGCTCGACGATTTCTCGTTTCTAACCTAGCCGTTTCACGGGCTGCCTCTCTTTGCTCTTGTGTTTGAGAAGCACGAATTAAGGCCCTTCTTTGCTCCATACTAACGCGGCGCTGTTCTCGTGCAATTTCTCGTTCTCCATCAGATAATTGACTCGCGATATTCCGTTGCCTAATTGCATTACGGCTTCGCTGGGAAAGATTAGATCTTCTAGGACGCGGCATTGTTATTAAAATGTGCACTCGCATAAAACCACCAAAGGCTGTGCTGCCTTAGTGGTAAAGTGAAATTGCCATTAGATATAGCATGTGTTTTGGTACTATCCTAGATATAGATCTAGGATAGTACCAAAACACATTCAAGTTCAAAGTTCAGGCACTGTCATAGGACAGTGCCTGAACTTTCGAGACATAGATAACATAGACAACCTATCATAGACAACCTATAAAAAGACATTTACACTTTTTGAAATGATTAAGTATTCATTACACATATCGAGTTATCATTGTTTTTAAGATGTATTCTGCTATTCGGGACGGAAACAAATCCAACAAATCAAAAACCATGGCAATCGGTCCAGCCGTTCTCGAGTTATAAGTGTTGTAACAAACACGACTTTCTTTTATATATATAGATTTATATTTATGATAACGAAGAGGATGAATACATAATTCTTATGTAAATCTTTGATAAATAGGGATAGTGCTGTGACCTATATATATACCTACACTGAGAAAAAAGATCACACGATAAATCGTCAATTGCTTAAGGACACGCTAAGCTGCCCTGAAACCGACCCTGTCCGTCTAGGGGGCATTAAAACACGCCCGGACGACTTCGAAAGCCACTCCGCTTCCAATACATCATGCCTTTGGCCCCTTTGTTGTCGCAAAAATACTGGCCGGTAGGAAAATGAAACATGACGGAAAATAGAAGATAATCCTATCATTCCTATCGGGATGTGGCCTCTGCGGGTATCCGAACGAGTTATTTTCATACACTGGCGACGAATCGAATATATCTGTATATGCTGTGGTTTTATGTGAAACCAGTCAAATATTTTTTGTGGAACATATTCATTTGTTTGGATGGAGCGTCGGTGGCCGAGTGGTTAAGGTATCCGATTCGTAAGAGAGAGGGGCCGGGTTCGAATCCCACTGCGGCCATGTACCAATGACTCTTTTCTGAGTTATGTTGTATATTAAATAAATAAATAAATAAAAATCATTTATTTCAGGCTCATGAATGCCCATAAAATAAGTACACTAATACGTTGATGTACAAAATTAGGTACAATGTCAAATTAAATACAATATAAAATAACAATTACAATGTCAAGATATCAATGTCAAATACAATAGAAATTACAATGTCAATATCAATGTCAAATACAACACAAATTACAATGTCAATTAAACGAATTAAATTGAATTATTATAATCAACATTTGAATACTATCTTACTATTGAATAAACGGGGATGAACTAGCATGCAGCTGCATCCACCTCCGGATCATAAGCGAGTCCCAGCGGTCGGACAGCGCGACCAGGATTCCGTTGGTACTAGCCCGGAGACGAGCAAGCAATGAGGCGCTACGTTTCCGAATGACGGCATAGAAGTCGTCAATGTGGGCATCCGCAAACATTGCGGAGGCGCTACAAAAACGCGGCATTCTCAACAGAACCCTGAGCGCGTCGTTGTACTGTACGCGCAGTGCGCTGTACGCCCGCTGCGTGAAGTTGGTCCACAGGCTGCACGTATAAAAACTCTGACAGTATGCTCTAAAGAGCGTCAACTTGACCTCTGTCGTGCAACGCGCGAACCTGCGAGCCAACATGTTGCAGCGGACGGACAGCGCCCTGCGCTCCCTATCAATGTCCTCGCAATCACGCAAGTCGTCTTTGACCCAGTGGCCCAGATACTTAAATTTATGTACTCTGTTCAGAGGAATGCCGCAAAGTGTAATGGGTACGAAAGAGTAACATTTGGTACCAGCTTTAAACATCATACATTCACTCTTTTTGGCATTGTATCTGAGCCCATGTGCCTCCGCATATGTCTCGCATATGTGTAGCAGTTTCCTCATAGCAGACACCGATGGGCTCAGCAGCACCATATCATCAGCGTAACTGATATTATTTACGCTCACTCCGTCTATGGAGCAGCCGATGTTGGTGTTGCTGAGCTCAACGATGAGCTGATTCACATAAAGGTTGAAGAGACGGGGCGAGCTCATCCCCCCCTGCCTCACCCCGCACTCCAACCCATACGCGTCCGAGTACTCCCCTGCCCACCTTACAACGTTCTGCTGGTGATTGTACCAATACCTAAACATTGAAACAATTTCATAGGGTAATTTGGTTTCAGACTCTAGTTTTTGCCACAGCTTGTCATAAGCCACCAAGTCAAAGGCTTTGGACAGGTCCAAATAGCATGCGTAAACTGGCGTTTTTCTAGCAGTGTAGTATTGAACAGTTTGCTTGAGACAGAAGATGGCACTTTCAGTTGAAAGTTGCGGTCTAAAGCCAAACTGCGCGTCATGCAGGTGGAGGTGCTCATCAAGCTGCTTGTCAAGCAAACTGTCCAGTACCTTAGCTATAATTGTCGCTAGTGAAATTGGCCTGTAGTTAGACATGTCCGAAACATCACCAGTTTTATTTTTCACAATTGGCACAACCACTGTGTACATAAGGTCATTGGGCAGATAACCATGACTCACACATAGGTTAAAAAACATTGCGAGGACCCTTGGTAGGTGCACACCGGCGTACTTCAAATGTTCGATGCTGAGGTTGTCATGACCCGGGGACTTGCCTCTTACCATCTTTTTTATAATTGTCGCCACATCTTTGGCTGAAAAACGCACACTAATGTCCCCGAGATGACCCCCCGCATCGTCCCGCGCCGCCCGCCCGAGCGGAGACTCTATTGCGAAGTGACACTTAAAAGCGGCTGCTATGTCATGCGACTCATGAAAGCCCCCCACACTCACAGGTAGACTCGACTGAGGATTTAACTTATTCGTAGTTTTCCAGAACTTACCAAAGTTTTTCTTGGTATGGTACGCTGCCAAAATATCCATTTTGATTTGTGTCTCATTATCCTGACAAAATTTTAATTTCGATTTAAATAGTTTTCTAGAGTCACGCATTCTATTATAGATGTCCCCATATCTAGGTTTCCCACTGATCACCCAGGTCTGAAGAGAAAGTCGAGCCGCCCTGTGAGCGGCCGAAACGTGTCGATTCCACCCTACCACACATCTGTGGTTCTGCCTACGCTCTTTATAACTACATTCGGCAGCCGCAGTCAGCACCCCCACGATACGACAATACATTTCATTCAATAGCAGCTTATGACTAGTATTACTGCACAATTTATCACAACACCCAGTAAATTCAAATGGAAAATCTATTTGTTTCAGCTGTGTGTTACAGTAGTTATAATATTTGTCTATCTGATAATTATCCCTTTCCCCCCACTTTATCTTATTACAATAAGTCTTATCCTGTATGTACTTAGGTATAATATTCTTTATATTACAATGAATAAGTAACGGGTAATGGTCAGAACAATAAGTATCGTATAACACTTCAGCCGCGATCACAGAGCGGCGCGCGACACTCGTAACCACGCAGTGGTCGAGCCACCTTTGGGACCCGTGCGCGTCACTTACGAATGTGAACGTGTTACAGGGTAGAAACTCCATGTCCACACACGACCACGACTGTTCCTCACAGAAACCCATTAGTTCAGTGCCAAACAACTCACCGGGGTGCGCGTTGTAATCCCCAAGTACATAGACAGACTCCACATCATTTGTCTCAGTTATAGCATGTATTTCACTAAGGCACTGTGTGAACTCTGTCAAATTGGCCTCACCATCACATGGCATATACACTGACATCACTATTATGGATCGGTCACAGAGCTCCACTTTAATAGCATTGAGGCGAAGGCTGTCACACTTAATTACCGATACCGATGGAAACGCGGTTTTTCGCCACAGCAAGGCGACTCCTCCATGTGGCCTCCCCCGCAGAACACCAGCAGACAGATCAACGGCAGAGTTTCCGGTGTATGAGAAATCCTCATCAATGTTGCCTAGGTACGGTATGTCGTGGTGAAGGAGCCACGTCTCCTGCAGCGCCACAATGTCCGCCGATCGACACAGTCTCTGTATGTCATTGACTGATCGAAACACGTTTTTACAGTTAAAAGTTACCATTTTAATACTATTCACTGCCATTATTTGATAATTTTCGGCTACTAAAATTAACAAAACGGCGATATAAAACACCGTCTGGCCAAAAGTCGTCGCTTAAAAACAAGTCGAGCTTACTCCTGGGTACAAAAACTTTAAAAGCAGCATATTTCTTTGCAGTTTTCATGCTAATCTTTTTCAAGTGTACCTCTGTGTGAGTTTTAGATTTTATATAATTTATAATATCACACTCCGATGCCTCGTTAGAGACGTTATAAATAAAAATAGGTACTTGAGCATCGGCCGCTTTAAACTTGGAATTAGACTCTACGATTGCTTTTCCAGACTTCCCTACAAAGCGATTTTTCGGGCGTCTTTTCTGAACGAGAGTCCATTCCTCATCTCGTACTCGAGGTTTCAATACTTCGTTTCTTTCCCTTGCGCTTGTGCATGCACTAAGTGAGCGCGCATTCGTTTTCGGAGCAGTGGCGGTCGGTAGCGGCGGCGCGGACGGCGGCGGGGCTGCGCCGGCCGCGTGACTCATCGCTGTTCGCAAGTCATTGTCCCGATCAACTGTAGCGGGTGTGTTAGAAGAAGGTACTTCTACATGCGGAGATATCTGCGACGGTTTTGTAGTACCACTACCCTCCGGTGACAAAATAATATGCTGATCTTCTAACGATGATCCATCATGCGACTTATTCACCACAATTCCCATAGGCCCACTATTATATTCAAAACTTGGCAATAGGCAGGCGCCCCTCCTATTGTTTACAAAACGGGGCCCGGAAAAATTGTTTACAATCGACGCGCTCTTAAGTGCTTCTAGCTCTGTTTGGACCTTTTGCAATTGTTGCACTGTCGCGTACTCCTCACTAATCCTGTCCACGTCGTTTTTAATCCTCACAATATCCTTGAGAAGCCGGGTCACGTCCACATGATCGAAATGGACGGGAGGTAGCTTTTAGAGATCTCGTGCCACGAAGATGGGGATATTCTCAGGATCAGTCTCCTTGAGCAAGCAGACAATATCTCCGATATTACGCGGTGTCTTCCCTTGTCGCTTGCGTATTTTCTTACGCTGTTTTTCCGGCAAGGAGTCAAACAGCAAGTCCTTTGCCTTCACAATATCCTCTTCAGAGAATGCAGTCGTACAAATTTTAGTAATGCTCTCCTCATCCATTACATCCAATTTGTTACAAATGAATGCCAACACCTCATTTATCACAATTTTACAATGTATGCACTGTACTACGTTAGAAGCCATTGTTTACGAAACGGCTACTCGGCTATATTGACGGCTATATTGACGACCTGAGTGGTTCAATGGTCAACATGTGGTCGGTCAACAAATGGCCGGTCTGCCACGCAAGAGGTCCCGGGTTCGATACCCGGCCGGGCAGAAATTGAAATTATGAATTTTAATTTCTGTTACGGGTCTGGGTATTCTATGTATAATAAGTATGTCTTTAAAAAGTATTTAAGTAATATATCAGTTATCTAGCACCCAACCCGATGCTATTACGGCGAGGGAAAGCGTCAAGATGAAACCTGCACATTCAGGCGACTGAATGTGTAACAATGATCTGGTATCCATATAAAAATAATCATCATAATTCTAGAAGTTCGTCTTTTTAGAACGTATCAATTAACAAAAAAAAAAATGTTAAATAAAAAAATATGCTTAGGGATGCGTTCACACACCGATGAGCGCATCACATGCGTCACCTTAACTTTACACTGAATCCTGCCACAGCACACGGCACTGAGCTTGCTTGGAATAAATTAATTGTAACAGCCAAATTGAAACCGCGGCCAGTGCACGGATGGCCAGACTACCATTACGCGACAGCTACATTAGTTTGCGGCGGCCACAGTGACCACTTTAAAGAGCCTTATTCATTGTACGCGGTCACCGGCTACCACAGTTACCAATCTGGCTGATGCGCTTTCGTTAATTTCATTACGTACCTAGTACTGCTTGCTGGCTTGCTAAATGGATAGGTAAACAGTGAATTGGTTGATTACAGGTATGACATCAACAGATGATATGAGGATTTGTAATTATGGAGCGTCGGTAGCTTTAAGGGGTCCGACTCGCACCCTGAGGTACCCAGTGCCGCCATGGAGGTACCAATGACACTTTTCCAAGTTATGTACGTTAAACCTGCACATTCAGGAGGTTGAATGTATTACCGTGACCTAATCTGGTCGGGTTCCTCTGTTATCAGGGTCACGGAGGTCAGATCGCAGTCGCGCCGCTGTAGTTAGCTGATCTGTGACATTTAGGATCATGGTCATGGCGAATCCCGGGCCCTTGTGCGTGAGACAACCGGGACATTAACGAAAATATGACCATGCCTCTATGTACTTCTCAAGCCTCCCCTTTTACGAATAAGGTGATGAAAGTAACCTATACAAAGTAGAATGGGTGGGGCTTAGTGTAACATCTATAATCAAAGAAGATAGTGTTTCTTTAGTGAAAATCCTTAATAAATTACACGTTATGCAGTAACCGTACTAATCTAACCTCAATAAATGTAACCCAATGTGATATGTGATCATTTCTATGATAAGTTCACCCATACACAATACTACTAGCATAAGCAAGGGATAATTCACCAAAGGGGCTGATACAATTTTCATGTAATTCTATAAACGTTAACCCATATTTATAATCAAACAAACATCATATAATACATACAACAAAATGCTTCCCGCGTTACCTCCGTCGTAGGGGTTGATTTATCAGCTATTAATTTTTGGTCAAGGAGTTTGTATAAAATTTGCCTTTAAACGATACAATAATTAAAACAATAGGGTGTATAACAAGCCGTCAGCTAAAAACTTTTGGACCAGCCCACGTAGTAATAAAATATGCTTTACTTACAACCCATGACATACAAGTACACATCGCTTTATTCTTTCCACTCGATATTGTAGATCTCGCAACCACTATGACTAGTACGGTATTCCTAACAATGAGAGCAATGGGTTGTGAAAAAATATAGTTCACACGATGTATGCACAACAGACAGCGACGCACAATAGCCAGAAATCAAAGAGTTTTATGGTTGCTGGAAAGCTATGTTGGTGTACAACTGCGACATGCTGCGATGTAGAATTTAATGGAAGTAAATCTGCCTCAATAAAAAGATGTAATTTTCTAATTAAAGCATCTCACTCACTAATGATTTTACTCTAAGTGTCCATGTGGACAAGTTTATACGATTTCCCGTCCATTTTTAATGCGGTAATCCTATGATAGTTTTATACTTTAGTTAGTAGTTGTCCCTATACTGTACCTAAAATACTGTAATTACCTACCT
This sequence comes from Blastobasis adustella, assembly GCA_907269095.1. Taxonomy (NCBI): domain Eukaryota; kingdom Metazoa; phylum Arthropoda; class Insecta; order Lepidoptera; family Blastobasidae; genus Blastobasis; species Blastobasis adustella. The sequence continues at coordinate 10,268,564 of OU026117.1, read as the reverse complement.
GATCTGCCAAATCCTGGATCATGGTCCATGCGTACCATGGGCCCTCGTACGTGTGCACAAGCAGTATATTGACGTTAAGATAAGTCTTTACTAGACATAATATAAAATAACTTTTCAAATCAAAAACATTTTTTCATAACATGCTTTTATCGCATGGTATTAGTATGTATGTATATATGTATCTAATCTCTTTATTGCATCAATTTATTGCATACATTACAGGAAATAAAAATACAGTTTATAATGCAAAGGCGAGCTTATCCCACAACGGGATTTCTTCCAGCCCCGCAGCTAGTACTCATCAAGACCATTCCAAAGATGCCAAATAGTACGAGCATAATTTTTTTCTTTCAGACCCTAGTTCTTATGGGGTCATCATCATCAGGCCTTGAGCATCACCCTGGGGGTACAGTATTCATCAGTTTCGAGGTCGATTTGTCCCGAACATACCTACATAGTTATAAAAACATCGCAATTTAAATACAAGCTTGTAATGAAACAGCATTAATCGACATAGACTAATCCGTATTGCTTATTAAGCATTGTTACGAAATAACACAATGCCATTGCACGTATAATTGGATACGTAATTATTTGTTCAACGATTTATCCTGTAATTATACAGGTCAGTTATATTTACGATGTTTCACAGTACATCATGTTTGCACAGTCGTGTATCGTGTATCCTGCGAGATTCAAAACGGTGGACGGAATTTGTGTTGTATTTTGAACGCGTTAATTCTAAATTAGCTGACACATTATTCAGTTTGCTGTTGTGACCCTATTTATTAAACAGGCTTTATTAATAATAATACCTACAGAGGGACGTATTTAAATGTTTTAGTTTTAAAGGTTGTAGGTTTCAACTAGCTTTCCAAGCCTTTAATGCCAAGGCAGCCACGAATGTATTCGTTACGAAAGTGCGGACTCAGTCGAGTCGTGTAACGCCATAAATACCACGCAGCATTTTCATTTCGTTGGCGCCAAGTTTGCGGACGTGATTCGTCAGCGTCGGCCAAGACTCGCAGTCGCATATAATCACAGACCTAATTATGCTGTTGTACCTGTAATGGCGTGAGCTCTGTGTCATTTGGCCCAAACTACAAACATACTATACACCACTTGACATCGGAGCCGATACATCCGGTCTCGTGCAGTTTGTACCCAACCGAACTAGCTTTCGATCTCCGAAATATCGATGACATTTATTTCCAAATAAGAGTGTAGCCTACCAGGCAAAAGAACGGACATTATTTTGTTATAAACTTGAGTTTGAGTACTCGTATCTGATAGTTTTCAGTAGGTACAGTGTTCTCAATGAAATTACAGTTTTAAGAGAACTAGTAAAACCCGGTCCTTCAGTACGTTATTTCTCTAACCTGCACTAGTTAGTAGTCTGCATACAGCTGGATTTATTCCAAACCGCCTGCGCCGGTGGGCCTATTAAAACTTGTCGTTCTGCCCTCAGAACTCAGTCGTCGGCCATTGTGTAAAACCAATGCGACACACGACTGGGGCCACTTGTGAGGCAACTTTTAATACCAATTTGACATAGGGAGGGTATTGCGAGTTCAGGAATTGGATTATGGTGTGTCCTTCGTTTTAAGTAAGGACATATGGCAACGGATCTTTCCGGTAGGGTGTAGGCAAAGATCACATTTTATAAGATAATATTTTCAAGGTTGCAGCTCTCGCGCGGCGCGGACCGTTGCTTCAGCGCGCGAGCGGCGCATTCGTGAGATTTGGACGCATCTTGACTTTAAAAATATTTTGTCTTAAGTAATGAATATATGTATGTTAACATTTCCGCATTCAGGGAATCTGAGGATTTATTTAATTAATGTAAATGTAGGTAGTTTTTAATATATAATTAGGTATGTTATTTCTATTTAATTAATATTTAAGTGTAAATAAATGTGATTTATTGATAAAATAAGTTTGTGTTTAAACAAAATTCAATATGTGTGTTTATACATAAAACCGACAAGAAGGAAAGGTATTCGTATACAATGAAAGAAGAAGGGAAAAAGACATTATATTATATAAGCATTATAAACAAGCATTTAATCTTCAATTAACTCGTAGCCGAAATAGCCAAATAGCGTATATAAACACGAAGGGAAATGAGCTGTTTAAAAATACATATCTATTTTAAAGTTCAAGAATGGGGACAAGCGCAAATAGACATTACGCTTTGTACAAGAAAATATAAATTTTAGGTAAACGTCCTAACCACTCCCTTAATGTATATTATCGAAGAAACTATATAGGTTTTCTAACTTCCACTTGTATGTAGTCCCGTAACAAGGGTCGAATAAACCTAATCATTAGACAAGCGAGTCAAAATAAATTGGATAGTGGAAATAAATATCTATTCGCCGGGTAACTTTTGCCCGGGGCCGCACGGGCGTCCCTTTAAATCGGTGCGATTATTTCGCTCAAATCAACTTGGACCTATCCTACGATCATAGTTACTTGAAGAGGTACGAACCTTGTAAATTTCATGAACTTTCTACCTTACTTATCTTTCACATAAAGTTTCACGAAATGTAAGCATGATTCACAATTCATTCAATAATATCATTTACATGTACTATTATTTAAAAATCTTTTTCTGCTAACAAGAATAACAAACGAATATGTGCGCAGTGAAATATGGCAATAAACTATTTTTCTTCTATTAACTATTTTTAAATAGAAACGTTTACTCAAACCGTCAATAAATACGCCCGGTAAAAGCAAACATTTAATTTTTTTTTAGGAGCCGATTTATACGAGTATTTTTATTATTTAAAGAAGGATTTACTTTTTAGAAACAGCTAATTGTTTTTTATAGACATATTATTTTTTAAGAGTTTTAAATAAAATAATTTTCAATAATACCAAATGACAAATGAACACAGAAACTAGCCCAAATAGTTTAATGTAATGTCATGACCTTAATGCCATTAAGGAGCGTCGGTGGCCTAGTGGTTTAGGCGTCCGACTCGTAAACGAGAGGTCCTGGGTATGAATCTCACTGCCGCCATATATTAATGGCTCTTTTCTGAGTTATGTTGTCTGTTGTTGATTACTAACAGATGCTCTTACGGTGATGAATCGTGATGAAACCTGCACATTTAGGCGACTGAAGATGCCTTTGGTAACCATGATTCAATATGGTCAGGATTGGTTACGATTGCAGACCGAATGAACACGCAACGCCTAGGGTAACTAAAGCAACGAGTAACATAGCGCGAAGCCTATCTGACAAATTCTATGGTTGTCGCTACAAATCAACTCGGCCAATCTTCGATTAGGCCCGGATTTGCTTTAATTGGGAACCAATTTACTATTTAATGGATTCCATCTAAAGTTGTCCGTTTGTCTCACGCTTGATAGGAACTGTTTATTTGTGATGAGGCGATAAGTCCAGTTTGGTAACATTTGACCCAAAAGTTGGGGAAAGTCAGCAGCCCGTATGAGGGGAGTTATAAATTTTATTTCACATCTAGCTTTAAATCTAACTGTAACAATACTTATGTACGAGGATGATTAGGAAAATTATTGATTTAGACATGATATAAGTTTAGTTAGTTTAGTTTAGTTTCTATTAGTTTTTATACTGTGCTAATATGGAGGAACTTCAAGCCCAAGTGGATAATACTATCATATTTACAATATTTATATTTTACCTATAAATTGAAAAATAAATGCTACTTCAAATTTACTAGGAGAGCCACTCAAAAATAAGAATGGCAGCAAAAAAGATTCCCTTTAAAACATTTTCCGGCTTGCGAAAGGCGAAAAAGTTAAAGGCCGCAAATATGATTAAAACATTATTAAAGTTGTGAAGTATCAAAATTTCGGTCGGCGGCGGGACGTTTTTATTATTCATGCAAGTGGCCGGGATTCCAGTGGAAAGTGTAAGGAGGTCGGGAAAGTGTTAATTTTTAACCTGGGGACAAAAATCTGATGCTAAAGGGCAGCGGTGCTCAACATATTTTTCAGGGGGGCCAGGTTTTTGGTCGCAACGTATATTTAGGTATAAATTACAATGAATTTTAGTTTCATTATTTGTAGTTGTAATCGTGGCTTTTGTTTGTCTTCGAGACCGATATTATTGTCATTTAAAAAACAGACTGTGTAATTAAAGTTTGTATTGGCCGTGTGGTGTCAGGTAGAGTAGAATAGCACTAACCCATTACACTCGTGAGTGTCGTACAAGGATACTAATGTTTTCGAGGCAAAATATTTTGAGACTCCGCAGGCTGGAAATTCGGTAGAAGCATTTTGCATAGTTACATTTATAAGACTGCGATCTCCAACCAGCCTGCCAAGCGCGGATATTATGGCAATAACCTCCCCTGGGAAAGGCCCTAAGTCCAGCAATGGACTCTTCTGGGCTGTTATGATGAATTAAAGTAAACATAAAATACAGCACCGCAACAAGCTCACCACTCGTAAGGTGTGCCTCCCAATACCGTAGGTGAAGGGAACTTGACCAACATTCAACAATTCTAATTCAACTAGGTCAACTTGACAAGGACCGCTTGGTATACTAAGGAAATTTTTTTTTTGCTTTTTTTTTTTACCTTTAATAAATATTGTCTATAAATATCTTACACAAATGAAAAAGTTAATTTTGCAAAAAATAATAATATGAAAATACATTTATAATAGATAGGTCTATCTATTACTTATTTCACCTAACGATTAGTTTTGATTCTCCGCAGAAATGTTTTACAATAACAAACGTTATTTACTTAGTTATTAAACGATAGTTACTATTAAAAATTAACTGCAGGTTTCCTTAAACCGCAGTAATTTTTTTATGCAATAAATATCATTACTATCTTACCTTTAACGTAATTCACTCTCTAGACTCCAAGACTAATGTATTTTGCAGCTGTGTTTCTTCCATTCAATTTAGTTTCGCGCTAGCTTTGTCCGCTACATAACGCGGTAGACAATGTAATTCACTTCCAAATGTACACTCACACTCACACTCACACTCACACTCACACTACACATCAGTCTCTTACCTACGCGTGGACCTAGTCGTTATCAACACTGAATGTTTTACATGAATTTCATGTAGTACAGGATTATTGCAATACTGAAAGCTCAATCAACTCAATTTTTTGATTCTACTCAGTGACAAATGAGCAGACATGATGGCTGACATGGTGACAGCGCGCTATCTTTATTTCTTACTAGTGGACTAGGCGCGACTTTGTTCGCGTACTTTACTTTACCCCTACTTACCCTTTTTTCTTGCTTATAAATCTTCCTCTTGAAACAATCTATCGATTGTTAAAAGCCGCATTAAAACCCGTTGCCTTCTTTAAAAGAACTAAGCGGATATAGATACATACATTGCAGCGACTTAGATTTATACATGTATGTATGGATTTGATCTGACATGACAACTACATGACAGCCAACTTTTCGATCTCTATGCATAGTCCAGACTGTCCAGGCCGTAAAAGGTTTGTTGTTACCAGTGAAATTACAAACGGCAGCGCTAACGGGCAATCGGCACGGAAAATATGTCCAATATTGAGACCGTAACTCGTGACTGTCGCAGGTGTGCACGACGATAAAATTTAATTAACAAGAATTATTTTGGGTAAAGCAGATTTTTCTAATTAGCTAAGAGGATTACGAGAGAAGTCTTTGCGGGGAGAAGGGTGTGGCGCGAACGATTGTGGGGTTCCGTTGTGAATAGTTTTTAAAAAGTCACGCACTCACGCATGAGGGCCCGGGGTCCGCCTTGACCATGATCCAGGATTTTGCAGATCAGATAATTACAGTGGAGCGAATGTCATCTGACCTCCGTGAGCCTGCTACCAAGGGAACCTGACAATACTGGATTATGGTTACACATTCATTCGCCTGGATGTGCAGGTTTGAAATAGAAATAGAAAAATATATATCCGCAGAGAAAAAACACCACAATAATAAAATAACATTAAAACGATTTCATCACGATGTTTATCATCACCGTAAAAACATCGGGTAGCGTTCAACTAAAGTATATAACTCAGGAAAGAGGAATTGGTACATGGCCGCAGTGGGGTTCGAACCCGTTACCTCTCACTTACGAGTAGGATACCTTAACCACTCGGCCACCGACGCTCCTGCTTACGTCTATAATAATAATTAGCAAATACAGAATGTTAAAACCATGAACGTGACTTTTTAATTTCTCCACCTGCGGAACCTTGAAAATTAATAAGGAGCCGTAACATTTTTTGAGCTTTATCCTCTTGGTTGGGTTTGTTCACCTTAACAATCCATATGTTTTGCCGCAAGCACTCGAGGTTTGCGTAAATACTGCACTTTATTATGTCTAAGCTGCTTCTTTGCATTAAAATGAAAAATATTCTCTATTTTTCATTTAAATTTTTTTGCGCTTGCGTTTCGTGAGTGCAAATAGCTTTAAGAGATAATCTTTCGCTAGTTTTCTGAACTGTAGTATGTGATAAATAAAACAAGTTTTATACCTTTCTGCACTCCTCCACATTTTCACAGCATTTCGAGAAGTCGTCATTTCGAGAAATCGTCCTTAAAAAAGTCGTTATTTTGAAAAAGTGACAACTTCGCTAGAATGAGGCCTTGTATATGTCATGCTCATGATTTGTTTTGTATTATAGAAGTTGCAAATATTGTTAATATTGTAATTCGGACTAATAAGGAGGCCTTCTGCTAAGGCCTTCTGCGTAAAGCTTCTCGATAGCTTGATTGTAATCATTCTTCAATATCATCAAAAGGTTGAGTGCCTTTGTCTTTGGCAACTAAAGGACATAAAAACAATACATGGCTTAGGTACTTCACAGAATTAATAAAAAAAACTTTAGCGAGTATATGTGGTAGTATCACAGTATTGGTTACGCTAGCAGACAGGCCATTCGCTTTCAGAATTTCTAAGAAAAATATCGGCTGCAAATACCTTCTCAATAACAAAGTTATTTATTCCTTAAGAGCAATTGAAAGCGAGCCACGGGACGAGAGAAAAAATAAAAAGACCGGGGTGGCAATATATACGGGGATTGCCCAACTTTTCTCATATTTTTATCATTTTCATATTCTCTGTACATTCGACCGGTGACATTTATTAAAATACTTTAGTCCGCGACCCAAGTTTATTGAACAATTAAGGGTTTTTCAACTTGTGGCATTTTTCATATTGAAAATGGTTTACGTGAAATTCTATACCTAACTGTAATAAATAATAAATTATTCTAAATAAAGTTGTGTATAAAAGTCGTCATTCAATATAAAATACCTATCGATTTCAATTTCCAAGCAAGTTTTTGTTCTCCTTTTTTCATGCGCAGAGTAAAAAAAATTTATAAATACATTAAAGTAATGATATGGTTTAAACAAAGTATTAGTTACAAGCTTTTGTACGTGACTTTTCAGTGGGTTTTGGATAAAATTTTGTTATGTAGTATTCTCGTGGCTACTACAGTGAATTTCGAGATAATAAGAAGTCTATGTCGTTCCCCAGGTTACCATCTATCTCCTTGCCAAATTTTATCTAAATCAGTTCAGCAGTTTTTGTGTGAAAACGTGACATACAGGCAGACAAGCAGAGTAACGTTGGGCTAGGTTAGCGAGGTGACAAATTGAAGAGTTCGTCAAATACTAAAACTATTCTTAATTTTTAATGTTCTATAACATTAAAAATTAAGAATAGTTTTAGTATAGTACCTATGTACGGTAGAGGCATGCGAACTACCTGATGGAAAGTGATTACCCCGCCTAAGGTTATCAGCAACATCGAGGGCGTCACCAATCTTTATCAACTTCTAATGAGATATCTAATATTCCTCTTGAAGGATTCGTTTCCATAATTCAAAAAGAACACTGTAACTGGGACATAATTTCACATTTGAATAGTGTATTTTTTCGAAATGACGCGTCGACTTCAACATAGTGGGCTCCAGATTAAAACCTGATCAATCCTCATTGTACAGCCGATAGACTTACAGGGACGCAACCATTCTTACTTGCTCGTTAGTCTACGACCGACGATAATTCGTATGGCGCGCCGCAGCACAGGGTCAAGAGAGTTAAGCAAATTGTCAGTGACAATATGAATAAGCTGCCGCTGTCAGTTCCCAAAAAATCGCTATTGGGAACCAGTGGCACTCCTTACTCCGTAAGGAGGACAGGCCTATGGTTGACTTTCTATGGCGATGACAGGCCATGAGCGTGGGGATTTGCCATCACCATACCATGACATGCCATGCCATTGTGTACATATGCTAGGGAATTCTAGTTCTTATGCTAGTTTTTTTGTGCACATTAGTCGGCTATTTTCTATTACAGGCATGTTTAGTACACGCATTATTTGACAGTATACCCTGTACTCTTTATTTTATCTAAGTTTCTTGTAGCTAAGATATAAAGCAAGGCTCCTTTTCACTTTATTACACTTACTTAACAGAAATTAAACCTACGGCTATCTTTGCCGATACTTGTATGGGGAACCATTACCGACAGCTGAAACCAGAACCAGCGCCAGCGGCGAATGCAATTCCTAATAAACACTCTCGAATTTCAAACCAGTTTTAGCACTAAAACCCCAATCCACCCGCAATTCTGTCTAAAAGCGCACCCCACTATCACGTACACACTCCGCACGGCAGCTTTCTTACCCCGGATGGCATTCGCTAACCCAATAAAACTAAACCAAAGTGCCATTATAAAGCGATATTGGGGTAATAGGGGCCATTAGCGGCTCTGGGCCGGCGCGGGCGCACCGCGCGTTTGTATCACAATTAAAATAATTGTAGCGGCGTCGGTGTGTGTAATTAAAGTGCTTTGTGGACGCACTATGGTCGCGGTAAACGTAAACGGTAGCGGCACTGGTGCTGCGCCGTTCTAATCATCGTCATCGGCTTGTCAGTCTGTAATTGCTTCGTTACTGGTCGCACGAGCCGCTCACATACTTTGATCAGGAATTAGGGATTTAGGCGGGTCGGCGGATTTGGCGTAATCCATGACCGTTATCTAGTTGGAAACATCACTGAATTTTGTTGGTAATTGTGAAGGATGTTGTACCAGGTACTCACTTCTAGTCGCACAGTTCACACACTGTACAGCTACATTTGAGCCTCCTCCACTTTAGCGGAGTGGTTTGCAATAATCTTCACGCCTGGCCGGCGCCAGAGGAAACGTTACTTCACATTTCCTTACTCATCCCTACTTATCCTAATTGAGAACGCTTGTACGACCATGGTCGTGCGACGGCCGTTTTGAGGTCTCCTATTGGTCGGGCGACGTCAGTCGTACGTTCATGGTCGCACGACCGTTGCCAATTAGGACAGCGCCTATCACTAATATTAGTACGTCATCCAAAGATCCCATTAAGGTGTTATCTAAATATAGATCAAGGTTAAATCGTTCCTAGCTAGTTAGCATTTTATAGCCGTGACTTGGTACCTACTACATACAAAGGACGGTGGTACATTTTAGCCTGTTTACTGATTCAGTTGCAATGGCTATATATCAGTGTACTCTTCTGTTTATTTTTTATTAACAAGTCTATCTAATGAAAATCTATAAACGTCATCCAAGAAAGATGTATAGCAATGTTTATTTTAATAACTTTAATACTACGATTACCGTAGGCAGGAAAATCATTGCCCATTGGTTGAATCACAAATCTTAAGACGTAGGTTCCATTTCATGGTATTGTTTCTACTAATAACAGGAGCTATTTATAATCTTTGGCAAGCCGCCAGCCTACCCTGAAAGTGAACTGAAATGGGAGAGACGATTATTCGTTGCTAGGAGTATCAATGTTAGCCAGCCAATCTATGATTTTACTAAACTTTCACAGCTATAGATGCTCGATAAAAATTGTAAGAGACTAAGAGTGTAATTAGGAACTGAATTTGTGCCGTGAAAGCTATGACTTCATGGGCATCGAAGCGTAAGGAACTGACAAATTCCTGATGAACGGATTGAACGTTGATCGGATACCTGCGTGCATTGGATAGGCAAAACTGCGATAAAATTTAAAAGTTTCTGCCAATGATGCCATCCCCATTAAAAACGCTGTTCAGATTCGCCCCCGAGACTGCTATGAATATCATTTTTACACACATATTTTTGCCACAGACAGGCATTTGATCGACATCTCACCTGATGGGAATCGACGATGGGGCCTCTTCACTCTGGCCTTGAAGGAGTTCAGATTATACTGTTGGTATATTAATTAATTTCAGCCCCAATATATCCACTGGACATTACCTTACCTTCCATACCTATCGGTTCTGAGCATATTGCATTCACCGGTGCCCCATGAATTCACAGTAGGTGCCCCTTAAAGGCATTATGATAATACCGACGTTGCATCTGCTTCGCACGGATTCCGAAGCAATAGACACGTAACGTCTTGATATCTACATAGACATAGAAATAAATAGATCTTTATTCGGTTCCACCTTACATCTTTAACCTAAGGTGAGTTCAGTAAGTTTTAATTATATTATTATTTTGCATGTAGATGGTACGGGAGACAGTTACCGCATACCTTCAGGTGGGCTGTCTGCACGTTTGTCAGAAAGCATTTTCTAGAGCGTACGCGCTCTAAGGGTGCATAATCGTAAAATTCGTAATAGTCCTCACTGGATTATCTATGTTCCCCTACTAGTTCCTTATACTGTGCCACTGGCAAACAAGTCTGCATGATTACAGAGCTACACGAACTGTTTATTGCTGTTACATGTTATAATTAAAATCCGGTGAAAACACAAACCGCTTTGTATTAAACCGTTGTTAATAGTGCTTTCTACTAATGAGACATAACTAATCGATTTATTTGTATTGTAAGTGCTTGTTAATTTATTTGTTTACGGATCTAATAGGTTGATTTAATCATGACATTATGATGATGATGATTTTGTGGATTAATAGCATTTCGAAATTCATGTTAGATGTTTCTCAGAGATAAATACGTTTGCGGTCTTTACTATTTAATTTGTAAGGAGAGTTAATAACATTTTTGTAATTGTGTATGGTAATCCTTACAAAATACTTGTTTGTATATAAACGTTTGCAGGGGATTATTCTTCCCCTGACAATTAAAGAAACTACACTTTTCCTACAGACATTTGAATTTCGATAATAATGACTTAGTTGATAAGTACCTAGCATGTACCTAATTACGCTCCGGTAGTTTAAAGCTCAAAAAATAAATTCGCTCGTAATATGAAATCAAAACTTGTATTTAGAAAAACTTATATTAATGGTATTTGTACTTACTTCTCACAAACAGATATTTAATTTTTTCAAAGACACGATTCTCGAAACTTAGGTCCACCAAAAGTGGGATGTTTAAACATGGTGTTTTTAATTGGATCTTTTTTTATTCTGACTAATCATTTATTTATATCAACTAACATAAAAATAAATATGAACAATAAAAAGAAAAATAAATTAACTAATTTAAAATATGTAAAAATTTGGGCCGTGTGGAAGCGTACCCAAATTGCTGGCAGCATTACCTCTCTGAATAGCAATGCTTATTCTTTGTGCGAGATAAACGTAACGAGGTATTGTAAATACCTACACATTTTTTAAATTAACGTGCTCGGTAATCGCCACCGCTCACAAACACCTGCAACACCCGAAGCGGAGAACCTCAGACGCGAATGCACATAACATCCTCGCTATGCGCTTGCCATAGAGAACATAATCGCCTAGCTAGCTAGATAAGGTATAGGATGGAAACCACTAAATGCATCACGATGGGGTAAAGCGCGCTTGTCCCGAGTGCGCCGATGGCCCTGGATCGCGATATTATTTTGGCGCATCTCCAAAATAATTACTTACGTAAACCATTGACGTTCTCAACCGGGGGTGGATTAGAGGCTTTGTTTTGCCAGCTTTTCGATACGGCTTCAAACATCATCATCATCATCATCTTGGCATTAATGTCCCGGTTGTGCTCTCGCGCACGAGGGCCCGGGGTCAGCTACCTACTAACAAGGGAACCTGACCAGATTGGATCATGGTTACACATTCAGTCGTTGGTACAGTGGAGCGACTGCCATCTGACCTCCATGACCCTGCTACCAGGGGAACCTGACCAGATTGGATCATGGTTACACATCCAGTCGCCTGAATGTGCAGTCGATATGTGCCATGTCGGCATGTGTGTCGATACGGCTTCGATATAATTACGTAATAGTAGTATAAACACGTAATTTACTGGTATTATCTACCGTTTCTGAAAATCGTGAACGCGAAATTCTTCGTCGCTAACCTATTGGAACAATTTGGTTGGAATTTAGTTTTGGCAAATATTACTGACTTATTTAGACTGCCAGGAATTACTTAATTAGATCGTCAGGGTGCCGTAGGTTATTCAATTTCAATTTCAAGGTTATCTTAAGTCATCGAGTACAAGAAAAAGTTCCACTTCGTAGCGATAGCAGAGGTTTAGGAGAGCCACAAAACGTTGGAATTCCCGTGCACAATATAGCACAAAAAAAAAATGTTTTTTTCTAGAAGTAAAAAAATACCGGACGGCCTCACATCCTCTTAGCATCCGCTTTTCAGCCACATAAGTAACTTTTCTTTTTGGTGACTTTATAGACTTTTTTTGGAAATTACTTTCGTAGTCGGGTAAAATGTTGGTTTACAATTTCATCGCTATGTTTCATTTCATTTATTACAACATTTAGGTTTAGGTTTAGTTTTTTCTGGTTTAAGATTATTACAATTACTTACAGCAAATGTGGTTTTATGTTTTATGGTAGTATAACATTAAAGAGTTGCAGGCGCGACTCAGTCCATAAGGACGATTTATAAAAATCGTTGCTTTTGTTGGAAGTTGTTTTTGTTGACTGTTCTTTAATTCCATTTTCAGCCGTGCGCAAAGTATTCTCGCGCGCACTTTACCTGCTTTCCTAGTACCAAAAATATTGGAAAGTAAGCAACCTTTATGTAAAAGCGCGCAATATCTTACTCTATACCCAGTACCTCATAAAATCAAAACAACCGGGAAGCCTTATTAATTTGAAATGCTTTAGTAAATTGATCCATCCACTATCCGCAACCGAGCCTTCGCTACCCTGGTCGCTATCAAATATTCACTAGCCTATGGACCGAGGCGGGAGGCAGTTTGGCAAACGTGTGCGACTGATACCCACTATCGAATTAGGTTGCCGGTTGCCACGATGGTTGGCGGTTGCACGGACGTTACAGCCACTGGCGGCATAGCCATTGTATTTTGAATTCCGAATTGGGAGTGGATAGACGGGGGACTTAGATACTTACATCGCTAAATCGTACGGCAACCAGTGGGAGAGAAGTATTTAGAAATAATTAATAAGTACCTACTTTGTAGTACCTAATCTCGCTCATTTTAGATGATTATTACTTAGTTAGAACCAATACACGTACTTCAAAAAAGTTCTGTGTACACATTTCTTACGAAGTACAACCTTTTGGACACAGCCCAGAACATTGCGTACGTACATACGTAACGGTAACATTATTTTTTCTTCCGTCGAGTACCGAGAGCGGCGCAAGTCACAACTGTCATGGCAGAGGAGTGTCTGTCTCACCCACGTGACCGCCACGGATCCAATTTAAACTGTCTCCGAGGAATAAAGCGTCTCAAATCTGCTGAGTCACGAGCAAGATGGATCGACCAACCTGTGGATGATGAATATGGGGGTGCATTCCGGTGGAAACGGCCCGAATGGGCAGCTTTTGTTTGGATTTCGACGTTGTTACTTAGGACACAAAGGTCATTGTTGCAAATGTTCGCGGTTATGAAGTGTATTTAGGTAATACTAAGTAAGGTCTAGGTCGCGGTAGTGTTTATTTTTTTATATATTCAATTTTGTTTGTCGCGCCCCGGCTTTGCATGAGTTAAATTTCTGAAGTCGGCCAGCTGTTCCGGTATCCATTGGGAACATAATAGATTTGTCATCAAATCAGCAGAGACGCCGCAGGACTTTCACTGATCTTTCACAACGCTCGACTCTGGTAGGAGTTCCATAAGCTTGTAGGTATATAACGTCTACCTACAAGCTCATGGAGCTCCTGCCAAAGTCATCAGACACTCTCGAAACTCTTTTCGCCCCCTTTGCTCGGTCTGGCAACTTATGTGGCCATCCATTGTCACTTACCACATAACTTATTAACTATAACAAATACGAATTTAATTTCATACTTGTGATCTTTAAAAATTACGCTGAAATGTTATGTATTTAGCAGATTATGGATCATTCAAAATATAATAGTAAAGTCTCCATTATGGAATTACAAGTAAATCCGTGAAGATAGAAATAGCTAACATACATTCTGGGTTAGAGCCCGAAATTAATAATAATATAAATAGATTCTCTATTCTCTAGAGAATAGATTCTATGAGCACGTGATTCTCGTCATTCATAGTTTCGAATGTTATATGTTAAGGTCGGTCGATCTTTGGGTAAATAATGGATTTATAATTTACTGCGTATAGTCGTTCGGGGTAACCGAGCGCCGTGGGTACTTACCCACAGTGCTCGTGCGTGCTCGTGCACTTGTGTGCGGTACCAGTCTGCGGTGCGGGTCGTAGGAGGTGGGGTGACTTTGAGACAAAAAATTACTTTATACATACTTTTTTCATACACAAATACTTTTTTACATAGGTATATAACGTATACTTAACTAACGGAGATAATTTAAAGTAAGGTCAGTAGGCTAATTACTTAATTCTGTTGCCAACAATTCTCTGATTTCAATTATTGAAATAGTTGCGTTTGCGATGATGTATGATCGATTTAATAGTTTCAGTTTGTAGCAATGGAATTTTGTTAGCAACTGAACCCGTGAAATCGATGATACGGAATCGCAAAAGTAACAATTTCAATCAGTGCAATCAGAGGATTGTTGGCTACAGGATTACGTAATTAGCCTACAGGTCAATAGTTTTTAAGCCGACGTGCATGTATAAATAAATAGGTTAATGAATGTGAAAGAAACGAGAGAGATTTGTCAGGACCGTAGCAAGTGGAATAATATGGTCTCTGCCTACCTACGGGAAAATTGTGTGACGGTATGTATGTATGCTCTTTGGGCCACCTTTGAGTAATAATGACTAGTAGACTTCTTCCGTATAATTTATTGCTTTATGTCTTTATCCGAAACAAGTAGTTTCAATTCTTCTTGTTTGAAATAAATACAGGTAAGTGTCTAAATGTGGACGAAGATGGTGCAATTGGTGTGGCAAGTGGAACAATGTGGTCATTGCTATTCTATACTAATATTATAAAGAGGAAAGTTTGTGGTATTGTAAGTTTCCGAAATTCAAATTTCCACTTATTCAATACCCATTTCGAAATTTCTTTCACTATTCCCGGATTCCGTGGTATCCAAATTTAGAGATAGAGATTGGAACAGATAAAAACTGCTGGAAGGGCTAGTATACGATAAAAAGGCGTTACTTAGTGCGTGTATGTATGTAATCCATACATTTGTTTATTCGATAATTTCCTAATTCGGGAGTCAATCCGAGCATTAACCCTGCGCCCGCTGCGCCATCTGGCGCCGCGCCAGGCAATTAACCAGCGCGGCCGCGACGCGAATATCCTGAAATGAGGGTAGTTCTTTGCAAAATTCATTTGGATTAAGTGGGATAACAACACACTTGAGGGGGTACATAAATAAAATTGGAATGAAAATGTTCTTGGTGTGTTTCGAGGTATTCAGTATAAGATATAGGAGTGGAAGATAAAGCAATGGCAGAGTTGTCGCACAGCGCGCGTAATCGCGGACGTTAGGCGCTTTAGACGTTTTAAACTGTAATTATTTTATTTTAATTTCGTTACTTTCGTCTAGACTTTTAAATTAAATGAAATAATCATTTATTTCGGACCATAATCCATACATATGTTAGTAACAATGGTTGTCTTACAAGACTATTTTGGTAAAATTTATTAATTCGAGGATCGAGAAACATGAACGGTGTAGCGATTTAGCTGTGACCACGATATGGTCAGATTTATTACCCTTGACATTAAATAATGTCAATATGAGAAAAATAGAAATTATAACACGATATTTGGTTCACAAATTTGGTATTTGGTGGTCTTACCACACTTTTAGAAGAAAAAAAAAATAGACACCACACCAGCTTTCAAAAGTGGTCTGCACTAATTACAGATCGACTATCTGCCGATTAGAACATGTGACTACTAAAAGCTTATCCGTGGTTTTGTGAAGACAATATAGTGAGTCCTCGTCATGGACCTCAGAGTTTATAAGTAGTCAACGGCATGCTGAAGAACGTTCCCCTTGAAAGATAACAGCCAGGAGTTCAAAGCGCCTTTGAAAAGGGTAAAATGATAAACTCTGGCGCATCCTCAAACTCTCTTCTTCTTTCTTCGGACTTTTCCCATTTTCATTTCGGGTTGGCTCTCCCAATCACCTGTCGCTAGGATAATCTATCCTGGGTCGTAAGGGATCCAAGTCCAGGTGTTTCAGATTTTTATTTACTATAGCTATTCACGAGAGTCGGGGTCTACCGCGACGTCCTGAGCCTGATTCCAAGCTTATTGTCTGTGCATCCTCATACTCAATTTCCTTAAAATTGTTATGACGAAATTGCAAAGTCGCCCAACATTGTTCACGTGTGCGTTGTGTCTCCACATAGGCTAAAAAATAAACTAATGTGTGTTAAGAACCACTGGTCGTCGTTATCTCTACATAACCATTAGTCTATTAGTATCTGAAAATGGAGTATAATACCTACAGATGCGCAACCAAACAACATAACTTCTAATTACGTAGGTAATATGTAATACACATGTACCGGACGGTAGTTTCCAATCTGGTCTGTAATAGCGGGCTTACCGCGCCGAATCTGTAAATTAAAACGAGCCGACATCGTAACGGTTATAAATAATTCAATTGGTGTAAAGCCAATACGCGTGACGAATACAATGGATCCCTAATCCGCGGGTGAGTGCTATTGTGTTTTGATGCTGCCGAATCTGAGCCGAAAGCGAGCTCGTGACCGGCCAAGGTAAACGCTGAAGCGCTGGCAGGATGCGTTTGATCGACAGAATATAGCACCTCAACCTACCCTGTTTAGACTTTGAACCGTCTCCGTCTTGTACGCGCATCGTGGCGCTAGCGCAGTTTATACTGGTGGAGGGTAGGTTGATGACCTTCGTAGACGGTATAGGTATTTCGAGAAAAAGGCGACTCGGGAAAATATTTATTAAGGATAAAACTCTACGCAGCTTACACATTTTCACACTTCGTAGGTAGAAATTGATATCACTGACCGAGTGTCAAAACAGCAAGCGTTTGTTGCCAGCTCACTGAAATTCAAGACTATTTATTTCTTCAGAAGTGGCTGTAGTGCAACATTAAGTAAAAAAAATGATTAAGGAATAATCGAAAAATTTAACTGAGAATAGCGTTATTAGGAAGTTATTTTCGCAATCTCCTAATTCAGTTGTCTTCCCAGAACTTGGACCACACCCCAAAAGTGGGATTACCCGGGATTTTTTCCCACTAAGCTGGCCGTAATTGGATCCTAAATTGACCGTGGGCCGCGCGCCCCGGGAAAGGATTGTGTCATTTAGTGTTCTTACCCGCCATTTGTACACGAGAAGTTAACATATGTTACTGTTACGAGGTAGCTTTTAGGAGATAATCGACTTTTCTAAGCAGTAAACGGTTTAGTATTAAGTAATTTTGTATGCAATCAATATTGTACTATATTATACCTATTGATGATTTGAAGATCATCATCATCCGACCTGAAATGATGATGGCGTGTGCCAGACTCCGCTTTCCACCTCTTTCTTTTTCATTTTGCCCGGTCTTCAACATCCACATGCCGTAATCCGTTGGGTTTCATCTGACTTCACAAGTCAATCCATCGCTTCTTGGACCTCCCACTGGATGTCTTTCCTGAAACCTGAAGGTTTAGACACCTATTTCTCACGTTTCTTACATACCATGTGATCAAACCAGTGCAGACGAGAGATATAAGTTATTTTATTTTTAATGTCTAATGCACTTTCAACTTATTTACTGTTTCCAGACTGTTCGACTTTAGGCCTGGTTGTGCTCTGGCGCACGAGGGCACGGGGTCAGCCTTGATCATGGTCCAGGACTTGGCAGATCAGATAAAATAAAATCAAAATAAGATAAGCAAGTAGAAGTCCTGTGCGCGCGTGCCTTTGTCGCCATGTAGATGTCCCGACCACAGAAATCAAATAAGATAAATATTTAAATTTCGTGATCGGCACCCTTT
Organism: Blastobasis adustella; assembly: GCA_907269095.1. Lineage (NCBI taxonomy): Eukaryota > Metazoa > Arthropoda > Insecta > Lepidoptera > Blastobasidae > Blastobasis > Blastobasis adustella. The sequence continues at coordinate 10,250,296 of OU026117.1, read as the reverse complement.
ACAAGGTCATTGGCGGGATGCCCTTTACAAGGTCATCCCTCCAATCTCGAGGGGGCGATCCTAGCAGCTGACGAATACTACGAATGACTAACCAATATCAATACGGCAATCTAACAAAACCTACCACCATAAACTCAGACTCACATTAACCTGTCCACATGCAGGACCGTTTGAATAATGCAAAATTACGCTGCGAAGGGGTGTTCGCCACGGGGTGAGGTCGGAAATAACCATAATTAAGAGTAATTTGGACGCAATTGTCTGTTTATTCTATTTGCCCGACAGTAAATACGTGCCTAATAGATTTTCGACTTGTACAGCAAATAATTACCATCAAACAAATACTGTAACGAGGTTCCAAAGTGATGTTCAATAGTTCAATACGTGCCTACTAAACATAATAAGAGCCCCAGACGTACTCGATTTCTGCAGAATTTGTCCCAAATGTTTAAGCAATTTTGGTTTCTATGCTAATGACAGAAAGCTTGTTTTGTTATTTGTAAACAAACGTGGAGCCTCTGCATAGTCACCGAGTGGCACCCGCACAGTCATAATGCCGCACCCGCGTAGTCACCGCGTCGTGTGCGCGCCAATAGCCTAGACTGCACATTTTCTGTCCGGTCGCGATGCGTTGGCGTTTTCTGTCCGGTTTATAAGCGGTGACGTATATCATTTATTACGGACCTCGAGCCAACGCTTTGTGGGTCTCCTAAATCTCTACTGTCACTACATACTGGATTTTTTCTTGTACTCGATGACGTTGGAAATAGGATAACCTACGGTTCCATCATAGTACACTACAGTCTTTCAATTTATTAATTTTTCAAAATGAGACGACACAATAGGGTTCACAAAAAATATTTTCAATCCATCTTTGACTATTGATGCCTGAGCCGCGTTCGCATTCATAAATCGGATGTCACGCCTTTCCAAAGACAGTATGTGTTGATATATATGATATCTATTTTTCATTACTTAATGTATCGCTCTCTTTACGTGATACACAGTATGAGTACAGAAATATATATTAAACGTGTCCATTAACGAGAATATGTGAATACGTGGAGTTTAGAAACAAGGCTTCTTTGATCTTTAATTACCAAATATGGCCCGTCAGTTTTTCGAAATGTAACGTTTAATTATACCTTTTTGATAATTTGCTTGCGGACAAATATTTACATCTTTAATTTGAAAGGCTTACAAAGCGAGGAGCTAGAATTTAATATAGGTACTTCAACTTCAAATGTACAAACAACGCTTTAATATTCTGAAATGTTAGCTTTTACTAGTTACAGTAAATCTAGTGTAAATGATAATTAAAACTCAGAAATATGATGTTGTACTTTGTGTATTAAATAAACCATTAACTTATAAAACAACTTTTATTCATGAACACCAGAATAATAAGGAACCAAATACAACGTTGCAGTTGCTTTTAAAACGCAAACCTTAGTGTTGCCATTTTGAGCACGTCCGAATAGAATAATGCATAATATTTTCTATAGAGAAGGAATACTTTAAAAATGGCAACACCGTTCACAATTGACAAGATTGATCGATCAAGTAGATTCACGTGTTCATTAATTTAAATATTACAGTAAACTAAATTAAAATATCGGATTAGATGATAAAATATTACATTTCATTTTAGAATATCAGTGAAGTGAATTGTTATGATTGGTCTCATTTTCATCATCTAACAATAGCCTTTACCAGTTACAGTTAATATAATAACAAAATATTTACCATCAACATAATCCTCATTGAATAGTTTAGATTTCCAAACAGTTTTTCTTTTTGCTCCCAACGCTAAGGAAATGGGCACACTCCGGAAGCGGTTGGGAGGGAGGAGGTGCACTCTCATAAAGGACCAGCCAGGCCGGTCTGGTAATGCACGACACGCCAACAAAGAGCCTAGGCGCTACGTGCTAAACACACCCTGGGAGCACCTGTAGCCGGGAAGGCTTTTCAGGTTTCATCGGAAGCCACAACCCATGGGGATGGGGTGCACACAATTACAAACTGATCGCTACATCACCCTACCGTATCATATTTTCCGTCGTAACGTCTATGTCGACATCTACAACAGTGTGACATTATTTTTTCCCTATAGCTACGTCACGAATACCATTAGGACGACAAATGTTAATGCATCGACACGAGGCGCCTCTTTGATCTCTTCATATGTTTTGTAGTCGACGGCCGGGCGCGTCTCTTGTCTCAAAGGACTACAGGGAAGTATGAAGTGTTTGGACGCGGCTTCTGTCACATACACTGCTGAACTAGTATAGGTCCACTACTTATTACACTTTTAGAAGTACCGACAGGTGACTAGTACGAGTATGCAACCGTCCGTAAACCAGAAACAACAATGTTTTCTGCTGAGTATACAATACCCTACATTGATGAGGAGGAGGTTCAATATCTACAAGATAGGCTCCTCTGGTTTAATAGGGTTATAATGATCATCATCCAAACGGCCAGTCCCGGCATTTACCATACTCATTTTCCTCCATTTCGTCCGGTCTTGGGCATTCTCGCGTCGTAAGCCGTTGGTTCTAGCATCCGACTCGGCGATGTCAATCCATCGCTTCTTGGGCTTTCGCGGGACCTCTTTACTGATACCGAAAGGTTTAGGCACCTAATTTCTATCGTCTGAGTTCTATCGTCGGTTATCCTTATTGAAAACTTGACTTGGCTTGAAGACTGTGAGCATGAGGTTGGAGTAGCTCTTGCTTTTGATTATAAGCTGCCTAATTAATATTTTGTACCAGAATACAACAACGCAAATATTGTTTCTTGATGGCGGCAGAATCAAACGGTGGTTATATATTACATAAGTGTTGGTGCCACTTTATTGGATTGTTTTGGGAAAATCGCTATAGTTTAGTAGAGGCTACATTTTAAAAAGAAGTTTAGATACTGTCACCTCTCCTTACAGGTACTTTAGTTAATAAATCTTGAAGAGAAAGATTTACAGGGTAGGACAACACGCGAACGGAGTCGCGGCGGGCCAGCAGGTAAGTTATAATCACGGGATGTTTGACGGGATATCTGACTAAGATGTTTTGCTTGCGTTAATATCGTTTACCTTGACCTTTACGAGTCTCTAATTATATATAGTAAGAGTCAAATTAATTTGTGATCTATCAAAATATAATATAAAATAAAATCATCAATCATAACATGAAGTTAAAATATGATGACGAAAGAATTAACGTGACATAAAATGTACACACTGAACAAGAAAGATTTCCACATAGCGTAAACAAATGAACTCTCATAACCGAAACAAATGACACAAACGGGATTGTGGTCACAGCGTGAAATGAAATCCATGTACTAGCATACATTGGATAGAGTTGAGCCTTAGCACTAGGATAGGTTTTAGCTACCGTTAAATTCACACAATATTTTACTATAAAAGCTCACTCACTAGTATAAATTTAACATTTAATATAAGTTTGTATTTTTAGTCAAATCATGTTTTATTAATTTTTTATTACCTAGGTATCAAAAAAATATTTAATTGAAGATTGAAACGGTGTCCACTGACACAGGCTCTGCCTAAAAGGAGATTCTAGCAGCAATAGATTTAAGTACACTTCGTTTATGAAAACAAAACTAGGTTCGTTTTGTTTTCATGGATTTAGTCAAGGTGTTTGAAAATACGAGTACTAAACCGCAAAATGTCAAAATGATGTAGCTCTAGCCACAATATAAGCCCGTTCGTAATTTGAATTTTTACGATGACGCCGGCGAATAAGTCCTTGTCATTGTGAAAATAACGCCGTTTAATAAAACGGCGGGTGTTTTAGCCAATGGGCTAAAATCTGTCAACGTTGAGCGTTTAATACTGACCAATGCCGCGACTAACTTTGACAACAGAGTTTATTCTTAGCCCCAATTCCCGTTAGTAGAAACTGTTTAATGCCGGACGGATCTATAGGTAGGTACGAATATAGATTTGAAAGTAGCCCCCAGAATATTTAATCGAAAACAGAACTCGAAAGTGCGTAGAAATCTGTATTATTCCCAATTGAATCAGACAGACTAACTGTAATTGTATTTGGGATTATTTTGGGGTCCTAAATTCTCGTTATTGACAGGTGGATTATAGGACAATCAGAGCCTGGCGAAGCGGCATTTTTTAATCTCATTTACTGTTTTCATCATTATTAGACAGCGAATGCCGATGGCTGATATACTAGTAACAGACGCTCTGATTTGGCTGGCGCCGACCGTCAGTTGCAGAGTAATCCTTACGATTTACAAAATAAAGTCGATTACTTCGAATGCGCGGGCGACCTTGGTCGGACGTCCGATCCCGTCCCCTGCACCCAAAAACGACTTTGTTTTATACTTCGTAAGGATTAGTATCAACTGCATCTGACAGTTGGTCGGCTCCAGCCAAAACAGAACTTCTATTACTTATTATATGACTGTTTTCCAAGCACGCATATTGTGTAAAATAGTCTTGAGGGTACGCCATTCTGACTTTTTACAGCTTCCACAAATGTGTTCGCCCGCGGGCCTGTTTCTAACAAATCTTTGTCAAGAAGATCCTACGTTTTATTGATGCGCAAAGAACCCAACCCCTTTTTCCTGCAAGGATCAAAGGAAATTCAGATGGAAACAGGCTCCGTAATGTAGGCAACTCGACGTCCCCAAACACTAGAAATAGGACAGTTATAATCCAAACGGCTCGTCCATTTTTAATGCGATCTTCGCAAGGTACCGGTCCCATATGTGGGCATATCCAATGCACACGTAGTGCGACTGTGAGGGACGCGGGAGGCATACCAAAAGGCTGGTCGAATCCGGCCTCAGCTTACGGAGAGATTTTATAGTGGCCCGCGTTTTGCAAGCGTTGAATGACGTAGATGTCACACATGTATTTTCTAGCTTTTGCCCGTGACTTCATCGGCATGGAAATTGTATTTCTATGATGAAATTTTGCCGTTTTACCATTTTAAATGATCTCGTTAGTGTATGAATGCTAGTAGTACGGAGGGGTTAAGCTGTATATCTAATCCTACCCAGTATGTTTTAGTACCTTAATCCGACTGTTTTTTTTTGGAATATCATCAATGTCTGTACATATATTTTAGAGTTTTATAATAGTGTAGAAAATGGACAGCCCATAATAGTCCGGTGCTGGACTTGATAATCCTCCACATCAGTGGAGGTCTTAATTTCCATGCTTGGGAATCGGGTTGGAGATAGCAGTGTTTTATATATTGGTAAAACTGAAACCGATGCTGCCCATTATTTGGTCGACGAAGGTCCTTTGGTTAGTCTCTAATTAGTCGCCCTACGACACCCAGTCGAAGGAGTTTTTGCAATTCTACTCTGCCGCGCGCTACTTAGCCATTTATTTATAATAGGTGTGTTTTGAAGCACATAAATTAAGTGATGTAGTTATATTGGACTGATATTGGAGATCCATAAGTAGTGTGGAATATTTTTTAGAATACAATGATTTTTAAAATTACTTAATTTAAACTCGTCCTACTGCTACTACTGCTCATACAAGACTCTTAAGACCGATCAGTTTAATTTCGTATTTTTCATTCAGTTTAAGTTAGGATATAAATATTTAATATGCTACAGCAATAAACAGTAAACCACCGACACCTGGAATACCGTACCATAAAATTGTGAGCGGTAACAGCTATTTCATTGAGTAGTTTACATGTGATCCTACGCCGTAACATATTTACGTGAGTCGCTGCATGCCAACAGTGAAGACTAGGAAAACGTGCATCTTACTTATCTTTCACATAATCGGCAAGTACCACTACTGGATTTGAACCTCCTCTTATTTGGGGAGGGTTTTGCCATATTTCCGGTTTGTAGATGGCCATGAGTTGCATGTATGTTTGTTCTAGTCGGCATATATTTAATTACGTAGTCCATTTCATTACTCGCCCTACAGCTACAACACTGGGATTATGTCGTGGTGAGTCTATAGTATTTATTTGAGAAGGCCAATGTCCAGCAGTGGACTAATTATAGGCTGATGATGATGCCGTAGTGTCCGACCAAGTAACATGTAAAGAATTTAAGCATCTTTTATAGACGGCCTGAGTGGTTCAGTTAGTTAACATGCTCGTTGCCACGCAGATGTCACGGTATCGATACCCGGCTGAGCAGAAATTAAAATGATGAACGTTTATTTCTGTTACGGGTCTGGGTGTATTATGTACAATAAGTGTGTATTAAAAAAAGTGTGAATAAGTAGGTTATCAGTTATCTAATATCCATAACACAAGCTTTGCCTACTTTGGGGCTAGATGGCTAGTGTGAATTTGTCCACGAATATTTATTTATTATACAATAATGTAAACACAACGCCTTATAACCAAATACAGAAAAAAAGTGATACAGAAGCAAATGTCGATGCGGAGTCGGCACTATACAACTCCACCAGCAGAGCTCGCAAGGGTTAACTTTCGGTGTCAAGTAAAAGGAACTTGTGTCGCGTGACATAAATTTTGCTGAAGTCCCGCCAAAACTACGCGTATTGCAAGTGATGTTGGAGCTTGCAAGAATATGTATTTTTAACTTCGAATGCTTTAAATTTCACGAACAAATGCGTTTACAACATCCCTTTGTTCGGGTACTGAATCTTGTTTTCTTAAAGGACTTGCGTGTTGAGTTGTTGATCGAAGTTGTTCGAAGACGTAGATGTGAGGCAAACTTTTTCAATTGTAATTTAGAATTCCGCTTTGGCCGCCGTAAATATTTTACGATCGTAGCGTAGGAACTTGGAACTAAAAATACTCAATAACAACAAAGTAGTAAAACGGCGATCCGCACCATTCTAAAACGTAAACTCACATAATTTCACTCACGTAACGCTGTAAAAAAGTTCATACCTCCTCAAGGAACCCTTCCTTGCTATAATGCCGTGGGTGACAGGGCTGCATTTAGGGGGGCAGACTCAACTAACACACTAACGTCGGTGATGATCGTAGGGGATGATAATGTTTATATTAGCTCGTCAGCGGAAAGCAATCAGAAACAAAATGATGAATCTCACTATCCATACCATGTTAAAAATCGGTTGTCTGTAAAGTCGGTTTACTGACGATAGTTGAACGTGATAACGTCATAACTTCATACTTGACGAAAACATGTAAATGTATTATTGTATAGCAGCTGTCCACGCGGACGCATCGCTCACTCAAGTAGGAGAGGGACAGATGTCGAACGCTGCCGAACGCTGCCGAACGCGGAGGCCGATTGTGCCGAAGCCTCAGAGCGAGGTAACGACGGTAACGACGCATGAGTCATGTTTTTTCGTGCGTGCAGCCGGCTCAATCGATTTATAAGACGTTATCACGTCAAAATATTCGATAGTGAAGACAAATACAATAGCAGTAATCATAAACCTAACACTTACAAAATCGAAATATTAAGACCCACCATGCTGCATCGCTATACGCATTTCCAGCAGCCATTGAGCTCACAGGGTACTTGCCAGCACATGTTTTCTCTGAGCGCTACAACTTGGTTATCTTTCAGATGACAGTGAATTTAGACAGGTATGTGCCACCGTAGACTGCATCTGCACTTACCATCAGGTGCGATGGCAGTCAAATACCTGGCTATTTTCTATGAAAAAAGTTGTTCTAACAACGCCCCTGTGCCAATGGATTGCAGATAAAATTTTATCGAGCCGACAGTTTAGCGGGCCTCGTAAAGCGCGGCACTTATTTTTACAAGTTAGTTTTATTACGACCAATAGGCGGGTATTCGACAACTCCAAGGTAGAACCCCATGCGTGACGGGGTCGCCGTTATGCCTGAATCCGTTACTGTGTCCTTGGCATATAATATGAAGATAAAAAGAAGAAAGTGCTTTAAGAAGTAACACTAGGGTAGTGAATTGTTGTTTAAACTGTGATTGAAATTTTTTTTTTGTCTAAACTGTGATTTATAAAAAAATTCCAAGATGGCTATTTAGTCTATCATCATCATCCAAACATCCATCCTTACTAACTTTCGAATTTATACCATTTTAAATTTTCTTACTGATATTATATTATATAACATAATATTATAATTAGCAGAACTGTCAAAACCATGTCCAAATGGATCCCACAACAGAAAAGGCCCAGAGGAAGACCCAGGAAGCGGTGGCTGGATTGTGTAGAGAAAGACCTAAGGCGACTTGGCAAAAATTATACCATCTTGGAAAAAGGAGGCCAGTGACAGAACGAAATGGAAGAAAATCGTTGAGGAGACTAAGGCTACAAAGGGTTGTAGCTCCGCAGGAAGTAAGTAAGTAATATTAAAATTATATAAAATATATCAGTATATATATGTCAGTGACATTAGTCAGTGGTAATATAATAACCATCTTGACGTCAATATTTTGGTTATGCTCTCGCGCACCTAAGGGCCCGGGGTCAGACTTGACAATGATCCAGTATTTATAATAGGTAGGTATATCCCGTAAATTTTGTTTACTCTTCCAATGGCGGTAAACAATGACGATGTTTTTATGCAATTATTCCGTTAACTGTAACAGTATTAACTGAACTCAGCGCTTCGTCAAGTCGCCCGCGGCAGCCAAAAGTATCGTCAACTGAAAAGTTATACGCCGCGTCACCATAAAAAATGGTCAAGTGTGAGTTGGATTATATACTTGGGGACACGTACAGTTCGACTCGAAAGCGAAAGGTACCGGGTTCAAATCCCGCTGCTTCTATGTACCGTTGACTCTTTGCTGAGCTACGTACATTAGTTGAATATTAACCAATGCTCTTATGTTGAGGGAAAAAATCGTGATGATGCCTGCACATTCAGCCGACTGAATGTCTAACCATGATCCAATCTGGTCAGGTTCCCTTGGTAGCAGGGTTACGGAGGTCGGATGGCAGTCGCTCTACTGTAATTATCTTATCTGCTAAATCCTGGATCACGGCTAATGCGGACCCTGGGCCCTCATGCGCGAGAGCACAACCGAAACATTATCGCAAAAAGATGATTACCACAAACCACTTATGTCATGAATACTATAAAAACTTTTTTCACACCTCCTGTTCGACAAAGTTCAATTATATGTCACTAAATGTCTACGTTAAGGAGGGAATTGTTTCCCACAGGGAGATAATATATGTAGGAATCTCTCAAGGGAAATAATTGGAATTTCGAACTTTCAAATTCGATGAAAACTCTGAGCAAACGAGAATGTAAAGAGAGTCGATAAATAATAATAATTTTATAAAATTCTGTAACAAAATACAATATTAACTAGAAAAAAAAAACAGTAATTAAGTAGCTAACTAAAGTCGTTATACTCACGAAGAGAACGTTAGCAAAAAAGTACATTTACAAATTGTTACTTAAAGCAGGTAAGACAAAAGTCCACTACCAATTAGAACAAAGCAAAGACAAGGTGTAGAGCAAAGACCAAAACTATGACAAGTTTCTAATTTAGTTTTCGATTTTGAAGCTCCTTATGCTCGGTTTTAGACTAGACTTAACTAGTCAAATACAGAAATATCCTTTTTCTACGTTTTACTTCATTGTTATTTTACCTGACAAAATCAGGGAAAGATAAATAATAGCATTTTTTTTAAAAAGAATAATTCCTAGGTTTAATGTATTATGTAAAAATCAAACTACTCATATTGACAAATTTATCATTTGAGTTATCTAAGAGCGTCAAAGGCCGAGCGGTTACAGTATCCGACTCGTAAGCCAGAGGTCCCGGGTTCGAATCCCGCTCCGGCCATGTACCAATGACTGTTTTCTGAGTTATGTACATTAGTTGAATACTAACCGATGCTCTTACGGTGAGGGAAAACATCGTGATGAAACCTGCACATTCAGGCGACTGGATGTGTAACCGTGATCCAATCTGGCCAGGTTCCGCTGGAAACAGGGTCATAGAGATCAGATGGCAGTCGCTCCACTGTAATTACCTGACCTGTCAAATCCTTGATCATGGTCAAGGCGGACCCCGGGCCCTCGTTCTCGAGAGCCCAACCGGGACAATAACAATAATATATTCGTCATTAGAAATACTCCCACTACAACTAAAGTAAAAAAAATAAAATAAGCCCGCGATAAAAAATGCGGATTAAAAACTGTCAAATTAATTTATTAAATTCAAATCATTTCTACTTTTTGAATCACAGTCAGAGGGTAGCCGTAGTATTAATTGCTTTCACGGAAGTGAATCAAGAAAAAAAATTTGCAGTTAAGAAAATTGTTCTAAGGATCCCTGAAAGTCCTTGATCGGATGCAAACGAGCGGTAGGTCATAAATAAAGATGCGTCTGCGGCCACAACTGTGAAAGGCCGATCAAAAGTTATTTTTGGGGCCGGTGTTTCACACTGGCGTTTATAAACGCTAAGCTAAAATTATAGTTGCGTGGATATTAAAGACTTAAAGTTAAAAGAATCGGATATTGAATTGTTGTACAGATCTAGAAGTTTGTAAGGTATGGATGTCCATGACACATATTTTTTATCTATGCATTTGCTCGTAAAGTGGTCGTTTTTCTCATATATTGACCATAAAACATGCGTGTGCATTATCTTATAATGGTATATGATTTTGAAGTTTTTTGATTACTACTGTGTTAAAAAAACGTCGTATGAGACTCGTGAAATCGTGAACAAAGTGAACTCATAGCAGCATTCGGCTACGCTCGTTGTGTTTGTCTTTGTTTGTGGTGTTGCGCACACATAAAACACAAAGGAAACAAAATAGAAAAGAAACATATAAGAAAATTATATGAATGAGTACTTGATAGGCTACGAGCCTACGACGTAGCATCGTAGACTCTTGTAGCACTCGTAGCACCATGCTACGACAAACTCTACTTGCTGCTAGAATTTAGTATATATTAAAGAGGTTCTAACACGGGTGCTATGTATAATATGTAACATTCAATTTTTCATCACATCAACAGGCCATAACAGTCCATTGCTGGACTTGAGCCACTAGCAAATAAGTGAAGGGCATTGCCATAACCTCCACCTTTGACAGGTGGGTTGGAGATCGCGATGTGGAAGTACAGTTTCTGGTTTACGAAGGTATTAAACCTATTGCCATTAATTATGATTATATTTAACCATAGTCATATGACCATAGTCGTAGGTCGGGCGGTTTTGAGGTCTCCTATTGATCGCGCGACGTCCGTCGTACGACCGTTGCTAATTAGGACAGCGCCGAATAAGAAGTAGTTATATATTAGTTTTCGAGGCAAAAGATCAAGAGTCTCCGTAGACATTTTCCATTGTTATATTTAAACACTGCGATCTCCAACCCGCCTGCCAAGCGTGAAGATTATGGCAATAACCTCCCCTTTCGTGGGAGAGGCCCTATGTCCTGCCGTGGACTGTTACGGGCTTAGATGGTGATATATGTTTGTAACTTTATTTGTACTAGTAGTTCTGGGGGAACGAAAAAAACGCATGTGTGAAACTAACTCAATACACAATGGGACAAGCAATGTTGGCGACAAGCAAAAAAATAATAATAAAGAAAAACTTACGCACGAACTCATGGAAACTCGGCAAAGATATCGTGTCACTTCCTTTGGGAATCATTCCAGAAAATTCCAGAATACATCTGACAAATCCCGCACAAGAAGATTTTGTTGTTTCGGCTGATCGACTTATGCCGCTAGACCTAGTTCGGTCTCCATTGTCGTGAAACATATTTTTATTTCATAAAATTTCTATGAGAGGATTGAGAGGGGTGATTTAGGGGTTTTTGGTAGATTTTATTGTGAAAAGGGTTACCAACTAGTTAACATAATATTTTAAATGTCAAAGTATTTACGACATTGATTTATTCAACACTAAATTTGAAGCAGCGAGGCGGTAGTTGACTCGGTCTTTCTTTGACGGTACACCCTGAATTGTTATACCACCTACATTTCTGTTTTTCATGTCTGGTTTAGAGCGGTTTTTTAGGTGATTTTATAGACAAAATAGTTTGTGTGAAATGGGTTGTTGTCGGCAGCGTACAATGTACTCAATTGGGAATAATGTAAGCGCGTTCTTCTTTCTTTGCTATTATTCTATTTTTTTTTTGTATATGCAATAATTTTATTTTATATTCTGTCATCATATTATTGCAGTGCAGTTTTACTTCCCTTTTTTTGTTTTGTTGTTACTAGCGAGGACCTGTAATTGGCTTATTGATTCTAAGATAATATTTATTATGTTTTATATAGCTGTTGTACTCCAATAAATAAATAAATAATTTTTTGTCTGATATAAACTGAATGAATTTTGATGATGTATGCTGTTGTCCTCCTGCCAAGCGTGAAGAATGACAATCATCATCATCACAGCCGCAAACGTTCACTAAGAAAGAAAGAAACTAAACATTTATTACAGATGGACGCCACGACACGATAACGTATACCTTTTATAAACTAAACCGATAAATATTAATGTATGAAGCGAAGGAGATTTATTAGAGCCATTGCAAGATAAACAATGTGGTTTCTGCCTATCCCGACTATAGGCCTTTGGGTATCACTCCGGACAAGAAATTTGACGTAAAACGGGTCACTTGCTAAAATCGCATGCAACGAAAACATGTCGCCTCGGCAAGGGATGTAGCTCTGTAACTACGTGCCTTGCGTATTTCATTTATATATCGTTGATTAACACAAAGTAGCTATTAATCAGATCTTCTAGACACGTTCTGCTAGATGGTCCCAGTGCCACATATCAGATTGCAGTTTCAGATAAAAATTAACGCTTACAAGGATTTAATTTGCTTATTAAAGTCAGAATTCTTGACTATTACAATACGTCTAATAAAATATAATTAATAATAAGTGCCTATCAGTAGATATATTGAATTTAATTTCTAAGAAAATTCGAGAATACTTCTAGACGTAAAATTATTCGTCAGAAACAGCGGGAAGCGGCTGAAAAGAGAAGAGAGGAGGCCGAGGAGCCCCGGCCACGACCAGCTACCTCGACTTAACGGTGAAAAAGAAGCTCGCCAGATTGAGCGCATACATCCGGATGTTAACTAGATCCGGATGTTAGATAGACGATAGATGGCCGTGTGCCCCGACGCAACCCCAACCGCTTTTTTTGCTTCTATACATCGTACAAAACATAGTCAATTCCCGCCCTCTGTCGCTTAGATCTTTTTAACTTTTAACGGATTGTAATGTTTTCAACAACTGATAGAGTGATTCAAGAGGAAGGTTTATAAGCAAGATAGAAGAGTAGGTAGGGGTAAAGTAGGTGTACGCGAATGAAGTCGCGCCGGGTTCACTAGTTCTTAATGTAACGATGTAGCCCATGAATACTATCCACTAATTGCCGTGGCCGTGTGGTGTCCGACAGAGTAGAATATCACCAACCCCTTGGTGTCGTACAAGACGACTAATGTTTTCGAGAAAAGAGAGAAAGAGTGTCTCCGTAGGCTGGAAAATGGGCAGCAGCGTTTTACATTGTTAAATTTATAACACTGCGTTCTCTAACCCGCCTGCCAAGCGTGGAGATTATGGCAATAACCTACCCTTTCGTGGGAGATGCCCTAAGTCCTGCCACATCATCACAGTCCACTGACTGTTATAGACTGTGATGATGATCCACTATTTCGGAAGAAACTCAAGTGCAACGCTCCAGTGTTGTACTTCGTAACTAGCAGTCCACTTGTTACGGGCCGCCGAAGGAATCAATAGCCAACCGAAGTCACGTGCTCCAATTAACATTGACTACTAAATATTCGGCTGACGCGAGAGGGGCTGCACCGCAATGGATACCGGCGTGTTTGATGCGGAGCTGGTAGTCGGTAGACGCAGATTAATAATAAAAAAAATATCCAATTTTCTTGGCATCAAAATTCCGGTTGTGCTCTCGCGAAAGCTCGGTGTCCGCCTTGACCATGATGCAAGCATCGGCAGATCTTGACGACCTGAGTGGTTCAATTGTCAACATGGTCTACCACGCAAGAAGTCCCGGGTTCGATTTTCCGCTGGTCAGAAATTAGAAGGATGAATTTTGATTTCTGTTACGCGTCTGAGTGTTCTACTCGTATGTATAATAAGTAAGTATTTAAAAGTATATAAGTGTACATTAGTTATCTAGCACCCATAGTACAAGCTTTGCTTAGTTTAGGGCTAGATGTCGCTGTGTGAATTTGTCTAAGCATATTTATTTATTTATATATAGATATTAATAATAACAAGTTCTCAAATGAAAAATAAACTTTCATTACAAGTTTTATTGACCGGTATAGTACCTACTCATCAAGACCATTCCAAAGAGCCCAAACACGAGAGGGTTATATTACTGCGTTCATTAGTTCTTATGAGCACATTCCGACTGCATCAGACCAGCTCCATGGTACCATATTAATTCATAGTCATCCAAGTTACATAGGTATACCAAATTTTAGCACAATCGGATACCAACAAATGGTAAAAATGGTTTGCAAATTTTGTAGGACAACTTACGAACTGTGCAAGTTAAATAGCTTGTAAAAAATATAGTTATCTTCTTGGCGTCAAAATCCCGGTTGTGCTCTCGCGTCAGGTGTCTGCCTTGATCATGATGAAACCTTCCAATGCTCTACAACATTGGCCTAATGAATAAGTTGCTTTAGAAAATGCTCTAAATTAACAATAAAAATTTACACCAAATATTTTTTTTCAAACAAGGTCATGGCACCTACATATTTACACATATACATAAAGCTCACGCCTCTTTCCCACAGTTGAGGTAGACAGAGACTTTTAAACCGCCATTTTGCTCTATCCTGACACAACTCTCTAGCCTCGCATCCACAACTCTTTTCATACATATCCTTTTGTTTCTATGTAAAACGATTTTGCTAACGAATTATCTAACCTACGTGGCATAACGTGGCTTTCTCGCACGCGACATAGCGAGATAATTGTAGCTTAATCGTTCAAGTTCAAGGAATCGCGACAAAGCCCGTCTGACCTACATAGCCGAGTGCGTCGACCGCATTTCGCAGCTAATTATCGTATAACCTTAATTTTGACTAAAAGTCATTGAACATGTGTGGTATCTGACGTAATGACAGCAAAATATACATTAATATCGAATCCTTTAATAGAAATAAATAAAATAAAGAATATACATACTTACCAAATCTTTATAAAGTTAAGCATTGTTCCCGTATGGATAGGCGGGGGCCAACTTTACCTACTTGCTATTATCCTGATAAACCTGTCTTTCACATTATTTAACCTATTGATACATATGCGTCGGTTTAGATTTACTAAAAAAATTACGATTAATAATTATGGTTGACATGATGCCAACGGGCACATTCTACCTCGCTCGCTATTGACAGTAAGTGCATCAGCTGTTGAGGCTTCCCAAGTGATAACACGGAGTTCTTCAAGAAGGGTGTGAAAAAGTTTTTACAGCATGGCATTCAAATTCGACAGAAGGCTACGGTAACTGCTAATAAACACGAGAAGAAACAAAATCCTTTTTCACATTTCCAAAACTCAG
Source organism: Blastobasis adustella (assembly GCA_907269095.1). NCBI lineage: Eukaryota > Metazoa > Arthropoda > Insecta > Lepidoptera > Blastobasidae > Blastobasis > Blastobasis adustella. The sequence continues at coordinate 10,234,809 of OU026117.1, read as the reverse complement.
TTCAAAAGGCCACACCGCTTCCACGATATCTCTTGGCCCAAGCTGTTGTCTGTTAAAATGAACGCTGGCCCACGTTCAGACCGCGTAGTTCCTGACCTACTTTCCTTGTATCGAAGGCTTAAATGTTCGTACCATATTGAGAGCATAATTGGCGCAAACACATGGCATTAGATTATAGTATCGTAACATCTAGACAATACTGGGTCTGCTCCATTCGCCCTAATTCCGAACCCGGCAGCCTGGCTTCACGTACGGCTATCGGTGGACATGTCGTCGCATAACATTGGACAGGGAGGGACTAAGGCCTAGTATTGGAGAGGGGACCCCAACTAAAATCAAAGGCTTTCACAAACTGAGATTGCAGCTGTTGGTGGTTTCTTCTTTTTCTTTTTTTTTCTATAGAGTCCACTTATTTGAACTTTGGTACAAATTATGAGCCCGCGGATTTCCTTTATGGGTCCGAGCGCAATTTTTGTCTGTGTTCAGGCTAAGAATCGAATTGTAAAACACCATATTGTATTTTACATATTTGAATACAAGCATACACAGTTTGAAATACTGAAAAATCTAAATCAATCAAATAAAACATGGCATAAACGTCAGCACTTCTGTAGAGGTAGGCATGCAGCGTTTTCCCGCCAAAACGTAATATCTCTTTGGCGGCCTTTCGTTCAAAGATTCACAATACGTTGACTTGCACCTATTCTGCGTGTGGGTGGAATATTCTTAGATACTGTTCCTGCCATCCTAACTCTTCCAGAAAACGCAGTAATCCCTTTAGCTTAACAACGTCTTTGGAAGGGTTTGTGGTTATCCGAGATGAAGTCTGAACGATGCCATTGCGTCGCAGCTTTGCAGGATATGGGCAGCTGTCTCTTCTTCCTCCAGGCTAGCTCTGCACAGACGGCTATCCGTGACACCTCTGGTCAAAATTGTTTATTAAAAGGACCGTGTCCGGTTAAAGCTCCGTTTACCATTCGGAATTGCTTTTTTGTTAGGTTTAAAAGTCTTTCAGATAGAGACGGGTTATAATACTCAGTAGAGTCTCCCTGGCTTGTCCGCAGTCCACCAGCGATGATCAGAGTTATGTTTTACTTTGATTTTATAGACCAGGTGTTTTGCGGCCCGTGCGAATGGTATGGCCCGGATTATAACAAGCGTCAATAACGCAAGTAGCGTCGCCGACGCTAGTTGCGTTATGCTGTCAACACAAAATTGTATGTATTTCTAATCCGCGCGCCGAAGCAGGTAGCGTTTTTGACGCAGGTTTCATCGGCGACGCAAGGTGGGTCGGCGACGCTGCTTGCGTTATCGACGCAACCTGCGTTATCGACGCTCCCCGCGGCGCCGATGCAACCTGCGTTATTGACGCGACCCGCGTCGACGCGCGCATTTGAAATTCATACAATTTTGAGTGACACCTGACAGCAAGGCGCGTCGGCGACGCTAGTAAAAAGCAGGTCGCGTCGGCGCGCGCCTGATGCGTGTTCATACAATTTGAAGTTCAGAAAGAGGTGAGGCTTGCATATAATATCCTTATAATCGGCATTAGCATACAGCCCATTAGCTTTCCGGGCCGGGCGATCGGGGCGGATCTGTTATCATCAAAGAGATTGATATACCTGGGACAGGTATATTACTCTACGGTTGACCCTTAGTCCACTCGTTCCTTAAGAGATATGACAGTACTCGTTGACAGCTGTCAACCTTAAAGGGGTTATATGTCTGATCTATTGGTTTTAGACAACTAGTTCCTATATAGATAGTACTTGTTGAGATCTACATTTCGGATGACAGTTTTAAGTTTGACGGCTCTCTTACGAAATGTAGATTTCGACGAGTATCTACTATCATTTCTCTATAGAAACTAGTCTTCTAGGACCTATGGTTCTCGAGTTATAACAGTTTTCAAATTGATAACTGTCACTTGAAATGTATATCTCGACGAGTGATATATTTTTTCTATAGAAACTAGTTTTCTAGGACCAAACATTGGGCCTTCCGGGAACTTTGAACTGGGAAAATGTATTAACTTTAAGGTAATTAATTTGTTGGAACGGTCTCGATTTCTGAAATAGATAATTGATATTGGAGAACAAATTAACCTTAGTTTAGGAGAAACAAAATACAAATAATATTTCGGACGAAGGTGACTAATTTGTTGGAACGGGTTTCCGGAATAGGAAATTGAAATTGGAGAAATTAATCTGAGTATGTAGTAGTATGTACTTATGTAGTACCTATCTTTTATGATATTTACTTTCTCCCACGCACACTAAGGTTGTGCAATGAACTACCTGGAGAGGTTTTCCCTGAAGAGTACAACATGGAGTTCTTCAAAAAAGGGGTGAAAAGGTTTTTACGGAGTCGGCAACGCGAGGGTGATGCCCCTGGTATTGCAAACGCCTATAGGCTGCAGTGACTGCTTTCCATCAGGCAGGCCTTGAGCTTGTTTGATACCTTAGTAGTATAAAAAAATTATATGACCTTTATACTTTTTGAAATAAGACTCGTATATTAGCTTCCCTGAAACTGTTTTGGACCTTGTTATATATAAACTTATTGACTAATTCATATATTACCAGAGCCGTACTCAGTAGAGAACCCGTATTAAATCCACTACTTAAGAGATTATGTAATACATGTCGCCTTAGACAGTTTGTCAAGCGATTTGCATAGCTTAATGCTAATCGGCACACCTATCAAACTAAGCCACGTGATACCAGTGCCGTAGTTAGGATCTCATTCTATTGGACAAAGTGCCGATCCCGCATACGGAGCTCTTTTATAAAAAAATAAAGGAGGAACCAATGGTGGAGGCGTTTAGCGCCCGTATATAAAAGCAGGTAAAACCGGTCAAAAATACAAAATTAAACTGCACGACGACCCGCGGGAGGGTCAGAACATATGGGAAGTAAGGATTTTTACAGGCGGGTCTAAAACTGATTCAGGTACAGGACGTGGAGCCTTCGCGGAGGACTTAAACATCAAAATAGCTAGTTCATTGGCTATGTACAACACAATATTACATCACAACACGTATTACATACGAGACAAAAAGGTAAAACAACAACCTATTAGGATTCTAACAGATAGTAGAGCAGTACTCATGGCCCTTGAAAACAACACTATCACCTCTTGGCTCATACTCGATTGTCACAAGTCCTACAACCCTACAATGGATAAAAGGACACAGCGGACCGAGGGGAAACGATGCAACTGACGAACTGGCCAGGTGAGGCTCCAGTACGAAGCGCATTCGCCCGGAACCAATTCTACCCATAGGCCCGGATTATAGCAAGCCTCGCCGACGCAAGGAGCGTCAATAACGCAAGTAGCGTCGCCGACGCAAGTAGCGTCGGGCTGTCAAACACAAGATGTCAACAGTTTAAACAGGTATAAACCTTCAGATGTCAATAGTCAAAAGGTCTTTATGCACTTGTGCTGAGAAACGCAGCGTCGACAGACAGGTTTGATGATGGCGTGCACCGTCCATACGAGTGAATAGCAACACTGGCGTCTGGCGTCTGGCGTCTGGCGTCTGGCGTCTGGCGAATGGTGACCGACGACCGACGACCGGCGACCGGCGACTTGCGACTTGGGACTTAACACTAGAATTTAGAAACTCGAATTTTGAATAAAAGTCACAGTTTTTATCATTATTACGGTCTATAACAGTCCTCTGCAGGACATGGGGCCTCTTCCACGAAAGGGAAGGTTGTTGCCATAATCTCCACGCTTGGCAGGCGGGTTGGAGATCATAGTGTTATAATATAACAATGGAAAAAGCTGCTGCTCATTTTTCAGCTTAAGTTAACTGCACTGCAACGACAATTCTGAACGCGCTGTTGCGGCGTGATACTGCGCGTGACTGCAGTCAAAGATGTGTAGTGTAAGGCAGGACAAGGTTATAAATAGAGTTTGTAGTAGCGGTCCCTAATTTTATTGTTTTAAGCTAGCCATTTCTAAAGTTTAGCTAAAGTTCGGCCGTATATACCAGGAACCCGATCCCATATGTTAGTCTAAGAAACAGTTCGTCACAGTTCGAAAATAGATGACTTTTTTTATCATGCACGTAACTGTTTGCGATAAAGACGTTCTTCCTTGTAGGAAACCAGTTGCGAACATAAGTCAACAAACACGTACCGTGGACAGTATTACTTTTAAAATCTCATACACCTATGTCTGAAAGCAGAAATAATTATATCATCAAAATCGAACCATGTTAAGCATGTGACACACGATTCACGATTCACATTATTATCGCACCGGTTCGGCTGAATGCGGTGCAGGTGTTGCTATTCACTCGTATGGACGGTGCACGCCATCATCAAACCTGTCTATCGACGCTGCGTTTCTCAGCACAAGTGCATAAAGACCTTTTGACTATTGACATCTGAAGGTTTATACCTGTTTAAACTGTTGACATCTTGTGTTTGACAGCCCGACGCTACTTGCGTCGGCGACGCTACTTGCGTTATTGACGCTCCTTGCGTCGGCGAGGCTTGTTATAATCCGGGCCTATGGGTAGAATTGGTTCCGGGCGAATGCGCTTCGTACTGGAGCCTCACCTGGCCAGTTCGTCAGTTGCATCGTTTCCCCTCGGTCCGCTGTGTCCTTTTATCCATTGTGGGGTTGTAGGACTTGTGACAATCGAGTATGAGCCAAGAGGTGATAGTGTTGTTTTCAAGGGCCATGAGTACTGCTCTACTATCTGTTAGAATCCTAATAGGTTGTTGTTTTACTTTTTTTTCTCTTATGTAATACGTGTTGTGATGTAATATTGTGTTGTACATAGCCAATGAACTAGCTATTTTGATGTTTAAGTCCTCCGAGAAGACTCCACGTCCTGTACCTATCAGTTTTAGACCCGACTGTAAAAATCCTTACTTCCCATATGTTCTGACCCTCCCGCGGGTCGTCGTGCAGTTTAATCTTGTATTTTTGACCGGTTTTACCTGCTTTTATATACGGGCGCTAAACGCCTCCACCATTGGTTCCTCCTTTATTTTTTTATAAAAGAGCTCCGTATGCGGGATCGGCACTTTGTCCAATAGAATGAGATCCTAACTACGGCACTGGTATCACGTGGCTTAGGTTGATAGGTGTGCCGATTAGCATTAAGCTATGCAAATCGCTTGACAAACTGTCTAAGGCGACATGTATTACATAATCTCTTAAGTAGTGGGTTTAATACGGGTTCTCTACTGAGTACGGCTCTGGTAATATATGAATTAGTCAATAAGTTTATATATAACACGGTCCAGAACTGTTTCAGGGAAGCTACTATTCGAGTCATATTCCAAGAAGTCTGAAGGTCATAGTGAAATATTCATAAAAGGTAGGTAAACAGTACATACTCTGGTTAATTATCTTCAATTTCAATTTCCTTTTCCGGAAACCCGTACGTTTCAACAAATTAGTATTATTAGTTAAAATATTATTTGCATTTTGTTTCTCCGAAACTCAGGTTAATTTGTTCTCCAATTTCAATTATCTATTTCGGAAAACGAGATTGTTCCAACAAATTAATTACCTTAAAGTTTAATAAATTTTTGGGTCACTCTGAACGGATTTAGGTGTATATGCTACAGCGGACGTTCTGGTAGAATTATATACTAAGAGTTATTTAATTATAGTGTATGAACATTTTCCTTTTCGTTTTAATTTATACTTCTGGACCCGGCGCGACTTCGTTCGCGTACATCTACTTTACCCCTACCTATCATTTTTTCTAGCTTAAACCTTTCATTTGAATTACTTTACCTATTGTTGATGGCGTTAAAATCCGTTGCGTAATTTAAAAGATCTAAGCGTATACATACACAGATACATAGAGACAGACGGCTAGAAGCGACTTTGTTTTATACTATTATTATTTTATACCTATGTGTTTTCAGATTGTCATTGTAATGATAGGAATCTGAAAGTAAAACGACCACTCCTAATTGATAGTAAAATTCCGTAGACCTAAAATGGGACTTTCAGAGTTACATATAATTTATTACACAGATTATGATGGATCGTTCGAATTCGAACAACTTATTTGATGAACACCTTGTGGAAACAATTGGGATTGGTGTAATGGAGAAGAGATTGTTGTCCTTAAGGTGGTTTCGATGATCATGATATATATTATTTTGTGGTAAAGTTAGATTTGTCTCAAAAACTCAAAAGTGTCCTTAGAGAGGGTTTAAAAAAATTGAAATGGCGGATTTCGGGCGCCATATTGTGAAGTTGAAAAAATTTTTTTTTCATGATACCTGAAACTGAAAAGTTAAAAACAAACCGAATGATGGAAGTAATATTCCTTCCAATTAACATTCGTCTTGGTTTTTTTTAACTTTTCAGTTTTTTTATAGCAATCGAGGTTTTTAGTTCTCGAAATCTTTTATATTTAATTTTATAGTTTGACAAAAACAGTTAATTCAAAGTACAAACCTTCAAGTTTAAAAACTGCTTCTGCCTATCGTCAAGCACGCAACCCCAGGTAAGATTCCACTAATAAAGTTGGGGAGTCAATAAAAGAAACGCGCCCGAGTTTGAATTTGAGCTCACTGTCTTACAGCCCACTTTTATAAGCATAAATACACAGAGACACACTTGCTGACTGTGCGGCCAACACAATATTACCTTTGCGCCTAATAATAATATATTTATAGTATTCTTTTTACATATTCATTTAGATGACGTGTGTAAGCACATTCATCAGTTTTTTCCTTTTATTTACTCTTGCACTACAATGAGATACTGTGATAACTTACCTCTTCCCAAAAGTTGTCTGGAAGAGATCGCTTAAAGCGATAAGGCTGCCTTTGCGCGCATATAAACTGTTGTTTTTTCTGTTATGTATATTTCACTTTTGTGTGTGCAATAAAGAGTTTTTACTTAGTTACTTACTAAGTCGAGCAGCTGAGCTGGGAATGGCTTCTAGGGAAATCTGGGGAAACCGTTCCAGCGTATGGGTCTGGTTGTGCTCGTCGTCGATCGAACGAAGTTTAAGCGCCTCTTCCAACTGCATACATATTTTTCTTATAGACTCCATCGTAGGTGTGATGGCAGTTAAATTCCTGACTGTGAATAGTCAGTGTAATAATAAAAAGATATCTGAATGTATAACCATGATCCAATCTGGTCAGGTTCCCCATGGAGGTCAGATGGCAGTCGCTCCACTGTAATTACCTGAACTGCCAAATCCTGGATCATGGTCAAGGCGGTCCCCGGGCCCTCGTACGCGAGAGTACAACCGGGCCAAGATGATGATGAATAATAACTAAAATGACAACTAGTTACTAGTAATTATAGGCCATAAGGCTGAGGACTAAAAAGGACCTCATTACACAAACACTACCAAAACACATTATGTAATAATCAGTAGGTATAAACATCGACACTGTGTAGTCTTCCTGTGTATTTTATGTCGCAATTGTATTTTTTTATTTCTATTTGATGGTAATAAATATACATTTATTGGTAATAAAATATTTACAGTTACAGTACAAATAAAAAATACACTAACACCTACATCTAAAATACCAAATATATACACTGATACATATAAAATTGACTAAACTAAAACCTTATAGTTATAAATATTTTATTAACTTTATGACTAATTTAAAAAATATATACAAAACCAGGGCCCCGCGGTAAGGTGCCCATCATGGCGGCGGTATTCTCGTGCTGGATGGCGATACTTATCCGCTGCGCGAGAAAGCCGCCGGCACGTGGGTCATCCGTCGCCTGCCTGAGCCGCTTACTAAGCTCCCTGAAGAGCGAGTGTGCGCCCGGGCCCCACGGACCCAGTGTCTCGACACCAAATGCGACAAAGTCGTATTGGGCTCCGAGACAACTGTACTTGCCCACCTTCGAGCGCTCACGCATCTCAGCCGCCACGCCAGCCCGTTTGGCGGTTGCCGGAAGATAGGTCGCAGCGAGTGTGTCGGCGCACGTTGCGTCCCACACCAGCGGGCGACCTATCCTCCACGGTATCATAGACATCCCGTCAGGTCTCTTGCCATCGTCCCGTGAAATGTGTGGAAGTTCTAGGATTGCGGGGACGTTGGCGCTGACGAGAGACCGTCGCAGGATGTCATTGATCGCGGCGTGACGGGAGGGGCGGCCAGCGCACGAAGAACAGGCAAGCCCATGGTGACCGAGGCGGTCAACACTCGCTCCAAAGGAAGCACAGCTATAGTCGATACAAACCTCGGCTCCCAGCCGGAGACCGATGGCAAGACCGAGAGTGGTCGGGTCGATGAAAGTGCCGGTGTTGGGGGATGGGTAGGCGTTGAGCCAGTGCCCGGATTCTTGTCTGGCAACTGCTTCCAGCCTGGCGCGATCTTTTAAAGATGGTGAGTTATTGATGAGAGTGTCGTATATGACTTGAGATGAAATGTTATCCCAGCCTTTGAATTTTGGGTGTGGGAGGAAAATTTGGGCTCGGTCCAGCTTGCCAAGCAGTTTCAGCCTCCGCCAAGCACGCGACCTCACAGTTTGTAGCCACGGGGGCTTTAAGAATATTTTTTGTGAGGTCAGACGAGCTAAATATAGAGGACAGAAACGCCGGCAGTGCTACACTAGATATTTTACGGGTTCCCAGGCCACCATACCTAATTGGCAGGAAGGCCTGGGTCCATGCCTCCTCGCTGAGTCTGATGTTTGTGATTAATTCAATTTGGAATTTTATTACATTATCTAAGTCTTGGAGTAGATCATGGAATTTGAACACTGGGCAGCAGCGGAGCAGGTAAGTAAATTTTGGAACGAAAAGACAAAACTTCAGTATGAAAAGGGCAGAATGGCTGCTAATTTTAAGGAGGCGGTCCGAAAATTCATTAAATTTAGAAACCGAACTTGTTAGGAGCGGTGGAATGGCCTCGTCGAAAATAGGGGAGCCAAGGAGGCTCAGACTGCCTTTTGTAAGTATTCTAATATTTGGGGCTACGCTATTAAAATTTTGGACTATGGATTGTGCCAAGGTTGTGTCTATTTTCTCAGAAATGTAGAGTTTACATTTGTTAAAATTTAGTTCCAAACCAATGAGGTCAAAATTGTGTATTATCATTTCTAAATCAGTTAGGACAGTCTGAGCGTCACCGGCTATGGTACCTTCGCCCAGGTACCATACGTTTAATTTTCTATTTGTATTTCTTGTGTCTTCAACATTGTGGTGTTGTTATTTGTGTCAATAAATGTTCTTTCTTTTTTCTTTCTAATTATTAATGGATAGCAAACATTCAAAGTAAACATTTTATCAGTAATAATTGGTTCTACATCCATTACGGCCGTGCGTATCGGCGAGTATTATACCTACGTCTTAACTTTTCCAATAAAATCCGAGTGAAATGAAATTTGGAATTTAAGATTTGGGGCAAGGTGAAATTGGGGGAAGTGATACGGAGACGGCGCTGCCAGTTAATACGTTTCCCGGGAATAAGGGGAAAGTTCAGATGTCAGGGGGAAATGGGAAATTAAAAATATTCGTGACTTCACCACACATCTGGCTTTGCTCCACTGCTCCATCGGGGGAGAGAAATGAAATATATCTTTCGAGAGTTTTTATAAGGTCTCTGTATCCATTGTAGACGGGATTGACAGAGGAGCCGATAAAAATATATTTTTATTAATACATACCTCAATCTCATGTGTAAGTTGTATGGTAAGTACAAAATTAGTAAGACGTCATTTCAAGATTAATTCTGTCTTCATTGAAATGGTTTCAGTAGATGAATTCATGGAAATTTTATTAATTAGGACCATATTTATAAGCTTTTGCAAATTCCTCATCCGTCATATTCTTTCATAAATTGACATCTTTAATTATTTTTTATAAAGCAATTTGTGTGGGTGTGTTGTATGTTTTAAACATAAAGAAAGTACACTGTTCCCGGAAATTCTCATTTACTTAATTAGGACAGCGGTATATGTTCTCAAACGGAAAAAAAAATATCATTGCAAACTTTCTTTGTGCGGTATAGTACCTACTCATGAAGATCATTCCAAAGAGTCAAAACACGACTTATTGCGTTCATTAGTTCCTATGACCACTTTCCGACTCTATCAAGAGACCATATTAATGAATTGTCATCAAAGTTAAATAGGTATACCAAATTTCAGCTCAATCGGATATTGGTATCCCAACAAAAATGTTTGCGAAAAATGGTTTGCGAATTTTGACGCACAACTTACATACATAGGATCAGAGTAAGTTGAATATAAGCTCGTAAAAATAACTAGCATCAGCCCGTAATAGTCACTAATGACATAAAACATTCATAACATGACAAAACAACTAATTTATAGAGTAGAAAATTCAAATTTTGTACCAGGTGAAAATTAGGAGGTAGAAATGGCGTCCCTCTGTCATTGTTTTTGTTAAAGATAGTTTTTGTTGTCTGTCTAGCAAGAGTTCGGTTTTCTTTATCAAGAAAATTTTGGTTATACAGTGTTAACCGTTTTCTACTAGGGACGTGATCAGATTTCACATTTTACGAGATCTAGATACACCATAAGAATTCTTTGACAGATTAAAGTTGTGATATTTGTTGTAGTGGATGGCAAAGTAAAACTTTCTTTACTACTACTCCAACTACCTAAAATACTCTTCAATCTTTTCAATATTGCACTGATAAACGACCACTACTAATATAGAGCCCATCGTCTCAGGTATGGGCCGATACCCTCATAATGCTGTTTGCAAACTTTTTATGACTTGCCTACACTGAAAAGGTTGGGTACTTCGTAACTTCTCTTTATTAAATTACAGGGATTCTGGTCGTTAGGAAATAGCAAAGTTCCAAAGTGCTAGGTATGCTGAAGCTTTCAGGTATACTACAGGGAAATAAGTTCAGCGTCGGCTTCCCTCCAGCGGAATGGGCCTCATTAGTGGAAGCTACCTGTGGTTTGTTCGGATAAATTAGACGTGACAGATTGGTTTTAAGATTTACGAGTGTTCTAATCATAAAATATTGTTGTACATGCAGGAAGTCTTGTGAAAAATCTGTTCTGTTCATGACCTGTTCTGGTTCTGAATCAAGTTCTTCGAAAGGAGTAAAATGTTAAAAAAATATAATATTTAAAAGGAGTACAATTATTCGCACAATATTACGTTAAGGAGTACAAAGAAGACGCAGCGTGACGACCTGGTAAGGATCGCAGGTACCAGGTGGATGCGGAAAGCACAGGACTGGCCTTTGTGGAGATCTCTGGGGGAGGCCTATGCCCAGCAGTGGGCGTCTTCTGGCTGATATGATAACGATGATGGTGATGACAATTATTCTCGACTGTACTCCTGTCATCATCATCATTATCATATCAGCCAGAAGACGCCCACTGCACATGGATGCAAATAAATTTGATTGATTAAATAAATAAGTAGGTAAAAGTAGGCCTCATCCTGAGATCTCTGTCCTCCTATAATGTACTCTTCTTCCGCCCCCCGCGAGGTTGATGGACGAACTTGTGAAAGTCGAAGTGTCGTAGCCTTGCTTTGTACACAACTGTTAACGATAAACAATCTACAAATCCTCACACTACAAAGTAAATAATCATCTTGGCGTTCATGTCCCGGTTGGTCTCTCGCGCACGAGGGACCGGGGTCCGCCTTGACTATGATCCAGGATTTGGCAGATCAGGTAATTACAGTGGACTGCCATCTGACCTACGTGACCCTGATACCAGATTGAACCACGGTTACACATTCAGTCGGCGTCAGGTTTCATCACGATGTTTTCTCTCACCGTAAGAGAATCGTGCATTTGCAAAAACGAGAGCATTCGCTCTTGCAAATGCACGATTCGCTCACACTACAAAGTGACTAGAATTAAAAGATCCTAGACAGCAATCTGTAGCAACGGCAAGGGATATTCGGGCTTGTCATTGTTTGAAGTGCAGAGAGAGCCGGTAAGCACTTACTGAGCACTCGGCGGCGTGAGATCGCATAATTGAGTACAAACATACGTGCAGACGGCGCTTGCATCTGAAACTGATGCACGGAGCAACCTATAGCTACATAGTCCATTGGTAATCTTGACGTCATCTGCTCTTAATTGTCTGTAATAAGCTTGTCCTCAAAATGTAATTGTGGCCCGTATTGATCGAGTTGCAAGAGCGTCTGATGCGTAAGCGGATGTCCCAGCTTCGGACGTCACTCATAATGGTTTATTCTTGTCTTTGTAATTAGCCTGTCCTTAAAATGTTATTGTAGACCAAGTAGGCAAGAACGTCTGCTTCGTAAGCGGATGACCCAGGTTAGGACGTTTTTTCTCGTCTCAGAATGTATTGTGACAGACATACGTCGAGTACTGCATAGTTAAACTAAACTGAACTGTGTATACTGATCCCGTGTAAGAGGCATTAGGCAACGGTCATACGACCGTGCGTCGTGCGACCATGGTCGTATGACCGTTGCCAATTAGGACAGCGCCTTAGCACATCCACGAAGTACGGAACCAACTCAATCCAAACTACAAAATTAATATTGATAGCTAACGATATGATAATCTATGATAAGACAAATCCGATAATATTAAATTCGGCACCAGTAGTGTTATTTGAGGTAACATGACAAAGAAGTCGTTCAACTTAAAATTAGACTTTCTTGGCTATCTCAAAACTTACCATATCCATAAAACTACAAGGGAAACACTAACCTTTGTATACCTCGTAAATCAAATACTTTCCCAAACAAAACTGTATTAAGATACACATCACATATTTTTACAATCCATAGTTATTTGTTTTGTAAATCCTAGCACAGCGTTTATTCTAAGTAAATTATTTTGTTATTCTAATTCAGCCTTCCATAAAAAAACTTTTATAGACTTCGGCAAGTCGCAAAAACACCGAAACTATCGCTTCGATGCCCCTTGATGTTGTTTTTGGTTCGGATAGAGCAATTGGGACGATATAGTGTTGCCAGAAAAAATAAAAAAGTTTAGCAAAATACTAAAAAAAAAATATTATTGTGAAAAGTTAAGTTTTTCTTTATTAGCTTAGCCAGACATTTGACCGTATCACACCTAGTGGTAAGTGACGATGACTATGAACAGCCTATTCATTCTAATCTTGAAATTGGGACAATATTTCTAATGTTTCCTTATTATTCTTACTGGAAGGCACATAATTTAACGTAAAGCGTTGTTTATTATACCTATACGCATAATAGCTTTCGCTGGCCGTACATTATGTCCGCCGGGAATTTAACACCGTGATATACATACATACGTTCTGTAAATTATACGTCGTATCGTATGTGCTATGATTTACTTGGCTATTTTGGAGTAATTAACAGATATCCATTGATATGCAACTTCAAAATCCAATAACATAAATGAATGAAGTAGCCGGTATACATTTGTAGCAACAGGGGAAACAACTGGCGGGCCTAAAGCGATTTATTCCAGGCAACTACCTAAACATAAAAATAAGATTATATCCTCATCGATCCCACACACAACGAAAATCTGCATTTTTTTCTGAACATGGCAACACTGTACAAGTTAGGGAAAAGTTTTAGTTTTTCTGACGGTCGCTGCCCGCTGCGCTAGTGATTTATGTCGCAACTTGTCGGCCAAACTGCTGTCTATAGTAAGCCCTATCTATAGTATATCTGCTGTTACGGTTACGAGTCTACATTGCTCAGATATTGTAACATGCAAATGTGGCTATCGTTCAGTTTTTTATCTGACTACGGCAAATCCAATCTGGTCAGGTTCCCCTGGTATCTGATGAGGTCGGATGGCAGTCGCTCCACTTTAATTACCTAATCTGTCAAGTCCTGGATCATGGTCAAGGCGGACCCGGGGTCCTCGTGCACGAGAGCACGACCGGGACATTAATGCCTAGATGAAGATGACGATAATGACTTTTTCAGCTGGCATTGATCATGATCTCGGTTATTGCTTTGCTGAACAGAGTTGCTTTTGGAGTTGAAAGTCTCGGGAAATTTGCAATTCAAGTATGTCCGAAAAATAATAGCCTCACAAAATATTGCTTGGTTTATGAACAAAAAGGCAGTTTTTAACATATTACCGAAAAGTTGAAAAAGTTGTCATGTTGATCATTGAGTTTTGCTTCTCCGCGACGAAGTCTTTATTTCTTGATTTTGTACAGCGCTTTTATCGTCACAGAAACATTATACGCCCTTTGTGCTTCTGAGAATGTAATATTCAACCCATTTATGTAACAGGTTTTGCCCTAAGTGTCTACCTGCTGGTTTGTAGTGTTTCTCCATTGGACAGCTCAACCACCGGAACAGCAAAGATACTGATTCAAATAGTCTACGGAGGCCTAATTAATTTAGTAATGGAAGTAAGTCTTTCTTTGTCAGAAGTAACAAGTAAGTGGGAGGTTTCACGGGACTTTGGACGAAAAACTTTCCGTTTCTTTTATTCCATAGAAAGACAAACGGCCAGAATTTCCAACTGATGAAAACTGGGCACCTATTTATACATAGTATAAAAAAAATTCGCTTCCCGCCGTCTGTGCCTATGTATCTATGTACGCTTAGATTTTGTAAATTACGCAACGGAGTTTAAGGCGGAATTGAAAAATAGATATATTGATTCAAGAGGAAGGTTTATTAGCAAGAAAAAAGGGTAGGTAGGGGCAAAGTAGGTATACGCGAACGAAGTCGCACCAGGTTCACTAGCAACTAATAAAGCAAACAAAAGGACACTGCTTCAAAGTTATGATTTGCTTTTTCTGTAACTCCCTTTGCAGTTTCACAACAGGGGTCATGTCAGCTGTGTAAACATTGCAACTGCTGTATCGAGGTTCGATATAAAATATGGTATTTGTCCACAATAGGCTGGCTCGCCGGTAGGCACGTAGTCGACGCCAATGCAATCAACGTGTTATTGTGGTGCAGACAGTGAGAGAAACGACTCTTTCAGAAGGAAACAAGGGAGTTTTAAAATAGAAAAAAAGTGGCTTGCTTTACTCTACGAAACTACAAATCAATGACAATTGTGATAGAGAAAACAATTGTTTTTTTTTATGTAATATGTCAGACAAACAGGCATGCGGATCACCTGATGGAAAGTGGTCACCAATGCGTTGACCGCCTCTAGGGAGACCTCTACGCTTTGACGACAGTAGCCTTCTTTCGCAGAAACGTTCGGCACAGTTACAAACACCCTACGCTGATTATTTGTATGGAATTAAAGGTAAGTATTAAAATGTATATGTGTGACAGGCTCGTTAAATCGCTCTTGATGCTCGAATGCCAATCTATTGAATCTCGTTTTATTTTCAACCTAATGAACATGTTTAGGGATCGAGAAGGACTTTGATTTTTTTATAAAAGTTTGGGTGGATTATGTCGCGTGTAGAATCTTGTAACTACATTTTGACTTAGATAAAATAAGATACTGGGAACTCGCCTGCATCTTGCACCACAGAAATGCAAGTTGCTTTGGCCAATATCCAAGAGGTCCACCTCAGAGGTCAAACGTTATAAAATTGGTGTACACACAGCTGATTGTGAACAGCAAGGCATTGTTTACTGACGAAAGACCTCGCTTATTGGTTTTTCCTTTAACCAATGAAGTTGCATGGGTTGTAGACCCAATGGATAGCAGTAACCGCAGATTAGGGATGTTTGCAATACCAGGAGTACCACGGTTTTAGAACCCTTCACGTGTCATGAAGAATGATCAGCAGTACTAAATAGGGAATAATTTAATGTGAGGTTCATAAAATAGACCTCACTACATAATAAAAATAAAGTCCCACTCTGCACGTATCTGTCTGTCTGTATACGCTATTAAAATTTTGGACTATGGATTGTGCCAAGGTTGTGTTTATTTTCTCAGAACGGTAGAGTTCACATTTGTTAAAATTTAGTTCCAAACCAATAAGGTCAAAATTGTGTATTATCATTTCTAAATCAGTTAGGACAGTCTGAGCGTCCCCGGCTATGGTAACTTCGTCCGGGTACCATACGTTTAATTTTCTATTTGTATTTCTTGTGTCTTCAACATTGTGGTGTTGTTATTTGTGTCAATAAATGTTCTTTCTTTTTTCTTTCTAATTATTAATGGATAGCAAACATTCAAAGTAAACATTTTATCAGTAATAATGGTTCTACATCCATTACGGCCGTGCGTATCGGCGAGTATTATACCTACGTCTTAACTTTTCCAATAAAATCCGAGTGAAATGAAATTTGGAATTTAAGATTTGGGGCAAGGTGAAATTGGGGGAAGTGATACGGAGACGGCGCTGCCAGTTAATACGTTTCCCGGGAATAAGGGGAAAGTTCAGATGTCAGGGGGAAATGGGAAATTAAAAATATTCGTGACTCACCACACATCTGGCTTTGCTCCACTGCTCCATCGGGGGAGAGAAATGAAATATATCTTTCGAGAGTTTTTATAAGGTCTCTGTATCCATTGTAGACGGGATTGACAGAGGAGCCGATAAAAATATATTTTTATTAATACATACCTCAATCTCATGTGTAAGTTGTATGGTAAGTACAAAATTAGTAAGACGCCATTTCAAGATTAATTCTGTCTTCATTGAAATGGTTTCAGTAGATGAGTTCATGGAAATTTTATTAATTAGGACCACATTTATAAGCTTTTGCAAATTCCTCATCCGTCATATTCTTTCATAAATTGACATCTTTAATTATTTTTTATAAAGCAATTTGTGTGGGTGTGTTGTCTGTTTTAAACATAAAGAGAGTACACTGTTCCCGGAAATTGTCATTTACTTAATTAGGACAGCGGTATATGTTGTCAAACGGAAAAAAAAATTTCATTGCAAACTTTCTTTGTGCGGTACTCATCAAGATCATTTCAAAGAGTCAAAACACGATGGGGTTATCTTATTGCGTTCATTAGTTCCTATGACCACTTTCCGACTCTATCATCAGACCATATTAATGAATTGTCATCAAAGTTAAATAAGTATACAAAATTTCAGCTCAATCGGATATTGGTATCCCAACAAATGGTCGAAAAATGGTTTGCGAATTTTGACGTACAACTTACATACATGGGATCAGAGTAAGTTGAATATAAGCTCGTAAAAATAGCTAGCATTAGCCCGTAATAGTCACTAATGACATAAAACATTCATAACATGACAAAACAACTAATTTATAAAGTGGAAAATTCAAATTTTGTACCAGGTGATAACTTAGGAGGTAGGCATGGCGTCCCACTGTCAATGTTTTTGTTGAGGGTAGTTTTTGTTGTCTGTCTAGCAAAAGTTCGGTTTTCTTTATCAAGAAAATTTTGGTTATACAGTGTTAACCGTTTTCTACTAGGGACGTGATCAGATTTCACATTTTACGAGATCTAGATACACCATAAGAATTCTTTGACAGCTTAAAGTTGTGATATTTGTTGTAGTGGATGGCAAAGTAAAACTTTCTTTACTACTACTCCAACTACCTAAAATACTCTTAAATCTTTTCAATATTGCTCTGATAAACGACCACTACTAATATAGAGCCCATCGTCTCAGGTATGGGCCGATACCCTCATAATGCTGTTTGCAAACTTTTTATGACTTGCCTTCACTGAAAAGGTTGGGTACTTCGTAACTTCTCTTTATTAAATTACAGGGATTCTGGTCGTTAGGAAATAGCAAAGTTCCAAAGTGCTAGGTATGCTGAAGCTTTCAGGTATACTACAGGGAAATAAGTTTCAGCGTCGGCTTCCCTCCAGCGGAATGGGCCTCATTAGTGGAAGCTACCTGTGGTTTGTTCGGATAAATTAGACGTGACAGATTGGATTTAAGATTTACGAGTGTTCTAATCATAAAATATTGTTGTACACGCAGGAAGTCTTGTAAAAAATCTGTTCTGTTCATAACCTGTACTGGTTCTGAAATATAATATTTAAAAGGAGTACAATTATTCGCACAATATACAAAGACGACGCAGGGTGACGACCTGGTAAGGATCGCAGGTACCAGGTGGATGCGGAAAGCACAGGACTGGCCTTTGTGGAGATCTCTGGGGGAGGCCTATGCCCAGCAGTGGGCGTCTTCTGGCTGATATGATAATGATGATGATGATGACAATTATTCTCGACTGTACTCCTGTCATCATCATCATCATCATCATATCAGCCAAAAGACGCCCACTGCACATGGATGCAAAAAAAATTTGATTGATTAAATAAATAAGTAGGTAAAAGTAGGCCTCATCCTGAGATCTCTGTCCTCCTATAATGTACTCTTCTTCCGCCCCCCGCGAGGTTGATGGACGAACTTGTGAAAGTCGAAGTGTCGTAGCTTTGCTTTGTACACAACTGTTAACGATAAACAATCTACAAATCCTCACACTACAAAGTAAATAATCATCTTGGCGTTCATGTCCCGGTTGGTCTCTCGCGCACGAGGGACCGGGGTCCGCCTTGACTATGATCCAGGATTTGGCAGATCAAGTAATTACAGTGGACTGCCATCTGACCTACGTGACCCTGATACCAGATTGAACCACGGTTACACATTCAGTCGGCGTCAGGTTTCATCACGATGTTTTCTCTCACCGTAAGAGAATCGTGCATTTGCAAAAACGAGAGCATTCGCTCTTGCAAATGCACGATTCGCTCACACTACAAAGTGACTAGAATTAAAAGATCCTAGACAGCAATCTGTAGCAACGGCAAGGGATATTCGGGCTTGTCATTGTTTGAAGTGCAGAGAGAGCCGGTAAGCACTTACTGAGCACTCGGCGGCGTGAGATCGCATAATTGAGTACAAACATACGTGCAGACGGCGCTTGCATCTGAAACTGATGCACGGAGCAACCTATACCTACATAGTCTATTGGTAATCTTGACGTCATCTGCTCTTAATTGGTTGTAATAAGCTTGTCCTCAAAATGTAATTGTGGCCCGTATTGATCGAGTTGCAAGAGCGTCTGATGCGTAAGCGGATGTCCCAGCTTCGGACGTCACTCATAATGGTTTATTCTTGTCTTTGTAATTAGCCTGTCCTTAAAATGTTATTGTAGACCAAGTAGGCAAGAACGTCTGCTTCGTAAGCGGATGACCCAGGTTCGGACGTTTTTTCTCGTCTCAGAATGTATTGTGACAGACATACGTCGAGTACTGCATAGTTAAACTAAACTGAACTGTGTTTACTGAACCCGTGTAACAGGCGTTAGGCGCTGTTCTAATTGGCAACGGCCATACGACCATGGTCGCACAACCGTTACCAATTAGTACAGCGCCTTAGCACATCCATGAAGAACGGAACCAACTTAATCCAAACTAGAAAATTAATATTGATAGCTGACAGAAAGATGATAAGACAAATCCGATAATATTAAGTTCGGCACCAGTGGCGTTATTTGAGGTAACATGACGGAGAAGTAGTTCAACTTAAAATTAGACTTTCTTGATTATCTTAAAACTTACCATATCCATAAACCTACATTTTGTGTTTCCCTTTGGATACCTCGTAAATCAATACTTTCCCAAACAAAACTGTATTAAGATACACATCACATATTTTTACAATCCATAGTTATTTGTTTTGTAAATCCTAGCACAGCGTTTATTCTAAGTAAATTATTTTGTTATTCTAATTCAGCCTTCCATAAAAAAACTTTTATAGACTTCGGCAAGTCGCAAAAACACCGAAACTATCGCTTCGATGCCCCTTGATGTTGTTTTTGGTTCGGATAGAGCAATTGGGACGATATAGTGTTGCCAGAAAAAGTAAAAAAGTTAAGCAAAATGGTAAAAAAGAAATTATTATTGTGTAAAGTTAAGTTTTTCTTTATTAGCTTAGCCAGACATTTGACCGTATCACACCTAGTGGTAAGTGACGATGACTATGAACAGCCTATTCATTCTAATCTTGAAATTGGGACAATATTTCTAATGTTTCCTTATTATTCTTACTGGAAGGCACATAATTTAACGTAAAGCGTTGTTTATTATACCTATACGCATAATAGCTTTCGCTGGCCGTACATTATGTCCGCCGGGAATTTAACACCGTGATATACATACATACGTTCTGTAAATTATACGTCGTATCGTATGTGCTATGATTTACTTGGCTATTTTGGAGTAATTAACAGATATCCATTGTTATGCAACATCAAAATCCAATAACATAAATGAATGAAGTAGCCGGTATACATTTGTAGCAGCAGGGGAAACAACTGGCGGGCTTAAAGCGATTTATTCCAGGCAACTATCTAAACATAAAAATAAGATTATATCCTACTCACAACGAAAATCTGCATTTTTTCTGAACATGGCAACCCTGTACAACTTAGGGCAAAGTTTTAGTTTTTCTGACGGTCGCTGCCCGCTGCGCTAGTGATTTATGTCGCAACTTGTCGGCCAAACTGCTGTCTATAGTAAGCCCTATCTATAGTATATCTGCTGTTACGGTTACGAGTCTACATTGCTCAGATATTGTAACGTGCAAATGTGGCTATCGTTCAGTTTTTTATCTGACTACGGCAAATCCAATCTGGTCAGGTTCCCCTGGTATATGATGAGGTCGGATGGCAGTCGCTCCACTTTAATTACCTAATCTGTCAAGTCCTGGATCATTGTCAAGGCGGACCCGGGGTCCTCGTGCACGAGAGCACGACCGGGACATTAATGCCTAGATGACGATAATGACTTTTTCAGCTGGCATTGATCATGATCTCGGTTATTGCTTTGCTGAACAGAGTTGCTTTTGGAGTTGAAAGTCACGGGAAATTTGCAATTCAAGTATGTCCGAAAAAGAATAGCCTCACAAAATATTGCTTGGTTTATGAACAAAAAGGCAGTTTTTAACATTTTACCGAAAAGTTGAAAAAGTTGTCATGTTGATCATTGAGTTTTGCTTTTCCGCGAAGAAGTCTTTATTTCTTGATTTTGTACAGCGCTTTTATCGTCACAGAAACATTATACGCCCTTTGTGCTTCTGAGAATGTTAAATTCAACCCATTTATGTAACAGGTTTTGCCCTAAGTGTCTACCTGCTGGTTTGTAGTGTTTCTCCATTAGACAGCTCAACCACCGGAACAGCAAAGATACTGATTCAAATAGTCTACGGAGGCCTAATTAATTTAGTAATGGAAGTAAGTCTTTCTTTGTCAGAAGAAACAAGTAAGTGGGAGGTTTCACGGGACTTTGGACGAAAAACTTTCCGTTTCTTTTATTCCATAGAAAGACAAACGGCCAGAATTTCCACCTGATGAAAACTGGGCACCTATTTATACATAGTATAAAAAAAAGGTGCTTCCCGCCGTCTGTGCCTATTGTGCTGGTCCCCCCTAATATGCACCATTAGAACCCCAGATGAGGTGATCCTAGAGTCGATCTAGAAGCCTAGCGTTGGTCGATGGAGCCTCACTCGTAACATGAAGCGGTCTCACCGTTGTGTGTGAGTCCAATATAAAATGGGTGGTACAAATGCCGTCAACGACAGTCTATTTAACTTTATGAAATTCGTATTTGATGATTGGTATATAAATGCCTTAAACTGTGATGTTATTTCCTCTCTAATGTCTGTGTTAAATGAGATGACAGAAACTTGCAATAAAACTCCGCTACGTCAATGGCATTGATTCGAGTGATGGAATAAAAGTATGATTTAAATTGAAAGATTGCAGCAAGTTGAGCCCCCTCGAAGTGATCCAAAAAACAATCAGAGTCTTTGTCCCCCTGATGGTGTGGAGTGATCCAGAGACAGTTAGGATTGCTTTGCTTGATATGGGCTTCAGGTGGTACCACGATGGAAGTTGTCGTTGCTTTATGATCCCCAGGTTCCCTAAGCTTGCCTGGCCGGGTAAGATAACTAGATATATTCTCAGATATACAGCTGTCAGTTATTATAAACCCGTAGGGTTGTCATATATTTCTTGTTCCCTGCGTTTCACGAGATGAAGGATCGCAACAACGGTGGTGTCTCAGTCTTACTGAATTTAAGAACCGACTAGGGTTTGAGAATTATAAGTATTACTTTAATGTTAAAATCAAAACTCGAATGCCAAGCGTTAAATTGCAGGTAGTTATGTTATTGAATTTCTCTAAAGTCAATGAGTTTATTTAAGACAGTTAAGTACCATTCGTCCAGAATGAAGTTACCTGGGCATCTCAATCATTTGATCTGATTGATCATAGTGCAGGGGTGATTACAGTAAACTTGGAATGTCATTTACTGAGAATTAGTCAAGTTATGCGGGAATATAAATCAAAGTCACAGGTAGAGTTTAACGTATAAATATACGTTTATTTAAATTTTAGGTGTGACTCTACGATTGAAACTGATTATGATTTTCACCAGGGATTTCTAGATTAGAAAATAATAATGAAATCCGTGATGTTCAGAACACGTTTCCTAGGGCCAATTCCTGATAGAGTGGGCAAAAAACTGTTCTGACAACGTATAAAAACCACTCTGCCCAATTAAGACTAATCATAATTAATTAATACCTGAATTAATATTATCTCGAAAATTATCCGTTTAAATCAAATCATTACATTAACATACTTATAAGTCTAAGCGTCATACTTGGTTTGCAAAGCTAAAACATATACTCAAATATAAGCTTAATTATGTTAATTGATGTGAAACAATGAGTCAATATAAATGCTAACATATCAGTGAAGTATTCGACTCAATAACGCTGCGCTTTACCCACAGGTAATCAGGATTAGGCTAGACATGTGGATATTGATTAACCCACACGCCTTTTGGCCTAATAATAATGTAGATTATAGGTAAACTCGTTATTTAGACTAGTCATATAAGCTGGGACAGCCCATACGCCTTTTGGTCTAAAAACATTATGAATAAACCGTTGGTTTAAGTCATTAGATGATATTGACTAGTCCATTGAGCCATCTTAAATACCTTTTCATCAATAAATTGGGGTCTGAATACTTCGGTACAACACAATGATTTCAATGTAAATACATTACAAACTCCCAAGCATCGTATTTTAGACATAGGTAGGGTTGGTATCATTTTATTCAAATAATACCAAATTACGAATATATCTCGCAGGGATGAGTTAACGTGATGATGAGCGTTAACGTGAATTACACAATACATACTTATACATAGGCTTTTGTTGAATTTAATCAAACAATAGCACATAATGATCTCGTACAGAGATATATCAGACATGTTAATTACTTGATTTGATGATGATAGACATAGGCTTCGGTATATTTTGTTCAAATAATACCATGCTTTAATTATCTCATGCAGAGATAATTCATAGTTAATAATTACGTTAAGACTAATGTAAATGTCAATCGATTGGGTAACTTTTACTTTCCATCTTGATTAAGTTATAGGAATCTCTAACAGTAAAAATTCTAACGGAAATTGGTGAAATTTATAAATGTAATTAATCAGATCGATTCAATTAATACCTAAATCATTTACATAAATATAGAAGGTATCAACTTAACCTTTGTCACCGACTGCCAATATACACTGACTCTAATTTATTAGTAAATTTAGATATTATATAATTTTACATTATTGGACTTTAAGATCTGATCTTAATAAAAGCTCCACTGCTCGTCCAGCCGCCTCGCTCCGCTCCCAAATCAGAAGTGTCAACCCTCTACCCCTCGATTTATCTCGCTGACCATTATTAATTACTAATTACAATTTTAGTATCTACTCTAATTAACATAAGGTTCTTCTTTGCTTGTGTTGCTTGGTGTCCTTTGTTTGTTACGGATGACAACTGACGCCTGCGCATCATCCCTTGTGGCGGGAAGTCCAATCTACCAATCCCGTAGTTTCCCGCGTTCACGCCGTTTCACCACCGACTGATTTTGTCTCGCTTGCTGATCCCTGAAATTGTCCAACGGTTTGCCGCGTAATATCACATTTGATAAGCATCCCTAAGTCGTAAGACCTAGGATACAGATTGACTTAAATGTATCTGAAACCTTTGTTTTTATGATAGTTTTTTATTCTGAGGCTAGCTTGTCCGCTTTCTTGGTATTGTTTTTACATCGATATGTCAGCGTGAATTTATTTGACATTTGAAATACGAACTTTTATTTTTTTTGCACTTCACAAGTGTGACCCTTGTAATTAAGCTCGTTGCGTTTTGAGGAATTTATTGCTTTTGGTTTTCGGAATTTTAAGTTGGTGCCACATGTGGGTGTTTAGCCTCTTATGTTAGCAAATTGAAACGTTCGAACGACGCCAGTGTTTTTAACCGATTGCGACAGAAGGAGGGTTATGTTTTATGAATTTGAATTATTAGCGTCCCATCACATAATGTATCTATGTACGCTTAGATTTTGTAAACTACGCAACGGAGTTTAAGGCGGAATTAAAAAATAGATTGATTGATTCAAGAGGAAGGTTTATAAGCAAGAAAAAAGGGTAGGGGTAAAGTAGGTGTACGCGAACGAAGTCGCACCAGGTTCACTAGCAACTAATAAAGCAAACAAAAGGACACTGCTTCAAAGTTATGATTTGCTTTTTCTGTAACTCCCTTTGCAGTTTCACAACAGGGGTCATGTCAGCTGTGTAAACATTGCAACTGCTGTATCGAGGTTCGATATAAAATATGGTATTTGTCCACAATAGGCTGGCTCGCCGGTAGGCACGTAGTCGACGCCAATGCAATCAACGTGTTATTGTGGTGCAGACAGTGAGAGAAACAACTCAGCAACTCTTCCAGAAGGAAACAAGGGAGTTTTAAAATAGAAAAAAGATACAGTTTTGTGGCTTGCTTTACTCTACGAAACTACAAATCAATGACAATTGTGATAGAGAAAACAATTGTTTTTTTTTATGTAATATGTCAGACAAACAGGCATGCGGATCACCTGATGGAAAGTGGTCACCAATGCGTTGCCCGCCTCTAAGGGGACCTCTAATATAGGTACCTCTTTAACGACCCCATGTCATATGTTCTTCTCACGAACACCTTGTATTCAATAGCCTAATCTAACCTTGTTACTGTGACGTTACATTGGAGGCCTCTGCGTCGATGTTGAATTTCATACGCTTTGACGACAGTCGTAGTAGCCTTCTTTCGCAGAAACGTTCGGCACAGTTACAAACACCCTACGCTGATTATTTGTATGGAAATAAAGGTAAGTATTAAAATGTATATGTGTGACAGGCTCGTTAAATCGCTCTTAATGCCCGAATGCCAATCTATTGAATCTCGTTTTATTTTCAACCTAATGAACATGTTTAGGGATCGAGAAGGACTTTGATTTTTTTATAAAAGTTTGGGTGGATTATGTCGCGTGCAGAATCTTGTAACTACATTTTGACTTAGATAAAATAAGATACTGGGAACTCGCCTGCGTCTTGCACCACAGAAATGCAAGTTGCTTTGGCCAATATCCAAGAGGTCTACCTCAGAGGTCAAACGTTATAAAATTGGTGTACACACAGCTGATTGTGAACAGCAAGGCATTGTTTACTGACGAAAGACCTCGCTTATTGGTTTTTCCTTTAACCAATGAAGTTGCATAGGTTGTAGACCCAATGGATAGCAGTAACCGCAGATTAGAGATGTTTGCAATACCAGGAGTACCACGGTTTTAGAACCCTTCACGTATCATGAAGAATGATCAGCAGTACTAAATAGGGAATACTTTCATGTGAGGTTCATAAAATAGACCTCACTACATATTAAAAATAAAGTCCCACTCTGCACGTATCTGTCTGTCTGTCCGCGCTAAACTCAAAAACTACTGAACGAATTTTGCGATTTTTATCAATAGACAGACTGATTAACGAGGAAGGTTTAGGTGTATAATTTGAATAGATTACTACCTGTGCGAAGCCGGGGTGGGTGGGTCGATAGTGTTTCATATTTAGAGGTAATATTAATCCGATTGCCCGTTATAGAGGCAACCGACGGGGATAATGGAGAGTATTGGCGTCGACCTATGCGCAATTTACAAGGCAATAACGGAAATTGAAACGTAATACTGTTGATTAACGTTCATATTTGCTAGTGATATTATTCTTCAGCGTCAAAAGAGTCAGGCAGAAAATAATATTTTAATGTAGAGTCCTTTGGACTCAAGTTATGAACAGATATCGGCGTTAAATAAAGTACAGACGCATGTGACTTTTATAGAGAATTAAGAAGCCGAAACTAATATTATATACAGACTATTCATCATCACTGTCATCTTGGCGTTAATGTTCCGGTTGTGCACTCGCGCATGAGGGCCCGGGGTCCGTTTTGACCGTGATCCAGTATTTGGCAGATCAGGTAATTACAGTGGAGCGACTGCCATCTAACCTCCGTGACTCTGCTACCAGGGGAGCCTGATCAGATTGGATGGTTACACATTCAGTCGCCTGAATGTGTAGGTTTTATCACGATGATTTCCCTCACCGTCAGAGCATCGGTTAGCATTCAACTAAAGTACATAACTCAGAAAATTGTCATTGGTACATGACCGCAGCGGAATCGAACCCGGTGCCTCTTGCTTACGAGTAGGATACTCTGCCCACTCGGCCACTGACGCTCCCTATTTATTATTTTATTTACAGACTGTTACTGTATTTAAAACGTTATTCCATAATTAACATGCACACGGATACATTCCCAGTAGGATAGAGGGTACTGTGTACATTTACGTGCCGCAAAATACAATGGAACGACATCAAAGCTTTGGCATTCGCAAAGAAGTGAGATTACACTTCCGGACAGCATACATGTGAACGTAGAATTGCTTTTACTAACTCACGAGGTGGAAGCAAATAACTGAGCCTTTACAAAGTTGTCGAATGTAAGTTTCCATAGTCCTGGCTTCGATTTGTTTCACAAGAAATTCTTATTCACTCCATAGGAAACTTAAACAGCCTTAACATAACGTCAATACAATGGCTATTCTTTTTCGAAGTCATAAAATATAGCTTGTTTTTTCCCACCCACGTTTGTTTATGTTACACGGCAGACAAACAGGCAATAGGGCCACCTGATGGAAAATGGTCACCGCCGCCTATAGACATCAGTAACACCAGGGGAGTCAACGTGTTACTCGCCTCTGAAGAGACCTCTAATATACCTCTTGAACGATCCCATGCCATAGTCCAAAGGAAACACTGTGGCTGAGAGCTCATTCTACTTCCGAATCGCACATTTGTTTTTGTTGTTAGAATTCGTACTACAAACATTACATTTTTTATTGTATACTTAAAAGCAATAGAATAGGTATCTCACTATTATTAACAGAAATAAAATTCAGACCACTGCCTTTTAGAACAAAGTTCAAATGTCCCGCATTGTAGACGCATTCTTTGATGTCTGCTCCACAGTTGGTAGCAAAAAGCGTTTTAGCGAAAGGGAAAAAGTTCTCGAGCAAAATTGGTTTTGGTACCGAGCTAGATGGAACTATTAACGGCTTTCTCTCAAAGTAATTTACTCTGTACACTTCTGATGGGTTTCAATTGTAGGAAAAAAGAATCCAATTTTATAAAGTGACAACTATTCAAAACGAAACGAGTTCACACAATTTTTATCTGCAAGAGTCTAATTCTGAATTCACTTTATTTCTTTTATTCATTTATAAAATTATATTGCACATAAATATAATTTGCGGACATAAAGCCATTAAGGCTTTATCTTTCAGTTAACCAGTAAAAATTTAGTGCAGAAAGTGAGTTTTAAAATAGATGAGTTATAAAAATAAGTTATGTGCTTAAAATCACACAAATATAAAAAAATATCAGCTTTGCGTTAATGTCCCGGTTGTGCTCTCGAGAACGAGGGCCCGGGCTCCACCTTGACTATAATCCAGGATTTGGCGATCAGGTATTTACAGTGGAGCGGCTACCATCTGACTTCCGTGACCCTGCTACCAGGGGTAACTGACCAGATTGGATCATGGATACAAATTCAATTACCTGAATTTGGAGGTTTCGTCAAGATGTTTTCCCTCACAGTAAGAGCATCGGTTAGAATTCAACTAATGTACATAACTCAGATTGGAATCTGGTACCTCTCGCTTACGAGTTGGATACTCAACCACCCGGCCATCGATGCTCTTACAAAAACGTTTGAAAATAACACAAATTACTTAATTACATTGCTGCTTAAATACCAATAATTTCAATACTGTTTAATCTATAAGTAAAATATTATACATAAACATGATAATTTTAAACATAAATATAATACTTGGAGTGACTACAGTAAGACCTTTTATCTATAAAATTTTCTTTACAAACTTTCCATAAGTAAAATTTAGTAAATTTACTAGCAACACTGTCTCTCACAATTCATTTCGCGCTCAGCCCAAACGAAGAGGGTTAGCCAAATATTTCGCCAGAACCCCGCAATCCGCCGCAAATATCCATCAAACATAGTTCCCAAGCAGCAATAACGAGAAATCCGGCCAAAAGCAAATTCACCATAACTGCCCCCGCGAACTTCCAAATGAATTTTGCTGATGCCATTTTTACGGGTCTCAAAACTTCTCGTGCAAGTTATGAAATTACGTTCGTCTTCGGAACGTGTCAAAGAGGACCTCGTAAACCTAAGTTTGTTTGCTCTCTTTGGGGTAGGGTGACCATGCCTTTATGTAATAGGATTTAGGTGCTTAATACATTAGACAGAAAAATTTCTTTTTGTCTATCCCCGCTTACATCTGCTGCAGTATTGACTTTGTAATAAGCAGAAGATTCTAATATAATGACAAAAAAATTGCTAGGAGAAAATTAATAAGCAGGGGTAAGTATTATATTGCTTTAATAAATTCTTTTGAATTTGTATTGTTCATTGAACGTCGTATTCTACCGGTTGAGCCGTTTCTGTTATCGGGACGGAAAACTGATCTTCAAAAATGCAGGCGAAAACTATTTTAATATTATGCTTAAAATATAATCTTGAAAGGCTTGGAAAATTAAATATACCTAATAATAATTAAGAGTACAACCAATCAGTTCAACGTTAGACTTTCTACATTTATATTACCTACAGAGCTTATAGCTCACAACTGTTTAGGTGCTACTTCATTCCCCGCCGAGCTCTGTATTTTATTGAGTCTTCATTTGGTAAAAGAATGGCAAGCGAATAACCTGCTTTCGTTTAAATGATGCTATTTCCGAATAATACCAACCCACATAATAAGAACTACAAAGATGTCAATGTTTATGTTAGTTATAGTAATTGTTTTGATTGTAATAGGTAAAGTACTAACTAACTATTGTGATGGGACGCTAACAATCCAACTTCATAAAAATTAACCATACTTCTGTCGCAGTCGGTTAAAAACATTGGCGTCGTTCGAACGTTTCAATTTGCTAACATAAGAGGCTAAACACCCACATGTGGCACCTACTTAAAATTCCGGAAACCAAAAGCGATAAATTCCCCAAAACGCAACGAGCTTAATCACAAGGGTCACACTTGGTGAAGCGCGAAAAAAATAAAAGTTCGTATTTCAAAATGTCAAATAAATTCACGCTGAGATATCGATGTAAAGACAATACCAAGAAAACCAACGAGCTAGCCTAAGAATAAAAACTATTATAAAAACAAAGGTTTCAGATATATTTAAATAAATCTGTATCCTAAGTCAATATCAAGTATCGAGGATCAGTATCAAGGGATGATGCGCAGGCGTCGGTTGCTATCCATTACAACCAAAGGACACCAAGCAACACAAGCAACGAAGAACCTTATGTTAATTAGAGTAGATACTAAAATTGTAATTAGTAATTAATTAGTCAACGAGATTAACCAATGGGTAGAGTGTTGACACTTCTTATTTCGAAACGGAGCGAGGCGGCTGGACGAGCAGTGGAGCATTTATTAAGATTAGATCTTGAAGTCTAATAATGTAAAATTATATAATATTTTAACTTTACTTATAAATTAGAGCCAGTGTATAGTTGCAGCCGGCGACAAAAATTAAGTTGATACCTTTTATGTTTATGTAAATGGTTTATGTATTAATTGAATCGATCTGATTAATTACATTGATGAATTTCATCAATTTCCATTAGTATTCTCACTATTAGAGATTTCTATAACATAACTTAAGCAAGATGGAAAGCAAAACATTTAATTTTAACGTAATTATTATGTATGAATTATCTCTGCGTGAGATAATTAGAGCATGGTATTATTTGAACAAAATATACCGAAACCTATGTCTTTCATCATCAAATCAAGTAATTAATATGTTTGATGTATATCTGTATGAGACCATTTTGAGCTATTGTTTGATTAAATTCAACCAAAGCCTATGTATTGTGTTAAACTTTTTAAAATTCGCGCCTTCATGTAATTAGTTCTAAAGCGTTACTGTAGGCCACCAGCCTCTATCATCTCCCGCGCGTTGTGTTGCACCTTATTTAAACTAAATAAAATCTCTGTAATTAACAAGACTATAAGTGTTTTTCGTTAATAATATAACAGGTTATAGCCCAGATTGCCCCCCAAAAAAGAGAAACAGTAATAAAAAGTAAAAATAAAAAAAAGTACAAGTAATTCTAACCTAGTCTAAAACGTGTCGTTGGATTCTTGTATTTTAAACGTTGTTGGACTCAGTAAACACGATTGCTTCAACAAAAAATATCCGGAAACAACTCGTTGGCACTCATCAACAAACTAGTCGGTCGTGATAACTATGTTACTTGGCGCTTTGCGGTTAAAACATACTTAGAACACGAAGACTTATGGGACTGCGTCAAACCGGCCGATGACGCTGAGGTCGATCCTAAACGTGACACAAAGGCGAAAACAAAAATCATTTTACTCGTCGATCCTATAAATTACATACTTATACAAGAAGCCATAACTGCCAAAGAAGTATGGGACAACTTGTCCCGGGCGTTTGATGACTCCGGGCTGACACGCCGAGTAGGACTACTGCGTGATCTCTGCAATACCACGCTTGCTGCATGCGGGAATGTCGAGGATTATGTCAGCAAGATTATGACAACAACACAGAAGCTGCGCAATATTGGGTTCGAGGTAGATGATGAATGGCTTGGAACTTTGCTGCTCTCCGGTCTACCTGAAACATACAAACCAATGATTATTGCCCTAGAAAGCTCTGGTATAAAGATAACCGCTGACTCTGTAAAATAAAAAATTATGCAAGATGTCAAAGCAGATATGGAGTCTACCGCTTTTGCGACTAATCAAAGATTTAACAAGCCTAAAAAAAACTACAAGGGACCACGCTGCTACTCATGTAATAAATATGGCCCCATAAAAGTCCAGACTGCAAAACAAAACCAAAGAAGCTTGAAACGCAAAACAGCTCACATTATGCCGCTGCTTTTATTGCCTCATCTGATTACAATAATGCATGGTACGTAGACTCTGGTGCTTCAGTGCATATGACCACATATATAATGTTAACCTCCTAATGGCTAGCACAAATTCAGCTATCAAATCTATAAAAGTTGCAAATAATAAGACGCTACCTGTTTGTGGCTCAGGGGAATTCGCACTGACTGTGTTGAAGAGAAGAAAATCCTATTTCAAAATGTCTTGCATGTGCCTGAGCTTGCGACAAACCTGCTGTCTGTAAGTCAAATCACAAAGAATGGTGGCCAAGTAAAGGTTGACAGTAATGACTGTAATCATAAACAGTGACAATAAGATAGTGGCTACAGCCTGCTTGATCAATAACATGTAACGGTTGAATGTTCCTGTTATCTTCGCATGCATGTCTGATGTTGATGAGCGAGATACTTTCCAGTGGCACCAGAGGATGGGTCATCTTAACTTCGTGAGTCTGAAGAAAATGACTGAAAACACTGAAGGTCTTAATTTATCTAAAGAGAAAAAGAACTTAACTTGTATAACATGGAAGGAAAGCTAGCTCGCTTACCATTCTAAAGCAGCAGCTCAAAGGCTAAGAGTTTATTGGAACTGGTCCACTCCGACGTATGCGGACCAATGGAAGCAATTTCTCTCGGAGGAGCCAAGTATTTTCTCACTTTCTTGGATGACTACTCTAACAAGGTACATGTTTATATAAGAAGAAACAAGTCTGAAGTTCTGGAAAAATTCACCGAGTTCAAAAATCTAGTAGAAAACCAGTTAAATTGTAAAATTAAAACTCTGAGAACCGATAATGGCTTAGAATATGTCAATAAGGAGATGTCAAGTTTTCTTCAAGGTGCTGGAATAGTCCAGCAGACAACTACACCCTACACACCTCAACAGAATGGTGCATCAGAACGTATGAACAGAACCCTAATAGAGAAAGCAAAGTGTATGCTCCTAAATGCTGAACTACCTAAGCACTATTGGGCAGAAGCAGTTCAGACAGCCGCTTATGTGATAAATATATCTCCTACAAAATCTCTGTCATACAAAATACCTGAGGAGCTGTGGTCCGGTCACAAACCAAATGTCACAAATCAAAGGTTCACCTTCCGAAAGAGAAACGGAGGAAATGGGACCCTAAGGCCCAAATGATGACTTTTATTGGATATTGTGAGCGCACAAAAGGTTACCGATTTATTATACCTAACACAAAGGCTGTAATCAAAAGCAGAGATGCTGTATTTCTTGCGTCTTCTGTGAACAGAAATTGTGTTCCGGTTGGACTTACCAATCCAAGTCCTGAAGTACCCGATGAGACTGATAAAACTGAAGAAACTTCCACCGATGAATCCTTCGATACAGTTACTGAAATTAACACCAACTCTGACAGTGAATACTTGCCGGATGAGAGTTTTGATTCTGAACCTGAAAGAAACATAACATTAAGACCTGAAAATAGAGAAAACAAAAATCAAAATGAAGAAAATTCTTACCTGTGCTGCGACGAGAAACTGTATTCTATTGAAGTACCTGAAACATACAAAGAAGCATTAAATTGAAATCAAGCTGATAAATGAAAGAAAGGAACTGAGGAACTTGAAGCCCATGACAAGAATGGCACGTGGACAAACCCCCCAAGGCAAAAGTGATTGGATGCAAGGGGGTGTTCCGGCTCAAAGAAGAACCAACTGGTCCCCGCTTCAAGACCCGACTCTGTGCGAAAGGATACACACAAACAAAAGGTATAGATTATGAAGAGATATACACACCAACTCTCAGGTATGATTTCATTCGCCTATTATTATCTGAAGCTACCAAACACAAGCTTGATATGGCTCAACTCGACATCAAAACTGCATTCCTCTATGGAGAGCTCGAGGAAATCATAAACATGTCCATACCAGAAGGCATAACCTGCAACCCAAACAAGATATGTAAGCTTTATAAGTCATTGTATGGGTTGAAGCAAGCTCCTAGATGTTGGAACTCAAAATTTGACTCCGTTCTAAAGAAATTTGGCTAAAACAACAGCAAAGCAGATCAATGTGTGTATGTTGGAGAAGTGAACGGATCAAAATGCTATTTTTGTTTATATGTAGACGATGGATTAATATTTTCCAAGGACTAAACTGTAATTAAAGCAATTGTTGATGAGCTACAGATAGAATTTGAAGTTAAAGTTTGTCCACTGAGTAACTTTGTTGGTTTGGAAATTGAGAAACAAGATGAATATATTTTCATACACCAAATGAAATATATTGAACGCTTGCTGAACAAATTTAACTTGAACAATGCCAATCCCAATAGCATCCCAGCCAACCCGCATACAACACTAGAGAAGGGAAACTATGAGCTGGACAAGAACATCCCTTACCGAGAGATAGTTGGGTCGCTGATACATCTAGCAGTTACAGTTAGCCGCCCAGATGTAACGTATGCCGTGAGTCTGGTAAGTCGTTTTGTTAATTGTTACACTGAACTGCACTGGAACGCCGTAAAGAGAATCTTCAAGTATCTGAAAGAAACTAATAACTATGGCCTGTGTTATTCTCCAACATTGGATCCATGTGAGATTATCGGATACAGTGATCCTGACTATGCAAACGACCCTCGTACAAGACGCTCTGTCACTGGCTATGTTTTTATTTAAAATTGTGCAGCAGTTACTTGGTCCAGTCAGAGACAGCAAACTGTGGCTCTGTCCACAACAGAGGCGGAGTTTATGGCAGCCTGTGCTGCCTCAAAAGAGGCCATGTGGGTTAAACAGTTGTTGAGTGATATTGGTAAATTTAAACAAAAATCCGTGTGCTTACATTTGGACAATCAAAGCGCTATAAGTGTTATAAAAAATTGTAACTTTCATAGCGGTGCAAACATATTGACATTACGTTTCACTTTATAAAAGAAAAATATTATGCCAAAGTTATTGGTTTGAAATATGTTTGTAGTGATGATATATTTACAAAATCTTTGTGCAAAATGAAGTTTTGTAACTTAAGAAATATAATTGGAATGTCTGTATCTCCTAAGTCTACTCATTGTAACTCATTTAAACTTTCAGAAATGTTAACCTGCAATTTGATTCAAATGTATTGTTAAATAGTGTGATCTTCTGTGTTCTAAATAACTTGTAACTTTTAAAAGTAAGAGCAGGAGTCTCAACTCTTAATTTCATAATTTGTTTGTTTCTACAATACAAAATGTATAAGTGGTAGTTAACCCTTTGCTGCTTACAGTGCGTTATTATTATGTAAATTATTTTATGAAGGCTTAAATTAGCAGGAGTGTTAAACTTTTTAAAATTTGCGCCTTCATGTAATTAGTTCTAAAGCGTTACTGTAGGTGTCGCTACCAGCCTCTATCATCTCCCGTGCTATGCGTTGTGTTGCACCGTATTTAAACTAAATAAAATCTCTGTAATTAACAAGACTATAAGTGTTTTTCGTTAATAATATAACATATTGTGTAATTCACGTTAACGCTCATCATCACGTTAACTAATCCCTGCGTGATATATTTGTAATATGGTATTATTTGAATAAAATGATACCTAAACCTACCTATGTCTAAAAGGCTATGCTTTGGAGTTTGTAATGTATTTACATTGAAATCATCATCAATAACGAATACTCCCAAAATATATATTGTTTGAGTATGTTCTACCGAAATGTTTGATTAACTATTATTTATTTATAGAACTGTACTAGGTGTTCAGACCCCAATTTATTGACGAAAAGTTCTTTAAGATGGCTTAGATTTTTGCTGTTAACAAGGGTCACAAAGAGCTGTCAAAATCACTGAAACACAAAGCTCACGAAGATAAATTAATTTCTTTCTAAAAACAGTGATTTGACTTTTGTGAATACTTGCCTTTTATAGAGCTACATACAAATATCCTGTGATAGTGTTATAAAAGTGCAAATTACAGAAACAGAGCTAGAAAACTATGTGAAATATCTCTTGTGACATAGTGATTCCGAACTTAATTTTATACTACCCACAATTTCATATTACAATCATTTTAGTCTTGTCATCATGACAGTGACATCTGACAATTGGGATAGTGTTGCCAACTACAAATATAATCTACCATTTTGACAAATAATATCAACATTAAGCCAATGGAGATAACATATGTCTCAAAAGAAAGAACATCAAGTAGTACAAATGGAGGGAAAAAAATTGTACAGCAAGCGTTCCATCCAACCCTGTTTGTACAAAAAACAAGAAGATCATCGCTGAGCAATATTCCCGCAATGGCATCAGAAATCCAGAACGCCGTTGAAGATACTGCCCTCATGGATTCTATTGAACGTGATTAGGACCCTATTCTACAACCTCCACCATGGCAAAGAATACCATCACTGCGTAACCCAAAGCGTAAAAAACCACTAGATTTACATTCAGTTGATATAGTGACATAAAATAGGTTCAGCCAGTTACCAGTACATCCTTCTGATGATGATGACATGAGAAGAACCACTCTAAAGAAAAGAAGCCTAGCAAACTTCCTCCAATAATTTTATATGGAATTGAAGATGTCCTCAAGCTCACTCAACTGTTAGAATTTGCAGCTGAGAAGACCGAATTCACATACAAAGTAATAAACAGAAACCAGTTGAAGATCTGTACTGAAAACATAGAGGTCTATAAAAGCCTGATAACAAAAGTTCGTGAAAATGGACTAATCGGTCATATCTTTAATTAGAAAGATGAACGGTACTATAGAATATTTGTTAAGAACTTGCACCATTATACGCCTCTAAGCGAAATAAAACTTGCTATGGAGAAAACAGGCATAATTGTTCATAGCGAAATTATTAATGTAAAGTTTGGTAAAGATAAAAAACCAACTTCTACATTTTTTTGTTAATTTACTGCCCAGCCCTAACAACAAGGCTGCTAAAAATGTCAAAATAATTTATCAACACTGTTGTCCAATGTCAGAGATGCCAGCAGTACGGTCACACGAAAAAATAACTGCATGCGACCGTATCGATTCGTCAAATGTGCTGAAGCTCATAAAACCTCGTAATGCCTAAAAACCGACAGAAACACACCGGCTCAATGTGCTTTGTGTCTGGGCCCACACCCAGCTAACTATAAAGTCTACAAGGAAAAAGAAGCAAGAAGAGCGAATCATGTACATTTTGCCAAAAAAATACCACCGACAAGACCGAAGATAAAAATAATGAACAACAATTTCCACCTAAAAAGTCGATAGGACAATTACTCCAGAAGCAGTCGGAACAATTTCATCTTATCCTACAACAAATAAGCTCCTTAATAGGACTTATAACTTCACTTATGAATAAATTACAAAAATGACCGCACTGAAAATAGCTACTTGGAACATCAACGGCCTTAGTCCTAATAAACATGAGGTAGAAATATTGTTGCAACAGCATGATTTAGACATTATTCTAATATCAGAAAGCCATTTTACTAAAAATAGTAAGACAACAATTAAAAATTATGACATATATAATACGAACCATCTAGATGGTAAAGCTCATGCGGGGTCAGCTGTGGTTATAAAGTCATCAATAAAGCATTACGAATGCCCACAATTCAGATCGAACCATTTCCAAGCCACGACGGTAGCCATACAGGATAAAATCGGTGAATTGAATGTGTCTTCAGTATATTGTCCTCCTAAACACAAAATTACTGAAGCCCAGTTTGATGAATTGGGGCACACATTGGGGCAACGCTTTATAGCTGGCGGTGATTGGAATTCAAAACACACCAACTGTCGTTGATGGCCTATGTACAACCCATTTTATATTGGGCTCACACGACGGTGAGACCGCTTCATGTGACGCGCGAGACTCCATCGACTAACGCTAGGTTTCATTACACGTAATGAGTGACTAGATCGACCCTAGGATATTGTCATCTGGGGACGTAATGGTCAAGGATAGGACGGGAACCTTGACACTATGTCTGTATCCGGAGGGGTTGCTATTTGTGTATACGGAATAAGAAAGACAAAATAAAAGGACAAATAATTGAAAATTAGTTTATTGTTTTGAAACGTATCCGGAATAAGGAAAAGAGACAAAATCCATTCCCTAATTGAAAATAAGGTTATTTTTAAGAATCGTCGAAAATCGTAGATATTCCTACATTATCGCGCAAAAATTTTCACGAGTTCTATTTTTCATACAGTCAGAGACCATATTGTTTCACTTGCTACTGTCCTCACAAACCTCTCTGCTTTCGAAATGAAATTTTAAACTGGGCGCAAATAACATGGCGTATCTCCTGCGCCTGTTTTTTCGAAACACAAAAAGTATGAAACAAAAATATCTATTTGGTTTTCATACACAAGTGTTGTAAGATATGGATATGCGTGGTGCATGCAGGCAGTGTAAATGGGACAAAGCCTTCCTCTTTCTACCCGCGCGGGGAATCTTTTCCGTCTGACTCGAAAAACAAAAACATACACAAATGCGTAATGCCTCAATGATTATATGTTTTGTATATTGTTTAAAATAACATATCGAAGGAATTACGGCTTCATAAAAAAATACCTGTTTATTTTCTTTTTCCCGTCTTAATTCCAAGATCATTTAAAGGTAAACTAAATTAATTAATCATCATCCCAGCGGTAGGAAAACGATTTTAGCTTTATTGAAAGCGCTTTTCTGCTAGAAACTTTAATTATAATGTAGTGTTTTGGCTTTTTATGAGATGCAATTACCATCTGACCCGTAGTTACCGTTGACAGGTTGTGCCATGGAAAAGATTGATTCGCTACAGCCTCAGCCGTCTTGCTGCAAGGGTGACCGCGAGCAGGTGAGGGTGACATAGTCCCAGAGACTGTGAGTAGGGCCCCGTGTTCCCCCAAAACTAACTACTAACTAAACTAAATCTATAGAATATAGAGAATAATAAAACTCTTACAGCGAGGAAAATATCGTTAGGACACCTGCACATTGAAGCGCAGCATAAACACGGATTCGCAAGGGCAGTGCCAGAATGCCGGCATGACACTTACCACTATGCGGCCCCTCAAGTCGGTTTTGTGGCACCACATTAGGCGTCACCTAAGTTTAGTGCAATCGGGCATAGGTAAGTGTTAAATAACCTAACGGACTGAAAAGTCGAATAATTCCCGACCAAGTTTACTTAAATAAAAAAAATGTCTAAACTACGGTATCGATTTTAATGAAACAAAACTAAGACTCCTTAAACTGGCTTTCAAATAAATAAAACTACATCTAAATAGGTCCATCCATTCGGAACAAACAGTCACAGACAGAAACACAAAGCCACAGATAAACACGTTAAACACCCCTCTTTTTTCGTCGGGGGTTAATCAATGATAATTATGTTTTTTACAGTGAGTCGTCGATACTTTATTTCTTTCGTCATTATTTCAATATAAGTAAGATATTTTAACTCAGTTGTGCGCGCGGCCCTATGTGTGGGTAAACCTTGTACATATACAGACACGTCACAATGACGCCACGCCATTGGCACGCCAAGTGGTCGCGTCACTGCCACATAAATGAAAGCTGTATATTTACAAGCGCACGCACACATAGCGCCGCGCGCACAACTGAGTAGAACTATCATTTGAAACAAATTATCTCCCTTTATATATTCTAACTGTTGCGAACCTTTTGAACGTAAACCTAGGTATTATAAAACTTCTAAAACAACAAAAGTCTCAGATCAAAGCTGCCCTGACTGGATGGATTTCTTTGTTTCGAATTGCTACAATGGATAAATCTCTCAAAAGTCTAGAAATAGACCTCGCTATTGGCTTATCGACTGAAAGCAGATTGCGAATTCAGTCTAGGTAAGCTAGATTCTAAGCCCTGGCGAGTCGATATTCTGGATTTGAAACAGTACGTAAAGCTTTACTTCATTCTAAACCTATGTTCTTTGACAAATTTGGAACGCTTTTGTATTAACAAAAGTGAACTCGATATTTCAGCCGAACATTATTTTCTTTAAACCATCGATTACTTAACTCAATAAACACTTTGACACTTCTATTATTAGCAAGGACATCAAGGTTGACAACACCACAGTAAACAGTGATTTATTTGGGTGTTAATCCAAAATCAAAAGTTGTAACAAACACAAATATTGTGGTTCAAAAACTTGTAGCCCCAGAGTAATTTAGAACTTTCCTTGATAGAATTACAACTTTCATTTTCAATATAACTGGCTGAGACTAAAGTACACGAGGTTATGCAGCCTGGCGGTCCAGGGTTTATTGCCCGTCTGTGACAAGTTTTTGTACAGACACTGTAAGATTAATTGATGTTTTCCCAGTAGAATGGCGTGATGGATTGTGATAAAGATATTTTAGTGACGTTCGCTGGCCCCGGCTATTTTGAAGGGTGTTTGCTAGTTTGTGTTGTTTATTTAAGTTGTGATTAAAGTAGACTCAGCAAGATGTTTCTAATACATAAATTGTAGATATTACGTTTGACAATTACTTATAACTTTTCATCCGATGGGTTGTTTGCTTGTTTGTGACTAAGTAAGTAGTATGTATAAAACACCGCCACAGGATTTGCATCCACGGATAATGTGATCATATTTTATTAGCCACGTCACACGCTTTCCTATTATAATATGCCTGTGCTTTTAGACTGTGGGGCGCCGTAGGTAATCCTACGTTATCGAGTAGAAGAAAAATTCCTTTGTAGCGAGAATATAGGTTTAGGAGACCCATAAAACGTTGGTCTCCGTGCACAACTTGTAGAATTTTCTGTCGGAAAGTTTATATTACAATACCTATAATAGAGTAAACCTAAGCCCGTGCGAAGCAGGGGCGGGTCGCTAGTAGTAAATATCAAAAAGAGAGTACTACAGGTAGAGTAGCAAAACTGAAGTGGCAATATTCAGGCCACATAGCTCTCTGAACCAATGGACGATGGGGCGGAAAGATTCTCAAGTGGCGATAACGTATAAGTGCAGCGGTAGGACGGCGATAGACGAGATGTAAGGACGACCTTGTATGATTGTAAGGAAGCGATGGACGTAAAAGGTGTTTAAGGAGTGGAGATTGACAATGTATAAGCGCAGCCGTGTGGCCGTGTGGTGTCCGGCAGAGTAGAATAGCACCAACCCCTTACATTCATGGGTGTCCTACAAGGCGACTAATGTTTTCGAGGCAAAAGATCAAGAGTCCCCGTAGTCTGGAAAATGGGCAGCAGCATTTTCCATTATTATATTTAAACACAGCGAACTCCAACCCGCCTGCAAAGCGTAGAGATTATGGCAATAACTTCCCCTTTCGTGGGAGAGGCCCTAAGTCCTGCAGTGGACTGTTACGCGCTGTGATGATGAAGCGCAGCGATAGGACGGCAATGGACGAGATGGAGGGACGACCTTGTAATGATCGTAATTAGCCGATTGATGTAAAAGGTGTTTAATGCGTGGAGATTGACAACGTATAAGCGCAGCTGTAGGACGGCGATAGACGAGATGGAGGGACGACCTTGTAATAATCGTAAGGAGCCGATGGATGTAAAAAGTGTTTAACACGTGGAGATTGACCGTAAAGAAATAAATAATCATCTTGGCGTCAATATCCCGTTCGTGTTCTTACGCGCAATAGCTTTGATTTGACAGATCAGGTAATTACAGTACAGCGACTGTCGTCGATCTCTGTGCCCCAAAGAAGATCCATCAGACCAGATTGGATCATATTTATACATTCAGTCGCCTGAATGTTCCAGTTTCGTCACGATGTTTAACCTCAACTTCAAGAGCATCAGTTAGTGTTCAACTAATGTACATACATGAAAAAGTCATTGGTATACGGCGGCACTGCGACCCAATTTCTCGTTCGCTACCTATCTTGTTCACACTTGTGCTAAGTTGCTAGAGATAGAATAGACCAGCTTTTGAAGGCGAGCGCTCGCGTAGTTGCGAGCGGTTTGAAAAACAGGGCCTTTGGGGATCGAACTCGGTACTTCTCGCTTA
Source organism: Blastobasis adustella (assembly GCA_907269095.1). NCBI lineage: Eukaryota > Metazoa > Arthropoda > Insecta > Lepidoptera > Blastobasidae > Blastobasis > Blastobasis adustella. Next base: position 10,193,630 of record OU026117.1, on the reverse strand, counting down.
CGAGTTGGACCCGTTAGCACCCACAACTGACTCGTGGAGATTATGATTATGATATATTATAGGCGATAGTTTCCACGTTCCATTTGGCGGCCTATTTGCTAGTTCATCACTAAGGTTGTACGCACGTATTAAAATAAATAATTGGTAAGTAAGAGAACCTGCTAATCTCTGGGTGTTAGCTTTTATAGGGGTCCGTAGTAAGAAATGCGCCAGGGCCGTGTCCGGCCGTCCGTCGCTAGGCCATAACGTTTTAGTAACAATAAACCCACTGAGAGAGGGTTAGGATCAACACTGACCTTCTGTTTAGTGTTGCTAGCTCAATATAGTAAGGTTGGCCTTGGTAGGTTTGACAGCTTATAATTATTTGAATTTTGACGATCTGAGTGGTTCAGTTGGTCTGCCACGCAGAGCCGGGTGCGATTCTCGGCCAGGCAGAAATTGAAATGATGAATTTTAACTTCTGTTACGGGTCTGGATGTTACATGTATTTAAAAAATATATAAGTAGTTTATCAGTTTTCTGGCACGCGTAACATGAGCTTCGCTTTGGGGCTAGATAGCGCTGTGTGCATTAATTGTGCAAGCATATTTATTTATCTATTATTTATTTTATTAATTGTGAATAATCTCCATTAGGTGAATAATAACCGTATTAATGAATAGAATATTAATAAAAATGTGATGTTACACATCGACCGACTAGTATTAAACTTTTTAAATCCACTTCATTACCTAATATTTTTTCTCAGCAATCCAGACTTAGCCTAAGAATGACATAAACACAAATTTTTATTACAATATTAAACAACTTAATGTACAATAAGCACTCACAATAAAATAACACTTAAAATATACGCTTTCACTTTTGGCACAACAATTAACGGCATTAGGTGGAATTCGCAAACTGGCGCTGGCAACACAGTCAGAGTTAACCCTTTAAACAGAGCGGGGATTCTAATCTCATTCCGCTTTCTGGCGGAATTACAGCCGTAATTAAATAAATCAGGGATAATTACAGCGCCCCCAGATATTGCACGGGTGGGGCTACTTCACGTTGACACGAAACGCGTTTGGGCAAAATTACGTAGATACAAGTGCTACACGCCCTCCGAGGCTATGTCCTCCCCTTTAGTGGGAGACGCCCTAAGTCCTACAGTGGACTGCTGCGGGCTGAGATGATGAAGTGCTACATGATACAAGGTCCAAAACGGTGGCATTGACAGTTATTATTTAATAAATTTGTTGAACCAGAAAAATTTTTTGACGAACAAATCTACCACATTTGAATAATAATAATAAAAGTGATAACTGCGTGTTTTATGTAAATTTAGTTGAATAACAAATAGAATGATCATCTATTAATACAATCAAATTAAGTTTGGTTATGAAATAAAGAAAATACCCATAAGTAGCAATTTATTATTAATTTATTAGGTACCACGTAACATGCCTTTCAATTTGAAATCCACTGTTGCCTTTTTCTACAGCCTAACATCCAGTATAAGATGGATAACCAGTCCGTTAGTCTAGTAGCATTGTGGCATGACCTTCAAGCAACCTCCAGTTGATAAGCAAATAATCAAACCTTGAACCAATTGAACCTCTTATGGACTGCTTAGCAGCTTTAGAAAAGTAGATATATTTAATTTGCCGAAGCAGATATATCCGAAACGAAAACCGCCCAGAAGTAGACTACCAAACAGTTTCGGCTTAGTAATTGTATTCTTTGATCTTTTAACTTTGATTCCGTATTCTGACGATCTGTTAATTACTCCCAATTGAATACACTGTTTTTAAAGCCCATTTCATTTTGTATGTTTTTTAATTAACACAAGAGGTTCTGAAGTGAAATACTATACGTACGTTTTTCTTTCATAATGAATATCTCATTACGTCATATAATCTGAAAACGTTAATTTAACGAACTCGCGTTGAATTGCGTATACAAAACGACTTTTTAAGAAGGAATTGTGTTAATTCTATCTGATTATTGTATGAAGCGAGTAACCCCATACGTTTTTTGTGCTTCAAAAAATATAAAGAGTACCTAGATTTTTGGGAAGGCAGTTGGCGTGTTTTGCTTGATATATTGATGATGATGATGATAGAAGATGCACCAAATATCCCTGATGAGACTGTAGCTACAAAGGATTTTTTTCTTAAAGTGGTCATGCATTTATGCTCTTTTGTTGTACCTATTCGATTTTCAAGTTCGATTGCGGTTCACGTCCGGGTTCTTTAAACATTGCTTTGGCGTATAGACTGGCCAAGAAGACTTGAGATAGTCCTATCAACTGTTTAATATAGTCCGAGGAGTCCTCCTCGGCGATGGTATCCGAGATGGATACCATCGCCATATATATTTCACATATACTTTGTATTTTCCGGGTTTTAAATTAATAAAAAATAGGCGTAGGTAATACAAATCTTAAATCCCGAGCAACTTTGGAACGATATATTTTAACGAAAATCTGACAAATCACAGACATTTAAATATATTGGGTATTAAAACTCGTCTACAAAATTAATTTGGCTTTGATTGGTTGATATTCAAATTATGATCAAACTGCGTTTGTATGGAGCGCGTTCGGGGGACACTCCTCTTAAATAACCTAACCGTAGGTAATCCTACGTCATCAAGTACAAGAAAAATTCCACTTTGTAAAAATTCAAAATTACTCTATTGAGTAGGATATTACATATCTCTTTCAATCGTCAAAAGAGGAGGGGGTAGGAAATTAGGAAGGAAACACACAGTGACATGTTGGCGGCCCCATGGCTGCAGCACATCCACCCACCGCCGACATCGCCTGGACCATGTCCGACAATACCAGACAGATCCGGTCAGCGCCCGACAATGCCAAGCAAAGCCGGTCCTCGCCCGACATAATATATAGTAATAGTAGACGTGACAAAAAAAAAAGTGACATTATTGTGGCTGAAAAGCAAAACTGCAAGAGAATGTGAGGCACCCTGGTTATTTTTGTTAGTATTATCGCTACGAAAAGAATGAAGTTTGGATCACTAAAAATTTTTTTTGCTTGTCTCTGCACGGGCAGACCGACGATTTATGGGTCTCCTAAACGTCTACTAACAAAACAAAGTGGAATTTTTCTTTTACTCGATGACGTAGGATAACCTACGGAACCCTCTATAACGTGCAACCTCAAAGCCGAGTGTATAATATAATAATAATAATAATAATATTTATTAGCCAAATAATACAACAACAACACAACATAACAGTACAACAAATCTCTTAATTACTATGTGTGTATGTTTGATTAATAATTATACATCAATAACAATTTGATTGAGATCCGATACCGATATTCCGATACGTCAATGGGTGTATTAATTTGAAGACATATCCGGGATATAACATTACCAACTAAATTACACTGTCAGTGTATCTATTGTTGGAACGCCGGAGGTGAGAGGCAGAGTGCTCTGTATTAGTATGCCTTCTACAAAGCGATGCGCGTCTCAACTGCGATACACTAGCTTACTTAACTACGTCACACCGACACAAGCCGGTAAAAAGACGCTTTAAACTTTAAGTAATATGTTTTTAAACGATTAAATTTTTCTGTTAGTATTAGATACCAGCACCTTGAATGAGCCTGTCCTTCTTTGAAAATCGTTTCGTGATAGCGCTTTTGATAGCCAGTAGTACGCCAATATCTAAAGTTCTTCAAAGGCTTTTAAATTGTTTTGGAACTCCATGCAAAATGACAGACGAAATTTAATTTATTAAATACTTATTGTAATTTGAAGTGTAACATAACGTCAATCACTTCTCATGTGTCACGTCATTAATGTCATTTAATTCTAGGATAAATCCATTCGTGCTGTTACAATTAAATATGTTAGAAAAATTGTTTTTGTCCCATCAAAGAAAATTTGTCCAGATGCTAAGGTCACTCCGTATTCATATCGTTATAAACTTAACTTTCTACTTAAATATAGCTTAATATTACAATAGTCGTAGGTAACTCTTGTTTATGTGAGTGATCCTGTACGAGTATGAGCAGGCAGTTTATGTTCTGCTTATGATTGTATTCTTTTTATATCTTTATGTTTTCTTGTATCTTTTTCAATGTTGTGTTGTTAATAAATGTTCTTTCTTTCTTTCTAAAAGCGATATGCAGCATTTTATTGGCTCCAATTCACAAATAGCTCCAAAAAGAGCCAGGTTCCTTTACCGGCAGAATTATCTGTATTTCTTCTCTAATGTTGCTTTGAGTATGCACTGGAATCACAGCCCACTTATAATAGTAGTTAACGGTGTTACAAAAATCGTACAAATAGCTTTAGAGCCCACGTAAGTAACCCTATTATGGGTAATGGGTCTTACCTACGTCACGCTAAGCTATTTACCTAAAACATCACGTCTATCTATGTGACTATTGTATTGTTTTAAAAAGTTCTCAAATGTGTATAGCTTAAGGTAATTACATCCACTAGCGTATATACGCCGAAGACCGTTAGAAACCGCATTTTAGATAGTAGGTACTTCATTCGAATATTCTACATTCGTTCTCTCCTTGAAAAAATAATCGTAAGATCTTCCAATTTAAATGCAGTCAAAACCAAATAATTCCTTAGTCAACTAATCTCCAATCATTGACGGTCTCCCCGTAGCGGCACCGTGAACCGCGAACGGCACGTAGGAATTCGACCAATTTCATCGTCAAACACCGAACACAGAACGTTCCATTTAGAATGTGATCTCCCTTTCCCCATTTTTCCCGGGCCACTTGAAAATTTTCATAATAGGAGGTATGATTGAAAAAGTTTTTTTGTTACAATCCGTAGGCTCTCCCTCCCTTCCACTGATTAATGGAAAATTTGCCAAACGAAACGGGAAACGGTTTTCTATAACTGAAAAGTTTTATTTGATGTAATTGCTAGGCTGAAATTTCCAATCTTGCTTTTTAATTTGGAATTGGGAGTACCCGTACTCCTTTATTTTCTGTATTATTATCGTGTTTTTAGTAGGTACATTTTCAAATATGCTAATAATAAGTATAGATTGGGACCTAATATTAACTGTATGTGTAAGGCCGCGGGCACAAAGTCAGCGGGCGCGGGGTGGGGCGGTGGCGGTGGCGGCGCGGGAAGCGGCGCGTTCTATTGTATAGAACTGTACTATTTATATGGAACTGGGCACGATGGCAACGGCGCGGCAGCGGCGCGGTGAGCGTACGAGCCAAGCAGTGATCGCGCGTCTGCGTATTATGCGCATAGTTGATCAACCTTTATTTTATTTTATTTATTTATTTAATTTATTTATTATTAAATGCTTACAGTTGTATTTACGTTATGCGTAAAGACTTACAGTTGAGAAACCAAAACGTCTGGAGAGCCATTATTTACATTGATAGACCCACTAAAATTTAGTCCCAGGTTCTACCTGAATGACCAGTTATGTAACTTGTTTAAGAACTGGTTATCTGTGTAGAGCAAAGGGTTTCAAAATGCCCGCGGACGTGGTGGAACATATTAATATTATTATATTTCAGATATTTCGTTAGCAAACAAAGATAAATCTCTCACAACACAACACTACGCTGCGTGAGTGCCTCGCGATTTGAACTGGCTTAGTGACCGGAGGGCTGAGTGTAAGTTTTACTTCAATTTTAATGTACTATTGCGTTTACGTTTACGTGGTATTTTGTATTAAGAATAACTTCATTTACGTATCACTAGATGGCGCTATAAATTTCTTCATACTAATTTAAACGTAAACGCAAACGCGATAGTAAAGTAAAATCGAAGCAAAACTTATACTCAGCCACTTTTTTTTTACGCTGAGTTCGTGCCCGCGGCCGGAACGCTATCGCTACCTCATAATGACTGTTCTCTGTGATTCAAATTAAAAAACTCAACATTACTCAATCTCTCGTACCGGATTGAGACCACTTTAACTATCGCATTAACGCCTCTGTCTGGTCGGTCCTTAATTGAAAAGTATAATAAAAGCTGTTCCATATAATTATATAATTTTATAATTCATCCATTTTTTTATTACCTCCTACATAAAAATACCGTTTAAAAAACTTAAGCCTAATGGGGAATGAAATCACTACAAGGAAAAAAGGAGAAAGTATTAGCTAAGTATAAATTTTTTCGCTCCCAAAGCCAAGTAAATTAATTATTTTCCTTTTGTGTTAGAGGAAACAATGGGAATTGTTAATGAATGTCGGCAATTCTCGTTTCTTTTTTATCTTTTTTTTCTTCTTCTTCTGGCATTATTGAATGGAGCTACAATTTCTTAGAGGAGCTCGCTTGAAACTCTTTCTGTTATATTTTCTTTTGTTTACCAATATCTAAGCAATATTCTCGATGACCTCTGAAGAGTCTGTACTCTTTTGCAAGCTCATTTCCTTATCTAAATTACATCAGAGTCTAAAGCCGAAAGTCTTTTTAAGTGTAAGTTGTCCATATCAGAATGCTCCAAGTCAGTCAATGTGCAGTTTCTATAATAAAATTAAATTTATTAGATGAAATTAAATTTGGCTTTTCTTGCAGGGCCAATGGCTTGATAAGGCGTAAAAATTCTCGAATAATGACCACGTGCTGACAAGCAAAGGATGGTTCTCCATATGACGAACCAAACTGATTGCACAGGTCGATGAGAGCCAATGGTTGCAGGGAAGTAGATACAAGTTGAGCGGATTATAAATAGTTAACATCATAATCGTATCGTATCTCTTAAACCGGAGAAGATATATCCGCTAGAACACTGTGATTTTGGAATGTCTGATAAGGTCATTCGTCACCCGGGTAAACCTTTCGTCACTCCTAATCAGGCACATATATCATTGCATTTGACATTTTTTTCAAATCCATGTAACTTAGGCATTTCCAAATGGATTATAAAAACATTTCACTGACTGATTTTTTCTACCATATCATTGATCCTTATTGGATACGCTCAAGCAATCATAATAATAGCTTCGCTTAATTTAGGACTAGTTGGTGCTAAGCGAATTGTCAAAGGCTAGGGATCGTTCACAGTACGATGAGTTAAATAAAGCAAGAGGACTGCAACTGATCCACTTGTGAACATGATAGAAGGTATGATAACGTACAGTAAAATTACTTAATTACAGCTGAGATAATACTTAAATCCTCCAAACTTTCTTTCCTCCGTGTAGTATTCATTTAGAAATATTCGAGTGGGTTCAACATTTCTTGGCAGGAAATATCAGATGAATTGCTAATGATAGGTACGTTTCTTTTGATAAACTTTTAGACCGAGACGCTTTGTCGGGAGAGTTTAAGTAGTTTCGGAGATAATGGCGTAGATCTCAGACAGACCTTCGTCCAGAGAGAAAAATGAGAGTGAAACAGACAAAGTACTAAAATAAGAATGTATAAAAAATAAGTTCGCTACATTTGTAGCTTTGTATTCATAAACATCAAGAGCCAGAAAAATATCTAGTCGGCTTGTATGTAATTTTACAGATTTTAATTGGGTTGATTGAACTTACTGAATGGTGGACTTAGCGTTTTAGCAGTAAAATATTTCAATTAAGTTTTAATCTTGTTGAAGTGTATTTTATTAGAAATCAATTTACTTTTGTGATATTCCGTAGCGTAGTAAACCCTCCATTTCAACATCTACTTTGAGCTACAACTGGAGCTGCAAGTGTAGCAGTCAGCTTTGCGCCAAAGTCTTAATCCGTAATATTTCCCCATTTATCCACCAACGACAAGCAAATATCCGGCTTGTAAATTAACAGATAATCTCCATAGCATAGCTTGCCAGCGCCTGTAATTACCGCAAGCTTCGTTTGGGAACTGGGTCATGACACAGACCTTCTAGTCTAGCTTGGGTGCTGTCTTGTTAACGTTCAAAAATCTCAAATTGGAAATAATTAAGGATTACAGTGTCTTGTATAAAAACCAAATTGGTTTAAATTGTTCAGTTTAAGACATTAGTCGCCTTGTACGACATCCAAAGTCGACGGCGTTGATGCAAAATTCTACTATGCCGTACACCACATACTCAGTCAGTACACAGTCCTTGATGAGAGAAATCAGCAAGTATAATAATCACCTTGACGTGAATAGCCCGGCTGTGTTCAGTCGCCTGAACGTGCAGGTTTGCGTGCAGGTCGCGATGGTTTACCTGACCGAGAGCTTAGTGTTCAACTAATGTATATATTATGGACTAAGTGATTAATCCGGGCATTATTCATAATACCCGAGCAATATGAATAATGACAAGTCATTAGTCAAGTCAAGTCAAGTCAATTAGGCAACAAATTGATCTGCGTGCACTCCAAATTGTTGGGTTTATAAATAATGCCCTGTTAATCATATTGCCCATAACATTTATAACTCAGAAAAAGTCATTGGTATAACGCTAACCCGTTAGTTGTTAGGCCACCGACGCTCTGAGAGAAATCAATCAGCAAATATGAATGAAGAAAAATCTACAAAAGCATATTTTAGCTACACAGTCGAAAAATCATTTTTGAGCAATCCTAATAGGCTTATGATGATATCTTTGTTGAGTTGGCGACCGGCGCGAGATCGTCCCGGCCCACCGGCTTTTAACCTTGCACGTAAAATCCGCATTTTTTACATTTAGCCTCGGATTTCGTTCCCATTTGGTACAAGTATAGGGGATGTATGGGATGGATACATGGAATTTGTTGAGTATGTTATTAACTTTACGTGTTGTGCCGAGGGAGGGGTTATGACTATCAGTTATGCGCTAATTACACACAGGCAAGAGACATTTCATCTGACAACAAAACCGCAGGTGAGTGACAATGCACCTGCGCATCTACATTGCTGTTACCTACATGCACACTTAGCCCGGCTTGCACCAAATTCTTAAACACGTTTAATTATGTCGTTTTACGTATTTTTGTATGCAGGTTTTTGCTTAAGTATCAACTTAAATGCGTTTTAGAATAAATCGTAGGTGTCATGGGCGACAGTTTTAGCTTACTATCTGTGGGCTGTTTACTCGTCTGGCACTGGAGTGTTTTTAACCCCCGACGAAAAAAGAGGGGTGTTGTAAGTTTAACGTATCTGGCTGTGGCATTATAGCTCCCAAACCGATTTTTTTAAATAGAAAGCCTGTTTAATTGAGATAGTTCTTAACTTTTATTGATTAAAATCGGCTCTGTAGTTTAGAAAGTAAAAAAATAAAATAATCATCTTGGCGTTAATGTCCCGGTAGTGCTCTCGAGAACGAGGGCCTGAGTCCGCCTTGACCATGATCCAGGATTTGGCAGGTCAGGTAATTACAGTGGAGCGACTGCCATCTGACCTCCATGACCCTGCTACCAGGGGAACCTGACCAGATTGGATCATGGTTACTCATCCAGTCGTCTGAATGTGCAGGTTTCATCACGATGTTTTCCCTCTTTAGTTTAGAAAGTAATTTAGTTTAAGTAAGCTTAGTCGGGTCGGTCTTTTTCTGTCGGTAAGGTTATAAATAGTTCCCTATAGTAATAAACTTGCCCTTTTATTGCGTCTGGCAAATGACGTGGCCACGGAAAGGTTGTACCTAAAATATGTTTTGATAAAAACGAATATTACCAAAATTAAAGCCGCTACTGTCCAGCCTACTAGCATTGTGTCTACTCAGATTCTAACATTGCCTCGAATATGCGGCACATTGAAAATAATGCCGCTTAGATCCAAACAGAAACCAGCCTCGTCCATTCAGCTTAAAGTTCAAAATGTCTTGTGCCGTTTTTTGTTAAATCTTCCATTCAAGATCTCGAGAAGTGAAAGCATTTTGAGGGAACTGTTTTCCTCTTATTTCTTTGGGGGTGCCCGGTTTTTTAAATGTTTAGCTTAATGACGGTGTCGGTTCAGGTATAGGTATATTCAAGTGAAAACAGTTGGTTTTTATTGTGCTCATCTCGAGCGTATTGTTAAGTGGAATATATTATTTTGACAAATAAATACCTATAGTATTATTATAACTAGTTCCTTTTCTTGCCACAGAACAACTCCTTATATAAAGCTGGTTGCTACTGGTCAAATATTTTTTTTTGAGGTACTGCAGTAAAAGATACTCAGATATTTGTGTTCTGAACTTTTTCAACGAATTCAACAAGTTTTTAGCTAAAAGCAAGATTTACTTAACTGTACAGTTTATTCCAGTTACACTTTACATAACTGTATGTAGGTACTTGTACGTTATACACAAATATCTAGAATTAAAACTCATGATTTCGTATATAATTTGTTAAGCCTCAGGCGCTGCCCTAATTGGCAATGGTCGTGCGACCATGGTCGTACGGCGGACGTCGCTCAACCAATAGGAGACCTCAAAACCGCCCGTCGCACGGCTAATTAGGACAACGCCTGATGATGGTGGTTAAGCCTGTACTGACCTTTTTATTTTCAATTCGTCAAATACCTACTTTTTTTTTGATTCGCTAAGCGAATAAATATTTGCAATTTGCCAAAGCATTACATGGTTCTGATTTGTCAAGCCTGTATAAATTTCAAATTAGGAAAGTTAACAATAAGTTGTAATTCTACATATTGTTTTCAAAAAGTTCTATGTTATTTTTTTCATCAATTATTTTTCTTCGAAAGCTATATAATTTTATTATCATCATTATAAAAATAAGAGTTGGAGTCTCTTGTCTATGGAGCAATCGTCATTTTTCTTTCCTATCTGCTAATCTCCAATACCTAATCTAGAAGTTCCGCACTCTCTGACCATCCAGAAAAAAGGGGTTGCAACGTGTTTGGGACACGTAAACTATAATAAGACCACGCTAAGTCCGAATCACTTATTAAAAAAAAAAATCTCTGTATGGCAACTTATGACAGGTTTTTTAAAAGTAATAGAAAGTCATTCACAAAGTCATAACAAACAATTTGATTTCTGGAGGATTGTTTAGTTTCGTTAGTTATGAAAAATATTATTAAATAATGGGCAAAACAGTTGAAAAGGAAGTGAGAGTGATAATTTTCAGCATGATTAATAATTTAGTAAAACTAAAAGTACAAGTTGAAGCCAAATATCTGACTGTTTACATGAAGGACTGACAAGGACAGATTATCCCCAGATTATTGCCATTTCCACATTTTATAATTTCTACTACTGTCAGTCGATTCGGACTAAGCGTGGTCCTATTATATTATAATTTTATTATTTTTAAGATTTTTTATTACGAATGTACTGAACTTGTCAGGTTATGCGTAGGCAGACAAAAGTGTTGTGATCCTAATAAACCACTACACTTGCCACAAAGTGCATATTTCGTGTACTCGATGGCTCAAAAAGTGCCCTTATAGTGTCTAGATAAGTATTTAATCTAAAATCATACAATGTTAATGACTTTTTTAATGTTTTTCTTGGTCTCTGGTTATGGTAGTAAAATTCCCCCTTTCATTAGCAATGGATATAATTTTGAGTCCTAAGAAATAATACGGTTACTCTACCTGGCTAAATTCAGTGAAATAGAGAATTAAGACGATATCCTTGTGAGTTACTTATGTTATGAAATGTGTGATTATGTTTGGTAATTTTCATGGATAAATAAATAAATCTAATCTAATCTAATAAATTCAGATGCAAAATGCGTGAGCTTAAGTCAAAGTGAAATGTACTGGCTCATAGATTAAAGTCCATTTTTGTATCACTTATATTATGTTTCCCGTCGCTTCGCTTTCAAAAGGCGTGATACAGAAACGGACCTTATTTTATAACATTTTGAGTTGCTCTCACGATTTTGCTTCTAATTTAGACGACTAAATTTAGCCAAATGTAATAAGCGCATAAGCGAAAATCCTCGCCACAGTATTTCGGTTTCGACTTACAGCCGGAGAACAAAGCGTGTGTTCCTCACGCTTGGCATCGCCACTAAAAGGCTGGTTATATAAAAGTGCTGTGACGTCAAAAACTGAAAAGTTTTTGATTCGCCGGGCCGCGCGGGCAGCAGCCGGCCCCGCGGAAGGAATATTAATGAATTGCCAGCCGACCGCACGCGGGTCTAGGCAAGCGCGGGCGCTCCACTCCAACGGTTGAGGTTCTGTATATACAAACTAAAGTTAGGTAGGCAGAAACCACAAAATTTCACTTGCCATGGCGCTCAAAGCGAAAGATACGGGTTCGAACCGTCCAAGTACCTACCAAGACGTTCAGTAGAAGGAAATTCGTACATTAACTTGTTACTACCTGTCAATGTACGAATTTATTTCTACTGAACGTCATTGCTATAGTTGAACTCTAATCGATATTCTCATGTTGAGGGAAATCATCGTGATGAATCCTGCACATCCAGGCAACTGAATGTGTAACCATGATCCACTGGTCAGGTGGAAGTCGCTCCACTGTACCTAGTTACCTGATATGCAATCGTAGTATAATAATAATAATAAATATTCGTGGACAAATTCACACAGCGCCATCTAGCCCCAAACTAAGCAAAGCTTGTGCGATGGGTGCTAAATAACTGATAAACTACTTAAATACTATTTTTACATACATATTTATTATACATAGAACACCCAGACCCGTAACAGAAATTAAAACTCATCATTTCAATTTCTGCCCGGCCAGGAATCGAACCCGGGACCTCTTGTGTGGCAGACCGGCATGTTGACCACTGAACCACTCAGGTCGTCTAGATCATGATATGGTCATGGTCTATAGATCATGGTCAAGGCGGTCCCCGGGTCCTCATGCACAACCGGGACATTAACCAAAAGGTTTTTTTCGCCCTCTCTAGGATACAGCATAACATACTATGTAAAGTAAGTTAAGTAGGTAAATATAAGTGACAAAAACCATAATTTTAGGTTTCACAAACCATTAAATTCAGTAGTTTTTACGTAATGGTAAATAAGTAAGTAAAAAATTCCTCATCGCACACATATTACCAAACAATATACAAGAATCAGCATAATATATATGTGCGCAAATAGGCCAGAATGACACACAAATACAAATAATAATAATAATGGTAAATAGTGATATAATGACATACAAAATTTCTCATTCATAAGAGGTATATATTTTTTACTCTATGCTAACATCCTTGTTCAGTTTAGTACATAGATAAATTTAGATTAATTTTATTAAATAGATAATAAAATATATTGATTTAACATAGGTAGTATAATTTTATTTTACAGTATGATAATAAAAATAAATGACCGTATAGAGCTTTACGCCATCGGACCCTGATTTGGAACACACATCACAGAACGTTACAAGATAGAAAAAAGAACACAAATGCACGAGGATACACGCGCACTGATATCGACACGTTTGATTTCATGCATATTTATATGAAAAGAGTGAGATTGGCTCCCAAATATTTTGTACCCGGATGTGATGTTCACGGATAATGGACACGCGACCAATTTCATTAAATCGAAACATGGACAACCCTTGATACCTAATAGCTGTCGCTTTTTGGCGAAATTTGGTCGCAATCCATGGAGCACGCAGAATATCGTCCAGGCAGAATAAAGAAAATTAATAATAAATAAATATGCTTGGACAATTTAGACAGCGCCATCTAGTCCTAAGTAAGCAAAGCTTGTGTTGTGGGTGCTAGATAACTGATAAATTACTAAATACATTTATTTTACATTATAATACCCGTAACAGAAATAAAAATTCACCATTTTAATTTCTGCTCGGCCGGGAATCGAACCCGAGACCTCTGCGCGGCAGACCGGCATGTTAATCAACTGGACCATTCAGGTCAGGTCGCAGGTCAATAGATTCAAAGCATAATTATCATCGTGTTGATGCAATGGTCATAGGAGAAAATGGTCGCAGCCCATGGAGCACGCCGAGAGCGAATGGATGGTAGCTATCGAGGAAACTAATCGATCTGACGTAACCCATTACCATAACGTTTGATGGTGTACTAGCTGCAGTCCAGATGGCTCCGAACTGTAAAACTCCAAAGAGTGATGGACTGCTTCGTTATTGGCTAAAGATGTCGTTCTGATGGATCGGGTAAAGGGAATGAAAACATATGAAATCGAATCATATGAAATCCTCAATGGAAGCCTCAATGGCTTTAAGTCCGCCAATTGCTGTAATTTGTGCAATAAAGTTTTTAAATAAATAAATAATAAATGAAAAGATTAAGGATCTGGCCCTGGCACACGAGATTACTGATGTATGGCAAGTGAGGTCCAGGGCCGACCCAGGGTCGGTGGCTTAATAGTTAAGGACTCCGACTTGTAAGCGAGAAGTACCGGGTTTGAACCCCAATGCTGCCATTTCCCAATTACCATCAACACGAACCGCTGCTCTGATAATGCATCGATTTCTGATGAAAACATCGTGATGAAACCTTCAAATTCAGGTAAGGTTTACCTATTAACAAGGTCACGGAGGTCAGATAGCAATCGCTCCACTGTACCTAATTACCTGATCTGCAATCGTAGATCATAGTCAAGGCGATCCCCGAGCCCTCATGGGCGAGAGCACAACCAGGATATTGACGCCAAGGTGATTATTAGTTAAATAACTTCTTGATTAAATTACAGGATAAACAGCACCTCCACAAAAACACGAGTAACGAGATATCAAACAAACAAATAAGAAATAAGATTCCAGAACTTCCGAGCTTCGCAAAAAGAAATCCTCAAAAGGAAAAAAGTATGCTGACAGTAAAAAAAAATGCTGCTCAACTTCTTTTTTAATTAGACTCCTGTTGAGTGTTTTACCTCTATTTTTCTTATTTTATTCGTTTTCCCCATCTTTACTTAAATTACATCCAATTAAGAGCCTATAATGAGAAAAGTTTTTTTAGAACGTGACAGTCGACCAGAACAACGGTTACTAAGAAGGCGATGTTATCGTTTTTGGGCATTTAAACACGGTCACACCTATTTAAAATACACGGAAGAGGGAATGTAAACAAAATCTAGACAACAAAATATGTATATTAGTTTAATTTACTAGTAAGATATTTATTTCGTAATTATACATTGTAATATGCAGTATATACACACTTAAGGCCTAATTAAAAATAAAAAATAAAAAAATTGACATGCAGACTCCACTGCCTTGCGGAAGTATCCCCATAATGCGCTATTAGATTTAGCTAAATTCTGTTGACTAAATTCAGAAGCAAAATGCGTGAGAGCAGGTCAAAGTGGAATGTATTAGCCAGGTGTAATAAGCGCAAGGCTGGCGGCATATTTACTAGTGCTGTGAGACGAAAACAAACAAAATATTATAAATGTACCTTTTCACATGAAATTGTTACTAATATAATCATCTTCCACAACAATATACACTACTAGGCACCAGCCATGGTCCCAACAACGGTTAGTAGAAACGAAACAGCAATTACGGAAGGATTAGGGGCGGCCCCAGATATAGAACAGATTATCTCTGCTAATTTGATGCGCAGGTTGTTGGATAGCTACATAATTGAATATCGTCCAGGCCGTCAATAGGTTCAAAGCATAATTATCATTATGGTGCTGCAGTAGTCATAGGAGAAAATGGAAAGCTTTTACTGTGATCTCCGTGCTGGTTGGAAGCGTAGAGATTATGACATACCCTTCATTAATGTACAAGAGACTTACGTCTAACGATGTAAGTTATCAATGTGCTCAATTTGTACCCCTGTTTTGTGATTTGAGCTTCTGAAATGTTGACAAACAGGCATTTCTATCCAATTTACGTATGGATAGATCACTTAGATGTCGACTTAGACGCAAGTAAGGACCGTATCAAACAGATCCATTTTTATTATCTTAATAGTAGTTCCCTCTAAAATGTAACTTTTACATCCGCCATTTTGTGTCACGTCCGCGGCCATCTTATTATTCGCGGAGCGCTGCGCGTCGACGCGGCCGCTCTAGGAAAGGCTCACGCCAATTAAATATTGAAGTCTGGCGCCGCTGACTGCACGGACATGACAGAGGTTGAGAACTAAAGCCGGGGGGGTTTTGCATTGCGTTATAATAATTCCTGCTCGGGGCGTCAGTGTACACGCGAAGATACCTAATTCAGAATAGAGACGTGAGCAAAAGCAGCTTGGACTTAATACAATTCTGTAATACAGGGTTATCTTTTCTGAGGAAGTTTTGGAAAAGGAGAAAGGATAATGAAATGAGATAATTATCCAGCAACATAGGTACAAAAATCCTTCCAAGCCTTTCTTGCCAAGTTTAAGTGGCAGTGGGCAGGGTACATAGCTAGCAGAACAGTTGGCCGATAGGGCAGGAAAGTTCTTGAGTCGCGCCACGTACCTGAAGACGCAGCGTGGGTAGGCTTCCCACTAGGTGGACTGACGACCTGGTAAAGATCGCGGGTACCAGCTGGATGCGGAAGGCACAAGGCATAGACCGGCCTTTGTGAAGATCTCTGCGGGAGGCCTATGCCCAGCAGTTGGCGTCTTCCGGCTGATATGATATGGTGATAGGTACAACAAGACGGTTTCCAATATTAAGGAATGTAGTGGGTAGCGTACAGAATAAAATACTATTTGTAATTTCCAGGTCACGAAAACGACGATATCATAATAACGTAAGCTGCTTGTAGAGTTAATCATTTATAACGAACTATGGCCAGAAATGGCATAGTTACGTGAAAGGTCTAAAGATAGTTCGATTCTTGGTAAGGGCTAAGCTACACGCTCTGCTGAAATGAAGCCACGGAAAAATCCTCACATAAAATAAACAAACGATCATTATTTCAGCAATCGCAATTAGTATAATATAAATAACGATAGGCCGAAGGGGCGGTTCCTGTTCCGAATACTGAGCAGTTTTAATACCCATCGATTTACGATTGGCCGGTATTGTTTCAGTTACCGTGGTTTGTTTGGTACCCTCGTTGTAGGTTGTCTTGAATTTATATTGAAATTCGAATATATACACTGACAGGTGTAGATGAGTTTATTAACAAATACTATCGTTATTTTTGGTACGATTTTGATTCATTTCATACCCATATATATTTTTTCGATTTTCCTTAATTGTAGGCCTGCTTGAGGAAATTTCTTTATAGAAATATGTCGGCCTGTTGTGTCTGATATTATTATATTATGTCATATAGTTTTGAAACAATATTGTACAATAAATGGTAAAATGAGATTTATTCTCTCCTGCCTTTTTACTAGCTAGGCTTTTGAGTGCCATCTCCGCTGGTGGTAAGTGATGATGGATGCGTATATCTGACACGGGAAAGTTGCTTTGAATAAAGACAAGCACACCCAGACAGAAAAAAAGAAATAAATAAATTCAATTTAAGTCTGGTAATCGAATCCGGTAGCCTCTGCAGGAACAATAGTAGGCTAGTTACGTAACTCTGTTGCTAGCAATTCTCCGATCTCAATGATTGAAATTGTTACTTTCCGATTACGTATGATCATTTTATAGTTTCAGTTTATTGCAATGGACCTTTGTTAGCAACTGAACCTGAATCTGAAATCGATGATACGTAATCGCAAGTAACAATTTCAATCATTAAAATCAGATATTTGTTAGCTACAGCGTTGCGTAATTAGCCTACTGGTACCGAAGACAGCACATCAACCCATTACCAATATAAAATGATTTAGCGCATCTATGGATGCGCGTAGAAACCAGAGACGGCCCAAAGTCAACGTGGAGTTCTTCAAGAAAGGGGTGAAAAGGCATTTACGGGGTCGGCAACGCGTGGGTGATATTGTATTATTATTATACATACCCTGGTATTGCAAACGTCCATAGGCTGCGGTGAATGCTTACCATCAGGTAGGCAGTAAGTTTTTTGCCACCTGTGTAGTTAATAAAAAAAAGTCTGAAGTCTGAACAGGATAAGTGGAGACGTGCCTTTTCTATCTAACACCAACATTTGTTCCATTCTATCATAACCGCTGGAACTGCGTAAATTACACGAGTCGGTAATCATTATTTTGATTGGTCTTAATTACAGCGAAACGATAACATGACCTTTTAATAATCCTGTGGTATTAACGGTCGGCCTCGCGGTCCATTATTTGCATTCGGTACGCGAGCGGAGCGTTGAAAACGGTTCGCAGAAAAGGGTTTTCACGCTTGTACGTGTTAGTAAGTGAAGCTTTTTGTACCTACAACAGAACGGGGTTTGGAGAGTTGGCCAGGGAAATATGAGCTGAGATTGTTATCTAGGATTTAGAACGAAGAGCGTCGGTTGGCTAGGTTACGGTAATTGATTCATAAGAAAGAAGTTACTGGGTTCGAATCCAACTGCTGCCATAAGCGAATCACTCTTTTCTGAGTTATGTACATTACTTAAATACTCACCGATGCTTTTCATCATCATCATCAACAGCCTATTATAACAGTCCATTGCTGGATTTGAGCGTCCTCCAAGCCAAGCGTGTAGGGTTTGGCCTTTAATCGGAATTAGGCGGGTTGGAATTAGCGCTGTCTTAATTGGCAAAGGCGACTATAATCGTTCGACGGACGTTGTCCGACGAATAGGACACCTCAAAACCGCACTATTATTATAGCTATTATTTTTCATGACAGCGATTACGTGTTAACATTGCTACCATCTCGCTTAGAACCCACAATATTTAAAACCCTATACAGTGCTATAAATACACGCACAATGTCCGTCCACTTCGAGGTCCTAGCAAGACCCCTACACCATTGACCACAGGCGGATAACGACGTCCCAAAATGGACGTTGTAAATAATTAAAGTGCTTACCGGTAAAATATGACAGTTATAACTTATCCGGCAGGGGCCGTCGTTATCGGTACTTTGTGTTGCCAGTTTTTTCCCCGGACCAACATAATTCCACATGTTGTAGCTCAGATGTAGATTGATTGCTTGTTAAGGTTATGTCGTGATACTTACTTTTAATTGTTGCCTTAATATTTAGTTATGAAACTTAAAATCTCCGAGGTCATATGGAGGAAGTTCGTGTAAAACTAATGCAGAATTCTACCGCAGACATAAAGAAAAAAAAGTTTATAAAAATGTCGTATAACCTAATCGACAAAAGAATTCGGAAAAGCTCCGACCAATATTAATTAAATTCAAATATTTTATAAACTACAAACTCTCGGCTTACGACGAGAGGATGCCAAAGACCGGGCGTAACGGAGAAGAATAAGTAGGAAAGCGGACCCTGGCAGAGGCTGGGATAAGCGCTAAAATGATGATGATTATTTTCTAAACTGCTAAATCAATTTTAATGAAACAAAGCTAAGAACCATCTCGATAAAACTGGCTTTCAAATAGACATAACCTTATCCAAATCGGTAAATCCGTTCGGGAGCTACGTTGCCACAGACAGATACACTAAGCCACAGATACACACGTCAACGTGGCGACCTGAGAGGCTCAATGGTCAACATGCCGGGCTGCCACGCAAAAGGTCCTGGGTTCGATTCCCGGCCGGGCAGAAATTGAAATGATGAATTTTAATTTCTGTTACGGGTCTGGGTGTTCTATGTATAATAAGTATGTATTTAAAAAATATGTAAGTACTATATCAGTAATCTAGCAATCATAGCACAAGCTTTGCTTAGTTTGGGGCTAGATGGCGCTGTATGAATTTGTCCACGATTATTTATTTATTTAAATTCCAACTTTCTTCCCTCTTTTTCAAAAATTGACTTATACAGCCTACTTTAACATGACAGGTTTCTTACTTCTGTTGACTAATAACCAAAGTAAAGTTCTAAATATTCCTTAGCACAGAAAACTCGCTAAAGTCGTCACGGCAGGCCACATAGCTCGCATAATCGATGGCTTATAAGGCGAAAAGGTTGTGTGGCGACCACGATGGCCTCCCACGAGATGGACGGATAACATTGGTAGTGAGCCGATAGGTGCAAGGCGTAAAGTCAATCGGAGTGGAAGGCGTGGGCGACAGCAAGCGTCCTGCGGCTGAGATGAAGATTGATAACAGAAAACTATTGGCGGTAGTAATCATAACTAATTCGTACGCAGAAAACATTATTGCTTCACATACAAATAAATTAGTAAATATGTAGTACAAGGTCAAGTGGTGACTGTCTCCAAAAACTTCATGCTCTTTTTGAACGAAGATCTGAATTGCACACTTTAAATGGATAATAGATATACACCTGTATTCACAAACAATAGGTACTGTGCGCGGGCGAGTTCACGTTCATCAGGCTCGACCGTTGAACGCGACGTCGCCAACCGCAACCGAGTGAGATGGCGATGTATCGAGCCTTCAATAATTGAATGCTAGCGTTACTCAAATTATTTAAAGGTTGTGCCCGATGGGCATAACCTCGCGCGCGCACAAAACCTATTGTTTGTAAATACAAGTGTATATCTATCCATTTGAAGTGTACAATTTGAAGAGATCGCTTGTAACGATAAGGCCGCCTTTGCCTACAATGTTTGAAAATACCTGTTAAATTTTCTTTTTTGTAATTTTGTGTGCAATAAATAGTTTATCTATCTATCTTCATTCGAAAGAGCATGACCACGCACTGCGTTCAATACTGCTCTATTACGATTGATCAATTTCGTTGATTTTGACGGTCACTAGTGCCAGCCAGCCGACCGACAATTTAGTTTTAGTTGGATTAAAACCTAGTGCGTTCGCGCGTACTGTGCGCACTAGGTTTTAATCCACTGTGTCCTCACAACGCGCTTTAACAGTTTCTGAATACGGATTTTAGGTATCAAATCATTAGGTAGGTACCTACAAACGCCATCGAGTCCTACAAAGCCAGCGAAAGCAGAAACATTCCCCTTAACGGGTAGGATCTCAAATTTGATACGGCCCCGACCCACACCCGCCGTTTTTCCGCCCAAATAAATGTCATTATTGCTGGCATTGATTGATTGTAGTATTTATTATTTCGCGTCCCGTTACGCACAGTAATTATACTCACGTCGGAAATATTATGGCCGCTTGAGATGTAATTGAGCCGTGCTTAGGTTCGATTATGTTATATTGCGATGGTAAGAGGTAGGGAGACATTTTGCGCTGTGATATTATTATCAGTAACATCCGTATTTACAAATAATAGTTTCGCTAAGTTTCTAAAGTACTGTTACTATGTGAGGTACTAATGAACGCACAGCGTTCAATGTGGTTCTGTGATTGGTCAATATTAAATAATAATAATAATAAATATGCTTGGACAAATTCACACAGCCCAAAGCCATACTAGCCTCATTGTAAGCAAAGCTTGTGTTATGAGCGTTAGTAACAGACAAACGACTTATATCGTGTTTTTCAGAATACAGACTATACCTAGACACCGACCTGGACCCGCGTGGTGTCCGTGGTAAGAATAAAAGGAGATATACGAAAAGAGTTGTGGATATATGCGAGGTTAGGGAGTTGTGTCAAGTCAGAGCAAAGTGGCGGTCCATAGTCTCTGCCTACCCCACCTGTGGGTCACGGGCGTAGCTTTATGTTATGTTTGTGTTACCTAGACCCGTATCAGAAATTAAAATTAATCATTTCAATTTCTGCTCGGTCGGGATTCGAACTCGGGACCTCTGCGTGGCAGACGGGCATGTTAACCAACTGTACCACTCAGGTCGTCGAAATTGATCGTTAACTTAGCCTCTGCATTTACATTGACGAGGTACGTTTACCTACACGTGCGACAAAGACGACGATCCCCGAAGCCGAACTTACGTTAGTATCAATATTCTGTGACCGCACGATAAATCTCATCTGTAATGAAGTATGCGCCATCGTAGACTGCATCTGCACTTAATATCAGGTGAGATGGCAGTAAAAAAAAAGTGTCATGTACTAAAATGCAATGCAAGAAGCGTTAAGGTATCCGACTAGTAAGCGAGAGGTACCGGGTTCTAATCCCACAGCGGCCATGTACCAATAACTTTTTTCTGATGTATGTAAATTAGTTGAATGTTAACCGATGCTCTTACGGTAGGGAAAACACCGTGATGAAACCTGCATAATCAGGCGACTGGATGTGTAACCATGATCCAATCTGGTCAGGTTCCCTTGGTAGCAGGGTCACGGAGGTCAGATAGCAGTCGCTGCACTGTAATTATCTAAACTGCCAAATCCTGAATCACGGTCAACGCGGACCCCGGTCCCTCATGCTCGAGAGTACAACCGGGACATTAACTCCAAGATGATTATGTTTTTATCATGGATAAATATTTGCTAACATAAATATGCTTAAATAAAAATAAATATGTTTGGACAAATTCACACAGCTCCGCCTAGCCCCAAGGTAAGCAAAGCTTGTGTAATTGGTGTTAGATCACTGATAAACTACTTATATATTATATTTTGTTGATTTCATGTTAACTCTACTAATATTAAGACCCACCCACACATCCCAGAAGCCACAGAGAAAAGCACTTACAAGGTTGGGTTGCTCAATATAAATTGTAAAATGAAATTGAGAGATGATGGATGGAAAAGGAAGCACGGAGCTAGCTAAGGATCCGTATGAGCTCCCTTGATTGATTGCAGTCACATTGGCAGTCGATCATTCCTCTCATAATTCCATATTATGCTACTAAGATGAATTACGTGTATTAAATTTCGAGTAGATATTGACAATGTGGGTAATTTAGACAAATGAGATTGATAATACGTTTGTAAAAAAGGGTTTTATAGTGTGTCGCATGGATTTGTACCTATATAATTTACTAGCGGACCCGACGGGACTTCATTCGCATACGTACACCTACTTTACCCCTACTTACCCTATTGTTCTTGCCTATAAACCTTCCTCATGAATCACTTTATAAACCGCATTAAAATCCGTTGCGTAGTTTAAAATATCTAAGCGTACATATATACATACATATGGACAGACGGCGGGAAGCGAGTTTGTTTTACACTATTTATAGATTTAGGGACGTACACTGCCGAAAGCACGCACAAATTTATTTCAAAATTCCAAACACAAGGCAATCTAGATTATGCTTTTCTTAATTTCATAGAATACAAGTCAGGGAGTAGAGTCGGTAGTGAATATTACCTAATGAACGTTTAAATAAAAAAGGCAAAAGTAGAGCACGACAGCGATAAGTATTACCAAGAGACCTAAAGAATGACTTATTTATTTACTTATTGAATAAGTAAATTTATTTAGGTTTGTGTACATAATGCCTTAAATAAGTCAATATA
This sequence comes from Blastobasis adustella, assembly GCA_907269095.1. Classification (NCBI taxonomy): domain Eukaryota; kingdom Metazoa; phylum Arthropoda; class Insecta; order Lepidoptera; family Blastobasidae; genus Blastobasis; species Blastobasis adustella. The sequence goes on along the minus strand of OU026117.1, from coordinate 10,170,563 downwards.
TTTCGATTTCTTTGGATAATACTTATCGACAACGTGCTCTACTTTCTTTTTTTATCCCCCGAAAAAACAAGAGGGCGGTTATAAGTTTGACGTGCGTATCTGTGGTTCTGTCTGTCTGTGGCATCGTATCTCCCTAACGGCTGGACCGATTTTGATGAAGTTTTCTCTATTTGATAGCCAGTTTAATCGAGATGGTTAGTTGTTTAATTAAAATCCATTCAGAAGTTTACAAAATATTTGAATAAATGTGAACTTGGTAGGGGATTATCCAACTTTTTCTGTCGGTTAGGGTACTCTATTGAAACGAACGTTACGAATAAACTTCAAAAGTAATGTCCTAGCGCAATGTCCACTATGAAATTAAATTATTCGTTTGAAACGAAATACAGCCGACAAAAACGAGCCTCTATAAACTATTCCACGCTTTCACAGCGAGCGTCGGAGCAGACAGAGTTACTGCTCTAAAACTCGCTTCAAAATGTTCAAAGGTACGGTCAAAATAGCGAAGCAAAGCTAAGTGTGATATATTTTAAAAACGGTAACGGTCTCTAGTCTACTCGTTACCATGACGCGTCGAAATACTTTACATAAATAAATGCTAAGTATATATAATTCTACAGAAATACAAGATAGAGAGAACGAGAGATAGAGCTGAACAATAAATACTTACTAAAGACATACCATCACCCTTTGCGACGCTGTACATCGAAAACACCATTAAAAACTTGGCTCCCTCAAGATTTCTACCTCAAACATATAAAGAAACAATTTGCAATCACTCAGAGCTTATCTAAGGCGTAACATTCAAAAAGTAGGGAGAAAAAATCCGTTTCCAGCCCCAGGGGACCATAACCCTTATCGTATCCGTTGGGCAGCGGTTAGCACCCTGTGCCGACTTATAGTAACCCAGCCAGAGCAGTCACAAACTGGGTGATAAACTATAAGCAATTGCATAATAATGTCATTAATAATTATAACCAAATAATGAAGGTAATTTGCATAATAATGTCATTAAGGAATGTAACCAAATAATGACCCTGCCAGCGGACCTTGGCAGAAGCCGGAATTGATAAGTCGGGTTCGGGTCGCCTCTAAAAAAAGAAGCCAACTTTAGTTGAAAAATTATTAAGATTCACGGTTACTCAAAAAACATGAACCCTGATTGGAAACGGAATAATAGAATAGCTAATTTTCATTACTAGCTTTTATTTACTTTCACTATCATTTGTTCGTAACAAAATCTTCCATGACCCATTTGCCGATTTCCGATGGAGCTGTTTGCGTACTTATGTACCTAAGTTCGGTGACAATGCAATGTTATGATACCATCAAGCTGATCTGATGATGGAGCCGGCGATGGCCATAGGAACTCCTAAACTACGCATAAGAAAAAATTAATAATTTCAACTTCTGCTCGGCAGGGAATCGAGCCCGGGACCTCTGCTTGGCGGACCGGCCGGATGTTAACCAACTGAACCACACAGGTCGTCAAAACAACTAATTAGGTACAGGTGGTAGAACTCTATCAATCTGAGTAATGGATGTGAGGAAAGTAATGATCTATCTAGTCAATATTAACTAGTTTAAGATCGAGCCAATATTAAATTAAGAAATGAAGTAATTTAAATATAAATATAAATTTTCGTTTGATTTAAAAATGAGGCCATTCAATCAGGCACGTAAAATGTACTTAACTACTTACTAAAGTAATTACGCGTAGACTTCAGAGCAACTCTAATGATATTCCTCTTGAACCCGGTGAAGGTCATTCATTCAATTTGTAAACGTCTCGAGAAGTAGAAAATGAAGTCTCAAACTTTGCCTTTCAAATACGAAGGAAGCTAATTAAATTATAAAACTATATCTGGTAAACTGGTTGACTGGTAGATAAGGCTATTTTAGCTTTAACTCCGCCACTGTACTATTTTGTGCATGAAGATTTAATAAATAAATAAATATCAAGAAACGTTGTCAGGGTAAATACTTTTAACCGTCATCAACGATAAGATAATAAAACCTGCCCTAAGCAATACCTAGACTGGACATAAATATTGTATTTCTGCATTTCTTTTAATTACGCCACAACACTTAAGAGGCGTGTTTCCCGAGCACGCTCCACACAAACCTAGTTTGATCATATTTTCAATGTTACACTATCAAAGCCAATATCTATTCTTGTAGTTTGTCAGATTTTCCTTAAAACATAGGTGTCGTTTAAAAGTGAAACATTTTTAAACAAGGGTTTTGAATTATGAATTATGAAATTATGAAAATCTTAAAGCCCGGCGCAACTTTGAACCGTTATATTGGTTTCTGAATCACTTCTACAAAATTTCATTGGCTTCTATAGCGTAATGTTAAAACTATGGAGCGCTCTCGGGAAACACTCCTCTTAAACAACTTTTGGGATACAATTGGTAAAATATCTGTAAATATCTATGATCCCACCTTGCCGTCCTATACCAAGGTATAGAACGCTATCAATTGGGCGGCCACCATAAATTCTTGGTTCAGATAAAATAGCGCTTTCAATCACGCCTTGTAACTTGGGTGGAACTTTTCTAGGTGAGAGTTTTTAGAATAATTACTCATTTGTACAGTTAGGGATATAAGTAATAGCTGGTTTATATTAGTCAAGGAAGTGGCGAGTGACAGTGACATTTAAATGACGGCAGCTTGAAAGCCAAGTCGACTTGATACTGTCCAATCGTTAGGCTAATTACGTAACTCTGTTGCTAATAATTCTCTGATTTCAATGATTGAAATTGTTACTTTTACGCTACATTTGGCATTTGTGTGATGGCAGTTGTGGCAAACCCAACTTATGTTCTATCTACGGTTTCAGGCTGACTGCACTATACTAGGAATAAGTATTACACCCAGTCCAGCTATTTTTATGTCAATTAGTAGACAAACAGACAAGCGGGCCACCTGATGGAAAGTGGTTACCACTGCCTATGGAAATTAGCAACATCAGGGATAACACTAATACGTTGCCCACCAGTTGCCTCGGAACACGTTGCTCTGATAGCCCATCTACAAAATGTAAACTAGATAGCTGATACCGCAAAAGCTCTGCAAATAATAAATGTTCTTAAAGCGCATTTCACATAGGTTACATAATGTTAAATCATTGTTGGCCATCTCTATCCATCCCACCGATTTCTTTTCCTACTCCTTTACTGTTCATGCTGCAAGACTTTGGAACTCTCTTCCACATGAAGTGCGGGTCAGTCTGTCACTACAGACTTTTAAAAAGCGTGTCAAGGAACATTATCTATCTCTGTCTAGTTGTACATATGTACTTATGTATAGTATTGTATTATTATTATATGTTGATATTATATTTTATTTGAGAAGTTAATTATGTTTAAGTATTTTAGTATGTATTCTATATCGCGCACGTCGATCTGCTTTACTTATCACATCTCTCTTCTGTAGGCCTGCTGGAAGAAATTTCTTTTAGAAGTAAGTAGTGCCTGTTGTGTCGTCTATATGTATGATGCTTCTCTATGTATTTTATTGCGTGCAATAAACTGTTAAATAAATAAATAAAATTAATAATATTCCTATAGATATTCCTTGAGATAAAAATATTATGTATTACGATCGCTTGTTTAAATACAACTTCCGTTTATTCGATTCAAAAATAGAACAAGCCACGACAAAACAAAAGACGTTCCCGCTCTGTCAAAACATCGTCAAGCTGAATGTTATCGTGGAACCTCGCCACTTATACCTAATTCTCTATTCGATACCAATCCATTACTCAATTCTATTTACCCAGGGGATCATCCTGGGATCCTATTTTATTATTTTATGGCCGGAGCGATGGCTTCAAGGTCGTAAGAGCTTCCAAGTTTGCCGAAGTTTATTCAACATTTACGTACCTAGGACTGAACTCCTCGGGAAAAGCGAAATGGATTTCATGACAGTTTTATCTTCAAATCCATTCATAAAACTTGACTAGAATACCTACTATTTATAATTTTTAAAGTAAAAAGCGCGACTATGCTTGGTAACTTTATAAATTGAAGAAGATAATGAGCAGTTATTGTAGAATTTTTAATTAAGTAGGTATCTACAATACGTATAATAAAAAGAAAAAGCAATGTTAAAAATTTCATTTAGCTAGTTGCGCTCCTAATGATTGTAAAATATCTATCGAGTCACAAGATATTTTTTCAAATAAAATTTATCGTTTCACCGAGTAAACGGTTTGCTCTCCGAGTCTAGGAGGAATTCAATTTTGCGAAGCATTTTATTATTATATCTCTCTCAAATTGTGAATGACGTGCATTTATTTAAACTAGAATTGTTTCAAAGAGAAAACAATCACCTGAAAGCCCCAGAGTGGCTTCGCTGCATTCTTCAAGAGCCAAAGTGAATCAAGCTAATATGACTAAAAGGTACTCGCATGTCGACAAAATCTCGAGTTACGATCACGGTTAGAAATTTTGGATAGAAAACAACGCAGGTTTAGTTTGTAAAGTTAAATCTTATTTTGAGCAACGTTAGAAGAGACGGAATTTTAGGTACTAATTACGTGATATTGGTTACATTTTGTTGCCAATAATTTCTAACGAGCTTCACTCAGATCGTTAACAAGACGTTTGACGTTGAAACAAAAGACAATAGGACGTATTTCTATACTTAAGAATAGGTACCTAAATTCCAAAAAGCCTTTTATTTCACCTTCTTTATGTAAATTATATTGATCTCAACTACAAAACACCCAGAGCCCAACAAAGAAAAGCAGTCAGTAATTTTATTTAATTAATCTGCCGACGTTTTACACTTTCCCTGTTTACCTTACTAAGGTAAAATCTCGCACCTCTCGTCCTCTTTAGATAAGAATTCATTTAGGATCATATTTATTTTTAGGCTTGATGTCCACTCGCGCGGTGCAGTGCACAGTGCAATTAAAAACAAAATTTAAAAAATTCATTTGCACCTCAAAGCCAAAGTTGCAAGTATATGCAAAAAATTTTATACGGGGACGAAGACAAAGTTTAATATAATAAAAAAAAAGGTTTCAATTTCAACACTTTTAAAGGCTTCGAGAAGAATTAAAAAAATAAATTCCTCCATATATTTTCTTTTTCTTTATTTTTTTTTACCATGTTAGACACAATTTATCGAAAAATTTAACATGACAAATGTTGTTGTAAATCAGATTTCGGTAGCAATTTTTTTTTGTCAAAATTCTTTTTTTGCTATGTCCATTTTTTTTTCAAATCTGAATCACTGTGCGACGTTGCCGTTCCGTGCTACAGCATGGCTTGTAATATGAAGGAGGAGGCTATGCTCATGTTGACATTTGCTGACATCGCGCCACACACTGCACGATGGGGCCAAATTGAAAAAATGTCATACAGAACTGACATTTCCGGCTTGGATTGCGGGTTTTGCCCCATCATGCAGTGCGCCGCGTGGCGCGCTGCACAGTGGGACATTTCGCCACCTATCAATATACTTGCATACAAACTGCTCGGCATGCAACAAGTTTTGCCACATCGTGCAGTACGTCGCGCGGCGCACCTCTTCAATGTGTCTCAGCGCTTTAGATACGAATACATTTAGGATTTGTTTTGAAGCTCCATTGTATTATTTAATTATGCACTTTACTTATTTTATTCACAATTTACAATATATAACAAAACTTAACTAATTAAAACTAGGTTAATCTAAAACTAAATTTAACTAAAACTAAAAATAATAATAATACTAATAATAATTAATAAACTAAACTAATAAACCGCTGCCATTAGGCAAGGTGCCCAAAATGCTGGCGGCATTGCCACGTTGAATGGCAATGCTTAAACGCTGTGCTAAATAAAGACCAGCATTTTGGTCACAACTTGCCTCGACGAGACGTGCTGAGACATCTTTAAAAATTCGATGGGCTCCCGGTCCCCACGGACCCAGTGTCTCTACCCCAAAAGGCTCAAATAAATAACCACTGTCGAGATTACTATATTTGAGCCTTTTGAGGGCTTCAGCGGATTCCGCGCAAGGGTGTCGACGCAAGTAGCGTCCCACACCAAAGGCCTTCCCAACTTCCACGGAACCAGGGTCATTCCATCAGGCCTTAGATTTGTTTTTAGATTGTTTGTTTCAGGATTTGTTTTTAGATTTTCGTGGTTATAAATATTTTTACCTTAATACTCCTACTTAATAATTGCTACTCGTAAGGACAGACACAATCTGTCTATCCAGTTTCGGATTCGATGATTATCTACCTACCACTCACTCACTATCTCACTCGTCATATTAGCCGAAAGACGCCCACGGCTGGGCATAGGCCTCCCCTAGAGATCTACACAAAGGCCGGTCTTGTGTCTTTCGCATCCAGCTGCGATCTTTACCAGACCGTCGGTCCACCTAGTGGGAGGCCTACCCACGCTGCGTCCTCCGGTACATGGTCGCCACACTTTCCTGCCCCATCGACCGTCGTATGCTACGTACTGCCACTATGTCTTTTAACAAAATTACGATTGTAAATGTTCAAGAAACACTGTAGTCCACACATTGGACTAGTTGCTCGCACTAACCGTATTGCGTATTTACGCGTGAATTTCGTATGTGATATTGATATAGGTTTTGAGACCTTCCGTATTAATGTTGAACAATCCAGCTCTAGAAGTTTTAAATTTCCAGTACCAATGATCAGCTTGACAGACTCTACAGGTAGGTATCAGCATTGTTCCGATTCTCGTACAGTATCAATTTATCCAAAAGAGTATACCTACATGAACTACACTGGCACAAGTTACTTTAATCGGCATAGGTACGCAAAGGAATCCAGTGAATCGAGCCATGCGTAAAACGTGATTATTGCCTATCTTCTTTTATAATAAAATGAGGAGCTGGGACCAAATAAAAATTAAGGAATACGCCATTTCACGTTATTGGTACATTTCCAATAGCTCCCTAATTCGTCAATCTCTCGAGGGGAATACGCTGAACAAATAACCGAATACCTTCAATAAGGAAAAGTAACTCGAATCCACGAAATATTATTTAGATTTTTTCTCAATTTAGCATCGTCATCTCAGAGCGTAGGTAGGTATTCTATGTATTGATTTATTTTTTTATTTTCATCCGGCATATTTTGATTGAATGGCAAGGGTTTTGGATGAATATCATATCCATTCGATAAAATCGTTCGCTCGTGAAAAGGGGAACTAACGAGTGGTGTACGTTGCGGTTGTGTGGATTATTTTTATTCGGTGTAGGTATTATTGAGTTTCACATGCAGAGACTACGTATATTAAGGAGAAAACACATTCATACGTGCCGAACGAATAGAACGAACCGAACGTAACGAATTTTAGAATCCTTTTTATACAAATCCGGAAGAACCCCTAGAAATCCTAGACGAATTCGGGTGACGTCATCAGATACGAATCGGCCGACGAGCTCGCAGTTTGATGGTGACAGTTACGCACGAGAGTACTGCTCCTTCTTTCCCTTTCCCTGCCATGTAATTAAAGTGCGATAGGCCGACAGGTGTAAAGGAAAAGGAAATTATTCTTTCGGTGCGGATAAATGTGCGAGATCACCTTTAACAACGTTGGAGTAATACGTAAAAGAAACTCGAATAATGACCAGGTACTTTTTGAATAGTACAAAACTAAATCAACCCTCTGGCAAAAAATAGGGCCCATGGGTTATTTTTATAGTCGAGACAATTTTGAGACCTTGGATCTCCCCTTGGAAACTGTGTGGGTGCAATCTGATTATGCACATCTAGAGCATGGATGGAGGTCTCGACTTCCTAAGCTACCTAACCAATTGAAAAGGCCGCTTACGCCAGTGCGGGAAAGGTTGCGTCGGAATTTCGATTTCATACACCGGTTGTATGGAGTGTATTTATACGGTTTAACACTTTTTTGCCAGCTTGCTGGTATGAAAACCTTACAGTTTTTTATGTAAAGTAGGTACAGAATATAAAGCATCACTGACTAAAGTTTTTCCAATAAAAGAGTCACAAGTCACAGTAAAAAAAACAAAAATAGAACAAACAAAACATAAATAAAATCGGATACGTGAGAAATAGGTGCCTAAACCTTCCATTGTCAGGAAAGAAGTCCCGCGGAAGGCCAAAGAAGACATTGGATTAACATCGCCGTGTCTGATGAGAGAGCCAATGGCTTACGACGCGAGGATGCCCTAGACCGGGCGAAATGGAGGCAAATGAGCTGGAAAGCGGACCGGAAGCAGTAACTGGGACTGACCGGTCGGGCGATGATGATGAGTCTTATATAAAATCAACGGAGCATTATTTTAATTCATATTACACAACACGTACCTGAAAGGCGAAAGATTTATGCGCTTTGAAGGGAAACCAGTTACATAGGTATCTGAGCTGTACCTAGCGCAAAAACGATGAATAACGAATATTATAGTGCCGTGATACCAACCAGTAGCTGAAACATATCTTGTTTTAAGTCATAAGTCACACCGTAATTCGCTCGTATTGCAACCGAAAACAAAAGAAAACTGGTAGGTAAAAGGTACGTCTCTAGCATGTTTTGACAGTCGCTGAATGGTATAAAGGCTGTCGATGCACAGGCTTTGTACAAAGCAACTAATAACTTGTAAACTGATTACCTAGGACATTCGTAGATATCGTAGGCAAAACAATTTGGCAGCAGCATAATTTTCAGGCAAGCGGGCGACCTGATGGAAAGTGATCACAGCCGCCAATGGACATCAGCAACACCAGGGGAGTTACCAATGCGTCGCCGGCCTCTAAAGAGACCTCTAATATACCTCTTGAACGATCCCATGTCATAGTCCAAATGAAACACAGTATTGTATCAGTGCATGTCAAGTTAATTGTCGGTTTAAGACCGCGTACCTATTATTTATTAAAAATCTTACTATAAATAATAATAAGTAGATATATAAGTATTGGAAGCAGCCACAGAACCAGACCAGAGTGCATTCAAAGTGAACTATGAATTTTCTTTAAAATGGTTTACGTTTGCCTCTCGAATGACGGTCGGGAGCATTTTCGATTCTAGTCGAGGTACGTATGTGACATCACGTGCGCGACCGTGCTCGGAAACTACATCATCCTTCCATCCCTTAAGAAAGCGCAGCGTTTGGCGCGTTCCTCTTTGCTTCGTAGAATTGCAAGTGACGTCACGGTGTTGTCCATGTCTATGACGAAAGATGTGCGTTTTTTCGATGTTGGTTTTAGAATTAAGTCCCTAAGTTTAGATGATAAATAGTTAAGTTCTTAGGCAATAATGGTGGTAACTTTATTGCTCACATAAGAATAATTACATGAAAAAGTACCGACAAAAACCATGAGCTGTGGGCAAAGGCGGCCTTATCGCTGCAAGCGATTTTTATTAGACAATCTTTGTCTAACGAACCGCTTAATACACAGGCAATAATAATAGCCAAACGGCCAAACACTAACAGTGTTCCACAAACTACGATTTATGACAATTCAATGTTGTAAGTGCCGATGTTCCTGGTTTTCCGGACCGTCGCGGTCGCTCTCGCGCCCGCCGCCGCCGATTCCACCGAAACAAAACCGACATATCCACAACGACCGCCATCTCATCTCTAACGGCGGGAAAACATCCGTAAAAAAGATATTTCTCGATTTTCCCGCGCACACTGTTCCGGAATTTTCCGGTTGGCCGATTCCGAATTAATACGCGCCGAAATCATCTTGCACGCGGTACGTGGTACCGTGTAAATATGGAAATGACGCGTGAAGACACGATTTTTTTTTGTCATGTAAATATTATGTGTACGATTGTATCTACTCTAAATCCGCGTTCGATATTTGAATTGTGTCGTGCACACATTTACGCGGCTGATGGCGGGTTTGTACGAGATAATGATACAAGGTGTTTGCGATTCTCGATTCTGTTAGCCGGGGAAAACAGCTACTCTGCAACAATTTATTCAAATCCTATGTGTATCTGTGTACTTATAATTTTAACTTCTGCTTTACCCGAGTGAGCGAAATATAAGTTGCTTACCAATTTGGTTAAACAGAAGCGGGAGCCCGTGATGGTATTTTGCCAATAGATAGGTACACAAACACTTAGTACCAGAGACCAAAAAGTTTCATTTAGAGCGCAATTTTTTTTTATCGATATCTGTGCCTGTATCGATATACTATTGCAGTCTGCTCCAACAAAAACATTTTTATCTTCTGGATGCACAACACAATTTTTTCCTCATTTTGAACCGTTCGCTTTCGGCGTCGCCAATGTAATTAGAAGATATTGAATTTTTCATACCGAAAATCAAAACCAGGTTTGACTCTCGTCAGAAAAACAATTTGGTAGATACATACCTACATACATACCTGCAAGATTTTTTTCAGCTTTGTTGCCGTCCTCTGTGCTTGCCTGTGGTGTACAATGTGACCATATAACATGCAACCATGACACTCTTCTACTTGTAATGGGTAGCCTAGAGCCGCTTTTAGTACTTACGATATAGGTAGGTACAATACACGAGTGTGGCATACGTAAGTGACGTCACTTGGAGTGACGTGGCGTAAGTCCACTGTTGTAACGTCATGTAACGTGGCGTGGCATTAAGTAAGACCAATATGGCGCTACCTTAAGCCCATTACCATCTTATTAAGAAAAATTTCCTTTACAGCTACACTAAACTTACCTACCTACATAATATTTGGTGCATCGTTACCCAAATTGGATTGGCTGGTAGAAGGGGCTATTAGCTGTCCCTTAGGCCCCAAGGGCTCATCCTTGCCCCTTAGGGCATTTTTAATGAATTTTAAATAAAATTCTCGCATATAAACTCATATGATAAAGAGAAAACAATTTTTTGTTAGTAATGGATAAACTCAAAAACGATTTAACCGATTTTTAAAATTGTTTCATCTAGAAAGTTTAACTATCAGCGATTACTATAAAACAGTATTTGGCATCTTGAAGGGGATGTCAAGGGTATTTTTAGAACGAACGAGGCTACGCCGTGCCAGCTAGTTATGTTATAAAGAACGTTGCTGGCGTAGTGCACCTAGGCACCTAACGGTCTCTTAAGCGAGAGGTACCCAGTTCGATCGTCAGTGACACTATGCACAATCGAACAAATAAAAGACTTCCTACACAGGACATCAAAGACAAATTCCGCGTTCCTGTTTAATATCTTATTTGTTCGACCGTACCAATGACTATCTCAATTCAAGTTCAAGAATTATGGGTATTGCTCTTACGGTGAGAGAAAACAAATTAGTAGATCTACATTATTTTTGTTCGCCCACTTCAACGTAAAGATTACCATTTCGGCGTACCAATAGGCACCTACTTCGCAGCTACATTATCCCCGATACACGTAATAAGTAGATCTACACTATTTTTATTCGTCCACTTCAACGTAAATACGTTAATAACACTGACTTATACAGTAGGCACCTACTTCGCAGCTACATTACCCCCAATACGCGTATGCAGAATCGGGTTTTAATAACAAAATTAGCATCAGAAGTTCGCACACCTCAACCCTCAGCCCCTCAGCTGGCGTGTTTGCGTTCCATCAGCCAGCACTCAGCGAATTACCGGCTAAGTGGCGGGTTAACCGTTTACATTAATCGATCTACGTCCGGATGGGGTTAACTCGGATACTTGGAACATTTAGTTTCGGTCCACTTTGAATGTGTACCGTTCTATGATTACGTGGCGGAATGAAAGAAAATACAAACCTACATGTGAGAAAGTGTCTAAGCATGGCGACTGTAAGATGCTGAAACTATATAGGTACTACAGGAGATGGCAGAGAGATATGATAGAATTGGATAGGTATTAGATACGATTCGGAGAACGGTTCGGTTCGATCTACGTCCGGATGGGGTTAATCCGGATACTTGGAACATTTAGTTTCGGTCCACTTTTAATGTGCACCGTTCTATGATTACGTGGGGAAATGAAAGAAAACACAAACCTATAAGAAAGTGTCTTAAGCATAGCGACTAACAATATTACGTCCCTCTCCCACGAAAGGGGAGGTTATTGCCATCATATTCACGCTCGGCAGGCGAGTTGGAGATCGCAGTGTTATAAATTTATTATTATTATTATTGTTATCAGGCCGGAAATGGAATTAATTTAGCAATGGAAAAAGCTGCTGCCCATTTAACAACACAAGGAGGCTCAAGATCTTCAACCTCGACAATATTAGTCGCCTTGTACGGCACCTACGAGGGTAAGGGGTTGGTCCTAATCTACTGTACCGGACACAACACGGCTGATTGACACCATAGCGACTGTAAGATTCTGAAAATAGATACTACAGCTGAAATAGCAGAGATAGACATAGACATTGTTTATTGGTAACTTTTCATTACACGTCATAAAATTATTATAACATACCAATTATAAACTTAATTAAATGAATTACCATTTTAGGTTACATAATAAATAAAATGTGATACAAAATTGTATTAATTAATAGAATTACTCATAAAATTTATAAATGTCAAAATTATAAATAAGCATAATAATCAAAATGTCAATAGTAGTTCTATCTAGCTAATAAAAGTAGATACAATATATCAGTCAATAGTAATTATAATGTCATTAATTATAGGTAAGAACAAAATTGTATAGGTATTAGATACGATTTGGTTCATTATGTCATGTCTAACAAAATGACCATTGTCACGACAAGTGTCCACTTTATCAGTATTGACTACTATGACTAGAACGTTCGCTCTATCACAATGTTAACTGTCTCAGAAGCGACTGAATTTAATACGAGGTTTCCTGCCTGAATTACACTGGATGGGTGGATACTTTACCGTCCAATGTTTGCCTTATTATCCCATAGGACCCTACCTATCTACAATAACGGTTTTCACCTAGCGCAGTTCGGATCTATGTTATAAACATTCAACTATCCCTCTGGATACTAAGTATTATTTTTCCGGGACACTCGGCAATTACACTATTAGACTTATATTATTGCCGCTAGGTGACCGGTAGTATAGAATAGTGGGTGTCGTATAAGGCGCGGCGAATAATGTTTTCGAGGCAAAACTTCTAGAGTCTACGTAAGCTGGAAAATGAGCAGCAGCGTTTTCCATTTACAAAACTGCAATCTCCCACCCGCCTGTCTTTTGTGGAGATTATGGCAATAACCTCCCCTTTCGTGGGAGATGCCCTAAGACTTGCAGTGAACTGTTATGGGCTGTGACGACGAAGCTACACAGCTTCTGTTAGTGGTTTCGCTTCAGAGGTTTCGGAATATCCAAACCTCTCTTTATACTAATTCTTAGTAAGAATTAGGTACCTACTTAGTATTTAGTAGCGCAACCGTTCAATTGCTACGACATCTAGTTTTAAGCGCACTCCAGAAAAGGAAAATCAAGCCTCAATGAAAAAAAAACCTCTAAAATATGAGCTCAGGGCGCCGCCGCCGGAGCAAACTGAAATAAAACTGGAAAGCAACTCCGAAGAAAAACTATTCACGTCATCGCGCCCTGCCGGTGGCCGGTCGGATAAATCATAACGGAAGCTTTATATTTGTCAACGTTTAGGTATCCCCAGGACCCCTGAATGATGGGAACTCATTACTGTGACTCGTGGCGTCGAGGGCGGGCCCTCCTTCCCTTATTTGTCCAGAGGCCAGTGATAAATTGAAATGTCCGGGACAGTGGGGTATTAGCCAAAGACATCGGGAAATATGGAGTTGTGTAGTTTTGTTGGGGCATACGGGCGGGTGTTCGGGGCGTTAGCGATTCGGTTTTGAGGGTAGTTAGTGAATAAAATAGTTCGAATTCCGAGCAGAGTAACTGAATGTAGGTATGGACTAAAGCTTTAGACAAAAACGCAGCCCGAGGTTTCTTCATTAGAGAATTGCTCGCGCCCGATATTCGCTACTTACCTAAGTACCTACTTAGCAGATGTAGGTACCGACACTACCGACATGTAGGTATGGGGAGACGATCTGATACTCGATCTAAGCAATAAATTAAATAGGTTAGGTTAGGTTAGTTAGGTTTAAATTAATCTAATTTCGGTACTTAGGTATCTACTCATTTTTTATTCGGTGACAGTAGCAGGTACCATAGAGCATGCCATGAAGGTAGCTAACTTTCAAATTTTTTTTTTGTAGGTAGGTACCTATAGTTGTATCTACCCAGTGGTGTTTAGCGTGTACGTGCTGAATTCCTTTCCTTACATTTTCACCCTACTCTGTATGAGCGGTTATTGATGTAACTTTTTATGTATGTGCGTTATTTATATGCCATTGAGTGTAACCATCCTTTGAGAGGCTTTTAGCTTCGTAAATAATATAGCCAATAAAACATCTCGTAGATATGTCCCTATAAAGGGAATATAATCATTTACAAATATTACGTGGGCACACTAAAAAACGACCAAATAATTTAGTTCAGATTTCAATAATCATAGGGTAGGTGTCATTACCATCGCTTTATTTCTAGGTACAGTACCACAAACTTATCTAAACCGGTGGCCAAAGCTGGAACTAAGTGTCGCCATTATGAAATGTCATGTCAATTCCAATAACAGCGACGTCGTCACCGGGTTAGTTACGTTTGTTGCACTATAGGTGTTTCTGCCAGCAACATCAAAGCCAGGATTGTGTTCCGACGTGAACTCGTGAAGTGAGATGTAATATAGGATTACAGGCATTGCAATTAGTCCTAACGGATTTGTGATTCTGGGATGATTTAATCTAAATGAGTGAACTGAAAAGTACCTAGATAGGTTGGGTAGGAGGTAGGTATCTCCTTTATGACCTGATTGCTCCTACGGGAACTAAAGGCTCGTACAATTCGGATGTGGAATGAGCTCCCAGCCACAGTGTTTCCTTTGGACTAGGACATGGGATCGTTCAAGAGGTATATTAGAGGACTTCTTAGACAACGCACTGGGTTGCTGATGTCTATAGGCGGCGGTGACCACTTTCCATCAGGAGGCTTGCCTGTTTGTCTGCCGTATTATATACAAATAAGAAAAAATAACCAAAGGCGGAAAACTTCAAATTGAAATAAAACAAAGAAAAAAATAATTGGTTATCAGTAAAACTGGCTTTATTGGAGAGATAATTTTATTTATGTTTAAATATACCTAATTTCGACAATGTGGCTGCCGTGACTGGCTCGTAAGTACATATACGGTCCAATTTCTTTAGGATATCCAGATTAGATATAGTCTTTTCGCAAAAATTGCAGCCGTATTTCGCTATCCGAATATTGTGTTCAATCATCTCTTAGTTTTGCTAGGTATAGTTTATCGGTGTAGAAAAGTAACTTGACATATCTCCAAAGAAAATAATGTTATGGAGTCACACAATCTCGGTAGCCAACGTGAAATTATTCGTTGATATTCACTTCTTTCACCATACAAAATTTTGTTCGGTTATAAAGCTCACTTTTGGTTGAATAATTAAGTTAATTAACACATGACCGAAATCACATTCATGTGCAAAACAGTTTCAGTGATATGAAATACTTTTTCTTCGTTTAATTTAAATTTACAATTCTCCGCCTCTACAAAAAACACCCTTTACCTTCATGAAGTTATTTTAAGCAGTTTGAAAATAAACTTAGATACCTACTTAAGTACTTACTATGATGAGGCAGCAATCCAAAATGAGTCTTGGCTTCCCACACTATGAAGTATTTAAAATAAAAAGAATAGGTATTTCAAACGCAATTGCTTTATTTTTATATGTTTATCACAATATTGCCACAACAAAACACCGTTTTAAATGTCAAATATATTAAATAATTAAACTAAGTAGGTACAATGATCTAATAGGTAATTATTACTGGCAATTGTATTTACATAGGAGCATGCATTTTTATCACATTTAAATAAAATTTAACGGTTTAACTGTAAAACGTTTTATTCAACAATCTAAGTCGCGTTGACTCAGATGTACTCTGACAGGGCTCCATTGGCGATGTTATATCTACTCCAAGCTCCTTCAATCTACACTTAAAGAAAACTATTGGGACGCTAAGTTTCGTTGTCAGATTTTCTCATCACATCCACTGCTGGATTTGAGCCTCCCACACGTCAATGGAGGTATTTGCCATAATTGTCATTTTACGACACCCGTATCAGTTACGAAACCCGACAAACGTTGAAGGGGTTAACGCAATATCAAATGTAGCGTGCGTAGGCCTTCCTCAAGGCGGACCGACGACCTGGTAAAGATTGTAGGCACAATCGTGCCTCGTGGATATGTCTGGGGGAGGCCTATACCCAACAGTGGGCGTCTTCCGGCTGATATGATGATGATGGCGCAATATCCGCCATACACCACACACCATCGGCAGGAATTATTTTCATACTCCATTGTAGGGCATCCGATGCGATGAGCACGGCACGGATTCTAATTCATTGCGCGTTTAATACGTGGTGCGCGCAACAGGAGGCCTTGAAGGCAGAAATGGATTAGCATCCGCGGATGCTCACGCTCAAAGCAGCGGACGCCCTTAATTATGTCTGATGCAGCCAACATGCTGATGTTGCTGTAAGATCTCTAAGGGTACGCGCAACGAGTGTGTACTAGAAAAGCAGCAGCAGTTCGAGAGCAGAGTCGCGACGGATACGAACTGGTCTGCCAATCCTCAACCCACAAGACAACTACCACTCTGTCAAGAGCGTAGCGACTTAGAAATAATTATTGCTATCAAATATTATATCGTAACGAAACCTAAATGTTCCAATTGTACTAGAGATAGCATATCGCACCGTACCGCTTAGTAGTCTAATGTCAACGCGGCTTAAGACAAGTAAATGTAGAATGCAATAAACATTTGAGCCCTTCTACTTAGTTTTTAGATTTTAATTTTAAGTTTCTATGTAGGTTATATAAAGTACAATGCTTATTATGGTTAGTGCCAATGTATTATATTGTTTGGCTATAATAAAATAAGAGATATCAAGATACAATATACCGTTCTTGAAACTGACCAATCTATTTATAGTCCCTTGTAAACTAAGCAGTAATAATATTAAATTTACTTTGCATAATGTGCTGTACACATAAATAACTATTGAAAAATATATGTGGCTAAGCAGATGGTCCATAAAAACTGAAGCTTTTTATTCCCCATGATCCCAGTACTAACAAAAAATGCAATACATTCTCTAATGCCTCTTGAATGAACAAATAAATACAATACGTAGGAAAATATAAGAGGTTGCTCTTCATCATTTTTAATATTTAAGTCTTAAAAATCGGAACTTTAAATTTGTACACAATTAGTATAAAATATTTACACACATACATACACACAATATACCTAAATACCGAGGAATATATTGGTTAATGGAGAAATTTTAAAGAAACAAAACATTTCCCATATCAAAATTTCATATCATATGCCTAGTTCCAGTACGTGACTTAATCTATTCTATGCATTAATATTATTGTACAAAACGTAAAGGCAGACTTATCACCAGCAGCAGGTTCTCTCTGTCTCGGCTGCAGCCTCCTGGCCTGAGCTACCCACTCTTATATTTGACGAGGATGTACCTGTCTCCCAAAGGCCTGGGGTCTCTATAATCTGGGACAAAAATTTTCTAATATTAGTATCCTATGTGACTGTTGACTGTGACTGTGAAGTTATGTAACCTCTAACTAGGTACATGTACCTAGTACCATACATAGCAAGGCTTTACCTAACCAATAGTTTTGAAACGTTGAGAATTAGCTGGATCTCTGATATTCAGGTGAGCGAACATAAGATTAATATAGCATTTATGAGGCAATACATACTTACATACATACATGGTAGTAAAGTTGATAGTCATGACAACTTAAACACTAAATGTTGCGTTTTGGTTTCATAAGTCTATAATTAATTTGTTAAGAAAAAGAGCATTTTGAAAAATTTAAATAATTTCCTAAACTACTTTGACAGAAGTACATACCTTTTGCACAAGTTCTTCAAATGCCAACTCAATGCCTTCTTGAGTCTTTGCACTGCTTTCTATGAACAGCATTCTGTGTTTCATAGCAAACGCCTGTCCTGCTTCCCGCGGCACTGCACGAGGCTGTCATAAAGAAAAAGTTGTATTTATGTTGTAGTTAACTATTTTCGATAATTAAAAGTGATTCCAAATGAAACAACTTTTAACGGATTAATCTTGGCGAAAAGTTACTAGAGATTTGTCATACTTTATTCGACTTTTCTTTTAAGCATAATTTGAAACGCACCTTATCAATTTTGTTCCCAACAACTAGACCAACAATATTTCTCTTTGTGGAATAAACTTGTAGCTCTTCCACCCATTCGGTTAACTTAGCAAGTGATTTAGGGTCTGATATGTCGTAAACTAATATGGCTCCATGGGAATCTCTGCAAAATAAATTTGTATGGACACCCATAATTATTATTAGGAAATATATCTATATCAAAATAATACACATCAAAGTAGTGCACAAAAATATACATAAGAAAATGATCATTGTGCAAATAGAATTTTATTGCATCATCCAAACAGATGACATGACACAAACCCTTTTTTTATTTAATGACTCATCTCTTTAACAACATAAATTTTAAATATAATAAATATTTGTTAATACGTGTGGAGCGACTGCCATCTGATCTCCGTGACTCTGTTAACCTGGCCTGTTAAGAGGAACCTGACCAGATTAGATCATGTTCACAAACCGGAATGATTTATTTGAATTAATTTAATTTTAATTTTATATTTTATTTTAATGCATACAAGTAAATACATTTCATAATACAATTAATATTTATATGATAATACATTTTTGTTCTTTCCTAAAGAAAATGAAGAGTCTGTGCCAAAAAAGATGTGTCGAACGGGCTCACCTGTAAAAGCTTGAAGTCAATGTCCTATACCGTTCCTGTCCTGCAGTATCCCAGATGCCAAGCTTAACTTTAACTCCATTGACCTCCATGACTTTGCATTTGTAATCCACTCCAATGGTTGCTGGGAACTGTGTATTATAATCACCCGTTGTGAAAGCTAGAATTATGCTGTAAACAAAGCATCAGAGTATTTATCTAACGTTCACAAGAACTAGGGACGGCTAAAAGTTGAAATCATTGCAATTTCCAATTGAGGAAATAACATGGACTTAATTAATTAAACTCAACCTTGCCCTTCCACATTTTTATACACGATA
This sequence comes from Blastobasis adustella, assembly GCA_907269095.1. Classification (NCBI taxonomy): domain Eukaryota; kingdom Metazoa; phylum Arthropoda; class Insecta; order Lepidoptera; family Blastobasidae; genus Blastobasis; species Blastobasis adustella. The sequence goes on along the minus strand of OU026117.1, from coordinate 10,151,414 downwards.
TTCTTCATTGTTTACCGAATCAAGGTTCTTAACTGATTTAAAATGATGATTCATAGATCACCTTACGAAATAAGGCGTAAATTGCAAATAGGACCAAGAGTACTAGGCGAGGTTTGAATATGATTATTGAATGTTTCCCAGTGACTGGCTTACCTAGACTTTCCGACACCACTTTCACCGATTACTAAAATCTTTAACGTGGTCACGTAATCCATTGTTGGTTGATATTATGTACAAAATAACAGAAATATCCGTCCAGGAAGTCAGTATTTGTAACTAACAAGTACACAACCAGGAAAGAGACTGTAAATGTGTCTTATACCACTGGATATTACACCAATCTCTTAATTGTATAAGACAATTATTATTAGTGTTACGAATTTCGATATATTTACTGAAATCTGGAGGAAAATCACAAAAAATAACACAAAACAAATCTGACAATTACGTATGTACTGCGTTTGACACTGACACTTAACTTTACGTCAAAAGTCAAGTCTGACGTTCACGTTTCAATTCACGCAAACTCGATTCAACAATAATTTAATTTTAATACAATAAAATTCCCGCACAAAAACACAACTGACTTCAGTAAAGTTGGTAAGCGACTCTGCCTGCAGTTATAAACGTTGTGGGTTCGATCTTCGATGCCAACTAAACATTAACTAAATTTTTTGATAAACCACTAAGGAACGTCGATTTTTCTCGTACAAGATTGTTACCAAACGTCGAGCGTGTGTGGGGGGCGGGAGTCACTGTGTAGCTGACTCTACTACAATAGCGCTATGATGTCGGTAAGCAAGCTTACCTACCTATCATCTGCTAGAAAATGGATAAAGGTAAAGCTCAATCCACATCGCATTGGCATTGGTCGACAACGCAGCGGATAGAAATATCAGTGACACACTATGTATTATAGGTAAGCTTTATCTCCTTTAGGAAATAGGTAGCAGAAGTCCAGGAGAGTGTACCCGCCCTCCAATATGCTCATATTTTTAATACTTAGGTTTTTTTTATGAGTTGTGTCTTAAGCTGCATATTTAGCTATCTCTTAAGCACATGTGATAATAACTTAAAAAATTTGACAGTTATTTACGAATTTCTTAAAAATTTAACTTCGTTAAGTTTTTCCCGTCTGGGTGGGATACTTTATTCTATATGTAGAAACATATTACACGGGTTTAAAAATGAGTAGAATAATTATTATAAAGACTGTGATATTTTACATGTGATATTCATGATAAGGTATTTACTTATTTACTGCACTGACTCAGCGACCCAAACAGGATCTTGACCTCCGACACCAAAAGACGCCACTCATGTCGATCCTGAACGGTTTCCTTCCACCTTGGCCTTTGAAGCTCGGTTAGATCCTTAGGCACTTCATCCAGACAGCGGTATCTAGGACGTTTCCCATTCGGACGTCCAGAGTAGGCTCTCTTTACCGTGCGATCTTCTTTCACCTTCTCCACGTGACCGAGCTAGCGCAGTCTCGCGGCCTTGGTCCCACCGATGATATTTGCCTCGCGCACTAGTTCCTCTCCCTATTCGTTCGGATCCTCCAGCTGCCATCATCCCGTTAAAAAGTTACTAATGGACGCGAAAACACGTTATCCCTTCGCATTTCTAAACTTACCTGTCGGATGTAGGTAATATTGTCGCGTTAAGACGGACGGGGTATGCATGTAACATTAAAAAGTTAAACAAAATCTTAATACATAGTGTCAGTAAAAGTAAAAATTATAGGTATTAATTAAAGAGCGAGTGCCCTGAGTAAAAAAAAATGGGCCTTTTTAGTCGGGGGATCAATAAATGAAGCGAGCGGAGAGGGCTCAGAAATTATCTCTTTCAAAGACTGGGGTTATCAGTGAATGAATGTGCGAGCGGAGAGGGCTCAGAAATCATCTCTTTCAAAGACTGGGGTTATCAGTGAATGTGTGAGCGAGCGGAGAGGGCTCAGAAATCATCTCTTTCAAAGACTGGGGTTATCAGTGAATGTGTGAGCGAGCGGAGCGAGGTCGAAATTTTTTACATTTTGGGTCTTAAAAGCTGAGACGATCAAATAATGAATAAGCGACCGAAGCGAGCTCGGCATTTTTGACGTTTGAGGCCAGAAAAGTTGTTGTGAGAAATGAATGAATGAGCGAGTGGAGCAAGCTTGAAACTCGTAACATTTTGGGTTATAGAACCCTGAGGTAATCATTGAATGAATAAGCGAGCAGAGCGAGCTCGAAATTTTGGACATTTTGTGTCTTAAAAGTTACAAAAGTAACTTAGGGAAATCAGTGAATAAGCGACTGCAACGAGCTTGGTGAAAGGTAAGTAAATTAACTGAAGAAGAAGTAATTGAAACATTGTAATGCTAATCGTAATAAAGGTTACTTAAATGATTGAATGAACAATCGGAGCACGCACGAACCTTTTAACATAATGATTCTTAAAAGCTGGGGGGATTGTTGAAACGAATATTTGAGCGAGCGCAGCGAGCTTGGAATTTTAGGTCTTAAAAGATTTGTGTTCGAAAAAACTGAAATCAATGAACGTGCGAGCGATGTGAGCTCGAAAATTTGACATTGCTGAAAAAAAGCTGAAGAATCATTGATAAAATGAATAATATCGCCTGATCTCATCTCAATACAGGTATACCGGAAATATATATATAACCTAGAAAGGTGCGGCGGGTTCTTTATAGGAATACGTTCAAGTCGAGTTTCAAGTCCATTTAGTCGGGTGAGGCACATGAGTCTTTTATCGAAGTTACAACTAGTAACAGACGCTCCGATTTGGCTGGAGCCGATCAACCATCAGTTGCAGTCAATACTAATCCTTACGTTACCAATACAAAATAAAGTTGCTTTTGGATAAATTCGGATGCGCGGGCGAGCCGACCATGGCCGGAACTCGGATCACGTCCCCCGCACCCAAAAGCGACTTTATTATATACTACGTAAGGGTTATTATCAATTACAACTGACAGTTGGTCGGCTTCAGCCAAAACGGAATGACTTTTACAAGTTTACCATTTGGACTTACCGATGGATGGTGCTAATAGGTAGGCGGTTATTTGTCCCTAGGTGACCGCAGGTGTTTTGTGCGACCTACAACAACTGATTGTGGACGGCCATCTTTTAATTCATTTGTGAGTAATCGACGGCCATAATTGAATTAATTAGAACAGATAGACGGTGTTTTTAGATTACCTATGCTTCTTCGAATTATACATAATAATAGCAATAGGCGCCAAAGCAATGAGTTCCATTTTTTCACCTAAAAACTATATTTAGGTACGTTTTAAATACAATGGAAAAGTTATTTCGGCATACGTATCTAGTAAGGTTTAAATCCTTTTGAGCTATTTTCAATGAAAATCCAAAGGTTAGATATTGAGGGTTACTTTTATAAAACTTTCTTCAGGAAAGCCGGTGCGCTCTATAAAACTGTTGAAAGCATATTATTTTTAAATGAGCACTATGTACGTATTGTAGGTATTCTAGCTCTAAACAATGCTATTTTATTCACTAGCAATACCAACTTTATTCTTCCCTACCACAGTAAAGTGAGTAAAGTTTGAAATTTTGAATTGAATTTTATAGGGAGCCTTTATATATCCGTCGAGGTTTGGCGTGTTATAAAATTGTTATTCTTTTGTGTTCATGATATTAGTAAGTGCCTTACTAGTAGGTGGATGTTACTTTGCCTCCGCACTACAGCGTAAAATGAATTTTATATTATAAAGTAGTGGTGTAAGTTACATAATATACTTTTGAATGTGGAACAAGCAAGAGAGGTTTGTCAGGACTGTAGCAATGTGGTATCGTCAATGGCTTACATTAAATATGCCTACATACATAACGTCACTCATTTTTCCCTTTGGGATAGATACAGACCTACCTTACGAGAAAAATGCGTGACACAAGTAGTAATCGCCTGGCTTGGACGTTGGTGATTCGGATTCGAGTCCAACAAGTGACCTCTTTTATACAGACACATTCAGATGGTCCACCGGATGGAAAGCTGTCACCGACGACCGGTACATCTACAACCTAAGAGGAGTGGATGCAATGCCGGTCTTTGAGGCAAGCACTTGAGTTGTCTTTTGGAGAACCCTAACTTACAGTGATCTACTTAGCTAGGTATGTTAACCTGTAGCCTGTAGGTACTTTTTAAGATAAATACGTGCGGGTTTATTCTTATAGCACACAGCATCGTCTGACATGTACGTCGTTTCTGTCCGCACACAATAGGTTATCGTCCTGAATGCATTCTAATGAAATAAAGAAACGCTCGATTTAGTCAGTCACAGCATTCAGCCTCGGAACGGGACCCAAAGGTCTCATTGAATGAGGTTCTATTGATAGCCGGTATTGGACAAGTTTGGTATAAGTATATTGAAAGGATTATGTAAAATCCTTGCCAATAGACTCCCTGGAGAGGTTTTCCCTGGAGGGTACAACATGCGAGTTCTTCAAGAAAATTGTGGAAATGTTTTTACGGGACGGCAGCACGGTAGTGATGCCTACTCATGGTAATAAACGGTGCGGTACGTAACTGCTTACCATCAGGCAGGCCCTAACCTTGTTCACCACCTAGGTGTGGTATGAAAAATCTCGAGTAGCGACAATGAAAAGAAATGATGATGGGAAGAAACAGTATTAAACTTATTTATCAGCGGGAATAAACGTGTAGGTACGTACATTATACATACTTACCTGCTTACCGAGATTATCTGCACCATAAATTAATATTATAATGCAATTGCAGTTAACATACACTACGTATCTACGTAATTAATTACGTTGATTTTGATTATGGTTGGTTAGTTTAGTAATTTCTAATGAAACTGAATACACAATATACATATATTTACAGTTGTACCTAAAGCTTATTTTCGTGTATGATTTTGGCTAGATCAGAAGTTTGAAAACGAACTCGGCGATGCAGGTCTGATTCTCAGGATGACAGATTCTGAGGTAGTCAGTATCTTATTTAGTCAGATTCGGGCTACCTTGGCTCTTTTTCTGTTTTTTTTTTATATCACTATATGCCAAACAAAATTACGGCCCGCCTAATGGTAAGCATTCACCGCAGCCTATGGTTTATTGCGATACCAAGGGCATCACCCACGCGTTGCTGACCCCGTAAAAACCTTTTCACCCCTTTCTTAAAGAACTCTATATTGTACTCTCCAGGGAAAACCTCTCCAAGTAGTTCATTCCACAACCAGATTAGGTCAGACATTTGTACAGTCAAAGACACGAGTCCGGGGAAAAAATATAAAATACCTACTTAGATCAAAAAAGCCTATGTATTAATGTCTAATGTAGAATCCTGGAATATTACAAACCTAATCGTAAGGCTTCAGAGAACGTTTATGTTAGAACGAAACTTAGAAAACTGCTCTCCTAACCAGCATGTCACCGCCATGTTGGAAATTACGTTAATAATACCTTAAAAACCACGTTTAACCATCGTCTCACCTAAAGCGAGTCAATTTAAAAAGCAATTAGTCCTGCACAAACTGATAGTTATGGTCCATTTAACTCAGACTATCCATTTAACTTTTAAAATTGCTCGTAGTGAATCATTCACAGAGATATTGTTTGCTCTGTATAATGAATATTTCAGGATATCGTTGAAATGACACCGTGCCTATTGGAAATACGTTGTTACCATTACATCATGCGAGAAGTCGGGTTTGACCGCTCGGATGATTATGGTTTTCACTATCATTTAGATAATTTTTCCGTAAGGTTTAGATGTACAATGTAGGTATCTTTCTTTCTTTCTTTCTTTCTGTATGCTATTATAATAGAGTAACCCCGAGAAAACCCGTGCGAAGCCGGGTCGCTAGTTATGTATGAAATATCAGGTTGCACACATTTCTTTACAATATTTTTCTCCTTTCTTTGATGATATATTAGGAATTATAATATTTGAAACGATTCTAGTTATTAAGAACTAGACTATTAATAATATAGTTATATTTTACGAGCTTGCAAGTGGAAGAGAATATAAAGTAGCCTATGTCCTCAAGTGCTGAACTATATCCATACTGAATATAATTAGTGGTTTAGCTGTGAAAGCATCAGACAGTACGGAAGTAGATATTTCATTTACAATTACCAGCCGGAACTTTCTCTCACCTTGGCATAATTTCGCAGCATAGAAATGGCAATAGAGTGGAGAGACCATGATTTAAATGTGAAGTAAATAAATGAATCGCATTATTCAGCGGGACTGGAGCGGGATTCAATGGTGGAAATTTGAATAAAGCACTCGGTTAATGTGACCTGCATTTATGTTAAGTAGGGCTGTCACTATTACTATTCTGATGCAATTACACTGTAAGGGACTGAGGTCGTTTGTGCAATATTACACGGTTCAGCAATAAATACGGTCGTCCATGTAATTATTGCAATATTTACCTGCAGCTGATTTATTGGACGACAATTTCTGTCATTTTCCAATGCTGGAATTTAGCATCAGTGTTGAGATCGCAGTGTTGGAAATACTCTACAGAAAATGTTGCGGTCATTTTCTGGTACTTATACGAAGGTAATCGATGGTCTCAGGTTGAAGTTAGTTTCAATTGGCTATAAATTTAGTCGTTTGACGGTGATTCAATTTCGTATAATTATAAGATATCTACTTGATGTAGTCAGCCCTACATCCCGTGAGGTGTTGCGTGGTTGACTGACCTCGATTCCCATTGTTTTATGATACAAAATTACGTCATCGCTTCCAAACTAAACTAGAATTCATTTCGTCCTTGCACGGATATACGCTAATACATTTATATTGTTGTGTGAAAACGGGTGTACCTTAAGCAGGGATAGAACAGGTCTATCATATGTTTACTTCGCCAGTACGTACATAATGCAAATAAGTATCTATACATAGTATAAAACAAATACGCTTTCCGCTGTCTGCCCCTATGCATATTTGTACCCTTAGATCTTTTAAACTACGCAACAGATTTTAATGCGGTTTCCAATAATAGGTAGATTCAAAAGAGGAAGGGTTATAAGCAAGAAAAACAGAGTAAGTAGGGGTAAAGTAGGTGTACGCGAACGAAGTCGCACCGGGTCCACTAGTAAAAAAGATAAATAATGTTATATCACAATGCCGTTTGCCTAGTACACTCTATCGTCACCACTTGTCTAGGTTTAATATAGTCACAGACGCGCTGACGGTTGCGAGTCGAGACGGACACTTACCGATAGCAGAAAGTTATGAAAAGGAGCTCTCTTACGTACGTACGTAGATCATTAGTCGATGATAAGCCGTAGCCTATTGGTTTGCTATCGCAGGAAGATGGAGTAGAATATAGCCAGGAATTACGGGAGTGCGAAATGATAAGCTCCGAGTCCACGACACAACTGGTTTATTCACTTCTACCGCCGCATAGTAGTATTACATGATACATACCCTACAGATGGGATATAAATTCTGCCTACCTCTACGGGAAAAGGAAGTGACATTTTTTGTGGATATATCTTTTAGGGATAATACGTTTTTTTATGATAATTCGTGATCCTTTTAACTGAGATGTTGGCTAAATTATTTAAAATATAGCATTTGATCGCGAATAATTGCGGAGTAGGTATCCGACAAAAAGTCCTCAGACCGAAGCGGTTTAATCGCATACACATTATATAGAGGAAATCATTTTCTTAGCTTAAAAGATAACATATAGTATCAACGCTTTGAATACCGTTTTTCCTGAAACAGTAAACTCGTTTCCGCGCACACACCAGCACCTTCCGTTTATCGGACAAGAGATTCCGATATTGACCGAAACCGGTAGCCATCCCATTGGCTTCGCCGTTCGCCCGGGACCCTGAATGGGTCATTTGGGGTGCTGACGGGGCCACCCCGGGCGTCCGTGTTTGTCTTCAATTCAATCAGTATTCAATCGTATTTAGAACTTCCTGTTTCGTGATTCTCGTGTTTTGTGAAAATGTTTTGTCTGCGAATCGGGGTCGCCGTCGGCTCTCTTTGTAACTTCGGTGATAGATACAATCTCGACTCTGCTTTGTGACTTTGTAAAGGTGTTCGGTTTTAAATTATAACTTTATTTTCAATACATTGTTTCGATGTCTGGTTTTGTGTCTTAATACCTTATTCTAAGGTTGAATTTATTCATCTTTATTCAACAGTCCAAATATAGAAATGAAATGAGGAGATGAGCGTCGCCTCGAGCGTGTTCGCTTTTAACATCTAACGCTCGCTGCAGCAGATCTGCTCCGACCTACCGTTCTCACATTTCCGCATAGCTTTAGTGGATAATGTAGATAAACCCAAGCTATAAAATATCCCTCGCGTCACACATCTCCGGTTTAGTGGAGCCCGGGCCTGTTATAGAACTAAATTAGTATGTTTGCATTTTTATTGTGAGTTAGTGGACGCGGCGCAACTTCGTTCGCTTGGCGTCCTACACCTACCCTTACCCCTACCGCTACCCTATCTTACCATATTCTACACCTACCCTACATCTACTCTAATTATCCTTATCTTCGGGTGATATCACTTCACCCGGGGAAGTGATGTGGATATGTGGGATTGCCCTAAATGACACCACAGGACCTCATAGATAGTTTTTACTGTGATGAAAAGTGAATCTACTAACAGAAAGTGAATCCTTTCCTGTTCTGCGCTGTGCTAGATGTCCTATAAGCCGAATTTCCCGCCATGCCTTCATGGCTCATCGAATATATTGTAGACGTAGCACTGATGAACAAGCTTATGCGTTTGTTACATTTGGCTAAATTCAGTCGTGTAAATTCAGAAACAAAACCGTAAGAGCAAGATCGAAGTGAAATGTATTGCTCATATTATATGGTCCATTTTTGTATAACTTATATTATGTAGCGCGTCGCATCGCTTTTCAAAAGGCGTTATACAAAAATGGACTTTATTTTGTGAGCAATACATTCCAGTATGATTTGCTCTCACGCTTTTTGCTTGTAAATTTGAACGACTGAATTTAGCCAAATGTAATAAGCGCATTAGGCAAAAGTAAAGTCCATGTGGACGAAGTTAATTAACCAAATGCATTACACGTAGAATGGGCTTGCAAAGGTATTTAGAAGTTTAATCCTCATAGTTATTTTAACGGTAATAGTTACCTATCTTTCACTTTTATACGCTAATCGGAAACACTGCCAAATGTATATAATACAAGTCGTTCCAAGCAACAACATTCCGATTCACCTGCGATAGCTAGCGCTCGGTGCACTTCACTATAAATTCGGCGGATTCTATTGCGTATAAAATGGACCCGTTTGGCGTATTCACTACAGAGGGGTACATTTGGCAAGCTGCACAAACCGCGACGGATAAAACGGCGTGTACTGCCGTCCTACTGCAATGAAGTCGGCTCTCAGTTTAATTCAGGTGCTCGGAGAAGACTGGATTTCGCCAGGCAGCGATATAAAGCGGTCGCTTTACGATGGGATACTGCGCTGCGTTGGTGCGTGGTAGACGAGATAGCGATTGGAAGTTAGGTAGTGGTACACCACTAACTCGTTTTAATCATGTCAACCCTGAATAAGTACTAGCCAAAAGTGCAGAACAGCAGGTGCTCACTCGATTGTCTTTATGAAAACTTAAAAGATGATATGCCGCTGTAATCCTTCAATTATTGCTTTTTTTACGTAAAATTGTTGTTGAAAAAATATTGTTGCTTGGCGGGAGAAATGGATAAGCCCTATCCACAATACCTAAACAATAGAAAAATGCTGTTGCTCATTTTATAATTTATTTTCTAAACTATATACAGCGCCACAAACTTATCAGACCCGGTGTCCAAAACTAGAACCAAGAGTCGCCATTTTGAAAACGTAACTGTGTTGTCAAAAACACCGACACCGTTAACTGGTAAGTAAGATAAGTTTATGGCACCGTACATCATCACCATATCAGCCGGAAGACGCCCACTGCTGGGCAAGGCCTTCCTCTGAGATCTCCACAAAGACCGGTCCTGTGCCTTTCGCATCCAGCTGGTACCTGTGATCTTTACCAGGTCGTCGGTCTACCTTATGGGAGGCCTACCCACGCTGCATCTTGCGGTACGTGTTCGCCACTCGAGAACTTTACGGCCCCATCGTCCTGTACACGTACTTACAAATGCATCTTTACGCTTCATCATCACACTTGTGCCACAGAAGGTATTCAGCTGCAGTCGAATTACTGCCGGAATAATTGACCGGCGTTCATGGTCAGCGTTACACCGCGTCGAAATTGACAGCGGCCCAGATGGAAATACATCGAATGGACTAACCATTTGTAATCTCTGGAACTTGAGAGGTTATCTTCTCAAGGGAGGAGGGTTCCTCTCTTAGTGGACTTACAAACTAAGAGAAGAGCGATGTCTTGGGAATTAAATCATTTTAGGGTATTAATTTTAATTAATTAAATAATATTAGCAAGTTTTGGTTGATTTGTCTCTGTCTGTCTTATATTTTTTATCTATCTTTCCGCTTCATCATCACACTTGTGCCACAAGAGGTATGCAGCTGCATTCGAATTACTGCCGGAATAATTGACCGACGTTCATGGTCAGCGTTACACTGCGTCGACATTGTCAGCGGCCCAGATGGAAATAGCACCGCATGGACTAACCGTTTGTAATCTCTTGAACTTGAGAGGATATCTTCTCTTAGTGGACTCATAATCGACTTAACTAACTAACTAAGAGAAGAGATAAGTCTGGGGAATTAAATCGTTTCAGGGTATTAATTGTAATTAATTAAATAATATTCGCAAGTTTTAATTGATTCTAATAATTTGAAGAAAGTCGACTTTATCAGACATAGGCATCCTACAGACATAGGTACAAAATATTAATTTACTGGCTTCTTTCCAGTAGCTACTAATAGATACCTAGGTAGTCTCTGCTAGTTTAAGTTAAAAAAAAGGTGTTTGTCCCATGTGTTTTTTCTATGTTATAATAATATGATATTTAATTAATTCAAATTCTGATAAAAATATCAATTTCATCATGTATGTTATTCAAAGTAAATGTTTTATAATTCGACGTTAGGTAGGTATAATATGAAGTTAAAATCATTGTATGTATAGAGAGAGTCGAATTTTAGTTGCAATCTTGGTATCGAATCATAAACATTTCGCGGCAGGTCGTTAAAATTACATAAAAATTCAATTTTACGATACAAGCGCGATAAATTTTACTACCTACTAGCTTTTATTCGTGGCTTCGCTTATATTTTTACTTATTGTCGACGATCAATGCATAGTCTATACTTCTATACTGGTACTAATGCTGACATTTATGACAAAAAATAAAATAAATACACGCACACAAACTATGTACTCAAGTAGCTACAAAGATTGTTGCTGCGTGACAAATGGCATGACAACTTGACAGTGTGATGTGGTGTGGTGTGTAGTTTAGTTTACCTACTAAAATGGGCCTGTTCAATCAAGTCTTTTTTTTGACCAAGAAAGTCACCTGACGAACAGTAGCTGACCTATCCTAAAGGAGTCTAAATAATAATCTGCGCAGGCCAAAGCGTTGCCGTCAGGGATGTGACATCATGTCATGTTCTATTTCTATTTTGACAGTGATGAGTGCTATAGACATATACGACTCATCACATCAATAAATCGAATGCATACGAAATTCTATTAGTGCCATAATTAAAATACCTAACCGTTTATAATTAGTTATACTTATAGTTTATAAGTTATAACTTAAGTTAAAAAAAAGGCATCCCTTAAAGAGCGCCATATTTATGTGTCTTGCTGCGATCGCCGTCAGATCGTCGCTGCATCTTAAAGTCTTCGAATCGGACACGCTCTCTCATACACGAGTCAGTTTCCATCTGAGGCGCTGTTCTAATTGGCAAAGGTCGTGCGACCATGGTCGTACGACGGGCTCGCCCTACCAATATATATAGCCCTAAAAACCGCCCGTCGCACGATCATGGTCGTAAGACCGTTGCCAATTAGGACAGCGCTTTAATCAGTATTTTTGTCCTGGCACCGGAACCGTGGTTTTAAGCCAGGCTTGGCAAGAAACCCAAACTTTAGCCTGGTAGTGGACATGTCGACAGGGTGGATGGTACTGACCAATATTCATATTCAAGGCACCTCGGCAACTCCGTGTTTTTTTTTTCACGGAGCAGATACATAATATTGGAATTAATAAAAATTCTGAGCCGGCAAATCGTTGTAATCGATATCCAGGGTCAGAATATAAATCTTCAAGCAGCAGGAGGCCTTGTACTGGTTCACTCTTTCAAGTTTTTGCGCATCGTTTACCCAGTTTTGTATTAAATTCCCCAAGACAATGATATAGTGAGTCGTAGAGTTACGAATATTTCTGGAAATATCCTAGCAGGATGTTGTACATTAGTATGTAAATCAGAGGTAGACTTCATAGATGTTTTACCTCTACTTACAGTGAAGTGTGCAGTATTGTGAATTACCTATTTGCTAAAATACTAAATAAAAAATCCTATCTATGTACGGATATATTAGGCGGGTTGTCTCGTGGATTGCCTGAAATATGTCTTGATGATGTTAATGAATTAATTATAATAATTATCAATTCTTTAAACTCGTAACAGCTACCTATAGATGATCTAAAATTCTCAGAATTAACAACTATCTCGTTATAAATTTAAGGCGATAGGTAGATATAAAAACTTCCGCTTTAAAATCTATTATCGCGTATAGATTAGAGAGTTTAACATCGTAAAAATTTTAACGATCCTGAGTTTTAACGACTGGAAGACAGTTCGTCTGCAGTCTTACCTTTCGTTCCTTGATAAGTTTACGATATATATATTTTAAGGCATTTTTATTCTATGATAGAGTCAGCTTTATCTGTACATGGGGTAAGCAGCGAATTGGTACGAGCGCTGAAATCTCTTTATGAGAATTCCAGTGCTTGTGTCAGGAATTCAGGATCAACGGGGCGTTTACTAAAACGGTTAACATCGAAAAAGGTGTTGGACTAGAATGTGTTGCATCGACGTGCCTGTGCAACCTTTTCATGGATATAAACAGTTTAAAAATGAGTGGATTAATCTTAAAATGCCTTTTGTGTATCGAAGACTAAGTTTTATTGGCATCATCGGTAAAGGAGTTGCAGGTGATTATTAAAATACACGGAACTCTGAAAAGGAAAGGTATGAAAACGAATGCAAGTATAACGCGCAAATATGTGTCTGAGAGTGATAGGGCAAGGGCAAGGGCAAGATAGGGCAAGTTGCACGATTACACTGTGGCCCGAGCACGACGAATGTGTCCTGCAATCGTGCGTATTACATTTATATTAACCGATCGCGTTACCGTTCAAGTTGGACGCGTATCATATTTTTATAAAAACTATTCTAAATAGTGATATAACAATAATATAACTTATTGTGACAGTACACTGTCTAATTTGGAGTGCAGTTCGGTGGTGCTTATGTGACATTTTAAGACTGCTCACTGGTGTTAGTGCAGTGCGACCGACGTGCGTCGTCTCTCTCTTCACGAATCGAAGGCGATCGTCGGTCGAAGTTCGGTGCAGCATCGGGGATATTCGTGGATGACAACATCATTCATCTGGGTCTCTCATACCCCCTTCAGTGAATTAATTCCAGATTTTACTACATTTCTACCATCATAATTAAGTATTGATCCAAATACAAGTAGATACAGGCACTCTCTACGATTACTAACTGCGGTATATGTAAGAAGCCAATTAAAGTAGCAGAAAAGATCGTATGCTCTCGAGTTAACTGCACTCCAATAATAATTATAATAATAATAATTCTGTAATTTCCATTTACAATGCGTAGGGCTGACGTCGGACAAGAAACCTACCTCTTGGACGTGTCAGGCGTGTACAGCTAAACAGTAAACCCCTGACAAATCTAGCGCTGACCGTGACCGTGATGATGCCAGTGATCAGAGTAGCAATGTTACTGATTGTTCTCGTAATGATCTCGCTACACTAAAATCTGAACTTTAATCCATTATCACTGACACTATTAAGCCTCATTAAAAACCTTATCATCTACAGCCACCGAAATAATAAACCTAAAAGATGAGAACTTGCGTCTCCGTACAGAACTGGATACTACAATGGTTAGGCTGAATCACCTTGAACAGGAAAACTCACGTCAGCAGCAGTGGAGTCGCCTACAAAACGTAGAGGTAGCAGGAGTACCAGAATCTAAGGACGAAGACACAGTGGAGATCATCACCAAAGTAGCGGAAAAGTTGGGTGTATCCGTTGACCTTCCGAAGTGGAGTTCGCACATCGCGTGCAGGCGCGCCGACCGAGCAGTGCAACAAACGGCCGCACGATCGTCGCCCGGCTCCGCCATCGACGCACCAAGGATTCCATTGTCTATGCCGCTCGGAAAAAACATGGGCTCAAACCGTCGAATATAGGACTACAGGATCCGGACTCGAACCATGTCATTTATGTTAACGAACATCTAACCAAAACCAACCGCACATTACTAAAATAATGTAAAATGAAAGCAAAGCTATTCCACCGCATACTCATATCCCGCTTGGTATAGCAGCGCAATGATTAAGATGATTAAGGAAAAGGCAAAATATCATGCGTTATGGAAAAAATTCAATAACCCAAACGATTATGAATCCTTTTCAATACCACGATCTAGGCTAAAAAAGTTTGAAAAAAAGTGCTACACGTCTTACATAAACCACTCTCAAGATACAATCAAATCTACACCGAAATACCTGTGGAGTTACATTAAATCGAAAAGAAATAATAAATCCAATGAATGAAATATAAAGATAGAGCGTGCTGTAATTAACAAGATATTTGTAATTCTTCTATGAGAATTTTAATACCCCCCAGCGACAATTATTCTAGTTTCTCGGAGGAAAGATCCGTGGGTGATGACATCATTAACAATATTCACATTTCCATTGGCGATACGTGTAAACTGATGAAACAACTGGATTGCTCTAAGGGTGCTGGTTCAGATGAAATTCCGCCAATTTTCTTTTCTAAATGTGCTGAATCACTGCTCCTCTAGCATACATTTTTAATTACTGTTTTCGTGAGGGATATTTTCCAGAGATCTGGAAGACAGCCAATATTGTACCAATTCATAAAAAGGGTTCCAGGAATGATATCGGGAACTACAGACCAATATCTATTCTTAACGTATTAAGCAAAATGATGGAACACACATGCACATTTACTCAACAATTATCAAAAATGTTCCCACACAGCAGCATGGTTTTATCCGAGGGCGGTCAACAAATACTAACTTAGCTATATTTTCTAATGACGTTCTGCTTAGAATGGATGGTGGGTCCCAAGTAGATGCAGTTTATACAGATTTCCAAAAAGCGTTCGATCGTGTAGATCATGTTATTCTTCTAAGGAAGCTTCAGGAGCTGGGAATTCGCGGTAATCTCCGCCGATGGTTTGAGTCATACCTGAGAAATCGATCGCAGGCAGTCGTCGTGGCTGGTTATCGTTCTAACTTTGTCACAGTCCCTTCTGGAGTCCCACAGGGCTCAATCTTGGGGCCGCTTTTGTACGTCGCATATTTATATGATATTCAACACTGCAACTTGCAAACTGCGATTTGCAAAATTTTTAATGTATGCGGACGATACAAAAATTTATGCATGTGTAAGAAATATGATGGAATCACTTAAGTTTCAAGAAGATTTAGACCGTGTGTGCCAATATTATCGCGAAAACAACATAACAGTCAATGTCTCAAAATGTTTTCAAATAACTTTCACACGCAAAACAAACGCTGAGACACATCAATATTTCTTGGAAGGCACGCCTATTAAACCAGTTACTAGCGTTAGGGATTTTGGCGTGTTTTTCGATTCAAAAATGCTTATGACAGAACACATATCCGCAGCAGTTACTAAAGCCTACAAAAATCTCGGTTTTGTTCTGAGGGTGAGTCGCCCTTTTTCTGATATTTACTGCATTAAGGTTTTGTACTTTTCTTACGTCCGTAGTGTATTTGAATATTGAAGTAACATTTGGAACCCCAGCTATGTTACCTACATTCAAGATATTGAGCGGATTCAAAATATTTTTTTTAGGGCCCTTAACTTTCGTACTCAACACAGAGGTATTAGCTATGCACTTGCATGTGGGAAACACGACCTGATGGAGCTGAAAGACCGGCGTTCCTTACTGCAGATGATGTTTTTGCATGATATTTGCAGTGGAAAAATTGACTCACCGGAACTAACAGCACTTTTCCTTCAATTCAAAACGCCCTCGAGGCGCACAAGACAGACTCCGCTCTTTCACGTTCGTCCTGGTCACTCAAATTATGCTCAAAATTCCGTGGTAAATCGTACTCTCGAAACTTATAATAATGATTTCTCTTCAGTCGATTTATTCTGTCACAGTAAAGTATCGTGCCAAAAGAAGATAAAATGCATTTTGGAGGGTGGAACTTCAGAAATCAGTGAATGAGTAATGTGTCACTTCCCTCTCTCTCACACAAAAACACACATTTAGATATACACACACTACAGACGCACATACAGATGATTAGTTGAAAACGTCTTTTTTTTGTAATGGTAGTTACCATTACAAAAAAAATACGTTTTATTAATATTTGATTAATAATTTACTTCTACAGAGTAAGAATCTGTTATTGGCTTTCTGTTATTTACGAATATCTGATGTAAAAGTTTTAAAAGCTGTTGATTCTATGAAAAAAAAAATCGGTTGTCTGTAAAGTCGGTTTACTGACGATAGTTGAACGTGACAACGTCAAGTAGGAGAGAGACAGATGTCGAACGCTGCCGAACGCGGAGGCCGATTGTGCCTCTTTGTCGCTCGTACCGCGCTCTCGCTTGCACTTCAAGCCTTAAATGGAACGCCTCAGAGTGAGGTAACGCCGCATGAGTCATGTTTTTTCGTGCGTGCAGCCGGCTCCATCGAATTATAAGACGTTATCAAGTAAAAAAAAAAAATTTACATCAGACCGTATAAGAAAAAGTACCGACAACACGAGCGAATCAACAACTAGTCTCCGAGGGCATGGATGCGACTTAGCGAAAGATAGCGTGCGCAAGCTCGGCGTTGCGCCTTGCCAACTCTGCGCTAGCCCTAATAGTCTTACTCTAATGAAGCTTACTTATTATGTTCGTCGGCTAGAAGCTCATTGTCATTAATGAATATCATTTAAAAATTCAGAACGGACGAACTCATTTTGTGCCGACCCCACTTAGCAAGTGATGATGATACCTGTTCGTAAAATGAATTCCTTACATTGTTTATCAACTTTTGGTAGGTCATTCTGTAGTTTTCACGAAGATAACGAAAAATGTTCTTGGAGAATTAGGACAACTGGTAGGTATAATACATATTTTTTATGTTATACGGACAATCGGGTGAAGGAGATGTCGTACGAGGCGGCAAATGCTAGGTGCTTGCTTCGCCCGAGATCAACGCGCGCCGCGTACAAAGTTGCCGCGGACGTTTCCCGCGCAAGACAAGATTATAGAAGCAGTTCGACCAGTCAGTATGCGGTATTGTATGAATTTTTCAACATATTTGGTTAAAAATTAAGGTTCTGTAGTCAACCAAATACTTATAAATACACACTCATTCTGGCATGAATTTCCCGGTTGTGCTCTTATGCACGAGGGTCCAGGGTCCGCCTTGATCATTATCCAAGACTTGGCAGATCAGATAACTACAGTGGAGCGATTGCCGTCCGACCTCCCAAATTGGATCATGGTTACACATTCGGTAGCCTGATTGTGTAGGTCACATTTCGAGAGCATCGGTTAGCATTCAACTAATGTACATAAAAGTAATTGCTCTCTTCTCTCTTAATAGTCGGACACTATTGTCAGAGTAGTCGTGGTTGGGTAGACTAGGTACCCGGAGAGATGTTTATTGTATCGCAGTTCATTAAGTCATTGCTATAAGGCCGCAATGGGATTCGAACCCGGTACCTCTCACTTACGAGATGCCTTAACCACTCGGCCATCAACGCTCCAACCAAATACTCTCTAGGAAATCATCTTCAGGTTGAAAGGCCACTCGACTTTCCTGAAGGAACTAGCCTAACTAAACGAAAGTCGCCGCCCCCGCGTAAAATATGTTCATGTACTTATGTCTAATTGTGGACAATAACGATCATCATCATCAATCTCGATGATGCTTTCGTACGACGCTCAGAAATCTAACCTAACCTAACCTAACCTAACCTAACCCAAGCGTCTGCTCCTTCTTACAATTTATTCGCTCAGTATTCGTGACGCATACAGCGTTTGGACTGGCCTCGAAGAAGTCTTCCAAGCTTCTGCTCCAAAAATGCTTCAAAAGTATAGCACAGACACATATCCCTGGTCATTTCGGCTAAACAGTCTTGCATGCAATCGTACATTCACTGCAGACGCGTAAAACTCGCCGTCCCACAGTGCAATTCGTATCGTAAACCCTGTATAGCCGGCATGAATGCAACATAGTATCGTATCATAGGTCGTTGGATGCTCTCTTAATGGATGCACTAAGTGCGGACGGGGTGTTCGTATTTTGGTGGGGGTAATTCAGTAATTCAGGCATCAAATCGTCAAATCGCGTTGAAGGATAAAAGTAGTGCGATAATCTAGGACAGAGGCGGGCAAGACGAGGTACGCTCATCAAAAGCTATAAAATTGAAACTATCTTCTACTTCTGTGATCTTTTGTGAAAAAGATCACAAAAGTTATTATGAAAAATATATAGACCGATTATAGTTTTTGATAATCGATCTATATATTTTTTTTTTGTTTAGCAAACATTAATGTTTATAATTATAAAATTTAAAAAGTTTTACCACCCAATCATGTACTTAGGTTACGGCAGGATGGCATTAGCAATCCCCTACTGATCTAGGCACCTAAGATCAGGGTCACCTAAGTTCTTGCGAGTGTCTTGACTACTCTTGACTTTTCTTTCTAAGGCTGTCTGAGGAACTAAAAAATGTTTGCTGCTAACATGCCCCATCCGTCTTTTTAAGCACCTACAGCATCTTTCAAGCTACAACCAGAGACCAATACGTCTATTTGTTTCTCTATTAAAGACATTTTGTGAAGTAAGGCAGACGCATCAGTTAGGTAGAGATACCCAAATATGTTGAAGTGTCATATTCAATAACACCTTTTACACAAAATCAAATTTTCTTCAGCCATTTGTTTCTCAAGTTTAATTGTTAGGTATAAATTACTCTTAAATGTATAACACTGTTACCTGTGAAATTTTAGGTTGTACCGAAATTGAGTCGACATTCAGTTTAATTAAGGTTTGGTTTAGTTTGACTGAGAAATAAGTAACTTTGACCGGTCGTCTGATACGGTTGGCTTTCAAACTTTGCAACAAAGCGAGGTGACAATGTTGCGCCGAACCATAATTCTTTTACGAGTCCACCCGATTTGTATAGTTATTTATGGCCTTACAGTTTTGTCGTTGTAAAATCGTATTCCAACTTCAAACGGATTTATCGTTAGCCAATCTTTTAGAATTATTGTATATGCTCAAGCTAAAATATATACATACCTTCTACCTCCGGCGCTGTTTAAAATACAAAATGATCGTACGACCATGGTCTTGCGTCGCATGAAAACGAACACACTAATCTCTTTGAAGAGTCGTAACTGGTCGTACGATGGGCGTCGCACGACGATATTTAATTTGATTTTGAGATTCAAATGTGCGGATCTCTTTGAAAGTGTCCTCATTGGGCATGCCTCGTCATCATCATCACAACTGACACAACATCGTCACAAATGACAACTGTCACCTCCCGCCATATGGGCCAAGCCGAGGATATTCGGTCTTTGATATATATATAGGATAATCTGGCCTGATCTTCATCTTGGTATATATGCTCGGGTAGGGGATCTGCACTGTTGCAGGCCATGTACTCCGTCTTCGCCACATATATTTTCAGACCGCCTTTCTCAAGTTTCTTAGACAACTATGCGAACTAACGCTCTCGATTTCATCAGAAAGTAGCGAGGTTGCATATCTCCCGGTTGCGCAGTCAACGACCGACGCTAAAAAATGTAGCGGTAGGAGCTAGTGGTGGGGCTTCTTTAGTGCCCTAACATCAGTACGATTCAGTTTCGGAGAGAGTATTTAACTTCAATTCAAATTAATACATTTTTTTTTAAAACATAAACTTACACGTCAAATGTTATTGTTGAATGCTATTACAATTCTTGAGTAGTCATTATTCTGTACGCGTACTTGTCCAACCCCAACTC
This sequence comes from Blastobasis adustella, assembly GCA_907269095.1. Lineage (NCBI taxonomy): Eukaryota > Metazoa > Arthropoda > Insecta > Lepidoptera > Blastobasidae > Blastobasis > Blastobasis adustella. Next base: position 10,131,167 of record OU026117.1, on the reverse strand, counting down.
CATGCCTACTTACTGATATTCTTAGAATCTGGCGGGGCGTAGCGAATTCGCGGGCGATTCAATCAATCAATAAATAGTTTTTATTTCAGCCATAAATAGATAACTTAAAATGACATACATTGTCCATGTTATTCGATTCGCGCGATTTTATACTCGCTTTGCCTAGATACTGGGCATGGTACCAATATGTACATCGTGCATTGCCGCAAATTCGCCCCGTCAGGACAGGGTCTTAGTGAACTAACTCACCAATCTAATTAGTTAAGGGCAACTATCTTGAGGCTATGTCTAGGTTTTAATTTAATAGATAACCTTTCACTAGAAAAATATCAAGGCGAATACATAAAACTAGATTAGCGACTGAAAAAACCATGGCATCACATTCCTGAACAATTTTGCTTACTCGAGGAAGTGCTAGTAAAAAAAGTTTATCACTATAGTGATAGTGTAATTTGTTCCCGACTCCCCCTCGGCCGATCAACTACTTTGTATTTCTTCCCCTCAACCCCCATAAACCTTCGCTTTATGTGATCTACGGGACTTCGCACATTGTACGCTGCCGCTGAATTTTTATTACGACGCCCAACTTCTGAATACTAAGCGGGCCGCGTCTGTACTTTTTTCTTTGGATAATAATAATAATGTACTTCGGCCGATAGCTGATATATATGTATAGCAGCCAGTCCGATTTTTTTTATTGAATAGTAGTGGACACAGCGCGACTTCGTTCGCATAGATACACCTACTTTACCCCTACCAACCTTTTTTTTCAAAATCGAACTGGATAAGCTTTGCTTCTTGGCGGCAGAAATAGATGAGGTGGTGGTACTCACCCAGCTAAATAGATTCCTGTCATGATCTATCGTCTGAATAGATTAATATAAAGAATTTTTAGGCGAAGTGTTGTAAACAGTAGAAAAAATTAACGAAATTATAACAACCTATCTTAGACTTAACCCAGCCGATGCAACTGCATTTCTGTATTTTTTCATTGATACTCGATTCTTCTCATATTAAAAAACGAAACTTCCATACGAAAAGGTAAAACAACGTTTCGGCCTATAGGCGACAGTTTCGCTTTGCATTTGGTGGACTGCTTGCTCGTTTGAGTTGCGTTCTTTCTATCAGTTTAAATTATGTATCGTATAAACTTCTCAAATACCTCGTACAGACACGCTACGATTCCCTATCCGCGTCAATTATCAGCAACTTCGAACGGCGAGTTTTATGACGCGCACCTTCGATGCCCCATCACATATATCTAAAGGCGTCAATAAATCTAGCGAGGTACGAGTCCGCGGGATGACGACACCCGAGGGCCCAATGTCCGTGCGTCACTGCCGAAGCTTCAGGTATGTTCTGAACAAAAACACAAGCGACGTAGCTGAATCTTTTCATCGGCTTTGATTTCGTGAATTTTTATAATAGTAGGTGGCATGTGGCAACCTTTTCATCCCATATCGCAGCTGAATTTCGGACCGATCTACGTATTAGTAATAAAATTTTCCATTCTGAAGCCAGCTGCCAAATGGGAATATTTTGTAATTGGTTTTCTAAGTTTGAAAGACAATTCTAGTATTTGGCTTATGTATAAATCATCGTGTGAAAAATGTTGTGTCCAAGTCCATAATGTTAATAAAGTATATTTAGTATTGTTGGGTGCATCCAGATAACATGAACGTGCCACGAATGCGGCTTTGCAGCACCTGCATGCGCGTGTTAGATTTAATATATGTCCTACTTATAATTATAGTGACTTTTATTAGTATAAATCTTTATTTTAGTAATTAAGCTACAGAATAATAACAGAGTGTGAGTATGTATCCAAAACTCCAGTGAAATATATGGAAAACGCTAAATTAGGTAAACAAGAGCATATTAATAAATGTATATCTATGTCATGTAAAATATAGTTCATGGAGGTAGTGCTATTTGTTAAGGACATAGGTTATAAAGTATTTAAGAGAGACTGGGCGAAGTGGAGGAGTAAGACTTGATAACTTGAATATGTTATCTAGGATAAAGTATTATTCTAGTGCACATTATTTAATCAAACAAAAGCATATTTTAAGTATATTAGGTATATTTTAATAAGCAATGTAATCCATTATAAAATGAGGTATTTATTTAAACAACATTTATGCAACATTCTAACCAAATGTAATGACACAATTATCGATCACATAACCAAATATTTATCCTTTAAAAATGGGACAGTGGTATTACATACGATTCAATAAATAACCGATTATATAAATAAATAAAACTAATACAAAATATAAAGCAACAATAATACAATGCAAGTGTACTTAACTCTGTGCCGGCTCTGGAGCAAAAGTCCCTCTCACTGTCACGACTGAACCTTTATACTAGCTATCTAGCTGGAAAGGTCATTCTTATTCTCATTTCCGGTCTCCTTAATTTAATGATAGATAGCTTACATGTTAATTTAATGTATTACAATACTTTTAAAAAATTTTAACATTATAATAAATTTATTACATAATTAATTAAGGAAGTTTCTCATAAACAGTATTTAATCTGATCAAAAGTCACAATCGTTCAGAAATCCAGACATTTCGTTTTGAAGTTGGTAAAATGTTTTATGAAAGTATTTTGAAATGTTAATTATTAATAACCACGATAGTTTTCAATATATATGTAACTTTAAATAACAATTAAAATATACTAAAATACCTTATATCTAACACGCGCAGCTTGCGTGCGATATGCTGACGCACCCTGTAGAACTCACTATGTAAAGTTAACTCTGTACGAAATAAAGGTTCGAAACAACGTTTCTCGCTCGTACGATTCGGATGTGGAATGAGCTTCCAGCCACAGTGTTTTCTTTCCACTATAACATGGGATCATTCAAAAGGTATATTAGAGGTCTCTTTAGATTAGACTAGATTTATTTATTTATCCATGAAAATTACCCTACATTATTATACATTTCATAACATAAGTAACTCACAAGGATATCGTCTTAAATTTGAATACAACAATGTCATGGTAAATGTGCAAATATTAGATGCATATCGAATTATTAATCGTTATATAATCAAATAAAAATAAAAATTCCGCACAATATTATAAGTTAGTAGGTATACAACAAATATACCTATGGATTAAACATAATGTCAAATAAAATAAACATTAAAAATAATTTAAATTGTCAAACTGAATAAATTTAGAGGCGGGCAACGCATTGGGTACGCCACTGGTGTTGCTGATGTCCATAGGTTACCACTTTCTGTCAGGTGGCCCGCTTGCCTGTTTGTCTGCCCTATACCATAAAGAAAAAGTAGACTCTAAATTCTCTAATATTTAAAGGTTCAAACAACCGTAAGAAATTAATGATGGCCGAGGAATATAATGGAAAAGGTGTGTCACTTGCAACTGAGCGGACTGCGACGATTTTATGTTTTCTCTGCGTGGTTGAGAAATGTTTTGGGAATAAATACGAGTAAGTTATTGTATTATAAAATCAATCCAGACTGACTTGTCTTTTATAGTTATGGAAATTATATATTTAAATAAATAATTTGCAGCAGTATTGATTGAAATTCACATTCTATGTGTTTCTTATATAAATCAAAACATATATACACAATGTACGTAGCATGATTGTTACGGCAATACGTGTCCTTTGGTAAGCGCGACTTTATAATGTTGAAACTGAACTAAAGACGTCTAAAAACCGGCGAGGTGCGAGTCCATAGTCTAATGACTCCCGAGGGCACAATAGCTACACAATAGTATTGAGAACAAAAATACTTACTAAGTATAATCATAATACAGCTCGTTATTATGATCAGGCAATGTGCGACCGAACTGATGCTATACCACAAAAAACATCGCCAGGTGAGATGGCGGTCAATTACCTGTCTAGTTTAACATAAAAAAAAAACAATGCAATGAAATACGCAAAAATGTGAACTCTGTATAAAAATTAGAATGTAAAAACCGTTAGTTTATAATCTAACGTAATTAGACTATATTAGATTAAAACTGTTAGGTATTGGACTTTACATTGTGGTACATTACATCGGCACAGGGGAGAGTTGTTGTCTCTTAAACTCACAACACAATATAAACTTAACTTACCCGAGTAAACCTAATGTTTATGTGTTACCATTCCTTCGAAAAATAATGCGTATTATAATAAATTGGGGAGTTTTAATGCAGTTTACAATATTTCGATAGATTGTAATGAAGCATATTTGATTACGTTTGTTAGATCATACTCGTATTAATAAGGAACACAACAACAAATACGTCCACAGCCATTAGAATGAGTATCAGTGACGATGTAGCTATGACGACCTTATATTGTAATTAGTTTTATCGTACAACCAAAACTAACCAAGTTAAGCGCATTCAAAGTTTTGATTAAGTACTTGCCCATTTCATTCGAAATTGAACTTTTCCTTTGAAAACTGATTTTAATAAAACTTTTTCAATCCGCGGCTTAGACTTTCACAGACAGAAGATGACGCATCCGTACTGAGCTCTTTGTTGCAAACTTTGCAAAGTCACAAAGTTTATACAAACACTTTGATTCCAGACCAAATTATATTTGTATTGCACTAAACACTGAAAATGAGCTAGACACTTCTTAGTAAATAAGTTTTTCCTAACAAGCTTTTATCGCGCGGTACAGTATAGTACCTACATATTAAGACCATTCTAAAGACCCCAAACACGATGGGGTTATCTTATAGCGTTCATTAGTTCCTTCGACCACATCCTACTCCATCATACCAGCTCCATGGTACCATATTAACGCATTGTCATCCAAGTAACATAGGTATACCAAATTTCAGCTCAATCGGATATCAACAAATGGTCGATAAATTGTTTGCAAATTTTGACGGACAACTTAAAAAAGTACCTGCGAACAGTGAAAGTTATATAAAATCTTGTATAAATAAAAACCCAGACAATAAAGTACCTAGTGATGATAAAAGTATCTTCAAATCGTGACTGGCTATGATTTACTTCCTTTTCTTTACTGCACCCTCGGGACTGGGTCTGTGCCGGACTGTACCATTACCGTAGGTATCTGGGCCGTTTACAAATATTTTATCAGGTCGATATCTTTTGGGTTATAAGGTACCTACACCCACTATAGTATATGCCATTGCATTGAAGTACGCCATAGATTTAAAAACTTTCCTTTCTTCGCTTTACCTCGTCTCTTGACCGTGGACCAACGGAATTACTAATTTAATTGTAAATGTAATTTCTGTGACATCCTTGATTGTACCAAATCGTAGCATTCTGTGTAATGTGTAAACAAAATAAAATACTCGATGACTTTATCAAGGTAATTATCGTGTTTGTAAAATTCAACGCTACTTCACTCCGCACTTCATCATCTGCCAAAAGAAATGTCCACATTATTAAAACGTCTACTTTATGTCCACTCTATCGATATGTCTGTCTACTTTACAGAAATGTCTATTGTATTTAAATGTTCACTCTAAAAAAACGTTCATTCTATAAAACAATGAATTTAACTGGATAGTTTTATATTTACGTACAGTCTGCCTTAAGATCGACTAATTAAAACTAGTTTTTGCCAGCGACCTCGTACGTGTAAAATACTATATGGCGTGTTCCTGCGAGAACCACATTGAATTTCGGATTAAATTATTGCCTGTGTTCTGTTATTATTAACAGGGTCACGTTCTAGTTTTTTTTTTTTTTTAATTTTTATTTTCACATTTAAAAAAAAAAACTTATACTACTAAAATTACGTGAAAAACCAAAGAGGTTTGTGCCCGTAACATAGCAATGAGTCTTATCTAAATAACATATAAATGTGTTGTGGCAACATTACTTATTTCTAGGTCTAGGTTAGTCTTTGCGTAAAAACTGACGTAACTACGACAAAATGTAAACAGGTAGAAAAAGCACGTATTACAATTTCATAAATTTGTTGTAATAGGTTGATTCCCAGGTTAAGAACCTCGTGACTGCATTTCTAATCATACTTTTAGCCTTTCGAGTTCTTGGGCAAAGTGTATTTTTAGTTTATTCTTAATGTTTACTTCTGTTATTGAGTGAATTAAATCGGAGGGTAGATTGTTTATAAAGCGCGGCACGAGGAACGCCGCTGTCCTCTCGCCGTAGGCATTGTTCGCCGCCGGCGCAACCAGCTGGCGCTGAGTCACCGCCCGCATGCACACAGGTGATTCAAAACTGTCTTCAGATCCTCATTGAAAATTGCTCCTTTAAAAGACAATATTTGACTTTGAAGTGCACAGGTAAAACATTACAATCTATCTATCTTCTTCTATATATATAAAAATTAATTGCTGTTCGTTAGTCTCGCTAAAACTCGAGAACGGCTGAACGGATTTATCTTATCTTGGTTTTGAAATGTTCGTGGAGGTCTAGGGAAGGTTTAAAAGTTGAGAATAATTCGAATAATTGCCGGGAAAACCCTCAAAAGGGTAGGGTAGGGGTAGGACGCCACGCGAACAAAGTCGCGCTGGGTCCACTAGTGTTCAAATATTTTGAATTCGTCGTCTTTATATTAATTTTTTTAGTGTAATTACCTGATCTGCTAAATCCTGGATCTTGGTCACGGCAGACCCCGGACACTCGTGCGCGAGAGCATAACCCGTATATTGACGAAAAGACAATGATGATGATTATTGTGTTTTATTAAAAATAGTGCAATCAATTTTGGGTAAAAAATAACCTAACATTCATCTAATCATCCACCATCCTACACAACGCATTTAAAACGTGGGAGTAGTGGATATGACTACTATTTTATTTCCTTTCTACTTGGATATCAGTAGATTTACTAGATAATACTAGATTTACAATACCAGGAATTGCTAATACGGCTTCATGCCGGACTGCAGCACAATGGATCCGATCTTTGGTCCTCCAGGAGTCCCACTGCAGGAATCAACATCTGCATTTCGCATTTCTCGACCTGCAGAGATTACTGTAGGTTGTTGTGCTTAATACCTTCTCAACGGAAATCCTGGACACGCCTGAATGGCTTATGAAATACATTGATGACATCGCACTGGTAAGCACGCTTAGGCAAGATCTTCAGACCAGGGTAAATACGTGGAAAAACGTGCTAGAAAACGGCGATTTGAAGCTGAACGTCGCCAAAACAGAGTCCATGGCTAGCTGCAGCACGGATCTTGAAACCATTCATATCTATAGAGAACGAAGCTGTCATTAGTACAGATAAATTCAAATATCTCGCATCAGTGCTGCTCGACACCGGAGGTTAAGGATGTCAAGTTACAGAGATACGGGATCTCTGTAGCGTTGGCCACATAGCGAAAGCTCACGGTCAGTGACCACCCTAAGGCCACCTATGACCCTGAATTCCGATAAATCCATAATTATTCTTGTGATGCTCTATGGTTGACTTGGCCGGCGCTGACAAAGCACGTCCGCTAATTTCACTCCAAAAAAATGAAAATGCTGCGGTGGATGTGCGGTGTCTAACGACTCGACCGAGTAACGAGCACATTTGTGGCAGCCTAGGAAGCGATGGATTGACATCGCCGAGTCTGATGCAAGAGGAGACGACGTGAGGATGCTGTAGATCGTGCGAAGTGGAGGAAGGAAAGTAGGAAAGTGGGTCCTGGCATAAGCCGGCATAAACGTTAAGATGATGATGATGATGGCTAGATTTACAATACCACATTTTATTTAAATGCAACAATTGCTTGTTTGCAAAATTCGGCTTAAATATACTGGACTCAGTAAAAAAGGATCACACTTAAAGTATACAGAATTTCCTTCGGTAAACATTTTTGGCTAGAATTCTAGCGCTCTAGATTTTCTCTCAGACTTTTAAATTAACTAAAGAGACTAACCGTTTACAGAGCGCTCATGGAATAATTTTATTTAAAAAGCGTCTTCTTTTAGTTTCTTTCTAGATTTCAATATTGTTGATGTTGAGATACTGTTTCTCAAGGTTTTCTTTTAATTTAAGTATCTTAATTTAATTAAGTTTGCTCAGATTATTACCCAAGTAGATCAATTTATAATTACTTTCATAGAAAAAATTAAGGACTTAAAATAATAGTTAGATGTTTGTCAAGTTATAAAAAACCTTGCTAGACGTGTCGGGCCACGTGCAGTGTCGGGTTCCGTAGTTGCCTGTCAAAAGGCATGCTTAGAAGAGGGCTTTTCCACCTAGCGACTACATATTTGCTACATCGAACTACACTTCTTTATAAGTTGGTTGGTTATTTTTTGTGATGTAAATACAAGTTTACGGTTTCCGAATTTTTTCCTTTACTTGTGTTAAATGGCACTGTTTCTTGCCAAATTTCATGACTTTTGGTCAACGGCAAGTACCCTTTAGGATTCCCTTGCAAGTGATAAAGGGACCCATCTTTTGATTGTCTTGACTTTTTTCTTGAGAGTGTTTGATAATTCACTTATGCACTCGCGGAAATAAAAAAGTCACCAGACATGCAGTCCGCGCTTGCCACGTACTATGCGTACGCTTATTCGTGGTTTACATATGGCGTAATCATGTGGGGTAATAGCGTAGACGTAAAATCCCTATTTACACTACAAAAAAGCTTATTAGGATATTAGTAAATATAAAACAGACAGACAGCTGCAAACCATATTTTAAATATCTTATAATATTAACCTTACCGTGCATCTATATATATGAAATATGCAAATTTGTTAAAAAATATCCGCAGTTCTTCACTACACGTGAAGATAAAACATTAAACTATACACTACGCCATAAAAACAGACTAATGTTGCCTGACTTCCGCCTAACTAGCCACTCTACCAGCCCGCTTGTCATGTCAATAAAAATTTACAATAAACTACCAACGCATTTAAGAAATGAGAATAACTATAATGAATTTATAAAAAGTTTAAAGCAAATATTAATTAATAAAAGTTATTACAGTGTAACAGACTACCTAAATGACAAAATAATGTGATATTTCTGTACCTACTAATATAAAATAGAATACTATAATAGATATATGTATGTACCTACGTGCCTACCTATATGCTGTGCTTAATTGTACAAAAAATTATATTAGTGCCTGTATATGTATACCTATATAATATATTAGCATCTCTATACGCCAAAAAAATTAGAATTAGTACATAAAAAGACCTCAAAGTGTATCATTTTAATAATATGTGCCTTAGATATAATATAATATGATTATGTATATAAATAAATAATAAGTGCAATGTCAAATACTTAAGTATTTAAGTATGTTTATATAGCTCCTCTCTATATTGCTGTGCCCTTACGGGGTATCTTGTACTGCTACCATCAATGTACTTGATTATGCAATAAAACTGAATTACTGAATTACTGAATAATAATTCTTCTCCACGCGTCCCTGAGAAAAAGGCACCTCTTCTCTTCTCTCTTTTCTTTTGAGCTACGGTACCTTAAAACCATGATATACAATATCTCGTTCTCATCTCGTATCGTTGCTGATTATTAATTCTATCATAATAACCAGCTTTGATATTCATATTGTAATTTCACTGCTATAATTATTATTCTAGAGGAACACCTAGCGCAGCAAAGATATTAGTGGTTATAATTAAGCCACTGTCTGCGTATTCTGTTTACAATAAGCACGGACTTAGATTAATGTTTGTTCTCGACTAGCTCAAGACGTTGGAATTGTCTTGCTGTTATAGCGTCTAGATAACCTAAGGTAAGGTGGTGGGCACATAGGGAGTATTGTAATAACTATAACATATATTTATGGGGACAACCGAGCTAACTAGATGAATTGTGGGGCTCAGTTGAGCAGGTCAGATGGTAGCCCTTATACGTAAGAAGCCAAAACTCCACAATATAGGAATGGAAATGTCCAATGAGAACCCATCCAGAGTACACCGCTTGATTCCGAAAACCGGAATTCTAAAAGGTCGCTCGCGCTAAAACAAAGCGGTCAAGCAAGTTTATATGTATTTCATTGTTAACGAAGTCTGTCTTCTCTCTCCAATATGAATCATAAAAAAGCAACAGAACAACAACGTTATCATCATTTACACAGCCGTCACTGAAACGACAGTTACGTCATCGTAAAAAGAAGAACACAATGGCCAGTGTACGTCCCTCTTTACACCGTGTTCTGTGTTCACACGTCAGAAACATAGAGTGCGAGGGAACTGCAGAACAATGCTGAATGACGAGTTTAATTATTGTCACGGTGAGGGTAGAGGGGGGACCGGAAGCCGGCACAAAGCCGATATCCAAGGCAATTGGTATATCTTCCAGGTTGTTTGAAGTTTGCTAGGTATGCGGTAGATAATTTTGTTGTAATGCGAAAAGTCGGTTGTCGATAATTGAGTTCGTCGATAGAATTGCTTTGTTTGAAGTTCGAGGTTCAATACGGCTGTGGTTATGGCAGTGGAAAGAATTTATTTGTCTTGTGATTGTATATAGCTATGCAACAATTTTATTTTATATTCTGTCATCATATTATTGCAGTGCAGTTTTACTTTCCTTTTTTTTTGTTTTGTTGTTACTAGCGAGGACCTGTAATTGGCTTATTGTTAAGATAATATTTATTATGTTTTATATAGCTGTTGGTACTTCAATAAATAAATAAATAAATAGCTGCTTATCGATGCTCTTGTACCGGATATCAAGAATGGCTCTTGATATGCGTAGGTATCGTTGCTTTATTTCTAGATATTAAGGAACCGTCAGTCATACCAGAAGAATGTCTGCCTTTTTCGAAAGGGCCCTCACAATGTAATGCCCCCAATTCTATTATGAGGTACTAAACGTTCCATTGGGTAAGGTATACACTAAAGTAACTTAACTAAAACATTATAGTATACTACTGAATATTTTTATTAAACAGAATTGAATTCGTAAATATCCACAAGTAGGGCCCGCAGAAAACCAGCGCTGTGAGACGCCTCGCGGTTCACAGCATAAGCTGAGTGGGATCCTTTTACACTGGCCCTCGCGACATTGACAGTGCCATGAGAATCAATATAGGTGTTTGTGTACTTATGTAGGTGTTTGTGTATTTTTTTTAACTTTGTTTATTTTTGTCGTGTGGTGGTATCTTGGGGCAATAAATGTTCTTAATCTTGTTCTTATTAAGTATAGGCCGTGTAGTAGTGGCCGTGTGGTGTCCGGCAGAGTAGAATAGCACCAACCCTTAGCACTTGTGGGTGTCGTACAAGGCGACTAATGTTTTAAGGGCCAAAGTTCTGGAGTCTGCATAGGCTGGAAAATCGGAACCAGCATGTTTTATGTTTATATTTACAACACTGCGATCTGCAAGGCGCCTGCCAATCTCCAGTCTTATGGGAGAAGCCCTAAGTCCTACAGTGAATTGTTATATGCTACGATGATGAAGTAGGTACAGGTATTAATCAAATATAACCACATTAATCTACTGCAGTTGACAGTGACTGCCAGTGAAGGAACATGAAATAAATACCTACATTCACATGACTTTGCCCGTGGCTTCGTTCACTTTTCTTACTTTCTTTATTTTATACTTCTCATGGGCATCCGAACAAATATTTTGAGCCCATTAATTTTTGGATGTATACACACAAAACATAGACAATTATAGCAATTTTGGAAGACTTTAACATTAAGTAGCTCTCGTCCAACGCGCGTTGTAACGTCCACAGGTGTTCGTTTACTAGAGGTTCTGTGGAGATCACAGAGAAATTGATTGTCAAAGGGAGTCTAGCTTCAGTCGGGAGCTAACTGGGTAAATAGTTCAATCACATTTTCCGCCCCGATACGTCCATTGCGTCGCTTGAATGTAATTTTCTGGTGTTTTAGTTCCCGAAAATGCTTTCAACGATGCTCTCATTGAGCATGGTACGCGGTGTAAAATGTGATATTAATCGTGATAGCTTACAAAATTACACTACATTACATTATTTTGAACACAAAAAGGTTACTAACATAGTTTTGTTAAGCTTAAGTATCAGTCTCCCAGACTTGTTATATCTAAGAAATTTGCATAATATGAAATGTAAATCACTGGGAGTTAATAAATTTTATTACAATTACGTCCATAGCAAAGAGGTATATAAATTTGAGCTTTTAAAAATTTAAATATAAAGATACAATTTCTTAGTCAATTATTGATGATGATGAGGACGATGAAATAGTAATTTATGTTCTCGATTTACATATTAGGTGCTAATGGTAAATATAGTTTTTAATTTTTTATCCCTCGTATTTAGTAATATCCTTTTTTCCGTTCTACTGTTATATCTACCCATCTTCTAAATTGATTTTTACGTCTTGTATCTTTCTCTGCGTTGCCTTCCTATTTCTAACATAGGTACATTCTCAGATGACTGGTTGATACCAATAGGTCAACTCAATTTTATTCTTGATAAGTACCAGAAGCAAGCGCTCGCTTCTTTCTTATTTGGCACCGACTCTTAAATCGCAAAAAAATCGGCTGTTTCATAAGAAGGTACTTTTTGGCAGAATACGTTTACAGTTTTGTATGTAACAGCTGATTTATTACTGCGTTTTCAGTTATCCATATAGATCCCATATTATTAGGAAATCAATCAAACCTCGCAGGCATCGCTCTTTCACTACAAGAACAAGTTAACCGTCTTACTTTCTTCACAAACTGCGGGACATCCAATGAGACTATTAACCCGCTTTATAACAGTCAAAATAAAACGGCTATGTGTATGGGACTACGTTAACCCTTTAATGCTGGCGAGACCTATTTCTATTATGGCCACGATGCGAGGTGGCAATGAAGAGGCTTTGGCGCTGTGTCGGTTCAGTACGGCTGGAGTAAGCTCGAGAATTGTATTTGAAAGGAAGTGTTTCTATTGGGGATGAATTCTCAGAACTCCCTGAGGAGTTATTGTACTGGCGGTTTAGTAATAACAATTTCTGATTTCTCAGGCTGTTGCAGTGTGGACGATCGGCGTCATGTGGTTTTTTTCTATGACGGTGGAGGCGGGTTGTATGGAACAACAGATTTTCTAATAGATAACTTTTTATTTATATATTTGTTGCAATCATACTCAATAATATTTATGATTATGTACAGTCAACCACAGATCAAGCGTAACACTTTGACCTTTGGACAGTCTTTATGACTGTTTTTGCAATGCAAGTGTTACACTCCATGTGCTGTTGATTGTACCTACGAAGAAATATTTAACTATTTGAGTTCTTTGAGATTTATACCACAAAAAAACCAGGCAGTGACTATGGATTCAACTGAGAGGCAACGAAGCAAGAGGTTCAAAAGAGTTAAGCTGGCCTTGCTAACAAAATTTCTAAATCTAAAACCTCGAATATCACCACAATCGGCCTGTCTTTGTCTATCTAAATTATCTGTTTTTACCGTATGCATTTCGGAGACTGCAATGGAACTGCACAATCTAATACCCCCATCTTCGTTCAACCGCCAAACGAGGAAAGCCTCGGCGAAATGAGTCTGTCGTTACAGTTGAAATTACAAATACTACTCGCATAAACCACTTTGTTTCAACATATTTATTATGCGACGGAACTCTCTACCTGACTTATTGTCTTTTGATAAATAGAACATGGGAGTTTTGAAATGCAAAGTAAAAAGCTGCTTATATTGTTTATATATCTATCTGCTTTTTTTATTAGAGTGTTTCACCGCATATCACAGTGTTGCCTACACACACTTGCGCAGATATACCAAACATCCTGCAGTCCACGCGAACGAAGTCGTGAGCACAGCTAGTGTTATCTGGATATAAAAAGAAAGTCTGCACCATTATTTTCCATACAAAATCGAGGTTCGTAGTTCCCATTTTCCTCCCTGGGGTTTGACACTGTAAATATTGTCCATTAACATGTCTGTAAGTTTAGATTTTATTAGATAAATTATCCTGAATAGAAATTATGATCGTTCAAGAGGTATATTAGAGGTTTCCTTAAAGGCGGGCAACGCATTGGTAACACCCCTGGTGATGCTGATGTCCATAGGCGGCGGTGACCACTTTCCATCAGGTGGCCCGCATGCCTGTTTGTCTGCCGGATAACATGAAAATAAAAAAAGATTGAAAAAAAATTACCGAGTTTGCAGGCCACCTTTACGCATTCATTACCTATACAAAACCTACAACGTTATTCCAAAAAAAAGCAAAACAGGCATAGATTATAATTATTCTTATACAGCACTATACAGTGACCATACCATACCATTCATGCAACTGCCTGGAAATATCGGGCTACTCGTAAACAAAGGTACGCGGTAGGAAACCCAGAATATACTTTTAAAATGTGTGATAATAACCGCGATAGTTTCAAACATTATGTTATGAGTAGGTACTAATTCCTATTGATCCGTTTCCGAAAATCGTGAAAATAAGCCAGTTAACGCAATGTAAAATTTGTATGAAAATTATTGCCATTTCTACGAAATCCATGCGCCGCACGGTGTCAAAAGCATCGCCGATTACAACTTAATCTCGTTACTTTAAACAATTTTGAAGCTTATAGGCTTATTTTAATTCATTCGTTATTATATATTACGTTATTAAATTTATTTTTTCATTACAATACCTTTACGGATCGGACTATGTTTTTGATACATACTGCTATTACATTTTTCTCATGACACAGGCGATGATTGAGACACGAAAAACTGCGTCAACAATCGTATCGCATCGTAACCGCCACAACTGAGGTTTCCAATCAATTCTTCCTCCTCTTCCCTCCCCTATAATTAATATTAAAAGTACCTACATTTAAACAGAAAAATACTAAAGTAAAATTCACAGAAATCTAAAGAAGAATCGCATTAAATTCTACTATTAATATCTACTATTGTCTTTTTTATGGAAATAAACGTTTAGATCATCAGTGATAGTTACATAATTTATAAACATAATAAGCCGGTCTAAAATCTTCGGCCGCTTCTCTGCAGCGCTGTCTCCACTTCATGGCTCGGTCGTGCGGTCCCAGGGGTCTGTGGCCAGCCACTATTTTTGCCCGAAACCGGCTTTATTAGGGCCCTCCTAATAAAGGGAATTTATTCCCGCCCCTGAAATATAACCTTGTTTCGTATTAGCTTATGTAGGCGGATAGTGTTTTGGCGGCGTGTTGCTTATGCGATATTGTTGTGTTTACTGCCAGTACCCTAAGTAGAATCCGCGCATGATAAGTTTCGCTGATGTTCAGGCGTTTCTGTCATTGGTTCTGTCACTTTTGTTGTAAGTTGTTCTTGTTATCTTGTGCGCACTCTAGTGCATACTAACTATGAAATAAACTTAAAAACACGCCATGTACAAATATTAGCAGTAGGCCCGTAGCGATGATGAGGAAAATAATACAAAGTCACCCTTTACTTTATGGATGAGCCCTTTTTCTGTTATGGGCCGTAATTAGGTCTAACTACTAGCCTCTGTTGAACTCCGTAATATACACTACATTTAGTTGGAACGATGAGTGTCATAAAAAATAGTTAGGTATACTGTGAAAACTGTTTAAAACCTAACCGTCAGAAAAATGTTGCACCAAGTATTCTACCTGCTTATATTGAACCGATTTTAATTAAACAAAGCTAACATTCCCAACCATATCAATTAAACTGGCTTTCCAACAAAGAACACCGCATCGAAATCGGTCCATCCGTTCGGGAGCTACGATGCCACAGGCAGAAACACAGACGTACACGTCGAACAAATAAAACCTCTCTTTTTACGCCGGGGATTAAAAAGTGGTGCTAGTGTCCCGCAAGCAACGCCAACACGCTTTTAAACTGCAACTACAAACCCCCATTTGACATTCAATCGGAGTACGGCTCAAACATTTGACATTTTGACAAAAAAAGTCCGCGTTCTCCCCGTAAAAAACCGCAAAACATTTTCAATTCCGCGCCGCATACGGGTTTCAATTCTACGTGCCACCGAGCCCGGGTGACGTCACACTAAATAACCATTATGACGTGACATGTTGGTGACATCCGGCGCTGTGAGCGGTTCACGAGTCGCGTTTACGGCCTCTATCACACAGTGGCACAGTCACACTTGCGATTTTTGGGCGGATGCGATTCTTCGACGTTGTCGTCTGCACGCCGCGTGTTTAATTGAATAGGAAGATTTCGACATGGAATCATGATGATTAATTATTTTCTATGATAAAGATTGCTTTGTTACTTAATTTTAATATAAATAGGTAGTTTTATAAGGTACTAGTGGTCCGGGCGCGATTTCGTTTGCCTTTCGATACACCTACTTTACCCCTACGTACCCTTTTCTTTTCTTGCTTACAAACCTTCCTCTTGAATCACTCTCTCTATTGTTGAAAATCGCATTTAAATCTGTTGTATAGTTTAAAAGATCTAAGCGTACATAGATACATACATAAATACATAGGGGCAGACGGCGGTGAACGACTTTGTTTCATACTATGTATAGACTTCGGGAAATGTGCTAAGGAATTATACGATAATATTCCACCGCCACCTTTCTGTCTTCGGGGCACAAAAAGCGAGCAGACATTCCACCCTAACGTCGTCAATACCAGTTATCCACACGAATCGCTTTGGCTCGACCTTTTTTAATGCGTACGGCTAATGAATGGAATTGCCTGTCAATGGGTTTCCCGAACAGAACAATCTGGACTCCTTCAAGGCCAGAATGAATGGGCTGTTTCTAACCAGGCATGTTCCATCCTCGCCCGCATCGTCACTTACCGTCGGAGAGATAGGGGTCAAATGTTTGCCTAGTGAAATATAAAAAAATCGCAATCTATACATATTACAAAACAATTTCGCTTTCCACCGTTTGTCCTTATGTAGTCCCAGCGGATTTTAATGCAGTTGTCAATACTAGATAGAGTGATTCAAGAGAAAGGTTTATAAGCAAGACAAAAAGGGTAAACAGGGGTAAAGTAGGTGTACGTGAACGAACTCGCGCCGAGTCCACTATGGAGGGGTTGATGTATGGCGCTTACCGACAGCTATCAAATTTCAGAAACACGTAGATTAGATTATAGTTACTGCTCGACATCATCGCTGTAAAATCGCTAGTTTGTTAAAGGCATTACGGACAGAGGACGTCCCAATTTCGCGTCCCACTACGCTGTAGTTGGTGCCATGAATATCAGCCTGGGATCACATTTAGGTGACAATCGCTCATCAAAAATGATCACAACTGTGTGGACTTGGTGGACCTGGAAAAACAGCTGGAGCGAGTCGGTACACAAACTGAAAATGGTGCCACAAGACATTTAACAGATTATAGTCAAAGTACAAAGAGAGCTTATTCGAGCTAACCTTGCATGTTATGGAGAGACATTTTAGTTAGTATAAAATAAAGTAAAGTTAAGTAAACACGACACAACATTCAAAAATATTCATAGAAAAAAGTAGAATAGAGACATAAATCGACAGAAAAAAGATACTCTAATCTCGTTACCTGTTCCATGTGGAGAATGCAATGGGGCCACACTCAGCATATGACATGACAGTCGCTGTAACGCTGGTTTTAAGTGGGCCTCCAGCCAAGATAAAATATACAAGAGAAACCAAATCCTAACGTAAGATAGTTTTCTATCTCCATTACAGTACGCAGGCACCACTGCCTCAATATTATACCTAAATAATATTCGCCACGCAGCAACATTTAATCATGCGAATATGGGAAAAAATAACTAAGTGTGGTATTCCTAAAAATATTCCCGCTATATGTGAAATTTTCGCTGGTGTTATATTTCTGCAGGACATAAAGAGCTGTTATTCATACGAGGCACATCCGGGCGCTAGTTCAACCGTTTCCGGGTGACGGGCCCGGGCGCTGCAGGGTTGACAGAGGCTGAAATTAGTTTCATTGACACTGTATTCGCCGTGTGCTGAATTGGTGACCGGCAGAGTGGAATGTGGCACTAACTCCGTCTATTGGCGGGTGTCGTAAAAGGCGACTAACGTTATAAGCGCATACCATCCTCGTACAAAGTAAAAAGTAAAAATATGGGCAGCAGTTAATTTTTCAATACTGTCATATCTTAGTACGTATTTTAGTTTTATAACATTAGGTCGGATATAAACTGATCTTTACTCCGATTTTTTTGTAAACTGAAATAATTTATTTAGTTACAGACAAAAATTTTTACAATAAGAAATAAAAATTTAACACAAATACTAAAATATTATATATTGAAAAATTCATCCACACCGTTTTCCCCCCGAAATGTTGCCTAGAAAGCTAGCTGCGTTGCCTATAAACTGATTAATATCGTTATTCTATTTTAAAATTGTTGACGTTTGATCATCCCCCATGATCATCATCATCATCAGCCTATAGTAGTCCACTGCGCTTGCCGAGTCGCAGTCTCCACCCAGGAATTCGTTTACGTCAGCGGTTGTCTGTTGTTCGCCAGATATTTCAGTCTTATTGCACATATTATCAAAGATCATATTTGAAAGCTGTTCGACAACTAAAAGGACCAACAAAGTTGCACACAAATGAACTGTTGAGAAGTGGCAACCCTAAACCCGTCGCCACACGTATTCACTACAAAGATAATAATATTTTTTAGAGCAGAAGTGTTTTATGGATTGCGTCTCACACTTTCCGTACTCAAATTTCAGTTGACCTGCACATTACATTTATTACTAGAATACTCGCCCACTAGCTTTCAGTATCAATTTAGTATAGGCGCAAAAGTTTTACATTTATAATATTAACCTTGGCGTTAATGTCCCGGTTGTGCTCTCGCGCACGTAGGCCCAGAGTCCGCCTTGACTATGATCTAGGATTTGGCAGATCAGATAATTACAGTGGAGGGACTGCCATCTGACCTCCGTGACCCTGCTACCAGGGAAACCTTACTAGATCGGATCGTGTAAGTTGCACATTCAGTCGCCTGAATGTGCAGGTTTCATTACCCTGTTTCCCTCACCGTAAGAGCATCGGTTAGCATTCAACTAATGTACATAACTCTGAGAAGAGTCATTGGTACATCGCCGCAATGGGATTCGAACCCGTTTTCTCTCGCTTACTAGTCGGATACCTTAACTACTCGGCCACCGACGGGACCATTAAAACGTAATTTTTTCGTCACTACCTACACCCGGTCTTCGGCTGAGCATTAACTAGTGTAGTAAGCCGTTGACTCTCGCAACCGGCTTAGTGATGTCAATCCATTGCTTCTAATTTCTTGAACATTTTTTTTAACATAGGTACCCTTATCGTTCAATCATCACTTCGTCTAAAATATTTTTGTTGAAATTTTTTCACCAAATATTGTTTTATCGAATAATTATTATAACGAATCTACACAAAGTACCTACATGTAAAATTACTTGCCATTATTCTTTCCGTAAGCAATTCGAATCTGCCCCGAGTCGACGGAGGCTCAAGAGGACGGCTTTGTAATAATACTAACTTAACCGAATTTAAACCCCTATCTATAATATAAGGTCAATCTTATGTTGTCACCTTGGTAACAACCAATAAGGACCAGTAATCCCTTACTAATTTGTTGTTTGAAAGGGAATGTACTCTAGGGCAGTGGACAACATGCTATGAAGGATAATAATATGTATCTACTCATAAAATAATAATTTTATAAGCACAGAAAATCGGTAAAACGATTATTATACTAAACAAGATTATGTGTAAAGAGTAATATTTGTAAGGAAATTCGACGAAGCGAGTGTTTCGATGAAGTGATCCTTTGGTAAATATTTCGACGAAACATTACAGTGACGACGAATTTGACAGTCTCGGAACAAGTGTGTAAGCGCTCTAATTTAGATTAAAATTATATTAAACGTCAGTTGCTTTGGCAGTTTATTTATGCATGTGCTATAAATTAAACATAAAAACGAATCAGTCTCTTTGCTTTGATTTTTTACCCGCCGAGGAGCCGCGGGCAAGAATAATAGTAGTAATACTATAACCTCACCGACAGAAAAAGTCGGATAAGTTAACTTTAACTCAAATATTTTCTAAAGTACAAAACCGATTTAAATAAAGCATCTCTATTAAACCGACTTTCTATTAGAGAACTCCGCATTCAAATCGGTCCATCCGTTCGGAAGCTGTGATGCCACAGACAGATACACAAAGCCACAGATACACAGATACACACGTCAAACTTATAACACTCTTCTTTTTCGTCTATGAATACTTTATAAAAAGTATCGTTATTTAAATTCACTTAAGCAAACGATCGTGTGTCAAATAACGAAGTCAACTCGATTTCAAAAGGGCGAGGATACCCTACTAACTTATTAACTAGGACGTCGATTATCGTTGTAAACTATGTGACAGAGTAGCAACTAACCTCTATAAAGAGCGGGAGATGGGGGAATAAAAAGGATCATAACCTGGTACAAAATATCCGGCCATCGATTGCTGCTAAACCCGTCTCTTGATAATAGGGTTGCTTTTCCTTTGAAGTCCGGATTAATTGAGTTATGACGATGATGTGTACCCTGCAAAGGATAGAATACCTTAAGCTAAGAATGTTGATGTTATTTTCAAGAAAATCTCTAGTATATTTTTTATAATGTTATCGGCTGAGAGAGTTCTTCGTGCCTTTCCTCATCCGAGGAGTACGTAAGGATCATATAATATCAGTATACAATCCAATTTTGGTAACGTTATTTGCATCACATTTTTACCAATCCCGCTCAACCCTGCCTATCCAGCCAATGGCAGGACCCAGTAACCTATGAACAGAGACAAACAAATCCGATCTCATCCGCCCAAATCCTGTTGAAACCGGCTCGCTAAGTCGCCAACCCTATCTCAAAGGCTTTAATAACGCGGGGAAACATTTTTACTACAACTGGAACCCCGGGACAAGCAAAATATATTGCTCCTAAGCAAACCTTTATTGGGCACAGCGTCGTAAAGGGAATTAACCTGTTCAATTTCATATGAACAGGTTGGCGGTAAACAAAGAATGGGCGAATTAGGTCGATACTCCTCGGGGATGGTAATAACTGGGAGATTTTTACCACCCGCTATGAGGGTACTTACATACCGTTATGAGATACGGTTACGGGGGTATACTCTCGAGATAGTTGCTCCGTGTGAGGAGGGTTTTGTAAAGTATCGGCATTATTTATTGCGATTCGCCGGGTAGCGGGTGCTTTGGAATATTTCTTGGGGAACTTCGAATGCGAAAGTGTTGTTGGTGACTATGTCAGTGGTGCTAAGTTCTGCAATGTTCTATAGATTAAAGGCAAAGTTAGCAAATGGTTTGCTTCGTGTTGTACATTATACCTGCTCTGGATATCAATAGGCAATAGGTGTAGGCTGTTCTATATATGTTGTAATGATATAATTTTTTATTTTTAAGCTATTGCATAGCTTTTATCGCGGGCTTTGAGCGCGGCGACCGAATCAAGAAATTCCGTAACGAAAAAAACCTCCCATTCCGACCGGCACAGCGGTGCGGCGTAGAAAGCCGTGCATCGTCTAACGTCGTTTCAGTTCGGCAGACTTCGGCACGGTGTTTGTGTGCGTGCGACTAGACGTATGCGTGTAGGCTAGCTGTTAACTGCTCATAGTGAGACAGCGTGCTGTTTGGCCGCGTCCACGAGTGAGTTGGAGCCCGCGACTAGTTGAACCTTAACGTGTATGTATGTATATGGTTAATATCAAAGAAAAAACTTGAATTAGTATCAAAGAAAAAAAATACTGCATAAATAAAATAAATAAATAAATATAATTGCATAAGTTGATAAAAAATGCTATGCAAATAGCTTTACCGCGGCAGGCCCCGAGTGCCACACGTATTTTTTTTGTATAATTTTTAATTTATTATTTACCCGATTCTGTAGTATTAGGTCACTCCTGAGAATATATGGCAGAATATACTGTAAAAATGACATTGTACGAAATTAACGTTCTGCAAAAGTGACAAAATTTTTCACGATGATATTTTGCAAAAGTGACGTTCTGCATTAATACCTTCCTCTTGACACTGACATCACGATGTGGTGGTGGCCAAAGGCTAATCTAGAATAAAAATAAATCATACATCTAAATAGGTATAAAAACAAGTATATCCAAACCAAATTATGTTATTAATTGTTTAAGGGGAAGCGAACAAGTATCTCTATTGTTCAAGATTTGCTACTATAAGCCGAAACGTATGTCAAATGCACGTCGCCGTTGTATAAGCTAAATCCTCTATTAGATAAGGCTGTGTAATTTCCTCTGAATCAGCTTACCTAATGTGTCCCTTATCAATCCCCTTTGTTCTGCAGTCGCTTCAGGGTTGGATCTGGCTTAGTAAATTTCAAATGCAGCCACATTACATCTATTTTATCAAATTAATTATATGTGAGGCTTTAGCGTTCCATTTTTCTTTTATTAGGCTTGCCTAGAGCCAAGATATAAATAAGGACCATATTCATGAATGTACCTACGTAACTGATTTTCCTTATATTTGTTTTTTTAAACCATTAATGCATAAGCAATACCATAGCCAAATGAAGAGCGTCGGTGGCCGAGCGGTTACAGTATTCGACTCGTAAGCCAGAGGTCCCAGGTTCGAATCCAGCTCCGGCCATGTACCAATGACTGTTTTCTGAGTTATGTACATTAGTTGAATACTAACCGATGGTCTTACGGTGAGGGAAAACATCGTGATGAAACCTGCACATTCAGGCGACTGGATGTGTAACCATGATCCAATCTGGTCAGGTTCCCCTGGTAGCAGGGTGACGGAGGTCAGATGGCAGTCGCTCCACTGTAATTACCTGGACGGCCAAATCCTGGATCATGGTCAAGGCGGACCCCGGGCCCTCGTCCTCGAGAGCGAAAACCGGGACATTAACGCTAAGATGATTATTTTATTAGTACCATAACCAAATGAACCTTTGCAATACCAGGGATATCACAAGCCCCTTTTCACTTACTTCTTGAAGAACGTCATGCTGTACTCACTTAAGAAAACCTGTAAACTTAAACCTACGCGTAAACGTCCTGCATGAACACATGTATTTTTTGCTTTTCTATCTAGTCTAGATCATCATAATTTCAACCGAAAGACGCCCACTGCTGGGCATAGGCCTCCCCCAGAGATCTCCACAAAGGCTAGTCTAGATACCTACAATGGAAAGAAAGCAGCTTATGTGTACTACATCTCTTGACACTCCGTTCTGGCAATTGTACCTACCGTGACGTACCTAAGTACATCCATTATTATGAAATAAGACCTCAAGGTTTTCAACACTAAGTAGATCTTCCTTACTAATCCTATAATTTTACATTGTATTATTATGTAGATAAGAACTCACAGTCAGATAATAATCTCTCGAAATGACATTGTGAATTATTATTGTATATTGTTATTATGGAAGTAGGTATGAACTCAAAGTCGAACATGTTACAGAGGTAGATACCTCTGGTGTTGCTAATGTCTATAGGCAGCGGTGACCATTTCTCATCAGGTGGCCCGCTTGCCTGTTTGCTCACCGTATGTCATACGGTAAGCAGACAGGCAAGAAAAAAAATGAACTTCTAGACATGAAGGTCATAACGTTTCATCTTAACCCCGAAAGCTATCTTACGCTCCCAGTACCTTGCAACGCCACTGTCTCACGCTAATGTAATTTGATGGTCCGAAAATTGACTCCAACCGTTAACCCGGGTTAAATGATTGTTTGCCAGCGTGGTGATGGCTTTCTATTTTTTGTTTCTTTTCTATTTTAACTCCATTCCGCTGCGTAATGCCGTTATCTACTTGCTACGGACTTTGGAGACTCGCTGGAAAAGGTTTCTGATCCCTCTAGACTAGAATCTTCAACTGCCTCGATAATGTTTTCGTTTTATGTCCATTTGCGAGACTGATAAATGTTATCGTCTGATTCAGAGATGAAACTATTCTTATGATTGATTTTACTTGTGTTATTTATACAAAACAAATACGCTTTATAGCCGCCTTTGCATCATAAACTGTATTTTTATTTCCTGTAATGTTATAAATTGATGCAATAACGAGATTACATACATACATATATACATACGCTGCACACCGTCTGGCCCTATGTATCTATGTTTGCATCTGTGTACGCTTAGATCCATTAAACTACGCATCGGATTTTAATGCGATTTCCAACAATATATAGTGATTCCAGAGTATCGTTTATAAGTAAGAAAAAAGTTAGGTAGGGTAGGTAGGTGTACGCGAACAAAGTCGCGCCGGGTCCACTAGTTCAGTGATAAATCATCATACAGCTCACATTATGAAAAGTGACTGACGTGGTTCGCTTCATGGTTGTGATTACATTGGCTTTATCTTATCATTCCAAATGGAACACAACAAAGCAAACATTTAGTCGGCGGCTGACGGTGGACCCATTAAGGCGGACTTGTCCTACAACCGGCAAAATTTATTTAGGATCTTCTTTCATACAACTAACTTGTATTTTTTCTATATTGGCGAGATTGGCTATTCAGCTGTTTAACTAGAAAACTGATCTTTATAATAATATAATAATAATAATAATATCTTTATTTCAGACTAAAAAATCCATAGAGTTTTAGTAAAAGTGTGTTAGTTGACAATTTAACCTAATTTTTATGTTAGTACTATTATTTTAAATTTAATTAAGCTTATTTTTTTAGACAAATGGCTATATTTGTCCAATGATTTTGGACCGGGCAGTCCAATCTCTCCGCAATGGTCTTCAGGATGCTGTTGCGACTACTCCTGAGGTGCTGCAGCAGCGACGCGGCTTTCTTTCGCATGATTGCATGGAAGCCGTCCGTGCGCGCCTCCGCGAACATTCCTGAGGCGCTGCAGAACCTGGGCAGCCGCAACAACATCCTAAAAGCGTTGTTGTACTGAACTCGCAGAGTGTTCTAGGTACGTCGCGTATATGACACCCACAGGGCAATTGAGTAGAACGACTGACAGTATGACTTGAATAGTGTTATCTTTACTTCGTCAGTACACCGTGCTAATCTGCGGGCAATCATATCGCTCTTCACCGACAACACTCTGCGCTCCCTCTCTATATCCTCATCATCATTTAGATTTGAGGTGACAATGTGGCCCAAGTATTTAAACCTCGATAAGCTGATTGACGTAAAGGTTGAACAGGATTGGCGAGCTCAAACCGCCTTGCCTCACACCACATTCCAATTTATATACAGCCGACAGGGTACCAGCCCACCTCACCTGATTAGTCTGGTTTGTGTACCAGTATTTAAGTAAGGCGATGGGTTCTCCCGGCACACCCGCGCCGCCCAACTTGTCTCATAGCAGGTCATACACTACCATGTCAGAGGCTTTGGACAAGTCTAAGAAGCACGCGTATACCAGCGTCATCCTCGCCGTATAGTATTTGACAGTATGCTTAAGGCTCATAATCGCTCTCTCCGTAGATAGCCCCGCTTTGAAACCAAATTGCGCGTCGTGCACAACTACATGTTTTGTGAGTTGGCTATTAAGCACACTGTCAAACACCTTTGCTGTTATGGTTGCGAGTGAAATGGGTCGATAATTGGGTACTCGGTACTTCACCGCGAATAGACGTCTTTTTATACGCTCTTGCCATTTAAATCGAGAACAATATAATTATCATAATACGAAAAAGAATATTTGTATTGCTGAGTTTCTGTGACTGTGAATACGTGTGTTGTGAATTGAACTACGCAAATTAGAACTGTTTTCATCTTTAAATTCGAAATCAATTTCACGAAGACACAGTGTACAAGTTTATTAGAGAGAAATTGGAGGGTGTTCTCACATTGACTATTACTGGACATTGTACACGCTGCTTGTGATACTCAATTTCGCGCGCTCGGATTCGGCCTGGATAGCGCGGTGGTATAGAGAGCGACTTGGGCACTGAATCCCCCGGTTCGAATCTCACTCTTTGACTTGTGTATTTTTTTTTTCTCCTAATTGTACACAGATTTAAATATGCCTATCACTGTAAAATGTGCAGGCTGTCTAGAGAGTGTAATTGCTCGGCAGGCGCTGCGTTGCAGCAAATGTTCTGAATCGTATGATTTAAAGTGTGCCAATGTTGGCCAGAAACTATATTCTAACATGAGCAGGGAACAAAAGCTTATGTGGTTATGTGTCGCATGCAAGTCTGCAATGCCGAAGTTGACCAATAACAACACACCGGTGCGCCGTGACGCGGCTAACATGGTAGGACCCAGGAAGAGTGGACATGCGGAGGTGGCCAAGGCTAGCGTAGTAGTTGCGGTTGGCCAATCGGCTACAGTCGGCGCCACGGGAAGCCAGGTACGTTCGGCGGCAGAACCTGCGTGCGATCAGCTGTCCTACAGCTGTCCAGGGCGGCGATGTGCAGGTATCTCCGGCCTGTGTAGTGTTGGCTGATAGAAGTGACCTGTCCCCTAGCAGTTCGCCATCCCGTGGCGCATCGCTTGACGACGTTGGGTTGCCTACCTTGATTTTTGAATTTCGACAATTTAGAGAGGAGATGAGAGCCACTAGATTGCAGATGCGGGAGCTGAATGCGACGATGGCAGGTCTATCTTTGAGAGTTGATGAGTGTGACAAACGTATTGACCTCCTGTGATCGCGCATGGATGCAGTGGAGCAAATGGTCAGTAAGGAGTCCGATTCATCTCTGAAGTCGGAAATCGCCAACTTAAAATTGGAACTTAATAACCGGGATCAACAGCAGTTGCAAAATGATGTCGATATATCCGGCGTATCTGAGGAGAGGGGGGAGAATCCAACGCATGTCGTCATGTCTCTTGCAAATAAGTTGGGCATTTCCCTTGCCGAGAGTGACGTGGTTAGTGCTAACCGGGTGGGGCGTGTACCCGATAACAGCATTTCGGAGAAGAGTGCGTGGCCGCGCCTTATTGTCACGCGATTGGCGAGTCGCGTGGTGCGGGACAAATTACTGCAGGCCGCGCGGGTTCGCCGTGAAGCTACCACCGAGGGCACAGGTGTACCTGGACCACCACAACGGTTCTACATTAATGAGAGGCTGACCCGCACCAATAGGGAACTATTTAAAAAAGCAAGAGAGGCAGGTAGTTGCCTAGGCTGGGGTTACGTTTGGAGGCGCGGTGGGAATATATATTCTCGTAAATCTAAAGACTCTCCAAGGCACTGGATCCGCACCGAAACTGATCTTGAGAGGGTTTTTGGCGTTAATGTCGTTGGTTTATAATTGTCGTGGTATATTGATCTATCTCTCGTTATTTGATTACTGCTCTCGGTATGTACAGAATGTTCCGTTATCTTGTTTTGCTTATTGTTTATGCTTTATTTTTATTGTCGCGATTGTAGTTGCTTACGGTATATATGTTGTGCTTTGTAATTTGCTTCTCACTGTTGATTCTGTATGGTTGTGCTGCAGCAATGCTTTGGCTTGGGTTCCGCTTACACTACACGCTTCACTTTTTATGCCATATTTATTTGAGTATTATTCTAGCATCACAATATTTTATTGTATGGTACATGTATTATATATATTGCTTATAACATGTATATATTTTTGCTGCTTACAATATTTATTTGCATGTGCTTTTATTGCTTTCTGCTTTGACTATGCTAATGGCTCCTAAAGTAAAATTATTTAGATTAGGTCTTTATAACGCGGGTTCTGTAAATACTAAGCAGGATGATTTCCTCATAGCTATGAAACGCTTTGACGCAGATATTGTTGCGATAAATGAAACTTGGTTGCGTGCAGGGCAAGAGGCGCGCGCGCCCGCGCCGCCCGGCTACCGACTGCGGAGTGCGCCGCGCCCGGTGCACATGCGCGGCGGCCGAGGTGGCGGGGTAGCTTTCTATATAAAACGTGATATATCTGCTCGTGTTCTTAAACATCCCGATGCGCCCATTGATCAGTTATGGATATCAACTAAGATGAATGGCCATGCTTTAGTTATAGGAACGGCCTATCGCCCACAGTGGGTAGATGTTGATCAGTTTCTTGACGCGTTAACTGAGTCTGCTACAATTTTTTCCAAATATGACCATATGGTGTTGTTGGGCGATTTTAACATTAACATGCTCGATGAAACTAATGGAAAGTATCTTAAACTCAAGAATTTTCTTAACTATATGCATCTTGAACAGTTGGTCGCACAACCTACGCACTTCACGAGTGAGACCGAGACGTTGATCGATCTCGTGTGCACTGACTCACATTTGTGTGTAGGAGAGGTTAACGTGACCAATATCACTGGCTCTCTCGGTCATGCTATGGTCAACATTACATTGACATTTAAAAAGCAGAAGTGCCCCCCAAAAGTAATTTCTTACAGACCAATTAAAAACATCGACATGGTAAGTTTTAATCACGACTTGAATAATGAAATTGATTGGGAATCTGTATTACAGGCGGAAACTGTAGATTCCATGGTCAACAAATTTAATGAGTTAATTCTCTTCCTATTTAATTGTCATGCCCCACTTAAAACCACCACAATAAAGGACACTTCTTCACTGCCATGGATTACCGACACGATTTTGCTCATGATAGATCTACGCAACAGGGCACATGAGAAATATATAACGACAAAATCGGAAGCGGACAAAGCACGCTATAAAGAGCTGAAGAGACTGGTGATCAATGGTATTTACAATGAAAAGCGTGCATATTTTAACCATTACATTAATTCTAAGTTTAAAGACGATAGAGAGCTGTGTTTAAACATATCGCTTTTACTATCTAAATTATCGTACTACGGGCTTGATGGTAACGCTTTGGCTTGGTTTGATAGTTATCTGAGTAATCGATACCAATCAGTCTAATTACTACGGCGGGATGGTAATAGCAGGCTGTCAAATATGCGGAGTGTGCAACGTGGGGTACCTCAAGGTTCTATCTTAGGACCACTACTTTTTGTTCTATATAGCGCAGACCTCACCGCTGTTATTCGACACTGTTTGTATCACTTCTACGCAGATGACGTTCAGTTGTACATCTCTGAGTCACCATCAAATATCAAATCGGCCATGGATAAAATTAACGAGGATCTGCAAAGTATTGCAGCATGGTCAGATAGGAATGCTCTGTTGTTGAATCCTGCAAAGTCAAAATTTATGGTTTTAGGTACCACCAAGCAAGTTAATAAAATAGTAGCACAAAATCCAATTTTAAGTGTCGACGGTGCCAGTATAGAATTAGTGGAATGCGTCAGGAACCTGGGTGTCAACATGGACAATCTCCTTCGGTTTGACAGTCATGTTCTTAACTTAGTAAGATATTGTTTCTTTCGTTTGAAAGTACTGTATAGGGTCCGTGGCTTGCTGTGTGAGGAAGTGCGTATCAAGCTTTGCGAGTCCTTAATATTATCTCGCTTGAATTATGAAGACATTGTCTATGGCCCGAGGTTACTGTCCAAAACGCAAAGATTATTGCAGCGTGTTCAAAACGCTTGCTGCCGTTTCTGTTTCGACATACCACCTCGTAGTCATATTACTCCTTATCTAAATAGCAAATCTATTCTCAATATGGTATCTAGACAGAAGCTCGATCTTGCTAGTGCTTTATTTGATGTGGTAAAGTTTCGGCAGCCTCAATACCTATTTGACAAGCTTAATTTTTCAGCTCTCCAGGATAGGTACGGTACTAGATCGGCTCGGATTCCTCTGGTGGTTCACAGACATGGATCTGCAGCTTTTAGGGGCAGTTTCCGCTACCAAGCAACGAAGTGTTGGAACAATATACCACCTCCTATAAGAATGTTAGGCACAAGGTATACTTTTAAAAAACATTATAAACATCATCTTTTAAGAATACAGAAGGAGGGTATCCCTGAACACTTCTTGCGGTAGCGGAACATGCGGTTTCCTTTTATTTTAATTTGTTCATCTCTGTTGGAAATGTCCATGCATGGTACATAATATATATTACCTACATACATAAGCTCGCACTTAATCCCGTAAAGAAAATAATGTGCTTTAAGTATTATTTTCTTATTTGGCTTATTACAACTCTTTATCTATTTTATTTAATACAATAATTAATATTTTCTTACATAACTTATTTTTGTGTTTTGCAGTTACACTCGCTTTTTGCAGGAACAGATCATCAATACAAAATCCACAATAAATACCTATCAAATCATATCCAATCACTATTTTTTATTTTCAGTTTATCGTGTACCTCTCGGGTTATGGCAGAATACCAGTGTGTTGCTATCCCAGGCAACACTGTGCTGAGCTATAACCCTTTTGTGCTGCAACACACACATGCAGCTTCATTACGCCTTTACTCTATACAATGCTTGTATTTATATAGCTTCTAGGTTTAAGTTGTCTGTGTGTGCATGAAGTATGAAATAAACGATATTCTATTCTATTCTATTCTATAATTGTCCCTGTCAGATGCGTCACCTGTCTTGTTTTTGATCACCGGTACCACAACTGTCCTCATCATCTCAGCTGGCAGGTAGGAATGGTACAGACATAAATTATACAACATAGATAATAAGCGCGGAAGATGTACACCAGCGTGTTTAAAATGTTCGATGCTGAGTCCATCATGACCGGGCGATTTGCCTCTTTGCATATTTTTAATTGCTTTTTCAATAGATTTCGCCGAAAAACTGATACTACGCCCTTCCACGATGGACTTAACGCCGCTTGAAGAGGAAGAAACTAGGCTAGATCTCATGTTAAACTGATTTTTAAAATTATTAGCAATTTCTTTATGATTTTGTAGACCGTCGACGCTTACCGGGAGGCTAGGCTTTGCATTTAACTTGGTATTTTTCCAAAAAATGTTAAAATCCTTCTCTGCATATTTGGAAGCCAAAATATCCATTTTTAGCTGTTCTTTCCTATTCTGACAAAATCGCAAACCTAAGACTTAAAAAACTTTCGGCTTACTCTCATTCCTTCATAAACTACACCGTTTGCAGGTCCTTCAGCTAATTTCCACATTTCATACCTCAACCTGGCCTCCATGTGCGCGCCGGCGACATACCTGTTCCATCCTAGAGTATAATCCTTCCTACGGGGACATTTTGTAACAGCTGTCTGTATGGCTGCTGAGGTGAGGACATTAACAATATTTTTATATAAATTATCAATTATAATATGATGATTCACATCCTTACAAAACCCGTCACAACACCGACTTACAATAAATTCTCGCGGAAAATTAATGTCACGTAGCTGGAGATGACATAGGTCATGAAATTCGGCTATTTGATTGGGCTGTCTTTCGCCCCACACAATACTATTTCCAGTTGAAACATTGCTCGCAACCGGCGCACATCTAGGTTTTAGTTTGCCTAAATCACCCTCCAACACCAACGGAAAGTGATTGGACCAGTATACGTCGTATTGTACCCTCACTCGTTTAATGGTCGCACGCGCAGATTCCGCGACAATGGTGTGGTCCAACCACCGCCCACATCCATGCGCATCACTAATAAAAATGTGTGTTTGCGAGAGACGACCCAACATATCTACATATGCACAATATAAATTATTCTCAACACAAAAACCCATAATTTCACAAAAAAATAACTCATTTGGATGAGCATTAAAGTCCCCTAACATGTAGAATGCTTCAACACCACTAATTTGTTCTGTTTCTATAATTGATTGTATCTCGCTAAAGCACGCAGTAAAGTCAGGCAAATTGTCATATGAATTTGTCGGCATATAAACACTGATGACTACAATAGACCTGCTACTTACGGTTACTTTTATAGCCGCAATCATTACAATTAAAACTGATAGGTTTGTGTAATTATCTATTTATTTAATGTGTAAAGCGATAAATGTGTAAATAGATAAGCAGGTACTATTCAATTGGGGCTCTTATTTATATCTCCTTTTCCTCTTAGGTTAACAAATCTCCTGAAATTAATTCCAGGCGGCCATAATTTATCATCTAAAAATATGTCGATTTTCCATTTAGTGACAAACACTTTGTATGCATTGTAATATCTTTGCCTTTTCATTTTTATTTGAGCTAACATTTCTTGTTCACCGGTTTTTTCTAGTATATAGTTGGTAATATCCTCGCTAGACACGTATTTAGGTACATTAGAAATAAACAACGGAATCTTGGGGTTTGTCGCTTTAAACTTTGCCGTCTCCTGCATTAATGCGTTTTCTTGTTTACTAATAAATCTATTCCAAATTTTTTTCCTCTGTGCAATTATCCATTCCTCGCTCCTTTCCTTTTCTTTCTATTTTATATTCGAGTTCGCCACAGCCGCATACGATAACTTTTTTTTCCGATGAGCCATATACTTTGATGATGCCTATACTTTGTTTATCAGCTGCGGCCGTTATCGGCGTCAACTGGCCCGTCAGCTGATTTGTTATGCGTCATCGTTGGCTCTCGCTGCCTGCGCTTGATATTAGACGGACTGTCATAGTTAAGCGCGCACTCCGCTGCTGTCACGCTCTCACGCATAGTGCTTCCAATACCCTCACCCTCACCCACACGCGTGGGAGTAAGCGTATACGCAGGCTTAGCCGACCCTACGAGTGACAAGTTGTCAAGGACTGAGATCGCCTGCGGGCCGCTATCTACTGCTACCCTCCTCTTTTCATATTAATTCGCAGCTGGTTACTGGAAGGCGGTGCAATCGATGATTCATATTTACAGCATAGAATATGATTCTCAAAGTCTTGTTTTAACACATATTTATTCCCTAGGTCCAATATAGTTCTCTGAAGCGCATTTATTTGTTTAAGTAACACCGATACATCCAGGAGGTCAAATGTCCGTGATCTACGTTCCTCCAGTAATTTGTGTCTGGATATTCCACCTCATCGCACTAATTTCTACAGTCATGCATTCACAGTCCAGGCAGCGCGTCTTTGGAATGAAATTCTCGAAGATGTTCGAAAATCACAAAATCGCTTTACCTTTAAAAAGCTAGTAAAGAAATTCTTTATAGAGAAAAGGCCTAATAGTAAATAGTATATGTGTCGATATAGTATATGTATCTATAGTATGTATGATAGGTATATTGTTTGTATCGTATTGTATTTATTGTAGGGATATGATATATAATATTTTACTTATCATCTTTCTCGTTAATAGTATTTGTTATTTAGTTAATTAAGTATACTTGCTCTCTGTTCCGCTTTTGGCACCTACTCACTCACTTTACGCATGGCCTACTGGTTGACTGGTAGATAAAGCCTGATGGCTTTAAGTCCGCCAATTGTAATAATTTTAGTGCAATAAAGTTTTAAAAAAAAAAAAAAAAAATGTCTCTTGGGGTAATTTCGTTAGGTCTTTTGCCACAAACACAGGTATGTATTGCGGGTTCGTTTCCTTGAGAAGGACGATTATATCATCCACATTACGGCGCGTCCTTCCTTCGCCTGTTCTTGTAGTTTGTCGTTTATTTGTCAATTGAAATATTAACGACTTTGCTTCTTCAATATCTTCCTGACTAAAACAACTCTTTATTTTATTCTTACTCATAAAAGTTATTTGACGTAAAAATATGTTTTGTCTGAAATGTCACTGTAAAGAATAAATTTCAAAGAAAGTGACAAGCCATGTTAATGAAACGTCAAATATATTTAATGAATAAAACCGTTAGTTTTTATTGTAAACCAAAGAAATTTGACATATAGGCATAGAATGAGCCTATTCACAGCTGAATTCGCTATCTACATTTTACTTTTTTTTAATTGTGGATATAACGTGTCCAAAACGGACAGCTATAAGTTGTCAAGTACCCCTCCATAACCACTGAGCGCACCCCGGGGTTTCGCATCCGATGAAACCTGAAAAGCCTTCCCGGCTACAGGTGCTCCCAGAGGGTGTTTAGTACGTATGCGCCTAGGTCTTTTTTGGCGAGTCGTGCATGACCAGTCCGGCCGGCCGGCTGGTACTCATGAGAGTTCACCTCCTCCCTCCCAACCGCTATCCCGGAGGGTGCCCATTTCCTATGCGTTGGGTGCAAAACAAAAAAAACAATTCATAACCACTGCTATTGTCGAATTTTGTGGCCTTGGTCATCCTAATGTACTAGTTTTTTTATATGACATTGAGTCAATTGTATCGAGTTGTGACAGATTGACTGTATATATTCTCTATAGGTCGAAGCTCCATCTATGCTTTATGTCCAATATCTTTGTTGTAAACAATAAACATAAATTTTGGTGTGGTAAATAAATCGTTTGTACCTCGCTGGAATTTAGCACTGGAACGGCCGAATACTGTAACGGAGTTAACACTTTGCGATCCTACCTCTACAATAGTACAAGTCGCGGCACCGAATGAATGAATAACGAGAATACACGGCGTACCCTCCAAAACAGGTAAAATATTAAAACTCCCCTCAAGCTTGCCCTTTGCAGTTTTGATGACTTCGCAAAAGGTTCGATTCAGTTTGTAATTTACTTTGAAATTCGCTCCAAGTTCCCTTTTCCGTTTCCTCTGTTATTTGAGAAGGAAATTATGTAATATAATGCGCTTTACTTTCCCTTTTAATAATAAGGTGAGGAGGTACTTAAGTATCTTAGCAGTTCGAGTGCTTGTACTTTTAATATTGAATATTGGGTTTCAAGTGTTTTTTCTGATATAATATTGAAAAATGAGGGAGGTACCTTAATATATTTTCATTCCAACTTTTAGCAGCCTTATTTTATTCTCGACCGTGTTGCATAACATTAATGGTAAGTAAATATAAAAAAAAAAATATTGGCGTTAATGTCCAGGATATGCTCTCACGCACGAGCCCCGGGGTCCCCCTTGGCAATGATCCAGGATTTGATAGATCAGGTAATTACAGTGGAGCGACTGCCATCTGACCTCAGATTGGATAATTGGTTACAAATTCAGTCGCCTGGATGAGCAGGCCATGACGATATTTTCCCTCGCCGTAATAGCATCGGCTAGTGTTCAACTAATGTACATAACTCAAAAAAGAGTAATTGCGGTCCAAAGTCAAAGGTACATGGCAGCAGCACTTCTCCCTTGCGATTCGAATATAATTACCACTAGGCCACCGACCGCCGAAGTAAATACCTGTGTGAATTAAATTGTTTCATTTTATACAGGTAAGAGTATTTTAACAAGAGTATACCTAGTAGATAATTAACCGAAGTGAAAAGAAGTACCTACGTATCTTTTACATAAAAATATGGAGACTGAGGGAAAAAAAAAATCTGCATTCTATTGACTGCCCTACGCTCCTATTATGCAACTGATTAAAATAAATATTCATTGCATATACTTCAGGAAGTTTATTATGGAATCGGAATAATGCAGGTTCTTGTTAGAAAATCGATATTAGAATATAGGTATAAAAAAATTTATCTTTCTTTTGTAAACTGATTCAACCATATAAAGTACTAACGACCGTATTATATATTTTGGTATTCCTACTAGAAGCTTGGACACTAACGCTTCGCGAAGGGCAGCCGAGCATCTTAGGGCACATTGTACATGGATAAGTATCTAAAACAAGGAAATCATAACATTTGATTGTTTGTTTGATTGGTTTGTTTCTTTATAATATTAGTATAGACTATGTAAGGAATAACGTTTATTTAAATGGACAAGCCGATTCTCGTCCCAATTAAAACCAAATTACCTCCAAATACGCCACTCCTGCGAGACAGTCTAACATTTCCGTATGCCCAAATAGGAACCGGAATAATACATTATTTCAAAATTCTCTTCATATTTTTACTGCGTCGACGATTACCTCCGCGGGTTCTCCTCACTTCCGCTGACAGCCGATGACGGCTCGCTCGCGAGGAAATCGTGAGTGAAATAAAATAAAATTATTCCTATTCTTTCATAGCGACGGCAGCGAGTAATCGAAATTCGCCGTCGATAGCCGAGATCAAATTTCGTAGACAGTATACAGATGCGAGTGCAAACAATTGTTGTTATTGGCCTTCAGAGTACTTCGGTTGCGTATTGCTTTCTTTTCATCAATTTCGTCAAATGCTGGCTGGAACAGGTGATTTTGTTGTTGCCTTTTAATATGCGTAGCATCTATTTTATCTTGGCAATTTTTGTTTATGACTAGCAAAATTTTGATATTGTTATTGCTTATTTTTAGTTCGAAACAGTAGGTACCAGTGAATATTTGATTTTTATGAGCATACAATTTCACCTCACCTCACCTGATGGGATGTGACGATGAAGTCGAGGACGTAGCACGGTTGCCTAGAAGACTTGCGGTATTTTAGTACAGCTTTGTCACTATAATAGTCACATTCTATTAGACAAAATAGGACATACAATTTTTAATGACACTCACAAGGATGATTTGCATTATGAAATATGGGAATCTCACTTTTTGACATTCCTAAATTGTGTTCGTATTCGTGAATGTGTGATCTCTGTCTATCCTATTTCCCATTTTACCTTCACAGTGCAATTCCTGGTGTCTCGATGCGATTGTCAAGCCGTACGTAAGTTAAATCTGCTACCGGCACAGACATTCATTCGTGATCATGGCTACATCGGTTCTCTGTAAAATAAATAGTGGCGTTAGAAGGACAAATGCTCTGCGATTTACGTAAAGTACATTGTGAAGGAACGGATTGAGGTTGGAGAGTTATCGAGGGAATTTTGCGGGCAGGTAGATAAAGGTCCTGAATGGAGACCGGAATTAGCAAACGCTGCCTTGGAATGCTTGGATGCTGAGACGCCAATAAGTAATCATACATTGATTGAATGGATGCTAAATGGTTGTACCAAAAATCTAATTACTCACAAATGTAGGTGTTGTATCGTTTAATTCAACATAATAGCAATTTTCTTGTTTCATTGTCGTGACAATATATAAGGTACTAGTAACTGGTATTGTTCATCTATACATGGTATAATACAAAGTCGCTTCCCGCCGCCAGCCCCAATTTATTTATGTGTGTATCTATGTACGCTTAGATCTTATAAACTACGCAACGGATTTTAATGCAGTTTTTAACAATAGTTATAGTGATTCAAGAAGAAGGTTTATAAGCATGTAAAAAAGGTAGGTAGGGGTAAAGTAGGTGTACGCAAACGAAGTCGTGTCCGGTCCACAAGTAAAATCATAAACTTAAAACCTAACAGCACCTTACCGAAGTGGTAATTCAATTAACCATCTGTCGCTTTGGCGTAAAGCCATAACCTTTCCTCAAATTAGTATTCTCTGGACACAAAAAGTGAAAATTAACTCCAAAAAGTTCATAAAGTTTTTCAGCGGAATTTCCGCGCTTTAACCAAGTTCTCGCGCGAAATTGGATTTGGTTCGGGCACGACAATCAACGCCCATTCACACAGTTCTATTCAGTTTTAGGAAACAAAGGACGAACGTTTCCAAGTCAATTTGCTTGTTTTGGGCACAACTTGCATGTAGGCGTTTTAAGCGTAAGCAATTATTTGGGAAAGGTGAACAACAACGTGTAACGGCTCCCTGGTTGTTTGGTTCGGGGTTCCGCATTTAAAATCGCGTTGTTGCGAGCGGAAGTTCGCAACAACGCGATTAGCTTCCGCTTCATAGGACAATTCTCCCTGTGATTGTGGCGTATCTGCGCAAACCATGGACCACCTCGTCTCATGCTCGGCGTGTCCTTAAACTTGCACATTAGAGGACTTGTTCGAGGCCAGTCAAAATACTGTTTGCATCGTCGAATACTTGGCGAACAAAGTGTAAGGGGAAGTTAAGTCCATCGAATCGATAAGATAGACATATTCGAAATTAAAAATATTTTATAGAGATAACTTTTAAGTGCCGTGACGTGACAATTGTACGGTTTTTGTCAACCGCAAGAGATATGTCTCGCTCTACGCTTTGTTAAAAAACTCCATCTACGACGGCAACAGTGAAATATGCTCACTGTTGATAAGCGAGATCAATCACGTTTTTTAGTAATATTCCGGAGCTTTGTTAGAATACTGCAAGAGAAAAATAACGAGAAATAGAACGCACCATTTGCAATTTTCCAGCCAGCATTGTCGGGTAAGTGACTACAAAAGTTCAACCAAAGAAAATCGCGGCCATACAATACCACTACAGGACACCAATAAAAGGATGCACTTCCTTAAAACGATGAAACCCAGCGGCCCACAAAAGCCCACTTTACGTGGTAGTCGTATCATGGCTACCGGCTCGGCCATTGTCGTTTACAATTTAGATGGAGCGAGATACCGCATCGAGTGCGCTGCCTCCTGTCTAGTTTTATTCTGCCTTCCAAACTGGCTTTTATGGTCGCTGGTCTTTAGCGTTTGAAGAATCGTCTAGGCACTCTTTTCACATTTTGTAACAACTACGAATTTAGATATTAATTAAATTGTAAGGTTGTGTATAGTACCTACTACATAACTAAGAAGGACTTACACGCTTTTGTAGGATTAGAGAAAAGTCTTTTTTTTTTCGCTATGTTGGTAGACAGTTTTTGACACCATGTTTCTTTCCAATCAAAGTTGTTTGTTCTTTCAATGAGCTTTATGCTCGATTGTCGCTATGCTAAAGACCCCTCCTTCTGATCTGACGTAGTCGGGTAAAAAGTGTAGTTACTAGTAGAGATATAGACTGTGAGGGTAACGTAGGAGAACCTTTTTTTGGCGAGATTGTGCACGGGAAGATCAACATTTTGTGGGTCTGCCAAACGTCGACTATCGGTAAAAAGTGGAATTATTTTGTTGTACTTGATGACTTAGGGATATCTACGGCGCCCTAAAATCTAGTACATAGTGTGAAGTGACTGTTTTACGGAACGTGTTACGCGAATCTTATGTGAAACAAGGTTATTTGAAGGCCAAGAGCACCCACATAGATTAAAAATTTTCGCTACTTAGTTTCTCATCTCGTTACGATTACAGTAGATACGGTAGCGTGTCTAAGGTACATTGCAATCTTCATCTTAAATCAAATTCAAAACCAGCTTTTACATTTCGATGAGACGTAGCAGAATAAACAACAAGCCATCCTGCTCGCTGTCCATTTATTTTGCTAGCCAATGAGGCCGATCGGATACAAAGCGTAGCATCTGATGAAGCGAGCGCTGAGGCAATTTTAAAAGGAGAACGTTCAAGTTAAAATGTTAAGCTTTGAAATGTCTGAATCCCCTTTTGCAGTAGACGCAAGGTTGCATTTGGAGATGTTAATGTTGCGCATCTCAACGTTTTGGCTTTTGGCCTATTCATTTTGTCTTGTGGAAAAATGTATTTTGTTGCCTATTGGACTTTATTAGATGACTAATCTACCTGCGTTTTATACCACTAAGGTGGCAAACGAGCTTACGGCCTGATGGTAAGCAGTCACCGCTACCTGTAGACATTTGCAATACCAGCGACATCACAATAATAGAAGTTATCAAATTGAGAGTCATAGAGATGTACAGTAAACGATTTCTGCACGGTCTGACTAGAAAGCTTATTTTTCTATCTGTCAACAATTGCGCAGCGCACCCGGTTAGTCATTGTGCCGCGCCCGCATAGTCACCGCATAGTGTGCGCACCTATACTCTACGCATGTCAGCACACTGCACGTTTTCTGACCGGTTGCTACGCGGTGGCTATGCGGGCACAGCACGTATGTGTTTTTCGCCTAACCGATCCTTAGTCACGCCAAATTAACACACCAGTTTGTTCGATTTGTAAGCTGCGACGAATATACAGGCTCTAAAGAAACTCAAACAAGAAATTAGAAGGGGTTGAAAAACGTGATCGTTAAAATAACAAACAATCCAAAAAAAAATGTCCACGAGGATGAAAGCCCTTGAAAAATTAAATGAATTATGTTTTTCATAATAGGGTCCTCCCCTTTTTCGTAATTCAGGTTTATACTTGCAAGTTACTAGATGGCGACCTCACAAGCCACGTCGTCCACGACCAATCTCCGAAGTCACCGACGTGTGGTGCGTTTAGTCGCAGGTTTAGCATCTCAAAGAGGGCAGAGGAGCTCTCAAAGCTGCCGTGTGATTGGCTTTCCGAATTCATGCATTTAAATACAGCCTAGACAATGTTAAGGTAAATGTGGTCTTGGATACATGGCGTAGACTTGTGATGTGATAATGAAATTCAAAGATTTTATGCCAGTTTCTGTGTGGTCAAGACCAGATGAAGGAATGGGGGCCAGAAATGGAGTATAAGAAGCCCCCAGGAACACTTGCCATACCTAAAAATGGTGATCCTTGAAGTAAGCTAAAATTGCTTGCATGTATCGATCGTATATCATGCGAAGCGAAAGAAAAGCCCATAGGGTTTGCTAACTTGGCACGTAGAGAAGGTGGGAGAACATCGTGCAGTGAAGAAAGTATAGTTGGGACGACCCAGAGTTCAACGACCGGTCGGACGTCCCAGGTAGCGCCGTAGGGACCAAGTGGAAAGAGACCTGTCGTAACTCCGGGCTGACTGTTGGCAGGTGGTACAGGACAGAGTGGAATTGAGCTTCTTAGTGTCAGAGACTCATTGGGTCGCTGCGTCATCATAGTAAGTAATTAAAACACGTACCTAATATATAAATAAAAAAACGGGAAAGCTTGAAAGTGCAAATTGTCAAACATCAAATTCTGCATAGTATCACCGACAGTCCTTACACAATAGACACCTTCTCGTATAACATTTACATAATATATTTCGACAAAGATAATGGAAGTTAGTTGCAATTGTCTCCCTGTCTTTACATTAGCAATTTCTCTATAGTTGGTCGGATGGGTCAATCCTCGAGGGAGTTTCTCATTGCGGACTCACTCAGAGGGCTAAGAAGTTTGAATTATACTGGAATGCAAATTTAATACATCTAAAAAAAACATCTTGGCGTTAATGGCCCGGTTTATGCTCTCGAACACGAGGACACGGGGTCCGCCTTGACCATGATCCAGGATTTGGCGATCAGGTAATTACAGTGGAGCGACTACCGTCTGACCTCCGTGACAATGCTGCCAGGGGAACCTGACCAGATTGGATCATGATTAAAAATTCAGTTGCCTAAATTTGCAGGTTTCATCACGATGTATATATGTATCCCTCACCCTTTAATATATCTAAAGGTAAATTATTTCAATTTCTATTAAACGTCAGTTTAGTCTGACTCACTCTAACTGGACTCGTAAACCTACCTCTTGATACAACTTATACGGCGATCTTCAACCAGGCCAACAGCGTGAAAATTATGGCAAAACCCTCTCTAGCACCAATAGAGGAGGCTTAAGCCAGCAGTGAACTGTCATGACAGTTCAGACAGTTCACTGATGACAGCTTGTTGATCATTAAAAATTGTTTTGTTTTTATTAACTCCACTTGGAAAAATACTAAATCCTTAAATCGAATTGTAATGATCTGGTAATCTGGTAGCATACCAAATTTACAGTAACAATAAAAATCAGCATATAAACATTTATGAAAATATATTGGTGTATCCATTAACATTGCTTGCTTCTGGACATGCACTTTCAAACTGGAACTAGATTTCAACCGCAAATGGCCGCAGTCAGGCACCGTTCCAATAATTAGTTTTGTAGAAGCTAGTTAATTGGAATAACGGCCCCCACTTTTATCTTATCTCCTTTATTGTGCTTCTTGAATTCTTTAACTTACCAAGTCTATAAAAGCTGTGAAGGAGAGATCTTGACAACTACGACGTTCTTTGTATGGAGAACTTCTTGCTATGACTGCTCCTGGCATGAAACCAATGTGGCCAAAAGTGTGGCAAAGTTTGGAAAGTCTTTACACTACCTTGCGATATAAAATACGTACGAAAAAAAGAAAAACAAAACATTCAAAGCTGTGTAGCGTCAGTAAAAAGCAAACAAGGAATATTGCTGTTTGAGTATTGACGAAACACAAGCATATTGTACCCACATATAAATGTTTAATAAAGGCGAGTTCATATGTAAAAACAGATTAATATCTCTTCGGGCGGAATCAATATTGAACAAATAACTCATCATACTGCCCAGTGTGGATCCATATAATAAAAAAAAAGCCGACGAG
The DNA here is from genome assembly GCA_907269095.1 of Blastobasis adustella. Classification (NCBI taxonomy): domain Eukaryota; kingdom Metazoa; phylum Arthropoda; class Insecta; order Lepidoptera; family Blastobasidae; genus Blastobasis; species Blastobasis adustella. The sequence goes on along the minus strand of OU026117.1, from coordinate 10,089,327 downwards.
TACGAGGAGAGAAGGGAGGGGAGGGGAGTTTCCTGTTGACTATGACATGGGATCGTTCAAGAGGTATATTAGAGGTCTCTTTAGAGACAGGCAACGCATTAGTATCGCGTCTGGTGTTGCTGATGTCCCTAGGCGGCGGTGACCACTTTCTTCTGTTCACTTCACTTTTTGTCTGCCGTCATAAATAAAATAAAAAAGTCCCCCATAGACGTACTTTTCTGGGATAAGCTATGCTAAAGACAGGACAGGCATCCATGGTATAAATTAAAGGCACAAACAAATCTTGCGAAACAACAAACTTGCAGGAACTATCGCAACAATAGCGGCGTCCGGTGTCCAACTGCCAAAGCAAGTTTCCCGAGCGGGGGAAGTCAACACTATCGTGCCCTTTTTATTCAATTAGTCTCGTTGGTAACTAAGTTACCGCAGCTGTATCGCGATGGTGACATCCACCCAACTAATTACGTCTCCCCTGGAAAAAAGTTATGAGGCCAACTTGCTTATTATGGAGGCCTCTTTACGAAAGCGGTGGTTTGAGTGGAGTGTTTTGTAGGTGATTTGTGATTATTAGTTGGGTTTTTGGGTTCTTGCTTTGTCTGTATAGTGTCTAATAACATTTTTTTCGTAAGTATACTAACGTAACATGATGTGCAAGTACACTGCTGGATGCATGTGTTTTCGAATCCAAATCGATACGTTTTGCGGTTCCCGCGACTAACAAAATCGTGTTCATACCAGTCTGTTCGGCCATGGCCTTTAACAGAAAGGTATTAGACTAAAATGATTAACCGTGCCTCATGAACGTGTGCCTCTTTAGGTATTAAAAAAACGGATATTTTCTGAACGTTGCTCACACCTAAAAGTGAACTGCGATATCTTGATGACCACGATGATGATCCACCGTAACGTCCATATTCCATCGTAACGTCCATATTCGAAAGAACGAAAGTTCGAAGGAACATTTCTCGCTCGGACGATTCGGATGTGGAATGAGCTTGAAGAGGTATATTAGAGATCTTTTCAGAGGCGGGCAATACATTGGTAACTCCTGTGGTGTTGCTGATGTCCACAAGCGGCGGTGACTTTCCATCAGGTGGCCCGTTTACTTGTTTGTCTATAACATAAAAAATATATTCCACGTCCACAATTATCATCCTTCATCGTACTACGAGTACAATATTCGGAATTTCCGCACAAGTGGACTCATAGCGCACCGCACGACTCCCTAAGCTTCCACGAACCCCCGACGGCCCTTCCGCGTCAATTATATCTATTAGACTCACGAGGTCCTCGTAAAAGTCCTACTACACCGAAGCCTCAAATTACCCGCCCCCTCGCCCGCACTACTTCACCCCCTTCGGGCCCCATGCGGCGTATACACTCACATAACCGTTGACAGTCGCGTCGCGATTCTTCCTTATCTAACTTCGTTAGCTGAAGGCCAGTGTCACTGACTCCGTGACCAGAAATTTTGGATGCGCGAGTTGGTATTGTGGGTATCTTTTTAATGAGATTTCAAGACCTTTACGTCACATAGAGACAATGATACTTTCCAACAAATTAGGTAATATCTAATAATATATCATAGATGCCATAATACGTTCTGGATTCGACGTTACTTGTTGTAACAAGCACAACCAACATTTTTTGGTACTGCAGATTATTTGCCACATACCTTTAAGTAATTTTACTTACTATGACTTTCAAATGATGCTTGTTGGTGGAGGTTTTTATAGTGATGGCCAGACGAAAAATATATCTTATTTCGTCTGAGAATGGTGGTATCTATCTATACAAACTCCTAAGGTCTCAGTTTTAATACAGTATTAACAACTATCCTTCTCTGCACTTAGTAATACTCTCTGGATAAATATTTAATTTTAATGGACGATATCTAGTGAAATATTATATCCACACACACCACGTTGCGGGAAGGCTAAGTATCCCTTCTTACTAACATTATGAGAGTAACTTGAGAGAACAACGACTTTAAACTACAATCAACTGAATACCGAAACCCATTTGTTTTAGAATCTAAATTGCACAAACAACGTATTCACTTACCGTATACTTTGTTTTCTACTTCCTTGTTAGTTACCCAGGGGGTTCCGCTACTAAGTAATTGCTAAATTGAGTTCCCCCTCTTTCTTACTCCACAAGTAGCTGTATAAATGTAATATTATTGATGAGGTTACAGTCTATAGTCTTTTTGACGCTGTGATCTTGCGATCTTTATTTATTGAGGCCCTTGAAATGGAATGCCGTGTAAATAATGAACTCTTTATTTTGTTGTTGTTCCATATCGGAGTGATCACTCTTTTCTTTGCCTTTAAAATGTGACTAGGTACCGCTGTCAGCTGTAAAGCTGATTTTACATTTACGAAATTACCGGGGCGAAAGTGATTATCTTTGCGAAGGCATTTTCGACATTTTGAAACACGTTAGACACATATTTGAGGTAAAATCTTGAGCGGGATTTTAAAGTCATCGTCAAGTAAGCAGGGCGTTCCCGTCGCGAGAGTACGAAAACACACACGAAAATAGTTCTTAGTTCAAAATAGATCATAGACGAGAATTTCGTAAATGCCGACATGATCTTTTAGGTATTGTCCGTCGGTTAACTATTACAACTATTTATTAATAATCTAAGGCTAAACGTGGTTGGCCGAGTGGAGTCTGGCAGAGTAGAATAGCACCAACCCCTTAAACTCGTGGGTGTCGTACAAGGCGATTAATGTTTTCGAGGCAAAACATCAAGAGTCTCCGTAGCCTGGAAAATGGGCAGCAGCATTCTCCATTGTTATATCTCCAACCCGCCTGCCGAGCGTGGAGATTATGGCAATAACCTCCCCTTTCGTTAGAGACGCCCTAAGTCCTGCAGTGGACTGTTACGGGCTTTGATGATGAAACGTGGATGAACTTCAAAAATAAAGACATTAAATAAGAGGCTAATTATACTTTACCTCGAAAGTCAAAAACTAAATGAACCCTCGAGGTACTGACCTTTCGATGTAACGACCCATCGTTGAAATGTACCATCGAGATAGATATCATGAGTAATGATCGTCGAGGTAACTTCATTCGAGGTATAAAACTCCATAAATATACCTACATACTTCATAAATTTGAATAAAATCTCTGTACTTCGTTCAAAATCCAAACCACACTTACTAGTAAGGGGAAATGAAATACATCGGATGCATCTCCTCGACGCATGCTTAGCTTGTTGTACACTGGCTGTATCGGCTGGATCGGCACCGCGGCATTGTTCAATAAAATACTCGACGATTGCTATTACAGTGTAAGTTGTAGCTTCGTAGGGGGATATCTGCTGGATACCTATTCACAGGAACAAATACCTGGGGTGGGCATCCCAGTTGGGAACTGGAGCGAAACGATTTACCGACCGCCGCATTTTTATCCCATTGATTAGAAAGAAACTATTTCTATGGACGGCCCGTATCGTCTCCCGGCAACCCGCTGGCTTGTTTATTCATTGTTGGTGATTTGTGATTTATTTTGTAGATGTTGTATGGATGGTGTTTTGTTGTAGGTTTGTTTAATGAAATGTCTGCTAATCAGATTTAAGTCGAAAACTAGAACATAAATGTACTGTAACTTCTCAGTCACCCTAATACGTAATTACCTGTATAAATACACACATACGAGTATCTACCTATAAAGAGTAGATATAATAAATATCATTTCACATATTGTGATTTGGCCGTAAGCATGTGATCGTCTAGTTATCGATTTAAATTTTTGGACCCATTACGTTGTGTATAAATTTTGAAAAACGTCACGAGGAATATGTAAGTTTTACAATACTCTGTAAATCAACCGCATGAATATTCGGAAATATTTACAAATGAATAAAATTCAGTTCACATAAATAAAAATAAAATAAAATATCAAAATCCGCGCATTGAAACATAAATTCGCGTAAATAAGTTGATTAAAATGTAATCCACGCAAATCGAAATAGTCATACAATTTATAAATTCCGCACAAGAAATCAAACAAGGTATAAAGTAAACATGCGACTTAGCTTGGACAGCTCTCGAAACGGCAAACAGGATTCTTCTTTGTTCTGTGGCCACTCTAACCCTATTTTTGCGAAACCCTAAAGTTACCTAAGTAATATGGGATTAGGACCTTTAGGTCTCGGAAACCTACTTAGGTAGGTTCGATTAGTCGAATAGGATAAAACTGAGCCTCCCATCCAACCTAACATCTCAGGCCTACAGCATCGTGGCTGGATTACATTTCCAGCCTATGTGCCGTTCCAGCGAAACCTTTGACATCAATCGACCCAATGACTTTTTTTTAATCCATCACAAACCATCACACATATTCCGATCGTCTCGTCAAGCCTTACTATGGTCCTACCTATCGACTCACAAGTCATGGAGAGACAATTTTTTTTAATTTGTTTTAATTCGCGCGTGTTTGTTGTGTGCCTACTGTGAGGGACGCTAACGACTCAGACCAGGTTTCGATCCAAACTCGAGATTCATGTCCGTAGGCAAATGTCATTAAAGCTTAAAAAGCACAAAGGTACTTAAACGGAACATGGGTCTAAATCGTACCAGAATTCGGCGGCAAACCTAGACGTAGACTTAGTTAGAGCGCCTAGGCCATCGAAGACAAAGTCGGGTTCGTGCGCCAACTCATTCTTTTAGAGTGTATTCGATATCACATCCGAACCTGTGTCCCAGGATAGTTTCTAAATTTTTTGTTCAGTGAGGGTGAGTACTGATAATATGTAATTTGGTAATATTTTTCTTTTAAATTTGTGATTTAATCAACTTTCACACTTACATTGAAATCTCTAAGAGCCCTACTAAATACTCTACTACTACCTACCACACTACTAACTACCACAAAAGTAATGAGAATGTAACTTACTGTTAGCTTTCGAAACTTAGAAACAAATATAAAATTAATACAAACCAAATCACTGACACTACGGAGATAAAGACATAAATAGAGAACGAAATAAACGTCACAAGCTGAAAATAACACAAAGTTATAAAGCACAAATTAATTTAACAAATCACACGCGAGTTGTAATAAATTTTCCCGTGGAAATTTGCAAAACCTGGGGTTTCTTAGTTACGGAAATGGATTCCTTATCTTCAAAATTCCCACTGTCCAATATTTTAAACAAACAAAAAATGAAATATTTCAAATTTTATGAGGTCTAAGCGACTGCTCTTATAACGTTCGCACATCCATAAATTTTACAAACTGTTCCTCATAAATAGAAAATAGTTAAATGTTATAACAGCTAGGGATGTATTACACACGACGTTTTATTTACTCAACGAGTCGATTAAATTTAAAAAACGCAAAGAAAAATACGGAAGCAAATGAATTCGATGTGGAATTCCTTTAGAACAAAGGTTATAGAGTAGGGAAGTATAAGTAACCAATATAATGACATTTTAGGTACTATAAACTCGACGTAATGTTAAATTAGACCGAGCATAGATTAATACCAAAGTTTAATTTCCATGAAGCAATTAAATTTGAGTCATCAAACAAGTAGATTAAAATTAAGTACTAGACTCGTTTAATGTTTGGTTGTACTTTAATTCAATTATTAATTTCGATATTTCGTTGAAACGTATTCACATCACTATCAGTTGTGGGTATTTTTTTCATGGGTCCCATAACTTGTCGCCCAATATTTAAAATATTCCCAATATTCTGCCTGTCGTTCAGCTAATCAATAGCGTAAATTTATGACGTGCTTTTGAAGTAAAATATTTCTCTTAACATCAAATAAATTGTTTAAATTTATTACAAAACCAAGTCTTGGTTAAGTATTTGAGAGCATTTGTTAAAAGAAATCATGATAAGCAAACATATTTTAATCACACACTGCTCTGTGTATGATATGCCTTTTCATTTCTAAGTCTATCAACTATAAACATACGATATATAAATGAATTGTACGATGACGAGCTCATGGTACATAGTGATCGTTACAGTACCTAACATTGATTTATTTTGTTTTATTGGATAATGAAAAAGTGATATCTATGGCTACTAACTGTACTAATAATATAAAGAGAAAATATTTATATTGTTGTTTGTAATGGATACACATCAAAACTACTAACCCGATTTTAAAAATTCATCAAAAATTTCACCTTCAAATTAATTTGAGATCCCTAGGAAAATTGCAATAATATAACAAAAGGTATCAAATTTTCATAAAATAGTACTCCCATTTGCTCGACAGATTTCAGCCATTATCGCTCTACAATAGCTTAAAAATGTGTCGGCTTTCCTTTTATCTTTTATTTGCTCTATGATATTTGTCCGGGTGTTCCGGAGATCCGCCTCCAGGCTCTGTCGGCAGGAGCCCAAACGGGGGAAATCGATCAGCAGGTGAGGGACATCCTCCACACATCCCGTCTCACATAAACACTATGGCGAATCGCGCAAACTGCACCAGCTGTGTAGGTACTGCCCCAGTCGCCTGAGTCAGGTCAATGTCTGGGTTATCAAGGCATCCGGCTGAACTCGTCTCGCAAAATTGTATGCATGAAAGACATCAGAGAGGAACAACTCAATGTATTTGTCTTTAATTTTTGTTTTGTGCAAATCACCATACTCAGCTATTGTTTTCTCCGTGATGACTCTCTTTGCGTACGAGATGGGGTAAAGGTCGGATTGTGGAGCAGTCTTTGTGTAGAAGACGGCGCGCTTCGCCAGGTAATACGCTCATTCGTTTCCCGGAACACCTACCTACGTGGGCTCGCTACCAGTATAACCCAACATCTACCCGGACTCTAACTTTATCAGATTTTCTCATATCTTGAAGGCAACAGGGTGCAGGGAAGTGTATTGACGCCCACTGCTGGGCATAGGCCTCCCCCAGAGATCTCCACAAAGGCCGGTCTTTAATGCCGACTTACTGCTAATATAATATTTATTTGTAGGTAGGTGTAGTTTAGGTGCAAGGTAGGTGCAGGGTAGGTGTAAGGCAGGTATATGGTAAGTGTATAGTAGGGATTGGGGTAGGGAAGGGTAGGGGTAGAGTAGGGTAGGCATAGGTAACCACGCAAACGAAGTCGCGCCGGGCCAGCTAGTTGTTAAATATTGAATGTTAATCATCTTCACATATCTACGTACCTGTATGTATTCAATATCAAACTTAAGTCTAACAAAAGGCAATTGTTTGGTAAATTTCAAAATTTTTCTCAATTAGTTGATTTTAACCTAACCTAACCTAACCTAACCTGCAATTGTACCGTTTCATTAAATTTTTTTCTGTACCTACCTTACTGAGGCCACTAGTACCTAGTATAAATGTACCTATCTTGTTGAATTAATGCCACAGTAACATTTTATACTTAAGATAAGTATCTATAGCCTTTTTCTTCAAGCATCAATTTTGCAAGCAGATTCTTGATTAGACTTATAAGGATTTCCTCTTCGCCTTCATTATAGGGAGAGTCCCTATTTTTGGCATTGTGAGTTGTAACTGACACGGCTGTCTCGACAATTTCATTCTTTCGCTTAGATCGCTGAAGATGTTTTAAGTGGCAATAGAATTTAATGATAAAAAGGCTTTCCTGCTCAAATGGTTGATGCTGGGATTAATTTTGATGGTACGACGTACTTATGTCTGGCGAAACTCAATATTTTAGCAAAACTTTTCCTCCAACAATTTATTGGTTGGCTAAACTAAACATAGCTAACTTAGCTGGTCAGCTACACAAAAAATTACACTATAATAATGTGTAACATAACCTAAACAAACACGTTTAATGGGCGTTGGACGCCATGTTTGTTTTCGCGCCCGTGTCAAACATGGCCGGCCGTGGATTATCCGGCTCGAAGGGTCAGCCCCGGAAAAAACGCGGGAAAAATAACCTTAAATGAGAATTTTGGATTTATTGCCGTGGAGAGGGCCTTATCGGTGTTCGCAGGACACATTAAAACAATAGCCCTTGAAAGTGACGCGGCAACGCTTTCAGGAACAGATATCTGAATTTACTTTCATCTTAGAGGATTAACATTAGCGTTCCTTCGCAGAAATCCTTCGTCTTATTTTATTATCTTTCGTTCCATGTCAAACATATAGATAATGAACATCTTAGTAAAATATCAGGTTATGATTAGGCTTAATTCTCACAGTTTGGCAAAAGAGGCTTCAAGCGGCGACGCGCAACCGGCCGAGATTTTCAAGCGATACTAAGCATTTCCTAATGAAGATAAAACTTAAAATTATGTGAAAGTAAAACTTTCGGCCACTGCTCTGCCAACCGCTACCACTATGGTATAGATTGAGCCTCGAATGTTTGATATTTACCCAAACGCAGAGACCACATTGTTGCACTTGCTCCTGACACACTTCTCTCGCTTCTTTCACATTTATCTACTTTTCACACATACTTTTTGTCAGTTTATGGGCGTTTGTCAGTTCACTTAACCAGACTTTTCCTTAAAATAGCTGCGATTTGATTGTGACATGTTCGTCTCGGTCTTCCCCTTCCTACGCTTCCACAATAAATACCGTTGAACATTAAATGTAAGGATGGGTGGGTGGTTGGATTTGTAAGGCTTTGTTAATACTTACACAAAAACGATGTACAGAATACATTTTATAACATTGCAGTCTTTTATCTTTATTCCAGAATTAAAAGCTATAATTGATCCAAAATGTGGTTTCCGAGGGAATATATTTTAATAGATTTTAAAGAGAACCACTTTTACGGGAACAAATTCTTAACTAGATACCGAGTAATATGAATTTGATAAAAGGTATCCCCCATAGATCTCCACAAATGCCGGTTCTGTGCCTTCCGCATCCAGGTAAATTAGTATTGTTTAATTAAACAGCTTAGCATGCCATCCAGTCAGGAGGAGCGACGATTTACAAAGAACTTCGAGCAGGAGCTGGAAACTTATCGTAAAATACTTATTAAACTATACCATCATAATATATAAAATAAACGATTGATTGCTTACTTACATAAAACCTATCCAGCCTATCCTAAAATGACTACTTAATAATCTACGAAGTCACTCAAAACGGATACCCTACGCTTTATAACGCGAAATAAAATGTATTCTTCACTTTGAATGAGAACAAAAGAACTTAATAAACAATTGGCAAGATTAAATGAAATAGATGCCTTAAAGTCTCGAGTCCCAACAGAATCTATTATTCAGCGAAACGACACTTCCATCCAGCTACTCAGTTCACTACAAATATTAATCTCACAAACGAAATGACAAAGTGGCTTTAATATAATATTAATGCCGGATAGAAATATCCCCTTTTTGATTCATCTGAAGCAATCAACTCGTGACCCCACTCTGTTCCCGTCATGTTCAATCAAGTGCTAGTTTTGAAGGGATTCGCAAATACTTCTTCATTTCAATTGTGTTTTAGTCTGCAAGTTTTAGAGTTGAAATCAGCTTGTTCCGGATACTTTAAAATGTTGCCGGAACTAGAATGTTACATACAGTCCAATGAAAGGTAGTTTAAATTATCAATTCTGGGATTGAATCGCTTTTAGATTTTTAGACTTTTGCTTTTTGCTAGCTAGCTTCAATTCAATGTAGTTTTATTACTAAGATTTAATTTTATTAAATGATGTCATAGACGTCCGTTGGCTTGTAAACTTTCGATGTTTCCCGTGGCTGTATACCTAACCTACCTTATATTTAAGTACGTAACTCATATAGAGTCATGTACTTAATTCATATCGATTCTTTTCTTAGCGAAAGAAGGAGATTTATTGGATCTTTTCTATGAAATTATCGACCATTCAAAGTAAGCCTTTCAGGTTACTTTAAGAAAAAGTTAGGCTGATATTACTTTAATTTTTGTTACGGGTCTGGGTGTTATTATGTATAATAAGTAAGTATTTAAAAATATATAAGTAGTTCATCAGTTTTCGGACACCCATTATAGCTTTGCTTATTTTGGGCTATATGGCGCTGTGTGATTGTCCAAGCACATTCATTATATATGCTAACACTAAAATCGTGTTAATTAAAATCAGGCAGTAACTATTCCTATCCCATCAAACTACATCGGCAAGTTTCCGTCTATTTCTGCATTTGTTCGTTCAACGTTGAAATAAAGAAAGTTCTTCCATCGCCCGGACTAGGTACCTCGGATACTACGGACTGTTTGATAGACATATCCTATTTTCGGATACTATTTTATTCCGATCCTATATTCGGACGCGCCGCCTCATGTAGAATAAGCCTTCTATGCAATTGAGACCTAATATTCGCTTCGTGTATTAAAATTCTGTTAGAAATGATTTACATTTAACTAAACTGTTAGAAATCCTTTTACTTACATTTTTTCCGTTAAACATTTTATTTAAGCAAATTATGTTATATTTTAAGTATCTTTACATATATATACTATACTATCAGGTGAGTAAAGAGAGATATTGCTCTTTTAATAAAAAAAAAAATAATCATCTTGGCGTTAATGTCCCGGTTGTGCTCTCGAGAACGAGAGCCCGGGGTCCGCCTTGACCATGATCCAGGATTTGGCAGGTTAGGTAATTACAGTGGAGCGACTGCCATCTGACCTCCATGACCCTGCTATCAGGGGAACCTAACCAGATTGGATCATGGTTACACATCCAGTCGCCTGAATGTGCAGGTTTCATCACAATGTTTTCCCTCACCGTAAGAGCATCGGTTAGTATTCAACTAATGTACATAACTCAGAAAACAGTCATTGGTACATGGCCGGAGCGGGATTCGAATCCGGGACTTCTGGCTTACGAGTCGGATACTGTAACCGCTCGGCCACCGACGCTCTAAGATATTGCTCTTTTAATATATTTTTAAATGATGACGCAGATGGAGCGTCACGGATAGAAGATTTTTTGTTTGTTGTTAGGTGTTTTCACTAAAAAACATAAAAGAATACCCGACAAGTTTCTTACATTTAGTTGACGCAGACTGTGTAAAAATCTTTAACAACATCCCTTATCATCATTTCCTTTTTCGATTGTTATCTCTCCTGGTAGACTGGTAGATAACGCTATTTTAGCTTTAAGCCCGTCATTGTACCGTTTGTGCATAAAGTATAAATAAATAAAGATCTACCCACATTACTTTCGATATTAATATCAATACTCAGCTCAACTAACTCATCTGTTTAGTGTGCCACATCTAAATTACCTCTTTATTTGCACAGCGATTCTCATCCGTCTATGAGTTGTTATAAGAACATCAAACAACCCTTAATAATTTGGGGTAGCCAATACTGCTCTATCATGTTCGATATTACTACCGGCTTTACGGTGCCCGCCTACGCCCTGTTAATGCCAATATCTTCACCCTTCACGGTTATGACTTCAAAAACGTAATCTACTCCATCGGCGACGGGGTTTCCGGCGATACTGGGATTTTTCAGAAATCTTCGTTATTACCCAGTATTAAATCGTAATCATAAATAGATACTAAAAATCTGTAGTGTTCAATTTAAGTTTCGAATGCTGTCCAGCGGAGTAAAGTGTAGTATTAGCCGAATATTCAAAAGTGTTTTCTAAAGTGTCTCTAATTCCCCAGCCGAGGATGAGCTACAGCAAAATCCTTCACTCTAAGGTAGACTATAATGGAATATCGATGTTACTTGAGTGTTATTTTGTCAAATCATCACTATCATCGTCCTAGCGCTTATCCCATCCTCTGCCAGGATCCGCTTTCTTACTCATTCTTCTCCACTTCGCCCGGTCTTCGGCATCCTCTCGTCGTAAGCCGTTGGCTCTCGCATTCGACTCAGCGATGTCAATCCATCGCTTCTTTGGTCACCCACGGGGCCTCTTTCCTGATACCGGTAGATTGAGGCACCTATTTCCCACGTATCCCTGAGGCTTACGCATTACGGGACCAAACCAGCGCAGACGAGCCTCCTCGATATTATCTGCGATATCCCTCACGCCAAGGCGCCACGGATGTACTCATAACGTACTCGATCGAGTTGCGTAACTCCGCACATCCATCGCAGTTATTTTGTCAAATCAAATAGACAAATACTGTTTTAATGGGGAATGTAGTTTCGATGCTCAAAATGTTCTGTTATCCAGAACTTTTATGTACAAATATTAAAACTCCTTGGCTGTTATAAGCTAAAGTTAATCCTGGAAATATTAATCACTTCAGAACAAAGCAACAAGAAGTTAAAGTTTTTACTTAGTTTGAATTACTGCTATCTAACAAAGGCACTAAACAACGTTTCCTTAACTATGTTACTCAGTGAAGATTGAAGGCTTCTCAAATCTTCCAAAACCATTGAGACCTATCCCAGATGTGGGCAGAGACCGTTGAGTGCTATAAGCTACGATCCTGACACACCTCTATGCCTCATTCACTTTAATTATAATACATGTCATCTTCATTATTCCTAACATTCTCTCCCTCTTTGGAGAAGGTGAAGGAGCAATTTATTTTATAATTTAATAAAGATAAACCTGTAAAAGTAATCTTTTGTCAATTTTACTTTGTAAGACCCCATAAAACATTAATAAAATTTGTCAGACTCCATTATCAACGATTAAATTCGATAAACAAATAAACGAAGATTAAATGGAAGTACCCAAGCAGAATGTTATAACATTTTTAATCACAGTAATAAGATGTCGAGTAATTACTAGTGCCGTAGACATTTTATGGCGTACTAAAAATCTACATCGAAATGGGCGTCGCTTATAAGTGATTAGGTTACTCCATTATACCGTAACTATACATCTCTAAAGCTCCTTTTGCTTTTAACTCTTTCACCCTCGAATTTGAGTGTAAATTTCGGTAAAAGTACCTACATATTGTTAGTTAGAGTTCAAGCTGGATATTATTAGCTTTCAATTTTCGCTTTCGTGCTTGTCGATCAAAGCATCCTTCTATTAAAATTTTCAGTCTTGTCGTTTTCTGTTGTGTGTTTTCTGCGATCTCCGGCTCTGTCCTAATTGGCAACGGTCGAGCGACCGTGGTCGTGCGACTTGCGGTTTTGAGGTCTCTTATTGGTCGGGCGACGCGCGACGTCCGTCGTATGACCATGGTCGCACAACCGTTACCAATTAGGACAGCACCTCCAACCCGTCTGCCATGCGTGGAAATTATGGCAATGTCCTCCACTAATGTGGACTAAGCTCAAGTCCGGCAGCGGACTGTTACGGACCGTTGATGGTTATTAATGTGTAAGATTAACAATAAATCGAATCATCCCTTAACATAATATCTTAAGTTACTACATCCACGCCGCGAAGTGATTTACCTCCTTACTTCGTGACCCAGACACTTCAATTGTTCCTCTTTAAGTCCCTATTTCACATTCATGCCTGCGATAAAGTACAATTTCGGTTATATACGATACAGAGCCAAAAGTTATTTATCGGTGGGCACAGCCACCCGAGCGAGAGAGATGCTAAATCACTGACTGGATATCGCTGTGTCGATTTTATATATAGCCGTGCTCCTCCCACCCACTAACTGGCTGGAAGTTGCGGAGTATACAGTTATTATCTATAACGGACTGAGTTCGGTGCAGGTGACTTGTTTAACATGTTCAGCACACACTTTGAATCGCAATTGTGTTTGAGGGTGTGTTACTATCACTTAGTGGGATCTAGGAGATGTGAGAACAGTCCAAATGTGGAATGTTTAGGGCGTTGAAAATACCAATGGATTTCTATAGATTCATCAAACAACAAAAGCTCTAAGATAAGTAAGTTTATTACAGTGAAAAACGTCCACATAGAAGATGTCAGATGCGCTGGTACGATGACATTAAGAGAACAGCTGATATGGAATTGTTTAAAACAGTACAAGACAACAAGATTATTGCTATGGAGGTGCGATCTCTCCTAACACAGACAAAAATCGTTGTCTTCTGGGTGAGATTAACCTATGTATACATTATGAATTTTGACCGACAACGATGGAAGATATTGAAAGATGTCTACATATGCCCTAGCGGTCGAAAATGGCTGAAAAGAAGAAGAGATTACTGTGGATTACCTACACTACAAACATAACAAGTAACTACCAAGAAGTTCTTCAAGAATGGTGTGAAAAGATTTCATAGGTTTGGCAATTCACTCATGATACTTGTGGTAACCATTACATACGTCTTTATGCTAAGGTAACTGCTTGTCATTAAGCGGTGCGTAAGTACGCATCTTATTGCCACCTACATGTTAGAAACAGTAACAGCATAATGTTTTAAACTATCGCGCTAATCTTGAACAAAGCTGCACGGTAGGAAACCCGAAGCTAACATTAAAAAAAAAAAGTTATAGGTCATACTTAATTATAGCAAACCATTTATGCCCAGGCGCCTTATGCTATTCCTTAGCATAAAGGAGCTATAAAATCGCTGTCTTAAACGTAAGAGTGACTTAACGTGTTCAGTCTTCACTTAAGATGTTGTTGGTGCAATGATTTTTCATGTTAGGAATATCTTAAATCAACTTAAGCGTTGCCTAAAGTTTGATATGTTATTGAAATGTGAACCAAACAATGTTGCAAAATGCGAGAACACTAGGTAGATACTCTAGAACAATTGCTACAAAAATAGAAGAATATCTCACTTTTAAATCCATCGTGGAAAGGGTAGTTAGTTTGTCATACAAATCCGATATCAATAGCATGCGTGACATCCGTATTTCACGGGGAATAGACCCCGATCCACGGAACTGTCCATCCCGGATTTACTACCGCAACGTGGGCTTCACCTACAACCCACATGCAAGGCATAGTGGACCTAAAAACAATACGAAGAAGGTTGATTGTCTCAACGAAGTGTGGCAGAAGCTGTTACCACAGCAATTTCAATCTTCCTTTGAAGAAAATAAAGATAAAAATTCAATTTTTAAAAGTGTCTCCCTTATGGGCAATAAGGTGTGTACATGGGACCTTATGACAAGGTCATAAAGGCGATTGTCGCTATGATAATAAATTGCAATATATTGCTGACAGGGTTAGATCTTTAGGAATATTTCTTCGTGGTTTCACTGACCGGTTTCAACTTTAAATCTTTAGTTTCTATCCTAATTCATTGTTACTGTATTTAAATTACAGGCTTTTTAAGTTATATAATTGTAAACATAAATTCACAATAATTTGCACTCTAGAAAAGGACGGCCATTATCCGCCCACAAGCAATCTTTTTAGTGACGTCATTCACGTTAAATTTCAGTGAAAACAAACTGAACGTCAGAAATCGCACTATAGAAAATTCTGGTGAGGAAAAAATTATTTATTTCTTGAAGTGACGGGTCTGTTAAACCCACTACAAATTAATGGGTTAAATGTTTTAGGGATAGTGCCGAAAACCAATACACACTGTTTAATTCATCTGCTCTCCGATTAGCATTTTCTGCTAATGTCAAAGTCTGTCTTGAATTCTCATGCATCGGTTGGGGCGATATTTTCTTATAATTTTTTACTTTTCGTAGGAGCAGTATTAATCTTTTTGGTTGCAGAGTGTCTTAAGACATAAGTAGCTTTCATTATTCATATAGTTTGACTAAACCTGGTTCCTATCGGGGACTAAAATATTTTGAGATAGTTTTTGAATCTAAAATAAACGCTTTCTATAATACATTAATAAATCCTTTCTTGGTCTGTTTTGACGTTTCCTTAACACTGTGTTGTTGCCTATAAAGTACACATTTGAGGTTGTGTGCTCTACATTACCTACCAAACCAAAAACGTCCGATTGGTGTTCACTTAGTCTTAGTGGCAGCTTTGCTGGGTAAACATGAAAATGGGACCACAAAATGACAATTGATTCGGGGCATCACAGACACAACGAGTAATGCCGCCATTACTGTGACAAATCCGGGCGATCGACCAAATCGCATGTTTCCGCGTCACTCGAATTAGCGGTAATGAGCGAGAGAACGTTCTGGGAGCGATTGCACTCAGTTTGTCGAATGTGTACTAGGTGTGATTGGTTTTGTTTTGTTTATCTAACTACTGCAGGGTTTCGTATACAGTTTTTTCTCCAAATAATCTCTAGAAGTAGGTTCAGTCGGGTGATAAGTACTT
The DNA here is from genome assembly GCA_907269095.1 of Blastobasis adustella. Taxonomy (NCBI): domain Eukaryota; kingdom Metazoa; phylum Arthropoda; class Insecta; order Lepidoptera; family Blastobasidae; genus Blastobasis; species Blastobasis adustella. The sequence goes on along the minus strand of OU026117.1, from coordinate 10,073,280 downwards.
GTGATATCCTTAGACTTTCGCCCGACATCCGAATGCCGTGGTATGCTAAAATTTATTTTTGAGCAACTACATTCACTACGAAGTGGTAATGGAGTCCCAGTAGTATCAGTTCTTCATAGTCTTCTTCTCAGCATATAGATAATAAACACAAAAGTGATAGCATACCTATGCCTAGCCGTAGCCACGGTAAAAACCATCACGCGGTTGCCACCCACACTGGTTTGCCACCTTAGTCGTATAAATTTTTTTATCCTAAAACACAGGCAGAAAATTAAAAAAATCAAGTGCTACCAAGCAATAGCATCAAACCATCCACCAACCTAATGTCCATCGATATATTGGGGGAACGACTTCGTACCCAATAAACAAAGTTCCCCGATATTTATTGCCATTCAAAGAGATGTTTACACACTACTTCACTCGGTCAGTTTCCGATGGGCCAGAGATATGTTGGGGTAATATAGCGAACACAGACGCGTCTGGTGATGTAGTGCCGACAGATCCTCCCACTTCCCTTCCCAAATGTAAAATGGTATCAGAAGCGCAGCCAATAAGTGTACACTATAATGGAGAAGAAAGAATTATGCGCATTCTCTTGGACCGCGTTCAACTCTCCACAATCGTTCTTAACATTTTGGCCAGTGCTGGTTAGTTTTACTGTAGTTGACCTGTTTAGCGAGTTTTTCCTTTAAATGACAGGTAATTGTGTTAGTCGAGTGGTTCAGTGTTTGATGGGAACGCCAAGATAACACAGTATCAACATAAAAGGTAGTTCTTTGCTCATTAAAAAAAATATATTTTAATTCAATTTATCGATTAATGCGAGTTGAAAATTGAAAAAGATATCCACCAACAAGAACGAGGGTCTTAAAATTATGACGATTATTTAAAACATATCAAAACCCGTGACGTACACGAAACGTCTTATTACACGAAGCCGACTATTGAATGTAGCAAAAGAAAACAGGCACGTAACGCCTGAATTTCTTAATAGATTCACGTGAGAAACCAACTGGAAATTAATTAATTCTACGGGGAATATCAGCCGAGGCACGTGTCCCGAATACGTGCTACACACTGCGAATAGCAAACTGTGAGGCGACCCGAAACGATTCAGGAAAACAGTTATAGAATTGGTAAAGATAGTACGTATAGGTACAGATCTAAAGCGAATTCACTAAGTTGAATAATCTCACTATAATATCGTCGTAGTATATATTTATTTTAGTCGGTAGTTTAAACCTTGGGGTGCCTGGTGGGTCTAACAGACCCGCCACTTCAAGGAATTAATCCTTCTATTGTAAAATCGGCTTCTGCTTTTCTACTTAATCTTCTCCACTTCGCCAGGTCTTCGGTATCCTTATGTCGTAAGTCGTTGGCTCTCGTCGTCGTAATCTGGCGCCACGATGTCAACCCATCGCTTCTTGGGTCCCACACGGGGCCTCTTTCCTTATATCGGCAGGTGCAAACATCTATTTCCCAAGTATCCCTAACGTGACCAAACCAGAGCAGGCGAGCCTCCTCGATCTTATCTGCGATATCCCTCACGCCAAGGCTGCCACGGATCTACGGACTGTATTATTAATAAAAAAAAAAGAAATATTCCTTGAAGTGACGTATCTGTTTGACCCACCAATCACCCAAGGGGTTAAATGGTCATCTCTGGCCATCCCGTTTAGGGATAGTGCCGAAAAAAAATACCTACTGTTTATTATTCATAATTATGTTATCGATTCTGATTATCCATTTTCTGTTAAGAACAAAGTCTGTCTTGAATTCTTATGCTTAAGCTTGGGGTCATTTTTTGTATTCATTTTTTTCTTTCCGCAGTTGCAATATTAATCTCTTCGGCTGCAGTAAGTGTTTTTCATACGAGTATCGAAACAAACCGTTCAAAAGCTTTTGGCAACTTTGAATCACGGCTTATCGTCACTAGCAGTATCAAAGCACTCGTTCCACAGCATTGAAGCTCGAAGCTTATCTAAAACGCTATCAGTTGCCGACGCCTATTCCGTACCATTTGTACTTTAGATCCGTTCAAAGCTACCAAGATTTGAGATCTTATTGGATCTTTTGTACAGATAGAGATTCTGATAACATGCTCCTTTGCTACTGAAATTCTATTTATTGCATATACTTTTGTCTCTACACTGAAAATATCTACTTTGCACGTGAAAAGTTATTAAAAGAGGTATGGGTTTCAATGTTGTAGGCAGATTCGAATAGAACGACTGTCGTCTATTAAAAATCAAATAAAATTTCACATGAAACAGTGTCATTATATATATCTAACTAGTGGACCCGGCGCGACTTCATTCGCGTACACCTACTTTACCCCTATCTACCCTTTTTTTATTGCTTATAAATCTTCCTCATGAATGACTCTTTCGATTGTTGAAAATCGCATAAAATCCGTTGCAGGATCTAAGCGTCATACATAGTGACAGACGGCGGGAAGCGACTTTGTTTTATACTATTATATATATCTATAGATCGCTATTGTCTTGATTGTCTATGTGACGTCACAGTAAATTGAATATGGCGCCGTCTAGAAGACATAAAACTTCGATTTAAATATTTTTTTTTGAAATGCGCCGTTAATAATTGGTATTAGAAAAAAGTACGGACTAAAAAGTCTCTTCGGTCATTTTCTGGAATACGACGAATTTCGTTTGTCTTGTGTATGTACTGAGTGTGGTTTCCGTGGTTTCTGGTAAAGTAGAATTACTTTACCCGAGACCATGCGCTATAAACTACCTAATTTATGCCTTAATGACAGCGTCAATGGAGAAACCTTTCGGAATCACATTTGGGTCACACATCGCAAGTACCCAAAGAGTAATTTCGGCCAATTTCCCAAGTCGCGGACCCACATCACACGGATATAATAAAATCTTACACTATATCGGTAGCTGAGAAACGTATACCACCAAGGGGATCCAAAATAAAAACTGTATCCTTCGTTGTATGATGATATTAGGGTCCTCGCACATCGCCGGCGTGCGTGTGGAATTTCTATTAGGTACCTAACAGAGCGTTTCGCTTTATGTTCTTACCATTTGTACATACGCGGTAGAAGTGTATCGAACGGGTGGCGAGTGGATTAATTTCAGGCTAACGCTTATATTAGTAGGTTCACGCGATATGGGAGCATTATTCCTAGTTGTTTCCAGTAGGAACCCCACTCATTCCCACTGGGAACAAATGGAAATTTCCATTCGGAGCGTAGTATGAGCGGGTATGGTGACGTACATTTATATTCATCTATATGTTATGAGGAGCGTCGGTGGCCTAGTGGTTAAGGTAGCCGATTCGTAAGCGAGATGTACCGTATTCGAATTCCACTGCGGCCATGTGCCAATGACTCTGCTTAGTTATGTACATTAGTAGAATACTAACCGATTCTTTTAGGGTGAGAGAAAACATCGTGATGAAACATTCAGGCGACAGAATGTGTAACTATGATCCAATATGGTTAGGTTACTTTGGTAGTAGGGTCACGGAGCTGATCTGCCAAATCCTGGATCATAGTCAAGGCTGACATAGGCCCTCGTGCGTGTGAGAGGACAATAGGGACAATAATGCCGAACGATTATTTATATTATTTATCGCTATCTATATGTGAAGTTCGATCTTAGCTCAAAAACTATTGTAAGAACCGATTTTTCGTCTTGATTGTCCGATGGTTATATACTTTCATTATGGCGTCATTGTAGGTAAATTGAATATGACACCTTCTCTATTATTATCCTATAGTATTTTTATTGAAATGTGCCGTGTTGGATATCAGATGAAATACCTTCATAAGAATATTTAAAATATACACATTTTACTAGTTGTAATTGCTTTACTTGTATATACTCGAAGTAACTTAAATAACAAGGAAGGTTAAAAAGTAAAACCCATAACACTATATGTTGGCACCGATTTTGTCCACGACCTTTTATCAAAGTTCGTCCGGTTCCAACCCCGTATGCGCTCATCCCCTCACCCAAGATCAGGGAGAGCGGCGGACAACACAATATGAGATGAAAGGCATTGTTCGTCGGATAAGGATAACACAAATAACACGAGCACATTACGCATTTATAGAAATAACGCTATTCCCAACAGTTTTGTACAAATACCGACGGTAAATGAGATTTTGTACGTTTCGTACCAATGCTAGTCTGTTTTCCTAGCGGCGGAATGTGTGCTGAGTTATTGGGAGCTTTGTATTATATTTGCCTAATCATCACAATCAACTGACTGTATTAATTACTGCCCTCTGATAGAAAGCCTGAAGGGTTCTGATTTATATATATTTTAGGACAGACAGTTTGGTAATCGTGGTTTCCAAAATACGCGGCAGAATCGTGTAGATTGGCAGTGGTGTAGGCCGTGTGGTGTCCGGCACAGTAGAATAGTATCAACTCCTAGCACTCTTAGGCATCGTACGAGGCGACTAATGTTTTTGAGACAAAAAATCTAGACTGGAAAAGGACAGCAGCGTTTTCCATTGTAATTTTGACTACACTGTGATCTCCAACCCGCTTGCCAAGCGTGGAGATTATGGCAATAACCCCCTCTTTCGTGGCCCTGAGTCCTGCAGTGGACTGTTATGGGCTATGCTGATGATATGTGGGTTGGGCCAAATAAAGTTAAATAAACAAAATCAGTCTCCATTAAAAACAAAATACAATTAAATAATTAAATTTTGCGGGAGCCTGAACCGTAGTAACAGCTTTAGTAACCAGTCCGTTCGAGACAAAAGCTCGATGAATTTCATCAGTTTCCAATTAACCTACGTCAGGCCGGAGTGAGAAATTCAATTTAATAAATTTTGTGGGATATTGGAAAGCCTGTAACGAGAATTTGAGGGCGCACTCGACAATGTAGAAGTTAAATGTGTTCTGAAAAAATTATGCTTACCATGATGGAGTTCAAATAGTTACGCTAGACTACGTTGGCGGGGGTAAATAAATTTAAAATCAATTATCGACTCTGTTGGGCTCACGATTTTAAACTTATCGGAATTTTAATTTTAAAGTAATTAAATAAGAAGTGTACCTACCTCATTTTGCCGTGATCTTGTTGAGGTAGTTTTAAATATTTAGATCATAATCAAGTAATGAAGTTACGAGGAGTCAATAACTGATCCATAGCTGATCCTGCTTATAATAATGTAAGCTTTGTTTTGTGTCTATTTTGTTATTAGACGTTGCTCTCACTACTCATATGTGTTCCTATGTGTTCTACAAGCCAAAAATGTAGTAAAGAACAAAGAAAATATTTACAAGGATCATAAGAAATAAACGAATAATAAAACTAATACCCCTCGTAATAATGACCAGAAAGCTGGCTGCGTTGCTTCTTTGGATAGCAAAATTTATCCTCTGTCTGCTGATCCAGCCAGCTCTTCGGTCACCTGCGGCATCTATTAGGTTTTTAGATACACACCTTTCTAACACTTTAAAGCGTGAAGCCCCCACGGTCCTAAGCAAGTGGCTGAAACATAAAAACCTGGGGTAGGCTTCTATATTTTCTCCTCAACATCAGAAGCTCCGGCGCTCCGGGCAGTGAAGGTTACATGGGATGACGCCAGAGTGTCCATGCCGGTAGCGTCCCACACCAGCACCCACTCTCGTTTCGTAGGCGGGCGATGACGCCATTTATTGCCGCGTGCCTACGCTGCGAGTTGTTGACAGACCGAAGTGCCCTAGCGAATCTTCATAAGCACCACAGGGATGCCAATGTGGATGACCGCCAACCTCAAACCTAAATAGATAATGATACATTATCTAAAACGGTACCGACATTGAAGGAAGTTACAGCTTTCAGCCAGAACCCTGACTCTCGCTCTGCAACGACTATGAGACGGGCACGTTCCGAAACACTGGCCGAAGAAGCTATCAGATCGCTTCGAATTTTTTCACAAAGTGTCTCGCTCGTCGTGTGTTCGGAAATTATTCCATTTAACTTGCTGCTACGTACGTAAACCGTATTTTCGCGAAGTTTCTGATAAAATCTTGTTATATCAATGCATTCTGCCGCTGTATCACAATTATAACCATTAGGGATGGTGACTGAAATTATCTTTTATTGTCCGTTGATAATGTAATCATCATCTTAGCGTTAATGTCCTGGTTGTGCTCTCGAGGACGAGGGCCCGGGGTCCGCCTTGACCATGATGCAGGATTTGGCGATCAGGTAATTACAGCGGAGCGACTACCATCTTACCTCCGTGACCCTGCTACCAGGGGAACCTGATCAGATTGGATCATGGTTACAATTCAGTTGCCTGAATTTGCAGGTTTCATCACGATGTTTTTCCGTATGAGCATCGGTTAGTATTCAACTAATGTACATAACTCAGAAAAGAGTCATTGGTACATGGCCGAAGCGGGATTCGAACCCGGTACATCTCGCTTACTAGTCGAATACTCAACCGCCCGGCTACCGACGCTCTGTCCGTTGATAATGTATCTGACATTATCAAAAAATTGGACACGTATGTTTCCATATGTTACGATCAAAATTATTTTAAAAATACACTCATTTTACCTTAAAAAATACGGAAGAAAAATACAATTTTATGAAAATTTGGGGAAAATGTTTAGTTTCAAAACAACGCCAGTAAAATAGACTATTATCGAGAAAGCATAAATTACAAACAAAAATTTATAATTTGCGAAACTTTTATTCAACAACTCAATTAAGTAATTACCTTCTTTTTTTTATCTTACATAGAATGGGATAGGATAGAATAGATCTTCGTTCCACCACCACCACCACCAAACGAAGACAGCCTCGGTGAAATAACACTGTTTTTAAACTCAGAAAATAACGCCGACGCACTGTGCGTTGAAATGTTGCGGGATGTCATGCCTGATGTGAAATATTACTTAGAAGTGACGTCACAAGCCCCCTCTCTCTGAACTTTTATAAATTCTTCATTCAGTAATTTTTTATTGATTTGATTTAAATAAAAAAAACGTGTCTATTATTTTTTTATACTAGATACTAATTAGAATTTTAAAATGTCATTTTTTAATATATCCCAATTCCTATATAAAGGTAAACTTATTGTAGTTATCGACACTTTGAAGCCAGATGTTATCAACTTAATAATTTAGGCATTGATTCGCCAACAAGGGACCCTGGGACCTCTCACTGCCTATTTTGAATTTGAAATTGGGGCCAATAATTTTCATATTATATTTGAAACATTTAACATGAACGAGGCCTCCATTTCAATTATTGCTTCAAATATTTTCTAACAAAGAAAGTATATCGGACCATAAATGTTCGGCAAATAATTTACATATTCTTGTATACTACGTATTCTTATCGAAATACTTCAATATACTAATTTGACCGGAGAAAACATACTAATAACAGAAAACTAAACTAATTAGAATTATTGGATTTCACATACCATGATAATTTTAGTTTTTTAATCTATAATGGGCGCTTTTACAATTTGTAACGTGACGGTATTATCGTGGACGTCCACGGTACGACGATAACACAGGGAAGTAAATTGTATGGAAATATATGAATACGCTTTTAAATTTCCATTCACGACGACGTTATAACGTCCACGTCCACGATATGACGTCACGACATTTTGGTTTGACAGCGTCCTTCATATCCCGTCCCGATATTTTTGCGATGTGGTTCGTAGCACCAATTGTAGTTTATGTGTGTGCGAGTTAGTCCACGTGCTCGCGCTCGTCTGTTAGGCCACTGAATCTACAGTTTAAAAAAAAGATCCATGAAAAAATAGCATCCTTCGCGTCCACGGCTGACAATTAAAAAAAAACATTTTTTTTTTTTTTTTTTTTTTTATTTATACCCCTAAGGTGGCAAACAAGGTTACGGCCTGCCTGATGGTAAGCAGCCACCGCAGCCTATGGACGTTTGCAATACCAGGGCCATCACCCACGCATTGCCGATCACGTAAAAACCTTTTTACCCCATTCTTGAAGAACTGCATGTGAAGAACTGCAACTGCATTTAACGTGGAGGTAGACGTTCACGATATATCGTGGAAGTTCACGACCACGATAATCTGACATCCAGAGTTATAAAAGCGCCCAGTACAGATTGATAGAACGACTCATTGGAGACGATACTGCGATATATAATATAATCCCCGACTGTACACAGGTACAGTCAGGTACCTATCTTAAACGTGTAAAATGAGGTACACTTACGGACGTGTAACTTGAAATTACTATTTCTCTGTCTTTATGGTTTTAAGGACTTTGAAACATTTAGTTGGTTTATTTAATCTAGGGAGATTACGGAAGCCCAAAGAGGGTAGGCCGCCCACAGCGGGTAGGCTTTGTAATTTAGTAGTAGGTATAGACATTAATGCTCCACTCTAAGGAATCGCGATTTTAATTATTCGCCGCAACAAGGGCAAGAACCTTGTAGAAATTAGATATTACATCCCTAAATGCTGTTGGGTGGTTGTATAATATTGCTTATAATATTAAAATTATGCATTTAAATGGATAATTTGCAGCAGTATTCATTGAAATTCTCATTCTATATGTTTCTTATATAATTCAAAACGTCTATACACAGTGTACGTAGCGTGATTAATTCGGCTAGTCGTGATTTTGGGTATTATTTGTTCACAAAATAAGACAAATCAGTCTAAACCGATCATACATATACCTGCACCTATATAAGAGATGCCCTGCAGGACTTTAAGGTCGCAACAATCAATCTAACTTAGGCCCATAACCTATATGCCAGTCCATAACCCGGCGATAAATTGGTAACGACTCAGATCACGTGGGGAGCTACTGTCGCCGCGACTCCGTGAAATTGTTACTGCCAAACGTCAAGTGGTAAGGAAGGAATGGAAGGTATCCGACCGGAAGTTTTTCACATAAAACTCTTTGAATATTCCAGTGTTGTAGGTAGTATTTGTTGACATGAAAGTTTTGTTAAAAAATCTGTGTCAATTTTGAAAATGCAAATGATGTTTGAGCAGAAATTACGTGTTTGTATGTTTGACTTTGTGTATCTGTCATAATGTCAGTAATGTTTCATTTCAATGTTTCATTACTGACATTATGACAGATACACAAAGCCACAGATACACAGATACAAATGTCAAATTTATAACACCCCTCGAGGGTTAAAAATTAGGCTTTGTTCTTCTCCAAGTACCTGAATATGTCTTTAGCGGCTAACGTGACAGAAAGATACAGTGACAAAGTTACTTTTACAATAACTTAAAGTTTGAATTATATTTACAATAATATCTCGGTTTACGTTCTGTAATCTGATAAAATCTAGCCTTTAACAATGAAATTCAACTTCATTCCATTTCGATAAAACGTATCCCGTATCATAGTTAGTATGCACGCCAATAATCGAGTTTGGAATGAAGCTGTTCCCAAACTATCTGCAAGTCGAACGGAACTAATCTGACCGCAGACTAAGCTGACTCCAACTCGGCACCATAAAATCAAATTAACTGTTATCGGTAGCAGAGATATCTGACAGGCACTTTGTTACTGGGAACGACATAGCTACATACCGTCCGAGACAGATATTCCGTCGATGTTTGGGAGAAAACAATGTTTACCTACGTACAATACAACATCATATGGATGTACTCTATTTGCTATAGAAACATAATATAGATGTATAGAGTAGTCCATCGCTAGACAAATTCAATGAAAGGTTTTCGATTTGACAATTATCAAAAACAAGTCTTATCTCCTTATAAATAGATGGCGCTGTACAGACAGGAAGAAACATCACTCAAGTCCCGTCGTAAAAACTCTTTTATTGAATGTCATCTTGAAAATCTCTCATTGGCTGGGAGAAGTTAGGCCTTAGATCCTAAGAATTTATCCTTGACCTCCAGGATATTTTTGCAAAGGTAATTGCAAAAGTGACGCCTTTGTCTATTTACGATACTATCTCTTTCATCTTAGTATTGAGTAAACAAACGATTTCTCGCGGCGCGACTTGTGTCGTGCAACACAATGAATAAGCTTTTTAAGGTGGTTATGCATATGGCCAACCAGCGAGGTCAAGTTAACTATAACTTGTTTCACAATTCAGCATTATGTGAATACTTACATGAAAGGAAATTACCATTATTCTTCAACTTCAAACACAATAACACCATTGTGTGAAGTTTCCATCGATATCGAATCAAAATCTAGTCGTTTTTTTAAACTATCATCAAACATTTCAGTAAGCCGAAACAACATTTCAATTTTTCGCGAAATGAACAACGACTGATCTGTCATTGATCGCATGCAACTGCTCTCTGTACCCTCACACTAGATATCTGTCTTACACTCTTAGTTTTACTAATTATTACAACATGATTATGGTCCATAGCTATTCTCGATTCTTCCACTGCAGAGTACAAAATACTTTTCTCAATTTGTAACCATGCAATAGAATCAGAATAATTTTTATTGTGATATTAAAATAATATAGTGTAGTCCAAAAAAAAAATATATATATATATATGTATAATCATGATAACGCTGAATGAAATGGCTAAATTTATTATTACTTGATTACTTTGTACGCTATTTTAAGTTTACCACAAGTTAGATGTATGCGATTACTCTCCATCTCTCAACATTTGTGGAGGAGTCTAAAGGCGAGGAGGTCCACACTCGTAATCTTCATCATCTTGGCGTTATGTCCTGGTTGCGCCCCCGCGCAGCACGCGAGTGCCCAGGGTCCTCTTCATGTATAAAACCACTAAACGGAAAACGTTACTACCTATATTCTAGTCCTAACCCACCTGCCGGAAGAAGAAAAAATTAGCCGCCCCCGGAAGGAGTTGGCGCTTTCTACCCAGGCAGACACCACCAAATTATGTTTAAATCTCATCAAATCCGAACAATAGGGAACAGCCCCTCATTAAACAAGTTACGTAACTCGTAGCCGGCGGCTACAGGGTGTAAACTTTTCACAACAACTATAAACAACAAGTGGACGCTGCCGTAATTAAATGCGGATGCATAGCCGAAACTTCTCTTGTATGAAATAACAGTGCGAAATGTCCAAGCATATTTTGTTGTGCCTCAATGGCGCGACGTTATCGCGTATGACCAGGAGGTAGCGGTCACTGTGTAAATAAATATCGGTTGTTTTCGGAGTGACGGAATACGAGCATTTATTTCAGTCCACGTGTTTGTGAAAAGTATTAAGTATGCTTTTGTTAGGTACGCCTTCAAGTACCTATTTTTGGGGGTAAAAACAAGAAATAAAACCAAATACAAAGCGAAATCGATTGCTAAAGTTTTTTTTATACAACTAAGGTGGAAAACAAGCTTACGGCCTACCTGATGGTAAGCAGTCACCGCAGTTTATGGATATTTGCAATACCAGGGGCGTCACCCACGCGTTGCCGACCCCGCTAAAACGTTTTCACCCCTTTCTTGAAACACTCCATGTTGTACTTTCAAACAATTAACGTTTATTGACTCCCAAAACATTACTTATAAATTGCGAGTAGTTATCTAGTTGATCTAGATCCCAAAATGGTAAACAACAACACAAGAATTTTCTACAACTCAGACATACTATACTGTAGGGCATCAAACTAGTGCACCAAACTGCTTTAAATTCATAACACCGCTCTCTATTTCAGTGCTTCCGGTCGAATTTTAACAGCAGCAGCCAGCAGTGGCCGGTGAACGAAGTTACCAGAAGTTTTGTCTAAGCGTAGTCTAGCCACTGGGAAATTTAGTTCGGCAGCTAAAAGCTACACAATTGCTCCTATTCCGTGATGGCCAGATTGAGTTTAGGTTGATGGAGTGGTCTCCTATTCGTTTATGGGCTACCGGTTCAATTAAAAATCGTGTCGGTATTCTTAAGCGATATTTGTTGAAAATACCCAACGTGTTTAGACTGTTGTCTAACTTTTATTCTCGTAAATATTAGGGTAAACTAATGCAAACTTTTTCATCACTTTTAGATAAGTCAGATGATAAATTTGTCAACATTAGTAGTTTAATTTTTAAACAAGTAATATAAAAAAAAAAAAAATCTCGTATTCATCTTTCCCTAATTTTGTTAAGTAAAATAACAATTAAGTAAAAACGTAGAAAAAGGATATTTCTGTTTTTGACTAGTTAAGTCAATAATTTTTGCGACATAGTTGCAAATGCAAATACAAACCGAGCATAAGGAGCTTCAAAATAAAAAATAAATGAAAGACTAGTCATAGTTTTGTTCTTGGCTCTACATCTTGTCTTTACTTTGTTCTAATTGGCAGAGGACTTTTATCTTTACCTACTTTAAGTAAGAATTTATAAATGTACTTATTTGCTACTTTCTCTTTATTCATCACTATAACAATATTAGTTAGATACTTAATTGCTGTTATTTGATATTGTTATTGCCACTGATAGATACTTATTGCTTGTTACATTGATTGTTATCTCAACCGTCAGGAACATAAGGTCTTAATTTTAGTACACTGATAATTCAGCGTGAATATCTTTTACCTATGGCTATACAAATAAAACAAAATAAGTTCATATGTAAAACAATTTTTAATCACACCACCGCTAAATATATACACGGTATAAAACAAAGTCGCTTCTCGCCGTTGATTCCTCTGTATGTACTCCTAGTTTTCAGCAATAGATAGAGTGATTCAAGAGGAAGGTTTATTGGATAGGACAACATGCGAATGAATTCGCGGCGTGCGAGCTATCAAATCTTTAATTTTAGAGATCAAATATTTACCTATCTTACTCCATCAAATTTATCTCTCTCATCTTGGATTTAATACCCCGATTATGCTCTCGCGTACGAGAGCCCGAGGTCCGCTTTGACCATGATCAAGGATTTGGCAAATCAAACAATTACAGTGGAGCGTCTGCCATCTGACTTTCGTGACCCTGCTACCTGGGGAATCTGACCAAATTGAATCATGGTTACTTATTCAGTTGCCTGAATGTGCAGGTTTGCTCACGATGTTTTCCCTCACCATGAGAGCATCGGTTAGCATTCAACTAATGTACATAACTCAGGAAAGAGTCTGCTACTCCATCAAATGCTATGTCTTCTTCCTTAAAATAGTTTCAGAATTACTAAGTACACTTTGACCCATCACAAAAATAAAGGTTCAGCTGAAAAGGCCCTTTCAGAGCATTATCTGTGCGTGTTAACATAATATTTGTGAGGTGAGCCTAAATCAATAGAATTTCAAAAACGATGAGTCTCTTTTACCCTCATATCAGTCCTTTTTCGAATTATGCTAAAAAGAAAAAGGTTACTTTCAAAGTATCAGCACGAATATAAATGATATTGTGGTCAAAAAAATTATTTATAATAGCTACGTACTTACTTCCCAAGCTGTGATCACATCGAAAGTAGGTAAGTTGATTTCCGTTCTATTGTTATTTTTCCTTTTCTTTATTCCGTGTGATTATTCGTCAAGAATAGGCAAATAAAATACATATCTCTCTGCCTCTAAGAACAACTCTCATTCTTAATAATCTCATCGCTGATTAAATACTTACGTACACTAATCCCAGATTCATCATTGAGAATATTTCTTGCTAATTACTTTCTTCCGAAGCCTCATACCTAAATTAGTCGAAGAAATATATTTTTATAACACTTGTGATAATAGATCTTCAGTAGATATTTTTGTATTGAACAGCCTTTAAATATTAAATCCATTTTCATATCAGATAGGTCCAATTTTCACAGACGGACTTTTCAACCTTGTTTACAGATGGAGGAGCAAAAATCTCGGATATTTCATTCCAGGCATGTCCGATGGCTCGAAAGGCCCATCCCTCTGGAGCCTTGTCAACGATGTCCTATGATAATAGCCCTATAAATCTCATACATTTTTATGACTTAATTCGAAACAATTTCAAGCATAATAGCCCAGGGGTTAGACACACTGGAGAATCTTACAGAAGAGATATAAACTTACAGAAATAATAGATTAGGATACCTAATACTATTGGGTTTTCTTATCAAGGTGCTTGGACACAAAATCACTTTAAGCTCTATAATAGAGGTGGTACCTTATCGTATAAATAATACATAATATTATGTACATACATTTGTTGTAATATTGTTATGATATTTTCACAGGGTTAATTTCCCTACATACAAATTTAGTTCAGCGGTGAAACTGTACGTTCGACTGATGAAAATACCATACAATATTTCTAAGAAACATACATCAGAAATCACGTTTCCATTTAAGTTTTTAAGATGCTCTTTAAAATGCTCTAATTCGTTACATTACCACATTTATTTATTTACAGAAACGAACGTTATTAATGTAATACATTTAGCGAAAAATGAAAAACCTAATTTAGTTCATATACCTTTCATTTTGCTACTCATCAAATATTTGTACGCATGAGCAAATAAGGCCTAATTGAGTGTTCAACTAGCATTACGTTACCGTCAAAATACAGACTTTTGCTCTATATTTTGGGTCCTCAATTATTTTGTCACGCTAATATTACGCTAGCAAATACTCAAATTATACCCTACATGCTTAAACGAATTCCTCTGCTCTTATATTCGCAATGTTATACATATAAGACGTCGATGATGATAAAGTAGGTACGTACCCAAATATTGACAACTAACAAATTTCGGATCTCAGAGGTGTTGGCTATGTAAATTATGTTTACCTACCCGGCGACTGGCGTCAAGTCACTCTGAACGTCAACATCTCTGGAATTCCGAACGCCGCGTTCCACTCGGACGAAAATGCTAAAGGAATAAATTTATGTGAGGAGAAATGAAAATTGACAACAATTGTTATTTTTGTGCTACGGGAGCGATTGTCGGCACTGTTAATTTACCGTTAGCGGTATTTTGTCCGCGAGTTTCCGTCGGTTCTCGAGTTTCGTTAGTTTGTTTTTATTATCGTGGCGGTTGGTTTCCCGCCGTTGTCAAATATAAGTGCATTTTATATTTGAAAGTACCATTCAATTTAATTGGTCGAACCAGCGCTGCCATTGTAGCACTTTCGCCGCTAGATCTATCGGAATTTCAGGGTAAACAACTCCCATTTTTTAATTTTGACGCCTAGCAGAAAATCTAGCGCTTTATCGAAATAGTTCTTAAATTCCTAAAATATATCGAAATATGTTGAATTTAGGCTCTAAAGACCTGGTGTTAATATTATATAGGTACGTAATGTAAGCCACTGATTGAGCGAGCGCAATGAGCTCCTGTTTGTGCCGCTCTAGTAAAAGCCAACTAATTAATTTCTGGTCAGTCAATCACTACGTGTGGTTGCACTAGCACTGGATCGAACAATCTCGGGAGCCGATTGGCATCCTGTAACGGTAAATGTATGTATTCCAATTCATCTTATCTTTAATCAATTGCTTAAAACTTTTTTTTAATGATCTAGCCTAACTCTCAAACAGACCTGTCAGCACTGGGTCAAACAGTCGCGGGAAATGGTTGCACCTCGTCACGGTATAGGTATGTAGGTATTCCAATCAATTTATTTAAACGCTGATTATTGCTGATGCCGTCATCAAATCAATTTTTTATTCAAAAGAAGGATACAATATTTGTAAAAATTACGAAAGAGAAGATATTAAATGTACACAATTCGAATGTAAAGGTTATCTTTGTTCCAATGTAAAGGTTGTATTCGAAGGCACTCCTTCGAATATAAGAAAGATGAAAGATTTTCCTGGCGTAGGTTCCTATTCAACTGACTCAGCTCCATCGACACGTGAGTTTCGCTGGGGAGCGAAATAAGACACGGCGAAGCAGTGGGTAATCCTGGAGCATGTGCCGCGAATGGTCAGTAAGATAAGGCGTCTAATTTATGGCGTTTCAATACCTCGTATTGAGCACAAAATATGCTGGAAAGAACATACGATGGCAATACTTTTCTTGGTACGGCGTATTACGTAAACGATCAAGGATTCCTCTCTTTTTTGGGGTTTAGATATTATGACTCAATATCCAACTCGTGTCTTAGATTCAGCGATTTACTTTTTTGTGTATACACATATTATTAACCCGGCGTCTGCCAGGTTGGGTCATAATGACCCGCCACATTTTTAAACTTGCGTATTTTTTAAGTAATAGTTTGAAGTTGCCGTGCTTTTCAGTAGGTGCAGTTGGTCTTCTTTCGGTTCTAGTATCAGCTCAGTCAGTGTGTCCCTGCACAGGGAGTTACAAGCGGTCAAAGGTCAAACGGGGTTAATATGACCCAACCATACATTCTATGTAACCTTTTTGTGACAATTACTTTTTTCATTTATTTATATGATGATTGGTTTACTAGTCACTAGCTAATGCTACACCTTCTCAAGGATCATAATTTGATAAGTGTTGGTACTATTCGAAAAAATAACAGGCAAAAAGACTGTATTTTTACTGGTTTACTCGGCTTAGAAGAGAATTCTAAGCGATCACTTGAACGCCTGCAAGGATGTATTTCGTTTGCCTAGAGAGATACGCAAGACAATAAAATAATTTACTAGAGAACCTTCGGAGGGGTCACCTACTAAAATTCACGGAGTTCAAAAACGGGGCCAAATATGTCCTGCCTGTCTAAATTGTAAGAAGATTGTCTGTCTAGACTACATAATTTCTAACTATGGTGGATATGCAAATGTAGATGCTGACTGTGATTAGTTTTAAAATTTCCGTTTAATTTAGCATAAAGTTTTTTAAAGAACTCACGTTAGGTATTCTAAAAAGTAAAAAAAATATTTAAAAGATATAATTTTGTTTATTTGTTAGTAAGATTACAGAAATTAAACATTTCGTTATAGATTTCATAGAGCTTTCGTAAATACATAACAAGTTCCTAATATTGTATGATTTTTTATTGTTTTTCATCAAAATATAGTAAGCTGAACATCACTTAAACTGATTTAATATATCATTCCCAAAAATTAATTGAAATATTAAGAATTAAACCATTTTCGAAATCCGGGTTGTATTGACCCACCATACAGTACTTGTACTGATTTTCTACCATACGGACGGTTAATAAATAAACTTTATCTAAAACAATACAAAAATTATAAATTCAAATAACATAAATAAATGTTTCTTTGGTTTGGTCAGCATATCGCCTACTTAAAGAAAAAAATATTGTATTACTGCAAGTATTGCTTTGGTAAAAACGATCCTGGTACAATGACTGATAACAAAAGTTAAGCGACGCACGGTGATGCCGATAACTGGATGTGTGACCATTTCAAACCTTGAGCTCGCCGTTAGGTGTACTTCCTAATGCCGTTTGCGAATCGAGGTTAATCAAGATTCTTCGCTGGGGACCGTTTGAATAGTCTGGAGAGCCGACCGCGTACCCTGTGACGGTTCAATGTATTATGTTATTAGATAGCGGTCGACTACTTAATTTACCCAAAAAACCACAATTACATCTGGTCTAATAATTGGATTGTATTGATATATTTTTCCAAACATGATATCTCTCGCTGAGCGTCGCGTGGAACCTTTTTGACGACAGAAGCGTGGAGTATTTCGACCCCGACCAAAACAAAAGCGAACTATGCGCTCCGGGGGAGAGCAGAGGTATGTTGTTTTATTTTGTGTATTTTAAAAGCTATGCAATAGCTTAAAAAAAAAATTAAACAAGTTTCTCCTTTTAATTTTTTTTAATTTTAACTTAATGGGTTCAGTTGCTAACTAAGTACTGATCGATCATACGTAATCGCAAAAGTAACAATTTCAATCATTGAAATCATAGAATTGTTGGTAACAGCGTTACGTAATTAGCCTACAAATTAATTTATATTTCGCGAGTTTTTGGCACATCTAGGCGATGACAGTCGATCTTTGTACGGGGCTTTCCTCAGCCGCTAGCAGATGTTGAGAATTTAGTTTCTCCCGCCTGTTATTCTTTCAGGAGTTATTTGTTTCTTGTATCGGACACTCGGGCCTTACCGCTTTTGTTTTATGGACGATTTTATATTTCAGTGGACTCGGGAACTATTTGTAGTTTGAGTGTAGTTCACTTTTGCTTTGTAGTCAGTTTGAAACGTTCGATTATCAGATTCAGTGTTCTAGGAATATCTAAGGCAAAGGAAGTTATTTGTAACAAGTATTGAGTATTATCTTGTTTATCTTGTAAGTTGGTAACTTCCTTACCTTATTGTTTAAACAATTTTTGTAATCTATTCAATAGTTCCAGAAATTATACGCTTAACTTATGTGGCGACCATTGAATTAGACCACGTTAGTAGCGGGCTCATATCGTTATAAGTAATACTGTATAAAAAGGCTATTATATTCTCATACCTCCTAATTATCCCTTCAACAACATTTGTATAGAAGCAAATACAGACAGGTACTAAAACAGCCAACGGTAACCGCGACCCAAATAGAAAATTTAAATTAATGATACCTTCAAATCCTGCACCATAAATAAACATTAAACTAAATAAAAGACTTACCTCGTCCCCATAATATTATCGAGGCAGTCAAAGCTATTCTAATTTGTTCTTATCCGGAAGCAATTTGGGTAAAATCCTAGCGAATTTCAACTTTATTATGCATGTGTTAAGAATACGTATTGTGTGATCGCCGGTCCGGTATACCCCAGGATTTCGGGGGGTGCAGAGTTAATTAACGTGGGATGATAGTGGACCGCAATATAGTTTGGGATATCCTTTTAGGATTTGTACGTGGAACATCATTTAAAGACGTTTAGGTTAAATGTGCTCTGTTATGGTCTCGCTATTGCATTATATCAGATTATCCTATTATAGATCTTAAGGGCCTGTTTATACGTCAACGCTTATAAATCGTGTAGGCGTCGCATCCGCCTAGTCACTGCGTAGCACCCGAATGCATAAATCTGAAAAAAATATAAGCTTTCTGTCATTAGTATAGAAACCAAAATTTTGTCCAAAACCAAAACCACGTCTGTGTATATCATCTCATTACTTCGTCCGTATTATAGGTACAATGTGTACGTACATACCAAGGCAAGCACATGCTCCCAGACCCAGAATATAAAAACGATTCCTCTATCTACGAATATTCAATGTAGAAGCCACGATCAATTGGCTACATCAAAGGTCAGGAGCAAAGCGCCAAAAATGAACATGGGCACGCTTGCTTACTTCCCTATACGTTATTTCGTAGTTCATATATATCTCTTGATCATCATTATCATCACAGAGTGCTGGGTGCTAGAGTGCCACTTTGCGCCTAGCAACGTACTCATTTGTACTCATACATAATTAATGTTGTTTATTGTAGCTAGCTAAGCGGCAAATGTACCCCATAACATCTGCTTGATTCATGTAACAAAAATGCAAAACTGCAGTGTCGCTATGAGAACTATACTGACTTGCGTCGTCACTCGTCATGCTTGTAATGGTACTAATTATTTTACCTTTCATACCCGAAAATAACATAACAAATAATGTTCCTTAATGACAGACAAAGACCCAAGCGCCTCAGACTTGACATCTACCACTACCGGTATTTTAGAATAGCTATCTACTTGTAGAGGAACTACCGGTGGTTCCTCCGTTTAAATTTATCGTATTAGGTATGTCGAGAAATTTCACTATCAAGGGAAGTCTATACACACAAACTCACAAAATTGAAGGCAACTTTGTAGTCGTGTAGAATATACAACTCTGAGCATTACCGTAATACACTTCTTTCGTGCTCTATCACAAACTAGTGCTTGAAAATTACATTGGATTAAAGTTTCAGACACTATTTATTAACGGGATGGTGATTATGACAATTTTTCGTTTTGAATTTTTTTGGAGTTGCTAAAAATATGAAAGCAGCCAGATCTACGGTTTGCAATTCCGAAGTTGTCGTGTTTGTGTTGTTTCTGTTCTATTAAAATGCACACATCAGCTGGTTTGGCTTCGTAGAGCGTCATTTCTGTCGCGCTAAAAGCTGAAACTAACAAATTAGTTTTAAACTAGAGACATAAAATAACTTGTGAGAACGAGGTATTCGACATTACTTTTCTAATGTCACTTTCTAGCACTAGGTCAGGATAGAGCACGAAATAGGTTAGTTGTGTTCAGAATAGGATGCTGTGCATGCCCTCAAAGCAGAGCCCGAAGTTTCGGGATAAGTAAGTTTACCTAATAACGAAGTCCTAGATAGTTACTAGTCCAAATAGGCATTCCTAGTCTAAACAGAGAGAAACTGTTGATTTACGCAGCACCAATTTCAATGTGTCCAGAAATAAATTTATTCTTGATCTAGAAAAAGAAATATTGAGTCGCTTTTGCTGAGAGTTAACATTGTTGACTGTCAATCTTTTTGTGATACGCATGGTTACCTTGCTCGCACCCTACAGTACATAGCATACGAGCAGAAATTCACTTACACCCTAAACGCACTCGGCCACACAGGTAATTAGCAGTAAAACCGAAACATTCACCATCAAACCTCTTGCAAACTACTGTTTATGTACTGACTTCAAACAACGCCCTTCACTTCCTTAATCAGACCCTTCACTAATCTCAACTCCATCGTCAAAGGCACCGGCGTTTTGTTCGTAACCACCTTCCTAATGTGCTGCCAGTAAAACTAAGTTTAATACCCATATTTCACGTTACTCGTGTGACTGGTCCCTGTAATCTTTATGACCTAACCGGCCGCGGGATTAGACCGGGATTTATTACACCTGGACCAGTTGCGAGCATTGTTCTGCTGCTCGGCTTAACAGCTCCTAAACTAGGATTAGTTGTGACTAACGGCGTTCAACGTGTTACTTTATCGGGGTCAAAAGAGAAGTCCATTCGATAGTTCAATAGGACTCTTGTATGCATTGTCCGATTTGACTTAGTACGTGTGCTACAAGCAAAGTTACTTGTTTATATATCAATGGATAGAGAAAACAGCTGTGATGTCAGCTTGTCGGGTCATAAAGTGACCCCGAAAAACTCACCTCCGCCAAATATTTTGATGATGTCGAATTTATGTGTCGGTAACGCCCAAAGTATCTCAAAGCCCCATATAATCTCTTTGAAAGTTGCCTAACACTCGGGTTGGGGAATCGATAATGCAAATTTTATGTAAAGTGACGGAGAGAGGGCAAATTTCGGAAGGGAGCCCGCCGCCGATTCAATCAGTGAGTCTTAATAATATGTATCGAATGTTAGTTTACGCAGGTTTACTCTGCCCCCTACTACGCGACTTCTTTTTTATTACTTCATTTTTCTTCTCGGTTGTCGGTCTTTTAGAATGTCGATGCATAATTTTATGTTTATTTATTTATTTTATTTTATTTAACACTTTATGCACAACATAGTACTAAAGTGAACTTAAAGCTCAGTATTTATGTATATGTTTTTAGTTTGTGTATTTTTTATCTGGTAGCTAGTTAAAATAAAAGTTTTACGCGTATATATATGTAATTTAACAGACAGCAATGACTTCCTCTCCCTTGTATTATTCAAAAGTCGTGTAAATCACAAAGCTACGGCGTATCCGCTATCTGCCGTGCATCATAAATTACTTTGCTAACTACGAGTAAATACGCATCCACTGGTAGGGTTTCCATTATGAATATGTGTAGGTGGGTATATAGCTGAGTAATGTTTGTGTGGGGGAATGTTTGTTTCAAGTATCGCCGCCTCCTGAGGTAGATATGGGCAAGGTTTAATAGAAATTGGAAATTGGCTCTTGGCAAAGTGCCTCGTCGACGCGTCGATAGCCGTACTACCGGAAAGACCGGATGGAGCTAAACATATTTGAAGCAACATCGGTAAATTTGAGCCGAAACGTTTGAGCAACCGTGCGCATACCCATCCTTTGTAGGCCTTTGAAAGCCGTACTAGTATGCTCGGTGTCGGAAACAGACTCAGCTATCTGATTTACGTCAATAATCTGCAGATTGATTTTAGATTTAACGTAGGAGGGAAATTGAATATGTGGAACGCATCCCGTTAACACGCTGGTAAAGGTACTCTCTTGTTGGTGTATATTTTTAACCCCCGACGAAAAAAAAGGGGTGTTATAAATTTGACATGTGTCTCTTTGTATATGAGGCTGTATGTGTCTGTCTGTAAATCGTACCTCCCGAACAGATGGACAGAGTTGGGTGTGTTTTCTATTTCTAAAAGTGTTAAATTTAGATCGTTCTAGATGGATTATGTGCAGAAACTGATGGATTATGTGTGTAGATTGTATGCGATTAAACAAGATTTACTTATTTCCGAGTACGGTTCACCAGCACAAGATACTTCAGCGGCCATAGCAGAGAGCGAACAGACAGAGACAGATAATGCATAATGCATCTCGTTCTAATTTGAACTTGACAGTTGACATTAACAAAATGTTAATGTCAACTGTCAACTTCATCGTTCAACTGTATCGTTTACAATTTTTTCCCAACAGTTCCTGGGTTTGTTTAGGTTCGGTCTGTAGTCTCGGTTCTGTAATTAGGAAAATATTTGCGTTTAGGTAAACTTGGTCGGGTGTTATACGATATTTTCTGTCGGTTAGGTTATTAAGGCTTTGTCCTAAGTGCTTGGTATAAATATAATAATACTAAGGTATAAGTAATACCCAGAATCTCCATACCTATTTTCATACTGGAAATGGAATATGATATCTTTTATCAGGAACGGAATGATTTGACAGCGAAATGTGTTCTCCGAAAAGCGTAACTTAGACTCCTTCGAGAATAGCCTGTTTCACTGTATTGAACTGGCATGCTTCATACAATTCTATTCGGCCGCGTCATCACTCACCGTTAGTAGAGGCGACGGTCAAAGACGTTGCAACTGTTTGTCTACGTTGGCCAATTATTAATCACCACCTCTTGCTTTGAGGCGCTGTTCTAATTGGCAACGGTCGTGCGACCATGGTCGTACGATGGACGTCGCCCGACCAATACGAGACCTCAAAACTGCCCGTCCCAAGACAATGTAGCTACCCGTAGCATACCCAATACCACGATCTAAACTCATGAAGCTATCTGCAATTGAGCTACAAGACTAGCCCAGAATCAAGCCTCGCAGATGACATGAATATGCGATGCACAAACAGCTAGTATCCAATTGACACGCGATCCAAAGCGCGAAGCGACAAGTAACAAGTGTTATTGAGTTTGGACTTGTCGAGTAAACTTCAAGCGTGTGGACTGCGATTCCTGGCGCTTGGCTCTGAATATGCGTTGATTGTGCAGCGGCGCGAGAGAGCAGGCGAAGCGGAGCGGGTTCCTTTGGTATCCGTACTAAATTTCGAGTTAACGAAATAGTAACGTTATCGTCCTTGACTGGTCTATAACGTCGACGTCCAATTGGCGCTTTTACAATTTGTAACGTGACTATGTTATTGTGAACGTCCAAGATATAGGGGAGAGGTAGCAAGAAAGGAACAACAGTTTTCCTTTCATAACAGTTCAATAAAGTTTATTTTATTAATAAGGTTGTCTTGGTTAAGGTTATTTATTAAAGGAAGCATGATAATGATTTTTACGGAGATATTTCGTAGTTTTGGTTAGAACGATGTAACTATCTTTATTATTACAATTATATAACAACTGCAATAAATATTAAAAAAAAAACACTAACAATAATATCAATTTATTTAGATTTTTTGTTTTTTTATAATCTTCAAAGTTCAAAGGTTAATAGTCTTCAAAGTTGTATCTTACAAAATAAATGATAAAGTTTTAATAAAATCTTCAAAGTACGAACTACATAGGAAACTACCCAATTTTCATTTTGTGATCGTATTGCTCATAACGTGAGTGGCTTTTGCCTGATTTCTTGTCCTAGTACTAGCTAGATAAGAATAGCGATGTCGCTTTTGTAGTTTCAAAACTATAGGTAATCTCAAACACGCGGGGTCATTTGGACCCCACACCCATGTCGCGTAGTTTTTAGAGAATAATCACAATCCTAAGCAATTTGCTAAGTGTTTTCTTATAATTCCAGATTTTTTTACACAGCATATAAACAAGTTCTAATGAGTATTTAGTTAATTGTTTGACATAAATCTAAATATTTGTATTTTATTACATTTCTAACAAGTTTAATTAACCACAATTTTCCAGAATAAGCTTTTAATCTTGTTAAATTCGCTTAAATTATAAATGGCATTTCAGAATCTATAAGATGAAAATAATGTTTACCGTTCTACGGATCTCTAAAAGAGGGGAATGTATTATCTGTTAAAGGACACAAATAGCCTCTGATTCCTTACAGGGAAACATTTTCGATTTAATTTATGAACTTAGTTTCACACTTACCAATAATCGGAGTAGTCAGGCGGTCAAATTATAAAAAAATTATGGTTTTGATGACGGAGTTCTTGGAAAGAGTCAAAGACTTCATTCATCTGCGTCAGCTATTGTAAAAATAATGAATAGGTTGGGGATGTATTTTTCAACAATACGCTCATCATTTCAGCCAGTAGACCATTACCGGTATTCAATTTTCTTAATTTTAGACTCAGTTGCGGAGACAGAGACACGAGTGATCCTATAAGGGTTCCGTTTCTTTTTCGGACAGATTGAACACTTAAATATTCAGATAAAAGTAATAGGTATAAGTATAATCTTTAGAAATACTACTTTCGCATACCTAAATTAAACCATATCCGGTTTATCAAGTCTCATCTAAGTCATAATATATTCAGCCATAAACAGTATTTTGGGTACTGGCTGTTCTTTCACAAAAAAACAAAATCTTTAAAAAATAATTTACTGACAAGTAAATCAAGCGATACCTAGTCCAGTAATATTTCATAGTCTCACTGGAAAAAATCTCTCACAGAGAAAAGTGCACCTTTGTAAACAAGTGTTTGTTTTTAGAATTCTCTGTAATGCATTTTATGTACAATAAGTTTAAGTTTAATCAAAGTAAAGTTGTGTTTATTAGATGCAAAGAAACCAAGAGTGACGTCATTTTAAATTAATTCTCGGCGGATCCTATCTCACGGTATTCGTATTGGAAGCCACGCACATGTTCAAGACTCCTCTAGAACTCTCTGGAAGTCATACGACATTACAACGGCGATTGTGCTCTCGGAGGCAGGAGAAAGTTTCAGCGTCGTCGTGATCAAGTTTAACATTGCTTTGTCTTGAACTACCTTTAAAATCCCTGATAGAACGAATGCAGCTGCATACCTTTGTAATATGCATTACTTAACGACATACCATACAAATATTAGAATATAATAAAATTAGCTTAATCAAAATAACAATTTAGGTGAATCATTCTATCTATGATGATTAAGGGTCGTTTGCACCAAATTCTTAAACGTATTTAAGTTCATATTTAAACTATAAACTTCATACAAAATAACGTTAAACGTCACTCTTAAATGTGTTTCAAAATTTAGTGCAAGCCGGGCTAAGGCCTTGGGCACGCCGAAAGCAGACTATGTACTGAAGTATGCACAATTATTAATCACGTATCTTTCAAACAAAGTCTTCATCTCTTAATTTTGTTCTTTTTTACGGTCTATGCAATTTTTTTCAGTTTAAAGGTAATGTCATTTCAGTTGGACATTGATTAGTAGGATAGAACAGAGTTGGAAATGCCATTAATGCAAAAACTCTTCCGCGCTGACAAGATCTCAAGCAAGAGCTTAATACACCAGATATTTTATTAAACCTAAAATCTAACCCGAGAGTCTGCATTCAAGATTGAACAACATTGAAATAAAGAAACCCTACACACAATGGAAAAATGTAGTTCCTATCAATTCCTCCGCAATATTCTTTTCAATTTGAGTTGAGGAGCGAGTTTCGAGAAGTCATAAGAAATTATGGCGGTTGTGTGTGTGAAAGTTTCCAGTTCAACGGTGATTGAGTTCGCTGCTTTGTTTCTTGGGGTTTTCGCTGTAGGCAATAAATTCTGTTGAGGGTGAGGCAGGTATCAGTATTACTTACGGCCCGCGGCTTCCAGTCGCGTAGGATTTTACTCATTGAACTTTCATTTATTCCTGGGGAACTTCAACTTTTTCAACGGCTTCTGTAATCGATATGTCGGTAACGAATAGCTTGGTGTTTGAAAAATTATTTTTGAAATCATTTTTATTAACATTATTTGTTTATTAACGTTATTTGTTAACACTAAAGGGCTCGCGCTTCAAAATGTTCCTAGAGTGCTCGCGCGGGTGACCGGAGTCGCATATCCCACCCTTTATGATATAGGACTTTTCCTACCATTCTTAATTATTAAAGTAAAAAGTCTGTAATATAACAAATAAACTTAATTTTTTTACTAAATACTTGAACAGAAGTCAACAATTGCTATAATTTAAATTATAATCAAAAGATAAACCTTTGATAATAATTTACGTTTTAGGACTGATTAAGATCAATCTGTTTTAATTCTTTATGCTATTGAGTCGTTCGTATTCGATAGCGTATTCGTCACAGAGAGGGCACACTGTGATATGGTGATCCGGACACATACGCCTATTATACTTGCCCTATTACTTGTTTCAAAGTAAACTCGCGTTCTCTACCAACTTTCGAAACCACCGTGGTCACGAGAAGACTCCAAGAGAAGAGAAGAGAGTGGTCTTCTCGTAACCACGGTGGGTGTAGCTCTACCGAAATGTCGGGAAAACAAATCGAAAAGGTACGTCGCGTCTGAGTCCCGTTTACTATAATAACTGGCCATATTGTTTGCAAGTTGTTCGATCTCTCGCTCTACTGCAGAAGTCACACTGTCCTTTTCCACTGCATATTGGCGAGTTTTGTACTTGCGAGTGTTCAGGCAGAAACTGCTGTATCAGGATATTGACAAGTCTTTTTATTCACTGTGCAACTATTAAATAGTGGTTAAGACCAAAGGGGCGACGCGTTAGTCGGCCCGCACCCTTTCGCCTTGTTAGCGGTACCTACTTTTGTATCTGGACAACAGTGTATGTGCCTAACAGGCCTGTTTATTGCAATGGACTATTGCAACTCCCTACATTCTAGGCAGATGTTTGTATATGTCTAAACGTTGCGGCTACAGTTCCATCACTTAGTATCTATACAACATTTTGGTCACGTAAGTATATCTAGATAATATGCGTAAATTTATAACCAAATGGTGATTATAAAAACTTACATAAGGGGGTATACTTACTTGATTTTCAATCGCGATGGTAAGATTATTACTCCTCAAATGCTCGCGCGGGGGACCTGCGTCACCCACGTACATTATAAATGCATTGTAAACTCGTCAATGAACCTAGGAAGATGTAAGCACTACTGATGTGTGGGATGAACCGTACTTAAGGAATACATGCGAGGACTGAAGCGCGATTCATTCAAAAGTTATTTAACCATCTTACACTCTGGGTGACATGTTATGACACCGGCGCAAGGCCACAAATTATTACCATATATGAAACATGCGGAAAATATGATTAAATTCAATAAAAAGAAACTGGCGACGCAGCAGACGTGTATTATAAGGTACATACGAGTATAAGGTAATCATATTTGTAGTCTCTCAATTTAAAATACGGTGGTACAAACATCAATAAGCCAGTAGAATTCAAACCCAATTTCCCGAACAAAGTTTACAAATCAACGAATTTCGTGAACGCCACCCACCGCAGGCGAGCAGCCACCTCTATTCACTAAATAGTTACAAAACTTAACTTTATACTAACAAAACTCAAAACGTTCTCCACGCTATCAAAGTGGAAATCCAAAATCCCTTAAGCCTCGCCTGAAATCTGCCAAGTTGTCCCAGTGCTCGCGTAACTACGATTTATTCGTTTAGTGTTTAGAAACTGGATTTGCTCAGCTGCAAACGTAACTTGGCATATTCGAGCACAGACCGTATACGGATGGCATCTGACAACTTTATTTTGAGAGCGACAATTGGCAACTGGTTTTGCCAACTAATTGTAGAGATTAAAGTTTGAGTTGCTTACTAACTTTAGATGGATATTTGAATTTAAATGTGGTTAGGGGTTATGCTTGCAAATTCTCGAGCTTGCCATTGGATAATATAATCCTATTCGTTTACACATAAACAGATTTAGAGGATTTGTCGGGGCTGAAATAGTTAAAAAATGTAAATTTAAATTATCGTCATCATCATTACTAGGTATCAACAAAAAATGAACCAAGGTCGAAGAAATATCATAGACTACAAAACCTTTCGGCAGCTATCGCATGTCTATGAGGATTTTTTTGTTTTTCATGGCAACCGGTTGTTTTCAGCTAGAAGCATATAAACATCCCTTTAAAATTCAGCACTCCATATTTCTTGAATACGTAATGTCAATTAGTAACATTGAATTAGGCGTCATATCTCGCGAGCGAGCGTCAGAGGTCCGTTTTGACCATGATCCAGGATTTCACAAATCAGGTAACTACGTAGAGCGATAGCCATCTGACCTCCGTGACTTTGATAACAAGAGCTGTGTTGACCCATTGACACATCCAATTCGTTATCTTCAAGAAGTTTCAAGAAGTACTGTTTTGTCTTCAAACGGTCGTTCTGCTACAGACTCTTGTGGTTGGTAAACGACCAACTTGTTTTGCCTACAACGAGGTATTTGATTATGTTCCACTCTTTCCGATACTGACGTCAATCTCGGTTATGTTCTCGCGCGAGGACCTGGAATGCACCTCGGACCAGGAAGATTGACATTAGGGCAGGTACTCTACCAGGCATTACTCCCCTCTGACAAACATGACAACTCGACGCCGCCCAGGGACGGAGTAATAATTTTTATTGTTGAAGTGTGCTTGTTATGTACGGAGAATAGGAAGGCCGGTAGTGACGCACTGGTTGGGAAATCTTGCGGATACCCAAACCTCCGATATAGGTAGGAGGCTTGAGGTCCAGGAACGATAGTGAAAGCGAGAATTGAGCACAAACATTGATCAAATTAACATTATTATAGTGTACGTAGTTCAAAGTATGTTTGTTGAATAATTGGTTAAATATCTCTCAGATTTGATTTCATCAAATTCATGATTCTAATTTATAAGTTAGAGGCAATGTAATCCACTTTAAATTAAAAGCACTGCAGAGTCCTTGCTGTAGTAAAATAAATTAAAATGCATTCTTGCTGCAACCATAAATAACGGTTTACAACCCATTGGGCTACGTAAGTTATGGACAAAAGTCCTCTGTTTTCGGACAACTCATATCTTTCAGTTAATGAAAATTGCAGGGGTGCTTGACAAATGTCAAGTACTTTCACCAGGATGAGCTTTTCTGTAGTCTTTTTGATGTTTACTTCATGCAATTTTGTGAAACACTAATCTGTCTCTGACTTTGAAAATTTTATAGTGATTAATTCTCAAATCTATAAGTGCTTTGAATTTACATTATTGTTTTAACTAAAATGCTTAAGCCAAAGGAGGAAAGGAGGATTCCTGTAGACCCCAGCCGATAATGATCAACCGGTATCTGGATTAGAAATCACTATGGCAGGCATTATCTGCTCACACCCTATAGAACACAAATATATAATGGGCGACGGTTAGCGCTTTCCACGTACTGATGTTTCTTTCTTCCTCTTCATTCTAGCGGTACGTACCGGCTCAGCGTCCAGCAGCAAATCTGCTAGCCAGAGTCCGCACTTTTACTACCGCAGTTTCCTACCAGAAATTGTGGTGGTTTTGCTTTTTACATCCAGCGACTGCAATCAAACTCGCAAACTCGGAATACCCGATTCCCAGAGCCTCGTCCGTCTGCCATCAGGAAAACCACAAGCAGACGAGGTTTGCTTGATCCATTAAGATAGGGATGGGGTGTCATAACCCACTTCGTTGTTTCTTCCTTCCCTCGATGAAACTCAATTGCGACAGAAATTCAAAACAAACCAGCCACCAAATCGAACATTAACAACCAAACCATACCAATCAAACAGCGTTAGAGCAACTTTAGTTTGCGTTATTGTAATCAGATTGTGAGCTCACGGTAAATGTTGTCCTCCAGAACAGCTTAGCGAGTGATGCATCGTACGATAGCCGGCACTTACCTTCACCCTCTCGTTGTAGTGATGGGAAATCATGCGCACTATTCCATTGTCGATGGTATGATTTCCGAGCATTGTGACAATCGCACCGTGTTACTAACATCGTAGCCGTGCGGTCTTTTCAATCTATAGTAGGTATTGCACGTGTCAGTGCACAAGCTCGTCTTTTGAAGTGAACAAATTGTGGGTTTTTTCATTTGAAATAAAATTTCATACGTTTTGCTTAATTATCATGCATGCAAATTATAACAATGAACAGAAATTGGATTTGACAACTTTTACTAAATTAGATATTATAATTAAGTACTAACTAAATTTAATTTAGCTTTTAACTTTTATTGCTGTAGTAAAATATTGAAATCCGATGCATATTGTACCTAGTTACCTAATTATACATCTACCGACTCTAAGTTTGAAAACAAAAAGTTCTGCATTCGATGTATGTTTAGAGTTTTAGACCAACGACATCCACAGGGGCACATCACTATCACACGGAGCGTTGCATGTCGCGAAAGTGTTGATGCTATCACCAACGCTTTATGCCGAGTAGGTACAGGATGAGACCAGCTCTCGCGACTAATGTAAGCTCCTTAAAAGCTCCCATGTGAACGCTTCTTTATGCCGCGTCCACATAAGAGTTTTTAGCTCGGAATTGGCGTATGAGATAAGGTAAGTGGATAGCTTTTTGAAATTAATGTGTTTGTGATGACACCTACTTATATTTACCCGGTCTTGTAGTATTTCAAGTTTGGGGTACATAATTGGTTACTTCAAAAATGGTTACTAGTTATCTTCATGATTATCGAAGGTTGAAGTGGATATTATAGGTACTAATTGTATAGAATAGACCATAACAAAGTATCCCTGAGAAGAAAATATTTTCGAATCAGATACAAAATTTGCATTGTCTGTCTGTCTAATATCTTATTTACCGCCTTGTCACAATATTTACCAACAAATATTGGTTCAGCACACGAGACGGTCAACGTATATATTTTGAGCCATGTTTCACTTCAAGTTAATTACTTCATCCGTCTTCGAGCTCCAGCCCATTATAAAGCGTCGCCTCTTGTCCCGGTTAATTGTGTTAGTACACGCATATTGTTATATTATACAGGATGTTAGATCCTGTCTAAAAATTATAAAACTTTAGCTCAAAGTTAAAGTAATTTTCTTTTTATATTACCCTATTGACAAACTAGCAGACAGCCTATCTCATGAAAGGCGGTAACTGATGCCTATTCTCCTAGATTCGCAGATGTGTTGACATGTAATTGCACTGCCCCCTAATCACAAGGGCTCTAGCGACAGAAACTTATTGCTAGTAACTAGTACTATTCTGCATTGTAAAAGTTCTCATATTTCATAATTTTTGTACTGTAATCTGTTGAATAATATTTAACACTTTGTGTTGTGGTTTCTTTATAGAACTCCACAATTATGGATTAAATAAAATTTGCAATAAATTCGCTAGTTGCAATTTAATAAAATTTTTACAATTTTGTGGAATTGATGTACAAAAGGTGATTTAATTCTGTTTAATAATACTGGTAGCAGCATTATAGCTGCGGATGTCTGCACATTAGCCGGACTTAAGCGCGAAATGTCTCAAAATCCTTCAGAGTGGCTGTCATTTATATACTCCTAGCTCCTAGTAGTGCGACTTAGCAACTTGACTGGTGAGCTGCTTAGCTGCGCGGTTCAGTCATAAATGTGAAATGGCTCTTAGTGGCGCCAACGAATAACCGCCAGCCAAAAAGCTCGTGCAGAGTAATTCAATCAGTCTCGTTTTGCTGCGTCACATTATCTAGTCGGTTATTAGGAGCTCTAGAATTCGGTAAATCCTAATCCTCACAACATAAATAACTACGAGCAGTCGTTTCTTTTATAGTGCTATTACTTTAACACAACTATCTTCCATTAAAATAATCAAATATCTAGTCCTACTTTCTTTATCCTGTTTTGTAGCTTTTGGTGGTATTCTTTCATAATTATCTCTTCTTGTTTCTGTTACATTTTCCATAAGGTATTGACCATACCTTTGTGTCATATTAAATATAAATAAATATAAAATATGCTTGGACAATTCACCCAGCGCCAACTAGCCCCAAGTAAGCAAAGCTTGTGTTATGGGTGCTAGACAACTGATGAACTTCATAAATACTTTTAAATACATACTTATTATAAATATAACATCCAGATCCGTAACAGAAATTAAAATTCATCATTTCAATTTCTACTCGGCCGGGAATCGAACCCCCGGTGCGTGGCAGACCGGATGTTAACCACTAAACCACTCAGGTCAACTGCTCAAACTGTCCAGTAAATAGTAGACGCTATTATTCAGAAAGCCACATTTTTCTTTATGTATTTAGATATCAGTGATGCTCTCAGTTCGCGGTATTTGATCAACGAATGTTTGTATTTTGGTAAGCTTGTCTCATACTGGAACACCATGTATAATATAACACAATGTTAGCTCCTTTATTTGATTTACCCGAGCTCTTTGTGTTACAGGGTGCTTTATTAAAAGTCACTCTGTCTTCTCCGAGTTCTTTATGATAATGTATGCTTTCACAGTGTGATAATTTTATACCTACATCGCTTTTTTTCTTGTCATGTTTCACTTGAACAATATCAGTTACATTAAATTATAGTAAGGATAATCATACATAGAAAAGGGATATGGGAGAATTAGACAAATTAATAAGACAAGATGAAAATCATTGTGGCTTTTGTTGGGCAAATAGCAAATAAAAATTGTTATTATACAAAAAGTAAACATTTTATTAATGTAAAAAATATATTGTGATATCTATGAGAGCTTACCGCCTCTCTCTTACGTTTACGGAAATGTTTGTTCTTCCGAGTTTACTTATATGATTGTGTGTCCGTTTAATTGAATGTCTTTTTCAATACTTTGTATATCGACACTTTCAAGTCTTAGCGTACATGGTTTCCATTGACCAATAAGTCAATGTGTATTATGTATAATATCAAATAATAAGGGTAATCCTCCTGATGGTCCTGATTAAAATCATTTTGTATTTATAGGAAAGCATGAAAAAATTTACAAATCATTGTGTTGCTTTAATTATTTGATATCGTTAAAATCCTATTTTTCACCGGGCGTATCCTCTTCCTGTAGTTATTTAGGTGAACTTTCGTAATTACTGGTTTATATTTTAGAACTGGAATTTTCGTCGGTTCGAGTTTTAGCATAGGTTGTTTATTTATTTTTGCCATCTCTGGGTACAATGTCTGAAGACCAGGATTTTCTGCCCATTTTCTCATTAGGATTTCAAAGTTTGATAATTTCATGCTGCTTTTCTTCAAGGGGACATTATACTTTTTTTGTTTATTTTTCGCATATTTTTTCTTTGGTATTCCAGTATCTACTTGAACTCTATAGATTATCTTCAACTTATCGTTCCTAGCCAAATTATGTATATCATTTACAAGTTTTGCAAAGTCTTCTCCTGCTGAGGACCCGTAGACTTCAAAAGCCTGAGGTATTTCTTTCAGATGAAAGTCTGATCCGTTCGCTATCTGCAAACGCTGAGTGTGATGAACTGAGGTAAAATAAAAAAAATATATTTAATATTTTTTCCTCCTATTAAATAATTATTTACTATTACATTAAAACTTTTTATTTAATGTAATTATTGTATTTCTGACTGGTTTTATTCTCTTAGTGAAATTACTTAAATTAACTCTGGATATGATTGGCTTGAACTTTAAATGCGGCATTTTAGTTGTGCCAGCTGTTTTAAAAATAAATGTTTCGTCACTCTCTACTGTAGTTTCAGTATTACCATATTCGGGCACCGTAGTTTCTTCCACAGTTTCCGGCTCTGCTAACCTTCTAAGGTTTCGCTCGAATTTTGATAATTTCAAATACTTCTTTTTTAATGGTACTTTATATTTCTTTGGTTTAATTTTTGGCCTTTTGTAATCGTATATATTATTCCTAGGTTTATCATTATCTACACTTATTTTGTAAAGTACAGTCAAATCCTTATTATCGGCTATATGATGAATATCTCTAATATATTTAATAATATCCTTGGCCTCATTTCCGCGGACTTCGAAATTTTCTGGTATTTCTTTGAGACGACCCATTGGTTGAGATCCTATTTTCGTGTGCTGCATGTGATGCACTGAGACAAAAAGAAAAGAAAAAACATTAAGAACTTTTGTTACTGCAAGAAGTATGTTATTTCATCGTCATTGCTCAAAAGGATTCTAACATTGTAAGATCTTTGTAAGAAATTTAAACATTAAAGATTCTCATTTTATAATAAGAGGATTTGACTGTCTCTACATTTCAAAAGTAAATTGACTATAACAATAATAGCCAATCTAACAGTTTTAGTTAATACACATTGAATTATTTTTATTACACGTGTAACTTAATATTTGATAGTTAAAAGTGAATCAAAGTTGATTTGAATACTGCATTGAGGGGTTTAAAAAGTTTTGATATTGTCAGAATTACATCTAAGTTTAATCTTATGGCTCTGTAATTATTTTTTATAAATTGAATCTTTAAATTAAATCTTATAAAGTTTTGGCCACGATATGAACGTTGAGTAAACATTCGAATTTTTAAATAATAATTGAAGTGAAGCAAATATTTTATTACACTTACGTTCAAATATATCTTGAGAGGACACACATACTAAACCCAATATAAATAATGTACAACATAATGTGTGAGCTTGCCAGTTCATTTTTGCTGGCGACACGGAAATATTTGTAAAACTACACAATTTTTCGGCACAGATGGTTTATATCGCATTGCTGTTGGAAAAAATAAAAGTCAGTAACAATCGCCATTTGTTCAAGGTGTGATTGTTAACCCGATGCATGCCGCTGAATTTTTACTGCCCATTATTACTTTTCATGTGTTACGAATATTAAGATTCAATATAATCTGTTGTAAACACATTTACACCTAAATCGTAAAATCTATATTAATGGATCATAAAGTGAAGAGTTAACATTGCTTCACCGATAAACTATCAAATAAATTTTGATGATGATAATAATTTTTGGCAAATAAAATAAAATAATGGGAGGCAAAGTTGAGGGAAAGAGAGGAAGAGGAAGGCCATGATTTGAATACTGAAAGGACATGAAGGAAACTATAGAGAGATGAATAAGAGGTTGGCAGACAGGAGAGAAGAGTGGCGATTGCTCCACCGACAAGAGTCCTAATCTTATTCAATTTAATTCATTTATTTATTCAATTCATTTATTTGCAAATAAATATTTATTTGCTTAAATATATGATGATGAATAATTTTTAATTATATGATTATAAGTATAAGTTCTGTATTTGTTGTAGCGTGCATCCAGTGAAGACTTCTGTAGACTAATTTCGTTACGCGGTTGCCAACAATTCTCTGATTTCAATGATTGAAATGGTTACTTTTGCGATTACATGTGATCGATTTGATAGTCTCAATGGACCATTGCCAGAAAATCATTCATACGTGTAACTATTTCAATCATTGAAATCAGAGAATTGTTGGCAACAGCGTGACGTAATTAGCCTACTGAAATATATTATAAAGTCCATAAGTGAAAGTGCTTTCAAATTCGCTCGAAAATTCGTTGTAAGTCAGCATACTAAATAATAGCAAGAACAGGCGTAGGCACACGTTTTGTGCACGCGAGGTTTCGAAGCACATCGCCTGTTGTTCCAAATGGTTATGTAATTTTGAGTTTTATGAGTCCAAAGGCTAGGTTTTTTTTGTTAAACATGTTTATCTCCTTAACAACTAAACCGAATTTGTAAATTCTTTCAGTATAGGATGTGACATTCTTTCCGAGTATCATAGGGTGCGAGAAAATTAACAGGATCCCGCTGTTAACCTATATATGATTGAGTTTTTAAATACAGACCCACGATGAATTACATGAATGAATATTGATGAATTACAGCTTCTACCAATTCGAACCAGTGGAGATAAGTGAAAGCAATGGAAGGGAAACAATTAAGTTTATGTGGTTAGTTCCCACCAATATCATGAATTTCAAATTAAGCAAGCAAATTAACATATGCGTATATCAAGATCACATTATAATTGGAATAGGAGACGGTACCTTCTAAAGATACGTACACATATACAATAACGCCCGTATCCCATAGGAGTAGACAGAGGCATTTGCCTGTTGAGTGTGTTTCTGACCTGCCCTTTTAGGAAAAGGTAATTTAGTTGTTGTTGTTGTCCCATCCTATCCACATGCCCAAACCATCTCAGCATACCTCTTTCATTCCCAGTAACCAAATCATGTTGCAGCTTACATCGAAGTCTTGTCACACTATTCCTCATTCTATCGGCTAGGGTGACCCAATACATTTTCCGTAGGGAGCGAATTTACATCGCATTTATTCGACTTTCATGCAACTCGGTGGCCTGGTGGTTAAGGTATCCGACACTTAAGCGGGAGGTAATGGATTCGAATCGCACTGACATCATGTACCAATGACTCTTTTCTGAGGTACGTACATTAGTTGAACTCTAACCGATGATCTTACGGCGAGGGAAAACATCGTGTTGAAACCTGCACATTCAGGCGATTGAGTGTGTAACCATGATCCTATCTGAACAGGTTCCCCTGGTAGCAGGGTCACGGTGGTCCGATGGCAGTCATTCCTTAGTTATTACTTGATCTGCCAAATCCTGGATCATGGTCAAGGCAAACTTTGGGCCCTCGTGCGCGAGAGTACAACTGGGACATAGTTTTTTCTGACATGACTTTTATGTATCTTTTGCTACCGAACATTCACTTCCATACAAATATAAGCGCTTGCACCAACATGTAGTACACTTTTTTGAACTTATTTACGTGTTTCTCACTAGTCTTGTTTGGAGCCACCATCCCTCTTCAAAATTCCAACTAAATAAAATTTAAGTATTAATTACGTCACCTTCCGTAATTTTACTGTCTGTATTCTCTGGTGAGTGTCCGCCTATACATCATCGTAGCATTGAAAAATAACCTCGAAATATGATTTCCAGCAATGGAGACTTATTTTCAGTACTCAACACTTTTCCCTCTCTATCATTATCGCGCTTAACTTAGAAGCTCCCGACGACCTAGCTAACTATACCTGTGTTCAAAATATTAGCCCTAAAGTCTTCTGAGAGCTTCATCTCAAGCTTATCTTCCTTTCTTTTGCTTGATTACTTTCTTATCTTTTTTGCTTCCATACTCACACACACACACTCACACTTTGGTTTCCCTAGTTGTGGATTTTTATTTCCCTATATAATTCATGCATCCTTTCGTCTCGAGCGCTAGAAAATCTAGCCATGCTTTCTTCTTCTATTCTGCGCTTCTTTCACCTCATCATCTTATCAATAATCATTAATTAAACTTTCTTTATTCTTCACTTCTTTACAATCCTAGTAGCTGCTTCAACTAGTCTTCATAGCTAACCAAACACAGAACATCATGAAAGTAGTTTACCAAACCTTTGTCTTTTTTCGAATAGGTGGGATGTATTTTTTTTACTTTCAAAATATTCTTCTTCCACGTCTCTCTCTCTCTCTTACGACCTTGACGTTTGAGGCTTGTTGTCATTTTTGCGGTCTACCAATAGCATAAATATATCCTAAGGATACATTACGTATATAAACGCTTTTGTTCAAAAGCCCTATTGAATGTAACAGGCGATGAAGCGACATTAAAATAAATAGAGCCATATTTTTAGTATACAGAACATGACGTCTAATGCAGTAACTACAATTTTGACCATGATTGCCTGCTAATGTGTTTGCCGAACAATACAATCTCTTCTATGCCCAGAGTGAATAGGCTGTTTCTAGACAGGCATGCCCATCTAAAGCAGTTTTGACGCTTCACATGTGTTGAGAAGGCGCTCAAATGCCTGTTTTGTAAGTATTTAGAAAAATAAAAGATTAATTAATTTATATTTACGTCTCTAAAAATCTTTCTCTGGGGCGATAAGCTTAATCACTGTTAAATAACTAATTTTAACGTTTGTATCCATAGACACATTATATGCTAAAAATACGTTTGCAACGAAAACTAAAAGAATATAGAAATCCGATTGTGTACAAGAGCAATCTGTTATAAAATTTGCTATTCACAGTGTAAAAGCAAAATGCTTGTCGTTACACTATCATGTACATTGTAGAAGCACGTTTTAAAATTTTATATCGCAGGTCATATCCTGTGAAACCTTACGCTCGAGATAACACGAAGTGGGATATACAAAGTTTGTGGTGGAGGTAGTATGAAAAATTATTGATGCTGATGTCTTGCGATACGTAGATTTTACAACTAAAATCAATTTCAACCCTCAGAACTTATTTTTTACCTGCATGCAGTTCAAGACTCTGTGCATATTCAAGTATTTCGCTAGATCCTATTATACTTCCAGAACCAAAAGTATGTAGTTCATTGGATTCAGTTATTTAGTTTTCAATCCATATGTCAAGAAAAAAATGACAAGTAAAATATGATTTTGCACGGTCGTTTACGGCACGAGGACGCAGGAGGGTTGGAATTGGCACAACCCATTTGCGTCTCTTTATCTGTCGTACTGCAGCGATAGCATTGTTTGATAACAATGGCTTACTGTCGATACACGTGGTTATGGACCAATCGATTCCTATTGCTTGTGCCTTATAGAACACCTGGTGCTGGTTAGTGTTTCTTGTTGTATAAGTATTGGTTTCCGATTATGGAAAATACGATCGTCCTCTTTTGGATTGGAACAAATATGCAAAACAAAATATGCTTTGAACGTCGGTACAAGCTTATAATGATTATAGTAAGAGATCTATTTTTTATGGTTTGTTTTTGTTCGGCAAGTACTGATGAGAGAAAATTCTTCAATGCATCGACAAAAATTTGTTTTTTTTAGAATATTAATTTAATTACCTTATGAGGATTGGTTGAGTTGCGTATAATTGCGTATAATATGTAACAAAAACTGTAATGTGTTCGATTCGTGAATTTACATACCTATCGTTATTCCGGGTTTCCAGTTTTAAGTTTGTGTCGACAGTTTAAAAGGTTGTTGGATTTTGTGAAAATGACAGTCATTTTTTATGGTTTGTTTTCACGAAAATTTTATTTATTTTGTTTGGTTACATTTATGATTATGACCTCTCTCAATAAACCCTTTTCTGATTGGGTAGGATAGTCTGATACATACTTAATGTGTATTGAGTATTGCTTGAATAATGAGGCATTTAATATAAGCTGCTGTCGAACGATTATTGAAAAAATATCATAACCGTCCTAGCACTCATCCCGGCCACTTCCAGGGTCCGCTTTCCTACGACTTTCCGACTCAGCAATGTTAATCCATTGCTTCTTGGGTGGCCGTCTTTCCTGATTCCGGCAGGTTCAGATATCTAATTCCTACTTATCCCTGAGGCTTACGCACCACGTGACCCAACCAGCGCAGGCGAGCCTCCTCGATCTTATCTGTGATATCCCTCACGCCAGAGTTGCCACGGATATACTCGTTACGTACTCGAGATAGCTGCGTAACTCCGCACATCCACCGCAGCATTTTCATTTCGTTGGCGTGGAGTTCGCGAACATGTTTCGTCAGCGCTGTCGTCAGCGCTGGCCATGTCTTGCAGTCATAGAGCATTACAGGTCTAATTATACTTTTGTATATAAGCCCTTTGAGCTTTGACAGGGGCTTTAGGGTCACAGATGACTGCAGTGAGTTCCCGCCATTTGGCTGAAGCTGCAGAGATTCGGAACTTAACATCGGGGCCGATATCGCCGGACTCGTGCATCACGGACCCGAGGTATTTGAATTTGTCTGTTCTATTGAAGGCTTCATTAGGCAATACAATGTCGTCAGCATACTTCATAAGCCAAAGCCTTAGTTGTCGCTGAGAGGGCATCGAGCATAATGCAAAACAAGTAAGGGCTCTGCACTGAACCCTGGTGAATATCTACAGTAATCGGGAAGGGTTTAGTATGGCCTACGATAGTTTTGACGACAGCTCCAGTATTGGCATACATGTGCTGCATTATTCAAATTTACTTTGATCTCAGAGCCCATCAGTTTATCTCCCGAGGGACACTGTCGAAAGCCCTCTGCAGGTCGAGAAATGCGTAATGCAGAGGTTAATTTCTACTGCAGTGGGACTTCTTGAGGACCTTGAGTGCAAATATTGGATTCATAGTGCTGCAGACCGACCTGAAGCCGTATTGGCCTTCCGACAAGGAACATTTCTGGCGTTATCTCTGGTCTATAATATGTACGAAAAGGTTCTAATGTGGCTCATAAGTTTGATAACTCGATAATTGCCGCATTCTTGCATACCTGCCTTTCCCTATATATATTGGTGTAGTAATATTTACGCGCTACTCATCAGGTATGAGCCCCATAGCTACAATTCTGTTGAATAGCTCAATGAGCAAGAGTACGCCCAGGGTTCCCATTGTTTTTCAGATTTCTATGGTTATTCCGTCATGGCCAATAGCTTTTCCGTTTTTCATACGTCTATGTGATTGAAAAAATATAATTCTCTTTAATACGTCACGACTCTGTTGAATCAAAATTGAATTGAAAACATTTTAGAGAGGTGGAGACCAGCGGGGTATTCCGTTCAAATTGGAGACGCACGAAAGGAGATCTCCACCTTATAGAATACCGCAAACCAAACAATACTATAGTAGTACTATATAGTATTGTGTTCCTCGCGGTGAGTAAAGTTTCCAGTGGTGCATGTGATAAGGATTTGGGGAGCCGTGGCTTTGGCAGTAGAGAGACATTTGCCACTTTGCTGCCAGAGCAATGTATTATAGAGGTGGACAACGCATTGGAGATACTTTTAATGTTGCTAATGTCTATAGTTTTTCTCTTGTGGTGTCTACCTACAGCGGGCTACCTGATGTAATGTCTTCACAGGTAGCCCGCTTGCCTACCGTATGTAATAAAACGACAAGGTTTTATTTATTTTACTCAGACCAAGACTATGACAATATTGTTCGTGAAATCTTATGTTGTCAGCCCGAGATTTTTATTGCATTCCAAAATGTTGTATCTTTATACGGCAAATAACGATGACTTTTATCTGTTCCAGGTTTGTATTACTTACCCTAAAAATAAGTTCTTGTTACACACCTACTTGTTATTTGTTACTACTTGTAAAACACCTACGTAACCATATTGCAATGGTGATACAATATGAATCCTTAACAAATAAATATAGGTATCGACGGTTTTGGAAGATCCAAAAATAAAAATAAAAAATCCAAGAAAAAATATCAGAGCAAAAAGGGTAGTTAGTGTAGGTAATATATCACCCAAGCTATTTTTTGGCATCGATTTATTTTTCACTTATTACAAAAGGAAATAATGAAAGGGATTTTGGCGCATACATTGAGAAAATGAAATAGTTTTACGTGGCAAACTCTCGAAATCAGAAACGAAATCCTCGGTCCATGGCCAGCTAATCCACCGAGCAGTAGTCACGACAGTTCTCTGCAGTGTTCAATCAATGCGTATTGAAAACTTCGTCGCCGGGTACTCCCAGTTGGATTCTGCGGGATACACTGTCCCGTGGGATTTTATGAAAGTTACAGATTTATAGTTTGGTCTAGTTGCAGTTGTGGCTCTCCCGGCTACCGTTTGGTCTGTTAGGAATTCTATTGGATTTCATGTTTATATCTACTATTCCAATTTACTTTCCTAACTTACAAATGGATCAATTAATTTGTAACACTGATAACCATTCGCAATGAAGTGACGATCTTCCTGGTGTTGCGATGCAGGTCTCCATTGGCAGCGGTGATAACTTATCAAGACGTGACTTGCTAGCTTGTTGGCCTTCCACTACTTTAAGAAAGGTTTGGGACGAATTAGCGGCTTTTACACGTAAAGTTCGGACTGCGCATCTAGGACTGCGTTCCGAACCGAGAAAAAATCCGTCGGTCGTCCGTCAATTCCAACCACGGATAAAACTGCATATTTACAGATTAGTACCTACGCTTCTGACCTAGGCCGAGGGTAGAAATAACGTGTGGCATTTCCCGCGGTCCGAATTTTATGTGTAAAGGCCGCTTTTTATTATGGATTGTTGGTAATAGGCCATTATAAATTAAGTATTAGAGCGTTAAGTATTAAAATGAATAATTATCCTTCTTATCGTTGCCTTGTAACCTAAGAAGAGTGCTGAAAATTTTCGCTCATATTACGACAAAGGACAGAACCTCGAAAAACTGATGCTCACTGGAAAAAGGCCGAGAAAAGACGTTGGTCCGATCAGATCCGCACCACATTACATACTACGTTGCACGAGGCTCTGCACTGTGCTGAGGACAGGGGAATATGGCATGCCTTTTGTCCCTCAGATATGAGGAATACGAACAGATAAGGAGGAGAATGATCCTAAAAACTTAAGGAAAATTACAACAACAAAAAACAACAAATTTCTGTTTTCCTCGCTTTTATAATGGCATCTTGTAATTCCCGATCCAATCTTCCGGTGTCAATAATCGGGGGAGAAGTGCAGACACAAATCAAAGTCGCAAATGCGTCCATTCACATGTATCTGCGTGTGTGTAACAGAAAATAACAAACCGCGAAATCGAATCGGAATTCGCACGGAGCGTTCTAGCGAGAGATTCGCTCGTTTCCCTAATGAAACGGCGGATTCCACCCGCGCGCCGCTGGTGTGCTCCCGTTGCTACCACCGGACTGATTTCAGCGACAGTCATGACAGTCATCCAGTCAGGGAAAGAGATGTCTCGACAGTTTCAAAGTCTCGAGACTCGAGGCAGCCTACAGTGAAAGTCTCGGGAAATCCCGAGAATTCAAGGCTTCTCGAAGACTTCGTGATAATTATAATCCAGTTTATCTTTGGTGAAATGCATAAATAAATAAGTAATAACAATAAAAACTTAAAAGCGTAGATGACGTAGAGGTTAGCAGGTTGTCTTCGTAAGCGAGAGGCACTTAGTTCAATCCTCAGCACCGTCATATGCTTGATGACTTTTTTGCGTAATATGTTCATAAGTTGTACGAACACTAACGATTTTCTAACGGTGAGGGAAAACATCGTGAGGAAAGTTGCACATTTAGGCGACTGAATGTGTAACCATGATCCAATTCGCTCAGTATTCTCTATTTACAGGGTTACGGAAATGACAGTAATTTTATTGTAATTACCTGATTTGACCAATCTGGACCTTGGCACTAGCACGCGAGAGCACGACTGAGATATTTATTCGATAAGTTAACCGCCCATCCCCATCCCCCCAGCCCAGCCAGTTCTAATTAAACATAATAATCTGTTTATCAATGCAAGTGCAAATGCAATATTGCAATACAATTCTATGGCAGGAGTGTGTTAGTTAATATAAGGTTGGGGAAGATAAGGGGACGTTTATACCGGTCCAAAAAGACGAATTGTTTTAGAGTTCTTTTTTTCTACCCGCAAACGGGAGTACACCATTTCGGCAGCCACACTTTATTGAGCACGGCGTACTGCTCAGATTTATTCTTCGCGTATAAATTGAGGAGACAAATTCCCTGCCGAGTGATTTAGCGGCTCGCTCGTGGTTAGCGGTGCTGAATCATTTTCACAACGCCCGCCTCAATTTTGGTTCGGCATGACAACAGAGATGCTTGTCTTAATGAATTTCGACAAATTTCCACGGATCTTTACTTAGGTGTGCCACCTACTTTCTATTCCAAAGACTTCTATATACTAGCGAATATAAATCAATGTTCTATTCAGTCGAATTCTTGGCATTCTAATTTTAACCGGCACCCTCACACGCAAAAATATTGCTTCTGACTTTTTAATTAATGATTAACTTTCTGATTAACAAAACTATTCCTATACAGAATTTATTCAAATCACGCCTGATGACCGCAGGGAACACAAACGAATTTAAAAACAGATCAGATAAAATCCTAAGATCAGAATAGTAGGAAGATTCATCTTGGTTAGAGAGAAGCCGGATGCAGGCAACCCAACAGTTGTTCACAACTGCCTGCCTGATAAACAATAATAATAATAATAAATAATACCGAAACCAATGAGTACGTGAAGAGGACTTTGGAGGAGACGATTACACGGTATCGCTTCGCACCCAACTCTAGGCCACGATTGCCTCGTTTGCCCACTAATAGACGAAACCTTGCGTTAATAAGAGCCATAAACGTATTGTTAGACCCATACATACGGGCTAGAGATAATTTAGTTGATATGCACTCGATCATATATTGTGGTGGTAATACGGCTTGCCGCGTTGCTCGCGTCAAGTTTCCGGACGCTGACCGAGCTCCGCGGGTCACCGGGGGCGCACCTGCAAGGCCAATGCGGATCGAGCGGTGTATCAACACGTTTAGGACCCTCACTGCGAAGCTTATCTGCTTCAAAGAGGGCAACAACCGTCCTCGAGTCATGCGTTTTGTAGACCAGGCCTTCGCTGGAACTGGAATCAGTTCACGCGACTATATGGCCTGTATGGCCTACGGAGCGCATTGACTTTTTGAAGCAGAAAGTTTGTACGTGGGTAAACCGCATTCGTCGCGTTTAATTCGATTCCGGCTCAATTGTCTCTTTCAGAGTAACCAAAGAAAGGTATACCGCAAGTGGGAGGGAAACAATCAACGTGTTTCATAATTGATGGCGTAGTATTTGGTCGGTTCCTGTCAAACACACGGAGGGCGACTGGATGAATGTTGTCAAACGCGAATGTGAGACCATCGAACCTATGGCGGCGGTTTCCATTAGCCCAGAGGATGTAAGTTGTGCGATCGATATCGGATGGATTGCACAACTTCTGGATAAAATGGTTGCCCACATGAAAGCTTGGCAACACAATTTTAAGAAGCCCTTGAGCATGGTTCCCTACCAACTTTATTTACAACCGGTACTGCTCTATAAGTCCGGTAGTACCACAGAAGCGAAAAACTATGGACCCATCACGTGCTTGCCTACACTATACAAGCTCCTTACATCCATTT
The DNA here is from genome assembly GCA_907269095.1 of Blastobasis adustella. Lineage (NCBI taxonomy): Eukaryota > Metazoa > Arthropoda > Insecta > Lepidoptera > Blastobasidae > Blastobasis > Blastobasis adustella. Next base: position 10,028,375 of record OU026117.1, on the reverse strand, counting down.
TGAGAAAGAATATTAATAACCACATTATTGAAAATAATATTTTGGCAATGTCACAAAATGGATGTAGGGTTGTGTCTCGTGGTACTAAAGAGCTCCTCCTCATTGACATGATCATATGCCAACAAGTCCGGCGGAGCAGGGGTCGGTCTCGGCTGCCTGGATTGACTATAAGAAGGCCTATGATTCGGTGCCTCACTCTTGGCTGAGACGGATCTTGGAGCTGTATAAGATCGATGCAACTTTAAGATTCTTCTTAGATGCCACGAGATGAACCAGTACTTATAACAAAAGTACTTAATAGTCTTTTGTCGGGTGGCAACAAGATGCGCTCCTTCAATGCTTTGGTGATGCCCCTGCTCACATATTCCTTTGGCACACTAAGGTGGACTCAAACAGAGTTGGACGCCCTGGATAGAAGGGTCCGTCTTCTGCTCACCACACATCATATGCTACACCCACGCTCGTCTGTCACGAGACTGTACATCCCACGTAAGTGGTCGTAGCTTCTTAAGCGCCAATACCCTCCACAATCGTGAGGTGTGCAGTCTTAGAGATTACTTTCTTAACAACGAGTGTGGGATGCATCGTGCTGTGGTGGCGGTAGACAGAGGCCTTACCCCGCTATCCTTGGCAAACGAGAACTGGCGCAAACCAAAGGTGCTAAGCACCAAAGACCGCGTGGACGTATGGAAGAGCAAGGAGCTCATGGGCGGTTCTACAGGGCCTTGACAGGGCCTGATGTAGATCTGCTCGCCTCGGTGAACTGGCTACACTTGGGAGATCTCTTCGGAGAAACAGGGGGTTTTGTTTGTGCAATTGCTGACGAGATTATCATGACGAACAACTACCGGAGGTATATCCTGAAGGACGGCACGGTTGACATCTGTCGTGCATGCCTCTGTCCGGGATAGTCACTCAGGCATATTACATCCGGTTGTGGTCGTCTTGCTAATGGCGAGTACTTGCACAGACATAACCTAGTAGCCAGGATTATTCACCAGCAACTTGCTCTTCAATACGGTGTTGTGGAGTCTGAGGTGCCATATTATAAATATGTGCCAGCGCCAGTTCTTGAAAATGGTCTTTCCTTTCCACACTCTATTGGGATCGATCTGTGATCACGGACAGGACTATTGTAGCCAATAGACCTGATATCGTGCTCACAGATCGATCGAAACGCCGAGCAGTGCTCATCGATGTCACCATCCCGCATGACGGAAACCTCGTGAAGGCTGAGAAGGACAAACAGTGTAAGTACCTTGACTTGGCTCACGAGGTGACCGCCATGTGGGATGTTGATTCGACGATCATTGTTCCGATAGTCGTATCCCCGGTGCTGGCGATACTCTAGGTTTAGGTTTTTTAAAATATTTATTGTTCATATTATAGTAAAAAACTCATTATTTTTATAGTTTTAGGTTTTTTATAATGTGTATAATTTATGTTTATATTGTAAAAAAAATTAATCTATGAAGGAAAATAAATGAAAAGAATAATAATAATAATTCCGATATATCTTCTACACCGCCATCCGCATCACCTAATACCGATCAGATTGGTAAGCCGTGCGCTAAGTTCTTTGGCTCTGAGCCCGTTCTTAGTACACGTTATATTACCAGATCTCTCTGGCAATGATAGCCACATGCTATACATATAACAATATATAAATATTGGCATCACAGGCAAGTGACCGAAACTTTTATAAGAACTTAAACGAAATATGTCCCCCTCATTACTATAAGCCCGTATGGAGGCCGAAAGGAGCCAAAATCAATTTTGCAGGAACTTTTGCCGCCATGTCCCCCAAGCAACTTGTCGAAAGGAACTATCGGCTTGGATATATGAATAGTACTAACCACAGTTTTATTTGGGACAACTTTCTGACGCCGACGAAGCTGCCGTCAACTCCCCGTTTTGCTAACTCCTTTTTATGGTAGTTTCACTATTTTGTTTGGAAGTTTGAGGCATAGGCTATGTTTGAGTCACATTTGGCAGATAGTGAACGGTTATTAGATAATAAATATGTATAAATGGTTCGTTAAGAATATATCTAACAAGCTGTTCCCGACCACACAGCAACATAGCTATCAGTTTTAAACTAAATTCGCGTTCTTTACACATATTATTTAATCGGGACTACACGTGACGCACCCTTTCGATTTGTTTTCCCAACGAGCGAAATTTTCCGATTAATATTATAATAAACAATCAGCATGCCGGGTAGAACCGATTTACCAATAAAATGTTGTAACATATCCTAAGACGGCTTATATGACATGGCTAATCAACGCCGCCATCAAATAGACATTTCTCTGTTTACAGACAGCTGCGTAGGTAGACAGTAAGCTTGGTGATCTTGCTAAGCTTTTTCAGTATTCCAAGTTCCCAGAATGTATACTTACTGCCTACAGGCCTAGAAGGTTAGCCGCGTAGTCCCGAAGACATTCTACAAAAACGTCGAAAGCCAACGTCTCCCCAACATCGATTATGACTCGGCTCGTGAAATCGACACCTTGGGTAATCGCCACTATCGAGGCCGCTCATGTATAACTTCCGATCATATCGAGTTCTCGCGTAAACACAGCGACGAACTCACATACAGGGAGCCTCGACAGAGAGTCTCGTTGTATGGTGACAACTTTTGCTATCGCAGTGTTCAAATAAATGCTATATTCGCTTTAGATGAGTCAGAGCTAGTTTAGTTTTACGGGAGGGATGAGTATTTTGTGAATTTTTGGCACCTTACCAAAGAGAGAATTGATAGAGATATTCAGAATAAATGAACGATGTATCATAATTATCTACCTGCATAAGCTCGCTTAACTTTCCCTTTGCTTTCCATGATTTTTGGCGTTTGAAAAGAGATTAATTAACGTAATCCTCATTCAATAAATACTTTTTGTCCATTTTACGTTTTCCCTGCTTGATGGTGACTAAATTACAAACATTTGAAACGCATTTGGTTTAATTATGCAACTAGTCTTTAACGGGTAATGATTTACCTTTCATTGGAATTGCCTATCGGCATAATCCACAAATTTATGACGTGTGTGAAATATTGTAATCAGAAGTAGTTCCTATCGTACAAATCATAAACAAAACAGTGAAATATATTACATGTTATCGCTAAATTGTTTTACAATTGAAACTTTAATGTATGTAGGGCAGATCGTAAAGCTAGGTAAAATAATATCCTCCTGTAAAAACTGTTTGTAGGTATATATTTTAAGGTCAAACATTCATGCACAGACAGATAGAAAGGTGCTTGCTAACGTTGACCTAAATAAAGTTTTGTCTATTCTAAGGGCGCTTGCACAAAAACCTTCATACAAAAAAATATTAAACTTCATTCTTAAACGTGTTTAAGAATTTGGTGCAGGCTAATCTAGCCCAAAAGAAACAAAAATTTTGTTTTATTAACTTTTATGAACTCCAATTTCTTGATAAACCTTCGAAGCACCATTCAATGTTAGCTATGAAAACATTGGGAACAAACCAGTTTTCCAATAATTATGTTTACCGTAGGAACAGCCTACGGAATTTTTTAAGCCAGATATAGTTCGTTTCTTACCTTTTCTATCATAGTACTTACTACAGGCGTACAGTAAACAGTAGAGTGAACAGACCTCCAACATACGTTAAATTATACTTGCTTGTTCAATTATGGCTTGTACAGGGTGTCCAGTGGCAGATTTCAAAGTTCGAAAAGTTGTAAGTATGTTTATTGTAATTTAAAAACAACAAATGCGGATTTCATTTTTTGAAAACCACGTTCTCCAAATGGCGGCCATCGAGCCTGACACACTCTTCGAGTCTAGCACGCATGTTTTCAAAAACGCGTTTACAGAGAGGCTGGGGGATCCTGCTGATTTCGGCTCGAATATTGTCTTTAAGTTGTGTCGCAGTGTACGGATTTGTTTTGTAAACAACGGATTTTAAGTATCCCTATAAGAAAAAGTCACATGGGCTTAAATCTGGTGACCTAGGTGGCCACGGTATGGTGCCGTTTCGGGATATGTTTTTTTCTTGAAATAACTGCCGCACTGCATTCATAGACACATTAGCAGTATGAGCTGTGGCCCCGTCCTGCTGGAACCACGTGTTTCGGTTGAAGTATGGACTATTCTGTAGTTCCAGTCTAAAAAAGTCATTTATCATCTCGGTATATCTCTCCGAATTCACAGTTACAGTTTGGCCACGTTGGTTTTCAAAGAAATAAGGCCCTATGATGGCAGATGCAGACATTGCACACCAGACTGTAACTTTAGGTTTATGTAAAGGTTCTTGATGCATTTGTCTTGGGTTGCGGACATCCCAGTAACGGAAATTTTGCTTATTCACATATCCTCCGATGTGAAAGTGGGCTTCGTCACTAAAGAATATGTTACCCATCCGAGTAGCAGTACGAAATCTCAACAACATCTCCTCCGCGTAAGTTTTTTTTAATGCAAAGTCAGAATCGTGTAAATCTTGAACGATTTGAATTTTATACGGATGGAACTTGAGTTTTTTTCGCATTATAACCTGTAAACTTGCTTTCGTAATTCCCAATATCGATGAACGTGCACGAAGTGATAAACGGGGATTTTCAGTGACAGAAACCATAACACGTTCAACATTTTCGTCCATGGCTACCGTTGGTATAGGTCCTGGTCTGGGTCTATTTAATGTTGATCCTGTAGCTCTGAACTTTGCTACCCATGACTGAATGAGGTTGATCGATGGTCCATCACGCAATCGACGAATACCGTAATGATAATTAAATCGACGGCGTGCTTCAGACAGCGAAAAACCACTCGAAATGTACGCCTCGACAGCAAAAGCGCGGTGCTCTCCACTCCACTGTTCCATGGCTACTAAAAAATCCGCAGCGCTTGCGCTTTCAACGACGCCCCCCGCGCCCCTCTCACATGTTGCGTTCAGAAACTACGTTTGTTCAAACTTTGAAATCTGCCACTGGACACCCTGTATTTACACATCCACGACACAATACATTAATACACGTTGCAACCAAACACGTCATTATCGCGAGATCTGGATGCACCCCTTAAATGTATGAATACTGACTTAAATCCAAAACTTACCTTAGATAGATTAGATAAGATGTATCTGGGCCGTTTCTACAGTCAGAGGAATTTGCGACTATTAGGCGTGGATGTGATAAAATAAATAAATAAATAATCGTGGACAAATTCACACAGCGCCATCTAGCCCCAAACTAAGCGAAGCTTGTGCTATGGGTGCTAAATTACTGATATACTACTTAAATACTTTTTAAATACATACTTATTATACATAGAACACCCAGACCCGCAACAGAAATTAAAATTCATCATTTCAATTTCTGCCCGGCCGGGAATCGAACCCGGGACCTCTTGCGTGACAGCACGGCACGTTGACCATTGAGCCACTCAGGTCGGTGATGTAAGTACTCCTAGATACCCTAATGTTCTTGCCATCCTAACTCTTCCAGAGAACGTAGAAATCTTTTCGTTTTACAAACGTCTCCAGAAAAGTTGCCCAAGATGCTCAAGCCTGTTTGATGCCTACCCCTCGCATGTTTCCAGGATGTGGGCAGTTGTCTCCTCTTCTTCCAGGCAGACCAGTGAGTGAATGGTGAAGAGGTGTTTTATAACGTTAAATAATATATAATTTTTTAAGTAATTATTTTGTAAGGAACTGTTGAAGAAGAGAGAGAAGTTATAACATGTTTTAAACTATTGCGGTCATTATCACATATTTTAAAAGTATTTTCCGGGTTTCCTACCGCGTACCTTTGTCCAGTAGCCCGATATTTCGACGCAGTTGCATCATACTTAACACACATGCTTTTAAAATACCTGTTAGCTAGTACTCAAGTAATCGTTTTGCAAGAGAGCGAACCACAATTGTATTATTCTTTTTACAGGAAAGTTTGTAAAATTTGAAAAATGTGTTAGCAACGTCAATAGAGCCACCAAATATTCCTCAACAAAAGCTCGTTAAGTGTCACGTTTTTGTTAAGCTGTCGAAGTATGCTAATGCCGCAGACGATGGGACCACTTCCTGTGCTTAAATATAATCCAAAATCTTCAATTCCTTTAAAAATTAACTTGTGAAAAAAGAACAATTACTAATACATAGGTACTGTCTCCAAAGTATAGGTGACGTATCCAAGTACAGGTGATATTCTGTTCATTGTAATGTAACTGGAATTGTAATGTAATTAGCATAGTAATAAAACTAGTAACTTTACCATACTTATGGTCATTGTAATTACCCGTTGGGTTATACAATCTCGATTTATTCATGGAACGTAATATACCTGCCACTTAGTACCACTGACTGAGTAATCATTGGGTGGAGTCCTCTATTATAAATAAAAATAATAATCATCATGGCGTTAATGTCCCGGTTGAGCTCTCGCGCACGAAGGCCTGGGGTCCGCCTTAACCATGATCCATGATTTTGCAAGACCAGAGAATTACAGTGGAGCGACTGCCATCTGATCTTCCTTCCTCCCTTCCTCAGGGCCCTCTATCCTATACGTACGAAAAATAAAATATCGCAGTTTCGGTTCAAACCACGTTTCCAAACTTTACATTCTCTGAACTGTTTTGCCTATTTATAAGAAACAGCTCATTTAATTTATTATTAGTATTACTATTTTGTTTTTGGGTTCCCTAAAACTCTTATTCATTTTATTTGTTTACAAGCAGTTAATAGCTTTAGTTTCATCGTTTGCTATTGCGTCAGAGGGGACGATTCTAGTGACAAACAAATAAAGAGAATTGAAATTCCTATTTGAAGGAGAAGAGCGAATACAAAAGCGAAATGAGTATACTATCATGAAAATAGGTTATTTGTTGATTTTTGGCCGGGCTTCAGCTTTGTTAGTTTCAGTGAGCCAGTGTTAAAGTTAATAACAGAATCAGACATCATAATCGTACGGTAGGTACTTGCCGGTCTCAATATCAGGAAGGTACATCCATGGCAGCCTTGGTTTGAGGTATATCGCGGATAGATTGAGTCGATAGTTCGTAACGGGAAAACCTATAAGGCGACCTCACCTGACTTTGACGACCTGAGTAGTTCAGTTGGTTAACATGCCGGTGGCCACGCAGAGGTCCCGGGTTCGATTCCCGGCCGGGCAGAAATTGAACCGATGAATTTTAATTTCGGTTGAGGGTCTGATAGTTTATCATTTTATCTAACACCCATAACTAAAGCTTTGTTGTCCACTTGTCCTTTTTTTTTTTTACTATTTTGATATTGTCGTCTTAGCGCTGGAACACATAGAAGAGGTGCGCCGCGCGGCGCACTGCACAATGTGGCAAAAGTTGTTCCACGCCGAGCAGTTTGTATGCAAGTACATTGACAGGTGGCGAAATGCCCCACTGTGCAGCGCGCCGCGCGGCGCACTGCATGATGGGGCAAAACGCGCAATCCAAGCCCGAAATGTCAGTTTGTATGAATTTTGTCCACATTTTTTCAATTTGGCCCCATCGTGCAGTGTGCGGCGCGCTGTCAGCAGATGTCAACATGAGACGTCACACTTGACTGTTTCTTTTTACCAACAGTTCGAATCTCTCCTCCTTATGTGACACAGTTTACACACATATATCTGTCTTCTTCTTTTAGTACAGATTCAACGCGTATGAATGAAATAGGAATTCGACCTTGTCAAAGAAATTTTGACCGCTCATGTGTAAGCCCCGCCCCTTTCTGTGATTCTGCAACATTATCGTAGTTGTTTCGCTTTCGTGATCCTTTCGTCATTTTGTTTTTAGTTCCTCCCGAATAATAAATACGGCATGTTTTGTTCTAGAACACAAGTTTCTAAAAAGAAATGCTGGTACTCGTCGAGATCTACATTTCGGATGGCAGCTGTCAAACTTAAGACTAATAACTCTGTAACTTTTGGTCCTAAAACGAACTTAGTTCCTAAAGAAAAATGATAGTGCTCGACGAGATCTACATTTCGGATGACACCTGTCAAACTTAAAACTGTAATAACTCTGAAACGATCGCTCCTGGAACATTAGTTACTAAAGAGAAATAATAGTGCTAATCAAGATCTACATTTCGGATGACAGCTGTCAATCTTAATACTGTGATAACTTTGAAGCGATCGCTCCTAGAACACTAGTTCATGAAGAGAAATGATAGTGCTCGTCAAGATCTACATTTCGGATGACAGCTGCAAATTTAAAAATTGTAATAACTATAAAACTATTGGTCCTACAACACTAGTTCCTAAATAGAAATGATAGTGGTTGTCGAGATCAACATTCATTGATACAATAAACAATGACACACATTCATTCGGTTACGCCTCTCTCCCGTAGGGATAGGCAGATACCACATTGTTCCACTTGCTACGGTCCTGACAAATCTCTGTGGCTTCTTCATACTTACATTGACTGTTAACTTCACTACCCATCGTCGCTTACCATCAGCCTCTACAAACCTATTGATAATAAAAAAAAAACTGCCTTCCTTGGCTTCCTCGTAGTCGGGTAAAAAGGAAAAGTTATCATAGTATTCGAGGAAGACCAATCGAGGTGGTTTAATTTCTTTACATAGTGGTGGTGGTGGGCGTACAGGTTTGGCATCATAGTAAAAAGTTATAGAAAGTGTATGCTGTATCTGAAAATCGTATAATATTTTTCGGGCCGGCACTGAAAGTGTTTTAATCTACTTTCAGTGTTTTAATGAATGATATTCTTTTCGTACGTTTCTCTTGGTTGCATTTGAGTCGGCAGATTTAAAATATCTCTATTTACTTTTTACGCCTGGGTGTGAACACACAGTCGAGAAGACATATGGTCAATAATTATGCGAGTCATTTCAAATAACGCGCGTAAAAGCATCGAAAAGGCCTCGTGCAAACGTTGCCTAACTTAAAAACCCTCGTGCGAACCTAATTCCTCTTGCCTAATTTGAAAAACCAGAATAACACCACCGTTTCTTTGGTTGTCACCGTGACGTGGCACCGCGCGGCGCGCCGCGCAGTGTACTGCACCGCGCCAATGGAGTTCCGGCCTTAGCACTAGAGGACGGAACTCGGAACGCCTAAATAAGAAAGCATCTACGTATTGAGCCATCGCGGCTCATAAAGCCGTTACCAAACGGTCGATATACAACTCAAAACCATCAAACAGCAAAGGTGAATCAAGCGCTTACCCACGTAATTGCGCGAAACACCTCGCTCGCCCTGGGATTGGGTTCGATTCCATTCCATTAGAAAAATGGAAATTTATCGGTTCCCCTAGGAGCAGAAAGTAATTTTCGATAAAACAATTTGTCGTTGGGACCGTTCCACACATCTGCGACTTGATCCACGCTTCAATTTTTCCTCTTAGTACGCTTGTTCCGGTTTTTGGTTTGTGTAACAAAGGTACTTTAGTACGGTCAGAAGCTGTAAAAGAGAAACAGTTTTAGTGCGATACTTACTTAGTAGAACAATTCTTGGCACGAAAGAAATTATTGTGATATTGAATACTGGGTGGGCCATGTAACAGGAGTAATACATTAAAATATAGACCCTTTAACTAACCAGTAATTAAATCCAGGTGGTTTTATTTACCTAAATAAAATGAAAAAAAAAAAGTTTCATTCAAAATTATATCGAGCCAGCAACGTATAGGTACTGCAGATCGCATAGGTATTCAGTCGGAGTACTTGACATTGACATTACGATCGTTTGCGTCTTTACGTCGCCCTAGTACGAAGGAAATACCCGGTACCAAGACATGTATTCGCAATTATATTATTATTGGATTGTAACTTTCTTTCACTTTATGCACTTTGGAACATTACTTTAAGAACACTTGGTGGAGTCATCGTTTAAATTTATTGCTCCTGTTACACGGCCTAACCTGTTTATACAAGGTCTATGGTACCTTTATGATCATGTTTCCTTTACGTCTTCGTTCTTTATATCAATTATTTTCGAAATATATACAGCTGTATTGATTATAGCGGACTGATTGCACTAGCTATGTACGTAGTCGTACCAATGTTACTTACCTAACGATTTAATTTATTCCTATTGAGGGTGTCTGAAATTGTAAATGAATCTTTGTTTTTCATTCCATTGACATATGATCCGCGTTGTTAAAAGCTATCGACACATATTCAGACCGGATCGGTATAATGTTCAGTATTTGGAAAACTGGCATAATGGACATACTAAAACAAAATTGTACATAAAAACTTTTGAAATGAGCGAATCATAACAAGCTGTGTTTTACAGCGGATATTTCCGATGCTTAAAATTTGACGATGTAACTTTTTACTCGTCATAATAATATAACAGCATATTACAACGATAGTAGCCAGTAATTAAATTATTATAATTCAGCATGCGTGTATTAATCAAATCAGGAGCGGCGGTGACCGAGTGGTTAAGGTAACCGACTCGTACCGACGAGAGGTACCAGGTTCGAATTCCACTGCGGCCATGTATCAATGACTCTTGAGTTAAGTACATTAATTAAATGATATACGACGCTCTTACGGCGAGGGAAATCATTGTGATGGAACCTGCATATTTAGGCTAGTGAATGTGTGACCATAATCCAATCTGGTTAGGTTCCCCTGGTAGCAGGGTCATGGAGATCAGATGTCAGTCGCTCTACTGTAATTATCTGATCTGCCAAGTCCGTGATCATGGTTATTAACGCTAAGATGATTATTTATATATTTTATGCGTGTTTTAATAAAATCACAAAATTCTACCTATTCAAACAACACTCCCATGTAAATAGATACCTTCAGCATAACTATATTACCCAGATATACAAAATTATGTATAATAGAGGGCACAATTTGATTGTTATGAATAAAATAAATGAAAAAATATTTAATTGTTGAACCCAGTTGAACTACTTTAACACAATAATTCTTAATCATCAATTCAGGCACTTTTCCAGATTTAGAAAAAATAAGTCTCCAAACTTTAGAATTGCAAAGGGGTACATTCTCTTGACTGTTTGAATTGAAGGGTTAATTCGAGGCTCCTAAGAAGTTTATTTTAATACACTTTCAACTAAACACCAAATTTTTTTAACTAACCCTGTAACTCACGCATCAGAACACTCCTTATCGGATTCTACGTCGGGGAGCGAAACAATTCCCTGCAAAGAATTAAGGGGGGAACTGGATAAAATCGGCATGCTCCCGAGAACTTTCCAACAGATCACCAAAAGCAACTTCCTTCCGAGTGAAAACAAACGGTATCTTTCTAAATTAACAAACTCAACGGTGGCGCCGAATCCCCTTCCGAGTGGCAACTTCCATCTTTCTTGGCAACTTTTTGTGCGAACTCGAAACAAAACATTTAATTAAACCCAAAGCAACGGCGACAAATCCGAGAGGGCGGCAAAAAGGCGTGAATTCCACCGGAAAAAAGGCACGGTTAATCGGCCAAGTTAAACGACTCGTTGTCAACGGCTTTGAAACCTCTGAGTGATTGGCCGAAGTTGCCGCCTTTGGAACTCATTTCGCGAGTATGCGATTAATTTTGCGCGCCGACAGTCATAAAGTTGACGCCAGAGGGTTTTTGCGCGACGAGTGGGCCGCAGTGTGCTTGCTACTCGTAACTTGTGTGGTACCTAACAGTGACGTAACTTCAGTTATTAGATATAAGGAAATGAAAGGAACTAATAATGAAATAGGGCAGTGGGTCGTCTAATCTAGCGAGCTAGGAGTAGTCATACAGCGACTAAAAAACGGTTGTACGGCGACTAAAATAGCTTGGTTAGGTAAAACTAAGTAAATAAAATGTCTCCATAACGATACACATCTATTTGCGGTTGCAGGAAATTGAAACTTCAGTTCATACACCATCATTTAATAATTATTTAGACCACTACAGCATCCATCAGCGGCACCTTTTTCGCAGCAAACCAAATCAGATACGTACACATTCGTATGTGGATATTAATTAAGTAAAAACATTTGAACTTCTAAAGTAGTTTTTGTAGTCGTTTTTTTTCGAACTTACGTCTGTCTGCCGAAGTTAAATATTTTCTTCCTCAACTGTAAACCAATTTTAATTTATGACAGTAACTATAGATTAGCTGCCAGTGTGGGCTCGATCCGAAGATATAAATCAGATAAGATTTTATTAATAAGTGGAGTTAAATAGTAAAATAACAAATTAAAATATAATGTCAAATAAGCACATCAATACACACTTTACATCTGTGATAAGTTAAAAAATCGCTACCCAAATAAAATACAATTTACTACGATTTGAAAAAAGTTTCTCACAACCGCAGTGCGATTTCACCCCCAATTAAGTTCGTTATTTATTATGCATTCGTTGAAAAATCCCATCGCGTTCCTATTCTGTTGTTGTTGAATTCTTAATATGTTCCTGGTAAGTACAACTCTGGCTGAAAGTTGAGAAGTTATATAGGCTGATGATGGCAAGATGAGTAGGTCTTTGTTCATTTGTAGGTTCTTCATTATTTTTATTGCACTCGTATCGTGTTCCAGCTTAAGAAATAAGGTAACGAAATCGACGTGTCTATCAAATTATTTTCCATTATAGCTCAGTATTTTGGTTTGGTGATGGATAGCCCCAATGGTCAAAAAAATATATGCAAACCAGCCGTTGTCAGGAAAGAGGTCTCGGACGATGTTGATGATTGTTTTGTTAATCCTTAACGTATCGTCTTCCAGTTTAAAGGTAACAAAATCTACGCGCCTATCAAATTATTTTCCGTTATCTCAGTATTTTTGTTACACGTCATAATCCTCATCAAATGCCTCTAAATAGTAACTACATCTAGTGGGTAAGTAGACTATTTTGCGCATATTTAACAAGGTTCCACAACATTCTGTTTGCGCGCGGCTTATACAAACGCGTCGAATTACAGCCGCCTGCATCACACTACGCAGAATGCGGCGTATGAATTTGTCTGCACATCGTTACCCACTAGCCTACACGGTATCTATCCTTTAGTCTGGTCAGTACTTCGTTCTATCAACATAACTGACATCAAGATTGACATTTTGAGGCGAATTGGCGGATCGTATGCAACGAATTGTACGCTCGCGGTTTGTAGAGTTCGTAATCGAATTGGCTTTCCGCAGTGGCATACTTTTGTGGTCGCTTAGATTTGAGTAAACCAGGAGTTGCAGTGATTATTGTTATTATATTATAGCAAGTGGACCCGGCGCAACTTTATTCGCATGGCCTCCTACCCCTACACTACCCTACGCCACACCTATTTTTGTATTGCTTATAAATCACTCTATCTATTGCTGAAAACCGCATTAAAATCCGTTGCGAAGTTAAAAAGATCTAAGCGTAAACGTATCCTAGATACAGACAGCGGAAAGCGACTTGGTTTTATACTAAATATGTAAAGAAGAGTTTTAATAAAAGTATATTGATAAAGGAAATAATATCCGAAACTGTGTTGGTTTAGCATACGATTAGGTACGATTAATATTTCACTAAAAGGAAGTTATTGGATACCAGTGTATTATAGGATACTTTTGGGGCTACGGGTTTGATGAATACAAATACAAATACAAATACAACATCTTATTAGTGACAGAGTTAGACGTCAAAGTAGCTAGCTGTAATTTAGGCAATATTCACAGATATTCCTTCTTCCGTTATTGGGTTATACCTAGATGTATTTTTCGAAATGAACTTGGATAAAAATATAACACGTGCCTCTAAACGAAACCAATTCCGTCAATCGGTACCATGCGAAGTTTTATATCCAGAATAATCCCTCGTGGTAAAACGGCACTGCAATTGGAGTATTTGGCAACAGCGTCGAAAGTCTTGTATCACTTTAAATGAGTCGAGTAATCGAGGGTCTGCTTTTAAATCGCTCGATTTATCAAATCGCCAGGTATTTGGAGGTTTTGCTACATACTCTTTCTTAAAAATATTTTTTGATATAATTTCTCTTTTTCTTCTTCTTCTTGATCGTTCCTTCACTGCTGAGGATCGTGACATCTTCGGAGTTTGTCAACTGCATGTCTCCATCGGTTTCGATCAGTCGCCTGGTGTAATGCGACGTTAACGGATGTATCCATATGTTCGGATATTTGGTCCGCCAATCTCTTTGGACTTCGGCCTCTGGGTCTCTTGCCTTCGACTGCCTTACCTACGATAAATCTTGAATATTTACATATTCTACATTCGTTTTTGAGAGAGGGCATAGCGGGGTATCCCATTCGAATTGGAGCCGCCCGACTGGGGAAGCACCTCCACCTTACAGAATTTCGCAGCTAAACAATACTCTTTGAAATAGTATTGTATTTCTGCCGGTTAATAAGGTTTCCAGTGCTCCATCGGATGGGGTTTTGGGGAACCGTGACTTTGGCAGTGGAGGGGCATTTGCCTTTTTGCTGCCAGAGCAACGTGCTATAGAGGTAGGCAATGCATTAGCGATACTCTTGGTGTTGCTAATGTCTATAGGCAGCGGTGACCAGTTCTCATCAGGTGTTATCTATTTATGAATTTTCAGTGTGCTCTATGTATTCAGACAACAACTGCAAAAAAAATTCGTGAATCCGAATTCAGTCAAGACAAATAAAACATTAAAAAATTTCTATTAGAGTTAGTTAAAGTTTGTACAGTGAAAATAACTCTGCAGCGTAGTTGGCATTGAATAGAAAGTCTGATAATACAGGAACCAGGCTTTTAAGCTATCTCTAATATAAAACTTGATACCGATCGCACTAAATCTCCATTGAGCCGACAACTTTGTATCACACTTTATCCCGTATTTAGCGAATTTAGAGCAATGACAGGCCAAATGGATTGGTTCCGTATATTGGGATCGCACTCCATGATGCATCGTATCGTTGAACCTTTACCGATACACTTAGATAAATTGCGGTAAAGGCTGACAGCAAATTATGGTAAAAAAATAAAACAACTTGAAATTATGTTCCGGAGTCCACGTTGACCATGATCCCGGATTTGGAAGATCAGGTTATTATAGTGGAGCGACAGCCATCTGACCTCTGTAACCCTGCTATCAAGGGAACCTGACCAGATTGGATTATGGTTACACATTCATCCGTCTGAATGTGTAGGTTTCATCACGATGTTGTTCCTCACCGTAGGGGCATCGGTTAGTATTCGACTAATAGACATAACTCAGAAAAGAGTCATTCTTACAAAGCCGAAGTGGAATTCGAACCCGGTCCCTCTCGCTTACGAGTAGGATACCGTAACCACTTAGCAAATATATTGACCTAAATATGCCTCTTACGAGAATCCTTAAACTTAAATACTTGTGCACTTTTTCTGTAATTTACCCGAGAGTATAATTAATATTTTTAGTCGTAAGTACCTTTTATTTATTATACTAGCCGGATATTATTAGGAGGCTGACAAATATAAATATTGTAAATAACCTAATGCCACTATCCCTACACGATCGAATCAGAATTCAATAGATAGCCGCAGACAAACTAACGTCACCGACATAGCCTGGTGTCACTGAGCAGGGCACATAGCTCGCAGAATAGATGACCGATGGGGCACTGAAGTTCTGGAGTGACGACCACGTACAGGAAGATAGCGTGGATTGGTCTCCCGCAGGGTGGACCGACGACCTAATAAAGGTCGCAGGTAGCAGGTGGATGCGGATGGCACAGGACCGGCCTTTGGGAAAATATCTGGGGAAGCCAATGCCCAGCAGTAGAGGTCTTCCGCCTTACATGATGATGATGACAACGAACAAAAATATTGGAAAGTTAGCTACCTTCATGAGAAAGCTTGAGAGCCAATTTTTTTTTGCTTTGTGATAACAAACGAGGTAGCACAGGTATACACACGAAGATACATTCATATTATAAAGCAATGTAGGTAAGGCTGAGGTAGCAAATAAAAAAATCCATCACTATGATGACGAATGGTGGTCAGGTGGTCACATTACCCTAGTGATGAGTTTGTACTTTTGCTTCTGTTTTGATGAATTCTCGGTGATGGGTGGGGCCAAGATCTCATTTGAGCTGTTTCTTCTGTAGATACGTCACCCCATATCTTGGAAGTAAGTTTACTAAGTACAGTTCAGTTCTAACAAACAAACCGGCACAGACTTTAAATTCTGACGCCGCCAGCATATTTATTGCAAGCCCCAGGCCTTTTCCACATGACACGCTCTTCTTGGAGCGACGTAAGTCCTCGTAATACGTCATTCCGTATGGGTCGTGCTTGCGGTGTCTCGCGTCACTTCGGCCCAGCCGTGACATGGGTCCCCAATTCCGCACTACACAGTAATTTATGCAAACGACGGAACCGTAACAAGGGGACCGAATTAAATAGTAAAAATGTAACAAATTAACCCCCGCCCTACATTGGACCAATTTGTGAAGTACCAGAGTTGGCCCCGGACAAAGACCCTTTAATTCGGTCAAATCCCTCCATAATTAAATTTTTTGTTAAACGACTTTAATACTGACTAAAACTTATAATAATATATCTATTGATCAAATAATTCTACAACTCATTTAAATTTTTCTTATAGAAAACAAATATCGAGACATAAAAGGGAAGTCAAACTTGTTACCTGACGAAGAAGAGGGGTTTTTTCTTAACTAATCAGGCAATCCAACAGACATCGATCCCAGAACTCCCTGGAAGAAACACGACCACTCTACCAATTGCATTCAATATGTTTTAGAAAACAAGCGAGTCTTGAGTCCGGCTCTCGCCACCGCCGGTCTTCTCGGTAACAACGGACTCCCCATAAGCGATACGATCTCCAAACATTATATACTAAAAGATTTAAAAATATCGATAGCGCGATTCAGACCACGAACTCTGATTGGTTTGTTTGAACGAAAGGAAAAGTAACCGTTCCAGTGAGTGCCTCCGAGGCGGATGAGTTTGTAATTAGTGTTCGCAAAAAACAATACATCGATCGCAATGTAATTTGTGTTATTGTGTTCGTTTTTGCTTAGCAATTCTTTGTATGCTTCGGCTATTACGCTTTGCATGTAGTTTTATGATTGTCTGTGCTAAAAAATATAATGAGAATATAACAAGTTTTTTCTACTTTAAATTGGGTCACTAACTCAATAAATTTTAAAAGTAACTGGATACATACTCCACTCATACGTCCGATGTTAGCATTCTGTTAATCCAGGTTAAATGAAAATCAGCTTGGTCTACAGATAAATCCAGTTAGATTGAAATTTTAGCTGTCGATTCCATGTAGTATATAGGAACTGATCTCGTGAGATATTTGTATCGAATTATTAGACTACAGATTTTAGTATCTAAGCAACGCAGTGGATCATCGTACTCATCACTGTTGTTATCATTATCAATATAATGCAAGTATATCGAATGGAGAAAAATATAGTAAACAAAAGTTGGCTGCTGTCTACAGATTAGCTATATATCCATAGATACTGTAGGCACTCCTGTCATTTTAATCAAGCCTGTCAATGTCATACCGCATAAAGGTGAACGCGACCGATCTGGGTATCTTTTTTGGACACGTTCGCCTCGAGTATTGATTTTGATTTTCGGCATTGAATATTAAATATTTTG
This sequence comes from Blastobasis adustella, assembly GCA_907269095.1. Classification (NCBI taxonomy): domain Eukaryota; kingdom Metazoa; phylum Arthropoda; class Insecta; order Lepidoptera; family Blastobasidae; genus Blastobasis; species Blastobasis adustella. The sequence continues at coordinate 10,010,848 of OU026117.1, read as the reverse complement.
CCTGTGGTTACGCCGCAGTTCCTACTCGTGGTGCACCCGTCATATTTTCCGACGGCTACGTATACCCAGCTGCGCCTCAGTTGCCGCAGTTTCCGCAGCCATCGTATCAGCCGCACCACAAGCGAGAGAGAGGGACAACGTAATCTACACCACATGCGAGAGGCAAAGGTACGCTGCGGGCGCATCATAATACGTTACGACATCAGCAGTGATTATTGAAATAACGTTAGAATTAAAGAACTTAGAGTGAAACTTGCCGCCAGCCTATGAGAATATAGGAAACGCATAAGTATGCGTTATTTTTAAGTAATAATAACTACATAATAATCCATTACATACAGTTTCAAGCCACGTACCTATAAAATTAAAAAGTTACACATTTGATAATAACGTCACGGGATTGTCCCAGGAATTTCATACAAATTCTGTGTTTTGAAAGCTCACAAAGAGTTGCTGATTTGACTTGCAGTCAAATACCGTACTGCGGGTACTGCGGCGCGGCTGGGTGTGCGAGATTGAAAGAATTCAAATGAGGCTTATGCGGCGCATGAGGCGTGGTCAAAGGTCATGCTTTACAATTGTCGCAACTGCCATTCCTTCTAATCATGGTAAGAGGGAATTCGCCCTTAAAATTCGCATCTGCGATATATATAGGCGAATCTATTATTAGCACGACCTTCACTTCCCTTGTATTGTAATAAGAAAAAAATGGCTCCAGTTTATAGATAAAATACATTGTAATATTTAATGGTTTCCCGCAGAAAGCACAAATCATCTAGTTTTATTACAAAGAAAACATGCAACCAGCAGCGTACTGATAAAATTTATTAGACAGATGCAAGAATTATTACGCAAAAACCGCACAAGGATGCAATATTTGTATCTTGCGACACGACTACGATGAGACTATATTATACGAAGCCTATGCTAGACTTTACAGAGTAGTCGAAACGAACTAAAGTCATAATTAAAGACTAAATTATATATGTATTTCAGATATTTCTATACTGTACATATTTTTGAGACAAATGTATAGGCATTATAATGTCGTCAAAAAAAACTGAGCAGCTTAATTCCTCCAGTTTAAGAAGTATAGGTTTGAATAGACTTACTAATAGTAGGTAACATCTGGTAAACTCCTAGAAAATAATACAATACAAACAATATATAGTACAAGTAGGTATAACTCAATAGGAAAACTTTGCATGTAACGTGTTCCCATTGGCATTCGTAAAAAGTCGATACAAAAACGGGAATTATTCATTTCAAATATTGAATTTTATTTTTCCCTCGCATAGCCGAATACGAAACTGGGGGAGCGGAATTGGAAACAGTTAATTATGTTTAGACAGGGATTCAGCTTTGTTCCGATTAAATAGGAATTTACATTTGAATCAGAACCGCTCACAATATTGTCATACGGCTCGCTTGCTCATTCGCCGGAAAATTTGGACGCTGATGTTTGTTTATATTGTTTTGATGACGGATATTGTATAAACATAATTTGACCTACGTGACATTGTCAGTTTTGGATTTCAAATTTCAATGTCAGATACAACATGATCAGTTTATTTTAACAGTAATTAATTTACAAAAATAATATAAATTGCCGCTGTTAAATAACCAAAACCAATCATAGACACAAAGGGAGGATTCAACCAACAACATATACCTGTTAAACTAGGGCAGGATGAACCTAAGAGAAAGAGGAAGACCGTTCCAAGGCAATGGGAGACGCAAGAAATAAGAACACAAAATCATGCAATACTTATTGTCGCTACCATATTCTTTCGCACGTAGTGCGGCATTCACCTGAGTTCCTCAAAAAATAAAATTAGAGAACCCTTCAGCATTAAAAGGGCCCACCACTAAAACCCGTATTACCCGTGGGCCCTAATAAACCAAGCGCAAGGCACCATAAATCTCACGCACTCATAAAAGCACAAGTTTACGATGCGTTTACCGCGGCACAGCACAGGCTGTCCTGGTTATTTTGCACGATAGGTACAGAACTTTAAAAAAAGGTCTTTCTAGAATTGGGAAAGGAAAAAAGCAACCCCGGTTACATAAAGCTAACCGATTTGACGTTTAGCGCGATCTACTTAGCACCGCTTGAATTGACATCTGGGCATACCCGTGTCACTCTAGATTGATGTACGTCGATGGGGTCGTAACACTAGGAAAATGTGTCTAAAAAGTGAGTTTGATTATCACTCATTTGAGAGCTCTTGTTGGTGGAATAATTTGACATAAAATTATCCACATGGAACTAATCTCATATTTTGGTATTGCAGCAACGTGGTGAGGCTCTAAAGCTACTAGTACACATGCTAGTTTTTGGCATGCTTATTATGGGTCTACAGAATAATTAAATACAAATTGTCAATATTTACGTCAATTAGCTTGATTCGTTGAATTATCGTTTACGATACCTAAGCAATAAAAGCGATTGAATTTTGAAATATCGACAATTGAAAAACTTCCACTACGCTGACCCATATAAGCATGCTAAAAACTAGCTTGTATAGGAGTAGCTTTAACCCAAATCTAGGTACTGTAAGAAGGCCTGATATGAAAATGCATGGCACATCAAAAAATGTTTACTATGTCTTATTCCATCGCTGTAAATCCCGTTTCATAATAAAGGAAAGAGATCTAATACACTTTCTTCTTGTCTATAAACATGATAAAAATGGCAACTTCAACTTATAAAGCATTGAAGTTGCCAAACATACAATGCCGCAACTAAAAGTGATTGTATCGAACATAATGTTTCTGTATGTTGCCACAGTTCACATTCCCATAATTTATGATGCGCAGTTTGTTCGAACAAGTCGTTCTGCGGAGAGCACTCAGTAAGGCACGACACTGTCGTGAATGAGTGGAGTAACATACTTTTAGAAACTTGGGCCAGAATACCTACAGGGTACATGTTCCTCTTCATTTTCAAGTCTGAAGTGTCTGCCTGAATGAGTTCCTAAAAATTATATACATTTCTGCCGCCAAGCAACAATGTATGCATCATCATCATCATCATCATCATCGTGGCGTTAATGTCCCGGTTGTGCTCTCGCGCATGAGGTCTCGGGGTCCACCTTGATCATCATCCAGGATTTGGCAGAACAGATTATTACGGTGAAACGACTGCCTGATATTCTGATCTGATATTCACGTCCCTGCCACCAGGGGAAACTGACTAGATAGGATCATGGTTTCACATTCAGTCGCCTGAAGGTGCAGGTTTCATGGCGATGTTTTCCCTTACCGTAAGAGTGTCGAAAAGCAAAAATGATTTTGTTACATACAGATGTCGTTTTAAAAGTCGAAACATCATATTTTGTTACTTGAAATATATTTAATTTCTCCTTTTAGTTAGAATAATTCGACAATCCACGCAGAAACATCCTGTATTCGCTTGCTGAGTTGGTAATACTGTCAGAAATACTTTGCTTGATCCGCAGTTGGCAATTAACGCGTGAGATTACGTTTATTGATATATTTATGTTCAACAGTAGCCATTTTGTGTGAGTGAACTTTCTCAGTATACTTGGCATCGCCAAAGTTAGATTCAGCTATATCTTGATAAAAAGTAACTGGAGCGTACATTGTTATTTAGTTTACCTTATTAGTAGATTTATTTTTTTACTTATGTTCGCCAACTTGGATCTATATTCGCTTTTGGCGATAAGGTAATATTATTTTGTTATTTTGTACGTCTCGTGCTTGAATTAATATAATTCTTAACTTGTACAATTTGGAAGTATTTGCCAAATGAAAGCATAATATCATTACGTTAAATATCCTTATCTAATAGTTGGTCTCATCTTATGATGTTATTGATATGCGACATATTTTGAAGGCTGAAGATTGCCGCCACATGAGCATGATATGTGAGTGGTACCTGGTAGAATTTGTGGCTTTGATTTTATTTGTTTATTTCTGTAGTGAAATCATTCAAAAGCGGCGTAGCGCATTCATGTAAAACGAATTCGCTTTTACGGACCGTTGGAGTGTAATTACAAGATGAAACAAAAATCAAAATTCACGAAAGAAATGCAGGAGTTTCCATAAATATTTTTAAATCTAGCATAGTTAACTGTGCCCTCTTCTGTCTATTTACAAGCAAATTACACAAGTACCTGCTTCACAAATAAGTACTATCTTTTAATTTGCTTGCCACGTGCCCAATCCTATTTATTGAAAGTACGGTATGAATTTTAATTTTGTATATTTCACAAGTTACCAATCTCGGCTGAGAAATGTGACTTCGGTGCGCGGGTACCTCGACTCGTTCATTTATTAGACTCCTTTGAATTTTAGAAATTGCAAACTCGCAATTATGTCGTTTACGGCGCCACGCCGTTTCATTAGCGATTCGACAGCTATATCTTCCAATAAGAGAGGATTTTACCTTTAAATAAAGTTAACGTAATTACCAATAATCCAATGGCGCGTAAAACGTAACGCTGCGCCAAGCTCTAATAAATTTAAGATTCAGACTAATAAATTTACCTACCTTACGCATTTTCTTTATTCTGTTATAAAATACTTATTTGAAAGGTGAGGTAAACTAATAGGTATGGGACGCTCTGTAGGTACATTAAATACTAAATACGTACTCAGTTTGGCAAGTCTTGCCCGCCATCTGTATATATGTATGTACGCTTAGATCTTTTAAACTACGCAACAGATTTTAATGTGATTTTCATCAATAGATAGAGTTATTCAAGAGAAAGGTTTATAGTAAGAAAAAAAGGGTAGGTAGGGGTAAAGTAGCTGTAAGGGTAGGGTAGGGGTAGGACGCCACGCGAAGTCGCGTCAGGCCCGCTAGTGCAATATAATTTGAAATTTTAGGTGTATTTAGCATTATGATGTACGAATCCCGTAAGAACCACGTATAAACACTACAATCGCAGTATAGGCAACCCCACTCCCGAACGCAGACATGAGCGAATTAGCGTACCTTTTCCGAGGGTCTGCGAATTCCACCATCAGGGTAGGGCGGGGCACATGTTGCCTCACGTAGTTACAAAACCAATGCGTTGCAAATTTTCACGCTAGCAAAGCCAACAGAATCACGGCTGCGTCAAGGCGCTGGCGAATTTTATAGGAGAAAAAATGTAAAAACCACCCCACGGACCCTTCGGAAAGGTCGGGCCCGCAATATGTTCCATCGAAAGTCACTTAGCGAGAAACGAATAGGAAAATCGTGGGAATTTTGAGCGTTGCTACCTAGCACGGTACGCTTAGAATGTTTCAAGGCATAGTAATGTTTTTTTGTCGAAATCTATGAAAATGTCGTCATTTATGTTATATTCAAAGGTCGAACGTTTCTTGAAATCATTTTTAATATTTCAATTTGTTAAAACTCTTTAGGACCTGGCTGTTTAGGTTTACAATAAGAACACTATGTATATTTGTATTTGATGTGTGTCACTTTTTTTTCATACTGCTTGCCTATATACCTTTCAATACACTATGCAATTAAAAAAAAAATATATATATTAGTCAATTTTATTATTTTATTTATTTATTTTGATGCCGAGCTTCCGATTTTTACAAAATTAATGACATAACATATCGACATGTCACGTTGACGTTTACGTTTACATGTTACTGTTACGATGATCAGAGTATAAATACGTGCCTATACATCACTAATAATAATTGCAATTTTAAATATGTAGATTCACACATCGTTTGGTGTGCAATAAAGAGTTATTATATTGTATTGATCAGGTTCCCTTGTAAGACACTGAGGTCAGATGGCAGTCGCTCTACTGTAATCACCTGATCTGCCAAATCCTGGATCATGGTCAAGGCGGACTCCGGGTCCTCGTGCGCGAGAGTGTAACCGGGATTTTAACGCCAAGATAACCAGAACTTAGATAAACAGAAGCTACTAAAATAAATTTTCATACTTTACTTATCGAGCTTCGAAAATATATTCTAAAAGTGGTTTCCAAGATTTACAGAAACCTAAGAGCAATAAGCATTTGCAAATAACTTTATTGCTCAATATTGCCTCTCCGTCTAGACAAACAGACATTGGATTTAAAATTGTTAGCATCCTTTTTATTTATTTATCGGATCGCTGCACAGAGATTTCAATTTGCTCCGTAATAACATCGAATTCATATTTATGTCTGTCTATCGATGGATGATTATACTTAGATACCTGTATTTTATTTCCATATTTCAAGTCACGTACTTATTCGCTAGCTAAGTGCAGAATAAAATGCGTACTACATTTTCATTGCTTATTTTATTATATTGTTTACTACTGTTGATAGAACGTCAAGTATCAATCAATGTGTTGTAGGTATCACCAAATTTTTGATAAGACAATCGTTAACATAGAAATTTAATTGTCAGGTGGTATTTTCTTTGAAAAACCACGTGATAATAAAAATTGGGGTCAGCGGAAGTCAGGCTACTATAGCAATTTTTTTTGTGAATTCGATTCGTCCATCGAACATTAGATGCGAACATTTTTAAAGCGGGCCGGATGACGGCTGCAAAGTAGAAATACTTAGTCGACATTCGGATCCGCCGCTTGGCATTTTCGCCAATGTTCTTCTTTTGGGCTTGTTTCTTTCTTAAACGATGAAGACGAGACGTTGCCTCTCCACATCTGAAAGTGGTTTTAGTCTGTCGCAAACGAGAATCACTCCCTTAATTTTTATTATTTCTTTTCGGTTCGGTCTCGCCATTTCTGCTTGCTAATATTATATGTTTTTATTAAGTCAATAATTTTACCTTAAAATTACCTTAAGGTTTTATTCTATTAAATTCAGTTTTTTTTCGTTCAAATACAGTGAGGTGGGGAAGGTCGAGCATTTAAATAAAAATAAATAAAAAGTAAAAATAAAAATCGTTAAGTACGCCAAAGAAATACTGTTGTACTGCTCCCGCTAAACTGCATTGCAGTTTGTTGTCTGGGAAAACACAAGCACAAATATTTTTCACAACGATTTAACCTTTAGGAATCTTTCAGAAGTACACATCCTTCGTGAGACCATTTTTCTGAAATGCACGTCGAGACGATGAGGAAGACGTTAATCGAATTCACGTCAAAAGTTACACACGCATATGAAAAGTGGTGGTGCATTTACGAAAGACAACTGGAACAAAACTGCATCGCTGCGCAGCCCAGCGTGTCAATTAAAACAGCGATTTCGGGAAATGACGTTGAAATGTTTGCAGATACGATAAAGCGGTGGACACAGTGAGACGAGGCATATTCACAATTCGTTGGTTTTATGGTGTACAGTCGACTAATGTTCTAGAGACAGACCGTAGTACCTCTAAAATTTCTGTGTAGTAGTGTGTATTGCTAGGTTAATATTGGCAATCACTTGACATATAAGCAGTAGGTACTGCTTATGTGTATATTTAGGCTTCTTAGATACACTTTACAAATCAACGAATTCTTGGATAAAACTTAAACAGGTATATTTTCTCGGATTTTTACACGATGTTGGACAGTTCTGCTCCAAATCAATCGTTCTACCAAATCGAAATGTTAAATTACAGTCAACCCCTTTTTTTCACATGTAACTGTAATTTAATATTTCGATTTTCGATTTTCAAGCCGGTTTGAATTAAAAATAAACAGATACGTAAGATAAGTAGGCACTATCAATCACATCAACAGCCTATAATAGTCCACTGATGGACTTGATCCTAATTTCCACGCTTTGCGGACGAGTAAATTATAATTGAATGTTCAACATTGAAATTTTTTTTTTATTTCGGCTCATCTAAGATGGTCCGTCATTTGATGGGGTGGCAGCTATATTATACTCTCACTCTGTTACTACACAACCAACTACCTACTATTTTACATAGTGCATTTCAAAATGGCGATGTAATAATTACTAAGCACATGAACACGTTTTCAGAGCCCAAATAACTGGGGCCTAATTCTCGCGCTGTGACATTTAGAATTCGACATTTTTTCCAGACACATATCTCTATTAATAACATTGAAATGTCTATTGCATCAGAATTATACTCTCAACTATCTTCGACAGTCGTATATTGTCGAAGATCAATTCAGTGACATTTTAATACTGTTTTTTGGCTAGAGAAAATCTCGAATTTCAAATGTCATACTCGAGAATCGCCCCCCTAATATGAGACCATAGAAGGGCTGCACTCGAAGTGAAGCACTCTCTAAAAATTCCCGCAGGTTTTCAATCCTATCCTGCCTAGCGTTTATGTTCCACTTTTTCTATCCACGGTTCCACTGTAAGCCGCCGGACGACACTAGGCCAGTCTGATAGTACTCGTAACTCATTCGACTCGATCCGGAATTGAGATCGAGCGAGTTTTATGCCGTACCCGCTCGGATTGTGACGTAAGCGGCCGCTGTGAGACCTAGGGTGGATGTGCTGTCTAATGCTGGTATTGAACGATTCGAGATATGTTTTGAAATGTAGTGAATGGGGATTGGTACATTATTTATGGCATTTTATCTGCCACAGTTCATGTGTCAAAAAATACTAAGTATTACTTTAACACTTATCTACCCACTTATATAAAATTAAAAATTTCCAATTTTGTAAGTATGTTGACGTTAAAAAATATATTCAAACGTCCATGAATGAGACAGGTAGTGAATTACGTTAAACGTAATTGTGTAAATGCTGTAGAGGAAGAGTTATATAAGTCAAGCTTAAGCAAGTTCTTAGGCGCTGTCCCAATTGGTAATGATCGTGCGGCGGGAAGTTTTGAGGTCTCTAATTGGTCAGGCAACGTCCGTCGTACGACCACGGTCGTGCGACCGTTGCTAATTAGAATAGTACCTTACGAGTAATTCCGGTTTTTTTATTCCGGGGATATTAATTCAATATCTGAATAGTATCAAACAAAACACTCAAAACACATACATACATACATAAAGCTCACGCCTGTGTCCCACAGGTGGGGTAGGCAGAGACTATGGACCGCCACTTTGCTCTGTCCTGACACAACTCCCTAGCGTCACATTTATCCACAACTCTTTTCATACATCTCCTTTTATTCACTCAAAACAAAAGAACCACGAAACGATTTCTATTAACCAAGAGGATATTTCAGATACATTGTTAGAAGCCGTATTTCTAATTCAAATCCCAATGTCCAATGTCCATACAACTCTTTCGCCAGGAGACAATGCACTCGAGAGACAAGTGGATCGTTAGCGTTGAAAATCATCGATATTATTGTCCGCTGCGAATGCAGATCTGCTTGAATGCCGATCTTTTTCACACTCCTATCTGAATAAATGCGCAAGTTCAATACAAGTCATATTTCTATGCAGCTGTAAGGTTTAATAACATACATGTAAGAAATGTTCGTTTATCAAATAAAAATATTCAGGGGGTTGTGGGTGAGTTCTTGGGACCTAAGGCACTGGTAATGACCTCTTCTTTTAGTAAATTCAATTTGGCTAACCAACGATTCACCAAATACATACGAATAGTTAAAAGAAATTTATCTTAGACATCGATTTTATAAAAATAAATAATCATCTTAGCGTTAATGTCCCGGTTTTTGCTCTCGAGGACGAGGGCCCGGGGTCCGCCTTGACCATGATCCAGGATTTGGCCGTCCAGGTAATTACAGTGGAGCGACTGCCATCTGACCTCCGTGACCCTGCTCCCAGGGGAACCTGACCAGATTGGAGCATGGTTACACATCCAGTCGCCTGATTGTGCAGGTTTCATCACGATGTTTTCCCTCACCGTAAGAGCATCGGTTAGTATTCAACTAATGTACATAACTCAGAAAACAGTCATTGGTACATGGCCGGAGCTGGATTCGAACCTGAGACCTCTGGCTTACCAGTCGGATACTGTAACCACTCGGCCACCGACGCTCTTACATAGATTTTGACATATACACAGATTTTATTTGGCAATTACTACAATTATATCAAACAAGTTGTAACAATATCAACAATTAAAGGTATAAATGTTAAAACTAGGGTACATTCAATTAAAATTTATAGTGAATATTGTACTGTTATGCTAAATTAGAACTCAGTTTAGCATATGCTGCGCTTTTAAATATTGTGCGCAAATCCATACTAACAATTTATTATTTATCTAGGCATGTCTGTTTTTATTTTTCCCAGAGCGACTAATAAGTTTATTTAAAGAATATATTGGCCGTATATTGGCCGTGTGGTGACCAGTAGAGTAGAATAGCACCAACCCCTTACACTCGTGGGTGTCGTACAAGGCGACTAATGTTTTCGAGACAAAAGATCTAAGCGCCTCCGTAGACTGGAAAATGGGCAGCAGCGTTTTCCATTGTTATATTATGACACTGCGATCTCCAACTCGAAATCTCCCTTTTCGTGAGAGAGGCCCTAAGTCCTGCAGTGGACTTTTATGGGCTGTGATGATGATGATGAAGAATATAAAAAAAATATCATAAACTGTTCAACTAGTCACCGGTCTCCAGTAGAAGACCTTGGTTTTACGAGTGGCAAAATCGTTGCGATGCTGAAGGTCGACTAGCCTCAAATGTACGAAACGAATATAACGCTTTGTAACAAAATGTATCTTATTTTGAATTCCTTTCAGACATGTCAGCCATTATATAAAAAATGTAGCCAAGTTACACATTTTTTATATTATTAATTTTATGATTGAATATCCAATTGTAAATTAGGAAACTGAACCGTTTAACTTTTCAAACAAGAAACAATCGGGTGAGGCTGTGTCGGAACACTCGGCCGTTGGTTTTAACGTGAAACGTCTACCTTGGCAGCTTTAACACGCTCTTGAAACCGCCTGTCTCGCTCAGCGCCGGGCATTGGGAGACCCGTATCTAATCTGGCCCATGGCCCCCTCTTTCCTAGCATTAGTATTTCTAGCTGGCTCTTGCACGGGTTGAGGCCGACATTTTTAATTTTCGTATAGTCTTTTATACTTTCTGCTTATTTTTACTATAAAAATTGTCCAAATTACACATATTTCGATAAGAATCGATTGTTATAGACAAACTCAATAAATACACGCAAGAATTACCGCCCTATCACGTATGAGTCATGAGTTACACTGAATAGAAATGTACGAGAGCGCGCGTTTCGTTCATTCAGTACAGTGATTACCTCATTTACACATTACTCGATATTGCCTCCACCGCTCGTTAAATACTGCTGCTGCTCATTTCGAAATATCCAAGGCAAGGTTAGCTGGAAGAAATCCAATTGTGGGTTAAGCCCGCCTTTGCAATGTATATATATTTTCTTTTGTTAATGTTCTTTAAAAAGTTATACGCAATAAGTAGTTATATACATACATAAACAGATACATACATACAGTGCCGTAGTACGTACATTCCCTGCCGCCCCACCAACCCTCGAATCAAATTCAATTTTCAGTGTGATTTTAAAGACGTTTCACCTCAAAAGTATTAGTCAATCCTTACAAGTACCTATTGTATGTAGCACACCAAAGTTTTTATTCTATATCTTAAAACCCAAAGTAGTTCTAACGAGACTACACTGTAACCTATTTTAATAATTACAAATATTGTAATTGACCTTGCTACTTTTCACTTCATCATTACTTCGTTTTATTGTCTTGTAGCGTTATTTATGTAGCAGAAAAATCTCATCAGAATTCCGAATCTACGTTACATTTTATTACCTAAAATGAAACGAACGTTGCTTGTTTATTTTTATTACATTATAGAGCTCTTTATGGGATAATAAATCATTATTTATTTTCTTTTTTACGAACACTTCCTGCCTTCTTATATTGCTGAGGAGCAATATTGAGTTTTCGTGTGGTCAGAGGAGACATTTTATTAGTCTACTTGTGTAGTTATTAGGCCTGTTGACCCAATAAATAAGTTCTTAACTATGTATAGGTCAGTGCTGTCGAATTTCGCCTGTTTATATTAAGTCTGACTCAGGGTTGTATATTTATTCAATGTTACCGTAATACAGCTTAACATATTGTTCCTTATCTATCCAATATCTTTCCAACACACTATCAAATGCCATTTCGAGATCAACAAAGCACAGCATGCTTTCATTTCATTTATTTTGATAAACATAAATTTACACGTCAAATGTTATTAAATTCTTAAGTAGTCATTATTCTTAAAATAATGTTACAACAGAAAAAGAAACACTATCTTAATGTCATAGGCTTGCTCTGCTCTTGTGTATACTGAACATGGGTCAGGACGGAAGCCAAACTTGGTCTCTGGCATAAGTTTTTTGTGATATTTTCATGGCGGCTAAGTACCTAATACTCTGGGATAAACCTTCCCAGGGACAGATAACAAAATCCCACGATAGAAGTAGGAATTAACATTATTATGTAATATTACATTTAGGTGAAACTGATCGCACGATCAGAGTGGACAGTTATGACGTTTTTGTTAGGAGTGGAAACGTATCCTGTGATCAGATTCGCCGTACACCCTACATAAAGTCCAATTTTAACATATTTAATATCCGCTCCCGCGGTCATTATCACATATTTTAAAAGTATGTTCCGGGTTTCCGCGTACCTTTGTTTACGAGCCCCGTGATGCATGGAACTATGTTGAAATTTCCGGCTACTCTTAGTTAAAATGTAAAACTATACTAACAAATTGCACGGTATTTTATAGATAGACTACGTAAGCCACGGTAGTTTTCATAGTTATAGTATTTTATTATTGAAATTTAAATTTGACTTTAATTATTTTAACTTTTGACGTGTTTTTGTTGAGCTGATTAGCAATGTTTTATCAGAATAATAAAACTTGATGAGTCATATAAAATTACTACTTACCTACCTACACATCGCGTTTCTACATAATACACAGGTGCGCGAGAAACGTACTAACGAGAGAGAGAGAGAGAAGTACTGCGCGAAAGAAAAATGGCAGGTGAGATGGCAGTCAAATACCTGTCTATTTTAGATAAAAAAAAGCGCCTCCCCCCTTACTTCTGTTCCCCTAAAAACTCTTAAAATTGATGGTATTCTTTTTTTAAACAACAAATAAATATTTATTGTAAATCGTAAGATAATCGTTTCCTACCTAAACTACCATGGGAAAAGACAAACTAGCGTAGTTTTCGTATTTTACCTTCGTGCAGCATTCAAATAATACCGGCCTTACAATTCTACTCTTAGTATGCGGTAGAATACTCGGAAGATAGATACTTTTAAAATAGCTTTTATTAGTATTAAGTCAAATATTGAGTAAGTTTTGAAATCATTGTTTAAACAGAAAAAGGAAAGTACTTCAATATAAATTAAAAGCTAAATACGTTCGTATTTTTCTTTGAGAAATCAAGAATCTCATTCCGGACTTCCAACTCGAACTTTCGAGTCCAGTTCAATACTTGCTGGCGAGCATTAAATTTTTATTTCCGATACTGAGTCAAACTTTTCCTATGAACCGCTGAATATAAACAGTTTTTGAGTTCAAATTTTGCAGCACAAAACCCAGACGCGGCCAAGATTCGTTTGTGCTTGTGCAACATTTCAACTCGCAACTTTTCGTCACACCATTCCGTAAAGTTCACTACTTCTGTAGGCGATAACAATTAAGTTTCTGATGGAGAGTGTTTTGTTCAAAAACTACTTTACATTTCTAATAGAATAGCAAGAAATTCAAAATGTAATGGGGAATTTTCAGACAGCTACTATTAAAAGTAAAACTACTTACTAAAAGTAAAAGTGTAGTTCTCACTAGATGGCGCTGCTTAGACAGGATCCTCAAGTATCGAATTTGGTAACCGAAGTGACTCACAAAGGTGTTTCGTGAAAATATACTTAGTTTTAGTACCTTTTCTGAGGAGAAAGAGCAAAGTGTTTACATTTTTATTCATCTAATGGTCTCGTTTTAATTTATTTAGAATCCTGATTTATTGAGAATCCTGTCTAATAAACTTGAACTATTTTTTTTTTACGGCTCACGGAAAATCTTCTTTCGCTGAATACACTACGCAACACTACGTACCTAATATAATAATCAGTAGATTCAGTCAGTAGGTAATATTTTCAACAATTTAAACAGTAAATTGCATTTGTAATTTTGATTCATGGAATCGCCAAAATATTCTGTGATAAAACTTTGAAGAGCAGTTAGGTGCTGTGTGCGAGCTGAATGGTTCATAATCCGCTTATGTTATATTGGAAAGCTGAATATATTGTTTATTTGAACACAGCTTCAACATGTTTTTCAGTAACATAAAGCTCTACACTATGATAAAATACTGCTACTTTTATTTTCCGCAAAAGCTTAACTTTGCCGCAATAAAATTAAGTTCAATGAGTCCAATTCCATGAGGAAATGTTTTAGATTGCGCCAACAACTGGTGGAATTTTTCATTTTAGCATTTAATTTTGAGAATCTTTAGTAAATACAGCAGAGTTGTTTTTAAATTAGGACTTATAAAAAAGGTATATCTGCACATCACACTTCGCGAAGCGTTGAATGTGGACTAAACTATAATTTAGGTATATTCATATTTTAATAACAAATGAATCGACATATATAATGAATTGTTACAGACTTATAATAAACTAGTAGTCCCGGCGCGATTTCGTTCGCGTACACCTACTTTACCCCTACCTACCCTTTTTTCTTACTGATAAACCTTCCTCTTGAATCAGTCTATCTATTGTTGAAAACCACATTAAAATCCGTTACGTAGTTTAAAAGATCTAAGCGTACATAGATACATAGAGAGTTAGGTACAGACGCGAGACGGCGTGAAGCGAATTCGTTTTATACTACAGGTAAATAATACAGCACGTAGCAATAGAACCGGCTTTATCACCAAAATAAAAAAAACCTTTTTCATGGCACCTGACACTGTATCTCTCTCTCTCTCTCTCTTTGACTGTTTCCCTCTATCTCTCAAATTGATAAACATATCAATACAAAAATAAAATAATTTGCATTCTAGCCACGCCTCCGTTACAAATGCAGCCATGCCGTAATACCAGGCTCTAGTCCGTTGGGCCAAGTCAACCGTCTGTCAGCCAATAACAATAACCCTGTCACAGACCAGGGGACATTTCTGGGGATTTACGACCCTCGTTTATTTAGCACAGGTGCCTCCAATAGGATTACTTGCGGTCAAGCCTTGCAACCAAACAAAAGGTGTTGCCTACCTTCTAACAAATGGAGGTGGTGGTTTTTGTAACGCTCACTGGACGTTTACTCAACTACGTCCGCTGTCCATTTCGGGTCTTTGTGCTTTGGGTTGGGTCATTTTTTCCTTTATCCCTTTCGACGATGTTTTAGGTATGGGGGTTGTAACTTAGTTGTTTGTATTTACCATTTTGTTACGACGATTTTGATATTGTCTACAGCCTATTGTTTGATATGTACATTATTATTATGAAAAGGATTTTTTTATGTTTGTGAGTTTGTTTGTTGGGTGTTATATCCGAAACAACTAACTCTTTGACTAATGGAAGCTACATTATTTTTTATACCAGTGACATAGCAGGCTACTTTTTATCTTGGAAAATTAATAGGTATTAAATAATTACAACGTAAAATTAATTACAGTAATCTGAACAGCTATAATATGATATATTTACTCATGTAGTTTAAAATAAATAACATAAATATGCTTGGAAAATTCACACAGCGCCATTTAGGCCCAAAGCAAGCAAAGCTTGTGTTATGGGTGCCAGAAAACTGATAATATATTTTAAATTACATACTTATAATACATACCTATAACATTCAGACTTCAATTTCTGCCGACCGGGAATCGAATCCGGGACCTCTGTGTGGCAAACCGGTATTTTAATCAACTAAACCATTCAGGTCGTCGTTATTATAGTTTAAATATGGCCAATTTAAAAGTAAATAATGCCTTGTAAAATCTCAAATGAACAAATAGTACGCCGAACCATTCCGACAAGGTTCCAGTGAATACCTACACATTTTCTAATTGCCATCCGATACATCTATATCCTCGGCTCGTTTAAATTAAACTCAAAGCCTCATCTAAGGGATTCCTGCTCCATTGCCGCTTAAGTAGGGGAGGAGAGTCACGCGGCCCATTGTACTTTAATACCTGCCCGACAATGAACGGAAATTCTGAACAATTGGTTGCAAACCGCTACAGTTCAGTGTTCTTCTCATTGTATTAGTTGCGTAGTTTAAATTGAAAATGCCAGTTTATCTCGACTATTTATTGCGTGCTAGATTTAAGCGTTTCCGGTTGGTGGCTTCTATAATTTCCGGGCTTCTATTATTGGTCGGTTGAATCGATCGGAATATACATTGCTAGTGAACCCGGCGCGACTTCATTCGCGTTCACCTACTTCACCCCTTCCTCCGTATTTTGCTTGCTTATAAATCTTCCTCTTGAATTACTCTGTCTATTGTAGAAAACCGTATTAAAATTCGTTGCGAAGTTTAATACATAGATACGGACTTTGTTGTATACTATGTAAAGATTACTGTTACGTATAGGTACGTAGGTACGTATAAGTACCTAGATGAAACGTAACTAACGTTTAAATAGGGGTAAATTTATACTTATTGTATCTTCAGCTTTCACTTGCAATTCTACCTATGACAATACCCCGTGCGTGTACAAGAGCTAGTATTGTACTCCGCCCTCTGAACGCGATAGCCTCAAAATCCTGATACTCTATAGATTTAATGTACCTATTGTTTAATTAATAGATTAAATAGTTCGTCAACAATGTTTAGGTATTTGGCTTGTATTTGCCAAAGGAGCTGGCATGTCTCTAAATACTGAGTAGGTGTACATACAGCAAATAATGGTAACAAACGTCACGAATTGGGAAATAAATTCCGTTTTCCGATGTACAATATAATAAGTAAATACTAAATACTCCGATGACATTTAAATTTAAAATTGCATTAAATGTAACTAGATGTAAGAAGTAAGTAACAAGTGTAGTAGTGAAGTAAGTATCAAATAGGTTTTGACTCCCTTGCTAGCGTCAACATATGTGCAATAAACAGCCGTATCTTCTGATTGCGTTGACTTAGATATACATTTTTTTTACTACTCCAAGTGCTTCTAGACCCGAGTATTGGATATTAATTTCAGCTTGATACCTCTACACGTGGCCGTGTGGTGTCCGGCAGAGTAGAATAACACCAACCCCATACACTCATAGATGTCGTACAGGGCGACTAATGTTTTCGAGGCAAAGATCAAGAGTCTCCGTAGTCTGGAAAATGGTCAGCAGCATTTTCCATTGTTATATTTAAACACTACGATTTCCAACCCGCCTGCCAAGCGTGGATATTATGGTAATAACCTTTCCTTTCGTGGGAGAGGCCCTAAAACCTGCAGTGGACTGTTACGGGCTGTGATGATGACCTCTACACTGTAACGATCACTATATACCATGAGCTCGGGATGTGGGCGGTAGCACCATGGGCCCTGGGGTGGCTGTCTCGCTGCAGGCCAGCCACCACTAAGTACCAGGAAATGCCGAACGTGTGCACCCGGGGGGTGTGGTCCCGGGAGAGTACACCTACCGTCAAGTCGGTTCTGTGTGTCCTCGCCGCGGCAGAGGATCGCGCAGTCACGTAGGCCCCAGCCCTGTAGCAGCTACGCGGACGCAGCGAAACCCGACTTGGCGGTGGGCATCACAAATAAGAAGAACCACCTTGCTCGGGAAAAAGCAGCGGAAGTGGATCAACTGATCACCATGAAGATGATTGAGGGATCAGACAACGAGAAGCACGTGAGCGTCAACTTCAAAGGTAGACCCATCTACGCCGATGGAAGCCTGAAGCTTTGGTGCCACGATGTAGCAACCAAGGACTGGCTGAAGAAGGTCCTGGAATGCAGCAAGCTCTCGGATGGCGAGGAGGTTTTCGTTAGGTAGGGAAAGAAGCTCATGCGACGAGTACGTTGCGGCCTGCTCCTCCCTGGCGAATGGACAAGGTCCGTCGTCGTGGGAAAGCTGCTGCGATGGCAGAACACCTGGGCTCGACTTGATGACTGGCTCATACACAAAATGACCGTACAAGATAAAAACACGTTTGCGTTGGTGAGCATTCCGGAAGACCTGGTCCCAACGGTGATGGAAAGGGGACGGCAGCTCTTCTTCAACCTGGGGAATGTTTATCTGAAGTTCCAGGTTGGGAAGAGCAAATTCTCAGAACACCCCGCAAAGGAACAGGAGGATCGACCAAGCGATCTGCCAGCAGGAACCTCGAGCAGCGAGACAACCCGGGATGCAGCAACAGCGGAGGTCACCCCAGGCCCCTTGACGGTGACTCAACCAGACCAGGCACCCTGGGAGGCGATGACATCGGCGCTGCCAATGGACACCACACCAGCATTGTCTACCAGCAGTGAAGATGATTGCACCCAGGGCTTCGACAACCTGGACCTCGGCGGCGAGGAGGAGGACGATGGTTTACTAGAGGATGATGGCGCCCTCTTCACCGTCGAATAACCTACCCACAAGCTGCATCCAAATAAACCTCCACCACAGCCAAACTGCAACGGCTCAACTTCGCAAGTGGCGGGAGGTTCACCACAACACCATCGCCCTAATACAAGAACCGTGGGTTAGGGCGGGCCGCACATGCGGTTTCCTGCATACAGGAGGTAAATTATACTATTCAACTTCACATGAATCACCAAGAACTTGTATTTACACTAGTAACAATATATGTGCACACCCACTATATGATTACATTTCCAGAGATCTCACAGCGATCCGAATAACCAACAAACAAGATACAAGTCTACCAAATCTGGTCGTCGCATCTGTCTACATGCCGGACGGCGACGACCCTCCACCACATGAGCTGCAACGACTCGTGCAAATGTGCAGCGAGTCAGGTCTGGAGCTTATCGTGGGTACCGACGCAAATGCACATCACCCACTGTGGGGTATGCAACAGGAAAACAGCAGGGGTAAGATGCTTGTTGATTATCTTTTTACCACTAACCTGGAAATAGTGAACGGTGGATCCGAACCGACTTTTGTAAACAAAAGAAGCAGAACAATTATTGACCTTACTCTGGCTACAGAAAAAGCAGCTGAACACATATCCAACTGGAAAGTCTCTTCAGAGGCATCCTGTTCGGATCACCGATGGATTCTCTTTGAACTAAACACAATTACAACCAAAACTGCGCCACCGCGCAGAAATCCTCGACTGACAAACAAAAATAAATAAAGGGAACTAGTAGAAGAGGAGGTAAAACACATTAGTACAAACCAAACACTAACGGGAAAGGTACTAATAGAAAAACAAGTAGAGTTACTAACAAACATAATGATTAACAGTTATCACAAGACCTGTCCCGAACCAGCGGCTCCCAAAACTAATGCCAAACGCCAACCCTGGTGGGGACCCTCACTAGACAAACTCAGGAAAAGGGTTAGACAGCTATTTAATCGAGCAATGAACACCGCAGACGAAGAGGACTGGGAACGATACAAACAAGAGAAATTGATGTACAAAAAGGAAATACGATACAGGAAATCCCTGACGTGGAAGAATTTCTGCACGAACATAGAATCAAATGAACAGGCAAACAGGGTAAGGAAGGTCCTATCTAAACCTATGGAGCCGCATAGAGGTAATATGCGGAAACCGGACAACACCATAACCAGCACAGCGGAGGAATCAGAAGAAACTCTGCTAAAAACACACTTCCCTGGATGTAAGTTTTTTCAATCAAATTCTCTAGGAAACGAGAACGATACGGAATACACACACACTGCAGAAGACTGGAGAATCGCAGGTGACATAGTAAACTATGATTCGGTAGACTGGGCCATACACAGCTTCCAAACCTACAAAGCAGCCGGGCCTGATGATGTTTTTCCTGGCCTGCTGCAATGGGCAGGTAAGCACACGACCCACTTACTAGCTGATATACTGAAATCATGCTTAGCGCATAGATACATACCAAACAAATGGCGAAAGGTGCGAGTCACCTTTATCCCCAAACCAGGTAAAACCGACTACACGGATGCGAAGGCATTTAGACCAATCAGCCTTACCTCCTTCCTACTCAAAACACTGGAGCGCCTATGTGATAAAAAGATCAGAGATAAGGCTCTCACCGCACACCCTATTCATAAAAACCAACATGCATACTGCAAGGGTAAGTCAACTGAATCGGCACTACACGCAGTGGTAAGTAAAATTGAGGGTGCCCTTCAAACCAAATCAATTTGTCTAGGAACCTTCATAGACATCGAGGGTGCCTTTGATAAAACTAACTTCACAAGCATTAGAAACGTACTAAACAAGCACAAGGTACCCGAAACTATCTCGGGATGGATAGAAAACATGCTTAGTAAAAGAGTCATACAGCTCGAAAGCAATCCT
Organism: Blastobasis adustella; assembly: GCA_907269095.1. NCBI lineage: Eukaryota > Metazoa > Arthropoda > Insecta > Lepidoptera > Blastobasidae > Blastobasis > Blastobasis adustella. Next base: position 9,990,529 of record OU026117.1, on the reverse strand, counting down.
AATAAACAAGTATCAGTAACAAGGGGCTGCCCACAGGGAGGGGTACTCTCGCCTCTCCTGTGGAATCTGGTAGCTAACACTCTGATAACACAACTTAACGAAAAGTACTTTTATACAGTAGAGTACGCTGATGATTTAGCTATACTCACAACGGGAAACAACGCCGACACCGTGATGGGAGTAACGCAGATGGCGCTGAGAGAGGTGGAGAAATGGTGTAAAGACTATGGCTTTTCAGTAAATCCAGCCAAAACTGAAATGGTAATGTTCACGAACAAAAGGATACTAGGGAACTATAGACTACCTAACCTATTTAACAAACAGCTTACTTTGTCATCTGAGGTAAAATATCTTGGTATAACTTTAGACAACAAACTGAATTGGAACAGCCACATTGAAACGAGGCTCAAAAAAGCAACGATTACATTCTGGCAATGTCGTAGAATGGTAGGCAAATCTTGGGGACTAAACACAAAAATAACAATGTGGCTCTATAAAGCGGTAATAAGACCTATGTTCTGCTATGGGGCCGTAGTATGGTGGACTAAAACTAAACAAACAACAACAGTAAGTAAGCTTCAAAAACTGCAAAGATTAGCGTGCATGGCTGCATGAGGACGACACCAACTACAGCCATGGAGGCCATGCTAAATCTTACACCACTACATCTGCACATAAGGCAGGAGGCGGCTACAACTATGGTACGTCTAAAACACTCTAACTTATGGGGGCAAAACCTTATCCCGCACGCTGAACTTCTGCAGGAAGTGGTAAAAGAAGCACCCATGCTAGAGGCAGTAAGTGACAAGATACTCAAACTAACAGTCTTTGATAAAAAATATAAGATACAACTTCATGAGGACCCACAGGAAGGTCAGAACTTGCGTGAGTTAAGGATCTTCACGGACGGGTCAAAAACCGACTCAGGTACAGGTTGCGGAGTGTTTTCGGAAGATCTAAACATTCCTTTAAGCACTCCACTTAGTAAGTATAACATGGTCTTTCAGACTGAATGTATGGGCATAATTTTGGCCTGTCACGCTATACGTGATAGGAAAGTAACAGACCAACCAATCCGCATACTAATGGATAGTAAAGCAGTACTGATGGCGCTGGAAAACAACAACATCACTTCGGGACTCATTCTTGACTGCCGTCAGTGCCTAAACGAGATATGTAAAAACAATCCCATTACACTGCAATGGATAAAGGGACACAGCGGCTCTCGGGGAAATGACGCGGCTGACGAACTGGCTAGACGAGGATCCGACACAATACCGATAGGTCCGGAACCGATTGTGCCTATACCATTAGCGTGGACCCGTCAACACCTACGGGAGAAAGCCAAGGTAATACACAATCAAACATGGTCTTCACAGAAGGACTGCAGACAAGCAAGGGAGGCCCTTCCCATGATACTCCCCTCTCTATCTAACAAACTAATAAACCTAACAAATAAACAAATCCGAATGGTAACCGGGGCACTAACAGGACATGGCCCGTATAATAAACACCTTTTCACCATAGTTCTGACGGACAGCCCAGTATGCAGAGCATGCTTGGAGGAGGAGGAGACAGCTGCCCATGTACTGCTAAAATGCAGCGGCGTGGCTTCCTATAGGTCAAAGTATTTAGGACAACCAGCCGCACTCTCGGGGATCTTCCGGAGACCGAAGGGTCTCCTGAGTTTTCTTGAGGAGTTGGGTTGGCAGGAACATTAGTGTTACCAAAAAAAAAAAAAAAAACAAATTACCACCCTCACGTAAAAAAGGCGCAAGGTCGTCGAGTTACGGTAAACGCCCGGGTATATCTATCTATCTATCTATCTACCATGAGCTCGTCACCGTACAATTTATTTATATATCAGATATTTATAGTTGATAGACTTCAAAATCATACACAGTGTATGGTTAAAATATAGTTTGCTTATCATGATTTCTTTCAACAAATGCTCTCAAATACTTAACCAAAACTTGGTATTGTAATAAACTTAAACAATTTATTTGACGTTAAGCATAATATTTTACTACAAAAGCACGTGATAAATTTACGCTATTGATTAGCTGAACGACAGGCAAAATATCGTGAATGTCTTAAATGTTTGGCGTAAGTTATGGGACCCATGAAAAAAAAAACCCACAAGTGATAGTGATGTGAAAATACAAATACGTTTCAACGAAATATCGAATTAAATAATTGAATTAAAGTACACCTAAATATTAAACGAGTCTAGAACTTAATTTTAATCTACTTGGTTGATGACTCAAATTGATTTCCTTCATAGAAATTAAATCTTTCTATACTCAGTCTGATGTAACATTAGGTCGAGTTTATAGTACCTAAAATGTCATTATTTTGGTTATTCATCCTTCCCTACACTATAACTTTTAGTCTAAAGGAATTCCACATCGAATCCATTTGCTTGTGTATTTTTCTTTGCGTTGTTTAAATTTAATCGACTCGTTGAATAAATAAAACGTCGTAGGTGATACATCCCTAGCTGTTGTAACATTTAACTATTTTCGGATTATCAGGAACAGTTTGTAAAATTTATGGATGTGCGAACGTTATAAGAGCAGTCGCTTAGACCTCATAAAATTTGAAATATTTAATATTTTGTTTGTTTGAAATAATGAACTGTAGGAGTTTTGAAGATAAGGAACCAAAGCAAGGTGGACAGGGTAGTGGAAACGAGACAGTCAAACCCCTGGGGCGCGTCGCGTGAACATCATTGTATCCATTTCCGTAACTAAGAAACCCCAGGGTTTGCAAATTTCCACGGTAAAATTCATTACAACTCGCGTGTGATTTGTTAAATTAATTTGTGTTTTATTACTTTGTGTTATTTTTAGCTTTTGACGTTTATTTCGTTCTCTATCTATGTCTTTATCTCCGTAGTGTCAGTGATTTGGTTTGTTTTGGTTTTATCTTTGTTTCTAAGTTTCGAAAGCTAACAGTAAGTTACATTCTCATTACTTTTGTGGTAGTTAGAGTATTTATTAGAGATTTCAATGTAAACGTGAAAGGTGACTCAAACACAAATTTAAAAGAAAAAGAATACCAAATTACATACCATCAGTACTCACCCTCACTAAATAAAAAACTATAGAAACTGACCTGGGACACAGTTTCGGATGTGACATCGAATACACTCTAAGATAATGAGTTGGCGCACGAACCCGACTTTGTCTTCGATGGCCTAGGCGCTCTAACTAAGTCTACGTCTAGGTTTGCCGCCGAATTCTGGTACGATTTAGACCCATGTTCCGTTTAAGAACCTTTGTGCTTTTAAAGCTTTAATGACATTTTCCTATGGACATGAATCTCGAGTTTGGATCGAAACCTGGTCTGAGTCCTTAGCGTCCCTCACACTAGGCACACAACATATACGCGCGAATTAAAAAACATTTTAAAAATCGTCTCTCCATGACTTGTGAGTCGATAGGTAGGACCATAGTAAGGTTTGACGAGACGATCGGAATATGTGTGATGGTTTGAAAGGATTAAAAATTAGTTATTGGGCCGATTGATGTCAAAGGTTTTGCTGGAACGGCACGTAGGCTGGAAATGTAGTCCAGCCACGATGCTGATGGCCTGAGATGCTAGGTTGGATTGGAGTCTCAGTATATCCTATCGATTAGGTACCGTTTCGAGTGCTGTCAAAGCTAAGTTGCATGTTTGCTTTATACCTTGTTTGATTTCTTTTGCGGATTTTATAAATTGTTTGACTATTTCGATTTGCGTGGATTACATTTTAATGATCTTACTTACGCGGATTTTATATTTCATCCGAATCATTTGTGCGGATTTTAATATTGATTTTGCTCTTATTTAAGTGTACAAAATTTATTTATTTATTTATTTAATCGTTTATTGTACACAAAAATGGAAACAAATACAAAGCAAATGTAAACATGACACAAAAGGCACTACTTATTTCTATGAAGAAATTTCTTCCAGTAGGCCTACAGCAAAGAAAACGTGATGATTAGAAGCAGCTAGGACGTGCACAATAAGAAAATAAGATACAGATAATTATGTAAATATAGTCATATTTACATAATTATAAAAACTCAATAAATACTTATATACATACATACCAATAATATAAATATATACATATATAATACAATATTAGACAGATAGAGAAAGAAAATGCTCTTTAACTCGCTTCTTGAATACGGTGACAGAGGTGCTATCATGTACTTCATGTGGCAGAGAATTCCACAATCTCGCAGCATGCACAGTGAAAGAGTAAGAGAAAAAGTCAGATTGGTGGGGAGGAATAGCCAGCAGCGACTTGACGCGAGGACGGCAAGGCTTGTCTTGTCCGGGAAAAGAGGAATCGTTCACGGAGGTAGGAGGGCGCGAAGGGGTTGTGTAGGACATTGTAAAGAGTAGAGAGAATATGGAGGTTTCTGCGCATGCGTATTGGGAGCCATTTTAATTGTGACCGAAAACTGGAAACATGATCGTAAATTTTGTTCGTTTACGAATATTGTCCGAACATTCGTGCGGTTGATATACAGAGTATTATTGGCTTAAATATTCCTTGTGACGGTTTTCAAAATTTATACAAGAACGTAATGAGTCTGAAAATTTCAATCGATAACTAGACGATCACTCGCTTACGGCCAAATCATAATATTTGAAATGATATTTATTATGTTATTTCTACCTTTTATAGGTAGATACCAACATGTGTATTTATACAGATAAATACCTATTAGGGTGACTGATAAGTTACAACACGTTTCTGAGAAAATGGGTCCCGTTATTTCTTTTGAAATACGAAACGCTAAAAGTATGAAAACGCACCCTGGCATAAGCCGGGATTGACCGCCCGCCATAATTATAATGACGATGAACTATCTTTCAGTTGAGGTTGCACAAATGCACTGATGTAGTTTAGTTAAATCAATTAAAAGGGCCTTAATTCTTATAATTTATTATATTATGTACTTGCGAGAGTTAATGTACAAAAGTATGATTATTGAATCATCATCATCATCTTGGCGTTAATGTCCCGGTGGTGACCTCGCGTACGAGAGTCCGTGGTCCGCCTTGACCATCATCCAGGATTTGGCAAATCAGTATAACAGTGGAGCGACTGCCTTCTGACCTCCGTGACCCTGTTAACAGGAGAACCTGACCAGATTGGATCATGGTAACATATTCAGTCGCCTGAATGTGCGGGTTTCCTCACGATGTTTTCCCTCACCGTAAGAGCATCGGTTAGTATTCAACTAATGCACATAACTCGGAAAAGAGTCATTGGTACATGGCCGGAGCGGGATTCGAACCCGGTACCTCTGGCTTACGAGTCGCATACCCTAACCGCTCGGCCACCGATGCTCCAAGTGTGATTATTGAATAATTTGACCAATACAGTACATTGTTTACGTTTCGGTAATTAGTAGTTTACTCGTGTTCCCAATTCCTGCCGAGAATTGTTGTCACAAACACCTCTGATCTGACACAGTCCATCTGACTGAATACCGCTTGGCGTGCTCTTGGGTCGTTCACATGTTTATCAGTACGCTCTTTCTTTTTTAACTACGAGCCAGTCATTACCTAGCACAATAGGTAGTAGAGTAACAGTACACACCTTTTTACAATTGTATCTACTCGTAGCTTTGTTTTTTTGTTACTACAAAAATGCATTCTCAAAGACAGATCTCAAATAATGCGTCAACTTTAAGTAGGCTTTCTAACGGAGTCAGTGCTAATACATACACACAATATTTAGTCTCAATAGAAAATGAAAATAAATAAAGTATTTATTGATTTATGATTACGTCAATTAATCTCTTTTTAAATGTCAAAAATCTAATGGAAAGCAAAAGTAAAGCTAAACCAGCTCATCCGGTAGGGGATGACGCATGTAGACCGACCAGCGCGTACGAGTGCTTACTCCGGCGAGACACCGGGCACCGATACACGCCACGCGCATAACCGCCTAGGCGAATAATGTGCACAGCGTGCCCGGCCCCAGCCAGCCCGCCGGCGCTCACCCCCGCACGCACCAGCCGTCCTACTTGCGTCGCCCTCTGAGCTCAGAACAAAGACGTAAAAAAAGTCTGTGTAGTCAGTACGCCGCTTCATAGTTAGTAAATGACCATCTGCGTGAGAAAGAAACGGCAAGAAACCTACAGGTACATTTAGAAACTACGAAATACAGAACTATAAAACTTGTTCGTTGTCACATGACGGACTGTAGAAGACTGGGACAGAACTCGGAGGCTCAGATAGAACTAGGATATTTAGGCTGCCTGTACAAAACTAAGTATTTTCTACTATAAACCTACTACCTTCTCTAGCTACCTCGGATACGACGTCGACGGAATTATATAATTGCACCACAAATTTATCACCGGCTCAAACTGGTTCAGATATTTGTCCAAAATTCAGCTCATCAGCTGATCAAACATTCCCGCCGACATGTAAACGAGCTCTACGCATGCAGATCGCATTGTGTGTAATGGCGAGTTGCGTTGGCCTCTCATAGCACTTCAATCTGGAATTGGTATGGAAATTTCCAGTGGATCACGTATTTCCAATGCATTTCGTGTAATGTTTTCGAGAGGACTTTTTATTAAATTAATTTCGGTAATGGATTTATGGATGGATACTGATGTAGATTACAGCCATCATAATTACATCAGGTTGCAAGATGCTTTTAGGTGCACTGGTAAATACTACGTCCACTTTTCTCTTTGATGTGTGAATCATAAATTATTATTCATCATCATCATCACAGCCCGTAACAGTCCACTGCAGGACTTTGGGCCTCTCCCATGAAAGGGGAGGTTATTGCCATAATCTCCACGCTTGGCAGGCGGGTTGGAGATCGCAGTGTTTAAATATAATAATGGAAAATGCTGCTGCCCAATTTCCAGACTACGGAGACTCTTGATTTTTGGCCTCGAAAACATTAGTCGCCTTGTACGACACCCATGAGTGTAAAGGGTTGGTGCTATTCTACTCTGCCGGACACCACACGGCTAAAATTATTATTGATAAAATCTAATCCATAAAAAGAAAAGAAAAAGAGAAATGGCACATGAGTCAATCAACCGACAACCGCATTCAATGATCGCTTTATGTAACAGCCAAACTAAAAAACAAACAAAAGACAATCTAGTAACAAAAAAACAAACGCCTAAAGAAAAACAGCGAACACGAGCTATACAGGTATTCTCCCTCCTTTGGTTCTCTGAGGATGTGCTGACTCTAAACACAATTTTTCAATAACACCGGGCGACCCAGATCTGCGAGCACTCATCGACTCCCAACCCTCGCGCCACTGCATCCTAAATGCAAACACAGAAACTCCACAATCTGGAGTTTATTGCGAGAAGACCCCATTGTCACCAGCCAATATCTGAGACTAGAGAGCGTGTGGGGTCGGGAATCGGTTTCAGAGTTACAGTTCCTATTTTCCTTTAAGTACTTATAGTTATATATAAGCATATTGTTGTGTTTGTCTTCTAGATAGTGAAAACTGTTACTATTTTTTTTATGTTAAGTGGGCTATTCAAGGCTAAACGTCCTAGTATCACTGCGACCATTGCTGATCTATTGTGATGCCTCTAGCTTACAGTTGAGTGCCTACGAAGCTTCTATGAACAGTATTATTCTCATAGAAGTTCTTAACACTGACGTCGTGTGCCTCATCGGGTAGTATTTTGTGTTTACTTTAATAAATTGAAATAAATTAAGAACATTTACACAGTTTAGCACCAATCTAGAACTCACAAGTTTGGTAAGAGCTCTAATAGAGCTGTTTGAGTGTTTGAGTGTATATAAATGCAATGGTTTACGTAGTGCCTTTTGAGGTTTATGTCCGCGCAGTCCAAAATTGCGTATACCTCGGTTTGGAATATGGGGGTGTATTTGTCTAGGTTTATATGTTTCTCCATTTTGTGCTTTCTCTGGAGAGCACAAAATGGAGTTCTTCAAGAAAGGGGTGAAAAGCTTTTTACGCAGTCGGCAGCGAGTAGGCTGCTGCAAACGTCCGTAGGCAACGGTGACTGCTTATCATGTGGTTGGCTGGAAGCTTGTTTTCTACCTGTGGTATGATAAAAAATACGCCTTGTACGCCCACCACCACTATGTACCACAGGCTGGACGTACCTACAGTACCATATATCGTTATTTTAGTAGGTTTAACAAACAGACGTAATAGTAAATTCCTTTTTTATTGTTTACCTTTTTTTGTGGCCAGTAACTTTAGATTTTTAGTCCAAAAATATACGAAATGTGAATATCTTGTCTATATGAATAAAAACCCTAAATGCACTATTAAACATAAGCTTGTTTGCCACATTAGTGGTATAAAAAAATTCCATACACCACAAAAGAAACCGAAGCCTCTATTGGTCTCTATCCCCGAAGCAACCTTATCCTGTTCCCCAGCAGGCCACTTTGTTCCTGAAGGATAGATCGGCGCCGTGCGTGGAATACTAAACGGCGACGAAACGCCGGGCTTTAGGTCTCTGCCTTTTTGTTCGTGGACGTGTTGATTGATTATATTATACGGGCCCCTACGTGGAGAGCGTGTGTGTCCGTGATATTCAATATTGCGGACTGTGACACAATGTGACAGTTGCATTTTCTTCGGCTTCGCACTCGAAGCAATCTTCACGGCTGTTTACTTTGTCGTCGATTAATAATCAGCAACAGCTTATAACGACATCATGTCTGGGATTCCTAGGCATGTTCCATATTTTGACCGCATCGTCATTTGCAAGCAGTTGAGATGGCAGTCAAATGTTTAGTTAGTTTGGCTAAGACTTTAGGTGTAGATATCATCATCATCATCATCATCATATCACCTGGAAGACACCCTCTCCTGGGCATAGTCCTCCCCCAGAGATCTCCACAAAGATCTCCACGTCTTGTGTCTACCACATCCAGCTGGTCATCCATCGGCTACTGTTCTGCGAGCTATGTGCCCTGCCCGTTACCACTTAAGCTTGGTAATCCTTCGGGCTATGTCGGTGACCTTAGTTCATTTGCGGATCTCCTCATTCCTGATCCGATCACGCAATGAGACTCCGAGCATAGCCCTTTCCATCGCCATTTGGGTGACAGTGAGGTGTAGATATGGCGTCACAGTATTGATATGGTACGTTTATGAGCGTCAGGTCCGAGTCACGGAAATGAAGATCCTGCAAAGATTGCGTGCGGAACGCCCACATTCACGGTAGCCTTCATGTCCGTGACATCGCAGATAAGCTCCAAGAGTGTCGCATTCGATGGTACGGCCACGTCTTGCGCAGACCGGCAAATATGTGGGGAACAGATGTCTGGCCATGGCGCCCCCGCCAGGCACAGGAAGGAGAGGCCGGCCCAAGAAACGATGGCTGGACGTCGTTAAGAGTGACATGCATGCCAACGGACTCACTACTAAGGATGCCGAAGACCGAGCACAGTGGACTAAGAATAGCAGGAAGGCGTACCTCGGGCGTAGAGGTACCTGGGTATCTGGGAAACAGACGACATGATCCAATCTGGTCAGGTTTCCCTGTTAAAATGTCACTGAGATACGATGGCATTCGTTAAACTGTATTTTTTCTTAATACCTATACTATACTCTCATTACCTGATCTTCCAAAACCTGCATCATGGACAAGGCGGACCCTGAGTCACAGTATTATCCCTGAACGGGATGGTCAGAGATGTACACAAAATGCTGAATTAATGTGTTCTGTGTAAAATAAATTATAATTTATGTGTACGGAATAGAGGTAATTAGGAAATCTCCTGTTACTTTTAAAATAACAGACTGCAGCGTTAAGGGGTTCTTATAAAATTATTTAATAAGCAGTGCACGGTCAAAGAAAAAATTAGACGCGAGAAATTTCTCAGCACAGCAAAGCGAAGTTAATTTACTATAAAATATTTTCCAGGAGAATTTAATCGCGTGGACAACGATAAACACCTTGTCTGTACAATTTTATCTAACGCTGCCACTTAGGTAATCGAATTTTGTAATATTAGTAAGAATGTTAATCAGAACATTCATCATCATCTTTGCGTTAATATCAGGGTTGTGTTCTCGCGCACGAGGGCCCGGGGTCCGTCTCGACCATGATCTAGGATTTATCGACAATGACCCTGCTACTAGGAGATTCTGACCACATTGGATCATGGTTCTACATTCAGTCACCTGAATGTGCAGGTTTCATCACGATGTTTTCCCTCACTGTAAGAGCATCGGTTAAAATTCAACTAATTGAAAAATACTCATTGGTACATGGCGACAGCGGGTTTCGAACCCAGTACCTCTCGCCTACTTCTGTTAATCAAAACATTGTGCAACATTAAAATATTAGCGAAATTGATCCCGATCAAAATCATAGTTCCGAAGTCGTGCAAAAATCTGAGCTGTTCTTTTCACAAAAATACCAATAATTAATTGGGGCGAACACCAACCGCCTAGCAATGCAAATCAGGCGTCGTGATCCATAATCCGATATCCGTTGAAGTATATCAACAGCGATCCGTTAATTCCCTAGACATCGATTTTGATTTATTACCCCGTGAATTTGGTGGAGGGTGGAAGGGTCGCGGTAATTAGTTACGGCCTAGTGAGGTCAATAATATATTACTTAAGTGGAGTTGGCGCTATGAGGGAAGACCGTCCGGACAGGTAATTTCGTCCTTCATATATAAACATAACTTTCGAAGTTAGGGACATGAGGTTCAGTGTGGTCGCACCGTATAGGTATACCCATATATGCCCATATGGTCGTTTTTGATCTGCCAAAATCGTGCTATTTTGTGAATGTCAATGGACTCACAATATTATATTTACGACGTCTAGTGCCGTTTTTTCAGCGGATAGGAAAATTGATATTTGAAGAAGATGAAAGAAAAAGAGACCGATAACCAGCGTGCTTGCGAGACCGATAAGCAACGCTCGCAGAGTCCAGGAACTGGATGGGTGACCGTTTCGTAGTTTGAGGCTGATCGAACTTCAGTACGGCAACGAGCTCGCCATGGCTATGCCTCCTAATACCAAGCGAAGTTAACCAAGGTCTTCCGATGAGAACCCTGAGACTGGTTTATCAGTTAAAGGAGCCAATTGGCACCCAATGACACCACCGCCGCCATTAAAAACAAAATACGTTTATGTTGGCGTAGATATGGGCGCGAAAAAGGACGTAGATTGGAAGGTGATAGTGAAGAAGTAAATATGAGGATTCACCGCTATTGGAACAAGACAAGACAGTCGCGGAAAGTCGCACGGAAGGGGCCATGGAAAGTGACACAAAGTATAACACTGACGAGCACTTCAAGAGCAGAAGACGAGAAGACCAATAGTGACTAGGCCACATCTCTATTTACCTAGGTCATTATTTGATCTGAGAACATGCTAGACACGAACACACGACAGAAAATTGTAATGCTACAATTACTAAGCACTATGAGTAATAAATTGTTAAAATAAGTTATCAAATTAAAAATATTTTTTCATAATAAGCTTTTATCGCGATGTCTATAATCTACTCATCAAGATCATTCCAAAAAGCCCAAACATGATTGATTTATCTTATTGCGTTCATTAGTTCCTGTAACTACCTTCCAACTCAGTCTCAGAATTTCAGGTCAATCGGATACCAAGAAATGGTCGAAAAATGGTTTGCAATTTTTGATGGACAACTTACATACGAACAGTGCTAGTTAAATGAAAGCTTTTAAAAAAATAGGACTCTCATCAATAAATTTTCGAACACTCGGGCGGTTGGATACCTATGGGCGGTACTTTCTTTCCATTTATTGGATTACATCGTAAAATTGGGTTACTTTGATATGTAGGGGCTACATTGATCACTTACTGTTCTCTGATAAGTGTTAAGGGAAAGATAGCTGATTTACGGTTTTGCCCCTTATCATGTGCTGACATGTGTTTTGTTTGCATGAAAATAACACTTGAATAATAGAGAAAAGTGAGTGATCAATGTAGCCTTAGGACATAAAACTGACTCCATATTACCAGCAAGTACTTTCTTTTCTTTCACTGACCCGCTTGCATTTTCCTCTGCCTTGTATAAAAAAAAGAAATAGAAAGAAATCGTACTAGGTTTACTGACGCTGGGAGAATGCTCATAGGCATGCAAGGTCTCTCTTCTCTCGCCTGAATGAGACTCGAAAGTCGTGCCCTATTCGATCCTACGTCTTTGCCCTTGTATCGCTTATATGAGAAATTGAGAACAAAAGAACATCTATATCATTGTCGAGAGACACGTAAATGACATATCGACTAATAGTAATCTATTTCTTTTGATTTTGATATCGATTGATTGGAGTCGTGATTAATTTCGTGTTCGAACTTGGTTTTATGTGTGATGAAGGTTCTTCTTTTTTTTATTATCAGTAGGCTTGCATTTGACCTCAACTCACCTGATGGAAAGCGACGTTGAGGTCGATGATTCAGCGTGCGTGCCTAGAAGATACCTATTCACTCTTGATTTGAAGACCCCAAGACAATTATAGATAACTGTAATGTAAAATGATCTTCAATCTAAGTTAAAATCACACCAAGAGCCTTGAAAGCGCTCTGTCCTAAAATCAGTCCAGCGATCTTAGCATTACCGCTCAAATAATTTCCCAAAGTGGGATTATCTTTTCCAATTCAAATTCCACTTCAAATCAACTTTGCTGTGACAAAGGGCGCGGTATTAGACACCAATAAAGTCATAATAATAAAAGTTTTACTCGGGCCCAATATTTACGTAAGATTCGGGCTCAGGGGAGCTTGGGGAGAGTTAACAACCGGCAGGTTTAATTAGGGAACGAAGCTAATTCCCAAGTTTTGATGAATGCGATTTCACGGATACAGAGCCACTTGGCCCTATCCACTGCCGAGCATAATTTGGGATTTGATTTAGAGAGCTGTTCGTTGATTGCTGTTAATGCTATAATCAGAATATTAGACTCAATTCCCTCAACAATTTGTAAACTCTTCTGGGTGCAGTCGAATTAGGCGATTTAACGACCAAAATAACTATGACGGTCATAGTGGTTTCAATAGTAAAATGTCTCTTTTCATTATCTCGGAGCTATTAAACTAACTTCTTATTACCTACCTAAATTAGTACTATTACAGCACCATATACCTATTATTTAAAAATATCTACCCTCGCGGGATAATCGGCGTTTGTTCTTTCGTGAATTCATTGAATTGAAATTGATGACGTATTTCCGGCGAGGGACCAAAATGGCGGCTGTCAGATTAAATGCGGTAATTTATCAGTATTTTTTATTTATGCGCCATAATTCTGGATGACTGTTTTAGCGGCCATCGATTTGAATTTAAATAACGCCTGTAAAAAGGGATCGGGCAATGTTTGTTTGGATTGTTTTTGTTATGGTAAATTCTGCTCAGTGAACGGGCAGAGTTATGAAACAAACTTGTGTAGTCATTTCTACGAAGTTCTCCATGAGATATTGGGATGATATTGATCTTGGGTAAAAGCCTACCGCTAGTGGCACCTACCTACTGCTTAGTGGGACCAAATTATGATCATGGGTTGTTCTAATATTTTCATGTCAGAGCGCTTGTACTACATCCCATCCGAATCCTATTATACCTATCAAGTTCTATTTGGCGTTCTTATGGCGGTGCTTTCTACTTACGAAATACAGTACTTACCTATCTACTATCAACATTATTAGAGTTCGCTTCTTGCCACCTGACAACTTAAACTTGACAGAGTACAGAAAACCCGGACAAAACTAGTAGGAAAGTACCGGACGTACCGAATTCGAAAACTTTTAATCGGAGCTTAAGTAGTGCGAGTGAAAATATTACGTTTGTAAATCCAGTACAGTTTATAGTATGTACCTAGCTACTAGTCAATCATAATAAAAATCATCGAGGCGTTAATGTCGCGGTTGTGCTCTCGCGTGCAAGGTCCCGGGGTCCGTCTTCATCAGGTAATTGCAGTGGACCCTGCTATCAGCTCTCCAACCCGCCTGCCAAGCGTGGAGATTATGGCAATAACCTCCCCTTTCGTGGGAGAGGCCCAAAGTCCTGCAGTGGACTGTTACGGGCTGTGATGATGTGATGATGTGACACATTTAGTCGCTTGAATGTGTAACCATTGAAGAACATCGGTTAGTGATCAACTAATGTACATAACAGAGAAAAGAGTCATTGGTACATGGCCGCAGTGGGATTCGAACCCGGGACTTTTCGACTACGAGTCGGACCCCTTAACCACTAGTCCACCGACGCTCCTGACGATATAAGTAGTCAAATACGTGGATAAAATGCTTTATGTCTATTAACTAACTTCGAGTAGGTGTTAAACATAACTAAAAATAATCCCAAACGAAAATTCTGGCGTAAAGCAATTATTTTATTTGCACATAAAAGCCCTCCTCACCTATCTTTACTATAGGAACAGGAGCTTTTATAGCATAGTGTCTAATAAAAACTACCTTTCGGGTAAGTAGTCATAAATGAACACCTGAATCTATCACATCTTACCTATTGGATAAGGCGAGATTAAAGCGCCGTGTACACAAAGGCGACAGAAAACCGACATGGACAGGCACGAATGCTTATAAACTTTTTACTGAGGTGTCGAGGAATGTAGAGGGCATCTTCAGTAATATGTTTTCGTTTGTCGACTGTGATTAATTGTCATTTCGAATATGTTACATGACTGCACTAGATAAGAACACAACCTACATTTCTAAAGCAAGGTCAACAGGAGAAGATAAATATTGTATTATAGATGGTTTACCGCGTGTTGTCCCTCAAGACCGATACTCCCTTGCCAATTCCTTTGGCAAGGTATGTAAAATACAGTGCCAGAAACTTTACTGACCCGGTGCCCAAAATTGTAATTGTGGAAAAATAGCAGCAGCTCATTTTGGTATGTATTTGAACAGACTTCTCAACGCCAAAAACAGCGCCTCCCGTCACCGGATCAAATAAGTTTGTGACACTCTATCAGCTATGCCAGAGGTATTTTGTGAGGTTTTTTGTGAATAAACAGTAAACAAAGTTTCGCTATCCGTCATTACTTATAACCAAGGCCAAAACTGGACTTGCAATGGAACTGGAATGGACAATGCATTTGAAATGACTGTCAATGCCAACAACAGCGACGCCGTCACTAGGTCAGATAAGTTGGTGGTGTATACGGATAATCTCTTTACCATCCGTGGAGTACAGAGATAATCTTTCTACTGTCCATGTCATGTCCATGTCCCGTCTATATGTGCTACCCCTAAGGCTTCGTGCGAAGCGTTCGCGTGGAGCCGATCGCGTGTCTGAAACTCATTGCTCTGACGGCCGTAATTAGGATACCCGTCATTTCATTTGGATTTCTGCCACAACACTTAATGCGCCCCTTCAGGTTGATTGCGATTCTGCGGTTCGGGTAGCGGGTGTGGAAGGTGTTTGTGGCGGTTTTAGTTGGTCCTAAATTAAAAGCGTTTTGGGCATAAGTTGGTAGGTACTTATCGTATCTTAAATATGTGTCGTAAATTTGGGCAGACTCTAGCAGAAGAGAGAGATCCATCAGAAGGTATTTTTGGGATAGTAGGTTGAAATAAGGATCAGTCGAACAGATTAACAGTGTTTTGAGGTATTAAAGCACTATTACAATAAAAATAGCAAACAATGAAAGAATAGGATGAATTCAGGATAATTTCAGTATCAGATAATAATGTGGGACTACCGAACCCGTGGGTCACTGGAAGACCCGCCACCGCCCATGGCCTCCAGCTAGGCTGAAGCCCAAGGTGCGCCAGGTAATCTTTTCACGTGCGCCCTTGTACAAAATGTTATTTGGTAGTTATTATGACGTCTTCACAGTATTTCAAGCTATCCGCAAGGTGGCGCTTCGATTGACGTTGCGTTTCTTAGTCAAAATGATGTGTAGGCTCATGACCGTCATGACCGACGACATATGTATGTTACATGGTCAATTGTTAAACGAAGTTGTCGCAATGTAAACTTGTGCCTGCTAAAATCTATTTAAATTAACCTAGAAGCAATTTATTTACTTGAATAATCATTAGTCTGTCCCAAAATAAACCAGTATGACCTAGAATCAGAGTTTGCTTAGGATCAATGACTTTATATATATAATAGTGATGATCGTCTAACGTATAAATACATCCACACATCTCATAACAGTCCACTGCAGGACTTCCTGACAAAAGGGGACATTATTGCCATCATCTTCACGCTTGACAGGCAAGTTGGAGATCGCATATTGTATAAATACATAGCTCAAGGGAATTCGAAATAGGTTGTTTTCAGAGCAAAATGTCTGTTAGAGCTTGCTTTTGCGCACTTGCAAACTTATCTTTATTAAAACAAACCTGGTGGTTGGGTTACCACTGCACCAGTATGCACTGCGAAAAATTAAAACTGTCTTTTTTCGAATTAACGGGGATGTAGGGGCAAACGGCGCCACATAAAGAACTCAGTCGGCCGGCATATTTGAAAAATGGTCGAATCAGTACCGGCCTGGTAATAAGGCCCCAGAGGCGTGCCCGTTGCAAGATTACTCTTATCTTGTTTTGACACTCAATTGTGGGTTAAAATATTCGGTATTTTTGCCATTATTACTGGTAATTTACAATATGGCAGTTGTAGCAAAACAGTGTAGAATAAATAAATCAAAATTATGTTCAATGCCTCAGATATAATTCTAACTATAGAAGGTAATTTGGGATTCTGTATGACATAAAGCTTATTTTATAATTTTCTCCCATCGCAACCACAGGCATTTCATCTTAGTGCGCATAGTGACAATGACAACATAACTGCCGTTCTGCACTTTTGTTGCTTACACCTGAATGCACGAATCGAAGATGTTACGGGCAACAGTTATCGTTTACCATCAGGTAAGCTCTTTGCACGTTTGTTACTAGTAGTATTAGAAATAATCTAAAATGAGGGAACAGTTATAACACGCGTCTGAGCGTCTAACGTCCAAATAATGAAATATCTACCGTGTTATAAATAATGCACTAAACTATGCGGTAAATGGGTGGCCACACTATCATTTGATATTTGAGAGGAACCAGAGACTCGCTAAATCCCTTTGATGTGCCCAAGTTACCGGCTTCCGAGCTATCGCCTAACGTCCAATGACATTTATAATGCCACTAGCAAATTAGCACGCTAAAACCCGGCTAAAAAATATTTGCGTACTATATCAAGTAAAGAAAAAAATTAATTAGAAAATTATATAAAAAATGCTTCTACAATTCACACAGCGTCATCTAGCCTCAAAGTAAGGAAATATTGTCTAATGTAAATAACGCACTAAATAATGACATTACACGCAGGTGAAGCTCTAGCATTATGACTTCTCCCTAAACTGCCATTACGTGGACCCTCTAGTGGTGTCCACGCAAAGATTCAAAAGAACGTTTCTCGCTCGTACGATTCGAATGTGGAATGAGCTCCCAGCCACAGTGTTTCCTTTGGACTATGGCATGGGATCGTTCAAGAGGCATATTAAAGGTTTCCTTAGAGGCGGGCAACGCATTGGTAGCACCCCTGGTGATGCTGATGTCCATAGGCGGCGGTGACCACTATCCATCAGGTGGCCCGCATGCCTGTTTGTCTGCCGGATAACATAAAAAAAAAAAGTTGTGTACAGTGCCGCAAACATATCTGACCCAGTCACGGCGTCGCTGTTGTTGGCATTGACATGTAATTTCAAAATGAAGTGCCGCCTTCTTTCACAGTTACAGTTTGGTCACCGGGTTAGATACGTTTGTGGGACTGAAGGTATGTACGTGCTGGGTCCGCGTCACAACGTAGAATCTGAAAAATGAAATAAAGGAAAAAAGAAACGAAAATAGATACAAACAAATAAAAAAAAGAGCAAAATTACTGACCAAGACCTCTATGGAATGACAGAGGAAATTTGAGTAACCTGTCAAACTGTCTCGGCTACTATTTTCGTTAGTCGCGGCAGTAAGACAAAAAAAAGCATATGCGCTACATTCAGCTAGTCATACAGTAGCGACTGAGCCTGTTATCCCTCTCTAGTACTTCTTGTTCGAGTGTTGTGACTATTGTTCATGTTCTTGAGCTGGGTGACTTCTCATTGAACACCACCGTTAATATATTGTGTTTATTGTTAGGGTGTACCTGCGTTAATGTACCTAATATATAAAACCGGTTGTGCTCTCGCGCTCGAGGGCCCGGTATCTGCCTTGACCATGATCCAGAATTTAGCAGATCATATAATTACAGTGGAGCAACTGCCATCTGACCTTCGTGACCTAATCTCACCTAATCACCTAATCTGTACCTAATCTCAGTAAAATGAACTTTTTGCCAATATAAAGCATAGTTGATTAAAATATATACAAGTCCGAATGTTTAAAAACACGTCAGTTCGAATACCATGCTACACGAACTTCAAAATTTTTACACCGAAATCTTGTTTTATTATTCACGGAACAAACGAATTTGGTCGTTTAAAACATTAAAAATGCAAGCCGCGTCGACCGTGCGTGTTTCAATTAAATTGGGCAGTGGTATTAATGCTATACAAAATGCTTTATTTTGCACATAAATACGTATTTCAGATTCCACCTTCAGTTTAATCTACGCGTTATGCATAACTACTTTTTTGTTCAATTCAAAAATCAAATAGATAGGCGCCACGACAATGGCATACGTACCATACCATACCATACCATACCTACCTGCCATAGAATGATTTATGAAACCTTGATACAATATCAAATATAAATATTTTATGCGCGATAACAAAATATTCTCATTTTAGTGTAGGTAATACAAGATGGTGATGGAGAGTGTACATAATACTTATTTCTCGTAGATTGCTGTTTTCGGATTTTTTAATTTTTACGTTCGCTTTATATGGATACAACCAGCTGCAGAGTGAATAGACCCCCCTAGCATACCTACATGAAATGTACGGTAGAGGGGTCGGTTTTCTTGCACCTACTGCATACAAATCTCATAATTTAATACAAACAAAAAAGGACATAACATAATTAAAAAAATGTATAAAATCATGCAATGTGAAAGAAAAGGTACCCTTTTACAAACACCCCGACCTCCTCAAAAACTAATGGCACAATTTAGCCCCTCCATTACATTGTACCAAGATGAATAAAATACCTTTTTGTACGTATTCCTTTAACTCCGCGTGTAGGTATGTGATTCATTATGAAAATTGGGCAATGTTGGGGTGACGATTAAATTTGCGAGTTCCGTAGCTCGTTATAAAATACAGTAACTTCAATTTGTGTTTCAATTAAACTAACTAGTGAAAACTGGGCCCCGCTTTCAGCAGATTCGAAAGCCGACCGAAATATGGCGCATACCTACCTACATTAAAACAAAAATAATCATATACAGTTCTCCGACCTCGTACGTAAGTATATTTAAAGTGGAAATTATATCCTTATTATAGTTGATGTAGCGCGTTCGACGTGTTCTTCAAGAAAGAAATGAAAAGGTTTTTAGATTATCAATAACGGGCTGCTTGCTTCCCATTATGCTAGTTTTTATTATGTACGGTACGGTAGGCAATCAGGAAAGCGGACCACCTGATGGAAAGTGGTCACCGCTGCCTGTAGACATTAGATACACCATTGGTATTGCCAATGCGTTGCCCATCTCTTTAACACGTGCTAAGCACGAACTCGAAATATTTTTTTAGGTCAGTGGTGCTTAAGCATGTGTAAGCAAGCTGGCCCTACAAAGTAACACAGCCAGACATGTGGTGTTTATTACGATGTTCCCTGCAGTTGCACCGCAATTCAGACTTCTTTCCATTCAAACGATGAATTTTAAAAGGCGATTTAAAAATATACATTACGACATATATTTAAAATTATTGTACTTACTTCGCAGGCTCAGCGACCCGAAGCTGATTTTGGCCCCCGATGCAAAGATTTGCCATTGGGCCCTATCTTGCATGTACCCGGTGGGACGCCAAGGTAGGTATCGATGGACGGACTGGACGGACGAAGTCCAGAAAAACCTGCACGAACTCCTTATACAATTTGTATAAGGAATTTTTCAAAAACATAAAAAGAAGGTTACTTTTAAATGATAATTCAAATAAATACCAAACTAAATTAAAATAGATAGATAAAGAACAGTTTATTAAAACTTGGGTTATTTACTATTAGCTGTTTAATTAAAATCTGCTGCAGGATGAGTAATTAAAAATTAACACAAGCAATTGAAAAGAAAAGCATTTTTTCATTAGCATTTTTCCCAAAGATGAATTTCCCAGCTCTAAAAAACCTCAGCTATAAAATCAGGTAGAGGCTCCTTCTCGAAATAGTTATTTGAAGAATACATCTATCTAGAACAAACGGTCCAGTTACGTAGATCCAACTTCGATAAAGAGGTCGAATCCAGCTAGGCTGGCGCAAATCTTCTCGTCCAAAATATCATTGTGTCTCAAGACTAATGTCTTTGACCAGTATTTAGTACAGAATCAGTAATGACAGAAATTAAAATCACCGTAAGATTGCCAAAACCGCCAATTTGTAATCTCATCATCATCTGGGCGTCCTCCTTCTTCCTACTCTTCCTGGCCAACTTCGCTCGCTCTTCGGCATCCTTGGTGGTGAGCTTGTTGGCACGCATGTCATTCTTGAAGACGTACGTTTATAATATAACCTAGTCACATACGTTAGATGTGTAGATTGTGAACTACAACAAAATTACTAAATCATTTGGATACAACTAAACGCATAAACATAAATTCGATTGGTTAGATTTGTGTTGTGACAATATGAGGAGGAGCTCAAGCAGGGCTCCGGCACTCGGCCTAGTCCCGAATTGGCTTTGAATGTAACGGTTTACAATTTTTTGACAGTTGGTAATCTGACATACCTACTCTAAATACGTTACATTGTAAACTGGCGGTTTTCGCACTCTGACGGTGACATATAGGTACATTTCCAATGAATTGTATTATAATGACGGATTAAATATATTTTCGGAAACATAATGTCCACAATTGAACAAAGCCGACCATTATAATACGCATAATTAAAATTTAAACCTTTTGAAATAAGTACCCCTAAAACACTCGGAGCTTCTGTTGGCAATAACTCAAGGCGAGATTCCTTTTGCGGGGAACAGGGGTGGAAGGGATGAGGGTAAATTCTGTGTCAGTAGATTCTTATGATTGAACGGAATACGCGTGTATGTGTTTCTATGAGTAACTAAAAAAGTCCATGGAAGTCAGTATTGGAGTTTGAATTTGATAGCGGGGTATACCATACCGTTCGAATTCTCCGACTGGTGAAGGACCTCCACCTTATAGAGTACTGCAGCCGAATTAGTATAGTATTGTGTTCCTACCGGTGAGTAAGATCGCCAGTGCTCAGGTGTGGGGATTTTGGTAACTGTGGCTTTGGCATAGAAGATATGTGTCATATGTCTTTTTACAGCTAGAGCAACGAGTCCCGGGGGTTTTGGACAACGCAATGGAGATACCTTTGGTGTTGCTCATGTCCCGCGGTCACCACTTTCCTTCAGGTGGTCCTCTTTTCTGTTTGGCTACCGTGTGGCGTAAATGCCTTCAATGGCTAGTCTTTTGTCTCTCTATCTATCAAGAAGTTATTTTATTTTGGAGAGACTATATATATATATCACTCAAAACTTGTGCCCCCTACCATACACCACTTTGCGTTATCGCTATGAATACCAAACTGGCATGCCAAGTGTCTGGCCTGTGATCCTGGTACACATCTAGACAGCCAGTTTAAACAGTACTTTGGTAGTCCGTTATTTTTAAGAAGTAGCAAATGAAGGTATCTACCAAAATACTTTTTGTTTGCCTCGCATAATATCTCATCGTAACATAACAGCTAAGTAGATAAGTTTATCAGAAAACATCTAAGAATAAGCCGGAATCCCATCGGTCTTTCAAAGTCTAACGAACACTTTTTGCTATCGTATCGACGAATTCCTCTAAAACTTTTCCAGAGTACCAGGCAACAAGAAAACCCAGACCGAAACTCGACGTGTTTCCCGTACGTATCCGGGCTGCTTGCCTCTAGCAAAAACTAACCGCAAGTTTTAATTTAAAACTTTCCAAGTATGGGATTTTGTAAGGTGTTGCGTGGTAGTATAATAATCCAAGACTTACGTTTGAAAAGAAATTATGTCATGATATTTGTGTTGTATGACAACCCTTCACGGATGTCAAAGGCAGTCATACTTAGGTATATTAAGAAACGTTAGTATGAGGTCTCACACGCGCGGTCGCACAAGGTTCCAACCCACAATACTTGATTGGTAATCTGCACTACATACACAAGCTAAAGTAGCGAGCTGTACTGAACGCAGTGAGTTCACTTAGCAAAGAGCCGCTGACAAGCTTTTTGAGAACGTATAGTAACGCTTCTGTACTTAAGTCATCGTCATCATCATATCGGCTGGAAGACGCTCACTGTTAGGTATAGGCCTCCTCCAGAGATCTCCACAAAGGCCGGTCTTGTGTGGTCTTCCGCATCTTTACCAGGTCATTTTATGGCTAGCCGGAGATTTCTACAGATTCAAATAGACTAACCAATCACTATAGGATGGTAACAATTGTTAATAATATAAAGGAAATATTAAGTACTTTGTTGATAAAATTACAACAATACAACCCATTCAAGAGTGTGTCTATACAAAAGTTTTGAAACATTGTGATGCATGAAGGTCTTGGATTTTGTGGCTTTGTGGGTGGGCGCAAAAAGCGGTGCCTTAGGTATGTCTCGTCGGAAAACTGATACTGTAATAAATTATAATATTATTTCTACTCCAAGAGTGATAGTGTTACTCGACGTCATTAATATAAGAAAATAGGATACGAAATAGCAGAAAAAAGCTTACCGTTAATGTAAGACTGAAATGGCAGTGAGAAAACTACATCCTGCAGAGATGGATTACAATCACAGGTAGATAATTGTGTTTTTTGACTGTTTCTACTGTATTGCTCTTTCCATACACACTGTAAATATAATCTACATTTACTTACCAGTTGTTACCATAATCTTGTATCCGCTAGAATTGGAGAAGGGGCAAATGAGCTCTTTTGAAAGTCATAATTATGGAGTTTTCAACTCGGCTGCATAAAAACCGTTCCCGAGGCTGTTTCCAATACAGCGGCTTCCCGGGTTGAAATAGCCGAGTCCAGCAAAAACATAGCCCGTCGCAAGTTTTTAATTTAACTTTCAGCACAGATTTGTACAACTTCAATGGTCGCATCGCTTTTTACGAGGTTTTTTTCAAAAGTAATTTAGGAGTCGCTGGTGCCTAATAAGTTAGATATTTGTTTTAGCCACCGTTTTTACTGGTGGATAAACGTTCTGTTTTATAGGTGTTGAATTGGATATTTTTACGTTGAAATGTGTCACGGCTGTAATTACATTCAAATGGTTACCTTATTGTGATGGGCGATGCCATTCATCCAGACAGTTCAGGCGGGCAGAATACAGAATGAAGGTATACCCATATTGGTGAATAATATTACTTAAAGTCTTGATTATTTTATTACAAACGGGCACCAGCCAGCTTACAATTAGCCGTACAATTTAAGGTTCCTGGACATTCCGGGTTTCAAGTAATTTAGACCTAATAATGAGATGTAATATCTGAACATTTTGGGACAACCTTTAAAGAACCTCCTTTGTAAAATAGACTGGATGAAATCGGACTACGTGTTAATGAATTATAAGTAAGTGCACATTTTGACTTCCATCACCTCTCCCAAAGGAATCGTGATTAATTTGGGGATAAAAAGTATCCAATATCTTAGAGAGTTCCGTCTAGGTTAGTATCTAGTGTGTCTGTTAGTCTTGGCATAAATATCCTGGTTGTGCTCTTGTGGAGTGGAGACTATGGCAATGCACTTCATTAATATGGAAAAAGTCATGTCCAGCAGTGGACATTTATAGGCTGTTAATGTGATGTGAATGAAAACTCAGATTATTGTCAAAAAATACTATTTTAACCGATGTAAGAGTCCATTGGACTATTTTCGATGCCATGCAAATATGTATGTACCTACTCCTATTCTAACACATGTCCAGATAATCTCATTGCCTTCGATAGTCCCAAATTCGCTGCCGATTAATTTAATTTGGCCCGAAAATGGTCGAAAATGCACGAATAATGGGCCGAAGTGGCAGCGAACCTGTCCACTCATAAAGGGCATTTTACGAGCCATTCTCAGCCACAAATGGCCGATTTACAGGGCGCAATGTGTTTTCAGAATGACGCTTGCTCGGTTGGCACGGATTAAACATAAATATTGTTCTCATAACGTTTACGTTTTAGGTAATTAGCTGAGCTAGCATATAGATACACGGCCACGTCGTTTAACTGGCGCAGATTTTAGTTTGTTTGTGTTTTTTTAAATCCTAATGAATGAAAATCTAAGTACACAGGCCGTCTGGTGCGGCAGAGTATAATAGCACCAACCCCTTACACTCCTGTGTGTCGTACAAGGCGACTACTGTTTTTGAGGCAAAAGGTCTAGAGTCTCCATAGGCTAGAAAATGGGCAGCAGCATTTTCCGTTGTTATATTTATAACACTGCGATCTCCAACCCGCCTGCCCACGTGGAGGTTATGGCAATAACCTCTCCTTTCGTGAGAGAGACCCTACGTCCTGCAGTGGAATGTTACGGGCTGTGATGAGGATGATGACGTAGACAGACAGGGTAAAATTCATGTAGGTATCAATAATAAATATTAAAATATGTGTTACCGCAGTGCTACAACGATTACAATTTACCCGATAATTAGGTAATATCGATTGTGTAAATTGCAAACCCAATCATGCATAAACAATTAATTGGTGTATAACAAGCGATTACTGTGTGGCTGTGATTAGAGGAACATTTACGCGGATATCAAAGGATTGAATATCGCCATGTTTGACAATCGAAGCTTGCTACTTGATATGAGTAATTAGGCAAACATTTGTATTAGAACCGGGTTTCGCCTCAGGCTTCGGCAGCCCAGTGTGTTTTCGCTTCGGTAAACTGTTACCGGGAGAAAAAGTATTATAAACCTATTTTATTTACTACACTCATAGCTTAATGTTCCAATTATATACCTACTGAAAAACAGTCGTTAGGTGAACCTTTCACACATGATGAACACGACAGTCCATATAATTAAAATAAGTATTTTATGACACAGCATTTTCCAGTATTCATATTACAGTGTCATAAAATAGCCGTGTGGTATCCGGCAGAGTAGAATAGCACCAACCCCTTACACTCGTGGGTGTCGTACAAGTACTAGAGTCTCTATAGACTAGAAAATGGGCAGCAGCGTTTTCCATTGTTATATTTATAACACTACGATCTCCAACCCACCTGCCGAGCGTGGAGATTAAGGCATTAACCTCCCCTTTCGTGGGAGTGGCCCTAAGTTCTGCAGTGGACTGACATGGGCTGTGATGATAATAATAAAATATCTTTTTAATAATATGAAACATTTTATATTCTGATTTCTGGTCGGGCGCGGTGAATGGGCTGAATACAGAACTGCACAGTATGGATTTATTTTCCCGCTAAACAAAATATTTTCTTCTAATTGTTGTACTTTGTATTTTTGAATGTTTTGTCTGAAGCAAATATATAGATAAACGTGAAAGAGGTGAAGTGAATATCACGCCGTATGATATCTTCAACGCGGCAACAGAATGGATTCGCAGCTTACTTCCAGCAAAATTGAGAAAATTGTATGTACGACACTGTATATAAGTAAGAATTAAAACACTTGTGTCAATCTATTATCATACTCGGCTTATGACGGCTTCGTATGATAAACAAACGCTGGTGTTTTAATTCCCCCTTTTATGTGCGAGTTGCATAAACTACTATTATCATAATGCGTTTAAAAACGCTAATGTACCTGTATTCCTTTTACCTCCAGGACTAACAGGACTTTCAACTTTAAGATCCCTCGAAACATATTTGGCTGTCCGTAATATTTTAATCAGAATGAACCAGTCTGCTGCAAGTAATGATGATATATATGATATAATCCTTTTCTTTTTCTCGATGCATGCTCTCCATGACAGGACTGCATTGGTTGTGATCTCGCGCGCGAGGGCTGGGACCCGTCTGGACCATGATCCCGAAATTGGCAGATAAGGTAATTACAGTGGAGCGATTGCCATCTGACCTCCGTGACCCTGTTAACAGGGGAACCCGACCAGATACGATCATAGTTACACATTCAGTCGCCAGAATGTGCAGGTTTCATCACGATATTTTCCTTCACCGTTAGAGCATCGGTTAGCTCATATCCACATTTTGCCGATATATTAGCAACACTGAGGCTGCGGAGTAAAAATTTATTTATTATTCCACATAAGAGTTTACTTTTCATAAGTCGGCTTTTCTCTCTGGCTTCACTGCAGTCCTCCGGTTGTGATATAACAAACAATCAGAAGTACACTGTATATACTTACGTATCTACTGTATGCCAATATGATAATAATACAAACAGCCGCCAGAACTTGTGCTAAGTAACTAAAAGTTTAATTCACCATCATCAGTAATCATTATTTCAGTCGAAAGACGCCCACTGCTGGGCATAGGCCTCTGCCAGAGATCTCCACAAAGGCCGGTCCTGTGCCTTCCTACAGCTGGTACCTGCGATCTTTATCAGGTCGTCGCTCCACCTCGTGGGCCTACCCACGCTGCGTCTTCCAGTAGGTTGTCGCCACTTTACTGCCCCATCGGCTAGTTTAATTAGCGATACATATAAAACAGAGAAGATTTTATATATTTTCATATTAGGTCTTTACCTATGAAATTGCCGTTCTGCAATACTGGCCATTTCAAATCAAAATATTTTTTGTTTGGCTAATAATTCTAATTTCAAATTTATTTTATTTTAAAAACATGGAATTCTTTTTCCAAAAGTAGTCATTTGTTTATTGATTAGTGTAACATTTTCATCGCATTTCAATCTTTTTCGTCATCATGGGTACGTTAAAAATTCGAGTAATTATGGAATATGAATACCGTCGTGGCAGCAACGCGGCACAAGCGGCACGCAACATCAACGACGTTTACGGAGCTAACACTACAAACCAACGCATTACCTGTTATTGGTTTGCTCGCTTCCGTTCTGGAAATTTCGACCTGAAAAATGAACCTCGCGGTCGTCCGAAGACTTTGGTCGACAATGACGAATTAAAGGCGATTGTAGAAGCCGATGATACACAATCTACGGCTGAATTAGCAGCAGCTTTCGACGTTAGCGTCAAAACAATATTGGTCCATTTGCGTCAAATTGGCAAGGTAAAAAGCGCCAGCGCGAAGTACGCGTCGAGACGTGCCTTGCACTGCTCAACAGAATGCTCAAATGAAGGAATTTTGAACCGCATTGTTACTTGCGATAAAAATGGATACTGTTTGATAACCGCAAGCGCTCAGCAAGTTGGTTGGATCCTGGTTCAGCACCTAAACAATGCCCTAAACGAAAACTTACCCCTAGAAAAGTGATGGTCACTGTTTGGTGGTCTAGCGCCGGTGTGATTCATCACAGCTTCTTACCCAACGGGGTAAGCTTTACTGCAGATGTGCACTGTGAAGAACTGAACACAATGATGCAGAAGCTGGCACATCTCCAACCAGCATTAGTCAATCGCTCGTCTCCGCTGCTCCTGCACGACAACGCGCGACCTCATACTGCACAGCAGACGGTCTCCAAGTTGCAAGAACTGGGGTTGGAAGCTCTCCGTCATCCGCCCTACTCACCAGACCTTGAGCCTACAGACTACTACTTTTTCCAGAATTTGGATAACTTCTTGGCGGGAAAAAAATTCAATACCCGAGAGGCAGTACAAAATGCCTTTGAAGAATTTGTTGCCTCCCGTCCAGCTGATTTCTTTAAGAAGGGCATCAATAAACTGCCACTGCGTTGGCAAAGATGCATTGACTGCATGGGTGATTACTTCGATTAATACAAATACAAAATACATGAAAAAAAATCGTTTAAATTTTTTCATACAAAACGGCAATTTCATAGGTAAAGACCTATTATATATTATTCTTCTGCACTCCTCTCCCCCTATTAGACTTTTAAATATATACTCATAGCTTTCTATATGTAGGTATACCTGTTTACGTACAGCAATAATGACTTTACTGCAAATTTACAGCTTTTGTGTCAGACAATTCAGTGCTTTCCTGTGATGCCTATCCGATATTGTTGAATTTTGTATTCGAACACGAATATTTTGCATTAAAGCAGAAATGTGTCAATAAATCATATTGCGTTTAACCTTGTGCGCTTATTACAGTGTTTTTCGCTTCTGAATTTAGGATACTGAATTTTGTTAAATGTAATAAGCGCACTAGGAAGATTTTATTATTCACCCTGACTTTATAAAGTTTGGCGAAATAAAAGATCACGACTCCGACATATATAATTTGTATTAAATCAACAATAATCTTAAGTCTTTACATTTTTTGGTATAATTATCAGCTCATTTAGGTACAATTTAACTAGTTACATTAAATTCACAATTCTCTTGTCTTACTCAAGGAAATGGTACATCTATTTTAGTAGTTTTATTCTAGAGTTTTAATTTATACAATTTCTTGTGACTATTTTGCGTTGTTATAATCTATGTGGTGCTTGCCCAGACCAGGAGGTGGATGAGGACGAGCAGTTGGCACGCGTGGAGCTTGGCAGCAGAGCCTGGCGAAGTAACTGTGGACAAAGAAATAGGTTATTCAGATAAATAATAATATACATTGTAAAGATTTGCCGCGTGTGCCTACACACCTGCATCTAATTCGGTACATCCGTTTACGGTACATCCGTTTACAAAGCAACAGATACACACGTCAAACTATTACGACCCTCTTTTTCGTCGGTGGTTAAAAACCGTGGTAACAAACCCGATAATACGTATTTATTATTTATGATGTTGTAGACGGCCTCAGTAATGGTTTTAAGGAAAACCATTTTATGTAAAAAGATAACATGATAATTGTCTCTATTACTGTCCGGACGTGTTCATTATAGGTTGTAGTTTTTTATGTTTATTAGAATCCTTTTGGCGAGGCAGGTCATTTTCTTGAAAAGTCAATTTAGAAGAACGTCGTGTTCGTTCCAAGTCATTTTCTAAGTAGGTCAATATCGAAGGACGTCAACTTCTGGTTTACTCACTTTTTTATATAGTGACAGCTTTTTCAAATACTTCTTCTAAGCCGATAATTTTGATACTATGCATACATACTGAATTCCTAGAATGTATTGTGAAGTCATGTTTGCCCTTCCTCCGCTAAACATTCGGTTATGCAGTGTTTCCGCAAGACCGACATTGAACTTTAGGGTAAATAACAGTATAATGTATGTGTTTTTCTGGGCTATAATTTACTACATAGCAAAGTTTCATAAATATCCGTCGAGCAGGTTTTTGTCAAAGTGTAACAAACATTCATGCATCAAAACTTTCGATATTTATTATTTTAGTAAGTAGGGATTTAATTTCAATTACAACATCTCGTTCAAAATATTAAAACAAATCATTACATATTATAAAACAAAGTCCCATGCCGCGGGTGTACTGTTCACGATAAACGAAAGTTTTCGGGGTAGACTGGTAGATAAAGCTACAAAGCTTTAAGTCCACCTTTGTGCATAAAGTATTAAATAAATAAATAAACTCAAAAACTTCGGATCGGATTTTCATGCAGCTTTCACAAACAGACAGAGTGATTCATAAGTAAAGTTTAGGTGTTGTTGATAAGGTTACTACCCTTGCGAAACCGGGGCTGGTCGCAAGTTCAGTATATGAACAAGAACGCAAATGAGGAAAGCCAAAGACAATGTCGCTCGCCCAACATAATCCAGTTTGTCTCAACATTCGTTATCCGTCTGAGTTCAAGGGAACAATTTGTCTTCAAACGCCTGTTAGTTACTCCTTTAGTTATCTCTTAATGAAGTACCGTAGAGCAATAACTAGTTGTACAAATTCGCTCCTATTGTTCCCATAAGGGTGCCAAATATAATAGAGAGCGACGGAGAGTGCAAAGTCATTGAGAAGTTGAAGTTTTTAGGGCGAGGAAGTTGTGTCCATTATTGGGTTTTCGTCGAATTCTAAAGGTTCCATATTCTATGTTTTGATTCCTGTTTACCACTTA
Source organism: Blastobasis adustella (assembly GCA_907269095.1). NCBI lineage: Eukaryota > Metazoa > Arthropoda > Insecta > Lepidoptera > Blastobasidae > Blastobasis > Blastobasis adustella. Next base: position 9,960,362 of record OU026117.1, on the reverse strand, counting down.
ACGAATTCTGCCAATCCTGGAGAGTGCCAAATTGGAGTAAATACCGACAAGGTCAGTACGCATACATCTGTTTGATGTAACCGTCCACAGATCTGCATTTCGTTACAAACCCACACAAATATAAGGATTTTTATAACCACTCCAAAAAGTGCGATGCAAAAGTGGTTTTGCATTTTCTTATTCAAAATTTCTATCAGGTAGTCCACCTGCTTGTTCATCATCGTCATCATAACCCTTATTGTTGGCTCTCTCTCCGCCGTTATTACTATCCAGCTACAGTTAATTAGGATATGAACTATGTACATTCACCGAATAATCACAGTTAATAGTGTCTTTGTGAGCATCCTCTGTGCCCCTTTGAAAGCCTTCAGTAATTCAATTAGGCTCGGATGCGAAGCTCGTCGTATGCGGAGAGTGTCACGCATGAAAAACGTTATGGCTGCTATCCTTTATATGTGTAGCTGCTTTTATATTTGGCTAAAGTAATAACGCTGCACATGTAAAAACTTACATTTGAAGGAAGAAATATTTTATTAGTGTATTTATTCATAACTTTAAGCGAGATTTCACCACTGCCACCAAGAAGTAGTCCAGTATCACGTATAGAACTGCTCAATGTCTGCGAGACTTAAAAATAGATCCCAGCGAGTCGGAATAGGTTATAGTGTACGGTCGAACAAGTAAAAGGCTACACGGGCTCTATACCAAAACTCGTAATTTTTCGTTGATCCCCTCTGCAGTGCGACAGATGTTTGTATGAATATGTGTTATTCTTGCAGGCGAAAACCACGAACCGGATTCTGTTGAAATTTTGCAAACACATCAACTAGGATTAATCCTAGTCGATGTGATTCAATTTAGGTTTCGAGAACTGAAGACAAGTCTTCTTAGGCTAAGGATATTATTATGCCTCTAACCGGTGATAATGGTAGGTTATAGGAAGGAACTTTCACATCACAGGCAGTAGTAGCAGAATAGCAATTCGCGTTCGGAATCCGCGGTCAAACCGCTTTGATTGATCTGACCACGACTATACCATGTGAGGTCTTCCCTGAAATTGATTCAATTCCAGTATTCGCATTTTATTTTTTTGTGTATCATGTGTGTTCATACTGTTGTACTGTCACTATTTTCGCTGTCTATAAATAAATATATGTAACATGCACTGAACAGAGCTAAAACTATATCCCTATTCCGATTTTCCGATACGCTAAAAAACCTACTAAATAAGATTTTAAAACATAATATCCCATGCATCATGATTCCCCACTCCAGAGATACCGTCACCCAAAAGCACGTAAAGATAAAACCCTTTAAAACACCGCCTGTTCAGCCTTAAACGCTATCGTCGTCTATCGCCAGTATTAAGTACGGGCTCATCTTTGCCCTAAATTTAACCTCTCTTTACGGCCTCCCCCCACCGCACGCACGTCTCTTCACGCGTCGAAGCTAAATTTATTATCTCCCGACAACGCCCCTCTGTAGCCTGGAGAGGAAATTGTCCTCGCAAATGAGCCAGGATACTGTAATTCACGAACCCTCAATGGCCTTTTAGTGCTCCTGATCTCATTAGCTGTAAGACTATGGCACAAACGCTCCGATGGCAGGCTTGGCTATCTGTTTTATGGCGAGTTAGCCCAGGTTCTGGACTTTGGCTTGCGTGTCTTTTTAACTGTTTAATTTAGTTCTATAGCAACTCAAATTGAAGCATGTATTAAAATTTCGACGAACGTAATCCTGTTATTTGTAATAATGTCGTCACCGTTACTAGTAAATGTCTATACAATTGACAAAACTTGTTAGAATTCAATAAAGAATTGTGACGTTTAAGCCAGATTTTTTTTTTAAATAATAGAGAGTTAATCAGCAAAAATGAACTGTAGTGATAATACGAAAACCGAAATTAATAAATGAAACAAAGTTATATGACACTTCTTAATTTAAAACAATACTTAGATATATGTTTCTCCGAACGTATACCGACAGAAGAGGGGTGACACAAATATCGATGCACAAAACAAAGCAAAACAATCTGCGACAACCCATAAAGGGGGGCAAAACCGCAAACGGGTTTTCGAAATAACATATTGCAAAATTCCCGTGAAAGAAGAATTATGTGGAAAGGAAACGGAAACACCAGCGGCACTGTTCGCTTCTGGGAATGGGAATAAACAAGGTTCAGTGTTCGGAATGACATGCTTATAGTTGGTAACATTAATTGCCTCTGCCACTGTGCAAACTACAACGCAAGGGTTATTGAAGCTTGTTATATGTTTGGGGCAAGTTGCAGAAATTGAATGAGGTAAGCTTTGTGATGGTTATAGCAGTAATTTGCGTTTGAGGTGGGTGGGCTGGATTATCAGGTTGTTTGTGGGTATAGTATTTCTTGATGCCTATAAAACAGTAGGTCCTGTTTGTATTAAAATTATAATTTCAAGAATTTAGGAATTAAGATTAGAATTTCAACTTAAGCTTATTGGTTTGACTATCTCAGTACATACCCTTAGGATATTTTAAGTTTACGTTAAAGTTTAATATAAAAATTGAAATTTTTTGAGAAATAAATGAAACTTAACTAAAACTAAACTATTCATACAGTGAAACCTTTATTTTATTTCTGTAAGTACCTATTAGGAAATTCGATTATCTATTCAATACACTGTGGTCACTCACTATCATGTCGCTTGATCTGCTGGCTAATAATTTAGTATAAAAACTAGGTACACCGTCAAACAAATAGGCCCCATATTCTAGCAGCGTTACCTTGTTGGGCAGTTATATTTTGTTCTTTCAATTTGCTGTTCTTTGACAAACTACTCTCTCATGCAAAAGCACATAAACAATACAAAGAAAAAAAACACGTTACAGAAGTTACTTGCCTTTCTCGAAAGAAGATCCAACTAAGTGGCAAATTCTGTTCACTATCTGAACTGAAACTGCACCGGACCAAACTCTCCTGATATTTACATTACTTAAATGCTTTGACCCGATGGTTACCTTCAGTAGGATTATGTGTACACTTACTTGGGGCATATGATCAAGTTATTGCACATAGTATCTTATATACTTGAACTTGCTGCAGATATGTACTCGAAGTGTTTATGTATTACTAAGCACAAAGCTTGTTAGTTCACTTAGTCACCTGCGTTATTGGAACATGCGATGGTGCTTGATTAATGTGTTTATGAGCAGTACGAACCTACTTATAAACTGTATACCCAATATATTTTTTATTAATGACTTATGCGGATTGTTTTGGTTGTGTTGCTGGTTTTTCTTGTCCCATTTCTTTAACGTTAAGATATTTACTACCCTCATTGACGAAGCATTATTGCATTCTGTTGACGGTTGTATTAGTATTTAATTACATTGACTTTTATTATTGACTTTAATTTAACATGACATGTATTTAATGCCTAATTATCTAATGGATTTGTAAATTTTTATATATTTTACACTGCATACTGTAGCAACTCATATTGCGCAGGTAACCTAATAGGCCTAGTTCTAGACTATGCCGGTAAAAGTTTATTCGTAGCAAGTGGAATGATTTAGTCTCTGCCTACCTCTACGGGTTATGAAAAGTATGATTACGGTAAGTGACATGTAATTGACGTGTAAGTGACGATTTTACATTCATCATCACAGCCCATTACAGTCCACTGCAGGACTAAGGGCCTCTCCCAAGAAAGAGGAGGTTATTGCCATAGTCTCCACGCTTAACAGGCGGGTTGGAGATCGCAGTGTAATAAATATAACAATGGAAAACGCTGCTGCCCATTTCCCAGCGTACGGAGACTCTTAGATATTTTGCCTCGAAAAGATTAGTCGCCTTGTACGACACCCACGAGTGTAAAGGGTTGGTGCTATTCTACTCTGCCGGACACCACACGGCCAATTTTACATTACCTGCATTCAAACTCTCCTATTAGTTATCTAGTTTTGGTGCTTGTAGTGGAAACGTTAACTTTTAATAGTGAAGATACCTACAGTTTTCACTATTATGTACCCTATATTTTGTAATACGGGATAATATTATACTTTAATCCAGAGAGCCAGTTTGGTAAATTACTGCATTGAAATAAGACGGACGATATAATTGGTTTTGATTAATCACCAATAATAATATTTGCTTCTACTGTTTTAGTTTTTGCATTTTCAATCTAAAATATTAATACTGGTAAAATACTTAAAAATTATTTTTTGATCGAACCTTAAAACTAAATTAAAATATAACGAAGTACGTAAACACTCACCTCTTTCAATTTTAGGGTCACTATTAGCAGAGTAAAGGGCCACAGTGGAGTCATCCCTGTAGAGATTTCCCACTATGGCCTCGCATCTTAGTATTGGGGCCCCCCTTTCGTAGTGAGCGGGCCACAACTGGATTTGGACGAATAACTCGGAGCGGAACAGGCCCTCAGAAGCTGGTACTTGCTGGTAAGCGCCCGTTGTCACCTGGTAAACGACATACATATTAACCTTACCATATTAACTGCAGGGCTACCGGGGGAGGAACTACTTTTTCGGCGAACACATTTCATAAGAAATACCTTATTAATCGGCATTCCTTAGGAAATGTGTTCGCTATTGATTTTTTCCGTACATTACAAACGAAACAGGTGACTGAATGTGTCAGAATAAGTTATCCAATCTGCATGGATGTCAGATGGCAGTCGCTCCTTTGTAGGAAATTACCTGATCTGCTAAATCCTAGATGGATCGCCTTGGTTCTGGCGGGCCTCGAACCTTCGCACAAGAGAGCACAACCAGTATATTGACGTCAAGAGGATTTTGTTTATTCTTAAACGAAATAAATCAGTAGTACAACTCCGAACTTAGGTCCAATAATAAAAAAACTCTGAAACACCTCCAAGGCTTTTTTTAGACAGGCCCAACTTTGGCTGTACCGTAATTAACCAGCGGGTGAGATGGCGGTCAAATGCCCGCTTAGAACAAAGTAAAAAAAGTTTTGTTTACAAAAAAATAAGTAAGTAGTTGTAATTGGAATACGTAGCCAGTTAGCCGTTGACCTATCGCAATTCGAGCCATAATGTGCAGAGCTCAAGTTCATAATTATTAAGTTATTAATTTTCGCAATCTGTCATCTACGTAAATTAGTAGCTAGGCTAGAAGGGGTTGATAGACAAAATTCGACATCCGATATTTGTTTTCTAATTTTTACGTATCATAGCGATACTGGTTTGTTATGTTCCGGCTATTACCAGTAGGAGCTACTAAAATGAATAAATAATGCTTAAATGAACGTTTGAATTTGAATCTTTAGTGAACGTTGGTTCAATCGCTAATAAGACCAAGGTTACGCTACTGTCCTTTTATCAAATAAAAAAGGTACGACCCCACGACCGCCAGAAAATAAACGACAGATAGATAAACCCGAGGGAAGCCAATAAGAATAGACGAAAACAAATAAAACGCAATAAAACAAAGTAGGTATGACAGGATTCGCAAACAAAGGTTTGAAACTTGAACGAGAGACGAACACAAACAAGAGCTATGGGCAACTACGGATGTGAACAAACAAAATCCATACATTGTTAGAGAGGGAACAGTCCACAGTAAAAGTAACGTAACAATTAAACCATAAGAGCACTTTAATCCGACCGAAGCTGTAGGAATGGCAAATATCAACAGAACAGAGGCGAGCGCAAACAATGTTGTGTACCTCGGTGAATTTAAGCTGTTCAGATTTAACTGGGCTTAACAATGCCTCAAACACCCGATAAAAAAGATACATTCAATCGTAGTTTTTAGAGCACGCGTAGTATCAGCCGTTTTTTATGTCCGCAACAAGAATACAATACGAAATGTAATTTATCAATTTAGAGGTTTACATATTCGATCGATGGCATTTTTTGTGTTCATATTTTTCTACCACGGCGAATTATCTATCTATACATACATAGTCACTTCCCGCCGTCTGTATCTTTGTACGCTTAGATCTTTTAAACTACGCAGCAGATGTTTGTACTACACTAGTAGTTCTATAATAACAAAATATGAACACCTTACTTCTGTTCTACATTAAAAATACAATTTACCAAGAAAGAAGACAATTATATTATGGGGACAGTTGAATCGTAGCTATTGTGTTAAGTAAGACCCAGAGTATGCCAAGAGAGAAATCCTCAAAGCAGGCGGAAGATTCGCAAAACGCCAGTATTCGGAGAGCATTAAAACTTGTCACTGTAGAATTCCTCTTGAAACAACGAGCTTTATCCAGTGGAAGTTGCAAGTATAGAGCAAGTTTAGAGCGGAGCCAAAACTGGCATTGGAGCAAAAACCAAAACCGAAACCAAGTTTCGGGGTAACTTCCAATTTGAGGGTTTTGTTTATCAGTAATAGTATTAGTACCTTCAGGACATTAAGCCCCGCTTGCTACAAATTATTAAATACGTTTAACGGTTTTTTGTATGAAGATTTTTGTTTAAGTATCAGCTTAAATGCGTTTAAGAATTTTGTGCAAGCCGCCCTTAGTTAGTATGATTAGTAATAGCGATTGAAAGATATGAATAGGTAATAAGTCCGCCATTGTACTATTTCGTGCTTATAAATTAAATACTTTAATAAATATTGACTATTAAATTTCCAGATTTTCCATAAAGAACTTTTAAACCACGGAAATAATTTCTATCAATATTAGTAGGTATGATTTATAACTGAACTAAAACGTAAATTATTGATTTCTCTGAACGATGACATGTACTTGCCCGCGCGTATTTCGGATCCCTATAAACATTCGATTATCCTGCGTGATCCCGATTTTCCTGGGGTCAATGTACCCTATAAAACTCGGTTATAATGTAGCTTTCTGTCAGTCTAAATTTCGAAATATGTAAATTATGTAGCCTTGGTGATTACCCACCAAAATACAAACATAAAATTTTTTACTATTTATAATATTAATATAGTAGTACAGACGTAACAAACAGAAATTTTGTGGTAATATTGAATTGTTTGAAGAAGTTTCACAAAAAAGAACCGAAACCGTAGGTTAGAGAGACAAATATAGAGGCAGAAAGCTCTTTTGTTTCAATAAATTAGTTTTCTTATCTTGAGGCAGTCTGATTTAATAGTTTCAAAGGAACCTCTCTCTTGCTCTTTAGTTTAAAGTATCTTGGAGGCTGACCTCAAAACTGAGTAAAGGCCGCGAAATAAAGAATTGAAAATGCCACTTTTGCTATTATTTAAATATAATAACTTTTGTACAATCTTATTTTATAGTATATGTATGTACAGTGGGCGACGATATATAGCTACCTACCTATAACATATTCCCGACCGTATAGGTCAAAACAACAAGATCTACAAGAACTCCATAATTATCTCTTTCCTTGGAAGTACTCATGACAAAGCTAATCATCGATATATGTAGGTGTAGAGCTTTTTATATGTGTTTTAAACGTTTGCTGCTTTCATATACATGCAATAACACTAATTTAATTAAACGGTATTAATTTATCTTCGTCCAATATTTGTGATTTGTAGCTTAAATTGATTTATCGTCTCCGGATTACTTTATTTTTTCATTTTCTTCTTTGTTATCTTCTTTAAATCTATGATGCTTTCTTTCCTTAAGATCTTTAATTTACATTGATTTTACTCCGATGCAAATAGAGGGGTAACGTCTGTCTGTGTACCGACTCCAAACAAGCGGATGAACAGATTTTCATTTATCTTATTTTTGTGGAAATTTGTCTCTTTGTTTAAAATATATTTCAATGGTATATTTTTAATGATGGTTCAAACGATATTTGCATGTTTGTAATTGTAACTGTATTTGTAATCATACTTCTATTACACTTTGATTTGTAATTTGAGTCTATCTTGACCGTTTTTTGTAAACGTATTGAATTTATGCCACTGACTCAAAATATAAACAAAAGAATAGAGCGCTAATATTTTTTTGCGTATTGTTCAGAGTAATTGGCAGCTGTCAGCTTGTCTGTCAGCTGCAGAGTGAACAAACCCCCTACCATGATACATTCAATAGATACCAGGGGTCCGCTCACTTTGCAGCTTAGGTTCCATCATCACATCATTAGAAAATTTTCTTTTGTCTTTGCTAAATGGTTTGACAACCCTCTGGTGAAGTATTTTTGTTCCTTTTTCTAAGATGGCGCTTCTGATACTTACAGCCTGATCATTGATGAAGAACGCCAGCTCGGAAGCAGGTCGACTGGGGCCCGACGTGCAATTGGCTCTAAGGACGTCTCCTGGGGTATAGTAGTGCTGACTGGTCTGGATGGTCGGAGAACTTGGCGGCAGGACTGGTGGAAAAACAGTTTTGATTACATTTTTGTGTTGTTAGTGATACCATTCTCACAAGTGGTATTGAGTGGCTGAGTCAGCGGAGGGATTTTTCCGCTTGTAAAACGGTTTTTGTTCTCAAGAACTGTTTGACATAATGCCTACAGCTACATAATATAATCGCACAGCTCGCCACCGACATCCGAGTTCATTCTCACATCTCAGAGCCAAATTGGTCGCGAACTGTGCGGTTCCAAAGAAACTTTCTCGCACGCACACTATCTGGAGAGTTTTTCCCCGGAGAGTACAACATGGAGTAAAGTATAATGAAAATTTTTAACGTAAAATACATATTTACATTCTATAATTGGGCTACGGGGGATCGACATTCGTAAACTCACCTACTACCTCCATATTGTTAGAGACTATGGAGGTGGCGAAGGACGGTGCGTCAGCCGTTACTTCGCAGCTGAAGTTCCCGGAAAGGCCGAAACTGACTCTTGTGAGCACCACCTGGGACTGGTTTGACCTGGCCAGCTGTTGACAAAATAAAAATATTAGGTATTTAAACGATGTTATTCGTAGCAGAATGAAGGCCACCGACATGGCAGGTGGGTCATAACATCGCGCCGACAGGTAATGGAAGGCGTGGGAGACGACGAGAAGCATAAAAATATATAAAACCAAATCGACTAAATTGTGTGCATCAGTTATCTTCGAAAAAAAAGCTGACGGACGAATAGGCAGTCACCTAAAAGATAGGTTTCGTGCCGGTTGTGCAAATACTCTATAAATTAATAAAGATAAATCAAGGATATTTTATGCAACGCTTTTTTAAATACAACTGGAATATATTCTACGAATCATTCCCTTCCATATAAAACTCGAAACTATAAATCCAAACAAGGCGACTGGAAAACGTTTTTCCAGTTGTACCGGCGAAAAATTTAATCACAGCATCCGAAGAGATAATTTCGAGATAGGACAAAAGTAAATGCATTCCGAAACGAGAAATTCCCATCCGAGCTCGGGGAGGGTTAAAAAACGTCCGCTAAAAGAGAAACAAAATGGCCCATCAGGTTATTATCGCTGCAAGACTAGGAAATAAGAGCGGCTGTGATAAAGGGTTGGATTTATGAACATCTGCCGGTCGGGAGACGGGAAGGGATCGCCTTGTTTCCAGCAAAAAAGGAGGAATAAATGTAGGCTAGTTGCTCAAGGATATAAAGTATGTGAAAATTGCGCGGAGAATGTTGAGAATGCCGAGATTCCTGTCGGGCCTGCTTTGCCAATTTACGTTTTCGGGACAGTGATGGAAGGCTGTCGTGTGATAAACATGACGAGTGTAACGGGGTTGGACTTGAATTTACTGGGGTGGAGGTGTATCATGTTACTTGATTTCAAATGGATTCTACTGTTTAGGTCTATGAAGTCATTCATTTTATAGGTACTGACTAGTTTTCACGGAGATTTATCTAAATTCCGATGTCATTTGATGAGTTTAACAAATGAGAGCAATTTATTTGCGTTCTGCCATGTTTATGGACTAAAATCATGCCAATCTGACAATTGGGGAGGTTGCGTTTCAGAGAAGTGATTCTATATTCGTATGAAAACAATATAGGTAAGTTATTCTAACTGTTTTCCAGTCAGTCCCTTTATTACAATGGTTGGCCATGTCTGCCTCTTAGGTGCAAATATTATGACTACACTCTCACTACAAGCAAAGTCAAGCATATTTGAAGCATAGAAATATGCTTGAAAGTTTATCAAAGAAACAAATTAATAAAGTTTGAAGACTTGTGTGACATTAAACCTTTGGGTGTAGTGTTCAAAACATATAACTCTCCCCCCTTTCCAGCTGGCGCTTCGACCTTTCGACCAACGCTACAACCATTAAAATATAAGTATGTATTTTACACTGTCAGGTACTGTCGTAAACAAACTTATTTTTTCCAAAATTAGATAGGATTAGATTCCCGGTTGTGTACATAGTAAGAAAAAATGTAATACAATTGTTTTAAAATAAAAATTCGACCTCGCGTTTCCTAAGAATAACTATTTCTTTTAGTTTTGGATTTCCTTTCGGACGAATCCATTTGAATTGCTCATCCTTTATTTTACCAACCCTTGTTCAATACAATATATTATTATGAAAATGTTTATTAAAATTGGACGCTCTAATTGATTTTGACGGCTATTATTTACGGTCTAAATCAATTTCAGTGCAAAATTTAATCTTGATATTAATTTCAGTAATTCAAATTGAAAACGTTAGTAAATAATGGCGCTTATAATAATGCTCATAATAAATGAAACATGGAATCTGTTCACCGACTTAAATTATTTAGATTTTCCACGGATTAATAAATCCGAAACACCTGCCTATGTTTGAGATAGGAAAATTTATAACGGGCAAATTTTCATTCTCTTCCGGTAAGTAATTCTAACTGAGTTTCAGGAAGTTATATTAGAAGTTTTCCTTTTCTGTACGGGGAGTAAATGAGCTTTTAAGCTTGTAAGTCCAATAAGAATATTTTATTAGACATAATTATACAGTTCCACTTCTTGCATGTAAAACGTTAGTGACTTCTATCTCATACTCCGTTTTATTACGCAAAAATACTAAACAGCATTATGTCCTAAATGCACGAACAATAAATTTTAGTTTATAGCGTGATACACACAAAACACTTGGCACTCACGTGCTGGAGTTTATGATCACTGCAATGCGAACGAAGACTATAAGTATTTCACTGGCATAGACATACATATAGCAGTTTAACTTGGCTTCATACCTACAAAATAAGAAAGAATAATGGAACCTTAATTGGGTACTAGAAACAACATTGTGGCTTCTTTACGATCTCGATTCTTACGATACCTAAACACGATATTTTGTCAACTGTAGCGTGGTGTGGAAATCTGCGCCAAACTTAGAAATATTTGTGGTACAGGTAAAATGTGTTGATAAGTCCTTTATAAAGGTTCCGCTGTAACCTGACAATTCTGACAAAAAGCGTAACATCTGCACTATGCCATATAGTAGGTACATCAACCCATGGCATTAAATCGAATAAGGTATTAACCTCTGGAGTCAGAGTTTCGAGTCGCCCAAGGGGCCTCTATCATGACTATGACGACTGCTCACGGCTTCATGTGCCATCCGAAGCACATAGCATGTGGTGATAATATAATATGTTCGTAGATATTACAAAAACACTTGATAAAGGGTCTACACAGAGATTCATACCTCGCACCACTCGACAACCACGGCTGAGAGCATTTATGCACTGAATCCACTCCATGTCCTAGAAAATGCTGTCACATACCTATAGCTACAGGTACTATATCTATGACAACATTGACAACAGTTACGCACTACGTCTGCGAGATTTCTATAATCCATCAATAAATCGGAACGTGGCAAGAAAACGAACAAATTGTGATAATAGTGTATTGTGTACTCGGACGAAGTGTTTTAAGACCACTGACCGATAAAGATGATCATTTATACCACCTTAGGAGTCTCATACAAAAAAAGAAAGAAATTTAATAAACGGTCCACAATTGGTGAAGATGTCCGTGGAACATAGCTAAAAAAAAAATATAAAACATACAACATAGAACCTCCTCTTTCTTTTATTTTTGAAGTCTGTTAAACATTGTGGCTCAAACGTACACCATTGCGTACTTACGAACAAGGCCTGACATTATCCAGATTCCGGGCCATTAAATACATTGTTAGAGCAATTCAACAGGTAAAAATAATGTTGCTTACAAAATGTTTCCCACGATTTGGGACATGAATTACGGGATCCATTTGCGACGAGATTTTTCTGTCCCTTTACGTTGGCATGTTTTCCGGCACAAGAAGTTTTACATCAGCGGCCGTAATAAATTACGGTGTACCCCTGTAGCGTAATCAACTTTACGGTCCAATTATAGTTTATGTTATTTAGAATCTCTGTTTACTAGTTCAATATCTTCTTTAGAGGAAATCTTTAATACAAGCAAAAGCAAAGTACTAAAACTATGATCTATTATTTGTTTCAAACTAAACTCGCGTTCTTTGTACAATTATTAGGGTTACGGTGGGTGTAACCCTACCAAAGCGTCGGTAAAACCAACCGAAACAGTACGTCGCGTGTGAATCCCGTTTAATATAATAATATGGTATCTATTGGGTGACAGCTGTCATTTCACAAAAAAAAAATACTTGTTTCCATCATTCCTAGCAGCCGCCAGGGTGCCAAGTCTCTGGAATAAAAAAACAGCGTCTGCTCGTTGGACATCGGCCTCTCAATTGGTTAGCCCGTCTGGCGTGCACAAATTCAATGCTGCCCAAAATCTTCCCCTAGGGACCCTGAGTTTTTAAGTAAAGTTTAACATAGAGAATCCATCATGCTCCATCTTCGGCCGCATCGTCACTTACCATCAGATGAGATGGCGGTCAAGTACCCGGCTAGTCAAATTAAAAAAAAAGAAAAGAAAAATATAATGATTAGGTACACAAATCCATCCACATTTCCAACACCAGTAAAGCCTCGCCATACAGCCCTCGTACGTCACCGACAGCGTATCTCTGGTATCGTGCTCGTGTCAACAAAGTGGGGGCCAAGTAGCCGTGTATGTAGGGTGCGAGCACTCGTTTATGACAACCCGGGGAGACAAATCACCCGTCCGTGTCGTGAAACTTCCACCCCGGTATCGGCTTGGCGGGAAACTCCTTTGGCGGGAAATTCGGCTGCGAAGTCGAGACACTTGCGGACATTCCTTCAGCAACACTTGCTTGCAAATTTTCAAGTTCCGAAGTTGGCGACGACGTGAGTGGTTTGGCGGGGCGATTTTGTGCACGTGATTTGTTGGCGGGTGATTTGTTCATTTTCGTACAGTGATGAAGTAATATTACAAGTGTGAAGTAAGATGGATTGATGGATGTTTGCGTGGATGAATATTTGCTACTCCTCTATGTAAAAACTACTGAACGGTTTTTATTGAATTTATTGAAATTTTCTGTAGCACATAACTATTAGGCTAAAACTTATCCCGAAATTAAATGTGGTTCTTGCCACGATAGTCGAATATTATACAGATAAAGTCACGGCCAAAAACTAGTACTCGATAATTCGGAGGCCATCTGTAGTCTGTTTTGTAAAAATCTGTTGTTTCACCGGTTTTAACTAATCGCCTGGGCTTCGAGTCCGCTAATTTACGTTACATTGATATAATTGCAATTAGATCTCAGTAACAACTGAAAGGCTGTTTTCATTGTAGTACAATACCAAAAACAGTAAAACTGTCAAATCGCTCAATAGCTGTGATCGCGACTCAACTACAATTCAATCGAGCCATTAGTATATAACAGTAGCAGAATACCAAAAACGTGTCAAACTGCCATTAAGCTGTGATTGCAATCCAATTACAATTAATCTTTCGCGCAAATGTCCATTCGCCGAAGTTTATTTACTCAAGTGTCTTTCGCGCAAATGGATTAGCAAATGGTCAATTCTGTAGTCTTAAATGTAACTTAAACTAGAATAATATTGATATATTTTGTTTACTCTTACACTTACATCAACATTGATCCCGGCAAAGGGAAATATCTTCGTAGTGGGCGACTCGGTCGGCGAGTACCGGTAGAACTCATGTCGTCCCCGGTACCACTTCACAGAGTAGAGTGGCGCGTCGGTGAGCTGGTAGTGGCACGCCAGGGTCGCGTCTGACCCGCGCTGCACTACTGGCGGCGAGATCTGGAGCTCAATAGCTCGGAGCCCGCCAGCGCCTGTTGGCAAGGAGGAGTCGTTAAATCAAAAGATTAGTCGATAAATAATGTCCAGGGGCTTTAGTTTTGAATCTCTCGCAGCGAGCGCTCGCGTGCTATACCCGTCTTTTCCACACTCGTGGTAAATTGCTGGAGACAGAAGAGACAGGCATTATAAGGCGAGCGTGCGCATTGCAGTGAGCGATTTAAAAAAAAGGCCCCAGGCTTGTTGTAACACATTAGGATACTTATACTAAGAATATACATAGGAAGCACAATTTAATGCTACTATTTTCACATTTTCGAGGCACGTATTTGCGTGACCGTCCTTAGCTAACGTGCCCAAAACATGGTCCGTAACGGATCCCCAGAAGTCTACACTCGGAGTTTGCCAGTGAGCCAAATTATCGAAACAGTGTACTGCGCTCCAGAATTCGAATTGCCGATATGGTCAAAAATGCTGCCAACTTGAAGTGAGATTGGGCCGAACACGTATGCCTAGACGGAGATGGCATAATGAGCTGGACTTATTTTGTAAGGATGTCCCAAGAAAACTGTAGATCGTGAGGAATGGAAGGTAGGTCTTTGCCCTACAGCGATGACTTACAATAATAATAAAAAATTTAATGACATGTCGCCTGGAGATAATTCGTATGAAGACAGAGCATAACATCAGCAGCCAATAGCAGTTGCAACTGCTGGACTTGAGCCTCCTCCACATCAATGGAGGGATTTGTCACTCCACGCTGGTACACTGTGGTTGAAACCTACAGAAAACACTGTAGCCCATTTTCTGGTCTACTGAGAGCCTAGGTGGTCCAACCTCTAAGCCATTAGCCATCTTGTATGATATCTGTGATGAGACGCTTTGGGGCTTTATTTCACTCTGCCGTACACTTTATGGCTGAATGAGCGCTTGGAAGATAAATAATAGATATGCCTGCCTATGAACAGCCTAAAACCATTATGGCAACATTCGTTTCAGTAGACCAATTTTCAAAATCTTAATATAATATTCTTGGAAACAAGTTAAAATACGTAAATTTCTTTTTGTAAGTACCTATATTTATGAATATCTCCATTTGTAATCGTATTTTCCTGGAACACTATTATTGAGTAGATTAAATTGAATTACGTAAGACTTCAATATTGAATTCTTCAAATAAAACTGGATACTATGCTTTTCATTCAAAATATGAAATAAACAAGAATTTTCAACCACATTTCTTGGAAATTGTAACAAAATTAATATTAAAATAATCCAGTATAATTTGGAATCTATAGACATATGGTTCTTATTATTTATAAATTTTGTGACATCGTTTTGGTATATAGATTTATCGATAAACCGATACAATTCACGGCTTTCAAACATAAATGCGAATGAAAATTATGCTGCAGGCAAGTAATAATTTTCGGCTAAGACGGACTCATGTATGCTATTGAAGACTGATAATATAATTCCAATATACAATAATATTTACATAATATAAACTAAAGTAATGAAAATTATGTAGAAAAGCTGGAAACTTATAAACAACTTACACAATTTCACAAATATAACAAAGCAACTCTCGATAGAGCACAGGTAGTTTTATTTTATGCAAATGGTGAAAGTTTTGGCCTTAGTTTTTTGTAAATTTTTCTTGTTTTTTGCTAGAAATCGTATGAGGAACTTGGGACAAAGTGAATGAAATATCACAAAGATAATGTGTTATATCATGTGTTATAAATATACAAAGGAAGGGAAGACATGTAGAATAATGAGAATGTGTTGACTTTGTTTGGTGATAAATTTTCGAGACATTGTCTTTTCTACTTGCCCAAAAGTAACTTATATAACATATTTCCTTCATAAACACATGATTCCTCTTTAAAAAAAGGAGATCAATGGAGAGGAATCGTGGCTTACTTACGAGTACAGCTAGACAAAAGTTCAAAGCAACAAAAAAAATTAAAGAAATCTCGGAAATAAATTTCTTGAGAGTACCGTACTTACAATTTCCCGATACAGAATTTTATTTATTGTTTTAACCGACTTTAAAAAAGGAGGAGGTTCTCAATTTATCGGAACTTTTTTTTATGTATGTTCCCCATTTATTCGAAGACGCCTGGACCGATTTGGAAAGTTCTATTTTTTTTTGTTTATAAGGGTATACTTCCCAGATTGTCCCATGGTCATTAGGTCAGGATCTGATGATGGGATCCTAAAGAAACCGTGGGAACTCCTCAAGTATAGGCATACCTACATTTAGCGATTTCAGTATTTCCAGTGACAAGTCAAGCATTTGCATTCAGACAAATATCATTTGGTGAAGTGGAGCCACCACAGGCTACAGGAGTAAGTTCGATATAATTATTTTTGGAGTCAATGCCACACACCAACTCGCTCCTTTCCTCAAAGGTTTTACCCCCTCCCCTCGACGAACATTACTGTGCTAGCATCGACACAAAAAATAATCATATATAACTTCGAGTAAGTTATATATGATTAAAAGCTTATTTATAATAAAAAAACCTGTTTTTTTCTTTTTTGTGTTTTGAACTGATGACACTGATGGCTATTAATTACAATAATACCTCATATATATATATATCTAGGTATATATATATATATATATATATATATATATATATATATATATATACCTAGAAGCCATACATACCAATGATGCGCATGCATGCAGGTAGTTACATGCTGCCATGGAGTCCTCAATTATGTTACACTAATGGCGTTCGCTGCCTTGAGCGCATGCACGGCGCACGGACTACCCGCGGATTCTAATCTATTGCTGGCCTTTCAGGCATTGCGTCGCGCGATTCACGTACTAAATCCGCAAAGAATTAGAACCGGCGCGTCGTCGTGCTCACGCTCGCGCTCAACGCAGCGGACGCCCTAAGACCTTTCTGTATTATTTTGCAATTACTTTGTTATTTACGAAGAGACCTTGAAAACTGATACAAAGCAAGCTTACCTCCTGCTAGACCCATCGAACGATGAAGTTTTCATATTAAAATAAATACAAAGACCAACTTTCTTTCAAAGTTTAAACATGAAGAGTTATTCGAGTATTTTTCGGAATCCGAATGGCTATCCTGAATTTCTTCTATAAAATTTTATTTCCATAGTAAAAGATTATTGTAGCAAGGTACGTATATATTTTCTGAATTTAGTAATATGATTTATATACAGTAGTGAATAAATGAAAGGAAAAGAGAATAATTACAGTAGTTAAAAAGCCCAAGGTTAAGGAATACACGAAACAGCGAATACTTTGGCTTATAATGAACATCCCATTACAGTTTACTACTAGGCTCGAATGTCCTCCACATAATTCCTTCCTCAATTCTATTTAGGTCGGTCTCAATATCGACTGGTCTTCTGAAAAGGGCAATCCATTACGCCTAAATTGTATAAAATATGTTGTCAGTCGTAAAAAGAAAACAGGTGGAATCATAGATAAGGTACCGGCAATAAAAAGGAAGATGGCCCAAGCACCTGTGCCAGGCCATTGGAATTCATTAGGAGATGCTTGCTTTGAAAAGCGGAAAATATTACTCCAAGGGTCACCTTTTAGTCTGTCGAGAGCTGCTCTTTATTTTATATACTTACATTCTGTATCTCAACGCGGCTTAATAAGGTTCATCTTGGAATTCATTTTCATTGCCAGCGACAGTCCATACTTCAACTGTCTAAAACTCTTGAGTAATTTGAGTCTTTAAGCATTTCATTACTCTTAGTGTAAGTGTCGACATTATTTATAAGGGACAATTGAGTTTATTATTATCAACCGAGTTATACCATTTACAAATATAGATGTTATCGGAAATGTATGTAGTCCGTCATCGTATAGAGTTCCTAGGAAATGTATGTGTTGCCTCAAATCGACAGAAATTTCATACATTTTCTAAATAGAAATGTTTTATTTGAAAACTTAAAAACTTGAAAAAACTAAATCTGTCAAATAGCAGGTCTGTCACAGAGCATGTTAGTTGTGTACCACCGCGAGCAAGAACCAAATCTAAAAATTTTCGGTGTGGCATTTAAAAAATTTGCTCGCATTTGTAAAATGACTCTTGCGACGACTCAAGCGTTTTTCGAGCGCTAGAGCAGTGAAATTTTCCCGTGTTATTGACAACATAACCTCAAAACATACATTTCTGGTTACTATTTAGGAATTGTATACAATGCCTAGGTAATACACACATTTCCTAGGAGATGTGAACCATCGACAAATCATTTTACAAATTTGCTAACCTAGATTTCACACATTTTCGGTAACATATATATTACATACTAGCAGCCGCCCCGGCTTCGCACGGGTACGTTCGATTCCGCACACGACCGCTGCGTAGGGAGCCGACCGCGCGAGTGTTTATTTCTTGACATTGACTCCCCTCCCGTACCCCGTGCTGCCTAGATAGCCGAGTGGACTGAGTGGCGAACACGCGACTTTTTTCTAATATTCACATTTTTAAACTCATGATATCTTTCGAATGGAATGTCTGAATAATTCAAAAAAATATATAAAGGTATTGAAGCAGTCGTGAATATGAAGTAATTGATTTTGATAAGGATTAATACCAAGGTACAAATAAAGAGCGTTTTTAGCGGCGGCATTTAAATTAAATTTTGAAAATAAAAGAACACTTATTGTGACATAACTATAATAGTTAGACATATACTGTCGCGACACTTTTTGTAGATAATGATGTGTTCTGCAAAGTCGTAGTACATTATTTTGTTCTTTCATTAATAGTTTTCGCAGCACACGCGATGTAAGGAATTTTTTTTGTATTTTTTTACACCTTGGGTTACATTATTGGAGTTTTAATATTGATCCGTAATTTTTTAGAAAATATATTATAGCCTATGTCACCCGAGGATAGTGTAGCTTCCCAACGGTGAAAGAATTTTTGAAATCGGTCCAGTAGTTTCGAAGCCTATTCAATACAAACAAACAAACAAACAAACAAAAAATCAAACCTTTCCTCTTTATAATATTAGTAAAGACAAGATAAGTAAAATTTGGAAGAAAAGGTTAAGCTCGCATCTAAAAAGCTGGGTGTGCTTAACAGATCAAAGCAATTCTTCACGCCAGGGCAACGACTTCTCCTTTACAAGGCTCAAGTCAGACCCCATTTGGAGTATTGCTCCCATCTATGGGCGGGAACACCGGCATACCAGTTTGGTCCTTGTGACTCGATCCAAAAGCGCGCTGTGAGAATTCTCGATGATACCATGCTCACAAGTGGTAATGAACCGCTGGGCCAGTAAAGGGATTTCGCCTCCCTTTGTGTGTTCTACCGCTTTTACAGCGGTGTTTGTTCTGAAGAACTGTTTGACATGATGCCTACAGCTACATTCTATCATCGCACTGCTCGCCACCGACAGGGAGTTCATCCTCACGCTTTGGAGCGAAATTGGTCGCGAACTCTGCGGTTCCAAAGGAACTTTCTCCCACGCACACTAAGGTTGTGGAATGAACTACCTGGAGAGGTTTTCCCTGGAGCGTACAACATGGAGTTCATCAAGAAAGAGGTTAAAAGGTTTTTACGGGGTCGGCAACGCGTGGGTGATGCCCCTAGTATTGCAAACGTTCATAGGCTGCGGTGACTGCTTACCATCAGGCAGGCCATAAGCTTGTTTGCCACCTTGGTAGTATAAAAAAAATAAAAGTATAAGTAGGTACGGACCACAAAGAATCACAAAGGATGGAATTAAGTTACTTGCTTGTATACTCGTAATGTGTATTTTTTTTACAATTACGTTTCTATATCCACATTTTATCTGTAGGTACTTACATTGTTTCAGGAAAATTATTCTAAAAGATAATTATCATCCTCAATGCTATGCTATGATAATCCCAGCTCAATTATAATTTCAAACCCACATATACTTATCCCTTCAAAATTTGCAACGCCTTCCGTAAACATGTTATACACTGCTACTCACAACGAGGATAATATTATCACCTGTTCAAAAATGCAAAAGGCGAGCGCTGAAATTTACTTTGAGCGAGGTATAAATGATGTACCAAATCCTCACCTGAACCCAACGCACGCATTAGTAGATTTATGTACGTGGCCAAGGCGAGAAATGTTAGGTCAACTTCAGGTTGCGAAGGGTCCGTTCAGAATTTATGGCTGGCGAAACTTTGTTATGTAGCCGCAATGCGGTTGTGATAAGCAAACACTAAGAGTTGAAATGCGTTGGATTGATCGAAACCAATTTACAGTGCATCTTAATCATGTGGCACAAGTCTTAGCTTCTCTCGTACGGAAATATTAAACCAAAGTTCATCCCGTGTAGCTCTTTTGATCAACATTAATATCATCCGGAAGACGCCCTCTGCTGGGCGAAGGCTTACCCCAGATATGTCCACAAAGGCCAGCCTTGTGTTTTCTGTAACCAGCTGGTACCTGCGGTTTTACCAGTTCGTCGCTTTACCTTGTGGGAGACCTACCACTCTCTCGGCTCTTTTGGTATTGCTTACTATATTGCAAGGAAAAGCGATGTCAAAATATAAAACTGCTAGGTATCTTTACTGACGATCAGATCATAATTCTTAGAGACAATGATGGGGATGACGATAATATTTTAATATAGTAAATTACTCTATAGGTCATCCTTGGGTTCCGTAGAAGAATTTTCGTATTTTATTTTACACGGTCTGTATTTTATTTAGTATTACCGTACACTTTGACCCATACATTCGAAGGAACGTGAAGTAATGGGGTCTCTATTTACCCCCACGGAAAAGTATGTGACATTATGAATGTGCTCGAGAAAATTACAAAAGCATCGGGATATATAGAGATTTAATCTAAAAGCCAGAAGCCAATTAAGCCAAGCTATTAAACCTCATATAAGACCTTGTATGGGACCTATGAGGTCGGCTCAATAAGCTGATTATATGACAAATAAATGACCATTAAAAATATACAGCAATTACTGACCCTTCCATAACAAAAAGGACGGGAATGTTTTTATTTCAGGGTATAATTGGATATTAGATTATTTCTTTTAAACCGATGTTTCCTCCGGGACCGTTTCGTTATGTGAAATTTTTGTTTGCTTTGATAATGTATAAATAATGTAATCCTGTCTGTAATGGATTATATATATACAACAAAGCAACATAACAAAATCTAAGTAACTGTATACCCATTATATCCCGAGGCCGGTTTGAGGAAAAATAATTACCCTACCCAAATGTACGCCTTTGCTTCCTAATCTAAATAGTTTTCTACCCCACTACATATTTCTCTTTCACTTTTCGCTTTCACTACCCCTTTCTCTACCTCATTTCAGCTTTTTTTCTAAGATTTCAAAATAAATTGGTACCTAATCAGTGCTGCAGTGCAGTCGTGGTGTGCTATGTGTTATAAAGGTCTTTTCTTTCTTCCTTTGTTTCTTTATTCGTGTATTGGGTATACCTGCTTCTTTTTGATATTTTGTGTTATTTGTATTCATTTATAACGTTTTGCGAATTTCAAGATTCCCAAATAAAGCTTGGTACCTTATTCTGGATTCTTTGTAAAGACAGGGAATGAGTTGATATTAATGGTCAAATTCAACTTACCAACGACATCCAGCCTGGCGGTAGCCAAGTGATGTGGGTAAGTAGGCCCGTTGAGTATCACCTCGCAGCTGTAGTTCCCGCTCAAAGACGGTCCCACATTCATCAGCACCACGTGGGTCTCATTTGATCTTAACCTCTGTTGGCAAAAGAAATGTCACATTGAAAATCTCCCCGTTTTACTTAAATATATAATTAAATCAAAGGATCATTTACGGCCCATACGAAAAGCAGGTACCAAATTTTAATTTGAAAGGGCCAACAAAATTATGGCACCAATTTCGACTGCATGCATTGTTCTCTGAACATATATGCTACCTGTACGACAATCACTAGAGTTGTTATAGTTACCTGAAAATCTAGCTTTTCTAATGGAATTATACATTTTCAAGCTTCAATAAAAACTTTGGGTTGGACGTGTGGTGTCCGGTAGAGTAGAATAGCACCAACACCTTACACTCGTGGGTGTCGTACATGGCGACTAATGTTATCGAGGCAAAAGATCTAGTCTGCTTAGGCTAGAAAATGGGCAGCAGCGTTTTACATTGTTATATTATGGCGAACTGCGCCTGCAAAGCGTGGAGATAATAGCAATAACCTCCTGCCTCATGAGAGAGGCCCTAAGTCATACAGTGGACTGTTATGGGCTGTGATGATGAATGGTCGTATAGCGTGGCTGAGGTAAAAAAATTGAGAATTAACCGTTCTATCAAAGTAATTACTTTTTAATTTTTGGCCGGCACTTTCTACATATTTTTATAGTTTTCGGAGGATGTCTTTATATATACTCACATCGATTTTCACCCCACTGACCGGCGTTACCCTGGAAGTGGGTGTCTCTAATGGGGAATATCTGTAGATCTCCTGGCTACCCCGGTACCACTTGACGGAATAGATGCTGTAGTCGTGCAGCTGGTAAAGGCAAGCCATCGTGACGTTCTTGCCTCGCTGAGCGACACGTGGCGTGATCTTGAGTTCCGTGGTACGGAGGCCACCAGCACCTGGTAACAAGAAAACAATAACTGTTGGTGTGTTGGAGTAAATACGGAATATGTGGTTTGTTGATACTTATTTTTATGTCGTACGTCAGACAAACAGGCTTGCGGGCCACCTGATGGAAAGTGGTCACCGTCGCCTATGGACATCAGCAACACCAGGGGCGCTACCATTGCATTGCCCGCCACTAAGGAGACCTCTATTATATCTCTAGAATGATCCCATGTCATACTACAAAGAAACACTGTGGCTGGGAGCTGCTTCATGAAATTATTATTTTTTCTTGCATTATTATGCTTCATCGTACTCTAGCTTCTTATACCACTATAGCGGCAAACAAGCTTACGGCCTGCCTGCCTAAGCAGTCGCCGCTGCCAAATCTTCCAATACAGTTCTCAATAAAAAACAACAAAAATGTGCATGAGACTTTATGAAAACATTTTTTGCCAGACACTCCAAAGAATCTGACCCCACAGATTACTACTCCAAACAATAAAAGTCTCGCGAGTTATATCTTAAGTAACAGAAGCAGACGCAAAGTGGGATCTCCAGGAAATTAGCCATAGCTTCCAGCCTACTAAGTGGGCTTTGGCTCTCGACGAAGCCCGAAACATTAATCAACTAAACGGGCTCTGCCGGGTTAGCGACTGACCCCGAATTTCTTCCCAGGTCAGATTTCCCCGGAATATTTTGTTTCGTCGTTCTCCCCGGAGAATATTTTATTACAGCTATATTTTAATTTTAAATCTGGGAATCGTTACGGTACTGGTAATCCTGACTACGATAAACGTTAATTGGTTGGCTTATTTTGGATCAGGTATTATTTTGCTCTGATTATACTCATTGTTCCTATCTATTCATAAAGCAAATTGTGTCAAATCACGTTTCGTTACCAGAAGGTAAAGAAATCTGTGGGAAATTTAATTTCACGGCGGGCTCTGTCGGTATTATCTTAATGAATCCGAATTTAATAACTGAACAATTCGCGCTTTCACACTCCCTTTATCAACTTTTAGCTTTAACTAATTTATCTCTGGCCCTAAAGAGGGTCACTCTCGTTCCGTGAAAAGGGGCAACAGCAAACGAAAACGTCCTTTCCACGTTCGCATGAAGCTTTTTAATTACCAATTATTCCATTTGCAGTTGGTCCAACAATTATCCGGTAAACGTTTTCAGTAATAAATAACGTCGTAGCCAAAAGGGAAGCAAACAAAGCCACTTGGGCCCAAAGCTATCATTAGCAGAACTCTTCCCTCCCACTTCTGGCTCACTCCCAGTTAGCAAGCTTTCGGTTCGGAAAAGGAGCGTTTCCTTTGATAGCTATCATTATCGCTGTTGTAGCCAGTTGCTGTAAGTGCTCGAAAATATTTTGAACTTGCTTTGTTTTTTTTTGCTTTATGATAAATCGTCTCGTAGAGAAAGTAGTGCTCTTGTTTGTGACAGTTTTACGTAATAATGTTTAGTTTCTATATAGATTTCATTGACATAATTTCAAGACATAAGGTCGTCTGAATATTAATCGTTTTACAATTTTGAGTTAGATTTTTTTTATGTGGATGCCCCTTGTATTGCAAACGTCCATAGCCTGCGGTAACTGCTTACCATCAGACAGGCCGTAAGCTTGTTTGCCACCCTTGTGAAATAATAAAAAAAAAAATTTCAAGCGCTAGGTCCGTTTCACCAATTTAGCGAATGTGACCATTCAAATTAGATTACCCTTTGTCATCAACGTATTAGGAAAGCAGCTACTAAAATTAAACGGCGCTTCCGTCCCTTCGCTTGGCCCGTATTAATGAAAATGGCCCATCGGAGTGCAGTCTGGGCGCTAATTCTCACTTCCGTTCCGGGAAACACATTAACTAGCCTTATTGGAACACTAGTGGAATGGAGGAAGTAATAACGACGCATTCCTGGATTTGAGAAATGCAACTACAATTTTTCAAGCTCGTGTTATTTCCTATAAATGGGAAATGTGGCGTCAGAAGACTTTACCGTTGCAAGATGAAGTTATTACGCGTACAAGCAGTTATTGAGGCACAAACAGTTTTATATTTTTCTCCTTTGTCTCGAGTCCGTCAATCTAAAGTTATGTGCTGTAGAAATGTTTACTGCATCTCAAGGATTAGTTTGTGGATCGTATATTTTTATTTTAGGTTCGGAAGTTATATCATTATTCCGGGCGCTTTTTTTTTTTAAGCTCTTCAGTGACAAACGAGCAGACAGCCCACCTGATGGTAAGTGGTAACTGTCGACCATAACATCTGCAATTCATACATTTATGTTGCAGGTAACAAAAACGCAGAACCGCAGGTGCGTTGTCACTGTGAGGCTGAAAAGATGAAATGCTTTATGCTTGTAATTTCGCTGGCTACCTTATCCTTCAAACCGTAACACAACAATGCAAGTTTTGTTGCTTGGCGGCAGAAATAGATAAAGTGGTGGTACTCACCCAGGCGGACTCCTCAAGCTTGACAGAATCCTACCACCTGATGACGGCTCCGCTCATGGTAAATAAAAAAATAAAAGCAATTTACCGTCGCGGCTTCCGAGTCTGTACGACCAATTACACCCCAGCGGAATAAGGTAAATAATAAATTTCGTTAACTTGATGATTGAATACAGAGTTTATTTTCATGTGATAAAAATAACAACTCAGCGGAAAGTTTTTCGCAATGTCTCATTCTGTTGTCCAAAACGAAACCCTGCATTGACAAGTAACTATATCCCTACACTCACTGATTGTTAGTCGTTAATACGCAATACCATTTAGCTGGCAGTACATTAATTTCCACACCCCAAATACATATGTATGGCAGGCCAGATGGGAAGCGTTCCCCTAAAAATTCTTGCGTCTGTAACAGAGCTCGTTCCGCTAATGCCGCCATCAGTCTTCCTCCCGATTATGTCCGTCTGTCCGTCCGCAAAGAGACCCAATGAGGGTGGCTAATGTGCTCCCTCGGAAGTGAAAATTAGTGGTGGCTACCACGGAAACGGGGCTTGCATTCGCTAGATTAGGCACTACGTCAGTAATTCTGGTTTTATGGGTTTCCTGTCGTCGCGCTACGGGTGACTTTTGATTCGACATAATGAGTTGTTATTATGACATTTTGTGATAGTTAAGCGACATATTACACGACATATTTCTGATGGCTATAGAGGCCAACACGGGAGAGACAGGTTCGGTCACACAGCACAGACAAGATAATTCGCCCTGGATGGTAAGGGATTAATACAGGGATAAATTTTATAACCCTAATTTAAAACATAGTTCGTCGGGGATGTGAAAATACTTCCATGATGAGATCTTTGATCAAAACCGTCTTTAAACTGACTGTCATTCCTATCCCGTTTTGACAACGTCGCTTTATATAGTACATTTCGACCGTCGATTCGTTTCGAGAGACACTGAAGTTTGATTTATTGCGAGAAAACGCTTAATAGCGACTTTTATTTTCTTTCGATATCTATATTCTTACCTACAGGTAAATAAAAGAAAATAACTAGATACGTGAAGACGCAGCGTAGGTAAACGCAGACGGCTTCCGCAAATGTGGTCCGAGGATCCAGTGACGGTCACAAGACCTTTAAGCCCGGGCAAAACTTTACGTCATCAGATTGATTTTCTCTAATACCTACAGTTTGACGACCTGAGTGGTTCAGTTGGTTAACATGCCGGTGGCCATGGCCCGGGTTCGATTCCGAACAGAAATTGAAATGATGAATTTTAATTTCTGATACGGGTCTGGGTGTAGTACCTCTTTAAAAAAAACAAAGTGTAATATAAATAGTTTATCAGTTATCTAACACCCATAACACTAGCTTTGATTACTTTTGGTCTAGATGGCGCTGTGTGAATTTGTACAAGCATATTTTTTTATTATTTTTTACCATTGCGAAACAATCATTTCATTTTGAATGGAAATTAAACTGGAAATATACAAGGCACCGTTTCGCTTTATTTTTTTAAACAACTTTTGCACGCTGTGTTTTACGGTGAGTTAAGTTCG
Organism: Blastobasis adustella; assembly: GCA_907269095.1. NCBI lineage: Eukaryota > Metazoa > Arthropoda > Insecta > Lepidoptera > Blastobasidae > Blastobasis > Blastobasis adustella. The sequence goes on along the minus strand of OU026117.1, from coordinate 9,933,741 downwards.
GATTAAATCACACCCGCGGGCATCGTTACGGACTCATTTAACTAACTTTGTGTGACCGTTTTAATTTCTCCTGGATAGGATAGGTGCGTACCTTTCACAAGAAACGCTTAATATTATTATTAGATATTATCGGTAAATGTGTACGTATAGGTACCTATAATTCGCTTATGTATCTGTATCTACTTATCTGTTATTTTATATGTTTTAAGTCAATTGTAATACATATGCTGTTAGTGTAAGTAAGTAAAAACTCTTTATTGCACACATATTACAAGACAATATACAATAATCAACATAATATACATGCCCGCAAAGGCGGCCTTATCACTTTTAGCGATTACTTTGGGAATAGGTAATGTTTAACATGAGCTAGTAAGTAGTGTAAGAGTACCTATTATCAAAAATAACAATTAACAAGTAAGCTTTGTACAAGCTTTGTACTTTATGTACTAATAATAAAAAGAAATATTGCCTCTGTAGTAGGTAAATACGATTATAATAAATATGCTAAACTATGCTTGGACAAATTCAGACCATGTATTTCCGGAATCCAAGTCCTAAAGTAAGCAAAGCATGTACTATGGGTATAAGTAGCTAACAGATACACTAATAATATACTTTGTATGTATAGTAACATCCAGACCCGAGGAGTTTAAGTTCATCATTTAAACATATTATTTCCAATTTCATCCTATTTTTCCTACCTACATTTCTGAGATTAGGTACATATTTTGACGCTCTATAGTAAAAAAAGATATAATATGTAGAAAATTTATAATGCATACATTTTTAGAATGAAATTTTTGTAAAGGTAATGAATCAGTCTAAAAAGTTATTTGCATTCTGAATCGTCAGCTAAACGCTTGAGTAGTCAACACGTTTTGGGAATAACCATATATCTTCCACAGTTTTAAGACAGCTCCTGTCTTCGTTCTATTTAAGTTTGGAGTTTGAAACGTCTTCATCTGAGAATATGTTTATTTTCTTCCTCACTGGGGTAGAGAACTACCTGCCTTAAGTATAAGTACAGTCAGTATTTATGCTTTCTTTTTTATATGCTTGGACAATTCACACAGCGCCATCTAGCCCCAAAGTAAGCAAAACTTGTACCATAGGTGCCAGAAAACTGATAAACTACTTAAATATATTTTAAATACATACTGATTACACATATTATTATTATAACACCCAGACCCGTGACAGAAAATTAAATTCATAATTTCAATTTATATCCGGCCGAGAATCGACCTCGGGACCTCTGCGTGGCAGACGGCATGTTAACCAACTTAAGCACTCAGGTCGTCAAAGTGTGAAAACTAGGTAAGCGTACAGTTCACAATAATAATTTAAACTTAATTACCAAGGCATACAGTCCGTTTCGGCATGAACTATGAACACAATTGAAATAAAGTTTAATTTCCTCTGTTTGTGGTCAGGTGGTCTATTCGCGAACTACTTTGATGTTGACTGTACCTACATATTAGTTAAACAAACTCCATCGCTACATTTGTTTGAATATTATTTTACTGGCTGATCAGATTTTCATTGGATGTTACGTGCACCTACAAAATGCATTGGTTCGAATCCACGGGAGCTGGTAGTTAGGTAGTGGATATTCAGTGATGATATGGTTGGATTTGTGCTCAGCCACGAATGACGTATAAGTACTGGTCCTCGCAAGTTTAACGCGTTACGAATCATCAAGAAAAAGAATAGATCCCGAAAAGATGTAAAAAAATCTACAAAAAAACTCTTTTTAAAATTATAATTTCTTTCGTCTTGGAATCTTGAGTTAGGAATCAGGTTAGGAATCATGTGAAATTGACCGGTGTGTTATCCACTAGACAAATCTAAGAAGATTCCAAATAACCAAAGTAAATAGCTGCTTTTTTTTATGCTACTCAGTGACAAACGAGCATACAGACCACCTGGTGGTAAGTGGTAACTGTCGCTTAAAACATCTAAAATTAATTTTAGGTTGTAGATAACAAAATTGCAGAACCGCAGGTGCGTTGCCACTGTGAGGACTAAGATGAAATGCCTCATGTCTGTAATTTCGCTGGCTACCTTATCCTTCAAACCGGAACACAACAATGCAAGCATTGTTGCATGGCGGCAGAAATAGATACGGCGATGGTACCCACCCAGGCGGACTCCTCAGGCTTGACAGAGTCCTACCACCTGAAACTCCGATCTTGTACATACTTTGTAAACGTCGTTCACGATGCTTAAGCTCACAGCTACACTCACACAATATCGCTGTCTTTATTTATGGCAATGTACAATAATAGCGTGTACTCGATACTCTCAATACTATCTTGCCAATGCACCTGCTCCGCAAGTTACATGTCTGGCTCACGCTTAAGTATGTTGTTTTCAACTTTTTCCATTGGAGCACGGAAACGGCAAAACGACGACCCGAGCCAGCGTGAAACAGCTCACAAAGTAAGCTAAGCCTCTGCTGGGGTGTTGATATAGCTTAGCTGTGGGGACCGTAGCTACTGATTCTGTCGATAAAGGTTTGTGTACTCAGATACGGATATGGACAGTACGAGATAGATATGGACAGATTAGTAGGCACTATCCATTAAAATAATATCAATGTAAAAATTAGCAAATTGTCTATTTATTAACTACATGTACCAATATTATAACTAGAAATTCTGATGTTGATTTAATTTTAATACTTCTTTTTTTATAAAATATAGATGTTTTTAACTTTTACCTACACGAAAACACTAGTAATCGATTTGCTATAAAACAATGGTGAACGTAATAAACACCAGAATAACATAGGTAGACTTCAGCACATTTTGTAATACATAGCCTTACCACAACGTTTATTTATCACGGGCAAAACCGCGGGTAAATCTAGATTGCTAGTATTTATTCTTTGCGAGTAAAATAAAAAGCCAATTTTCTGCATCACAGTTCTAATCCAAGTCACCGAGGTGGCGGTGCTCACAGACATAAACAGAAAATAACAAATACAAAATGGTGCTATTCTTGGAGAGATAATTCAAGCGATTGTTTTATATGTTCCTTTTCACGCGTACCCACGCCCACACTCGTTAATACGGGTCGTGAATTATTTTAGCGTGAACTGGAATGTCAAGCGATAATGTACATTTTCAAGTGGGTCAAAAACTTAAGTACCTATATTTGAAAAACTATCATCTGACAAAATATGAACAAACCAGACGTATTTATGCTTCAGATCACTACTGAAAATGACAAATTTTACCTAGTAAAACCTGTCTACAGGACAGGCAGGACGCTAGCCTGCATAAACCTTTAATAAATTGACCTGCTTTCTCACTTGTCTCATATAAAAAAAAGTTGAAACTGCAATCATGGACGGGATTCCAAGCCGGCAGGTACGTATCGATAACCTTTACGCCCTATCGAGCATCGATTCCACGAGCTATGTGGTCAGCAGACAGCATAGCTAGATACAGGTATCCATTACATTGGTTTTGCTACGTATAACATCGTATCTCCTTAGTTTAGTTACTGTACAATGGTATAGTTCGTTCAAAACCCAACGTTTAGTAATCGTAATCGTTAGAAAGTAGATATGTGGCCTATTTGTTACTTTATGAGCTTACACACCTTTAGAACTACAAAGCTGTAGATATTAAAGATATAAACTACAAATACATACTACCACACTGATGACGTCATGGCATCAATCTGAATAGCATGAGGTATTATTATGAAAGTGAAACTCCGTTTCTTCCCTCGTCCTTCGATCTATCGATCACAAACAAGGATATCGACAGACTACATTACAACCCGCAACCCACTTGTAAAAGTCGATATCTATAGCTAAGGTAGTGCATATACATTTATAAATTGAGGTCAGGAATATAATTGAGAGTCTTACTCATATTGGATACATTTAGAAAATGTTGGTGACAGTATTGCCTCACTTATTTTCTTACGATCAGGTGATCCACGTGTTTGTTTACTCCAACTATTACAGATATAAAATCTATTTTCCTCGTTGTAAGTTCAACCAAGCATAAGTAAATCTATCTACTTATATAGTTTATATGATATCTTTTCCTCAACATACAACTTGGCAGAACTGAAGCCCTCAAATCAATATTTACACATATCCGCGTTCAGACGGTCCAACTCGGCTATAAATGGATAAAGTTGTAATGTTCAAACTCACGTAACAGTTATAGTTGATTTACGGGAGTGAAAACTAGAACGTAGGATTTGTAAAGCAATTTTACAACCTCACACCTAATATTATGTTTAACGTATTTTATTCCTAGGATTATGAATTGGGAGTCCGATCTCTCGGTTTATAATGGCTTTATTAGATACTAATCCTTTAAATGGAGTTTCAGTGTTTATGGTCCATTTACCAATATCGGCTTTTCTTTTAGATAAATATAAATTTTTATAGTTGCACTAGCGACCCGTCGTTGCTTCACCTGGATGTTTTTGGCTTTTTCTTCTTTAATACAAACTTTCCGGAAGATTATCGGTAAATAATAAAACCTTATCGATAAAAACCAAGCAACTTTGCTACTCTTTAGTGATTTCCCGAATAGGTGCAGTGCTACTTTCATTCATGTTCATTTATGTGATGAATTTTACTATGATATCAGCCTATATTCGCCGTGTGGTGTCCGGCAGAGTAAACCTCTTACACTCGTGGGTGTTGTACAAGGCGAATATATTTTCGAGACAAAAGTAGGCTAGAAACGGGCAGCAGCCTTTTCCATTTCTCCGACCTGCCTTTCAAATGTGGAGATTATGGCAATAACCTCCTCTCTCATGAGAGAGACCCTAAGCTCTGCAGTGGACTGTTATGGGCTGTGATGGTGATGATGATGTTCAGCCTATAATTAGAAAAGTAATGTTGATTCTGCAGGGCGTTTGTAGGCGTTGGCTTTAAATTCGATGATCGCCTCTACTTTTACAATTAAACAACTTCTTTAAAATTAATGTGGGCTGTCAGCTCGTTTGTCACTGCGTACCATATAAAATAGACATAGACATAGACATAGACATAGCTTTTATTTGGCAATAACTACAAATATATATGACAAGTTGTAATAATATCAACAATGATAGGTATAACATGTTAAGACTAGGGTACATGAAAATGTACTTATGCTTAAATTAACTCTTAACACGACGGTATTATCGCTGCCCACTATTTTTGTGATACAGGGGCAATGTCAATCCTTTCTGAAAAACACTTGTCGATGTAAACTTTATTGTTATAATTTATAGTATTGAATTACTGTAAATGACGTAATTAAAGTCAAAAGGAATATTTGTATAATATGTTGCAAAACGTAAGTAAGAATCACTTAGATACTCCTCAAACGTACCCTGCTATGAAACTATCAGTTCCAAACCAGCCCGTATTGCTATACGGGCACTCGAGACTATATTTATCCCAGAATCTAATATGAAACTCTAGCACACCACTCAACCCGTCGCGGGGTACAATATGAGCCGAACTGCGAGAATAGCTTTGATCAGGCACCCGTGTTCACCAGATGACACTACAACTTCTACAGCTAAGGGGACTAGTTTGATAGAAACAGTGTCAATATTGCTTGCAGGAAATTCGTCAACTGCGTCTGGAACGGTACACGGTTGCAAGTTTCAGTTCTTGTTAAGCTAGAGTGCTTTATCTATGACATCGGATTTGGGAGCGCATACGAGTGATGCTACTTAGAATTTGCTGTAGGTACCCACAAATGTTTCATACAAATGTTTCATTCAAATTTGTACAAAGCTAGCTGCATCCTAGCGAAGATATTCACGGTTGTTCCTTTTAGTCTTCTTTAGGGTTCCGTCTGAAAGTTATGGTTATATATATTATTCGCGGCAACAAAATTAAAAAATAAAATCTTTAAAAGGTATATTTATTTTTCTATCTCCACAACAAGTAGAACGGAGGAGATGTTTTTGGTCTTATTTTAGAAGGGGTGTTGTTAGAACAGGTCAGGTCTTGAAGCTGTCTTATTTTAGAACAGGTCTTTCAAAAACATTGAGGTTGTGTAAAGAACAGTTTCAAATTGCGCAATCCGTTTACGAAATATTATTTTTTGTTAGAAACACGTGTTTCACGTTATGTTCAAAATACCTACGTGTAAAGTTTGCAGCATAATATATTAATGAAGTTGAAAAGAAAACTATTACAGCCTACTGGAGTCAAACTAACTAGTACCGAGTAGTTTTTAAGTGAAATTGGAAAAGCGAACTTCATTGACATTGTGTAGAAAGCTAGGTGCATTCATAACTTTGTAATATATGTTTATAGTGTAAAAAATACCACTTTAAAGCTCGCCGTTTTTCAGGAAACTATGGACACGTCTTACCTCGTTTTTATGAAGATAACTACTTTTCCTGGTATAGTGCTCTATAATCAAAGTTTAGTTGCTATTGGATCAATATATGAGCCTAAATGACTATTATCTCACATGTTATCGGGTTTATTACAACAATTACTATTCTTTTTACCTCGATCTTGAACATATGTGATAAAAGTGTTGTGAATAACCACCAAAGTCTTAAATCCTAAATGACCATCAACCAAATGTCCTCGGTTTACCTAACCGGGAAAAAAACCGGCGTGATTATGTAGATATGTACCTATTTGTGTCTCTGTTATTGTTATATAAGATTAGGATACAGATTTCCTTTGCGTTAGGCGCAAAAAAAATAAAAAAATGGAAGAGAATTAACGAGACCGTGGCGAGAAGAACAAAATAGCTTGTGCATATCTCTCCTTATACCTCTTTCCAATAAAAGAGGTGGCGTAAACTACCATATCTAGGTACCTTTATACATTCATTTTACTCTTGATATTTTGTTTAATTAAGGAAGAGATTTGATCGCGAAAACATACAGATCTACAATCCAGTTGGCGTTCCAACTACAGCGACTCCTACATTCAAAGAAAACTGTTTGCAAATGAAATACTGAGGTAGGTATCAAAATTAGTTGGTTTTCTTTCCACGCGACAACTTAAACTGAAGAAAACTATCCAGAACTGGGATATCTAGTGTATTAGATATCTAATGTAGTAATAGTAGTCTAAATCACATCAGACTGTCGTCTCGGGCAGCACTACGTATGGGCGGCGGGGATGACAGGCTAATGACAGCTGTCAGTGATTAACCGTCAGCCGGGAAGTGAAGACGTGGTGTACAGCAAGCGATATTTTATTAAGTCTCATACTATATACTATTAAATATCATACAGTGGTATAAACATCGGGACACCACATCTAGTATACATTTGACTCATGTTCAACATACAATTTTAAACAAAACCACAGGTAGGGACTGCTACCACAAAAACAATATCTGGCATGTTTGTACAGTGATAGCAACACTGACCACTGTCAGATTTCCGTCACGGTCTCGCGAGCCAGCTATAGAGAATATTTCAACCCGTGCCGGCTGCTTTTTCACAAAAAACAGAGCTGTTTTTCAAACGAAATGCTAGTTTGTACGCTTTTGTTTTAAAAAAATGGCGGCTACGTGTAGCCCCGCTTGGTCGGTCAACCGGTTCCGTATCGGTCAAAGATATTTGGATACCTATCCGGAGGTAAAAACATGTCGTGTGGGCTCACGTATACAAACAATATTATCATTCTTCATTTGTGTCACTCAGTGTTATTAGGACTACGGAGGTCATATGGCAGTCGCTTTACTGTAATTATCTGATCTGCCAAATCCTGGATCATGGTCAAGGTTGACTCTACATAGCACACCCGGGATATTGACAACAAGATGATTATTTATTTGTGTTATTCGGTGTTGTTTCCCTTGGTGTTATTCATAATTTTGTGAGCGAACCTTTTTTTACTTGTCGTACCATTAATGATATATTTATCCAACAAAGATTTATATCTAGGTATTAAACGATTATATATAAGCAAGACTACTTCCAACATGTCTCAATATTTTGCGTCTAATGTACCGTGTAATTTATATTTCCAACTTGCAAGTTAAAATGTTAAAGCATCTGATATTGACAGGTTTCCTCTTCCTAGCAGGAAAAATGTAGCCCGCTGGAAAGTTCTCATAATATAACGTATGAAAAAAAAAACGGAATTTTTTCCTTTTTATTTTAGCCCAGTATTTAGTAAATGAAATATTCAGACATACGTTTGGTTTGTTAACAGCTAAATGTGTGTAATAATACCCCAATATCTCATTATTGTGCTTGTGTGATTACGTACTACATAATACAACACAATGTTCTAAACTCACGCGGTTATTATTTATAACACACATTTATAGGCATGTTGGTTTGTTCCCATGATGCATGCAACTGCGAACTGCTACTCGTCAACAAAGGTACGCGGTAGGAAACCCGAAACATACCTTTAAAATACGTAATAAAACGTATTTAAAAGTAATTGTTTAATTCATAAACGTTTCATCTCTCAGAAAGACAACTGCGTAGGTTACTTGACAGAAAACGATTAATTAACTACTGTACGTCTTCTGCTAGAGGGTTTCCAGACAGGATTGCTTAGATTTTTAGTAATAGGACAGAATATTAATCATAATGGTAGAGAAGTTTAATTAAAATAATTTCATGTCTCTAGGCGGAGAGCTGTACACCGTTGAATGGAATCTTCTCTTCATTGAAGTTTAGGGGAAAATTAATCATAGCATTATAATTCGGAACTTGTAATGAATAGGAAAACTACAATCTAACTAAAAGACTACTTAGAACATTGTCATATCTCTGCCCAGGGATACCTATTATAACTCTGCGTGGCAGATATTTAACCACGCTGAACCACTCAGGCCGTGAAATGTTAATCTGAATGTAAATATTAATTTTAAAACACTATTAAAACGTAAAACATACTTTAAGATAATTTTAACTACGACTTACAACAACATTTAATCAAAAACTTCAACAAAAATAAACATCAAGCTTTCCCATTTTAACATGTCAGCTTTAATTAGTGAACACACGAGGGTGTCAAAGCGTTCTCTTGAGAAAGACATTGTAAAGCAAGACCACAGACACGACTCCGACAATGTGGAAATGACAAATTGATATAAACTAGCGCCAAAACACGCTGCCAAGGCGCCTATTAATCACGTAGTGGCATGTTAAGTAAACATCAGGACAAAATTAGTTTTAATTAGTGCCACAGAGAACATTTCACCTGTTTCCCTAACGAGTCTTACATTAATTATATTAATTGACGAACTATCTGACATTGCACAGGCGCAAATTGACTAATAACTAGTTAAGGTTGTGCCCAGAAGTTAGATGCTCAGGTTTCTGTTGAATATATTTCAAGTAGGGTAAGTTGAGTCACAGAATTCAGTTGGAGTAGACACTTGAGCCTTATCACGATTGTATGTTTGTAGATATAATTCGGTTCATGTATTGTTTTTAGACGGGTAATTTCTTTGGTCATGAAAATGTTTCTGTTTGGGAATACTAACAGCTGTCAAATTAAATGTGAATTCAATCATTTCGCTGCCAGATCACAAACTCTGGCCAATATCCCGGCTCAATACCTCTAGTTAACTGCATAAGAAAGCGCAGAGTCATCTGACGAAGCAGTAACTTTAAGTTAAACAGTTTTTTAGCTAGTCCACGGCTACGCTCAAATTGAAAGCCTCGAGCTGCTCTACTTCAACTTTTGATAAATGCGCCGTCGTCTCGTACGGTAAGGATATTATTCCTGTATTAACTTTGTTTCACCGAGAAATGATAGATTCGAAAGTGAATCTGTCAACGTTGGCACTTTAATATTGTTCGCGATGTCAGAGCAATATTGTGTCCCAGCTTATTTGTGTCTCGAGTGTTTGCTACGTTGAAGAATTTTCAAGGATAGACAATGCTTTCAAATGCTGCAGAAGTAAGCAGAGACTGGCAGACGAATTTTGCGTCTTCCATATTCATACATCATCTCATACATTTATGCTGGTAGTAGGTACACCGGATTTGGCCTTTTTAGGAATGACATGCAACTTATTATAATATTAAGGTCTAGTGTACCTACTTAATAATATAGTATGTAAACCCCACATTATCATATTTCTTTTAGTGGGTAACTAACTATATAGCTTTTATTGTGTTGAGATGAACACGTCTTTTAGTTAATATTCCATTATTCATAGTAGTCCCACTGTTTTCTGACTGACGTCGAATTCGATTCATGGTTCTTTATTTTTGCCTCGAGCAACTTCAATACTCAAACGGAATTTTCGAATAGCAACATTTACAACGTAAACTTACTTATTGCGGCTCCCAACACTTGCTACGCTTACATGCTGAATATCAGCCCCTTTTAAATCCAAGCTGCTGGTTGCTAGTTAACTGGCAAGCTCTTCTTTGTACATAAAATACATTTTAATTTATTTGTTATTTTGTGTAAAATAAAGTATAAAGAACCTCGTTAACTCGACTTAATAGCAACTGACGTCACAAACAGAGAAATAAACACATATACGATTCTATGAAGTATGAGGTCTACCAATCCGGTCCTACAAAATGTGATAGAAGGTCCTAAAAGGTATAATAGGCACTTAAATTTCAATCATAAGAGAAGAGGTACTAAGGATTACATTCGATTCCTACATAGAATGAGGATGACGTAGGTTATCTTACGTCAAGTAATCTTGTACTCGACAAGAAAAAATCCACTTTTAGGAGACCCAGCTTTTTTTACTTGTAGAATCCACACAAGAGGATAAGCTAGTATTATCGCTACGAAAAGTCGGAAAATGTATTACTTCAAAAAACATTTTTTGTGCCAGGTTTTGCATAGGCAGTGTTTCCTTCGGTCTATGACATGGGATCGTTCAAGAGGTATATAAGAGGTTTCCTTAGAGGCGGGCAACGCATTGGTAGCACCCCTGGTGATGCTGATGTCCATAGGCGGCGGTGACCACTTTCCATCAGGTGGCCCGCATGCCTGTTTGTCTGCCGGATAACATAAAAAAAAAGGCTGATCAATGTGTCACGGGTCTCTTAACGTCTACTATAGCTAGAAAGTAGATTTTTGTACTCGATGACGTAGCACCTCGGTGACCTATGGCACTCTCGCAGCCTAACAGGGTTATTTTCCTTTTACGCCCCTTTGTCCGAAGTGGTAGTATCTACGTGGAAACTCTACGCACAATCTACGCAATAATTATAACGCAAATATTCCAAGTGTCTATCGAAACGAATGCCGGGATAGTTATTTTAAATTCCGGGAATGCTGCCACTTTTGCCATTAGTAAGAGTGACTAATGTGTTTACGTTTTCATCATGCAATGAGAAAGTGCTTTTGACTCAGACAATCTGAGAAAAAGTTTGCATACCTACGTGCCTTCTTGATTAGAAACCGTCAAATGTACAGATGTCACACATCGGCTAGTTCAACTTCGTACAGCGGTGTTTCTGTCGCAGGTGTTACATATGTACAATTATTTTTGTTGATTTGATATTTTGTATATAGACTAAAGTTTATAAATATTTCCATAAGTAATTACTCATATTATCTGTGTAGCTTTCAATGTCTCCAAACAAAACGTTCGGCCTTTATTTCGGAACGAATTTCTTTATGTTCGTACTCTTTGAAGATATTAAGTACTAATTAACTAAAAGTTCGTTTTCTAATTATGTAATAAATCCTAGAATCATTAATAATAGTTTTAAGAACTATTAAAATTTTGTCGGTTTAGTATTTGGGCACAATAACTTCATATTTAATTTGAATTGTATAACGTCTCATGATTGGTTAAAATATGTAACGGCTCCCGATTTCCGGCTAAACATTGAGTTTACAAACCCAGTCGAATAACTGGAAATGTCTTTTGCTCCAGGCCATATACCTACAGAATTAATTATAAACTTCCGTTGTATTGCCTTGGCGCTTATTGCTGATTTGTTATCGATTTATTTGTGTATATTCTCAGGCGATAAAGACGCTGTGCTTCATTTATCATATATGTATTTTGCTGTTTTATTATATTAAAATTTAAAATACAAATTACTTTATTGAGACATTACATATCTCTTTCAATCGTCAAAGAGTAGGGGGTAGGAAAGTAGGAAGGAAACACACAGTGACATGTTGGCCGCCCCATGGCCGCAGCACATCCAACCCCCGCCGACAACAGCCAGACCATGTCCGACAATACCAGACTGATCCGGTCCTCGCCCGACATAATGTATAGGTATAGTATAGGGTATACTATACTTAAGAAAAACCACCTAAAACTACAGCAAGAGTAAGCCAGTCCACCAAGGCAGCACCCGTTCACGAGTATAACGCAAGATCCAGCCATCGTCTATTTCAAACATATTTGAGAGAAAAGGCCGACCCGGCCCCCACGCCACCGCCAGAGAGACCTTTAAGCGATCATGCATCACAGATGCTGCATGTGATAGGTAGATGCTCCCACCCTACCCTTACCCTGCCCGTAGCCTACCCCTATGCTACCCTACCCACTACTACCCCGAGCTACCCCCTAACCTAACCTAACCCTACCCCTACTTTTCCCCTACCCTACCCTACGCCATCCCCACCGCAGCCCGCACAAAGCAGACACTCCCCAGCCCCGCTATGACCAAAAGGCACCGCGTGTGGGAAGGGAAGGAAAGTTAACGCCGCTTCCTAGGTGGTCCTCCGTGGTAAAGAAACGGCAACAAACCCACAGAGCCTCAGAGAGAGAGTTCAGAATATATTGTCATATTGCCCATGTAACTTTATTTCTTCGACCTCGTAAGCAGTACCGAATTCGATCCCCAGTGCTGCCATGTACGTATGACTTTTTCTGGGTTATGTACATTAGGAAACAGTAACCGATGCTGAGGAAGATCATCGTGATGAAACCTGCACTGAATGTGTTACCATGATCCAATCTGGTCAGGTTCCCCCTGTTAATCACGAATCACTGTCAGATGGCAGACGCTCTACTAACCCAGTCCTGGATCGTGGTCAAGGTGGACTCCGATCCTTCGCGCGCAATATGACGCCAAGATGACTTTTTTATAAGGTTCTATACACATTCAGATGTCACAAAATTATGAGTAGGTATTACCTACTTAAAATAATAATCTAAAAATAATGTTACCTGGGCTAAACGTTACTCATAAATTATGTTACCTAGATTGATGGGCACTTATGTTTGCGCGCGGATGACAAAGGAACTAAAGGACATTGTAAAAAATGGCCTATGAATCAACACGCATGAAACATTTAACATGAATTATTAGTTCTTTTTATAATGTACATTACAAATATTTCAATAGAACGGACACTTCTTAATTTCGAAAACATTTTTAAAAGTATTCACTTCCGTCATAATCACAAATGGTCATAATCCTCGGTGTTATTATTTTTTGGTTCAATTTGAGGTTTTTAATAGGCAAAGGTATTATAGCTCTTTGTTACAGCACTCTTAATAAGAGTTTGACACAGACAAGCGTCAGTATTCTTAATACTTGATATACGATAATGGTTTTTAGTTACAAACAGTCCGCTACGATGTCGCGGAACCATAATAGGGCTTATCAAAAAACTCGATTGAAAGCGCTGTTTGAAACGAGCATTTTTATTGACGTAATTATAACCTCAAAATCCGAAAGTGTTTTGATTTTTTCCGAATTCTCAAGTGTCCGTTGTTTTAATTTAGGTTCAATCGAATATATACATTATCTAAAACCCAAAAAGTAAATACACCTCCCTGTTGGATCTTAGGCCTACTATGTATGGACGACGAGCAATGTCCTTTGACAGACAGCTAACCAGAACACCTATCAATATAAATACCTAATGGACCCAGCGCGACTTCGTTAGTTCGTAGGTTTACTTTACCTCTACCTACCCTTTTTTCTTGCTTATAACCCTTAACTTGAAAACCGCATTAAAATCCGTTGCGTAGTTTAAGATTACATCTGTAAGCGTACATAGATACATAGGGACAGACGGCGGGAAGCAACATTGTTTCATACTATGTATATACAGGGTGTAAAAAGACCGCTAGCAATAATTGAAACCCCATATTCTACCCATGAAACTGAACAACTTTCCCCAAGAAACATACCCGCGGAAATGACTTCATAATTTCGCTACCCAAAAAAAATAATTAATTGCGACGCGCAATGTACATCGTCCGGCGCACGGCTCTCGCTCGCCCACGTGACCGTGGGCACTGACCCCGCGCGGCGGCCGCTCTGGCGTATTTAACCTAACTAGTAGGTATACCTTGGCTAGGCGCCACACTGAACTTTCTGCAGATATCGACAGTAGGTAGGTGGTAGGTACTGGGCTCGATTCTCGTATGATGTGAATGTCCGTAAGCAAACGTGTACGTAAGTTAGGTAGGTAGACAGCTGATCCTGTGCCTGATCATGCAAGTGCGCGCCGCAGTAAATACCTACTACGTTAAATTCTCATGTAATGTGAATGGTCGTCATACAATCATGTACCTAGGTAGGTAGGACTTTCGATCGTGAACTTTACTGCTGATATCGCCCGTAGGTAGGTGCTGGGTACGATTTTAGTATAATGTGAATGACCGTAAGCAAACGTGTAATGTATTAAGGTATGCGTACCCCTGTCTTGTTGAACTTTACTGAGTGGTAGCATGGCAGTGTTGCTGCCTATGCGCATGGGCCCACGGACGGCCGGTGGCGGGTTGGCTCGCGCGCGGCTGCTGTTGGTAGTACCTACCTCCGGCCGTGCGCGCGTCACGAGTAGGTAGGTAGTAACACGTGTGCGGCCGGGCGCACGCTTTACATTGCGTTCTTTTACTTACAGTGCATTTATTTCAACTTAAATTTGAACTTTAGGTGTCTAAATTAATTGTGAACGATTTAGTTATCGATACTTGATATTTTTTAGTACAAAAATACAACTTTTTTTTTTAAAAAGAATCTCGATTTCTGCCTAAACTAAGACTTTCCGCGGGTATGTTTCTTGGGGAAAGTTGTTTAGTTTTATGGGTAGAATATGAGGTTTCAATTAATGCTAGCGGTCTTTTTACACCCTGTATATACATATATGTTTCATACTATGTAGATATAGACAAAAGCGCCATAACCTCAAAGCAATCTTATTTAGAATCTGCTTTACCTAACAATTAAAATACAATTATAATCATAATATCAATTTGCTACTTGTTGCTGTGTCACCCATCGCCGTTGTTAATTATTGTAGGTATTATTAAAGTAGGTATTTAGTCTGAAGGTCTACTTGTAATTCGACCCAGTAAATTTGGTCATCTGAAATGCAAATTCCATCTGGACCAAATCGTTTATGTTAGTCATTCACAGGCAAAAGTATTCATGGAATTTCCCTAAATAAAGTCACAAGTTATTTATGTCTTGAAGTAAATGAATAAAATTATCTGTTTCCCAGAGAGATTGGTTTTCCAATGATTTTAATTTCCAATGATAAAATACTCCATCCATTATACAAACAATTCTTTGTTCATTTTTGACCCTTTTTTCAACAACTTTTCCTTACTATCTAATTATTTATGAAGTGTCCCATTTATTTTATCAGATAAAGGAAAATAAACAAAGGGTTAAAGACGGATACTTGACCCACTTTTCAAAAAAGCTCTATAATGAAGAAATATGCAATTACTAAGACTTGTGCTATATGGATATCAAAACATAGGTCTTTGATCTTCTATAAAAGCCTATTTTTATAAACATAATTATTATTGGTTCTGAGTAAATCCTGACTAAACCTCTCAAAAGGGGGATAGTTGCCCTATGGTAAAAATGCTTGGGGGGATAGTTGCTTCGTGCGGGGATAGACGCCCTACTATGATTTTGTTGGAATTAATAAATGTTTATTATTTACTGACATCCTTTATTAAGCACAAATCATAATATTATTAATTATTGTTAAGTAGTAGTTTTAAGTTGTAATGTTTGAAACCTTAAAATCATCACCATCCCGTCATCAGTCGGGCAGGATCCGCTTTCCAGCTTTTTTTTCGCCATTTCGTTCGGTCTTGGGTTTTCATCTGGACCATGTGACCATTAAGGTCCACTTCAACCACAATCTGTTCAGAGGATCGCATCGTTTCCTCGAGACTATCCCAGAAAGCAGTCTTTCGGTGTCGACACAGCCGGACTGAAGAGCATTGAACTGATGAGGTTAATTTTAAGCCCCTCCCCCCCCCCTTTTTTTGATCGCCATAAGGGTATTCCTTAAACTAACTAACTAATGTGGGGGCACCACGTCTGATTTTCGTTTATACTTGCAAGGCATTTTGCTTACCTAGAATAATAGCAGAGGCAGAGTATTTGCCCCTAGGAGCAACTATCCGCAAAAGTAAATAGGGCAACTATCCTTTTTTATACGGATACTTGCCCTTTTTATTTGTGAAATAAATAAGAACTTTTCAACAATATAACATAATCAACAATGTAGTTTAAGCTCTAATGCATGCAATAAAACAAAAACGTGCGACCACCACAGTTTCCTGCAAACCTTGGCATGATAAGCCCGATTACCCCTGATGAGGTGGAGAGGTCTCTGGTACGTATGAAGAACGGAAAAGCTATTGGCCATGACGGAATACCCATAGAAACCTGGAAAACAATGGGGACCCGAGGAGTACTCTTGCTCACTGAGCTTTTCAACAGGATTGTAGCTACGGGGCTTATACCTGACGCGTTGAGCGTAAATATTATCACGCTAATCTATAAAGGAAAGGGTAGTGTGCAAGAGTGCGGCAACTATCGAGGTATCAAACTTATGAGCCACACAATTAAGCTATTCGAACGGATTATTGACCAGAGACTTCGCCAGGAATGCTCCTTGTCGGAATGCCAATAGGGCTTCAGGCCGGGCTGCAGCACCATGGATCCAATCTTTGCTCTCAGGGTCCTCCAGGGGTCCCATTGCAGTAGGAATCAACCGTTGCATTACGCATTTCTCGATCTGCAGAGGGCCTTCGGAAGATAATTTGGTGGGCTCTGAGAGCAAAGTCTGTGCCCGAGGCGTACATTTGTATTATGCAGGACATGTATGCCAATACTGGAGCTGTCGTCAAATCCATCGTAGGCCATACTAATTTCTTCCCGATTACTGTAGGTGTTCACCAGGGTTCTGTGCTGAGCCCTTTCTTGTTTTACATTGTGGTCGATGCCCTCTCAGCGGAAATTCAGGACATGCCTCCCTGGCTTATGAAGTACGCTGACGACATTGTACTGGTGAGCAAGCTTAGGCTGGAGCTTGAGACCAGGGTAAATACGTGGAAGGATGTGCTAGAAAACGGTGGTTTGAAGCTGAATATCACAAAAACAGAGTATATGGCCAGCTGCTACGCGGATTCCGACACCATCCGTATAGGTAACGAAGCTGTCAATAGAACAGATAAATTCAAATACCTCGGATCCGTAATGCACGAGTCCGGTGATGTCGGCCCCGATGTCAAGTCCCGAATCTCTACAGCTTGGGCCAAATGGCGGGAACTCACGGCAGTCATCTGTGACCCTAAAATCCCTGTCAAGCTCAAAGGGCTTATATACAAGAGTATAATTAGACCTGTGATGCTCTATGGATGCGAGACATGGCCAGCGCTGACGAAACATGTTCACGAACTAAACTTCAACGAAATGAAAATGCTGCGCTGAATGTGCGGAGTTACACGGCTCAATCGAGTACGTAATGAACACATCCGTGGCAGTCTTGGCGTGAGGGATATCGCGGACAAGATCGAGGAAACTCGCCTGCGCTGGTTTGGTCACGTGTTGTGTAAGCCTCAGGGATACGTGGGAAATAGGTGCCTGAACCTGTCGGTATCAGGAAAGAGGCCCCGTGGGCGACCCAAGAAGCGATGGATTGACATCGCTGAATCGGATGCGAGAGCCAACGGCTTACGACCCGAGAATGCCGAAGACCGGACGAAGTGGAGAAGAATTTGTAGGAAAGCGGACCCTGGCAGAGGCCGGGATAAGTGCTAGGACGATGACGATGATGCATGCAAAGAAACAAAATGTAGATTGATTCCTCAATCAGTAATAAAGATATTCAATGGAAATTACTTACAAATATAAATTTGACGCCCGTGAAAGCTTCGCCGCGGAAGATTTTTACTCATTAGGACAAAACGCGTGCGCCTACGCTGATGGATTACATGGCACTAAGGCCTTCAGGAGGGCCACTTTCAATTATAGTAGAGATCTAACGCCAAAACATCCCTAACATAGTGTATTCAAAACCGGGGCAACTATCCCACTGTATATCCCACAAGTATCCGGCTTTTATCCTATATAAAATACCAAAGTCAAATTAAAAAAATTGCACAAAAACAAAGTAAATATTTGGTTTCCGAAACTTCCTTTTCCCAAACTTGAATCAATAATAACATGGACTTCATTTCAGCCTTTGGTCTCTCTGTAGGTTCAATTTCATTATCTTTCTCATGAGTTATGAGTCTTGCATGAGTAGTTCACATCCAAGCTGCGTATTCTCGACGCTTTGTGTGTTTATGCATTCCCTAAGGGGTGATAAATCTTATTTTTTAAACACGATGCCCAGCTCCCAACTTACAAAGCAGGCATTCAAAATATTCGCCTGTATAAATCATAAGGCACTTTTTAAACCACAAAGGCATTCTAAAAACACGCCTGAAAAAGAATGGACTACACAGGAATACGGCACAAGTCAGCGGCTTATTCTGCGTGTTGTAAATTTTTTTGTACATTTTTCCTCTGAATGCGTATATTAAAGTAAATTCTGCTAGAATTGTTACGTAACTGTTTGTTTTAGACAAAATTAGATCCTTGACTAGGTAACCAGTGTTATAGGTGTGTTTAGGATTAGGATTTGTGTTGTGTTTATTATTACTCGCGTATGTAACCACACTTTTTTTTATCTAAAACTGCATAATTATCATCTTAAAGTCCAGCCCGGTTCATCCCAGGGTCCACTTCCCTACTTTTTTTTCTCCTCTTCGCCCACCAAGCTAAATACCCCCAATTACCTCCAAAGAACAGTGAACATTGAAATCCGTAGCTAATTTAAAACAAAAATAATATGGTGCCCTCAAACGACTGGGAGATGGAAATGAAGTCTTACCCTGGGAAAGCTCTGCACGGCAACTCGAAATTCCCGCCTCTATGTAGCCACTTGAACCGTGAAAGGACGCATTTGAAATACGCCACTGAATCACTGCGGGCTTCGGAATGCGTTAATAAGTCCCCAAAGCATTTCCCAGGACCGACTCGGCTCACGTTGCGTTCACAGTTTGCTCTGTGATGCGAATAAAAAGTCCTCCCGAGGAAAATGAATATAGGAAAGCCATAAACGAATAAAGGAAAGGATGAGGATCGGTCGTAAATGAAATGTGTGGGGGTGAATTTTAAGACGGATTTAAGGGACCATGCGTCAGGGCTGCGCGATGAAGGTAACGCCGATACTGCCGAACACCTCCCGCCACTTTTGACTCTCCCTATTAAAAAAAAAGATAGGCTTTTGTACATTAATGAGTTTAATAAACACAGATATGTCACGTGAACCATTATAAGCATCATTATACAAGTTAGGTACAATATATCTCCGTATCATCCAGCCTGACATAACAACCTGTCATAACAAACTGGAACGCCAACAAAAACAAGCACGCTAAATATTTTGTTTGACATATAGAAGGATGTATATCACACAACAAAATGACATATCTATCCATCTCGAGGGCAAATATTATCATAACCATCTTTTGGCGAAGTCCCAAGGCGCACGTCTATTATTCTTACGACAAAAACTAGGCATGGAGGAGGATAACCGACTATCCACGAACACCTTACTCGTACAAATCTCTGGGCTTATCCTGCTTTGTTCGTACATGAATTTTGATATGTTGCCTTAAGAAATTGTTTCCTCAGTGTTAATAGCTTTAGGCGAGAATATACTAGATGCTGGAACTTATGATAGTCATTTATAAGTAATTATTAAGGTCTGCTGGAAATGATTCGGCCTGTTGTGTCCTCTATTACTTTGTTATACCGTGTCAGTTGCATTTCGTCTAACTACAAACTGTAAAAATATGTATTAGATATTATCATCCATCACCTAAGTTTTAGTATCTATGCTTGACATTTTTATTTAAAGTGTTTATATATCATGTTTATATTGTGTACTGTCGATGGCAGTATGAAGTAGCAGTGAAATACTTTGGCTGTTGTCAAAACAACACTTAGCACCAAGACCTCATTTATTTTCATACCATAATTTACAGGAAATCGTCGACACATAGTAGTTTCCACCGGCGTTTTCCTTTTAGTTCTTGAATTAATGACGAAATTACCCAGCCACGAGGGCTCGAGTCGAGACTCGGGGGATTACGCCCGTCGGCGGAGTAAGCCGTGGATTTGTCTATGACGGGAACGCGACGGGTCCGCGACGCGACGTGCACGTGTGTATTAGGGCTTATTTCGGCAGTATAGTTGTGGAGACGACCGTGAGCCATGAAATAGACGGTACTCCGACTGCAGGACTGCACTTTGCTAGATAGCTGAGCTAAGATTAGTGGACAGAAAATCAGAAAGTTTTTGTTCGAATCCATTTTCCTTTGCGGTGGGGTCAAGAAAGAGAGGAAATGCAATTGGCCGATGCACGATTAGCGTAGAAGGCTAAGCTGCGGCTGGTTAAAGTTGATTCAGATTAGAGAAAATATGGTTCGTATGTACCTACTCATAATGCGTACGGCTAAGGGGAACGTTGCCTGCGAGTGTGTTCCCTAATCATTATAATCTGGACGCCTTAACGCGTGAATAGGCTGTTCCTAGACAGGCATGCTCCATCTTCGACCGCGTCATCACAAACTATAATCTGTCCGCTAGGTTTCTCCAATATTTAAATAACTCCATGGTAAAAGCCAAGGCCAAGGGTGAAAGTCTCCTGTTACCAATAATTTGTCCTCTTAACAACCTTAATTACCTTCCTTTTTACGGTTCTTCCTCTAATCAATTAGCGATATCGAATAAAGTACTGAGAATCGATTCCGGCACCAAGCAAGTGTGCCGCAAAATTGCTCAAACTTTAGCGTCGACAGTTGAAAAATACCCAACTCTCTGCTTCGGGAGTATTGGAAAGCAGACATATTGTGCGAGTTACAATTTGATTTGTTACTTTCCACTTTAGGGATCGACTGGGACTAAGTTTCTTTACTTTGACTTTTATTCTTTAAAACAAATTTGCTGGATCACAATTCGTCTCGGAGCGAGTTGGCATTGATATTGATAAGTTTCCATTCGGGAAATGAATTATACGTTTGGATTTAAGTTAGGTTAAGAATAACTTGAGAGTTTAAGAGTGGTAGGGTAAAGCGGGTCCAGTCGAATTGGACCCATGTGACTGGTGAAGTACCCTAAAATACCCCAACGGAACAATACTATTTTAAGTGAGTAGGTAAGATCTTCAAAAGTGCTAAGTGGGGAACCGTGGCTTTAACAGTGGAGCTGCCAGAGTTACGTATCTAGTTCTAGAGGTGGCTAACGCGTTTGTGGCAAACAACTTGTTTTGCCAATGTCAATAGGCAGCGTCGAGCACTTTCCATCAGGTGGCCCACTTGCCTATTTATAGACCGAGTAACATAAAAAAAAATGATATACCTATCTATAGCAAGTCTGGAAGCAGAAGGACTCTAATAAATAGTACAGAAGAAAATTCAGTTGTAAAACTAACGTCCTAATTTAAGTTATCTTTCGGAGCTACCTAATTTTTAGGTCTAAGGCAATCCTAACTGGTAATCTACTTGTAACGGTGCGTCGGTGGCCAAGTGGTTAAGGTATCCGACTCGTAAGCGATTGGTACCGAGTTTGAGTCACACTGTGACCATATACCAATGCCTCATTTCTGAGTAATGTACATTAGTTGAATACTAACCGATGTTCTTACGGTGAGGGAAAACATCGTGATGAAATTAGCACATTTAGGCAACTGAATGTGTAACGATGATCCAATCTGGTCAGGTTCCCCCGGTAATGCTACCACGCGGTTCACGGAGGTCATATGACAGTTGCCCCACAGTACCTATTAGCTGATCTACCAAATCCTGGATCATGGTTGATCATGATCCAGGCATGGTCCATGCCTGGAGGTGGACCATGGACAGAACAACCATGGATAGCACAACCAGGATATTAACGCTAGGATGACCCGATCTGCTTGTAACAGTATGACAAGAATGGAAGGATTGGTATTCTATTCTAACAAATGCAACGCAATCATGTTACCTTTCAATTCAAATTCAATTCAAATAATCTTTATATTCTTCACATACATACGAATTACAGACATTACAATGTTCATCAAATTATGTGTAAGTGGAGACCGGAGCCTTAGCTAGGCCTTTACTACAGGTCTCCAGGCTTCGATATCTACCGGATATTGCCTCACTGCACCTTGTTTTACAGTATCAGTGCCTACATTACCTTTAAAATATTCATGCAATTTTCTATCATCACTAATATGTACAACGCGATAATCTGCGATTAGATCAACGCTATCATTTTGTTGGATGCTTTTTATACAAAGGGAAGACAGGGCTAACAGAGTTAGCCCTAATACGTTTTAGCCGTCACATTATGTAAATTTCAATAAATAATATTTTTACAAAGGCTCCAACTGGGTAACTTTCCAAAAGCTGGCTCAATTAAAGGCCAGCCTTTGCTGATAGACTGGCCACCGCACGTGCAAACGAATTTGAATGTATTTACAGGGGAACAAAGGAATTCAATTTGTCGAAAAATATTTTTTGCCCCGGTGAGAGGCTTTCCGAACGAAAATAATGGATGTGCACGTTGATGGGTTGCGGCGCGAGTGTTCGAAATTCAATTTTAGATGGCTTTTATATTTCTATAAGTCGCCCGGGTGGCGCTCGTCGGTATGGCGAAATGGCAGCATGGGAATAATTAATTTTTTAGCCACATACGTACCTCGATTAACGATTCAATATTTTACTAGTATTACGGCGCGGCGTAAGCTGCGTCCGTATTTTTTAACGCTAACGATTTTTTTTTCCCAACCACGGATTTTACCTTTGTTTATAGTGACGTGGTCGTGGTCTACCTGTATTTTGAAATTAAATACTAAAGCGTGTTGTTTTTAGAGGCAGAGAATCTTAAGCTGAAATAAAACGAAGGAAAAAGTATTTAGTATCAGTTAAACTAGCTTTATTGGAAATATAACTTTATCGCATTTATGTTTGAATATAATTTCGGCAATGTGGCTGTCGTGACTGGCGAAAAGGCCCAATCTGGATATCCTATTTTCGTTAACTTTTCGCAACAATTGCGGCCGTATTTAGCTAATAACTTACCGAATGTTGTATTCGATCGTCTCTTGTTTATTGGTGTAGAAAAGTGACTTGACATATTATCTCCAAAGAAAATAATGCAATGGAGTTCGATCACACAATCTCGGTAGCCAACGTGAAATTATTCGTTGATGTTCATTTCATTCCCCATACAACATTGTTAGGGGATGAAGCTCGATTAGTCAAGTTAATAATCACTCAACGGCCACATGACTGAAATAATATTGAAACATAACTGCCATAAAATTATTTTTCCAATAAAGGTAATTTCACTCATACATATTAAATAAATAAATAAATAAAGTAATTGTTTCTTTGTTTTATTTCAATTTAAAGTTCTCCGCATCAAAAAACACTCTTTATTATGAATTAATATTAAAAAAAAACGTATCGCTGTTCTAAACGTTGTTTAATTGGTAATAAGTACCGATCTTACTATCCACCGTTCGGCCTTCCGCTACTTCTGCTGCATAGCACCCCGTGAGTCTTGACGGCATACATTATTATTGTTTGCTGCCTACGCCAATATAATAAACGCGAAAACGAAAATAACTTGGGTCTAATTCACCGTTTCTTTATACTAAAACAAGGGCTT
The DNA here is from genome assembly GCA_907269095.1 of Blastobasis adustella. NCBI lineage: Eukaryota > Metazoa > Arthropoda > Insecta > Lepidoptera > Blastobasidae > Blastobasis > Blastobasis adustella. Next base: position 9,909,846 of record OU026117.1, on the reverse strand, counting down.
GAATCTGAAACAATAATTTCCGCAGAATATGGTATTGCGTATACGTAACTCAGTTAATCTTCTTTGAGCTAACCATATTGGGACCAATGAGAATTGATGATGAACCAGCACAATGCGGCACATTAGCCAGAGTCATCGTCCCGGATATAGTGGATTCATTGCGAAGCTCCAATGAAAATTGATACATTTATTGTCTTTGTTGTTCTATTCCCTTTGTTACTGTGCGCAGAAGCGTATATTATTAGATTTTATTGTGTATGTTTTTTATGTCATTGGGGATTCTGATAGGCGTTGTTATTTTCACAAAAAGATAATAACTATATTATTTCAATTTATTCATAGGTATGGATAATTAAAGGCAAATTACCGTGTCTTGCCCCTGCATGGAATGGAGAATTAATTGTAAAATTATTGCTACCTATGTATTGGCAGGTATATTCAAACAATTTACTCCACAAATATTAAATTTTACCAATAATTTCTCCATAAATTTTTTAATTTATTGTTAGATACTTTCTTAAAACAACTTTATTGTAATATAAATTAAACAAAGTTTAAATTTAGATAGAGAGTGCACTAGGAAGGCGTAATATTGATCACCTTCTCCAAAGAGGACCGTTAAAATACATATGAATGAGTGTGTTGGCCGTGTGGTGTCTGGTAGAGTTAAAGCACCAAGCCCTTGAATTTCGTAAACGGCGACTAATGTCTTCGACCAGAAAGTGGGAGAGAATGTGGAAGATGTAAAGAGGAGATAGCAAGAGAGCCAAAGTAATATCATCTCTCATCGAAAAATCGTGCATTATACGAGAAATAAGAATAAAAATATGGGTTGGCTACTCTCACCTGGTCCAATTATGGGGTTGCCATGGAGATAATCTACCCTCATATGTTATTTGATCGAGTTATATGTCAAATTTTAAAGGTATTTTTCCCCTATTCAACGATATATGGTTGCCAAAACTTGGTCGGAACGGAAATATCGGTGAGCATTCATAAAATAATTTTCATTCATTTAGTAAGTATCGATACGACCGTAACCCTAGCATTCATGTTTATCTGGACAAATTATAATGAAAAAAAAAAATGTGGCCAAACCAAATTTAGTAGGTATTTTTTAAACAAAACATGAGATAGAAAAGGTTTTAAAAAATCCTAAATACTCCACTAATACTGGAGCTCTGAAAACTTATATGTATTTCCCAATACATTCAAAGTGATTGGATTCTGAGGCCCGAGGTCTAAATTCAACGCTACTTCACTACATTTCGATACACAAGAGCGTACACTACACTATACTACAATATATAATAGAGTTTTACTCCTCCACTGCAAACTTGAGTTACTAACCCACAGCCTGAACTAAACTTAAGCGTAAGTTCTAATCAAAAACCGCGAAGCGAACTGCATTTAAAGTTAACGTTAGTTATAATGACTTGATGCTACCTGGGATAACTACTTATGTCGTGGGAAATGACTTTAATGTTGCCCATGAGGATGTGAACTACGAAATGGAAACTACATAGTCGCTACTGTTCATCACTATACACACCAGTTTATATGACAAAACTTCTGAATATATAATATCATTGCTAACATAAACGTATATTGAAACAATTTTTAACATATTATGTTAACAGGTATTATTAGATACTATTAGGAAAAATCGGGAACATGGGAGAACATTTTTTTATCCCTAATGTAAAAGAAGAAGGGCGCCGTAGGTTACCCTACGTCATCGAGTACTAGAAAAATTCCACTTTAAAGCGATAGCAGAGGTTTAGGAGACCAACAAATCTGGCCCCTTTTTTTTTTTGGTTTTTGTGACCCAAACTTTGACTTTTCGTTGCAATAGTACTTATAATATCTTCTTGTGTGGGTTCTAGAAGTCAAAAGAACCGGTCTGCCTCATGTACTATTGGCAGTTACGCTTTTCAGACACATTAAATTCACTTTTGTTTTTGGTGATTATAGCGTGACTGAAATTTTTTATTTTTTGTTACAGGTTGTACACGCACCGACCATGTACCAATGACTGTTTTCTGAGTTATGTACATTAGTTGAATACTAACCGATGCTATTACGGTGAGAGAAAACATAGTGATGAAACCTGCACATTCAGGCGACTGGATGTGTAACCATGATCCAATCTGGTCAGGTTCCCCTGATAGCAGGATCATGGAGGTCAGATGGCAGTCGCTCCACTGTAATTACCTGACCTGCTAAATTCTGGATCATGGTCAAGGCGGACCCCGGGCTCTCGTTCTCGAGAGCACAACGTGGTGTTTTTTTTTTTTTATTACAGTTTGTACACTGACAACGTGGGTCTCCTAAAACAAAGTGGAATTTTTCTTTAGAGTCTATAAGAAAGTTGAACTTTTTTGTCGATTTCGTCGGTGACATCGCAGCTTGGACACAATCAATTGATTTTGTAGTGCGGTAGGTTATAGTTTGCAGATATGAGGAAGGACGAGGATTAAATATTTGAAGGATGTGAAGGATAAGGTGAACGCCAATGACTATAAAAAAGAAGAGGTTAGCAGACAAGACACAAGAGTGAAGATTGCTCTAGATCAGAGTTTAATTCTTAAGGTATATAGACTAAATCATGATGACATTTTATATTAAAAAAGCCAGCAAGTTGCTTAATGAGGTAACTATTGGTTTAGCGCGTACGCAGGGATACGTGGGAAATAGATGCATGAACCTGCAGGTATCAGGAATGAGGCCACGTGGGTGACCCAAGAAGCGATGGATTGACATCGCGGAGTCGGATGCCAGAGCCAACGGCTTACGAAGTAAGAATGCCGAAGACCGGGCGAAGTTGAGAAGATTAAATACGAAAGCGGACCCTAACAGAGACCGTGATAAAAACTAGGACGACGACTTTACTTTCTGAAATTAACTAACACATCACAACTATTTTCAGCTAAAAGTTATGCATTATGCTGATAACTTTCTTTAGAATCCACTTTATATCGTACTCTCCAATAAAGTTATACTGTCCAATAGAGCAATAATAAGTCGACCATTGACCACAAATGACCACAATACACTACGGACCCTTATAAAGCCTGTTCAATATTTCAAACTCAACAAGTGAACTCAACGCCGACCCCTGTGGTACACCGCTAAAACTTCCGGCGGCGACCGACGCTGCATAAAACAGCTGTAAACGAATATAACTACACAGTTTACGGCCGCCTTGTGGGGTGTAAAAAGACCCCAACAGTAAAACTGTGACCACAAACTTCGTTGATAATAATCATCGTACTAGCCTAAAGCCTCGGATTGGTCAAAGTTTGCAAAATTGTCTCTGGAAAAAGTCAGATTCCAAAAAAAAAATTGTCCTTAATAATAAAATAATATTAATATTATAATAACATGACGCAGCAAGTAAAGGTTGAAGTGGACTAATGCGTTTTTAATATATTTAGGACACTCTTCCTTTCAGAATTAATAATAGTGTTCTATTATTGTAGATAGTCTACATGATAAATGAAATTAAATAACATAATATTATAATTGATTCATAAGCCTTTTGGTTTTTAATATCATTTCCTCTTCCTTCATGTTTCTTTTAATGTTTCCAAGAATATTCTTAAGAATCTTCGCTGGGTTGAGTGTGCTCACAAGTCCTTCAATTCTACTTTATGTTCAAACGCGGGCTTGACGACTCTTTAGGACAGTTTCACATCCTAATAATTTATAGATTCTGATAGTATGTATGTTGTATGTAACATATATGTTGTAACTATAAATTCGTATGTTGGATATTATGTCTTTATAGCCTTTTTATTTACAATTTTCGTCAGCTCTAGGACAACATTCTCCCCATAGATTAGATAGAATTTGTACAACGTCTGTCTTTAAGCGCCACAATTAAATTTATATATAAAGTTATAAAACTCGTGACTTTCAACGTAGTATTGGGTATAGAAACAAAGTAATTTAAATGTAAAAGCAGTGCAAAGGACAGATGACAAAAAATCCAATTAACAACTTAAATGACCTTTGGTAAGAGCGGGAAAGTTGTAAATGGTTTACGCCGTCCGTTGCAAGTTGCACCAGGCGCCGCTAGAATAATTTTAATATTTTCAAGCGTATCGCTGACTTGGTAACTTTTTTAAACACCTTTTAAATTTCAAAAGCGCCAAGAAATTGTTTTTTCGTTCGTTGTTAGTTAAAATGGGTTTTATGGGTAGCCCTATTTTAAGCACCTTCCACACAGTAACTTAATAGTTAAACTACATTTTAATATAACCATTAATAATTTTAATATTTACATAATGTGCAGTGTTTATATTTGATCACTATACAGGTAAAGGGAGTTGTTCTCAACGCGACTTAGCCAAACCATTTATCGAAACTTCTACTCTTTCCGTCACCGTTGACCGCTTTCCGGACCCCTTTACAGTACATTACATTCATACAAAGCGCCTGAAAATATCACTTTTTTAAGGCTTTTATCTATTTCTTTTGCAACCATTTTTATACCTGTAAACGAAAAAAGATTAATATGTTTCTCGTTTTTTTTTTCTCTTTTGGACACGTGTCAACGTTTTAAAAAGGTGATTTAACGAGTGGCCATCAGAAAAACACGAGCTTTAATTAAGCTCTTTGGGGAGCTTTTCGTCCCATTTCTGCCGTCAATTTGGCTTCGTCGCTTCTCATTAACGATTTCGTCCGTTTTCGTTTAGGTATAGCGTTTTGCTTTGGTGCAGACGGATCCTAGATTCGGTTAGTATTTATTTTTATAATGTCCATGATAGTTTCGTCAGTTTTACATGGCCTGAGACGATATTTACTCGTATCAACTGCGTTTTTAAGAACGGTACATCGCTTCGCAGAAATGGCGTAGCAGACGAAGATTAAAGGAAGGAGGATAAGAGATTGCGGCACATTTTTTTTCCAACAAGGATTTTTTTGCCCTTGGCCTCCATAATGGGGACACTCTCTTTGACAAGAAGCCAATAGTGTTCATCGATAGATGCGTCAAATTAAAAGTAGCGTCTTTTTGTGCTCTAATTTTTTTAACTGAGTCCAAAAAAGGAGGAGGTTCATTGTTCGGTTGTAGCCTTTTGTTAACCGTAGAACACCCACAGAATCACCCATAGTTATATAGTTTTAGTAACACCAACCGGCTACCAGTGTTGCAAGTGTTAATATTGCGAACCCTGGTGCCACCAACCAAATAAAGGTATTCCTTTCATATAATGAATTAACCTAATTTATTATTTTTATTACTCTTTTAAAATGTGTCAAAGTAGTCAGTTACTAAATCTAAACGACCGCTATATTATATTACCTACCAATAGAGCGTATATTTAATCTAGTCATTATCCTAAAAACAGGAGTCGTAAATGTGTAGGTACTTATTTATTAATTTCATCCAAATTCAATGAACAGGTTCCATGTGATGGAACCGAATATAAATACTCTTGCATCTTCCCCACTTATTATATTTGTAGGATTTTAGTATACATATACAAACCCGGAGGAGATGAAGCGGAAGATGCCCTTTGTGAAGCTGCTCCCAGGCTGACATGTTTTGGCAAAGTAAACCACTCCAAGTGTGCCATACGTAGGTATATGTGATACGTAATTCTGTATATATTCTGTGATGTGTTTACTGATACAGCGGCTAGAGGACAGTGACTAGCATCAAGTGATCGATGTCCTTGAATCTGCTTAACGCAATTATACTAAAAGCTTTCCGAGATCCGATAGTCGTCATTTGTTAGGTCAGTAGTTATATTTATTTCATGTGCCTTGTATAATATGGATGCATATGGATCGAAATTTTTACCTTTCATTTCATTAGAATGTTTAGTCAAATTAATGTCAATTAGTATTTTTGTGCCAGTCATCATGTTGGCGATAATGTCCCTGTTGTTCTCTCGCGCACGAAGGCCCGGGGTCCGCCTTGGCCATGATCCAGGATTTGGCAGATCAGGTAATTACAGTGGAGGGACTGCCATCTGACCTCCATGTTACCAGGTTACCAGGGCTACCTGATACGACTGGATCATGGTTACACATTCAGTCGCCTGAATGTGCAGGTAAGATCATCGGTTAGATGTGCATAATTAAAAAAATTGTCTGCAGTGGGATTGTATTTCTATGCCAGTTTGGTGGCAAATAATGTTGTCAAAAAAAGAATATAGTCCACCTTTTAGCATATTCTTTAGATATTTTGGTTTTTCCGGCCACCATAAACTTATTTAGACACACCATTCTTGAAGAACTGACGGATAGGTACACGACTGAAACGTAACTAAATCAAACGATGCAATGCCTTGCCTATTGATGGGGAGTAGTGAAGCTGTGAATATGTAAACAAAATTCTTTGCACAGGATGACAAATAAATGAGGATTCCTTTTCTTCGATCTTTTAAGGTAATAATTACATTCATCATCATCATATCAGCCGGAAGACGCCCACTGCTGGGCAAAGGCCTCCCCCAGAGATCTCCACAAAATGCCTTCCGCATAAAATTTTGTTACAATTTCAACTCCATTTCACGTACACAGACCAATTTTTATTCAAGAGAACTGCTATTAGATACTGTCTCCAATGTAGAAGAGACGTCACAAGCCTCGCCTAAACAGACCTCCGAGGCACACTCCATGAAACATGATGTCGTTTATCAAATCATGTTTTGTACAGACTTTTAACCGTGCGCATCATATATTACGCTGGAAATGCATATGCTTTCTGGTCTCTCACTACGGGTGTAGGGAAAATTGTGTTGCTGTTTTGAATAATGGCTGGAGTTGCTTTGCTTACAAGTATAATGCTGAGAATTACTAAATGATGTAAGAAGTAAGTACCCATCCAAAATCTTTACACTACACATCATAAATAAAAATCATCTTGGCGTTAATGTCCGAGCCCTCGATCTCGGGCTCAGATTAGATCAGATTATCCAGGATTTGGCGATCAGGTAATTACAGTGGACGACTACCATCTGACCTCGGTGACCCTGATACCAGGGGAACCTGACGAGATTGGATCATGGTTACAAATTTAGTTGCCTGAATTTGCAAGTTTCATCAAGATGTTTTCCCTCACCGTAAGAGGGAGTCGGTTAGTATTCAACTAATGTACATAACTCAGAAAAGAGTCATTGGTACATGGCCGCAGCGGGATTCGAACACGGTACCTCTACCTTGGAGTTGGATGAACGAGTTGGATACTCAACCGCCCTATACTAACAATGGTAACGAACCCGATAAAGCGTATAGTGCAAATAAAATGAGGGAATGTGATATTAGGTATATACCTTTACTTGCATTAATGGAACTGGGCAGTAATATCAAATTGACTGTACATACTAACCTAAATCTGCGCTTCATGAACTACGTTAAAAATGTCTTCAACGGGTTAGACTAAACTGCGTTGAAATTTACCTAATTGTATTAAGAAAGAAAGACTTCCTTAACGCTGTCCTTTATTAGGTGATGGTAGAGCTTTAGGTTTGTAAAGATTTGTGTTTTTTATACCACAAAGGTGGCAAATAAGCTTACGGCCCGTCTGATGGTTAGTAGATGCCACTGATGTGCTTTGCCAAAAATGAATGTTTTCTCTTTCTAATTACGTTGACAAATAGCAACAAAACAGAATTATTATAAAATCATCCTGTCCTTTGGTCCTATCCAACTTTTCATATTCCGCACCCAATTCGGTCTAAACTGTACTAAATTGCTGATATGGTATGGAACAAATTATATATTTTATTATATTTCTGTGCAAAAACCGTTACTACTTTTTATGTTACTTGCAGTGAACTTTTTAACTCAATTATTCTATTATTTCCAAAGTTGAGCTTCGACTTCAATCCGTTACTTTGAAAAACATTGCTCTTGAATCATTTAAACCAACCCTCCATATTTGCTGGCAAAAATAAATAGAAGTCGCCCTTTCAACCCATTTCCAGCCAGAAAAGCCTATTCTCGCTCCGTAAGTAACCCACACTGGAAAACAAATATTACGGATCTACTCTCCCATTTTTTATTTACCTAAGAAGATTTATTATCATATTTACATAAGAGATTCTCGGGAAAAAATCTAAAAAACAAGTAAGTAAATAACTTTGATGTATCGCACTCAACACTCGGGGCGAATTGAAGTTGCCGAAAAAATTTGAATAAAACATGAAATATTTATCAAGTACCACGTCATATGTAAATAGGCGCCCTGGACTAAAGATATATGAGACTCCACCTTGAATAATAAATATAACGACACAACCGCATACAGTTTAGAGATCAGTGGACGCTCAGAGCGATTTTCTTGTTTTTGGTAAATAATGAAATAGGTATAGAAGTTGGAATATATGAAATATTAGTGACGTCTTTCCGTTTAAAATAGTATCTGATTTAAGCTTTACGTATTCTCGCTTTCCTAATTGCACCCCATCAATTAATCAATCTTTATACGACTGACAGATTAAACATATTTTGCAACTAAGTTACATCGTCTTCGTCACAGCCCGTAACAGTCTACTCCAGGAATAAGGGCCTCTCCCACGAAAGAGGAGGTTATTTCCATTATATCTTCGCTTGGCAGGCGAGTTAGAGATCGCACTGTTATAAATAAAACAATAAAAAAGCTGCTTAACATTTTCCAGCCAACGGAGACTCTAGACCTTTAGCCTCGAAAACATTAGTCGCCTTGTACGACACTGTTTAAGAGGTTGGTGCTATAATGCTACTCTACCGGACACCACACGGCCAACTGAGGTATATATTAAGGATGGTTGTTTAAAGGTTTGGTTTTCAAATTGAAAAATAATAATGAAAAATATATTTAATATGAAATTAAGTTTATTGGAAAGCTAATGAAATGCAATTTATGTTTGAAATAACATTTAAAAACGCATTAAATGTTGTGTCTGGTTAGTTACCCAAAGAAAATAATCTAATGTTAGATCATTCGATTTCGGCGGCCAACGTGAAATTATTCGTGATGTTCATTTCTTCTCCATACAAATTTTGTTCAGCGATAAAACCCAATTTGGTTGAATGGTTTAGACCTTTGGTAGAATAAACACGCTGCGGCTACATGGCCGATATCATATTCAAACATAAATGGTATTTCATTGTCTTTCCAATAAAGCTATTTTCACTTTCAATAAATATATTCTTTGTTATATTTAAATTTGAAAGCCAAAGCTTCAAACACATCCTTCTTATAGCATATGAAATGATTTCAATACGGTCAAACGTAGGTAATGTATTGCATGAAAATGTCTCACAATAGATAGAAAATGCCTCATAATAGATAGTCTGCTTCTAAATTATAGGGATTAAGTAATAAATTAAGATTAAGATTTAATTATTTATCTCTTAAAGTACTTACATAATAAAGATTCATCAGTTCGATAAAAGAGATCGTCAATTTAACATTAATAGTAATTAATAATTACTTTTACAGTACAGTGGAAAGTAATTGAAAATAATTAAATAATTATAGTAATATTACATTAGATTACATTAACGTCAAAATAAAAATAACATACAAAATTACACAAAATTGATAGAAAATGGCACACATGTCAAATTATTTCGAAGATTCAAAATTTCAAAGAGAATAACCATATTGAATATATAAATAGAATAAATAAAATAAAATGAATGTTAATGACGAACAAAATAAATATATAATTTCAAGAATTAAATTTATTCATTGAAATAAAATGTTAAGTAAAAATAATTAGTTTTCAACATACTCATAATATATTAATTACCGGAATAAAACACAGTATAAGATGAGTAAGCCTTCAAGTCATTTTACTTCAAAGTACCCTCATCTTGGCATTCAAATTAATCCGTCATGCAGGAATAGTTGAATGTGTAGTAAGTCCCCTTGGATCATCTTCAGGCCCTGCTCCCTACATTACATTAACATAAGACACCTATTCATTATGAACAATACAACAGAATAATCCACTATGAAAACGTATTGTAACCTTAAATACCACGTTCTCTACAATTAATCTGTCTCAACAATAACAAGAATCTGAATAGAGTGTACCGAGTTCCATAAGTTAACCAAGCGAAAATTCCATTGTCAAGGAACGTCACTAATCCGGTCCTCGTGACACTTTACATATTAAGCTCCGAATACAAGTTCGTAACAAAGTTGGAACGAGTCGGAAGGAAAGTATAAGGACTCGGCAGAAAGTGTATGAAGTCGGAAGGGAAGAAGATGAACTTGGAAGAAAAGTAGGCGCTCCATGATGTCGCCGCCATACTGTTACAGAAGTGAGAGCTTGTTAATTTAAATTTCTAAATTTAATTTAAATTTTCGAATTAAGAGTGCCGGCGTGTAAAGGGAAAAGAGACCGTGTTCGTTCCTTGTTTCGTGGAAGGAAAGCGATATCAGAAGTTCAATTGAGTGTGTTCAAATCTTGGTAATTGTTATGGGCAGATAAATTATTCATTAATTAGTTTTTCGGTTGTCATAAGTATTTGGTTCAATCATTAAATGTGGCGAGGCGATTACTCCTTTAGTATAAAATGTGTACAAGTGCTATATTAAAATCTCATAACATTCATGCAGCGCCCAGATATTACATATTACGCTTCAACGGATGGATCGCGGTTTTATATTTATTTTATTCCGATGTGTCATGTTTCATTTGTATTTCAAATACAGGAGTATAATTAGGTCTGGACGTAGTCATCATGACTAAATCAAGCATCCAACAGAAGAAAAGTGTAACTATAATTCAATTTGCAAAATAAAGCACATAAAATATCGTGGCGTGCAAAACTTTGGCGAAAACAGTGCAGCGTAAAAGAGGCAAAACTCCGTGTGTTTCAGTGAATGCAAGTTTGAAAACAAAATTTAACACGAAGGATATTTTTATAGAGATAGCAGCAAGTTTTGTAGTTGTACGTAAAGAAGCAAATGAACTAGAAACAAGATGGGAAGTTAAATATAAAGTTCATTGCAAAATGTATGTAATTTTTTTAGACTTACGTAACAACAACAAATGAGTAATCAAGTTTTACAAAACTCATAGACATCAATCTATACAGATTATAATTACTCGGTGATACAGACACAGGTAAGGAAGCGCTTGGTACGAATGCATGAAAATGTATGGGTTATAAAGTAAGCAATGATGAAACCTTGCGGTTTGCCTGGCTGACCGGTAGAAAGGGGGAAGCGGGCTGAATACATGAGACTGTCAAGACTGACAGGCAAGGGACTTATCAGCGACGAAGTTCAGAATCTATTAGCTCGATGGCCAGCGCCTTCTCTATTCCTGGCTCTGCATTCAATCGAGTTTAAAGCGATTTGTTGATATTAACGATAATGATAACGATGCTGATCCTACACGTGATTGCAACAGTCCATGTACGATCGGATTTGTGTTTTATTAGTACAGGGTCCTACCACCATCCTCTGGGCCCAGGCTAACCTTCCCTGCTGATGATGCCCCTGCTAATAGACAAAGGAGGATCTGGTGAATCGGCTTATCCCTTACAGAATATGCAGGTCAAATTAAAAAGCCAACAAATCACAAAATTGTCAAGGATATGGTGTAAATCTATAAGCGCTTACCTATTAAAAGAGCGGACCCTGGAAGACGCGGCGGATTGACCGCTAAGATAATAGTGATCTAGATAACAAGCTGTCTTTCTCAGTTTTTTTTATACAATTTTTAATTATTATCCTCTATTACTCTCTAAAAACAATATTAGGCAGTACCTGATTGTTGATCGTCTATTGCTCTTAAAAAACAAGTAGGTAGTACTAGTAAACTTAAATATTCCTCAACCACTAAATTCTAAAGGTATATTGATTCGCTGTTAAAAAGTTGAAAGCAAATTTTATCTGAAAGGCCACGCAAATACCAACAATGCATTCGGTGAGGGCGAGCGATCTACAAAATTTAATAGCCCGGAAACAGCGACCCCAGTAGTTAGCTGTGAAAGCGTGCGAGGATGCTAAATGGATAATGGAAATGCACTTGCATATTTTTAATGCTAGTACTGCCTCGTTTTGTTAAATTGAGTTGGCGGTTTCAAGAATTTTCTTCGCTATATCATGCTTCCATGGAAATGTGCGGCTGTTAATTGTTTATTTGACGACCTGAGTGGTTCATGGTGCTGGTGGGAGTGAGTGGTTGGATTCCCGGCCAGCCAGAAATTTAACTGTTGAATTTTAATTTCTTTTACGGGTCTGAGTATTCTAATGTATAATAAGTATGTATCTAAAAGTATATTGTGTAGTATTTTAGTTATCTAGAACCTATAGCTATAACTTTGCTAAATGTAGGGCTAGATGGCGCTGTGTGAGTTTGTCCACGAATATTTATTTTTTGTTATAATACTATATCCTTAATTTACTAGGAGAATACCATTTCGGTAAGGTATGCGCGCAGCAAATTAAAAGCTTACTTAATTATTATAATATTATGGCTTATTATGGCATATAATATTTGACTCCCCCTGCATACTATATACTTTCTATTGAATTGAAATTGAAGCCGTACAAGTTAATCTTCGATAAGTAAATTTAGTCCATATGCCAAATAGGTACTGAGGCTACTAACTATCGGCAGAGCAGCCGTCTTACAATCGGCGTGTGTAGAAGGGACCCCATACTATTTAATTGTCGCCGATACTTTCCTTCTCTTCTCTTCAGTCTGCCAATCTGATCATCTCCTTATAATGCCCGGCGCCCACTGTTTCCTTCACATCCTTCTAATATTATAATCTTGACCTGTGGTAATTGCTCCATAATCATACTCTTAAATATATGATGAGAATGATGATAGTTACCCGATAGTTTAGTCGGCGAGTCTATCCAACTTTTTAATCGGCGGATACTAAATCTTTACGATGTGCGCACCTCCATACATCTTCATACTGATTAAGAGCCCAACTAAATTATCGGCCAATAGAAAGTGTGCAGTGTCATTTAATCAAATCAGCAACTCCAAGTACTGTCCAAACCCCGTAATATTAACCTTTCTATGAAATCTGCAGTCTCACGTGCGGTCTACTTAATTGTTCACTCACCTTCATGCCGTGTGATGCCCTGCTGGATGATCCAGTGGCATGAGAAATTAGGCTTGATCAATCCAAACAGACCGTCTGTGGAGAGAAATTTTGGAACGACATTTTCTAAGCATATTCATAGAGTGGCTTTCAAAAGTACAGGGACAAATCCAAAACCTTTAAAATTTACCAGAATGTCATACGAGTTTTAGATATTTTAGTGTTGCAACTAAATGGGTCTAATGAAACCGTATACGTAGTTTTAATTTAAGTTTCCGTTGCCGGCTGAATACTAATTACTCGACGGGAATTGAAACGAGGGTAATATGTTTGAGCTGAACATTGTTCTAGGAGTAAACAGTAACTTCGAACATTTGGGTTTCACTGTTAGGAAACGTGCTAAGTGATTTAACATTGGTCTTAATGTGGTTTGTAAAGTTTGTTACAGCTAATTAGGATTTCGCTATACTCTTCTTGAGAAAACAATACAAAATATTCTTATAATATTATTATCTGTACTTACTGTATTTGTTATCTTGTGTACAATAAACTGTTAAATAAATAAATAAATAATAAATCAATAATTAGGATTCACCTAAATTTCATCACACTTACCATTACCAAGTAGGTATTTTTGGTGTTTTTGTCTTACATAATGTAGGTACAATACAAGAGCATAAGTGTATTACCACTTCAAGAAAAAATTCCTTTGCGGCTACAGCAACATTCAAGGTATTTGGTACATCTTTAGCCAAAATTAGTTTGCTAAAAGAAGGAAGCGTTAGCTGTCCCTTATGCCTAAAGGACGAGTCCTTTACCCCCAGGGTATTTTTATACAATAAATAAAATATTTACCTGTTCATGAATGCTATAAAAATCGTTTAACAACTGCACAGCAAAGGAATATGTTTCTTAAGGTGGTCATGCACTTATGCTCTTGCATTGTACACCATTATGGAGAAAAGCCAGTAAGGTGTCTTATCTTGCCGTTGCTGCCATTGCACCCTTAGTATCTCAAGTTCCTGATAAAATGTGCACGAACGCAATTTTTTCGACATTTAGCAGACATTGATGATGCTTTACCCTATTCACTGGTCGCTTAACGGGATGCTGAAATTTAAAGAGGTCGATGAAGCTGTGAAGACAATCCTAATCATCGCGACCTTCAATCTCCATTACTAAAAAAACTAAATTTGTCACGTGCTGATGGTACTATGAAGGCAAAAATATTGAATTAAGACATAATAGGTATCTTCCATCACATGTTGCTTGATATAATATGCGTTTTATATATTATGTACATTATAACTTGCATACATACATAGATGACGTTATGACTTTTCCCCGTCTTAGATTAACTCATATTCTTCATAAATTAGTTTCAGACTCATTGAATGGTTTTATGTGATATATTATGTCTTGAAATATTGAGGACAACGCTCAAATTTACATTTTATGCGCTTTTGTTACAAGCATACTATTTGATGCTATCATGATACTAAATTTGAATAGATAAATTTTATCTTCGACAAAACGGTGTGGCTCGGGGCACCCTTCAAGTAAACGGCAAAATTTTATTATTAAAGCGAATCAGCGAGGAAGGCTGCTACTTCGGAATTTGTCTTGTAAAAACAAATCTTAAGCCTTGCATTTTAGAGTGGAAAATCTGTTGGTTGTAAATCAATTTAGTTCAGCCTCACTTTGACAGTCTCCTCCCTCATTACTTTTGATTGTGAAGATAACTCCGTGATTGGCTTACTTTGTTTTTGTAGAATTTATCAAATTTGGAAGTAATAAACTTATCTGAGTGCTGTTTAATGGGATCAGTTAAAGTATGAAAATATTTATGACCGTGGTAAGAAAATTATCTCCTAATTTGCTCTAGAATAACCTAAACCTTTGCCGTGATAAATCACTAAAGTTTTTATCTATTGGAAAAGTTGCGTATTTAATTACTGTGTAAAATAGTTTCGTAAAACAAAATTAAAAATGAAATTTTCTGAAAAGGTTAAAAGTATTTTTTCCATTATTTATGATGTTCCTTCTATCAGGTGTAATAACATTATTATACAGTTAATTGTTTGCATTTGAGAGATTATTTACCATACACAAGCTTTGCTTACTTTGGGGCTAGATGGCGCTGTGTGAATTTGTCCAAGCATATTTTATTATCTTAAAACTCGCTGCCAAATATAATATATTTCATAAAATTTAAATTAACAGGAAGTATTATTAATTTTATTAAGGTTCTATTGAGATTTGCAAGTTCTTTCAAACAAGAACGGAAATTAGTGTTATATTAAATTTAGTCGGAACTCGATTGTATCTCAATCCCTTTGTGGAAATTCAATGATTCTCGTTAAAATTAGACCATTTCAAGACATAATGGCATATTTTCAAAGGATTTCTATCTTATTAAACTTTTTTTGGTTTATTTTTAAATTTCTCTCGTTTAACACTGGAGACTTTATATTTTTCTGAAATTTAAAGTAGTTGCAACTCTTTTTAAACAGTTGTCGATATCGGCTCTATAGTTTCAAAGATTTCCCCTACAAACACAAATACAGTTACTTTACGGATAGCCTTTTTTTCTTAATAGTTCTTAGTAGTTTCTTAATGTAATTTTTAGTTGTTATTAGTGTCAAGAATAAAAAAAATCATCTTGGCGTAAATGTCCCGGTTGTGCTGTTGCGTTCGAGAGCGCAGGGGTCCGCCTTCACCCTGATCCAGGATTTGGCAAATCAGATCTGCTCCATCTGACCTCGGTGACCCTGCCACCAGGGGAACCTGACCAGATTGAATCATAGTTACACATTCAGTCACCTAAATGTGCAGGTTTCCCCACGATGTTTTCCTTCACCGTATGAGCATTACTCAGAAAAGAGTCATTGTTATGGCGGCAGTGGGTTCGAACCCGATACCTCTCGCTCACGAGTCAGAAACCTTTACCACTAAGCCACCGACGCTCCTGCTATAATATTAATGCTTAAACTCTTAAAAGGTTCCCGTCGTCCTTTCCTGCCACACAATGGATATCGACATACCGAAAATCAATAAGAAGGGCCACCGCAGGCTCGTTAAGCTTGTTTTGCAAAATTTTGGAGCCAAATTAGTTCTGTAAGTCCACAAAACTTTATGCCTACTTAAAATCTTATCAAGCAATTACAAGTTTTGGGAATTTCAAACGAAAGCTTTAAGATTTATTCCGGTCAGGTCTTATTCCGTAATACTTTGCAAATTATTTGCAACCACGTTGTCACTGTTATCGCCAATCAGATTATATTTATTGATTGAGGATTGTGTTGAACACTTTTCTAATTAAGTACGTGAAAGTAAACATCGCAAAAGGAATATTATCAAATTATACCGTCACGGTTAGGGCGGTGGACGGTGGACGGTGGCCCCGTGGTTAAGCTATCCGACTCGTAAGCAAGAGGCATCGAGTTGATGTACCAATGACTTTTTCATAGTAATGTACATTGGTTGAATACTAACCGATGCTCTCACGGTGAGGGAAGACATCGTGATGAAACCTGCACATTCAGGCGACTGAATGTGTAACCGTGATCCAATCTAGCGAGGTTCCCCTGGTAGGAGGCTCAGGGAGGGCAAATGGCAGTCACTTCACTGTAATTACCTGATCTGCCAAATCTTGGATCATGGTCAAGGCGGACCTAGGGCCCTCTTGCCCGAGGGCATTTGAAGAAATTGTATTTTAAAATACCTGCTTGCAGTTTCTTAGGTCTTGGCTAAAAAACCGAGAGTCGCCAGAAATTTTATATATGCCGTTATTATATTCATAATATGTACATCATAACAATTATAATAATTTACTGCAAAATCGATGTGGTATACTAGATATTTTGTTTATAAATGATACAATCTCCATACAAAAAATTAATCGCTCTTTGTTCATCTCGCAATAACTCGAAAACGGCTGGACCGATTTGAATAATTCTTCTTTTGTTTTGTTGGTTATTGGTATAATACAGGGGTGGTTTGTACGAAAGAAAAAAGAATAGATAGGGATAAAGTAGCCCACTATTTTGCCCTACATACCCTTTTTTTCTTTGAGTTTAAACGATCCCAAAAATATAGCGAACCAAACAAGAAAAGAATTATTCAAATCGGTCTAATCGTTTTCGAGTTTTAGCAAGGCTAACGCACTGTAATTAATTTTTATATATGGATATACCTATGTAATAAAATGAAAATGTTATTACGAAGTATTAAAGGGTATATATTTTTTACATTTTTTAATACCTATTCGTAAATAAAAGCCAAGAAAAATGAATGTAGGTACGATCCACATACAGTATAATAACTTATATATTACATGGTTTAAGAGGCTGATTTTTTAAAAACATCACTATGTTGAACCTATTTTTATTAATTTCGTTGCTGGCGATTCTGGGTTTTTTGTCTATGACTTTTTAGCCATGCCTTTTATTAATTGTTTTCTTTAATGACAACACTCTTGGTTTATTTATCCATACCTATAGGTAGCCAGCGTTATTTCAGGCATGAGGTATAACAGTTTTTAATTCTGATCTCACTAACAGTGACCGACAATTCTACATTTTACAAGCATTTAATAATGATATGATGATGAAATATTATACCAAGAAGCAGGTCTGATGATGGGGTCTAAATTTGGTCTTAGGAACTAATGAATGCAATAAGATAACACATCGTGCTTGGGCTCTTTGGAATGTTCTTGGTGAATACTATACCCCTTGAATATCACAAGTTCTGATGATGATAACTCATCATGTGTTTTGTTGGAAATGTCTTGATGAGTACTATATCGAACGATAAAAGCGTTTCATGAAAAGTAAGTGCAGATTGTATCTAAATGTTATGGATGACAGCCATTAGCCACTTTACATCGGGTAGGCAGACCGTTTCTTTATACTACCTACCTAAATATAAAAGAGTGCTTCAAACAAATTTTATACAGGTTACGTATTTGTCCCTTCCACACATAGGTGTCAAAGTAGGCGATTGATGTTTTGAAGATAGGCAGTCTAGAATCGCTTACATTGTTTACAAAGGACTTGATGAAAGGCATGTCGTTCCCCGGAGCACCATCCATCTCCATTCCAAACTGTATCCAGTAAACTAAACTTGCGGCCGGTATAAAGTAGTTTATCAGCAAAATATAACAACGAGCCACTTAGATTTTTTTCCCTTTATTATTAGTGCTAGCGATTCGCTCCGATCACAAACAAAATATATTTAAAAAAGACTATCACGCATTACACACAAAAAATACACCAAAGCTGAAATTACAAGCTGTTAACTGAGCCAGATATCACATTATATAGAGCACATTATCAAAGGTATATATATATTAAAATCTATACATAGTATAAAACAGAGTCGCTTTCCGCCGTCTGTTCTTATGTGTCTATGTATGTATCTATTTATGTGTTTATGTACCCTTAGATCTTTTACACTACGCAACGGTTTTTAATACGGTTTTCAACAATAGAGAGCGATTCATTAGGAAGAAAGAATAAGCAAGAAAAAAAGTTAGGTAGGGGTAAAGTGCTAGTGCTACATATATATTGAACAGGATCCAACGACTCCAATCCATGTCTGATAGTCAAGACTTATCCTTGTAAAGTTAGCTTGTTATATGTTTTAGTACCTCTACACGCGGCGATTTTCCTTTCTAGACACTTTTTTTACGCTATTCGGTGACAAACGAGCAGAGAGCCCACCTGATGGTAAGTGATAACTGTCGCCCAAAGCATCTACAATTCAAACATTTATGCTGTAGGTAACAAAAATGCAGAACTGCAGGTGTGTTGTCACTGTAATGACTAAGATGAAATGCCTCATGCCTGTAATTTCGCTGGCTATCTTATCCTTCAAACCGGAACACAACAATGCAAGCATTATGTTTTAAGCTATCACGGTTATTATCACATATTTTAAGGGTATGTTCTGGAACGACCCATCCCGCGACCATGATGCATGTAACTGCGTTGAAATATCAGGCTACTCGTCAACAAAAGTACGCGGTAGGAACCCGGGACATATCCTTAAAATCCAAGCATTGTTTATAGGCACTAGACTTAAATAACTAGTAAACAAACCATTAGATCATTGGTACGTTTCATCGACTTAGCCACCGGCTAATGTCGTCGGTCGTGAAGTGATTACAATAGAAGAGGCTTGGATTACTCCGCATAATTACAGTAGGAAGCAATTAAGCGCCCCTCTCCCCCGGGACAGTGAATTATCGCCCCGGATAAGAACTTCAATATGTTTAGCCACGTTACTTTGTTTCGCCGTACATAGCTATTCTTAATCGCATTTATTTATGAGCAGATTTGGTCCGGGAACTTGGTTGGCAGAGTTCGAAGTACCTACCGTTTTACTAGATCACAGTCTGTCCTGTGGACGTACCTAATTTTTATTGATGAACGTAGAAACGTTTATGAAGTGGAGTAAATATTTCTCATTTATAATATTGGTAGGACATAACTACGTATCCATGTACAAACATGGTAATATAAATAAGTAGGTATTACATAAAGGTGAAACAATTAGGCGTAAGAATGTATTTTCAAATGGAATAGCATAGGTAAGCAGAAACCTTACAGGTAACTAGAAAAAACTAAAAATTACACACAAAAGTACAAAAATATTTTATTTCGACAATCTTCAAAGCAAACCGACACTGTAACCACACTGCTATTGGAAGCAGTATTTGTGAAAGTCCCCTGTTACACCCAGCATAGTGCGCGTTAGCTTGCAGCTTCATTTCTTACCGACTTTGACACCTTCAAAGTCGATTAGAAAAAAGAAAGAAAAGAAAGAGTCCGTCAGAAAAGAAGTTCTATGTTCGTCTGCAAAAATCGAACCTCTCTAGTCCGGTTACTCTGCAAACGACCTTAACAATCAAAATCAGATAAGTTACTTCATAATAACCTAAGTACACCATTACTCATACTCATAGGTCGTTCTCAGACACACACGTCTCAAACACAAATAGAAAAGAGAATAAATTAGAGAGATAGTGGAATATGTCGCAAAATCAGCACACATTGGTACGGTCTGTGAAATTTATGAAGCTCCAAAATCCCGAGCGTATGCTCGTTGTATACCTACTTATATTACATTCTAGAGTATCGTACTAAGGCTAACGAGCGAAGTTTGACGATGCCTTAACTAGTTTGAATGATGTGAAAATAAATACATTGGCTCTATTCCTTGAAGTACTGTTACACTAGGTCTTCAAAATATCACATTTCACCACAGTATCCACGTCTTTATTATCTTAGTAAATGTGGAGTTCTGACTTTGCACATTCCTAAAATTTACATTTGACTTCCAAAATGAGAAAATCTAGAGGGTATAATCGTAAAGTTGTATAGTCATGTGAATATTCATACAAGTTGTTTAGTCATATGAATGTTCATACAAAACATACTGCCACGACCTGTCAAACTGGATATAGTGCCAGAAATGTACTCCACTAATGAAATTAGATGCTGGGACAGTCGATTGTTTATTAAATGAAACAGAAAGTCATTGTGACTCTTTAGTTATTAATTAAAGTATCCCCCTTTCCTACACCCCAACGCTAACCCCCTCCCGGGTGTCGTTTTCTAAGATTTTTTGAGTTGCACCCTTTCGTGTTCTCTAACCTATAATACTCAAGCTATTTATTATCCGACTGCGTCAAGAAAGAGGGTTCTGTTTATCGAGCGTATGTACAATTTATTTCTTAGAGTTCATGATCAATATAAGTCTTAAGTTGGTGGGCAAACTACAATACTAGCTTCCGCCCCATGACGCCCCATATGTGTAGAGTACCAGCTATCCGCACGAACCGTAAGCTACTTTACCACCTCAGTGGTAAAATAATCGCTTTGGTTTGACTTTTCTAATGCGTATGGCTAAGGAATAAAACGTTTTGCCTGCTAATGTGTACCCCAAACAAAAATAAATAGAACAACCAGGACTTCTTCAAGGCTTGAATGAATAGGTTGTTTCTGGACAGGCTAGCTCCAGGTGTGATCAAATGGCTGCCTAGTTCTTTGTTTAAAGAAAACTAAAGTTCGATTCAAATACTTTCTGTAATTCTCGTGTGAAAGACTGACGAACATTAAACACCTGTAACATTATACATTCTTATAGAATTAGGAGAATGTGGCTTAACGAGAAAAAAGCTATTTTTCCCTAATTTGTCCGAAGCGTAACCTTGAAACACCACCTCAAGAATCACGTAACTAAACCTAATAGTGTTCCACCTATTTCTGCTAACAAACAAATTGCTTTCAGTATTTTCGTGGTAGTATTCCTTGGGGTATCTACTGTAGCTAGTGTTGTTCAGGATGCGAAGCCTATTAGCCTTGTCTTCAGGAACAACGCAGCTGCAGTTCATTAGTCTTGTGTTGTTGTGATCTTGTTTCGGTTCACAAAAAATCCACAGTTTTAATGGGCCGGTCTTTATTAACATTGTATACTTTTATATCAAAGGATTTATTAAAAAATTAAAAGGCAACGTCGATTTTTTTAATATGAAAAAGAAAATCGGCGCAAAATGAAATAGAAACATAAATTTTTACCTTTTAATTATTATTGTCCCTTCCAAAAAGTGAAAAGAGAAATATTTTAAGAAATTCTTATCTTTTTAGTATCGCTGTATCTGGAGAAACTTGGCATAGTAAAAGTACAAAATTAATCAAATATTTTTAAGACAAATTTTTGACTCACCGTATATCATTGACACGAACAGCAGGACTGCGTTCAATAAATAAGAATGCTTCCTTATTTTCTTACTAATTCCTGCCATTTTGAACTTCGAATCGTCACACTGGTATATTAAGGTTAATTCTAATTTGACACTCTTCTTCGTTTCATTGTCACTTTATAGACTAAAGTCTAAATTTTTAATTACTGTCTTATGTTTATATTACGCTTAGACTATCCCCTAATTGCTACATGAGCAAGCATAGCATCACAACTTATCTATCTTTACAGTGCTACCTGTAACCATTAAATCTGTCAACATTTAAACCAAGTCCTTAATTAACTCGTTGACAAATATCGGTATGACACTCCTCAGCCTTTTAAATGAATGTCACGCCATATATTACACCACCCCACTATTCGGGCTATTTTTATTTTAAATGCCCTTTAGACATAAATCGTTCCTTGAAACAGATTTCAGTGAGAGCTCCATGGATTAGAACGTACAGCATAATGTATAGGAAGCGCCTAAAATAAACCCGAAAAATCCGTTGTTTTCTCAGATAAATCTTTTTAAATCCCGCTATTTAAGTTTGTAAGATTTTTGGCACACCATTTTTGTTAGTCAAAATTTCACTTTGGCACGTTACACTGCCATAATGTTCTTAAAAAAGTTCCTTTGATTTCCAAAAGTGTTCACTGATAATTTTCCTCGTATTCTTGGATGCGATTGTCGGCATGTTCGTGCTCTGAACCGTCGGGGCACGTTGTGCGTCCATACGCGGCGATACGGGAGTAAGCACTGACTTATGTAAGGGATCGGCCGGTGCCAGCGGGGTATCCCGAGCGAGATAGAAGACAATTTTCGAGGGTTGTAGGTTCCAATGGTCTAAACAGAAAGGGACGGATAATAGATGGGAAAGATTCGCGCGCAACGACGGTTGTTGCTGAAATCTTGTGTGAAGGAGCAATTAAAATGTACATAAATCTGAAAGAGATACGTTTCCACCGTAACGCGCTGGAGTTAATAACTGTTTAATCTACTAGCAAATAAAGTGGCGGCTAAAGGGACGGCAAAGAGAGTTAAATATTTTGTAATTGCCAAATTAGGATAATTTTGTTTGTGATTCTCACTGAATACAGGTACGGTGTTTCATTAGGTTAGGTAGAATTTATAAAGATTTTACAATGTATTTTAGCTTGTATAAAGTTTGTTTAAACAATTGTAATTAATAATATACATTTTGTATTAGCCTAGCAAGTGCTTATCATGGTTAATTTTTTGCATAAGGTACTCAACCTGGTTTATTTGATCATGTAAGTTTGATTAAACACAATTATTTTTAATCATACAATTACCTGCCGTTCTAGTACTCGTTATATATTCAAATTATCATTAATGAAACATCCAATTTTATTTTCTTAACAATGCTAAACCTCTCCAATGTTAATTTAGTCGAGTACTCGAAATAATCCTTCACAAAAGATCGAGAGAGACGAATCTTTGTCTATATTTACCTTTATTTCCTGAATTGGGCGACTGTCTTGGACAAAAGGTCGATTTATTAGTAAAATAATAGAATGAAACGAACTCGAATTCGTAAGGCACCGCCTCTTGAAGTAGGATGATTGAACAATTTGACACCTTTTGTTCCTGTTTTCTCGTTTTTGCTTTGTTGTTTTTAATTCGCAGACGTCGGAGTTTTAAATTTGTTTACCTCGGGCTAGGTGCGATGCGCAAACGTGCTCAGTCACCCTCAAAAAGGCGAAGTTGAAAGATTTGGGGGACTGACTGAACTTTGGCGTTTAGTCAATTACCGTTGACACATGAGACGTCACCCGTTAACGTAGATGAAACCATGAAATTATTGGAAGGATTTCGTAAACATACGTCATGAAAAATATTTTCTTGACTTTTTTTATTATTGAATTGTTTATTTGTTTATACTTCTAATATTTCAACAGTTATAACATTGAAGCTTTGAAAATTAATTATAAAAAAAAGTTCATCCACATCGCTGGCCCCAGGAGTGTGCCCAGGAAGCTATTTGCGGTACCTTGATGTCGACTTAGGTCCTGTAAAATCCTGTTCTCAATTATTGTTTATTAAACGAAAAATACTAATTTTACTTTCTAAAATTTGATTGAGTAGGTATATTGATTTTGTATGTACTAGTAATTTGTATAAATAAATAAAACTTCTCTTTACTGCGGGAATTGAATTCTCAAGTCAGTCAGCCATATAAGTTACTGTAACAATAGAAACTCAGACTTTAATCGCTTTCGAAATACTCATTTGTTGAACACAACAATAATTAATGTCGATAGACAAATTTCTTGGAAAACTGATTAATTTGAAACGCCATACGTACTGAATTGGTAAATATTTTAATTTAATAAATCACTGAGAGTGGCCATTCAACAGAAACTTCCACTTGAAATGGAATTTGTGATTTGTAATTTCGCGTGGGTATCTGTTGGACTGTTTATTGGGTCTAATTTTCATTAAAAGCTACTGTGAGCTTGAAAACTTTGTTCAAATTTTATTTTAACCCTCTCGTGTTCAGAAAATTAATTTAAATGTCTGATGTTGGATATAAGAACTAACTGTGACCAATTATTTATGTGATTGTTTATTTACTAGCCGTGTCCGCGACTTCGTTCGCGTGGACTACAGGATGTAGACATAGACATAGACATAGAAAGCACTTTATTCGGTTTCACATTGTATGGTTTGGTATGCTTAATATTGCAATTGGTATGCTTAAAAATGCAACACTGTGGCTTGTTGAAGTACTCTTATATAAAAAAAGGAGCTTTGTAATTAATTACAATGAAGTGCTTACACATTTTGACTTCCATCGCCTCCCAAGGGAACCGTGATGAATTTCGGAATAAAAAAATTCCAATGTCCTACCTCGTAGTATGAACACAAATCATACTAAGTTTCAATAGAATTTATTCAGTGATGCGCGCCCAAGATACAGACAGTGTCGTTTTTAGAGTAACCGACAATAAAAAAAATCAAAATTTAATTTAATGTACAGAATTTATTCTGTTACAGTTTGATTAGGTATATTTAATATAGATTTTGGTTCTAAGCAGCCAGATACAGTATAGGTATTGCTTTTCCACGTCCATGGTACAATTGGCGGGCGCATTGAAGGGACCGAGGTTGACCAAGATCTTGCGCTGGGGATCCTTAGACTGGTGAAGTCAGTCTTGGGAGCTATAATCCATAGATCGCATACTAGTAAGACAGCACGTAATTTATCATGTGCGAGCATTAAATTACGACAGACCAAAAACAGTCACCGATCTTCCGTAGATTAAGTATGGCTTCTTGCTGTTGATCACAGCAAAAACGGCTCCGGGAGTAACGGATCGGGAGCTGCATACGCTGCATTCTAACCATTATATACACGTGAGTGGCTATAGGATTTATTACCAGTACCGCAGCCAAGTCGGTCTGCATGCAGTGTATTAGATAGGACAGTTGGCAGACTTATGATTCAAACTGTGGTAGGTCTCGGAGGCTTCGAAAAATCAAATATAATTGTCTGGAAAATGATTGCTAATGCTGCGGGTATCAAGTATGAAATTCTGCGAGGATGAAGTCGTGACAGATAGCAGATACATGCTTTAAAGTTTCATAATATTAATTGTAAAGTTTAATTACAATCGTCGCAAAAAGGAGCGTCGGTGGCCGAACGGTTAGGGACCCCGACTTGTAAGCGAGAGGGACCGGGTTCGAATCCCGCTGCGGCCATGTACCAATGACTTTTTGTGAGTTACGTACGTAATAATAACCGATGCTCTAACGGCGAGGATAAATATCGTGATGAAACCTGCTCATTCAGGCGACTGAATGTTTAACCATGATCTAATCTGGCTAGATTCCCCTGTCGGTCGCTCCACTGTAATTACCTGATCGGTCAAATCCTGGATCATGGTCAAGGCGGACCACGGGCCCTCGTGCGCGATAGAACATCCGGGACAGTAACGCCAATATGATTATTTATTTAGTTACAATGAGATTTGACAATAATTCTCAGAATGAAATAAGACAACTCTCCGCTGTGAAATTTCATCCAACTCAGATATAGCTGATGAACTTAGAAATTACTTTAGTTCCTTGAGTCAGTTCCAACAGAAATAGGCAAATTGAAAACAATGGGTCTCAGTGAAAAACAATCGCGTCTTCTAAAGGTGTCACACCTAATTTACAAAATCTGTTCTAATCCATATTAATTCAAGAAGGCCTTTATCTCAAATTGTCGTTTTAATTAGCCCGAGGCCTTGAGTTTTTCAGCTGACCTCCCTGTACTTATTTAATTAATATTTTTAAGTGCCAACCGCTCTTCTTAATCGCTGTTTCCTCTAGCTTGACTGAACTCCCTCAAGTAAAGGTTTTAATTATTACTGAAAAATAAAATATTGTTCTATGTCTTCATATCTTATAATATCTCCTCTTATATTATTATCTACGTTGTAATTTCTACGTTTTGAATAGAAAGTCAAACAAGTTCAAAAGAAAAAAAAATGTTATTGCAATCTTTTATCGCGCGTACTATATGATTAGTCATAGTTATTGGCAAGACTAATCAAATGTGTTTACCATGCGTAGTTTAGGAGTTGCTTTAGCTACCTTTCGTGTAAATGGTATCATAGCTCGATGGTATCATAACATTGCATTGTCACCGGACTTGAGTGTGCAAAATTTCAGCTCAATCGGAAACCGAGAAATGAGTAAGAAATTGTCAAAATAAATCAAATGTAAGTTGCAAGATTATATTATGACCAGACATGGGGACATGTGAAACTAAATCTATACATATTTTAAAACATAGTCGCTTCCCGCCCGTTCTCTATGTATTAACGCTTAGATCTGTTAAACTACGAAACGGATTTTAATGCAGTTTTCAACAATAGATAGAGTGGTTTAAAATGGAGATTCCTAAGCAATAAAAAAGTGAAGAAAAAGGTATAGTAGGTGTATGTAGGGATAGGACGCCACGGCCGAAGTCCGCCGGGTTCACTAGTAAATAAATAAAAACTTGTAAAATAATTTTTATTTATTCTACGCAGTGGTTTACGAGCAGACAGCCCATCTGATGGGAAGCGGTAACTGTCGCCCATAACATCTCCGATACTTGCATTTAGGTTGAACGCAACAAAAACATAGATCCGCTGGTGCGTTGTTACTGTGAAGACTAAGACGAAATGCCTCGCGCCTGTAATTGCGCTGGCTACCTAAAACTTCAAACCAGAAAACACCAATGCAAGCATGCCTAACATCAGGTGAGATGGCAGTGAAATACCTGACTATTTTCAATAAAAAAAAGCCCTACTATGCCTATTACCTTCCTTCAGAAACCTTCTTCATCACAAATTTTAATTTTATTCTATTCTTCTTGCATGTACATCGTTAACGCTCTCTCTTCTGCAGTATCTTCAGCCATTATCCCTTCATTTTCCATAAAGGCAGTTAACCGTTTAACGCTTAACCCTTAATACACAAAAGCGCTTACAATCTAGGTTTAGCATAAAATTAATTACCTATCCACCTTTGTAGCGGGATCCTCTTAAAATTAAACGTAAACATTTATATGAAAGGGACGGGATGGGTCATCTTAACAATATTGATTCAGGCGCCGTCTGTGAGGACTTGTGTGCTAATAGCTTCAGGATTAGTGGTTTCTGTCCTATACCCATATGGGTTCAGTAATGAACGCTAGGTACCTTCACTACATAGTATAAAACAAAGTCGCTTTCTCTGTCCCTATGTCCCTTTGTATGCTTAAATCTTTGAAACTACGCAACGAATTTTGATGCGGTTTTTTTTAATAGATAGAGTGATTCAAGAGGAAAGTTTATATGTATAATAACATTCATTAAATAGTGGAGAAGTACTGTTATTTTTGAGGTTTCTAATGTGATGTCGTAAATAATTTCATTTTTTCCGCTTACATTGCAAACGCAGGCTGAACCCTACGAGTTTTATCAAAATAATGTACTAAGTATTGTACACATTGAAAAGGTCTACAGAAAAGTCCGTAATGGTATATGTCTTTCTCTTATGGATAACCCACAATAACTTTTTTTTGTCATTTACTTTTTACGACAAATAATGGCTAATTTTCGAAGCGATTTTAACCAATACAGCATTAGTCCTTAACCAATTAAATACCTTGAATACATTGTTCATTTAATATAGATCTATATGGCCCGTTACACCGTATGATTTAAGTGAATATTTTCGAAGATATTACAGATTTAAAAATTGCAGGACGTAGCGTTTGCGGCGGTACCGGCCGGCCGCCCGGTGCGGCAAGAGCGTGCCTATAAATAGGCTATATATTTTATACCCGTGCGAAGCCGGAGCGGGCCGCTATGTTTTTATATACAACGTTCACAGTTTTTCTGTAGTGTATTTAGTATCAGCATTGCACCCGTGCGAAGCCGGGGCGGGTCGCTAGTTATTAATAAGTTTGTGCTCAGTAAGCACTTCTTCTTTGAAGTGTAGATGAAATAAATATTCTTATGACTTAATGCTAACCGATACTTTTATGGTGAGCGAAATTATTGTGACTGTTCAGGTCAGACAGCAGTCGCTCTACTGTAATTATCTGATCTGCCAAATTCTGGATCATGGTTAAGGCGGATCCCAGCCCTTCGTGCGCAAAAGCACAACCAGGGCATTAGCTCCTAGATGATTATTTTTCATTCTAAAACACATATTTATTAATTTATTCGTATGGCAAAAATACAATATACGAGAAACACATATTGACGACATATACTTGACAAATCTTTAACAATCTTGGTCTAATTGCTAACAAAAGTCCTGTTTAATATTAAATACTGCCAACACTGCAACGACAGTTGTCAAAACTCTCCCTGCAAGATACAAACTATCGAGTACAGTTTGTAACTGTACAGAAACCAAAAGCAGATCTCGAGAGCAAACTTCAAAACTTCCAGTTACAATAACAGACAGACTTTTCAACTCCACTGCTCTAGAAAAAGACCGGACAAAACTAAGTGTTTTATTAGCGGAAGTAATGCCATCAAAGGGGCTTCTACCTTTTATACTGATTTCGATTTGATTTAGGATCGTTGAACTATAAACTACCTAAAATGACTATGCTGGAAACGAACAATTAAGTGTCTTATTCGGTGGAGATAAAAACGGAAACTGTTTGTGGCGGTAAACACGTTAAATACGACTTCGATTTTACATGGGAATGTTGCACTGTAAAGCACCCAAAATGTTAGTGAAGTGAACAGACAAATTTCAACTCTAATCACAAGGAATACGGATTCCAATTTGAGTTTTACTTAAAAATAGGACAGACAATGAGAGGGGGAGGATTTATAATTAACTGCAATCAACACTGACGTATTGAATTTCAGGCATTCGGTACAGATGGACAGATAACACTTAGTCTTATTTTACTTTTTTATTCAAAACACTTCATATATTAGATGTAAGAATCTTTTGTTTGCTTCAGTTTATAACATATTAATGTCGACCTATGTGTTGGCATTTTACTTTTAAAAGCGATTTATTCAAAGACTAAAGGGAAATTTCCATAACAATAATCAAAGGTATGTCAGAATCGGAGGCGGGGCTCAATTTCATATTACAGGAATAATGAAGAGGAAAAACCTTTAACTAACCGAGTGGAAGTTCTTCAACGTCTTTCAAATTTTAAGACCCGGAAAGAACAAAGTTGTGTTGAGTTTGAACGGGAGATACGAGAAAGGAATTCGGAATACTATTTTCTTGACTTCAATCTTTTTTCTCTTCGGAGTCATGGCCTCTTTGTCGTATTCAGGACAACAAAAGCATAATAAATATCCTGCCTGACCTACAACTGAAATCTAAATACAATATTTGATCTTCGATGTCCTCTACAAATGCCTGAGATTATCGTTAAACCATATGACAATAAAATACCGTTATGATTATTTAGATCTATACATAGTATAAAACAAAGTAGCTCCCCGCCGTCTGATCTTTTAAACTACACAAAGGATTATAATGCGGCTTTTAACAATAGTTAGAGTGATTCAAGAATAACGTTTATAAGTAAGAAAAATACGGTAGGTCCGGGTAACGTAGGTGCAGGGTAGGGGTAGTACGCGCGAACGAAGTCACGCCTAGTTATTAATGAAATTACACTTCATTTTAACTTTAAAATAAGTCACAAATCATCACGAATCACTCGAGAAAAGCACTAGTAATTCTAAATAATTAAACTATCAGTATAAAACTTAAAGAAAATGAAGACCGAAGGTTAAAAAGGGCCATCGTACAAAATCCTATTTTGGCCATACAAATAAAACTAACAATAAGTATAGGCAACCGTGGTGACAAACCAACCAAACCAAACTGACAATTTATGTGTGAAACTTACATTAACAAACTTGTCGGTTCGCCAGTACTCGCTCGTGCCTCCCGACAGATGTTAACATACGTTGTTTGTTTTCTTACTTTGAGAGATATGTTTGTTATTTTTTTTGTCTTCCCTCCGAGTGCCTTCCCTCCCCGTCGGTTCCGTTTTTATTTATGTCACATGAAATTAACTGTCTCTTTCGGACGCCTTTTGAAAGATAAAATTTCTTAATAGCCGAGGCGGTTATTAGCATTTCGGAATTGAGTTAAGGGAGATTTGTCTCCTGAATAGATTTGGGGCGACGTTTTTATTTCGCCGCCGGATTCGTGGTTTTATGAATAAATTAACCAATGAATGTACACGGTGCTCTTGCTTTTATTATGTTTGACATAAATACCTATATTGAATATAAATGTCATTGATTTCACATAATAGAAACATGAGTCATTTTTGTTTGGCCTTGTAGAGCATTGCAGTGTTCCAGTGTTCCAATTAAACGGGTGTCGTCGTACAGGGTTAGCCGGCTGATATACTGTTGCCAAAATATATTTTATAATTGTCTCTACTGCTCATGTCAAGCGTACACACTTTGGTAAAAGGCATTTCCCGTTTATGAACAGTGCTGTGGAGATGGCACGTGTTATAAAAATTTGCAAAATAATTTATTGTCGAGCCGTTGCTGAACATATTAGCTGGCGCGTCGTATCCTCGCCGCCACCGCCAGCCAGTCAGCACACAGCACAATCCTCAGTCCCATCGGCCTTCGACTGCTCCTACTCATCCGCTATTCTTCTCACGTGGTACCATGTGTACGCAAACTTCCGTAGTTTTGCGAAGTTCGCCTCCGATGACACAAAACGCGTAAAACTGCCATTGAGTTTCGATTGGAGGCATCAGTTTTTTTTTTATATTAGACTAGACAGGCATTTGACCGCCATCTCACCTGTTGGTAAGTGAGGGCTTGACCAATGATCCAAGAATTGCCACGTTCTTGTGTAAAATGGTCTATGCCGTTCGCTACTGAAAATAAAAACAACGTACTTAAGTCAGCCCTTCTGTGTTACCATGCGGTGCTATAATCGAATTGACAACTAAACAAAATAGCAGAGAAAATTTTCGAAATATCTGACAGGCATATAGATTACGTTTAATTAGTACAAAAATTCCATGTTCTTTACACAATAAATGTCGATAAATCTAGATAAATGCCAAACATTGTAAAACATGGGGAAGATCATGGACGAAAGAAAGATATGGTAATGGACACAGCATTAAAATCTAAAGCGAAAACCCCACGTGTAGATGTTTGTTTGGAAAAACTCACTACGTAGATATTTGTATAGATCTTTGTTATTGTTATGTTTTGTGTACTTAATATAAACTTTTATAAGAAGTGTTAGTCAATTATTATATTTCTGAGTACCCAACCGTACCACAACCACTACTGTGGTCACAACGTAAATATTTAATAATCACGGGCACCACGATATTTAGACACCTATATGAGCGCGCGCCCACACACACACACACATATACACAAGCATACTTAAACGCGCTGCTCAGGCCGGGCCGTACTTAAACTTCATCATCATCTTGGCGTTAATGTCCCTGTTGTGCTCACGCGTACGGGGCCCGGGATCCGCCTTGACAATGATCCAGGATTTCGCAGGTCAGGTTATTACAGTGGAGCGACTGCCATCTGACCTCCATGACCCTGCTACCAGGGGAACCTGACCAGATTGCATTGCAGCATACTTAAACTTAGTAAGCATATTATTCTTTGTTTTTTTTTTTCTTTATATTGGCCATTCTGATGGACTCTAATGTTTTCTAGAACTGTTCCATTGGAACCTGTTGGAACCTGGAGACCTAAGATGCAGACGAAAGCCTAGTTTAGTTTGAACTGAGAATTGTAACCTATAACACTGTATGTAAGAAAATAATTTATTATTATTCATTTATTATACTTCATCAATATAAGGCACTAGAAGTAATACTTAATACTTTCTCCAAAAGAGCTAACTATTATGTTTCGTCCCTGATTGCTACTCCAACAAATTTCGGCCCTTTCTTGTTTAAAACTGTCTTTATTTTCAGACGACATGTTGTCGGATCAGAGATGTTTATTTTGGTTTTTGTTTGAACTTGGGCTTTGCTTCAAATTTGTCTTCGTGCTAAACGGAGGGGAGCTATTTATAAACTTAGGCAACAACATTGTCTGGTAGTTTTTGTGACACTATAATTGCACACATAACACTGGTCATCTTGGCGTTAATGTGCTCTCGCATGTGAGGGCACGTGGTCCGCCTCGACCATTTTTTTTTCGAAGACGACAGCCTTCTACAACATAATATTCGTATTCTTATGAAACAGAAAGTAAATACAGGTCTTCGCTGATAGATGGAAAACCATGATCCAGAATTTGGTAGACCAGTGGAGCAACTGCCATCTAACCTCCGTGACCCTGTTAACAGAGGGACCTGACCAGATTGGATCATGGTTACACAGTGGTCAGTCGCCTAAATGTGCTGATTTCATCAGTAAAAGCATCGGTTAGATTTTACAAACTCAGAAAGCGTTCTTCGTACATGGCGGCACCGGAACCTCTCGCTTACGAGTCGGACTCCTTAAACATTAGGCAACCGACGCTCTTCATTAGGTAAATTGCTATTCACTGGTAAATAACGCGCCTCGGCGATTTAGCCGATTTAGCCGATATGCAGCGACGTCTGTATCTTATCCCTCATCATCATCACAGACCATAACAGTCCACTGCAGGACCTAGGGCCTATCCGACGGAAGGGGAGATTTAAAACAATCTCCGCGCTTGGCAGGCGGGTTGGAGATCGCAGTGTTATGAATATAACAATGGAAAACGCTGCTTGCCATTTTCCAGCCTAAGGAGATACTAAATCTTTTGCCTCTAACATTAGTCGCCTTGTACGTCTAATGACGGTGATATTCTAGTCTGCCGAACACAACACGGAAAATTTACCTCTTCTTCTTGGGCGATACGCTCTTGACAGTGCAGTCGTGGTCGTTATGTGTTGCGGGCAGCTGTTACTCGCCTCACAATTTCTTGCCATCTGGATCTGTTAGCTGTCTTTCTGGTACACTCATGCAAGGGACCGCCCAAAGCAGATTTGATCTGGTCGGTCCATCGCGTGGATGATCTTCCGCGCTGTCCCTCCACCTCCCTCTGCCCTGCACAACAAGACGCTCGATGGAGTAATGGTTTCGCCTCGAGATGTGTCTGAAGAACTTGAGAATAGACAGACAGACGCTGCTTAATACCGAGTTCTTGGAGTACGGAAGCATTTGTTCGAAACTCGGTCCAATATACTCACTCTATAACATTATTGTTAATTACTCATATTCACTGCTACTATCGACACAGACACCCAAATGCAAAATGTATTGTTCTGTTGTTTTTATCAATTACCAACTACATATATATCATATCATATTTATTTGGTTCCACAAAGATATTACGATTCGTATTAGTAAATATCAATGGTTCATTAGTCGATGTCGTCAGCATCATCAATTCTTCTAAGAAGGTAGAAGAACCCTATTCTGAGAAGGACGCATCTGAAACGTTTATGTTATCTTTATAACTAGCGACCCGCCCCGAGTTTACACGGGTATTAACCTTAAAAAATGGTACCCCTAAAAATTCCTCATTAATCACTCTGTCTATTGGTGAAAACCTCATGAAAATCCGTACAGTAGTTTTTGAATTTATTGCGAACAGACAGATTGACAGACACGGTGTGGGACTTTGTTGTATAACATATATTTACAACACACATAAGTGATACACTTGTTTGATTGTACAAGACATGCCTAACTCTTACTTTTTTTAGGCAGTAAATAATTGAGTTACATTTTATGCCCTTTCAAGAAATACAAGGATCCCAAATTTAATGTGGAGGAAAGAGCGCTTTTATTACCAATTCAGCTTTCAATGCTTCGTGCTCGTTTGGTTCCACAGCAAAGAACGTAAGTACCTACCTCCGATTGTAATCCTAACGAGGGAGCCCATACAAACAAACTTAGAACGGAACAGAGAACTCTAAAACGCTTTTTATAGACATTTGATTTCTGTTCCTTGTAAATAAACATAAGCCAAGAATGCAGGCGTTCTTGAACGAAACTTTGCATACTATTAGTTGAAAATTTACTAGAATAAGCAAAAATATAAAGAATTTAACACTTGGTTAAAAAGTTACTATATAAGCTAACCGACAGAGGTCTGATAACTTCGACCAAGTCTACTTAAACACAAATATTTTGTAATCTTCAGAACCAATGCTAAGAACCACCTCGCTTAAACTGGCTGTAAAATAGAGAATACCGCAACAAAATCGGTTCATCTGTTCGGGAGCTACAATGCCACAGCCAGATACACAAAGCTACAGATAAACACGTAAAACTTATAACACCCCTCTTTTTCGACGGGGATAAAAATAGGTCATAATTTCTAATACTTTCACGTGTAAGTATCTCTTACTCATAAATAGCATTATTTATGTCAACATGAACGATTGCTCATTACCAGAGAGGGAGTTTCGCGGAAAATCTCATTTTACAGCTTTTATACACCTGAAGTACTCTCGAAAATAAAACGTTAATAGCCTCAGAATAAACGACGTAATTTTCTGAAGAATTTGACAGAGACGTCAATCCACGTGCCATTACATGCCCTAAGGCTGGTTGCTCACAGACCTATCGGCTTTCATCGCGTTCTCGAATAGACCGCCATTCTATTTTGGCCCCAATATCGGGTATTTTCATCGTCGATAAGGCAGAACAGCGTGCAAACATCCTCCCTTTGGGGCAAACTAATTCATAAATTCTTACAAAGACAGTATTAGGGTCGTCGATTTTGGCTCGGGCGATATTTGTTTAACTTGTCCAAACGTTTGTGCGCGCGCGTGTACCGCTCGTGGACGGCCGACCGACAGATGTTAACATATGCCGGTGTTTTCTTTATTTAAGAGATCTGTTTGTTACTTTTTGTACAGATCCGCGGCGCCTCCGGTCTCTCACTTATTATTTATGGCCGCGAATGTACTGTACGCGAAGTGGGTATGGGTGGAAGTGGCCGTGGACTCGCGGATCAAGGAATCCACTTCGCACGTGGGGATTGTGGAGATTGGCGTATTTGTATGACTTTGTTTTGTGTTTTATTTCCGAGTGTGTTTTCGGATGAGTAGTATATTAATATGTAAGCTATATTATAAAAATTAAAAGCTATTGGGAATAGTTGGGAACAGCTGAACGAAATTGGATAATTACTTTTTTTTATTTTTCAATATGTAGGCCAATGACACGAAAATACCGAAGATTGGTCAAAGTGCAAGAAATCGGACCATTGAGAAGCCAAGATTGACAGATCGAATGATAAAATTTAAAGGTAATAGTCCAACGTCTATCAGGTCACCTATTCTAGGATCCAGGATATCTTCAACGCCAGGCCAAATGCAACGATTAGTTGTGATGTGCGTTATTTCATTAAGTTAAGTCGTTTGTGCTGTATTTGTAAAGTATTATCTTCTTTCAGCCGCAGTATATCTACTGATAGATATCTCTTTTCCGCTAGAGCCTTGCACCCCAATCGGATTTCTGGCGACTGCATGTATTCATCACATTGTCCATCTATCTTGAGATGGGCTGCCTTTCTCAACCATTTCTTAAACCCATCTAAGTTTATTAACTAAACCAAGTTTACCCTAGTTAGTAATACCCTAGCAAAAACATTCCGCAAAAATATATTTTCATAACAAGCTTTAAGCTCGCGGTATAGTATTTACTCATTAAGACCGTTAAAAAGGACCCAAACATGATGGGCATATTTTATTGCGTTCATTGTTCATTTAGTTCCTATGACTACTTTTCGACTTTATCATGACCATATTAATTAATGCATTGTCATCCAAGTTACATAGATATACCAAATTTCAGCCCAATCGGATACCAACAAATTGTCGAAAAAGGTTTGCAAATTTTGACGGACAACATACAAACATACATACGAACAGTGCAAGTTAAATAAAAGCTTGTAAATATAATAATCAACCAAAAAATACGCTCACAAATACATCCCCAACCCACATTTTAGGCCACGTCCAGACGTTTTATACCAGAACACAGCCGTACTCCTGCACGAAATCGTCCAAGTTTTCACATAACTCAAGCCACTCGATTTGGTAGCACGGTTTATTATTTGCTCTACAACATACGCGTATACTGTATTGTACGTATTCACTATACGCTTCTGTACTTTATTGCGTTACACTACATCTTGGCTACACAGTACACATGTCTGCAGAACAAAGACTTGTTTGAAAACGTATTGTTTTCGTTGCAGATAAGGGCTGCGCTCGCAAACATTGTTACGTCAAGAGAATGTTCTCCTTGCTCGTGTTTCTGTGGCATTATTACTAAATAGATGCAGTATGCACTGTGATGATGAGGGGAACCCTTTTCAATATACCTGTTGCTTGTTTTGTAGTAAAATACAAAGGTACATACGCGATAGTCTTAAACTTCCAGGGTTTTATGCGATTTTCAGAAATTGTACGGTGTACCATTTTGTTGTCAAATTGATCTTGAATGAAGAAAGGACAGGTCAAGAGTGTACCCTAAACCGGCGAGCATATTGTAGCAAAAGTTGATAAATATGGAAACAGCCTGAAAAGTTTGTTACGACTGTAGCTAGCTGAACAATGTGGTAACAATGTGACTTCACACCGGAAAAAGGCGTTAAGTATATATGTGTTTTGGAAATGAGATTGTTAATCTCTTAGTATGTCTAATTTCATACAGCAGCACGGCCCTACAAAGTCAGATATCAGCTTTTAAATTGTATTCAACCACAAAATATATAGACGAAGATAGGGACTCCCACTCTATGGCCGAGATCATGACAAAAGACGTTTTGCTTTGCAAACCTGTCATTAATGTAATGTAATTGTTTTGACGAGGCGCTGCAACATTGGTTTAATCGATAATTAATTATGAAGCCATGTATCAATGACTTTTCTGAGTAATATATATTAGTTGAAAGCTAACCGATGCTCTTACGCTGAAGGAAAACATGGTGATGAAACCTGCATATTCAAGCGACTGAATTCAATCTGCTCAGTTTCCCACGGTGGTAGCAGGGTCACGGAGGTCAGATGGCAGATAATTACAGTGGAGTGACTACAGTAATCATCTAATCTGCTAAATCCTGAATCATGGTCAAGGCGCTCGAGGTCCGCCCCCGTGCGCGAAAGCTAAACTAATGAGAGCTATACCCACAACCTGCATCATTCTCTTAAGAGGAGTCTCCCCATACAAACGTAGTTTTATCTTAATTTTAATATTATGCTATAAAAGCCAATGAAATTTTGTAGAAACCAATATCTATACTTGTTGTATTTCAGATTTAAATTTTCCATACAAATTTAAAATCCTGTGTAATTTTAAAATGGTATAGGTATTTTAACGAAAATCTGACAAACTACAAGCATAGATATTGGTTTCTAGATCACGTATACAAACTTTCATAAGCTTGGGTAATATTGAAAATATGGTCAAACTACGTTTGTAACTTTGTACGGAGCACGCTGGAACGCGAGAAAACTAGCCTCGGGGGAAACTAGCCTCAAAAGTCTACGTCACCCAATCATACGTTACTGTTATAATGATATACACTCGAAAAGAATTAACTGAATCGAGCACCATCCAATGCGGTTTCAGACTATTCAAACATTGCATGGACCAAGCACTCGAGCTAAGTTTTTGCGTGAAAAGTTACATTTCTGACATACGACGAAGTTGCCCCAGACCGAACAGATTTAGCTTTTCCGCGTATGGTTTTTCTCACTCGCTGTTCTCAATTTTACAGTCGCTGTGATAAAAGTTGTTACTTGTTAGATACACCTTATTGGATAACGTATTAAGTTATTTAGAAACATTGTTACAATAATGATAGTTCTATTAATTATTGCACACTTCTTGAAGAAACCTTCATATTCAGGCCACTGAATGTGTAACCATGATTCAAGCTGGTACATCTTGGTTGTTGATTGACTCGATGATATCGAAGAGTAAGTTTTTTTTTCATTGAATGCAAGTATCACAGTTTTATATTTTAATAGAAAGTTCAGTCCATTTTAAGTAAATAATCATCTTGGCGTTTTGTCCCAGTTGTGCTCTCGCCCACGAGGGCCCGGGGTCCGCTTTGGCCATGATCCGGGATTCGGCAGATCAGGTAATTGTTATGTTCAAAATGTGTTATTATGTTCAAAATGTAATTACAATTTATAGTCCATATTAAGTAAATAAGATAAAACAGGGTATCACATTCTTTTATAACAAACTTTTCTTGCGCGATCTCAATGATTTTCAGATTACTTGTCAAGACTAATCAAAAACAAACTCGATGGGTTACCATGCGTAGTTTAAGTGTTTCTATGGCCACCTTCCGTCTTCATCAGATCAGCTCGATGGTATCATAACATTGCATTGTCACCGAACTTACATAAATACGCAAAGTTCAGCTCACTTGAAAATTGGGAAAGACAAAGGGCATGGCTAAAAACTTAAAAGTCATAGAGAAAAAATCCAGAATCGCCAGCAACGAAATGAATAAAAATGGGTTCACTATAGTAAGGTCATTATTTTTCTAAAAAATCAGCTTCTTAAACCATGTAATATATACTGTATGAGAATCGAACCTACATTGATTTTTCTTGAGTTTTATTTTATCACTATCACCTTATTAAATGATAATACTTATATTTAAAAAAATTAAAAATATACCCTTTAACTACTACTTACCTTAACTTTACCTTAAACTGATACTTCGTAATAACGTTTTCATTCTATTACATACATCTATATATAAAAATCAATGGCAGTGCATTAGTCTTGCTAAAAATCGAAAATGGCTACACCGATTTGAATAATTATTTTTTTGTTTTGTTCGCTATAATATTAGGATAGTTTAAACTCAATGAAAAAAGGGTATGTAGGGGCCAAGTAGTAGGCTACTTTACCCCTATCAACCCTTTTTTTTTTCTTTCTTACAGACCACTCCTGTATTATAACCAACAAAACAAAAGAGGAATTATTCCAATCGGTCCAGCCGTTTTCGAGTTATAGCGAGATTAACGAAGAGCAATTGTTTTTTTGTATGGAGATAGTCTCATTTATAAACAAAATATCTAGTATACCACATCGATTTTGCAGTAAATTATTATATATGTTTGATGTACATACTATGAATATAATAACTATTTGAATATTTGAAATTTCTGGCGACTCTGGGGTTTTTTTAGCCAAGACCTTTAATTGGCAAGATTTTATTAGATAAACACCGGTACAGATGAAACTAAATAATAGCATATAATATTACATAATTGTAAGTAATACTACTTACAAACTATAAAATAATGTTTAATATTAGAAAAATGACAACACAAGATACAAGACAAACAACAATACAAGAAATTTGAATATTACATGAGTACTAGTATATTGGTTACTCCTATGGTGTTGCTGATGTTCATAGGCGGCGGTGACCACTTTCCATCAGGTGGCCCGCTTGCCTGTTTGTCTGTCGTATAACATAATAAAAAAGGTAGATAGCTTATGTTTTGGAACGTAATAGCGAAATGCTGTAGGTTGCAAACAAAACTAACCATTATGTTTAGTTTGGAAGTGTCCTCTCCAGTACATTACGGCCTAAAAGGCATATTATCACATCACCCTCCATTCTTCTTCTTATCGAGTCGATGGACTAAACTCTGACTTATACTTTATTCGCCCAGTATTCAGCGACGCATACAGCGTTTGAACTGGCCTTGAACAATTCCTCCATTGTACAAGTTTTAGGGCACGCCGAGCATGAAATTAGAACTTATTTAGAGCAAAATAGCCGTTAAAGCTAGTGCAAAGATGAAAGTAAATAGGTACTTTCATCTCATATTTTGAAGTAAACATCTCCACTAGGATTCACGAGACCTTTAATAAACACTTTTCTTATTTACCACGAACAGTCAGCCACAGGCACCGATAACGGAAAACCCTCTTCATTCTTACGTCCATTTACAAGATTTATTCCAAAGGAAATGTATGTGTAAAGCCAGCCAATGACAGAAATTGAAATATATAATCATGAAAAAAATCCCGACGCATTCCCAAAGTTCCAGCAGCTGTCACCAAAAGGAACGTAAAGATAAGTCGAAAATAATAAAACTGGCAAAGAATTAGCCATAAAAATCCCTAAAGTTCGAGGGGATGTCCTTTCACCAATGTTCGTGCGTATTGTAGGTACGTTTAAACCCAAACGTTTTGGCGTAATTGAGCTAGTTCTTAGGTCACGTTTATATTACATCAACTGAAATAGTAGTTACATCATCATCATCATCATCATCATCATCTTGGCGTAAATAACGGTTGCACTCCCGCGCGGCACGCGGCAACCCGGGTATAGTCAGGTATTGGCTACCATCTCACCTGATGTTATGTGCAGATGCAGTCTACGATGGTGCATGCCTGTCTATTAAAGAAATAGTCACTCCTCCAAGACCAAGAGGAGTGAGTGAGTCAAGTGGAGTGAAGACTCCGCTTGGTCTTCAGCATCCTTGGTGGTAAGTTTGTTGGCACGCATGTCATTCTTAACGACGTCTAGCCATCGCTTCTTAAGCCGGCCTCTCCTTCCCGTGGGGGTGGCATGGCCAGACATTTGTTCCTTACATAATTTTCCGTCATGCGCAAGACGTGGCTATACCATCGAAGGTAGCACTCTTGTAGTTTACCTGCAATGTGATGGATGTGAAGATACCGCGAATGTCTTTGCGAGAAACTCCACACATCCAACGCAGCATCTTCATTTCCGTGACGCGCAACTCCTGCTTGTGCTGCTTTAGTAGAGGCCAAGTCTCACTGCCGTAAATCGAATCCTAGTTTCATGTAGTTCATAAAACAAAAGAAAACATGTTTCGAATGATACCTGTCACTAAAGCCTATTCTTTTTAATTTTATTTAAATATGACTGATTTTTATATCGGATGGATTCGGTTAGTAATGAATTACTAGCTTAATGGAGACAAAGTTACGTAATTTCTATGCCGTAGGCTATATAACTACTGCAACTCTGGTTTGGCCAAAAGTATTTTAGGGACACAACCACCAGTATCTCTTGAACACATATCATTATAGACAATATATTTGGTTTTATATGTCTGGACGCAAGTGCTTCAGTGGCGCCATGGATATATGTCTTTAGTCTATAATTTCATGAAATACATATTAAAACCTGGGAAGTGCGTGCAGTCATAGACATTGTGGCTATGTTCTCTGTCATTGTTTTGTTTACAGTTGTTCTTGTTGGGTGTATGTCAAAGGTTATGCGCTTATTACATTTGTCAAAATTCTGTCATCTGAATTCAGAAGCAAAAAACGTTTTTTGATGATATAATGTTACGCGTCGCTCCGCTTTTCTAAAGGCGTGATACAGAAATGGACCTAATTTTATGAGCAACACATTCTACTTCGATTTGCTCTCACGCTTTCTGCTTTTGAATTCAGTCGACTGAATTTAGTCAAATGTAAGCGCATTATACTGAAATTTCTCGGATTCAAACGTACAATAATATTCGTTCCGATTGTACACACATTACCGTTCTCTTTTTAAAAAGGAACTGACGCAACAGCATTTGTTCTTTGTAGAAAAGAATTTGCTCTTTACCGTACAAATAGCTCGATCAGTGTTACCAACGCTTCTAGAAAAACGCGCTACGATATCTTAAAAAAGCGCTAGATTTCTAGTTATTGTATGGAAACCATTCGTAAATTGGCGCTAAATGTACAAAAAAGAAGCGCTTAATTTTTTTTTATGATATACGACAGAAAAACAGGCAAGCGAGCCACCTGATGGAAAGTGGTCACCGCAACCTATGGACATCAGCCACACCAGGGGAGTCACCAATGCGTTGCCCGCCTCTGAAGAGACCTCTAATATACCTAAACCGTATATGAAAACCGTTTCAATAATGCGCATCAAACTTGTCAAAATTCCGCTTGATCTAGCACCGGAAGCGCTAAATTGGCAACCCAGAGCTCGATGCGTGCAGTGCTACAACCAATATTTACTGCCAATGATCTGTGTGCGGCCGCTCTTAGCATCTGTCTTTGTTGCACTCACAGCGATTGCGTTTACGTTGTTCTGTCGTTTGTTTCCTTTTCCTTCACTCTTTATAGTGTTTTCCATTATAGTAGAATTTTTATTTACGTCAGCAAAAAGTTCCTGTGTTACTGGTATTCTAGGAGCAGTGTTTTTAATGTTCGCAAATGGTCTTATATTAATTAACTAGTGAAACCGGCGCGATTTCTTCCTCTTACTTTTTCTTTTCTTTTGCGTACACCTACTTAACAGGGGTAGGGACATACCCTGCTTTTCTTGCCAATAAATCTTTTTCTTGAATCACTCTAACTGTTGTTGAAAACCGCATTAAAATCCGTTGCGTAGTTTAAAAGATCTAAGCGTACATATATACAGATGGCGGGAAGCAACTTTGTTTTATTCTGTATATAGATTTTGAAAGTTGTGTCGTGCAAGGCGTTTGAACTATTAATATAAATTAGTCACAATGCCTTGGAAAACTTTACTTACCATAATGTTACTTACTCCTAACAGCAGTTACTAGTAAAACATTTAAATAAAGAACAAACGCGTAAGTAAGCAATACAAACAATGGTTCAACAAACATAGGTGTAAAGGACTTGCCTTCACATCGCCGGACCTACAAACAACTCTACGAAAAGGTCAATAGCACTGCATACCCGTTACCAAATAGATTGGACAAAAGGATTCGCAGAGCTCATATGTACGGTTACTCTATTCTACTATCTACCCTCTGGTATTTTCTTTTGTGTTTTATATAGTTAAAAAAGGATATGACGACTTGAATGGTTAAGTTGGTTAACATGCTGGTCGCCACGCAGAGGTCCCGGGTTTAATTCCTGGCCGAGCAGAAATTGAAATGAATAATTTTATTTTGAAAAAAAATGTATATAAGTAGTTTATCAGTTATCTAACACCCGCAACACAAGCTTTGCTTACTTTGGGGCTAGATGGCGCTGTGTGAATTTTCCCAAGCATATTAAATTATTTATATCAGTAAAATAATCGTTGTCTTTAAAAACCTAACTACAAAGCATTCATGTACTTATTGTTTTAGAACATTATGATAGATCCTGTTTCTTTTTCGAGAAAGTAAAATTATGATTTT
Source organism: Blastobasis adustella (assembly GCA_907269095.1). Classification (NCBI taxonomy): domain Eukaryota; kingdom Metazoa; phylum Arthropoda; class Insecta; order Lepidoptera; family Blastobasidae; genus Blastobasis; species Blastobasis adustella. The sequence goes on along the minus strand of OU026117.1, from coordinate 9,866,426 downwards.
CATTTTCGAGGAAGTATCTAATCTTCCTCGATTCTGACACATAAACATGAGACTGGTAATTTCCTCAAAAAATATCCTCATTCTACCCCTTTTCCGTCTAAAATACAATTTTGGAGGAAATTGAATCGACCAAAATTAAATTTTACTCTTTTTGACTCAGTGAAGCAAAACATATCACGTGTCTGACAGTAAAAGTCTGGCTCACTCCGCCATTATGTAACTTCAAAGCGAAAGAACTCGAGTGAGTGACATGTCGTCAAAATTGGTGGCTCGATAATTCCAGGTGAAGTGGGAATCAAGCAGAGTCTGATGGACGTGAGGCAAACGTGAAGTGTCATATTAAATCGTACTTTCTTTATGAATACCTACTATAATAATAATAGGTTTATTTTTCTCTTCACATAGGCATGAAATATACAAAAATAACTTATCTATACTAATATTATAAACAGGATTGGATTGGGATGTAGTGTGTCGTTTTTGTCTGTCTTAGGTGTCAACCGATCCTCTTTACGTGGATGTCGCACCATATAGGCTCAGACACACCAGTGGCTCCAAGCAGCTGTAGTGTACGCAGCGGCCACATCCCGGTAAACCACGTCGGTTCGTGGGCGAAACCTGGTCGAGGGGGATTCGTTTGCCCGTCCCGCCGGGTTCAGGTGGGCTAGGACGAGAGAGTGGTTCTGTGTTTGCGCAATCACTTACGCACTATAATATGTCTCGCGCAGCTGACTGTTCTTCTCTCTTTCTTGTTTCCGCATAAGAAAAATCCTGCGGCGATAAGCGGCGGTAGAGAGGTTGGGTAAATGTGCGTATCCGGCTTTGTCCAAATCTTACACGTGGGCGGCCCAAGGAGAGAGGTCGTTTCTGCGCTGCACTGGGACGACAGCGTGGTTTGGGCAGCACCTTGGGTGACGAAGCAGCCCTATTTAGGGAGACACTGCTTCCCTCGCTTAGCCGAGGAGGGGACTAGAAAAGGTGTCCTAAAAAGTGTTCGTTCCATTTACTATGAGGGGGTAGTAACCGTGGCTGCCCAGGCACTCCAATCACGCGGTCGACATAATAACAGGAAATATCATAATATGAGGTTTGGTGCATGGAATGTACGAACGTTAATTGACATTGACGGCAATCTGTGCCCCGAGAGAAAGACTGCTGTTGTGGCCCGTGAACTGCGGCGCTACAATGTGGATATTGCTGCGCTCAGTGAAACTAGACTGGCTGATGAGGGCGAGCTTGTTGAGTTGGGTGGCGGCTACACATTCTACTGGAAGGGTAGTTCTCATTCTGAGCCTAGGCGAGCTGGAGTCGGCTTTGCTATTAAGACTGTTATAGCCAAAAATCTGACTGAGTGTCCTGAGTATGTCTCGGATCGCATTATTTCTCTGCGCCTTACCTTAAATAACAGCAATCATATAAACATCATAAGCGTCTATGTTTCGACGTTGTCGAGCGAGGATAGCATCAAGGAACAGTTTTATGAAAAACTTGACGAATGTCTCAGTAAAATTCGTCGAAGGGAACAAATATTATTGCTGGGTGACTTCAACGCAAGAGTGGGGCAGGATTTCGATGTTTGGCCCAGAGTGCTTGGTAGGCATGGAGTTGGGAAAATGAACGGAAATGGACAGATGCTCTTGACTCTCTGCACACAGTACGATCTTGCCATTACCAACATTTTTTTCAGATTGCCTGACAAATATAAGACTACCTGGACGCATCCTCGGTCGAAGCACTGGCACTTAATTGATTATGCCATTACGCGACGTCGGGACATTTCCCAGGTGCAAATCACACGCGTGATGCGCGGCGCAAACTGCTGGACGGATCACAGATTAATTATCACCAGGCTGAAACTGTGCCTACAATCGCCACGAAGAACTTGTAGGTCAAAGCCAGCGTCGCTTGATTTGGATCGCTTGGGTTGTTCTGAAACTCGTCAATTATACGAGCAAGCATTGGACTCGTCACTCTTGACATTTACAGCTGTCGATGGTGATTTATCTGAGAACTGGCAATTGCTATCATCTTCTGTACTGAAGGCGGCATCTGAAGTTATATGCCCTAAAAAGCGCGTAAACGAAGACTGGTTCGACCAAAACGATAAGGTTCTGGCGATGAAGCTGGATGTGCATCGTAATCTTCTTCAAAGTGCCGACAGCGAAACCTCCGTTCATTCTGAAAAAGTTAAGAAAAGTAGTTCTGAAATCAGAAAACTCACCAGAGAGATGAAGGACAATTGGTGGGTCGATAAAGCTAAACGGATCCAGGGCGGAACGGCTTGCGGATAGTAATCAGCTGGGTGCTTTTTATGAAGAGATAAATAAACTGTTTCGCGGTTCCGCTAGGAGTGTTGTGCCTTTGCAGTCGCGAGATGGTACTGGGAAGCTTACGGGTAAGAGGGAGGTTTTGGATCGTTGGGCAAAGTATTTCAATGATCTGCTTAATGTTGATAGGTTAGTCGATTTTAGCCACATTAGAGGTATCCCATGCTTGCCTAAACATGTATCCCTGGACGAACCTCCGAGTTTGGAGGAGGTTATCGCAGCCATCAAGGAACTGAAGAACAAAAAGGCGATGGGAGTTGACAGTATCGCTGGTGAACTGCTAAAGTGTGGTGGGGAGCAGTTGCATACGCATATTTGGCAGATGTTTAAGCATATGTGGGCCGAAGAAAGAGTGCCGCCAGAGTTTAAGGTCTCTCGCATACAGACTCTGTACAAGAATAAAGGAGTTCGTTCCAATTGTGATTCTTACCGGGGCATATCACTGCTCCCGTGCCGGCGAAGGTGTTTGCCAGAGTCCTTCTCAACCGCCTTATTCCTGTATCTGAAACGATATTACCCGAAACCCAGTTTGGTTTTCGTCCTAGCAGGGGCACGTGCGAGGCTATTTTTTCCATCCGCCAACTTCAAGGAAAAAGTCGTGAACAGATTCAACCTCAATATCTGTGTTTTGTAGACCTGGAGAAGGCATTTGATTCTGTGCTACGCGAAGCTCTTTGGACGGTATTGACTAAATTGGGATGCACTGAAAAATTTGTTCGCATGATTCGACTCTTGCATGATGGAATGGCCTGCTGTGTGACTGTTAACGGTGAGCAGTCCGATTCCTTTCCCGTTGGTTGCGCTGTCAAGCAGGGGTGTGTGCTGGCGCCAACGCTATTTGCGCTATACTTTGCAGTGGTGGTTAGAGACGCAATATCTGAGAACAACGCTGGCATCAAGATTCGTTTTCGCACTGATGGAGGTGTGTTTAACTTAGCCAGACTAAAGTTACGCACAAAAGTGTCTTATGCCATTATCAGAAAAATAATGTATGCCGATGATCTCTGTTTTGTGGCTGATTCTTCATCTGAGCTTCAAAGTCTTGTTACCAGCCTACACGAAGCTTGCGGACGTTTTGGTCTTAAGATTAGTGTTACCAAGACCGAGGTGATGGCTATGCAATTTCGAGAAACGGTAGAAAAGTTGCATATCTACCTGGGGGAAGATGAATTGAAACAGGTGGACAAGTTCAGATACCTCGGTAGCACCATTACGTCTAAGTGTGATCTTGATACTGAGATAAACTACCGTATAGGCGCGGCGGCGGCTGCTTATGGCAAACTTCGAACAAAGGTTCTGAAAAGTCATGACTTGAATCTTTATTCTACTAAAATCTCTGTCTACATGGCAATTGTTCTTCCCAATCTTCTCTATTCTTCAGAGACATGGGTGTTGTATCGGAGGTGTATTCGCACGCTGGACAGGTTTCATCTCAAATGGTTGCGAGACATTCTTAACATCAAGTGGTCGGATCGGGTAAGAAACACTGATATTCTTCGGCGGGCGAATGTCTCAGGAATCGAATCATACGTTATGCGGCGACAACTCCGTTGGTGCGGACATATATCTCGCATGCCTGAGAAAAGGGTGGCAAAGCAAATCTTCTTTTCTGAACTTCAGAACGGTAAGCGGAAGCGAGGCGGACAGTTCCTACGCTACAAGGATGTTCAGAAAAGACACATGAAACGGGCCAATATAGATTTCCAGAGGTGGGAGGAGTATGCCGGTAATCGCCCTGAGTGGAGGCATCTATCGCATGATAAGGTAAACGCATTTGAAGAGCAAAGAAGAACTGATCTCGACCACCAGCGTGATGCTCGCAAGGCCCGGTCGGCACCAGCCGTTTCATACAACTATGTGGGCGGAGTCGTGACATGCTGCCATTGTATGCGCACGTTCTCGAATAAAATAGGCTATTGCAGTCATCTAAGAGCACATGATCGGGCAATTCAACATAGCCCACCGTCAATTTAAATAAAATAGGTTGACATTTATTTAGACAAGTATCTAATAATCATTCATTTTAATTTTAGACGTTATAATGTTAATAATTTGAATCTTTATTTATTTCTTTTTATTTTATTTGAAGTATTATCTTTAAAACAGTCGCTGTGGCCGTAACCGGCTAGGATGCTGATGATGATGATAAAGAGGAAAGGTTAGATTTTTGTTTGTTTGTTTGTTTGTTTGTATTGAATAGGCTTCGAAACTACTGGACCGATTTCAAAAATTCTTTCACCGTTGGGAAGCTACACTATCCCCAGGTGACATAGGCTATATTATATTTTCTAAAAAATTACGGATCATTAATAAAACTCCAATAATATAACCCAAGGTGTAAAAAAATACCCAAAAAATTCCTTACATCGCGTGTGCTGCGAAAACTATTGATGATCGAACAAAATAATGTACTACGACTTTGCAGAACACATCATTATCTACAAAAAGAGTCGCAACAGTATATGTCTAACTATTATAGTTATGTCACAATAACTGTTCTCTTATTTTCAAAATTTAATTGAAATGCCGCCGCTAAAAAACGCTCTTTATTTGTACCTTGGTATTAATCCTTATCAAAATCAATTACTTCATATTCACGACTGCTTCAATACCTTTACATAACTTTTTGTATTATTCAATTCAGACATTCCATTCGAAAGATATCACGAGTTTAAAAATGTAAATATTAGAAAAAAGTCGCGTGTTCGCCGCTCAGTCCGCTCGGCTATCTAGGCAGCACGGGGTACGGGAGGGGAGTCAATGTCAAGAAATAAAGTGCACGTACCCGTGCGAAGCCGGAGCGGCTGCTAGTGATGCATAAAATGGTATTCTCAAATTTTAGAACCATTCGAATTGGAGGTACTAACGGTAAGGTATTCTAACTAACTAAGATATTCTGCAAAATGAACAGTTCCTACTACGAGTATTACAAATGTAATCTTGGGGAGTGGGCACTCACCCGGCTACCAATAAGATTTTTTTTTTACCACGAAGATGGCGCGGCTCCCTACGCAGCGGTCGTGTGCGGAATCGAACGTACCCGTGCGAAGCCGGGGCGGCTGCTAGTATGATATAATTTTACAATAGTTATAACCTGCGTGAGAGACTGGTGTCTGCACTAGGTTATAGGTACCTATTTTACAGATAACCAGGCCCCCAGCCCATTGGAATGTAACCATGCAGAAGAAATGATTCGTCTCTAATTTAGACAGCAGGGACAATGGGCAATACCTCAATGGATTCTAAAATACATAATCCCGTATTTATAAATGGTATTTTAATTAAAGTCCTCAGCGCAGGAATAACCAGCAATAACAGTAAAATTAGGTACGTACTATAGGCGGACCCTGGGCCCTCGCGTGACGCGCGGGGACGCAACCGTGAAATATTTATTTATTTATTTAACACTTTATTGTACATTAACAGTATAATTATCACAGATTCTGTAAGATTATAACCAGTACAAGATGAAGATTATGAGTGCAATTAGATACGTCATTCTGTATGCAACGGTACGGGATCTCTCGTGATCGGGGATGTTTACGAACAAAAAGTTGACAAGCGGTATAGACTTTTCTTAGGACCCCAGTAATATCCTGGCGGAATTGTTATCACTGGAATCCGTGGCGGTGGCGTCGGGGCAACGCTCAGCCGTTGTTGACCAGGGTTCATTGAGGCATGATGTATCGCTGAAATACTACCCCACTTGGCCAAAGTTCCTTCCTTAGGAAATATTTCAGCCTTTCCCTCGCCACTCGGATACGTAATGCCCAGAATTTGGCGTCCATGTAGAATGAAGGAATGAAGTCAATAGTGTGAGCAACCCATCTCCTTAATGTGATCTTCGTCTAACGATGATGATTATGAATATCATTAGTTGCAATACAGGGCAGAAAACTGTGATGTAGATCACTGGTTCGATTCCCAACTGGACAGGAGTTAAGATCAATGCCGATGACGTCTGCGACGTTAGTAGATAGGTAAACGCCAACATAACATTTTCTTTTACTTTTTCCATTTAGTTCAGTCTACTTGCTAATTACAGCGACTGAAGAAAATATTTTATAAAATGAGTTAACGAACCTGTCGAACGCAGTTAAAAACAGTAAAATAAATCAACAGTCGGTACCCTGGCTGAATAAATTACTTTATGTTAGGTTGGGTATATCTTTTGCAATTTTTCATTTCATTTTAATTTTTGTAAGGCATATCCTTTGCAAGTTTTTTCATCGAAAGTAAATTTTTGCTTTAAGTTTTAATTTTTCTTAAGTCTTTTTTCTTTGAATGAAAATTTTTGCTTTTCAAGTTATCAAAACATCGAAGTTCTGGCTACAACTTTGTTTTTGGGCAGGTAATGAAATTCCATTACCTGCCCAAAAACAAAGTTAAACTGTAAATAATTATATACAGATTGCAAAAAAGTTTTATCTCAATAACTCACTGACGTCACGTGCCTGTAATGTTGTTTCTAGTCTGACCTCTACGCAAGATAGGATTATGGGTACATTAGGTCAAACACATCTTAGATATTTTTCTCCTAAATCACTGTAGTTTTAAAGTAAAATTAAAACAAGTAGGCAAGTAGTTATTTTACGTAAAACGTTACCGAATGAATATAAAGGATTATCTATCTTATCCAATATCTATATTAATAATCTTGGCGTTAATTTCCAGAAGTGGGCGTCTTCTGGCTGATATGATGATGATGATGATGATAGTACCTATAGATAATCTAGGTGTATAAAGGGTTTGACTTGTTAATATTTAACGTAAGTTCATTTTTGATAGTTTTTGGTAGCTTTACTAATATAAAATACCAAAGTCTGATAATGGAAGTTCTTGTAAAAAAGCTTTTCATTTTGCTATGCTTACCGAAAACTAGGAACAATGGAGTTAACCCTTTATGTATGAAGTTTATTTCGCTTAGGTTTAGTTGTGCACAACTTTCCCTTTGTATCCTTTTGTTAAAATTGAGGGTGCTCTATTGTTTTCCAGTTTATTTCCGTGTCGTGATTCGTGACATATTTCAAAGTTTTAGTTTATCAAATATTTGCACTCTTCGTAAAATCCACATGGAATAGTGTGGCCACATGGAATGCACAGACAAGATTTTAAAATCTATACACAGTATGAAACAAAGTCTCTTCCCGGCGTCTGTACCTACTGTAATGTATGAATTGTGTTTCGGCGCCTACCCGCCAATAAATCGAGTCAGTCACTTAATCGGCTGTTTCATTGCACCTTGTCCTCTCGCTATAAAATCGAAATAAACTATTTGAAAAGTGTGCAAAGGAAATAGGCGGCTTAAAGGAGTTTAAGTTACACGTGGATCGGTGGCCCACCTACATGAGCCGTCTGAAGGCGTGGTACACGTTAAACGACGTAAAAGTGACTCAACAGTCCAAATATATAGTGGCAGTCGTCGGAACCGAAGCCTTGGATCTCATAATTGATTTGTGTTATCCCGACAATTTACAAATTGGTGGAGGAACACTTATCTCCGAAGCGATCGGTAATGGCTGAAAGAATAATATTTCGGTCGTGTAAGCAGACCGACGGACAAACTGTTAGCGATTATCTGGTGCTACTGAAGAAACTAAGTAAGCCGTGTAAATTTACAGCTGACACTTTGAAAAAAAATTTACGCGACTAATTTGTTTATAGACTGCTTAGTGAACGTTCGCGGCAACGTATGCTCACGGAAAACATTCGCGCGCGCGAGTGGATTAGCTTTGTCGCTGGAGGCGGCAATACGTGACTCAGGACCGGCAGCGGAGGCCGGCCGGGCTCGCGGCAGCGGCGCACGTGGTCCGCCGCGGCCGGAGCGGCGGCGGCTCCCGCGGCGGCTACCGCAGCGGTGGTGGCGGCGGCGGCGCCCGCTGCCCACGGTGTGATAGAAGACACGACGCCGAGAAACGTTCGTTTAAACAAAGCGATTGTTATGTGTGTGATAAGAGAGGCCACATCGCTAAAGTGTGCCGTCAGCGGAAACAAAAAGCGATTCGAGCGAGCGAGTGCCGTCCGGCGTGGCGGCGGCCTCGGCCCGTGCCACACGCGCTGCGCGCCACCGTGGCTGCTGAGCTGGCGCGGCTGCAGGCCGAGTGGAGCGACTGGAGCACACCGGTTGTGCCGTTCGTCAAGAAAAATAACCAGATACGTTTTTGTGGGGATTTTAAAACGACGTTCAATCCCGTTTTAGTTGACGATAAGTACCCTATACCTCGAATTGAGAATATTTTTGTCTCATTACAAGGAGGCAAAATCTTCGCAAAGATCAAGATCGATTTGAGTAACATGTCGAATTAGACGAGTACTCAAGGCGGTTGTGTACAATCGTTACCCAACAAGGCATGTTTTGTTTTAATACTCCTTTAAGACTCCCATTTGGTATTAAAGTGCACCAAACAAATTCCAGCGAACAATGAATCAAATATTTGGTATGCCTTTCGTATCTTGTTATTTGGATGATATTAACGTCTGTGGGGTCAATAATAAACATTTATGGGAACCGTTATTGAAAGTATTCACAATTATGTCCGATTGTGGATTGCGAGTGGCACCAGACAAGTGTAGATTTTTCGAGAAATCTATTGGTGCGCAAGGGGTATGTTATAGACGCCAATGGGTTGCATAGAGACTTAGCGACTGTTGATGCAATTTCCAATACGGCGATTCCAAGCAATGTTAAAGAGTTAAAAGCTTTTTTAGGGTTAGTTAACTATTATGGAAAAAATTTAAGAAACTTGAGTGACTGCTTATCACCTTTGTATGACTTATTAAAAAAGGGGCGCGAGTTTAAATGAAGCGACGATTGTAAGAGTGCATTCCAACGAGTCAAAATCGAGTTAAGAGAATCGTCAGTATTAACACATTTCAATCCGGCGCTGCCCATCACTGTGACGTGCGATGCATCGCCACGCGGGGTGACGGCGGCGGTGCTCTGGCAAGGCCCAGGGGCGGCCCGGGCGGCCCGGCCGGCGCGAGCGGCGCCCGGCTCGTGCTGCACGCGGCGCGCACTCTGACGCCCGCATAGCGGAACTATGCGCAGATTTTTCGGGAGGGGCTTGCTGTTATTTTTGGTATCACTAAATTTCACGATTACATTTATGGCCGCGAATTTACACTCGTGACCGATTACAAACCATTGGCATCAATATTTAGTGAACATAAGGGAGTGCCATTGATGGCAGCGAGCCGCCTCCAGAGGTGGGCGGTCATACTGGGGTCTTATAATTACATAATCAAGTTCATTCGATCTCATAACTGCGTTGCTGACTGTTTATCGAGAATTTAACTAGGTATCGAAATTCCTGAAGACGGCTCCATTGTGTTTTACAGAAATAGCTAAACATACTTCGCAGGATAGTGTCCTTGTCAATCTTATGAAAGCAATTAAAAGCAATTGGCAATATTGCAAAACAGCCGAATTAAAACCCTACTACAAGCGTAAAGATTGTTTAAGTATCGAACAAGGGTGCATATTATATGGTCACCGAGTAATTATTCCTACCGATTTACAGAGGACGGTTTTAAAGTTAATACACGAGACCCATCAAGGGATTGTAAAGTGTAAGAATCTGGCGCGAAATTATGTGTATTGGCCGGGAATCGACTCGCAACTCGAGCGGCTGTGCGGCGCGTGCGAAACGTGCGCGCGCGACCGCCCTCGCCGCCCGCCGCGCCGCTGCACCCACGGGTTTGGCCTCAGAAGCCATGGTATCGGTTGCATGTCGACTTCTTTACATTGGCTAGAAATGGCGAACATTATTTCGTAATAATAGACTCGCATCCCAAATGGATAGAAGCATATAGAATGGTAAAAATTCGGCTAAACATATAATTCCCCCATGACAAGACCCCCATTCACTAGCAGTGAATTCAGAGATTATCTTAGCAATACTGGTATTCATCAAATTACAACAACACCTTACAAACCTAGTAGCAATGGGGATGCCGAAAACGCAGTAAAAATCGTAAAAAATGCTTTGAAAAAAGCCGATCATGATAAAATAGATCCTATGTACGCTTAGATCTTTAAAACCTCGCAACAGATTTTAATGGAGCGATCAAAAACAGATAGAGTGATTCAAGAGGAAGGTTTATAAGCAAGAACAGAAAGGTAGATGGTGGCAAAGTAGGTGTGCGGTTTTCAACAATAGATACAGTGATTCAAGAGAAAGTTTTACAAATAAGAAAAAAGTTCAGGTAAAGAAGGCGTACGCAAACGAAGTCACGCCGGGTCCACTAACATTTTCATAATATGCTTATATATTAAGATTTTTTTATTGTATTTTGCATGTTTTTGAAGTCGGTTTTATATTTGTATTAAAAATATGTATTTTATATAAGTAACACAAATTATGAAAATTGAATAACGTGATTGGAAAGGGTAAAGGCCAGAATGTGAATTTCGAGCATCGATCGATGTTACCAGTTTTGGATTAACTCCTTTAGGCACTTAAGGTAGGTAGGTTAATTAATATGAACAATAAACAGTGGCGATATGGTATTTATAATATTAAAGTTTCATATATACGTACATACACACTCACGCCTGTTTCTTACAGAGTAGGCAAATAAAAATTAAATTTTTCTTCTTGAATTCAAGTAGGTATTATAAGTATAGTAGTAGTAGTTTATGCAATTGGCATATAAAAGCGGGTATTAAAACATGAGTGTCTGTTTATCATATGAGGCGTAGCCAAGTATGATAATAGTTTGACACGAGTGTTTAAATACCTAATTATATGCAGTTGCATACACTTCTTTATCTAGACTCATATTTTCATGTTAAAATTTCGTACCTATAATTTTCTCAACTTTGCTGGGAGTAAGCTGCGAGTCAGTTCTGTTGTATCTGCACGTCGAGGATATCAAGCGTCGCGAAATTCACTCTACTACTTTCACATTTATGTATTTATTTGCTTCAAACATGAAAAATCATTCATTTACACAAATTACACAATAAAAAAAAAGTACCGTTTAGCGGTAAAATTTTATAATTTTATAACACACAAATATAAACAGGAAAATTTGAATTTTGAATTTGAATTTGTTGAAGACATTTATAGGTATTCAGTCTACTTTTCGCAGTGTCCCGGCGCCCTACAAAAATTTAAAAAAGAAAATTGTTGCATTATGTGCATGCATAAATGCAACTGTCATATAAAAGGGGGTATTAAAACATGAGTGTCTGTTTGGCGTAGCCAAGTATGATATTAGTTTGACACGATTGTTTAAATACCTAATTATATGCAGTTGCATACACTTCTTTATCTACACTCATATTTTCGTGTTAAAATTTCGTACCTATAATTTTTTCAACTTTGCTGGAAGTAACTGCGACTCAGTACTTTTGTCTCTCGTCGTTTTGATCTACTCGTCGAGGATATCAAGCGGCGGGAAATTCACTTTACTACTTTCACATTTATCTATTTATTTGCTTCAAACAAGAAAAAACATTCACAAACACAATTTACAACAACATTTACATTTACATTTACAACAACTTAGAAAAAATATTCTGTTTAGCGGGAAAATAATTCCAAATGTACACACTCACAAGCACAGACTATGAACTGATTACAAATATAAACAGGAAAATTTTAATTTTGAATTTGTTGAAGATTTTTAGGTATCCAGACTACATTTAGCCGTCTCGAAAAAAATTTAAAAAATAAAAAGTTATTTTTCGATACAGCTGTAATGAAAATACTATGGGAAATGATGTATCGAAAAGCAATTTTTAAATTTTTTTTAGACTGGTGTGAAAGCAACTTAAGCAACTGTTTCCAAATATGTAATTGGAACATTACGCTATGAGTGTAGATAAACTACTATTTCGATACACCTGTAATGAAAATAGTATGGGGAATGGATTGGCGTGAAATAAGTATGTTCTTAAACAACTGTTTTCGAATATGTAATTATAACATTAAGCTATGAGTGTAGATAAAATAATATTACAACTAATTTGTTCCTCAATAACTTACAATAAAATTTTCAATCTTAATAAGTAATACAATTAACGTTTTCATGATTTCAAAATTCACCAGATTCCAAAGAATTCGAAATCCATCAGAGACCACTGAGAAATCTCCCATGGACTCATGGTAACAAATTATGTTTTCAATAGATCTATGAATTTGTGTCTAATAAATGAAATGTAATGTACGTAATGTGTCCTGCAAGTAGTCAAGTAGTCAAGTAGTCAACGTTATTAATATGTTAGTAAAGTACTATGAAACAGCTAAGCCATAATTTTTTTACCACTTTAGTTTGTAGAGTTAAGTCTAGTAGAATGTCCAAATTTTTTTAATTTTTTACGCTGCACTGCACAGGTATACAATAATATATTGTATTTATTATTTTGTATGTACAATAAAGAATAAGAATAATAATATCAGTGAGGCCTCCGGTCACTCTGCAAACAACTGTACATAGTATACAGTACATATATCTAGCTTGCATAATAAATGAGGCTTTAAGATTGAGCCTTGCATCTTTTTTAAGGGAATTTAAGAGTGAATATTACAGGAGCTTATATCTTTTGTCATATGGATATATGGAAATTCTGGCATTAATACAAATTACAGTTTTCTAGGACTGTAGATTTTTATTACTACTATAGATTTTTAATTCCCAGACTAGCTATTTGTGAGGGTTTTCGAGAGTGAAAAATATATATTTGAGTTAGATATTTTCAATTATCTTTCTCGAACATCGAAACGAGAAGTAGTCTTGAGGTTAATTACATTATTATAAACACACTTGCAGCCCCCTTTCCTGGGGCTAGAGGGTCAAAGTGCCAGATTTTTAAAATTTTCTGTAATTTGTGTACAAATCCATCTAAATTTCAGCTTTCTCGATCTTTGGGTACTAACTTAGAAATGTTTATGTCAGTCAGTCAGTGTCGAAATCAATGTATTTATGTGCTAATAAATAGTATGGAAGAAGTACAAAAGTTTCATTCCGTCACTGTGACAATTCAAAATAAATTAAATTAATTAAATATGCTTGGACCAATTGAAATAGCGCCATTTATGTAGTTTATATGTAGTTTATCAGATAACTGATAAACTACATATATCCTTCTTTTTACAACAACGAAGTATTCAATTTATGAAAACAGTCACGTTGTTTTCTTAACATAAAAATGGTTAATATTAATATGAAATTGCACACAAAATTATCAAAATGCTATAACATATCCATTCCTTCCTAACTCCCTTCCCACGCATTTCCGTCCTGACTACTCCTGACCACCATTAACATTTTAATCAGCCGTACACATTTGCTCGGACCAAATTAATTTCAAATTAGTGGTTGTGTTGTTGAAGTCTAATTATGTTTGTTACAAGCCGACCCTTTTGTGTTTATTATTAGTTAGAAACCACAGTGGAATAACAAAGGGTTAATGGGTGTAAAACGTTTATTTTGGGAGTTACCGCTTGTCCTTCCTTTACCCAAGTTAGAGAACAGTATCAGTATATTTTTCAAAATAAAAAGTGTATGAACAATAGCTGTAACTCAGACCTTTTCAGTTATTTTTCCATCCATACAACGAATATTTTGATTATAAAAATATTTACATAAAAATATGAAAACTGATTATATGGATAACTTACTCTTGTTTTGATAATGTTTTATTAAAAAATTTAGTAATAAAAGGTTAATAGATGTAGAAAAATTATTTTGAGAGTTCGCGCTTCTATAAGTTCTAAGTAACATAAACTATGGGGGTCGAAAGCAGCGTTGTCAGATCGTACCTTCTGGAACGATTTTCGTACTATTTGACCGTGTATCGTACCTTTGGCGTACTCTGCTCCAAATTGTACCATTTCGTACCTTTTTGCTGTTGAATCTCGATATTCAAAATTTTGCTGTGGAGCCGGTCACTTTGCCTTTCTTGCCGCAGAATATCGTAAAATAATGGAATCAAGGGTTCATTTTGACAAATTTTGGCCTTTTTTTGCAAACCAGCACCAACGGCGAGTAAGGTATTTTCTTGTCACTGTCAACTGCCAACTTTGATCATTTGATTCCGACTTTTCCGACCGGTACCGTTTTAGTAATTTTCGTACTACCTATTTCAAGAGCCCGAAAACGATTACTGGTACACTGGTAGATAGTGGTAGATAGTGCACACACTGGTAGATAGTGCTCAGAAAAGGATGGTATGGCCGTGCCCCTTCAGAGAAGTGCTTTAGCACGTGGATCGCACTTTTTCCCGATGAATTTGACATTAATAACCGATAGAGCTGTTTACGGTAACTCTATCCAACTGTTGAGTCTATTGTTTTGATATGTTCAAGAAATTTGATATTTTTCTACTAGACACAAACTCGACATTGTAAACAAGAAGGGAGTGGACGCTACGTTGTAGGTGACCGTATGGAATATGGTTTCCTTGATCCGACACATTCTTCAAATTGCTTTAGTAAATAGTTTTGTACCATTTTTTGTAACTACAAATGAAATATTACCATTACTGCTACGCAGTGACAAACAAGCAGGCAGCCAGATCCACCTGATAGTATGCGGTAACTGTCGCCCATAACATCTACGATTCAAGTCAGGTTGCAGGCAACAAAAATACAGAACCGCAGCTTCGTTGTCACTGTGAGGACTAAGATGAAATGCCTCATGCCTGTAATTGCGCTAGCTGCCTTATCCTTCAAACCGGAACGCAAGACTCATCCGGCTTGAAAGAGTCCTACCACCTAATAAATACGGCTGGTAAATCGCCTTTTCTCTGATGGGTCTAACGGATTAGTAGTTGCCGCACGGTTGGATCGTAGTTCAATATAGCAAAACATATGCAGAGTCATGAAAAACAATTTGACGTGTTTCGAGACAGTAAACTCTAGTTTAAATGGGTATGCATTCAGAATAGCAAGTACATTTTAAAAGTAATTTTCAGGTTTCTGCCACGTACCTTCTTTACGAGGATATATCGACGAACGAACGCGAGGCGCGAGGTACGCGGTTTGAAACTCGGAAATAGTTTTAAAATGTCTGATAATAACCGCGATAGTTTGATACGTTAGTTTAGAAGGTACATACGTTGTAAGCTGATAAAATGTAATATTCTGTCCTTCATGGTAGGGTTGCAAAAAGTTTTCAAGTAAAATATATGGGAGATTACCACTTGAGAGTGTCAAAAAATAGTACCCATTTAAAATGTATAGTATCCTGTATTTGTTTTTAACATCAGTACTACTATTTTCTTACTAGTCTATAGTTTCGAAGGGGTTGATATTATGCTACAACATGACAAAATAGTTAAATTTTTTTAATTACTCATTTCGGTAGGTACTTTTTAAAGCAAAAAGCTCTTATTGTACCGGCGAATATGTTGTCATTCTATTGCAAAAATATAGTAGATTTTACTACAATATATTTTGCTAACAGTACCTAGTATCTGGACCCAAAATATAGTGGGATACTTAAATAGTAGATTTGGCAACCCTATTTCTTGGCCGTCCAATTTAAATAGATTCAGCGGTGGTAACTGTCTAGACAGACTAATTAGGTTTGATTCACTTGTAAAACATGTGTGTTAATTCCGATTGGTTATTTACGAGTTCAATCCAAACTCAACAGTGTTCGCATTGGGCTTTTGAATGACAAGTGTGTTTAATTGACACATATAGGTCCCTAGATATAACAATAAATAATAATAAACATTTAAATACAAATAAATAACATTGCAGTGTCTACGAACTACTTAATAAAAACGGCTCGCAATAGCACTAAACATCTTTCCCTGACTTTCGAGCTAGGTAAACCTGTGGTTACGAGAATCTGTGGTCTCACTCCGCGCCTGATGACTTATATTGCACAAGCTTTAAGTAATGATATCAGAATACTCTATCAAAATTCAAATATACAGTAACTGTCAAAAAATCTGAATTTCGTAATAATAGAAACTGGATATTATAAATAATCCTCTTAGTGTCAATAACCCGATTTCGCGTACGAGATTCAGAATGTATGTCATCAGATAATGACAGTAGAGCGGCTGCGATCTGATTCCGACCTCCGTGTCTCCATAGTTTAATTATATTAAGTACAACTACATATGATAATTTTATTATCATGCTAAAATACTTTCAAAAGCATTTTCACTGTGTAAATATTCAAATACTGACCAAGTCCATATTGTGTGTTGATGATTTTTTTATGCTACTCATTGACAAACGAGCAGACAGCCCACCTGATGGTAAGTGGTAACTATCGCCCATAACATATACCATTCATATATTTAGGTAGGATGCTTGTTTTACAGTGGCGATAATTCTTACCTGTATATGACATATTAATTTCACATTCTATATTTGATTGATAGATGGATAGACATTTGATTTACAAACGACGTTCGTCACCGCCACACCGGCGCGACACACACGTGACCGACTAGATTTGGGTCAATTTGTCTTCATTCGCCATTTTGCCCTAGTCCCCTTCATATCTCATCCATAAAGCGCACATTTTGGCTGACTGTTTCCTCAATTCAATGTTCTATAGGGAGAGTCCTCCAAACCGCCATTACAGCATAGTAAAGGCGCAACTTATAGAATATTCCGCGACATAAAAAAGAACGGCTGATGTGGAATATCCCTCTTTTCCGTTCACCCTTCTGGAAAGGAAATTGCTACCATATATCGAGGCTTATCTGTAAATCTGTGTGATCGTATAAAGTATGAGACGTCTCTACCATTGGATTGGACTACCATGTAGTATTCGTTTGAGCTTACATTGTAATTCGATGTAAACTATCTTGTTAAAACAGAACTTTTTGTATGTTCAGATTGCCAGGCATTTGGCCGCTATGTCACCTGCAGGCTATTTACGTAACTCTGTTGCCAACAATTATCTGATTTCAATCATATAAATTTTTAATTTAGCGAATACGTATGATCGATTAATTAGTTTCAGTTTATTGCAATGTAACTTTGTTAGGAACTGAACCCATGAAATTGTATTTTTGTATTTATTTATTTATTTAATTCATTTACTTATTTTTGTATTTATTTATTAAATTAATGATACGTAACAATTTCAATCATTGAAATCAGATAATTGTTGGCAACAGCGTTACGTAATTAGCCTACAGGTGGTAAGTGACGATGCGGCCGAAAATGGAGCATACCTGTCCTGCCTGTGTGATGTGGAATACTTATTTAAAATGTCATCACAATGTATGTAAAGGTCGAATTATAAATTAAATATAAATATAAGATAGGAGTAGACTAGAGAGAGAGAGAGAGAGACTGGGAGTGAGGCCTTTGCCCTGCAGTAGGACACTGAAAGCTCATAAAAAAGGAGTAGACTGTTCGTTCTTGTGCATTTTTTGATATTGAAAGTTTGCCTTTGTGTTGGAAGTAGGTAGTAGGATCAACAACATAATTTGTAAAATCGTAATAATAATTTCGTAATTATTAGTTGTTTGAAATTGTAAAATGTTAATTTCGTGTGCAGTAGTTGCTTTATTGCTAACTTCCCGGAAGCTTCTGTTATGTGATTTTACGTATTTAAATGAATTTAATCTCAAAATACGATTATATCTCATTGTATTGTTCAGCACGTAGTATCTATTAGGTATTTTTTTATTCCTGGTTTATGCACCCATGGTAAAATGTACAATAACGGGACTTAAAGCTAAAACTACCTTCAAATCAAAATCAACCATGAAAATATAGACCAATAAATGAAAACAAAATATAAATATTTATAAATGAACCCATTGACAAAGTTGTACAGGTACAGGCTGAATTCGGATACTAAACGAAATGACATATTATTATTTGTCATATTTCATTTTTTCACATATTTTCCATTGATCTTCCTGGTTGAGCTTCAATCGACGAATCGTAGATATTATGTGACGATAGTTCCGAGTTAAGATTAAAAATAAACCTACTGCCTACTAGAAGAGATTTCTTTTAGAGATAAGTAGTGCCTGTTGTGTCGTAACTAATCTATACTTTCTGTATTTGTTATCATATGTACAATAAACTATTAAATAAATAAATAAAAAATTCAAATAATTGCAATAGATGGCGTTGATTAAACCCGATTATCAAAAATAAATCAAACCGAGACCTTTTCTTCTCAGAAAAGGTACTAAAACTAAGTATATTTTCACGAAACACCTTTCCGAGTAACTTCGATTACCAAATTCAGTACTTGAGACTGCTGTCTAAGCAGCGCCATCCAGTACGGCACGCTGAACTGCTATTTTTACCTATTTAAAATAGCTGTATGAAAATCCCCCATTCCGCTAATTAGATGTGAATCACTTGCTATTGATATTTAATTGAGTCTTAATTATGACTCCATTACAATTGAGATAAATTATTAAATAAATATTTTAGATAAATTATTAAATATTGCAAAAACTTTTATCAATAGAGTCCTAATAGAATTGTAATTGACTCTCAGTTGAATGGTTTCTGGTGTTGCCATTTAAAATTTACCAAGAGATTTTTGTTTCAGTCGACAATATAGCTTCAACCAGACAAACAAATAGTCCAGTAGCAGTTCAATGGAATATCATTGGTTTTAAATTAGTAGCACAATACCAGAATCGTGTCAAACTTCCTATTGAGATTCAATTAAGACATTTGTTAGCTAGCAGACTTGGAGCCCAAGTGAACTGCGTGTTCCTTTGTTCCTTTGTCCTAAGTCTCGTGTCACAGTTAGCTCGCGAATCCGACTCGGTGAGATCAATCCATCGATTCCTGGGCTTCCTTCGGGACCTACCTACCTATCTCTCCTGATATCGGCAGGATTCACCTATTTCCTACGTATCTATAGGGCACAGAAATCAAAATAAGATAAGTAATCTTATTTTGATTACTGCGATATTTCCCTGGCCATGTCTTCTACGACTGTACTCATTACGTACTCGGTTGAATTTGATCAGTCAATCAAATCAGCAATAATAACTATTATAATATTTTTATGCTAGAACAACACAGCCCACCGTAATTATTAAAAACCGTAATTGTTAGCCAAACATTCATATACGGTTCATGCAGTCAGGTTCCACGTAACAAAAATGCAAAACCGTGCGTCGTTACTGTGAGGACTAAGATATGTCCCTGTCATTGCTGGCTATTGTAAGCAAGAAAATCTAGCTCTACTAAAACTTATTACTAATTTAGATCTAGATCTCAACCTGAAAACCACATCTCCGCGTATCTACCACCACAGCTAGTTCTACGTACATCACGAATGTCGCAGCATTCGCTCCTTCCGCTTGGAAACGCAAAAAGTATTTCGTGTAAATGAATGACTATTCCCGATCGGCTGTGGGAAACTATTGATTCTATGACGTCATGCAGCTCGCCTGTACCGAACAGCGGAGACAGGCGGTCATCATTTGGTAATGCGAAATAAAATTTATCTTGGCGTAAATGTCCCGGTTATGCTGCGCTTTGACCATGATCCAGGCTTTGGCAGATCAGGTAAATACAGTGGAGCGACTGCCATCTGACCTCCGTGACCCTGCTACCAGGGGAATCTAAACAGATTGGATATACCTGAATGTGCAGGTTTTCTCACGATATTTTTCCTCACCGTAAGGGCAACGGTGAATATTCAACTAATGTAATTCAGATTAGAGCCATTGGAACGGCAATAGGATTCGAACCCTATGAACCGTATTCGAACCCAGCCCTTATCTCGCTTACGAGTCCGATATCTTAACCACTAAGCCACAGATGCTGGTATAACGCGAAATAAAATTATTGTACTACAATGATAAACAGATGATGCAAAACTAATTATGTATCTGGTCTAAGCCTTAATAAAATCCATCGTAGTGAATAACCACGAAAATCTAAAAACACGGAGAGTAGCAAACATGGAGTTATTCAAGACACGGGGGAAAATATTGTTACTGGGTGGGCAGCTCGTAGGTGATACCTTTGGTATTGCAAACGTCCATAGACTGCAGTGACAGCTTACCATCATGCAGGCTGTAAACTTGTTTGCAACCATAGTGATATAAAAAAAGAGAGTAGTCTCACATAATAGTAGTTTATGCAACTGTCATATAAAAGGGGGTATTAAAACATGAGTGTCTGTTTATCATACGAGGCGTATCCGAGTATGATAATAGTTTGACACGAGTGTTTTAATACCTAATTATATGCAGTTGCATACACTACTTTATCTACACTCATATTTTCATTTTAAAATTTCGTACCTATAATTTTTTCAACTTTTCTGGAAATAACTGCGAGTCAGTTTTGTTGTCTCTACGCGTCGAGGATATCAAACGGCGGAAAATTCACTTCACTACTTTCACATTTATCTATTTATTTGCTTCAAACAAGAAAAAACATTCACTAACGCAAATTACAACAATCAGAAAAAATATTCTGTTTTGCGGGAAAATAATTCCAAATGTTCACAATCACAACCACAGACTATGAACTGATCACAAATATAAACAGGAAAATATGAATTATGAATTTGTTGAAGACATTTAGGTATTCAGCCTACATTTAGCCGTGTCCCGGCGCCCGACAAAAATTTAAAAAAGAAAAGTGTTGCATAATGATTAAAAAGTTATTTTTCGATACAGCTGTAATGAAAATAGTATGGGAAATGCTGTATCGAAAAGTAATTTTTTAAATTTTTATAGACCGGCGTGAAAAAAGTGTATCCTTAAACAACTGTTTTCGAATATGTAATTGGAACATTACGCTATGAGTGTAGATAAAACTCTTTAAACTACTTATTTATTGCATAATTACCCATTATCTGCCAACTACTGGATATAAGCATCCTCCTAGACTGGTTATACGAGAAGGTGAAGTTTTAGGCACCTATGGTTTTTTTTATACCACTAAAGTGGTCCTTAAGCTTACGGCCCGCCTGATAGTAAACAATTACCGTAGCTTAGGTTCTGTTTTTTTTAACATAATGAAAATTAATTACGCAGTATTGATAACCTTACCGAAATATGTTGAAAAAGCGCCAAGAAACTCTGTATATTCTAAAATATTTCATTATCTACGGACATTATAACGGACGTTGTGTCCGTTATTTTTATCAGGTGGTAGAACTTTGTCAAGCCTGAGGTGTCCGCCTGGATGAGTACCACCGCCTTAGATATTCTGCAGCCAAGCCACATGCTGGCATTGCTTTGTTCCGGTTTAAAGGATAAGGTTGCCAGCGGAATTACAGGCATCAGGCATTTCATCTTAATCCTCACAGTGACAACGCACTAGCGGTTCCGCAATTTCGTTGGATGCAACATAAATATTTGAATCGTAGATGTTATGGGTGACAGTTACCGCTTACCATAAAGTGGTCACAGCAAAGAATAAAAAAAAATGTTTTTGTAACAAAGTTAAGAGGCATGACAAATATATACGAGTTCAAATCGTTCTATCCGCTCAGAAGCTCGGATAGACACGGACAGATGTACAAGTGTATTTATATGATCGATTTCATCATACAATTTACACTTACACTACCTCGAAGCTAATTGAACACAAATTGTTCGCCCGGCAATTTCAGTATTGAAACACAATAATGTTCGGAAAGCTTACAGTAAGGTAAACAGGGCTGCGAAATATGATCTAATTTGGCTTCTAATCCGTTGTTGTAAACTCAATTTGTTACTGGGGACTTACCAATGAGCCCGAGTGACGGGAAAGTGCGATTAAACTGCTAAATCAGTATGATTGTTACATATTATGTGTAATCCATTTGAATTAGAATAGAACGCAAGGTGCGAACGCAAAACGCAAAATACAAAGCGAAAACTTAAATGTTAATACCCTATGTTTATTTAGTAGATAGATGGTAAGAAACTTTATTTAAACATTAAAACAGATTATAACAATGATATAAATAACTACAGACTACTAATTACCAATTTACAACTAAATAAATAAACTAAGAAAAACCAACTTACAGATAAAAAATTTGTCCCAGGTCCACGGTATTAATAATGCTGCCTAGAAGGCTGGCCGCATTGCCCTGCTGGATGGCGAGGCTAATTCGCTGTCCGAAGTAGAGGCCGGCCTTCTGGTCTTTAGTAACATTGACCAGGATTAGCTAGCTCCCGAAACAAAGCGCCTTTATCGACGGAGTTGAATGCATTTTTTACGTCAATCTTCAGTAGGACTTCACCACTATTACTTTCTACGAAAGTTCTCAGTGCGTGCACAGCGGCTTCGCAGACACCTTTAGACCCAAAGCCGAGCTGGATAGATGGACTGGGGGCGGAGAACCTGCAACACAACTTTGCTGTCAGGCGAGGGCTTGACGTAACGGAACTATTTAAAAAAATTCAAATTAGCCAAGGACGTCTGTCACTGTCCGCTCTCCTAGAATTTTTTTGAATTAGATAGATTCATTCAGTTTTTCCATATCCGAAACTTGGCATATGGGTTGGAGATGGTTGAAGATCGCAGTTTAGAAAATACTAATTTTCAGGTAGTGGACTCTATCAAGCCTGAGAAGTTCGCCTGGGTAATTTATTTATTTATTTATTTAGAAACTTCATCATCATCATCATATCAGCCAGAAGACGCCCATTGCTGGGCATAGGCCTCGCATCCAGCTGGTACCTGCGATCCTTACCAGGTCGTCAGTCCACCTCGTGGAAGGCCTACCCACGCTGCGTCTTCCGGCATGTGGTCGCCACTCGAGAACTTTACTGCCCCATCGGCCATTTGTTCTTCGAGCTATGGGCCCTGCCCACTGCCACTTCAGTCTGGCAATCCTTAGAGCTATGTCGGTGACCTTGGTTCGCTTGCGGATCTCCTCATTTCTGATTCGATCGCGCAAAGAGACTCCGAGCATAGCTCTTTCCATTGCCCTTTGGGTAATAGTGAGTTTTCTTATAAGGCCCACCGTTTAGAAACTTTATTGCACTAAAATTATTACAATTATAATATACCACTGCGCTTGTTTCTGTTACCAAGCAACAATGTCCACATCGTTGTGTTACAGTTTGATGAATAAGGTTCAGGCTCAAGTGCAGGCATGAAGCATTTTACGGTGAAGTGACGATAGTTCTCACTGTGACAACGTACCTGCGGTTCTGTATTGTTGTTACATGTAACCTAAATGCATGAATTTGGGCGACAGATATTACTTACCATTAGATGGGCTGTATCACTGCCCATCATCTTAGCGATTGCATCTTAGGTGTTGCGCGAGCAGGTCCGGGCTTCGCCGTGACCTTTGCCAGGATTTGGCAGATCAAGTAATCAATTACTGTGCAAGGACTGCTGTTTGACCTCCGTGACCATGGTAGCAGGACAACCTGACCAGATTGCATCATGGTTACACATACAGTCGCCCGAATGTGCGCTGTAGACACGATATATACCGTATTGCTTGTTTATCAATGAGTATCTAGTATAAAAAAACGTCAAGGCAAGATTGGCAGGAGAGGAAAAGGAAGGCCATGGAACGGAAGGCCTGAGAAGAGCGCGATGGAAAGGAGAAAAAAGTGGCGATTGCTCTGCCGACAAGACTTTATTATAGATGATGAAGAAACGCTGCTACCTGTTATATGATCAATGGGAGTCTTCTAAGATAGAGGCGGGTTGTAGATGGCTGGACCCAAGTATTCTGGTCTTAAGCGGTTCCAATATTATAAATCATCATACCCGTTACACAGGCGTAGACATAGGCCTCCCCCCACGACGTCTACATCAATCGGCTCCGTATGACCTAAGTAATAACTCCTTTACAATCAATGGGAATTGGAAAACAAACTCTAAGGACATAGACATAAAGAAGTAGAGATTAGCTGTATGGTCTCCGGCAGAGTAAAAATGGGACCAACCTGTTTCATTATGGATGCCGTACATACAAGGCAATCAGGAAGTCAAACTGTGACCTCCATAGACCAGAAAACGAGCAGTTGAGTTTGAGTGGAGACCACGTATCGGTAGACGCATCTCAGATCTCTGTCATGATAATCATCAGAGATCTCTGGGGAGGCCTATGCCAGTAGGCGTCTTCCGGATGATATGATGATAAGTTTCTGTTGGTTTATAACATGGCGGTCTGCAGAAGCATGGAGAAGCAAATGCCTTCAAGGAGGATTCCAGGAGCGACCTATTATTAGGGGCTGCTACATATAATGTTGTACTCACAGATTGTATGAACGGAAGAATCTCTAACATTTGCTACACTACCTTTACGTCACACCCGCTTCCAACTTACAACTTGATCTCAGTTTAAAGCAGGAGCAAAGCGCGATAAGGCGACGTCGCCCAAGGAACTGTGACCCTTATCAACAATGTCGTGCGACTCGGATTCCTTAATAAACAGCCGCATCCTGTATACAATTGTGCCTAACGCGTATTACACTCTATGTTGTACGTGATAAGGCCTGATTTTATTGTTCTAACGTGTGACGAATAAGGTATTTTAGTTCTGTGCGTCCCAAATTTAGTATCACTCTAGTATTAAGTCGGTTGGCTATATTGTTTCGATTCACCTTATTTCAATCAGGTTCGACTTCCCGCGTTTCAGGTGAACGGATATAAATTGGTCTTGTAGTTTATTTGGGGTTTGGATAAAAATCAAGTTTGGGCTTAGTATCGGTTTAGTGGATTGCCTTTGTTGAGCGAGATAGGGTCCCCGCTAGATTATGGAGTCCGAACTTGGCGCAGCGAGTTTTGTAATTGTGTTTCTTGTTTCAATCTCTCGGTCGGAAATTGAAAAGCCTCTGTTCGGATTCAATTATTCAGGTACCGTAGCTTTTCCATGTAGATAAATTAACCATGTTTTCTTAGATAAATCAAATATCCGATTTCTTCGATAATATCTTCGTCTGAACAGGCAATATTTATTTTTGTCACACACGAAAATGAGAATTTCCAGACATACACGCCCCACTTACTATACTGATATCCCTTCTAAATAAATCACAATAAAAATAAATTCAGTATACTGACGCATATTTCAACTCAGTATCAAAGAGTTAATCCTATTAACATAATCAATGGTCCGAGAGCTGAGCGTAAAAACTGCCGCCTTAAGATGTTTCGTTGTGATTCTTGTAACAGACACGCCGCTCATTTTAATCCATTTTACTTTTCTAATGGAATTAATTGGATGGAAGAGCAGATTAGCCGCGGACGACGGTGCGTAATGCCCAATTGTCGCCATCTGCCTTCTTGGTTCTTGATACACAATGCCAGAATAGATCACAATTTATGAATTCTTAATAATAAGTAGTGTTCACAAACGTATCTGGCCTGGTGACGCCCGTCACAATTGTTGTATCTACTTGACTTGTCTTGTCGCTTTTCTAAGAAAAGTGGCACCCTTTTAATTTTTACATCTTAGTGTAGGTACACTTTATTGAGGATACATCTTAGCAACCTGCTAAATATCTGCTTATCTGACTTAACCATCACTCTAAGAGTAGAACGAGAAAGAAAAGTAGGATACACTGTTCAAATTGGAATCACCGATTCTCCAAGCATCTCCTCCCTATAGAATATCGTAGCTAAACATACCATTTTAAATAGTATTTTGTTTCTACCGATGAGTAAGGTCTTTCGTGCTAAATGTGGATCCGTTGCTTGGGCAGTGTAGCAGCCAGCCTTTCTATTAGGTGACCCGTTTGCCCAATTAGACTGAGCGGACGCGACAGTTTGAGGTGCCCCATTTTTTAAAGTACTCAAATTTTTACTTTTTTTTGTTAATTTTAAGTACGTTTGAGATAAAATTGACAGTACATATACAAATACAGCTACTAATCTCGTCGTCTAAAACGTTCTCGCAAATTTGCATACATACTGGAAAAAATGGGACACTTGCGACTGTCGCGTCCGCTCAGACATCTACCGATTGACTGAAAAAAAAAATCCGTATCCAGTTTGTGGTCCACCGCGTCCGTGTGTCGCAAAGAAGTCGCGACGCAAACTCGTTAGATATTATCATAATGGTAATACACCATAATTCGTTACATCCATTCCCGTAGGCTCACTGTGCGGTTCTTGGCAATTTGCTGCCTTAATCTGCGGGTAATGTGTATAATCTGCTTTCATCTGTGTAATTACACGTGTACGGGAGAAAATTAAAAATACACCGGTTGTTACTAGGGGCGGATGGAGAGAATTATTCTTTTAGGAGTACTTACTTCTGACTTCATTGCAGAAATAGCTTTAGTTTCACAAAATAGGTGATATATACTTTTTTTTTTTAAGTTAATGCCAGACATTAGACTAGCGGGCCACCTGATGGAAAGTGGTCACCGCCGCCTATGCACATCATCAACACTAGGGGCGCTACTAACGCGTTGCCCGCCTCTGAAGAGACCTCTAATCTGATAAATAATCCCATTTCATTCCGAAATGGGATTACTTATCAGATATTACCAGCCAGTCTTTCATTCCGAAGGACTGGAAGACTGGCTGGAAGGCCATTCCACATCCGAATCGTGCAAACGAGAAACGTTCTTCCGAACCTTCGCGTGGACACCAACAGAATTTGTTTCTGTACCAACAATAGTAATTTACTAGTAAACTACCTAACCTCTCGCGGCTATGCCTTAACTATGTAGACACTGTATATACTTATATATAATTTGCCTCTGTCTACTTCGATAGAGGCAAATTATACCTATCATAATTTTATAGGACAAAGTTCGAATCGCAGTGACGAAAAACCGACGCTTTAAAAAGTCAAAATCGCCCGTCCATTCTTCATAGATAGTAGGAGGTGACTGAAAGATTTCCTTTCATCCATCCTTGGCGTTATCCATCAAAACGGTTCAAACTAGACGCGAGGCGGCCCGATATCAAAATGTAGTTACTATTGTCCCCCCAGTTTGATAAAATATGAGCTGTGACGTTGACAAATCGGTGAATAACGTAAGAAACGACGCCGCTTACAAGTCACTGCCTCCGCCATTTTGCAAGTAAGTTAAAACTCACCGTTCTGTTGACCGAAAAGAACAATGGAATAAAGAATAGCTTTTTAACGGCGTTATTACTCATTTATTATACTCACTTGTTTGGGGTGATAAAAATTTGGGATGACAGCGTAATGGTTTCCGCATTGTGATTCGCAGCTCCTGAAATAGTTTGGGCGGAACGTAACACTGATAGTGTAGTTTCCCTTTTCATGGATCGTCCCTTTATTTTTCTGCCAAAAAACTTGTTATCTTGTAGTTACTGTGATGGTAAATGTGAAACAGAAACAGAGAAAACGTAATAAAATTACCCTTGACTTTCTTTTTGGACTAAGTAGGTATTTACCTAGATTGTATAAAAAATATTTTTATTTATGTTTTACTAGCGACTTACCCCGGCTTCGAACGGGTGTTCTCGGGCTTTCTGTATATAATATGCATTATAATATGATATACATATATGTGGTGTGTGGTGCCGCCACCTCAAAGAATAGCACCACCCCATCTCTTCCCGTGGGTGTCGTAAGAGGCGACTAAGGGACAAACCCGAAAGATGGGCAGCAGCATCTTTCTGGGTACATTTACATAAACTGCACTGCGATCGCCAACACGCCTGCCAAGCGTGGCGATTATGGCAATTCCCCCCCGCCCCCCCGCCCCCGATGACAAGCCCCGCTATTCCGGACCATGGTAGCGGTCACGGTAACGACGGGGCAGGGGGTGCGAAGAATCACCGGACGCGACTAGGCTACCACAAAGCCCGACCACTGGCCCTGGCAACATACACTGTCCAGACACTGCGGACCAACGAAAAGCTCGTGGAGCTGGAGGAAGTGGTAAGCAGATTACATTGGGATAATATAGGGATATCTGAAGTCCGAAGAAAGGGGGAGGACTCGATAACTCTGAAGTCCGGAAATCTGCTTTACTTCCGGGAGGGCGACCAACTGTCCCTAGGTGGTGTCGGGTTCCTCGTCCACAAATCCCTTGTGAACAACATCGTCAAGATCGAGACTGTGTCGTCTAGGGTTGCGTACCTTATACTCAGAATTACCAAGCGGTATACGTTGAAGGTCATACAGGTCTGCGCACCGACTTCGACTCACTCCGACGATGAAGTGGAGGCTATGTATGAGGACATAACTACAGCCATACATACCTCCAAGACACATTACACCGTTGTCATGGGGGATTTCAACGCGAAACTATGCAAACGAAGCGGAGACGAGTTGAGAGTGGGGCAATTTGGAGTTGGAAGTCGGAACGCCCGTGGCCAGATGCTGGCCGGCTTTCTGGAGAAAGAGGGTCTCTTTATGATGAACTCATTTTTCGGGAAGCTGGATCATCGCAGATGGACGTGGGTTAGTCCCGATGGTGTCACAAAAAATGAGATTGACTTCATCCTATCTACGAAACGGCATATATTCAATGATGTCTCGGTGATCAATAGCGTAAAAATTGGCAGTGATCACCGATTGGTAAGCGGCACATTTAATATTAATCCACAGCTGGAAAGATCGAGATTGATGAGGTCCACGCTCCGGCCTGTACCCATCCAAATCCAAAACCCCGAGAGCTTTCAACTCGCATTACAAAATCGCTTCGAGTGCCTAGGAGAGTGCGTCGACGTGGATGACTACAATAACAGGTTCGTGGAAACTGTCTATACGGTTGGGTCAAAGTTTTACAAAGCCTGCCGTATAAAAAGAACAAGCAAAATCTCTGACGATACCCTCAAACTCATGGAAGAAAGACGCGCAATGACTCTGCAATCCCCTGATGACGTCTCTCAATTTAGGCGACTTAATCGACAGATCTCCAACGCCGCTTCAATACTATCAATATTGAGGCGGCGATCGAGCGGAATAAAGGCTCTAAAGTCTTTGCGAGAGATCTGTCGATTGGACAGAGCCAGTTGACGAAACTGAAAACGGATGACGGCAGAGTTGTTTCGACCAAGTCCGAGGTTTTGAGGGAAGTCGAGAGGTTCTATGGACAGTTATACACGACAACACGGGCACCTGTTACCAGTTTGGCAAAAGACCTCAGAGCCAAGTTGACCCGACACTACACCGAAGATATCCCGGACATCAGCCTGTACGAGATTAGTATGGCTCTCAAACAGCTCAAGAACAACAAGGCGCCGGGTGATGATGGGATTACGGCTGAGCTTCTGAAAGCTGATGGCAAACCTGTGCTTAAGACCCTTCAGAAGCTGTTCAATTCCGTCACCCTCGAGGGAAAAACGCCGGAAACATGGCACAGAAGTATAGAAAGAAAGAAAGAAAGAAAACAATTATCACAGTAGACACAACGACACGATAATTAGGTACAACATAAAATACAAATAATATTTATAGTGATAATAATAATTAAATAAATAATTTTATTTATTTATTTATAGTGATATTGTTCTTCAAGAAAGGTGATAAGGCTCTCTTGAAGAACTTCAGACCAATATCGCTGCTGACCCATGTGTACAAGCTGTTTTCGAGAGTCATTACGAATCGTCTCGCACGCAGGTTTGATGACTTCCAGCCTCCCGAACAAGCCGGATTTCGAAAAGGTTTTAGTACCATCGACCACATACATACACTGCGGCAGGATATACAGAAGACCGAAGAGTATAACCTGCCATTATGCTTGGCGTTTGTGGACTATGAGAAAGCCTTCGATTCGATCGAAACTTGGGCGGTGCTCCAGTCTCTACAGCGGTGCCAAATTGACTATCGATATATCGAAGCACTGAAGGGTTTGTACGAAAACGCCACTATGTCAGTTCGTCTCCAGGATAAGACCACAGAACCTATTCAGCTGCAGCGGGGTGTTAGACAAGGTGATGTCATATCACCGAAGTTGTTCACCGCTGCACTGGAGGATATCTTTAGGCTTCTGGACTGGGACGGACTTGGCATCAATATTAACGGCGAGTACCTCACTCACCTCGGATTTGCTGACGATATCGTAGTCATGGCTGAAACCCTGGAAGACTTGGGCAAAATGCTCGATGACCTCTGTAGTGCCTCTCAACAAGTAGGTCTTAAAATGAACATGGACAAGACGAAAATTATGTCGAATGTCCATGTTGTGCCTACTCCAGTGACAGTTGGAGGCATTCCACTTGAAGTTGTTGACGACTATTCATACCTAGGACAAATAGTCCAGTTAGGTAGGTCCAACTTCGAGAAAGAGGTCAATCGACGAATCCAACTCGGTTGGGCAGCATTCGGGAAGCTACGCCATATATTTTCGTCCCAATTACCGCAGTGTCTCAAAACGAAGGTCTTTGACCAATGTGTGTTGCCAGTGATGACTTACGGAACTGAAACGTGGCCGCTCACTGTGGGCCTTTTAAGAAAGCTCACTATTACCCAAAGGGCAATGGAAAGAGCTATGTTCGGAGTCTCTTTGCGCGATTGAATCAGAAATGAGGAGATCCGCAAGCGAACCAAGGTCACCGACATAGCTCTAAGGATTGCCAGACTGAAGTGGCAGTGGGCAGGGCACATAGCTCGAAGAACAGATGGCCGATGGGGCAGCAAAGTTCTCGAGTGGCGACCACGTGCCGGAAGACGCAGCGTGGGTAGGCCTTCCACAAGGTGGACTGACGACCTGGTAAGGATCGCGGGTACCAGCTGAATGCGAAAAGCACAGGACCGGCCTTTGTGGACATCTCTGGGGGAGGCCTATGCCCAGCAGTGGGCGTCTTCTGGCTGATATGATGATGATGATGATGATACATATAAATCTTCTTCTTCTTTAATAACAAATTCTTTGAGTGGAAACCGCATTAAAATCCATTGCGTGGTTAGGAGGAGTTAGCAGAAATACAGGTAGAAACGGCCAATGGCTTTATTTTATACCATACAAGGATTTATAAATAGGTATACAGAGGATAACGCTTAATAGGAGGAGTCCGGGAGAGCATACCCGCTCTCCACAAAACTTTTACCACTTCTATGAATTGTATCGTAAGCTGCACTTTATCTATATTTTGTCCTAAGAACCTTTGATACAATTTTATTAATTAAAAATGTTTTTCATTAATATCAGTATCAGTATTAAAAAATATTTTATTAATGAAAGTATTACAAAATACAATTAGAAACTTTGGGGTATGTGTTTAAATATTGGATGTCACGCGTATTTCGAATCATGACATAGTCACTGTGACCCTCAACAGTAATCACAATGTTATAATTAAACGCCTGTTTCTTGCTGAATCTTCCTTTTTATATTTGAAGGGCATTTTAGGTGTTTATTTAACTTAAAGCAAAAGAAACAATTTTTTTTAAGGAAATTGCAATAGAGATTACCCGTATAAAGTCTCCTGCCTACTAATGGCTAATGTTTCCATCCGCATCATCATCATTTTCCGAGCGGTCAGTCCCGGCATCTTATAGGGCCCGTTTTCTAACTCGTTCTTCTCCATTTCGCCCGGTCTTGGGCATCCTCGCGTCGTAAGCCATTAGCTCTCGCATCTGACTTGGCAATATTAATCCATCGCTTCTTGGGCCTTCCGCGAGCGGCGGACCTCTTTCCTGATACCGATAGGTTTAGGCACTTATTTCTCAAGTATAGTACGTAACGTTACGTACTCGGTCAATTATTATTTAATTTTTAATAATAATTATGCGATTTCTCTTGAAGCTATTATTAGCATAAATACACTTGCCATTGGTATAGGTAACTTGTTTGGATCAATTCATATAAAACAACAGCAATTAAATGTCCTTATTTAAAAAGGTTCTTACCGGATGCAAAAATACGTTATCACTTAGCATTTCTAAATCTATTAAGTGTCACGTAAGAGGGATGGGGTATGTGACATTAAAAAAGTTCAACAAATGCGCTACATGTACGTAGTGTCGCGAAGATTCCAGAAGTGGTATTTTATGTCTCCCACCTGGTGTAGTATCTCGGACTCCGTCTAGCTCATATTCGGGGCAGCTTCAGAATAATATTGCGCTTAAATATCAAAATCAGTAGATTCAGAATCCCACTCATTCAAAAAGCTTCATGAAATAATTGGTATATAAATACCTAGCTAATCAGAAAACAGTGTATTAATTACACAGCTTAAGCGTCAATTCAAAGGACTCGCATGCAAAACCAGCACATCCTGATACGCAAAACACATTAATCAAGGAGGGAGCGAGACAAAAAACACGCAAACACCGCGGTCCTGTTTACAACTCCGGGAGCCCGAACTCTGTTATCACGTCGAAAAAGTATTTATCTTGCCATGAATAGGCTTGGGGACTTTGACAGATAGCCCCAAGTCGTGTTTTGTAAAATAAGTCAAGATTCACTGGTGGGCTCGCGAGGGCCTGCTTTTTGTACTGCGGGCTCCCGGCCTGTTTTTCTTCTCCCTGTGTTTTGCCGCCAATTTGTTGGGCCCCGTTTTTTGTCGCCGTTTTTTCTGTCAATGGACCGCTTCAGGGTCTGCGCTGTGCTTCTTAAGCTGACCTCGGGATTGAGAGGTAACAGATCACTGGGGTAAAGGAAACAAATTACGTGACGGATCTCTTTAAGCTTTTACACTGTGAAATCTAAACTTGATAGACTTTCTTTAACTACTTTGATTTGTAATTTGTGTCAGTACAATGACATCATAGCGGTGCTTCCCTTGGTGTTTTTGCTGTTACATTTTGTGGCAATTTGTGTGTTTCCTTGCCACGTGTCAGCTTATAACTATTTATTTACGGGTACTGCTTATGTTTCTGGTAAATTGTGAACTTAAAATATCTATGGCAATTTGAGCATACGATACGCCTATTGCATTTTCAACTAATTGACCACCATAATTATCCATATTACTATTTGGACTTCATGGTCAGCTAATTTATTGTTTGATCGTACAATAAATCTGCTGTAGGTCTGATATAAGACATTTCTTTTTAGAAATAAGCTGTACCTTTTGTGATTGTTATCTTTATGTTCATATTATTGTAACTTTCTTTGTGCACAATGAAAGGTTAAATAAATAAATAAACTAAATTTGAATATTCGGTAAATCGGACAAAAACCCGTAAAAAAAATTAAAACTGTGGCGACAAACACGATAATTGTGACAATTTAATTAAAACAACTGAACGTAACACCTGGCAGTGATACTCAAACTTTTCGACTTCTCATTCCCTTATTCGGTAATGACTTTGGTTATAAATCATGCAATATTGGAACAGTAACGACGTCGTATTGATTCATAGCGACCGCAGCAGTGAGATGTCCGCGAATATTGCTGCGACGCCAAGTTTGGAAGCCGCCGGGGTTCCAGGTAAAGATGCTGTATTAGACCCTCTGAAACGAAATTAGTAATTCGGACTCAGAATTTATTTTGAATGCGTGTAAATTATGAAATGGTGCCGTGTTTATTTTTGGGAAATATTTTTTTATCACTTTTAATCACTTTTCCTTAACGGGTTGTGCGGGACGGATGGTAGTCTAGTAGCAAATTTATCTAAAATATATATAAGCCGGGATAAGCTGTAGGACGATGATGATGATAATGATAATCTAATAGAATGTGGCATAGGACCAACCGTAGTATAAATTTTATTATTCAAAATTGTACATATATACTTAACATCGCGCCTTTTTTCCGTGAGGGTAGGCAGGGACCACATCGTTTCACTTGGTATGATCCTGACAGATCTCTCTCACACTTCCTACACATTCATTGACCCTTTCATACATAAACGTCGGCTAAGGGCTCTTTCACTCCAGCACGTTCCCTAATTACACTATTCCGTATTCTACCTTACGTTTATACTCTTTCCATACTTCTTAAGGGTCTCATTTCTACGGCATTTATTCTACTTTTAAGGCTTCTTTTGCCACACCCACGTTTCGCTTCCAAAACGTTAATGTTGGAACAACCAACCTACCGTGTTCTTTTTATATAATTGATATCACTAAGGTGACAAACAATCGAAGTTACCGTAGCCCTTCGATACCAGGAGGGCCCTTACGTGTTGCCGACTTCTTAAAACAAAGGCAAACCAAAGATTTATAGAAGAATAGTCCGCCGCGGCTTCGCACATTAACAAATTATACACCTTAACCTTTCTCATGAATCACTCAGTCCATTGGTGGAAAGCGCATGAAAATCCGTTATGTAGTTTTTGAGTTGACAGCCAGACGCAGTGTGTGGCTTTGTTTTGTTTGTGTGGAGAAGTGAAGGGATTTTAAATTATTTTATCCAATAATTACAATATCTATGTCAGTTCAAATATTTCCGTAAATGTAGTCAATGTTTACGTGTCAGAATTTGAATTGTCAATTAAAGTCTAATTGTATTACTGTTGTATTGTGCTATTTTTCATTGCATCTTTTACATTTACTCACATATTCTTCGAATTTTAAATATTTAAAACACAGTAAACTCCCCAAGTATCTAATCTAAGATCCTAACTCGAATACCCCTTAGTAACAGCTGTTTCGTCTATCCATCGAACCGGTGTGAGCGCAAAACTTTACTAATATATTGTTGTAGTGATTTATGTATGTACGTCGTACTGTTTATTTTGATCGTACCTACGTAACAGCAAAGTTACATCGGTTTTTGTTGTTCTTCATATAACTTATGACCAACTTGAATGGCTTGTCGTGTCTTTGATAGCAACGAAATATCGTTGCGAACGTATTTTATTGGTGTGACTGCGGATGACAGCTCGGAAATTTGGGGAGATGGAATGAAAACTTTGAGAAACGTTTCGATTTGTGTTGTTTGAACTTAGAAATAAAGGGTAACATATTATTTTTACAAATACTTAAGTATACTAACAATATATAATTCATAATTCTTGTTAATGTGTCTTCATAAGTCTAAATTTATAATCGACTTTGTATCCATTGCTCTTGGCCTTCGCACTCATAGCAGCTGTGATGATTTTGATCTTGTCGAATACCTAAAAATATTTAATTATTATTAATCATTCAGGCGGAGGATGCAGCGTGGACAAGCCTTAGTAAGGTTTTTTTTATTTTATTCCTCTAAGGTGGTAAACTAGGTAACGGCCCGCCTGATGTTAAGCAGTCACCGCAGCCTATGGACGTTTGCAATACCAGGGGCATCACCCACGCGTTAGCGACCCTGTAAAAACCTTTTCACCGCTTTCTTGAAGAAGTCCAGTTGTACTCTCCAGGGAAAAAACCAGGTAGACCCACGACCAGGTGAATGGTGCAGATACCAGCTTAATGTGCACGAAAGAGGATTGGCCTTTGTAGAGATCTTTGGAGGCCTATGTCTAGCAGTGGGTGTCTCTCGGCTGATACAATGATGATGATTTGTTCTGATGATGATGATTTTTTAACCGTTGCGTCTGTGGTATACCTCATGTCACTATCCCTAAACTGGATGGCAAGACAATTGAAGAGACAGACAGATGAACAGAGAATCATACTTTTTCGCAGTATTTTATGGCTTTTAAATTAAAAATATATAGAAGTGCGCTACATATATTTGTGAATGATAAATAATTAAGTACGTATTTGTGTCGAAATAAGTACAAATTTCTTAGTCTTATGCCATAGAATCTCCTTCTCAATTTTATTGCAAATTTGTTTAAATCAAGGTAGTCTGCAGTAGTAATTTAGCATTTAGTATCATGTCGCAATCACTTTATTCGTAAAAACATGTTATTTCAAATAAAATAATGTTATCTCTAATACTAAAATGTGTAGATACACATTATTGCTGCTGTTTCCTGTTTCCCCTGTGGTTGCCTGGAAGAAATCGCTTGTAGCGGTAAGGCCGCCTTTGCTCAACTGTCTCACTGATTTAAACTGTATCCACTGTATTATGTTTTGTATGAGCAATAAAGTGTTAATCTATCTATCTATCTACTTTATCTAATGAGATGTAAATGCTTACCTCTTTCAATGTTATGTTTTGCATGACCATAGTATCGTGAGCCGGTCTTACTTTGTAGCCGTGCTTCACACGAAGGGCTTTTCGAACATATTCCGGTAGACCAGCTGAATAACATTGAAAAATTAAACCAAGTACTTAGAATCGTAACATTTAAAGAGCGTCGGTGGCCGAGCGGTTACAGTATCCGACTCGTAAGCCAGAGGTCCCAGGTTCGAATCCCGCTCCGGCCATGTACCAATGACTGTTTTCTAAGTTGTGTAGTTGAATACTAACCGATACTCTTACGGTGAGGGAAAACATCGTAATGAAACCTGCACATTCAGGCGACTGGATATGTAACCATGATCCAATCTGGTCTGGTTCCCCTGGTAGCATGGTCATGGAGGTCAGATGGCAGTCGCTCCACTGTAATTACCTGACCTGCCAAATCCTGGATCACAACCGGGACATTAACGCCAAGATGATTATTTTATTACTTAGAATAGTAACATTTGGTAGTTTAGTGATTTGACTTTTGTTATGGAATTGGTATGAGATTGTTATCAATTCATTATATTATATAAATACATATAGATACCATTAGGGTATTATTGTTTTCACGATCTCAGCACTTTTGTATATTAAGTTTAAGGACGTCGTGCTCCCTTCTATCTCCATCATCTGTTTTGCTTTATGTAAATACATTAAATAATTGTACATTATGTGTACTCAGTTAGTATATAGTTAAAAAAATACACTTTTAGTTTAAGAGGACAATTATTTGAATCAAAAGTTGCTCTCTACATCAACTCCATTATTTAAAGTAATTTTAATTGGATGATTACTGTCTGATAAATTTAATACCCTTATTTGTGATATTGAATGTATTATGGATTAATAAATATTGTCTAAGAAGCCAGATTTTTTTTTTACGTATGAAGATTTTTGACTAAGTATCAGCTTAAAGACCTGGTAAAGATCGCAGGTACCAGCTGGACGTGGAAGGCACAGGACCGGCTTTTGAGAAGATCTCTGGGGGAGGCCTATGCTATTACCAGCGGAATTTGTAAAAAAAATACAGAAATTCAATAATAATGTAATTATTTAATTTGAAAAAAGCGGACCCTGGCATAAGCCGGGATCGTTGATAAGATGATGATGATGTTTTAGAAGCAGCGAACCTTAATGTATATAGTCAATTTTATTGTTTATATTATATACTTTATTGCACATAAAACAAGTTAAAACATATATTACAAGAGGTTGTTTACAAAGGTGGGCTTATCTCTGTAAGAGATCTCTTCCAGCCAACCCTACCGGGTGTGGAGAAAAGCAATAAACGGGGAAGCAGCAGAAAATGTGCACTACATTTCTAAATAAACTACGTTATATATGTACTTACCTATTATACATAAATACCTTTAATAATATATAATATACTATATAAATATATATTATAAATATTCTATAATGCTAATCAAGAGAAGATAAAAGATGCTCTTATACACACAAAGTAAAACTAAGAGTAAACATTTTTTAGCCCTTCTTTAGTATTACCCTAGTAAAATTGCTTTAAAAATAATGGGATTGCTGTAGAGATGCTCTGTAGCAACTTCCGATTCAAATAATTGCCCTCTTTAAATTTAAAGGATAATTTTTTTGTATGGACTAATTGAGTACACATTATGTACAATTATTTTGTGAAAGGAGATATAGCAAACCAGACGATGGGATTGGCAGGGATCAAGACGTGTTTAATGCCTAGTTGCAATAAAGTTAGGCGACTCTTAAGTCGGTGCCTTAAGATATTCCTAAGCATTTAGGCGTCACAAGTGTTGGTGCTATACTTTTTCTTGTTAGGAATATTTTAAATCAACTTAAGCGACAACTAAAGTTTAATGCAATGGGCATAAGTTACACTTTAATTCAAAGATTTTACTTCTATTTTGAGAAATAAATAAATGAAACAAATAAACAAAATAACTTACCGGCATTAAACGCCATATTATATTGTGCAATTACAATAGTAAGAGCCAGATAAATCAATGCGATCAAATAAATGACGGTCTTGCACATTTTTCACGGAACCACAAAGTATTTAATTTAACAAAATATGAAGAGTCTCTATTTTACTCCACATGTCATTTTTATTTTGTTAATCTTTTCTTGACTACTTTTTTTTTATTTATCTCTAAAAAATTCACGTGTCACGTTGTCTTTTTGCAAAATTGTTACTAACAATTGTTAAAAATTGCTATACGTTACAATGAAATCACTAGTTAATGGAAGCCAACAAATGCGTATATTCGGTCCACTGTTGGTGTTAAGATTGTGGGAAAATCTCAGATTATGTTAGTTGATGTTTGTTTAGCCATTTGTTTTTAAACTGCCGTTTATTTTGTAAACTGTTACTTGGAAACAGTGGAGATGTGAATTTGGAGCAACTCAAAAGTTATTTCAGCTATTAAGTATGCTTATTCGAGCCCTTATACCAGCTCTTAGACAAAATCACGAAAAGTAACCTACCTACTTACCTAATCTACGACCTAGGATTATACTGTCTAAGTTTATTTTATTTTCTGCGTATTTGATATTAATCTATGAAGTAATATTTGCTTAATTAATAATTTGGACATCAAAAAAATTAAAACCCGGTTCAGAATGATGTTTAAAGTTAGTTTTTGTAGGAAGTTTTTTGATTAACTATCTGTTTAAATGCTTTAAAGAATTTGGTGCAAGCCGCCCTTAAAATGCAACATAAAACAAAACCAGGTGATGGGATTCTGTCAACCCTGAGGAGTCCGCCTGGGTGAGTACCACCGCCTTATCTATTTCTGCCGACAAGCAACGATGCAAACATGATAAGGTAGCCAGCGCAATTAGAGGCATGAGGCATTTCATCTTAGTCCTCACTGTGACAACATAAAAATTATATAAAATCAACCAATTCCTACCTTTGTGCTACAGGGCATCGAAGCGATAATCTTTGAATGGAGTCCATAGAGTCCATAAGCCAATATAATGGTATTACAGAAAACGATGTTAAGAGGGACCGTTTTTTATACAATTTTTATGTAACCTTATTTATTCATTCTTTTAAGGGATTGATTCTCTTGTTGAGTAATGGAAGTAAGTTATTTTAGGTAAGCTTTTATATGATACTCAAAATTATTAGAAAGTTTTGTTTTTCATAGATATATCAGCATGAATACTTACTATGAGTAACCTACAGTTGTGCTGTCGCGCACGAGGCCTCAGAAAATTATAGTAAAGCGACTACCACCTGACCTCCGTGACCCTGTTAACAGGGGAACTTGAACTGAAGGGACCACGTAATGGACCCTTAACGTAAGAGCATTGGTTAGTGTATAATTGTACGCAACTCAGAAAAAGTCATTGGTACATGGTGGCACGGAGCATCGAACTCGCTACCTCTCACTTATAATGCCAACCCACTAGCCATTGGGCCACTGACGTTCTGAATTACTACACATTATTATTAGATCACATAGTATTGGTCGTGTGGTGTCCAGCAGAGTAGAATAACACCAACCCCTTACAGTCATGGGTGTCGTACAAGGCGACTAATATTTTCGAGGCAAAAGATCTAGAGCCTCCGTAGGCAGGTAAATAGGCAGCAGCGTTTCCATTCTTATATTTATAACACTGCGATCTACAACCCGCCTGCCAAGCGTGGATATTACAGCAATAATCTCCCCTTTCGTGGGAGGGGCCGTAAGTCCTGTAGTGAACTGTTACGGGTGGTGACGATGTGACGATTATTGGCTCGTAAGAAATGAGTTTAAAGTAAACACTTAAAGTTAATAATTGTTCGTTTTTATCTAAAACAAATCCAACCCAATTAAAACAAATTACACGAGTGTCATTCCAATCAGTCTTTGGTAAACGAGTAAACCCTGAAAATGAGGACTCATCTATATTTTCCAATATCAAAAAAGTCAGACCAAAGTCGTTTGTAAGATAATTGCGATTTAAGTCGTCGCTCTAAATGCCTGTCTCTGGTAATTTATGATTATATTTATTTAAATTCCAACGTTTGATCTCCACGGGTATTTGTATTTAGGAGTAATACACATTGATAATTACGTAAATGTCTACATTATTATTTATTATTGTATGCCACTAATTAGTATTTGCTGAATTAATTCTGCTATTACAATGTAAAATAAATACAGTTTACAAATTAATGGAAATCTTTTAATTCCCTCCTAATACATACTCACGCAAGTTGATGTAAAATAACGATGCTTAGGAACTAATCATTATTTTAATTATTTTTTTGTAGTTAAGTGACAGCAAGTTACCTAAATATTAAAACTATTTCATTATATTTTTTAGTTTGAGTTACTATACTGTATCAATTTTTGCAAAAGAATTCCGCAACTTTTTTGTCTTTTGTGTATTTTTGTGATAATGTTTTTTATGCTACGCAGTGACAGCAGCAAACAGCCCATCTGATGGTAAGCGGTAATTGTCGGTGTGTAAAAAATAATCATCTTGGTGTTAATGTCCCGGTTGTGATCTCGCGCACGAGGGTCCGGTGTCGGCCTTGACCATGATCCAAGATTTGGCAGGTCAGGTAATTATAGTAGGGCGACTGCCATCTATCCTCCGTGACCCTGCTACCAGGAGACCCTGACCAAATTGGATCATGATTACACATTAAGTCGCCGTAATGTGCAGGTTTCATCACGATA
The DNA here is from genome assembly GCA_907269095.1 of Blastobasis adustella. NCBI lineage: Eukaryota > Metazoa > Arthropoda > Insecta > Lepidoptera > Blastobasidae > Blastobasis > Blastobasis adustella. Next base: position 9,825,611 of record OU026117.1, on the reverse strand, counting down.
AGTCGACCGTAAGAGCATCAGTTAGTATTCAACTAATGTACATAACTCAGAAAAGAGTCATTGGTACATAGCGGCAATGGGATTCGAGCCCGGTTCCTCTCGCTTACGAGTCGGATACTCAACAGCCCGGCCACCGACGCTCTTTGCCGTTAGTAAATGTATCAAATTGAATACATTTATAAATTACAAAGAAAAATAAATTTAGTAGGTATGTAAATCGAACCCCCTTAAGATCTTCTCTTCTTGAGTAATGGAAGTAAGTGACTGTAGGTAAGCTTTTATATGAAATTCAAAAGTGTTAGAAAATTTCGTACAAAAACAAATGTACAAAAAAAATAAACAATCCACCCAAGTTCTGTAAAAGAAGTACCGCAATCCTAGTTCTTGCAAAGTACTCACCAGTATAAAGTTATAGAATTTGATCCGTACCAGACTTGTAAACTCAGAACTTACTAGGAACGTTACCAACTGAGAGAGTCAATAGAAAACATATTGAGTGAAATAGAATATTACCACGAGTTTGTGGTTAACAAACAAAGCACCTCACTCCTTAAACTTAGGGTAGACTTTTGTGTTTAGGAATAATTCTAGTCCTCATAATAATCATCATGATCAACTTATGCCTTCCTCGCTGATCGAATTATGCCTTTTGCATTCATCGACTCCCTTTTAATTTTACAGAGTCGTCCATCTGATCTAGTAATATTTTGAATGAATTAAAAAGAAAACTGTATCTATTTAAAAATATTGACGTCTTTAGGACAAAAAATACTCAAAAACAACATTACCTGAATGCTAGTTTTGTGTGCTGGCAATGTACGACGGATATTCCTTGTATTACAACCGTTTATGGATTGCAGTAACTTTAGATTACCATCAGTAGGCTAATTACTGTGTTGCCAACAATATCCAATTTCAATTATTGAAATTATTACTTTGCGATTGAGAATGATCAATTTAATAGTTCCAGTTTATTGCAATGGAACTTCGTTAGCAACTGAACCCATGAAATTGATGATACGGAATCACAAAAGTAACGATTTAAATAATTGAAATCAGAGAATTGTTAGCAACAGAGTAACATAATTAGCCTACAGATAAACTGTAAACTTCTTGTTCGCATCCTAGTTAAGACGAATACCAACTTCATTGCAAACCTCTTATCTACATAAAGCACCCAAACGTTATCACTTTACTTTAAGTACCTACCTTATTCCCAAGCAAACTCGTTCTTCAAACTCGCTTAAAACAAAAACAAAAGGGGACACTAAACCAAAACAATAGGAAAAATAATAGTGGGAACTAGGAGCCTGGACTGGGTTTGTTTTTGACACAATAGGCGGGCGGGCGCGGGGGGAGGTACATCGTAAACTTGTCACATCCAGGGAGACAGTAAATATTGCATAGAGACTCGGGTCGGACCCGACCTATGTTGCGCAATACATGATAAAGGGCACTTTCTGTAATATCTGGGCACTCAGCCTCTCAACAATGTGGTTGGGAGAGAAATATTGGAAAATATTTGGAAGAGACACACCTATGTGTCTGTAGATACAGTCGGTTGCAGAGCAAATGTAGCCCCCCAATATAGATTAAATGTATGCTGGGGAGGTCCGTACATTACCGCTGACTGTACTAACATGATGTCTATATTAACGTTATAAAAAGGTAAACTTATTTGTTTGTGGTTTTAGGTTTAAATCAGAGACTTATATTTGTTAGATCGGCTTTTGTATCAACTATCATCTATTGAACATGGAATCAAATCTTTCTCTCCGCCCACTCTCACTTGAACTGGTTCTTGTGATTTTTGCTTTAAACAATGGCAATGAGTTCAACATGGTACATTCAGGCGACTGAATATGTAACCATGATCCAATCTGCTCAGGTTCCCCTGGTATTAGGGCCACGGAGGTCAGATGGCAGTCGCTCTACTATTGTTGCCTGATGTGCCAAATCCTGGATCACGGTCAATTCGGACTTTAATGCCAAGATGAGATAAATGAGGTCTGCATCTGCGTTTCTGTTTTTTATTTTAAATAGATTTGTCCGCAAGTTTGCACACAACTTTTTTATTGCCTGGGAATGAGACGGTCCGACGGGCCGCCTGATGGAAAGCCGCCACCGTCGACCAGGATATCTGCAATATAAAGGGGGGCGGACACGGATGTCGCTATCGCTGGATGGATGAAGTAGTGAAATCCAAGAAGAACGCATACACTACATCTGTGTTCCTTTTTTATGGGAAATAGATTTGCTTTTTAAACGTCAAATTCATCATTCAATGGGTAGCGATGATAGGGGCGAAGAAGTGTGCTTACCTAGTTCTCCTAGTTTTCTTCTCACTTATACGTGACCTATCTACTTTTTTCGGATATAAAATATGAGCAAATGTATCTTTAATATTTTTAAGCTTTTTCGACGAAAATACTGAACTCGCACAGCAATCAAACCAACCCCCACCCTTCACAGCATGTTGGATCATAAAATCAGATACCACTGACGCAGACAAACATTCATACTAATTTATTAGGGCGGAACATTCATAAAGTACAATATTTTGTCCACGAACAAACAGGAATACGGGTGGGGTCGAAACGTTCCGAACTATCGGTCAACGTCAGACCTCTTATTCATCAACTGAGTACAGATACAACTGACTGTATAGGTGAGGTGGATATAACATACCTAGCTGTGATTTCAGTATAAAATTCTAGCTCCGTTCTAAGTTCAGATACAAATCAACTTTCAGTTGGATTTATGGTGTGAAGGCTAAAGCCCAGCAGTAGACTGTTATGGGCAGTCGATGATGATGATGATTTAAAATTTTAATTATATTGTGAATCGAAGCTGCTAAAAAAGCTGAGATTAGGAGTACACAGAGTAATACTAACAAAGATCCCTATAGATAGGGATTAGGGAGAGAGCGTCGGTGGCCGAGGTACCGAGTTCAATCCCCAGTGCTACCATGTAACAGTGACTTTTTCTGATTTATATACATATTGAACACAAAGCTATAATCTTACAGTAAGGGCAAAATATCGGGAAAAAACCTGCACATTCAGGCGATTGAATGTGTAACCATGGTACAATGTGGTCAGATTCAGCGTGTGGTAAATCCTAGATCACGGCCAAGAGCCAAAGGCTGACCCCAGACACAAGCGCGGGATATTGAGGTCCCGCTTTTCGTTTATATGTCAAAAAAGGTGTTTTGTGCGGAAGTTTGGTGTATGACTGTATTAAAGCAAATGCAATTCTCAAAAATGTTTACTTCGAACGCTTTATCAATGTACTACAGCTACACTAGCTACACGCTCTACATATTATACTCTAACTGCTCTATACTGAAATAAAAAAAAATTAGCAAAATAATATAAATATTTCCAAAATTGCTTCCGTGAGTTGTTATGAATAATTTAAGATAAAAACTTTACAAAAACAATTTAGATTTGTAATGAACGCACGGAAAATCAGCATACACAATAACCCGTGAAAAGCATAAATAATGGTATTCCTCATTCATATTAAAACGCCCAGTTGTGTAATAACTTCAACCATTTTACTACACGTTATTATATAAAATGAAATATGACGGTAAATAATAATTTCAGCTGTATAATTACGTAATTAGCGGTCCTATGCGATTTTCAACCGCGTTCAGTCCAAAATTCTGAAAACATTCGACTTTGCCGTGGGATCCTGTTGATTTTCCGGGACATAAAGTAGGTTCTCTATGATACTCGGAACTAAAGTAGCTTCGTAATAATAGTAGTTTATGCAACTGGCATATAAAAGGGGGTATTAAAACATGAGTGTCTGTTTATCATACGAGGAGTAGCCGAGTATGATAATAGCTTGACACGAGTGTTTTAATACCTAATTATATGCAATTGCATACACTACTTTATCTACACTCATATTTTCATGTTAAAATTTTGTACCTATAATTGTTTTAACTTTGCTGGAAGTAACTGCGAGTCAGCCAGAGATACAACAGATTGTATCTACGCATCGAGGATATCAAGCGGCGGGAAATTCACTTCAGTACTTTCACATTTATCAATTTATTTGCTTCAAACAAGAAAAATCATTCACAAACACAAATTACAACAATTAGAAAAAATATTCTGTTTAGCGGGAAAATAATTCCAAATGTACACAATCACAACCACAGACTATGAACTAATCACAAATATAAACAGGAATTTTGAATTTGTTGAAGACATTTAGGTATTCAGCCTACATTTAGCCATGTCCCGGCGCCCGACAAAAGTTTAAAAAAGAAAAGTGTTGCATAATGATTAAAAAGTTATTTTTCGATACAGCTGTAATGAAAATAGTATGAAAAATGCTGTATCGAAAAGTAATTTTTAAAATTTTTATAGACTGGCGTGAAAAAAGTGTATCCTTAAACAACTGTTTTCGAATATGTAATTCGAACATTACGCTATGAGTGTAGATAAAGTATTTTTTTTTAATTTTACAGACTGTCGTGAAACAGTGTTTCCTTAAACAACTGTTTTCGAATATGTAATTGGAACATTACGCTATGAGTGTAGATAAAGTATATTTTTAAATTTTATAGTCTGGCGTGAAAAAAGTGTATCCTTAAATGACTGCTTTCGAATATGTAATTGGAACATTAAAAGTGTAGTTAAAAGAATTTTACAAATCGGTTCGGTTGTTTCGGAGATTAATAAATTATTTAAACAAAAACTCTTCAGCTTTATATAGTGATCTAAAGTATCTTTGGAACGGTGACAGCCAGGAACTACTTGAAGTATTTTTATGTCACTATGCATGCAAAGATGCTTTTTTCTCAGTTTTTCAGTTCCTTTTTATCTGTATGATTTAGTAGTATGATTATAGTGTAGTGTAATAACTGACACAATAATTTATTGCAAAACTTACAGGCGTTGAAAATGCAATGTATTTAGTTAGGAATACAGCTGATAGCACGGATATTTACACACACAGGTTCCTCCTCTCGAAGTGTTACTATTCGTACACCGAGTGATTTCTTCGCGATAGACTTCATTCATTCATTCAGGCTAAAGGCTACAACAAACAATAACACAACTTTTTCTTACTTTAAAATGTTGTTTCGATATTCTAGTATTTTGTGGGTATACTGAGATTACCAAGCAAAAATAAAAAAATTGATAATATTACATTAGAGCATTTCGAGTGACGGACCCTGTAGTACTGAGGTAGAAACATCTCAAACTAAAATAAGTCAGACCTACTTTAACAACAACAAATACTAAAAACTGGTCAAGCGTATGTAGGACTCTTGCATAAAGGTTTTGAAAATTAACCAAATTTGACAAATTACATTTTGCTCTGGCATCAAAAACTTGTTGCTAATTTTTAATAATAGTTAGGTAAATTTTGTGTCATTGGTACGGAACCATGTGTTCGACTCGCACTTGGCCGGTTTTCTAATCTCTACTGAGAATCTTGACATGATCTTGACTATATACTTGACTCATTTTCAGTTTGACAAGACTTCATCACGTTTTGAAACTTCACTCGACTTTATCTTTTAGAAATAAATCTATTTATAGTAATGATGTTGTATGAATAATAATGTTTCAATCTTTTATTGTATAATACATCCAGCCCCACCAAATATCCTAATATTAACCTATTCTTAACTTGGCATTTTGAATGGCGAAAATGATGTAATTTTTCAATTTTTACAATAAAAGCAAGTTCTTGGAATCCGATTACAATGAAACTTTGCAGGTATAATCAGCTTTAACACAATGAAGCTAATTACTGGTGCATTCCATTTTATTGTAATAACTACTCTCTTAATAAAATTATATCGATTAAAAAGGCAAAATTTACGATAACTGAAAAGGGGTATTTTCAAACCAATAAAAAACTTATGAAAATATTTTATATTTCATTTTAGAGACATGTCTTTTCTAAATCAAGTATTAATTTTGATACGAACATTTAAAAATATTTTAGCAAATATATACTTGCAAAGACAACGCCTGTAAAATATATGTATGTAATCTCTTTATTGCATCAATTTATAACATTACAGGAAATAAAAATACAGTTTATAATGCAAAGGCGAGCTTATCCCACAACGGGATTGTCATAGTTAAGAACCCAAGTTTATATTACTCTTCGTCCATCTAACCTATACTAAACTAAACCTGTAATACTACTGGCCATACCCAAATATTTATACTCTCCGGTTGGATATGCAACTACAGAAGTTAGTGGGGCTACTGAACGCGTCGCATTATCCAGTCGGAATATTCATGAGCCCAACCGCCCGAGGCGCCAACGTTTGCCAGCCTTTGTGCCACTTGCACGGATATTAATTCAACGGGAATGCATGTGAGTACTCACTACTCACTTAGTAGTTAGCACCCTGTTTTCTTTTCAAACGGGAGAGATGACTGCAACTGACAATAGTGGCGAATCTTATTCACTACGCACTTTGTAGTTAGCGACCTGTTTTCTTTTCAAACGGGTGGGATGACTGCAACTGACAATAGTGGCGAATCTTAATCACTACTCACTTAGTAGTTAGCAACCTGTTTTCTTTTCAAACGGGAGGGATGACTGCAACTGTCAATAGTGCCGAATCTTATTCACTACGCACTTAGTAGTTAGCAACATGTTTTCTTTTCAAATGGGAGGGATGACTGCACCTGACAATAGTGGCGAATCTTATTCACTACGCACTTAGTAGTTAGCAACCTGTTTTCTTTTCAAACGGGTGGGATGACTGCAACTGACAATAGTGGCGAATCTTAATCACTACTCACTTAGTAGTTAGCAACCTGTTTTCTTTTCAAACGGGAGGGATGACTGCAACTGTCAATAGTGCCGAATCTTATTCACTACGCACTTAGTAGTTAGCAACATGTTTTCTTTTCAAATGGGAGGGATGACTGCACCTGACAATAGTGGCGAATCTTATTCACTACGCACTTAGTAGTTAGCAACCTGTTTTCTTTTCAAACGGGAAAGATGACTGCAACTGATAATAGTGGCGGCAATTTAAGAAATCCCCTGGAGAGCACAACATGGAGTTCTCCAAGAAAGGGATGAAAAGCTTTTTACGGGGTTGGCAACGCGTGGGTAATGCTCCTGGTATTGCAAACGTCTATAGGCTGCGGTGACTGCTTACCATCAGGTAGGCCGTAAGCTTGTTTGCCACCTTTGTGGTATGACCAAAATTCGTTAAAGATATTCTAAAACATGGTAAATGTTCAAACTAATCTTAGATTTACCTCTGTTTTTTTGTTGATCTTTGCTTTTAATACCGAGCATTGTTTTTGGTTTGTTTGTTTCCGCAATCAATACTAAATCATGTTTGTTTACTGTATTTTCGATTTTAGTTATGATGGGTACACTTGTTTCAGGTTAGGATTTAGATTATAACCATTGCTGTTTCAATGTTAATTGTTAGCAATCCTAGTCTGTTTTGAATAAATAAATAAATAAAGATTTAGGCGATATCTTCCATTAATCTAGAAGAGATTAAGGTCAGCAGTGCACTTTTAATGTAACGATTTGTGGTATTCCTTTACATTGATTCCTATACTTACCAATCACTAGGTGTTTCAATATACAAACATTTTTTTTCCTAAAAGACATTAGTCCAGCCAGTTTATTTCATTTAAAATACGTACGTAAAATACGAAATGTAAAGTATTAAAATGCATTTCTCGTACTATAATCCCTTTGTGAGCACAAGGGCTGATAAGGACAGATTATCCAATCGATATTGCCATAGTTTATAATTTTAACCACTGTCACTCAATGCCAACTTATCGTGGTCTTATTTTATCACAGCTTCTTTTATCGATGCTCAAAAAGATATACGAGTTTAGAGTATATTCGTTATGGTTAAGTCATCATCATCATCATCTTGGCGTTATGTCCCGGTTGGGACCCCGCGCGGCACGCGAGGGCCCAGGGTCCGCCTATGGTTAAGTATATGATAAAAACTATAACCATACTCGGTAGCTGCAACTGAAACAGAAAGTTCTTCAAACAATGAAGAGTAAGAGGATTATCACTGTCTAAACCAATTTGTTGGTTCTTAGATATAGGTAATCCTGTTAGCATGTTATTCAATTCAAATCATTTATTTCAGAATAATTATTCCATAATTTGTTAGTAAATGAACAGTATTGCCTATGCTATGTTAGTAGATAATTTTCTGATGTCATAAGTTCACATTCATAAAATTATATAAAATTCGAATTACTCATTTCACATTTATTCTGATGTCAAGTGAAAAAATAATAAAAATACCATGTCAAAATAAATGTCAAATAAACAATTCAATGTCAACCTTAATCTACTAGCAGTGATGGCCAGTGGCTGGCCATGGGGCACTCGTACCTATCCTCAAACGCCCTTATTCACGTTATAACGCGCAGTTGTATTTTAAGAAACAGGAATCTTTAGGTATTATTATAAATTTTGAGCTCAATTAAACTGGATTTAACATAGAGAAAATCGCAAATCCGTCCACCCGTTCGGGAGCTACGACACCAGACAGACACACAGAGTGACAGATCGACAGATACACCAATATAAACCTTCAATAAAATCAATTATATTATTTATTGTAGCTTATAGTAAATCTTGACAAAATTTCTTGGAGCTTTTAAGCCTTCGCAGCAGCCGAAGGTTATGGCCATAGCCGATTAATCGGTTCGTCTTCGGCTTCGGCCATAAATTGACCATCGGTCGAACACTATATAGCACCTTATTAGTCGTCTAGCGTTTAGCGACGTAAAACGAACGTCATAGAGTGATCATATCCACTTAGCGCCTTCCCTACTCGCTTTTCGCTAGACTCTCGGCCACCAATCTAGTCATGATAGAAAAATAATCTAGTGATAATAAAAAAAGGAACCAGCCATCAGTCCGATGGGACGTAAGACGTAGCCTATAATCCGATTGACGTTTTCTATTAGGGCGAGGGCTAGGAAAAGAAAACTTAAGGCTTTATTACGGTTTAATCACCCAAATGTAAGTAGTATATAGTATAGTGGCTCTCCAGACGTTTTGGTGTTTACTGTTAGTCTATAAGCAATTGAATAATAAATAAATAAATAAAAGATTGACGAAAGCTTTGAACTTTACTAAGTATATTTGCGCGTCCTCATACAATAATACGCCAGATATTATCGACTAAGTAGCCGTTATGTCGATGGAGGACTAACTAATAAGTTATTTATTGCGCCTAAAACGAGAAGCCTGAGGGCACTAATGGCCATTTTATGTGTTTACTGAAGTCACTCTAGCATGTTTGATGGCACCGACGTCCTTCCAACTTAGCTAATATACCGCTACTGTCCACACGGCCTTTGGGTCAAAGAAACCGTTTGTAGGTATGTTTGTATTGCTTGCTTCGAATGTTCTTGCGAAGTGTAATAGGTAAAGTGTTATTAGTAATAAAAATCATATCTAAACTAGATATTAGCGGCATTACCTTCACCTAATTAAGAAGATTGGAAAATTAGCTCCTTACCTTCACGGTTATTTTTTTCCTTTTGATTAAATCGCAAAAGAAAAAATTAAATCTTTCTAAGTACTTAAATAACGTCTGTTCCTAAACTGGACGTATTTTGTAGAATAAGTGAGATGTCCATAATCACTATCAGAATCACTACATATTATCAAACAATGTCCCACGCCGCGTTTGTCTGTCTGTTCGCGATAGACAAAAAAAAAATTTAAGTACTCTCAATTTTTTATTTTCGAAACGGGCGAAACCAGTAACTACGCTAGTATTTTGGATGAAGGACGTCGTTATAAGGACATAACTGATGTTATGACAGAAAGTAGTAAATATTTAGTGCGGCCCATCTCACAATTAATCAGCCGTAAAATGTTTCCTATAAAACTCCAATAACATAATAATATTACTTCGACATTAGGGATCACATTCGAGCAGAAAGACGGAAATGAGAAAAGTATATGACATAAAACAGGCCATATGAGAACTTACTACTTATATCAAGTAGGTACCTATCGTCTCTCAGACGATAGACTTCAATATAAAGCAAAGTTGACATACAGCAGACATGTCAAAACATATAAAACTTTTCACCAAAACACTAGACACAGTCGTAGAAGTTTCCGTGAACAACTCACAACTTATTAGATACTCTGTATTGTTTTAAAGGCGAACTAACACGCTTCAAGACTTTATTTCGTTGCCAGTCTCGCGTATGCGTTACACAGTGCCTCAAAGAAATATGTAGGCAATAATGTACACGTAAAAATTGTTGCTAGTGCCCTCGCCTCAGGCGCTCGCGTAACTTGTTACTTGCTTGAGTGCTTTGTGTATGAGCCGTGAATTTAGATGTCTGCAGTCAATGGAGTTTGTTGTTCTGTTTATTTGCTTTGCTTTTAAGTTAGTGTACAGCTATTCCGATAACGTTGTGCATATTATTTGAGAAGTCGTTAGGTAGGTAGGTATGGTACTTATAGGTATCTACTAATGTCAATACAATGTGGTATGTATTGACTAAAATGCATGTGGATGCATTCACTTAATAAATAATAAAAAAACTGCAAACAATTTTCGTTAAAATCAGCTTGAATCTGTCCACAGCTGCGCATAAGGGAGAGCTTTGTCATAGTCTTAGTGGCAGTTATGAAGAGTAGTAAGCGTGCCCCCTGCCCCAAGAAAAGAGCCGGCTCAGAACCCCATTACGAATACCAGACACGGACACCAATGCGTGCTTGGCCCGCTAGTATTACAATGCTGACGACATAGAGGCAAACAGCTCTAATTATACAAAAGTCCTGGTGTATGGGAAGGGTATCTAATACAATTTCGTATACTAGAACTAATATGTCGGGAAAGACATTGCGTAAAATCTGTTAGCAATAAATGTAAACTTATTTATTTATTAACTAGTAAGAGTCATCATCATCATTGTCATCTCGCGCACGGGGGCCCGATGTCCGCCTTGACCGTGATCTAGGATTTGGCAGATCAGGTAATTACAGTAGACAAATCTGACTTTAGTTATCCTGCTACCACGGGAACCTGACCAGATTAGATCATGGTTATACATTCAGTCGCCTGAATGTAAAAATTTCATCACGATGTTTTCCCTCACCGTAAGAGCATCGGTTAGTATTCAACTAACTACGTACATAACTCAGAAAAAAGTCATTGGTACATGGCGGCAGTGGTATTCGAACCCGGTACCTCTCGCATTTCGAGTCGGATACCGTTATCACTAGGCCATCGACGCTCCAACCAAATCATAATCGTCATCTACCTGCCATTATCCCACACGGTGGGGTCGACACAATATGTCTCTTTCTTCCATTCAACAATATCTATAACATATCACTCGTTATCTCGGTATTTACTCCTCTCGCTTGCATGTCGTCATTCACACAGTCCATCCATCTTTTCTTAGGTCGGCTTCTACGTGAAGCCATCTTGGTGTGGTCCGCCTTAACCATGATCCAGGATTTGGTAGAGTAGGTCATTACAGTGGGGTGACTGCCATCTGACCTTCATGCCATCAGGGGATCCTGACTAGATTAAATCATGGTTACACATTCAGGCAACTGAATGTGCAGGTTACACCACGCTGTTTTCCCTCACCATTAGAGCATCGGTTAGTATTCAACTAATGTCGGCCTCTACGTGAAGTATCCATCTACATTCATAATTATCTACTCTTTTCCGTCACATGTAAGAGTATTTTGAAAAAGAACGAATAGGTAGAGTACTAAACAGTTTAATTATATATGTATTCAACTGCTGTAAAACTGTAAAATGAACAAATAAATATATAAATAAATTATTACTTAAAACATCAACAAATCTCTCTTAGAAACCTACCCGCAAATATTCTACCAACGAATTAACATTGCCACTGGCGCAGAATTATCCATTTCCCGAATGAGTTTCAGCATTTTATAACACGTAACGCCATGCAGCCATCACGTAATGGCAGTAATTAAAACAGGAGGCAGACGCGCCACTCGGACAAATTGCAATCGACGACGGAAGCCGACTTTTTTGCGGGTAGTTGTAATTTAATAGGAGTAGACTTAAGTGCTCACTTAACGGGTGAGTCTACGGTTACCGAACGGTGTTTGGGGCGCTTCCTGTTCACACTTCAGACTTTTAAAATCAAACGTAGTTTTGACGACCTGAGTGGCTCAATGGTCAACATGCCGGGCTGCCACGCAAGAGGTCCCGGGTTCAATTCCCGGCCGGGCAGAAATTGAAATGATGAATTTTAATTTCTGTTACGGGTCTGGGTGTTCTATGTATAATAAGTATGTATTTAAAAAGTATTTAAGTAGTATATCAGTAATCTAGCACCCATAGCACAAGCTTTGCTTAGTTTAGGGCTAGATGGCGCAGTGTGAATTTGTCCACGATTATTTATTATTTATTATTTATTTATTTATTTACTACCATCTCGTATATGTAATTTTTTTGGCGTTCTGTGATAATGATACTACGTCGATTCCGACGTATCCATCGTTCATCATCATATCAGCCAGAAGACACCCACTGCTGGGTATAGGCCTCCCCCAGAGATCTCCATAAAGGCCGGTCCTGTGCTTTCCGCATCCAGCAGGTACCTGCGATCTTTACCATGTCGTCGGTCCATCTTGTGGGAAGCTACCCACGCTGCGTACTGTAACACTCGGGGATCTAGGGACTTTAAATAAAAACTGGTAACTGCTTAATTGAAGTTATATTCGTGAAAGTATACTCAAGAATCCTACAAAATACAAAAAACACCTTACATCTAATTCAAATGGAACCCATTTGAATTCCTACCTAGCCAGTGATGTGTGCTTATAGAGACAGGCTAAAGACCTACGTCCTACTTGCTCCGAACTATCTAAGCCTACCGACCTTCTTCCTACATGTTTCAACCTACTTAACTGATTAAAGCCCCGGCTGCCCTACGGGAGCAACAACCTAATCCGGAAGCCTACTTAACCTAGAGCCCATCCAGACATAAGGCCTCCGAACGCCTACCTGTCTTAGAACCCGTCCTAGCCTAGGACCAGCCCGAGCACACATGCTACAGTACTCACACTGCTCCGACGTTACATCGTTTCCGAGTACCCTCATATGTATCTGGCTTCTCGTAAATTAAGATAAGTTACGTCAAGCTACTTGTAAATCAAGGTATCTCGGTAAGAAACCTAGAGAATTCCTACTTTTAAAATGATCATCTCATTGGCCGAAGCCAGCGTCAGACTCTGGCAAATCGGCTTTTCCCTAGGGTTATGCGGGTCGGATAGTAGGTAGTTGTCCACGTAAAAACCTAAAACCCCACAATAAAAGAATGAATAAGTCCGGATAGACAAGAATTTACTCAGAGGTCGAGCATCTAGTGATGATGCCGAAGACCGGGCGAAGCGGAGAAAGAAGTGTAGGGAAGCGGACCTAGGTAGAAACTGGGCTTGACCGCTAAGATGATGATGATGTATGTGAGGATCCGCGACGATTTTGTTTAGTGAGTTTTCAGTAGCTTATAATACAACATGAGTGACTGTAAAAAAATTGTCACGATATATCTTAAACCAGAGAAGTTATTAATATTTACTCTAGAACAAGACCAGAAGGCTAGCCTCTACTTCGGACAGCGAATTAGCCTCGCCATTCAGCGGGGCAATGCGGCCAGCCTTCTAGGCAGCATACCTAATACCGTGGATCTGGGACAAATATTTATCTGTAAGTTTGTTTTTCTTAGTTTATTTAGTTAGTTGTAAATTTGTAATTAGTAGTCTGTAGTTATTTATATAATTGTTATTATCTTTTTTAATTGTCAATAAATATTTTAAGTCTTTACAGAACACTGTTATTTCGGCATGTCTGATGACGTCATTCAACGCTCTGGCAAACCTTACATCGCACGTAATAAAGCATATATTTCAGTGCGTTTGACATTTTCTTCAAACCCGCACAACTTAGTAATTTCAAAATGGATTTCAAAAATTCGTTCACTGTGTTGTATTGCTATGAAAATGCGTGAACATTTAATCATAGGACTTATAGGATCCTCATTATTCAATGTCTTTTTTATTTATGTATAGCTATTATTAAAACGTACCTAAGTATATAGAGTTTGTCTTTAAGAAATCTCATTAAAAAGTACTAGGTAGGAATGTGTGCAAAAATAAAGCTTCCAATTAGTAGAAATAAACGTCTCTTACAGAGTTGTCTCTTACGTCAAAACCAACCAACAAAGAAATAAAGACAGGCGAATGTTGATGAAACGTCTTTGGCAGTGTATTTTTCTGTAGAGATAATTAAGTTTCTGAGAATTAGTAAATAGGTGTTAGTCCTTTGTAGAGCTGGGCTCAAATCATTCGAATGAGAATCTTCTGAGAAATTCTGTGATTGAAATATTTTGATTCGTGGTAAATTCGGTGCAGAGACAGTTTTAGTAAACGTCATATACACTCACTCATTTTTTAAATAAATAAATTGATTACCTACTTAGTATTACATTTTTATAGAAACTGTCTTATGGCTGGAAGGAGAAGACCAAAGAAAAGATGGATGGATTGTGTGATGCGAGTGAGCGAGAGGTGAGCGTGGATAGGGATGACTAGAGATAAAAAACATACTTTGCCAACCCCAAATGAATGGGATAAAGTCAGGCAAATGAGAATGATGAGGAACTGTCTTATAGCAGCCCTTAAAGCTCTTAAAATAAAATATATATTTTAATATCGATTTAATGTCGAATAAAATATATTGATTCAAGTCGTAGGTTGAAACGACGAAATAATAACATGATGAAAAAAGAAATACTTAACAAAAAGAAGATTATCCTCGTAATAATTATTTCAGGCCAGCGTACGTATCTTAATATAATTTAACCATACCCGATTAAAATAGTTGAGTGCAAACTTCTGTGCATTTGGGAGTGACCCGATGGCTGAGTAAATAAGGAAATTTTCCCACAGTTCTAATGGCAGCGGGTCCTTCAACAACACAAATATTCGCTGCAGCAGACCATACGGGCTTAGAAGTGACCCTTGCGCCCTTCACGCCCTGAGAAACCCAAATTACGGTTTTGGCACCCTTAGTAATACCTACCTACATTACGATACAAGTGTGTGTTAGCAATGCGTACAAGTGTCGTATGAGTGTTTTTAATACCCTTGTGAGAAAAAATTCTCATAAAACAGCCGCTTTACGAACAAATGTGATATCTCGGCTCATTGGCTCGGAAAGAATACACGTCAGCAACAGAGAAAGAAAGACCAAAACCTGCAATGACATACAATTCAACAAAAAATTAATACTCATTATAATACAAGAACTGTACGATAATTATGTATTTAAAAGATAAATAAAAGAGTATATGTGTAGTTAATTAGTTACCACCCATAACACAAGTTTTGCTTACTTTGGGACTAGATGGCGCTGTGTCAATTTGTCCAACCATATAAATTTATTTATTTATGTTATATTGTAACATCTAGTTATAAACTAGGTGTTACATTTCAAAACGTGTCTACTTCGAAATGTTTTATGAGATAAAAAAGAAGATGGCCCCGTATTTTCTAAAACACACATCGGTCTAGATCATTTCTTCACAGGCGATCTATTGAATCAGTATAATGCACGAGCTCCGCCATCCATCAATATTATTACTTCCCGAAGGTCTAAGATAGGGCTTCGTAATGGTTGGGCTCGGATTTTGGCATCGACTTTCGCCCGGGGCGTAGTCAAAATCAAAACATGGCAATTATTTACCTAAATGGCTGTGTGTTTTCACACGCGTAGAGTACGAAGTATTTGCTTCAAGAATTTATTTTATTTATTACAAGATATTCGATCTTGCATGGAATACTGATGTCACCTATGAGACGGATCTGTCAAGGTCCATCTGGCTGCTCTGGACTCGGTTGAGAGAGGCGTCAAAAAACTGATTGATCCCCGTTGGCGAAATGGAATCTCTGGGATCTGGATCACCGCCGTAAAGTGCCGAAAAATTAAGTAATAAATAAATAGTGTCATGGGGTGCCACAAATCGGTTCCCAAGGATCCCAAGGTTAACCAGCCTCAGGGTGCCCAGAGAAAGACCTTGGTCCACCTCGTTTCGCTAACGGTATTAGGAGCTAACGAGTCGCGAGCTCGTCGCAATTCTGAAGTTTGACTATCCTCAAAGTCAAAACTACCACCTGTGTATCGAGGTAAAAACAATACTAACCGTGATAACATTGTGATAAAATGTGCATTGAAAACTGTCACCCATTTGTTTCTGAAATCTGCGAACGTTGCTTAACCTTGGTTTTCGGGTCTCGCAAACGCTACCACAAGACCACCGCCGCTTCATTTGCTGTGCTATTCAAAAATTTTCATCGAACTGTTTTAAAATAAAAAAATTATAATGAAATTTAAGTTTCCCGAAATCAACGCGTGTTAAGTTAACACTGCTAACGCCTGTGAAATAAGACATATGCAGTTCTATGAAATAGCCTTGTTTGTCTATATACGCAACGACCTTAGAATTCTTCAGAAAAGTACAGTTTCGCATTTGGGTTTTTGAATGAGCGAGCGTAGTAAGCAAATTGTGGGCCTTTTGGAATTATTGGTTATCACTACTGTAGCTACGAGTAGTAACGACTATTTGGCTGATTTGACAAAAAATGCAAATGATATTTTAGGAGTTTGTACGGGAATAGTGTGTTATTTAAGTTTCCGAAATCGAAGAGTCTGTGCTAAATTTTTAGACGTTTTCAAGTTTTTTGCTTTTCAGCTATAGCAATAAATACTCTTACACTAAGGTAATCTATTATAAAACTACTAATATAAAATTTTCTACAACTTTTGCCTCATACACTTTTTCAAATTCCCACCCGTTTTACCTTCCCGACCGGGTTATATTTCCTCGATCCAGTTTCGGTTTTTGACCGAATATCGTCCCCTACTCGCCGTATTACGGGTGTCGTTGACAGATATTGATATTGCCGCTGCATGGGCATAACTACAATGGACTAACAATTTATCTTAGATGAAAATGTAATTTAGTTTCACTGGCAATATTAGTATTTGGTGTAACAACCATTTGTTAATGCCAGAGGAAACGTCTAAGCTACGATGACCAATCCTGTAATAAATAGATGTAGGTTATTGGGTGGTGTATAGGTAGATACAACTATAAATGGTAAATGACGTACACAAGTGTCCCATAGAATTCAATCATTATAATTGGGAGAAGATTCCTTCCCATCATTGACATCTGTTTATACTACTAAACAGTAATACCATCAGTAGTCCCCTTACGGGATCGGTTCATTGTTAGAACTTTTGTATTTATTTATTTATTTTTATTTAGAAAGTCATCAGCTTCTCAAAAAGATCAGACAGAAGTACTTAATGCTATAAAACTGTTAGCTAATAATAGACCTTCACTAACAGATCTAGAATAGGTTGTAAACTTAGCGTAGGCAGAGAGCCCAAGGCAAATTCCGTAGGCACACGAAATATCAAATGACATGATAAAAAAAGTAAGAAATATTTAGCACTTAAATAATAAATTAGCAACCCAATGACATAAGAAAACACCCACCCAATACTTACTGCTCAAAGAATACGTTACTTAGCAGTTAACACGCTGCGTGAACGCTCGTATTAAAAATATCAAGATCAACGCCCAAATCCAATAATGAATTACAACTCCTACACGCCCGAATAAGATACGAATTCTGTCTGTAATTAGTAGAGGCTTGGGGATACATAAATGGTACCTTACGGCGACCACCATGACCTCTAGGCACCTGAAACTGTAATTTACTGAGTAATTTGGGACAGTCTACTAAACTAGAAGCTATTTTTAACATGTGAGTTTCATCTGCAATATTGCGTCGGAGAGACAATGGCGTCAAATGGAATTTTTTACATAAATCTAAATATAGCTCAGACTTATAATAAATTTTAAGTCTTATAATAATTTTAAAGCACAGGTACTTCATAAACCTAATTTGAACATGTTCGAGTCTTGTTTTATAAACGTCGTAGATGGGATTCCATATTTGAGAAGCGTACTCTAAGGTGCTTCTTACATATGCGCAATATAAAACTTGACTTAGGGTACATGTACATTATGTATAAAAGTCCTTAAGTAAATGATAAAAAAAACTATAAATGGTTAATATTTGACGTTTTTGCCCAGTACCACTACTGTATGTGAGTGTGCTATATGTGCGAAAGGGTGAAGAAACACCTAAAAAATAAAAATATTGTTACTATAATAAAACTGTAAAAATTTCATATCTGATTACATTAATAGATAATGAAGCTATTTCAGAAAACAATTTGGGATGGGATTCTAAGATGTGAGTACGTCAAAAAAAATTTTTTTTTTAAGTTTTTCTTTGTATGTCTGTTTGTTTGCGCATCACGCAAAAACCGCTTAACGGATTTAAATGAGGTTTTCACAGCTGGGTAGTTAGGGGTAAAACTTAAAATCAAAGCCATGTTTTATCTAATTCGGTTTGGTATAATCAGAGATACAGCTTGATTTCTTCTCTTCCATACATTAGGGAGGTCATTTAAAATGGTCGCTCGGGAAAAAGATAAACCACCTTAAACAAGCAAAAAGCTAAAAAAATACCTAAGTACCTACAATTACGTTTAAATAGCCTCTTTGTAAATGCTGTGCCCGTTTTGTCTGCTACCATGTATGTATGTATGTATGTAATCTCTTTATTGCATCAATTTATAACATTACAGGAAATAAAAATACAGTTTATAATGCAAAGGCGAGCTTATCCCACAACGGGATTTCTTCCAGCTAACCTTTGATAAGCCGAGAAGACCTTTGATGAGCGGTGAAGGCAATCAAGAGTATAAACAATTAACTATAACGAATATAACCCCATATATACATATGAGGATGTAAATATTGGCAGACTATCTACTAATCAAATACTAATATCAGTACATAAATTAACAATTACTAATATACATAAATATTCATAATAAAGTAAATAAACTTAATAATAAATATAATAAATAAAGCTCATTCATCAAGTTTTAAGAAAAAATTTCTTCACGAGATCCTTGAAGGTGACAGGTGTGCGATCGAGTTGAACATCTTCAGGTAGCGCGTTCCACAAGCGAGCCGCATAAACCTTGAACGATTTCCCGTAACCAGCCGAATTATACGAGGGAATATGCAGCTGAAGCTCTCTGCGGGGGCGCAGTCGAGGGTCAGCGGACGGGCGGAAGCTGAACCATTCCCGCAAGTACTCGGGCGCATTAGAGTTATTAAGTACCTGGTAAAGTACTGCCAGAGTATGACTATCTCTGCGGCGACGTATCGAAAGCCAATTCAATTTGCTTCTAAACTCTGATACGTGGTCAAATTACCATCGTACTTGTTTATACATAAACCGCAGTTTTACTGCATTACTGAAATATTTATTTTGTCCTGTCAGTATTTTTAATTATACTTAACTCTACTTAAGTCATACAAGCTAACAAACAGTGCTAGCAGTATTTACAGCCAGGCAAAGAGCGCACTTGTTGAAGTGGAGACAAATAGACTTTGCTTCGTATGTATATTTTATGCAAGGAGTGGGTATCTTCATTAAAAACACTTACTGTTTGCAAATTAAGTGGGTAGGTAAAACTGCTTTATGTGTATTGTAATATGTAAATATGCTTGGCCATAGATCTAGCATGTAGGTACTTGTACTTTTCTGATGAATTTTAAAACTATCATTCAACCAACAATAAATTCATACTCATTTATATCCAGAAAATGAACAACACTTACAGGAATTAACTTCAATTACCTACATACCGACATCGTAAAACCATTTATGATGATGAACCACCAAGATGTTTACCAGGGGCTTTATTTTCGAACCGTACGACTCAAACGGTTTTCAATTTAGAATATCAGCATGAAAATAAATAAAAAATTACATATTCAACCCCGAAAGCGGACGGTTCAAAAATAGGGTACTTATTTTTAAACATCATGAAAATATCGATTTATCTTGCCGAAAAGGTAAGTTGAAAACCGTTCGACCCGAGGCGAGTGGTTCAAAAATAGAGCCGCTGATCGACCGAAATTTGTAAGAGGTGTGAAGGTACGTAAGGCAGGCGACAGATGGCGCTACCAAGTGGTTAGAATGCGGTTGCGAATTTAGCAATTTTTTATACCTGAAAAGTTGAAAACGTGGCAAACGGGTGTGTGTACCCCATCCCCATGGGGTGTCTCATCTAATGAAGCCTGAAAAGCCTTTCCGGTTACAGGCATTCCCAAGGGAGTGTTTAGCAGGTATCGCTTAGGTTTGCATAGCGAGTGCAGCTTAATCAGCCGGCCGGTCGTGCTGGTACACATGAGTGTGTTCACCTCCTTCCTCCCCCGTTAGCCCAGGGAGTGCCCTTACCCGTTGCGGTGGGCGCAAAAAAAGAGGAAATCGGGGTTTACTGAAATGGAAACCTAGCTTAGCTAGATATAATTATCAGTCCCGAAAGCCCTACCTTATCATTATCATCTTGGTGTTAAATCCCGGTTGCGCTCTCGCGCGGCACGCGAGGACCAGGGTGGGTCTGCCTATTCTTAGTCCATTTCTCTCGGTCTCCGGCATTCTTGGTTTTGAGTTTTTTGGAGCGCATGGCCCGGAACCTCCTACATGATCCAATCTGGTCAGGTTCCCCAGGTAGCCGAGTCATGGAGGTCAGATGGCAGTCGCTCCACTGTAATTTCCTGATTTGCCAAATCCTAGATCATGGTCAAGGCGGACACCAGGCCCTTGTCAGCTAGAGCACAACCGCGACATTAACGCCAAGACGATTAATGCAATTGATGCAATAAAGAGATTACATACATACATACATTAATATTAGGTTATAAAATTAGTGCAGTTACTAATTTAAGAAATTGTTGATGGCTTTTCCGGGATTCCTATTACTTATAATAGGTAGTGAATTGCTCGTTTAATAAGATGGTTACTGCACATAGTAAGATGTTACTGCACTTAGGTCAATATTGTTCTAGTGCTTAGTTTTGTTTCAACTCAACAACAATTTTTTTCTGAAATATCTTTCTCGCCTCCAATGGTTAGTAATGACTACAGAGTAAAATTGAAAATCAAAGCTTTCATAGTGACAAAGCCTTGCACCGTATTTCTACGTCGGTTGAGGAATGCATGCGCAGTCATCACCGCGGTATATCAGCTAAGAGCCTCGCAGGTCATATTTTCTCGTTTGCATCAACCAGCGTAGTGGGTAAAGTGTAATTTCTCATGGTCCTAATGGCTTTAGTCGCAGTGGCGTTTGAAAACTAACACATGGAACATCCAAATGTTGTTTTAAGCTTCATAGATGGTATACCTAGGGGACTCCTAGCTGGACTAACAAGGATTTTTGTCAATAGGTATCACTAGGTTGTTGTCATGTCGCTATGTTACCCAGACTTGCAGATATTGATATTTTTTGGTGTTTTATGTGCACACATATTTAAATGTTATATTTAAACACAAAACGCAAAGAGTGTAGGTAGTGTTGGTATTGCCTCTAGATTTGATTAGTTTTGCCAGGAGTAAAGTTTCCTATATCCTTATCCATTCTGTAATCTGAAACATAATCATAATTTCAGCGGTCGAACTCGGCTTCTGCCAGGTTTCGCAGACCTACACTTGGGAAAAGATGGATCCTATTCACTTTGCTCGATTCTTAACAATTTCGTAAATCATTGGCTTTGGCATCCATTCATTCATCGCTTTATCCCTCTCATGGTACCTGATTCATAACATGGATATGATTGTAAAAAATCAAACAAAAGATTTCTCCGTTTCGAACAACCTAAAAAATTCCTTTTAATTTTTACAATTTTAACTACGATTATTTCAGTAGCCTATATAAGCACTAATATTATTCCAGCATTGTTTTTCACATCGGAAATTCTAATCATTCCAAAATAAACCTTGAACGCTGTCTGCTCGTACAAACTTACCCTTACGCTGTCTACTCATCCGTTAGAAGAATAATTTTCTACTACAAATGGGACAAAGAAATTTGATGCGCCCGTGCGAAGCCTTTAACCCTTTGCCTTACCATATTTTTAGTGTAGCCTTTATAGCATTAACCGCCACCCGTCGACCGCTCATGAAATATTCCGCTGAATTATGACCGTCCACACCAAAACAGCTGACAACGGCCCCGAATTATGCAAGCATAAATAATATTTGTGCCAAAACTAAAGTAAAATGTACCTACCGGCAGGAGTTTTATTGCAAAAATGTGTGAGTTGGCACTAGAAGGTGCTAGAAGTTGGAAAGGAGTAAGCAGCAAGCATAATATTTTAGTGCTGTAAATATAAGATAATCTTATTTGTTTACCTACGCAGGTATTTCATAAATTAAACTTGATTAAAAGACAACAGTTATTTACATTTTACAAGAAATAAGATAATCCTCAAACTTACTAACCTATCTAAGTTATCTACTAAAGACTAAAAATATATAATTTCTTTAAATTATTTAGAATATAATGTTTAACTTGGAATTTGCTGTGTTTGTATATAAACACTACACAACACAAACACAGTGTACAAATTTTAAGGTAATAAGTATTACACTTTTCGGGCATAGTTTCACTGTACCTAGTCTGCTCTAGTACCATGATATGCCCAGATATAAACTGTAAAGTATCTAAACATATATCATTGTTTGGATTACATTTGGCAAAGAGATAGACGGAAATCTGAGGAAGGACACTGGGAACCTTATATATAGAAAATAAAGAATATGTTACGTTGATGAAGCAAAAGGAAGTAAGTTACTAATTCAATGATTTACGACCTACTGTGTAAATGACTCATAAACCCACTACTGAGACATCGTGGTGGGACCACAAGCCTGGAGAAATACCTTCATACAACAAAAAAAAACATCTTGGCGTTAATGTCCCGGTTGTGTTCTTGCGCACGAGGGCCCGGGGTCCGCCTTGAGTATTGCAAACCTTTATTCAATATCGTCGGTTAATGATTAATAAAAAATACTAAATTTTGTTCTGTGGTACCTTTTATAACGCTATTTATTCTCTAATATTTTTATACAAATGGAGAATAATATTATTTTGAGCCGCTATTGTTTAGTCATAGATTTACGAGATAGCTACGCCACTAGTCTTTGGAGATAGGTACCCGTAAAACATAAATAACAAGATCAAATCTTTGGCAGAAGATGTTTACTGTCTACCGCAAAACATTTGTCTAGCTGAAGAAATACTGGGGCTGGCCTAAAGGCCATTTATCAGTCTGACTGTGAGTCCTCATTTCTCTCTCAGACACAAAGGTACTTCAACTTTGCTATTTTTGGAGTTAACTTTATCGTGTGCCTCCCATTATAGGTATATATTTTTGTTAGCTACTTCTTTTCAGGTCAGTCTTATTCGATTTGAAGCCCGTTAAAGTTGAAAAAATATACTGATATTGTAAGAAAATCTATATTTATACATAGTATAAAACAAAGTCGCTTCCCGCCGTCTGTCCCTATGTATATATGTACACTTATATCTTTTAAACTATGCAACGGATTTTAATGCAGTTTTCAATAATAAATACAGCGATTCA
Organism: Blastobasis adustella; assembly: GCA_907269095.1. Taxonomy (NCBI): domain Eukaryota; kingdom Metazoa; phylum Arthropoda; class Insecta; order Lepidoptera; family Blastobasidae; genus Blastobasis; species Blastobasis adustella. Next base: position 9,802,008 of record OU026117.1, on the reverse strand, counting down.
AGAGGAAGGTTTATAAGCAAAAAAGGGAAGGTAGGGGTAAAGTAGGTGTATGCGAACGAAGTCGCGCCAGGTCCGCCAGTGTTAAATAAATCGTGAATGACTTTGACCTACCTAATATATCTTTATCTGAAGTGGCTACTTATATCTCAAGGAGTACTTGATGCGGATATGTTTACATTATGGCATGTAGTATGTATAAAGCAGGAAGCTGAATACCTGTCTGATTAGCATATATGGGACTTCAGTCATGCACATGACCTCCTATGATGTAATGGCGTCTTTAAGTTGACGTTGATAATGACGTTTCCTTAAGGCTATCCGTTCTAACCGTCTCCCCCTAGCGGCCTAGTAACAGACAAGCTGTAAAACAAACAGCTCTATATCTCAGCTACAGCGGCTAAGCAGCTGTAAAGCTGACATTAAGCTGCTGCATTCCATCTTGTATGTGCTGCTTGGGCTCGGCCAACACGCCCATGGTTTACCTGGTGATGTAACCTATGTAATGAAAATGAATAACTACCCAGCTGCGCCATCTATCGTCTGCTATACGTATTATCATTCTTTGCATAATTTATTCATATTTATTTATTTGCATCCATAAACTTGAAAATATAATATGGACCCGGTTGGGCATAGCAAATTGGGAGGGAGGAGGCTTTATATATTTTAGTTTAACACAAAGTTAGATAATAGAATAACACAAATACAAGTTTAACATAAATAATAATAAGTTTAACATAATACAAGTTTAAATTAATAATATAAGTTTGACTAGATAGACTACCTATATTATCTATATTTATGTGTCAGTGTATTTTAGTGTTTCCTGCTTTATATCTATTGTAGTAATTTGTACTTTTATATTTTATGTAGGTTGATCCCAGAGTAAATCAGCGCTGTCAGTCGCGTCTCGCGGTTTGAAGGTGCCATTGGGATTCATTAAGTTAGGTTTGTGTATTCATTAATGTGTGTTGGTTTCACATAGATATTAATTGTCTTTTTCCCTTTTTAATTTAGTTTACTTGTTAAGTATGGCATTGTATTGTGTCCTGTCATTATAATGTCTTTTGGAGATCTATTCAAGAACGTCCTGTAACATCTGTTCTTTGACTGAATATCGCTACGTCAGTAAATGACTAAAAACTGATGTCAATATAACACAATTCTTTTGTAGAAGGCCAGTTGCCGAACGTTCTATGAGCATTTGTTTTATCGTATACGTGTTAAAATTTCCTGAAATCGACATCATTATGGCTACCCTGTGCTACCTGGGACCGCATTATACTATGACCACGTAACATAATAAAATGCAGTCTCGATAGCACTTCTTTATGGAACAAAAGTTTGGAGTATGCAATATGTCGTTCATAACGTTGGTCTCCTGCTGAAAATTGCTTCTGAATCGGGGAAAGGAGCGGCTCCATATGTCGCTCTCTTTGGCATGGTTCCACTGATTCGGCTACTCTACTAGTCGTTTCTTTGCGTTCGTTACTCTACGGTTGGTCGAGCTCAAAAAGTTGTTACCAATTCATTGCTGCGTGAAAACACTATAAACTCTGAAGAGGATCTGGGAATGAGATCGTGTTTCGCGAATAGGTATCGCGTACTAAAAAGGGGTTTCAATAGAATTCAATGAATACTAGACCTTGTCTGACAGAAGAAACCAATAAGCATAAAGGATGAGTCACGTTACAGAGCCGGTCCAAGCTCAATGAGCGTCGACCGTAACTCGATGAACTAATAACCCATACATACATAGAATGATTTTTTTAAACCTTTTGCTTTCAAATTGAAATATATTAAAGAAAAAATGTATATAGTATAAGTGAAAATAACATTTATTTTTTAATGTTTTCGTCCACGTGGCCTCCGCGTGTTTTTTTTACAAAACTCAAAATCATTCAACCAAAAGTGGGTTTCATCACTGAACAGTTTTATTGCAGACACAAATTCGAAACCATAAATGGCATTTCATTATCTTTCCAATAAAGCTAGTTTCTTTAATATTTTTCAATTTGAAATAACCCTCAAGTGTGGCCATGCGGCGGTCGCTCTACGTAATTGCATGATCTGCCAAATCCTGGATCATGGTCAAGATTTAATACAATCAACCTACTAATACAACCTTACTAATAGAATACCTACCTAACCAAACTGTTTTAGCTGGCTTCCTCTGCCGCTAGCTTAGCCCGCTCCAATGGGCAGCGAAGTGAAGGGGAAGGCACTCCGCTCACCCTAGTATCGCAGTAGCGGGCAGGTCAAACGGTAGCCAAATCGATTCGTGAGGCCTCTGGCTAGATTCATGTGGCCACTGCACCAATGCTGTTTAGGTTAGCTCAGGACTTGGTCCAGGCATGGAGTAAGGGCCTTAATTTTTTAGTTTTTGTAATGTTTTATTTTAAATTCAAGTTTCACAAGTGGAACTGTGTGGACTCTGTCTACCCTTCAGGAAATTACATAAAGTAAGTTAATAATCTTTATTATTATACTAGTGATACCTATGTAACACAGTAGGTAAGACATACAAACATTGTAATGCCTTAAATTCTGAACTTAAGCCGCCCTCATGGGGATGGAAAATAGTTAGGGACTTATATTTAACTTAAGATATCCTCGACGTTAAACTAATCATAATGTTTTTTTCTCAGAGTATTATTATTGCAATTTTATTTTATCTCTGTAATAAAGGTTTTAAAAAACTGACAATAATAAAGGTAATTGGCTTTTCCTAGCCTAATTCGATATACAACTTTAAAATGTCAGACTTGAAAATGTATATTTTTTTTATATAATATGTACCAATTACTTGTGCTAAGACCTTATTTCTTTCTAAATTTTATGTCATGAATAAGTACCCTATACGTTATAGCAAATTTGCTATGAAAAGCCTGCCAAATCACAACAGCGCAACCGGGACATTAACGCAGAGATGATGATGATGTTAAAGCAAATTTGATTCTCACAGTTAGTCTAGATATTCTGTGCTTCTAGGATAGTTACGTACCAATGACCAATAATCATGCAAGTTATCATGCAGCAAAGTTTTATGATATCTCTTCAGATGGTCTTCCTTAGGTCATCAACACCAGATCTTCGTAACTTCTCCGGTGCGAAGCTCTTTGAACCAACTTGTAACTGTAGTATACAGAAGAGTAGAGCTTCCTAGTGTTTTACCAAAGTATTAGTAAATATTTTTAACACGCCGGGGCACTTTGTGACGGCTAGCACTTCTTATTTCCTGGATTTCGTGATATCGATTTGACTGTTCGTATTTAAATGTATGTTTCCAATAATGAGATTGCATTTATATGATTTTCTAACCCATAGCTAGTAAAGGTATAAACAACTTAACCCAATTTTTAGGAGAACCAGAAGTATTCGATTCTCGTTACTTTTTGCCTAATTAAACTTTACCTAAATTTAACTAGCGACTTGGTTGAATACCATTTTTATATTTACTATCAGATTCTGATAGTCCATAACATTTTTATGATCCACGTACCTAAGCTTGTTTGCTATTTAGAGATGATACTATAGTGGCGTAAAGTCATTGAAAGGTTTTTTCTGAAATAAGTATTAGGTACAATTGGGAAAGTTAGAAATTTTATTTATCAGCCAATAACAAAGCAAGTACTGCATGGATTTGTAGGAAGTTTCGCACACATGTGGACGATGAATAACAAGTGAAATTGAACCATGGAGATTTGGCGCATGACGTCACTATACAAAAGCTTCCATCCTCATAATTACCTAGCGAACAAAACATTAACAATATGAATGAACAAAAGCTATTGAAAACGAGGTACACTTGTAAACAGAGCCAGCGCAACAAAGGATCAATTTTACGAAATTTCAATGGAAAATATCGACAAGCGAGCCTATAACGACCCTGATTGCGCCCCTGGCAATTTAGGTTAGCTTAGTTGTTACAAGCGGTTCTAAAAATAAACTAGAAGTTCCTTTGCGGGGAACAATTTGGGCTAGTTTGAAAGGCTTTGTTCGTGCAACTGAAGATTCCATCGGAGGACCGGCAGCTGCCATACGTTATCTTATTACTGTGTTTATTTCGGTAAAACAAAGCGACTATACATTTTGAGAAGTCCGGCTGGATTGTTGTGTACCGGTTGGAAGGATAAGGTAGCCAGTGAAATAACAGGCATGAGGCATTTCATCTTAGTGAGGACTAATTTTTGTATTGTATGACTATAGTGACTATATTTTTGTAAAAGTAAGACTAAATGTATGAATTGTAGATTTTATGGGCAATAGTTACCACTTACTACCTACCATTGAGTAGTATGAAAAAAATGCACAAAATAGCACAACGGTGGACTTAAAGCTTTGTAGCTTTATCTACCAGTCTACCTCGAAAACTGGTAATAAAATTTGCAGACGGTGCATTAAAATTTACAAAAAAATTACGCTTACATACTTACTTTTATACATCTAATTTTGTATGGTAATAATATCGATAAAACTTTTTTTATTTTTATTTAGTCTTTCTTATGGCTGCAGTGTACAAGGTACTTTAAACACCATATTATGTAACATATCTACCGTACTACTAAAGTGTTATGTTGTCATTTCCCTTACTTTGTTTACTGTTATTAGGACTAGGGTTCGTACGAGTTAGTTGATATCGTAATAACATGGAGAGAAACTACAGGTTAAACAATCTTGTTTAGTTACTGTATTTACATAATTAACTGTCGATACGTTTGTACAATGTTTTTGTGGGCAAGAAAAATTTCAGTTCGATAGATATAAAAGGTTAATTTATGTGCCAGGAGTTTCTTTTTGGAAATCTATACATAGTATAAAAGAAAGTGGTTTCCAGCCATCTGTCCCTAAGCACGATTAGATCTTTTAAACTACGGAACGGATTTTAATGTGATTTTCAACAAGCTATTGTTCTATTCAAACACTCTGTTCTATCTATAGACTGATTCAAGAGGAAGATTCATGATAGAAAATAATGGTAGGTAAAGGAAAAGTAGATGTACGCGAACGAAGTCGCGTCAGGTCCACTAGTGACTAATAAAATGAAAAGCAACAAACTAAAAGATTTTTTTTTTTTTTTTTTTTTTTTTGTATCCGGCAGACAAACAGGCATGCGGGCCACCTGATGGAAAGTGGTCACCGCCGCCTATGGACATCAGCATCACCAGGGGTGCTACCAATGCGTTGCCCGCCTCTAAGGAGACCTCTAATATACCTCTTGAACGATCACATTTTAAAGGCACCATATTTCAGGAAATGGCTATTCCGTTGCTACTTCATAAAAGACACTTCAAATAATCAGGTGCTTGAGTAAACAATGGCATAGTCCACATTTTTCCCAGTAATTCCGCTCCTTTTGTAAGTAATTGAGCTTTATTACAGAGTTACTACCTTGTAAGAATAAGGGTCTATTATGGATCTCAAACAGCGGTTGCGAGAAACCACTTGAGAGCATCGGTTAGGGTATCCGACTAGTAAGCGAAAGGTACAGGTTTCGAATGTACTGAAGGCTGTACATTAGTTGAATACTAACCGGTGCTCATACAGTGAGGGAAAACATCGTGAGGAAACCTGCACATTCAGGCGACTGAATGTGTAATGAGCTTTAACCATGATCCAATCTGATCAGGTTTCCCTGGTAGTAGGGTCACGGAGGTCAGATGACAGTCGCTCCACTGTTACCTGATCTGATCTGCCTGATCTGCCCAATTCTGGATTATGGTCAAGACGGACCCCAGGCTTTCGTAAGCGAGAGCACAACCAGGACATTACCGCCAAGATGGCTTTTTTTTATGGGTCTCAAGCAATCATACACCAACGTTAATTTTTTACGTAGAGGAGAAAGGTTTTTGTTCATATGTAAAGTCGCTACTGCCCACTCATTCCATTATTTCATTTTTTAATTATTCCATAACAAAAATCGATAAAACTGATGAATATAATAAGGATAGCGGCATCGATAGCTCGACGTCGTTAAGGTTGACTTGCGTGCCAACAAACTCACGACTTCATCTGGTCACAATTTTAATGGTACACATTCCCAACAGACGCAGTCTCTCGTGGACACACCGGCATACTCTTAAAGGATGCCGAAGGCCGAGTGACACAGAGAAAAGTAGAAAGGCGGATCCTGGGCTATCGCGCGCGAGAGTACACCGGGACTGACGTCAATATGATGGTGAATGCATCCTTAGATTGTGTTGATTATGTTCGATCTTTCTTGAATATCTTGCCACACAAAGGGTTGGGATCGAATTTATTTTTAATTATAATAATAAACTAACCAATTCTTGAATGATCTAGAGAACGAGCACAACTAAAGTCAATGAACCTCATGGAAAATGGTAACCGTCGTGGACTTTCAATTGACTGCAAATGACTGTAGGATATTTATTTAACTTCCTACCTTGTGTCATCATCATCATCACAGCCCATAACAGTCCACTGCAGGTGTTAGGGCCTCTCCCACGAAAGGGGAGGTTAATGCCATTATCTCCATACTTGGCAGGCCAGTTGGAGATCGCAGTGTTGTAAATATAACAATGGAAAACGCTGCTGCCTATTTTTGAATCTACAAAGACTCTAGATCGTTTGCCTAGAAGGCATTAGTCGTAGGGGTCGTAAGGGGTTGGTGCTATTCTACTCTGCCCGACACTATACGGCGATGATTGTGTATGCATTTATAAAATATTAATGTGTATGAAAGAATAAAGTAATATGTACATATTATGAACATCAACAAAATCGTATCTAACCGTTCGCCAGGAGAAACCATTAAGGCACTTAATAAATAATTGAAACCCTCTTCTTATTATCCTCTAAAGCACCTAAACGAGATCAATATCCACCTATTGCGTCTCGTTCCCTCTAAATTGATATTACTGCGTGTTCTCACTCCTTGACGCCAGAAAAGGGAGGATATTGGCTGGATATGGGTAAAACTTCCCTGAAAGCGGGTAGCAATTTCCCGAAACACATATTGCGGCGGTACATATCGGTGGACGAAATTTTCGATCAGACCCTTTCGCTGGTTATCAAGGGTCACGTTTTGTTCACAGTACATTATAATTGTAACTTGTACTAGAGCGAGGTTAACAACCGTATTAGAGTCACTTTTCCCGTTCAGAAACGTTACTGTGAGGTCTCATAGTGCGCGCGAACACACAGGGTTGCAACTGACAATACTTGAGTAGCGATCGGCACTGAAATGAATGCATAGCTAATGTAGCGAGCAAAATTGACTACTCATAGAACCACAAAATAATAAAACCGGTTTACATGTGTCATGAAGCATGTTTCTAACAAAATATCGGAAAACGTAATTTAAAAACGTTAAGACTAAAGACATATACAACGACACTCCACACAATATATACTTTAAAGATTTTATTTTACAACCTTGTTGGCCTGAATAATAATCTTACAAAATATCAGCTTCCTAGTACTAATAGTTTTTGAGATAAGCCGCAGACGGACGGACAGATGAATGGACATGGCGAAACTATAAGGATTCTTTGGTTTACTACGGAACCCTAACAAGCGGCCGGCTATTTTGTGATAGTTATATTGAACGCAGTGTATTCGCTTAGCACTTTGAGAGGTGTCTTACTTCGCATAGTAAAGTTCCTATACCTAATTAGTATACTTTAACCTTATGGTGGCGCTACTTTATACAAGTTTATAGTATACTATACATAAACTACTTTATATGCTACTTTACTTTAGTAGTTTTTTTTACAAAGTATTGTTTGTGAATACAGTCTTAAGTATGATAGGTACAAGTATTTATTTTTACAGGAATAAACACCCAAATATTGTATTTTTCTCATCTCAAAATACTTGCTGCTTCATGTGTGATGTTTTATGCAGAAGCCGTGTATAATTACGCTACTCTGACAGCAAATGAATATTAAATGTGGTAAGTAGCTGCGTAGTACCTGTTCCACTTTATAATACTTTTCTCATTCACGTGGTTTCTTAATCATACAGCTAAAACTGAATTATAGTGTCTGGTTTCTTAGCCCGGCTTGCACCAAATTCTTAAACGCGTTTAAGAATGACGTCTAACGTTTTTTTGTTATTTTATATTTTTTGTTTAATTATAAACTTTAAGAGCGTCGGTAGCCGGGCGGTCGAGAATCCAACTCGTAAGCCAGAGGTACCGGGTTCGAATCCCGCTGCGGCCATGTACCAATGACTCTTTTCTGAGTTAGTTAAATACTAACCGATGCTCTTACGGTGAGGGAAAACTGAATTTGTAACCATGATCCAATCTGGTCAGGTTCCCCTGGTAGCAGGGTCATGGAGGTCAGATGGCTGTCGCTCCACTGTAATGACCTGATCTGCTAAATCCTGGATCATGGTCAAGGCGAACTCCGGGCCCTCGTACGCCAGAGCACAGCCGGGACATTAACGCGAAGATGATTATTATTTTCTTATCAACTTATATATGTTTAAGAATTTAGTGCAAGCCGCCCTGAATCATATAACTGTTAAAACTGAATTAGGTATAATGTCTCTGAATGTATGCATTATGAATCTACATATTATTATCGCATAACAAGCCGATCATAGAACGAAGTATCGAAGACCAGAGACTCCTCCAGGAATGCTCCCTGTTTTGGCTCTAGATTTAAAATATTTGTCCTGAAAATTCTCCAGGAGGCATTCTGCAGTAGAAATTAACTTCTGCAATCGGTAGAGGGCCTTTGACTGTGCTAAGTGTCCAAGGTATAGGTAAATTGGAATTATCTAGGATATATCATTCCAAACTAGAATCCATTGTAATTATTATCTAGGGTGTATCTTCCAATGTACGCCAACACTAGAGCCGTTGCTACCTTCAAGAAACGAGGCCAACGTATTCGTGACTCACTTGGTTGTTGCTATAGGTTACTCTTAGACCCCCATGGGCGGTGGTGATCACTTCTAAGGCAACCGTTTATTTCAGGCATTACCAATTACATGATATAAACAATGTAAGTAAGTCAATATTCTGTTGGTAGTATTAATTTCCGACTATTGTGTTCGACTCATGACCGTGATCTCCGTTCCTCCGATACGTTATGCCTTGACATTCTCCCTCATCGGACCAACTTCTTCAGCCATTCATTCACAATACAGGCAGCTCGTTTTTGGAATGACATACCTGAGGACGTACGAAAGGCGCAGAATCGATTAATGTTTAAAAAATTGCTAAAAGATTTAATTTTGAGTAAGAGGTCGTAGGTTGAGTGATGAGTTTGGCGTAGTCATTATCACATTTTGTATCTAGTGAAAGTATATATAATTGGTATATGTTTATTGTATCTTTTTTTTTAAATAGTGTTAGTATTTATAGTATTCATTTAATTTAATTTATCAATATTTTTCTGTTAAGTAGCACCTACTTAATGCATGGTCTGCTGGTTGACTGTTATACAAAGCCTCAATGGCTTTAAGTCCGCAAATTGCTGTAATTTGTGCAATAAAGTTTTTAAATAAAATAAATAAATAAATAAATTTCAAAAACTAAATGATGACTAATTTTAAAGTTTTCTTGTTTTCCCCTTTTTGCGATCCCAGTAACATCCTGGCGGAATCGTAATCACTTGGATCCGTGGTGGCAGCATTGGGGCAACGCTGGGCTCCATTGGTGCGCTGGCCATTTACCCCAGGCGTTTTCTCGGAAGCCTGACGCTGCTTGTGGGGTCGTCTCGGCATGGTGAACGTCATTTTCTAATTCGTTTTCTATCTTGGGCCAACTCTCCAGGGCCAAAGTAACCTGTCCATGCGGTTGATTAGTGATTCGACTCCCAGTGTTACTTAGTATTGCTAAGTATCTTGGTTATTTAAGTACGTGAAAAATTACTTAAATAATATTTAATTAAACGAAATAATGATTGAACAAAAATTTACGTTTATTCTTACTCTTTCGCACATATTAAAGCTGAAGGTAGGCAGAGCGTGATCCCACGATTTGACGACGCGCATCGCTGAATACATTTTTCTAATACCCGACTCAGACCATTAGGTAATGTGCTAATGTCGCTGGTCCTTTGTGCACTTTGCTTTAGCAGGGATTTCTGTCCCGGGATTAGCGGGATTTTAGCTATTCCGGGATTTATTTATTTATTTATTTTATTTTAAAACTTTATTGCACAAATTACAGCAATTGGTTTACTTAAAGCCATTGAGGCTTTGTCTAACAGTCAACCAGCACACCATGCAGAGAGTGATTATGTAGGTGATACTTAACAGTAAATACTTAGCTCAGTGCAAGAACCAAATTTAAATTTAAATGAAATGAGTAACATTTTAAAATAAAATAAAATAAAATTTTGGTTTAGAATTTGGGTTAGATAGATTACAATTATAATGATTTTAGATATAAATAAATTACTGACTTAGAGTAGCCGATAATATACATGATCGAATGATTCGAATGATTGTGCATTCGAATGGATCATTCCTTCCGCCTGTACTAGAAACTTGCTCGACTTATACGTAAACCATGATTAATCAATGAAAAATCAGAAGCATGCTCAATAATAGAAGAAATTAAAAATCATTAGTTCCAACTATAAGCTTACTGGAAGATTCAAAGGATTGTTTTAGATCACCGTTTAAGATGAATCCCAAAGGATCATAATACGTTACGTTACGAATATTACATAATATACTCGAAACAAACGCAATTCTAATTATTACGTGTAAATAAATAAACAGTAGACTTACTCTAGTGATGGATGATATTATTGTTTAAACAATATTCGCTAAATAAAAAAATATAGCTAAATAATTGTTCGCACCATATTAAATAAAATCCCGCATTCCGAGAATCAGTAGTCCCGCCTGCCGGCCTCCAGTACTCGCGTCACAAAACGTGATTTCGTGCAAAAAGCAACGTACGCCCTTTTTGTACAGAAACCGCAACGTACGCGGTCTTTTCTAAAGGAAATCTTTTTTTGGATATTGCTGCTATGACTGAAAAGTTGTAATTTATTAGCTACCAGCTTATGCCCGCGACTTCGTGCATGTAAGTTTCGGATATGCCGGGATCCCGTGGGGACTACATTGAGTTTCGAGATACACGCAGCGGCACAAAATATGGGCCAAGTCTTTATTAAGAATTTGTATGTGCGTATTTGTGGAATGATTTGATGCAAATACGGCAGTTTTAATTGTAACAGAATACCAAAAACGCGTAAAACTGCCATTGAGCTGCGATTACGATCCAATTACAATTTGATCGACCTATTAGTAAATTAGCAGACTCGAGATCCTGTTCCAGTTAGTTGATTTAAATGGGTAATTTAAGATTAGTTTCTGTCATTATAAACGTTTTTAATAATGTGTGCCAGAACTGTTTTCAACGTTAATCTGACAGGTAAGATAAAATTCTTTATTTATGACTCCCCTACTCAGGGTATAAGTATTACGCTCCTCCTACCCTACCCTACCCTTTTTTTGGTAACGTGGAGAAAACCTACGATCCAGATTCCCAGCCCCTCGGGGTAAGAGCTGGGTTATGTGGAACTTCTACCCACTATAAACTTTACGGTGGTCTACCTCGGTGCAATTCGATATTCTCCGGAATCTCAAAAGAACACAGCCGGAACCCTTCTAAAATCGCGCCCGAAGGCTCATCGCAGGGCAGTTGTGGATTCTCCAAACCTGCCCCTACACCATTCCGGTATGTGTCGGCTTGATGACAACCCCAACCTACACCCACCCTACATCTACCCTACACCTACTTTACCCCTACCTATCCCTTTTTTATTTGCGTTTAAACCCTGTATTATAGCGAAGATAACAAGAAAAGAATTATTCAAACCAGTCCAGCCGTTTTCGAGATTTAGCTAGACTAACGCACAGCAATTGAGTTTTATGTAATATTGCATCAACTCCTTCAACTTACGTATAAGTGCCATAAAACCAAATGGCATAGCTTTTTGTTGTGTATTTACAACCCACCTGCCAAGCGCGGAGATTATGGAAAAACCCTCCACATAAGTGGAGGGTTTCACATAAGTGCTGAATTCTAGCTCAAGAACGATTACAGTTGCCGAGGAGATTTTGAGAGGGGTCCTATCTTGTTACGATTTATGTCTCTAGCATAGACCTAGTTAACTAAGGAGCAAACTACAAACTTCAGCTTTCAAATAGTTTCACAATAGTTAGTTACCTGAAACAGGCTTTTATATTATCCCGTTATTGTATTAAACTTGGTATTATCAAGGATATAGGATTTCCAATATTGCCACGGTGGGAACATTCTAGTTAGGTATCTGGGGTGTAAGAATTTATACCCTTCACCTGCCTAACTTATATTGTTTAAGGAAATACCTCTAACTCTAATCTAGGCTGAAGTGCCAATAGGCATATTACATAGCTAGCAGAAACGATGGTTGATGAGACGTACAGGGGTTCTCTATTGTATGTCCAAACTTTATAGTACTAAATATCGATTGTCCTAATATCGTTACTCTTAATGTTCATTAGTAGCCGTAGCCGTGTGGTGTCCGGCAGAGTAGAATAGCATCAACCCCTTACACTTGTGGGTGTCGTACAAGGCGACTAATGTTTTCGAGGCAAAAGATTAAGCGTCTCCGTAGACTGTAAAATGGGCAGCAGCGTTTTCCATTGTTATATTATAACACTGCGATTTCCAACCCACCTGCCAAGCGTGGAGATTATGGCAATAACCTCCCTTTCGTGGGAGAGGCCCTAAGTCCTGCAGTGGACTGTAATGGGCTGTGATGTGATGTGTGAATGTTCATTGTCCTAATTTCTTTATCCTAATTTTCGGAAGTCCTAATATCGTTCGCATATAAGTATAAAAGCCTTGCCTTGCCTTGCAAAGTGCCTTGGATAATAGTTTAGCAAATTATATAAGAATATTTTCGATAATTATTGGCGCCAGTTTGTAAAATGCCACTCAGAAAAATTGTAGATTTGGTTCTGGTACTCACCGGCCGCTACCGCGACACACTAGCTTCGCTCGCTCGGCTCGTGCGTGGTGGTTCATAACAACAAACATGCTCGTCTCTGTGACCTAACGACGTTTTTGATAGATTCGCTGTTGTAACAATTTTCAAATATAAGAAATAGTACAGGTTCGTTGTAATACACATTCAATATGCTTAAATTCTAAGCTATACTTGTAACTTTGGCTAATATTAGGACCAATTATTTTTCGGCGGATCGATTTTAGGACATTCAAAGTTTAGAACAAAGAACATTAGAACTTAGAATTATTAAGACTAATAACCTCGCAAGCGAGAGGTACCGGGTTGGAATCCCTCTGCCGCCATGTAAAACACTAATCGGTTTTCTTATAGTGAGAGAAAACATAGTGATGAAATTTGTACATTCAGGCGACTAAATGTGTACCCATTCTCCAATCTGGTCAGGTTCCCTTAGTAGCAGGGTCACGGAGGTCTTAGCGCAGTCCCTACAGCACCCCACTGCACCCTACTGTAATTACCTGATCTACCAAGCCCTGAATCTTTTTTGACCTTGAATTTATTTTATTATTACTTACAATTTTAATTTCTTGAAATACTTTTATTATGACAGCTACTTGATCACAAATAAACTGGAAGAACCTTACAAAATACTACACAAAAAAGTTCAGCTAATACTGTTTCGGCAAAAAGTTGATAGCCGGAAATGAAGACCTTCAGAGAGCAACAAACAGCAGACAAAGCCACGTCAAATAATAGGGGAGAAGGACCCATTTTTAATGAGTCATGAACGGGCATTCGTCTACTGACATTGCTTTTTATTTGGGACGATGTTAGTGTGGATGGGGCTTCAGTTGGACATGTAAATTGTTTGCAGTACAATACTAAGTTAGGGCCGCGACTGCGTCCGCGTTAAATTTGAATGTTTTGAAGATATAAAATCGGCCAAATATGTCATTCCCCACGGTGACGGTTTTGTCTGGTATCACGGGAGAGGATTATTAATCGATCCATGGTATCAGTTAAGATATCCTTTTCAGAAAATAATCTAAATAATTACTTTTATCCATTTATTTCATTTTGAACAAAGTGAAAATCTTACAATCGATGATTTATTTAACACAACAACTAGCTGGGTACTTATTTGTTTGATGATGTCTTCAGATTTAATTTCATAATTTTTTTGGTCCGACGGAATGCATTAATTTGGGCCAAATACACAAAATCGAGTATTGCTAATATAAAATTATTATATATTATGTATTCAAACCGACAAGTATAATATATCAAACGCTAGGACTATAAGTAAAACTAAATTTTATTGCTAGTAAAATCACACACATACCTTCCTAACTAATACAATCGCTTAAAAAATAGATCACAAACCATCGAACTAGGATAGTGTCTTCACAAATCTCGACGGTGTGGTGTGCGTGGAACTTCTACTACGAATAGGCTCAATTAATATGACCCAGTTGCAGTAAAACGTACACGCTATACTGTCATACAATTGACAGGCATCTAAATCAATTTATGGTTACATAATGTAGGACATTTATTTCAATTGAACTGAATGAAGCTATATGGCAACGGATAATAAGTACGATTGATTTTGTCTAATGCAGCTAGCTAGGTGAAGAGCTATTGACACATTTATAGTAAATTATTTATGGAGCTTTTCGACTTTTTTTATGTTATACGGCAGACAAATAGATAAGCGGGCCACCTGATGGAAAATGGTCACCGCCGCCTTTGGACATCAGCAACGCCAGGGAGGCTGCTAATGCGGTGCCCGCCTCTTAAGAGATCTCTAATATACCTCTTGAACGATCCAATGTCATAGTCCAAACGAACACTGTGGCTGGAAGCTCATTCCATATCCGAATCGTGCGAGAACCGTTATCTCAGTTTTGCATTTGTAGTACTTACCTAGCTATTTAGAAAGTACTAAACTCTACTTTTGTGTACATACTTATTTCACAAACAACCCACCTCCACCCAGGGTCCTATCGACCTCACAGTCATACGGACCGCGTCAGACCACAACAAACAACAAACAAGACCAAATCCAAGGAACAAAAATACAGATTTTGTTACCAAAAGAATCCTTCTTAGTTGCGTAGATAGTAATTTATACCAGCCACGTTTCTTTCCATATAAATATCTACGCCACAAAGCTAATAGGCCACTGGAGGGTAGTTCTGAACCGCAACAAGGTTCGACCGAACTCGGCCAATTCTCGACTTGCAAAAAATATTGCCGAACTGCCCTTGATGGAAAACAAGGGATGCGATAGTCAAGGGAGATATTCGGGGGAAACTGGTATGCATAAAAAAATTGCGGTTCTAAGCGGCAAGATGGGGCACAACATGCCCTCTACTTCTTCTATGCTTCTTTATTGGAGAAATACATGAATAAAAACAAGGTAGTAGGTTAAAATCTAATCAAATTATGCATCGTACTACAAAGACGGAGGATGATGGAGAGATTCATTTCACTTAGCTTAAAAATTAAAGTTTATGGTAGTTGAATGTATCCATGCAGAACTTAATATTGTATGTAGGTCAATAATCATCTTAGCGTTAATGTACCGGTTGTACTGTCGCCTACGAGGGCCCGGAGCCCGCCATGATCATGCTCCAGGATTTGGCAGATCAGATAATTACAGTGGAGCGACTGCCTTCTGACTTCCGTGACCCTGCTACCAGGGGAACCTAACCAGATGGATCATAGTTACACATTCAGTTGCATGAATGTGCAGGTTTATTCACGATGTTTTCCCTCTCTGTAAGAGCATCGGTTAGCATTCACCTAACTAGTCATTGGTACACGACCGAAATGGAACTCAAACCCGGTACATCTTGCTTACGAGTCGGATACCTTATATGAAGATCCCTGATACCATACTTTGGGCCAAGCCAACTACACCTGTCCGCGTTTCACCTGCTGATAAGCAGACGAGACTTCTGGGGAACCTTGCTGTCTCCTGAACAGCTAAGGATCTCTGCTCCTCCTGCCACAGTTGGTGGTACTGGGTGGGATACGGTAACGACATCGCTGTTGTTGACAACAAAATGACAATTCAAAATGTGCCAGTCTTGAGCACCCAATCGACAAGTGTTAACACTGCATGGTGATATGTAAATTTATGCTTTTACATCAATGTGACACGGCATGACGTGATAAAATACTGTTGTATCTGCTTTTATTAAATTGGCTCTAGTTATGTTTAATTTTCTTTGAGTTTAGTCTAAGCTATGTACATATTGAAAGTTTTTTGTTTTTTATCCATATAATTGGGATTTTGTTAGCCCTCTAAGTGAACTCAGTGTCTATTTCTTTTAAAAACTGATTATGTTTCTCTACGTGTTAGTTTGTGCCACCTTATAGGGCATCATTTGAATAGTCATTGGAAAAATCGCACAAGAAGAATGGCGATGTAAATTGTAAATATCATACAACTTACACCAAATTCTAAAACACATTTAAGAAGTTGTTTTCTATGAAGTTTTTTGTTTAAGTATCAGCTAAAATGCGTTTACGAATTTGATGCAAGCCGCCCTTAATCTTATAAATTAATATTATAAAACATAGGAGAAGAGACAGAATTAAATAAAGATAAGGGGTAAGGTACTATACTTTTATCAGATCGATATAAATACATATAAGCTGATTAATTTGTTGTGAACATGAGCCTACGCCAGGGCATCCAAAGGAAAATGATATTGCTAATGTTCTTTTATACGGTAGCAATAAAGAGTACCCAATTATATCAGAAATAAGTCGTCGTGTAGGATACCCGTTGAAGTACCTATGTATAACAATTATATAGATACTAATTTTGTATTATCTGCGAGAAGTGGAACAGCCATTAAGATGTTATTATAGGTAAAATCATTGTCTTGTACCGATTTTCTATCTTGGTCACTCATTGATATGAGCTTCAAAATAATGTAAAACGAAGTAGAGAATAAATAAACTGCTTATTTGTTACTCTAAGAGAAACTGTCCAAACAAACTTTAACTAATCGTAATATTATGTTCTTCGCTCATAATTATTAGTAGGGGAGAATTTAATTATTTTTAATTTTGCATTCCAAACGCAAAGAATATCCACATTCATCTCACATTCATCGGCCAAATTCTAAAGAATGCTCACTTTTACGAGAGGCTAAGAACGGTCTTCGTTTACAAGACAATGTTAATGATAACAATTTTTACATCCCCCCACCCCCCTCCCTCAGAGACGCCGCTGTGGCTTCGTTGTAAAAGACCTTAGTTAGTATAGTAGTGCCGTATAGAGAAAGCGCACAGGAGCGGCTGTTGGGAAAAATTCAAAATTCATTTCTTTTAAAAAAATGACAAAAAAAAAATCTCAAATGTTACTCTGTTGTCATTTTAATGTAAAGATCTGCCTGTTATTATTATGAGTAAATCAAGGACGGATTAAATGACTTAGTTGGGTTAGACATTTAGATATAATTTATCGTTCTTTTGTTGACGCTTGCAAATAAATTAATAAATGGCATTCGAGACAAATTGGCACAATATTTATGATATAATAATGTATCGCTCACCTAGAGATCTGATAGACCTCTAGATATAATATCTCTTTGTGTTTCTTGACGGTCGTAAAAATCAAATTGGTTTTATACAAGTAAATATTAAATGGCGTCCGAGACAAATTGGAAAAATATTTATGTGATAATCATAAATACAAAGGTAGGTATTTCACCAATATTTCGCGAATGTACAATTTCTCTTTTGTATTTCTGTATTATTTATTATACTCAATAATAATAAATAAAATTTAACAGAAGGTAACTTAAGTGCAAAGGCGAGCTTAACTCAACAGTTGAGTTTTCTACCAGCAAACCTTGGAGCACTTTGGCCGTGTGGTGTCCGGCAGAGTAAAATAGCACCAACCCTTACACTCGTCGGTGTCGTACAAGGCGACAAATCTTTTCGAGGAAAAATATCTAAGTCTCCGTAGGCTGGGAAATGGGCAGCAGCGTTTTCCATTGTTATATTTATAACACTGCGATCTCCAACCCGCCTGCCAAGCGTGGAGATTATGGCAATAACCTCCCCTTTCTTGGGAGAGACCCTTAGTCCTGCAGTGGACTGTAATAGGCTGTGATGATGAAACTTTGGAGATGAAACCGTAAGTCAGCATTTAGGCATATTATATCTCTTTTGTATTTCATTACCTAATCTCTTTCATCTCGAATTTTGTAAAAGTGACAGAATGAGTAAGTAGTGATCCTACTGTCTATAGCTATACCGCAACTTTTAGTTTGCTTTTCCCTCTATAGGGGCTTGATGAATAGTCCGGGTTTTGTTAGTTTATCATTGCCTGTTTTTTTTTCGTCTGAAATGAAACTGTATCTTTTTAATGTGTTTGTTTTGTTTTCGGCGAACAGTCGCCCGCTTTTAATGAGGGACAATGTATTATTTTGTTGTGTCTCTAAATACTGTTTTAACCTTTACAAATAATGCGACGTACTGCTGCAATTAGTTATTTTATATTAGTGGAGGGACATGTCTGTTGCTAGTGGTTGGTTGGTCACAAATCAACGGAAAACACTGCTGATCATATTCTGGACTACGGAGGTTCTAGGTGGTTCGAAGTTCGAACTATCGAACGAACGGGTGTATCAGAAATTAAAAAACTAAAACTACTTTTTATTTTTATTTTTTTATATTGTGTGATTTTTTTTATGCTACACAGTGACAAACCAGCAGACAGCCCACTGAGTGATCACCGCCGCCTACGGACATCAGCAACACGTTGCCCGTCTCTGAAGTGATCTCTAGTATACCTCTTGAACGATCCCACGTCATAGTCCGAAGGAAACACTGTGGCTGGGAGCTCATTCCACATCCGAATCGTACGTCCTTTCGAACCTTCGCGTGGTGATCAAGAGGGTCTACGTTTTTTAAATATCAAGGCCGCAAATATTTATTAAAACGGATCCGATTTGGCAAGTAGAATAAAATTATTTGGCAAGTATAATAAAATTCCACAAGATTATTAATATATCCACCGGAACATTCCTAGAGTTATGCGAAAACCATTTTGCCGAAGCAAACTCCAATCTCTTAACACCCCCGCACGCTCTTAAATACACAGTAAAATTGAATAGACTCTTGTGCATATTTACAAGACAACGTGGCCGTAACTTCGTGGGTGTTAGCAGGGACGTATCCAGGCCGAGAAGGCTTCTATGGCCCCCCTGGGATAGGGGGACGTATTCACTCTTGCATTAATAATTTAAATACAAACTGCGCCTTGAACTAAAGTTGTGACTGCATAGAATGGCCAGTAGCTATCATTTACTGGTTATATTTTATTCTATAAACTTTATGAGAAGAACAGGTCTAAACAACACCACAAAGAATAGGAGAATATTAGTTCGCGGCATTTGCGTTAATCATTATTGGTAACTTTACGAGAATTTTGCAATTTTCTGCGCGGTGACGTGGTTAAGACACTCCGACACCGCTTGCAAATTACGCTCAGAGTTCTGTCATAGGACCTATTTTGCGGTATACCGCAATAATATATATCGCATAAAATACAGCTACATTTACAAGTCCTGCGTGTTTTTACTGTTAGGAAAAACAACGCGAGTACCTAGGCATATTTTGTGAAAAATTTTGGGTTCACGCGTACCTATGTGTGAACAATCGAGACTATTGTTAATTTAACGGAAATCTATTTAAAAAATATTTCAAGCATTGTTAAAGTTGTATTCATTATTTTTAAACTTAAAGATTCTTATGAAACACGATTTATATGGACAAGATGCAAGGTGCCCAGCGGGCCGATCTATTATTGGTTGGATTTATTATTTGGTCAAATAACATCACCGTCTTTAAATATTCTTAGTCTTTAACATGGACAAGCTGCAAGGCCCTGATAAGATCACTTACCTGAGTCCCTCCCTGTCCGTACGTGCAACACTAGGCGGAATTAAAATTGGCCCCAAGCCAATATAATCTCATAGTGGGGCGGTATTTATCGCTCCGTATAGCAAACTAAGGACGTTGCTAATACGACCGTCTGTGCTGCATCCGCATGCATGCACTGATGTTTTGGTCAACATGTGAATTTCAAGGAAGTCGTACATAAAACTACTAATTGAATTCATCAAATTCATCAAATTACTATAAAATATTGTCCAAAACGTTAAGTTTTATTTGATGGATGGATTATAATTCACAGATAAGGGAATTGAGCTGGCAACGGGCTTCCTGTGACCTTCATCTAGAGTAGTGAGGACCTAGGCTCTAGTCACGCCTGGCCTGCTAAAAGCTCTGTCTACCTATCATCATCGAAACTTGATAACTACTCCGTCGTACCCTACGGACTGAGCAATATTATATCTCTCAATACACAATTATTTCAAGGCATTCTGTGCACTGTACATGTACCTGTATTTTTCTATACCACTACTAGTTTGCTCACGCGTTGCGTAAACCTCAGGGATACGTGGGAAATAGGTGCCTGAATCTGCCGGTATCAGGAAAGAGGCCCCGTGGGCGACCCAAGGAGCGATGGATTGACATCGCTGAGTCGAATGGCTTACGACGAGAGGATGCCGAAGACCGGGCGAAGTGGAGAAGATTGAGTAAGAATGCGGACCCTGGCAGAGTCCGGGATAAGCGCTAGGACGCTGATGATGACTAGTGGTACCGGCGCGACTTTGTTCGCGTACACCTACTTTTCCCCTATTCATACTTTTTTCTAGCTTATAAACCTTACTCTTGAATCACTCTATCTATTGTTGAAAATCTTATTAAAATCCGTTGCGTAGTTTAAAAGATTTTAGCGTACATAGATATAGACGTCGGGAAGCGCCTTTGTTTTGTACTATGTATAACCTTTGACCAAGTTTCATCATATCAGCCGAAGGACGCCCACTGCTGGGCATAGGCCTCCCCCAGAGATCTCCACAAAAACCGGTCCTGTGCCTTCCGCTATATATATGTGTAGAAGGTAGCAAACAAGCGTACGGCCCGCCTGATGGTAAGCAGTTACAGTAGCCTATGAATGCTTGAGAAGTATTTCTTATTATCTTTTAACTTCGTTTGCGCAAACAACATTATTACAGAGTAAATATATAATCTGTGTTATACGGGGATTATTATCTGTACTATAGAGGCATATGTACGAAATCTCGTGTAACCTATAGAATAATTTTTACTTGATTGACGGACGTTTGTACTTGACGTACTCTCCGTGTCCGTGACAGGTTTTCCCTGAAGAGTACAACATGGAGTTCTTCAGGAAAGGGGTGAAAAGGTTTTTGCGGGGGCGGCAACGTGTGGGCAATGCCCCTGGTATTGCAAACGTCCATAGGCTGCGATGACTGCTTTCCATCAGGCAGGCCGTAAGTTTGTTTGCTACCTTAGTGGCATAAAAAAACGTACATACATACAAAACAAACTACAAACAAACTTCATTCATCATTGTTAATAAATAATAAATTAATAAATTCTTTATTTCATTAACAAAAAGTACCTTAAATCTATGGTTGCTGGAGACTCATTTTAAGCTTAATGATTGTAAGATTAGCATTGACTTCCACCATATTAAAACACATAACCGCATGCCATTGTGCCATCAATTCAACATTTAGTAGGTCTTTTAAAGTATTTGAAACAGACATAAACCACTCTCCATTCGATTCCGCATGACATTCTTCATACACATACAAGTTCAATACTTCTCTGAAAAATCACGATAAATCGCGATCTATCTTATCAGGTTTGGCCTGTATCTTGCGGATATCGCCACTGTTGCCCAACACTAATTCAAATGATGAACTGTGCCAGGGCAAATGAACACATCAGGCAAATAGTGTACGTATATCACCTGGGAGTATGGCTATTAGAGAATGGGTTTAGACAGTGCACTGGAAGGAAGCCTTTGAGGCATGTGGGAGCTGACCCGCTAAGATTTAAATCTAGCTTAGGCACGAAAAGGTAAGGCGAATTTACATTGTTTGTAATTCGTATTTCTTTAACAGTTAGTATATAGTCAACTTCAGCGAGAAGGGTTTGACTACAACGTCTACAGTATATATTATAAGGTACCCCCTAGCATACATTAAATCTATATTGCGGAGGGAGGGAATGTGTTCCTTTTGAATATACTTAATACTTATTATTTATATACCTATACTAATATTATAAAGTGAAAATATTTGGTTTATTGTTTATAATGAAATAGCTCAAAAACAACGAGAACCATTTTAAAAATTCTTTCGCTAATAGAATGCTTATTATTTATTTATTTATTTAATAGTTTATTGCACACAAAAATGGTAACAGAGACATGGCAAATATATACATGACACAAAAGGCACTACTTATTTCTAAAAAGAAATTTCTTCCAGCAGGCCTACAGCAAAGAGAATGTGATGACTGGAAGCAGTATAAGACGTGCACAATAATAATAAATAATTACGTACATAAATATTTAATTATATTTGAGTAATATAGGCTACTTTTTATCTATAATAAAATAAAGTAATAGGTTGTCGCGTTAAAGTTGATTGTTTACAAATATCCGAACAGCGCAAAAGCCGCTGAGAACAGCTAGTATTATAATTAAGCGCAGCCCAGTCTAGAGTCTTGCGGGACCGATCGCCGATACCGGTAACCGGCAACACGGATGACAACCGAATGCTTTATACTTCTTGGCTAATCGAACTTCAGTTTGGCAACGAACTCTTCACTCATTAGGTTTAATCCGTTGACGAATCGAGGTTTACCATTGTCTTCCGGGGACCTCGGACCCTGAGACTGCTGTCTCAGGAGCCGATTAGTACCTCGGAACGGTATTATACCTATATTATTTAATTTATTTATACCAGAGAAATGCAAACTAGAATGCGAGTCACCTGATGGAAAATTTCCACCGCAGTCCATAGACATGCGACACTTAAAATATTAAGGTGTACCTAGAGCCAGATATGCCTAGTTAGTGACGAAGTATGCGCGATTGTGTCTTGATGGGTGCCTCGCCTGGTAGGTATAGTACTGTGCGCACAGTAGGTCCTCACATGGCTCTAACCAAATCACGTCCATCAGTGCAACCGAAGCCCGCTAATTATTTCCAATTCAACTCGAGACGTCTTTTTTATATACCTATATCTCCAACGAAAGTAAAATTCAGTCACGCATTTTAACCGTAACTACTAACTACCTAGGTGCACCTACATTGAATTCCTCTATGTTACACTTACACTACACATAATATTTTTGCGTTTCCTCTATGTTATTCTTTCATATAAACTGAAAATATATTGAGCGCGGTCCGGCTCTGCCTGGCATTGTCGGGCGATCCGGTCGTGGTTGGCGTGGGGTGGGTTTGCTGCGGCCATGTGGCGGCCAGGGTGTCACTGTGTGCTTCCTTCCTACTTTCCTACCCCCCTCCTTTTTGACGATTGAAAGAGATATTTATCGTCCTAATCAATAAAGAAATTTTGAATTTTGAGACTCCGCAAAATGTTAAAATCGGTTGCCGAATATATGCTGTCCAACCATCCTTTAAAATTTTCGTATTTATAATATTATAATACTAGATACCTACTTTACAGTTTTGTAATAGCATAGATAAGTACCTACCTAATAGCAGAATAGGATAGCATTTTCCTTTTTTTGTTGTTAAAAGCATTCAAGTAGCAATACTGTAGTCTTTAAATCCACGAAGGTAATCAGGCCCGAGTGTCAGTTTATCCTCCTGCCGACGTTATAATTGTGTTGGAGTGTTGCCAGCACACACAGTTTCATCCCTAAATGGGAACGTATATAATTTTTATTGCGTCGCTTATGTCGGGACAGTTGTTTGCGGGTAGACAGTTTCGGTAGCATTCGCGTTTTATTGTACAGTTTCATGCGAAAAATGCGAACGTTAAATGCGGTGGTTATAATCGATTTTAATAGGTGGGTACACGCGAGATTTGTGTAACGCCCATTGGTTGGCACTAATGCGAATTTTGAAAAGGCGAATTGGAAAATTGCCTTAATTTGTTGACGTGAAACTTGCTCGAGAGCGTCGGTGCCCGAGCGGTTACAGTATCCGACTCGTAAGCCAGAGGTCCCGGGTTCGAATCCCGCTCGGGCTTGTACCAATGACTGTTTCCTGAATTATGTACATTAGTTGAATACTAACCGATGCTCCTACGGTGAGGGAAAACATTATGATTAAACCTGCACAATCGCACATTCAGGCGACTGGATGTGTAACCATGATCCAATCTGGTCAGGTTCCCCTGGCAGCAGGGTCATGGAGGTCAGATGGCAGTCGCTCCACTGCAATTACCTGACCTGCCAAATTCTGGATCATGGTCAAGGCGGACCCCGGGCCCTCGTGCACGAGAGCACAACCGGAACATTAACGCCAAGATGATGAGTCGACGTGAAACTTGCTTCTAAGGCTGTAGGAGAGTAGATAAACAAAACCTATTTAAAGTAGGCAGGTATAATGGTTTTGATTACGAGGGAAAACGATTAACAATTTACGATTGATTGTAACGTAACGGTAATTATTGCAAATTTTCGTTATCGAATGCTGACTTTCACATTTGCAGAATAGAAAAGACAGAGTCGTACAAGATTTGTGCGAGCAAAGGGGAGAAAGTTCCACTCTAGTTTCATTTCCTGCCTGTATAAATTTCGAGTTAACTGATCCCTTTTGCCATCTAAATAAAACTTCTGTGCAAAATCTAAAAGGTTAATTTTATATTTCCTGCTGTTTCCGATGCATGATAATCGGATAGGTATTTAGCTTCCTTTCGACGCATACTGCCAGAAACGCACATTACCGTATACGCAAAGAACCACATTTTCAACAGCAAACTACCAGTTATCAGATACGCAGACGACCAGAATTTCTGCTTTACCTATGCATACCACAAGTCATAATGTCAACATATCCGAATCAATGACTCCTTGAGATATAAGTAGCCACTTCAGATAAAAATATAGTAGGTAGGTCGAAGTCATTCATAATTTATTTATCATGCCATTGTATAAAAAATTAATATCAATAACGCATAATATTTTAAGTTAATTGCGTCCTTTAAAATTCGAATGAAAAACATTAACAAACATAAGACATCTATCTTGATAGTTCTGAAATATCTTAATATAAGTACTTCGTTAAAGACACGTAGGTAGTTAGCAAATAATAAAATATCAATATTTAAATAAAATGAAATGAAAGATATTTATTAATTAACAAGGGCACCACATTACAACAATCACATAATATAAATAAACAATATTAGTAATCTCGAAATAAAACAATATCCAAAAGCACAAAATAAATATTTAAAACGAGCAAGCATGTATGAAAAGTGTATGAATGTGAGAGCTTTATCAGGACCGTAGCAGGTGGAACAATGTGGACTCTGCCTACCCTTACGGGAAAAGGCGTGACATTAAGTATTCCAACAAAGGATTCCAACGAAAATGTTCTAAAAATATCTTTACTGAACAAAATAATATTTTTCAATCACAGCTTTCTCAGTTTGCGACAAAACGATTCTTCACTTTCCTTAATATTCTCGGGCCGTGTTTCATTCACTAAGAATTCCGTGAACGATATTATACAGGGTGTCATACGGAAACCGTACCTTGAAGGTCTGTGTCCTTATGAGAGAAAAAGCGTAGGTTTGTTCCTGGAGAGTGAGTACTCTAACCTTTGAAGTTAGCAATTTTTTTTCAAAACTCTACAAGGAACATTCTTTTATTTTCAGAAAGAGAGTAAAGATTTTTGTAAAATTGCTCGTCTCGATCTGTAGTCGATACGAAAAAACAACACAAGTATGAAGTCTAACTCTACACCATTACCACAGCATACAGACTCCTCCCGTTTGACACATTTTTGGTAATCTGCTACTGTTACTAATGGGACAATTGAACTGTAATCGGACCGTAACAGCAGTTTAATGGCAGTTTCACGGGTTTTTTTATTCTGCTACAATGATTATGAATCTTGCTATCCCGTTTTTCATCCATTGGAATAAGGTCACGGAAAATGACGCGCGCAATGTTTTGAACGTTCGACATATTGCTCGAGGGCCTAACGACCTGACGTTTCTTTTGAAACATCGGTGTAAATTATATAATTTCCTAATAAAATTTAAATCAAACCATTTAAAAGACGGTGTAATTTAGTGCACATTTATGAGTAAGCGTAAAGTATGGAAATACAAATGGATTATCTTTTTATCGGTAAGTAATTTCATTCGTAGTCGCGGCGATCGGGAATCAATTTTAAAAATTGTGATAAAAATAAGCATCGTAATAGTGTGAGTTTGCAATAATTGAAATGCCTTACCTTAAAACAATATGCCATTAAAGATAGATTTAAAATTATTGCCCAATTGAGCAATATTTCGGTGTCTAAATAGGTACGAAAATATTTTTATGCTAACAGGGTCGGACTTAGTATTTATTGTTTAGAATTTTAATACTCAAATCTTGTAAATAGCGGTCAATAATTTTATATGTATTATGGTTTCATACACAAAATATACCTAAATGACATTTTAAATGTTCAAACATTTTATGAAACAACGGATTAATCTCGTAGTTACGTTTATTAACATTTATTTGTTTTTCTAGGTTTCCTAAAGACCAGACATGGTGATGTCTGGGTGCACCATCATTATATGAATTTTTACTGAAAATAAAGAATATGCTGCCTGTTTAATATATTAATGTACCTATCCTTTTCATTATTATTCTTTTTTTCATGACTATGTCCTCTAGAGGACATCATATTCAATTTATTGCGAAGTCACATAGGCCTACCTGTGGACAATGAAGACGCTTCTAACAATAATTAAGTAGGTACCTACTTAGTTTAGAAGTTATGATGCATCATAACTGAGACGACCTGAGTGGTTCAGTGGTAAACATGCCGGTCTGCCACGCAAGAGGTCCCGGGTTCGATTCCCGGCCGGGCAGAAATTGAAATGATGAATTTTAATTTCTGTTACGGGTCTGGGTGTTCTATGTATAATAAGTATGTATTTAAACAAGTATTTAAGTAGTATATCAGTTATCTAGCACCCATCGCACAAGCTTTGCTTAGTTTGGGGCTAGACGGTGAATTTGTCCACGAATATTTATTATTATTATTATTATTATTATTATTATTAAATAAACATTCATACTGGTCAAAATTATAACCCTACTTTTTGCAAAAGCAAGCACTGCCGATTCACGGTATGTAGAATCGAGAGATCGATAAGACAGTGGTAGGTATCAGGGCGTGGGTTTGATTCACTAGACACCTTACCCTTTATTAATGACAAAATTAAATTATAAGTACAAGTTTAAACAAATAACGATATCGTCAGGAGCGACATACGCCAACAAGTCAGATGTTGTGTGTACGTTACTAGTAGAAAGTCGTAGCAAAATATAACATCTGCAGATGGGATGCCTTGTTCCGTCCCTGCATTTGCATTAGTGTGTGTGTTATAGAGATGTGTGACATTTTGTCTCGTATTTCAACCCGGATTGTACTCTCTGCTTCTGTATATAAATTTTTTTCTCTATGCATATAACCGAGTTATTTCAGAATAGTTCCTCATTAAATGGAAATCTAGTCTGTAAATAATGCTCTTAAAAGTGTTATTTCAAGTACACCTTTCAGTCTTGTTGTGAGCTATAATAACAATCATTAATATTGTAATAAAGTAGTAATATTGTTTTTCTACTTTTCGCGACAGTTATTCGCAGTTATTATAAAAAAATTAATGTCTTGGTTATGCTCACGCGCACGAGAGTTGGGGTCCGCCTTAACCATGATCCAGGATTTTACAAATCAAATAATTACAGTGGAGTGACTGTCACCTAACCTCCGTGACCCTGCTGCCAGGGGAACCTGACCAGATTGGATAATGGTTACACATTCAGGCGCCTGAATATGCAGGTTTCACCACGATGCTTTCCCACACCGTAAGAGCATCGGTTAGTGTTCAACTAATGCACATAACTCAGAAAAGAGTCATTGGTACATGACCACTGTAAGATTCGAACCCGACACCTCTCGCTTACTAGTCGGTTACCTTAACTACTCGGCCACCGACGCTCTTATTCGCAGGTATTATTATTTCTCCAAAAAAATTGCTATTTTTAATTTTCAATATTCAATATTTAGTGTAATTTCCCTCCAGGTACGCTACAACATCCTGTATACGGTGGAAGTTTGTTGCTAAGCAATCAATACAGTCCTATCGATTTGTTGGCCGTTGATACCGTGGTTATCTATGATGACTTTTGTTATGTTTCCTTACAGTGACTAACGCTAGTGTGTGGCGGACGTGTTCGTAATTACTCACTGTTATAGTTAATCATAGTATACAGTTAGTTATTTTTAATTTACCGTCGTTAATCGTCGCCGAGCCCAATCAAGCTGAAGTTCTGTAAGTGTGTTTTAATGCGTCTTTGTGTTATAATGTCTTGTTTTCTTTTTCGGTTGAATGTTTTTTTTTTCTTTGCAAATGTCGGAAATCGGGCAATTTCGGAATGCGCATTTATTTGTGGCTGCCGCATAGTAATTCTGAGAACAGATTAATGTAACCGGTATCTCACATTACCAGTACGTTCTTGCATTTAAGACAATTTGTTTTTAGAGTCTAGACAACAAAACGATGTTATTTGCATCTAAAGTATTTTTGTGTTATTTAGTGTTTGACTTGATATGAATAAATTTCATTCAAGTGACCTGTTTGGCAGCTTGTGTTGTATTTGGTAACATTAGAAATGGCCATCATGGCATAGGTTTGATTCCCGGTCCTGTAGTTATCGATTTTCGTAATGTTATGCAGATTTTTTCATATCACTAAGCTTACAAGCAAACAAGCTTACGACCTGCCTGATGGTAAGCAGTCATCGCAGCCTATGGACGTTTGCAGATGAGCATTTCAGGAACTTTACCAAGCACAGAACTCTATTACCTTTGCCTAAATTAAAAACTCTACTTAGGTCATCAAATACCACCACCACACTCACAAATAACACACACAGCAGGTGCATTGTCACAGTGGCACCTGCGGTTCTTCATTTTTGGGACCTGCAACCTAAATGTACGAATTTTAGATGTTATGGGCGACAGTTAACACTTAGCATCAGGTGGGCTGTCTGCGCGTTTGTCACTGAGTAGCATAAAAAAAACACTTTTCACATTATTTAAATAGGTCAACTGAAAAGCCAAAGGGCTGTAGACATATGCATAATATTTGCAAACCTACTTCGATTTTGATGATTTTAAGAGCTGTTCAGTTTACTATAATATATAGCCTGTGTTTTCCGTCCATCATAACAAAAAAAGATCTACTGAAATTCACTGATCGGAATACAAAGGAAATAATTCTGTCGTTTTCCCCAGGGAAGTGTACTGGGCCTCTTTTGGTTATTCTTCACGTTAATGACTTAATTGATTTGATTATTTATAAAAAAATATTATTTGCTTTGCTTTGCTTTGACTTGTCAATTAGTGACTACTAACAAAATTTGGGTATCTCTTAAAAATTATATCCATAATATATTGCAATCTGTATTGACATAGCTTATTTATTTATTTATTTATTTAATCGTTTATTGTACACAAAAATGGAAACAAATACAAAGCAAATGTAAACATGACACAAAAGGCACTACTTATTTCTATGAAGAAATTTCTTCCAGCAGGCCTACAGCAAAGAAAACGTGATGATTAGAAGCAGCTAGGACGTGCACAATAAGAAAATAAGATACAGATAATTACGTAAATATGACTAACTAATATAAAAAAAAAAACTCAATAAATACTTATATACATACATACCAATAATATAAATATATACATATATAATACAATATTAGACAGATAGAGAAAGAAAATGCTCTTTAACTCATAATAATAATAATCTAAAGAATAATATTGATAAATGTAATTTCATGAATTTTAAAATAATAAATGAATTTACTCCAATAGACATTAACGAGAAAGCGAAAACAGTGAGAATTGATGAATATTTAAATTGGAAGGACTATGTCAATAATGTATGGAATAAAATAAGAATTTTTTCTTTTGCACTCTATAAACTAGTAACAACAACATCCAAAAATTCAGCTGTTACAGCATGTTTTGGATCTGTAGAGTCTATACTCGGGTACGGCCTTTTGATTTCGGGTTTGAGTTAGGGGAAGAGCACGGACATCAAGAAGCATATTATGCTCATAAAAATGTATTTGAGCTATCTTTCGGGCTCCACCATATACGCCGTATCGTCCTCTATTGAGAAATCAAAATATACTACCTCTTCCTTGCCTTTATAATTTTGAGATGAAAGCACAGATTATTCACAGTGGCAAAGATATATTTCCAAGAAATACCCGGAAACAATATCGGCTTGTACACAAGGTTACGCCCAACTCAACATAATATCTAAAACAATGCGGATCGATGGCAATATCCATATTAAATAAGATTCCGCAAAGAATAAAAGAGCAGACAATAAATAAATTCCAAAAGGAGCTGTATAAATTGTGAATTAAGCATTGTTTTTATTCTGTACAAGAATACATTACAGAATACACTACATTGACCCTTTTTGCATGCCTTTTAATACTGGCTGAAGGTGTTGAACTGTATATAATATTGTTTATAAGACCAAAATGTACCTACCATGTTCTAAGCAAATAAAGACTTATATATTGCTATAGCAACCCGGCTCTGTCTGGCATTGTCGGACGCGGCCGAGCCGGCTTTGATTAGCATTGGCGGATGAGGCCTGGATTTTCCTGGCATTGTCGGGCGCAGTCTGATTCTACCTGACATTGACGGGCAATGTATAGCTCTGCCTGACATTATCGGGTGCGGTCCGTTGTCATCTGTCGCCGTGGGGTCTAGTACTCTGGCTCTGAGGGGGCCAATAGGTAGTCACTGTGTGTTTTCGTCCTACTTTCCTATCTCTGTCCTACTGACAGATATATTCAACAAACAAAATTTTCTTTAATTTGAGCATAAGTACTCGCAGTCATTCACACCTGGGGATGTAAAAAAAAGAATTAATGTTTTGGTCGTTCGACTAGAGAACATAAGCTTTGAGAACGTTAGGCATAGGCAGAAAAAGCATCCATTTTGTTATTTCCATTTTGACCAACTGCGCGACGTAACCATGACGATGCATACTTCAATCCGTATAGGAACGCAAATGGAGTACCTATCACACTTATACTGGCTTACCGACCTTTGCTACTTGCTTGACAAAATAAATACATAATTAATTAATATTTTATCTAATACCCAGCTGTAATAGATTAAATCGTCGTAAGACTGTCGTTGCTACACAGCGTTGCTGCAGATGTTGATGATAAACAAGATAAGCATTTTTTCTTCAATTCATTAATTTCATTGCGTGGACACTCCAGTGGCGAGACATATTGCCATAAATAACCATGAAACACCATAAATAAATACGCAAATGTCGCTGTTAATTGTGTAATTTTGGGACCGTGGACCCTGAAGCTAAAACAATATTCTCAAAATTAAAATTAAACTAATAGAATCCGGCCGTGTGGTGTCCGGCAGAGTAGAATAGCACCAACCCCTTACATACATGGGTGTCGTACAAGGCGACTAATGTTTTCGAGGCAAAAGATCAAGAGTCTCCGTAGTCTGGAAAATGGGCAGCAGCATTTTCCAATATTATATTTAAACACTGCGATCTCCAACCCGCCTGCCAAGCGTGGAGATTATGGCAATAACCTCCCCTTTCGCGGGAGAGGCCCAAAGTCCTGCAGTGGACTGTTACGGGCTGTGATGATGAATAGAATCCACTGGTGAGGTAACCGCAGTGCTAGCTAACGTATAACAATAGCCATCCAACGGGGGAATGCAGCCAGCCTTGGGCACCATACCCTTCAGTGGCAGCTATTTGGGAGACATTTGTAGATATCGAGTTTTAGATCAGGGTTTTAGATTTATGTAGTTTTAGTTAGTTAGTTATTTTCTTCATTTGTTTTACTATTATTATTATTTTCGCAGATAATAATTTAGAGCAAAACTTTGTTCATTTTAATTCTAATACAAATGCTAATTTTAGCAGCTAATTAATACCGATAAAGATATATTTACGTGCAAATAAAAACCTCACGCCTTAGCCTCAGGCTCAGAGCATTGGCCGAACGGTTAGGGTATCCGAATCGTAAGCGACAGGTACCGGGTTCGAATCCCGCTACGGCCATGTACCAATGACTCTTTTTTGAGTTATGTACATTAGATTAACAATAACCGATGCTCTTACGGTGAGGGAAAACCTGGTGAAACCTGCACATTCAGTCGCCTGAATCTGTAACCATGATCCAATCTGGTCAGGCTCCCCTGGTAGCAGGGTCACGGAGGTCAGATGGCAGTCGCCCCACTGTAATTACCTGATCTGAAATCTTGAATCATGGTCAAGGCGGACCCTGGGCCCTCGTGCGCGAGAGTACAACCGGGACATTTACGCCAAGATGATTAAAAAGCTCACGCCTTAGTCCCACAGGAGGGGTAGGCAGGGTCTATATACCTAGTAGAAGATTAAATGGAACTGAAGTAATTAATATTGGTAGTGTAGAGTGGACGGTGCCCTCATTAAAATTCTGCCAGAGGCAAAGGTCGTATAAACACAAATATTAATTGAAAGTAACTTGTATAATCCTATTTAACTGGTGCGTATTACAAACCAAAAATGTATTTATTTATTTTTTTACACAGCTTTACAGCAACCACACTATGTTACAACCAAATAAAGATATAAGCAGTACAAAACTGCAATTTACAAATGGGATAAGTGAGCTATGAATACAATATAGCTCCTTCCTATACCAAAATCAGAATAGGTCAGTAATGATCCGTTAAAATAATATTATAATGATAAACATATTAATATCGTGTACATGCGTATGTATTACGATATTGTTTGATTAAGCTCTAGAACATTATAGCGCCTTTTGATTGCCTTCTAGTTTGAATGATAAGATAGCCAGCGCAATGGCATGAGACATAGAACCTTATCAATTGTTTTGTTATATCAAATTTTAGGCGAACTTCATAGAGTAACTTAAAGTACAGAGTCATAGAGTAACGTAATCTAACAAAGTCGCATATGAAAGCAAGAGTTATAGGTATAGACGATTAGTTGTTTGTCTTTTCATATGCAAATCGGTACTTTTATAGGAGAATATTCATTACAGACTTCTACTATATCGTCCATGAAATAACAAAGGCGGCTCAGTATAATTGTATACCACAAAGTACCTATAGAGGTAGATACGGAAATATTAATACTTTTTTATTATGACTACAAAAACCAACATATATATTAAATTATTTACAATATGTACAGACTTATCTAACTTAAAGCTAAACTAAAACAAAAAAAAAAAAAAATTACAAATGTCAGTCGATAAATAGCCCGCCTCTGACAGTACCTGGGACAAAGGTGCCCATCACGCTCGCGGCATTGCCACGTTGAATGGCTATGGCTAACCTTTGCACCAGGTATGAGCCAGAGCGGGAATCACCCGACTTCTCCCTCAATCTTCGCCCTAACTCGCTCGCCATCGTCTTTGCGTTAGAGCCCCAACTGCCCATGGTCTCCACAGCGATAGGCACAAAATATTATTGTGCATCCAACGCTGCATATTTTTGGTGTTTGGTGATACGGAAATTGTAAATCAGTAAAATACCCTGCGATGATAAACAACACAAACCCAAAACACACAGCTCACACAGATGATAAATTCACACAGCGCCATCTAGCCTCAAAGTAAGCAAAGCTTCTGTTATGAGTGTTAGATAACTTATAATGTGTGAAATATACTTTTTTAAATACATACTTATCATACATACTACACCCAGACCCGTAACAAAAATCAAAATTCATCTTTACAATTTCTGCTCGGGCGGGAATCGAACCCAGGACCTCTGCGTGGCGACCGGCATGTTACCCAACTGAACCACTTAGGTCGTCAAAGACGATAGACTCATTTATTGTAAATGCCATCGTTTGTACATTACAAATATTATATAGCTTATATTTTATTGATTAATAATCTTAATTATTAGTGACATTATTATGACAAATCACGATAAACGTAAACTACAATATAATGCTCCAATATTACACAAGTAATTAACAACGGCATCATATAAATAAAAATACAAACCTCGTTTCCAATGTACTATCTATACATAGCATAAAACAAAGTCGCTTCCCACTGTCTGTCTCTATGTATCTATGTACGCTTAGAACTTTTAAACTACGCAAAGCATTTTAATGCGGTTTTCAACAATACCTAGACAGAGTGATTCAAGAGGAAGGTTTATAAACAAGAAAAAAGGGTAGGTAGGGGTAAAGTGTACGCGAACGAAGTCGCATCGGGACCACTGGTAACTATATAAATATTTTTTTCTTACAAGGGCTCTTTGACTTGTAATTATTATCTCTACGTGTTTGATATTTCAGTGGTCCAATGTAGCGTCTTTACACCACAGTAAGAGCCCAGACGTACGCGATTTCTGCGCGATTGTCCCAAATGTTTATACAGTTTTGGTTTCTATAATAATGATAGATAGCTTATTTTATTATTTGTAAACAATCGCGGAGCGCTCGCACTGCGTCCGCTCAGTCATTGCGTCATCGTTCAAGCTAATATGGAACTTACCGAATTATAATCGACTTATATTTGGATCACATAAACGTGTCAAACTGCCAATAAGCTGCGTTTGCAATCTGATTACTATTCAATCGAGCCGTTAGTAACAGTTAGTAGAATACCAAAAACGTGTCAAACTGCCTTGAGCTGCGATTGCAATTTAATTACATTTCGATCGAGCCATTAGTAAATTGGCGGACTCGACGCCCTGTTTCAGCGCTACGCGGTGACAAGGCGGACGCGACGCGTACGCGATTTGTAGGCTGTGACGTATAAACGGATCTGTACGTGTCGCATTTAACTGGTTAAAAATATATTACTAATATTAGAGGTAAAGGTGGAAAGTACTTCGAAAGTAGACCTAAATCATAAGCCCAATTTCGGTAGACCGTTTAGTAATGGAAAGAGCCATAATTGTCATTATGATACTTGCCCGCGGGATTGTAAAATGTTCGCAGAGTTTGAAACCGCACTTATCATTATTATTTTCTTAATTATAGAGTGACTTTACCATTATTTTATTTACGCGTAGTAGACCCGGCACGTCTTCTTTACCCCTACCCTACCCTACTCATGAATCACTCTATCTATTGTTAAAAACCGCATAAAAATTCGTTGCGTAATTTAAAAGATCTAAGCGCACATAGATTCATACATATATACATAGGGACAGACGGCGGGAAGCGACTTTGTTTTATACCATGTATGGATTATAAATGCATTCAAATTTGAAAAATTAGATTGAGTATTCTTTATTCTCAATACTGTTATTGGGGCTAATTAGTACATGTTCCCGTTTACAATAGAGCTACACAATACACATACATATGTACATTCACGGTCATAACATAGTATTTCTTTTGAAAAGAATGGGTCTCTATTTAACAGTCAACATCTCAGATGGTTACTCATCAACGTTGAACGGAAACGCACTAAGTGAGATTGGGCCAGGAAAATCGAGTTCTACAAAGAGTCGGATTCTTTTAAAGGCATTTAATTAAAATAATACTTTAAGGCCTTGATTACTCTCATTATGTATTTTTTATTATTGGATAAATTGGGCTAAAATAGGGAAATTTATACGAATTTTTGTTCAATAATTTCACTAACAGTAATCCTCTTTTTTGGTTTCTATTATTAAATAGGAGTAATATAAATTCAATCTTACATATTGTATTTGGAAGAAAACCCGAAAAGTACATTTAAAATTACTAGCTGCGTGCTGCGCGGGAGCGCAACCGTGATTTAACGCCAAGATGATGATGATGACCTTTAAAATCACTGAATTGTTTCTCAATTTTAACCTTATTAAATATTGAATATCGAAAAAAATAATTATGCACACCTGTTTGCATGAAATAATACCAGTCGAGAACAGATTTCACGATCTTTTTCTTCTTTCTTTGACCTTACTTTCCCATAGTTCATCTTTTGTGGAAAAGAATTCACAGACCAATCACTCCCGTCCAGATAGAAAAACACTGTCTTTTAACATGTTAAACATAACGGGGATAAAGTGTGAAGTTATTTATTTTTATTGTGCACAATAAATATGAGACAAAAGTTATGTTGGTATGTAAAGGTTTCCGCTGCTCTCATGGCCCCGTGATGCGGTAAGTGCACGCGCACTCATTTTGTACGCAACGAACTCCACAAAGCGTGGCATGCACTCGTAGGATGCGCACGCGCCGATGATTGTTTTTTATTAATTTAACTCTTTTCCCGTTTACAATTGGCTCGTATCGGCCCCGTAATGAGTTGAGTTGTAGTTTTAGGGTAGTGATTTTTTTTTTGTTTTATTTTGTATGTGATGATACGATTGTTGTGTTCTTGTGCTAGTGCCAATTAAAGTTTGACGGAAAGTTTGCTTGATGAAAGAAGTCTGTATAGAGGCTATAAAGGAGGATATACAAGTAGGTATATTTGTATTTTTTTTTTAAAAGAATATTTTATGGTCATTATTTGTCATTTGTCTCAATTATTTCGAATCTTGTCGAAAATACTTTAAGGCGCTGTCCTAATTGGCAACTGTCGTGCGACCATGGTTGACCAGAAGCGGACCACCTGGAAATGCGACGGGCGGTTTTGAGGTCTCCTATTGGCCAGGCGACGTCCACGACCATGATCACACGACTGCTGCCAATTAGGACAGCGCCTCAAGTTTGACATGAACTGGGTTAATAAAATAAAAATGATCAGATTCAAATGCTGCTCAACATTGATATCTATACCTATAGCAGAAGTTTTCAAAACTTACATATATACATGCCTACATACGTACATACACACTAACGCCCGTATCTCAAAGAGACAGATACTATCGAGTGCCACAAGTACAAAGAGATAAAAAAGATAGATAGAAATGCCGCGATGCCGTTAACAATTTTGGAACAATACATTACAAAAGGAATTAAATATATGCTTGGATATACTTGGACCAAGCTTGTGTTATGGTTGCTAGATAACTGATAAACTACTTATATACGTTTTTTAAACACATACTTAATATACACATAACACCTAGACCCGTAACAAAAATTTAATTCGTCATCAATTGCTGCTCGGCCGGGAATCGAACCCGGGACCTCTGCTTGGCAGACCGGTATGTTTACCAACTGAACCACTCAGTCAGACCGTGTTTCATATTATGTATAGCGGGACCTCTGCTTGGCAGACCAGTATGTTCACCAACTGAACCACTCAGTCAGACCGTGTTTCATACTGTGTATAGAAGATTAATCTAGTCCCACTAGTTCCATGCACAAGACAAGAATTGTCGTTAAAATCCAAACCAACTTCTAAAACATGATCTATTAAGTACCTATTAATAGGTCCAATATTAAATATAGGCCAATACCAAAGTTCTATGTCCGGTTCATTCCTAATATAGATTTACTCATAAAGACGTGTGCCATATAATGTTTACGCCGATGCAATAAACATTTATTATCATCATTGTATTCTTTTGATTGTGCAATAAAGTATTATTCATTCATTCATTCATTTATTTATTTAGGCCCGGATTATAACAAGCGTCGCCGACGCAAGGGGCTTCAATAACGCAAGTAGCGTCGCCAACGCTCCCTGCGTCGCCGACGCGGCGACGCAGGTTGCGATATGCTGTCACTCAAAATTTTATGAATTTCAAATGCACGCGCCGACGCAGGTCGCGTCAATAACGCAGGTTGCGTCAATAACGCAAGCAGCGTCGCCGATTGCGTTATTGACGCTTGTTATAATCCGGGCCTAAATGATTGTAAAAATACTGTTACAATCAATAAGTTACATTATACCTAGATATTACACACATTATAAACAGATAGGTAATTTCGTTAATAATCTATTGTTAAAACATATGCAAAGTAGGTATTTACCGCTCATTGTCTAATGCTCCGAGATTATGCAAATAGCAAATGTCTTTGAGTGTAATTTGCAACATTACCAAATGTACTTATTGTTGTATACAATGTCTGTATTCTTAGGCTATTTACTGCTTAAAATAAACTTTGAAATGAATACCTAAAGTTATGGTGATTACGTAGGGACGTAACAAAAAGTATTTTAGCAAATACGAATACGAATAAAAACCGCAGACGGAATGGAACACGTTGCCTACGAGTGTGTTCCCTGTTCATTATAGGTAATCTGGACGCCTTCAAGGCTAGAGTGAATTTGCTAGACAGACATGCCCCATTTTCGGCCACATTGTCACTTACTATCAGATTAGTCCATCAGTTAGTTGAACACTAATCGATGCTCTTACAGTGAGGGAAAACATCGTGATGAAACTTGAACATTCAGGCAACTGAATGTGTAATCATTATCCAATCTGGTCAGGTTCTCCTGGTAGCAGGTTCATGGCAGTCAGATGGCAGTCGCTTCACTGTAATTATCTGACCTACCAAATCCTGGATCATGGTCAAGGCGGACTCCGGACCCTCGTGTGCGAGAGCACAACCGGGACATAACGCTCGAATGCCTGCTTGGTCTAATAAAAAATACGATGTTTAATTTAAAAAAAGAAGGCAATAATATGTCATTCTTTAAGAAAAATATATTTAAACTTTATGGTATCAATTGGCTCCTGTCTCCAATTTGTAAACTCGACCAGGAAATTGCGTTATCAAAGGTTGAAGTTCAATCGCACGCGATAAGGCCATAAGGTCGATTTTCCTTTGCAAGGATATTCTGACAGTAAACAGTCTTATTCTTCGGTTACACAGGATGTTTTGTCCAAACTGTTAAATCACTTTCTTGGCCTGACTGTATCTTGTTTGCAATTGAGTCAATGTTGAACACTAACAATAGTGAAATAGTACTATAAGAAAAATTTTTAAGCATCGGGATGTGTTGGTTTTCTTGCTATGTTTTTGAGAAATGAAATGAAACATTCGACGAATACGAAATCCTATTCGTTAAATGGTCAATATTCCGCCACAATAACAGAGTTTGTATTCGTTGCATCCCTACTAATAATTATCGAGAGGTTGTATGTATGTATGTATGTAATCTCTTTATTGCGTACTACATAAAGAACAATATCGTATACATTGCAAAGGCGGGCTTATCCCAAAATGGGATTTCTTCTAGCTAACCTTACCTTGGATAGTCCGAAATGAGCTATTTAACGAGCGGTGGTAGCAATATCGAGTATTGTGCAAATTTTAAGTTAACTACAATTGAATACTATGTACCATATACATATACTATACCATAACAACTAAAATATATAATATATACCTAATATACTATAAATATATAATAATTGTTGTTGTGACACTGACTCTTGGCCTTTGTCCTTTGCATCCGTTACATAGCACCATAATTAGTTTTTTCGATAAGTAATGAATACGTTATTGACACTGTAATAACACGACATATTATAACATATATATCTAATATGTTTATAGTTTGGTTATATCAAGCTCGCTAATTGCTCTATTGAAATTTCGAATTGTCTTTATTACCTATGTAAGTATAAAATAGTAATACTTTACAAATAAAAATAGGATGTTCGATCACAGTTTGGTGTGGTTTAAACTACTGTTTCTTTCTGCTTTCTGTATTTTCGTGAATTCGTGAAGTCGGGCGGTTCTTAAAGCTGACCCCACGTAAATTTTTAATTAATAGTAATAAATATGATATAATTCGACAAATTCACCAGCGCCATCTAGCCCCAAAGTAAACAAATCTTATGTTATGGTTGTTGGATAACTGATAAACTTTTTAAATACCTACTTATTATACGTACCTACTACACCCAGACCCGTAACAGAAATTAAAATTCATAATAATCAAATTGTACATATTCATAATGTACATATTCCTCCAAAAATATACTCTAGTAGAAAAGACAAAACAATTAAGTTCTACATTGATATTAACAATGGAGTTTGCTCTTTGCATTGTGAATAATAATGAATGTTATTATTGTCGGACTCTATTATTATTTAAGTCTTTTCCTATTGAAATACAATTGACTGTTAAAAGAGAAAATCTTCTGATTCTAAAAAATCTATTTCGATTTGACGTTAGTTGATTCAGCGTTTATAAGTAAAAATTGTAGTAAAAATTCGATATTTTGATGCATGATTTGATTTCCCCTATTTTTAAACCATACTCTTTCTGTATTGCCAATGTGATTTAGAATAATATTAGGGTTTAATCGAAACCAAAATTTAAAATCGCTCTAATCAAATCCATAGTTCGTTGGTCCATAGTCTTTGCCTACCCCACCTGTGGGACACAGGCGTGAGCTTTATGTTATGTTATGTTATGTTCCAATTAAGGCGAGCGGTTTAAAAATAGAGCCCCTGAGGTCGGATTCTACTCCTTAGCGATCAATTGTATCAGATTGTATTATAGATTAGAATAATCGTTTGCGATTTAACGAGCGGCATCGTTGATGTGCTCGGTGCGGTGACAGTCAGACAGTGTCACAGTGACAGGTGGCGGCGCTGGAGTTGCGGTTTATGTTTTATTTTCTGTGGCCGTGCCTACCTGCTGTTTTGACTGGTCGATCGGTCTCAGCACGGCCAAGGAAATGCGCTCGATGATGGCGCGGCGCCTAGCAGTTTAAAATGCTTACAGATTTTTATTTAATTTTACCTATGTAGGTATGACGTTCATAAGTGTTTGTAAAAACCTAATTTGAATAAATGTTTTTGAATTTGAATTTGAATTACAGTATAATGCGTAAGGTCGTTTCTATTTCAATTTTTAATACGGTGAGGTAGCCGCAAGTGCAGAAGTGTCTTTGGACCGGTGAATAATCATGCGAGTACTAAATGAATGAATAAATGCGGCTGTCTTTCATTGTACTATGAAGTTCTAATTCAATCATAGGTTTTTATATAAGATAGATAGATAAAGTCTTTATTGCACAAAAATTACAAAAAAACTAAGTTAAGTTAACAGTTTTTTTTCAAACATTGTGGGCATAGGTAGGGATTTATATTGACATCAAGGTCTGATACGAAGGGATATAAGGGTATTACCTTGTCGTTAAAAGATTTTACAACACATAAAGGGGATAAAGAGATATTTCTAGAATAATACAAATATCGCTTCAGTTTTTTTTTATATAATTGGACTAGCCACGCATTTGACCGCCATCTCACCAAATTCTCGTACATTTTTATTTAGACTGGGCCAAGTTGTTACTTCAGTTTTCCTTATTATATTATTTGTAGTTGAACATATTGCACAACGAAAGTTGATGTTAGTTTCAAATAATAGACGCTCTGAATAGGAAAGTCCGCACAACTTTAACTTTGTCTCCAACGAGATTCTCCACCCGAGATCGTAATCGATTCGATTGTAATATTAACCCTAATAATTATAATCTGGACGCCTTCAAGGCTAGAGTGAATGGACTGTTTCTAGACAGGCATACTCCGTCTTCGGCCGCATCGTTACTTGCAAACAGGTGAGATGGCGGTAAAATACCTGACTAGTCTGATATTTTAAAATAATGCTCAAAAATAGTGTCTGTGGACTACTCAATGCGAAGACCGCGACCGCGCAGAACTACAAGATATGCACATCCCTGACTACTTCATTACGAAAAAAGGACACTAAATTGCAAGAATTTGTTAAAGGGCTAACTCCAGGAAAGAGGAGAAGATGCATGGTAAGATATTCAAGGCGTTACGTGGAACCTAAAGACTCCGTGCATTGCTCCGGTTTGGAAGCCTGTTTAGGAAAACTGAAGTGGCGAAGAGATTTATTTAGGGGGGGATTTTAGGGTTTTTTTTTTATTTTTATGTGTAATGTAGGAGAGGTCATCGTGACCCGATATATGGCTAATATCGAATATCAGCACTAAAGTGGGACCCAATTTTTTAAACTGCTCGCAACCACGCAAGC
This sequence comes from Blastobasis adustella, assembly GCA_907269095.1. NCBI lineage: Eukaryota > Metazoa > Arthropoda > Insecta > Lepidoptera > Blastobasidae > Blastobasis > Blastobasis adustella. The sequence goes on along the minus strand of OU026117.1, from coordinate 9,759,976 downwards.
GCTCTCGTGCTCTCACACTCGTGGTAAGTTGCAAGAGATAGAAAAGACAAGTATTAAAAGGCGAGCGCTCGTGTGGATGCGAGCGGCCTCAAAAAAGGACCCCTGGTGGGCCTTGATTGTTTTATTTTAACCACGTATTTTCAATGAACTCATTGAGAACGAGATCGATCGTATTACAATTTCATATAGTAATGTAATCAATACTCGAGTTATAGCTATATGTAACTAATATTGATAAATCAATACAAAGTTTAATCGTTTAGACGGTATTTTTCTGCATTGTTTAATAAATTCCAATTGATAATATTTTCCCCGTGAACTTTACTTACCCTCTTCAATATTATTTATACCCTAACGATTTAGTACCAATAGGCATATTGAATAGGAATATATCAAGACTAGATTTTTTATGGTGCCTCGCGTTGCTACGGTATCTGGATTTTAGCTTCCTAACTTTAAGGCAAATGGTCTTCATGATAGTCAGACAAGCAAGATAGATAAGCAAGAACCCGATTTTTGAATCGCTCGCATCCATCACACTTGCCTTCAATACCTGTCTTTGAAATCCCTAGCAACTTAGCAAGAGGGTAAAAGAGATAGATAAACTCGAGAGCACTCGCGTGGAAGAGAGCAATTCAAACTTAGGGCCCCGAGAGTTGAAAATTCTCAGAAAACGTGACTAACCAAGTAGTGGTTTACAGAACTCGTGACGACCTACCTGTAAGACAATAAACATTTACATTCATTATGAATGTAATGTCAACAGTCATTTACTATGTGGTCAGGTACTTGTAATACGGGGTTCCACAACATAATTTGTTTAGTGAGGCGGAAAGGAACTACAAATATAAAATTTTGATTAAATTTTGGTATTATTTGTTGTTAAATTGAAGTTTTGCTAGATTTTGAAGAATGGTTTGATGAATAATTTTTTTATAATTATGACGTAGGGGCCTAGCCCAGGGGCTTCCGATATAGACAGCGATGTAACGTCATAAATACTATGACGCTTATGTGATTTCCACACAATAAATTGTTTTGAAAGCAAGACGGAATAATAATAAATAGAAAAAAAATGCTTGGACAATTCACACATCACCATCTAGCCTCAAAGTGAACATAACTTGTTGTAAGGGAAACGGAGAACTGACTATTAAAGGCAATAAGTTATTCATAAAGCTACCATCGATTTTGATGTTGTTTTTCTGTGAGACACCTTCTACAATAATTACAAATGATAATACTTACAAATAAAACGAAACGTTTTTATTGGTGTTACTCGATAATTTGACTCTGATTCTTTGATTTAAAACTGATGGTCCTATCCCTATTTTTGAATCGCTTGACTCGATTCGAACGGTTTCCAATTTTTTATTTTTGGCATAAAAACGTGGATCTTTCGATGCATTATACTGATTTTACCCTAGTTTTGAACCGTACATTTTCGATTATGCCATTGTGATTTAAAAAAAAAAGAATTTTTATGCTGGAAATAAATTGAATGCCGTTTGAATCCCATAGAGTCCCAAATCTCCGAAGAATGGTTACTGCCGCACTACACTAAGCGACGAAACGTAGCCGATGGAGGCAGTTAATTGACAAACTCAGGATTCACGAGACTCAGTAGTGAGTGACCGACTAAGAAGACCTTCGACAATTTATTGTCAAGTATTGTTTATGTACTCCATCTAAATGATAATACTTACCAACCTATACCATGATATTTACTAAACAATCATTCTCCAAACCATTGTGTTTAAATTGAGTCGAATGAGAATTGCAATCTAAGACAATAATATAGATATCATCAATATGGGACGACTATTAATGATAGTACTATCTGGTCATAACAGTACAAAGTCTTATAAACACAAGATACGGACAGTACGAAGTCTAAAGTCAGTTTCAAACAAGTTGAATCTGTGCAGCAGTCGATTGTTAGGTGTGACGCCTTCGAGTACCTACCTACTGATGAGTGCAGCGCGTAAAATTGGAATTTTGAATCATCAAAAAATGCCGCAGTAAAATAAAAGTGTGTTGTAAAATCTTTACAAATCTTGGGTCAATTTGTTTAAAATCTAAGTACTATTATAAGACCACGCTTTGTATGAATCGCTTATAAAAATAAAAATAAATCTCTGTATGGCAACTTATGTTAAGTGTTTAAAACGTCATAGAACGTCATTCATAAAGGTTATAACACACAATTTGATTTCTGTAGGATTGTTTATTTTCGTGAGTTATGTAAAAAATTAGATATTAAATAATGGGCAAAACAATTAAAAAGTAAGTGCGAGATTTAATTTTCAGCAGGTTAATAATTTAGACAAACTAAAAGTACAAGTTCAAGCCAAATAACTGAATGTTTACATATCCACATTTATTGCCATATCCACATTTTATAATTTTCACTACAGTCAGTCAATACGGACTTATCGTGGTCCTATTATACACACAAAGTGAGGTCACGCAGTTCACGCTGCTTGCGTTCTGTTCGTAACAATTTCACTTCGCATTTTCCGTGCGAAGCGTTTTGTTATTGCAATAGCACGGTCGGATGCGCCTGCGCTGCAACAAGAAGTTTTAATTTCTTACGAGAATTGGAGTGATGGTCAATTATATAAGTACATAACAAGTTGTGATATGAAATAACTATGTTGTTGTTAACAACGAACTAAACATTAATAGATTAATATATTACTTATCTTTGACCTTATCACCCACTTCGAGCCGTTGAACCAGCGTAGTAGGTACCTAGTAGGTACCCAAGGTAAAATTAGTTACTTTAGAACAATAATTGGTATTGTTTAATAGGTTATTCTTAAATATAAACGTTAGGGTAATCAGAAAATATAAAAAAGAATTACGTTATGTCGGTTGGCGAATACCTCAAAGTTAATTGGGATAAAGCGTTTAAACATTTATATTCCCTAAAGGAGGGGAATGACGTCATAATCCTAAATACTTGGATCATTCATTCTGACCAAATGACGCTTATCGTTCGAAGAGATTCGTTCCTTAATCCTCGGCTGCGCAGATAACACAGCGATTAAAGTTCTTTATCATCACCAATGTAGATAATGATAAACTAAATGAAACGGTTGTATCATTCGCTTGAATGTGGAGCGTATTGATGATAGACATTTAAAGTTTTTGTGTCATAATCATAATCACGCCACATTAACATCCCAGCCGAACTTCAATACAGCATCGAGCTCGCCACTTCTTAGGTGTACCTCCTACCGTTGGCAAAGCGAGGTTGACGAAGGTATTTCATTGAGGATCCAGAGGCGACGTACAAAAGTTGTAATGATCAACCGACTTAGAACTTAGAAATGTGTACACGATCGTATTGTAAGTGAGGTACTCGCCAGAGATCTAAGTCTGCTTTTAGAGTATGGCATTAATGTCGTTATTTATGTTGTCGGTTGTTGTTCCTTTGTTTTCCACGAGCAATATTAACTGACAATACGTCTAGTAGAAACTGACAATCGATTGACATCTCCACATGGGGCCGTAGACACATTGTGAGATAATTTTGCTCGCGGATGACAGAGGAACTAAATTTGAAAGTCAGATAACAAGAAAAATTCACAACATAAACAATGACAGGAACGCCTTAACCCACAGCGCGGACCCTAGTTCCTAATTTACCTTAAGCTTCCTTGTAGATTTAAGTGCCTGAACTAATTGATTTGTTATATTTATTGTTGTCTAAATTAAATAAATAAAAGAATAAAAAAATATTTTTTTTTACCATTTGAGAACTAATTGTCATTTCGGAGGCCTTGCTTTACAAAAGTACCATAATGTTTCCCATTGATTTATGATTTCCATGACCTTGTATCAATCTAAGTACTCTTGTTACAGAATAGAAATTCACTGTACATCATCGGAGACACCGGCTAAACAAAATGGTGGAGATAAGCAAGCATCTCTTCGACCAGACTTGTAGGCACGTGGAATGTCACCAGCTTTTGCACTACTACAACACCAGCTGCTGGGGTGCAATACCTAGTACTATCAGGCTGTCGTTGATAGGGAGCGCCAAGTTCTACGCCGTAGTTTATCTGGTTTGTATGTTTGTTTATTTAGTCAGTTTTTCATACTTACGCGGTTCACAGCATAAGCTAAGGGGGATCCTACTACACTGGCCGACCCGACATTGACAGTACCATTACGTTAAGTTATTCAGATGGTGTTACTTACCTACATAAGACAATGCTTTTTTTGTATTATTTTTAACTTTGTTTATTTTTGTCATGTCGTGGTGTCTTCTATACTTATGTGGAGTGACCTTTCTGGAACTGTCTAAAAAATATTTATTTTCTCTCGGACCATATCTTACCTCGGGCCCAAAGAGTTTGGTCCTCCTCCCACTACTCCTCTGTCTCTATCACTTATTCCTACCGTCTTCGTCACATAACCCTTTGTTCTCTCTGAAAACAACCACAATATAGTAAAAATACAACGTAACAAGGTTTCTACGGGGTCGGCAACGCGTGGGTGATGCCCCTGGTATTCGTCCTTTGACCGTCGATAAAAAAACACATTAAATATAATAAAACACAACATCAATTATATCTTGTTTTTTTTTCTTTGATGGTTACCAAGAGTGTTCCTAATCGGGAATTATTTGTTTGGATATTGGACCCAACGTCAATATTGACAAACAATTACGATTACAATCACTCAAACCGTTTTAATATTTTATCAATATTGATTTTCAAGTCGATATTAAGTAACTTTTGCGTAAATAACCACGATCGTCCAAGAATAGCTTCTGGATGTTGTCTTTTTAACTAGGCATTATTTTATTTGGCGTTTTCTTAGTAAATATTCTATTTACATAAATAAATAAATAAATAAATAATAAATAAATAATCGTGGACAAATTCACACAGCGCCATCTAGCCCCAAACTAAGCAAAGCTTGTGCTATGGGTGCTAGATTACTGATATACTACTTAGATACTTTTTAAATACATACTTATTATAAATAATTAGTAACCGATGCTCTTACGGTGAGGGAAAACATCGGAATGAAACCTGCACATTCAAGCTACTGACAACGGGACATTAACGCCAAGATGATTTTTTTTTACAATACGACCACTCATAGAGACAGACCAGTTAGGTCCTCCGTAACCTAGAAAACTGGCAGCACCGTTTTCTTTTGCCGTGTGGTTGGCGTCACAGTAGAATAGACCAACCCCTTACACTTGTACAAGTACTTGTTACAAGGTGACAAATGTTTTCGAGGCAAAAGCTTTTTTTTTGCGAAATACCTAAAGTGTTAGCGAAGAGTGGGCCTGGCTCACCCTAATTTGCTCCTGGCCCACCCAGGAATTCAAATGTAAAAGTTTTTTCCTAATAATCATAGTATTAATTTCATATTATTATATTTCAGGCTCAACTAGCGATGCGTGGTAAAAAGCTGCGCAAAAAAGAAGAATGGTTCAAAATGGGCGAATATTATATCAGGTCTACGTTGCTGGGGGCGTCTATTTGCACCACCACATCCTCTTTCGGCTGTCTGTTTAGGTAAGGTACGTGTTTTCAGTGTACTACATACCTACATAGGTACATATTACAACTTCTAAATCATCATTTACATGCCCCTTTTTACTAAAATCTGTCCAGACTTGTCTTATTTTATTATGGAAATTATGTCCATGATCTTGGCGTTATTGACCCGTTTGTGCTTTCGAGAACGAGGACCCGGGGTCCGCCTTAACCATGAACCAAGATTTGGTAGCTCAGGTTTACTGTGGAGCGACTGCCGTCTGACCTTTATGACCCTATTGAACGCGGAACCCGACCAGATTGGATCATTGTTAGACATTCAGTTGCCGTAATGTGTAGGTTTCATCACGATGTTTTCCTTCACCGTAAGTACATCAGTTAGTGTTCAACCAATGTACTTAACTCAGAAAAGAGTCATTGGTACATGGCGGTAATGTATCCTTTCCGACTCGCTTTGTTTCCCTCCGATAGCCTTCCCCCTGGAAATGAGTTACCATGGCCGGTGTGGAATTTTTAAGTATCCAGGATTTGGCGATCAGGTAATTACAGTGGAGCGACTACCATCTGACCTCCGTGACCATGCTACCAGGGGAACCTGACCAGATTGGATAATGGTTATAAATTCAGTTTCCAGAATTTGCAGGTTTCTTCACGATGTTTTCCCTCACCGTACAAGCATCGACTAGAATTCAACTAATGTACATAACTCAGAAAAGAGTCATTGGTACATGACAGCAGCGGGATTCGAACCCGGTCCCTCTCGTTTACGAGTTGGATACTCAACCGCCCGGCCACCGACGCTTACGGAAATTATGTATTTAAATAAATAATTTGAGGCAGTATTCGTTGAAATTCACATTCTATGTGTTTTATATTAAATTCACGACATCTATACACAATATACGTAGCGTGATTGATACTGCAAGTCGTGATTTTGTGTATGGTTTGTTCACCAAATAAGACCAGTCAGTCTGGGCAGATCATAGGTAGGGTCTTCTAAATCGTAACAAGTAATATCATAAAACACAGCAGAAATATCTGTTACGAAACTGAACAACTCACGACCCATATACCTACTTAGATCGGTAATTGGCATTGCCTGCGTCACAGACTAGCTCTAGACATAGATTCAACCTTGAAGCGCTATCTAGCGCAACGGCCCTGCACTTCATCTGGTTCTTCCTGTACCTATGATTATAACGCAATCCAATTATAAGACAATACATAGTGTATTTATGCATACCTGGTAGATTTTCTCAAAATATGACTATGACTATAACCTACTGACTATAATTATGACTATAACCTATGACTATTACGCAATCTAAAGACTATACAGAGTGTATTTATGCATACCTGGTAGATTTTCTCAAAATATGACTATGACTATAACCTATGACTATTACGCAATCCAAAGACTATACAGAGTGTATTTATGCATACCTGGTAGATTTTCTCAACATTCATATGTTGAGTATGACTATAACCTACTGACTATAATTATGACTATAACCTATGACTATTACGCAATCCAAAGACAATACATAGTGTATTTATGCATACCTGGTAGATTTTCTCAAAATATGACTATGACTATAACCTACTGACTATAATTATGACTATAACCTATGACTATTACGCAATCTAAAGACTATACAGAGTGTATTTATGCATACCTGGTAGATTTTCTCAAAATATGACTATGACTATAACCTATGACTATTACGCAATCCAAAGACTATACAGAGTGTATTTATGCAGGCCTGGTAGATTTTCTCAAAATATGACTATGACTATAACCTGCTGACTATAACCTATGACTATTACGCAATCCAAAGACTATACAGAGTGTATTTATGCATACCTGGTACATTATTTCAACAACTTCAGCGCTACTTCCGTCGTGTAAAATTTAGTTCTATGCCGAGTTCTCGTGGCATACATGAATTTCGGAATAAAAAGTATCCTATGTGTTAATGTAGGTTAGGTTTGGATGTGATATAATACCTGGCAGCAACTAAAAGGGATCTGAACTATCTAGGTGAGATTGGTGCAACTTAAATAGGCTACGCACGGGCCATGGCCTTTGTGCCTCCTACAAACACAGCTGTGGATGGAGTGTATCCCCCCAGTGTCCGTGCGGTTACCCTATTCAGTCAATGTGGCACATACTATCGGATTGCCCAAACACAAGCTACCCTGGCCCACCGGAGGACCTGATCACCCTTAGTGACGAAGCAATTAAATGGCTGACTTCGCTTGATTTAAATTTGTAGTTGAATGTGTTTCTCGTATATTGTATTATTGCCATACGAATAAATAAAATGTAGGTTATAAACTTTGAGTTTGGTAAATTTCGTCAAAAAATCATAAGTTTTAAGGATTCTGTGAATCCAATCATAGTATACAATCTTTAACATATTTAATAGTAGTCAGACGTGAGACTCGGGAATAATTCGGATAGGCAATGCAATAGGATTGTCATTTTTCATGTTGTTCCTTCCTTCAAAATGATATTATGTTCTATAGAAATACTTGATTCAATTAGTCCCATTGATGATGTCATTAATTTTTTTTTATTTAGTATTTGATTATATTTTTTACAAAAAGCACATTTCTGGATTCATATACCAAGTGAATATCTTACATCAGTCTCTGTAGTCTCTGTCTGTGTGTGTCTGTGTGTGTGTGTGTGTGTGTGTGATCTGTGAGTGATATTTAACAGAATACGGCCTGTATTTAGGATATGGAATAAGAGTATAAGGCTGTATGAAAATAACTTTGTTAACTAATCTTTACTTAATATTTATTTACAGATGGCTAATGGGAAACAAATTCAACTATTACACATACCTCCTAATACCGAACATGGTCAATGGACTCTTCATATACTTAGAACCACCCAGCAGAAGAGGACTAGTCATCAACTTGTTTTCTAATTTAGTAAGTTGGTTTCTTAAATAATCCATTCAAATTTGAAACGTAACGTCAACAAATCGTAGTCCAATTTCCCTTGAGACGCAAAGACAATTTTTGCTTCGATCGAATGTTCTGTTATACGAAATTCCATTCAGACATAATCTCATTGTCGAAATTCGGATTTCCAGAACTCTGGGTCACGACCGTGAAGTTATAACAAGCTTACAATAAGTTCATGCAACCAAATGAACAAGATCGTCTTGTAAACATGTACCTAACTTTGATTATTACCAGAGCATACTCGAACCTGTTCGAACCTATCAATGTTATTATGACTATTAAACTTACTTACTTGTAAGACAGCATTATACCTGTCTATTTCAAACAGGTATTTCGAAATACAGGGTTGAACAAAGTGAATGGAATTTAGGTACAGTAAAAGAGCGTAAGTGCATTACAATACCTTTGCAGTTACATTAACATACAGGGTATATTGTGCATTTTATCTTTTTTTGGCGTTGATGGCCATGACCATGATCCAGGTTTTGGCAGATCAGGTAATGAACAGTGGGGAACAGAACAGTGGAGCGACTGCCATCTGACCTCCGTAACACTGCTACCAGGGGTACCTGACTAGATTGGATCATGGATACAGATTTAGCCGCCTGAATGTGCAGATTTCATCACGATGTTTACCCTCACTGTAAGAGGGAATGTACATTACACAGAAACGAGTCATTGGTTTATGGCCGCAGTGGGATTCAAACCCTGTACCTCTCGCGCACGAGTCGGATACCTTAACCACTCGGCCACCGACGCTCTTACAGGGTATATGGCAAATCGGGGGCACGAAGGGGGCATTAGCTGTCACAGGATTATATTTATTTAAATAATAGCGTTTTTTATGAAAACTTATTTACAACTGAACAGGAATATGATTCCACTGGTGGTAAACGTTCGTGTGCTTTTTTATTATACTTACTTATACATCACAGCACATTTCAAACCATCCTGTACATTGCGTTTATTAACTACATCAATTGGTCCACAGGTAATAGAATACTGGCTTAGGACATGGGAAAGAGACGGCTACCTGTCAATAACAAAGTCCAGATCGAGGCAGACGCTAATGTTCATGTTTGGCAGCTCCATACTCTTCTATCTAATGAGGCTAGAAGGGGACAAAGAACGCAGGACACCTCTATTCTGGCAAGTTAAATAATTTTTATTTGTTATGCTGTAATCTGCAACTTAGCGAATTGGAAATGGCGTTAAACATTGCCTTCATTTGATTCCACCCAACGTATATATTACAAGGTTGGTAGAATTAAGGAATGGAACGCGTTGCCTGCGAGTGTGTTCCCTGATCAATATAATCTGAACGGGCATACTCTATCTTCGGCGCATTGTCACTTACCAACAGGTGAGATGGCGATCAAATGCCTGTCTAGTCTTAAAATCTAAATTATAAAAATATTTATTTACCTAGAAGTCTGACTAACGGCTCATTTTTCTAAATTACCTAATCATTATAGTCTAATACTAACCGTTCCCTAGCAGGTCACTCTTTGCAACTGTTGCAATCGCCATGCGCCTCCAACCCCAGACACAACTATCTGTGTAATCGGATTCGTGCGTGACCTTCTGTGGATGCTTTCAAAAACAAACTGGACCATTATAACCTAATTAATTACTGATACAAGTGCGTGTAATGTGCACGTATCTAAGAATAGAAATATAATCAGTGCTACAGTGCACTAATTGCACTGTGGAATTATAAGTAGTAGTAAATTATTCAACTATGATAGGTATCTAAGTATTTTGCTATTACATTTTATGTACTATCACACCAACTGAACAATGACCCACTATAGTTCGCTGCGCACTGCCCACTTTGGAACCTTTTCACGGAAAATATCATAGTGACTACATTGCCTGACAAGGATACTATATGACACTTACTGTGAATAAGTTCCAAGGTCCAATATGACCTATTGGACTTTTGTAGGTTCGATAGTATACCTACGTTATTTTATCGTAGGTAGATATAATTAATTATTAACAAGCGACCTGTAATTACATTGATTGCTTGGACAAAGTCTGTTTCTCACAACAGTTGAGCATAATAGTATCTATACATAGTATGAAACAAAGTCTCTTCCCGCCGTCTGTCCGTATGTATCTATATACGCTTAGATCTTTTAAACTACGCAACGGATTTTAAGGCGGTTTTAACAATAGATCGAGTGATTCAAGAATTATAAGCAAGGTTTATAAGCAAGTACAAATCTCCGTTGTTATTGTTATAATCTATGTTAAATACATGACTTTTATTGTGTATCTACTCAATTGACATTTTTTATTTTTTTATTTTTACTTTAAATATTGACATACACATTGTATTATGTTAGTTTCATAGTATTACATTAATAGTGGGCATATCTACCCAATATATAGGTTCCTACATTTGTTCCTAATATTTAATTCTTTATTTCTAATACATATTAATTTAAATTTGACATTTTAATTAATTTGTATTATTATTTTCAATTTAACATTTTCTATTCTGTGACATCATTTATATTATTCTCTTTTCTAATCTAATAGTCACATTTGTGTATTATAATAAATAACAGTGTAAGAATTTACTGAAATAATTGCATATGAATATGAATATGAATATGAAAAACAAAAGGGTAGGTAGGGGTAAAGTAGGTCTACGCGAACGAAGTCGCGCCGGGTCCAGTAGTAGATATGGATGTGAAGTGAAATCCATTAGGTATTACAATAAAAAGGAGACCTTATTCATGTAACTATAGTTACAAAATCGAATTTAATAAACAATAGGCACAGTAACCACCACATCATTAGGTATCCGAACAGTTGCATAAATATGCAAATAAATTGCATAAATTAGCAAATGTAAAACAAAATGTAATGAATTTACTGTCATTGGGTTTCAGGCTCTATACACCGGAGAAGGTGCGCAGAAAATCAGATGACTCAACGAACGTGTGTCCTCATGAGGGGTCGTGCGAGAAATATATTTTTAAGGTTGGTAAACATACTAAAGGTTGTCTAGAAGAGATCGCTTAAAGCGATAAGGCACACTATACACTGGTGGTTTCTTTTTCAGTTATTCACTTTTTTTTTGCAATAAATTGTTTTTACTTGCTTTACTTTCTTTCGTCATCATCATTATTATTGTGAACCGTAATAGCCGTAAGAGAGTCGGTGGCCTAGTAGTTAAGGTATTCGACTCGTAAGCGAGAGGTACCGGGTTCGAATCCCACTGCCGACATTTATCAATGACTCTTTTCTGAGTTATGTACATTAGCTGAATACTAGCCGATGCTCTTACGGTGAGGGAAGACATTGTGATGAAACCTGCACATACAGGCGACTAAATGCGCAACCATGATCCAATCTGGTCAGGTTCACCTTTCAACGGGGTCACCGAGGCCAGATGGGAGTAGCTTCACTGTAATTACCTGATCAACCCAATCCTGGATCACGGTCAAGGCAGACCCCGGGCCCTCAAGCGAGAGCACAATCGGGACATTTCCGCCAAGATTATTATTAATTGTAAACCGTAATAACTAGTCCAATAAAATTTTTGAATGTCAAACAAGAATGTTAAAATGTCAGAAAACGAAATTCCCACGATAAATGTTTCTTAAGACAAAAACAATTTCAAATAGACGATAAGGCATTCATTTTCTAAATTTTCGTCGGTACAAAATGCTACTAAACAATAAAATATATTTCTCTTTCAGGGTTACTCCACATATTTCGGCATCGGATTGGCGATCACAATGGCACGGACGATATTGCCAATGATTAGAACGCCTGTCAAGGCCTTCTCCTCCATACGCGGCAAGCATTTCAAGACGGCACTGTTCTTTGGCGGATATATTGGTATTTACAGAGTACGATTTGAGATTGTATGCTATTTGGTGGCGGGTCTCGTCTTCTGTAACTATTACGCAGGGTTCCTGTCACTGAAAGGTACCTGAAATATTAGGAACCACAACTGATGACATTGCACTGCTCTACCTGACCCTCACATAGTGAGATCCACGTTTTGATATCGCAGTGTCGAATGCACAGCAGAAAACGCTACTGCCCATTTTTTGGCCTACGGATGTCTTAGCTCATGAATAGAATGGTATGATACTGTATTATATTCTACCGAACCTTACAGGTCCTGAAAGTATGACGTAGTGTCACTTTCGCGCTCTCCCTGCTGAAGATTCACGTCATGTCAATGGGAACTAACAGGAATTCCTCTGACGAGTAAGGCCAATAGCACGACGTAAATATATCGACTACAGACAGATATACAGTCAATAGCATATCGACCTACCCATTACCAGTATGAGATGGGATAGCGTCTCTATAGATGCGCATAGCAGCGAAAGCTCCGTTTATGGTTAGGTCGATTTTCTGTTTCCTGCACATTGTGCTATTGGCCAGAATCAAACGCTCGAAAGTGTCAGTTGCAGAATGGGCAACAAAACGACGTTATTTTAACAGTAACAAGACGTTTCTCGCCTGTAACGCGAACAATACATCTGCACCCCCTCTCGTGCCTCTCCCATTTGGAATATAAAACTGTAGAGTTGAACCCCAGCAGGGCTATTGGCTAATGCGCTTATTACATTTAACTAAATTCAGAAGCAGAAAGCGTGAGAGCAAATCAAAGTGGAATTATTACTAAAAGAATAAGGAATATTTTTTAACACGGCTTTTGAAAAGCGGAGCGACGCGTAACATAAAAGACGTGATACAAAAATGGACCTTATTTTATTAGGAATACATTCCACTTGCTCTCACGATATTTGGTTTTGAATTTAGTAAAATGTATAAAGTGTATGAGTCACTACAAACTTTTTTAACCAGGTGACCAAAACTGGAACTAATTAGTGTCGCTAATTGAAATATCATTTGGCGGCAATACTAAATTAAATGCCTATTGTATCTGGAAGTAAGTAGGTAGATACTTCCTTAGAGTATTTAAGATGTTCATTCATGTAACGTTGCTAATGTTTTCAAGCTAGCCTTGATTGGAGCGATTACACAGCAATTAGCTTTTAGCAACAATACTTGCATTGTTGTATTCCAATTTGAGGTAGCTGGTAGCCAGCATAATTACAGGCACGAGGTCCTCCAGTGTATGTACTACAGTTATTAGATCCGTCTTTCGTACCAAATCCGCCTCTATTACAGTCCTCACACAATATGTAGAATATTAGATAACAAGTAATTCTTAATTTTTATCCTACCAATATAAGTACACTAGAAGATTACTGCAGACAATAAACACTGTTCTTCGGTAAAACTAGGCTTGGTATTCTTCCTCAACATAGGCCTCCCTGTGCACCACCTTATGTACATAATATCTGCTGTACATTGTATGTCCCTGTATACAATGTAATATACATCTGCCATGTCTATCTGTACCATGAATATACCAAGTGACCACACAATTCTGAGCATTCAAAATTTAATCGTTCCATTGCAGGCTGTGATTTGCTACCTTTGCCGTAAGCGTGGTTTCGACTCGGCATCGTACGCCCTGCCTGCTGGATACCTCGCCGGGCTGTCGTTCATATTTAGCCCGAACCTGGGATTCTCGATTGCTTCTCTTACTGCAGCAGCTAAAGTAAGTTGATCCTTGTAAATCTTTGTAGGTCTTAAAATATACACGATTAAATTCAAAGTCAAAATGTTGGAATTCTATAGATGAGAGGTGTGTTGCCATAGTACTGTGAGGTCTGTAGCCAACTTCTGTTATCAAAATAATAGATCTTATATGCGGATATTTCGCCCATAGGAACCTAACGATCTGAGTGACGACCTGAATGGTTTTCAATGGTCAACATGACGGTCTGCCACGCAAGGGGTCCCGGGTTCGATTCCCGGCCGGGCAGAAATTGAAATGATTAATTTTAATTTCTGTTACGGGTCTGGGTGTTCTTTGTATAATAAGTATGTATTTAAAAGTATTTAAGTAGTTTATCAGTTATCTAGCACCCATAGTACAAGCTTTGCTTAGTTTGGGGCTAGATGGCGCTGTGTGAATTTGTCAAGGATTATTTATTATTATGATTTATTTATTATAGGTATTATTCAATTGCTCATACTTTTTTTTTTTTTAATAAGTATAAGAAAATTAATAGTTGACTTTGAAAATAAAGTATGACTAAACGCTATTAAGTTATTGTTGTAGTCAATACTTATGTTACATTATTGCAATTTTCGTAGAGATCTCTAGGTTTTTTTAAAATGAAATTGGGCCCATGTTACTGTGATTTATAAATGTGTGTGGTTATAAATTTTTGAATTTTATCTGTACTAACATACAAACTTCAAATCTTTTCTCGAAAAATTAAAATGTGCATGAACTTGTATGAGCGTACTAGCTCTCACACAGACTTTTAGAATACCAATGTCAGTAAACAGTTAAATTCTTCTAATTCAAAAGATTTGCTGGCAAAAACTTACATGTTAACAGAATCAAACGCACCTATAATTAGTACGTGTAGTACTCTAGCAATAAAATTACTAATCCATTTCAAATCCGCAGCTCTACTCCACGATACTGTACGAGAAGAAAGTGTTAACAGAAAAGGTGCCTCTCCCGGAGTTACTGTTCTGTTTCTGCCAGGGCGTTTTGTACCATGCCAGGTACATGCACTCTGACGTGTGCCCTAGCTACGTGTTCAACCTCATGAAGACCGTCAGCAATGGAGTGTGAGTATTCACAACCTCGACACCAGCATATACTCGTATTCAGAAACCGCTGTCTCTTGTTTTGGTCCTCACGTCGACTTATGCCTACTCAGTCACACAAGCCCAAACAACAAGACCTGTCCTATATGTATCTAAATACCTACCTACCTCATCCACAGCCACAAGGGTAGATCATTGCCATGATCTCCACGCTTGGTAGGCGGGTTGGAGATCGCGGTGTTAGAAATATAACAATGGAAACGCTGCCGCCTTTTTTAGTCTACGGAGACTAGATCTTTTGCCTCGAAAACATTAGTAGCCTTGTACGACATTAACGTACGAGTACGAGCTTAAAGGGGTTGGTGCTATTCTACTCTGCCGGACACCACACGGCCAACCTACCTACCTATCTAGGTAATAACAATACTACCTCTGAAAATTAACCCGATAACATGTGCGATGAAAGTGTAACAGAATACTTACCTCGATAATAATCTTAGATAATCACAAGCAATATTTTTCTGACGTGACTTACTATGCCAAGAAAGACACTTTGCTTTCTTACTGTGTTCAATAATGCTCTATAATTAGTCAATTGCCGATCGTCAATCAAATATTGTCAGTTGGATCATATTCGCGCAAATCAGGATCCTATAAATTTTAATCCTATGAATATAGGAATCAAGAGGATGAAAATCATCTGAGGATCCCATGGGATCCAAGTGTATGGAGGGCATTGCGAGACCTTTTTTCTGAATATGGGTGTTAGACTTCTCCTTATATTTGCGATACAAAATTTGAATAATGTATAAATTTTTTACGGCAGAGATAACGGTGAGGGTCCGGCTGAGTAGAATCACTTTCCCCTTTTATTCACGGATAGGTATCATATGCGACTAATAAATGTCTAGCTGGGCAGCAGCGATCTCTTTTATATCCTCCAACACAAATGTAGAGGAGGCTACTCTACAAATTACCAGCAGTGTGCTGATATGGCCTATTGACAAAGACGATGATGATGATAATTTTTTAATTTGTTATTTTGATTCATTTGTTATTTCAGATCTGACGTACTCTTCGGAAATTTAATGGAGGCGATCAAGCACGTGTCATGAAGACGACTGATTTAATACTATTATGAATTTAGCCAAAAAACTGATTGGTGGTGATGACAATTTAGCGTAATAAATACAAATTAAATAAATAAGCACTTTAGCTGTTATTGGTACAGGCGAACGTTATCCACACAGGGCTTACAAGACGATCGCAATATTTTTCTTTGATTAAAAAGTAAGCTTCCTGCTCGCTATTTGTTTACAATTTACATGATGTCTCCTGTCAAATGGATATACTTTCTGTATCTATTTTGCATATAGCGTAATCTCTATAATAAAATATAAGACAGTTTGCTCTGAGGTGAACCTGGTGACCTCTAGCACAGTTTGGGAAACCTAGGGATAGTTCTGGCAGCAGTCCCCACAAATATGTATACGTAGCCAACATGTTCTGATGTCTTAATAATGTACCTAGTTGCATACCAAATTATTTATACGTTATAGTGGAAAAATAAATGGATTATTTATTTACTTATATTTATTTATTTCAAAATGTTGAAGAAAGATGTTGCGTTTGTGTTACTGCCCTTTTTAAATGTTTTTTATTTATAACTAGATAATCAATGACGTCAAATGTCCGACGTAAATTAAATTGTATATAAATAAAGGTAAATGTTTAATATTAGTGATACCTTTCGTTTTTATATAAAAATAACCAATTCAGAGCAGTTTCTTACTATTTAATTTCAAAGAAGGAAGTATCTTGTAAATAAATATACCAAGTCAATTTTGCAAACGGGTAGGAGCTTCCTGTTTATATTGGGTAGGATAAAAAAATATAGCAAGTAAATACACATGTATATTCTATGGTGACTGATACTGTTAAATATTTTTAAGCGGCGTTGTAATGATTGGGTCCAATGGGTCTATATTGAAAATATAATATATGAAGAATGTTTGTAACCTTGTTGTTGTTTTAATTCCGTACAAATATATTGCACATAGAGCACAGATGGAGCCTCGAGAATGTACACTGTCACTCCGACACAAATTTATAGATACCTACAAATGACTCAATGTCATACGAAAAGCTTGAAGTTGACCATGGCCACCAAAGACAATCGCAATGGTTATGGGGGGATATTTTATAACATATAGCCATCCCTTTCAGATACAATATATGCATATGTTAAAAATACTATAGAGCTAAAGATCACACATACTCGCGACGTTGGTGAGCTACTAATCCAACTATCTGGGAGTCTTGGCTTTTGGTCTCCCTTCAAACAAACCAACGAAGGTAAAAAAGCGCAATTTAGATTCCAAAAACTTTGGTATTTAAGCCAAGCGGTACTACCGACTTTTGTAGTTTAAAGCACTAATATGACTTCGTATGGAATACTACCTATGGACTGGTGTACCACAAAACCAACTTCTTCCACTTGCTTCCATCCATCGCAGAGTTGTCCGTATTGTCGATGTTTTGGTTTGAAACGGTTTGGTTCCCTTGGGCCTCTGAGAGAAGTTGTCTTATCTGTAATCTGTACTTTAGAGAAATCTCCGAGAATCTTTTCCCCTTCTCAGATGTCCTGAATGGCGGTAACGGGGATAATGGGGAATAGCGGTCTCACCATGTGCCTCGTTTTCATAAGCAATTAAAAATTACTTACACGCGCTTTGAGATTGGTTTCTAAGTTAGTAACGTTAATAGACAGGCGGAAAGAGGAAGAAAACTTTTGACCAAAATACAAGTACCTATTATTTTAATCATTTCTGATATTAACAAGAACATTGTAATATAATGTGCTTTACAATCAATAACGTTACAAGTTATTATTCACTCAGCTTACCAATAGCGAAAGCAATAAAATATTTTATTATTATTTCTCTTTTATCACTTAAAATTGGTTATAGTGTAATGTTCTTGTATTTCGAGTGAAGCATGTATTTCAATACATTTAGTCTAACTTTCTGTTTGACTTTTATATTCCATGAAATATGTTGCTGGAACAGAGACACGTTAGAGTTTCCCGAACCAAGCCGAAAGCCAACCATTCAACCAAAAGGTAGACATTATTCCAAACCCATTTTTGTATGTACCTACTAATCAGTATTAACGTCTATTTTGAAGTGATTCGGAAGCCCCCATAGCAATATGCCAAGGGCCAACGTGTACGGCTTCAGTCTTCAGGATTTAATTATTCTCTTCCTATTTTGGGAGGTGGTCACCAATATAGCCCAAAGGATTGCCAGGCTTAAGTGAGGCTCTTGTAGCAGACCTACCGTGGTACTCTTTGTCTTTCCAGGTCGACCACTGGGTTATCACGCGCACAGTAATCTCTTGTGTCCCTAGTTACGAAATTTAGCTGCGAAATGGGATAAAAGGACCGTTTCATACCATTGCTCGATAACCAAAAAAAATACAGAGATAGTTTTATGTCAGTTGACCAGTGCGGCGTACCTGTAATGACATACCGAAACATGAACATTATCCATAGGATTGGTCCATAAAGTCAAGGTTGCTCAGCGTGCGATGGAGCACGCGATCTTGAGGGTTACTCTGAAGAAACTAGAGTTCGCAATGACGTTTTAGAGAATTAACGTCACCGATATCGCGCGTAGGATCAATGTGGTGAAGCAGAAGTGGGCCGGCCATGTCATCAAATTAACTGATAGTCGACGGAGTCAACTCGAGTTGGACCGATTACCTACTCTTTTAATTGGGTGACCAGCATTGGATTGGGATAACCCAAGACAGGGAAGAATGGCGCTCTTCGGGAGATATTTATTACAACAGTGGATGACAATAGGCTGCTCAATTAAGAAATTTGAATTCGGGTGCTCTGTATGAAATGTAATTCTGTATGAATTGAATCCTTTAGATATAGTTTAATTTTCTTAGTTTGTCCAGATTATTCATCACAGTTATTTGTTCCTTAGCTATCGGGTAGGTTAATAACGAAGGAACAAATAGTATAATCTAAATTAAAAAGTTTGCTACCTACTTACACCGAGGTAGATCTTTTTTCGATTCGAGAGAGTTTAGGTTATCTGTCATCACTATATTCTGTTTTAAGCGCAGTGCTGTATGTATAACGATATTTTTAGTGTTATCATATTGTATAGCTTGTAAAAACGAGATCAATTATTTAATACAAATTCCATGTTTCCCCAGTACTATTCAAGACATGTGCCCTTAATCCAGAACCGGGGCCATGTCGCGGAAATATAGATATGTTTCATTTTGAGATTGAGTCACAGAGCTGCGTTAAATTCAAATGGGGAGGCTGTCAAGGCAATGGCAATAGATTTGACTCGGAATTGGAATGCATGGCTAAATGTTTAGCCACCGATTATGGTGCTACAAGTGAGTATTATGTAGTTAATCCTGTTATGTAGTTAATAATGTTCTGTGCCTTTTGGTGTCCGGCAGTATGGAATATGAATCACCAACCCACTCCTTTGACCGGTATCGTACAAGGTGATTAATATAACACAAGCAAACCGGCTAACACCTGCATAAATTAGAAAACTAAAGTTAAAAACTAAAAACTGAAAAGATGCAATCAAGAAAATATTCTTCAATTAGGTAAGGATCCGGATATTAAGAGGATACATATGAATGACCATGAGGGTCTAGGGTAAGATACATGCGACCAATGCTATTTTCTTTTTTGGATTTTTCAGTTTTAACTATATTTTTCTTGTTTATAGAGTTTTAGCTTTACTTTTTATTTTATTTATTATTAGTTGATCTAAGCAACATATACCTTTATATTTGGAATGAAGCCTTTCGTTTGATACACAACACATATTTATACGCAAAAGGATTTTTATAGTCCCAGGATGAAGCTACATTAAATTTTGTTGTGACGTAGGCTATAAGCCAGCTCGACCAGAGAGCGATTGCTTAGTATAGATATTAGAAGTAGATATTCTCTCCATCTTTAACCTACAACTATATGGTCATTGTCCATCATGTCTGCTAAGCATGCTATGGTAATACCGTCTACTAATACCGAAAAGGCTCAAGTCAATTATGGGCTATTCATATTAATGATGTTGATGAGATTCCTTTTATTATTCTAGAGAGCATACCTAACTGGTGTCGCTTAACTTTTGACTACGGTTACTGTTTCGGGGCGCTGGATAGATGGTACTACGACCCGTTGTGGAAAGTATGCAAGAAGAGAATATATTCCGGCTGTGGGGGTAACAAGAACAATTTCTATAACCAGGAACAGGTAAGGTTCGCGTTTGTCATATTTCGTTATACCTAGACTATTTTTATTTCTTTTTATCAATAAGGTGGCAAATAAAGTTTCGGCCTGCCTGTTGGTACACGGTTATCGCAGCCTATGGACGTTTACTATACCCAGAAGTATCACTCCCATGTTCTTGACCTTGTAAATTCAGTCTATATTATTGACCCTGCAAATTACTAAGAACTCGGGGTTGTACTCTTCTAGAACAACTTCTGCAGGGAGCTAATTTACAACCTTTGTAAACGTGGGAGAAAGTTCCTTTGGAACCGCACAGTTCGCAATCAATTTTGTTCCTACAGGCGAGGGTGAACTCCCAGCGAGCGATGTGATGATAGAACTTTGTTGATCATTTACGTCTTCATACGCGACGCAGACAGTAGTATGATGTGATATACAAAAATAGTAAACGGGATGCCAATTTTATGCAGTAGACTGCTGCTGAAATAAATAGTAAATCAGTGCCATATTCAGAATCGGCTATCTATGAATTAGATAAGTTTCTTGAAGCTACTTCTAAAAGTAAAAAGTGTAAATCGCCGTGGCCTCACTAGATGGCGCTGATTACACGGGATTCTCAAGTATTGAATTTGGGAACCGAAGTTACTCGGAAAGGTGTTTCGTGAAAATATACTTAGTTTTAGTACGTTTACTGAAAAAAAAAGTGCAACATGTCTACATTTTTATACATATAAAGGTCTCATTTTGATAAATTTTTGAGCAATTTTAATGATTTCAACTATTTATTCTTTTTAATCGTCTCTCGAAAAATCTCCCACTGAGGTTTGTTTGCAGAAGTAACAAGAAAATTGTATTTAATCATCTTATCACATCTGATAATTATCAATTCCAACAGTGCGAGAACGTTTGCCGCTTCGGCAATGGCTGGCTGACGTTGGCGACGAGAATACAACCCAAGCCAGGCATGGTGATGAAGGTGCTCATTGTCAACCCTCCGGAGACAACCAAGGCTGACATACGCCCGGGGCCACCAACCTAGACAAAGATTTTCATGACGAATAGGTTTATCTTTATCAACGATGTAAATATGATTGTGAATGGTATGCAGAAAGGAAATAAATCAGTTTTAAACAATAACATTTTTTGCTTAATGTTAGAAGTTTTCTATATGGATAAAGCTTTATTTACATTGAAAGAGATATTTACAACTTAAATATAGCATACAAACGACATGAAATTACATATTAAAACTACCTAACAATAAAAACCTTACTCTAAATTACCTACATAAGTAAAAATTTTAAGAAGTTGTTAGAAGTTCATTTGTCTCTTTTGTTCTAGAATTATTTCTCGTTGCATTTGGTATAAAACTTTGTTGCCAATTATCACTTAAGACTAAAATTATTTATTTGGGAAACAGTGAAAAATTGAACCGTCACGCCGTCGTCATGTGGGTCACGTGGGTAACGTCAGGTGCGTCACGCTGAATCGAGTATTATTCCTAAAAAAATTCATGAATGAAATACGAAGACAGTTTTTGCCAATGATTACATCTGAAAATCGGACCTTGGTGTATTTTAATGCACATTCCGTAAAAACTGAAATCAAGGAAACGTAGTTAGTGCCCCCATATTTTTTCTACCTTAATAATCAGTAGATCCTCTGTGACCAACACTTCCGCGCCCCCAGATTTCCAGCTTGGTCTACTAAAAAGTTACACCGATTTAATAGGTAACCTATAATGAATTCATTTACCGTAAAATTACTACCGAAGCTCTAACAATAATATAAATTCTTTATTCAAGGCGGGGAGTAAGATATCCTACTTACTAGGCTAGTCTGCAACGGGAGAAACGCCGCAGCCCAGCTGCGCCGTGCCTGTCTTGCACCAGCGTCTCATTTGTGCTTCGAGTTTGTGAGTTAGTTAGTATTTTGTCTCGGATCTCTTAATTTATGCACGAATTTTAAAGCAAGAACGTCTGTTTCTTGGAGATTTACAGAACTAGTTAAGCAATTTTAGGTCCAACGGAGGCGGCGCCGTGCTAAAGGAATTTGTCGCAGCGGCGGAAACGTTTCTGTTAGCAAGACAGTGATCTATTTGAAAATTCACTATGTGTACCTACACCAAATTATTTTCAAAAAGCTCTTCAATTACCCTTATTAGGGCGCTATATAACCTGATATTACCTACTACTACCTACCTAGGGACTTAAAAATTTATAAAAGAAAAAGGTGATCGATCTGACTCACAGCTGCAATTCTGGCCGGATCAAATAGAAAGTAGTGAATCTCTTTACAATGTAAGCTAAGAAGGTAAGAAAGAATTTATATAGGTATTATAAACTTATAGAAATTAAAAGGAAAATACGAAATCGCTGACCTCAAATTGCATCAAACTTGTAGAAATACCATATAATTCGTGCAAGAAATTATTTTCTATAGCTAGTTTATAGATACTGTAAATTTAAACGCGCAACTGGACGATACAGCATTCAAGAATCCCGCTTCCTCGGCACTCCAAGTGAGATGTCCCGACATTGGCAGGATTTCGCCGGGACTTGGAAAATTCTCTGTCGTCTGCATACCGGTTGCAAATACTGTTCTACAGTAGCTCGACGAAGGGATTTAGACTTGACAGAGTCTGGATTGTTATTGCGGCGTATCTGTGTGTCCGTAGTTCCCTGTTGTGCTGCAGTTTTATGTTCTGAAAGATAAAGTATTTAGGTATTAAGCTAGGGTTCTGGAACTGAGATACTAACTGTGTTTAATCAGTTTCACTTCAAGCCGTTTCAAGATAACTTAGACTACTTTAGCCACGGTGATTTAATTTTCTAATGTCGAGTTTCGATTTCATGTTTTGTCTGTCTGTCTAGAATTACACAGCTTGCAGCAAAATGACTCATCACTAGTTGGCGCATGTCAAGAAACGCACTAGGTGATCAGGTTCCCAGGACGACAGATTCTGAGGTGGTCAGTTTCTTATTTAGTAAGTTTCGGACTATGTCAGATTCCGTAACTAATTTTTGACACTAGTAAGATACTTTACAGCTATAAAATGCGTGACACGTGGCGCCGCTAATGTCAGTTTACATAAAAATTTCGAAATATTTTAGAATCGTTTACTAATTCTAAATAACTACACAATCATACATAATTCCATTTCTTCCGTTCCGTTCAGATACGATTGATTAAGTAAATAGGGTACACAATCCACGAAACAGAAGAGCAACATTTTACACGAACAGAGTAACAACATTTTCACAATATTATAAATGTTCAGTGTGGTTCATAAATGATATCACCAGCCAAAGGTTATCTACATGTAGTGTGTCATATGTGTGTGTGAACAATAATGAAGCAATACCTACTCTTCCCCTGAATGTCATTGACGTGCCCAATAGTGATTCTGCGAAATTCCAGATGCACTGCTGTAATCCAACACCATCAGGTGCCTGTAAATGCAGTACTCGACCCGTATATTCGTGTCTCAGCTGTGTCTATTTAAACGGAACAATACAGAATAATATCCAACAACAATGCTGCACTTATAGCTATATGCAGCCTCAATAGAGGCATCTCGCTGAAGATCTCAGACAAAACTAGCATACCCACGAAATCTTAACAAGCAGCCTCAAACGTTTTTCCCGCTAAACCCAATTACCATATGTATTCGCGGTATGAAATTCAGAGCAGCTTCGTACTTGGGTACATTTGCATTGTTAATTGTCGCTTCTCTGTAGACTAGGAAGTTGGGTCGTCTCCTGTGTTAGTCGCCGACGTAACGATTCGAGCAAATAGGTAGTGTCAAAATATGTGTGAAAGTAACATTGTTTTAAAATACCAGCGCATGTTTGAAACAAAACCTTGTAGTCTATGCGAAAGTAACAAAAGAAGTAAAAACGGGCATGCATAATGAAGTCATACCATCAATAGCCAAGTAAAATTCATTATTCAACATCCAAAGCTTGCTATTTAGGCGGTTAGTTTTAAGCATACAGTCCTTCATTGCCAGCTAAGACATACAACAAAAGTTATATAGAATATCGAAATAGGTACATTGGTACTGGGTATCATGAGCTTGATATTTATAAGATTACTATAATAATTAATTCGAACAACACTGATAACAGAAAATATACTTTCTACATTAATGCTTATCTATTAATTGAGTTCGATACAATTCAAAGGAAAAAAAACTGATTTAAATTAGATGTAAGTATTGCATAGGTCATGCTTTTCAACTTGCCTTTGATCTTAAACAAGAGCGAATCCGATAAAAGCCACGAAATGGAAAACGATAATGGGTTAAAATGCCACACGAAACGTTCGCGTTAGAGAGGAAAGCAATGAAAAAAACAATGGACGAAGTAGACATGCAGCTGACCTAGAATGCTTTGGAATAAAATTCTTAGCTAAGCCTCGCTCGCTGCCGCCCGGAGACAAACTATGCGGCCTGCCGGGAAGAAACTCTGAATAAGTGCACATAGGATAGGGAAACGCAGAGGCTGTTGACTTTATTTGTTTAATCAGTAGGCCGGAACCTCGGGCAACAGATTAGCATCGCTATTCAACGAGGCAACGCAGCCAGCTTTCTGGGCACTATTCCGGGGGGCACCGGCGTGGACGACTTTTTTAACTTTTAGTATATATTTTATATGTGTTAGTGAATAGGTATATGTAGTGGTAGGTATATGTATAAAGATATATTTGTATTGTAACTGTAAATATTTTATTTCCAATAAATAAAATTATATTTCATCAGTAGGTAGCTGATTCATTTCACGATGTAAAGTGTTTTGACGGGTCCACGCTAGTGGTAGTGGTGAGATTATGGAGTGATGCGATTGATTTTGTTTTGGTACCTCAATAGGTTGATAGACTTATGCTGAATAGGTTATATATATATATATATATATATATATATATATATATATATATATATATATATATATTATTAGGCAGCGGTGACCGCTTTCCATAAGGTGGAATGCCTGCTCAGGTCCCTTCTGTTTGTCTACCGTCTGATATAAAAAGTAGCTTTTAGTCGGGTAAAATTCAGTTATTACAACCTGTTCCCGTGCAAAAAAGCAGTTTCTTTGTTGTGAAGAAGTAACAAATATCCACCCATCCTTACAAACTTTCGCATTTATATTTCATTGATAGGAAGTATGGAAAAGCTATAGATCAGTAAAGAAAATAAAAATTTAATTCGTTTCAGAAACAAATAAATTAAAAGCTTCTAATTATTTTTAACTTTATTTTAGCTGTTAATTGGAGCTTAGATTTTAATAGGGTGCTGTGACATCACATACAGCTCTCTCTGTCAGTTATAACGCACGCCGAAGCAAGGAAAATATGTGTCGGTGGGGCTATAGCTCGGATATGGTTTGCCTTGTGGTGTCTCCCCCAGACAATGGCACACTTGTTGATTTGTCCAGCGTGCCCTTCCACCTGCACGCGCGAGGATTTGTACGCGACCGCGAACAACGCTGACTCGCTACTAGTCGACACGTCAAGAATAAGTTATAACGCAAAAAATTGTTTTGGTTCGCCGTCATGTCACCATGAGATACAGCTTTAAGTAAAAACGCCGTCGTTGCCTCTGCCCTTTGCCATACCTCTGTACCCCGCTCTGGAAGGCCGCAAGCGCCGATGTTTGTTCATTAGAGGTTTTAATTTGATTTTTCTCGCGCATTCTAATTGCACCACGTTCATAATTCTCAGCTCATTTGCAAGTGAGGCCGCATCGCATAATTTGTCTGTTGCCTTGCGGCTTCAACGTTTATGTTTGCCAGCTACCTTCTTTTGTTACCCTAATTTCTGCTTGGTTTATGAGGTTTGTAATATGCGGCTGTCAACTGATGCAAGGATATTTGCTCCATGTTCATTTCTTTTTAGTCGTTTGAGATGTTAGTGTTTCCGGAGGCAACGCCGGTAATAACCTTGAAGTTGCTAATATCCATAGGCAGCAGTGAACACTTCTATCAGGTAGTCCGCTTGTCCGTTTGACTATCAATTAACATAGAAATCGGTTATATTGAGCTTGCTATATTCTACTGAGACTGGTTAGACACTTTAGGGCCCCGTGACGGTGTCTGTTTTATTAACTTTTTATATTCTACTCTAGCCCGGACACCGTTTAATTATTATATTTTACAAAAACTATATTTTAAAGGAGGATTTAGACCATCTGTCCGTGTGCCTCCCTAGACATTAATAAGAACACCATAAAAGTCGACTAATGCCTTAAGTTGACTATGCTAAACAGCTAAAAGACCGTGCATTTTTGTTTACTCAATAAAGTAAAGAGTGACTGTTTGAAAGTCATAATGCCTCTGAATACAAAATAGAGTGACCCATCCATAGATACTTTCGCTTGCACCGACCGCCCCAGTAACAATAACTTTTTGCCAGTACAGTGTATTACAGGAGCTCCTTGCCTTTAGAAGCTCTGTAGTAAGTCCATCTTCACCGGGGACTTTTTCACTTTTAAGCTGTTTTAGAGCCAACATGGTCTCCTTTTGGCTAATATCCGGTGGTCTGTCGGTGGGTGGCTCTAGAAACATAATTGTCTCACTTGTGACAAGAAGAATATGTAGATAATAACCGGCTGTAGAAGTCTACAATCTCAAGATTCTAGACTTTAACATTACAGCTCTGCCATCATATGTAGTGAACTTTTTCAAGTTGCTCCTTTCCTCTATAAGCATGAGGCCCTACGCTGGATTCGTTGCTACTCCTAGCTACCAATGGTGTGACGAGGTCGTCGAAGAACCAGATACCTACACTACCCTGGTCGACACACTTGAAATCACCTCAACATTATTAGCAAGGGCATTATGAAACTAGAAACTATACACCCCCTGAGATACTTGGTCACCTTCGGGAAAGTAGAGAATCAAGGATAATTGTGACCCCTCTGTACAGACTTCGCATGAACCCAAAATATATTCTCTAACTCCACTTCCACCTGTGCCAGATGTTCATCAAACCTGGAAGTGCGTCCGTTATACGTTGCCCTGGGTCAGTACTAAGGTTTTCTACCCGGGTACCCGGGGGCGGGTATACCCGGGTGTTTAAGGGATTTCATACCCGGGTATACAATCTGAGGGCCAAACCCGGGTACACGGGTATTTAAAAAAAATCGTTGATGCGGTAATGTAATGCTTAAAAGAGTTTAAATAGCGCATATTCTAGTCTGATAAGTCAAAAGGCAACTAAGAAAAACCATATTATAAGTCAAGATAAGATCACGTGTAGCTTATTTTTTGATAATTGTTTTCTTTCATATAAACCTTTGACAAAGAAGAATAGTCCATAGGCGGCGGTGACTACTTTCCATCAGGTGGCCCGCTTACCCGTCTGTTGCCTTGTAACATAAAAAATATAAAAAAAGATTTAATATCGGTGAAACTAACTTTATTGGAAAGATAATGAAATGCCATTTATGTTTGAATATTAGTTCGGCCATGTGGCCGCCTCGACTGGCGCGTAGATGGCCCAATGTGGACGTCCAATTTTCACACATTTCGCAGCAAACAGTAGTATTTCACTAATAACTCACCGAATGTTTTTTTTTAATAGAAAATAGTTAGGTATTTGACTGCCATCTCACCTGATGTTAAGTGCAGGTGCAGTCTACGATGACACATACCTGTCTATTAAATACCTATTCACTCTTGTGTTAAAGAGACTCAAGTTGTACCGGAGCAACTCCTCTGCTCAGATAAGAAATACCGCCTTGCCCTAGAGAGGATACCTAGTTTTTTGGCAGCAGTTTTAGCTATACCCACCAAAGTCCAGCTTGGATTACACTTCCATGCCCAGCAGGCGGAGGCTATCACGTATTTGTAGGGCACACCCTGGAAAGTTGAAATCCGACTGAATGTACTTCGCTTGGCGGTGAACAAACATGCCTGTGTTTTAGACGCGTTGAAATACACAAGATTGGCAACTCCCCAATCAGAAACATTCTGGAGAGCTTGGTCCAGGCAATCAATGAGAGACTCTCGACAAGACTCAACATCCTCCCTTGGCCTTTGCACTGGATGTGTACCTGTCCGTCACTGTGGTGCCCTCTGTATATCCAAATACACCGGACACGAGCAGATCACTTACGTGCAACAGGAACAGGGTGTTCTTATCTGTACAGGGTTGTGTTCTATCGTCTCTACTTTATCAGCGTAGACATAAACTCAAAGAAAATAATGTAATAGAGTTAGATTGCACAATCTGGATGTCCAAAGTGATATTATTCATTGATGTTAATTTTTCTTCCATACAAAATTTTGTTTAGCGCTGAAGCCCACTTTTAGTTGACTGGTTTTGACTTTTGTTAGAATAAACACGCAGCGGCCACCGAAATATTATTCATTAGCTTTCCAAAAAGGCTAGTTTCACTGATATTAAATATTATATTTTTCTTTGTAATATTTTTTAATATTTATTTCAAAATTTTATTTTCAATTTGAAAACAAAAGATTTAAATAAATAAATTTTACTTATATTTTCTTTAAATATTGGTAAATACCCGGGTATTAAAAATAATAATACCCGATACCCGGGTATCTAAAATCGTGGGGTATTCGAAAACCCTAGTCAGTACTCAGTTGTTATGGGCGGCCTACCATAACCCAGGGATTATACGCGCCCTGCCCTGCGGTTACCGTTACCACCACCCTGGCCACCACTAGCAGGCCGCCTGGAAACTAAACTTTACACGTTTGGCAGCCGTGTTTTTTGGATCACAGTGTTGAACATATAAAACGAATAACGTTGCTGCCCATTTTTGGGAAATACGATGGCATTTAGTCGCTTTGTACGATGCTTTAGTGGAATAGATTGGTGGAAGGAGCATCATCATCATCATATTAACCGAAAGACGCCCACTGCTGGGCATAGGCCTCCCCCAGAAACAGAGATCCCCACAAAGGCCGGTCCTGTGCCGTCTGCATCCAGCTGGTACCTGCGATATTTACCAGGTTGTCGGTCCACCTTGTGGGAGACGTACCCACGCTGCTGGTGGAAGGATACCACACGGCAAATAAAATACGACGCTCAATTTGTGTGTCCGAAAATTTATTCAATAATATGACATTTGTATTTACAGAAGATTTATTACTTGGAACTGAATGAGTATAAAAGTAAGGTGTGTATGGACTATGGTTTATGTCTACGATACTCCACATTTCGAACCATAAAGAATGCGTTTACCTATAGTGTATCATTGTGAAACATAATTATTGAATAAGATAAAGTTCTTACATTTATTCACTATGACAGCTGTACATTTACGTTATTACTAATCTGGAATTATTTACAGTCGCAGTTATCACGGTGAAAATCATATTCTACTAAAAGAAGTAAGTAGGTACCTCATCATCATCATCATTATCATCATCCCAGCCACTGCTGAACATAGGCCTTCCCTTACGACTTCCACACCGACCGGCTCTGTACCTCTCGCATCCATCGGCTCCCTACGACCTTTATAAGGTCGTCTGTCCATCTCATGGGGGCCATGCTATGCTGTGATTTCCGGTACGTGGTCACCACTCGAGAACTTTTCCGCCCCATCTGCCATCGGTTCTGCGAACTATGTGGCCTGTGGCCTGCCCATTACCAATTCAGTTTTGCGATTATGGACCCTATGTCGGTGGGTGACTTAGTTCTGCTACGGATATCTTAATTTTTTATCCTATTATCAAGAGAAACTTCGAATCGAACTCTCTCAAATCTCTGGACTAGGAAACATGAAAGGACAGACTTAGGATCGTAGGAAAGGAGGTTTTTGTCCAGAAGATACATTGCTAACGATTATAAAATAAAATTATTCTGTCCAGCGCTCTACCCTGATTAAGAAAGTATTATATCTGAATAGTCTAGAAGCGAAGTTGTATTTATTTGTTTTGTCCTTCTTTTACGCGGATATGGAAATGAGGTCTCTTGAGGTCTATAGGTCTATAAGACTTCGTCCATACTGGCTAACATGGACAAGACCTCGTGCGAATACTCCATCTATACCTACCCACTCAAAAATCTCATATTTTCTTGCCTTTTCTTGCTACGTAAAAGAAAGAAAACAAATAAAAGCAATTTGTTGATGGCGTAACAGCGGTGAAGTTAGGAAACTTCAAGCTGGCGTGTAGCCTCCAGCGACGTTTGGGAAACAAGCTCACTTCATTGGTAGTACTGGAAAATGTCAATAGATGTCGCTACAAGGCTCAGTAGAAGTTTACGTAAAATCTGTTTAGACTGACTTGTCGTATTTGGTTATGGAAATTACATATTCAGCAGTACAAGTTCAAATTCACATTGTATGTGTTTCTTACATAATTCAAGACACGTATACACAATGTACGTAAAGTGATTAATACGGCAAGTCATGATTTTGGGTATTGTTTGTTCACCAAATAAAACAAGTCGGTTTGGACAGATTATTGCTAGTTTTTTTTTCTATGTTAAATTAACTATTCTCCAAAGACAGTTCAACTATTTAGGTATTTATAATTAAAATAAAATTGAGTGGCGCTGTGTCAGAACACGCGGCCGTTGGTTTGAACGTGAAACGTCTACCTTGCTAGCTTTGACACGCTCTCAAAGCCTCGCTCGCTCAGCGCCGGATATTGGGGTACCCACCGTGTACCCATGGCCTCCTCTTTTAAACGACAAATTTCCAAAGCTTTCCCATAATAATTTGTATTTCTTGCTGGCTCTTGCACGGACTATGGCCGACATATTAAATTTAATATAATTTTTTTTTTAAATGTTGTCTAATGATACTATAAATATTTTCAAAATTACGCCTACTTTTATATGGATCGATTAATGTAGACAATCTAAATTAAAGACATGAGTCGTGAGTTACATTGAACAGAAATGCGCGGAAGAACGCGTTTCGTTTATTAATTGCTGAGCTCCTTCCCAGCCGCTCCACCCACCTGCGACGCAAGTTCAAGATCAAAACAGCGAGCTGACTATATACTGAGCTATATACGTTAAACAATTACACTAGATTCATATTTCTTATAGTTATGTAGTCTTTAAGGTAAGACGAATTGACATTTTCGTTACGGTCCAGTTATCTGACTTGGGACTTAGTGTGATTTTGAAGACGTTTCACGTCAAAAACCGTTCAATTCGGAGCGAGCGGTTCAAAATTAGCGCCCCAAGTGAAAGCAAAGTGCAGCAAGTCGAGAGCACTGGCGCTTATTGGGGAAGGCTATGTCCAGCAGTGGACAAGTACAGGCTTAAGATGATGCAAAATAACTTTCCACCATGCAAGGTTGATTTCACCCTGTAGGTATTAAAATTTACAAGAAATACTTTCTAAAAATGGTCTGATGTATTAAAATCTGTTTACATTCTAAGTATTTATTACCTTTTTTGTAAAAGTCGTGGCATTTTTACAATGATTCTATTTTTACTACTAACCTTACTTTATACAAGGTATGAAGGTCAATAATCAAAATTTCCAAATTTTGCGTAAAGAACAGTGTTTACAATCGTTTAAATATTTTTGCCGTGTAAATAAGAACTTAAATGTAGCTTAATAGTAGCGAATTTCGGAAATTCTTTGGTGTTTTGGTGATATAATGAAAGTGTTGTTTACGTGTATATAAAAAGAAATTGTGCACTAACTTGTATCTTAACATTATACTTTGTACAATATAAGGTACTTATAGAAACATCGGAATAAAGAACATAAAAATTATAACCAAAATGCTTAACGTTAACTCCGCAGATTTGCTCTAACAAAATAATTATAATGTACATCAAATTCTTAAACGCATTTAAGCTGATACTTAAACAAAAATCTTCATACAAAATAACGTTAAACGTCATGCTTGAACGTGTTTACGAATTTGGTGCAAGCCGGGTTAAATGTACGAAGTCATGTAATTAAAATTACATTTATTATATCCGATTTAGGTAAAAAACAATTAAGTATTTTACATAGTCTTAAAACTATTAACAGTTCACATTCTTAAACTTATTTAAAGTACACAACCCAAAATTTAACTATGCATACTTATCGAAAACAACATAACATTTTCTTTGGACGAAGCTAGATACCTAGGACTAATTAACATTAGGTATTACAATCATACAATTTAGTTTCAGCCTCCAACTAAGGATCGCATGGCTAGTTTCTCCGGTATTTCATCTTCATAGTCATATTGAGAAATACGATCATAGAAGTCGATATAAGGATCTTTCTCTAAAACCTGTCCTATAACCACCATGGGCAAGAAGAGCAGGATGACCAGCAGAAAGAGATTGTGAAGGCATTTCGTGGACTTGCTTGATGTTACTGAAAAAAGAGAAATTTCATATTAAAGATATCTTTAGGCAGGTTATACATTGATTATTATTATTTATTTCTTGCAATAATTTTTTCCGTAATTTTACGAATCCAACCTCAGAAGAAAAGCTACGCTGAACAACCAACTAAATCCAGAGAGAAGATAATGTGATGACATCTTCGAAACGATAGCGACAGGTTACTATCAAGAAATATTAGTAAACGATTGTTGATATTCTAAATTTGATAAGAAAAGTTGTATTTTCAAACGCAAATTTTACTTTGCGAGCATCTGAACATGTTTAGATAAAAAAAAATTATATTTGTTATTTCGGAACCCCCATTGCACGAGTCCTACTAGTGTCCTACATGACCAGTTTTTATTGCATTTGTATTTTTAAATTTCTTAAAGTGGTTATTGCAAAAGTATAGAATTTCAAATAAACAATATTTATTGTGCTTCAAATACGTCATAACAGCTTAACCTCAAAAATGTACATATTACTGGGCTGACCAAGCCCACTATCCGGCTATCCCGGGAGGAAAAGCTCTATCCAGATTTAGAATGTGCGAAACGACAATTAATCGTTACTGGGAATTCACACAAGTCCATAAAAATTACCTCCTAAGGTCAGAGGTCGCTTTGAGTGACCTTTTATAGCCCTGTGGTTTGATATTTCCTTTGTAAGGTTTAGGTACAACTGGCCTGAAAGTCATTAACTTTAATTACTTTTCTTTAAATGTTTAGATTTTATGATAAATACCGTAGACGACCGAAGTAAACAAGGAGAAGTAGAAATGCTTATCCTTAGCTTTAGCGTGCGAAAGTAAAACCGACACTGAGTCGTGATGAGTGTAAAAGTGATGATGAAGATAAATCATCATCATCACAACCCATAACAGTCCACTGCAGGACTAAAGCCCTCACCCGCGAGAGGAGAGGCTATTGCCATATTCTCCACGCTTGGCAGTAGGGTCGGAGATCGCAGTGTTATAAATATAACTGGAAAACGCTGCTGACCATTTTCTAGCTTACGGAGACTTTTAGAAGTTTAGCCTCGAAAACATTAGTCACCTTGTACGACACCCTCGAGTGTAAGGGGTGGTGCTATTCTACTCTGCCGGACACCACATGGCCAATGATGAATGATGATGAATGATCTCTCTTATTGGTAATGAATCACACCCACTTCGCTACTTAGTGGATCAATAAATTATATTGAGTAAGGCGTTCAATACCTTTTGGCGAGGCAGATCAATTGAGAGGCACGTCTGATATATTTAAAAGAAATAATTAGAACATGTCATACTTCTCTCAGGGCGAGGGTCGGTGTCTGGGGTGAAGAAGTCCAAGATCGCTGTCTTGTTGTAGACGTGGTAGACGGTGGCTCTGCAAGCCAGCCGCAGCCTGCCACCCTGGAAGAGCTCAGGGGTCACCTTCAGCTCAGCGTTTACGCTGGTCCATTGAAGACCCGACTCTGATGGGTGGAGCCATGTCACTGTGGAACGCAGCTGGAAATAACAGATATATTGGTTAATTTATTTTTGTATATTTTAAATAACACGGTCGCAAACAAGTAGACAGCCCCCTTACAGTAAGCGGTAACTGTCGCCCATAAAATCTACGGCTCGTGTGGGTTTAATATGACAAATTACGTAAATACGTAGTAAAAATTTAATATTTTAAAAAGATTTAAGTTCGCTTGAACTTTATTTGATTTTTTTTCTCCTCGAATTGGCGGGCAAGACGTCATTTTTATAGACTTGTTTGGAGGGAACTGAGAGCTAGAGTGGTCAATTGGGTCTTTTTTCAATCTTTAACTCTTTCTGAACTCTCTCTGACTAACTCTTTCTGAATCTTTAAAGTGATCTACTTCTGTATATATGTAAAACTCAGAAAAAGTAAAGTAAAATAGAAGAATTCGTACATGGCGGCATTGGGGACCGAATTCGGTACCTGTCGCCTACGAGTCCGATCACGAGATCACCACACTGCCACATGCTCTAGAGTAAAAGTTATAGAATAAGTTAATATTTTATTAATACAAGCCCATGTTGGGCTCTACAGCCATCAGAGAAAGTGCCGTATACAAACCCCTAACGATGACGCTGTTTAAATCATCTACAATAAATGTTTAAGGCCAATGATGATAACGACGTTGAAGCCCTGTGAAACTACAAAGTCTACCTTATATAAAAGACTCAAAAAACTGACTTCTTTAACTAGTTTTCGGGAAACTAACTTAAGATACAAATCGATTACTTCACTTGATTTATAGAACAGGTGCCAAGAGACCGTTAGGTAGACCATTAAGATAATTACTTTTGTAGATGAAGTAGATACATAATTACACCCGTAGCATCCTTGAAACTTATATCAATAAAGTTCATACAGTATGTAATAAAATACCCTGGAAGATTTATGTATCGGTATTACTTCAAGCCCGGCTTGTACCAAATTCTTAAACACGATTGAAAATTATGTTTAATGGTTTCTTTGTATGAAGTTTTTTGTTCAAGTATAAGCTTTCCACTTTCCATCTTTTTCTACCGTATAACATACAACAAGCTTAAATGCATTTTAGAATTTGCAAGCTGGCCTAAGTCTTTTCAGAATATAAATGAAGCTCTAAAATTAATAAAATTAGTAAATTACAAGCGGTGGCGAAACCTGCACATTCAGGCGACTGAAAGTGTAACCGTGATCCAATCTGGTCAGGTTTCCCTGGTAGCAAGGTCACGGTGGTCAGATGGCAGTCGCTACACTGTAATTACCTGATCCGCCAAACCCTGGATCATAGTCAAGGCGGACTCTGGGCCCCCGTGCGCGAGAGCATAACCGGGACATTAACGCCAGGTTTATTATTTCTTTTTATAATTTATTATTATTCTTACCGGTTCATCATTAATAAGTATAGTAAGATTCGCAACAGGCTTTGCAGGCGAGCTTGAGCAGTTCGCTTTGAGGACCTCGCCAGGCTGGTAGCGCTCCTTATCGGGTTGCAGCACTGGGTCTTTCGTTGGGAGTGCTGGAAAATAACAGGCAGTATGAGAATTTTCTTGTCCATATCTTTCTGATTTTATAGGGCTAGCTTTTGTTCGCGACTACATCTTTAGATAGTTATTAGACTTCAATTTAGATACACTTTTCTTTAGATAGTACTTAGAATATTGCAGGCAAACAGAAGTAGAATAATAAAGGCAAATAAAAGACAAGGCCATTTCGGAAAGAGCCTATTTTTAAGTTGAGAAAATCATTATGAAGTTAACCGAAATTTAATTATTAAATGAACTCCATCGTTTATTTTAGTTTTGATGTTTTTATCTACACTCATAGCTTAATGTTCTAATTATATACTCGAAATGAGTCGTTTAAGGATGACCTTTTTTCATGCCAAACTATTAAATTTTTAAAATATATTTTGTGATGTAGCATTTTCCATTCTATTTTCATCACACCTTAATCACGTTTTAATACCCCATTTTATATGCGAGTTGCATAAAGTACTATTGTTAATTACTCGCAGATGACGCCAACCATAGACCAATAATGCGCCAACTAACTGCTGAGCTGGAATACGTCAGCACCCATTGAATACAACATTACCGCTAAACCGATAGTTTGAACGAAAAATATAAAGTTATATTGAAACAAATAAAACACAAACGAAGAAAGTCGCCGGCAAAAGCGAGAAACATTGAACAAAAAACATTAAACTAAAATACATACTCACAACATTACGTAACATACAGATTCTTCCGCAGAAAAAGATAACAGGAATAGAATTTCGAGCGTATATCCATCCTTTAAACAGGTTACATAATTTCAGGAGATTGAATTCGTTTCAACTGAGAGGGTCGTAAAGATAAAAAGTCATAACATAACGTATTTCACAAGCCATTTTCCGTCACGACACAACCGAGGGTACCAAAACAGTACATAAATCTGTCATTATAAAAAATTCATGGCTTACACCATGACTGCACGTATGCAGATAATAGCGTCGAGATAAAGGGAGGAGAAAAATATTTGCTTTTACAGAAACGTGCGATAATTACTTATTGTATTTAAAGTATTCTTTGTTCTTTTTTAAAATAGATTACCTTGCCATTTAGAATGGAATAGAAATTTGGCAATAGTGATGTCAAGATACCAAATAGTCTATTTCAGAACTGCATAGTTATTTTCTTTTTAATTTTTAGTTGATTTATTCCAATAAACCACCACCTTTCGCTCTTGAAATTAGCGGACCCATTTTTTACTATCTTCTAGAAAGACACAGTTTTCTGATTGTTCAAAAACTCGTTTTGCTTGAGAAACCTTTAGATAGCAGAATGATCGTTTTCGTTTTTAATTCAATGTTTCACGATAAAGCGATGAGGACTTTGCAAGATATCAGTCGTTATCGTTACTTTAATTTTTACAGAGAATGCTTAATAACAGATTTACATGAAACAATAAATAAAAATAAAACTAATAAAAACTTTACAGTTGTTTATAATACAAACAATATTATGGATTGGACGAACTGCTATTGTGCTGCTATTGCGCACCAATTACAATTCGATGACATTTCAATCAAACCAAGTAAATTAGCGGGCTCGAGGCCCAAGAGATTTGTTGTTATTGTGATCTAGTAAAATATAAAGCACAAGACCGCAAAAATTGCCACTTTGTGAGCAAATGTGTTTGAAATTCCTTTAATGATTTCAATAACGCTGTAGTCAGAACTACAAGATATTTAATTTACATTTCGCAATAATGTTCGTACTGCCCGGATTAATTTGTGAAGGTAGTAGGAACCCGATAGATGTAAGAGGCACCACGTCGATTGGTATAGAAAGAGTTCCACGAGGGCGCTGTCCTAATAGGCAACGGTCGTGCGACCAATAGGAGACCTAAAAGCCGCCCGACGCACGATCATGGTTGCATGACTGTTGCCAATGTCCAATAGTGGGCGCTTTGCGTTTGAGATGTTATGATGTTATTGACAAATATTGGTCACAGAGTCCACTTAACATTTTCATTTAATATCAAAGTAAAGTGCGAGTACCTATTCAAGATGATTGAATGCAAAGAGCTTTGTTACATTTATTTCTTTGTGGAAATACTTCTATGTATGATTGTGTCGTTCGACTTCAACTCAAGCAAAGTAATATCCTGTAGCAGCTTCGTTCATTTTGTACGAATATTACAATAAACTTCATCTCGAGAATTCTCGTGTAAGTAAATGTTTTTCCAGAATACCTACACCCAGGTAATCCTAGGCTATCCTATAATGATAGTGTCACAAAAGCCCTAAGATTAGAGTTAAGACAAATCTTTGAACACTTAAATACTGCAGGATAAAAGTCTATACCTATCGCGAATCTATTCGTTTTATTTGGTTTTCTAATTTTTTCTATTTACAAGAAAAGAATTTCGTGATTTACATCCAATCACCTTTATATTGGTGAAGTTTACACAAAAGAATTAGGTACCAATGGAACGAATAATAATGTAAGAATTTACTTCGGATTTCGTTTTATTGTCGGCCATAAAGCAACACAATACGAGAGAGTGGGATATTCCAAGAATCTGATTTTATAGGGATTCGTGATAAAATCCGATTGGACTCAATAAAATTATAAAAAGGCATAAAATTCCTATTACGTACTGCATCCGAGGATAAATTCCGGTTAAGCAGCGTTCATTTATAATCACTTGAAGTTCTTCCAGAGTGCTCCCTTTCAAATTCAATTTGCTCGAAAGTTTGGGGCAGTATTTTTGTTGAATTTTTAAAACGGTTTCTCTAATTTCGTCAATGGCGGCGTTATTTTCTCGTTCGGGATTCTAGAACTTGATTTAGCAATTTTAAATTACAAGTTGGATATTGTATTTTCGTCGCGTCGCGAAATTGAATGGTATTATAGGAATTTATTATTTTATTTTATTTATTAGGAAGACCAACAGCTTTATAATACAATAGTTATTATTATAAACAATTTATTTGTTTTTAATCATGCTAGACTGGAACTGATCACTAGACCAGAAATGTGCTGAGACGATGTTTAAGCTATAGTACCAACGTCGATAAAAAATGTATTCGACATTTCGATTATTTTCAATAACTTATAGGAAGAACAGTATTTATAACATCGCCGCATCCAGGCGATACTTATATCATCGTGAGTAGAGAAGAAACATATTTTAGTAACCTTCGTCAGGTGCATCTTACCGATGATACAACAATATTCTTCAATACTCAAACTTACGAATTTTCAAAATAACAAAATTAGACGGTCGTAAAATTCTCCACATAAACAGGTAAACAATTAGACAAAAATAATTACCAAGGGACATAATTACGGCTATGAGAAGAGCCTTTATGCAAAAAAATTATAAAAGATTTATTCGTTTCTTCGGCCAATATTTCGGAACGGGCTCGTCTCCTAGCCGTGACAGAGCGAGAGTCAGGGTTCTGGCTGCAAGCAGTCCCCTCCTCGAATATCGGCACAGTCCTGGACAACTTGTCGTTGTCCAAATGTTTGGGTTTAAGATTGGGGGTCAATCTGGTTCGTCCACACTACTGTCCTTGTGGTGCGTCTGTGGATCCACTAGGGCACCACGGTCTTTCATGTAACCGCAGCGCAGGCCGAATCTCCAGGCACGCGGCAATCAATGACGTCATTCGTAGGGCACTTGTCACCGTTAACGTACCGGCCGTATTAGAGCCGAAAGGTACCGTACGTGACGATGGCAAGAGGCCCGACGGCATGACGCTCATTGGGTGGCAGCGTGGGAAGGCACTGGTGTGGGACGCTACCTGTGTGGACACCCTGGCGCCTTCGCATGTGGACTTCACTGCCAGCTGCGCTTGGGCTGCGGCCTCAACTGCGGAGGATCGCAAGCGGAGGAAATACAAAAGTCTAGCACAAGACTTCGTATTTCAGCCGTTTGGTGTGGAAACGTTGGGACCGTGGGGTCCTGGTGCGAGAAAGTTCTTTATAGAACCTTCTAAAAAATTAAATGACACAACTGCTGACCGGAGAGCTGGCTCGTTCCTCGGGCAATGGATTAGCATCGCTATTCAACGAGACAGTGGCAGGAGTGTGGACGACTTTTTTTATTTTTAATATATATTTTATATGTGTTAGTGAATAGGTATATGTAAATAGATATATTTGTATAGTAACTGTAATTATTTTATTACCAAGGACGTCGATGAACTTGGTGACGATGTGCGTGGCGAAGGACGGCGCATCAGCAGTCACTTCGCAGCTGAAGTTACCGGCGAGACTGAGGTCCATGTGCCGGAGTATCACCTGGGAGCCGTTCGATCTTTCTGTCTGGAATTTGATGAAGAAGACCATATCTAAATATCTAATTGTTAGACGAATGTCCAAACGAAAATGCTAGATAGGTGAAATCATTAGTTACTAATTAGGCATGGACTTTTTAAAACTATTTTCTATAAGTACTTCTCTATTTTACTTTTTATGGGGGAGTTATGGTGTCCCACCTCCAACTCAGGGGCCCAAGCCAAAACCACCTGCACGTGGTCCCCCTGTTGGCAGAGAGACGAGGCTCTAGCGAACCCGCTTTTCCTTAACTGGTTGTGCGTGTCGGATGGGAGTCGACGCATGTAAAAGGCAAAACCCCACACAAATATGGAAGGTCAAGTACAAATACCCGACACAGATGGGGCGTCGCCGCGAAACGACGCGCAGAGGGATTGCCCTACCTCTGTGTTAAATGGGTTAGGGCTACCGGGCCAAGTGCGGACCCGGTTAAAGACGTAAACCTAAAGAAGAGTCCGCTTTGCCAGTTGGAACCTTAGCATAATGACCGGGCGTGCTCGTGAGCTAACTAACGTACTTGCCAGGCGTAAGGTGGTACTGGCGTTTCTGCAGGAGGTTCCGTAACATCGGGAACGGCTATAAGCTGATATACGCCGGCTCTCCGAGAAAGGATAACGGGGTGGGGGTAGTGCTCTCTGAATAGTTTCGGGACTGCATCTTGGACGTGAAGCATGTAAGCGACCACATCATGGTTGTGGGGGTGCTTAGGGAAGGGGTCGTGACCAATTTGGTAAGCGCCTACGCTAAACAGGACGGTTGCAGCGACGCGGACAAGGCGTTGTTCTGGAAGCAAATCGGGGAAGTAATACGTAACGTTCCGTTGTCGCAGGGTATTGTTGTGGGTGGCGATCTGAACAGTCATGTGGGTGGGAAATGTGAGGAGTTTGGCCATGTTCATGGTGGTTTTGGCTTTCGAAGCCGTAACGCTGAAGAGGAAGAAATTCTCCGGACGTGCATGGCTGCCGATTTGGCCGTTGTGAACACTTGTTTTCAAAAATAATCCGAGCATTTGATCACTTACAAGAGTGGGAGGAGCGCCACCCAGATCGATTACTTTCTCACCCGGAGAGACAATATTAGCAACGTGGTCACCTGTAAAGTCATACTCGGAGAGAGTCTCACTGCCCAACACCAGGTCCTTGTGATGGACCTACGCGTGAAGCCCCGAGGCAAATACCAAGAGTGGCTGCTTGAAGGAACCAAGTCCCATGAGATCGTCGCTGCTGTAAACGACCTTAGTGTTGCGATAGACGGTGAATCCGTCCAATAACTCTGGGACAGAACTCAGGCAGCTATCTCACGGACAGCGAGGAGGGTGCTGGGGGTTTCAAGGGGCGGACGCAGGCTTGACAAGGAGACCTGGTGGTGGAACGATACAGTCCAGAGGGAGATTAGGGTGAAGAAAGCCCTCTTTAAAAAGTGGCAAGCGTCAAGATCTCCTGAAGTCCACGCCGAATACAGGGATGCCAAACGTGCCACCAAACAAGCAGTAGCCAGAGC
Organism: Blastobasis adustella; assembly: GCA_907269095.1. Classification (NCBI taxonomy): domain Eukaryota; kingdom Metazoa; phylum Arthropoda; class Insecta; order Lepidoptera; family Blastobasidae; genus Blastobasis; species Blastobasis adustella. The sequence continues at coordinate 9,718,374 of OU026117.1, read as the reverse complement.
CAGACAAGACCACTTACGTCCTTTGTACGATAAGTTAGAATCGTCTGAGGGGCAGAAACTCATATACAAGTTGGCAAGATCGAGGGTCAAAGCGGCACAGGATATTTCCATTTGTCGCTGTGTAAATGACCCTCAAGGTAACCTGTTATACGACGACTGCGCGGTAAAGAAGAGATGGCGCTCGTATTTCCACGAGCTACTGAATAAGCAGCATAAAGAGGTGCATCCACTGGGCCTCCCTCCGAATCAAGGACTCGTGCCACCGATAACGCCTGAGGAAGTCGAGGCGGCTCTTCGCCGCATGGAGAATCGGAAAACTGTCGGACCCGATAGAGTCCCTATTGAGGCGTGGAAATCGATGGGCTCTCGTGGAATCATTCTCCTCACTGGGAAGATACCTGACCAATAGAGGCTGAGTATTATTACTCCTGTCTATAAGGGCAAGGGCTCGGTGCGGGAGTGCACTAACTACCGCGGTATGAAGGTGATGTCTCACACCATGAAGCTCTTCGAAAGCATTGTGGACTCTTGGATCCGAAGGGAGTGTACAATCTCGGTTATCAGTATAGGTTTCGGCCGGGTTGTGGGACCATAGATCCCGTATTTGCCCTAAGAACTCTAATGGAGGGATACAGATCAAGGTACACGCCCCTGTATTTCCTGTTTCTGGACATGCAGAAGGCCTTTGACTGTGTCCCTTGTGAGATGATCTGGTGGGCGTTGCGGTCCAACTCAGTACCTGAGGCCTTTATTGACATTATCCGAGACATGTACCGCGATTCCGATTCCATAGTTAGGTTAGCGACACCAACCCGTTCCCTATTACCGTTGGAGTACACCAGGGCTCTGTGCTCAGCCTACATCTGTTCATCGTGATATTAGACGTACTGTCAGACAGCATACGAGACTATCATGAGGTACCTCCGTGGCTACTCATGTATGCTGACAATATCGCGTCGACAGACTCTGACAAGGGGCGACTTGTCCAACGGGTGGAAAAGTGGAAGAAGTCGCTTGAGAACGGCGATCTGATGATTGTCATTTGCGACCCCAAGATGCCGATGAAGCTGAAGGTACTGGTATACAAAACCATTATTAGACCTGTTCTCTTATACGGCAGCAAGACCTGGCCTCTACTAGAGCGACACAAGCAGGAGTTGCAAGTGACGGAAATGCAGATGCTGCGGTGGACGTGGTGGGGTTTCCCGCACAGATCGCGTGCGGAATGCCCATATCCTCGGTAGCCTTCATGTTCGTGACATCGCGAACAAGATGCAAGAGTGCCGCCTTCGATGGTACGGCCACGTCTTGCGCAGACCGGCAAATTATGTGGGGAACAGATGTCTGGCCATGCCACCCCCGCCAGGTACGGGAAGGAGAGGCCGGCCCAAGAAGCGATGGCTGGACGTCGTTAACAGTGACATGCGTGCCAACAGACTCACCACAAAGGATGCCGAAGACTGAGCAAAGTGGGCGAAGAAAAGCAGGAAGGCGGACCCCGGGCCCCCGCGTGTTGCGCGGGAGTACAACCGGGATTAAACGCCGAGATGATAATAACTTCTCTATTTTACTTTTTATGCTCTTTCTATGATTTTATGGCTATATGCATGTGGAGAAGGTTCAGGTCCAGCAGTGGACTCTTACGGTCTGTTGATCATGATAAATTTAACGAAAGTTCTGATGATCGAAATAGAGAAGTAGGAAAATGATAGGAACGATAGAGCAAGTGGATGATTTTGTATATTTGGGAAATATGATAACGAGGAATGCGAAGTGCGACGGTGATATTGAACTAATAGTGTCAGCAGGGAATATAAGGTCAAGCGGTGTCAGAAAAGGTAGGAATGGCTATGGCGTGATGGTGCCAGCGCTTATGTATAGATGTGAATGTTGGGTTTGGCAGAAGAATCATGAAATTCGAATAAAGCGCTCCTAGAAGAACAAAATATACTGATGAAGTAAATGACCTTCTCTCCAAAAAGGCCAGGTCAGAATTACCTTCAACCAGCGTAAATGTATAAAACATGTATGAATGTGAAAGAGAAAAAGAGCCTAGGTGTATCAGGAGCCATTTGCTAGTCTCTGCTTACCCTTTCTATGGGATACGAGCGTGAGTGTGTTTCTATGTATTATTATTTATTACATTTTTTAAAGTCTATCATGCGTGATACTATACAGTATTATGTATGTGTGTAAAATCACTTGACATATTTTGACACATATTTGATACAAACCAACATATCAATATTTGTCAAGTAATTCGTCAAAACGCAGAAACACTCGGTTTACTTGTTTGTGTTTATTTATTTATGAAAATAAAGTGTCTGTGTTGTCTAAACTAGTTTCTATTATTAACAATCGACATTTCAAAATAAAGTTTATAATTTAGTATTTTAGTGACCTTACTGTATTAAACCTTATTGTATTGATTCTTTATTTTTTGTTTTCAGTTGAAACAATTCCAATTCATAAGAAAGTTGAGTTCTGGAAATTTGGATCCGGCGGACCCGGCGCGATTTTGTTTGCGTACACCTACCTACCCTTTTTCTTGCTTATAAACCTTTCTCTTGAATCACTTTATCTATTGTTGAAGACGTTTAAAATATCTAAGCGTACATAGGGACAGACGGCGGGAAGTGACTTTGTTTTATACTATGTATGGATGGCTTGTTTCGCACCCAATAACATTTGAAATCCCACATTCTCCTAGTCAGACGTCCATTGTAACACATAAACCGTCTGAAAAGAACTCCACACCCATCTCTCTTGCGCTCCTCAAATACAAAAACTTGTTAGTTGTCATCATATAAGCAAACACAAAACAGCAGACTTAATAAACAAACACAAAACCGTCCCTATTGATAATACTTACCCCGAACAGCACAAAAGCTATGTTTAGATATTTGCCAAAGCAGTAATTTTTTTTGTAGATACGCAGATTTGTAGGAAAGCAGGGCTTTTGAGTCTTAAAATTTAGGCAAAGTAGCTAACGGGGCGAGTATGTTGTGATCGACATTTGCAGCGTTCCACAAAAAAGACCCTCTTGTTGTTTAGCACATACCTTTATGCAGAGAGGTATTCGGAAGTTCCAGAGTTATCCACTTGCGCTATAATTTTCTTAATCTTTTCTGATGTAAAAGATAAAGTTGACGCCGATTATTTAGTGAAAAATTAAGGAGACAGGAGGAGAAGAGTGGCAATTGCTCTAACGATAAAAGTATGATTAACTTTTAAATTTTTTATGCTACATATGCTACACTAAACTAGTACACTAAGCGTCATCATTATCAGCCCACTGCACTCCACTGTTGGATATATTAAACCAGTCCAACATTTTGCGCAACCAATCATGGCTTCCATTTGAGTCGGAGTTTTGGTTCGATTACTCGAATTCCCGTGAGTTCGGCTGAGATGCCGGTCCCACATGTAGGTACCGCCGAAGCTCCCGTGTCCTGAATACGACCCTGCACCATGCTCCCATATTAAATTCGTTTAGCCGTCCCTCGTAACAAAGAGCCACGTCTTCCCGGGAACATTTGTCTGAGTGGAGACACTCACCTAATGGCAAGTCACTTTACAAATAACTCTGACTGCCTGCCGAATATACAAATTGCACCTTATTAGGGTGATACGCTTTTTGCGCTTTTTTTTCTCATTTTTTCTAGGTAATCATTGCAAGGGTATAGATGTCGGCGGCGGTAAATAATGCACCGCACCGGTAATTTATTTATTTATATTTATTTAAAACTTCATGCACTGTTACGTACAAAGGCGGACTTAAAGCTTCATAGCTTTCTCTACCAGTCAACCGGAGAGTTGATAGTATAAGAAATTACAGGGCGGTATAACATGTTTGGCACAAATATTGGAGAACACATTAAATCTAAGTACTTATGTTTAAGCAAATTTGACATACATTCACAAACCATGACTGACAGTAACAGAAAATAACAGAAGATAAAGAAAGAAATAAGAAAGCAAATAAAGACAACACAACGTGCGAGAATATAAAAGAAGCAACAGAAGGTTATAAGATAGAATTTAGAGTTTATTTAAAAAGTGTTCCCGGACCGCTTTTTTAAAGGCATATTTATTTGAAGATAGTCTTATATCCACCGGGAGGTCATTCCAGAGACGCACTGCTGTTAAGGAGAATGAATGTGTAAGGAAACCTGTACGGTGAATTGGTAGGTTCAAGCAGCGTGTATCAGTTGAGCGAAGGTTGCGATCATGAGTGTCACTGAGATAATGAAATTTGCATTTCAAGTAATCAGGAACAGCTGGGTCGTTGAGTACCGAAAAAAGAAGACAGAGAACTCGCAGATTGCGGCGATGTCCAATAGGAAGCCATTTAAGCTTAGCACGAAAGGTGGAAACGTGGTCGTATTTACGTAGTCCATATATAAAGCGGATGCAATTATTTAGGAGACGATCCAATTTATTCAATTGGTCCGCATTTACGTCGGAGTAACACACATCAGCATAGTCTATAATAGGCAAGATAAGGGACTGGACAAGAAGAATTTTCGTGGAAAAAGGTAGAAAAAATTTAAATCTATAAAGACAACGTAAAGTTCCGGTTACTTTTTTACTAACTTCAGTTACCTGATCCGACCAACTCAAAGTGCTGTCTATGTAAAGACTAATAAGAACTAATAAGACTAGAAGACTATCTAAGAAGGTAATGTTGTGGGGCTTAGTTTAAAAAAACAATCAAAAGAACCGTACAAATAAAGTTTTGGCCCCTGTTTAATCTCCGGATTCTGCCTATTTGTCCCCGAATTTGCTTGCTTTTTACGGTGCACTACGATTTTGAAATTTGAAATTTGATTTAAATAATGAAATTAAATCTATATTCGGCAAAATTATAAATTTAAATTTAAATAAGCCAGTATGGTCTCAAGCTGCCCTTCCGGTTTGTCTAACCGGTGTACATCGGAGTACGTAAAATTCCTAGGGTTTCACTCCCGGCCTGGCTTATGCATCTGTGGATCTGTGCACAGCACCGAATGCCTGGTCTAAAAAATGTGAGGACCGCAACATTATTTTATCCAAAGCCCGCTGCGCAGATGCTTAACAAGCCTGGCTGAGCTTATGTCCGAGTGAGACTCCACTAGAGTCTCCGATTCATCAACGGCTATGGAATGGGCCACTTTGTAAGACAATTAAAAAAATTAATAGACTCTTCGACCAGTATTTCGAAAAGTGCTCGTCTCCTAGCCGTTTCTGAGTTTTTAGGTTTGGGGTCAATCCAGTTCATCCTCACTGCTGTCCCTGCGGTGCATCTGTGGATCCGCTAGGACATCACGGTCTGTCATGTAGCCTAAGAACTTCTGGCACGCGGCATTAAATGACGTCATCCGAAGGGGGCTTGTCACCGTCAATATGCTGGCCATGTTAAGAGCGTATGGTACCATACTTTCCGTTTTCGCTAAACTAAGGTATGGGCTAAGTTCTTTCATAACTCAATTTAGACGTTGCTGATTGGGTAAAAACTAGTTATTCGAAACTTAGGCGATTTCTAAGTTTAGTTAAAATAGCCATACGTGACGATAGCAAGAGGCGTGACGGCGTGACGCTCGTTGCTTGGTAACGTGGGAAGGCGCGCGGAACGCTACCAGCGTGGGCACCCTGGGTGGCTACATGGGATGGCCTCTAAAATCCGCTGCGCTGGATACGCGCCATCTGCTGCTGATTACCTCAAACGAAAGAAATTGTAAAGCCTAGCCCAGGACTTTATATTTCAGCCGTTTGGGGTCGAGAGTTTTTGGAACCGTACGGCCCTAGCCATCAAATACTTTTGAAAGAAATAAGTAAAAAACTTGTAGACACCACAGGTAACCGGTGATGAGCTGACTCGCACCTCCAAAGGATAAGCATTTCTGTCCAACGAGAGAACACAGCCAGCTTTCTGGCTACAGGTGTAGGCTAGTCTCGGAGGGGGGGATGCAGCAGTGCGGATGATTTTTCCTTTTTATCTCTGTAATATTCTGGGACTTTACAAACAAAAGCGTTCTAAGATTTCCGATTTACCTTTGTACTTGCTCTTAATTATCTATGCTCATCATCATATCACCATCCTGGCGTCAATCAAGGTTGTTTATTACAAATTTAATTAGCAAATTAAGTAGAAATGAAGTACCGAAAATTAATTGAATATGCCACGAAGCCTTCATAAAATAATTTCTTGGGCACAATAAGCTTTATCTATGTTGGAAAGAGATCTTGATATCAAATTCCATGAATTATATTTCCTAAAATCCTATTATTATCAACAATTATACAACTTCACGCCTCTTTCCCGTAGGGATAGTCTTTAATCACATCATTCCACTTTCTACGGTCCTGACAAACCTCTTATTCTCTTCGGCTTAGGGCCTATACTTGACCTGACCTTTCTCTAAAATATCCTCGATTTAATTTGTTTTGCTTTTACGTTTCATAAACTGTTAATACCTTTACGTTTAAGGACGTTATCGATTTAGACACTTGATTAAAATATGAGTATAGATTTGACGTCATAGTAAAACTGTTAGAAATTGTTTGTTGTATAAGACTTATTTTTTGTCTGACCAGCACTTTTAGAATTTTGGTCCAAAAATGTATAAATCGTGAATGATGTTTTTTGTATTTTTTTTTTAAACCTCTATTTGAGATTTTGAGTTTTACGTGTGACCAGTGTGTAAATGTGCGAACACTTCCAGAGACTCCACACAGCTACTTTGAATGACCCTAGAATGTAGTCAATGACAATAGACAATATTGTTCGTGTTATGTTGTTGTTGGTGTCGTGCTGACTTACATCTACTGTGATTCCAGGTATGCCAAACGAATGGTACATCGGCTTCTCGTTTGGCGTGAATCTGTAGAACTCGTGGTTACCCCGGTACCATTTGACTGAGTACAGTGGGGCTCCTTCCATGTCCCGGTTGCAGGCCAAAGCTGCTGTCCCGCCCCGGATCACGACCGTCGGCTCCACTACGAGTTGAACGTCCCGAAGACTGGTCACACCTGGAGAAGATAATGGTTTTATTTGTAATATGCTTTTGACTGAAGTTCGCGTACTTTTGCGATTTTGATCATATCGGAAAGGTGCCGGTGGAATCAGATCGTAGAATTCCTCTGCACACTCCCAGAATACATGTACCTATCTACCTAAATTGCGCGTCAATGAAACCCTACGGCTTTGCAGCTTAGCGTCTGTCCGCTGCTGCATTAACGGAGTCCAATCAAATTAATTAAAATCAAACTGAATTTTTACATCAAATTTTAAGGCTACACAAACTATATCAAATCCCAGCGTTCAACTGCCAGGAATCACTGACAGGGCGAAATCCCACAGGTGATAAAGCCACGTAAAAGATTTATCGTAGTCAATAAGCCTGTTACTTTTCCCCTCCTCGTTTATTGTGGGAAGACAGAGCGCTCCGCATTTGCATTGGGCGACATGGCGAGCGGCGTGATTGACGAGGAGTTTTGGTAGCCAGCCTCGTGCTAGATGTATGACTATATTATAGTTAGGTACTACCGTGTGTCTTTGTATTATTTGTAGATACTTTTTATTATAAGAATTAGTCAGGCATTTAACCGCCATCTCACCTGGTGGTAAGTGACGGTGCGGCCGAAGATGGAGCAAGCCTGTCTAGGAACGGACTATTCACTCTAGCATTTAAGGCTATCGCCTGTACAGTGCCTCAAACTTATCTGACCAGGTATTCTTGGTCCTTGCACCCGGTGCCCAAAATTGGAACTAGAAAAATAGCGACACTTCATTTTGAAACATATTTAAACTTACCTCAGACCAAATAAGAAATAAAGGCAGAATGCTGCAACATACTGGCAAAAACTACGCCATACTGTGTGTGACGTATACGGTCACACACGCACACATTGACAACGAAACTATAGGTTGCTATTTACACCAAACTACGCCATGGCACTCATGTTTACGGAACTGGCCTCACGTCACTGTTGACAGCGCGCCATCATTATTTTTTATTTGATCTGAGGAACTGACATGTCAATGCCAAAAACAGCGCCGCCCGCTAAGCCGCCTGTAGCCGGGTCAGATAAGTTTGTGGCACTATTTATAACTGTATTGTTTTTTTAATTCTTATGTTTATTTAGATGTAGGGGTACAGCTGTTATCAGCTTACCTTTCTTTAACGGAAACCGCATTAAATTATTCATTTTCATGATAAACTTCACTGTAAACTTTCATCAAAAGGCCTCCTCTCCCTCCCTCTCTCTCTCTCTCTCGACCCTCAGTAACAAAGCCTCCCTCCATCCTCCATCTCAAAGCCATACCTCCACAGAAATTATCAAGGAAGTAAGATTAGGATATTATTTTGTTAATTAATGGATAATAATCATTCATTCAGAGTCTTGTATAATAAACCTCCATCCCATCAACTAACTGGATGTTCTCCAAACGATTCTGTCAAAAAAATCCCTGCCTATGAGTGGAAAGAAGTAATCTGTCATAAGTATTAAAATACATACATACTAAAATATTTCACTTTTTAAAGGGACGCCGTTATACATTTCAATAAATGCTTAATGGTTTCAAAACAGAGTATGTACATTTTCATGATATACAACAGTCAGTCAGGTTAGTTAGGCAACAAACAAAACTTATGAATATACATAAAATCCAGTTTTACGTGAACTTAACAGAACACGTAGTAGGTATGTAACATATGCCTGGCGCAGTGTGCAAATTTAGGTATGTAAATTTTCTAGGAACTAGGTCAGAAATGTTCTATGGGTACTAAGTATGTAGACTCACTGTATTTCCACTCGTTGCCTAAAAGTCAATTCTGTATCTACAAATGTAATTACAAAATATTTACAGATAAAATTCACACTAATTAATAAAAAACATTAAAAATTAAAAAAGTCGTCCACACTGCGGCCCCCTGAATGGTGCCCAAAAAGCTGGCTTCGTTGCCTCGTTGGATACCGATGCTAATCTAATGCCCGAGGAACGAGCCAACTCTCTAGTCACCATACGATGCCACCATACATATGGATTAATTTCTCAAAAGTTTCTTACTTTAAAGAACTTACTCGCGCCAAGGCCCCATAATCCCAATATTTCTACCCCAAACTTAACCTGCCGTATAAGGAATCAAAAACTAATAAAACTAATATAATTGTAGTAATTACCTTATATTAAGTCATTGTAAATTGTAAAATAAATCTAAATCATAAGGTATACTTTCGTATTTCCTCCACCTGAAGTAATCAGCAGCAGAGGCCACAGCAGTTTGATAGTTTTCTTCTTGGCGTGACACTCGTGGCAGGTAAAATTTTATAGTTACTTCGATAGTTATATGAGTTTCATATTATAGAGCTGTTATTTTTTTATAAATCCTTGAATAAATGTGAAAGTGTCTTCTTCTTGTCTGTCATCACGAGTAGTTTAAAAATGTCGGAATATTGATTTTAATAGCTTTGAAATTTTGGTAAACCTGCGACCACCGGGGACTACTTTTTATGGCCAAGCAAGTACCTTGTCATACATATATAGAAATACCATAAACCAAATTACTTATAACTCATGCCTACATGAACCTCAATTACCCATTACAGCAGTTGCATAAGTAAATATTGGAGTTGTAACGAATACATCCGTATTACGTTCGTTAGGTCAACGTGTAGCCCAAATCGTGCCCCCAAACGACCTTTGATTACGATCCGATCAGTGCAGGAATAACACGGGGGCAAAACTGTTCGTGCGAGGATCGGCCTGTGTATTACCATCCATAACAGGTCCAACTCCTAGGGGAACGGGTCTCGGATTGAGGGCCACATCACAGGCACTCAATAGGGCGTCGTGGTCCAAAAAATATGAAATCTCGTGCACACATTTTTTTAGACTTATAAAATGGCACCCAAAACCCGGAATTTTGAATTTTAACATTTTATCGTACCCAATGAGACTTGCCCGAAGAGGCCAGATCAATTAAACGACATCAAAAATCGGTCCAACTGTTTAGTAGTTACGAGGGAACAAAGACACAGATATACCCACACAATTATATACAAATAATTTGGTAAGAAAGTCGTGAAAAGAAACTTTTGTTGCTCTTGCAACAATGAATTTCTGTCAATTGAGTACTTCTGCTGTCAAGTGGCGCTCACAAAATGTTTGCTACTTTCTTGACAGACTGTACGTACATACCTATAGGCCAAACTTAACAGAAGAGCGACATCCTTTATAACTTCGCCGCAGTCGGGGTAAAAAGATGCACATTGAGGCTACCTCATTTGCGCTTTACCTAATTGCAAACTTGGCCTAGAACATTTTTAAAATTTCGTCATCAAGAATCCTGATATTAGTATTATCTTCTAAAAAAGTGTCCATAAACTTAGAACGAAAGCAAATGGATTATTTATGCGCAAACTTAAATATATCTTTCTGGGATTTAATTAAAACAAGCTATAGAAACCCCGGTTTAGTTCAAAACTTGGGCCAAAGAAATTTCGTTTTCAGACACAAGTTTGTTCCAACATTCGTTGACTACTGAGAAAGGCTTTCATAGGCGGAATTTCATATATGTATCCACCGTACTTTCATTTGCATAGCAATGGATATTTCCGGATTGTAACGTACGTATACTACTGATATTATAAATGCACAAGTTTTGGACACTCCTTCACAAAACTACTGAAAGATTTTGATGAACATTTGCAGTGTTGTAGCTAATATTTCTGAATAACACATACAAACCAGAATAATAATAAATAATTCTACAGCGTATAGATGAAATATTAAAGATGACCTCTAACTAAATAGCGTAGGATAAGGTAGCCAGCGAAATTACTGGCACGAGGCATTTCATCTTAGTCATCTGCAACCTCAATGTAAAAATCATAGATGTTATGGGCGATAGTTACTGCTTACCATCAGGTGGGCTGTCTGCTCGCTTATCAATGAGTAGCATAAAAAAAGTTGCGAAGTATTAAATATGAAACAATTTCCAAATACGTCCCAGCCCCAAGATGCTAGGTCCCGGGAAAATATTGCCACGACGACCAGCATGAAATAACGCATTCAAATTGAATCGAGATAGCCCGATCCAAATATCCGAGTGGGTAATTTATATTCAGACGGAAGAAATACATTTCTTTGGGTTACTCTTTATGTATGGATGTTAGTTTTCGAATGCTCAAGGGTGTTTTGGAATGGATACTATCATTTGTTTTATCATAAGTAGAAGACAGAACTTTACTCATATTTCATTGAATTACACCATCATCTTCTTGCCCATGGGATCGGTACAACCCTACCACAATCCTAACACTCTTTACCTTGACATTCACTCCATATGCATACAGTGACACACAATATCTAGAATGCGAGTGAGAAATCCAGGTCTACTACAATAAAATAAAATAAATAATATGCTTGGACAAATTTACACAGCGCGATCTAGCCCCGAAGTAAGCAAAGCTTGTGTAATGGGTGTAAGATAACTGATAAACTACTTATATACTTTATTGTAAATAAATACTTATTAAACATACTACACCCAGAACCACAAGAGTAATTAAAATTCATTATTTCAATTTCTGCTCGGCCGGGAATCGAACCCGGGATCTGCGTGGATCAACTGGACCACTCAGGTCGTCAGAATTAGATGAATAATCACAATTTACAAAAGTACATTTCGGGAAATTATTACATATAAGCATGAGTTGCTTGTTTAAGCTGTTTAAGCCATATGGCTGTTTCCAGTTACACCTGTATATAAGACCAGATGGTAGACACATGATAAAATACGCGTAAAGTATTGTTTTTTACTCGTCTCCTTTAAATTGTGGACAATGTCCCCATAAAAAGTAGGTACAATCTATAACATATCATTAAAATAATAAAGTAAAATTATATAAATTGTAATAAAGACCTAATTAATGTTTTGTTAAATTATTCCGCATCCTGAGGTGTTTAAAAGTTAATCAAAGTTCGCGAATATTCGCACAAAGTTTCTGCGAGTTCAAGATCTGTGGTGGAATTTCATTTTCATGAAGTTTATTTTATTTCAAAATTTAGTATTTATTTATCTACTACCTACTAATGTGCCAAGAACGGTTATGACCACTATCACCACTACATTTATAAAACAAAGTCCCACGCCGAGTCTATCTGTCTATTCTTGATAAACTCAAAATGTACTAAACTGATTTTCATACGGTTTTCAACAATAGTTAGAGTAATTCTAGAGGAAGGTCTATAGGGTCGGACAAGTCGCGACGGGCCAACTAGTTATAATCTAAAAGCTATTTTTGGAATAGATTAGGGAGATATCTGTGATAATAATTCTCTTAAGATACTTGTTATTTAATTCATTCAGGACCCTGCTCTTACGGTGAGGCAAAACATCGTGATAAAACCTGCACATCCAGTCGAGTGAATGTAAAACCCTGATCCAATCTGGTCAGATTTCACTGTGAACATGGATGGCAGTTGCTCTCCTGTAATTACCTGATCTGCCAAATGCTGGATCATGGTCAAGGCGGACATCGGGACGTGCGCGTGAGAGCCCATCCGGGGTATGGACGCCAAGATGAGTTTTTTAGGATCCACCACTATTTCTACCGAAACAATAGCGTAGAATTTTGATCTTGATTACTTTTGGCTAACCATTTGGGTAAAAAAATAATTGCTTACCTCTCTGCACAGTACTTCATTGAAATCCATACTAGTGAAATTGACAAATTTGTTATATAATATTGTGGCTTTAGGTATCAAGCGCTACAACATTTGGTCATGTCACGTCTCGTATCAGATGCGCCGAACTAAGTTTCTGAGAAGGGTTAAGTTGACCCTAATCACAATTTTACACATTTTCTAAATGTCATAAGTATTATATGGCAAAAGAAACTATTCAAGTCACTGGGTACAGTAAATGAGTAATGTAAAGAAATAACTAGTTTCAATGGAAAACAGAATCGAGAATGGAGTTCGTGAATGTTAATTTCACGGAGTTAGGGAAAATTTAATTTTCAAATGCAAAATAGAACGCCGAATTTGGTTGTTATTGTTGTATTACCTAATCATGGTCTCATTCAACTCCCCCTTTTATGCCTTCCTCTCTAATTTGACTTGTTATGTATATTTAAGGCCAATAAATTTACGTTTGGCACACAAATTGTAAACAGGGGGACTTCCAGACAAAGTAATACTAATTTCACCGAAAGTAGTTAAATTCCACGTAATATTTTTTTACGTCTTTATTTGAGGATATAAAAGTCAACAAATGCTAATGGCTGTCAATAAAACAGGATCGTTCAGTGCCAAAGTTTGTGGAGATGGATTGATTCATGTTTGTTACTTCCATTGATTTGATTTATGATTATCCTTTGTCGTAGCAAATATAAGAGAGTATACCTATAGGCTGTCATTGAAGATAGTTAAAGTAAATTGAAACTTGAAAGTTAAATACGGTCGGGACCCCAATTTCATAAACTAACATTTACACTATTTACTACCAACATGATTTTTTTTAAAACAACTAGAGTTTTGGAGACGAATCTAACGATACCTAATCTGTCGAAATCCACCAAGCCGTTTGAAAGATACGAGGTAATAAAGAAATTTACAAACATATTATACATACAAGATACGCGCGAAAAACATAACCCTTCCTTGGTTGTCGGGTAAAAAGAAAACTAGTAACGGGTTTGGGTTTAAGCCACAGTAATTTCTTTAAGGTCCAATCTTTTGTCGAAGCACCAAGAACGTCCGTACACATAGAAAGAAAATAAACACAACAAATGTCCTCGACTATTAAATAATTCCACTAAAACTCTACAAAGAGGAAAAAGAAAATCCTGCCTGGGATTCCAGACCTCACGCCGAGCTGTGGCCGTTTATAAATCATTTTTATTTTCACAATAATTCCAGGGACCAAGGATTGACCTGTGTAATGTTGCAGAAAATGGAATTCTCCCGCGTGTGGCCGTATTCGCGATAAAAATCTGAGAGAAATTACCCAACAGTCTGGGAGAGATCCAATAATATGAATCGTTAGCTATGGTGAAGTGACGGCGTGATGGAATGCTCTGTTTTAGTCGTTTTTTTACTGATGTAGTAGTTATTTGTGTTGCTAAATAACATCCGACGCTATCTGTTGGGAATAACAGTAAATAGCAGTAAGTGTAGATCCGGGATACCGAAAAAAGAGAAAAATTAAGATACATCAAGCAATGGGAGATTATAATTTAAAAATTATGTTTCAGTTACTCCAACTCAAACTAATATCTATTATTTTCAGTACCTTCTATATTATATTATACTAAATGCGACCTCGAGGGACAACAGTATTCAGTCTTAAAAATGGTTGTTTGAACGTCTTGTATCCTTTAGCTAGCTAGCTTGTTTAATGTCTACAACGTAAACTTAGTCTACCAGAACTAAGTAGATTAGGTTTACATTCATTAATTATAGTTATTACACTCGTATAATACTCATTGTGCACACATAATCCTGCTCCCAACTTGGGCCCTTGAGGTACACCCAAAACATTACGCTCCTACTACAACTATAGGTAGCATACTGACATCGCCTAATAGCTAACAGTTACATGAAGGCAATTACCTCACAAGTAATCACTGCCAATTGAGCTCTTAAAGGATTCGAAGTTTGAACATAGAAGCTATTTAGTTCAGTGTAGCGTCGAAAATAGCTGTAAGGCTCTCCTAGCTTAGTAAGTTGGCAATTTAAGTTGTGAAAACTATCCCCAAGTTGCACTATTAAACGTTAGTTAAACGCTAGATGCGCCCCCTGGATGCTCCTAACAGATTCGAGCCGGTATCGTTTATACGCTGAGGCGGTTTATTATTTTCGTTACTCTGTTTACAGTGATGACATTTCGTTGTAGTATTTTTTTTTCAAATCTATGTGGCTTTCTCCCTTTCTCCACTAAATACCCGGAGACGGACAAAAGAAACAGTTACAAGAGGTTGGAAGTTAGTTTATCACCTATCAAGGTGTATGAGTGGTAGGAAATAATATAATAGGCATAAACGTGGTGGTGTTAACAGATATGTTACTTATAGTTCTAATCTATACATCAACAGACATAAAACAAAGTCGCTTCCCGCCGTCTGTCCCTATGTATCTATTTAAGCTTAGATCTTTTAAAGTACGCAACGGATTTTAATGCGGTGTTCAATAATAGATAGAGTGATTCAAGAGGACGCTTTATAAATAAGAAAAAAGGGCATATAGGGGTAAAGTACATGTACGCGACCAAAGCCGCGGGTACACCTGACAATAATGAATAAAAGGAAAAAGCTAAAACAAAATCCAATGAATTTAAGGAACCCTATTCCCTAGCCACAGCGTGTTTATTTACGAGGCACCAACGTACGTACCGCTCCTCACACGCCACTTGTTCCGCCTAATAAGTCAGCCGTTGATGCTTTTAGCACTAATTTCAGCAATTTA
Organism: Blastobasis adustella; assembly: GCA_907269095.1. Classification (NCBI taxonomy): domain Eukaryota; kingdom Metazoa; phylum Arthropoda; class Insecta; order Lepidoptera; family Blastobasidae; genus Blastobasis; species Blastobasis adustella. Next base: position 9,702,917 of record OU026117.1, on the reverse strand, counting down.
AGGGGCTCCCGGCGGCTCCGTGGCGTGGAACGACGCCTTAAAATCTGCCTTTTGTTCCCTGATTGGCAGAAAGGAAGTGTTACAAACTGCGTGCCTTAGAAATTCACGGCGTGAATTTGGTAATTTAGTTCTTAGTTTCACACGGCGTAACCTGTAATAAGGGTAGGCGCTGATGGCAACTTATTTGGGAGGCATAAGCAAAAATTTCGTGTGTTATTTTGTACATACTTTTTCTTGTTTTTTCAGCAGCTACGGTAGTAGGTAATTCTCATTTTAGGTTTCCGTACCTCGCAAGGAAAAAAATGGAACGAAACGTGCTGCCATTTCTTGAAAGATGCCTTTTTATCCCTACCTGCTTCCTGCACCTCACTATTCCACCATCCCGTGTCTTTGTAAATGTTCGTTCAAGCTCGATTATAGATTTCTGGTAATGACAACAGAGCTCATTGTAGATTAGTGCTCCAATTGAGGCCTTCGGCTGCCTCCACAAACTCCAGGCTCGACGGCTCGATGGCGTTCTGCAGGAGGCCATCTACTATTTACTCGGACTCCATCACAAGGACTCGGCGCTGTGTTGCGAGGCATTCCCCCTGGATTACTTTACAGTTTCAGACATCGACACCACGGCTTCTGTGATTGATGCGGACCACTTTTGTGAGCGATGAGATATTGAGGCTCTTTTTGTGGCTGTTGACCACTGAGGTTCGGAGAATTTCTTCTCCCTCACAGTTTGATTGACTGTACCCTCCGTGAACCCGACCAAACTCCACGCTCCTGTAGTCCAGATTGCTAGTACTACATCATCATTATCATCATCATATCAGATGACGCCCACTGCTGGGCATAGGCCTCCCCCAGAGATCTCTACAAAGGCAGGTCCTGTGCTTTCCGCATCCAGCTGGTACCTGCGATCTTTACCAGGTCGTCGGTCTACCTTGTGAGAGGCCTACCCACGCTGCGTCTTCCGGTACGTGGTCGCCACTCGAGAACTTTACTGCCTCATCGTCCATCTGTTCTTCGAGCTATATGCTCTGTCTACTCCCACTTCAGTCTGGCAATCCTTAGAGCTATGTCGGTGATCTTGGTTCGCTAGTACTATGGGGAGGTCAAACTGTATCTCTGGTTCTACAAACCCGAATTAGATTAAATATGACTTAGATTGTACCCTGGACTTCAAGCTACCAAACTATCGAAACCGATTCTCAAAATCTGTTCAGTAGATTTTGCATGATGAGAAAGCTTCTTGAACTCGTCCTAGAAGCCTATCCCGAAATTTTTTTTGAAATATATTCTATTAGCAGCCGCCCCGGCTTCGCACGGGTACGTAACAAAAATATCAAAAATTATAAATTTTTACACTTTATTTCTTGACACTGACTCCGTACCCCGTCCTGCCTAGATAGCCGAGCGGACTGAGCGGCGAACACGCGACTTTTTTCTAATATTCACATTTTTAAACTCGTGATATCTTTCGAATGGAATGTCTGAATTGAATAATTCAAAAAGTTATATAAAGGTATTGAAGCAGTCGTGAATATGAAGTAATTGACTTTGATAAGAATTAATACCAAGGTACAAATAAAGAGCGTTTTTTAGCGGCGGCATTTCAATTAAATATTGAAAATAAAAGAACACTTATTGTGACATAACTATAATAGTTAGACATATACTGTCGCGACACGTTTTGTAGATAATGATGTGTTCTGACATTATTTTGTTCTATCATCAATAGTTTTCGCAGCACACGCGATGTAAGGAATTTTTTGGGTATTTTTTTCACCTTGGGTTACATTATTGGAGTTTTATTAATGATCCGTTATTTATTAGAAAATATAATATAGCTTATGTCACCCGGGGATAGTGTAGCTTCCCAACGGTGAAAGAATTTTTGAAATCGGTCCAGTAGTTTCGAAGCCTATTCAATACAAACAAACAAACAAACAAACAAACAAAAAATCAAACCTTTCCTCTTTATAATATTAGTATAGAAGTATAGATGAACAGACACGGCTTTTTCACAGTTTTATCATGCCTAGTATAGAATAAAAAGTACTATAGGTTTTTGATGGCCCATAAATATAAATACTGACAGACCCTGTTTTAATAAAAATGTGTTATTTTTCTATAAAAGGCATACAAATATGGCGTTAAAATATTACTGAAATTACGCAGAGATGCACAGACGCCTTTTGCCGTTTAATTACGAATTCCGTTAGCAAAGAGAAACTAAACATGGCAGTGGAGTGGAAATAATTAAACAATTACATATTCATGGCAACACGCGTTTGTGGAGGGCAAAGGGTCAGGTCGGCTTTAAATTTCACCTTTGTCGGAATACAGAGCGTCCTTTAGAGGCCTTGACACTTCATTCGACCCTCTGGTTGGAACTTGGGTGCGTCCTACATAACTACAGTCTACTGCAGCCACGGAACACAGCACAAAGCAAGACGTAATGGAATGTAACACAACCTACCTACCTCCCTACATCTGTGGCCATTTAAGTCATCTAGATGCCCGTACCTGACCACCGATCTAAGGATAGCTTGCTGGAATAAGAGTTGACTAAAACTACAAAATACACAAACTTTTCAATATTTTATTTATTTTATACAAAATTTCAACTCAAACTGTCCAACCAAAAATTACAGCAAGACTCTAAAAAAATTCTAAAATTTCTATAAAATTAATAGGTAACATGGAAATTTCAAAATAGCAATGAGACAAATGAAAGTGGTGTGGGCGGTGTGGCATTTTATCAAAATGAAACAAATAAAAAACTTAGTTTCACTAAAAATATATAATAACATATTTTCGCCTTCGTTGAAAACTAAGCAAACGCTTCCATTACAAAGTTTATACGATTTTTTTTTTATTTCTTAAGCATCCAATATTTCTAACCTCTGTAGAAAAAAAAAAAAACTAAACCAGCTGCGAAAAACGAAATTCCTCCGACACTAATAAAGAAATGAGCTGACGAATTGGTTCAGTCAGTCATTCATGGAAAGTACTTTCCGGATGAACTGAAAATTTCCCTAGCTAAGCCGTTATACAAAAGGAGAGGCAAACACGATCCAAATAATTACCACCCTATTTCTCTACCTAACACAACGTTGAAAATTGTGAAACGGCCCGGATACGTCTTCGTTTTCAGTCTTCGAGAATTTTCAAGTGTTTTATAGAAACCAGCACGGCTTCCACAAAAATCGTTCTACCATACTTGCAGTTTATATTTATTTATAAAAAGTAAAGATACGATAAACAACTAAAATACGCTGTTGGATTAATGCTAAATCTTAGCTAAGCTTAGCAAAGTGTATAATAGAGTTCATTACGGGATACTGTTAAAAATACTCTATGACTCTGGAATAAGGGGAGTAACTTATGCGTGATTAAAATCTTATCTTGATTACAGATTTAACACAGAACACTGTCGAAATTGAGAATATAAACTTAACATCAGGTGAGATTACAACAAAATTTTAATAAAACGCAAATAATTCAGTTTCGGCCTTATCAAAAATCCTTTTAGGAATTAACTAAGAATTCAATGATATTGAAATTGAAACCACGAATCGAGCTATTCTCCTAGGTGTAGAATTGGACTCGAACTTAAATTGGAAAGCTCATTTAGATCAACTATCGGGGAAACTGTTCTCATTTATATTTGCACTCTACCGGCTAAAAAGTTGCCAACTTTAAAACAGCTTCGTCTGCGTACTACGCTTATGCTCATTCCAGACTTGCCAACAGTATAATTTTTTAGAAAAATTCTACAGATATTGACGATATTTTTATCTTACAGATGAAATGCATCCGCTTTTTAACTTTAAACATAGACCAAATGGAATCATGCACACTAACATTAACATTTCTTTATATTCTCGAATCAAGCTAATTTGTAAAAAAAATATAAACCTGAAATATAAACACCGTAAGAAAATAATAGTAACCAAAAAAAAGTTCAGCTTTTCTCTACGTTAAAATAATATTCCTCCAGCGCACATATAATGGCTATAAATATGTATAACAGCATTAAATAAAATAATCATCATCTTGGCGTTAATGTCCCGGTTGTGCTCTCGCGACGAGGGCCTTGACCATGATCCAGGATTTGGCAGGTCAGGTAATTACAGTGGAGCGACTACCATCTGACCTCCGTGACCCTGCTACCAGGGGAACCTGACCAGATTGGATCATGGTTACACATCCAGTCGCCTGAATGTGCAGGTTTCGTCACGATGTTTTCCCTCACCGTAAGAGCATCGGTTAGTATTCAACTAATGTACATAACTCAGAAAACAGTCATTGGTACATGGCCGGAACGGGATTCGAACCCGAGACCTCTGGCTTACGAGTCGGATACTGTAACCGCTCGGCAACCGACACTTTTGTATAACAGCATTCCAAACAAAATTAAATCATCGGAGACAAAAACTTCGTCAACAAAATAGTTAAAAATATTTCTTAATTAGTAAGTTCAATGCTAGTAAAATATTTGAGAAATCTTTGCTGATAAATAAATACGACTAATAATAAAAAAAAATCCTCAGTTTGCTTAAAAGATTGCTCAACTGAGTCTACTGCTGGGCTTACTTACAATAGGTATTGTAAATGAAATAGGCTAAAATTGAAATGAAATAATAAGTAAACTGTACTTAAAAGAGTAACTACTAAGAATATAATGCCAAAAACCTAAACCAAACAACTAACACCATTACCTGGTATACATTAGAAAGCCATCTCAAAATTTTGCAGTGCCACTGGGTGCAACATGCTTGTTTGTCTTAACTTTTACTATTATTGTATACCAAGTAGCATGCAAATAAAGAATTAAAAAGTCAACTTTGAACTGAAATTATGATTTTGAAACAATTTGGCCTAGGCCAAACCATTTGGACCTAAAGTGTTTTACTATAATGCCCAGAAAATGGGTTACAACGGTAAAATATACCTAGGTACATGTTTTAAAGAACAAAAGGAAGCACGTAGCTAAGTACCTATTAAATACTTTGCAACATTTCTATTTAAATACAAGTACAATATACCAACACAATCCGACAACGCCGTAATGAAACCCTCTATTCGCAAACATTGAGAAAATTGTTATCCTCCAGCGCTCTTTCTGTTATTATTATAGTCGAATCGTTTTAATCGCTCAAATGAATTTTTAATATCAAACAATTGGCAACGAAAATTGCGCTTGGGCTTCGCGAAAATGTTTCAATACTATTTACTGTTTTCTAATGGTAATTTGACCTATTCGTTATTAACATAGATATCTAGGTACTTTTAAGATTAATGGCGAATCATAATCTTGGTGTCTATATCTCGGATGTGGTCTCGTGCGCGAGAGTGGTCTGCCTTGACCATAATCCAGGATTTGGCAGAGGTAATTACAGTTGATCGAATGCTATCTGACGTCCGTGACCCTGCTACAAGGAGAATCTGACCGGAATTGATCACTCAGTCACCTGAATGTACAGGTTTCTTCACGTTTTCCCTCACTGTAATAATACACAATTGTAATGTACACAACTCAGAAAAAATGAAACTTTGAAGAAATTAAACATGAAGTATTGTAGCGGTTTTACCTTACTTTATGTTCATAGTAAAGAAGGTAGTCAGTGATTGTCATTATTTGTGTCCACTACATCCACAACACATATCGTTATTATATAGGTATGAATTACTATTTTTATCATCTACTAGTTAGATACTTGTTCATACTCGTAGCTAAGTACATATACTGACTTATCTGTGCTCGTAGCTTACAGTTCCTAGGTGTACTATGTAGTACCTACGTACTAGATACCCACTGACATCGACTCAAGCTATCTTGGTACAGGCTTTGTGGCTGCCTGTCCGCTTTGCCAAACGGATTTCAACCTATGTACAGTGCTACTCGATATACAGACGAGACTGATCTATCGATAAGCTAAGAAGTAACAGCTTTGCTTGATTGTCGTCCGTGTTATCTTTTAACCCAGATAAGCCGTCCTATATATAGGACGGCTAAAATCAAAATATTCATACAAATTTCAAAATACAGCTACATTCCGGTATAGTAGATCGCCTAATAAGGCCCGGTTTTATGACGGTTTTCAATAAGATGGGCCCTATTCTCGCCTAGGCTACTTTTAATAAAGCGAGATCTGGCAGAAGCAGGGATTGACCACTAGGATGTTGATAATGGTGACTACTTTTAATCGCAGTCTAAGCCTAGTATATTTCCAATAAATCTAATTTCTATGACATTAAATACTTTTTTCTTTGTTTTATTTTCATTTAAAGTTCTTCGCCTCTAAAAAACTCACGTGCGGAACCGGGGTGGATTGCTAGTACCACATAAAAGGGTTGAGTTGTATATATACAAACCTCTAAAGTCTAAAGTATACTTTTAAAACTTCTAAGTCCAAAAATAAAGAAACTGGCCCTAAACAATCTACAATGCTAAAATACAATGTTTTCGCAAATGCATGCATATCCAAGTTCCAAAATAACTTGGATTCAAGTGAGTTGTGTCAACGTAAGCAATTAAGAGCGAAGAAACTTGGTCTCGTTACAGAATTTGTTAATAAGCAGACACGCTTGTATCGCTTTGATAATCTTGGAGTGAAATTCGGTGAAACTTCGTTAGTTAACGTTACGTGATGCCAAGACTTCCACTCATTTGCTATCAATTTGTGTGTCGAATATATTGAATCTCTGTCATCAACTGCCTTTACCTAATCGCTTGCAATACCAACTACCTATGATAGTGAATATATTAAAAAACATATTAAAGAAGTTACAGAACTAGACAAACCATTTTTAGTTTTAAATTTTCTAATACCTTCACCACGAACTAGATACAAAACGACTTTAATTGGCCTTGCCAATGTACTTTTATGAAAGACAATAACTTTTTTAAATTTGTTTTCAACATGATTTTCATTGGGAATGTTTTAAGATTTTACTTATTAGAATGCGCGCAAGATAACTTTTCTCGTGACTTAAAATATAATGTTTGATAGTCAGGCTATACTAGAAAAACTCCCAACAGACTTAGGTATCTTGGGCACACTCTAATGGCCTGAAACGTATTTCTTTTTTCAAAATGTCGGACTGTTAGTTACCCCTTTGACCTCTTTGGCACCTCTTTAGCAAGAGAAGTGCAATGGCCTTTGTCACTGTAATTTGTAACACAACAGGCCGGGAATGGCCATTCAGGTCGTCAAATATTCCAGTAACACCAGCTTTTTTGTTGAGACTAACAGCCGAAAAAACTGTCGCGTTATTTTTTAAACTACATACATAAAGCTCATGCGTCTGTCCCATAGGTGTGGTAGGCAGAGCCTATGGACCGCTACTTTGCTCTGTCCAGACACAACTCCCTTGCCTGGCATATATTCAAAGCTCTTTTCATACATCTCCTTTTATTATTGCTACTTCGGACCCCAGCTTTTTGATTAAACAACATTTAATTAAAAACTAATTAATTTCAGTTCAAGCGTACCTAAACCTGTTAATAATTTGATTCGGTACTTTTGTACCAAAATAATAGCCGTTTCTTGAGAAAATCGAATTGGGGTTGTATTTTCTTTCCTTGAAAATGGGCCCAATTCGTAAAAGAATATTAATCACAATGACAGGCTGTTATCTCTGACCCCGTACCAAGAATCGGGTTTCGACAGGCTTGTAGCTTTTTTAGTAAATAAAAAGTTGACTGACTGATGATCAAAGCTCTGGATAAATCAAGCCGAAATTTTCATTCAGATATTCGCTGTGAACGAATTTTTTGCCGATATGCAGAATGAATATCGGCAAAATATTCTGCTATATATTCGGCTATATATTCGGGGAAATATTGAAAAAATGGACGGAATACGTGAAAACTGGCACAAAATAGCGTCACATTATATCACCCGCTAATTATTTTAAGAGCCCTTTCACAAGTGCGACAATTCAAATAAAATGAATAGATTTCTTGGTAGAGCACACAATATTCAATTAAAGTAAGTACTTAATTGTTATAAAGTATTGATAATCGTGGATCGCAGCCTGATTACCTTTCCTCTTCTCATTAAACTTTTGGGAAATGGATGAAACGGATTAGGAATGTTGTAATGGAAAATTAATAGGTAAACACGAAACCGTAAGACAAAACTGAACTAAGCTCATCAAAATTCAACTAAGTATTTGTTATTACACTACAATCTCTTCAATCTCTTCACTCAGACAGTACCAGCACAGAGGCAAAACAATTGAGTCGTTTATTTTCGACTGGGGCTGTTTCCTTTACTTTAATTTCGTCACTGAAGATCGCGTTAGGGTTGCCTCTGCCTTTGTATTGAAGTATTTCTAACTAACTTAAATTAAATTAAAATTGTACCCTTAAATTGTACTATCAGTAACCACAAAGGCTAGTTTTTAGGAATTTTGTACGCTTGTGTCCACTAACACATAATATAATTAGGAAATCCAATTTAATACTAATCCTATCTCCTAAAACTGTAATTTGATAAGTATTTTCCGGGTTTCTTACAGTATAGAATCAAGGCGCATTTTAATAAATCGGACGGTATTTAGCTGCGGTCCGTATTCGTTTACGGACTAGAGTAAACAGCACGGACGCTGAATTCCGTCACCAACCTATTCTTGTACGATCAGTAGCCACAAAGACTAACTTTTCATGACTTTGTACACATGTGTCCATTAACACATAATAAATATGTCTTGTCTGCAATTGTTTTTCACATCTCTCTTTGTTAGGCCTGCTGGAAGCGATTTCTTGTTAGAAATAAGTAGCGCCTGTTGTGTTGATTCTAATTTTGTACTTAATTTTAAGTTGATGTGTACAATAAACCATTAAATTTAAAAAATAACAGTGAATCCAATTTAATACCAATCCTATTTCTTAAAACTGTCATTCGTTAAGTATAGTTCTGGGTTTCTTATAGCATTAAATAATGGCGCATTTATATAAATCGGACGGTATTTAGCTACAGTCCGTATTCGTTCACTGAATAATGTAAACAACACGAACGCGGGGGTAAAAAGGTATTCCACTGGCCTGAATCGATTACAGACACCGCTCAATGGCCAAAATGGCAAAAATACATGTGTGCAACTGCTACGATATATCGTGCTATAAGTTAACCGACTCGTAATCGAGGGAACCCTACTGCCGCCATGTACTAATGACTCTTTTCTGAGTTATGTACATAGTTGAACACTGACCGATGCTCTTACGACGGGGGAAAACATCGTGATGAAACCTGCATATTTAGGCGATTGAATGTGTTACCACGATCCAATCTGGCCAGGTTCCCCTGGTAGCAGGATATCGGAGATCACATGGCTGACGCTCCTCTATAATTACCTGATCTGCCAAATCCTGGATCATGATAAAGGCGTACCCCGGACGCAAGTGCGCGAGAGCATAACCGGGGCATTAACGCCAAGATGATAGAAAAAGTAAATTAACTAAGTAAACTTAAACGAGTTATTCGTTACGAAACTCCAGTTTCCTATGTAATATGTTCCAACATATTTATAAAATAATGTTGTTTTAGTTAACAGCCCTAGGCGCCATAATTAATTCGTGAGTTGAACGTTTTTATAACTGACTCTGTCTTTTGGGCGATCGTCTGCAATTAGAGAGTTTCTGCCAGCCTCCTCTCATTCTGTCCAATGTCTTTTTACATTATTTTACTGCTTACTCGTGCTTGCTTTTGTGACGGGGTCGTAATATCCTGATAACAAGCGGATTGGGATCTTTTATGCGGATCTAGTAATTATCTTCGTGATATAGCATTTTTTCTCGTGTGGACAGATTGGACAAAGAAATGGATATACTTTCTTTCGTATAGATAGACTTATATTGCCTTGGTATTATGCCGTAGGGTATCATACGTCATCTTGTACAAAAAAATTTACTTTGTAGCGATAGTAGACAATTAATATAGATCCACAAAACGGTCTGCCCGTGCACAAACTGTAATTATTTTTATGACCCTAAATTCGGCTTTTGTAGCGAAAGAACTTACATATCCTCTTGGGAGGCTTTTAAAAGTAACAAAACCGATCCGCTTCACATCCTCTTGGCAGTTTAACTTTTAGCCACATCAAAGTCGCTATTCAAAGTGATTATATAAATATTATATCCAAATATCAATACCAAGTTGTTACACAGACAAGGAATTCCAACGTAGTTTATTGTTATGTTTGTTACTTGTTTCTTTTGCTCCGGTTCAGGTAATGCAAGGGTGGGGATAAGGGCTTGTTTTTTTTTTTAAACCAGTCAAACTTTTTCAGTGTGTTGTTCCATTACACTTTGACACTGGCAGTAATAGATGTCAATTTGTCACAAAGATTGATTGATTGTGACAAATATGGAAAAAGACCGATCCGTAAGATAACGAATTAGGAACAAATCTATTCTACTATATTATCATATTTTACTATAATATGATTATAGTAAAATATGTGTCAATAGGAAAAGAGACCACCAAGAGTACAATCCATTTAATATGGATTTATTAAAAGTATTTTTTTTAATTGATGATAATAATACCTCAAATAAGTCGTTTATTTACATTTCTGTGGATTATACTTATGATTTTCATGCAAAGTACATTTTGTCTTTTTTCTATTGAAACGTACTTTTTTATAACCTACCTTTTGAAAGAGAGAGACGGAAGACTTATTGTTAAAGAGTCACTCCTTCATTGTTTTGTAAATTTGTATTTGTTATCTCTATTAGATTTCTAATGGACGGACCATTAAAGGTCAACGCATAGCTATCCGAGTCGAAATCAACGGGGTCTCGCACACCTATCGAAAGAATCGACTGTCGCACTGTAATTACACGTCAAAGAAAAGGAAAGAAGAAACAGTTCTCTCACGCGCAACTGTCAGTGTGAAAATGCGAGCGCATTGGTCGATTCGATCTCATCGCTCGCGCCGAATCTAATGAATTCAGAAGCAAAACACGTGCGAGTATGTGAAAGTGGATAAGATTATTAAAAAATTAACCTTTAAATTAATATTATATTGCTCATAGAATAAGTTTAATTTTTATATTTATGAATAAATGAATGAATAATTTATTGCTGTAAAATGTGGTACATGGTAGATGTTACAAATTTTTATAGTCGTTTCTCACACTTCACCAGAATCTGGCATGCAATATTTGAGCATAATTAATCTAATTATTATTAAAATGTACGCAACAAAAATTCCTAAGTATAAAATAAGTATTAGGATATAAAGCTATAAAACAATCATGTCACTTTCAATAATTAACAATAATAAAAGTCATAACACTTGCGCTAACACGTTAGAAATGTCAAAATAAGAATCAACGTAACCAAACGCAAACTTTTACTTTACACTGGCAACATTTCCATACGTCACAACCACTTCATGTCATATTTTTTATTGTATTTAGTTTGACAGCCAACGGCCATTCTGACTCTTCGCAAAACGACCAGCGAAACAAATATAGTTTGGCGAGCTATTAAATCTAAATCCGAGTTTTCTGTGATGATCACAACGCAAGTGAGTCTACATAATATTTTTAATTTTATTGCTGTGATCAAATGTCGCTTTATTTTGTGTACGAGAATGTAATGAAAAGTTTGTCCTAAGCTATACGTTTTATTAATTGCAGGTAGTATACAATTTAGCGACGGCGCTGATTTGACTCAAAGAATTCACTAATACTGTAAAAACAGCTTTGTATCAACCATTTTTTTAACTTGCGTTTAAACATATTTAATGGCAATAATTTCATAGTACTGTCAAGGCCATTATATATTTTAATTGCCATTGCATTACTGTTTGTGCCATATAGTGTCGTTGAATGGGAAGGTACTACCAATCTATCTGGAAACCTTGTGTTGAAAGCAGTAGTTTCCGAGACTTTAGTGAATAAGTGCATATTACTCTTAACAAATACACATATCTCGTAAATGTACATGCTTGGGACAGTCAACATATTATGAGATCTAAATAGAGGTCTACAAGATGTCAATGAATCAACATCACAAATTGCTCTAATGCACTGTTTTTGGCAAATCAGTACTTGATTTACGTGGGATGAGTTACCCCATATTATGATGGCATATCTCATAATGGAACATACGTAACCGTAATATGCCTGCAAAGCAATTTTCTTACTGCAAACTTTTGAGAGCCGCCAAAGTGCATACGCAAAAGAGTTTATTTTATTGCACAAGTTGGAGATGTGCGTGGCCCATGAACACCTGTCCTCCATCCAGATGCCCAGAAACTCAGTTTGACTAGACTCCGCAATAATTTGATTATTTGCTATTACGGTTAAAGCTTTTTTATTACCATTTCTATTTACAAATTGTACATATGTTGTCTTTTTTAAATTTACTTTAAGATTATTGTTATCCAACCATTCTATAATGTCATGTACTGTTTTATTCACTTCGTCATTGTAATTGTTAACATCTTTACAATCTATTACCACCGATATATCGTCAGCAAATAGGGTGCAGTCATAGTTAGTTATACTTGGCAGATCATTTATATATATTAAAAATAATAATGGCCCCAAAATACTGCCCTGTGGAACCCCCACCTTATTTGGTTCTATTGAGGATCTGTACGCTCTACGCTCTGCATTACATAATTTTGCCGTTTCAACATACTGTCTTCGGTCGCTTAAATAGCTCTCAAGCCATTTATAAGCTAGCCCTCTTATTCCGTAGCGTTCACATTTGTCGAGCAGTCTCTTGTGGGATACAAAGTCGAAAGCTTTACTCATGTCAAAGTATACTGCTGTAACAGCTGATCTTTTGTCAAGACATTTTAAGATATTATTTACGAGAGAGAATGCAGCCAAAGATGTCGATTTACCCTTTTGAAACCCATACTGGCAATCTCTAAGTATTTTAAATGTCTTTAAAAAATTGGTAATGCGTTCGTGCATCGCCTTTTCAAATACTTTGGAGAATATGGATATAAGTGCTATAGGTCTATAGTTATCCATATTGTCCTCACTTCCCTTTTTGTGCACAGGCTTTACAGTTGTCAGCTTTAGCTGATCTGGGAATGAGCCATTTGTAAAAGACAAATTTATTAAATAACTAAGGACAGGCGCAATTTCAAATTTACAAGCTTTTAGCACTTTTGTATGAATATTGTCATAGCCTGTCGCATTAGTGGTGTTCAAATTATTAATTATTTTGATTATTTCTTGAGCGTCAGTGGGTTTCAAGAATATACTAGCATGATTTGTATTTATATGTTTAATGTCAGAAGCAGAGTCACGAGAAATGGGGTTGGTCAAATTTATATAATATTTATTAAATGAATTGGCAATGTCAATCGGGTCACTAATTATCATATCATTAAGTTGAAGTTTATTTATGTATTTTTTATTAAGTTCCACGAAGCTTTACATATATTTTTAGATTGCATTATATACTTACTATTGGACAGTTTTTGAGCGTGATTTATACATCGTTTGAGCAGTTTTGCATAATTTTTATATTTCAGTTTTGTTGTGGTATTTGAGTTCGTGTAATAACGGAACCGCAAATGCCTTTTAGTGATGACAGATTTTTTAAGTCCCCTTGTGATCCAGGCTGTAGGATGTTTTTGAAGACGGCATCTCTTTTTATGAATTGGAAAGCATAATTCATAGAACATCACGAAAACGTGTGAAAGTTCGTGAATGCCGTTGTAATGTCATCCTCCTGGTACACGTCTGACCAAGTTAATGACCTCATGCACTCCTGAAACTTCGTAATATTTTCTTGGCACAAGTCACGCATCGAAAAGTATTTACACGTCTGCGGTTTAGTTTGATGAGATATGGGAAAGTGAATAGATTGGGCCGTTTCATGATCTGATAGTCCTAGATGATGTATTTCACATTCTACCTCTGACATATTACTTAATATTTGGTCTAAGCATGAGCTTTTCCTCGTGGGTTCTGAGATATGTAACTTATAACTGTTAGACTATATAATTTTATATAGTTTAACAGTTATATAGTGGTACAAAAATTTACCTTATTCTATGAGCAATTTATTTCATTTTGCTTGCTCTCACTCTGTTTTTGAATTTAAACGACTGAATTTAGTCATATGTAATAATCTCATTATCCAAATCCGATCGATTTAGTTTATTGGTCCAATGGCCATTCGCGATCCTTACCACATTGTTAGTCCACTACCCTGTTGGGCGCCTATGCATTGAAGGAACTTATTTTGTGTAAGATTAAAAAAATATCTTGGCGTTAATGTCCCGGTTGTGCTCTCGCGACGAGGGCCCAGGGTCCGCCTTGACCACGATCCCGGATTTCGCAGATCAGATAATTAGTAAGTTTGTATGTTAGGGGTAATTTTCGAAACTACTGAACCGATGTCGTATCTCTAAAAAGTTTAAATTAGGCGATAACGGGGCTGTTACGTCCCCAATTAATTAACTCTTTTTTTCAACACGACTGAGTTCAATTTCATGTCGTCCACGAGCAATAAAACCCAGAAAAAAACGGATTATTACCTAATACTTAGTCGAGGAGCGTCAGTGGTCGGGCGGTTGAATATCCGACTCGTAAGCGAGAGGTACCGGGTTCGTATCCCTCTGCGACCATGTACCAATTACTCTTTGCTGAGTTATGTACATTAGTTGAACACTAACCGATGCTCTTACGGTGAGCGAAAACATCGTGACGAAACCTGCACATTCAGGCGATTGGATGTGTAACCATGATTCAATCTGGTCAGGTTCCCCTGGTAGCAGGATCATGGAGGTCAGATAGCAGTCGCTCCACTGTCATTACCTGATCTGCCAAATCCTGGATCATGGTCAAGGCGCACTCCGGGCCCTCGTCGCGAGAGCAGAACCGATTATTTTACTTTGTCGAATTACGACCTTTTACAGTATACGCCCTTTTTGTTTTCCAGTGTCGATATTTCCCTATAATGTACTTTACATACTAATTATTCTGTTAGCCACTGGTGGCCTTTCGGACCCCAACTCAAGTTGAGTAAAATGTTCCCAAACTAAGTACTTACAAACTAATGTTGCCTAACATGTTGTCCTACTGGACTTTCAGAATTAATCCATTTAGAAGTTCATGCTGCCTTTATTAATTTCGAACAGAGGCTAGATATTTATTAAATAAAAATATCCCCAAACTAAGAGATGGGTCCCAAATTAACAGTTCCAACCGACCAGCTGTCACCAATTCACGAAGTTCAAATTAGTTTCGATCGTTCATTTTGCAACTGTTGTTTCAATACGATAAATAAGGAGATACAAATAAAACCTAAATTGAAACAATACATTCGTAATCAATTATGTACCATAATCCAATCTGGTCAGGGTCCCCTGGTAGCAGGGTCACGGAGAACAGATGGCACTCGCTCCACTGTAATTATCTGATCTGCCAAATCCTGGATCATTGTCAAGGCGAAGCCCGGGCCTTCGAGTGCGAGAGCATAGTCGGGATGTTGACGCGACGAATTATGAATTTTTTATTTGTTAAAAGCTAATTACAAAGTACCTACACTTTAAAGAAAAGCAAAATATAGCAGTACCTAAAGGCAGTAAGTGTCTACATAGTTTCCTTTAGACCAAATGAGCTTCCTTCATAAGAAAATGAAAATAATAAAAAAAAATTCAATTGTACAAAGACCGCAATGCTTCATCAGAGTTTTCTTAATTAAAAAAACCAGAGGAGACAATAGGTTCGCCGGGGTGAAATATCACTGGCCACAGGAGCGTATTAAGGCAGGGCCCTAGCACAGAGTTTAATTTTTTTTTCAACTGTTTGTCATTTAACGACATTAACCACCTGAACATTTAACAACCATGGGTACATTTTATTGAACTGCATTTGAGTTATCCCAGTCACATAAGGAATAAAAATAAAACGAATTTTTTTTTTAAACGTTGTTATTGAATTGAATATGAAAGCTTCTTTATAATTTTTTGAATGTTTTCTTCTTAGATTAAGTAAACTTACACACGTATTAAGAAACATTACTATGAGGTCCACGTACCGGAAGACGCAGCGTGGGTAGGCCTCCCACAACGTGGACTAACGATTTGGTAAAGATCGCAGGTACCTGAATGCGGAAGGCACCCGACCGGCCTTTGTGGAGATCTCTGGTTAAGGTCTATGCCCAACAGTGGGCTTCTTTTGCCTGATATAATGACAATGATTATGAGGTTTTACTGACAACACGAGTTCTAACTGACAATACCTGAGTGGACATCCATCCGTCTAAATTTTAGAGCCGTGTTGAACGCTGAATTTAGTTGTTGAAGTTGAAGTTGAATTATCGATCACATACACGAACACGGATGTTCGCGCATTGATCAATATATCGATGCTTGGAATAGAACAGACGACAGAGAGTGTTTTTCCCGAACCCCTTCCGTATAAACTTTACAATCCGAGCCTGTACTGCATTATGTACCGACTGCGGCATTCGCTTTGTTAGGACACCCGCGTTTTGTTTTGTAAAAAAGATAAACGTTTACTGAAAGAGCAAACTACATGAACATATTAAATGATTTTATCATTTAAATGAGAAACTAGCGCTATGTTATTTTTAATTTAAGGATCGATAAAATTATATTAAGTCCAATTGTCTAAATTATTTTAAATATCAATTAAAATTAATCTTTTTTTTGTTTGCATGAAAAGACTTAAGTGACAATCGAAATTAAATACCGTCGTATGGAAAATGTTTACTTCGTCCATAATATCAATTTACCTTTGGTAATTTAGGTTTTATATAACTGAGATGTAGGTCTTATATAACAGAATTAGACTGGGAAATGAAATAGTAAGTGTTCGTTATATCTTGTTACCGAATATTTAATATCTTAACTTTAGAATTATATAGCACCTTTGATAATCTATTCGTACCTCTATAATTTCTTAAACATCTGTGCGTGGTGTTTATTAAACAGAATATCAAAAATTTCCATATTGATATTGACTTCATTGAAATTAGGATAAATATTAGTGTAGTGTATATTTTAGTCTCTGTATCTATATTTAGCTGTCTGTAGTTTAATTTTAATTATAACAAGAGAAGGTATATGCGTACCTAGACAAATTATGTAGAAGTAAAGGTACGACGATAAATTTTAAATCTGATACAAAAATGATTTCTAGCTCTACTTAGGTGTTGAGTTACTTTTTACAAAGCATCATTAACAATAAATTCCTGCAAAAAATATTCTTGTATCTGATTAAACAATCACCTTTACCTAAATAAAAAACAGTATAACAAATCAATTGATTTGTTACTCTCGCAAAAAAAGCAACCGGTACAAAAAGTAATAAAGAAAAAGCGCTCAAACCATATTTTGTACTTAAATTGCTCCCTTAAAAATCGTTAACACTTCATAAAACTCGAAGCCCGTAGGTTTTGAACAATAAATCATTTTTTATTGTTCGATAGGCTGCAATAATTGTTTCTATATGCGGAGCTGTGTTTGAAATCGACTCCTGTGTACACATGTCACGAACAGTGTGAGTGGTGGACCTAGCACAGGGTGGGATTAAGTGATTAATTTTATTAGACCCCTTTACATCCCCAAATGTAAATGCGTGCCGAATGTAATATTGGCGTGCTAAACAGGACTTTGTGGATTTAGTTCTGTTCAGCATGGCGAAAGGATTACAATTTTGGTAAGTATCTTACGATGACGGTATTGAGAATGATTAAGAAATTTGCAGTGTTTACTTGAAAACATAATATATAGATTTTTGAATCTGTTTAATGTTTAATGTTATGTTCCTTGAATCGTAAATTTCTCAGGTTCCAAGTGTGTCTGAAAACTTTTAGAATACTTCTTATCTAAAAATAAAGTTATTTACTCTCTTCAACTTATCATTCCTGTGTTCGAAGGTTATTTGCCCAGTTATTTCCCTTCTTTACAGTCTACGAAAAGTTATAAGTTGAGGCTACCATTAGGAACTTATTCTATCAAGTTTATAACATAGGTACATCTATTCTCACAAACGTGAAATCGTAAATAAACAGGTAACCGTGTTTATTATAAATTTTCATGATTGTACACAACGAAAAGTTACAATATTGAAACAACTTTATTTTCTACATTCATGTTATTTTAAGGCCTGAGTACATCCCTGTGTGCGTTACCCAATGTTTACGTTTACCTTTGTGTGGGCAATAAAAATAAATAAAGCGCTCAGCTCAGGTGATATGGGTGAAGTGCTTACGATAAGCCCGGAGCTAATGTAGTTTACAGAATTATATTTGTACTGTAATAAGTTTGATAAATGGATGAGTACAATACACTTAAAAATATATTTTTTTGTTGTTCTTCGACACAAAACAGGGCAGTAACGGGAGAGATAATAATATCAGCGTAATAATCATCAGCATACTATGTCCATTACATGAGTTATGTCATCATCATCCATGGCCGAGGGCCAAGAGTCCGACTTCCTGCTTTTCCTTGCCCAACTCGCTCAATCTTCGGCGTCTTTGGTGGTGAGCTTATGGCCCGCATATCATAGAGGCCGGCCCATTGCCTCTTGGGCCGGCCTCTCCTCCCCGTGCCCGGCGTTATGTACATTTGTTGAATGCTAACCAATGCTCTTA
This sequence comes from Blastobasis adustella, assembly GCA_907269095.1. Classification (NCBI taxonomy): domain Eukaryota; kingdom Metazoa; phylum Arthropoda; class Insecta; order Lepidoptera; family Blastobasidae; genus Blastobasis; species Blastobasis adustella. Next base: position 9,684,303 of record OU026117.1, on the reverse strand, counting down.
CGGTGAGGGAATAAAAGTCGTGATGAAACCTGCACATTCAGGCGACTGAATGTGTAACCATGATCCAATCTGGTCAGGTTTCCCTGGTAGTAGGGTCACGGAGGTCAGACGGCTGCTGCTCCACTGTAATTATCCAATATGCCAAACCCTGGATCATGATCAAAGCGAACTCCGGGCCCACCGGGCGATGGTTATTACTATTTTAATGTTCAGCATTTCGAGTCCACTACTGGACATAGGCTTTCCCCAATGAGCGCCAAACTACTCTGTCCTCGGTTTGCTGCACCCAGCATTTAATGTCTTGCGTAATTTCTGTGTAAAACAAATTGTGAAACAATGATAAAATTACAGAAGTTACAGTGAAACTGGCTTTCAACGTAAGAGAATAAAGGAAAGCACACAAAGCTTTAGAAAGGTCCACATTTAACAATGACGACACGAGCTTGTATTGCATACAAACTTCGTACTAATTCTGTGTTTTAACAGCTCAGAAAGAGTTGCTGATTTCATTTGCAGTCAATTATCTCCCGTATTGATAAAATTTAGAAACCAGCGCTTTTGTTTTTACAAGATTTCAAAGTGAATACGGTCGTTATTAAAAACGACCTGAGTGGTTCATTGGTTGACACCGCTCCGCGCAGAGGTGCCGGGTTTGATGCCCGGCCGAGCAGAAATTAAAATGATGAATTTTAATTTCTGTTACGTGTCTGAGTGAACGTATAGTAGTATGTATTTTAAAAAAGAAATATATATATATATATATATAAGTAGTTTATCAGTTATCTAACACCCATAACACAAGCTTTGCTTTCTTTGTGGCTAGAAGACGCTGTGTGACTTTGTCCAAACATATTATTATGTGTTTTGACAACTCACAAAGAATTACTAATTTGCAATAATTTTACCTACCATAATAATAAATTTTCGAAACCACCTATTTTGTTTTTACGCGATTTTAAAGTAAACAATCGTAATTAAATTAAAATAAAAGCATCATAATTTGTACAGTTTCCTGTTGACGATACCAAGTCGCACTTCCCTATTCAAGATTCCCGGGAACCCCCGCCAACGGGGCACAACAAAAAAAGGACCTTTATTGTCCGCTTTTTCCCTTCAAACTAGAATATGTATAACGCAAACGACGCAACGCATCATCAACCTAATTTACTAGCACCGAAGAGGGACAGAGCATTGTGGCAGACTTGCGTCGAAAAGGGACGATAGATGCCACTTCAGGGCAGGCTATCCGTCCACTCATAAGCAGTGAGATGCGGGTGACATGTAAAGAAAAATTCTTTATTGCTTCCGCCTGCTCCGGATGAGAGGAAATATATTAATTTATTATTGCCCAGTAGCCTAAGGGTCTACAAATTTATTAGTCGGGTTCAGTAGTGATTTAGGGACGCAACTTTAGGGTTGGCCTCAAATTGTGGCCTATCCCACCTATTGGTATAAATTTTACATTAACTAGGCGAGGGTATAGCAAACTCAGCGGGATTGTTTCGCGTTAGTTGCTTTAGTTATCGGGTGAAGATAGTTGATTGGCTACTGAGACGCGCAAAGTATGTGACTATGATGTCTCTGCTCGTTGCCGTGATAAAGATACGTGAATACGTGGAAACGTAAAAGATACCTATACGTGTACATATAACATAGATGTCTAGTGTCCCCGGAACAAGCTCCAGCGTGGATTAAAAAAGCAGGATTTAATTTTTTTATGGTATCTTATATCCCGTGTAAATTGCAAACGATATATTTTAACGAAAACCTGACAAACTACAGGAATAGATATTGATTTCTGAATCACGTCTACAAAATTTCATTGGCTTTGATAGCGCGATTGAAAATATGATCAAACTATTTTTGTATCGAGCGCACTCGAAGGACACTCCTCTATACTTGGCTAAATTCAGTCGTCTAAATTCAGAAGCCAAAAGCGTGAGAGCAATATCAAAGTGAAATGTATTTCTCAAAGAAGTAGTATTTTTCAAGGTCCATTATTGTACCACGCCTTTAAGAAAGCGGAACGTCCCGTAACTCACGAAAACACTACTGCAGGAATTTTGATAAAATTTTACACTAATGTAGCTTGTAGCCCAGAATAGCATATAGGCTTTAAGTGATATCGAAATTCAAGGTTGTTTCCACGAGAACTTTAAGAGAGAAGAGAATTTTATGCGGAAAAGTCCAGAGCAAAAGTCTAAAAAAATTTATGAAAGCTAGTACGAAGAGCTCAAGCTGTATCTCTGGTACCCAACCGAATTAGATGAAACATGGCCTAGATTTTAAGTTGGACCCCAAACTACCAAACTTTGAAAACCCCAGCAAAATCCATTAAGCGCCATTTCCATTTTTCTTATAGTTTAGCTGGTCTATTACGGTTCTACTCAGGTGTTCCAGTTACTAAAATCCCTATTATACCCTAATGTTGCCTAGGCTTAATAGCCACACAAGAAAAAAAATTACATTCAAATTCGTCCAGTAGTTCCGGAGATTAGATTAGACACACAAAAACTTTTAAAATTTTTATTCTATTACTATTTCTTCATCGCTTTAACATATTTTTTTGTAAATATATTCAATGTACGGACACACTTTTTACTGGTTTTTTACATGTATAGGTAGATGTACCTAAACCACAGAAAAAAACATATTGTGAAAACACGAGACGTTACGAAAAAAAGACGTTTATTATCAAAACATGTTATTGGCCTGTTATATTTCCAGGGCAGGGAATAGGAATCCCTTCTATCTTCTAAATAAATATTTCCATGAGAAATATAATACAAGTGGAAAAATACCAATTCACAAACTCCGAAAAGTTTTGTCCAATCAAAAAGAAATCTATCTGCGACAGATAGGTAAGTCAAATAAAAATAAGTCAGACGGAAACTACAAGAATAAGAACGAAAATAATCTCTCGTAGGTATCGCAAATGAAGTTTGGCAATTATTGGAAATCGTCTCGGCATGTCTCGGTTGGGTAGCTAACGAAATGATACCTACAACAAATTATTCTTGTATAAATATAAATAAATAAATAAATAAAAATGCTTGAACAATTTCACACAGCGCCATCTAGCCCCAAAGTAAGCAACGCTTATGTTATGGGTGTTAGATAACTAATCAACTACTTATATAATTTTTTTAAACACATACTTATTATACATAGTACACTCAGACCCGTAATAGAAATTAAAATTCATCATTTCGACTTCTGTTCGGCAGGGAATGGAACCCGGGACCTCTGCGTGGCAGACCGGCGTGTAAACCAACTGAACCACTTAGGTCGTCATAAACGTCGTAGCTGTATTATTATCATCAGTCTATACTGGTCCCCTTCTAGAAATAGTCCTCATCCGAAGACCATTGGCTAATGCGTCCTGTCCTTAGATTTTCGCATCCGGCATTCACCCTTTCGCAAATCGTCACTTCACCTGGCATGTGGTCTTACACTCAAGAACTCATTTACCCCAGCAGTTGTCAGTACTTCGCCAGATATAGCCTATCTACCTATATCATATAAAATCTTTAAAATTTAAATTAATGTCAGAGATTACTCCATTCACTCAGTTAAAACAGGTTATATAACAATAAAGTAAATTAATAACCGCATGATATAATGCGTACGCCACGATATCTCCAGAACATATTACAAAACTAACAGAACACTTCAGAACACACTCGGCTAAAACGGAAATTGGCGAAATAGGCGGGGTGTTACGGTATTACAGTCTCGTGTTTTCTTTGACGCTTCAATGTTGTAATTTTGGTTGGGTGTAAGGATAGTTTTCTACGCGTACCGAATCGTATCCATAGGGTAATGTGTCTGTAGATATGAGACTCCTAGAAGCTTATTTACTCCCAGAAGGGCGGTGTGATACTATTAGAGTGTGTCTATAAATATTGCAGCATAATGTGTGCTCTGACAGAGCTTAGGTTAGGTCGCGCTCTAGAATAAGTATGCTTTTAGGATGGGTTTTCGTTCCGACAGTGTCTGGGGCTTTTGTAGGTTAACCAGGTTGGGTCGTTAGGTGTAGGCTTTATTTGGGTTTAGGTCAGCCAATATTCGATTAGGTTTTAGTAGGACGTAGGATTCTCGCACTCATCTTGTTATAGTAGGTCATTCCGGGTTAGGATGTCTATAGGCTGCCTTATTGCTAGGTAGGTATTTGAAATGTATTCCATCAGAAATAAGCTATTGTAGTTTGTTCTTGGCATTCTTTTTCTATCCCTCAATGAAGTACCTTACAGCTTTTATTCTATTTGTTGCTCCCCGGTATGTCCTGGTGCAACAGTATCATCACAGAATGGATGGACCCCATTACTAACAAGTAGACAACCACTGCGACTCGGACTTGCCTTCACCGCTCATCAAAGGTCCTCTCGGCTTACCAAAGGTTAGCTGGAAGAAATCCCGTTGTGGGATAAGCTCGCCTATGCATTATAAACTTTATTTTTATTTCCTGTAAGTTATAAATTGATGCAATAAAAAGATTACATACATAATACATACATACACCTTTTCTATTTTTTTTTATTTTTTTATAAACATAAAAATGTAGGCAAAAAAGAACAGTGATACGAAACCCGATTCCAATGATACTTCTAAACATACATACATACCTTACCATTCACACAGACAAACAGGCGTAGCATGGCTATTGTATGGGAGTGGGTTACGGTTTCCTTGCCACCATACCATCACACAGACTGCTAAACAAAAGGAAAGACATTGGATATCAGTGTAGCCCAACATAATAGGTATATTATGTCCGCTCAAATTGATACAAAGGGGTGAAATGGATACTCATCAGCCAGTTTCAAGTGCAATGACTCCATCTTTTGTTTAGAAATTAGATTAAAGCGGGGTGTAGGCGTCACAGTATTTATTTTTATGGTTCCGTAGTAAACCAAGAAACCCATAAAGTACGTAAATTTTTACTAGAGACCTAAATTTGGTATTGTAACACATAATATGTACGCCGACAAGGTTGTTAAACAAAATCTTTTTAAATACTGTTTGGTATGTACTCGTACCTTCCCTACACGTAAAGCGGGGGATGATATTTTTTTAGCCGTTAGCTGGATCTTTTAAAATCAATCTTGGCATTGAAAGAATGTTTGTGGATAAAGTTTTCGGTTTCCGGAATATTTTTACGGACGGATATTCTGTGATTTAGCTTCTAAGTAGAAACAAAGAAGAGAGTATTATCTTGTATACTATAGGTACTCTATATAGTATATTATCTTGTATACTGGTATGGTGTAATTTTGTGTTTCATTGACAAAAATATAATTTTAGCTAAAGAAGAGTAAGCTTAAAATATCTCAATCACAGTATAGAGTTTTAAGGAATTTTTGGAGAGAAAATAAACTATTATTTATTTATTATTTTATTGGCTTAAAAAAAAGTATTAGATACAAGGGTGTTTCCGTTCCCCGACTCTTCAAGTTAATGAGTAAAAGTCGAGCAACCTATAAAATGTAAATAGATTAGCAAAAATTTCATACAAACTGTGTGACAATAAATTTGAGCTATCTGCATTTGTAATTTTGCAACTTTGAGAGAAAGCCCTCTTTTGCGCGCACATTATGACAGACAACTACGGAACCCGACACTGCACGTGGCACGACACGCCTTGGCGGATTTTTTCTTTTTTCTTTTCGTGGTCTGTCTAAAGTTCATCTGTAAGTTATTGTGTGACGTTGGCTTTATTCATTGAAAAACGGTATAATTTTGGGATAGAATACCACTAATATTATACTAAAATGAGAAATTTTGTGAATATGGATGTATGGTTTGTGTATGGAAGTGTATTTGTTACTCTCTCATCCACAAAATTACTGAACCCATTTTGACCTATTTTACAGAATCTCCAAATGCATGTTCCGTGTTCCCGTAAGAGCTTGGTATAACCGAATTTTACGCGAGCGAAATCGCGGGCAAAACCTTATCATAAATTATAAATAAATGAGTAGATCGAAATGAGTTCTTTTGCATCCACGTCGATGCAAAAGAACCGACGGGTAAAACTAGTTTGATTTTATTATTGGCTCTCATTTTAACAGACTAACGTCCAGTTGTAGAAATGATAATAATTAAAATTAATCTATCATAAAGACCAAACGTGCCAGCATAAAATTTAATTGAGTATTAACGTGAATTATGGTTTCTGCAACTAGCGGTATAATACCTACGGAATGATGCACGGTAAATGACACTATGAAATGGTGACCTTATTTTCACAATTGTAACGTAGGTAGATACGGTGTTGTATACTGTAGTGTATAAATAAAGAGCTTTTATATTGTATTGCAGATATAACACGAAAGAATACCGAGAGGAGCCTCATAAAAATTCAAATCATTGTCCCAAAACAAACCCTAAATGTAGATTTCATTTAAAACCTGTATACCTTCGTTATATCAGCTGAAGGGTTTAAAAACCACATAAAATAACTTCGTCATTGAAAATGGCAAAAGGTAATAAGATTGGAATCCTCTAAAGGCTTCAATCCCACCTCGATTATGTAAAAGAGTTTAAATTCAAATGCGATACCAATGTGAGAGAGATTTCGCAGAATCGTGGTAAGTGGAAGGATGTGGTCTCTGTCTACTCCTACAGGGAAAAGGCGATTCGTTATGTACCTCTCTATACCGATGTAGCCTCTATTCAGATTACGATTCACATTCACAGACATTCTAGTTTTAAGAGATTAGATTCGAAAATCGGCAGCATGAAATTTCTAGATTTCAATGCTATGTTATCTTATGATAAGAAATATTTTAAGTAGTTCTCATCTCCCATATCCGGTTAACAAACAGGGTTTTGGATCCAGATGTCAATTCAGAGAAAATTTATTTTTTATTACCAGTTTTCGGGGTAGACTGGTAGATAAAGCTACAAAGCTTTAAGATCACCTTTGTACTATTTTGTGCATAAAGTATTAAATAATAAATAAATAATAAAATTCGCTATTTAACGACATTCATTGGCGGAATGCCCAATCCTGGATCATGGTCAAGGCGGACCCAGGAACCGCCCGCGCGAGAGCACTGGGACTTTAACGCCAAGATGATTATTTTATTACAATTGGTCGTTAAGTCAAACTGTAAATACCTTAAAAGCACCCAACTTCTACAAGCCTTTCTATTGTTCTCAAGAAAAGTTTCTTTTAATTGTTTTATATTATCAACTTCATTCGCGTGGCATCCTACCCCTACTTTACATCTACCTATCCTTTTTTTCTTCCTTATAAACCTTCCTCTAGAATCAGCCTACGTATTGTTGAAAACCATATTAAAATCCGTTGCATAGTTTAAAAGTTCTAGGCGTGCATATATATACATAGGGACAGACGACGGGAACGACTTTGCTTTATACTATGTATTATATATAGATTTAATCTGTTACATTTGACAATACAAAATGGTGTATAGGCGTTTCGCAATTAATTAGAAAATCGGATTAAAAAGTAAATTTATTTCTGCTTCTTTTAAAAGAACTTTCCTTTAATTCATTTAATTAAAAGTTTAAGTAGAAGTTTGTGTTCAGGGACCCTTCTTGGATTACACAGATTAGTAGGTAGGTATTATTATTTAGAGAAACAAAATTTATATTTCTTCCCATTCAAGGAGGAATACACCTCGACAGAGAAGGCCAAACGGCCGGAGGTCAGGCCAGAGAAAGAAAGAAAAGACGAGGAATCGGTGGGCAATTCTTATAACCCTTGGGCGTGCCAAGAAAACTCCTCGGAACAATTAGAAAAATACACCGTTTTCTTTAAGTTTATCGATGTAAAAATAGCCAACGTATTGAAATTCAATCCGCCGAAATACTTTACTTTACTACTTATTTATTGATTTAAAGTTTATTCATAGTTATATATAAACACTTAAAACTAATCAAAATCCGCCGAAATTGAATTACTGTGCTTGGACTATGAATTCACTGAAATGTATAAATACGCTTTCGATCGCAATAATGCGTTTAGATATCGTATGCCATAAACATTATATTTATGTAATAAACTAGTGGACCCGGCGCGACTTCGTTCGCGTACACCTACTTTACCGCTACCTCCCCTTTTTTTCTTACTTATAAACCTTCCTCTTAAATTACTCTTTCTATTGTTGAATACCGTATTAAAACCCGTTTCGAAGTTTAAAAGATCTAAGCGTACACATATACATACATAGCTTCATAGGGACAGACGGCGGGAAGCGACTTTGTTTTATCATATGTATAGATACTGCTGTTAGTGAGCGGTACCTACAGAAAAAAAAAACGAAATACAAGCAACAAATTACCCAGACCTTTATTTTATATCTACAACGTAACTCTTAATTATGTAACATATTCCAAGAAAACCCTAATATTGTTACTTAGCAACTCTTATGGCACCAAGATAGAAGTAAAATAAAACCATATGTTTAATGAAACTGACGTAATTCCTCCATTATTACAAGATCAGTAGGTTCGGGTTCAATGTTCAGCTTTCATTTCCGAGTAAAATAGTAATGAATAGGTTTATTTTTAGAAGAAGAGCTCCGAAAATTAATATAAGGGTGCTTTTGTAGGTTGTTATAAGTAAAATATAAATTATATACCTACTTAGCCTTCGTCCGTGCAAAAAAAATAAGTTCGATTATTTTTGGAGATCGAAAATAGCTCATTTTCTTTTATAGGTTGCTTTCCTATCTCCTTGTTTAGGCGTAAAAAGGCAATAGACAGAGTATAACTTTCGCATTTAAAATGTAGTTTTGATTAGCAGCTACGAGATAATTGTGTTCAATAAGATTGTAATAACAATGAAAAACGATCAGAGAGCCTGCTGTCCTGATGAAAATGGGTTACTCTCGCTCTTGACAGCTAAGATGATAGGATAGATTTCGTCCACATTATCTAGATAAGTACCTTTTACCTCCTTAAGGAGCGTCGGTGGCCGAGCGGTTGAGTATCCGACTCGTAAGCGAGAGATACCGGGCCCGAATCGCACTGCTACCATGAACCAATGACTCTTTTTCTGAGTTATGTACATTAGTAGAATACTAACCGACGCTCTTAAGGTGAGGGAAAACATCTTGATGAAACTTACACATTCAAGCTGAGTGTGTAACCATGATCCAATCTGATCGGTCATGGAGGTCAGATGGCAGTCGCTTCACTGTAATTACCTGACCGGCCAAATCCTGGATCACGGTCAACGTGGACGCCGGGCCCTCGTGCTCGAGAGCACAACTGGGACATTAAGCCAAGATGATTATTATGATTATTTATATTTGTATTAGTTCTATAGAGCAATGGGAGGTTCTCAGTCGAAGCAACACTGTCCACTTCACTCCCATGACCCCTTATCGGACACATAACTGAAATATCTCGTTCTAATTTCCGAGGAGAAACCTCAAGACACCTCTCCCATAAATTCCGTAATAAATTCGAGCGTAAGTTCGGAAAAAGTCCATGATACGTGTACAGAATGAGGAGGGCGCCTCACATCGCAAAAGTGATATCCCCCGCGGAGCTATCGTAACTTTTATTGGCTCTAGTTACTTCATTTTAGTTCCAACTGTATTTGAAACTTGAACTTGTCCCCCAAAAGTTATTAAGAGCCCTGACTTATTCAAAGACATCCGCAAAACTTTGCGGAGTAGTCTCAAAATTTGTATTGTCTTTGTTAAAGTCGCGATACGACGGTACCGAGTGCCAATTGTCTTGGTAATTCCGTTTCGAGGGCCTCTAAACAAAAAGATCTCGGAAACAAGTAAGTAAACCACTTGGGCATAAAGTTTTATGAAAATAAAACGTAATAGGTTGTTTAAAATGTTTGCCGAAGTTAATACAAAGTTTCCGAGCTTTACTTCAGTACCTACTTGGCTCGCTTTGGGTTGGGCTAGGTTAGTTCCAGCTGCTGAACAAAGGAGACCCTCAAAGAACACTGCAAGGATGAGTCTTGCGCTGTCTGCATTCAACGGCATGCCACAACCCTCAAGAGATCGTTGTACAGGCTTAGTATGGAGCCTGTTCGTCTTGTCGTCTGGGTTAAGTTTAATTAACCAAGCTCTGACTCACGCTATTCAGATTTCTTTACTCGTATCAGATTGTATTACCTTTTAATTTTGTAAAGTAGTAAATTAGATATTTCAAAAGGTTTGGTAGACTCCCTATTATATTTAGGCAACGCGTTGCAGTGTCATGTTTATCAGGCGACCCGTGTACCAAGTTTTCAACCGCATAACATAAAATCCCTGTATTTAACGATTGCTAAGTAGTCTCTTAGTGGTAAGTTAAAATGACTTTCAAGGTATCAAGATTATCTATACTATTCAGAGTATACTCCATAACGTCCATAGGCTGCGGTGACTGCTTATCATCAGGCAGACCGTAAGCTTGTTTGCCACTTTCATGGTATAAAAAAAACACTCGCAGGTTATATTACATTTAATTACCCGCAAGTATTAATTTAAATTACGTAGAAAGTATCTACTCTGACGAACTGGCCAATAAAAATAAAACAATAGGCAAACGCCATTGATCACTGTCTCCATTTTGCGTGGCAAATTTTGGGGCTTTCACTTACAAAGCCGTATTTATTATCTCAGGACTTCACCTCTCATTTGTTCAAACAGCCTGAACAGCGATTGGGCATGCTCCGAATTAGCCTGTTACGTAATAGCCAATGTTGGGCCAGCGCCGAAATAAATTGGGGTACAACCAGTGCGTCTCGGTAAACCAACGCATTTGCCACTCCATTTGGTGCGCCTTTTCCGAAATCCATTCGTATTTGGGCTTCGACCTCAAGTTGCTTCGAATTAACGCGCTCACAGACGACTCGATTAACTTCCAATTGGCTATCGTCTTCACATGCAAAAGATATTACGTTTAATTCAACCGGTCGACGTTATTAATCCCGTTAATTTGACAATTTCCTGTCTCAGTGTAAATTGGTTCGAAAATGTATCCTCAAAGAGACCAAGATTAAGTATGTACCTACCTAATCAACGCTTTGAAAGCTTTCGCAATCAACCAACATAAAATACTTATGAAAGGGCGAACCAAAGAAAACGAGCCTTAATTACTTGCAAAAGTAGCATTATGAAGGTCTCCTAAGGTATTCTAGTGTTAGTGTAATACGGTTTGAAAGAAAATTTTCATTCATAATTAAATCATTTATTATATTCTTTATTGTATACATACTTAATTAGATACTTTAAAAAAAAATGAGTACAATGGCGAACTTATCTCTATGAGAGATTTCTACCAGCTAACCACAAATGATGTGAAGCAAATTGTATAGCAGTATTGTATAATTGTATATTTTACATCAATCTCTAGGCATTTTTTTGCACAATTATTGCATCGCCCGCTGTTAAGCAAAGCAAAAAAGTATTTTCATTCATTCGTTCATTTAAAGGTCTAATCTCTCAACCAAAATTTGTGGATTGGGATTAATACCCAATTTTAGGTCTACAGAGACCTTGAACGACCTTCTACCCTGGAGGAGGTGGCAATATCGCCGAGTTTAAATAGTTCTAATTAGCAACACCAATAACGATATATAGGGATAGATGCCTCATGTCAATATTGGATAGGCGGATCAAATATACGAAAATGAGAGGCTTAAGTAAAGGTATCATATTAAATATTACAGTAGTCAGCGATAAGGCCGTAAGTACGTAATAAACATAGGCTTCGTATAGCTCACACGTGGTTTTCTTCACAGCTTTGACCGTGTGGTGACCGGCAGAGTAAAATACCACCAAACCCTTACACTCGTGAGTGTCGTACAAGGCGACTAATGTTTTCAAGACAAAAGATACAGTCTCCGTACGCTGGAAAATGGATAGCAGCGTTTTCCATTGTTATATTTATAACACTGCGATCTCCAACATGGAGCGTGGAGATTACAGCAATAACCTCTCCACTCGTGGGAGAGATCCTAAGTCCTACAGTGGACTGTTATGAGCTGCGATTATGTAATGATGATTATGATAGCTCACACGCCTACACCAGATACGACGTTCTACGAAGCCAATGTGCACTATTTACCACCAACATCTGTACCAGATTTTCATTTATTTTATTTCTTTATAAGAAATTTTAACCTCCTTTCCACAGACGAGTAGATATGGAAACATAGTTGTTTACCGACATTGTTTAGACTTCCATCAGGGGAGTTGAGCGTAATTCAGTTGGAACATTTCCGCTGTCACCGGCAGCGATCGTCGGCAATTAATTATATAAACACAATAACAGGGATCAGTGACAAGCTCTGTTTCTATTAAGTATATTTTACAAAGGTTGCACGTGAAAGGTTCTTCTTTCAGCAAGCGTATTTTTATATAATAGACAAAGGCAAACGACGAAGAGGGTCACCTGTCACTTTTTGAGGTATTAATGGGTATTGAAAGAGATATGCTGAGATGGTTTGGACACGTGTAGAGAATGGATAGAAAACAGCTTACGAAAGGTATCTATCGTTGAATGGAAGAGTATGTGATAAGTCAATGATGGCTTAATGTAAGCCCGTAAGATATACAATATGAAAAGCAACACTACAGGTACGGCCACGCTCATAAGTGCATTACCACCTTAAATTCATACCTATTCCTGTACAGCTGTTAAAATGTTTTATAGCGTGTAGCATACTGTACGAAATGGAATAAAGTAGAAATAAAAGAGATTTACCAAATCAACTAACTACTCATCAACGAGATTGCGGAGAAGAGGAGCTAAGCAGTACCGTGATCTCATTGAGAAAGGGAATATGAGGGTGCATCGTGGTGCTTTTTAGTGGGTAAGAGTGTCATTTTAAATGATAGGCGACTTGTACATATTCTTCTCGTCATCCTCGGACGGCGAGTAGATATCCGTAAATAGATTTTCCCAACGTAAAATAAGGTACAGAAGATTAAAGGTTTTGATCAAAGGACTAAAGGTTACTCGGCTCAAAAATCGGAAAAAATAATTTAGCCTTGCCATGAACGTACTAATAATAGCACCAACTCCGCAACCCCTGCCAGTCATGGATATCTCAGTCACTAAAGTCGCATACAAGCAAATAGTTTGACGTATACAACTTGGGGGCCTACTTCTGTTGTGTGATTTCAACAATGTTGAGATTATGGTCAAACCCGCCACAAATGGAAAGGAGGAAAGGTTACTGGCCTGTTACGGTTAAGTCTTTACAGTGACTACGTACTTGCTTTATACAGGTCCAATTGCATTAAAAGTTTTTTTATTACCTACGATCGATGGGTAGGCACAGGGAAAATGGCCACCGTCATCCAGGACATCTGCACCCTAAAGGGAGACTCCGTGCGGGATTTTCAGGTAAGTCCCTGTCGACATTACTTTTGAAAAACCCCAAGCTTATAGATATATAAACATACATAGATTTCCCACATCTTGCAAGTGCACGGTAAAAAGGCTCGCGACGCGCGTACAAAGGCCGAAAGGTATCTAGATTATGTGGATGAAATCTATACCATCGTCGTAGCTGTTAAAAGCGAAAGTAACCTCTTTTCATCAGGATAGCAGGCTCTCTGTTCGTTTTACGTCGGTATTATAATTTGGTTGAACACAGTTCTCTTGTACCTGTTTATCCAAACTACATTTCAAATGCGAAAGTAATACTCTGTTTATTGCATTTTCACGCCTAAACCGCTTACAAGGAGATAGGAGGGCAACCTATGAAAGGAAATAAAGGAGCTAATTTGGATCTCCAAAAATAATCGAGCTTTGCACGGTTGACGACCGTCCTGAAGTTTTTCTATAGGGGCTAGGTATATAAATTATCTTTTACTTATAACAACCTACAAAAGCACCCTTACATTAATTTTCGGAGCTCTACTTCTAAAAATAAACCTATTCATTACTATTTTACTCGGAAATGAAAGCTGAATACCTACTGATCTTGTAATAAAGGAAGAATTACGTCATTTTCGCATCAACCCAAGTATAATACATACTTATAATAATAGTTGGGTTGAAACATTTTCGAAAATTTTGCGTGATCACTATAAATGCTCCGCAGTTACTGTGTAGGTGGTACAGTCGGCTGTAGAGTCCACAGGACACGGGGTGCCTTAAAGCATAATGCATTTTTTTGCAATGCAATTGTACAGCTTATTGCATAAGAAATGTCTTATAGACCTACGGAGGAGACAGGGCCAAATCGGAGAGGCAGACGACGTGCACCTTAAAAATACCACTTAAATATACTTATTATATCTATAACAGCTTAAACAAGCCGATAATAGAAAACTCAGAAAGAACTAGTCCAATAAACGTCAGATCTAGTGGCTTTTTTATGCTAAGCAGTGACAAACGAGCAGACAGTCCACGTGATGGTAAGCGGTAACTGTAGCCCATAACATCTACGATTCATGCATTTAGGTTGCAGGCAACAAAAATGCAGAACCGAAGATGCATTGTCACTGTGAGGATTAAGATGAAATGCCTCATACCTTAATTGCGCTAGCTAACTTATCCTTCAAACCGGAACACAACAATGCAAGCATTATTGCTTGGCGGTACAAATAGATAAGGCGGTGGTACTCACCCTGGCGGAGTCCTACCGGCTGAGGTAAGCCGTTATAAAAATAGTACTGGCAATGTCGTACAGCGTTTTCTTGAATTCGGTTCCGATACAGTGCGTAAACTCTAAGATAATTAATTATGGTGTCAATACCACGGTTGCGCTCTCGCGCGAGCGCCCATGGTCTGCCTTCACCATGATCCAGGATTTGACAGATCAGGTAATTACAGTAGAGCGACTGACATCTGACCTCCGTGACCCTATTTGTTTTATACTACTATGGTGGCAAACAAGCTTACGGCCTGTCTGATGATAAGCAGTCGCCGCAGCCTATGGATGCGTTGTTTACAAAGGACCCTGACCAGATTGAATCACTGTTACACATTCTCACTTCATGTTATAAATCATTGGTATATGGTGGCATTATGGATTGAATTCGGAAATTATCGCTAAAGAAGCCGCTAGCTATTAAGCTACCAACGCTCTAAATGCTGCGTAAACACTAGAGCCTAGAATAAATAAATATAGACGCAATTTTTATACAATTTTGGTTTCTATACTAATGACAGATATATTATTTCGTTATTGGTAAACAAACGCGCAGCACCCGCATCGCAGTCACCGTATAGGACCCGCTGTACATTAAGATATTGACGTCTCTTCAAAGAGTTGTCTAAGCGCCTGGTTAACGCTTCGCACGACCAAAAGGCTGGTCAATACCTTGGCCAAAGGATCAGCCTCGCGATACAGCGAGGCAATGCGGCCAGTCTTTTGGGGACTATTCCTTTAACAAGGGACTTGGGGCAAGTTTTTTATTTGTAAATATTATTTTATAATTTAGTATTAGCATTATTTAATTTATTTCTGTCATGCAAATATCTCTTTTATAAATAAATATCCATTTTAATTTTAATTTTTACATTTTTATTATTTTTATTTCACTTTATTATTATACACAATTATAATTTTATTTTTTGTAAATTTCGAATTTGATGAATGGATCTGTGTCATCCGTAATAAAGACTTTTATTTATTATTATTATTATGTACAGTCGTCGTGTCGCGTCCGCTTAGTAAATGAGGGCGACGTAGGTTATCCGTTATCGAGTACAAGATAAATTCCACTGTAGCGAGAGTAGTCGTTTTGGAGACCCGCGAAACGTTTGTCTGCCCAAGGCGTCATCGTCCGCGCCAATACGGTAGGCTGCGCGTTTTCTGCACGGGCGCTATGCGGTGACTAGGCGGACGCGATGCGTACGCGATTTATAAACAGCGACCTATAAACGGGCCCTAACTGGGTTTATTCTGCTGTTACAAGCTCTCCCTCTCCTCTGCAGCCCACTGTACATTTACACTCATATTTATGTTGATATATGATAATTATGCTACATCTCTCGCGGCAATCTTAGATAATTGTCAAGTCCTTCAACGTTCTAATTTAAGGAAGTCACGGACATTTTCAATTCTCCTTGAACAGCAGTGACGAATCGGTTGACTTCTTACTTCCCCCGGCCTTGACATTTGCGGAGACGTAATTAGTTTGGTACCTACGCAAATTCAATTAAGGCTTCCTTAAATTAGTTATATACTTAATTGATATGCTAAATATAATCACTGTCCTGGCCGCCTGTTGTTTAGAATTATCTAAAGCCTGCACACTTCTCAATATTTGTTGCCTTCAAATTGAGTCATCTTCGCGTTAATGTCCCGGTTGTGCTCTCGCACACGAGGGCCCGGGGTCAGCCTTGACCGTGATCCAGGATTTGGCAGATCAGATAATTATAGTGGAACGACTGCCATCTGACCTCCGTGACCCTGCTACTAGGGGAACCTGACTAGTTTGGATCATAGTTACATGGATCATTCGGTCGCCTGAATGTGCAGATTTTATCACGATGTTTTCCCTCACCGTTATGTTACCTACAACGTAAATGCATGAATCGTGGATGTTATGGGCGACAGTTACCTCACCATCAGGTTAGGTTAGGTTAGTTGCTCGTTTCACTGCGTAGCATAAAACAAATTCAAATGTAAATCATTTTTTCATAACAAGGTTTTATCGCGCGTCTCTATGATCAGTCAGAGTATTTGTCAAGACTAATCAAACGACCCAAACTCGACGGGTTTACCATGCGTAGTTTAGAAGTTCCTATGACCTTCTTCCGTCTCCATCATCAGATCAGCTCGATGGTATCATAACATTGCATTGTTACCGAACTTACATGAGTGAGCAAAATTTCAGCTCAATCGGAAACCGGGAAATGGGTCTAATTTTACTTGTTAGATTAACGCGTGAAACTAAATAAAAGCTATTAAAAAAGTATTGGGTTTTATCTTCTGATTGGCCGATGCTGCTGTCTGACAGTTTATGCTCGTTTGTTCCATTCACATAGCATTAGCAGTAACAATGTATTTATTTATAAAATACATTTTGTAGTCTTTGTATAAATAACGAATATGAATAAAACGAATATGAATATGAATAATACATTATACCAGCACGATTTTGGCTTTCAAGTTTAATTGGGCAAGTATAACATTAGTAGGAGTTCCGGCCATACTAATATCTTTCCTTATCTGTTCATTCAGACGCGATTCGATTTTTTTCATTAAATTTATTTAAGAAACTCAAATAAGAAAAAATAATTAGATTCCATTCAATTCATAAAATAATTTTCATTAATTTATTTTATGAATATTCGCCGATATTTACGTTCAGTGTTCATACCAAGTTTGCCCAGGCAACCATTATATTGCTGGGTAGGGGGAAAAAGTAAAAATGTACCTTTCATTTGAAATAATACAATTTGATTAAATAACATTAACATTCATATAGAAAGGTTAGCTACAAAGAGTAAATCTAGAAATCAGCTCCTCGAGTTTGTTTCTCTCCCAAGGGGTGTGACAAGGTAAGAGAAGCTTGAAATTATTATATTTCCCCATCTACCGTTTTACGTCGCATCTTGGACGCTGAAATTAAAAAATAAAACAGAAAGGACAATAATAAATTCGAATGAATAAGCTTACTTTCCCACAACGGTTGAATCCAGAATAGATTTCAATTTGTTAGGAAATCAACGAGTGAATTGCGCAAAACTTTTAAACTAATTAGGTTATTGCAACAGAGAATCCTTTGGGAATTCGAAACTGGGAAAATTTCCAAAAACAGTACTAACTGTGGTAACAAAACCCGATGACATTTGCGATGAAAGTTTGGAAAATTAGCTTGAAATGGCTATTTTTACCCAATACTCATAAGTAAGTAGATATAGATGTTCCTAGGAAGATTGATATTGCGTAGATAGCAAATATTTCTAAATTTAAATTATGTGAAGTAAATATTCTTTTATTATGTAATACGACAGACAAACATTCATGCGAGCCACCTGATGGAAAGTGGTCACCACCGCCTATGGACATTAGCTACCACTGAACCGACCTCTAATATACTCGTACTTCTTGAACGATTCCATATCATAGCCCAAAGGAAACACCGTGGCTGGGAGCTCATTACTCATCGGAATCGTACGAGCGATTGTTCTTCTATACTGTTGACAACAAGTACCTATTAATACAGTGACATTATCCAATAAATAAATGTATTCGGAGACATAAAGAGTACTCGCTATATGAAAGCACAGACCTATAAGGCAGTAAATAATTTTAAAGCAATTTTAAACATCATTTTTATTAATAATACAGCTTAATATTAAAATTAAAATCACAGTTTAACAGCCTAGTAATGAAATAAAAAGTGACTAAATTTTTACCCAAGAATAACGATAAAATGTAATTATGAAGAAACTCAATTTCGCCTGTCGTAAGCTGAGAAAATTGAATTGAATTGATCAGAAGGCAAATTGGAGGCGCTAAGACGGCCTCCTGAGATCGCATCGGAGATCAGCTGACAGCTCATTCTATTTACTTACTCCTCACTCGATCATGTGGCGGGCTTTGGGTGTCTACGATAAAGGATTGCCCTAGGTATTTTTTATTCCGAAGAAAAGTCGAATATACTCTCGTTGAAATACTTGGTTAGGCTCGTAAAAGCTCCGTAAAGCCTTTACGCGTAATTCCAAAGATGGTAGGTACTCTGTCTATGTCAATAATAAATCATAATCTTGAATTTACTCAGCGCCAGCTAGTCTCAAACCATATAAAGCATGTGCTATGGGTATTATACATCTGATATAACTACTACTACACCCTTCCAACATCAAAATTATTTTCTTTCAACCTACTATCTACAGCGGAGTTAGTAGGTGCTTGAATTTATGCCCAGCCGGAAATCGAACCCGGAACCTCTGCCACAGACCGGCATGTTGACCACTCTGCTCGTCTTATACCTAAGTGATGTTTTGTTGTAAGCCTAATTACTTTATTTTCGATACCTACCTCAGCATTTCATCTTAGTCCTCATTGTTGCCTGCAACATGATTCATGAGTCTTAGAAGTAATGGGTGACAGTTACCGCTTACCATCAGGTGGGCTGTCTGCTCCTATGGCACTGCGTAGAATAACAAAAATACTCAATAAAAATATCAATCGTTAATGAAATTAAAATACAAAAACATCCTTATTGTACTTACCAAAATATACATTGTACCTACTTAGATCCACAGAATCCTTACCGAAATTTCAAATACCCTTCGTTTAACTAACAAACCGACAATAAGTATACCAATTTTCTATTTCAGATTCATATTTATTTTGGCGGAATTTCTCTAAATTTGCACCCGGACCCTTTTACCGTGATTAAGTAACAGACCACAAAACGTCGAGACCGCAACGCCGCTGGTTCTCTGTGTGGACCATTCACCCAAATGACGTCACAAATATGTCCAACTATTCAGCATGCCACCACTTTCCATCAGACTACTTTTTCCACTTTTTAATTTTTTTTAGCAAGTGTGGTAATAAAAATAATCATCTTGGCGTTAATGTCCCGATTGTGCTCTCACGCACGAGGGCCTGGGGTTCGCCTTGACCATTTGGCAGATCAGATAATTACAGTGCAACGACTGCCATCTGACTTCCGTGACCCTGCTGTCAGGGGAACCTGACCAGATTGGATCATGGTTACACATTCAGTCGCCTGAATGTGCAGGTTAAACATGGTGTTTTTCCTCACCGTGAGAGCATCGGTTCGGTCGAAGAACCGCTGGCCGTATGGTGACCGCCAGAGTGGAATAGCACCAACCCCTTACACTCGTGGGTGTCGTACAAGGCAACTAATGTTTTCGAGGCAAGAGATCTAGAGTCTTCGCAGGCAGGACAATATCCAGCAGCATTTTTCATTGATATATTTATAACACTGCGCTCTCCAACCCGACCTACCCTTTCGTGGGTGACGCCCAAGGTCCTGCAGTGGATTGCAATGGGCTATAACGATGAAGAGCATCGGTTAGTGTTCAACTAATGTACATAACTCAGAAAAGAGACATTGGTACATGGCGGCACTGGGGTTTGAATCCGGTACCTCGGGGTACAAGTCGAACCCCTTAACCATTACACAGCTTACACAGTTCTTTTTCTGCTTTTCCTTGAACTCTCTTAGTTTATTGCTTATTTGTTTGAATATTTTTTCCGGAAAAGTAACTTAGACCGCCTTATTTCCGTCGAATAATAAACTTGTTCGGGCGAATGTTACAAAAGCAAAAAGAGGTATAAAGCTACATGGATTTAGCTCCGCCATTGTACGGGTACAATACTTATTTTACACGAAGTTGAAATAAATAAACAATATTTATCTACACTCATAGCTTAATGTTCCAATTACATACTCGAGAACAGTCGACTGGACCAACTATATTCACCCCATTCTACTCGTATAAAATTTCAAAAACCTATTATAAGTTACAGCAATTCCCATAATATTTTTATTACAGCTGTATCATAAAATTACTTTGTTATTATTATACAACACTTTTACTTTTTAATTTCTGGTCGGGCGCCGCTAATTGGCTGAATAACAAACTATGCAATTATCTGTGGATGGAGGGTCAGTGAACTGCTCTGTATGGAATTATTTTCCCGCTAAACAGAATTATTTCTAATCGTTGTAATTTGTGTTTGTGAATGTTTTTCTTGTTTGAATAAAATAAATAGATAAATGTGTAAGTAAGGAAGTGAATTTCACGCCGCTTGATACCTACCCTCGACGCGGTAACAGAATGAATGAATGAATGAATAGCAAACTATGCCATTAATAATCTGTGAATGGAGGTGAATGGAGGGTGAGTGAACTGCGCAGATATCTGCGGCAGTACTGAATTATATTGCCGTCAAACAGATTTTTTTCTGATTGTTGCTAAGTAATACGAAAGTAGTGAAATAAATTTCAAGCCGTTTGATATCTCTTCTACTTCTAGCAAGTCGAGAAACGTATTTTTACAAAATTTTAACATTAAATTATGAGTGTAGATAAAATACTATAAGCAACTGCATATAATTAGGTATTACTTTTCATATTGATAAGCCCGATTACCCCTGATGAGGTGGAGAGGTCTCTGGTACGTATGAAGAACGGAAAAGCTATTGACCATGACGGAATACCCATAGAAACCTGGAAAACAATGGGGAACCGGGGCGAACTCTTGCTCACTGAGCTTTTCAACAGGATTGTAGCTAAGGGGCTTATACCTGACGCGTGGCGCGTAAATAATATCACGCCAATCTATAAAGGAAAAGGCAGTGTGCAAGAGTGCGGCAACAAGCGAGGTATCAAACTCATGAGCCACACAATAAAGCAATTCGAACGGATTATTGACCAGAGACTTCGCCAGGAACGCTCCTTGTCGGAATGCCAATACGGCTTCAGGCCGGGCTGCAGCACCATGGATCCAATCTTTGCTCTCAGGGTCCTCCAGGAGTCCCATTGCAGTAGGAATAAACTGTTGCGTTACGCATTTCTCGACCTGCAGAGGGCTTTCAACAGTGTCCCTCGGGAGATAATTTGGTGGGCTCTGAGAGCAAAGTCTGTGCCCGAGGCGTACATTTGTATTAAACAGGATATGTATGCCAATACTGGAGCTGTCGTCAAAACCATCGTAGGCCATACGAGTACTAATCCCTTCCCGATTATCACCAGGGTTGCTGTGCTGTGCTGAGGTCTTTCTTGTTTCGTATTGTGCTCGATGCCCTCTCAGCGGAAATTCAGGACATGCCTCCCTGGTTTATGAAGTACACTAGTGAAGTACGACATTGTACTGGTGAGCAAGCTTAGGCAGGACCGTGAGACCAGAGTAAATACGTGGAAGGATGTGCTAGAAAACGGTGGTTTGAAGCTGGATATCACCAAAACAGAGTATATGGCCAGCTGCAACGCGGATCCCGACACCATCCGTATAGATAACGAAGCTGTCAATAGAACAAATAAATTCAAATACCTCGGATCCGTAATGCACGGGTCCGGCGATATCGGTCGCGATGTCAAGTCCCGAATCTCTGCAGCTTGGGCCAAATGGCGGGAACTTACGGCAGTCATCTGTAACCCCAAAATCCCTGTCAAGCTCAAAGGGCTTATATACAAGAGTATAATTAGACCTGTGATGCTCTATGGATGCGAGACATGGCCAGCGCTCACGAAACACGTTCGCGAACTCCACGTCAACGTAATGAAAATGCTGCGCTGGATGTGCGGAGTTACACGGCTCGATCGAGTAGGTACGTAACGAATACATCAGTGGCAGTCTTGGCGTGAGGGATATCTCAGACAAGATCGAGGAGGCTCGCCTGTACTGGTTTGGTCACGTGTTGCGTAAGCCTCAGGGATACGTGGGAAATAGGTGCCTGAACCTGCCGGTATCAGGAAAGAGGCCCCGAGGGAGACACAAGAAGCGATGGATTGACATCGCTGAATCGGATGCGAGAGCCAACGGCTTACGACGCGAGGATGCCGAAGACCGGGCGAAGTCGAGAAGAATTTGTAGGAAAGCGGACCCTGGCAGAGGCCGGGATAAGCGCTAGGACGATGATGATGATAATTAGGTATTACTTTTATATGCGAGTTGCATAAACTACCTCCTTTTTTCAAATTCAGGTTTTATTAAGTGGTACTATACCTCAATTTATTTTATTTATTTGTTAGTTACGTTTGTAGCCCAATATATATCGACGCAGTTGCATGATTCATAATCACAATGTGTGACTTATAAGTGCGATAATTTAAAACAATTTGTTCCTTTATAACCTCATAAATACAAAGAATATGTTCACCCACTAAAGCGATTTTTCCTACCTCTACGGTAAAGAGGTGACCTGAGCTGAGACGGAGTGACGTATTGGTTACCTCCGGTCTTCATATCCCAGGTTCGATTACCGGCCGGGCAGCATTTTATTTCTGGTTTGGATCACGTATTCATGTCTAGGTTTTTGTACATGGCACTCTCGATGCAGGTTATCAACTCTAATTCACTCTTGTTGAGCTGTTTTTGTGGAAAAGACAGATGTCAGAAATCCCCCGACAAAGTGTACCTACTCCTTTGCAAAAAACAGGCACATGACGCCACCGACAGGGAGTTCACCCTCACACCTTGGAGCCAAATTGGTCACGAACTGTGCGGTTCCAAATGAACTTTTTCCCATGCACACTAAGGTTGTGGAATGAACTACCTGGAGAGGTTTTCCCTGGAGTACAACATGGAGAGAACTCCAACTCCTTTTTACCCCTTTCTTGAAGAATCAAGAAAGGGTTAAAAAGGTTTTTACGGAGTCGGCAACGCGTAGGTGATGCCCCTTGTATTGCAAACGTCCATGGGCTGCGGTGACTGCTTACCATCAGGCAGGCCGTAAGCTTGTTTGCCACCATACCATACTGGTATAAAAAAAAACATGAATATTCTGAATGCAATCTAATCATGCATATCCAGAGTATAGATGGAGTAGCTGTAGAGTTCCTAAGGTACCTTACCGATTGAAAAGGCCATTTACGCGCCACAGCGGGAAAGTTTGCTTCGGAATTTTGATTCCATACGTTATATGTATTTCAAAGCTAGCTGTAGCTGTAGCTCCTCCATTCGTAATCGTCTATAATAATTTACGTAAAACCGAACCTCATTCAATAGATGCTTTTTTTAACACCCATTAAATCTCAAATTTCTTTCCATTGATGAACATATATTTCCTTGCATTACGTGCCCGTCTTAAATTTTTAATTTCCAAATTTTCATTGTGCTATGGCAGCCATAGTGGTCAGTTCACCCGCAAGTTCCTTTGCTGCATGGAAGACTTTGTTTATTATTCTGTCAGTCTATTTACTCAAGCGACCTCTGGGTGTCATTTATGCGCCTACAAGCTTAATAACGTCCTTCACACACATATATATACTATACATAACATTACGCCTTTTTCCCTTAGGGGTAAACAGAAACCACATTGTTCCACTTGCTACGGGCCGGTCAAACCTCTCTGGCTTATTAAACCGGATATAGACTTAAAAAAAGGCTTTCATTATGAGTCTAGAAGCAAATCATATTACTTTTTGGTAACCGACATTTTCGAACTAATTCGATCCCGTTGAATAAAAAAATTACTGTTACGAACCCATCCCCTCCCCCTTCATCACCCTTCCCTTTCCGAAGTGTCCCTGGCTGTGATTTTTTTCATTTGCCGAAAAACGTTAACAAATTGTCAAAGAAGTAATTAATCTACATTAAATTCCCTATATGATTTGCATCTAAACCTTCGCTTTTTCCATTTGTTGTCCACATTCATCAATCTTTTGATACGAGATCGCGCGATTGGATACTGTTCTTCACATGCAATGTATCAATTTTTAAAGCCTTTAGGATCCTGTTGCGGCTACCGCCGCCTTGCAGTGTGTCGGTCATGTTCGTGGAGACGCGCACGAATGGTTTTACGCCGTCGTGCGTAAGAAAGCGACCTGCCTACTGTAGCGCCTGCGTGGCAGTCAGAACAATACCTATGTCACTTTACAACATGGACTTAAAATATATTTTGTAAAAGTAATCAGGCGCTAATTTGTTCTATAAATATAATACTACTAAAATAGTTGTACGGATATCTAGTTTTAAGTTAATTTTTTGATTATGTAAATTATATTGACGTATTTTTATTAAAACAGTATCTTACTAAAATAGAAAATAAATACTATTATTAATATTGTTATTATTTTTAGCCATTTCTGTCCCACTGCAGGGCAAAGGCCTTCCTATCAATCTTCCACGAATTATGGTCGGATGCTTTCCCCGGCCAATACTTAGAAAAGGATTATTAATATAATTATAAATATACTTAAAAAACTAACAGATCAATGGATCTGTGGTCTGAAATAAAAACATTTTAATTTCATTTTAAAAAGAGGTGTGATGTTACGTATGATTGTGCAATACCACAAACTTATCTGACCCGGTGACGGTGTCGTTGCTGTTGACAACGACATGACATTTTAAAATGGCTACCTACACTTAGTTCCAGTTTTAGCCGCCGGATCAAATAAGTATGGCACTGCATGTACAATAGGAGTCCGATATGCTATACTCCTATCTCGATGCATGCCATCTCGACAACTTTTATACAGTGTACCTAAAAGTATGTTGTCGCCTCTTGGACTGGACCTTCAATTTCGAGCAAAACAAATTATAACCAAACATTTACATTTTCCCTCGTCTATAGAATAAGTGGTCCGTTCCAAGCAATGAACAGATAATAAATAACGTAAAACACCGACCCCCGGATAATGAAATGTGAACGTGACGTGATTTTAAATGGTATTATGAAATACAATTTTATCGGATGCCCAGTTTCGCTAAAGACTCCAATCTTGTTAACTACTTACCTACCTGAATTGTAATGGCAGATACCTACTGACATAATTTAATTTAGGTTTCATAAAAATAACAAAGTAAGTGTGTAGGTAGCTGGATATTTTATCATTCACAAATACCTACAGACAATTTCGAAGGCATTTTATCATCACACCACTCGCCACCATTAAGGAGTTCATCCTCACATCTTGGAGCCAAATTGGTCGCGAACTGTGCGGTTCCAAAGAAACTTTCTCCAGCGCACACTAAGGT
The DNA here is from genome assembly GCA_907269095.1 of Blastobasis adustella. Lineage (NCBI taxonomy): Eukaryota > Metazoa > Arthropoda > Insecta > Lepidoptera > Blastobasidae > Blastobasis > Blastobasis adustella. Next base: position 9,658,722 of record OU026117.1, on the reverse strand, counting down.
TGGTTAATGAAATACCTGGAGAGGTTTTCGCTGGAGTACACAACATGAAACTCTTCAAGAGGTGAAATAGTTTTTCGGGGTCGGCAACACGTGGGTGATACCCCTAGTATTGCATACGTCCATAGGCTGCGGTGACTGCTTACTATCAGGCAGGCCGTAAGCTTGTTCGCTACCGTAGTGGTATAAAAAAAGGCCAACGAGCAAGCGGGTTACGGTTTAGCGTTAATCAATTGCGTGTCACAAGTTATCCTCTTTGCCTGTTTTTCTACCGAATCCATAGCGATCATTGAACAAAAATATCATCATCATCATATCAGCCAAAAGACACCCACTGCTGGGCTGCGTCTTCCGGGACAAAAATATGCTATGATCTGTCCAGACTGACTTTTCTTATTTGTTGAATAAACAAGACCCAAAATCACGACTTGCCGGATCAATCACGCTACGTATACTGTGCACAGATGTCTAGAATTATATAAGAAACACAAAGAATGTGAATTTCAACGACAACTGGTGCAAATTATCCATTTTCATCTTCACAGTAATTATCTGATCTGCAAAATCCTGGGTCATTGTTAAGGTGGTTCCCGTGCCCTCGCTCGCGAAAGCACAACCGGATTATTGATACCAAGGACGAACAATGATAAAAGTCCGTACGCGTTTACCGCCAATTCCCCTCGCGTCGTGTGTTGATCTAAATGCACATGCAATTTTGGGTTCTGTATTCATTGCAAAAAAGCTTATAATAAAATCCAAAAACCACAAAAGTACATGAAACCCCCGAACACTGAATGGGCAGCGACCGAACATCGAAAGCTCAGCGTCCGAACAGCAAGCGCGTGGCGTTCGCGTAACCGCCGCGTAGAGCCCCTCCATTTGGTCGCAGAAAGCTTATTATAAAATCTTTCCAGAAAAAAACACAAATGCGGAGCGACCGAACAGCGAATGTGCAGCGTCTTAACAGCAAACGCGTAACTTCCGCGTAGCCGCCCAGTAAAGCCCGTCTGTTTGGACGTTACGTATTCGCTGTTCTCAACTCATTGCAGAAAGCTTTTTATAAAATAGTCTACAAAAACCGCAAAGATACATGCAGCGACCGAACAGCAAACGCGTAGCCGCCGCGTAGAGCCTGTTCGTTTGGAAGCTCCGTATTCACTATTCAATTGATGCCCGTATACTGTTCAGTCTTATATTTTATAAGAACTATAAGCCATTCGACCGTCCTCTCACCTGGTAGTACAAGACACGTGATGGTAACTGATCGCTGCGGATACGTGGTTAAACCTGCTTATACACCAGGCGTAAGAATTAATTTTATATATCATCATCATCATTATATCAGCCGAAGGACGCTTATTGCTGGGCATAGGCCTCCCCCAGAGATATCCACAACGGCCAGTCCTGTGCCTTCCTCATCCAGCTGGTACCTGTGATCTTTACCAGGTCGTCGGTCCATCTTGTGGGAGGCCTACCCACGCTGAGTCTTCCGGTACGTGGTCGCCACTCGAGAACTTTACTGCCCCTGGCCATTTGTTCTTTGAGCTAAGTGCCCTGCCCACTCCTTTTATATATGTTGTGTATAATTTATGGGTACAAAATATCTAATTCCCAGAAACCCGGAAGTAGATACTTAAATTAATGCATACTCGTGAACCACCTTGCATTACACGCGCCATTCACTTACGTAATTACAAACTCAAAGTAACATTGTGACAACATAATTATTTTACGGTAGATAAAATACGTGATTTATTTTGAACGTTTCTTTCCTGACAACCTTTTACGGAGCTCGCACAATTAATATAACTAATTTATTTTAATTCAAACAAAGAAAGGTTACAGCTGAATATTTCTCAGCAAACGCTTTTTCCATTACTGAGTTAAATAAAAATTTCTAAATCTGGTAAAGGCCTCTCAAATAGAATAAAAATAATTTCGGCTGTACTTACGTTCAAGTACGTCATACTTAGTACCGAGCCCTTAATTCTTGGCCATATTATTTACCACAAAACCTTATATATTTAAAGCTGACTATATTGGCACCAGACAGGCCATGGCCGTGTGGTGTCCGGCAGAGTAGAATAGCACCAACCCCTTACACTTGTGGATGTTACGCGACTATAGATTATGAGGCTCTAGGATCTAGAGTCTCCGTATTGGATAATCTGCAGCTGTAGCTTTTTCCATTGTTATATTTACAATACTGTGATCTCCCACCGCCTGCCAGGCGTGGATATTTTGGCAATAATCCAATATGGCTAATAGTTCTAAGTCCAGTAGGCTGTTACTTGGCACCCCAATAATCCAAACCCATGTGCAGTTTGGATCTACGTAAGTGAACGTTGGACTATCCTGCGGGATCAATAGTTTCGAGGATGTTATTTTTTAACTCCCTAACTTAGATTATAACTCCCAATATCCAATCTTGCAAACACATAACGTATCCTAGTAGTAATCTTATTTATTTAGATGAGATGAAATTGTGCTAACTTCTTTGCAGTCTACCAGTCACCGTAATATGTAGATACCTATATACTTGAAGGACAAAATTCCTACCCACCTCGAACATAGTACGCATTATGCTGTTACAGATCAGGTGTCTTGTGGAGTCCCGTTTCAATAGCGTGATGTAGCCACTTGCAAATACAGTGTAAGATGGCCCTCCAAGTGGCCCTTCACTGATGGTAGGGTTAAGTAGTCCGTTGACTAAGGGCCTGTTAGATTACACGATATTCAGTATTTTTTTTATGTTATACGGCAGACAAACAGGCAACCGGGCTACCTGATGGAAAGTAATCACCGCCGCATATGGACAACAACAGCCAGGGGAGTTACCAATGCGTTGCCCGCCTCTGGAGCGACCCCTAATATAAACCCCTCTCGAACGATCACATGTCATAGTCCAAAGGAAACACTATGGCTGGGAGCTAGAAACGTTCTTTCGAATGTTAATAAGTCTACGCGTAGTGTAATAAGAGAAAGTCATGTTAGTCTAACTAGTCTGTCCGAGTGACTTTGGCCGCGCTAGACTTAATGTCGCGTTGTGTAATAAGAGTTAGACCGTTAAGTCAGCGCGCAGTTCAGTGTTGTCGCCGACCAAACAAGATAAAATCCGAAAACAAACCAAAAATTACAAATAATCTTTATTTTTGCAAAATTATAAAGGGTTACGCGAACACGTAGGCAACCGTGGTAGTCAAAGACTGTATTACGTATACCAGCGCCCTCCACCAGCGCATTTGGATTTTTTTTTGTCAATCTAAAGAAAATAATGTTTTGATACTTTTAGCTTGTGTGTACTGTATGTGTGGAAGTAATTACCCTTAAAATTAAATTTAAATTTGATTTTTGTATCGCTGCTTTCCGGTTTGAAGGATAAGGTGGCCAAGATAATTACAGACACGCATCATATCATCCTAGTTCTCACAGTGACAGATAGCGCACCTGCTGTTCAGTATTTTCGATACTTGAACCCTAAGTTGACATGACATGGGCGACAGTTACCACTTACCGTTAGGAAGGCTGTCTGCTGGGGTCTCACTAAGTAGAATAAAAAGAGTAACTACGAATGGCGTTGGCCCAAATTTAAACCTGCTGTAATGATGTTTATAGCAAAAATTACCTTTGAAAATTAAATGCATTTTACAAGATTTATAAAACCTTTTATTTATTTATTTATATTATAGGTTCGTAAGGCTACCTTTGTAAGACTTAATGTAGGTACGTATAGAATACAAGAGCAGGAACTTATACTAAAGTAGTTCAGAACACTATTCGGTAAACTTCGAGAGACAATGTTATTATCTAGTTGAGGTTGAAATTCCAACGTAAGTATCTTTGAAATGGAAAATGGAAAGTTCTTGAAGTCCTAGCCATTTCTTTGCATAATAGTGGAAGGAAAATTCCTTAACGAGATAATATTTACGAGTGACTTTTGAAATAAAAGAACTTAAATTTAAATAATAATTCACAAAATTCACAATTTCAATTTTCAACAACTAAAATCGATTTTCGCAGTTAGTTTCGCAAACTATTTTGTAAATATTATTGACGTACTAAAAGTAACTATACACTTTTACATGATGCGATTTGCCTATGATGACGGTCAGCTGAGCTCGCTCAGCTTCTCTTCTGAAGAGAAGCTTGGTACCAAGAAGGTAGGGAGAAGGTATTTCGATTACTGTGCCGATGTACTATGATATTATATTGATATACTAGTACAAAAATCAAGTACAAATCGACACAACAAACTGAAAGCTCTCTATACTTGCATCATACGAACATAACCTCTGCACATGATTTCAGTGAATGTAAAACGTTTGTGTTGGCTCTATTCAGCTCCGCACACCACACGTAGAATAATATAGAGGGATCCTCTAAAACAAAACTTGGCAAGTAAACCGAACCGGCATAAGGTTTAGTTTCCTACGAAAACCGTACGACACTAAAGATGTAGGTAGTTTACACAGCGCCTCACCGTAGCAATTTACTTTATACTACCCGAATATGGGAATATGATAACCGACTTTGAGTGCAGTGCATGGAAGGTAGCGCACTGAAATGGCATCAAACTGGAGTTTGAATCGCTCCAGGAATCAACATTCACGCCAATTTCTGTTAGCTACACATCCTAACAGGCTGTTATCTACCCACCTAGAGCGTTTTATAGGCATAGACCTAGACATAAATTTATTGGTCAAATTATTTACAGGTAAATTTCATTTTCAAAAGTATATTGCGCTAACATTATATTTACCAATTACTCAATAATTCCAATTAACTATTTGTACGGTAACAACAGAAAATAAATTATAAATCCATTAACAATGTAGCATTAAGCTAGTTTAATACAACAACAGTTCAATTAATATTTACAATTACAAATAAAATTAAACACGAATACTAAAATATTATATATTAAAAAAATCATCCAAATCGTTGTCCCGCGGAATGGTGCCCAGAAAGCTAGCTGCGTTGCCTCGTTGGATAGCAATACTTATCCTCTGTCCGAGGAACGAGCCAGCTCTCCGGTCACCTGTGGTGTCGATAAGCTTTTTGCTTATAACTTTAAAAAGCTTTAAAGCATCAGGGCCCCACGGTCCCAACGTCTCAACCCCAAACGGCTGAAATATGAAATCCTGGGCTAGGCTTTCATATTTCCGCCGTTTGAGTTCCTCAGCAGCAGAGGCAGCTCCAGCGCTGCGGGCGGTAGAGGTTACATGGGACGGCGCCAGAGTGTCCACGCAAGTAGCGTCCCACACCAGCGCCCTCCCACGTTTCCAAGCAATGAGCGTCATGCCGTCAGGCCTCTTGCCATCGTCACGTACGGTACCATGTGGCTCTAATACGGCCGGTACGTTGACGGTGACAAGCGCCCTTCGGATGACGTCATTTATTGCCGCGTGCCTGGAGATTCGGCCTGCGCTACGACTACATGACAGACCGTGGTGCCCCAGTGAATCCACATATGCACCACAGGGACCAATGTGGATGAACGAGGTTAACCCCCAACCTCAAACCCAAACAAATAGATAACGACAAGTTATCTAAAACGGTGCCGATATTCAGGGAAGGGACAGCTTGAAGCCAGAATCCTGACTCCCGCTTAGAAACGGCCAAGAGACGAGCACGTTCCGAAACACTAGCCGAAGAATCTATTAAATCTTTTTGAATTTTTTTACAAAGTGGCTCATCCCAAAGCCGTTGGTGAATCGGAGACTGGGTGAGTCTCACTCGGACATAAGCTCTCTTAGGCTTGTTTAGCATCTGCGCAGCATGGGGTTTGGATAAAATTATGCTGTGGTCCCAAAATTTTTGATACCAGGTTTTCAGTGCTGTGCACAGATGATAAAAAAGCCGGGAGAGAAACATTAGAAATTTTACGTACCCCGATATCTCCTAGACGAATCGGGAGAGCAGCTTGAGACCAAGGACGCGTATTTAAATTTAAATTTAGAATTTTGCCGATTATAGATTTAATTTCATTATCCAAAGGAAGTATTAAATTGTCAAATTTCCAAATCGGACAACACCGCAAAAAGTAAGTAAACTCTGGGACAAACAGGCAGAATCGGAGTATATACATACAGGGACATGTGGGATTTTATTTTTACCAGTTCTTCACAATAAATTTCGAATTTTGATTGTTTTTCTTTTAAGAAAGCCGGAATGGACTGGTCCATGATAGGGGCACCCAGAAGGCGGAGGTTTGGGTCGTTTAAAATTTTGATTCCCGGTGCCGAAGAGTCAAATTCAGTTATGATTTTTTACTTGTCAGTCAATTTTGGGTGAAAATATAACTCGCATTTCGAAAAATTTAAAGTAAGGCCGATTTTCTGGAATTCAGATATTAAAATATGTAAATCTTTTAAAACCGTAGCTGCTTCACCACCGAGTGTCCCGTCATCCAGGTACCAGATATTCAATTTAGACTGTAATTTTGAAATGATGGGATGTATTGCCAAACTGAAAATTGCTGTTGACACCCTACTTCAGAGTTCGAAACGTTAGATTTGTACATTAATTTAGAAGGTGTTTTATAACATTGCCAAATGTAAGGTAGTATTTCTGGACATTGTTGTTTAATTTCAATGAGTAGGGTGTCTCTATTTACCGAATTTAATGCGTTTTTGACGTCCACTTTTAAAACCACCTCAGCCTGGTCGTGGGTTAAAAACGCCCGCAAGGCATGTACAGCGGCTTCGCAGCCGTTTTTACTTCCAAAACCAAGCTGAATTGGTTGAAACGTGGACGTTAATTTTGGTGCAAATTTTCTACAAGAAATTTTGGAGGCGAGTCTCCGAAGGGTAGTTCCCACAGCAATGGGCCTCACTCCTCAATCTATTTTTATTAACGCGCACAGGTTCGCACCATACAGCGTCTCAATTATATCCGCGTTTACCCTCCCCGCCAACATGACATTGATCAGGGCGGTGAGATCCTCCAAAAGCTTGACTCCAGCGTCCGCGCAAGACTTCCACAACAGATCTTTAAGATGCTGCGGTGAAAGTCCGTCGAGGCCGCCGGCTGAGCCGTTTTTAAAGGACATCACCGCCGACAGAACATCGTCACAGTTAGCGGTGAGGTGAGCGGCGGTGGTAAAGTCAGGAGGAGTCAGATCGGGCTGTGGTGCTGATGGGTGTTTGTCTTTCAGTGCTACCAATGTTTCCTGAGGGTCAGGCGCGAGGGTGTCCAGTGAAAAGAGCAGCTGCGCGACACCCTTTATGTCCCCGTCACTCACCTTCTCTTCAATTTTCCTCTGTTTATTAAATAAATGATAGGAACGGTTTGTCTGGAAGAAATTATCCAAAGGGTTATTTTCGGAACAATTTAGTTTAATTTTGGTTGTTAGAGATTTTGAATTTTGCCTATTTACATTAAGAATATAGAATGGGAATGTCAGAAGTTGTCTCCAGGCTCGCTTCGTATTTTCTGTTATGGTGTTTTTAATAACGGATGATAACTTGTGTGCGACTGTTATACGAGCGCCCCGTGGTATCCTTTTTATGACTGGCACTGCCTGTTTTAGTTTTGAAAGATATGACCACAGGGGCTCGCCCTGATTTGTGCTTGATGGAGGGGTGACATTGAAAATGGGACACGATGATGGTATGTTATTTGGGCTTTCCTTGTGTTTTTTTCCTCCACGTTTGGTATTAAAAAAGCGCGCCTGGGGGCAGAGGAAACACTGGAAAGAAGAGGCATCGATTGAATGCCCTCGAATATCGGCATCGTTACTAGCACTCACTGACATATATTAAAAAACTATAATAAAATAAGTTAAAAATGAGGCAATCTTACGCTAATTATAACAATTTAAAACAATAAAGCACAAACATCCATATATCACAAAAACATAGCATTTTCTTTGACGGCTCGGTGACGTGCGTGACGCGCGCTTGCGTGCAACGCTGAAGCGTCAAGTTTGCTTCGCGTTTTACACTGCGCGCGCAGAAACTGACTTAATATAGCCCTTCGTTGCTACGGCGACGGCAGCGTGGCGTTAGAACAATAATTTGTCAAAAATTCATATAAAAATATTTCACCAGGCTTGGCTTATTGCGCAGGCTCCAGCGATGCCCACAACGCACACAAGCGCTGGCGTATGTTCGACACAGTTAACAAAAGGTCAGGGGTGTTGGACCCTTGGAACTATTTTTTAAAACATTATATTTCACAGCACATATGGTGTACGCCTATGACTTCTTTTTTTTTATAAACAATTAAATATCAAATAACCAATCATAATAAAAATGATATAAAATCGTTACTTCAATTATAATGTCAAGTTAATTTGCAATTTCTACTTATCCTATAAAATGACAAATAAAATTATAACAAATGTTAATTAACATTAATCGAAAAATAACCAATAATAAAAAATTTAAAAATCCTTCATAATAAAAATAAGAATGACATTAAATAATTAATTCAATTACAATGTCAACTTAATTCGCAATGTCAATTTATCCTATCGATTGACAAATAAAGTACGTTGAAAGGCTAGACAAAATGAGGGTAACCCTTCTGGTACGCCGTAATGGGACAACGGCTCGATTCCACGCGCCGTATCTCCGTAATACGAGAAACAGTATGAACCAAGACACCGTAAATTTGCTGGGTAGATAAGGAATATAAATAGCTAGCTGTTTCCCCGCGGGTTTCCTTTCCACCAGTTCGCAATTCGAAACTCGGTTAGCTTTTAATTATCACGGGAGATCTCATTTCCGGGAGACAATACTTTGTATCCCCTTCTATAACACGTGCATTTTTTAATCGGAGCATGATTACGGGTTAAAATAAACCATTATAATTTAACAATTTTATAATCCTTGGAATCGTCGGTGGCCGAGTGGTTAAGGTATACGATTCGTAAGCGAGAGTACCGGGTTCGAATCTCACTGCGGCCACCAATGACTCTTTTCCGAGTTATGTACATTAGTTGAATACTAACCGATCCTCTTACGGACAGGGAAAACATCGAGATGAAATAAGCACATTAGGGCGACTGAATGTGTAACCATTATCCAATCTGGTTAGGTTTCCCTGGTAGCAGGGTCACGGAGGTCAAATGGCAGTCGCTCACCTGTAATTACCTGACCTGCCCAATCCTGGATCATGGTCAAGGCGGACCCTCCGGGGTACTCCTCGTGCGCGAGATCACAACCGGGACAGTAACACCAAGATGATTATTTTATTATATTATAATACTCGTATTTGTTTAATTGAAATGAAAGGTATGTACACTAAGTACATCCATCATACACTCCAGTTTAAATTGCGTAGTTGAGGATTACAGAGTATAAGTACCACAAATTAATGAAAGGCTAAAATACTAAAGGAATCTATTAATTTTATGTTGAATACATAAACTGCCCAAATTGCCCTAGTCGCTCAATATCTTAGGAATTTGCTGTATTAGAGGTCAAAGGGAATAGCTTAGATAGGCATGCATAAGTCAGTTATCCCGACATTGTTCTACTAGCTTTCGCCTGCGACATTGCTCGTGCTGAATTCGATAAAAGTAACTATAGGCTCTGTCGATTCCGAAGATTCGAAGCTATCTCCGAGCCTTTTATCATTTACCACTTGATTTAAACCTAAAAACTACTGTAACCTGAATTTTATTACTCATATCGCCCTCTTTTTGAGGCCCAAGCGATAGCTTGACATCATTAAAGATAACACTATAACATGCGCACCAACAAACTCACCAGCAAGGGTCGTAAAGACCAAGTGAAGTGGATAAGAAGTAGGAATTCGGACCAAAGTACAATCGGCACTGACGTCAGGAGTTTCTATCTAGTTATTTATATAAATTTGCGAGTGTAGCGAACTTGAAATTTTTGAAATTCTTGCTCAAATAAGCGGAAGCGAACATTTTAAAAGTAACAACTTCATATAATGAGATTTTCATTTTTGCCAAAACATTGTTAAAGCACATTCTGCTTAGCACCTTATTAGTACAAGGCCGCGCCATTGTACTTTATAATTTTCTGCGGACCCCCTAAGATAGGTCCGTGGACCCCCAGGGGTCCGCGGACCTCAGGTTAGGAAACTCTGGCCTAGATGATAATACTGTATGTATATGTTAATCTGTATATAAATAAAAACAAAAATAAGCCTTACTCAAAGTACTTAAACAAAGCCTTTACATAAAAGAAAGTCAGCATCCAATATTAACATTTACGGGGTAAGGTACCTACTCGTTAGAACTTATACCCACCGTTTTATTTTCTGAGAGTGCCCGAAATTGCTTTTCAAATATTCTGTTATAATTTGAGCACAAAAGCTATATTCATAATATCATAAACGTATTGTACAGAAATACACGTACCTACCTCCATATAATAGGTAAATAAATCATTTACAATGGACTATATGCCGTGCGCTGCTACACTCGCAAAAATTTAGGTTACAGCGCGAGAATAGAATAGAATAGAATAGAATAACTTTATTGTTGAACAGTGTAGGTACAATCAGGTATTACAAATGATATTTGTGAGTTTCAACAGTTTGCCCATTTCGGACATACAATATTTAAAGCAGCAATAATTAAATAATAAAATTCACATCCATTTAAAACAATAAAAAAGAACTTGGAAATAAATCAAAATATGCAATGTCAATAATAGCTAGATACGTAATAAATGAAAAATGTCAAATTCAAATTAAATTGTCAATTAAATAATAATATGAATGTCAGCTTATAATTTACAATATCAAACTCTTATTTCGTCCAAAACTCCCCCAAATTATAAAAAGCCCTATCCAATAGCCATTCTTTTAATTTAGTTTTAAATTTATATCCACTTAACATTTTTAAATGTTCTGGTAAATTATTGAACATTTTAAGAGAGGTAACCAAGATTCTCTAATACACCCTTCCTTACAAACTTTCTTATTTTTATTAAGTAGATATTAGTATGACATGATCGTCGGTAGCCGAGCGGTTGCTTATCCAACTAGTAAGCGAGAGGTACCGGGTTCGAATCCCGCTGCAGCCATGTACCAATGACTCTTTTCTGAGTTATGTACATTAGTTTAACACTAACCTATACTGTTACGGTGATGGAAAACATCGTGATAAAACCGGTAAATTCAGGCGACTGAATGTGTAACCATGATCCAATCTGGTCAGGCTCCCCTGGTAGCAGGGTCACGGAGGTCAGATGGCAGTGGCTTCACTGTAATTACCTGATCGCCAAATGCTGGATTGTGTAAGTGACAATCCGACCGATGATGGAGTATGCCTGTCTAGGAACAGTCTATTCACTCTAGCCTACAAACTCTAATTCTCTCTCAATCTAAATTGATTGGATAAACTTGAGGCTGCAATGGATAACCTCAAAACTACATAATCGATTTAATCAATTATTGATCCGAAACGTAATCAATCATTTATCCCGAAAGTAGTTCAATGTAGTTCAATGTAGTTCCCGCGTAATACCCAAATTTAACGAGGATAAAGTCGCGGGTACATAGGTATAACTAGTACCTACTAATACATACTCGTGACGTCATGTGTATATGTCTCGCCCTCTCAGTCTTATGAGGAATTTTAGTTCTTAACTTGGTTAAATTTAAAGATAATCAAAAACTTCTAAAGTAATTTCTATCTGTTAAGCAAAACTCGGTTAAATAAAAAAGACATCTTCGCCACGATGTTTTGAAATGAAATAATAAAAATATCAGTCATCATACTTTTACCATCATTCCAACCCGTGGGAATTTTTAAAAATACCGGATGCCGTAACGGACCTCTCTCCACGTCAAATTTTTTTCCGGAACATTATGTTGAATTCTTGAACGTTAAATTCATTTAAGCGTCACCTTCTGCGTATAATGAGTGTGTAGCGTATGTTTCTCGACGTAAGGTCACGTGAATAAATTAATAATAAAAAAAAAATATGCTTGGTCTACACAGCGCCATTTAGCCCCAAAGTAAGCAAAGCTTGTGTTATGGGTGTTAGATAACTGATAAACTACTAAAATAGATTTTTCTTAAATACATACTTATTATACATACTACACCCAGACCCATAGCAGAAATTAAAATTAATTTCAATTTCTGCTCAGCCAGAATCGAACCCGGGACCTCTGCGTGGCGTACGGCATGTTAACAACTGAAACACTCAGGTCATCAAATTTCACGATACATTTCTGCTTCTACATTCTGTTTATATGGAAATTGCCAAAGATCGTTTCTCATCAAATATGAAACAAGGGACTTGAATTTAGGTATTCTTTTTGTTCAAATATGTCCTTTCTACATCAAGCTTCAGAGTGAACATTACCCAACGTCCTTTGTGATTATTAATGTCTAACGTTAAATTGCAAATGGCCTGTGTTGAGAAATTCAAGTTGAAATTGTTAGATGTCGTTGGGATATAGGACGGATACAAAATCAATACATAGTAGAAAACAAAGTCGCTTCCCGCCGTCTTATCTATGTACGCTTAGATCTTTTAAACTACGCAACGAATTAATACAGTTTTTAACAATAGATAGAGTGATTCATGCAGTAGGTTTATAAACAAAAAAAGGGTAGATAGGGGTAAAGTAGGTGTATACGAACGAAATCGCGCCGTATACTAGTAATATATGAAATACAACAGAAAACTCTCCCCCACCCTCTTCCAACACGTTGCTTGTGGAATAAGCTCCCTAATTACAAAAACAAGAAAGTAATGTGTTTAACAAACTCAATTGGGATCCATCCAACTAGCAACTTTGATTACCAGGGTCTCTATTTTGTACCGCTCGCCTTGAGTCGAACGGATTTTAATGTCTCGACTCGACTCGAGCCAAGTGGTACAAAAATGCCCTATTGTTGAACCCAGGGCCCTTATCGCGCTAATATTGAACGTATATTTACCAAAACCAAACGGCAGTCATCGTCATATGACGCCTCTTTCTCATTAGAGTAAAAGAAAGACGACATTGTGCAACGGTTGCGGTTTGGTTTCGGTAAGAAATTACATTTTAAATAATTACTTACATTAAAATTTTGCGCGATAAGAACCCAGACGAACTTTAATTTTGCCAAAAAGGTGTTGTTAGCAACAATGGAATTCGCAAATTTTTTTAGCCGTTTTATATATTATTATTAATTTATTATCCACTAGTGGACCTGGCACGACTTAATTCGACTAGGCATCCTACCCCTACCGCTACCCTACTCTACCCCTACCCCTATCCTACCCTACATCTACCCTATACCTTATACCAACCCTATTCCTACCCCACACCTACCCTACCCCTACCTTCCTATTTTTTTCTTGCGTATAAACATTCCGCTTGAATCACTCTATCGATTTCTCAGGAGCACATGAGATACTTATCTACTTTTAAGATCTAATGCTATAAAATCACCATGTGAAACAATAAATAAATTATTAATTAGACTAATTAATTATAAACAACATCCGTTGCGTAGTCTAAAAGATCTAAGCGTACATAGGTACATAGGAACAGATGGCGGGAAGCGGCTTGTTTTATACTATGTATATATAGACATAGATACCTACTTTCCTCTACTACGAATAGCACTACTAACAAGTGCAGGGCCAGCTCTCAATCCCGAAATAGTCGAATTTCAACATGTCGACTTAGAAAATACTTTATACAACCGCTTAAACAAGTCAGGCACACTTAACACCAACACGCTTATTCTAGTACAAATCCATGAAAACCTAATCCTAATCTTAATCCTAATCATACACTGGGGAAACTGGTCAATGTGAACGCCTAATTACGCCTCAGTGGATTGCCGACACTCTTACTAAGCCCTTAGCCAAATCCTAACGAACTGTTCCAAATTCAAACAAGCACCTTTGTACTCCTCTCCTATTCATCAACACCCAATAAAACGACTGCAAAAGGAAAGTTCCAGATTTTTTTTTAAACCCAGACTTTTTGAGCGCAGTATTTTTTTTTTCAACCCCTTTTCAACTTTGCGCTCTCGGGACTGATCTCGTTCGCTCTGCGGGAAATTTCCGGAAGAGTTAATTAAAAACTAAACTTTTAGTTTTTTTCTCGATTACTTAGGCATTTCTGTTTGTGTGAAGCGACATCTGTCGCGCTAAAGAGGGCGAATAAAACGTTCGTTTAGTATACATGATCTAGGAATAGAAATTAATATGTAGGTGTTGTGATAACATAATCTCCTCCCTTATCATAATTCCTACACATTGAATTTTTATTCAGGTACTTGCCTAAAAAGTTTTTATGATATGATATTGATAACTGCTTATTAATAATTCTTAATCGAGGTTTATATTCATATAGGTACCTACTTAGATTTTTGATACCATCAATAATCTAAGTTAATATATTTGAGTCTACACAAATAGTACCTACAAGCTTATATTTGTTTTTAAATAGAACATATAGATGCAGTAATTCAAAACCTTGAATGATGTTGAATTAAATAAAAATACTTAAATCATAAACAACCATATTCAACCGTCAAATAATATCTAATATTAATTACACCGACACGAAGCGCCAATCTTTTTCCGAAACGTTCAATCAAATATTCTAGCATACTTATTAAATCAATTTATTACAAACTTTTTCTACGTAAATTAAATATTAGCAATTGGGTCAGTGGACAGATTTAGCTCCGTATTATAAAAAGTATTCAGACAGTCTAGGGAAATTCGTGACTTTCACTCTTATTTAACTTGATTCGAATCTTAAAATCACATCGTTATAAAAACACTCTTCACGAATATTCCGAACTGACCGTAAATATCCTCCTAAAACAATTTTAGAAGTAAGTACAGCAAAGTTAAAATTATGTTTCTGAATTTGGCGGTCCGTATTCAGAAAGGCATTTTGCGAAGATGAAAAATATTTTTCCGTACAAAAACGACATTTCAAATACACTTACCTCCCAAAAATATAAGGAAAACTGACGAAAACGTGATCACCTTTGTTTCTACCATATCGGAAACCACACTTCACGCACAGATCAAAGTTTTACAAACTATTACTCAACACAATTGCGAAGTCAATAAAGTTCTTACAGCGACAGTAAAATAATTATATGTAGTTGGGTACTTCACATTTCTACTCGTGAGAAGCCGACACGGTGTCGGTGGTCAAAATCGAGTGTTTACAATGTGATTTGCGAATCGCAGTATACGTCTATCCTCTAGAGAGAGTCACCGACCACTGAAAATGGGAGGCACCTGACAGCTTCGTACCGCGAACTTCACAGGAACGCCCCAGACTAAATTACCGCCATACATTCTATCCTCCACCCCAGCCGTTAGCAAGTAACGCTGTGCAAGCTCGCCTACTCTGTGACCTTACACCACGTCCCGTAACGATTCATTTGGGAGAATTTAAATGACAATTGTCATTCTAAACCCGACAGTTGAAGCGGTTTAAACGTATCTCGGATCCCCCATTATTTATTGTGCCTGCGTACCCATTCCTCACACTCGATGGTTTTGTTTGATATTGAATGCAAAATTTCTGGATTGCCTAATGAGAAATCGGACAATAGCTCCACTTGAGAAGGGACACCGATAAAATATTTCCATCAAATAATTTTAGGCGAAAAATGGCTATGTAACAGGCTACTTATGTTCGGATCTGAACTGTATATCCATTGCCTGTTACTTGTAATTCATTAGTGAAATTATTTTTTATTAACAATTAACATTTATAACCCCATAAAGTGATATACTGGCAAATAAAAACAAACTATAATCCTTTACTTATAAATGAAATAAGGATACAGTTTTAGTTTAGTCGCTTAATAACTTATCAGACTGATATGTTTTATCTAAGGATTGAAAAATCGGCCCTAAGTAACAAAGAAAATAAGAGTACATAAGAGCATTATATTATATGCTTTTATGGGTGCATGATAATAGTAGTTTATCTACACTCATAGTGTAATGTTCCAAGTACATATTCGAAAACAGTTGTTTAAGGAATTTTTTTGCACGCCAGCATATAAAATTTAAAAAAATTACTTTTTGATGCAGCATTTCCCATACTATTTTCATTAGAGCTGTATCGAAAAATAACTTGTTAATTATTATGCAAAACTTTTCTTTTTTAAATTTTTGTCGGGCGCCGTAACACGGCTAAATGTAGGCTGAATACCTAAATGTCTTTAACAAATTCAAAATTCAAATTTTACTGTTTATATTTGTGTGTTGTGTCTGATATATTCTGTCATATAGTTTTGTAAAAATCTTGTGTACAATAAATGGTTAAAATAAAATAAATAAATAAATGTCTTCAACAAATTCAAAATTCAAATTTTCCTGTTTATATTTGTAATCAGTTCATAGTCTGTGGTTGTCATTATGTACATTTGGAATTATTTTCACGCTAAACAGAATATTTTCTCTAATTGTTGTAATTTGTGTTTGTAAATGTTTTTTCTTGTTTGAAGCAAATAAATAGAGAAATGTAGTGTAGTGAACTGAATTTCCCGCTACTATTATGCAACTGTCATATAATACCTAATTATATGCAGTTGCATACACAGCTTTATCTAAACTCATATTTTTATGTAAAAATTTCGTACCTATAATTTTCTCAACTTTGCTAGAAGTATGCTGCGAGTCTGTTTTGTTGTATCTGCCTAGATGATATCAAGGTGATAGCAAGGATATCAAGGCGGCAGGAAATTCACTTCACTACTTTCACATTTATCTGTTTATTTGCTTCAAACAAGAAAAAACATACACATACACAAATTACAACAATACCAAAAAATATACCGTTTAGCGGGAAAACAATTACACACAAATATAAACAGGAAAATTTGAATTTTGAATTTGTTGAAGACATTTAGGTATTCAGCCTACATTTTGCCGTGTCCCGGCGCCCGACAAATATTAAAAAATAAAAGTGTTGCTTATATATTAAAAAGGTATTTTTCGATACAGCTGTAATGAAAATAGTATGGGAAATTCTGTATCGTAAAGTTTTTTTTATTTTATTTTATAGACTGGCGTGAAAAAAGTGTATCCTTAAACAACTGTTTTCGAATATGTAATTGGAACATTACGCTATGAGTGTAGATAAAACATATTTTCTTGCCCAAAGAAGTAGGTCACCGAATATTAGAAAAGTTGCACGCCGAATTATCGTTTAATTGAATAAACTACTCATGGAGGGCTCTATATAATAGTTCGCCTCGATTACTAAGATTAGAGAAGCTATCAGTACGAAAAAAATGGATATACGATCGAGGCTTGCAAACATTCGGGATTGTATCTCTCATTTCTTATTCTTCCCACCCACACCATAAACAGCCTACACACACTCATTTGGGAAGGGATTTACTGAATCTAGAATCTATACCTTCTTTCTTTTTATTCAAGGTTTTCACGTAACAGGTTTTGTATATACATTACCCATATCCACCAGTCTAAATAAATAATGGCTGAATAAAGTAATTGGAAAACGTTAAGGACAATAAAATGAGGGCAAATGGATCTTTAGTTAGATATTTTGATGAATTCCAACATTTATGGAAACCGATTTTAGGGGTACGCTTAACACAGGTCCGATGGACAAACACAATACCTACATTGTACCCTACTAATGTTATTATTGAACTAATTACTTAGGGCTTTTTGAAAGCTTTACACACTCTTAAATTAAATAAAGCCTAAAGTGCTTTCAAATAAAGCATTTACCTACGTTATAGATAAAAATTTGCCCCAGCTCCAGGTCCAGGAATTAGATAACGCGCCCAGGAGACTGGCCGCATTTATTTTATTTATTAGGCACATACCTACAACAAATTACAGCCATAAAACAATATTGTGCAAAATTTCTTAAGTGTAAGTACTAGACTATAATACTTTTACATTATGTGCACAGCATGGCATAAAGTATTTCTAAAATATTAGTATTGGTTTTACAAAACTACAGTTTTGTTTGAATTAGAGAAGTTCAAACTCACAAAAATCAAACATATTTTAGTTACCAATAGAAGTTACTAGATAGCGTTTCCGTACAAATCGAGCCCGAAAATCGATATCATCAGTAAGCGAATAGCTTCGGGGAAAACCTACGAAAACCTACACTCGTTTTTCACCTGATTATTTACATCAGCACATAGCCGTAACAAATCGTCGGCAATCCGGACGATAACTCCGGACGACGGAAATTCCGGACCAATCTCTAATGCACCGCTCCCGGTATTTTGGAATGATCTCGTTTGTAGGACGGACAACACTGAGATTGCGGTTAGAAGTGGCGCTTTGTTCCCATTAATTCCCCTAAAAACGTATGGTAATCACCGAAATTAGACCAAATTCCCACCTGAAATCTTTTAGTAAAAGATAGAGAATTATCAGAAAAAGAAAGAGCGGCATAGGGAAAGGAATGCTGATTTGCTTCAACCAATGAAAATATGGAAGGAGCGAATGGAATCGCTGGAAGGTGAAGACCGAGACGTACATAATATAGATAAAATCAAAGATATTTTAAAGAATGGTCGGCTTAAGAGTACCCTTAAACAGGTGAGCATGTAAGTATTAAAAGGTTGACGAATGTGGAAGATGCGGGAGAGATTTGGCTGGACCCCATCAAGTAGTGTAATGTGGTCTCTGCCTACCCCTACGGGAAAAATACGTGACGTTATGTCGCTCACTAAAAAAAAAACTTGGTCCAGGTACATGGCCGCAGTGGGATTCGAACGCGGTAACTCTCGCTTAAGAGTCGGATACCTTGACCACTCGGCCACCGACGCTCCTCTCGACGCTCTCAGTGTTTGATATAAATGTAACATCAAACTAAAATATTGTAGTACCTATCGTAAAGATAGTATTTTACCAATATCGAGGTATAGTTTATGGCTAATAGTTATCTGTTTCAGGAGAAGATGGAAACATTTACTACCTTCTAGTACTAGATTCCGTGAGCGATTTTGTAAGCGTGATCCAATATCGTGCAATAAAAAAACACCAACATCTCAGATGTACCTTTTTACGTGAATGGAACATGCAATAAATACGTATTCAAACTGCGTTATGTCTATACGTGTCGTATTTATTGAGTTTTTAGACAAATTTGTAACTAGTGGACCCGGCGCGACTTCGTTCGCGTGCACCTAATTTACCCGTACCTACTTTATTTGTTGCTTATAAACCTTCCTCTTGAATCACTCTATCTATTGTTAAAAATCGCATTAAAATCCGTTGCGTAGTTAATAGATCTAAGCGTACATAGATACATAGGTTCATAGATGATGTGAGCGCCGGGGATTATAGAGAGATGAAGAGGTTGGCAGACAGGAGAGAAGAGTGGCGATTGCTCTACCGACAAGAGTCATACTCTTAAATATATGATGATGATAGACTTATTTAAGTGAACCACCAAAGTCCATTCTGAGAATCAGAATCTGTTGTCAAACCTACTATGGTATTACCAATCGCCAGTCGGGACGTGATTCTTTGTGCAGGGTCCCAATCGTCAATTCGATTAATTTTAGTTTCCGAATCAAGGCCCGTTTTGAATAAAACATTTATTATCCCAGCCAAATACGATGTAACTTTACCGCAAACTCAAGAGTTCATCGACACATCTTGGAGCCCATCTGGTCGCGAACTGTGCGGTTCCAAAGGAACTTTCTCACACGCACACTAAGGTTGAGGAATGAGCTACCTGGAGGGGTTTTCCCTAGAGAGTATATCATGGAGTTTTTCAAGAAAGGGGTGAAGAGGTTTTTTCGGGGTCGGCAACGCGTGGGTTATGCCCCTGGTATTGCAAACGTCCATAGGCTGCGGTGACTGCTTTCCTTCAGGCAGGCCGTAAATCTTGTTTGCCACCTTAGTGGTTTAAAAAAATGGGTTTGGTATGCTATCACCACCAACAATAGCCCAAACGTAACAGTCCACTGCTGGGCTTGAACCTCCTCTACACTAGTGGAGGGTTGTGCCATAATCTCCGTTGAAGTACTTCGTTGAACATAATGCTTTAAACTATCGTGGTTATTTTAACACATTGTAAAGATATGTTCTGGGTTTCCTGTTGATGCATGTAACTGCGCAAAATATCGGCCTACTCGTAAACAAAGGTACGCTGTAGGAAATCCGGAACATACCTTCAAAGTGTACTTTTCTTAAGTATAAACAAACCAATTTGTATTAATCACACTTCAATGAAAAGAAACGGTAATTGGTGTGAATAAATAGCAGCGTGTGACCTCACACACAGATATGACTATCATCAAAAGTTTTAATCGAAAAATTATGGCTGACTAGAAACAACTATTAAACAACACATGGACCTTGTCTAGATACACACATCGTACAGAGAACACTCGCAGGCAATTATTTCCTTTAGTAGATCAAAGCGACCTGAGTGGTTCAATTTTCAACATGCGTCTGCCACGCAAGAGGTCCCGGGTTCGATTCCCAGCCGGGCAAAAATTTAAATGATGAATTTTAATTTCTGTTACGGGTCTATGTATAATAAGTATAATAAAAGTATAATAAAAGTAGCATATCAAATATTTAGCACCCATAGTACAAGCTTTGCTTGGTTTGGGGCTAAATGGCGCTGTGTGAATTTGTCCACAATTATGTATATAAATAGATTATATATTCCGGTTGGTACTAGATTATCCCCAACATAAGGATGTCGAAGATAGATTTATATTATTATAAGACATAATTATTTAGGTGTGTCCTCCGACATCCGAATACTCATTGTAATGTACCCTGTATTTCAGATGATAAACGAACCCCAACCCTAAGCCGATGCTGAAGATTTTTCAGCTTAGCGTCAATCAGTTCAGTGACGAATAAGCTTCTTGCGCGTTTTTCTGGCGGATCGAAGACAGTATAGGCAAGTTGGTATTTGGAAGGAATTTCTGTAGGCGAGGCGGCGGGCAACGCATTGGTAGCGCCCCTAGTGTTGCTGATGTCCATAGGCGGCGGTGACCACGCACCATCAGGTGGCCCGTATGCCTGTTTATCTGCCGTACTACATAAAAAACTGCTAAATTATAGAGTCGTTTGTTGACAGCACATCCATAACTCTAATTTAGCTTCATAACATTACCTATGTCTAACATGTCCGGAATTCATGTAGGAAAATAATTCCGGAACAGATACCGTTGTATGAGTGGTAAAAGCGAAAACGGTGGTAAAACTTCTCAGTCAACTAAGAAGTATTTTAATATGTATATGTGTATGTGTATATTTATATATATTTATACTATTGTGTGTATTTAGTATCTTATTTATAATTTATGTAGTTTATAATTATTTTTTTTTATTATTGCGCACGTCTCATCCCCTATACTCTACCATGTCTCTCTTCTATAGGCCTGCTAGAAGAGATTTCTTCTTAGAAATAAGTAGTGCCTGTTGTGTCGTCTTTCATTTTTGTAATTTCTGTTTACTGTATATTGTGTGCAATAAATTGTTAAATAATAAATAATAATAATAAGAAGACGAAGCGCTTTGTACCGGGTAATACCATATGCCTCCCACGTATACTCGTACCTATATTTACAGGTTATACTTAGTAATTTAATAAGGCATATGATATCGTATCGGAACTATTATCAACTCTTGAACTAGCTCCCGAAATTTAAATTCAATTTCGGAATTCGGTACTGGTTCCGGAATTGGTAGATTTTGAAGAGTATACCTATATATACAGGTTATACATACAGGATGCATGAATGTCCAAACGAAAATGGCGGACAGGCGGAACTATTAGCTACTTATTTGCTATAGCAACCCCGGAGCTCAGCCTTATAGTTGATGAGATATTTTAATTATTTTTGTTGTGAATAAAATACAGGGCATGTGATATCGGACGAACTAAATCTCGAAATGTAAACTCAATTCCGGAATTTCGAAACTGGTTCCGTTATTGGTAGTTTTTGAAGAGAGTGGGAAAGAATATAAAACCTTATAATTAAGCTATAGACGCTAGATATTTTGCCTCGAAAACATTAGTCGCCTTGTACGACTCCCACGAGTGTACAGGGTTGGTGCTATTCTACTCTGCCGGTCACCACACGGCCTTACTGTATGAGACCTATATATACACTTTGTGCGTTACACACTTCAAGCAACTGTTCTGAAGGATCAGGGACACAGTTGATGCAAACTTTTGATGTTTTGTAGAAAAAATATGAAATATTACGTTTGTTTTCAATTAAAAATTACATACGTAACCTACAACATAAGTCATGTAAATAAGATAAACCATATCGCTTACAAACTAAAACAATACTAAATTTGTCGTAGGTAATCACTCCATTTAAAAGTTATTAGTGTAAGACTGTTTCGAAAGTGATATGTAAGTTATCGTTGTAATTCATTTTACCCAAAGATTGTATTCATCACATCATACGAGCGGTCAATCTCGGCCAGGGTCTGCTTCCTAGTCTTCCTGCTCCATTTCGCCTTATTCGTTGGGTATCCTCGTAACCTTGGATACCTTGGTCATTTTGAACCTTGGATGTTTTGCTACCACTGGACATTTTGCTACTTGAACATTCTGTGACTAAAGAAATGCATCGCCATCCATCCACCTCAGTGACAAACATGAAGACAGCCCACTTCATGGAAAGCTCTAACTGTCGCTTAAAATACTACAACTACGGTCATGTACCCAAGTTTCGTGTAAAATGCAGAACCGCATATGCATAGTCACTATAAGGACTAACAGGAAATGCCTCATGTCGGTAATTGCGCTGGCTACCTTATCCCACAAACCGGTACGCAACATTTTTGGTGAGCTGCACAAACATATGGTGGAAGTATTTACCCAAGCCCGACTCCTCAGGCTTGATAATAAATGAGTATAATAAAGTCAACGAATTTACTGGCCTTAAATTTGACATGTTTGGCTTAAAAAAAAAAGGAAAAACAAACGTCAATATGTAATATATTTAAATTTCCAACCGTTTACGACCGACAAGCTGTGGCGCTTAGTAGGACATCCTTTACTTAGATCATTATAATATAGACATACGTCGGAAATAGGTACCTAAACCTGCCGGTATCAGGAAAGAGGTCAGGAGGAGGGAAGGTATTAGTTGCTACCTACTGGAACGAAAGTGAAAAAAAAAGTATGGGTCTCAAGCTTGTTAAATTTGGTTTATACAGAGTCACAGTAATAAATATGCCTAATAGGCAAGCATGTCGGTCTACCTTTACGTATTATGTTTTGATTCTTTCGACAACAATATTATTGTATTAGGTACATGTCTGTTTTACAGACGTGCGTGTTTTAACCCGTGTAAAATATTAAAAACATTTTCTTTGAAACGGTGTGTTGTCAACTGCCAAAAATATATTTTATCTACACTCTTATCTTAATGTTTCAATTATATCCTCGAAAACAGTCGTTTAAAGATGAACTTTTCTCACGCCACTCTCACTTAATTTTTTTGATTGTGTTTGTGTGTCACTGTTTATGTTTGTGTATGTAGGGAATTATTGTTCCGCTAAACAGAATATTTTTCCTAACTGTTGGGAATTATTTTTCTATTATTATTAGTTATTTAGTTTTTCTATGTTGCTTGCTGCTTATCAATTTTGTAGTCACTAGGTTAGGCGCTCACTTAGTAATTCTGCGACCAATATTCATTATAATCCCATAAAAATCATTGAAAACCATAATCTCCGAACTGAGCAATGTCGACTACTTTCGTAACCTTGTGAAACCAGGAAGTCAAATTTTTAATTTCATGATTCTCATCTGTCTCTAGCAACGTACTACGAGTGTGAAACAGATTGGTAGCTCATACGCTTACAAATCGAAGTCAAGCTGTTTTGAAATACGGCGTGGTAGAAATATATTTTTCGTTCCGAACGCCCGTCTGCCCACCGTCTAATGTTTACGAACCTAAACAAACAACATCATTCTTTTTCGGTTGTTATTTTTGACGTTTCGATTGGATTTGACGTGCGCTCGTTAGTTGACGTTGTTTGGCATGTAATAATTTAGGAATACCAGCCTATTTCATTGCCTACGATATTCAAAGTATTTTGATTTATCACGCGTTTCACTAGCGTATGAAATGTTTGCCTACCCGACAAAGTCTACATTATACATAAATACTACATCGAAATCGGTGCATCCATTCAGAAGCTACAATGCCACAGACTAAGGCGCTGTCCTAATTGGCAACGGTCGTGCGACCAAGGTCGTACAACGGACGTCGACCTACCAATAGGAGACCTCAAAACCGCCTACCACAATTTCCAAGGCCCTCTAAACATCAATTAAAAGTACCTGAATGACGTTGGATCATCACATAAGAAGTTGCGCGCAGTTCGTCTCTGTAAACATTCAACATTCCATTGAACTTGATAAAATAATATAATTACTAATAACATAACGTTTCTACTTTCTGGAGCTTTCACGCAGCTTTTCAACGCAGCAGGATCTACACTTCTTCGCTTACGATTGGATAGATAACTATCATCAGTTCTTAGTCAAATGTCCTCGCGGCCGCAAGCGACTGACGTTCCTAATAGTTACAGCCATCCGTAAAGTGGCGCTCCGATCGACGTTCCGTTTTCAATTCAAAATGAGTTCACGCCAAAGAGATTGACTAACAGGCTCATGACAGTCTCCGGCATGTATATATGTTTCCTTAATCTCCTGCCTCTCATTCATCCTCCCATGTAAGGAGTCCCTATATAAATTACACACCGAACTCAGCATTCCTTTTCGTCTATATATATTCTTTCACTCCAGCACGTTCCTTATTACTATTCCGTATTTTATCTTTCATTTATACTCTAGCCATACTTCACAACGCTCTCATTTCTACTGCATTTATCCTACTTTCATGCTTCTTCTGCTATACTCAACTTTCGCTTCCATACATTATGTTGGAACGAGCACCCTTCTATGAACAGCCAGACGAGCCTTTTTGGGTTGTTCACAAACGTATTTACAGATATTTCAACTCAGTTGTGCGCGCGGCCCTATGTGTGGGTAAACCTTGTACATATACAGACACGTCACAATGACGCCACGCCATTGGCACGCCAAGTGGTCGCGTCACTGCCACATAAATGAAAGCTGTATATTTACAAGCGCACGCACACATAGTGCCGCGCGCACAACTGAGTTGAACTATCTATACGAGTATAGTGCTCCATCCACCATATTTCCCGCATTCACTCTCCTTTCGATATTCGACTATTTCGATTCGAAAGTATCTTCTTAGTATCTGTACTTTACCTACATGTTACGAATCAAATGCCATGGCATATGAGTCCATTAGTTTTCTGTAAAGGCGCCTCTTTAGTCCCCTATATGTATAATATCAATTGAACTTACGTGCCCATAATAACACTTGGCAGAATGTTCAGGAAAGCAATATAAATAAAAACACAGTAGGATATTTCCATTACGTGAAAGTACACAGCATCGAGTTTGTGTTTTGTTTTTGTGTTCACAAAAAGGTGACTGAAAATAATAAAAGTTGCAAAGCCACGTGCAAAAATAAGATTAAAACTCCCACAAAAGTATCAACAAATACAGCTGTCTAATCAAAGTCGAACTTCATCCCCTACGAATAAGGATTAAAATTCGTCGCAGCCATATTTACCTGTGAATTTAATACCGCATTGAGAAATGGTGTTTATTTCAAAGTGTTAAGGTGGAAGGTCGGGTGCTGCGATGCTCACGTACAATGGGTAAATGCCGCGTTCATAGTCGCTGCACTAATGACTGCAAAACGTTTGCGATAAAAGTCTAGACATCACATCGTTGTGAAACAAACAAGTGCGCTGGATGTCAGTGGAAGTCGGTACAGAATGGGTATCAGTATCACAGTCATAATAATATGATTAATATTATTTATTATAGTAGTTAGGTTACAGTAGTTAGGATGCACCGTGGCGGCTTTGGCGTGAGGGATATCGCAGATAAAATCGAGGAGGCTCGTCTGCGGTGGTTTGGTCACGTGTTGCGTAAGCCTCAGGAATACATCGGAAATAGGTGCCTGAACCTGCCGGTACCAGGAAAGAGGCTCCGTGGGCGACCCAAGAAGCGATGGATTGACATCGCTGAGTCGAATGCGAGAGCCAACGGCTTACGACGAGAGCTGATGGATGCCGAAGACTGGGCGAATGAGTAGGAAAGCGGACCCTGGCAGAGGCCGGGATAAGCGCTAAGATGATGATGATGATAGTGGTTAGGATACCTTAAAATGTATTTCAGTTATACAGTACTCGATATTACCTCCACCACTCGTTAAAGCTCCTTTCGGACTATCCAAGGTAAGGTTAGCTGGAACAAATAACAAAGTGGAATATGGTCGCCTTTGCAATATATTTTTATTGTCTTTTGTTAATGTTCTATGAAGTACGCAATCGAGTTTACATACGTACACACATACAGGCGTGAAGACTGACACAGACCGGGTGCATGTAACATTATAGAAATAATAACTAGCGTTTACCCGGCCGTCCGTGTAAAATTCGGATATTATTATGTTTTTAGATAAAAAGTAGCGTATGTCCTTTCCCAGGTTACCATCTATATGATTGTCAAATTTTATCCAAATCTGTTCAGCGGTTTAGGCGTGAAAACGTAAGAGACAGACTTCAGAGTTACTTTCGCATTTATCATAATATTAATTTATAACAGAGTCGAGCTAAAGTCATAGCCACAGCATATTTTTCACTTTAATAGTACTTATTATGAATCATGACACATCAAAATTGAGCACAGGTCCTCAGCTGCCTCCAATAAGTACTAAATAACGTTTAGGGAGAAAGCTCTACAAAATATTAAGGTAAAGATTGTAATTGGTTTAAGGTTGTAATTTGTTTTCGAACGTAGATTTTTAAAATGTGATTAGAAGTAGGGCTTTCTTTATATTTGTGTTTTACTTTACGTATAAGTAATTAGTTTAACAATATTATTTAGGAGTCGTTTGCTGATAATTCTTTCGCTTCAATGAATTCGCCAGCCATAACCAGGCATAATACGATTCATAAATGGTTTTATAGGTCTGAATTCCCCCTTATAATGATTTTTGGGAAGACCTGTGCCTATACAGGGGGCGATTGTAGTGGTAATGATAAATAATCGTCTTGGCGTTCATGTCCCGGTTGTGCTCTCGCGCACGAAGGCTCGGGGTCCGCCTTGACCATGATCTAGAATTTGGTAGATCAGATAATTACAGTGAAGAGACTGCCATCTGACCTCCGTTAACCTTGTACCAGGGGAATGTGACCAAATTGGATCATGGTAACACATTCAGTCGCCTGAATGTGCAGGTTATATCACAATGTTTTCGCTCACCGTAAGAGCATCGGTTAGCTTTCGACTAAGGTACATAGCTCAGAAAAGAGTCATTGATACATGACCGCAGTGGGATTCTGTAGGTAAAGATAATGTGTAGTAATAGTAACGCTTTACACGAGTTTTCGCATTATATAAAGAGGTTGTACGACCCGCATCGCCCGTGTCGAACGTCTCGATCCAGACTCAGGTACAATAGAAACTGTTATAAGAACTTGCAGGGCCCTTATTTGTTTGTGTTTTCAGTAACAAAGTAAGTAGCTATACCTACCTACTTAATTTATTTTCATTGTGTAATTCAATTTCTACCCTTATCTTAAGAAGATAAACCTATCCTTTATTTTTATTGCATAGGGTGGTGACTAACCGCCCACGTGATGGAAAGTGTGCGCAGTAGTCAAGTTATAGTTTACATATAAAAATTCACAAACGTTTACTACTTATCAATGCAAAATATTTGCATTTTCGTTTTTTGAGTTAATACCTACAACGAACACTGTATCTACCATATATTTGTATTTGCACTTACTATACGTCCCAGTTTACAAGTGCCATAAAGTATGGTACGCGTGTAACAGACATAGAAAAAGTTACATAAAGCATTTCCATGTTTTATGTCTGGAATGTAGAGCTCGTCTAAGCTGAAATGACTATCGCATTAACGCACACAAGCAAATTTAAAATATGGACGCAATACATATACAAATGCCGTTGTAATTGGTCATTCAGTTGCCGGTGAGACTCAAACTTGGAGCACGCGTCGTTCGATTGAGCAGTCGACGCTCCCACACAGATGAAGTGTCGTTATTAATATTTGCACTCACACATCGAAATCAACTAATTAAGTAGTGGGGCGCGTCATTTCAGCTTAGACGAGCTCTACCTATCTGTAATTCTAATACGAATCTTCTGAACTTGGGCTACGACAAAAAAACCCGCAAATCGTCATTACTGGTCCCCCATGGGAATATTTTAAAGAACTACCGCTCAAAATGATTGTCTTTACCTAAAGCACCCGCGATCAAACGGCTATCCTGTATATCGATTTGCGGTTTTCTATCAATATTTGCTTTGCTTCCACTAAACGCATATCTAACGTTAATCATAATGAAAAAACCAAATATCCTTTACTTGGCCGCCATTTTCGTCTACAAAAGCATTGTTTTCTCGATTTTCGCCACCTCAATCTCCCTGGGCTGCCTTGAAAGCCTCCACTTGCGATGCCATCTCGATCTCACAACAGATATGCAAAGCAACACATAAAAAAGGGTGCCGAAAAAATCCCACGTAAAATTGACATAAATCTAAGGCGGGGAACCCTCGATCTTGTCGTAAACCTGTAGAATTCCGCGCGGCAATTGCTGGGAACTGACCTTTGCAAGGTCACTTGCCGTCCTTATTCAAAGACACTTTGCGATACATTGTCGGTTCTTTAAATTTTACGTAGTAAGCTCGATGGAAACCGGCATAAAATTACCACAGAATTTATGAAAATTTTACGTTCTGTGATAAAATATGTCGTTATAGAAAAATTTTAATTTGGAACTTGATTTATTAAGGAGACGAAAATTTTAATTTGGACACACACTGGCTGATAATACCAAATTAAAACTATACATTTAAAGGCTCCTACATATTATATCGACGGAAAAACTGACAATACGGCTGGCTTTCGACATAATGTGGTGTGTGTAGGATTTGAGGGTGATATCGGTTTCAATAGGAAAAACTTTGGCAAAAATACTATAATAGGTACAGAATGTTGGTATGTACCTCGGTACTTAAGTGATAACGTCACCGTTGTACAGTAGTAATTATTAATATACCTACATTATATTTAAGTGAGGGTGTCGTCCCGACTGTTAATACAAAATCAATATATTATTGGGTACTACAATTTTATAACAAGCTACCAGCCATAGACGTCTACAACGAACAGAAGCGCCACACTGACGTAAAATGCTACTCCAACTGCAATTATCCGGTAGGGAGCTCCATTGATTTTAATGTCTACACAGAGAACGATTTTACGATTCACCCGGAATTAAACTGCTGTTAGTTCGATTGCTTCCGTTTTGTCAAGTTTTTATTTTATTTTATTTCCGACCAGCCAGTCGCAGAGCGAATTTAAACGTGGCATTGGAACGCTTTACTCCTTCGTGTATTTATCTTTGCAACATACAATGTACGTGTTTTTCGCACTGGATTAGCGGTTCGTGAAATTCAGATGATAAAGAAATGGTTTGGCATGAAGAGGGTCCAGGATTCGATTAGCGATCGGGCAGAAATCCGTTGATGAAAAGATACAGATTTCTATGGCGTTCATAATACGATTAAGGCGCGATCCTAATTGGCAGCGGTTGTGCGATGGACGCTGCTCGACCAATAGAAGATCTCAAAACCGCTCGTTGCACAACCACCAATTAGGACAGCGCATAATGCTGCTAAATAAATTAATGCAAGACTCGAGATGGCGTGGACAGTGGACATGGAGGCTGCTTCTGCGGCTGAGTTGAAAATGATGATTATTTCATGATTATGATATTAATTTAAACATCTTCGATTGATGATTTGGCCATATAGTGCCGTCAGAATAGAAAACAATATACTTCTTCTTCATCTTATCGTGTCAATGACAAAATAGGTTAGTTTATTATTATTTATATTTTTCTAGTAAGAGACGCGGACGGCACTTGTCTGAGGCTACAAATAAAACTTCGAGCGAACAGGAGTCTCGACAGGCCGGGCCGACTAGCAAATGCGCCATGGTTTGCGGCGAGGCTCCACACTCGCAGGCGCTTTCGGTGGAAGCGATATGGCCCGTTCTACACAAGTTCTCTCTTGATCTGTTGACCTGGACACGCAATCTGTTCATCGTCTTCCAAGTCGGCCAGGGCAGTTCATAACGAGGTAGCAGTTTCACCTCGGATGGGACAAACGATTGAGGATCGTATTCTTCTCGCCACAGACTTGCTCTGGCTTTTTGAGTATCGTCAGTAGCCTTGGCAGTGGCGAGGAAACTTTTGCGGGTGTTCAACCGTTGGGGAGCTGGGATGGTGTTGTGGAGAGGGTGTTTTTCATCTGTTTCTTGCTTCTGCTGATCTATACTGATCGTCGCAGTAAAGTTTAGCACCAACCGCTTCCACCCGGCATACATGTTCAATGTAATTACATTACCACAAGCGGTTCTTTAGACAAAGGTTGCCTGGTAGAGATCACTTGCAGCGATAAGGCCGCCTTTGCCCACAACTAGTTATGGTTTTTGTTGGAAATTTTTTATGTAATGTTTCTTGTGTGAGCAATAAAGAATTTATCTATGTATCTATCTATCTACCACCCTTAACCCGCGCTACTGGATCATAGAATAGAGCCAATTAGTATACCTATACAGGACTCCCTTTGTTCCTGCTTATTAGCGTCTACGTGGCGTCACGCTTTACAATGCTGCAGTGATTTCTATGAAATTACGACTTAGACAAAACAATCAACGTAGCATTGATGAAAGCTATCAATACAAGATTTAACGGATGTACAGATTAAATCCAGTATAATTCTCACCTCCGACTTCTCAAACTCGATGCTACCTAAATTCAGAAGCATAAAGCGTCAGAGCTATATTGCTTATAGAATAAGACGCATTTTTGTACCACTTATATACCTAACTGTTACGCGTCGGTCCGATTTCCAAAAGGCGTGATACAATAATAAACCTTATTCTGTGAGCAATATATTCTACTTTTACTTGCTCGTACGCCTTTCGCTTCTAAATTTTGTTGGCTGAATTTAGCCAGGTGTAATAAGCGCATTAGTTAAGTTTAGATGAGTATAATTAAAATCCAAAATGCGAATGAAGTATTTCATATAAAAATTGTGTTTTAAAAGACTTGTTTCGCGCTCCGTAATTTGACAAAGTACTTTGTAGCTTCCAATTAAGGATGTCGTACAAGGCCTTATGGTCTTAGTGCAGATCTACCAGGACGACCTAAAAATAAATAACCTTACTTCCAGAGTAACTGTATGTAGCACTTGACCAAATCTATATTAAATACTACTATCAATTTGAATACAGTAAAAATCCTGATGTGAAATGCTGTTTTAAGATCTTCGTTATTATTCACTACGCCAGAAATGTTCATTATATACTGTATAGGTACAACAAAACCCTTAAATAGAAACAGCAATCAGCTAAAAAGCACCAGGAAAAACCATCTGGGATAGTTCGCAATAAAATAATATCATTCATTACTCTTTACCGCTGGCATGCAAACATGGCGAACTCCGTAATGTGGCCGCGCCTTAATTTTTAGTGGCCATTAAACCAGTTCGGTGTAGACCCGCCCTTATAATTAGGGACACGACAGTTGATTTACATTTGCGACGTTAGTTGCTAATAAGCTTTTAGTGCCAGTTTTGCAGCGAATTAAAAAAATAAATGATAAGGAAATGTAGTTTATTTGCTAGTTCTTATCTGCGTTCAGCCTAAAACTCGCTAACATACACAATAAAACACATAGCAAACGCATTTTTCGCGGCATACTACTTTTTTCGGGTTTTAATTTAGGACATCGGGAAGAATGTAGCTTGTTATAGGTAGTTTCGATAGTTTCTGAGTTTATGGCGTTCAGACAGACAGCCAGACGAGGCGAGGGGACTTCTTTTTCACCCGACTGCGCGACGCAAAGGAGGGTAATGTGTTTATCAGCCTATGTATGTATGTATTTATTTATTTCACAGTTTTATAGCTTATGCAATATTTTTTAACAGGTTACATTAAGTTGTAATGCCAATTACAAAACTATAATTAACAATTTTGGTAGTTAATTGGTATGTTTGTTTCTTTGTAGCACTCTAGAGACCAAACGCGTGGGCCGATTTTGATGGTTCTTGCGTAAATCGATTTATCTCAATCTTGCGAGTGTCAAATGAAGACATGATATTGATAGAATTCAATATGCCGACTACCAGCCGCCATTTTGTAAAAATATGAAAGTCAACAAACTATGTCATATGGAGTGTCGCTCCGTTCAATACAATACATTCCATTTGATCTTGCTCTCTGAATGAGTTAGGGACCTATATGTAGGGTGGTGTAATCGCCGTCTAAAAAAGGTATACGGACGGTATACAGCCACACGATAACATCATACGTATATTTGATTAATATAAAATATTTGTTTATCATCAATTTACCATCATTATTAGGTACTATCAAAGTTGGTACAGTAAAAATAACAGTTAATTGGGTATTTTTAAATACACATTGTATTTTACTATCCTATCAAAATGTTGGTACTTCACCTATATAAAAGTTGTTTTTCTCACTAATGACATCCAAGGCCAATTTTCGGACAGTCTACCAATATCCACTTTAAACTCTATATTATAGCATCCATATTTCGCGAAACACATAAAAATGTCACGAATTTCCTAACAGAACGGCGTAAAGGTGTCATTATGGCGACAAAATTGGCACTTTGGTAATGCAATAAAAATATAACTTACCCTTTTCAACAGTTTCTAGTGGACTGCTTGTCTCCATTGTAGGATGTCTGGACTGTAACAAATGAATGGGAGACTCGATTTGCTGAAATAAAGTACTCTAGAGCATAATAGCCAGAAAACATGGCCATTTGGTCATAACTAGTGGTGGAAAATATTTGATATTATCGCGCTATTAAAACCTAGTTTTGAAATAAGGTAGCGTTATTCTATTTTGTCTATGGCATTTGAAACGCCAGTTGTAAGTATAAGTATTTAATCTAGTTTGGTCTAACAACACCAAACTTAATTTAAATTAGCAGAAAGTAATGTATCTGAGACCTAGTGACATTCACAATGGACTCCTACGGCTAGGAAAAACATCATGAGGAAACCTGCACATTCAAGCGACTGAATATGTAACCATGATCCAATCTGGTCAGGTTTCTTTGTTACCAGGATCACGGAGTTCAGATGACAGCCACTCTAGTGTAATTACCTGATCTGCCAAATCTTGAATAATGGTCATCGGACATTCCGCGTATGAACACAATCGGGATATTCATGCCAAGATGATTTACAGTCGACATATTAATTGAGATTTTGATGTTTATTAGTATTGGCTATTTAAATTACTATTACTAACACTAGGTTAAGTTCATTGTTACTAACACTATGGATGTAAATCTGAACTAAATATTTTGAATTTGAATTTGATTTAGTAAATACCTATAGATTTTCAACGATTTTTTGTTCTTCTATCAGAGGATTCGAAATAAAACTCACCGTCTACAGCACCGACGACGTCAACACCACAAGTAATAATGTCGATGAAAAATTCAGCAGCGAGCATTATCGACTTATGTAACTAATTACTTAATAGAGGTGTCGACTAGTAATTGAATTGTTGTCATGTTGAGGGTCCCAAAAGGCCGTTACTTTTTGTAGTATAAATATGAGTATAAGGGCGTATACATGTAGAAAGCTGGCTACCAACGCTTATCTGCACTGCTCGGCTATCAGAGGTGTGCCCGCGATATAGCTCGCGCCGCGAGAGAGCCTCTGTTACCTTCTCTCAATACTAAGAGAAAGAGATTGCAGTACCTATGTCGCGCCTTTTCTCGCTTATCACGTGCGAGAGCACACTTGTGCCAGCCATGCCGATCTACTCAGATAAATTCTTCATAAAGGAAGCGGGTAGAAGTAGGGGCTGGCAGGCTGTCTGTCTGAGCAGCTTGCAAAGGGTGTTGAACATGGGTGCGAACGCCGAAAGCACGAATAACGATAACGCGAAGGCGATTGCCCGAAAGCTTGAATGCGCGATGGTTCATTTGTGCGATAAATTAATTACGCGAAAGCTTCAAAGAGCGAACGTTCAGTTGTACGACAATTCCATTGCGCGATAGATTAAAAGCGCGACATTACATACGTTCTACGTAAAATAACGTATGTTAACAAGCTAGCGACTAGCAGTTACCATTTATCCTTGCCAAATGGTAGTGGACAGCCTCTGCAACAAGAATTACTTATAAAAGACATCATTCACGTTTCATACATTATTGGACCAAAAGCTGAAAGTGCCGGCATGAAAATAAAAAAAAATTAAATAGTGTTAACTATAGTGGCAAAACTTGTGTAAAATACTAAAATGTCGTTATTGTAATAGCGTGCAAGCCAAGTATTAGAGTTAAATGTTAGGAATACCATGCTCTATATTATAATATTTTTTTCTAACCGTCACTTTCAGCATTTTGGATCAAAATCACACTCATATATATCCAGATACAGACTCGTATCCAACTTATACCAGACTTGTGCTACATATATTTTTCATCCGAAGCTATATAATCTGAAAGGTCATAGATAGATCACAGTAATTGACCTCACTCTCCTCCGGTCTTATATTTTTACTGCCTCTAAAACTTACAACCCTCTTATTATAGATCTTTCACGCGCCGTCCCTCTTGCACCAAAAGTACACGAAAGAGACAGGTAGAAAAATCTACTAAAACGACAAATTATTGAGTTCCGTATAGGCAGTCTAAACGTTTCATATTGTGATATTAGAGTGTCACAAATTTATCTGATCCGGTGGCTAATTACTGGAACTAAGTGACCATTTTGAAGTGTCATGTTAATGTCAACAGCAGCGACGCTACAGATAAGTCTGTGAATATGAATCATAATATGAAACGCTAATGTGGCCTTTTTGGACCCTCAGGTCACCGTCTCCCATGGACAATCGCAACACCAGGGGTGTCGTGAATGCGTTGCCGTATGAGAGAGGCATATGAGAGAGGAATAGACTCATTTTTGAAAGCTCCAATGTCGTAAAGGTTCGGGAGCACCGCTGCAGGCAGTCCATTCCATGGTATATTGAGGGCGCAGCTACACAATGTAACTTTACTATCTTTATGCACAGAATTATATTGGCTCAATGTGGAAATTTTAGACCCCTGCTTCCTCGTGTGGCCCTTCTTCTACTTGTATTAAAATGTTTTGTTCAGTGATTATGTGAAGCCAAATATTGATTAGTATTTTTAGTGTTATTTGCGCAGCTAAATAAATTAAATAGCCTTTTTTCTTACTACAATGCTGGTGAACAAGGAATCATCCACCTGATGTTTAGCAGTAAAATCCAAAATTAGTACTAAAGTCGGTCCACAAAACATAAACTTCAGCACCTTTTATTTTACGACATTTTTCATAAAAATATGCTGCTAAATTTTTATAATGAGGTCGATTTGCTTACCTCCATCACATCGGGGAAGAGCCGCGGTTGTCTCCGTCGTCGCCTGTAATTAGGGAGAGAGGTGGGTCCGGCAGACGGTTCGACCAGAGTTCCTTGGCAAAAGACATTGTTCATGTTTCATACATATTTGGACCAAAAATCTGAAACTGGCGACCAGAAGAAAAAAATATTATATTCCGATAAAGAAAACGATTCCTAACATTTTTATTGACATTTTGAGTAACATCAAACCTACGCCCAATAGTTCGGCTATTATATAACAATATTTAGAACGGTTATTATAACGCCCAGTCGTATATGGTGGTGGTAGTGGGCGCAAATCTCTATGATTTAGCGCTATAGTAAAAACTTGTTAGGTAGAGTATAGAGTATACAATTACTCCATCTGAAAATTACAATACATTTTCTGGCCAGCTCTTACAGTGCTTTGTTTCAAATATCCTTTGCAAAATGATGACCTCCCTCTTTAAATTAACTGCAGCAGACCATATCAGTTTACTGCTGGACTTGAGCCTACTCGATCTAGATCGCGCAGCGCCGGCCTAGTCACCGCCGAGCATCCGCGGTGAGGTGTTGGCTGCTCGTTCAGAACAGGATCCGGTTACTACACGGCGACTAGATAAAGACAACTCGAACGCAGTTTGTGAGCGAAGACGTATAAACAGGCCCTATAACTTTTTAATAAATCACGAAACCAAGAAGACTGATTCCATATAACGTTCGTGGTAGTGACGAGACTTGCGATTCTTCAATTCAAATCATAACATCCCTATACTTACATAATTTATTCATCAAGCAATAGCAATTTCTTTTTTACTATGAAGACATTTTTGGACCAGCACCACCAGGTGTTTTTAAAGACGACAAGGTGCTTTTAGAACCTGTGAACGATTTCATGCAAGACTTTCCAGCATCCTCCCCAACGTATTTGCGTCTCTCGCTCTGTCTAAGTTTAGTACTTAACTGTTTTTAAATGAGCTATAAACGAAGACATCATTACAAACTTTGCGCTGCGCACAAACATTTTATCGAGCGCATTGGTAAGGACCCTAAAATGAAATGCGGAACCCTTACCCGGAGCTTCGTTCGACCTTGTCGAAATTTTTTAATTATGCAACGCACGCGTCGCCCCGTCCATCTTGATTTTCGCCGTAACTCTTCCCCAATTACGTTACCTACTCTAATTAATTAAAATGTCACCACGTGAAATGGGAATTACTTTCCCATCATGGGTGACGCGATTTGGGCGGCCTGCATTAGTGCTGGGTGACCTGCGGCTCATTGTGTCATATTTTATAAACATTTGCTGAAATAAACTATTGTATTCTAGTATCTACGAGTAAAGAAAACTGCGTAGGTACAAATCTGTGAAAAATGACAATTCTTTCACCTTTCAATAAATTTCTTAACCACAAACGTCCGAATCTGACTATTAACTGACTATTACGATAAGAAACTGACTACCTCAGAATCTGTCGTCCGGAGAATTTGACAAACATCGCTGAGTTCACTCAATACTCGTTAATTTTACAATACTTTTTGTATTTAAAATAAACATAATGTGCCTCAAGAGACTTCAACCTGTCTCATTGAATATCTTCAAAGTATTACTTATATCTAGCATTATTTTGGCATACATTACTTTGTCCTAAAAACGCACAGCCAATATTACAGCGAAATAGCTACGACAATCACAGGATCTTCTAGATTCTTATCATTTATTTCGACCAAAGTGCCATGACGTGTCCTGAAAGTATTATTACTGTAACCATAAACGCCTGTGCATGATTGTTTTTAGATGTGGACTGTCTCCGCTGTATACCTACTGGAAGTTTGATAGTTTCCTACTCCCACTTTTTATTGACTTTATAAAGGTAAGCTCCTTTGCCAATCAAAATAAGTTAAAGAAATGACTGTTTTCTCTTACACTAACTGTCTCGCTCTCTCTTGTACGCCGACTTTAACACCACTGCTCCGAACTAGATTTGTAATTTTAACTACAAATTAATATTATGCTAAAAATTTATTTGTTTTACTGGCCACATCCCACCACTTTTTACTTCTTAATTAAATCAGACAATGTTAGCTTGGCCTCGGGCGTGCCAGACTATCTATACTCAGTGGCTCTTTGGATCGCTGCTGTTATTTAACACGTTAGAATAGGCATGCACGGATGCAGCGTTGTGGATACTATAGGCATGCCTACAACCCTAATTAGGGTCCGTAGGCTAATATAGAAAAGTTAAAGTAAAAATTGTATGGTGTCAGATGTAGGGTCTTGCCCTGACTAATGGTGGTGTCATTCGGTGTCGAATGTACTTACTGTTATTAGGACTCCAGTTCAAACAACTGTTCAGCACGTTGACATTTTTATTTTCAATTTTTTGTACATATAATTGGTATATTCTTTGGTTTGGCCCTTCAGGCTCTGATTGCTCATCATCCTTGCCTGGAAAATTAGTTAATGTTGTAAATTCTGACTACGTTGTAACTACGTTGTACAAATATTTTGATTCGAATCGAACTTCGATTAGAGTATTTTCTTTTGGGGAAATGATCTCTCGTTTCCTAAATATCCAATTGGTAAAAGTAATTATGGTGTTTGGACAAATACAAGGGTATTGGAGTGTGTGTCGGGATTCTTACCGCTGTAACTTCTTGTTTTCCTTTTGTTTTGAATCCAGATGGACCCCTATGCCACGGGGGACATTTTTCCATCACATTAGGGTGTTCATTTCGTGGCATTTGATTTTGTACATAAAATATCACATTTTCCAAATTAATGTTTACATTTAATTATTTTATTCTTTGTACGTCATATGTTGTCATGCGGACACAGTTCATAGTCGGCGGAGATTTTAATATTTTTTGTGCTCCTCTTATTCTAGATAATTGCTGGATCCAATTCTTCATCATGTCTTCATGGATTATATCCTTGGCTGCCAAACACGAGGTCATCCGAAAATTAATATCGACCACTTCGGGAACTGGCTGTTTGACTATGAGTACTGGCCATCAAGACTATATCTTCTTTTGTGCCAAATCGTTTTCGAACGTGTAAAGACCCAAGCCTGCGATAGAGAGTGCAGCTGATGAGTAGGCAGAGTTCTCCCAGCCTTCATCATAGCTAGAAGAAACTATTTTCAGAAACTAAATGAAATACAAGTGACCGGTCAAAGTATGCACGTGGCTGCATAAATCATTATCTTCGAAATTCTCTAACTAATCAGTCTGTTGGGTCAATCTGCAATCTGTACTTTTTCGGCCAGCAGTGAACTCAGTGATCCAGCCTGGACATAGGTTGTGTGGAGTGGACTTTCGTAGGAACTTTCGTGCTTAACCTTTTAAATTTCTTTTATAAATTTCTTGTTGTTGTAGTTTGTAGTTTCTGGACTGATCGAATATAAACCCATTACTCTGAATATTTGTGTTTCCTTATTGACTGAACCTGGCACAGTCCATAGGACAGTGTTACGTTACAAGCGTAGCTGTTGTTGACTGACAACGAAATGACATTTCAAAATGGCAACACTTAGTTCCCGTTTAGGCCACGAGTCAGCTATGTTAGCGGCGTAGTATCATTTGGGGCTTCTCCTCTTACTCTCTTGCCCTCATTGTTGGAATGAACGTAACTTTTTCGGGGAGTATGTAATTTGCAAATTTTAATTTTACGAAACCATAGTGCGCAAAATTATTATGTACTAGCTGGCCCGGTGCCTACCCTAACCTACACCTACTCTACCCTTTCTACCCTTTCTTTCTTTACGTAACAACGTTCTACATGACATTAGACAAATTATAATAAATAAAATATTCTAATTCCGTTCTTAATTTATGCCGTGACCCAAGGATATAGGGATCCATTTTTATTATTATACATATAGATTTGTTGTATTACTTACAAACATAACTAAGTTAAATATCTAACCATGTTTTCTTTCAGTATAGAGCCCCGCTTACTTTTTTATTTCTTTTATTTTCTAATATTTTTATTTTATTTACTTAATGAAAACCAACAGCAATGATTATAATATAAAAACATACTGGCAGCACAGAGCCAATTATAGGTTTCCACCGATAGAAAATTGT
Source organism: Blastobasis adustella (assembly GCA_907269095.1). Taxonomy (NCBI): domain Eukaryota; kingdom Metazoa; phylum Arthropoda; class Insecta; order Lepidoptera; family Blastobasidae; genus Blastobasis; species Blastobasis adustella. The sequence goes on along the minus strand of OU026117.1, from coordinate 9,619,121 downwards.
TGCGGTCATTTCGTTAAAATTTCAAGCGTCTACGATTCGCCCTTGAAACAACGCAGGCTTAGTAATAGCACAGAGAAAAAAATACTACGTACAAGTAATAGTGTTCCTTTTCACCCTTCAGCTAGGTATCTACCCTCAAAAGCCAGAATTGTCTGCTTATATTCCTGAACTATGACATTTTACAACTTAGCGAAAAATTTTTAAGACATTCCTAGGTGTATCTTATTACTATTGTCATTAGCAAAATGGACTTGTCAGTTATGAAATGAATTAGTGGACGAGTTGGGAAAGTGGATGAAGTCGCCCTGATTGGTTTTCTTTTTATAATTCCCAGCTTTTAAGTACCAAAATGTAAAAAATTTCGAGCTCGTTCCGTTCACTCATTCCTTGATTTGACAGTGTACGCCACTCAAAGTATTACCAATTAAAAACGCTATAATTTTGTCAATTACGAGTTTTTTAAATTAAAAATTTCATTACATCGGAAAAAACATGTCACCTGTAGTGCGGATAACAACATCGAGTCTGTCCCGAAGAATTTTAATTTGTCGCAGCTTTTATGAACTAAATAATTATTGAATTGCCTTAGTTCCTTTTTTATTGAGATCCGAAGGCCGAAATGACAATGTCATTTTGTTGTCAAGGCCATTAAATTTTCGTACAGAGCCGTCCTTGTACTTAAGTACGTAAGTTAAAAATTATTGCTGCTTCGCTGCGTGTGTAAATAATAATTTGTGCGTATTTGGCCAGTACCTATTCGTGAAGATATAGCAAGATCCTCAAATATTTGCTGCGAAATTCGATTCGCACTTGAGCGATTTTTAGGTGCTCGTACCCACAATCTTTTAAGGGGGGAGTTCCGCACCTTGGGAGTGAGTCCCACCATTGTAACCCCCTTGGGTTTGGTCCATTATACTAAATGGAAGAAGCGGATCTCCTGACCGAGCAAACATCGTATTTAGCGTAAAGGTGTCTGTGAAAATTGCCGCCATGTACCAGAAATATATAATTATATTATCCTTTTCCGAGGAACCATTTTAAATTACCTTTCTAATGTTTGAAAGCGGAGAGGTCAAGCTGTATCTTTGGATATACCGAAACGAATTAGATGAAAAATGGCCTAGATTTTAAGTTGTACCCCAAACTACCAAACTGTGAAAATCCCATCAGAATCCGTTCGGAACCATTTCCATATTTCTTATGGTTTAGCTGGTCTATTATGGTTCTACATCAGGTGTTCCACTTTCCAAAATCAATTATACACACACAAAAAAATTCAAATCCGCCCAATAGTTCCGGAGATAAGTGTGTACAAACAGACAGAAAAAAATTTTTAAATATCCTTATTCTATTACTATTTCTTCATCGCTCTAAAGTATTTTTTTGTAAATATATTTAAAGTACAGACACTTTATTTATTGTGGATACATAACTATTCTTACCAGACGACCGACGAGAAATGCCTACGATATCGACCAACATAATGGTCTGATCGTGAAAGCCTTACGGTCCACCAAACTTTACACGATCGTCGCTAGAGAGAAACCGCTGAAAGCACATCATTCGCTCCAGATGTAAACCCGAAACCGACCGTCGTTTTCTCAAACCTCTGGGAACTACTAAAGAGAAAGGGGTCATCAAGAAATTGTAGTCTGCATTTGTATAAATAAAAGGATGAGTTACCGTAAATACATTACACGACCTCATTCCGCCGGCCCCTTTCGACCTCGGGAAAAGCGATCCGGGCCAATGCTTCATCCTTATGCTGTAGACCTTCTAGATCCGCACGAGCAACTTCGGTTCAACTTTTATAATGCGTACGGCTGAAAGAATGGAACGTGTTGCCTGCGAGTGGACGCCCTGATCATTATAATCTGGATCAAGCCTTCAAGGCTGTTCCTACATAGACATGCTAAATGTTTGGCCCATTACTTACCACCAGGTGAGATGGCTGTCCAATACCTGGCTAGTCTAATTAAGAAAACACACACACCTGTTTTACTTCACTTTCCTTTTTTTATTTTTTTATATTAGCCTGAATCATCCTACTGCTGGGCAAAGGTCTCCCCCCTGATTCTTCCACTTTTCGCGATCAAGAGCAATTGTCTGCGAGTCACATTCGAAGGCTTACAGCTCATCTTTTTTTTTATCTGCCGCGACGTCGTTTCGAAGATTTGGGTGTCCAAACTGTAACGGTTTTAACCTACATCTCCTCCGACATGCGGCAAACTTAAGAAACGATAAATAGTAATACTTACTTTTTATTATATTATATTAGCCTGAATCATCCTACTGCTGGGCAAAGGCCTCTCCCGATTCTTCCACTCAAGTACTTGCTTATTTACTTTAAAAGTAATCTAAGTTTTTCCAAACGCGTCGACATACGCAAAACTTTCTTGTTTTATTCAACAGAATGCCTTCCAAAGATTGCAGTCAAATTAAAAATAACAATGCTTGCTCCGAAACACGACGTATTCCGGTATACGGCGACAACGCTGAAAACATTTCAAGCTTCATTCTAAAAGTTATTGATTTAAAAAATCGCGGCTTAGTCCCGTTGCAAAAACGAAAATGCCGACCGGATCACAAACAACAAACAGGGAAAGCTTTTAATTTTTACGTAGGCTAAACTCAAAACTGTAAATTGTGAATGGCTCAAAGGTAGGATAGTGTTGCACGTGTTTTTTTTATGTTATACGGCAGATAAACAGGCAAGTGAGTCACCTGATGGAAAGTGGTCAGTCACCGCCGCCTATGGACATCAGCAACACCACGATTAGAAATTGCATTTTCGTTTTGTTTTTCATTGTTATTATTACATTACATTAATATTAACGTCATACGTTATTTTATTACATTATTTTCCTATTTTTTAATATCATGTTACATGTAGAGACTTGATCGTAATTCAAATGGATATAGGTCCTTGAAAGTCTACTGGAGTCTACATATAACCATCAACTTCCCATCAATCTTCCGTCAGCCATAATACAAACGCTTTACGTCTGAAATATAATAACTCTCTGGTTTAATATGGATTGTATTACGAGTAAAATATCATAGATGGTACAAAGAATAAATATTGTTACAGAATAGGTCTATAGTAGCCATATACTCTTCAAGAAGTAATTACCTATGTTTGTACCAATCCTAAATTAATTTTTAAATTTTTTCCACTGTATCCGCTCTTTGGAAAATGTTAATAGATATTTCCGAATGTTTGTGTAAACCTAACGCTTTAATTCAAGTAAATAAGCTTCTTTAATCATCATTGTAACGCATTAATACAGTAAAATTATACAAAATAAAATCCAAACCTGGACATTTGAAATAACAAGCTGAAAATTGTGGAAATGTAAAGAATTGCGGCCTGATAGATATCCCAAAAGTCCCAAAAAACTGATACTGGGGAAAATCCGTAATTAAAAAAAAAACGCCGCCATATTTTACTCGTCTTTGTTTTAAATACAAGGTGTCTCAAAAGAAAGTTTATATTTAGTGGATAGATTAAAATAAAAGTAAGCCGTGTATCGACAAAATGTTTATTGATTATTAAAATACACAATTTGGGAATTTATTTCTTAAAAATAATATCGTCCAAATGTAGACCCTTGCGTTCGCGGCACTCGTTTAATCGAACAGTAAAATTACTTATGACGGCTCGGCAGCTGGACTCAGTGATGGCTGCCATTTCGTGACGGATATTTTCTTTCAAACGCGCCAGGGAAGTCGGTTTATTGGCGTAAACTTTAGATTTAAGATAACCCCATAGGAAAAAGTCCATAGGGGTTAAATCAGGACTGCGTGGAGGCCAATTTATGTCACCTCTCCTGGAGATCAATTTGCCCGAGAAAATTTCACGAACTCGTGGCAGAGATGTATTGGACGTGTGTGACGTTGTTCCGTCCTACTAGAACCATGTTCTTTGGTTATAGCCAGGAAATTTTTGCAGTTCAGGCACCAAGAAGTCGTCTAACATCTCCACATAACGCTCTGAATTCACTGTAATTGCACGCCCGCTTTCGTCTTCAAAAAAGTAAGGGCCGATAGTTCCTCGCGCCGACATCGCTGCCCATACGGTCACTTTAGGCAAATGAAGAGGTTTCTGATGCTTGCGTTTCGGATTCGTTGCACTCCAGTAGCGGCAATTCTGCTTATTTACGTGTCCATTAAGATGAAAATGAGCTTCACCCGAAAACAAAATGTTGGTAAACGTTGAAAAGCGCTCAATTGGCTGATTTTAGAAGTCAAGCCTCCGACTGGCATCTTGGGGCTTTAATTCTTGCACAAATTGAATTTTGTAGGGGTACAGCTTTAGATTTTTGTACAAAATGCGGTGTAATGATGATCTATGCATATTTAAAGCACTTGCGCGCTTCCGAATTAAAAGATTCGGGTCATCACGAACAGACTGATTAACACTCTCCACGTTTTCTACTGTTCTTGATGACCTTGGTCGCCCGGATTTTGGTTTTTCCAGCGTTGTACCGGTCTCTTCAAACTTTTTGACCCATTTTGGAATAAGAGGAATGCTTGGCGCATCATTTGAGTGGCGAAAACCTGGAATACTGCAGAATCTCCTACGCGCTACAGTCGCCGAATCACCGTTTTTGTAAAACTCTCGCACGCACAACGCGCGGTCTGCTCCTGAGAAACGCTCCATAGCGACTGAATTCCCAAGAGCCAGGCTACCGATTGACATAACCCCCGCGCCCTTCGTTGCGTTCACGCAGCAAACTAAATAAATATAAACTTTCTTTTGACCCTGACACCTTGTACTTAATTTTAGTCCTTGAGAAAAAGCAATTCAAATCTATTAAAATCGAACAAATTAATTTTGTTCAATACTTATCTATTATTCGACGGGTTACAATTCTAGCGGCATTTTGGGTAACATTTGGCTTTTGGTTTTTTGTTACTAATTCGGACCTGCTGAACACGAATTTTGATGTTGACCCTCCTGATTTTGGACCGAAATCTCAGAATTCAAGATGGTGGCCGTGTGTTCATAAAAACATTTTTTTTCTCAGAAACCTGTCGTGTTTTCAATGAGCTTTAAATTCTGAGCGGGTCATTGTCTAATTTTCCTGCACTAGCTTTTTCATTGGGCTTAGTTGCAAGTGTTGCAACTTGTGTTAGTTTCGTTGAAAGAAATAATTATTTATTACTATCAGTTTGGAGCAGTTTTTAAAGGCAATGGTTTCTGATGATAGTATCACAATAGCGTTTATTAAAGTTTATGGTCCAACCCCATTATGTGAAACGACAACTGAAATTCAAACTTGACAACTGGGCCAACGGACCCGAGAATCCACTCCCATAATTATGCATAATCATTGTGTTCTGTATTAAAAAATCTGACATCTAATCTGCGTTTTATACATTTGTGGGTGGGTGTGTAGGTATTTAATTAAACTGGCGTGTCGTGTGTCCGCCCATTAACCCGCCCTCAGGCAGTGGGACACGCACGAAACTTCGTTGTACGGCGGTAGAATGTAATTCGACGCGAAGCGGCACTGATCTAGTGGCAGCGTGCAGACCAATAACCAAGGTCAAGCAATGCTCGTGATGTCCAGGAACTGGGTGGGTGACCGTTTCGTATTTTGAGGTTAGTCGAAGTTCGTACCGCAACGAACTCGCCACTCCTTGTGTGTCTCGTAATACCGTTGGGGAAGCGCGGTTGATTAAGGTCTTCCGCTGGGTACACGGAGACTGGTTGAACAGTTTAGGGCCCCGTGACGGTATTTATTTTAATATTTTTCTTTTTAGAATTGAATTTGGCTATTTGGCTTTACTTCTGGCTTGGACTATAGAAACTCTCAGGTTCTTGGGATCCTTAGCTTTATATTTGCCCATTTTCAAAAACTCTTTGCACATCCTAATGAACTGGTGAGCTTCCAAAACTATGAGATTTTGGTTCTCGTAGCAATGGAATGCTGCTAAATTGGATGAAATTTTAAGTAAAGCCAACGACTCGGATTGACAAACTGTCGAACCCCGATATTGATATTTATATTTCTGCAGACAAATAATAATGTTTGCATTGTTGTGTTCCATTTAAAGGATAGTAGCCAGCACAATAACGGTTTTTTTGTACGTCAAGAGTAAGGCCGGCACGCATCCGCTCCCCTTAGATAGATAGATACACTCTTTATTACACACAAAATTAGGTTGCAGATGACCGACACTAGCCGCTTTCCGTCAGGTGGACCGTTCGTTCGTGTGCCTCCCTGGGCAATAAAACAAAAATATTAATGCTCACTGCTTCTTTGGACTTCAAAAGTAAGGCCGGCACCGAATCCGCTCCCGTTAGGTTGCAGATGTCCAGTGGACGACGGTGGCCGCTTTCCATCAGGTGGACCGAACGTCCTCCGTCCTCAGGTACTGACTTGGACCGCAACGCCCACCAGATCATCTCACGAGGGACACAGTCAAAGGCCTTCTGCATGTCCAGAAACAGGAAATACAGGGGCGTGTTCCTTGATCTGTATCCCTCCATTAGAGTTCTTAGGGCAAATATGGGATCCATGGTCCCACAACCCGGCCGAAACCCATACTGACACTCCGAGATTGTACACTCCCGTCGGATCCGAGAGTCCACAATGCGTTCGAAGAGCTTCATGGTGTGAGACATCACCTTTATACCGCGGTAGTTGGTGCACTCCCGCACCGAGCCCTTGCCCTTATAGACTGGAGTAATAATACTCCAGTCTATAAGGTCAAGTATCTTCCCAGTGAGGAGAATGCAGTTATAAAGGTCGGTAAGGATGCTAACACCACGAGAGCCCATCGATTTCCACGCCTCAATAGGGACTCCATCGGGCCCGACGGCTTTCCGATTCTTCATTTTTTTTTTTTTTTTTTTTTATGTTATCCGGCAGACAAACAGGCATGCGGGCCACCTGATGGAAAGTGGTCACCGCCGCCTATGGACATCAGCATCACCAGGGGTGCTACCAATGCGTTGCCCGCCTCTAAGGAGACCTCTAATATACCTCTTGAACGATCCCATGTCATAGACCAAAGGAAACACCGTTGCTGGGAGCTCATTCCACATCCGAATCGTACGAGCGAGAAACGTTCTTTCGAATCTTCGCGTGGACACCACTAGAGGGTCCACGTAATGGGGATGAGTACCCAGCCCACGGCGGGTGGTGCGATTGCGGAATTGTGCTGTGGGCACCAGATCAAATAATTCCTCAGAACACTCCCCATTGTACAGCCGGTAGAACACACACAGGGAGCCAAAGTCCCTTCGATCAGCCAGTGGTTCCAACTTGCCTGTCAGTACGGTATCGTCGACAATTCGTACGGCGCGCCTCTGTATAGAATCCAAGTGATTAAGCAGGTCGGCGGTTTCCCCGGCCCAAAGATGGGAACAATACTCCATATGTGGCCGCACCTGTGCCTTATACAGCAACAGACGCTGTTCTGGGGTGAAGTATCGCTTAGACCGGTTAAGCACACCAAGTTTTTTCGAGGCTAGTTTAGCCTTACACTCCAGGTGACTTCGGAACCGTACGTCGTCTGATATGTCGACACCAAGGATCCCGATACTTTTTGAGATGGAGAGGGATGTTCCTTGGAACTGCGGCACCATGACAAAAGGATCCTTTTTGGCGGAAAATGCGCAGACCTGCGTCTTAGAGGGGTTGAATTCCACCAGGTTCAATCTGCCCCAGTGAGCAACTTGCTCCAAGGAGTGTTCAATCTCTGACACAAGTCTTATTCGGCTTTCCGACACCACGGAACGAGGGATATTCGCACGGCCAGTATAACGAGCGTCTGCAGTACTGTCATCTGCATAGCAATGAATACTGGGAGTATTCAGCATATCATTGATATGCAGAAGAAACAGCGTGGGAGACAGCACTGAACCTTGGGGTACTCCAGCATTAATACTCTTGGTATCGGAGCAGCATCCGTCGACAACGACTTGGATACTCCGCCCAGACAGAAAGCTGGATACCCAATTGCAGAGTCCCTCGGGGATACCGTACTTCGGGAGTTTTGTTAGCAGTGCCTTGTGCCAGACCCGATCAAATGCCTTGGCTATATCAAGACTGACAGCCAGAGCCTCCCCCTTGCCCTCAACAGCCTCAGCCCACCGGTGTGTTAGGTACACAAGAAGGTCACCAGCTGAGCGACCATGACGGAAGCCATATTGACGGTCACTGATCAGCTGGTGATCCTCGAGGTATCCAAGGAGCTGGATATTTATGACCCGCTCCATCACCTTAGAGAGCAAGGAGGTTACCGCTATAGGCCTGTAATTTGATGGGTCTGAATTGTCACCCTTCTTGGGTATCGGGTGCACATGGGCTAACTTCCACGAAGACGGCACCGTTCCTGAGGTGTAGGAAAGCTTAAATAGGAGCATTAACACGGGAGACAACTCGGGAGCACACTTTTTAAGAACGATAGCCGGAATGCCATCAGGTCCACTGGACTTCCGGATGTCTAGGGAGAGAAGCACACGTCTTATGATTTTTTGGGTGAAACGAACCTCGGGCATGATGCCCTCACACCGAGAGATGGTAGGCGGTGCAGCTCCCCCATCATCCAGAGTTGAGTTATGAGCAAAGAGATTACCCAAGAGATCGGCTTTCTCCTTTGCTGTGTGGGCCAATTGGTCATCCGGCTTGCGCAAAGGTGGAAAGGTGGTCCGACAAAAGTTCCCCTCGACAGCTTTGGAGAGAGACCAAAAAGCACGGCTCCCAGAGGGGTAGCTGATTAGTTTCTCTCCAATTCCACCGATGAATTTGTATTTTGCTCCGGCCAATGCCCCTTTTGTAGACCTCGATACAGCATTGTACTTTTTCCTCAAAATGTGGGTATTAGGGTCCTTTTGGGCCCGAGCCACTGTCCAGGCACGAAAAGCATCATGCTTGAGGCGAGTTGCCTCAGCACTAGGCCTGTCGTACCAGGGCTGACTCTTGCCGCCGAGACGGACTACAGAGGACGGGATAAAACACTCCATTCCCTGCAGTATGACATCAGCTACAGCGGCAGCACAGATGTTGGTGTCATTTGAGGAAAAGCAAAGCGGTATCCACGGGTACGACGCAAAGAATTCTCGCAATCCATCCCAATCTGCTGAACCATAATGCCATACCTTGCGTGACCCACTGGGGCGAGCCCGTTCGGGTATAGCAAGAGGCGCCTCGGAACGGACCAGGCAGTGGTCTGATGTCCCAAGAGGAGCATCAACGGACACCTGATAACCGTCTGGGTGGGTGGTAAGCAGAAGGTCTAACAAAGAAGGGTCACGGCCCACAACATTCGGTAAGTAGGTGGGTTCTGATACCAGTTGCGTGAGACCATGGGCCAGAGAAAATTCATAGGCGGACCTCCCGGCTGGGTTGGTAGGACGGCTTGACCCTAGCCACTTAGTGTGGTGACCGTTAAAATCTCCTAGGACCACCAACTCGGCGGAAGGATACCGCTCAAAGACTTTGTCGGTAGCGCATTGTATGTGCTCGAAAAACCGATTTGTCTCACCTACGCCGTGACGGTTGTTGTATAGGCATGCGTAGACACGGGATAGACCCCCCTGTTCTACGCACACCCACACCACAGATTCGTCACTTAGTTCTATGGCATTAAGACGTCGACAGCAGATATCACCTCTGACGAATAGGCACACACCAGCGCGAGGTAAAAACCTATGTTCCAGCTTGTATCCAGGATAGTGGAGATACGAAGTGTCAGCCGGAGGTGATATCTGCGTTTCCGTCAGGAAAAGTAGGGCGGGCTTCGCCGTCTCTAGGAGGTGATGTACGGCGTTCAGATTGGAGTGTAGACCCCTGATATTACAAAAGTCCACTCGAAGTGTGGAAAGGGGTGCCGCTGAGAGAACCTTACTTTTATTTTTCCTTGCCATTTGTGATAGTATTATAGGTGGGGATGTAAAGGAGTGCTGTAACATCGGTATCCAGCAGGGCAAGGACGTTTTGCTACTGAACGCTGCAGAGGGAAGGGTTGTGTGAAAAGCTGGCACGGGGGACGGAAGGGCCCCCGATCCCCCCTGAATATGCCTGCCGGGTCCACTCCGGTCTCCTACCCCGGCACGACAGACATCTTCGGGTTTTTTCGCACAGTTGGCGGGACAGCCTCCCGGGCCGGAGATTAAAAGTGATGCCCGGGTTCGGGTCCCCTACTAACTGGCGGGCGGCCAGCGACGAGCCGTTTCATCGGGTCTCCCTGGCCCCCGCGCCAACCTGTCACGCCCAACCCTCTAACATGTCCAACACAAAACTGGGACCTACAGGATACCAATATTACAGCACTCGGACGAGGGGGAATGGCTCACGGAGTACTCTGACGGAACACAGCCCAGAGGGTGCTTAGCGCCATGCTGACTCATCTCCGTGGGTGGTCGCTAACCATTCGGGCCGAGGCCCTACCACCAAGCAATTTCGGCTGCACTCTTCGCACCACCCGGGAGTCACGTGTAGGGTCTCTAGGGTATAGCCTACGGACGTGGTGCAGCAAGACCCCCCTTCATGCGACGAAGAGCCGCCTCGACTTCCTCAGGCGTTATCGGTGGCACGAGTTCTTGATCCAGAGGGAGGTCCGGTGGATGTACCTCTTTATGCTTCTTATTCAGTAGCTCGTGGAAATACGAGCGCCATCTCTCCTTTATCGCGCGGTCGTCATATAACAGATTACCTTGAGGGTCATTTACACAGCGACAAATGGAAATATCCTGTGCCGCTTTGACCCTCGATCGTGCCAACTTGTATATGAGTTTCTGCCCCTCAGACGATTCCAACTTATCGTACAAAGCACGAAAGTGGTCTTGTCTGGTTCTGGCTACCGCTCGTTTGGTGGCACGTTTGGCATCCCTGTTTCGACCTGGATTTTTAAAGAGGACTTTCTTCACCCTAATCTCAATCTGCACTGTGTCGTTCCACCACCAGGTATCCTTGTCAAGCCTGCGTCCGTCCCTTGACACCCCCAGCACCCTCCTCGCCGTCCGTGAGATAGCTGCCTGAGTTCTGTCCCAGAGATGTTGGACGGATTCACCGTCTGTCGCAACACTAAGGTCATTATCAACAATAACATATTTTGGTAAATTGTAGGCAATTTTATTATTACAACGACTGATATAATGTATGTTCCTAACCATGAGCCCCCGTATAAATAAACGTAACGGTTGTTTTCTACGTAATCAATGAAATTTCGGAAAAAATGAAGGTTTTCCATTTTAAATTTCCAAATTAAAATTACTTCTTAACGAAAGAGCATTCCAGTGTAGACTTGGAAACGATTTATTAATTCACGACCCGCCTAAGGTTTACTAGTTATTAATTAAGCAAGAACTTTGAAAGGCAAAATGGGATTCGTGCAAAGGAAGGAAAAAGACAGAAAACTGATAAATACTTATATATTTTTAAATACATACAACACCCAGACTCGTAACGGAAATTAAAATTCATAATTTCAATTTCTGCCCGGCCGGGAATAAAACCCGGGACCTCTGCGTGGCAGACCGGCATGTTGACCAACTAAACCACTAAGGTCGTCATGACTAATGTCATAACAAAATTGTAAAACGGTTCTATGATATTATTAAATGCGATAGAATTTCGAAATTCAATTCATTGGAAAAAAATCCGGAAAAGTCTTAAAACTTGGGCTAAAAGGATTTGAGGATTCAGCTGATATTCCAAATAGGTAGTATAAATCCTTCGGAGTTCTGTAAAGTATCGCGGGATCTACGGTATTACCATCTCTATGGGTAGACGGCGACAAATACGCGAACACTTTTCAAAACTCTACTGAACTCGGGGCCATATTTAATCTGTATGTTGTCGAGGCAAGTTATTGCTTTTAACTTTTCACTCGGCTATTCTATTTCCGCCCGTACCCAGTTTGTTCAGAGCTGTGGAGTCGTTTTCGAGGCAACATTTTTGAAAACTGTAACTCAATTGCGTAGTTTGTTTTGGGGTATTGTTGCAACAGTTTAAGGTTAGTCTTAGAAATTTAAATAAAATTTGATTACGAACGGTCTTAGGTGACAAATATAATATCCATAACTATTCTAATGTCTACGGTACCAATATGTTCCATTTCCAAACTCCATTAGACAGTCCACGGAACATATAGTTGCCATAATGTTTTAAACTATCGCGGTTATTATCACACATTTCAAAGGTATGTTCCGGGTTTCCTACCGTTTACCTTTGTTGAATAGTAGCCCGATATTAATTATCAGTCGTCCCGTGACCATGATGCATGCAACTACGTCGAAATATCGGGTTATTCGTCAAAAAAGGTACGCGGTAGGAAACCCGTAACATACCTTTAATATAGTTACCTGTGATATAGTTACCATTTCAGAATTTCACGTCGACTACTGAGAAAAACCTCATTCACTAGTGTTGTGATCTACATATAATGATTGACAAAGCAATATACACCCAATATTAAGTATATAATACCGTATTATCGACTCAGTGCCGATCGATTGCGCTGCAAGCAAAATTATGCTGTTGAGAAAACAATATGTTGGCAAAAACAACAGTCAGTCGGTTTTAGCCGAACCCGAAACAGTGCCAAGAAGGAAAGGAGAGCCGCAAACCAAAGCTCGCTATGCCGTATGGCAGTTGGCTAACTTCATCTGTGATAAATAGGTTTTCTGCCAACAATATATACTCTTAAATACCCAATAGTTCATGGATATACTAGTACGTCCACTATACTTACACTAAATTTGGAATTGGAATACTTACACTAAATTTTTAACAGTCTTAGCAAAGTTAACCTAGTTTATCAAGATGAACGTGGAGACAGCCCATCTGACGGAAATCGGTACCTACAGTCCAAACATCCTATACCAACGACTATCCAGAAACAGGTTAAATGTAACTTATCCACCATTTATTGAAATATAATTAGAAATAAGTACCTATAAAGTCACACGACGTGAAATTTTTGAAGACTGGTCAAAAATCCTGCTAATCGCCATGGCGTAGTATTTTATACGTCACATGCGTGCTACAGGACAGACCACGAAGAGGCGTGAAAACTGAGTAAATCGGTCGCGGTGCGGTACACCAGGAAGAAATACAGCTCCCGTGCCCGCGAACTATCAATATCAAGGGCTCGGATGCCGCGTTCTACGACCCATTATCGTTTTCGCGCCTTAGGTGCTTTATCTACACGTTATCCCGCCCCGGACCGCAACCCGTCTGTATAACCCAGCCGTTAAATTGCACATGAAACTTTTTCTGCATCGCAAAAATACGTAAACGAAATAGGACCATACCTTTTTAAACTCACATTTTGGTCTTCAACTTTTCGTGGCTGAAACTACAAATATATAATACGCCAGTAACTCTCTGTATTCCACTCCTAAATTGCTAACCAAATTCGGTTTAAAATTGGTCAAGGTGTTACATCGGGAAGGACATTATCTACTTGTCTCAACGGCTTACGACGCGAGGATGCTCAAGACCGGGCGAAGGGAAGGGGAAAGAGAATGAAAGCCGACCCTAGCAGGAACCGCAATAGACCGCTCGGGTGATAATGATAACACATAGGCTATAATTTATCCTGAAATTCATTGTGATTTCTAGACAGACACGATATAACCGAGTCCTCGAATTCGCGGGCAAAATCTGAATCACAAACAAATATTAGAGATCGCAATCGCTTAAATAAAACAACAGTGCCTAGATAGCAGAAAAGCGTTGGCAAATGTAAAACTGGATTAAGAGCCGCAGTGACACCAGCGAAAGCGGAGCTGAATAAACAAGTCCAATCTAACTGGTTTAACTCGAACGTCGATAGCCAAACTTCCGTTGGCAAACTCACACGCATCCGAATCAGTGTCGAGTGGAAAACTCACTCTACTGCATACTACAGCGTGGAGTTCTAACAGCCATTTCGAATAGGGACCAGGTGTAGCGAATGGCATCGTGTTCGTAGGTTAATTTTCTAAACTATTGACATTCACATTTGGTATTAGATATTCGTTTGTAAACGTTGAAGTTACTTCGCGATATTGACCCGATGATAAACCCCGCAACATGTATTCTAACCGCGCGCTATCAGAATGGGATGAAACCTTGTCGAATTAAACAGTATCTCGAACTTCTCCCAAAAACCTGTCAATTCGATTTATTTTGACAAGGTTTCATTTTATTCTGATTACATGCGAATAATATCTACTAAACGACCTGGCTGTGTCATGCAGAGTAGAATAGCACCAACCCCTTACACTCGTGGGTGTCGTACAAGACGTTTCATCTTTTTGAGGCAAAATATCTTAGAGTCTCCGTAGGCTGTGAAATGGGCAGCAGCGTTTTCCATTGTTATATTTATAACACTGCGACCTCCAACCCGCCTGCCAAGCGTGTAGATTATGGCAAAAACCTCCCCTTTCTTGGGAGAGGCCCTTAGTCCTGCAGTGGACTGTATTGGGCTGTGATGATAATTTGGTGCCATTCATTATGTACGAACGAAAAGATTATCATCGGCAACAACAGCCCAGAACAGTCTACTGATAGCCTGGACTCCTCTACATCAGTGGAGAGAATTACTGTTTACTAATTTTGAATTTCTACTCATAAAATAAGTCGGCGTACACGTGTGATCATTCAATTACACTCGAGAACTGCCATGCATGAAACTGAAAATATACACGTGCACGCATAGGGACTCACATAACAATTGCGGCCTGCACACTGCTTTTCCACATTCAAGATTACCCAAGCGGAACAATTGCCTGAATTTATTTAGTTTGACGACCTGAGTGGTTGAGTTGGTTAACATGCCGGTCGCCACGCAGAGGGTCCGGGTTCGATTCTTGGTCTGGGTGTAGTACGTAGTTAAAAAGTTATATAAGTGGTTTATCAGTTATCTAACACACATAACACAAGCTTTGCTTACTTTGGGGCTAGATGGCGCTGTGTGAATTTGTCCAAGCACATTTATATTTTTTATTTGGTTTCCATTAAAACAAAATATCAAAGACTGTATGTACAACTGCTAAAAAACTTCAAAGTATGTGAGCGACCCAATAAGGTTTATGGATTAATTCACTTCCGCGCAAACGGCCCGGAAAGTAATGCGACACGTCAATAAAAGCTGTCGCCATGAAACTCTTCTTCCAGTAAAGGCACGAGTTGGTACGTGACGCGTCAGGTAATGGATATTTTTACCACTTTATTGTTGACGTGTCTGCCTAATCTTTCTTTTTAGGGAGTGCCTTCGCAGCCGACGCCGGAATACTGAATTATTGCTGGGGGGACGCGTTGGTAGTACATTGTCGTATTCGAGATTTAATACAATAGCTGCTGCCACCAAAATAACCGCCAGCAACAAATGATTGTCACGGCGTAAAGGATCTATAGTTAAAAAAGTCTTCCCCGTCAGTAAGTCTCCTAACAACGAATAACTGAAATCCATCGCCTGTGTTTATGAAATATGTAATAGCAATATTTGTGTTTCTTTTTCTTCTCATAATTTATATTAGAAACATTTACTTCATCATTTAATATAGACAGTGTTTAAGTTGACTCTCTGTACATTGCCTGTTTTCTCTAAGATCCTTCGACGATGTCCGTGAAAATGGTGTCTGGAAGAGCTCGCTTTTAGCGATAAGACCGCCTTTGTACTATATTGTCATACTGTAACAATTTTCTACTGTCCTTACATGTACAATAAAGAGTTATAAATAAATAAATAGGTCGCTAGCTGGCCTAGCTGCGCTTTGTCACTGTTGGAGTATAGACTTCTACAAAAACCAATGAGAGATTTCTCTACAAAAACCAATCTCCTAATGGCAACACTCACACAACCTTCTCTCTGTACTCTGTGGTCTTGGATCCAAACTTTACTTCCTTCCGTGTCCTTTGATAAAATACAATCTATAAAGCTAAATATAAACTTTATATAATACTTTATTCAACAGTCACAACCCCACCTAAACGAATTCAAACCTGTATAAAATATTTGACCAAGTTCTTCCGCTGGGGACTCTGTCTTTGTTGAATAGTCTCGGAAAACGATTGGTATCCTGAGCATGAGTCCCCGTGACAACGTGATTATAATCTAGGGTCGATTCTACATATAAGTCATTGGGTCGATGTATTATGTGTAATTAATATTGCTTGGACAATTTTACACAGCGCCATCTAGCCCCAAAGTAAGCAAAGCTTGTGTTACGGGTGTTAGGTAACTGATGAACTACTTATATACTTTTAAATACATACTTATTATACATATAACATCCAGACCCGTAACAGAAATTAAAATTCATCATTTCAATTTCTGCTCGTCTGGGAATCGAACCCGGGACCTCTGCGTGGCGACCGGCATGTTAACTCAGATCTCAAATGTGTGTATTATTATTTGTCTATTGCCGTCATCTATAACGCGATTTTAGGCAACAACCATATTAACTGATTCCAGGCCAGCTCACAAGTAGGTATGTTTTCCTGTCTGGAACTCATTAGTGCCTTACTATAGTGCGGTGTCATGCCGTTGTATTGAGGCTCGACTGATGAGAAAAGCCTATATTTGAATTGGAAAGAAATGGAATGGAGCCAAATGTGGTTTTCTGGATTCTTGTTGACGGTTGAAGTAAGCCTAGAAACTACCTCATCCGACCTCAAAGTTTTGCCTTCTTCGCTACAAAGATATTATCGTTATTGTAAATGAAATGCGTTCAACCTACATATTTTAGTTTAGATGCTATTAGTGCCCGCCCACGGTTATCACCGGGCTGCAGTCCGATTTTTCAAATAAGAACTAGCCAGGCAACCACCTTTCACCTGCTATTCGCGTTAGCCTTGCAAGAATCCAGATTATAATGATAAAGGAACAAACTCACGGGTAATCTATGTCCGTGACACATGCAACTGCGTCGAAATATTGACGATAAACAATACTAATTGTTGTAACAAACCCGATAGTGAAAGTATAGTGAATAACCACGTAAGTCTTAAAACCTATAACATTATCTACGTTGAAGCAGCGTGAATATTTAGAAGCATTGCGCTCGTAATCGAATTTTGTGGCGTTATCAGGAAAGTCGTCAGGAACAGCCATATTTTATAAAATTACTAAATTGAAACTGGGAAACCGAATGAATTTGTATTTCCTCTATTTACATTACATTGAACAGTATAACCTCTCTGCCTCCAGTAATAACTTTCACCTGATACATTATAGAACTTTTCAAATGTTCTTTCTTACAACTGAGCGGTGCTAATGAGACTTCTTATTTTCTTTTATTGCTTTACTTCAGGTCAAGGAAAAGTAATCCAATGTAGCTTAGGAGTACCTTAAAAATGAAATTTCAGAAGATTGCTGTTATTTTCTTACATTTGTGTTTTGGAGAATGTTTCAAATTTTGTTCGTAGCGCTTTGGGCTTCACCATGCTAGACTTTTTATAATTACGAGGCAAATTTTGAAACAATAGTGTCAAATGTAAAATAATTTTCATATAATGCCAGCTAAAAATCTTTTGAGATACATATTTCTGTGTAATCAATCACCTTACTCATTTTAACTTAGAAGAATATGTGCAGAACACTTGAAAAAGAAACATTCCTGTTCCTAGAAATACTGACAAAAGCGTTAAAAAGTACACTTGAAATATTAATTACGCATCGCCATTCAAAATGTTATTTGAAAATAGCTTTCTTTGTAAGTTTATTCCGGATTTCCTGCAAATTGGCTTGCTTTACAAGTAGCACTATATTTTGTTTTAGTTTCAGGATCATTGTCACAGCACGAGACCATCGAGACCAATCATAAAGCCTTGATGGGGTGGCCGTGTGTTGAGAGCCTCTTTGATCAACTAGCTAGAGCATCCTATTAACTAAGCCAAGAGCATCCTCCTTGTAAGCGGGCGACCAAGGTTCAAATTCCACCCTGGACCGTTTAAATACGCGTGTTTTCAGTACCTATCTAAGTACAGACTATAAGATACTTTTTGCGCATGATGCCCCATGCCAGATTCAGTTCATATAACTCGAAGTTATCAGTAAGTACTACATATAAAAGGGAGCTCAAAATTCAAATTCAGCCCTTGTGTGCACTGAATCAGTGAAAATGATGTCCTTATCTCAGCAGTGATTTAGATGCATACTTATCTCATACATTTTGTTTACATTACGCGCCGCTTACATAAGAACCGACGACTTGTCTTGTGCGATATTATCGTATTATTTTATGACTTTTGCTATGGCAACTTCGTGTGCTTTTCGACGGAAGCTTGTGTTGTATTTGTATGTACAAATCGTATCGCTTATCTTAGTGTTAATGTCCCGGTTGTGCTCTCCTGCACAAGGGCCCGGGGTCCGCGTTAGCCATGGTCCAGGATTCGGCAGATCAGATAATTACAGTGGAGCGACTGCCATCTGACCCAGCTACCAGGGGAACCAGACCAGATTGGATCATGGTTACACATTCAGTTCCCTGAATGTGCAGGTTTCATCACGACATGGAAACTTCGTGTGCTTTTCGATGGAAGCTAATGTTATATTTGTAAACGCAGATCGTATCGTAAACTACTCTTTCTTAATTAATATCATCCATTTCACAACCATATTGTCCGAATGGCGGCACTACTGTCAAACAATCCGTCCTTTCAACAATTGAGAATTGATTATTCTATAATCTCCACATTCGGCGGGCCAACAAAAATCACATTCCTGAAATTAAATAAAAAAAATGGTTTATGTAGTAAGCATGAAAATAATAAGTACTAGCATTTGCCCTCGACTTCGTCAGCGTAAAATTCCAACCACATCGAATTTCGGGATAAATTATCCCTAATATGCTATTCTGGACTATAAGCTGGCCCGCTTGTCTGTTTGCCTGCCGTATGACATTAAAAAAGCTATATTGCTGCCTAACAAAATCCGTTGTATAGTTTTGCATGAAGGAGTAACAAACAACATACGTCCACCCTTACAAACTTTCGCATTTATAATATCAGATTTCATGATTAGTAGTTGCGAAAACAATTTCAATCAATAAAGCTTTCATGTAAGATAGTCTTACGTCTCCTCGTCGAACTTGAAGGGGCTAATTCACATTTCACCGACGGAATTCAAACCCGGGATCTGCGGAAGAGGACATCCGCGACCGCGAAATGCGGAGGCGGGGCACAAAGTTTACAATTTATAGCCCACAGTGGTACAGAACGTGACTTCTGTACAAATCTGCTACCGACATTACGGCTTGCCGAATCAGCTTTTAGTATTTCCTTCAAGAACACTTGGCATTGGTGTTTAGGAGAAAAATGTGTACTGTGTCTCAGAATCGAAATCTTGCATAATGTTGTTTTTGTTTAAGTAGTCCGTGTCTTGCGTTGGTTCTGATCTAAATTTCAGAAACGTAAAAATTTAGGACTCTATTCAATTTAGTAAGTACTTACTACAGGTACCTGGGATGTTGTCACTGTAGAAATGAAGTGGAATGAGACCTAGAACTTAGGTCTGACTGTTTGCAGGAGGTCGCAGTACAATGTTGATTAGAGACTCTTATAGCCGTTTTTACTAAACTTAGAAATCGCCTAAGTAGTTTTTAGCAAATCAGCAACGTTCAAATTGAGAACCGAAAGAACTTAGCCGATTCCCAAGCTAAGTTAAAACGGCAGTTAGTATACAAAGACTCATTTTGGCGCTGCGTGATCATAGTAAGTAAATACAATACAACACAAAACTCTTTATTTGCACATACATACATACACAGAAATAAAATATAAGTATGGACCTCTAGGTCGTCAACTAAACTGGAATAGCGCCTGCGCGGTGAGGGGGGCAGAATGGGTGACGTCATGTGACGTTTAGGGACCGAGCACGGGGGAGCGGGGCAGGGAGCTCAAGTGACGTTTCTCGTCTCGGGATATAATATCTTGGAAAAAGTTCGGGCATAATCTCGTATGCATTCTTTTTTCTAGGAACGTCATCAAGTGACGTTTCGTGGAAGAAAATTCTGACTGCCCCAAGCCCCGCACCACCGCGTTCATCCACAAAAAATCACCCTCCTACCTACCTCACCTACCAGTATACCAGTTAAATTGTCGACCTATAAGTAAGGACTTAAGAAAGTTAATAATAGGTATAAAATAAATTGAAATTGCGCTGTTAACAATGAACTTTTTAATAAACTACGTATCACACAGAGACACACGTGGATCATAGGATGACGCGGCATTTTGCGCTTCGCAGCACGCACAATTCTCGTTAAGCCCTCGATCCCGGTCGCTATTGATTGGCAGCAGCCGTCATAAGCCATAACGGAGGTAAATTGAACAATTTAATACTTGGCAAGGTTGGTGATGGGAAGGAAATTGGTGAATAGGACTTACCTGTGTCTGTTAACTGACTATGGATAAAGTAGTTAGATGAGATGTATTGGTTCGATACCAGACGATGAAATTATGCACAGGAATTTATAATTCCACAAATGAGCACACCTATATTTTTACACTTTTAACGGGAAACCTAGAAAACTAAACATCAATTTCGATGGATGTAAAATCGTGGAAGTCAATAATATAAAATTTCTGGGTATGACCATCGACAGCCATTGAAACTGGAAGCAACACGTTCATGGAATATGCGAAAAAGTAAATGGTTTTGCCTTTGCTCTCAGAAGGGTCAGCCAAAAGGTATCCAGGGAAGCGGCCATAACTGCCTACAATGGCTATATAAATTTCATACTTCGCTATCGTATAATTATATGGGTTTACTCAACTGATATTGATAAAGCCTTCGTAACACAAAAGCGCTGCATACGAGCCATTTTTGGACTACAGCAAATAGAATCATGTAGACCAATCTTCCGCAAATTTAAGTTGCTGACGCTACCATGTATCTACTGCGAAATATGTACATTTCTTCAAAGTATAGATATTTTTTTCCAAGCAAATCAAGAAACGACCAATCGCAATTTGAGAAGTCATTATAAGAACAAGCTCTACATACCCGCGACAAAGCTAGCAACTATGTCAAAAACAGCTACATGATGTGTATCAAAGTCTACAACAAACTGCCAGACGAGCTGAAACTGCAAAAATTGAACAAGTTCAAGAAAATTATAAAAAATTGACTTATCGAAAGGTGTTTCTATAGTGTCAAGGAATTCTTAGAATATAAATAGGTAGTTAATGTATAGGAAATTTAAGGTTTGACTGATTATAAATAATTGGACATGATTAGTAATTTTTAATAGTTATCTTTTTTCTAATTTTTCGATTCAATTTGACATTTATAATTTTTTGTGACATGATTTAATAATACTTTAATTCAATGACAATTTCCGATCCAAATGTAATTTTGAAGTTAGAATTTTAAATCTAAAATGTTAAAATTTTTTAATTTCTTTGATTGGTTTAATGCCTGATACCTTTATGACATTATTTTAATATTTTCTTAATTCATTAAGTATTATTTTATTTATTTATTTGTTTAAAACTTTATTGCACATTAACACAATTGGCGGACTTAAAGCCATTAAGGCTTTATCTTCCAGTCAACCAGTAGACCATGCAGAAGTATTATTATCATATTTTGACATATTAGAAAATGTAGATCAATTATGGATATACGCCTGAAAAGGTAGGAATTTGGTGGGAAAGAAGCTAGTGCATCTCGAACTGCAAAATCAGAGAAACCCAAACTCCATATTCAATAACAAATTCATTTCAAATAAAACAAAGGAATTTTTGGCATATTTTTCTCTCGGGAACTTAGTAAAAAAGTAGTTGATTAGAGGTCGTGGTTGTCGGTTCTGAGAGGCTAGGCACCGGTAATTATGCAGGTGAGTAAGCTTCTGCTACGTATTTACTTACACGCGTGCGACAGAGATGATACTAAACGAAACTAAAAAAACTATCAATGTGCAATATTTACCGCTGGCAGGTTGTGATCCTTATCTGCGTTTGGTACTGCAGTCGGGCCTATGCGAGTAGGCCTCGGAGTCTAAGAAGTCTCGTAATATGCGATATGTAAGTAGATTATGTTCTGCCGACATTGTAGTATTAGTATATTACTGAGGCGGCGGTGCAAACCGTCGGTCGCGCGTGCGTTGACTACAAACATTAGTGTGAACTGCTCCTCGCGTTCTTACAAAATAGATGTGATGAACGAGATTAGTGCCGTTAAGATATGTAAAACCAACTTCTGAGTGACGGATATATCTAAAGCCAATGTGTATTCTTTATTCAACGTGATGGAGAGAAATTGGTGTCGCGACGGCGTGACAGGACACCGTTAAGCATACAGGACTTTATCACGCACCTGAAAGAGACAGAACCTGACGACGTGCCAAATTTATAATAATTTTATGTCAAAGTCAAAGTCAAAGTCAAAGTCAAAATAATTTATTCAGATTAGGCTATACATAGCACTTATGAATGTCAAACAAATAAATTAAAATGTACATTACAATAATGGTTATGAATGTGCGCCATGAAAATAATTGTCAAATACATATCAAATTCCAGTTATGGATGTGTTTATGTAGGAGCTTACATAGACAGTTACCATGTCGGGGTACATAATGTACCTACATGGTATCGACTAGTTCGGCTTCATAGACGATCGTATCTGTCGCACACATGTAAGTAAATACGACGCCTAAACTAGCCGATGTGTACATTACCACTTTAAAAAAAAACATTTGCAGCTATAGCAAGATACACAGGGTATTGCTTGTTAGCCGAATTGTATTGGCTGAAAGAAGATGCCTTTAGCTGTCCCTTAGGCTCTGCCTCAATCTTATACCAGGATATTTTTCTATTAGATTAAGAATTACTGGCGGTAAGTGACGATGTTACCGAAGATTGGCTGTCTAGCATTCACTGAAGTCTTGAAGGCTAGAGACAATTGCAAATTGCAGAATTTGAAATGCAGATTACAATGATCAAGGAAGACACTCGCTGTCAACGTGTTCCATCCGTACGGTACGCAGTATTTTGAACCAAAGCGGCTCGTGCAATTAGCTGGAAGATCCACGACATAAGGATGAAGCGTATGCCCGGATCGCGTTTCCCAAAAGCGAAAAGGGGCCGACGGAATAAGGTCGGCGATGGAAGAACCTAAAATAAACTTATTTTTTGAAATTCATTGATTCCGCGTATATATTTTAACAACTGCACAGGACTAAGATTTCTGAGGTGATAATGCACTTTTGCATTTGGCTGTGTAGAATAGCACCAACCCCTTACACTAGTATGTGTCATACAAGGCGACTAATGTTTTCGAGGTAAAATATCTAGAGTCTCCGTAGGCTGGAAAATGGGTAGCAGCGTTTACCATTGTTACATTTATAACACTGATCTCCAACCGGCCTGCCAAGCGTGAAGATTACGGCTATGACCTCTCCTTTTGTGGGATAGGCCCTTAGTCCTGCAGTGTACTGTTACGGGTTGTGATTATAAATGCACTTTTGCTCCTGAACTTTACTGTACATCTTTTATACTGTCTATGTCTATGTTCTAAATGGAGCCGTAGTTTATTGAAACACACAACTCACTTGCTGCAACTGACACTGCGAATGTAAGGCACCCGCGGGTATACTGTCCGCAGCAAACATGCCAACTACACAACCATTGATTTGTTCCGCGCACATATCTGTGTTACGTCGACAAGCCCGGTGTAGTTTGCATGTTGGCTTTGGATTGCATTTATACTTGTTTGGTGCGTTGCATCGAATACGTGACTTATGTGCTTATTGCATGTGACTAAATTCAGTAGCCTAAATTCTGAACAAAAAGCGTGAGGGCAAATCAAAGTGGAATATATTGCTCATAGAATAAGGTCCATTTATGTATCACTTATGTTACGCGTATCTCGGCTTTTCAAAAGCAGTGTACATTACCTAAGCAGTGCATTTTTCGGAACCGCCGCGTTAGGGTTCATTAACGTTTTAACATTCATTTAATTTAATATTTATTAATAACAATATTTTGGGACTCTCAATAAACATTTTATATAACTATAAACATTATCTTTTACATAAGCACCCTTACAATGCTGAAATCTGAATTAACTGAAGGAATGTTTGGACAAGACTCCGTCAGGGTATAGCCAAATGTGTTACTTTAAAAGTACATTGAAGTAGCGGTCATTTTATTTAACCTCATTTTGTGTTTATATCCTTTCTAATATTATAAGATAGACGTAACGATATACACCCTTTGTGTTCAGAATAAAAACGTACTGATTCAAGTTCCACTAAAATGCTCTATGCGATATGGTGGGTCTACCTTAAATACACTACGAAAGTAACCAGCTTTTTCCCAGAAATATACCCGCGTGGATCACTTTAGATGATAATATAATGTTGATAAGTAACACAATCCAAAACACTAAGCTCCGAAATTGTGAAGAAAAGAATATAGAAAAAGTCCCACACACATGAAACACTCACTAACCGCATTTACGTACTGGAGGTACATCAAACACAAAACATAAATTCCTAATCCTACCAAGCCGCTAAAAGTCCCAAAACATAAATTCCCAATAGTGTTGGCTCGCGTCAGCAAACACCATTTGATCAGGATTGATCCGCAGGTTATCAGTTGACGGCCACTCTACCGGGCTGCTGCCGTTGCGGTGCTGCATGGTGGTATGTAGCTGCGTGGGAAATGTGATGAGGATAGGATGTCCGGACAACTCAGCAGATTTTAAATTTTTTATAACTTTTACTAATATTTCAACTCTCTAATAGCTTTGGGGAAAAAGTTATGATCGCATTTCCCGGGTGCGCCTGTCCTATTAACTGTTATCCTCCATAACGTTTTTCTCACAGCGATATGAGAGTTGTTGGCGACAACTTTGTAGGACATGAAAAATTATTTCTAATGACATATCGCTTAATGTTATTGGTCATATAGGCTCTGAGGTTCATACATTTCTACCGGTCCCCGTTGATAGTAGGATTTGATTTACGGTAAAATTTTACGAGTCCAAATTTTAGTTGCATGTTTTCCCACACATTATTACTACGAATTGGCAAGGTAATAAACCCCTTTCTAGTAATTGCCTGTTATTACCTACAGCCGTTAGCCGTGTGGTGTCCGGCAGAGTAGAATAGCACCAACCCCTTACACTCATGGGTGTCGTACAAGGCGACTAATATTTTCGAGGCAAAAGATCAAGAGTCTCCGTAGTCTGGAAATTGGGCAGTAGCATTTTCCATTGTTATATTTAAACACTGCGATCTCCAACCCGTCTGCCAAGCGTGGAGATTATGGCAATAACCTCCCCTTTGGTGGGAGAGGCCCAAAGTCCTGCAGTGGACTGTTACGGGCTGTGATGATGATGATGATGACTACCTACAATTTGTTATCAATCATTATACATTTTTTTTATTTAATTTTTGTACTTAGTTTTTCATAAGCGCAGATCTGATTAGGGGTCGAAGAGGTAGCCAAGGCCTAAATCGGTCGGAAAAAGTATTTCTAAAATTTTTGGCATCATCTAAGCGTTATAATAGGAGGGTACGAAGCCTGTCTAGACCATGATCCAGGATTTGACAGATCAGGTAATACAGTGGAGCGACTGCCGTTTGACCTACGTGACCCTGTTCATAGGCGAATCTGACAAGATTGGATCGTTGTTACACATTCAGTCGCCTAAATGTGCAGGTTTTATCACGATGTTTTCCATCACCGTAAGAGCATCAGTTAGCTATCAACTAATGTACATAACTCAGAAAGGAGTCATTGGTACATGGCTGTAGTGGTATTTCTACAAGGACCTCTTGCTTACGAGTCGTATTACTACCTACCTCTGTTACGTATATGATTAATAATCATCTTGGCGTTAATGTCCCGGTTGTGCTCTTGAGAATGAGGGCCCGGGGTCCGCCTTGACCATGATCCAGGATGTGGCAGGTCAGGTAATTACAGTGGAGCGACTGCCATCTGACCTCCATGATCCTGCTACCAGGGGAACCTGACCAGATTGGATCATGGTTACACATCCAGTCGCCTGAATGTGCAGGTTTCATCACGATGTTTTCCCTCACCGTAAGAGCATCGGTTAGTATTCAACTAATGTACATAACTCAGAAAACAGTCATTGGTACATGGCCGGAGCGGGAATCGAACCCGGGACCTCTGGCTTACGAGTCGGATACTGTAACCGCTCGGCCATCGACGCTCTTCTGTTACGTATATGATTAAATCATAATTATTATTTTCTTTAATTCTTGAACTTAGCTTTCGTAAGCGCAGATCTAATTAGGGGTCGAAGAGGTCGCTAGATAATAATATTATTACTGAAATATTTGGAATACCTAACACAATGGAACAGAAGAACTCCATAATGGAAAATGCCCTTATACGTCAAGTTAAGGTTAACTTGATTTAAAAGATATTGTATAATTATAGGAATACTATACAATAACACTTTCTTTACTATATTATTTTCATTTCAAGTCAGGTAAATTGAAATAGAATGTGGACGTGAACAGTTACTTACCAAAATTCGCCTGGAAAAGCTAGAAATAGTGCAGTTCTCGCAATCGGAGTGCCCAATCAAAGTTTATTGTATGGGCGCTCGCCGTTGGTACGGTCTCACCTGAGAGCAGACTATTATGTGTGGCTTTTATAAGTCTATATTCCTGCTTTCCCAGTCTAATGCTAGACCGGTTAAGCAACGCACGTCGGTGCCGGTAACTGGATGGGTGACCATTTCGTACTTTCGGTCGCCACGCCTACTAATATTGTTGGCGAAGCGAGGTTGACCAGTCTTTCGCTTGAGTCACTGAGACTCGTTGAACAGTCTCAAGAAAAGATTGACACCCCGTTACCCTTTCATCCACGTTCGCAACTGTTTTTCGTAACCAGTTACGAAACAACATTTTTCTTTCTTTTCGTAACTGATTCTGAATAAAGAATATTTAGTTCAAGTTCGTAACTGTGTATCTTACGGCATCTTGACTACTTAGAAATTTGGTTGATGCGTGTAAACGACACTGTTGTCTTATTGTCAAGCGAGGAGGAGGTTCCACTTTTCTATTCACGTACAATCCGACTAAGGTATTGAGGCCAACCAGATAGGTAGGTATTTTAAACCTCGATGAAAAAAGCGGTGGGTTAGGTTAAAAAAAAATTAAATTAAATATTCGTGGACAAATTCACACAGCACCATCTAGCCCCAATCTAAACAAAGCTTGTGCTATAGGTGCTAGATAACTGATAAACTACTTAAATACTTTTAAATACATACTTATTATACATAGAACACCCAGACCCGTCCCAGAAATTAAAATTCATCATTTCAATTTCTGCCCGGCCGGGAATCGAACCCGTTACCTCTTGCGTGGCAGACCGGCATGTTGACTACTGAACCACTCAGGTCGTCAAAAGGTATAAGGTATATGTTTGACGTGTGTATCTGTAGCTTTGTGGCTTTGTGAATCTGTGTCTGTGGCATTGTAGCTCCCAAACCAATGTACCAATTTTAATGCGTTTTCTCTATTTGCCACTAAAGCCAGTTTTATCGAGATGGCTGTTAGCTTTGTTTCTTCAAAATCGGTTCAGTAGTTTAGACAATAGGTATTTGAGTTTAAGTACTTGTAACTTGGTCGGGGGTTATCCGCCTTTTTCTGTCGGTTAGGTTACTAAATGGCCGTGTGATGTCCGGCAGAGTAGAATAGCACCAACCCCTTACACTCGTGGGTGTCGTACAAGGCGACTAATCTTTTCGAGCCAAAATATCTAAGAGTCTCCGTAGGCTAGGAAATGGGCAGCAGCGTTTTCCACTATTATATTTATAACACTGCAATCTCCAACCCGCCTGCCAAGCGTGGAGATTATGGCAATAACCTCCCCTTTCTTGGGAGAGGCCCTTAGTCCTGCAGTGGACTGTAATGGGCTGTGATGATGAGGTTACTAAAATGAAATAAAATGAAGTGAAAATACATTTATTGTTGCCTTAAGATGCCACAGCTCAAGCTCACAATACAAAATGCACATAAACTTACAACTTATTGTTGGGTCTTTTCAACACAGCCGTGTCAAGCCCGCACAGCGACATTAAGTACCGAAAACCCTCTAGTAATATAGGCATAAGTCCAGCAGTAGACTGATGATGATGATGAAAGTGGAGTATGATACTTTAGATCCCTTTAGGCTTCGGAAAGATGTTAGCTCTCTGTATGGTGCAACGGGGAATGTTCCGAAGAACTGTTTAAGTTGGGGCCACCGTCACTTTTCCGCCACCGCACCCTTCAACGATGGGATCGATTTTGTCAACACCATCTGGATGCCTGGCATTCAACTGACGTAAGGGCATCGTGAGCCTTCTTACCGCGCACGTGCAAGATGTGGAATGAGCTTCCTCCTGAAGTCTTTCCTTTGCACTATCTCATCTTAGCGTTAATGTCCCGGTTGTGCCCGGGGGCCCGGGGTCCGCCTTGACCATGATCCAGTATTTGGCAGATCGGATAATTACAGTGGAGCGACTGCCATCTGACCTCCATGACCCTGCTACCAGGGAAACCTGACCAGATTTGGATCATAGTTACACATCCAGTCGCCTGAATGTGCAGGTTTCATCACGTTGTTTTCCCTCACCGTAAGAGCATCGGTTAGTGTTCAACTAATATACATGACTCAGAAAACAGCCATTGGTACATGGCCGGAGCGGGATTCGAACCCGGGACCTCTGGCTTACGAGTCGGATACTGTAACCGCTCGGCCACCGACGCTCTTTTGCACTATGACATGGGGATTTTCAAAATACATGTCTACAGGTACCTCAAAGGCCGGCACCGCATCCACTCCCTTTAAGTTACAGATGTCCTGGACAACAGTGGCCACTTATCATTAGGTGGTCCGCCCGTGTGTCTCCCTAGACAAAAAAAAGTTACGGTACCTTCACGTTACAGTTACTGTCTAAAAAGCAGGTACGAAGGCAGCAGTTTTGGTACTAACGTAAATATTAGACTAATCTAGAGGTAGTTAGGAATTGGCAAGATGATTGATTAGACTCCGTCAATCATTAATTACTGTCGTAGAAATATGCGTCTCAAAATATTTACCGACGTGCCACAAAGTCTTCGATTTTGCTTCGTGAGATATTTTTTTTGTTTATAATTATAATTTACTATATTTAATCATTTTTATACATTAAATAGTAGGTATTAAAATAATAATAGATCATCTTCAAGCTAGATCACATTCAAGCGTGCCACTAAGTTTTCGATTTAGCTTCGTGAGATTTTTTTTTGTTTATAATTATAATTTACTATATTTAAATATGTTGATACATTAAATAGTAGGTATTAAAATAATAATAGATCAACTTCAACAACAGCCAGAAGCTACCCCTGGGCTTGAGGTTCAATATCTATTTTCATCCGCCTAGGCGGAATAAAACGTCGCCTATTCGAAAAATTACCTTTATTCCTCGATTATTCACCTCTAGTAGTTTATTTATCAATACCTAATATCAACATAGCTCGAAGAACAGATGGCCGATGGAGCAGTAAAGTTCTCGAGTGGCGACCACGTGCCGGAAGACGCAGCGTGGGTAGTCCACCTTCCACAAGGTGGACTGACGACCTGGTAAGGATCGCAGGTACCAGCTGGATGCGAAAAGCACAGGACCGGCCTTTGTGGAGACCTCTGGGAGAGGCCTATGCCCAGCAGTGGGCGTCTTCTAGCTGATATGATGATGATGATGACCTAAAATCTACATATTAATTTTTAATTGTTCTAGACTGAGACTAGACTTAGTAGGAGAGGAAGGAAACAATGCGACTGTACTTATTAAACTTATAATGCGAACTGGTTAACACATTCGGACCGTCACATTAATTTGTCACGTTACTTCTCGTTAACATTATTCTACCTACATTACAGATTTCAATTTAAGGATTGTTGCTTTTAGAAGGAAGAAAAGCCTTGGGTTATGAGAAAGGGAAGCCGGATAGGCATAGGCCAGTATTAACATATCTTTATTGCTATAAATCTAGTATATCGTTTGCGCTATAAACCTGCTATAAGCCTAGTAAATTAAAAATTATCTTGGAGTTATTTTCCCGGTTGTGTTCTCGCGCTTTAGGGCCCGGGGTCCGCCTTGTCCATGATCTAGTATTTGGCAGATCCCAACCAACCCAGCCATCTGCTACCATGAGACCTGACCAGATTGATCATGGTTATATCTTCAGTTGCCTAAATGTGCAAGTTTCATCACTACTCTTTCCCTCACCGTTAGGGCATCGGTTAGCATTCAACTCAGAAAAGAATAAATGGTATGTACCAATGCCAATGTACCAGCCATGTGGCTGCAATGGAATTCAAACCCGGTACCTCTCGCTTACGAATCGAATATCTTAACCACTCGGCCACTGACTCTCCAATATAAACCTATAAACCTAGTATACCTTGATGTTTTTGTACTTTAGCACTGTTTCAACAATCAGACATTAAAGTCGCGTATAGCTCTTTGCAGTACCTAACCACCATTATGTGCAGGTTTTAAGACTTCACTACACTTTCACTATACATATTAATGAGTTTGTTATATGATTGCGGCGTACAGTGAGTGAGGCTGCAGATGATAAGTTAGTTAAATCATAAACAGAACTTCGAGCATTTCATAACACATGCTTCACTTCACAAAAGGTTGCTTCGTCATCTCAAATGTCTCAAGTATTTTTGTAATTACTTTCATAATCTTTACAGAAATTGAACACCATTTCAATGTTATAATCTCAATGAATATTTATATATATAATTTCTCTACTGGTTAGCTAAATAATGAAACTGATTTTAATTAAAATTAATTTCAGCATTCTCCGTATTATTAGATATATTTTCAAGATACACCTTTGTTTAATTGTTACCTTCTATTCCTAGTAGATCAGATTCAAGATAAAATGTATCAAAGGCATCTAATTAATTTCTAAATTTAGACGTTTTGGACATCGTAAATTTAATTAAGTATATTTTGCCCTACTCCAAATATAATTGTAATTTTGTAATATCGAAGAAGGCTTTCTTGCATGAATTGGAAGATATTAAATTCGTAGCTCTTCTATATCTTTTCATAGTATAAATCAAAGTCGCTTCCTTCCTTCTGTCCGCTTAGACCTTTTAAAATTCGCAAAATATTTTGATGCGGTTTTCGACAAAACATAAAGTGTATCAAAAGGAAGGTTTATTAACAAGAAAAAGGGTAGGTAGGGGTAAAGTAAATAAAAATAATAATGAAATTCATAACGTGAATTCGGCAATGGAGGTAAGATTTTAAGTAGGTTAGGTTCCATGACTTACGAATTACATTTACGAATTTTACGAATTGTGTTTTACTGTAGTATAAGTAGGTATTATAACAATGAATGAAATGTTTCGTGTTCCGTCGTGTTTACTGGCTCACGTCTCTTTAAGGAACACGTTTTCTCTTATAATATCACAAGGAAGAAAAACTTCACAGGTGAAAGAATATTCCTAGGGGACAACACGTAAGTACGTAAACATTAATTCGGACAGCAAATAGAATATTGTAAGTTTTACCTATATCACAACAAAGAAGCTTAGGCTTAACCGTTGGCGGTAACCGGAGCATTAACGGAACACGATTCTTTTAATAAACACCTGTTCACTATATGTCTCACCGACATCCCTCTGTGCAGAGCCTGCCTGAAAGAAGAAGAGACAACTACACACACGCATTATGCAGACATGTGAAGGGGTAACACAGGCTTGAGCATCTCGGACAATCACAAACCCTTTCTGAGGCGTATGTAAAACTGAAAGGGTGGCTACGTTTCCTGAAAGAGTTAGGATGGTAAGAACAACAGGGTATCAGGTGTACATCACATCCATGCAGAATAGGCGCGAGTTTATCAGACTGCAGAAACGGCGCAGGCACATCTATCTATCTATCATCCATGGTTCCGTCAGAGTAAAATATGGGATCTGTAGCGACATCTATTGCTCCAATAGGGAAATTACTCTAATACAATACTCACATTACGAGCACATTAAGTCCTACATCGCGCTAGAGAAGTATGGCAACTTCCGCGGCAAATATACTACTTCTGACGATCAGCTGTCGGACCCTTGGTCCCCTGGTCACAAAACCCGGCCAGGTGGGTATTTACCCTTTTCCATCTTCTCCATCTTCGCTTGCCAACATTGGCGGCTACCTCATTCCATTAACGCCAAAGATAAACCCTTTCTGCTGGGACCTCCGTGGATCAGAAAATGGACAGCAGAGGTTGCTGCTGTGTATTATAATACCTACTACGGGCTCCAAATCGCCTGCCAGGAGTGGAGATTACGACAGACACCTACACAACATGTTCAAGAGAAGTAAATTTCCGCTAACAGCTAATTAAAAGTTTCCCATTTCAATTCCAAGTACCTACCTACATAATTTGAAAACATATGATACGTTTATACAAACACCTCATAGGTGTGTATATTAACTGTTTCAAACTGTACAACTGTATCATGACTTGTATTATTTAACTGTAACTGTATCATTTACCCACGATGGAACCGGAACCGAGAAGGGTGAGAGGTTGTGGGTGTGTGGGTGTGCGTGTGTAAGGTGTGCTTGACCGAGTTAGATACGGTTTTCTACAATGGATTTGTTATTGTTAATAATACACTGTAAAACTGACCTATTACACTGTCTGTAATGTATATTATGGGTATATGCCTGAAATAATGTTTTTTTTTTTTTTTAGACATTCCAGTGATTTTTGCTTAAACTTTTTGAAGTTTTGACGATTTTGAAGGATTGACAATAAGTTTCCTCGTTCCAATCGTGGCAAGCAATATTCTTCCAATCCATGGATGAAGTAAAACCCACTTCACGCACCAAAGTAGAAGTCACCAGCAACCCCCCAAGCTTAATCCAACGAAACAAGTCACGCAGAGCCCCGAAAGCAATTCAGCCAATTGTTCTGCATCAACCAGTGTCTCCTTCCCGCGCCTCTTAGCCCCATTACATAACAAAGCGGGGAAGTAATTGGCTTCAACAACGAATGTGTCGTCGCTTTGAGAAATATTGCCCCCGTTCGCTTGATGAGAGCGCGGTTTGGCATACTGGCACGTCTGCTGGATACGTACAGTACCACCAAGTTATCTCTACTTAGTGGACAAAATCGGAACTAAGCATTATTGTACTAAAATTACAGATCAAAGCGCTCACTTCGGTAATAGTGGCGACGCCGCCAACTGAATAGTTAAGTTGGTCGCACTGTAGGTTCCGATGTCTCTATTCCCTTTGTTTGCAATGTGATATTGTGCCACGTTCTCTCGTGTAGGTATTTAAACTAATTCTGTTTGGGTTTTAGGTATTTGGGAGACATTGTTAGAAAAAAAAAGAGTATTTTTTTAATATCAATAGGCCTTCATTTTAGTTCAAATCACCTGATGGAAAGAGACAATTAGGACGAATTATACTCTAAATTACTTTGAAATATACATATAAGAATTAAAATAGCGGTACCACGTTTTACAAGTGAACACCTAATCGAAAAGGATGTATATGTCGCCCACAATACGTTCAATTCGTTCCACGTTATCTATTTTCGAACAAATATTCAAAAATGTATACGTATTTGTTAAAAATCCAGTACTTACAAAATCCACCCAAACCTTGACGCAACAGACCCTAATAGTCAATCCGGCTAGTTAGTCATCTTTAAAACGTGTTCCGAAGTAATTATTCAACGAAAGCTACCACGTAATCGATCGAGTCTTTATTAATAGTCAATTTCATACTCAAAGCGAACACCTCTTCGGTAGAACGTTTAATTATGCAATCCTGTACAAACGGAAGCGGGAAGCCCCGAAGGATTAAGCCGTCTTACACTGCGACCTTGCATTGCGATTCAAAACACAATCGGGTACATGGAGGAATCGATTGCAAATTTCGTCCTATTTCCTTCGAGCAATCTGTGAGCTAGATTCCATTACGCGCTACTAATTGTCCAAATTATTCTGATCCCTGGAGAAGCGAGATTTCGCTCCAGTGAAGGGGGATTTGCAGGCTTCGAGAGGGCGGGGGAGGCTGGACGAAACCCGGATGTGAGTTGGATAGTGTGGTGAAAATTAATGCAGACGTGGCAACCTATTTTCCTCGTATATCATGTTACAATATACTCAGGCGGAAGTTTGGGGCCAGAAAACGGCGGAAATTCTATGAAATTTTAATGGGTATTAGAAAATTTTCAATATTTTGTCTTTTGTAAGCTTTGTTTTCTAGTATTTTTTTTAAATATAGGGAAGAAGCAGATGAAGGTAAATTTTGCTCTGGGCAAGAATAAAATAAACGTTCTAGGGATTCGGTTAATATTTGTTTATTGAAATTAATAACTAAAATAATGATAAAAAGCCAATGAAATAAAAATAAACATCACAAATACAAAAACTAATTCAGATCGCTGCCTCGCGGAGTGTCAGGATGCTGGCGGCGTTATCTCTTTAGATGCCCGACGTACGCCCCAGCCCGGGGGTCATCGGTCATCTCAGTCGGGCAGAATGTCTCTCCGGTCACCGTTAGCAGTCCTGTCCTCGGAAGAGGAGGCTATCTAAACTATCTAGTCAAACGTTATAACCATTACACACGCCTTAACATTTTGTCCTGTTTTGGTTTCCATATTGACTGTTTAAGGATTTCATTTGCATTTCATTGGAGTTCGTTTCTTCTGTGGCCTCTAAATGAGATAAAGATATTTTTTATAAAAGTTACTTGCGGTTACATCTAAAATATAAGGTGTCGAGTAAAACAGAGTAAGCTTACGTAAGTTCGACGTAGGCCATATTTTTGTGAGATCTTATAAATTTAATACCTATTCTGAGAATACTACTTAGTTCTCAAGAATAAGTAGACATTTAGGTCTTGTAAATTGGATACCTATTCCTAGGTATTATGTTCTCAAGAAACAGGCATACAATTGAAACATATAATTAAGATCGAGGTCGTAAGATTGCGGACTCCGTATACCTGTTTAAGATGATAAACGGTTTTATAGATTGTTCCTATCTGCTTAACAAACTTAATCTTAAGATACCGTGTAACCACTCACGTTGTAATAAATGATAATTTAGCCAGTTTTAAGAAACATTTACATGGCATACTAGGTTAATTTGTGCAATTTATAGGGTATAGTTGACGCCCCGCTCTAAAACAAATCACATAAGTGTAGTCTTTCAAAACATCCAGGGTTTATCCAGCAAAGATTTGGAATTAAATTTATTTTTAGTTGATATTAATGTAGAAATTATGTGCATAGCTGAGCACTGGCTCACGGGTTCGTCCTTATGTCCGAAATATAACAATTACCGTGTTATTAGTACATTCTCGAGGAAGCATGCGATTCATGGTGGCTCATTAAACTTTGTTAAAGATTCCGTTAAATGCAAAGAACGTAAAGATATAGTTAATCTATCTATTGAACGAGTTATTGAGCTTTCTTGCATTGAACTGGACATATACATAATCGTTTGCC
Organism: Blastobasis adustella; assembly: GCA_907269095.1. Taxonomy (NCBI): domain Eukaryota; kingdom Metazoa; phylum Arthropoda; class Insecta; order Lepidoptera; family Blastobasidae; genus Blastobasis; species Blastobasis adustella. The sequence continues at coordinate 9,583,663 of OU026117.1, read as the reverse complement.
TTTACAGGCCTCCCTCTAGCGATTTTGATCTATTCGAAGAGACTATGGATGAGGTATTACAAAAATTATTAAGAGGGAATAAACATATAATAGTCTGTGGGGTTTTTAATGTTAATATGCTGGATGATAGTTCTCAGTGTAGGAGATTGAAAACTTTGTTTAAATCATATGACCTAATAAATTTATTTTTAGAACCCACAAGAATAACTGAATCATCAGCTACATGCCTTGATAATGTTTTTTGTAGCTGTGATGTATCGAGTAAATTCGTCACAAACGTTTTAGGGTCTGATCACTATGGTCTTGGATTTCAAATAAAACATAAGACACCAACCAAATCGTACACTATAAAGTACAGACCTTTGACCGAATCTCGATTAAAATGTTTCCAGGAACAAATAAGTAATAAACTGCCCACTTTTAAACCAGTTAACGATGCAGATTGCCTTTATAATGTTAATGTTGTAATAAACGATTTTGATAGTATATTTAAAATGAAAGAGCTAAAAAAGAACATGAACACTACATTTTGTGATTGGGCGACACAAGGTATTTATAAGAGTAGAACGTGCTAATATGAATTATACAACATGAAAACTTTTAATAAAACTGTTGCCTTTGCTAACTACGTAAAAACGTACTCAAACATTTTCAAAAAGGTTTGCTTCGAAGCAAAGGCAATTTACATACAGAATAAAATTAATAATGCTGTTAACAAAACGAAAGCAGTATGGAAAATTATTAGAAACGGGCAGAACTGAAAATGGTGACCATCATTACTCCTTAAAAACTAACTCTGGTACTATTACGGAGGACCTTGATGTAGCCAATAGCTTTAACTCATTTTTTTCGAAAATAGCATTTGACACAACTGAATCTCTTGAATCCTCCCCTTCTGCAGCAAATGGTTTGCTGCAAAATAGTAGTAACCCATGCGGGGTAGAATTTAAATTCAGTCCTATAACTGAAATAAATATAAATAGAGCCTTTAAATCCTTAAAGATAAAAAAAACAGAGGATATATGGGGCATCTCAGTCGTTGTCATAAAGCCAATCATAAAATCCCTGGCACCACACCTCGCATATATTTTTAATAAATGTATTGAGGAAGGGGCATTTCCTAGTTTAATGAAGATGAGCAAAATAGTGCCACTTCATAAAAGCGGTGACAAACATGAGCAATCTAATTATAGACCAATATCGGTGTTACCAGTGTTCAGCAAAATCTTCGAAAGATTAATGCTTGATCAGTTGCTTGCCCACTTTACTGAATATAAGTTGTTTCACAGTAATCAATTTGGTTTTACCAAAGACCGGTCTACTGTGGATGCGGGTGTGAAACTGCTAAAGCATATCTATGATGCTTGGGAGAGGTCACAGAATGCTATTGGCGTTTTCTGTGACCTTTCCAAAGCATTTGATTGTGTTAATTATGACACGCTACTGCTGAAGCTGGAACATTATGGGGTCAAAGGAAGTGCACTTTTACTTTTGAAATCATACCTAAATGAGAGATTACAAAGAGTGAAAGTTAAAAGCGTCATCTCTGGTAAAATCGTTGGTGAGATGGAAGTTCCGCAGGGCTCTATCTTAGGTCCGTTTCTATTTCTCGTATACATCAATGACATGCCCTCTTTCTTAGGTAAAAGTTGCGAAACTGTACTGTTTGCTGATGATACTTCTTTGATATTTAAAGTTGATAGAAATAAAGAAAATGTTGACGACGTGAACAGTACACTTTCGCAACTCCATATGTGGTTCACATCTAACAATTTACTCTTGAATTCATCTAAAACCAAATGTGTTCTATTTCACATGCTAAATGTGAAAATGAAAAGTATGACACTTAATCTAAATAATGAAATATTAAAATTTACAGACTCAACTGTTTTCCTAGGGCTGACACTGGATAAAAAACTCCAGTGGAAGGACCACTTACAAACCTTATCAGGGAGACTGAGTTCTGCAATATATGCCATAAAAAAAATCCGGGGCCTTACGAATGTAGAAACCGCGCGGCTCGTCTATTTCAGTTACTTCCATAGCATTATGTCTTATGGCTTGATGCTGTGGGGTTCTGCAGCTGACATACAAGACATTTTTATTCTACAAAAACTGGCGGTGCGGGCTATATATCGTTGGAGCCCACGAGTTTCTCTAAGAGAACACTTTAAAAGTATTAATATACTTACAATTGCGTCACAATACATATATTATAATATTGTTCATATTTATAAGCACAGAACATCTTATCAAAAACATTCCGATAATCACAGCTACAATACTCGGAATATGGACAGGCTTGTGACTGAACGCTTCAGATTGACAAAGGTAAAATCCTCTTTTGTGGCTCATGGTGTATCTTTTTTTAATAAAATTCCTGAAGAGATACAAAACTTACCGCTTAATAAATTTAAAAAAGCCACTAAGACAAATTTAATAAACAAAGCATACTATAAAGTAAAGGACTACATGGAAGATAAAAATCCCTGGATATAACTTATTTTGATACCTTAGTCACATTGATTGAATAATTTTGTGACATGTTTGATTGTGTATTTAATATTTGATGTTTGTAAGTGAATTGACATTTTAAACAATTGAATCGGTATAATTAACTTGGTGATATTATTTTATTATTTTTATATTTTTCTATTTTTTTTTTGTTTCAAAATTTATTAATTGTATTTTATTTATATGTATTTGACATTTATCTATATTTGATAAACAATTTTTTCAATATTTAGAACATACCTAAAATAGGTTTTACCATTATTGTAATGTACATTTTAATTTATTTGTTTGACATTCATAAGTGCTATGTATAGCCTAATCTGAATAAATTATTTTGACTTTGACTTTGACTTTGACTTATGTATGATCATAATACTGTATACTAGGAAGGTATTTTTAAGTGAAAACTGTCACTGTATTATATTATGTAAGTTTATTCTGTACTATAAGTAATGTTATTTAGGGTAGTTGTAGTTGTTAAGCGATGTGATTCGTAAATTCATGCAATGTAACATGACTGTTTACTACCTGAATAAAATAAATAAATAAATATAATCTAATCTTAGTAACATAAAATTTTAATTATTGTGTTCGCTCTAAAAGGTGGTGTAAATTGAGACCGCCTTACGCCTCGGCGACGTCATTTACTGATCCAGCACCTGGAACACCTGAAGAACACCTGGGATACCTCGTTCCCATTACAAATATTTCCCGCAAAAAATAATCTCGAAACACGTACAACATTATCGTAACGTCTACCCTCGAATTCTCAAGAGTGTTGATCGTAAAGTGCGAACCGATCATAACATGGCGGGAAACCGATCGCTGTAGCGAGCTACGTACCCACGATAGCGAGGATCGGTACAAATTACCGGGTCCCTGAGGAGCGCCCGCGCCAACATTTGGGCACGGCGTGAATGTTTTCCCTCGAAATCTACACAAACAATCTCTTTTAAGTCATGCCAGCCTGGTACTTGGGGTAAAGACTGTGCATATTTTGCTCCCGTAATCTAAATTCATGTTTGCATGTGTGCATGTTTTCCATCGAAATCTACACGAACAATCTCTTTTAAGTCATGCCAGCCTGGTACTTGGGGTAAAGACTGTGCATGTTTTGCTCCCGATATGTGGATTTTGAGGTGGACTGACTGACCTAATCAAGCCAGCAGTAGATGCAGGTGCCCCTGCACTGGCCGTGCACAAGAGAAATGGAAAGACTTACGGCGACTGATTGTAAAACTTGCCACTAAGCAAGCAAGTGCTCCAAGATTGCTCGCTTGTTTGCTTCAGAGGTAGAAAATTCGCTTGTTGTTCTGTACTTGTTTTATCGATGCTTGAAAAAGTAATAGACATTTCCAATTTTGCTCTATGTTTGCTACCTATTATTACACAGTTCACATTATCTTTCAACTCGAAACAACAACGCCAGCATTGTTACGAAGCGGCAAAGAAGATAAGGCAGTTTCCTTAGGCGTGACGGGAACCTTCCACCCGTAAAATTTATGAGACAGGATAATCCTTTCTGTCCTGCACTAGGTTGTAGGTGCCAGTCTGTTATAGGTTGGGCAATGTTCTTTGGTTACTATGGATGTAATAATTACGTTTAGGATATAAGGCTCCTTTTGATATGATTAAAAAACTAGTGCGCACGCAAAATAAGTCCGCACTAGGTATAACGTCCTTATAATGGTAATTTTTTTTGGAGTTATTTGTAGTGATTTTACATTTTTATTTCAAACGTTGCAATATATGATGCATTTACAGCGAATGAACATAGAGCAAGATAATAGACTAGCTACTCGCTGTTTTGTCCGTAACTTCGTCGACATAAAATTCGGTTACTACGTTCTGGACCCTACCCCGGAGGGAAATTCCACATAATCCTCATTGAATTTCGGGAAAAACTACTCCCTGATAATGAAACTTCTTGGTGAAAGAAATTCTAAATTTTTTGAGTACATGGCCGCAGAGGGATTCGAACCATGTAAGGAACGGTCTCGCAGGCACTCGCTTCTAGCTTAAACAATCAAAACAATTTTCTCTTTATAAAATTAGTAAAGATAATGATAATCAGAACGCACAAAGATAATTTACGTCCACTGTTATCTGCGTGGAGACAAGCGACCAAACTGTTTACCTGAGGGTAAACATAAACTCAGGCACGTTCTTTGATACACGTGCCCGGCAGCCCATACAGGCAGGTGTCGGCAGACATGTGCAAAGTAGCCCTTCATTACCACATCTTCAGTCATCACTTCATCATCACAGCCCGTAACGGTCCACTGCAGGATTTTGGGCTTCTCCCACGAAAGGGGAGGTTATTGCCATAATCTCCACGCTTGGCAGGCGGGTTGGAGATCGCAGTGTTTAAATATAATAATGGAAAATGCTGCTGCCCAATTTCCAGACTACGGAGACTCTTGATTTTTGGCCTCGACAACATTAGTCGCCTTGTACGACACCCATGAGTGTAAAGGGTTGGTGCTATTCTACTCTGCCGGACACCACACGGCTAGCATCACTTACATAAATTCAATTTAAAACCTTCGACTATGCGTAAATGTTCCGCAAACGTGCTTCAAAGGGAGTCCTTGTAAAAGCATTCTTTATACTTAGTGGTTTCGCTCCCCGAGGAGTCTAACTTTAGATAACTTGTTACCTATAGCTTGATAAGGGTCTCGGTAACAATGGAGATCCCGCAAACGGAAGGTAAACTTGGCACTCAACCTGTGGGAAAACTGATGGAGATCAAAAAACTTATCCCGCGTAAACCGAAGAGCCAGTGGAGCTGATCTTTGAGATAGTAATTCGCAATAGCGGATCCATCTAACGTCAAAATAATCCTGGCGACTGTCACATAAACCAGACGTCAACAAGCGTCTGTTACATTCTACAGTTTATTTATTTATAATTAATTATTTTAAATAATAATCTTATCGACAATATTACAGGTGTGTTCCCGCGCGTGAGGGCCCGGGTCCGTCAGGTCATTAGGTACTAGTAACTATTCCACGCACAATCATGATCTGCCATCTCCTGAATCATGGTCAATTAGGACCCCGGGCCCTCGCACAGGAGAGCATAACCGAAACATTTACGATAAGATTATTGTTTATAACTAATCTACGCACAAAATGACATGACTTTAATTATAAAATAGCTAATAGCGTACCAAAAAATTACCAGTCTATATAGAAGGTAAAAAACTTTCCAATCTTTTTTTACCTGACTTATGAAATCGAATATCGTTAAAACAGGCACCAATCTTGCATGCGTAATTGAGTATTTCTAAGAGTTTGCCGTGATCTACCATGAGCTACGGAAACATGCTTCAACGCTAGAAAATTATTTCTCTCTCTAGCGCGCAATCGATTACGTAAAATGATGGATTTATCCTCAGACCGGGTTACTTTGCGCGGTTTTCTCTTTAAAAGAAAAATATTTTAGAGAAAATTTCTCCTCCGCGTCCTCAACGTGGTGATTATTCATCGCGATATTTCAGAATTGATTCTCATAATGGATGTTGGGTAATCGTTTCTGCTTTAGTTGTTTGAATAAAGTTTAGCTTGGCACCTTTTACGGCACACAAAGTCTTGCATACAAGATAGTCAATTCAAGTAGATACAGGGGCTCTATTTTTTAAACGTCCTCATCGATTCAAACCGTCTTCAATTATGATTTTCGGCATTAAAAATTCATATTTTTTATGTTAACACGGGAAGATATCATAATATCGAATTTTTCATGCCGAAAGTGAAAGTTAAAAACCGCTCGAATCGAGGCAAGCGATAAAAAAATAGGGCCCCAGGACTATTATATTCAAAACCACTTAAAAGTTAGTTAATTGTTTGACTTTATTGACATCCGAATCTTGTTTATTGGTTTACTAATTACTACGACACTTTAGAAAGTTACACGTGTGATACATCAAAATTGAACAATGAACAGGTAAACAGTTATTCAGGTAGGCAGAAGTTCCAAACACTATGAGAATACACTATCACGTCTCCTACAGGCATATTTTATTCACGTCTTCGTGTTTTCTCTAGGCGTAGGTTGCCTCCAGAAGTTTTATTCATCCCTAGGACGAAACATCCTAGTACGTGGGGTACACTGAAAGTTTTGCGTAACTCATTAATAAAACAAAGTACACGTCATTTAATATATTTACTGCTTTTCGAAATATTCTTCGTTACATTTTCAACACTTTTTCATTCGGTCGAACCATTTTTGAAACCTTAAGGAGCTGGTCTGAGCTTCACGTGCTGATTGAAAGCTAAGGCTTATATCTGTCTCTCTTCTCACCAACTCAATAAACTTGGCATTAAAGAATAAACATGAATGAATGGATTGAGTCCAGTCCTATGTACTGTGCTATGACCAGGGAATTTTTAAAATCTTTGTTGCATGACGCTGATTTTTCCCAATTTTTTAACCGTATGCTTTCGATGTTGCCAATGTAATATTAAAAATATTGAGTTTTTATGCCGAAAATTAACAGTGAAAACCGTTCGAATCTAGGCGAGCGCTTAAAAAATAGAGCGCCAGGTCAATCTTGATAGCGTCCCACCTGTGCCAGAGTCGAGCCATCACTCCTTCAAAATTTAAATTCCCTCTCACATCAGTTCCAATAATTCCACTTCGTTGGCATTCAAGGGCTCCTTCGCAGCAAACACGACTCAGTAGTCAATACATTTTAAATGTAAATTCGCTCACTCCACAAATTCGAGAAAGCTTATATTTCCCTTTCAAACTCAACGTTATTAGTGTAATAACGCCACTTTGGATTTTCAAATGTTGTATTGATTATTTTTTTGCCAAACTTTTATAGACACGAGTTAGTATTAGAAGTGTGCCTACAGTGGCAAGATTTTTTTATAATTTTACATTTTGTATACACTAGCTTTTGCCCGCGACTTCGTCCGCGTGGAAATAGTTTTAGGGCAGTTTGCTTTTTTCTCGAGCGTCCATTACAAATGACCTTCCTAATGTACGAAAGCTAGTACTACGGAGAAGTCAAGCTGTATCTCTGGTTCTACATAACCGAATTAGATGAAACATGGCCTACATTTTAAGTTGGACCGCAAACTATCAAACTGTGAAAACCCCATCCAAATTCGTTCGGCACCATATCCATATTTCTTATAGTTTATCTGGTCTATTATGGTTCTATATCAGGTGTTCTAGTTATCAAAATCAATTATATCCTATTCCAATTCCAGGCTTAATAGCTACACAACAAAAAAGTTTCTATCAAATCCGTCAAGTACTTCCTGAGATTAGCGTGTACAAACAGACAATAAAAAAATTTAAAAATTGTTATTCTATTATTATTTCTTCATAGCTCTTTTTTTACAAACACAGTTTTTTACTGTTTAATTTTATGTAAAGATATCGGTTTTGCCCGCGACTTCGTCCATGGTCAGTTGATCACTTCATATCACAAATATTTCTAAAGATCTACGATATCTATAATATCTATGCCAAATTCCATCTATATTGGTCAATCGTTTCTCCGTGAAACCTCCACACACAGACAGAATTACATTTGCGCCAATAAATTAGCATGTATTTATAAACACAAACACTTAATACATGGTCTTACATAAAGGCAATCCCAACCTAACCCATCATTGACCTCAAAGATGCCACGTCAAAGGCTTCACTCACAATGTTAATTGTAGCTCTAGCATAGCTAAATCAGGCTTATCGTCTAAGGCGGTAGAGACTCGAGGAAAATAATATTCTGGATTTACTTCTACATATTCGGTAAGCAGCTATGGCATTTACGTAGTCAATTAAATATAAATGAAGTCGTTTGCCACGTTAATGTCATAAAAAAAATTAAGAGTACGACCGACGGTTGAAAATATTACAGGAAAGTCGTTACCTATCCCATTTAGAAAATGATTTTATTTAATTCTAAAGGCATATAAGGATAAAAAAATTAAGTATACATAGACGCGTAGGTAACTCTATCATAAAAATAATAAAAGTTGTCTTCTCGCGCGCTATTGCCTAGAACATGATCCAGATCTTGCAGATTTGGCAGATAATTTAATTACAGTGGAGCGTAACCCTGTTAACAACCCCAACCGGACCACATTGGATAATGGTTTCGGTTACTCATTCAGTTGTCTCAATGTACAGGTTTCCTCACAATGATTTCCCTCGTAAGAGCATCAAAAATTTTATATCGAAATAATTTAGAATTTATTGGCCTCGGTCCCAAGCTCTTTCCGGATCATCTTCCTCCCCATCCAGGCCACTCTAGGGTTAATAGCCAATTTGTATTGTAGAGGCGATTTAATGTTGTCTATACGGTCGTAAAGCTGAACTGTTATTAGATAAAGAATACCAATGTTTCCTTTTTTATTACTACGCCTGGAGATTCTCTGTTGATAGAGTGGAGCCCTTAGATTTTCATTTCGGGCACAAGAATCGCCGTAATTTTTCTACGGATTTCCTTTTGGCCCAGGAACGCCGTTGAAGGATGAAATTGTTAAATAAATTATGCAAATTTCCGTAAATTGACCAACTTGGTTTCTTCGTTACACGTGTTTCGGCCTCCATTGATTTAGGTCTGTCTTCGTTTCGACATTATCAGAGATTGGCTTTCGCAGTGTTCGATAAAAGCGAACTATTTCGCAGTACTATATTCGATTAAAACGAACTTGTAAGCGACACGCATTTGCTTCTGATCTATTTTATCTATATTATGTAATTAAGTTGCATAAAATTATTTTTACTTACATTAATTCCATATCTAAACGCTACTGTTTTAAATTTTGAATATATTCAATATACACCTAATGTGATTTTAATGTTTTAAACTGACCATAATGCATGCAACTGTGTCGAAATATCGGGCTACTCGTCAACAAAGGTACGCGGTAGGAAACCCGGAACATACCCTTAAAATGATAAATTTTGAAACTAATGAATAATAGATATGTCGTTGCGTCAAGGAAAGTGGTGTATCAGGATCGTTGTCATCAGGGTGGTTATATCAGTATTAGATTGTATTCGTACAGATAAATTTAAGAAAGGGTTCACATTTACTCCACTGTATTTATTCCACTTCATTTTTGCACATCACTTATAATTTTATTTGAAATCAGAGAGGTATTACAATGTAGGCAGTTGAGGTAATTCACATTATTATTTCAAAGGTTATTTTAAAATTACTTTATTTTCAAACGTAAACAACACTTTCTATAAACGAAATGTGGAGATAGTTTCAAGACGTGTTCACTCCTCGGCGGTCGGGCCAAGGCAAGAATGCCCGCCACTCCGCCCGAGTCGTGCCGTCGAGACTCTGTCAGCACGCCCCACCAGGCGGCGCACTCCCCCTTCCGTTTTCTGCGTCATGAGTCCGTACTATTGACCAAATGATTCCATGATATTGACCGGATCCGTCAGATATATGAAGGTGTGGCGATAAAATTTTGTTTGGTTTTTGGATGGTAGTTTTAGTCCGTCTAGCAATTTTGAATGGAGTGCACTCACAGTTTTACTCTTCAAGAAAGGGGTGAAAAGTTTTTACGATGTCGGCAACGCGTGGGGATGCCCCTGGTATTGCAAACGTCCATAGGCTGCGGTGACTGCTTACCATCAGGCAGACCGTAAGCTCGTTTGCCACCTTCGTGGTATAAAAAAAACCTACGTGTATCAATTTTCACTGTATTTCGATGTTTTATTGTCAATCCCGTACAGAACTAAACCATAAACCATGATGCAAAATGTGATACAGGTAAACATGAGTATCAACCTAACTAGAAACAAGACTGGTTAACCGGAGCCAATTCTGAATGCACATTCCTCTAGCTAAAGCAATAGATTGGACTGTCTCATATGACATGGTCTATTTCCTCTAATATATTGAGGCGTTGCTGAGAATAAATTATGTAGTCCATAGTGGGGTCTATGACAAATTATAATGGGAACTAAATGAAGCTATTGAGAGTAAATTAGACTGAGCGGACGCGACAGTTGCAAGTTCGCAATTTTGACAAACTTTGTAAGTTCGCGTAAAAATAAAGAGTAATAAGAAAAGTACGCAAACGCGTATTTATCACTTATACTAGAAATGTTATTGATAAAAGAAATTGCATACTGTAAAATATTGACATCCTTTTTACACTTTTTAAAATTTCAAGTACGTTGCACGGAGACGTAATTCCTAATTTTGATATAGCTTACTAATCTCCTCGTCTAAGACGTTCTCGCAAAGCATACTGTAAAAAATTTGACACCAATTGTTTTTTTCATTTCATTTTAACTTTAATGATAAACTAGGCAAATACAGATTAAAATAACTACCAACGTACACCGACGGGTGCCGGAAAAGTAGCGGTACCGAAAAAAAAACTGTATTTTTCTTTAACTTATTTACAATCAGTCATTGTTCTAAATAACCATAGCGATGTCGATGAAACACAGCCAAGGCCATTGAATTATATAAGAAAAATTTACACTCACAGTACCCTAGAGCTTTTCAAACACAGTATTATAAGTTCGACGTACCTGTGGCTCTGTGTATCTGTGTATCTGTGTGTCTGTCTGTGGCATCGTAGTTCCCAGACGGATGGACCAATTTGGATGCCGTTTTCTGTATTTGAAAGCCAAAAGCATGTGCGATAGTGCGTCCCTTTTTAACCCCCAACAAAAAAAAAGGGGCATTATAAGTTTTACGTATCTGTGGGTCTGTGCATCTGTATGTCTGTCTGTGGCATCGTAGATCCGTAGACAGAGTTGGACGCGGTTTTCTGTATTTGAAAGCCAGTTTAAGCTAAATGGTTGTTAGCTTTGTTTCATTGAATTAGGTTTAGTAGTGTAGAAAATATTTGAGCCAGGGATTATCGGATTTTTTTCTCGGTTAGGTAATTGCTATTTCTATTCAGAGTACGTTTTTGTATTAGGAGGAGCTTACAGGCCGCTCCAATAATAACGCAGAAATAGAACGTTACTACGTCCTGAGTTCTTGCGTTATTTGTTTTTAGTACATATTGTAGTCTGTACTTATTATACATACTACACCCAGACACGTAAATATAAGATTTATAAAATATAACAAAACTTAACTAATTAAAACTAGGTTAAGCTAAAATTAAAAAATATAATAATAATAAACTAATTTAATAAACCGCTGCCATTAGGCAGGGTGCCCTAGGTGCCCAGGGTGCTGGCGGCACTGCCACGTTGAATGGCAATTGTGTAAACAAAGAGCTACAATAACGCAGATAACACCCATTTGTTTACCTCTGCAGCTCTGGTTCAAAAAGAGTTGAAGTCACATTTTTAAATGTTCGTAGATACTTACATTGCCATCCTTCTATTCGCATTATTGAAATGTAAACATTGTTGTAATTTTTATATATAAAGTTTTTCAGTATCAACCAGTTGAAATGTTGTGAACTATAATAGGTTCACAAAATAATTCTAGACGTCGTTTGAGACAAGTCAATAAGACCGGCCACTTGCAAATCGCTTTATTTCATAAACAAGAAGGTATTTTTTAACCTCTAAGGATTTTTGTAGCGTTTAGTTCAGAATTCATAGCAGAAATAACTAGGTATTTTTCATTTTTAACTTAAACTATGACTTGTTCTAAGAAAGGATTGTTCCTTTTATTATTTTAAGCAAGTTTTAAAAAGGCAGCCATCTAGTTTGATGGAGGAGCTTTTGTAACAGGTGTTAATAAAACTGAGGTAGAAAAAAAATCTACTGGTGAAGAGCTCACCGCTCAAGATAAATACAAATTCTTTTTTTTTTAGTTAAATATAGTTATAGTTATTTTAAGAATCCAAAATAATAGGTACATAAACTTCTAGAAAACTTTGCATGTGTAGTTTTTATTAAAATCAAATATTTATTATGAACTCTATACCTGGCAATAAAAATTAATTATATTTAATATGATAATATGTGTAAAGAACGTGAGTTTAGTTTGAAACAAATAATAATAATTAACTTTATTATTTTTATGTTGTTAGAAAATTATAGTATTCGTTATTGTACACACAGACAATTAAACAAAAGACGAGGCCGATATCAACAATTGAATGCATGTAGTCGATTCTCCATTTTACCGTCTTCAGTGTCACCCTACACATCGTTTCTCAACAACGAAGTTTTGTCTTGCCTTCTTCAGGGTTTAAATATTGTTTGGTTATCACAGGACCCAATTTGAAAAGGTGCATAATTTAGAGAGATATTGACAACCTTGACCCTGTTTCAAGAATCGTGTTTCATTTATAGCTTTACATTAGCATGGACCAGTTATACTTATTATTAGGCAATGTTAAATTATGAAAAGCGTCGCAAATAAAACAATAGCGTAGGAATAGATTAACTATTACGAAGGATCTTTGTTGGTTCAAACTCTAAAGGAAATTTAAGTGATAGGGCTTGTATGAAATTCTAAAACTCATTTAGCTGATACTTAAAAAATCTTAATAAAAAACTTTAAACTTCATTCTTAAACGCATTTAAGAATTTTTTGCAAGCCGGGCTAAGAGGGCTTATAATTAGTCATATACCTAACTTACTTAATTAAATGTTTATGTGATTTTTAAAGCGTACCTACGCTATAAGGTTAATAAGGTTTGCGGAGAAAATGTAGTTCTACGAGTTAACAAGATAAAAAGGAAAAAAAAGATTGAATACCTAAGTAAAATGTTACCGAGCAGACTTCTGTTGGCTAGGTTTAAAACTAACGGCCACAGTACTTCCACTGCTACACGTATTTACGATAGCACTACTTAACTATGTACGCTCTGTATGTGACGACCTGAGTGTTTTGGTTGCCGGCCTGCCACGCAGGGTTTTTGGGTTCGATTCCCGGCCGAGCAGAAATTGAAATAATGAATTTTAATTTCTGTTACGGATCTGGGTGTTATATGTAAATTACGTATGTATTAAAAGTATATATCAGTTATCTAGCACCCATAACATAAGCATTGCTTACTTTGGGGCGAGATAGCGCTGTGTGAATTGTTCAAGTATATTAATTAATTAATTTATGTATTGTCGTAGGCCGATCGTCGAATTCTCTCTCGGCGCTTTGGCACAACTCAAATCATATCTAACCGAATTGAAACCTATCATCTGCACATTGAGACAACACAAACCTAACCGAATTGAAGCTTCCATAGCAACGATCGGCCCAATTCGACGATTTGCCCACGATATACTAATATAGACATGTTTTTTAATGCCCTTCTTTTAACACTTACAAAGTTAAAATACAAGATCGTAGGCGGGAAAGTAGAAATATTTCTGCAAAAGTACCTATGATGTGGCGTTAAATATATTTGCTGAAAACAATAAACTCTTCCTATATAAACTAAAGCTCGATACTATCTTCAGAAAAGAATACACAATAGAGTGAGCAAGCTCATACATAATATAGGGAGTAGTGGAGAGGGAGAGAAGTAGTCCATTGGGAGCAGAGAAAAGCTCCAGCCTGCCGGGAATTAAACGACAAATTCTTGTCTTGGAAAAGGATTATTTAGAGCAGTGAACTGTTGACACTGTAGAATTTAATAATGAAATATTGTAGATTACATTAACAATTTGATGACCTGAGTGGTTCAGTTGGTTAACATCGGTCTGCCAAGCAGAGGCCCCGGGATCGATTCCCGACCGGGCAGAAATTGAAATGATGAATTTTAATTTCTGTTACGGTTCTCATTGTAGTATGTAGTACGTTTTTAAAAAAAGCTTAAAAGTAGTTTATCAGTTATCTAACACCCATAACACAAGCTTTGCGAATTGTGAATTTGTCCAAGCAAGCAAGCAATTACCTTTGTATTCTCAACTGATATAATTTTAGCTACGCTACAGGAACTACATGAATCATATACCTACTATACGTCTATTGAAGTAAGTTCCGATGTGAAATCGGTACGGCCAAGCGTACACGTTTGCATATGCATGCAGCAATATGCAAATTGGTCAACGACTCTCCCTTTAGTCAGTTGCTTCAGATTTGCTACAATTAGGGTCACTTAGGGTTGTCTGAGAAGAATAAGTGTAGACAATAAAACAGATTCTTAGATTCTAAACAAGTAAAAAATATAAATTTTAATTGGTTGTATTTAGGTATATGAAATGTTCTTACCTATTCACTTTTAAAATGGACCGTGGGAAATTATATCATAATTAATTCAAGTTCATTATTTGTCAAAAGAAGTTATCTTGAGATGTATATAAAGCTAGGCCTACAATGCCTTCGCGACCCCCTGGACCTTCGGATGTCCGATTGGCAGTAGTAATCACAAAAAAAATCAAATGAAAAGTCGTCGACACGGAAACCCACATACCTAGATCATGTTAAAAAATACAGATATTTCTCTCTGAGTCTGAGTAGTATATTGTCGATCCATTTACCATCGGGGTCCCTCGAAATTGTCTTAAACAAAGATGACTTACTGAGTAACTTAGAAGACGATGTTCCTTGAAATGGTCGATGACCTACTGAGAAAATGACTTACTCAGAAAATGACGTCCCTCGAAATTGTCTTAAAATAAAAATGACATTCCTCGCCAAAAGGTTCTGTTATTTAAGTATATTTGCCGAATGATGAAATTCAAATCCATTTTTATGCAAA
Source organism: Blastobasis adustella (assembly GCA_907269095.1). NCBI lineage: Eukaryota > Metazoa > Arthropoda > Insecta > Lepidoptera > Blastobasidae > Blastobasis > Blastobasis adustella. The sequence continues at coordinate 9,568,535 of OU026117.1, read as the reverse complement.
GTTGTTGACAAAGCAAGCGCAAACGATCGCTGTGACCGTAAAGCGGGATATGCATTTAAAGTGACGATGTGTGATGTGATTTTTGGATTCCCATTTGCAATTCTCTGCGTCATATTGCGGTCTTAAACTGGTAAAACTTTGCGGGTGTAGCGTAGCGGTTGAATTTGATTTAATTGTGTCCTCAGTTTGCGAGTATACTCCTTTGTAGCGTTTGGTGTTTCAGATACATATTTGTTTCGAGCGCGACTACGATTCTCTCTTGGATAATTGCTTAGTAATAAATTATCATAACTTGAGATTACCGATACTAGGCTTTATATTGGAGTTATTTTTCTAAATTATCTACTTAATAGGTATCATTACGCGCCGCGAATTGTTGACCCCAGGATAAGGATTTTATAATTTCTAGACTTTGCCCGCTGACATATTATATACTCTGTTTTACAAATGTATTTCACATATTTACATATATAACTAATTCAGAATATGTAAAATACAATTGTAATAGAGAGTACTTATATATGTCACCGAGCGAAGTCTAAATTGGTTGACAAAATATGACTTCAACCTTAGATCAAACCAAAAACGGACTTCAACAGACTTTGCGGAATCTCACTAATTCTCTTGTGTGAAACAAAAAATTGTAGGCTAAGTATAACATATAACCTCTTATCTCTAGTAAGTCAAATAGGTACGTAACATAAAGCTTGCCAGGTTCCTGTATCTGGACTACGTTTGAGTAAACAATCTCCCGGAAACATATTGTAGTTCCCAATTCATATCTTTGATTCTTTCAGAGCAACTTCACAACGTCAATCACGTCCGGCATAGGTCAGTGATCACGAGACGCCATCACAACTTCTCAATTTTATCTCTGACAACGGGTTGTCCGAATTACTTCCCTATTTCGCGGAAGTTCCCTTTCAAAATGCTACCCGTAAGGAAAATAAAAATTCTATTTCCGACTCTATCAGTTCAGCAGTGAATAATGCTTAAAGACATTCGAAGATAATTAATATTTTCTGACAAGTGTTTCGGGTCACGATGCCACGCTTTATCGTAATCAATCATTTTCTGATGATTCGCCGGAAAAAGGAATTATTTCTTACCGTTCGCGCTCTTTTTCGCCCTTCAAGTGGGGAGAACTGTGTAGATAAGCTCGATTTATAAGCTCCTTTTGTTTTTCTAGATTTATCTATGGCAGTAATTGTTGATGGTTTTCAAAACGATGAACCTATTCTTTTGTCATTTTAGTCGGGTAATTGAATGACCTTTAGAGTTACGCGACCGGTGCGAAACATTATTTGAATTGAATTGGCTATCTCAGTCAGTACTTTCTAAGATTCCCATCGGACACCAGCAGTGATCGATAACCAGTATACTTATTCTGTGGGGTCGCAGTTTACCTAGTCGCGGTTGTGCTGTGCGCGGAGGGCCCGGGGTTCGTGATCCAGGATTTGGCAGATCACGTAATTATAGTGGAGCTACTGCCATCTAATCTCCTAAAGTGTTTATTTATAGGACGCAATCTAAAGAATCCAAGCACTCTGTATGTAGTGCAAATCTAACACAGAAAAAAGGCCACGCCTAGTCCGTGTACCATCGTCTACACAGATAAATGGCGCAATGTCTCCAGATGCATTGCCCCATCTATTAACATGCAATAGACGAGCCAACACGAGCGTCATGCCGCGTTGTTTCGTCTAAAGCCTTTCTTCTTAGAATGTTATGTCCGAATCTTGCGAATGCGTTTGCAGCAACTAGCGCGCCGCTCGCGAGCTGTTGCTGCAACAGCGCGCGGACGGTACGTTGCACTTCACCGTACGAAAATATGGAAGACGTACACGCGCGCCGCTTGCTCGTAGATCGTCGAGTCGAGCTGTTGGAGCAACTTTGCATTTGTGGCCCGTTCGGGAGGTTTGGACGCACCTTTGCATTGAATACAAAAAGAAGAGATATCCTGTAATATTTCGGGCATTTAAAGCGACCTTGGAGATGACAGTATGAAAAACTCGTCCTCATTTAATATATTTTTGTAACTTATCAGTTTTGACTAACCAAGTGCCACCAGTATCCAAATAGTTTACTAACCGGTGGATTTTTTTTACTAAAGGGAGGTATATGGTCAAGCGTGGTAACTGATGGTCTGACACACACTGACTACGCATTCTAAACGAAAATTAATGCCTATATTTTATAACAAATTGCACTACCAATCTCCAGCACATATTGAGCTACACCGCGGTTTAAATGGGAATAACTACCTGATGTTAATAATAAGTACGTTCTATCTGCTATACTATAAATATTTGAGATTGACCGTGAGACCGCGAGGGAAGCGTCTATTGACTTTTCGTTACGTATATTTTATTGGCGCCAGTCTCTCCTTAGTTATTTTTGAGGATCAATGATATGGTAGAATTTTATAGGTTTGTTGATAAAATCTGAATTCATTTTAATAGCAATTAAACCCACTGAAAGGATTTTTAAAATCCATTTTGAAATTCCATGCGTTTGAAGGATATGTCAAGCGCAATGAAATGTTCTTTATTACGTTAGGTTTAACAAGGCGTCGAATGATGTGATGATATGCCAAAATCACAGTGTTCTAGCGCATATAGGTATCTTCTCTGAGATATCGTGAAGAGGAGACAGTCTAAAATATTCCTGACCACTAGCTGGCATAATGACAGTTGTAATAGATAAAGCTTATAAAACGTAATGTCCTCGCTTAATTATTTAAATTCTTTAGCTAGCCAATTTTTTTATATTACTAATTCGCTATGAAACGAACGCATTCTTGGCATGAAATTATGAACACACCTGGAAAAAAGGTATGGATGCACAAACTTATCTAACCCGGTGGCCAAAACTGGAACCAAGTGTAGCAAGTAGTAGTGTAGTATTTTGAAATGTCATGTCAATGCCGTTAACAGCTACGGTGAAGTGCACCGGGTCAGATTGAGTTTGTAGCACTGCATAGACAGACAGGTAAACAAATCCTAGGTTTGGACATTGACAATGACAGGCATGTCATTTTCTTTGTCATATATTGCCACTAATTACGAATGAAACTCCTTACTCCGTTAGGAGGACCTGCCCTGTGGTTGTGATTTCTGTGGCGATGACAGGCTATGAAACCAAGTTTTGCTAATGACTCTTTTCTGAGTTGTGTACATTAGTTGAACACTAAGCGATGCTCTTACGGTGAGGAAAAACATCGTGATGAAACTAATAGGCTAATTACATAACACTGTTGCCAACAATTCTCTGAATTCAATGGTTACTTTTGCGATTCTATATTATCGATTTCATGTGTTCAGTTGCTAACAAAGTTCGCACAAATATAAATTTTTATTATTGAAATGATAATTGTTTGCAACAGAGTTACGTACCCTACTGCGTACGCACTTACGTACCATACTACTGTACTTTAGTCGTAATTAGGCGACTGAATCCATATCCAATCTGGTTAGGTTCCCCTGTTAACAGGGTCACGGAGGTCAGATGGCACTCGCTCCACTGTAATTACCTGATCTACCAAATCCTGGATCATGGTCAAGGCAGACCCCGGGCTCTCAAGTGCGAGAGCACATCCGGGACATTAACGCCAAGGTGACCATGTTGTACATACCATGATGCTAAGGAAATCTTCGTTCATTTTGGGCATATCCGTCGGTCATTTTATGTAATATCAATAGGTATGCGCGGCACGCCGCATTACCAGTGTTTTCTTAATGCGAACGCATTACACGCATTTTTAAACATAATGCCCTGTCCTCTTTAGCAGAGTTTTTTCTTTGCTTATTGATTTCTCTTCGCTATGACGAAAAAAACTTCTTACTCCAAAGGCGTAAAAAGAGTTTCTTCTTTAGTCTTTAGTCATTACAAGCCGTAGAGTAACGGCTTGTTTCAGTGTTGCATGAGTGCTGCATAAGTGTTGCAGTTTTGCTAAAAATATTTATTTTGCAAAAAATAATTGTGAAGAATTGGCTAGACTTAGATTTCTTTTTTCAACTGATACGAGTTCGGTATTTTACATTCTTCCGATTTTCATTCACTCTGGACCGGCTGGATCTTAGTGAACACCTTCTATGAACCGCTAGACCGTATCCTTTGTTCAGTCATTCATGTAGTATCATAAGACGTCATCCCACACGATTTGTTACTTAAAAAACTAAAAGTGAATGGGATAGCAGGCGTTTCAAATGACTTGATGCAATCATTTCTTTTGGGTAGGAAACAAACAGTCGAGGTATCATGCAATGGCCGTAAGTACAGATCCACTACTGATAACATTACCATCGGTATCCCTCAGGAGTCAGCTCTCGGGAATACATTATTCTTGGCTTTCATGAACGCCCTTCCATCCGCTATCACAGAAGGTCTATTGACACTCTTTGCTGATGATACGACAGCAGTGGTGTGCGCCCGTTCATGCGACGAGCTCAATTCTAATATTATTGTCCTTTGCGATCAATTATTTATTTATTTATTTATTTATATATATTCAATGAAATTTACATTTAACAGATACCACTTCACACTCTTAAACCAGGGGGTTTTTCTGAGTGTTGCACATTCCTCAGAAAAAGAAAAAGAAAAAAAAAAAAAACAATATCTTATAACCACTTATCTACAATATTACGTAAATCACAATAAAACATACATATAAACACATTTTGATTACAATTTGGTTACAAAATGCCGACTCAAAAAGCCTACCTATATGGCAGCAATCACCAGAAATAAATTGACGTGCCCGAACGGTCGAGCCATTGACTTGTACCTACAGTGGTTTGCATGCAACGGACTTGTACTGAATGAGTCGAAATCCAACGTAATTTTATTCACAGGGAGAGCAGTCTCCATGTATAAACTAGGGCTTTTTATAATTTGGGGGAATTTTGGACGAAATAAGAGTTTGATATTGTAAATTATAAGCTGACATTCATATTATTATTTAATTGACAATGTAATTTGAATTTGACATTTTTCATTTATTACGTATCTAGCTATTATTGACATTGCATATTTTGATTTATTTCCAAGTTCTTCTTTATTGTTTTAAATGGATGTGAATTTTATTATTTAATTATTGCTGCTTTAAATATTGTATGTCCGAAATGGGCAAACTGTTGAAACTCATTCATTTGTAATACCTGATTGTACCTACACAGTTCAACAATAAAGTTATTCTATTCTATTCTATTCTATTCTAACCGCACCCATCCTCAGCTGTGATGAATGTAAATTTCTTGGTCTGACATTAGACACAAAACTAAATTGGAAGACTCACGTTGAGGGACTGTGTGACCGACTCAGTAGTGCTGCTTACGCGCTACGCAAGCTCCGTCCTATTGTGTCGGCGAATGTGCTACGACAGGCCTACTTCGCGTATTTCCACTCTCTGCTGTCCTACGGCACGATTCTGTAGGGTGATTCCACAGACTCCGGTCGTGTACTCATCCTACAGAAGAGAGCTGTAAGGACCATAGAACACGCAAAGCCAAGAGACTTATTCAGACCACTCTTTAAGAAGCACCGTATTAAAACGGTCTATTCGAAATATTTATATGACGTATTAATGTACGTACGGTCCAATCTTGGGAGTTTTGAACGTCGCGTCGCACGGACGGAGGGCACGGTCTGCGAGGCGCGGGGCGACTGGCGGGCGTTCAACATCGAACCACACTCGCAGAGAAAAATCCGCGTATAATTGGCCCTACGTTGTATGAACACTTATCCGAGTCAATTAAAACCGCACAGACTGACGAAGCGTTTGCGAGCCGGCTGAGAAGCTTTTTGTTGGATAATGCATTTTATTCTGTAAATGAATTTAAGAACTATGACATTGAAAATTAATTATAACTACCTTTAGAAATAAGTAGTGCCTGTTGTGTCGTCTATATGTATGATGTTTCTCTATGTATTTTACTGTGTGCAATAAACTGTTAAATAAATAAATAAAAATAAATACCTTTTGACATTAAATGTTTATTATTTTAACTATTGCAAATTCATTGACAAGTTTTCCTAATTCATATTCATATTTTCAATTCATTTACATTAAACATTATACTTGACATTTCCTATACCTATTGATAAATTACCTATGGTAATATTTTGTGTATCGACATTTTATTTTATATTATTGTATTTGACATTGACATTACCACTGTGTAATTTTGTATTGTATTTTATTATAATCTCATGACATTATTATTTTTGTTCCTAATGTTAATTATTAATGTTAATTTGCTTTCCACGATGAAAGTAAATGTACGCTTGTAGAGGTACGCCTGTTCTGATTAAATATATATTGTAAATGTTTTTAAAACAAAAATTGACGATCTCTAATATAGATTTATATAAATTACTATACTAGTGATAATTAAATATAGGATGTAAAATGAGATAATAAATAAATCTAAATCTAAATCTAACCTAATAGAAAACCCGCTAAACAAAAATGTTTACTGATCCTTATTATTTTTTTAATGAAACGTACTTTACAAATCATAATATAATCCCAGTACCAAGCAACGTATCGATATCAAACAAATCTCAAAAAATATATAACCGCGACCTCTCCGCTTTTCCACTACCGAGAAAATAGAATTATCTTTGCTGTATATTACCCTGACGAATCTTCAATTTAACTTTGCACCAGGGCCTAACGTACCCATGTTCCGAACCGCAGAACCTCGCAAATTGGTAAGTAACTTGTCGAAAATGTACAAAGACGAAGTTATTACGCAATTCATGAACACACGATGATGATCTTAACGTGTGCCTTCACCAGAACCTTATTATAACACAAATAATCTTAACCCTATCAGTGCCGCACCCGTGTCAAAGTGTCGGACTGACCGTACTACATTGATTTTATTTGTACAAAGGAAAATGTCCCAAACCCCTTCAGTGGGGACCTCATTCAAAAGGAGCACTTCTATTTTTCGGGAATTCGGGGTTTGTATAAATCTTTTTCGTATAAGTGACGACATGTTGAATATTACATTAGAAAGTATGGATTTGGGTATGAACTTAGGTATCAAAGGTATGCCGTGTGACGGTCTAGTGGCAGAGTACTTGGAACTTAGCACAATTCCATAACTATTCCTCTGTAAAAGTATAGTTCTCGAATTTCCTCTTTGTTCTATTTTTTATAAGATTTTGTATTAATATTCGATGCGTACGAGAAATGAACAGAGTAGGCAGGTATTTCCAAATAAGCTCATAATAATAGCTCATAGTTTTTGGCTATAAATCAAAAGATAAATTGCTTAGCCAAGCCCAATAAGATACATATGTACGATTGACTTCGTTTTTATTTTGTGTGACTGACCGTCCTTTCAATGGCGTTATGAGCTCAAAAGCCCTTATGAAACTTGAAAAATGTCTCAGAAAACGTCAAGGTCTTAAAATGTCCAAGCCGTGAAATGGACTTAAAACATATAACTTTAAGTTGCAATACCTATTTCATCTCCAAACAACAGTTTCGACTCGTCGCTTTAGTTCACATTTGTTAGGTACGTAGTCTTTCCTTAAAATATTTCACAAATAACTTACAAACTTAAGTAAGTGGTTGTAAATCAAGGATTTTTGTACCTAAGGTGTTTCAAAACCCATCGGTTTCGGCTACACATTAATTAATGAGCTCAGTATCAAATTTAAAACTTGTTCAGTATCAAGTTTATAAGTAGTTTATAACTTGTTATAAAACATTTGTGACGATGAAAATAACGATTATCTACATTTAGCTCTATTATCAAAGTTGTAATATTTCACATAAGAAGACCAAGTATCCACACGTTCTTCATGTGATTTACTCACTTCTATTCACCGCCAACTAAAAATACGTCAGCTCGGTACCAGAACCCTCTGAGGCACTCAAGATTTATAACCCACTGCCAAAAGATGTCTATTTTGCACGCTGTGCCAGAAAAAATAATTTCATGATAAATATTTTCTTGACCCATTTTCTTTGACGGCACTAAACAACAAAACAACACTGGCCTTATTTGAAAACAACAATAACGTCATAAAATTATACATCGAGTACTTGGGCGTTCAAATTAACAATAACTAGATTTAGATCAAGAGGAAGTCGTAGCGATCTCTGGTGGAGGCCAAGATCCATTTTGGGTCGCAGAGCCAGCGCAGTAAGTAAGTAAGATTTAAATCATCCTCGCAGCCCATCACAGTCCACTGCAGGACTTAGGGCCTCTCCCACGAAAGGAGAGGTCTTTGCCATAATCCTTATGCTTGGCAGGCGGATAAGATATCACAGCGTTATTGATATAACAATGGAAAACACTGCTGCCCATTTTCCATTCCATGGAGACTTAGATTTTTTACTTCGAAAACATTAGTCGCCTTGTACGACACCCACGAGTGTGCTATTCTACTCTGCCAGACACCACACGGCAAGAATTCCATACCTACCTGTTATTTGCGCTGAAATTTTAAGCGCTCGAAAGAAACATCGATTTAATTTGTTCCCATTTATTGTAAATAGGTAATATAGTAACTACACTAATTTCTAATTTATGTTTAAGATTTAAATGAAAAATTTTTTATTTATTTACAGATCCAGTAAGTAAATAGTTTAAAACAAATTCTTACCAATAGCTGGGTAAGAGCCTCCTCTTACCACATGTACTGTATTCGGCTAACTAAATTATGGTTGCAAGCCTTACATTGCTGTGAAACAAGGCTGATAAAAAATTTTATAATTAAGTTTCACCGCAATGTACATTACTAAACTAGTTTCGTAAGACTTGTCGCTCACACACTTGAGTCGAATCGAGGCGGGGCGCGGCGTCGAGGTGCGGGCATACAAGCGGCGTGCTGCTTTCAAAGCATAGCCGCCCACGACTGATTCGACTGATTCATCACAAACACCACCGCCGCTGATTTGACGCGCCGCGCTGCCACCTCGAGCGCCACGCATTAGCCTTTTCGGGTATCTTTATCAATATGACATCATGTACAGGCAAAATCATTGATGTAGTAAGAAAGTAATATCTATGTTATTTCTTTGCTGTGTGCAATAAATAGTAAAAAACAAGTAGTCGCCCTAGATTGCTCTGGACTCTTAAGGGTCTGTGTGTTATTAAATATCTCGCCATCTTCCTTCCAAGTTCAAGATTGTCATATTGTTGCCACTTACATTGACAAAGTTCTAAGTGTTCCATTAATTCTTAGTAGACCAAACTTTGACCAAGTTCAACTTGATTTATTCACTTACAGAAATTTGAAGGTTGTTGATTAAATTGTTTAATATCATGATCACGGTTCCATTCATTATTGGAAATGAGGATCCGACAATAGAAGCACAGCATAATAGGCATGTGTAGTGTCCGTCTGAGTATAATATTGGTCAAATCCTGTCGGCTTATTGCTGACGTAGAAGGCGGAAAATATCGAATTAAAATAGCTAGAACCTTTACAGAAAATTTTAATACTGCAATTTCCGACCCGCCTGCCAAACGCGGAGATTATGGCAATCCTATCCAACAGAAAAATACATAGAACAAACAGTTCATTTTACAGTTTATTTGGTTGTTCTTCAGCGATCACCATAATTTTAGTTTAGTTCTCAAAGTATACATTTTTTTAACAGCCAGTGATGTAGGTGGAGACTATGGACCGCCACTTTGTTCTGTCCTGCTGACACAACTCCCTAACGTCGCAAATATCCACAATTATTTGCATAGATCTCTTTTTATGCTTGCCACTTCGGACACCAGTTTTTTAAGAACGTTAAAGATCTGATCGCTATATAACTTTTTTGACAATCTTTCCCTACATGCCCGAACATCGTGTGATACTTGACGACCTGAGTGGTTCAGTGGTTAACATGCCAGTCAGCCACGCAAGAGGTCCCGGGTTCGATCCCCGGCCGGGCAGAAATTTAAATGATGAATTTTAATTTCTTTTACGGGTCTAGGTGTTCTGTGTATAATAATTATGTATTAAAAAAAAGTATACATATAAGTAGTATACCAGTTAGCTAGCACCCATATTACAAGCTCTGCTTAGTTTGGGGCTAGATGGCGCTGTGTGAATTTGTTCACGATTACTATTATTATTACTTCCTAGCCAGTCCAAATTCACCCTGAATTTATATACTATTTTGTACTGATCATTTCAGAATCTGGACCTCTCTAGTGCTGGATATCTGGTGGCCAGGGAGTAGTAGTTCCTGGCCTGACCAAGCTGGAATATATACAAGCAAAGTAGTTAAAAGCTCGCTTGCTATTTTTGCACTCTATCACTTTTCTCTTATTCGGACGACAGTATAATCGCCGGATGGAATCGAGAGAAGGTTATATGAATGCAGGCCTTGTGTAAGTTATTTATAAATAGAGATTATTGCTAAGAAAAGGAAGTTGTGTTGATTTTGTTGAATATAAAGGATTATCTCGAATAGAATCCGACTTCGAAGAGAAGCTTTTATGACATTAGACTCCACACTAGAAATAAGCAGAAACCCCACCTAAAAGAAAGTAGAAAAGTGGTAGTAGTTTTACTAATTTAATTCACTTAGTTTCTATTATAAAATAATCAGATGGTCAGTCCATCCAGCAACGAATGACTGTACGTCTACTGACTGTACTGTACTGTCGTGGGCCAATAATTGAATTGCCCCAATTCGTTATGTGTCCAGGCAGATCGTTTGGTATGGAGCTTACAATTCGATTAAGCGCTTGATAATTTTAGGTTTATTTATTTATTTAATACTTTATGCACAAAATAGTACAAAGGAAGGTTTCAATTCGGCTATTAGGTAAGTTATGTCAAAGCGTCAACTTGGGACAATCCCGATGTTTCGAATATGCTCAGGCAGATCTCGAGCGACCTAATTCGACGATCACCCAGTCAGACCTATACATATAAAAGGAAGATTTCTTGATACCAATGAAATAAATGAAAAAATCCACTAAGAAAAAAAAAGACCCTTCACGTATCTCGACTATTCAGCGTTCAGTCCTATCTTCGTCCCAACTTTTGTTTAAAAACGTCTCATTAAATGAGAAAGAGCTTAATCTTTGTTTTACAAAGTCAGGCGCTTTACATCAGTGCAGGCAACATCTTGGATTTTCTTTTGATAAAAGCTACTGCTATTTAAAAGTTTTAAAGTACAATTTGTAAATTCTGCAAAGCATTTTAAGAAATATCAAAATAACGAATTTGTCTTCAGATCTTGTTAAAAATTCCAAATCTGTATTAGAATAATTTACCCGAAAATGAAATATTGAGAAAAGATTCGTATATCAAGCGAATTATCTAGGATCATGGAAGTGCGGGGGCCAAGCCCCAAGCCTAGCCAAGCATTTCGTCGATTTTTAAGACCCTGATATCTTCGAATCTAGAGATAATTTCAGAAACTTCACATTAAAAAAATAAGATGTATGTAGCAGATTTATAAAATACATGAAGTTTCATTGATCTGTTTTTTTATATTTTCGATTTTACTTTTTATTTGACATTGACTGACTGAGTTCATCAATGGCTGACTAACTCCTCCTCTAAACCTATAGGATGCTTCCTTCGGGAACTTCGGTCCAAAGAAGCTGAAATTTGGCACGCAAACAAATAACAGGAAAATTAACAAATCTGTAACTTTAAAGTTATCGAGCTCTACAAAGCTTAAGAGCCTACACAGACGTTCGATTTCTGCGCGACATGTCCCAAATGTTTATGCAATTTGTTTTCTATACTAATGAGAGAAAGCACATTTTAGTATTTGTAAAGAATTGCAGCGTTAAAGCGTCGGTGGCCGGGCGGTTGAGTGTCCGACTCGTAAGCGAGAGGTACCGGGTTCGAATCCCGCTGCGGCAAAGTACAAATGCCTCTTTTCTGAGTTACGTACATAATGAATTCTAACCGATGCTCTTACGGTGAGGGAAAACATCGTGATGAAACCTGCACATTCAGGCAACTAAATTCGTAACCATGATCCAATCTGGTCAGGTTCCCCAGATAGCAGGGTCACGGAGGTCAAATGGTAGTCGCTCCACTGGAATTACCTGATTGCCAAATCAAGTACGTATAGTCAAGACGGATCCTGGGCCCTCGTGCTCGAGAGCACAACCGGGACATTAACGCCAAAAGATGAAAGAAATCGCACAGCGCCCGCCTAGTCACCGCGTCATCGTCCGCCCCAATATGGTATGCTGCGCGATTCCTGCTCAAGTGGACGCGACGCGTACGCGATTTGTAAGCGGCGACGTATAAACGGGTTGTAACACATACCCTATATGTCGGTCAGACAATATATCGTTTCATAGATTCAAACGTAGCTCTATCATAGAAAATTATCAACTAATGCCAGCTACGCGCAGTCTTGGTCTGACCGACATCAGCCCTGACTGTCGCGTCGGTCGAGCCTATGTGTTTTGTAGAGTTAGACTTTGAGCTTGATACTTCATGAGATCTGATAACTTTTTCACAGTGAACCCGTTAAGAGCTTACGAGGTTTGGCCATCCAGTTTTACAAGAAAGGTTTCGATCGGATTACGCTTTGCTTGTTAAATATAACATTTTACTTAAAAATATCGAATACAAATTACTACCCCGTTTGTTCCTACATAAAATTAAAATTATTTACTATCTTCTTTATTAATAAGTAGGTTACCTAATGTTATGAATGCGAAACTTGATTATTTGTATGTCCTTCCCCACGTCTCAAAGGCTCAATGAGTTTAAAAAATTACAGGTTAAATATAATCAGAACTTAACAAATTCTGTAGAAACAATCATCAACAAAAGCTACCCACTATTCAAATGCAACAGTGAAAACAATGAAGTTCAACGCAAAACGACTATTTTGGCACGATTCCTCACAAAATCTGAATAAATGGCATTTAGTCCCGTCATTAATCCTCTCTGTGCCGCCGGATGTACCGCCTATTTCCGGTAAGATATTGCCCTTGGAACGGAAAGGGACAAACAATGTTAAGGCCGTCGATTCCTCTGTCTCTTGTAATAAATTATTGATATTAATCCAACTGTTTATCAAACTAGGTTCCATTTATCGCTGGAGTTCCATGGAGTACCATCCGCTGGAACAATAGGCAAGTATCAAAGGTCGGAAATGTGGGACTACCCTTTAGTTTTGCAAACTCGTTACTAGCGACACCATGCGGTATACAAAAGATTATAAATTGCATACCAAATACATATAACCATCTTCAATATTTTTCAAATAAACTTTTATTTTTGAGACTGACAGCTGCAGAATAGATAGACCTTGGTCTATTCTATTGAGAAAGCACGTCTCATCCTCTATCTGCCATGTCTCTCTTCTATAGGCCTGCTGGAAGAGATTTCTTCTTAGAAATAAGTTGTGTCATCTTTCATTTTGTAATTTTTGTATGTCATTTATTGTGTGCTATAAACTGTTAAATAGTAGAACGACGAAAGAAGTTAGGTACTCTTCCTTTGTTTGTCCAAGTGAATATAATAGATTCAGCATCCGCTGCAACATTGATTCCTAAATCACGCAGAATGCACTTACTAAGAGCCCGCAGTGAATCAAGATGGAAATTTACTCGCCAAGAATTTATACCTTCTCGGAATCGCCGGGTTGCACCTTAATGCGACCATCAGTCACGGGCATCGCTGAAATTTACAATGGATTCCACCCAAATAGAACACCGTGAAATTGGCGCGCTATCAGAAGAAGTATTGGAAGAAACACAGGCGGTTGTAATTTCTGATAAATTATGGGCCATCACTTCTGGCTCGTTACATTTTGATTGAAGCAAATCACTCAAGCCGTGGGGGAAAATATAACGAGATGTTTTACTTACAGCCTTTTGATCAGAGCCTTCGTTCCTCGGATGAGTAAATGTTTCTACAATTATCTCGAAGTGTCGCCTGTTTTAGATTGACCTTGAAGTGGGATTCGCCATCAACTAGGTATAGTTACGTCAGTGTTCGAACCAGTGAAGTATGAATATAAGGAAAGGAAACAAATCTAATTCAGATAAGCTATATTGAAATAAACAATAAGTTATAATTTTTACGGTCAAATTCATTTTTTAATTTTGCAAATCGGCTTTTACTGTTTGTGATGTACCGCTAACACATACATAACTGTGGCGTTCTTGGTGACTTTTTGGGTCACATAACAGGCTGTTTTTCATCGCTATTTTTGAAGACTAATCTATTCAAGAACAATGTAAAAGAACGGATTAGTATTACAGAGAAAATCCATTATCGCACCGCAATATTGGTGATGTATGCGCTGTATTTGCAAAGTACGACATCTTTGTATGAAACATTGTAATACAATATTGTATATACATATACATAAAATATACACATACATAAAAATTCGCCCCATCGCCAAGGATTTATGCCTTTTATGCCAGCCAGACGGGCCCCAATTCGAAAACTTAAATTATTCAGGTAGGCAGACTGTCCCTGGCCCCGTATTAAGACAAACGCGTCGAAAAAGTGGTCCCTATGTCAGTCTGAGATCCCTTAGCACTTATTTTTATGGTTAGGATAGAGCTAGTATGGTTAGGTAAGTACCTACTTACTCATGTACGTCGCTACTTACTCACTAGCCAGCACCGGACATAGCATGCGTCCAAGGTGTATTTGAACTTTTAATTTAGGTTCTATTTTGCATGTGTCAAATGATAACTAAAAACAATTAATAGTGTTTTGGAATTTTATAGAATGCAAAAGCTGCTTGGGAGGCATTTTTTAATACCAATAGCTGATGGTAAGCAGTCACCGCAGCCTATGGACTTTGGGATATGTATTCGGGATGATTTTCGGGATAAATTATAGCCTATGTGCAATTGTATTGCCAAATTTCATCAAAATCTCATTAGTAGTTTTTGAGCAAAGGAGTAACAAACATCCAACCATACAACCTTACAAGCTTTCGCATTTAAAATATTAGTATAGGAAGTAGGAAGTTAGTAAAATATATAACGTAACTACTTGCAAATCCAAGTCCGTATATTCATCCATAAGAAAAATGACCGGAGAGATGCCTCAGCTTATAGGATAAACATTACTTTGCTATCCAACGATGCAACGGAGACAGTCTTTTGGCGACAATTCCGGGGGCAGCGGCTTGTATGGCATTTTCATTTTAAGGACTTCTTTTTAAAATTTAAAAAGCAATCATTTTTCCGTTAATGTCCCGGCTGTGCTCCGTGATCCTGCTACCATGGGTACCTGACCAGATTGAATCATGGCTACACATTCAGTCGCCTGAATGGGCAATGTTTTCCCTCACCGTAAGAGCGCCGGTTAAGATTCAACTAATGGACATACCTCAGAAAAGAGTACATTGGTACATGGAAGCAGTGGGATTCGAACCCGGTACCTCTCGCTTACGATACCTTTACCACTCGGTCCCCTGACCCTCCTATGACTTCTTTTTTAAATACGATTTTGTATAATTGGATCCATGTTTGCACCTTCAGATATATTTGTCTACTATTTAATAAACTTTTCAATATCCAATTAGCGTAATTATCAAAATGTTGTGTCAATAGCATAGTACTAAAGAAAAGTTTATTCTAAAGCCATATTTCTTCTTGATTATACTAACCAACCTTTCGAGCACCCGTTTCGAAGTTCTGGTGAGGGAATCATTAGTTAGCTGTAGTTAACTCGAGTTAAAGTTATGTGCCTAATGGCATACCGTTGTTTGGGTTTGTGCTAAGTAGAAGTTGCAGATAAACTTGTAATTATGTGCTTGGATGTATTTCCTGATTTGATGGGTCCCTTTCACTTACATGTCAATTTTACAAATGCAGTAAAATCTTCGAAACCGTTATGATTCTGGTAAAATATTGTTAAAGAATAGTATTGTAGATATGAACGTAAACTATTCGAACGCAAAGGTTCGAAAGGACATTTCTCGCGTCTCCTTTCACGTGTTTCCTTTCTACGACTATGAATTGGGATCTTTCAAGAGGTTATTAGAGGTCTCATTACAGGTGGGCAAGGCATTAGTGGTTTTTTATTTATTAGACTAGCCAGGCATTTGACCGTCATCTCAGCTGGTGATAAAGGACGTTGCCGCCTAAGATGAAGCATGCTTCTAGTATAAGAGCAGCTTATTCACTTTAGCTTTGAAGGCGACCAGATTATAATGATCAATTCTCAGGCAACGTATTCCATTCCTTAGCTGTATGCAATATAAAGGTTGAACCAAAGCAGCTCGTGTGGATAGCTGGTAGATCCATGACATATGGATGAAGCGTTCGCCCGGACTGCGTCTCCCGATGGCGGAAAGGGGCCGGCGGAATGAGGTCGTGCAACTGCTTCGCACACCCTCCGAAATGCAACCTGTAGAAGACCGACAGACGCGCAACCCCACGCCGATGCTCGAGGCTCTGCAGCTTATCTTTAATTAATTGCGGGATACAAATGATCTTCTTTTCACGTTTTTACACCGAATACAAAGCGACCAGTTGGTATTTGGTTGATCCATCCCAGAGGTAGCAGTACTCCATGCAAGATCGGACTTGTGATTGATATAACTGAAGCAACTGCTTTGAATTGAAGTGGTGGCATTATAACGTCTTGGCTCTTTCCCTTAGGGGTAGGCAGAGACAACATTGTTCCACTTGCTATGGTCCTGATAAACCTCATTCGCTTCTACCACTTATTAACCATTTTAAATTTAGATCAATTTACACTTACCGCTGCATTTATTTAAGTCCTCGTCTTAATTGTTGAACAAAAGATACTAAATTGTAGCCATTTCGAAAGAAGTCTGATCTTGTCATTAATTACAGCGGCATAGAGTCGCCAAATAAGCCCGTCCATTGTACCTACTCGGTTGAGTGAGACTTTGCAACCTCAGTGGTTTATTGCGAAAGGAGTTAGTCTTTGTTTATTAACCTTAGTCAGTCATGTACAAGTACAGATAGATTACACTTTCATTATTCACGTTTATTACCACGGTTAGTATTTTATTTATTTATTTCATTATACGGAAAAACAATCAGTGCTTAACCACTAGATTATCAAATATAGATATATCTATAAACCATTTAAATGTTTTCAAATTTAGAAAGCTTAAGCTTGCCTTGTCTTTAGAATATGTTTAAAATGCGATGAAAGCGTAGTGAATAACTATAAAATAACCAAGAAGTCGAAAGTAATGTATATTGTAACATCCCCAATCCCAGGCAATGTTTAAAAATATCTTTAAAATAGCTTTAATTGAAACTGCTTACCACAATGCGGTCCGTACGCTTGTGTGACATCTTAGTAGTATAAAATTATAATTAGTACCTTTCTTTTGTATACCTTATCAGTTCCATAATTCAGCACAGGACTGACATTGTTTTCAGTTGCGGAAACAGGTCTATTTGTACCATTTGTAAAACTATCACAGTAAGTGATAAAAATCAAACAAAGTCTGTCATAATTTTGTTATAAATGTCACTATAAATAATGGAACAAATGTCCTCTCCATGAATCAACAAAAGTTATGAACCCTGCCACCAATTCGAATGGCCACTTACCTTTAATATGAATTCGGAAATATCGGATTTCCTTCAATAGTGATACACATTCAAGGCGTTACGTAGTACCGTAGGGTCGTATGAAGCCAATGAACACAGGCGGCAAGAAGTCAAAATGCTCTAAAAGTGTTTTAGGAATAACCTATCTGACAGATGTCGGAAAACACTCGACAAAGTCTACATGCCTAATTATTACACTCAAATATTTCCGAAACTCGGCACTGATTCGATTTTCCGATCCTAATTACTTTGATTTTTCCCCTGCACAATAAGAATTATTTATTAAAGAAAAATATGCAAATAATACAAAAAGAAAAAAGTAACAACATAACAAAAAGAAAAAAGTAACTAAAATTAAATTATGCTTAGACCCTAATCTAAATGTTATCTAAATCTAATATTTCTTTAAATAACTCTCTCTAATCTCGATTAAACTGATTTTCAAATAAATAAAACCGCTTCGAAATCGGCTCACAGTTTTAAAAGGGGTTAAAGAAAACCTATTTCTCTTTTCTTTAAGGTTAGCTGGAAGAAATCCCATTGTTTTGATGTGGTTTATGAATTTCTACTACTACTCTTTCCTATCCGAAAGGGGAACAAATAAAATAAATAAATAAAAATTTCAAGAACAAATAAAATAAGTAGATACTAATTCAACATACTTATATATTACGGGCATGGGTATTTCTCTACCGAACACTCACAAAAACACTCGCTTGACCTAATGGTCTGGTCGAAGGCTGGTTGCCGAGATAAGCGGCAGAAACTTCAGTTTTTATGTCGCACGGTCATTTGAGCATGTTAGTGCCAATAACTTTGCAGAAAAGGTATACCAGCCTGTCCGCTATTATGTAATATCTAGTTCAATGCAAAAATACCTTTAAAATACTTGTGCTGTTGACTTTTTCTGTTCTACATAATCTATTTTATTCATTTATTGGAAGGTTTATCTATACTGTTATTTTGTTGATATTTGTTGTAAGTATGTCATTTCACCAACAATGTCGACAAACAAAAAATAGGTAATCATGTGTGACCCATGGCCTATTTCCGACAATAGCCGCGATTTGTATTTCTTGCTAACTCTTGCACGGGCTGACGCCGAAATTTTTTTTTTTTTTTTTTTTTTGCACTTTTGCTTATTTTCACTATGCAAATCGATTGTAGTTGACAAATTAAATAAATATACACAGGAATCACTGCCCTACCACGTGTGAGGCTGCGCGGAAGTGCGCGTTTCGTTAATTCAGTTCAGTGCCCCTCTCTCGCCGACTTACCCGCCTCCGACCCAAATTCAAGGTTGAAACAGCTAGCTGACTGACTATATACGCTAAACAATGACACTAAATACATGTTTCTAAGACTAATAGTTTTGCAGTTATTAAATTAAGACGATATAGACTTTTCGTTTCGGTCCAGTTTTCTAATTTGGTACTCCTACTCCTTTTTTTATGATTACTCCTAATGTTTCAGTATAATTTTAGAGACGTTTCACGTCAAAAAAGCTACCAAAATCTTTAACGCTGACTTGTTAGAGTTTAAAAAACATTTTTGATAATGATATACTTACTTATATAATCCTCCTAATAACTTCTTTAACCTGAATTTTTTTTGCCATTGTAACATACCAACAAACATGATAGCAAAAACAGTAATAAAAAATTAAATTGTTATCTACTGTTATGGTTTAGCTTTAAAGCCATCCTTTCTGCAGCTATTTGTCCCAACGTGATTATTCCGGGAAATTTGCCACGTCCATCCTTTGACAATTTCCTTTTAGTTTTAGGTCGTTCCGTTGCGTAGTTTCGTATGTGTTTTGAAAACTAACTTATAGTGTTCATAAATTGGTCGCGTAAAAAGCCAAGTCGATAAAAGAGGTATTTTGTTTTGCATGGACTATTCACACAGCGCCATCTAGCCCCAAAGTAAGCCAAGCTTGTGTTATGGGTGCTAGATAACTGGTAAACTACTTATATGTTTTTAAATACATAGGTACTTATTCAACATATAACGCCCAGGCGCCTATTCCCGACGGCACCCAATAAGCAACTTGTTTATTGCTCATACTTTCTACTAAAAAGTAGTGTCTGGTTGGTACAGGAAAGAGGAGCTTCCAAAAGTAAAGTAAGTATTTTTGGTGAAAGATGTAAGAAGTTTCCTCTCCTTTCTTCAAGCGAAATGAAAAGGACATGCCTTTTCAAACTCATATTTCGTGTGCCAAAGTCTAATATTCGAGTTCGGAATATATAAAAGCTTGCGGAAAAGTAGTCAGGAGACAAATTCTTGCAATAAGTAGGTGCTTATTTTCTATAGTATGTCGGAGAATTGGTTTTTTAATATAGGTTATGAGGCTTCCGTAAATAACTCATTACCAATCTACTCGTGACCATAACGTATGCAACTGAGTCGAAATATCGAAATAAAAACAATACTAACCGTGGTAAAAAACCCGATATCATGTGATTTTAATATTAATATTTTTTAATGTATTGATTTATTATCACATAGGTAATTGTTTTTATATGCCTAAGATCGCAATAGCGTTTTAAATACAGAAAGGGCTCAAATCAATATCTCCAAAATTCGCTTTCACCTAATAATTCCTCCTTAATTAGCGGAGGAAAAGACTACTTTAATTAATTATTCAACTCTCCATTCCAAATGTTGCATGATTAATTAGAATTATAATTAACTATCGGTATTTAAGAAAGTTAAATGATTTAAGTAAGGTATTTAATTTGATTTTATTAGAGCGTTGGTAGCCTATGGCTAGCGGGTCCGACTCGTAAACGAGGGTACCGAATTTAAACCCCAGTGCCCTTTTTCTTCAAGTATACATGAGTTGAACACTAGCCAAATAATCTATTACCTGATCAGCCAAATCCTGGATCATGATCCACAACATTGACCATGGCCAAAGTGGATCCCTGGCCTTCACGCGCGAATGCCAACCGGGATATTGACGGCATTGACGCCAAGTTTTTAGTGTTTTATTTCATTTAATTTTATGTACAATGAGAAAAGAAACTTAAGATATTTAAAAATATATATTTATAAGGTTTCTTACCGCCTACCTTGGTTTTCGAGGAACCCGATAAGATCGATATTTTATTATTCGGTAAACTTATGACATTCGCAGCTTCTAACTTGGGTGTAGTAGTTTATAATTGGTTGGTAAAAGTTCATCTTTAACTTTCAAATTATTTTGTGGCATCACATACCACCAACTCACCAAAAAATTATTAAAGTTTACTGGAATATTGTCTGTGTAATGCGTAGAAATCAACTTAATTTAATTGGTAAGACCGTTGAAAAATAAAAACGAAGTTACCCATCACATATTGTTTATTTACTTAAATTTTTCTTCAATACCTTCGCCTAATTTGCACTAAACAGATATGATACTAACCAATTTTGCGTATTCATTGTGGAGTTATACTCATATCAATTAGCAAATGCCACTGAAACCCCGCTCTCTATGCCGCATGCGTTTCTGCCACGCACTAAGTAGTAGAATCCTTTATCGCCAAAGTCTTCACCCCAAGAGTTCTTTATGATCCAATACGGGACCTTGCCACCATTGGGGGACACTATAAAAAAAGTTTTAGTTTGGTATACAGTGCTTCAAGTATAAATTGGCACGTGGCAGAAGAGTGAACTAATTTTGACACGGCATGCCATGGTAGATTTTGACAACACAAACGCGTATGCAGCGACGCGATGTGAACGCCAATAAACTTAACTATACGGACTGTAGGTATTACGCACACTATAGTTGCAAAAACTCTATTATATATACAGATCTGAAATGCATCGTTACACAATGACGCTTGAAATTTAAACACAATGAAAAACTAGCAAGAGCTCTTGAATGATAATTATAGCAGTCTTTCATTTTTATTTCTAATTTATTCATAAAATCGTGTCAGAAAGTACGAAAGGTTTCCGCCCCAGTTCGTAGCATTTTGTGGCATGACCACCATACCCCGTCAACGGCATTCCGGATTGTTTTCTTTGGTTTAGTGATCAGAATTGGACAATCGAATGACGTTAGCGTTCAGAATGGGTTGAAACCTTATCAAAGTCAATCAACCTACCAAAGAAATTAGACATAGATCCACAGAGGGATCCTACTCACAGCTGAAGTCACAATCTATATTTTGTTTCTATTTTTAATGGTGCCATATAACGTGTATGAAAAGGACGGCTACAAATTGTAAAATAATCCTCCAAAACCAATGCTATTGTCAAATTTGGTGGCCTTGGTCATCGTAATGTACTAGGTTTTTGTATGACATTTAGTTATTTGTACAGTTATAGGCCGAGGCTCCATCTACGCTCTATATCCAATATCTTTGCAACCTACATTTTGATTTATTTCGTATGAAGTGAGCACCAGAAAGTGTTAATTCATTTATGTGGTGCACGACCTTTGGCCAATTTTTATCACATAAAATAAATAAATGATGTACCTGCGGTATTGTAGCCAACAATCAGGACAGAATGATCTGTATCTTTTGGGTTGCACTGGTTTTCATGTGGCTCATCGATTATGGGATTACCAGAGGGATATTTCTTCATAGAAGCCGAATTAATTACTGCAAATAACAACAACATTACCTGCTTAATATAGCCATTTAGTACACTTTCAGCATTAAAAAACTATTATTATAATAAAACAGTAAAAAGTGTGTCTGTACATTGAATATAATTACAAAAAATTATTTAGGGCGATGAAGAAATAGTAATAGAATAAGATTTTTTAATTTTTGTAGGTCTTGGTTTGGACACTGTTTAAAACTATGTTTTTTCGATGGGTTTGAATGAAACTTTTTTGTTCTGTAGCTATTAAGCCTAGGCAACAATATAATTGATTATAATTGATTTTTAACCACTTTCCTGAATAGAATTACCTACATAATTCTTATTAACTAATTAGTTATCTAATGATTAGCTGTTCTCTATATTGTGATACCAATAAAGATTGCCTGGAAGAGGTGGTTTGCAGATTGGAACAATGATAGTATGTCATCTCGTGGCCATGGTGGGTGTAACCCTATCGAAACGTCGGGAAAACAAATCAAAAAGGTACGTTGTGTGTTTGTCCCGTTTAGTATATAATAATATGTGTACAAGTTTTAGTTTAAAACCGTTAAATTAGTAGATCTAATAAAATTGCATCGAAATAAAGATAAATATCAATACCATACAGCCAAGAGATTATGATAATGTCGTTGGTCGTTAGAGCGCGCCATCTATGGGAATTTATAGGAAGCGAGCCTTGAAAACGGCACATTGTTACTGGCACTTACTTGCAATCACTGGTCCGTAATTCCATATCGCTTTCATAATGGCCTGTTCATCTCCATAAATTCTTTGAAAACCAGTCACTGGTTGTGGCTCTGGTTTCCCGTTCCATCGACAAGCCAATTGTCTTTTGGCGTAAGGGTAGTACGCACTCTCAGGTAGAATCCCACCTAATTGTGTCACAATCAACCTGAAATATATGACTATTATTTACCAGAAGTTGGTAAAATCTGACGAGTCCGCCTGCCTTATCTATTTTTTCCTCCATGCTGACATTGTTCTATACCAGCGTGAATGATAAGTTAGCCATCGCAATTACAGATATTCTAAAGTTCTATATTTTAAATATATCCTATTCACTAGCTGATATCGTTAATATTACCTTGAATTTTCCTTGCCATCTTTAAATTAAATTAAATAATCATTTATTTCGAACCATAATCCATATTTATTTTAAACAATGGGTCTTTTAGACTATATTAGTAAAATTAATTCAAGTATTGACAATACAATTACCTATTTAATTGTGTAAAAGAATCGCGTGATTTACCTCCTGTTACCACCTAAACAAAGTGCCAGTAATTTCATCAGTACTTATACCATAAGGTCCGCTTGCCTACTTGTCTACCGCATGACATAAAAAAACAATCACTGTACTTTTTAATTGATTTGACTAGACAATATAACACTTTACTAATGTCTATAGGCAGCGATGACCACTTTCCATCAGCTGGCCCGCTTGCCGGCTTGTCTACAGTAACACATAACAAAAAATTACTGTCCTTTACAGATACCTCTATGGCACACAGGTCTTTTGTATAACATTGATAGAAAGACAGTTTAATAGCCTAACAAGATGTAGGTACTAAAACTCACCCAAGATTTACGAATACATTAGAGGGAGCACACCCGTTGCTCGCCGGAGCGCAATCAATGAGAAACTGTTCCGACAAACGAATCTGCTTCCCGAATTTGATCGCAATTTGACTTTCAACACATGCTGTAAAACATTTGGTTTTGGTAGTATCTAATTGGTTCTGTGTTATCATCATCACAGCCCATAGCAGTCCACTGCAGGACTTAGGGCCTCTCCCACGAAAGGGGGCGTTATTGCTATAATCTGGCAGACGGGTTGGAGATCGCAGTGTTGTAAATATAATAATGGAAAACGCTGCTGCCCATTTTCTAGACTGCAGGTATTTTGCCTCGAAAACATTAGTCATCACATACGACACTCACGCATGAAAGGGTTTGGTGCTATTCTACTCTGCCTGACACAACACGGTCATCTGTGTTAAGTACGATGAACAGCGGGTCAAGTGATACGTAAGCCTCAGGGATACGTGGGAAATAGGTGCCTGAACCTGTCGGTATCAGGAAATAGGCCCTGTGGGCGACCCAAGAAGCGATGGATTGACATTGCTGAGTCGAATGCGAGAGCCAACGGCCTACGACGCGAGGATGCCGAAGACCGGGCGAAGTGGAGGAGAATGAGCAGGAAAGCGGACCCTGGCAGAGGCCGGGATAAACGCTAGGACGATGATGATGACAATGAACAGCGGTGTGTTCAAATCTTTGAATCTTTCAGAATATTTTTTTATTTCATGTGTTTTGACTTGAATCAGATTATCCATTCATTTTATATAGTGTACGTTCAGTTTTGAATAAATATAATTGAAAGAAGATGGGATGTTGAAGGCTAGAGTAAATGGGCTGTTCCTAGACAGGCATGCTCCATCATCAGCCGCATCGTCACTTACCACCAAGTGAGATGGCGGTCAAAGTCTGGCTAGTCTAAAGATGATGTTAAAAGGTAAACCCCTAGATATGTATAACTTCTAGAACTCTGCAGTAATGTTTAAATTTTGTCAATTATAACTGTTCTACACTGTGAACTTGTAGGTAATAGCAACTTTCGTTGATAAAATATATAATTTCTTTACCGACAATACTGAAGGCCCAGCATGCAGCACAGGCCTCTTCGTCTTTGACAGGACTTACGCCTTTGTGATCGCGCCAGTCCCAATACTCCGGTGGGTCACTACCCCTTGTGTAGTTCCTTACATAGCTCTTGAATAAAGGGTTTTCTAACTTCCCTGAAATAAAACACATAATCAAATTCGCTACACATATTATCGGGTTCATATTATAATTTTAGTTAATAACCACGAAAGCCTTAAAGCCTTCCAAATATTACAAGCTTACCTTACCTATACTAATCTATCTTACCTAATCAAATATAACAAAAGTCTGTTTTTCCTTCTGCTAGAATATATGGTATTTGGACGGCTTTTACGCAATGCCACAGTGCCAAGTATTTTCTATAACAGTTTATGGACTAGATATTTCTGAGTTCTGCCTAAATTTCATAGTTACATATATATTGTATAGAGTTGCATAGATACATAGTTCATGAAATGTTGTCGCGTGGCAACGTTCACTGCGGCGGCCTACACAGTTGAGTTGAGTCGTAACTAGCGCTACGTCAGGGCGAACGACTCTCCTGGCCGGTCCATAAAAGATCGGCGCCAAATTAGCACCGCGCCGGACTCTTTGACATTTTGGATAAGTAATGTATTTCGTATTCAGACGCAATGTTTTATTATGTATAATGTTTTGTATGTATTTAAACGGACTCAGATGTGGTGTAGGCTTTGAGCGAGTATTAATTTTGTAGACAAATTTAATGACGCGACCGTTTTCTGTTGATAGATTTAATTTACCTACCTACATGCATGTGAAAACTTTTTAATTGGCTTCATGTTAATCTCTTGGCAGAATCGCTCTTCTGCCACATTATAGTCACCAAAATGTGTCTGAAAAGCGAAACCGAAAATGCAGAAATATCTAAATTCAGGCTAATAAAAAAAAAAAAAATATTCCATGTGCACTGTGGAAAAAGGGGATTTTTTCTTGTACTCGAAGATGTAGGATAACCTACGCCACCCTCATCCCCTTCCCAAAATAATATGAGTTTTCTTTGTCCTTTTGTGCTTTCGCGAAGCACTCACACTGAAGCACTCGCGAATTGAAATAGTAGCATTCCGTGCTAGAATTATTGGACCTGCCCCTTATAACAAGCCTCGGTGAAGTTCGCTTGGATGTTTGCACAGTTTACCTAATCTGATATTACCCCACATTTCAAGTATCTAAGTTATCACGAAGTGGTCTAGTTTAGTTCGTGAGTATAGGTATAAGTTCCCCATGTCGAAAATGTTATCTAAATGTTTACATCGGATTTTTGCTTGAAGGCAGATAACTGAGCACATACTTGGTGGTCCACGGTTTTCAGAATTTTTTCTGTCTGATAGGTTAATATATATATCATCATCATCATCATCTTGGCGTTAATGTCCCGGTTGTGCTCCCACGCATGAGGGTTCGGGGTCCGCCTTGACCATGATCCAGGATTTAGCAGATCAGGTAATTACTGTGGAGCGACTGGTATCTGACCTCCATGACCTTGCTACCAAGAGAACAAGACCAGATTGGATCATGGTTACACATCCAGTCGCCTGAATGAGCAGGTTTCATCATTATGTTTTTCCTCACCGTAAGAGCATCGGTTAATATTCAACTAATGTAAATAACTCAGAAAAGAGTCATTGGTACATAGCCGCAGCGGGATTCGAACCCGGTACCTCTCGCTTACCAGTCGGATACCCAAACCGCTCGGCCACCGACGCTCTGTTACCCGATAAGCGATAGGTTATTAAAAATATATTCTCATAAAAACGAAGGTACTATTAAAGTGCTTTCACACTGCTTCCGATACGAGTATCGAGTTCTGAGACAAGTTTAAGTTGGCGTTCCATTGGCGAAACCTCCCATACACGAAACACATCGTCTGAATACAGAATACAGTACCCCCGTACCTTATTACAATTCCACTGCCTCTGTATCTTCAGAATTTCAGATATTCATGGCCTCCATGATAAAGGCTTGTCCTATGGAGACTACTTTAATTGATTTCAATGTATTTAACAAAACCACCACCATGTAACCATGTCTTTTACTAATAAACTATTTCTATTTGTACCTACATCCAAAATAGTCCATTTTCTTGCCACGCGAAAACACTGGACTATAGAAAACTCGGACAAAACTTTGATATCTATAGTTGCCAAATGGATTATCAATATCATGTCTTAATCTCTCGGTCAAGTATATTGACACAGAATACACATACACAAAGAAAACTGTTCTAAACTTTTCTATTGCGTTAAATTGCTAAAAACTAAAAGCTATCGCTTTGACCGCTTACAAATTGATTCGGACAGATTTTGGCGGTAACTATAGTCTGTAGCTTATGCCACATCATTTTATTTTATTGTTATATGGCAGACAAACAGGCATTCGGGCCACCTGATGGAAAGTGGTCACCTAAGCCTATGGACATTGACAACACCAGGGGCGGTACCAATGCGTTGCCCGCCTCTAAAAATACCTCTAATATACCTCTTTAACATAGATTGAAATTGCTTTGGCTACCTCGGACCCCATTTTTTTCGTGTTCGTTATAGGTAGGTAGGTAATAAATAAAAGCCTATAGCTTTTAATGTAAGTATGACATCACAAGTCAACTGTACGTAATAATCCTCTGCTAGACTTAAGCCCCCTCTAATATAAATAAATAAGCTTGGCCAATTCACACAGCGCCATCTAGCCCAGAAATCTGATAAAGTACTTATAATTGTTAATATACATACTTATTATACATATAACACCCAGATTCGTAACAGAAATTAAAATTCATCATTTCAATCCCACTCGGCCGGAAATCGAACCCGGACCTCAGCTTGGCAGACGGGCACGTTAACCAACTGAACCACTTAGGTCGTCGAAGTGGCAAGAAATGGCACTTCACTCTTGACAGCCTGATTGAAGATCGCAGCATCGCAAACACACACCAGTATCAACATTAAAATACCTATATACGTTTACCTTGAACTGCCACAGTTGGAATAGCGTAGATAGATAACACATTGATCCCGCTAATAAATGCGACCAACACTACACTCCGTAACATTTTGTCGTATCGTCAAGACCTAGACTTTCAATTTGTAAGTGGAATCCGCATTTTAAAAGGGATCGCTTTACGACGTACGGAGACATCCGAGTAATGTCAGTTTTACGGCGTGTTTTATTGTCGCTTTTTTATTTCACATTTACTTCGGCGTTGTTTAAAAAACGATAAATTTATAAATTCCGTTTAGACAATCAAACAAAGTCGCTTTTCGCCGTCTGTCCCTATGTATCTATGCTTAGATTTTTTAAACTTCGTAATGGATTTTAAATCGGTTTTTAACAAAGGATTGAGTGATTCAAGGGGAAGGTTTTTAAGGTAAAAAAGGGTAGGTAGGGGTAAAGTAGGTGTATGTAGAAGTAGGACGCAACGCGAACGAAGTCGCGCCGGGCCCGTTTGTTGTTTATAAATAAGTAAAACCTTTTTTATGACCACTAAGGTGGCAAACAAATACACGGACCGCCTTATGGTAAGTAGTTACAGTAGCCTATGGATGGTTACAATGCCAGGAGTACCATTCTCATGTTGCTGCAGCCGTAAAAACCTTTTCACCCCTTTCTTTAAGAACTCGATGATACTCTCCAAAGGAATTCTATCCAGGGTGCTCATCCCACATCTTTACGCGGTGAAAGTTCCTTAGAAACCGTACAGTCCGCGATGAGTAGCGACCAATTTCCGTATGCTTTTCAAGAAAATTTCTAGAAAATTTAAAGAATGATATTCCTACAGAGACATTCCCGATATTGAGATAGAGATATTGATTGGGCCCTTCAACGATCTCTTGGTATTAATTGTCACCGTGTTTTATGTACCGTTTTTTTTTTGTTATACGTCGGTGTCTAGTGTAATGTTTTATTTCTCTCTTGCTTTCTTTATTACGGGCGTCAGTGATTACTTTCCATTACTAGAAATAACATAACTGGCAAATGTCGGAAAACCCCCACAAATTACTACTATCCGATTTAAATTAGAAAAGCTAAGAATCTTCTTCTTCTTCAACGTCCATCTATCCAATGCCGAGTATAGATCTTCTCCATGCCTCTCCAGACTGAACGGTCCTGGGCTTTCCGCATCCAGTCCTTCCCAGCCACTCTATCTTACTCTATCTTACCGGCTGTCTTCCTACATTCCTGCACCCGGTTCATGGTCTCCACTCCAGTAGTCTCCTACCCCACCTTCCGTTTGATCTACGACATATGTCTAAGTCGTAACTAAAAATGAAGGTAGCTAAGAATAATCTCTAGTTAATTGGTTTTTAAACAAAGAAAACTGCATCGAAATCGATCTATCCATTCATAAGGTACGATGCCGCAGACAGATACACACCTTGAACATATAATTCCTATGATATCTCTTTTGAATCAGTGATTCACCCCCGAGCAAAGCCGAGGCAGATCATACATACATATGCACACATGTTGCATTTTCATTACGTTGTTACAAATTCCTGGCTTTATGTTTAATGCATAAATATTTTGCAGTCTCAGAATTCTTTTTCGACACCTGATTGCGCAAAGGTTTTTGTTGAGGCCAAGTGCATGTTGGACATAAAATATAATGTTTTAGTAAAAATGAGACAAGGGAAGTTAAAAAAAAGAAACCCCTTTGGTATATTTAAAATAAAACTACAGTTTTTTCAATCTAGCAACATTTTCCATGTCAACTACTGCAGCTGCATTTTTGCTTTCAGGCTTAACGGAGTTTGTCCTCGCGGCACATAAGCCTGTACATGTCCTAGACAATATTCTCGCATGGTTAGAGTCAAGTATAGCGTTAGCAAGGATCAAGTCGTGTCCGTCACGTTGAAAAACGTTCGTAATAAATAGAGTAGCTTGCATTGAAAGTACTATCGCTCAGGAATTCTGGCGTCATGTTTCGACTTCCCAATCTTGGCCTTGTTTTTGATACTAACTTGTCCTGGGTATCTCACGTCAATGAGGTCAGCAAGAAGATGCATTACTCGTTTCACTCACTCAAATGCCTTCAAAGTTTCTTACCCTTCAAAACCAAAATATCTCTTGTTCAAGCTCTTCTCCTTCCTCTTCTCGACTATGCTGACTCCTGCTACTTGGATGCCGCTGAGGAAATTTTGAACAAACTTGAGCGCCTTCAAAACTTATGTATCCGGTTTATTTTCGGACTGCGAAAATATGACCATATTTCCAGTTATCGTTCTCAGCTCAAGTGGCTTCCAATTCGTTTACGCAGGAATGCTCATATCCTATCTACCCTCTACAAAGTCCTCTATATCCCACCCGCTCCCTCATACCGCCGTGACCGTTTCCACTTTTCCCGTCCTGAAGACAAGCCTCGTCGCTCAAGCGTAAGATCGTTGCTTGCAATTCCTACTTCTCCTCCTCCACAGTTCCAATTTCTTCTCCTATTCCTTCACTGTTCATACAGCCCGGCTGTGGAATTCTCTCCCGCACGAAGTGCGGGATAGTCAATCAGTTCATATTTTTTTAAAACGTGTGGAAGAATACTATTTTTCCCAGTGTGCCTAGATGTAATTCAGTATTCTCAATGTCTTTATGTTATATTGTATTAGTTTTTATGGTATATGTTTATTTTATTTATATAGTATTTTAATATAGTAAGTATAGAATTTTATGTATGTATTTAGTTATAGTATAATTATAGACATTGTGCACATCTTATCTGCGTTTAATTATCACATATCTCTTATTGTAGTCCTACTGGAAGAGATTTCTTTTAGAGATAAGTAGTGCCTGTTGTGTCGTAACTAATCTGTACTTTCTGTATTTGTTATCTTGTGTACAATAAACTGTTAAATAAATAAATAAATAAATAACCCTGCGAATTTAGGTCACGTGGTGTGTGTCCTAATGATTTTATTAGCCAGGATCATATTTGGTGGTTCAGTTGAATAACATGATGGTCCGGCACGCAGAAGTCCCGGGTTCAATTCGTGGCCGGGCAGAAATTGAAATGATGTATTTTGATTTTTGTTATGTAGTTACAGTTTATACGTACGTTGTAAGTAGTTTATCAGTTCTCTGGCACCCATAACACAAGCTTTGTTTACTTTGGGGCTTGATGGCGCTGTGTTAATTTGTCCAAGCATTTTATTTTTAATGAAAAGCACCTGCAGGAGAAGGAAAAAGTTGTGAGCTTGGTCGCAACTGATGATATTTATCTTTGTTAAAAGCTGCTTAATTTAATTTTCGTCGTTGTCGACTGTCAAGAATGTTTTGGCATATTGTTTTCGTTTTATCGCACAACGCAATCCCAAGGATAGAGTTTTCGTGGCACTATTGAAATTTATTATAGTCTTAAATTCCTCGCTAAACATGCTCAACGGCATGCCTATTCGGCCATTGGATATCCTGCTAAGGAATCCATAAATTCGCTACCAAAAAATTTTTTTTTTTTTATAATTGGACTAGCCCGGCGTTACGCGAAAATGAACTCCCTTTAAGAATATGATTACCATCTTAAGTTTCATGAGGGATCAACTCCAGAACGATTACTGTATCCTTTCTCGCTGAAGGCTTCTCTTGTCTTCAGCTATGTGCAAGTTTTAATTGACCATTCAACTTTAACTTTCCTCACTTCGCACTTTACCTCGCGATGAAAGCTTTCAGATAATAGTGATTTCTCCTTGTATTTTCTCGTGACGTCAAAGGTGCGAAAATGGACCTTACCACCTCGACCGAGCAAAGGTAATCGCTTTTGTTTTTGTGGAAGCTGCTCTCTAAACCGTAAGCCGTTCGAAGTGAAGGAAATGTCAAATTCATATAAAATTTGAAATTCCACTATCTGTTGTTTGAGTGCACTAACCTCACTTGATTCATCTTTATTTTCCTAGGGGTTAATCCCGTGACGATAAATTGTGAAATAAGATGGTTTAAGCGTGTGGCGATTACTAGACCGCACTATCCGTTAGTGAGAGCCGCCTCCTTGTCTATTTGTCAATAGGGATCACCTGTAAATGTGATTGGCTTGGGTTCATGGGACGGTGGTAGGGCTCCACCACCTCCCCACCTTCACCATCATCATTATCCTACAGCGGTAAATAACTACACTTGGCCCAAGACAGAATATCTGTTAGGACGAAATCAATAACAAACCTTTATATCTGTTAGTCATTGTAATCAAATTTTCTAAGTAGGACGCAGCGCAATATTCGTCTTACCCCGTCATAACCCATTGAACGCTGACGCGGCAATTTTCCTTAGGAATTGGTATGCTAATAGCGGGTTCAGGATACAGGTTACGTTCTAATCTCCATCACGGCGCGTAATTTAAAATAGCAGAGATGTTTGTGAAGAATATTTTTTTAAAAAGAGCGCTTATTATTCAGAGTGGGTCGAGCTACGGGATGGAATTAAATTCTTTTTAGGAAAATTTTTAAAACGTTTCATGGTGCAACGCGCATCAACGTGGCCGCTCTCTGTTCTTATGCAACGTTTCCGAGTCACCTAGCGTGGTGGGATTTTATGCTTTAGAACCGCAGTTGTCTGTAAACTTTGAGCTTTTAATCATATTAAAAGCGCGAACTAATGAAATTCTCTTTTCAGTCGTGAAATGTGTTTAAGACTTTTAATAGAGTTTGTTTATAAATTTATTTTATGTTTTGTCTTGGAATGAGTTTCGCTTGCCTTTTATGAGGGAATTTCGATAAACAACATTCAAGTTATTTTAATCAAAATATCCAGGCAGTCATAATCTTCTAGTAATTATTATGAAAATCCGTCTCTTTGCTACCTCTGACTGAACTCGAAATTAATAATAACGAAACCAGATAGTGATGATTTAAGAGGCCAACTTGCACTTCATCGAATTTCAAGCGTACGAAGTCTCATAAATAAAGGGCCGAACAAATATCAATTTATCGGCCGTCAACGCATTAATAACCGATGACACAGGGCTTCAGAACACCCCATTTACCTGCCACTGATCACTTGACAGATTCCGTCTGCAATTTCCCCCGGGAGCGTTAACTTCGGCTATCATTCCCGGGCCTGGCCCCTTCTGGCTTTGATTGGTGACTATCAAAACTTAGCAATACTGCGGTAACAACTGCGGTAATAACAGCCATTTGGTGTGCGTGTGAGGGATGTGCGCAATGTGAGGGTAGACCGGAATGAGTTGATCTACCTACAGATGTAGAGATGTTACGTAGCTTCGGTTTCGAGTCCGAAAGATCGGAATCTGGATCGGATTCGACCAGTTTGAGCCGGAAGTGTGCCTGTTATTTTTATTTTCTTATTTAACACTTTATTGAACACAATAAAATGTAAAGGAAAAATCACAATTATAAACAACAAAACATGCTCTACTTATTTGTAAAAAGGTATTTTTTTAAAGAGCGAATAAGAAGCCAGAGCGTTTTTTAGTTTAGTTTGAGGATACATTTAAGTAGGTATTTACTTTATTAATTAAGTAAATGTCTAAAACATGCTTGTTACAAACAACGATATCGGAGTTGATATTTTCTGTTATACCCATACCAGTGTATATTCATACATCCACGTTTTCGCTATTTATCAGCCATTCCAACGTGACAGGTGGCAAGCCTATCGTCGTATTTTTATGGCGCACTCATTCTTTGGAGCACTTCCACGTGGCTTATGACGACTGCTTTTAATCGCGGTGCATGGTGAGTACCTAATCGTATGATCTGTATATTATGTAGATAAATACTTTATCCGGACGTTTTACGAAAATCAACGAATTTGGCCATGTTTCTGTACTAGTGCTACCAATCTGTAAAACCCATCTCATCAAAAACATTGCAAGAAAAATTTGCTGACCATGCCTCGTGGGCTTTTATTGAGAAAAAGCTATCAGATCTCATGAAGAGCCTGGCTCATAAATCTACAAAGCCTAACTCCACAACCTCTAAATTTTGGTCAGAAAGCTTCTGGCATTCTCTAAACTGAAGATATGAGGGTCTGAAAATTCCACGAAACGCTTCGAGAAAAGGTAGGTACCCCTATGTTTGCTCAGCTTGGCGGGGGTATTCCCGTACCCCCAAATTGGTACAGGGTCCCGGATTTTGCGTGAGTTGCTCGCTTGCATGGCGGACGCTCTCGCCACCCGACATGGTTGTCGGCTTCCATGTTTTACGAAAATTACCTACTACCTTCTTTATTATCAGTCACTCACCATTGCCTCCACTGCTCGTTAAAGTTCCTTTCAGACTATCTAAGGTAGACTGCAGGAAATCCCATTGTGGGATAAGCTTGCCTTTGCGAGTATATTTATGTTATTTTTTGTACATGGTCCTGTACGCATTAATACGCAATAATGAGATTACATACATACGTATATGTAAAATTTCCGACTCCATCTCGGTTTCGGTAACACTACCTTCGTAACATCCCTACCACACACTATTGTGAGTCGGGAGTAATAGCCTTAATGTAAAGGAGTAACGACGGAGCAATATCAAAATTTAATTGAGTGCACACCCTTATCAATGTATAAATGATCCAGCTGAGTATGGGAAAGCTATTTTCAGGTAGTATCGAATTTATAAGGCTGATATCCCCATCATTAGGATATCTATTCTCACAATATATTTTTCCAATGACATTTATTACATTTAAAATAACTTAGCTTAAAATCCATATCAAGTTATTTAATTATAAAGTATTTATTTAACAGGGCGGTCAAGGGCGGTCAAGGCGCACTCCGGGCCCTCGTGCTCGAGAGCACAACCGGGAATTAACGCCAAGATAATTATTTTTTTTACTTAACGGAGATAATAAAATACAATTGTTAAAATATATAAAAAAAGCCTTACCCTAACAAAAAAACCTAATTCCAACTAAACTAGAGTTATAAAACACAAATGACCCAGGTCCCCCTAATTTGGAAAGGTGCCCAGATGGCTGGCCGCGTTGCCCCGCTGAATAGAGAGGCTTAAGCGCTGACCCAAGAAGAGGCCAGCCTTCTAGTCAGTCGTAATTATTACTCGAAATTCATTTATTTATTGCACACAATCTTACACTAAACATCTCAGGGTGCGCCCAGCAGAAGCAGTCAGAAGCTTCTGCTGTATTATAAACAAAATAAATATTCTACTCTACATAAGGGCCATTGCAATTTAGCAGAGTATGTTGATAAAGAGTGAGAGTGCCATAAACTCTGATCCGGTGACGATGACGCTGTTGTTGACAACGACGTGACATTTCAAAATGGCGACACTTAGTTCCAGTTTCGACCGCCGAGTCAGATAAGTTTGTGGCACTATATTTATTGGAAGAGAAAGTCTATGTTTAAACATTCAAGCACCAGAGTTCGGAAAGGCTTCCATCTTCGCTACGCTTGCTGGCCACAGAAAACACTCTAGCCTTTACGGACGACAAGTGAAGTAACCTCAATTGAGTTCTCTCTATATTTGAATAGCTGCGCGCGTGTTTACGTTGCCACGGTGAAAGAAATGGGGAGAACTTAGAATATTAGATAAAATATGTGCTCTTCGAGGTTCTTTATACGTAAAACTTCTTTTATGTGTTTTTCGCGGGTGAATTACGTTGCTTTTAGCGTATGGTGTCCGGTTTGTGGAATCTATATTCTCGATCTTATGACCAACACCGTCGACATACTGGTGTCGTTAACGGCGACTAGT
This sequence comes from Blastobasis adustella, assembly GCA_907269095.1. Taxonomy (NCBI): domain Eukaryota; kingdom Metazoa; phylum Arthropoda; class Insecta; order Lepidoptera; family Blastobasidae; genus Blastobasis; species Blastobasis adustella. The sequence continues at coordinate 9,533,083 of OU026117.1, read as the reverse complement.
TAGAGAGTAGCCAGCAAAGTTACATGCATGCGGCATTACATCTTAGCCCTCACAGTGACAAGATCCTGCGGTGCTGCATTTTTGTTAACTGCAACCTAAATGTTTAAGTTGTAAATGTCGTTATGGACGACAGTTACCACTTACCATCAGATGGACTGTCTTCTCGTTTGTGACTGAGTAGCATAAAAAAAGTTAGAGAGTCTTGGGGATAGATCATAGGCGTTCTGTTGCAAAATTGCAGCCCCTCAACTAATCTAGAGGAGGCTCAAGTCCAGCCGTATCCACCAGGTTATAGGATGTAGGTGATGATGGTATTGTATTTAAATGGTAGCGCGACGGAATATGCATCACCTATCTCAATATGACAGCATAACCATAACATACCTCTTCTTCACATGGAACATAGAGTTCTTCAAGAAAGGGGTAAAAAGATTTATACGGGGTCGGCAACGCGTGGGTGATGCCCCTGGTATTGCAAACGTCCAAAGGCTGCGGTGACTGCTTACCATCAGGCAGGCCGTCAGCTTGTTTGCCACTTTAGTGGTATAAAAAAACCTACGATACAGTGCATACCTTCGACTAAATAACTTTGTCTTAAGTATAATTTTGGAGAAATGGGTTAATTAAGCAAATGACTGCTACGAAAGCCGTGGATACAAACCTATTACGTAAACAAAATACAAAAGCTAATTTCGTATCTGTTTTGTTTCAAAGCTAAATTAGTCCCAACTCCTGAACTTGGCAAGAAGGGTAGATAATACTGTTCTTGGCACTGCATCAGAACAATCTGGGTGCATTTAGCAGTTTTGTGTAAATAGACTTGCACTTTTTACGGTTTCATGGCGAACAATGGCCCCTTATGTTATTTACGTTATATCAGCATATTATGTCATAATTTGTACTTTAGCCCATTTTTAAATTGAATCTTAATAAACCGGTTAAAATAAAGTTGAAACTGTAATATCTTGTCTCTTATCTATTGCATAGACAAGAGACATTATCTTATAGATGATGCAATAATTAAATAATTATTTGTTCCTTACCTATAAAATTGGCGTTTCGGATGGCGAAAATGACGGAAATTGTAATTTTCAATTTCTTGGATATGGGCAATCTGATTACATTGAAACTTTGTAGGTATAATCAGACAATGCTAAGGTAACTGGCGGCGTTAATTTAATTTTTTCAGATAAAAAATGCAAATTTTATGACAAATGTAATGGTTACGTACTTCCAAATTCATAACAAAACTTTAAAAAAGAACTTTTATTGTAGGGAATTACTGGCGACTAAATTTATTCTATTAAAAATATTTAAGCAAATGTATACCTGCAACAGGATAATTTCATGTCATGACCCAAATACCCAATAAAATAGCACTTTCCAATAATAATATAAAATCAATAATAACAAATAGTTATTAGTCATATACTCAAGAAAAATCCAATAATTGAATTTTTAAACTTAATTTAAGTTAAACTTCTTTCCAACTACTAATTAAGTTCCCTAGAATCCAATGAAAACTTTAAAAAAATCCCGAATAGCCATTTAAACTTAGCCATCGCTAGAACTTTATAACGGATCGGCTTGCCATTAATTGGGTGCTTTACCCTAAAGTGCGAACGGGGCACCCTTGCCGGTGGCTATTTAAAAACAATCGATAAGGCTAAGTGCTAAAATAATTTATCGCAACGCAGATCGACACCGATCACCGCAAAAACTTTGCTAATGACTTTAGTTCTTATTGGCATTACTGAGTTTGGAGTGGGAAACTCCCGTTTCAATTTCAGCGGGAAGTTTCCCGGTGCCGCGTTTGCTTTTATCGCTTCTGTATATGTTAATTCCCTTCGCTTGATGAATGTAAAGTGTTAATTAAGGGCCCGATGCCGTCCCAATAACAACGGGCGGGCGTGGGGTGCTCCTTGCTTTAGAGGTTGTTTATTTGGTCACTTCAAGACTAACGACAATTATTATTGGACGGGTTGTACTGACAAAGGGTGCCGAAGTGAATGTCTTTTGATGGGGAAAGTTTAGTGTATTTGTTTTAAATTTTTTGTGGTACCGGCGTGTTATAGGGATAGTTGATTAACTTTTTTACGAAATATTGGATATACCCATATTCAAATCAGCCAAAAGACGCCCACTGCTGGGCATAGGACTCCCCCAGAGATCTCCACAAAGACCGGGCCTGCGCCTTCTGCATCCAGCTGATACCTGCGATATTTACCAGGTCGTCGGTCTACCTTGTGGGAGGCCTATTTACGCTGCGTCTTCCGGTACGTGGCCGCCACTCGAGAACTTTCCTGCCCCATCGGCCATCTGTTCTTCGAGCTATGTGCCCTGCCCACTGCCACTTTAGCCTGACAATTCTTAGGGCTATGTCGCTGACCTTGGTTCGTTTGCCGATCTCCTCATTTCTGATTCGATCGCGCAACAAGACTCCGAGCATAGGTTATAGTGAGCTTTCTTATAAGGCCCATAGAGAGCGGCCACGTTTCTGGATATGCCCGTTTGAGAAAAATTTAGCAGTCTATCCATAGTATTATAATAACATAAAAATGCTAAGCTCTTTTTTTATACCACTAAGGTGGCAAACAAACTTACGGCCTGTCTGATGATAAAAAGTCACTGCAGCCTATGGATGTTTGCAATATCATCACCCACGCGTAGCCGACCCCGTAAAAACTGTAAGCATTACTGAACTGTAATTTCTTAGAACAACCACCGTTGTACAAGCGGTAGAACACACAATGGGAGACGAAATTCCTCCACTGACTCTGCAGCTCAATACCACTTTCCAATCAAACAGCAGCCAGATCCACCAAGAGGGGAAGGGGTCCCGTGCACTCTACAATTGACTGTAACATTGTTCGTATGTTTGTAAAATGTATTGGAGTTAAGAAATGAGAAGCAATATTCACTAGACAGTTTTGGTTGATAGGAACAAACAGAATAATTTACTCATCAGTTGCTTGATACATACTCGCATTTCATAATCTATGTAATCCTTAAGCAATTTTCGTGCCAGTACTCGCCCAAGAAGCTCAGCCGGTGTAAAGCTTACACAGGCGCCGTGATTGAAAAGTTCCTTAGACCTTACCTACGCCAACGCGAAGCTTTCCCACTAACATATGCGCGTACTAATCTCGTTTCCGAACCACCTGGGACATAGGTATTTGAAATGTTGTTTTAGGAATTCAGTGAAGGAGATGGATATGTGCGAGTTAGAAGTAGACAGTGGAAATAAATGTAGGTATCTGTTGTAAGTTGTTCTCAGTTACATTAGCGGAGCCCTAACCGATGATCTACGGTGAGGGAAAACATCATTAGGAAACCTACACATTGTAATGTATAATCATGATCCAATCTGGTCAGGTTCCCCTGTTAACAGAGTCACGGAGATTAGATGACAGTTTTTTTTCTATAATTATCTGATCGCTAAATCCTGGATCATGGTCAAGGCGGACCCCGGGCCCTCGTGCTCGAGAGCACAACCGTGACATTAACACCAAGATGATGATCTGTTGTAAGTTGTTGTGGTTGTAAACTAGTGGACCTTGCACGACCACTTTGTTCTCGTACACCTACCCTTTTTTCTTGCTTAAAACCTTTCTCTTGTATTACTCTATCTCTTGTTGAAAACCGCATTAAAATCCGTTGCGTGGTTCATAAAAATCTAAGCTTACATAGCACACTTTGTTTTATAATATGTATAAAACAAAGTCATCATCTTTTGTATCAGGCCGACAATGACTCAATCGATAACGGTCGCAATTTTAAACGGCCATGGTCGTGCCCCTGGATTCAGCTAGTCAACGCTAAATCAGAACACCCAACCTACTATTTAAAAATGTAATTACAGTAACACTAAAATAACCAAATTTAAAAGTGGTGGCGCTACAAAGCGCTAGCTGGTCTACTAAAATATACGAATTATTATTGCGGGTCCCGCAGTTTTCTTGCAGCTGTAAGAAACTAAATCAACCTCTGCTCATGGGCAGGTCGAATAAACTTGCCTGTGGAATGAAATAATCTTTCCTACCTAGCCCACAATATAAAAGCAAGTCTGTAGGCAAATGGCGTGTGTACATTTAAATCTGAAGCCATTGTTATTTCGCTAAGGTTTTGTTGTAGCTTTTTTCTAATCTGTGACTGAGGCATTATTTGGAACAATTATTTGAAGAATACGGTATTGCAAACGGAAGACAAAATTCAATATAGGAAGGGAATATGGATGTTTCGTTCCATAAAAGTATTGAAGTATGGGTAGTAGCAGATAAAAATATTAAGAGCGTCGGTGGCCTAGTCAGTTATGCACAATAGTGGAACACTAACCGATGTACTACGATGAGGGAAAACATTATTATGAAACCTGGACATTGTTGTGTATTCATGATCTGGGTGACGACTGGGTCAACCTTTTTAAATTCTAATTAGTCCGTCAGTTAGATTATACATTTTTTTTATATATCAATTCAATAAAAAAATACTAAAATAAAGTAAATCAAACTTTCGAAGTGGGGGCTCGTGACGTCACCTCTGAGTAAAATTAGACCTCAGGCGTGACGTCACGCAACACTTCAACGCACTGTGTTGGAGTTATTTCTTGTTTAAGTAACAAAATAAAAATAATTGTTCAATATTTTTTGATACTCTACCTAACGGACTAAAAAATTATTTCATTGCATGTTAGTCGCAGAACCATGCGCGTTCTAATATTTTTAACTGATAATTTTTATAAATCAATCGAAACACAAACAAATAAGCGGGCTACCTGATGGAAAGTGATCACCGCTATCTACGAACATAAACAATACTGGTATTGTTGATGGATACCCCTGGGGGTATCACCCACTTCTGAATCCCCGGAACACGTTGTTCTGGCAATAAATAGGCAAATTCTAGGCCCTTTCACTGCCAAAGCGACGGTTCCCTATGGAATACTGGAGACCTTACTCACCGGCAGAAACAGAATAGCCGAACAATACTGTTTTAAATAGTAGAACCTGTTCGAATTGAAAAGATAGTCTAGTATTTTATTTTTATTAATTTACTGACAGCAACACTGATGTACGTAGTTCCACATATCTGTCAACATTATATCTCGTTCTACTAGACCTCGCCACCGATAATGTAAGCTCTTGAATTTACAATATAATATTTCGAGTTTCCCTCAGACTGGATTTCATTTAAACAGCCCCCAACTAATCATACGGTGCCTGCTGTGCCTGCCTATCAACTTTGCGCTACAGAAACACTATTTAAAATATAATATATAATAGTGGAAACACTATTTGCAACAACATTGTTTGGCTGCGATATTCTTTGTGTTATAAAATGGGCCCCCGCCCTGCCCTGACTTCGAGGATCCAATAAAAGGCGAGATGCAGACATTTAAAATATTGAAAGTCGACACCAAGTTTTCTAATAAAAAGCACCGTTTGTTAAAATGAGAAATGATTTCACCAAATTGTGTGTCTTGCTCTTACGTTGGGGAGACAGATGAGATGGAGGCTGTTATGTCAAAAGTTTTTTTTTCATTCGCCTAGTCTTTGTTGATGGTGTCACTGAAGATTTCTCATTTAGTTTGATAACTCACTTCTGTGGAGTTAGGCTCAACGAATGCTAAACTACCCCGGTTTCAGTCTATTGTTATGATTGTATTGCTTTGTCCAGTACAATAAAGGCTCGTTAAATTAATTAATTTCTTTGATATTGTATTTTTAGCTTATACCTGCTAATTTTCATGGCTTAGTTGGTAATTATACAACCAATGACGCTAATTAAGAAAACGTAATTATTTTTACGGTTAAAGCAGCTTTATTTTCTCAAAAAAACTTACATATAAAAATCACTTACAAAGAAAACTCGGATGGCACTCGCTCCACTGTAATTACCTGATCTACCAAATCCTGGATCATGGTCAAGGCAGAGACCCCGGGCTCTCAAGTGCGAGAGCACATCCGGGACATTAACGCCAAGGTGACCATGTTGTACATACCATGATGCTAAGGAAATCTTCGTTTATTTTGGGCACATCCGTCGGCCATTTTATGTAACATCAATAGGTATGCGCGGCACGCCGTATTACCAGTGTTTTCTCAATGCGAACGCATTACACATGAACGCATTACATTGGCCGTGTGGTGTCCGGCAGAGTAGAATAGCACCAACCCCTTACACTCGTGGGTGTCGTACAAGGCGACTTATGTTTTCGAGGCAAAAAATCTGAGAGTCTCCGTAGGCTGGGAAATGGGCAGCAGCGTTTTCCATTGTTATATTTATAACACTGCGATCTCCAACCCGTCTGCCAAGCGTGGAGATTATGGCAATAACCTCCCTTTTCGTGGGAGAGGCCCTAAGTCCTGCAGTGGACTGTTACGGGCTGTGATGTGATGATGATATCCGCCAAATGGCGTTTTAAATTTGAGTCTATCATAGAAAAACACAATTTTTAAAGCCTTAGGCCTGGATTATAACCAAGCGTCGCCGACGCAAGGAGCGTCAATATGCTGTCAACACAAAATTGTATGTATTTCTAATCCGCGCGCCGAAGCAGGTAGCGTTCTTGACGCAGATCGCTTCGGCGACGCAAGGTGCGTCGGCGACGCTGCTTGCTTTATTGACGCAACCTGCGTTATCGACGCTCCCTGCGTCGCCGACGCGCCTTACTGTCAGGTGTCACTCAAAATTGTATGAATTACAAATGCGCGCGCCGACGCGGGTCGCGTCAATAACGCAGGTTGCGTCGGCGACGCGGGGAGCTTCGATAACGCAGGTTGCGTCGGCGACGCTGGTAAAACGCAGGTCGCGTCGGCGCGCACGCGTTCATACAATTTAAAGTTGACGAGATGCGTCAAGAATTATAAGGCCGGGCACAGACCTACTGGGCCCGCCCGGGTTCAACCTGAAGGTCATATTATTTTGTAGAAAATCATTCGGTTAAAACATTCAAACCGGTCAGAAAGAGGTGAGGCTTGCATATAATTTCCTTATAATCGGCATATACAGCCCGTTAGCTTTCCGGGCCGGGCCCGGAAAATTTTAAAATCTCATACACCTATGTCTGAAAACTGAAATAATCATATCAAAATCAAAATCGAACCATGTTCAGCATATGACACACGATTCACCTTTCCCAGGTATACCAATCTCTTTGATGATAACAGATGATACAAAATATCCTTTCCTGTCAAAAGAAAGCTGTCAAAAGCGTTCAAATGTAAACACTTCGCGACGATTGTCTGAACATAAATAAATATATTAGAACTTGGAACTTGGCACTTGGCACTTGGCACTTGGCACTTGGCACTTGGCACTTGGCACTTGGCACTTGGCACTTGGCACTTGGCACTTGGCACTTGGCACTTGGCACTTGGCACTTGGCACTTGGCACTTGGCACTTGGCACTTGGCACTTGGCACTTGGCACTTGGCACTTGGCACTTGGCACTTGGCACTTGGCACTTGGCACTTGGCACTTGGCACTTGGCACTTGGCACTTGGCACTTGGCACTTGGCACTTGGCACTTGGAACTTGGAACTTGGACGCTGGACGCTGGACGCTGGACGCCGGACGCCGGACGCCGGACGTCGGGCGCCGGACGCCGGACGCCGGACGCCAGACGGAGATTCATGCACGTAACTATTTGCGATAAAGACGTTCTTCCTTGTTCCAAACTAGTTGCTAGTTTGGAACAAGGAAGTTCCAAACTAGTCAACATACACATACCGTGGACAGTATTACTTTTAAAATCTCATACACCTATGTCTGAAAACTGAAATAATCATATCATCAAAATCGAACCATGTTCAGCATATGACACACGATTCACGATTCACATTTTTATCGCACCGGTTCGGCTGAATGCGGTGCAGGTGGTGCTATTCACTCGTATGGACGGTGCACGCCATCATCAAACCTGTCTGTCGACGCTGCGTTTCTCAGCACAAGTGCATATAGACCTTTAAACTATTGACATCTGAAGGTTTATACCTGTTTAAACTGTTGACATCTTGTGTCTGACAGCCCGACGCTACCTGCGTCGGCGACGCTACTTGCGTTATTGACGCTCCTCGCGTCGACGACGCTGGTCTAATCCGGGCCTTAGACAGAGCTTAGACAGACTTCTTGGCGTTTTGTTTTTACTAGCTTTTGTAATTTCGATTGTTCCATTGCGGACCCGTTCCAGCGGGAACATTTAATTTCGGGATAAGTTATGGTTTATGACCTATGTGTTATTCTGGGTTATAAGCTAGAATAGATTTGAGATGAGTTTTATTTTTTAATAAAAAAAATATTTCAAGAGTGTTTGTGGTGTGTGTCATGTTACCTTTAGATTGTACTGACTAGTTCCTGTCGACAAATTGCAGTACTATCCTCTAACTCCTTATCGTTAAGGAGTTCTGCAAATTCATCATCAGCATGGCAGCATCAAATGATGCCACCCTGAAGCGAACACCTGAGTAAGAAATAATAACGTACCAAACACCTCATACGTACCTACTGTTTTCTAAAGTTGCCCTCAATTTCTAAGGATTTCGTCACCAGATCCTGACCTGATCACAATGGGACCACCACAAATAAATTTCCAAATTTTGTTCATGAAATGCTTATCTTTGTAGAGTTACGGTGGTCTGTGGTCTCCATCATCAGCTCCGCTTCACAAAATGATACTTTTCTCAACGCAAATGCTTGACTTGTCAATAAAAATACTGAAACCGCCATAGTCATGCCCATAATATTTGAAGAGTTCCTTTGATTTCTCATGGATTCCATTATCAGAATTGGCTTTTGATTAAGATGCAACTAATCTGGAACTATATCCTTTCAAATAATAAAAGACGTTTCTAAATTGGTATATAAATGACCGAGATCTGAGGTAACAAACATTTAAAAAAAGCAATAATTGACATACAAACGAATTAAGAATATCCTACTTTTTTAAGTCGGTTATAAATATAATTTTAGACCAAAAATTATATTAATTATATTATAAATTGTAATCTTTCATAAAATTTGTTATTTTTATAACAAATTACTGTTCACAAATAAACACCCGCGACCAAACAAGAATAGACGCAGAAAACAAGAAAGTTTCCATGGAATGTAATTGAGTTTCCATAAACTTGGTGTCTAGGAAACCGCCACCGGAAACCTGAAAACATCTCATCAACGTTTGGCTTAAACATTTTTTCTATTGAAACGAAAAAGCCTTATTGACAAGGTAATTGAATGGATGGTAAGCCCCATCCAATTTAATTAGCGTTTAAATAAGTGGCAGTACCTATTTCAGACTTATTTTTCATCGTAATTTTTAAATGTTGCTTGCTTACCTCGTCGAATAAAATGGACTAATCAAGAACATTATGCAGTATGTAAACTTCATCACCATCGTCATCCGACCGATTAATCCCGGCTTCCCTTAGGGTCCGCTTCCTTCATTATCTCCTCCACTGCTGGCCATGGGTATCCTCACGCCGTAAAAACTTCATATTGGCGCTAATGTCCCGGTTGTGATTGCGTGGGCCCAGGGACCTCCTTGACCATGATCCAAGATTTGGCGGGTCAGGTAATTGCAGTGGAGCAACTGCCATCTGAACTCTGTGACCCTGTTAATAGGGGATCCTGGCCAGATTGGATCATGGATACGCAGTCTTTCGAGTGAATGCCTGTCGTCATAAGCCGTTCGATATTGGGGTCGAGACGTTGGGACCGTGAGGCCCTGACATTTAAGGAATAAACAAACAACAAAAGTTTTTTAAAGAATTAACCAAAAATCTATTATTGGTGTATTTGTATATGTAGGTGTATTACCACAGGTAACCGGAGAGCTGGCTCGTTCCTCGGACAGAGAACAAGCATTTCTATCAAACGAGGAAACACAGCCAGCTTTCTGAGCACCATTCCAGGGGGCAGCGGTGTGAATGATTTGTTTTATATGTATTTTTTTTGGTATTCGTGTTTATTATTTATTTCTTACTTTCTTAAGGTCTTTGTAAATATCCTGTAGTAAGTACTAAGAAATGCTTAGGAGCGTCGGTGCCCGAGTAGTTAGGGTATCTGACTCGTAAGCCAGAGGTACCTTGTTCAAATCCCACTACGGCCATGTACCACTGACTCTTTTCTGAGTTATGTGTCTTAGTTGAATGTTTACCGACGCTCTAACGATAAGGGAAAACAACGTAATGAAACCTGCATATTCAGCTTACTGAATGTGTACCTATGATCCAATCTAGCACGGCCCCTGGTAGCACGGCCACGAAGATCAGATGGCAGTCGCTCCACTGTAATTATCTGATCTGCCAAATCCTGGATCACAATCTAGGCGGACCCCGGGCCGTCGTGCGCCAGTACACAACCGGGGCATTATCGCTAAAATGATCATTTTTTATTACTAAGAATTACCTAGGTTACTTTTAAGTTGTTAGCTAAATGAACTACTATAATATAATATACTTACATAGGTGGTATTTATTGTTATCCTAACGCTATAAAGACGAAGTCGCGAGCTCGTTTCTCACTAGCTTTTATTGACAATCGAAATTATTATTGCCTCCAGTGTGTCTACGACTTGCGACTTCGAGTTGCGACTACACCACTTGAGACGTACTAAATCAATACGCCGATGATACCCGAGGCTTTCATAAGGCAATAAAAATATAAACCTATAAAGCTAAGGCTACACAATAAAATGGAATAACCGCGCATGAAACGCACTGGTCCCCTGACTGAATGTTATGTCTGTTATGATTGTCATAAATTTTACGGGAACCGTCTGGACCTTTCGTGACGTCATCCCGACAAAAGGACATAAGAAAGGCAGGATTACGCGGTTTCCTGCGTCTGTCCCAAAAATAACCCCGGGGGCTTTTAAAAATAATTTCGGAAAAGAGTGTTTGTGTTTATTGATGTTTGTGTATATAAATAGTTTTTAACTGTTTATGCTCTGTATGAATTTACTCGTAACTGGATAGCATGCCATGCTCAGTAGATTCGAAGATTACCTCGACTTTCTGATATAGTGGCCATTCTGGTACAGTTGACATTATTTACATTTGACATAGTGAACCATATGTCTCTAAAGGCTATGGAATACGAGAACGGGGTTTTAGAAGGCTCAGCTTGCTTTATATGGATTCCGATGGAATCGCATCCACAGCAATCGGATTTTTTTCACCGTCTTTTCTCCAGGGGACAAAGTTCACTTGCCACCGCCTGCGGTAGAGCAGTGTCCGATATATTTTATATTATACCCCCAGACGGGCACTTTCGAAGACGGCCGGAATACAATAAATCTGATAAAGTAACTACTTACTGCTATTTTGAGACGATTCGTTCGGCGGACCGGTCCCAGCGACGCTCATGCTCGCAGCCATAAAAGAAGAACAGATCAGTCATTTTTATTACCTATAGAGCAGCTGACCTCAAAGTTGTCGTCCTGTCTAAACAATCATAATTCTTCGCCGAATTCGTTTCTTCTATTTGGTTAAACAAAATTCTGTATTTTCAATTATGCGGGCTTTGGCGCGCGTTTTGGAGATCGCATTGCTGAAAATGCTCACCAGAAGAGGTACAGTTAAAAAACATGTAATAAACTTAGGAAAGCCCCTCTCTTGCATTGAGTGACGTGTTCAGATAGATATGGAAGGTCTGAATTTTAAAGATATTTGAATTTTGAACATTTAAAAATATGGAATGACACTTCAGTCACACACGCAAGATTGGCATTACTTAAGTTTTATACCTTTGCAGGTACTAGTACTGGCTACTTCTAATATGACACGGAAGTTTATTAGTACACAATGACAGTGTGTGTATAAAACGAATGTGTTCGTTTTTTAAACGACGACTGTTTCGTGGACTGAGTAAATTACAGATAGAAGATTAATAAACAAGCCGGAAAAAACTGAATCTTATCTACCACAGAGCAGAAAAACAAGAATATAATACCGAATAACCACGCACATAGCGACACGCAACTTCACCTGCCTACTCTCTACCTGTTTCCCTAAACTTAACGATTATTTATGTCGTAAAGTTTCGTAATAAATAATGTATTTCTGCATCGTATACGCTACGTTCAAGCCATACTCGATTCAATTAATACACAAACTTTTCAAAGAATTATGCTTGCCCATACAATTATAAGTAGAGAAGAAAAGATAGGCTAGGCTAGGTACAGTACAAAAACATGAAAAAATTCAATAAGATGAAATAGTTAGGTAAATCGATATGAACGAAGAATAAATAGTAAGAACCGTTGGTCCCGGTAGATAGCGACAGATAGGTATTCAAAACGTCGAAGACGTTCAGCTCGGGCAGCTCTATTGTTTTTTTTTTATAGTTAGACTAGCCAGGCATTTGACCGCCATCGCACCTGGAGGTAAGTGACGAAAAAAAAACATCTTAGCGTTAATATCCCAGTTGTGCTCTCGAGAACGAGGGCCCGAGGTCCGCCTTGACCAAGACCCAGGGTTTGGCAACCAGGTATTTACAGTTGAGCGACTACCAACTGACCTCCGTGACCCTGCTACCAAGGGAACCTGACCAGATTGAATCATGATTACAAATTCAGTTGCCTGAATTTGCAGGTTTTATCACGATGTTTTCCCTTACCGTAAGAGCATCGGTTAGAATTCAACTAATGTACATAACTCAGAAAAGAGTCATTGGGATTTGAAAGGGCCGATGATTGACTCTGTTTATTTATATTTTGATAATCTTACAATCGAGGCAAAATATCTTTGCTTTAGCTTTCTCCATTGTTATATTATAACACTGCGATCTCCAACCCGCCTGTCTAGCCTGGCGATTATGACAATAACCTCCCCTTTCGTGGGAGAGGCTCTAATACCTACAGTGGACTGTTATGGGCTGTGATGATCATGAATCTAACAATCGTCGGACTTATGTATAAAATTTAGTTCAAAAACTAAATCCCCAAGAAAGACGACGGCCTACGGCAAATAACTTAGTCTGAAAGTAATAACTAACTATTCGTACTTTCCATAAAGGCAAAGTGCTGAAGAACATACTCTTTACCGCCCAAACTGCGAACTGCGGAATGAGTAATATCTCACGAAGAGAGCAATTAGCACCAAGTCTCGTTATTTGTCAGAACTGGCTGCACAGCAGAACATTCATATCTGCGAACGTTTGCTTGCCTGAAAGACTCCAGAAAATAGTGCAAAAGGCTCTCAGATTTATCGCTGGGAAGAAGCTGTAATAGTGTAATATTTTAAACGATGAAACGACAAAATGTTCCCGCTCGAGGTTAAATCGTAGGTGGCTCCTAAGCCTTGTATTTTAAAATGAAAAATGTGGAATATATCGCGTAGAATCTGAGGCTTTGTAAGATTGTATCACTAAATAAATGTATAACGTAGAATGGTTTTCTACAGGTAAGTCGAAACGTCTACGGTAGTTAAAAGTTGAAAAGCATACCATGTTTCTCTTTCAGATAATTTTATGTAACCTTATGTCAGCCGGATATTTCCTAGACACTTCATTAAAAAGGAGGATACCAAAGATCGAACAAAGTGGAGAAGAAAGAGCAAGAAAGCGTATCCTGGCAGAAGCCGAGGAACATGCATTCATCACCAATTTAATCTCTATCCTATGCAGGTAGGTACAGTAAAGTTAATTCACTACCAATTGCCAATCCTCAATGGCATGTAACCACGTCTAGATATCTAGAATTGTTTCTTATCCTAAAATTCTACTTCCATATTAAACTAAAAAGTACTTATTATACCACCGTAGTACTCCCCAACACATATAATCCGACTTGCGCGCTCAGAAGTACACAAGCGTATTACAAGAGCTCAGAAATACGAAGTCGTGTCGTCCCTTGTAAAGTAAACAAGGAAGGAAGCGGGTAAGTATCTTGTTTCGGGGCAATGTGTGGACCGGAGTGAGCCGGCAACGTCTGAGTAATGTTGCGGTGAACTCCAAGAATCTTGGCCATTTGTTACCGGTTAGCCGTTTTAACATGGGCGGACGTTTGCTGTGTTAACAAACTGAAAATATGCAAACTATTCTTGCTGGTCAGACGCTGTGGCGGTTGCTTGCTTTCTTGTATGTTTTAAGACTTTCGTGGTAATCCACCACACTTTCGTTAAACATGTTATCGGGTTTACTAACATGGTTAGTATTGTTTTTTCGTAGATTTCGATGTTTTGACGTAGACGCTTGCTTTTTTCCCGTTAGAAGTTCATATAACGTTTTAAACAAACGATAAACAAACAGCCTGCCTGCCTACAGTTGTAACTAAAAAAATTTAAATAGTTACCTCTATTTATTCATATTAGTAGGTTAAACATATTGACTAAGCAGATTATTTGATTATTTTACGTACCTATATAATATACAAACATCTTACAGCCAAAACCATGTAGGTAGACGAGATGAGTGGCAGTAGGCAGTAGACTGTATAATATGGTGATAAAGAAACCTGATATTAAGTCTACATTTAGATTTATATTTAAGTCGCGCGTCAGACGTTACGGTAGGATTTCTTACATTCATATTCCAATAAAAGAATTCATAATAAAAAGCGTAACACCAGCAGTCGGTAGACAAAAATATGAAAGACGTTAAAAACACTCACAAGTCGAAAGAATTTGCAATATTGTAGAGGTCCATTTTAAGAAATATGAAATTCAGACAAAGCTTTCACAAATACCATGACTGAGCATAAAGGAATAATTTTCGGTAAAGCCAACGGAAACGGAACGATTCTGGGGAAGTAATATTGCATGGAAAGATGGGAGCGTCGATGGGGGATTTTTTAAGGTATCCGGCTCGTAAGCGAGAGGTACCGGGTTCGAATAACGGGTTGATAATGTGGGTGTATATCCGTTAAACTTAGAAATTGCGATTTTGTAGAGAACGAGTGTGTTGTGTAATAAATAGCCAAGTAGACACAGATAAACAAATCCGGGTTTTGTGTCAATTAGTGTTAAGAAACAAAATGTACATTGAATTAAATAAATAAATACAAATACAAAATCCCACTGTGCCATGCACCAATGACTATTTTCTGAGTTATGTACATTAGTTAAATACAAACCGATGCTCTTACGGTAAGGGAAAACATCGTTATAAAACGTACACAATCAAGCAACTGAATGCGTAACCATGATTAAGTTGGTCTGGTTTTCCTGGTACCAGGGTCATGGAGGTTAGATGCACTCCACTGTAATTACCTGACCTGCCAAATCCTAAATCATGGTCAAGGCGGACCCGGGCCCTCGTACCCGAGAGCACAACCGGGACAATAACGCCAAGATAATATTTTTTTATTTTATAATTGTATGGAAAGTAGACGACAATATACAAAAACCTTGCCCACATATTTTCAACCTACAAAATCAATAATATTAAGAACAAACTCAATCTACCAGAACTCGGAACACTTAAGCGATAATTCACACGCAGCGAAATCCATTTCGGGAGCGTTAGTAACTTGTGGCGAAATTCGTTTACAGTTTTCAATCTCTCTTGGCCAAGTTTCGAAGGCTGTGTAATGTGGCCAGGATTGTGGCACCCGTTGTCTTTACCGGCATTCCCCTCGGGGGCCTTGTGAAGTATGGATAGAGGGGGGCAGGGAAGCAACAAAGCAGGAAAGGTCTAATTCCACCTGTCTGCGCCCTAAGCAGAGTTTAATGTCCGCCGGCATATTGCACAAATTCCGATGAGTCTAACTTTTTGGAGGTCGTGAGACGTTACGGTGGAATTTCTTACATTAGTATTCTGATCATAACACACGTAATCTGCAAGAAATACCTATCTTTAGTTTTTATTGTACCATGTTATTTATTGTAATAATTAGTAGCGCTCATAAGTACGATGCAGGGTGAGCATTTCAAACTGATCAGGGAGAAAATTTCGATAACTACGTAATCGGCTTTCGGTTTCAGTATAATTTAACAATTAGTAAAACGGTCTGAAATAAACCATATATTAAGATTATCAACGTCCTTTCCTATCATATACGTAATCATTTGATTTGAGACAAGACAATCGTAGCCGTCTACGACAAGTTGTAGCATCCAGGCTACGAGCTACGGTACACAGCTACGCTGGCGGAGGCTGTACACGCTTTGACAGGTGCGTGTCATAGAAGTAAAGAACATAACAAGTAGGTAAGTATACATATTTATTATTTATGTAAAATGTTCGTTTTTTAAATATTTTATTATGACTATTTTAATAATAACTTATATATTTTAACGATTTTTTAAATTCTAAAATATTCTGTAAGTAACAAATTTATTCGTAAATTACCGTAAGTCGTTAAATTAACGCATAAACATGACTTGACCGAGAATCAGTCAAAATTTCCACCCGAACGCCGCATTATTCATAAGAAAAAATATTCTACTAACGTAATGAATGAACGAAAACAAATCATACCCGCATTGAAAAGTTAACTCGCCATACATTTTATGTGATACCCATAAAGTTGTCAGCCCCTTTTTATGAAGTAATAATATATGATTATGAGAATATGATTCTAATCCTCTGATTCGACATAAAAAGACAATCTCTTTTTTCAAATCTGTTATTTAAAAGTAAATCCAACATAACAAATAAATCATATTGGATATTCCGAGTCTGCTACCGCGTACCTTTGTTTACGATTAACCCGATATTTCGACGCAAATGATTTAGGGTTAAGGTTGTATGTAAGTAATAATTTTGTTGTGATTGTTTGTCATAAAAAGCATCGTGGTCACTGAAAGCGGTAAAATCCCAGAATGTACTTTAAAATGTGTGATACAACGGCGATAGTTTAAAACATCCTAAAAATCCTGAATTTTATATGATCGAACTATAACTGACACTGACACTGTGAGGATTACGATGAAACGCGTCATGCTTTGATCAAACCAACTTTTTGGTTCCATCTAAGACCTCATGCCCATTATCCTTCAAACCAATTTATACAAATTTCTAACAATTACTTAAACAGGCTAAACTTCAATAAACAACGTAACTTTCATCTTCTTCGAATACAGAATTGCTTTCCAATTATATATTAATTTTGCTATTTACTGATCCGTAACTCTAGCTTCGCTATATAGAGTGAAATTGAAATTCGAAAGCCAGCGTAATGTGAAACCAGTGCCAGACAGCGGACAGATCGGTAAACCGTCCAATTAGGAGAGACCGTGCATTTCCTGAGTTAGTTTTCGAATGGTACCACGTTAAGCATCACGCAATTCAGAGAATTAAAATAATTGGGAACTATAATTAAAACATGAAACACTATAACTTTATTAGTGTTTATATTTTACCTTTCTTTTTTACTATGAGTTTCATTAATTTGATAGATTGTGTTGTATTTCTCCATCATCATCACAGCCCATAACAGTCCACTGCAGGAGTTAGAGCCTCTCCCACGAAAGGGGAGGTTACAGACGTTGCAATGTGGCGCTTACGGGATGGATGGAATGATACTCAATGTCTTAGGTTCAGACATATATTCGATTGAATTACTTAGCCTAACTCACTTATATACCCTAAGTGCGGGGTGAGGTGTGCGCTACACACTACACCTCCCCTTTATCGAAAAAGAAAAATCTTACGTTACAAGTAATTTTTTAACATAAGTATATTTGAAATAAGTGAAAATAGAAACTAGATACACATTGATATTGAAAAAATATCATCTTAAATGCAAAGATAATAATATGTTACATGTCGGAGCACACAATCATATTTAATAATACACTGATAATATAGTCAAGATAAATAATTTTTATATATGGCTACCTACACAATTACGTGTTGTTGATTTTAATTTTTTACAAAACAGTGTCAATATCTCACATAATTAATTTATGATTTTAACAAGAAAGAATGCATTAAACAATTAATAATCTTGCTACAATGGTATCTCATAAGGTTTACAAATAGACAAAATAATATGTTATAAAATATCAATCACACAGTAATAAAAAAAAATACAGGAATATTATATGTTTTTTGTTTACAATTTGTTAGTTATTTTTATTATAACAATAAATCTATGCATTAATTATAACAAGTGACCAATTTGCTATGTTGACAATAGGTAGTACATTGTATTTTGACAAATTTTGTAAAATAACATAAACGAGGTCAAGTGACACACGCCTTTAATAAAATTGCACTTAAATAATAAAATAGATTTAAAAAAATGTATTCTAGTAATAGCACACTTACAAGTTATTCATTATTATTTATTACCAATAATTTCATTTTCCTTCTTTATGCGTTCATTTTCTCTCATGTATCGTATTTCATATATAATCATTAAATTCTAACAAACACATCCAAAGTCATCATAATTTAATATTCAGTTACTTCTCGAGTACCGCATCACTTTATTTTTAAGTTAGGTACACACACATTTTATTTTATTGAGTGGCCACTCATTTTACATATACATTCATTTTTATATAAAGTTACTTTTTACTTTTCATGAGTCAACTCATAATTATTATTATTCATATTCATTAAGTAAGGGACACTTCTTTTAAGACTTATAACTGTCTCCAACCATTTTCACGGGGGAAAACTAAGTTCCGGCCATGATCAAATGAAGGATCGTCTCCTTACCGTACCTTTATTTTATGTGTACCCTGATACTTTGACGGTATATTGAGCCTTTTCCATGTCCTTACAAAATTTACAAACCCATCGAAGTTTTTGTTTAGCAGAAATCGTTATAACTTATGGGTGATCAGTCCATTTTCGTTCCTGCTAACCAAAACAATCCAAATTCTCTCTGTACTTCATCTAAGCTACAGTCTCAACCTTCGCAAACCAATGCCTCCATAATACCTTTTTATTTCCTCACTTTTTACTTATGTCACCTTCATCATTCCGTCTTACTTTACTCATTCAATACCACATTCAACATATCTACCAATTGATAATTAAACCAACAACCACTTATCTTCACAAACGATGCCTTTCCACATACGATGTACCTAAATGTGCTGTATACACAAAAGGATATTTTAATACATCGCTGTGTACCTATACCAATAACTAATTAACCACACTTATAGTTTTCATTAAAATATCCAACTATCTTCTCAATATTAAAAATTTTCTGAAATTAATTTATAGAACTCTATACCCATTTTGTTGTCACATATACAGGCTGACCGCTGATTTTATAATTATGAAAACTATAGGTACACTCGTAATTAAATGATTAAGAGATGATTCATTCAAATGTAATCCCGTTGTCGCGATTTGCAACCCAGCACCGCTCACGTTTTGCGTCGTCAGCATCTCGGCGACGATCATCGCTGTTACTGACTGCGTTTTAAATAAAATACTGTGACCTACATAATGATATTTGATTCTAATGAAATTACAAATGAAATGAAGAGTTAATTAAAAAAAAAAGTTAGTTAATTTTCTTTGACATGTTAAGAGAATTATGAATTACTTATGCAAAATAAGTTTAATAAAATTGTGAATATAGTTAACCAGTGTTGTTAAAACCACTAGCTAGTAAGAATTATAGGTTAATTGAAAAACTTTATAGACATTAGTCGCATATAATTAATTAAGAGAAAGAAACAAAATCAGATGTGTTGCATTGCAGAAGCTCTGTATATGTGGGGCAATCTTTTGTACATGGTTACATAATCTAAGATAATATTGGAAATATTTAAACATCTTCATTTTAACGACAGTGCGTCACTTACCTTCTCGTATTTTGAAATTCGTAAATGTTTCGTGACATTTTTGTAATTTTTTGTCAACATGCGTATATATTGTTAAGTGTAATTTCTAAAATACGAATATATTATTACTATGTACCTATTTTACCCTAACACTTTTTCACTTTCACTTCACTAAATGCACCTTCCGCCACTTTCCGTGATTCTATCCCATTTCTCCAGCATACCTATTCGTTCTCCCAGCTCCATCATCCACGCTCAGATCTTAGCGCCACTCCAGGTCGCCAACCTCTCCCGGCTGCATTCTAGTCTGCTTATTTGCAATAATAATTTTTCTCTTGATCATTCCTTACATTAGTATTCCTCAACAATTTCAGTAACCTCATAATTCTTGAATTATTAAAAATGTGTTCCAAACGTCTTAATCTCTTCGTATTTGTTCTTTGATATAAAAGTCTTCATATTTCTCAAATAACTTCCTCTTCAAATATTATGATGTTCTTCTTAACTTTATTTTATTTTAATATTTTTAATTAAACCGTAGCCGTCGCGCAGCGCTGCCGCGAGGCAGCACTGGCAGGATCGCCATGCAATGTGGCGCTTACGGGATGGATGGAATGATACTCAATGTCTTAGGTTCAGACATATATTCGATTGAATTACTTAGCCTAACTTACTTATATACCCTAAGTGCGGGGTGAGGTGTGCGCTACACACTACAACGTAATCTCCACGCTTGGCAGGTGGATTGAAGATCGCAATGTTATGAATGGAAAACGCTGCTATTGCCTAGAATACACTACTCGCCTTGTACGACACCCACGAGTGTAAGAGATTATTGCTATTCTTCTCTGCCAGCACCACATAGCTATCTGCATCTCTACAGTTAAACAATAATACTATAAAAAAATAATTTAAAAGTGTCAACGCTCATTTGTTAGACTTATTTTATAATATAGCATAAGATCAAATTTGAACTGAGAACAAATTTGCATGCCTGATAATACTGGCTGAATACCTATTATTGTGGCCATGTTTTGGTCAAACAAATATTCTATTCCATTCTATTACCTTATTACTTTAATATACCTAGTTATTGTGGGCTTCGGAACGTGCCTCATCTGCATACATACAAGCCGAGTAACAAAGCATTACAAGTCAACGGACCCAAACTTGTATCACAACTTGTACCACGTGTAATAATATCCCAGCCTCATACTAACGAACCTCACTACTTACCTATAGTTTGTGCCAAAATTCCGTATCTACTCGTCTTGTAAACTATTCAAACTCCCTCTCAGACACACTATCCGCTCTAATTTGACGCCCGGCGGCTTTATTAGCTATATAAACTGGCACTAAACCTAAATTAAATAGAGGTATTTTGTCGCTGGGACTTATGGATGGCTTCAGTTCATGGTTTACGGTATTCGTAGATTATGAGTGGGCGTCTCGTCGATCCTCAGGGTAATCAAAGACGATTAGCTAATTTCCATGGTAATTGGTAACCTAGATTACAGTGCATACTCATATCATCACCATCATCGTCCTAGCGTCAGTACATGCTCATATATTTGCTGTAATCCTGAAATTAACTAAGACAACCATGTATCGACACATATTTAATATTTAAGAGGGTTACTCTTGTCGGTACAGCACGCTTCATGTCTCCCAAATCCGCTTTAGATCCTGTAGTTCTTAGACAAGTTTGGATCATGGTTACACATTCAGGTGATGGAACCCACCTTACGATGTTTTCTTTCTCTTACCGTAAAAGTATCGGTTAGTGTACGACGAACGAATGGATGAATATAACTCAGAAAAAGTCAGCATGTCAGCGTGTATAGCAGGTTATGCGGAGGGATGGTGTCATTATCATCCTAGGGATGATGATGAGTCATTAGTTGACGGAAGGTGATATATGTGACCATTGTGAAGGGATACGTCAAATGGTAAGAAAAGGTGGATGGATTGTCTGAATGATGAGATTCGTGTAAACACTCGGTGTATGCACCAAGATGATGAATGATAGGTTAAACATGGCAAAAAAGAAATATTTTCCGATCGCAAGAGCAGGGTTATAATCCGATGATGGTGAACAACTGCAATTTTAAAACAAATACAAAAGCGGCCAAATAAACAGCATTTAAAATAAATTCAAAAAGTTTATTGCGAAACGAGCGGTGAGGAAGTGTAGCGCATTCAGAGCCACATTCACGGCCAATTGGCCCCTTTGTATTTCGCTGATGAGAGTTTTCCGACAGAGCGGATATAACCATCGACCGATATAGCTTTTCGAGAGGTCTTCCCAAAGTTCATTAAAAGGAATCAACGGTATTACCGCGTCCAATTTTCGTTTGTTCCGCTCGAACTTGTATTCGTGGACGGCGGTCAAAAATTAAGTTTGCTTGCCGTTTTAATTATTTAATATTATTTCTGTTGCATAAAATATACGGCGGCAGGTTTTCGTTGTGTAAATAATGTACGACAAGCAGTTGATAGTAATGTTATAACTACCTAACATCTCGTCGCCGCATCCTATCCTTTGCCTGCGATAGTTTCAGACGCAGCATAAGTAAACAGACTACGAGGCTAATGATGACTAATGCCCGAATGCCATTCCGTAAACACATTTGCACTGCAAATTGAATAATGGGCTCAGAGTGACAAACACCTGCCTGCTCCTGCACCTGCCGTGTAGGCAAGAAATGTGCAACAACAGTCGTTCGAATACTGTAACTGGAAGTCTACAAACAAAATTACAAATAGCTACATAAAATATTTGTGTTATATTGTTCTCTTTTGAAGAGTATTCCCACATATGTATGCCCACAAGTGGTAGGTACTTGAGATTTTGCTTCTATTTATTTTAGTCCGCTATCCTAATTTTCTTACCCCACTTCGCCTGGACTTCAGTACCCTCACGTCGTAACCCAATGGCTCTCGCATCCGACTCGCCAATGTCTATTTTAGATTATAATATTTATTTATGAATTCTATTTTGTTATAATCCTCATGTAAAAAGAATGGGGCTGAAACTTGTCAAAGTTCCTTACATTCCAAAACTCCTTCGCGAACGACTCATACGTTTTATAAATAATACAGTACTTCAGTAAGTAGAAAAATATAGCCTCAGAAGACAAAGCACTATGCCTATTCGTCGAAATGCATATTCTTAAAATCAAATCTCTGTTCCCGTAAAAATATTATCACATTCATCCCTATGTAAGACCTCAGCAATGTTCGGCTAAAAGCTTCTTATGTGAAAAAACGTAGGTAAATGGTGAAATCCGACTCAGGAAAGCGGGCACAAAGGCGAAAATACCAATGACACAGTCGCCTTACAACTTTTATTGAATATCTGTAAAGGGGTTGAGGGAATATGGAATTTCCTGTCAGACAGAAGCACCTGTCTTTTGGCTCCAATAAACGAAAGTGAACTCAAACAACCCTGTCGTAGAGTGCCCTCGCTGTATGGAAACGAGAAATGTATCTCCGGGAAACTGCGTTTTAGCTTTCAAATGCAAAGCAGGTAATATATGAATTGTGATTTTTTTTCCAATTAAATACTATTGGATTAATATTAATTTAACGGTTAAAATTTATATCTGGAAATGAGTTACCGTTTGACTGTTGGGGTAACGAGGTTGATCTAGGTCTTCACTGGTGACCCGAGACTGGCTGAACAGTCTCGGGGGCTGATTGGCACCCCGAGCCGGTATATTATTATTGGAAATTAGTTTCATTTGAGGAGGAGCTTCGGTGGCCTAGTGGTTAAGGTATCCGACTTGTAAGCATGCGGTACCGAGTTCGAATCCCCCTGCGGACCAATGATTCTTTTCTGAATGATGTTCATTAGTTGAATACTAAAACATCGTGATAAAACCTTCACATTCAGGTGACTGAATTTGTAACCATGATCCAATCTGGTTAGATTTCACTGGCAGGGTCACGGAGATCAGATGGCAGTCGCTCCACTGTAAATAATTACTGGATCATGATCAGGCGGACCCCGGGCCCTCGTGCGCGAGAGCTCAACCGGGACTTCAACGCCAAGATATTTTACGAGTATATTTAGTTTCATTTTTATAATAGTATTTTTAGGTATAGAGGTCCATCTACGCCGAGTCCTCCACAACAGCCCAAAAGGACTCTTGCCCACTCATCGGTGAACCAAAAGCCCTCAACTCGACACCCACAAACTCTATTATAACTTCGCAAATATCTCACGGCGAAATTGTCAGACTCACACGCAGATTTCCATAGAAAAGAAGAGAAACAGAAACACAATTTCAAAGTGTCCTCCTTGCCACTTGTTTACGGTTGTCGGGTAAAGTTAGGGCTCGAACCCTTGTGCTCGAAAGGTCATCTCGGGCTCTGCCGGGCCTTTGAGTGTGCCTCGAGTAGGGTTAAAATGGGCTAAACTACGTCGGATCTGATGAAGATTTGGAGGGATTATTGTGCTGTCCTACATATTTATAAAGGCCAATCTTTATTTAACTGGTGTTAATAAATATATAATTAATTACTTCAGACTCCTAGTCATGAATGAATGAATAAATAACGCTTTATTGCACATATAAAAGAATACAATGGTATCTTATTCTTATAAAATCTAATACATTACTAATAGTAACAATATCGAGTTAAGTATGCGATACCTTACCACCGATTTTAGGGTGATTTTTGTAAAGAAAAAGACAGTAAAGTTGTCAAAGAACTCCATCTAAAAACCTAATCGAAAGTACTAGCACGCATATGTTAGCAACTCTTCCTAACACAACTAGACCGTAACTCGTTGTGACACGGGCCAAAGTCGCTACTTCAGAGGAATACGTGTCCCACAAATCCGCCAGCCGCCTGGCGCCACCTGCTATAACTGAATGGGGTGGTGGTCTAAGCAATAAGTAGTAAGTCAATTTTTTTTTTCAGTATTTCGCTATCAAAGTCTGATTTATGAAATTTTATAAAAATGCTATGTAGTGTCTCAGATTTTCGTTAAAATGTATCGTTTCAAAGCTACACGGGATTTAAGATTTCCATACAAATCTTAAATCCCGTGCAGTTTCCCGTGCAAGTTTGAAACTGTTTTCTGGATCACGTCTACAAAATTTCATTGAATTTGATAGCGTAATATTGAAAATATGATCAAGCTACGTTTGTATGGAGCGCTCGGCAAACACTGGCCTTAAAGGTATGAGGTTATCATGGTGATTTGTTAAGGTTACTACCCGTGCGAAGCCAGGGCGGGTTGCTAGTATCAAATATATAGGATATTACTTTACCCAGCTACGGCTGAAACTCGGCTTGGACCCGGTTCGGTGTAACGAGATTAGAGATAATTTTTCTTTTTTTTTTTTCTTTTTTACCATGTTTTACTTTTCTTTTCCCTATGAATATTTAAGAATATTATGCCGTGGGTCTGACTGTAATAAAAGTGTTTTACTTTACTTTACTTTGCCTTACTAACATGAGTCAGCCTTTTGTGGTACCATATTGTTTCTTCTGAATCCATAGTCTTATTGATACATCATTAGACAAAAATCCCACCTGATGGAAACGGTAACTGTCGTTTGTACTATCTTCTCCGCTCTGTGGTTTTACCTGGTTTAAAATTAAATATTTGACATTTAATACTAATTATTAAAATGGATCATTTAGGGGAAGATCATTTAAATCCTCTGAGTAGTGAGA
Organism: Blastobasis adustella; assembly: GCA_907269095.1. Classification (NCBI taxonomy): domain Eukaryota; kingdom Metazoa; phylum Arthropoda; class Insecta; order Lepidoptera; family Blastobasidae; genus Blastobasis; species Blastobasis adustella. The sequence goes on along the minus strand of OU026117.1, from coordinate 9,507,698 downwards.
GAAAAAGAAGAATAGCGTAAGTAGCAAAAATTTGTAAATACAGCTACTTCAAATTAATTACACGGTTACTATTTAGAGCTACTGTTGAATAAAACTGGTCATAATGAAACTGCGATAATTACTTGGTCTACCATTTCCTGGACCATGGTCAAGGCGAACCAAGGGACCTCGTACGCGAGAGGAGAACAACCGGTACATTAACACAAAGATGATAATTGTGGCCGAACCACGTATCCCAAAATGAACAGGAAGACTTTTTGTTCCACATTAAAATATAATACGTATCGCCTCAGTATAAGCGTCGGACCATACACCAGAACTACGCTGTAAGACGGAAACTTAGTTGCGCTGTTCTTTATGCAACTTATCGTATAGACATTATCACGGTATTTTCTCGTTTGCTTCAATTTCAACGTTTTACATTGTTTTTATGCTGTAAACCATAGATTTTACTAACGTTTATATTATTAACCTTTATATGCTATGTTGTCGTAGAGCGTCGGTGGCTTAGTGGTACGGGGTCCGACTCGTAAACGAGAGATCCCGGGTTCGAATCCCAGTTGCACTGTATACCAATGACTCTTTTCTGGTTGATCACTAACCGATGACGGTGAGGGAATTATCGTGATGAAATCTGCACATTCAGGCAACTGAATGGGTAACCATGATCCAATCTGATCAGATTCCCCTGATAACAGGGTCGCTTCAAACACTCGACTGTAATTATCTGATCAAGATGATTTTTATTTGAAATGTTATCGAACGAATCTTAGTAACGCTCCACGGGTTTATAGAGTTATATCGTAGTCAGTATGACGTCAGATTATATTTCGTCTTCTCGAAAAACAAACTAAATTAATTGCTAGCTTTTGCTACGACTTCCTTCGCATAAAATTCGATTATGCCGCGTTTCCAAGGGAACTCCCTAAATTGATTTGAGAATAAATTAGCCGATTAGGGAATGCATTGCCATTAATTTATTTATTTAATTACAGGGTGCGCCACTCGAGCAGACGGGACAGACTCGATGCTGTTATCCATGCTAAAGGTTTTTTCGACATACTGAAATTATTAATTAAAAAAAATCTCTAAATTGACGTAATTATAACATTTTCAGTTGGTAACACGAGTGACGCACCCTGTATATTCGCTCAGCATTTTTTGCATGAGAGAATAACAAACTTTCTCTTTACAAACTTCCTATTCGGCATTTCTAATATCAGTAGGAGAGCAATAGGTCAAGGACAAGGACTTCCGCGGGGGACCCTGAGGCGCTGTCCTGATTTGCAACAGTCGTGCGACCATGGTCATACGACGGACGTCGCCCGACCAATTGGAGACCTCAAAAGCGCCCGTCGCATGACCGTTGCCAATTAGGACAGCGCCTGAGTCTGGTTGTACAGTCTTGTAAAACGATAGGAATGGATGAATAATTAATACGATGCGACATGCCTATACAATTCTTAAAACAACGAGGCCTTCGGGGCATTAAGATTAATCAGCCTAACTGGCAACTGTGCAGTGATGGGCGATAGGAATGAAATGCACTGAATGCGTTCAGACGTATATTGGCTAATATTACAATAAGGTGCAAGCTTATCTTCTTTACAAAGTATAAAACAAAGTCGCTTCCCGCCGTCTGTCCCTATTTACGTATCTATGTACGCTTAGATCTTATAAACTGCGCAACGGATTTTAACGCCGTTTTCAAAAATAGATGAGTGATTCAAGAGAAAGATTTATAGGCATAAAAAAGGGTAGGTAGGGGTAAAGTAGGTGTACGCGAATGAAGTCGCGTCGGGTCCACTAGTATACTAAAGGGGGTGAGGGAAGTGCACACAGTAGAACTGTCTTTCGGATATTTATACAAATAAAGATGTACCAGCCATAACAAGAACCATTGCTATATTAAAAGTGTTCAGCACAAAATAGTGTTCAGCACGATGTGTGAAAATTTATAAAATATTTGTCTCTTCGGAGCTTTTGAAATGAACATCGTACCTCGCACTTGAGCTTTTACACGATTCATACATCACATTTAGTACAGTGCCACTAACTTGTCTCTTCAATAGACCAAATCGGAACTAACGCATTATTGTACTAAAATGACAGTTTGAAACACCAATTCTTCACCACTAGCGACGCTTTCAACTGAACTGATGAGTTGGTTGGTGTGTAGAGCGCCACAAAATTATCTAACCCGGTGAACAAAACTGGAACTAAGTGTCGCCTTTTTGAAATGTACATTTGTAGTTAACAGCGACGCCGTCGCCGGTTCTGATAAGTTGGTCGCCGTACACAGCTCGCCACGAAGTGCATGGTGTGACAATGGTGGCTTATTGATGGCCACCATAAAGCATCTAGCACCCATTTGATACGATACTTTGGCGACACAATTTTCACCCGCAAACATTGTTGGCCTGGTTCCGAGAACAATGTAGAAACGTTAAAGGTGATTTTAGAAATACAGTCCAGTTTGTTAACGTTTTTTAATCTGTTTTGAAGCTTCTATTTAAATTAATTTGACGACGCGAGTAGTTCAGTTGGTTAACAAGCCAGTCTACCATTTAGAGGTCCCGGGTTCGATTCCTGGCCGAGCAGAAATTGAACAGATGAATTTTAAAAATTGTCTCGGTGCAGTATGTATAATAAAATATTTTTAAAAAAAGTATTTATTATGTAGTTTACCAGTCTGCTAACACCCATAACACAAGCTTTGCTTACTTTGGGGCTAGACGGCGTTATTTATCCAACCATATTTATTATTTATTTTACTTTATTAGAAAATTTTGAAATAAACAGCTTAATTTCTTTAATAATTTTTATGCCTTTATCAGACTGTGAGGTCTGCTGCAGGGTGCATAAAGGATAATGGTACAATTGTGGAGTAACGACTCTTTTTTACTAATTTTACAATCTAACCGTTTTAATATGGTTTTAATTGTTAATAATAATATTATACCATCATAGGATGCCAATCGGCTCCCAAGGCTATTTAGTTGATGATCTGGCAAAGTTACCCTTGTTGACATTTTGACGTAAGTATCTATACTGCGAGCGTCGGTGGCCGGGTGGTAAGGGTATCCGACTCGAAAGCGAGAGGTCCCGGGTTCGAATTCCACTACGGCCATGTACCAATGACTCTTTTCTGAGTCATGTACATTAGTTGAATTCTAACCGATTCTCTTACGGTGTGGGAAAACAACGTGATGAAACCTGCACATTCAGGCGACTGAATGTGTAACCATGATCCAATCTAGTCAGGTTCCCCTGGTAGCAGGGCCACGGAGATCAGATGGCAGTCGCTCCTGCACTGTAATAACCTGATCTGCCAAATCCTGGATCATGGTCAAGGGCGGACCCCTGGCCCTCATGTGCGAGAGCACAACCGGGATAATATTATTTATTGCCAAGATGATTATTTATTTATCTATACAACGGTTCCAGTTTCTGATTTCACATATCTCCTGTGATCCTAAATAAATATTGACATCGAAATCTTGCCTTTTTATGTTACAAAACCATTGTCTATTTTTGTTAGGAATTCCCCAGGGAATACTAAACGGCGTGTTACTGTAACAATGTTATGATACCAATCAGTTTTCGTTACGTGTGTCTTGAAACGTAGCTAAAGCTAAAACTTTGTTTTATTTTATTAATTATGCTATTAACATTCAATACACATAATAAAACAGTTTTAAATGCCCAAGATTGGTTCAAGATAAAACTAAAATACACCTGTAAACATCCATTCCACAGAAATTTAAATGATAAATTAGGATTTCTGTGATCCAACCATTATTATCAACTTACGCGTTTATCATAATATAAGTAGAACTTAAGACCAGCTATCCTAGCATTTGGGTTTTTTAAACAATCTGAAACGTAGAAAATATATAAAGTATAAATTCTCAAAAAAAAATTTTGTTAAGGATTAAAGGCAGTTTGCACCAAATTCTTAAACGCATTTAGGCTGATTTTTAAATAAAATACTTCATACAAAAAACATTAAACGTCAATTTGGTGCAGACCGGGCTTAATCTGGTCAAAATCGCTAAAAGTTACAGGATTTGAAGAACTTCACTCGATAAGAAATCCCAAACTTACCCCTTATATGATGACTCAACTACTGACACTACACTTTCAATTCTTATACTATTAAAATAAAAAAATTAAAGACAATAAATATTTACAGACAAATTCGCAGAGTTCGGATTTTATTGGGGAATAGTTTTTAATAACAAGCAAAAATGTATCAAAATTATCACTTTTTCGCATTTACACATCTTTCCGCGTTCCAAAATGCATGATACGTCAAATGGCCCTTATTCTATGAGCAACGCGTTTCAGTTTAGTCTGTCAGTATAAATAAACAAAAGACAAACGGGCCACCTGCCCTTAAGGCTTTTTGTATCTTCGGTACATATTCGTAGGACTCTCCAATACTTTGCAAACAATTCCACCACTCGTAAAGTAACGACGCCTGGGGCTGTTGGTTTCGGCTATAAAAGAGTTGTTATCTTGATGGATGCCAAGTTCGAAACGAGTTCTTTCCATAAATAATAGCTGTGGGTATTTAAAATGTTTCTCAAGAAAAGTGCTTATGTTATTTTTATTTCGTATTTTCGAATTTACAGGCATGAGGCACTTCATGTTAGTCCTCGCAGTGACAACGCACCTGCGGTTCTGCGTTTTTGTAACCTGCAACTTAAATGTAAAATTGTAAAAGTTATGGGCGACAGTTACCATCAGGTGGACTGAGCGCTCTTTTGTCACTGAATAGCATTAAAAAAAACTTGCAGTTTCCACTGTTGTGCCGTTTATATTAATAAATTACAAAATACAGGTGAGCGCTTATCACACTATGGGATCACTTTCCTTAATATCCAGTTTCCTTAGTAGGCAAACAAAATCACCAATAACCTAGCCCGACTTGCATCAAATTCTTAAACACGTTTAAGAATGACGTTTTACGTTTTTTGTATGAAGTTTTTTGTTTAAGTATCAGCTTAAATGCGTTTAAGAATTTGGTACAAGCCGCCCTTATTCGTGTAGTTCATCAGTTTATTTATTTGCTACTTTCCTTGTTCATCATCACCAGCTACACGTCCCGATTTTGGAAATGTTTCACCCTAACGCAATGATTTTTGAACGAAACCATTCCTTGGAACTTTGCCGGTCAGAGTTCCTTGTGGATACAAGCACTGATTTAAAAAAATGCTACACACAAGTACAAGTACAAATACAAGTAAAATAAGTAGCTATCTTAAATTCAATCCGAACTTTGCAATTAAAAGTTGCAAGCTCTTTTCAGGTGCCTCGCCCTGGTTGGTTGCACTCGCTCCCCTCTCTCACGCAACCTCTATATAAATAGCTTTTCAATGTTTCAGTCAGCTACCCGACTAGCGCTTTTCAGCTGGCGCCTTTTTAGGAACAAATCTTGGCTACGCCTTGCCAAAGGAGCTCCGGATGAAAACTATATTATAGGTTTTAAGACTACCGTGGTTATTCACTACACTTTCTCGCACATGTCAAAATATCAAGGTAAAAACAATACTAACCGTGGTAATAAATCCGATAACATGATGCGGTGAAAATTATATTATTTATTCTTTTTCAACGAGTAGCCGTTTTCAGGAAACCATAATGCCTATTCCTACTTAAGTCAAGGTAAATACTAAACCAAAATAAAATTTACTTACAATATATTTTTTATATGTTATAATAAAAAAGTTCACAGCTATAAAACGGTACTTAACGGGGTTACAACTTGAGTTAACTCAAAATGAACTACATTTTGACTCGAGCAAAACGCACGAGCGCATTTTTCGCATGGAGAGCTCGTTTTATTTTTGTATTAAGGTAAGTATTATAAAAATGCTGTGTGATGTCCAATAGAGCTCGATAGTGGATAGAATGTAGCAATAACCCGGTTGTCGTAAAAGGCGACTAAAGGAACTGGGCAGCATCGTTGTCAGCGTGATCCAACGTAGGCTAACCCACCTACCAAGTGTGAATAGGTAATTTAAAAAAAAAACATCTTTGCGTCAACGTACCGGTTGTGGTCTAGCGCACTAAGGCTCGGGGTGCGCCTTGACCATGATCCATGCTTTGACAGATCAGATAATTACAGTAGAGCGACTGCCAATGCAGGATAACCTGAACAGATTGGATCATTGTTACACATTCAGTCGCTAGAATGTGCAGGTTTCATTACGATATTTTCCCTCACCGCCAGAAAATTGTATGTATGTATGTATGTATGTATGTAATCTCTTTATTGCATCAATTTATAACATTACAGGGAATTGGGCGCAGTGGGCTTCAAAGAGGTATAATAATATTGCCCTCCAATAATGTGGAGGAAGCTCAAGTCCAGCAGTGGATTGTTATGGGTTGTTGTAATTGATGATGATGATGCAAGTAGAGTTCATGCAACTTGTTTACTAAATTCATTGTTAGTCGTGCCTACTCGTCAAAGGAAAAATCACTTTAGTACCACGGAAAAATCATAACCATAGACGTCACGAACGACTCCTTCCCGTTGGAGTAGGCAATAGGTAGAGACCACTGCGGCAGCCCCACTATCAACAGGAACAATGACAGGGACGTCTTGCCTAATGCGCTGCCCTAATTGGCAACGGTGGTGCGACGGGCGGTTTTACGGTCTCCTTTTGGTCGGGCGACATACGTGGTACGAGCATAGTCGCACGACCGTTGCCAATTAAGACAGCGCCTAAGGGCTGATTTATCGTGCACGCACCCTACGTCCTCCTTTATATCATCTAGTATCTAAATACAATTTCACAGTAAGCTTAGTAAGCGGCTCAGGGAGGCGACGGGTGACCCACGTGCCGGCGGCTTTCTCGCGCAGCGGATAAGTATCGCCATCCAGCGCGGGAATGCCGCCGCCATGATGGGCACCTTACCGCGGGGCCCTGGTTTTGTACATATTTTTTAATTTAGTTATAAAGTTAATAAAATATTATAACTATAAGTTTCAGTTTAGTCAATTTTATGTTTTAGTGTATATATTAGGTATTTTAGATATAGGTATTAGTGTATTTTTTTTATAACAAAATAAATTAAATATCTACCATAAAAAAAAATTACAGTATGTAATAACTATATCAAAGTATCACAGTACCTAATTGTAAGTGATTGTCGTGATATCCATCCCATCATTACTGAAAATACGAATAAAACAATTAAAGCAAAAACGGCATTAATAATTCCAGGAGAAAATTTAATCCAAATACTTACCTACGGTTTAAATACGGGTACCTGCAGAAATTTACTGTCCAGTGTAAAATTATGCGCTGCTAATTGTGCCGAGGGCTTGCCAGGGAGGGATTAAGTAGAACTTCTAGTAGAAAATAAAGAAATTCAGTTCCAGACTTCCTCCTAGAAAACTTATTTATATCTAACCTAAGACTAACAGTAACAGTAATAAATAAATAAATAAATGAACTGTTAGCTGTGATTTTGTACCTAAACTCGGATAAAAGGTGCAAAAAACACATGAATGGCGTCCATATAAAGGTACGACAATATTTCTTGTTTAATCTATACACTAGTGGGCCCGGCGCGACTATTCTATCATAACCTACCCTGCCTATTGAGTTTTGGTAATATTTGGTGACACGATCATCAAATACGAACAACAAACACGAATAATCATGTTAGGAGTTTTGTATCCAGAATAGGAACCACAATTTATCATAGCTTTGACCACGATCAAAGCAGTAACCTCCTGCAGTGCTCCTCCTCTCTCAGGTCAGTCCTTCATGTCTGAAGATCGTGGCCGTTGCGGGATTCCTTTCGGGAACGGATACATTGGCTCCAGCGACCTCTGTCTGTGGCAATTTTGGCGATTTGATAGAAAGTTGATTTTTGTGCATCTCTTAGTTGGGCAGATCATCTAGTTGGTGAGCGGCCCCTAGGTCTTTTGCCCTCTCTGTTGCCAACTATGAGTTTAGTCAGTTTAGTTACTATACCTCAGCGTAGATATATAATCATCATCACCACAGCCAATAATAGTCTAGTGCAGGACTTAGGGCCTCTCCCACGAAAGGGGAGGTTATTGCCATAATCTCCACGCTTGGCAGGCGGGTTGGAGATCGCAGTGTTTAAATATGACAATGGAAAATGCTGCTGCCCATTTTCCAGACTACGGAGACTCTTGATCTTTTCCCTCGAAATCATTAGTCGCTTTGTACGACACCCATGAGTGTAAGGGGTTGGTGCTATTCTACTCTGCCGGACACCACACGGCCAGAGATATATAATGTCAGCGGTAAATAATGGAATAGCCCGTCATCGTCGTGTCTGCCGCTTGTGTAAGTTCAAACTAAAACTAGACACGGAATAGTGTTTCTAAATGTGCCGCGAGCAGGACACTTGTCTCTAAATACGGCCCTGCACTCAGCTAGAGAATCTAATTTTACCGGCACAGGAAACACGACGACAAATCAGACATAATTAGTTTAATAAAATAACGAATAGACAAGGCTAGATTATGTGAAAACCGAGCCGATTTAGGCATCGGCTTGATCTAGCTTTTATGCTGCTTCGGTTACACTCATTATAATATGTCCATGGCATCTATGGCGGAAGGCCCCGATCGAAATATTGACATGAGGATTTACCACAACTTTTGCTAAGTAACTTTTTTAGTAGGTAGTTTGTTTACTCAAAATTAGGCTCTGTGGGTTTGTTGCCGTTTCTTTACCACGGAGGACCACCTAGGAAGCGGCGTTAACTTTCCTACCCTTCCCACACACGGTGTCTTTTAGTAGTAGCGGGGCTGGGGGGCGTCTGCTCTGCGCGGACTGCGGTGGGGATGGCGTAGGATAGGATAGGGGAGAAGTAGGGGTAGGGTAGGCATAGTATAGAGGTAGGCCGGGGTAGGAGTGGGTAGGGTAGGATAGGGGTAGGCTACGGGTAGAGTAAGGGTAGAGTGGCAGCAGCCACCTATCACATGCAGCATCTGTGATGCATGGTCGCTTAAAGGTCTGTCTGGCGATGGCGTGGGGGATCTGTCTGGTATTGTCGGACTTGGTCCGGCCGTTGTCGGCGTGGGGTGGGTGTGCTGCGGCCATGGGGCGGCCAACATGTCACTGTGTGTTTCCTTCCTACTTTCCTACCCCCTCCTCTTTGACGATTGAAAGAGATATGTAATGTCCTACTCAATAAAGTAATTTTGAATTTTGAAAAGGCCGACAGCCGTTAACGTATTCGTGGCTCCCCGGGTGCTGCGGGCCTATATATATACGGTTTATGGCATATGTGGGTAGCAGTGATCACTTTACATCAGGTAGCCCGCTTATTCTTTGCCTCGCTATATTACATTAAAAAATGATAATTTTGTAATTTTTGTGCTAGTTACATACTACATAATACTTGTCCCTCTGGGCTGTAACCAAGCCTAAGTCCGTGGTAAGGTCTAACACAAGTTTTTTTTTAAACTGTTATTTATCAGAAAGTAATATACAAATTCATAAACTTCAAATTTGAGCAGGTCATGACCTATCATGCGGACGGTTCGGGTTTTATTAATTTAAATTTTGATAGAAACATCCCTGGTTTCCTCTATCGGCGTAGCTGTATGCATCATGGTTCCAAAACATCTATTCGAAATATTCGAGTTAGGCATATACGTACCCAATCCAAAACAAAGCCTATACTGGATGCTTATATATTTCTTAAAACTTTATGCACAAAATGTGCAGTGACTTATCTACCTAAGACCAACCTCCTCCTCTTGTCGATCGTAAAAAACGACTACGCCTTTGAGAGGGACGGTTGCTTTTAGATTTAGTTCCAGGCTTCATGCCTCTTCTTCCTATACAATTTCCTGCAAACTAAAGTGAATAGCTGCGTTTCTTTCTGGTCTTGCCTACTTACTTTGCTAGTTCAACGACCCGAAGTGGGTCTTAGCCTTCGACAGAAAAATTCGGTATTAATAAATAATAAAAAATATGCTTGGAAAAATTCACACAGCCCCATTTGTATAGGGCCAGATGAGGCTAGCCCCAAAATAAGCAAAGCTTATTTATTTATTTTTATTTATTTAACAGTTTATTGTACACAAGATAACAAATACAGAAAGTACAGATTAGTTACGACACAACAGGCACTACTTATCTCTAAAAGAAATCTCTTCCAGTAGGCCTACAAAAGCTTGTGTTATGGGTGTAAGATAATTAATAAACTACCTTTATACTTTTTTAAATACATACTTATTATACATACCCATTGATTCCTATCCTGCGCGATTTGTTCCCAGTGAGTTACCTACCAGCTCATAAATACATAGATAAAGCTCACGCCTTTGTCCCACAGGTAGGGTAGGCAGAGACTCAAATACGTATTTCCGCAATCACAACAACAGCTTTATAGCCTGTTCGTTCTATATAGCAGTAAGTTAATAAAATCAGATAAAAGCCCCCGCATCCACAAGGTCCAATTAAAACTTTGGCTGCGGGCAGCATCTTACACGTTATCCTCAATATCTTGTTTTCATGACTACCTTGCAAATTATCAGTGAGTTCTGCCTAGTTTACGAGTGTTGGTAAGTTGCATTGTTCCAACGTAAGTTTCCGCTTGGCTGATGTCTACCTACTTACTTTAAAGAAATAGATTTCTACTTTAAAGAAAGAGAACGTATTGACATATCGTACTAAATATATAACTTATTAAGTTGTGAAGGATACGATAAGTTATAGATGAAGAACAAGGGTTAACATATGAAGGAGAAACTGTCCGCGTCAATGGTGACCGCACTATATGTTGGTTTTGCGAGCTGGCCAGAGCGACCTACAAAATAACCAGAGATAATGTGGAATGTGACTTGGAGTTATGATCTTTTAATGTGTCTAAAAATATTTGTGAAAAAATTGACGCTGTTAGTTAACTATCAAATCGTCGTAATAATCGTTTATATTGTTAAATCATTTATATGTGAGAACGAATGAGTTAAATACACTAGTACTAGTTGTGGGCCCAATGCCGGTAAGAACGGGACCTCATAGATGTGATGGAGAAGGCTGTCTTCGTGCGAGAAGACGGGGTCGAGTGGTGCGTCATGGAGTCTTGACTTGGAGGGGAGGCCGAGTGAAAGCAGGGGCTTCAAACAGGGTTGTGAAAACCGAGCCCGTTAATGCGGAGAAACGTGAAGAGACGGTCCAAAACTTGCTGTATGGTCCCACCATCACAACAAGTTCGAGAGGTAAGATAGGGTCGAGAGAAATGAGAACAAAAAGTTACGCCACTGCATAAACTCAACTAAATTCGTTACATCCAACGGGACGCGACGCATGCGAAAACTGAGCGGAAAATGCTAAATCAACGTGAAAGAGCGAACACCGTGCGACATGGGCCAGTTCTCAGCCCGTTCCTAGTGCACTCTAAAATACCATATTTTCCTAAAATAAATATCCACATGCAAAATAATAATAAACCGTTTATTTCAGACATTATAAAGTATTACAAGGTTTTAATAATTTAAACAAGCCCATGCTTTGTTAAATGTTAATATAATGGAGACGTCACAGTTTTTGTGTTCGCCGAAAAATAACAGGATCCTACCTGAATGTTTACAGAGATCGACGAACTGCGCCCGGGTGAAAACTTTGGGGAACTGCTATTAGGCTCTCACAAAGAGCTTTTAGTAGGCAGAGACCACATTGTTCCTCTTGCTACGGTCCTAACAAATCTCTTTCGCTTCTTCCACATTCATCTACCTTTTCATACATGCTCATCGGTTAACAAGACGAAGACGCGTCATTATTAAAAATCTTTTCTGTAAGACGCTATCCAATATTTATGGGTTCCGATGACAGCTGCCACTCTTATACCCACATGACACGTGTATATCATAAACAGAGATCACATAATATATCTTCGATCATAAATGTAAATTAGGAAAATTTTGACTTATCATACAAAAGAGTTCAACGCGAACGACGCCCCCGTTGATGTCTTTTATATGAATGTAATTGGCGCAATGTGTAGACGCAGAACAATGGTCATGGTCATCTTGGCGTTAATGGCCCGGTTGTGATCACGCGCGCGAGGGCCCTGGGTCAGTCTAGGCTATGATCCAGGATTTGGCAGATCAGGTAATTACAGTGGAGGACTGCTATCTGACCGCCGTGCCCTGCCACCAGAGGAACCTGACCAGATTTTTTTTGCCTATGGAGGCACACGGCCGGACTGTCCACCTGATGGTAAGTGATCACAGTCATCCAGAATATCTGCAACCTACGGGAAGCGGATGCGGTGCCGTTCTTTGAGGTACCTAGGTACACTTGCCTTTTGACGAACCGGATGTTATAGTGCAAAGGAAGGACTTCGAAAGTAAGCGGAAAAAAGGTTGGCGATGCCCGTACGTTAGTTGAATGCCAGGCATGGATGGTGTGGATGAAATCTATCCCATCGTCGAAGGGTGCGGTGGCGGAAAAGTGGCGGTGGCACCAAATTAAACAGTTCTTCAGAACATTCCCCATTGTACAGACGGTAGACCACACAGAGAGCCAACGTAAAGCCTCCGGAGAGCCAAAGGTTCTACGTTCTAAACCATCGATATACAGTCTAAACCATCTGTGAGAAGGGGATCATCGTCAATACGAATATCCCGGAGTTGGATGAATTCAAGTGTCAATCAACGTACTGGAAGTGTGGCACTACATTAAATTAGTTTTTTTTTTGCCGTAAACGCACAAAATAATCAAAATCAAAAAACAAAGATAGTATGGTCGCAGAACAACAGTACATCATTTTTTACCTGTCTTAGTATTTCGCCCGCTCATTTGAAATTTCATCTAAACTTTTGGACAGAACTGTTTAAAGTTTTGATTCGTTAGAAACGACCGGCAGGTTATCCCGGCTATAATGAGGCAACTTTGATAATGCTCCGCGAATATTAAATAAGGCCAGTAAGGCCTTAGTAAAATATAAATTTAGTTTGTGTAGGATTATGCTGCCAGATGCAGTTAAAAATATGCCTGTTCAAAAATTTAAAGCTGTGCTGAATAATTTTTTAAGTAATCACGTATTTTACAATATTGATGAATTTAAAATGTATTTAAAAAATAACCGTCGAAACTTGAATGTAAACTTCAAATAAATGACATAAGTAATTTAATTTATTTAATATTTTTTACTAATTTCAATGAATTTTGACTTATTGTTTTGACATTTCTGAAATATTTGACTTAATTTAATTTATTCTATAAGTTTGACATGGGTATTCAATTTGATTGATTTTCTTTGACATATAATTGTATTTGAATAATTTATTTTTGATATTGTTTGTGACGCTCTCTTTTCACTTTGCATGCCAATTGATTTGGCTTTATGTGTGATACTAATTACTCTGTAATATCATGTCGTACGTACATATTTACCACATTTACTGCAATAAATAATTAGATTTTTTTGATAATTTGATTTTTAGTGGAACCGCTGCGACTTCGTTCGCATATACCTACTTTACTCCTACTTACTCTTTTTATTTTACTTATGAACCTTCCTCTTGAATCCCTCTAGCTTTTGTTAAAAACCGCATTAAAATCCGTTGCGTAGATTAAAAGATCTAAGCGTACATAGAGACGGACAGCGAGAAGCGACTTTGTTTTATACTATGTGCAGATAACAATACCTAACCATACTCAGCTGCTACATATCACGCTACTCATTTGTGTCGTTTAGTATCAGCCATAGTAAGTAGCCAATGCTCAAATCTACCAATAATGTACCATCACAGGGTGCCAAGCAGCTCCCAAGACTGTTCAACCAGGATGATACTTCTCCTGCACAAGACCTTGGTCAACCTCAATAGACATTAGACATTAGACATTTATTTATTGATAAAATAATTTACAGGTCATTTAAATTCACAAATCATGATCATATCATAATATTAACAAATATCATAAAAATAATTATGGCAATCAATCAATAATTAAACATAAATAATAATAATTCCTTAACATGTCATTAATTAAATAAATAATGATATTCATAATGTCAGTATTAATATAGTAAACGTTGGTCAATAATAAATTAATATAACAAAGAATAGCAAAACAATAAAAGCTAAAGAAAAATGTCATTAAATTACTGATTCACAGCCATGTCGCAAGCATCTATTTAAACACAGTCAACTTAAGGCGAGCTCGTTGCGTGCTGAAGTTCGATTGGCTGACCGCTTAACTTTTATGATCGGTCTCGCAACCAAGCTGCCACTAGGCTCCGGGTCTTTCGCGTCTTGTCCTACCCTATAAACCTTCCTACTAAATTACTCTATCTATTGTTGAAACCCGCATTAAAATTCGTTGCGTAGGTAGTTAGTAGTCCTAGCTTAAGTCCATGTTGTAGACTAACGGCCAGTTACTCGTACGTTGATCAATTGTTATTCATCAATTAAAATTGACAAGCGTTTCAGAAAGTGGGGGTAAGTGGTTCTTTAGTCAAAGGTTGCCTGGTAGAGATCGCTTGCAGCGATAAGGCCGCCGTTGCCCACAACTAGGTAAGGTTTACCTCTACTTTTTATTGTAATTATTCTTTGTTTTTTATTCTTGTGTAAGCAATAAAGAAGTTATCTATCTATATTTCTATGTATAGATTAGTATTCGTATAATTAGTATAGATCGAATTACAGACACCTCTGTAGGCTTACTACAGCTACTAGATGGTCAGAATAGATGTAACTAAACTAAAAGATAAAAATAATAATGATGATGTGAAGACTGAGAAGCATGCGGTTACTGTCATGCCGTGTCTCACGCAAAGCTCCAATTATAACTATTGACCCCCATAGAGTAATTAAAGTGACAGAGCGGGCGCACCCAAAACATAATACAGGGTTAGGGAACGTACCCATACTACGTGACCCGATCATGGGGGGAGGGTCTTCTAAATACCACGTTTGGTCACAGGGGCGGGGGAGGGGGCTTAGGTTTACGTCACGTAGTCAAGAAAATCTGCGCTTTTTCGAGCTATATTTAAATATGGCGCGCAGCGTTTAGCGCTTTTTAACCAACTTCAAAAAAGGAGACAGGTTTTTTTATGTATGTTCTCCGATTACTCGACGACGCCCGGACCGATTTGGAAAATTATTTTTTTGTTTGATAGGGTCTACCCTGGTTTCGACTCGAAACTGGACGAACGAAGCGGAGAAGAATTGAGAGTGGGGTAATTTGAAGTTGGAAGTTGGAATAGCAGTGGCCAGATGTTGGCCGGCTTCATGGAGAAGGAGGGACTCCGTATGATGAACTCCTTTTTCAGGAAGCCGGAACATCGCAGATGGATGTGGATTAGTCTCGATGGTGTCACAAAAAAAGAGACTGACTTCATCCTATGATGTCTCGGTGAACAGCGTGAAAATTGGCATTATAACAGCGGTACTCCTTGTTCGAATTGCAGCAGCCCGACTGGGGAAGTACCTACCTTCACTTTACAGAATACCGCAGCCATACAAAACGATTCTTTATTTTTTTACAAATTTTGTTTTTATTTCGGTTAGCAGTGGCGATGTCTCGTAAGTTGGCTAGGTTAGCGCCGCCAAACCAGAAATGAATAAAATAATTAAATTCCGTCCTTCATACCATTAGGTATAGTAAATTATTTAGTACTTAATTCATAGGTGCATTTACATATGTGCATTTACCACGACCGGAGCGACGCGTGCAATGTATTCGCGACTTAGGTTTGGCGACCCACCCTGTGCTCGTATTACGTTACGCGCGTAGTTGGCGCTTTGGAAGGCGCAAATTAAGCATTTATTTATAATGTAGTTAGTATATTAGTATAGTTTGTAAGTAACTGTATGTTGCTACCGATTGCGAAAATTCTTTCTGAAGTACCTACTTAGTTTATTCCCAGGTGTCATTGCATCTTTGATAGCGGAATAATAAATGGATTCCTCTGGACAGTCGAATCCTTGAATGTTCCAACATCACGCTCGGGTGAAAACCGCGGAGGAGTACCTATTTTTTTTAGTTTAATTTAAAGGCACAATAATAAATTTCACGCCATCTATCGCCAACACTGTTCATGATTTTCAAAATGCCATCTAGCGGAAAATGATTGAACTATTTGGTCAAACAAGGTTGCCAGTAAATAACTTTCTACCAGAACAGTAGTCATAACCGAACTGAGGTTCGAATAAGAAGTTCTGTGTAGGGCAGTCTCTTTTTTAGAAATTAAGTGAATATCACAAACATAACAGACTAAACACAAATCGCGAATATTCCCTGTTCGCTCGCTCTACAATGATTATGAATCTTGCTGTCCCGTTTTTTCATCCATTGGAATAAGTTCACTGAAAATGACGCGCGCAATGTTTTGAACGTTCGATATATTGCTCGAGGGCCTAACGACCTGACGTTTCTTTTAAAACATCGGTGTAAATTTTATAATTTCCTAATAAAATTTAAATCAAACCATTTAAAAGACGGTGTAATACATTTATGAGAAAGCGCAAAATATGGAAATACAAACGGATTATCTTTTCATCGGTAAGTAATTTCATTCGTGGTCGCGGCAATCGGGAATCAATTTTAGAAATCGTGATAAAAATAAGCATCGTAATAGTGTTAATTTGCAATAATTGAAATGCTTTACCTCAAAACAATATGCCATTAAAGATAGATTTAAAATTATTGCCAAATTGAGGAATATTTCGGTGTCTAAATAGGTACGAAAATATTTTGATGCTAACAGGGTCGGACTTAGTATTTATTGTAAAGAATTTTAATACTCACATCTTGTAAATAGCGGTCCACAATTTTATATGTATTAGGGTTTCATACACAAAATATACCTAAATGACATTTTAAATGTTCAGACATTTTATGAAACAACGGATTAATCTCGTAGTTACGTTTATTAACATTTATTTGTTTTTCTAGGTTTCCTAAAGACCAGACATGGTGATGTCTGGGTGCACCATCATTATATGAATTTTTACTGAAAATAAAGAATATGCTGCCTGTTTAATATATTAATGTACCTTTACTTTTCATTATTATTCTTTTTTTCATGACTATGTCCTCTAGAGGACCTCATATTCAATTTATTGTGAAGTTACATAGGCCTACCTGTGGACAATGATTTGTCTATTGATGCTTCTAACGATAAGTAAGTAGGTACCTACTTAGTTTAGAAGTTATGAGGCAACAAATAAACATTCATACTGGTCAAAATCATAACCCTCCTTTTTGCAAAAGCAAGCACTGCCGATTCACGGTATGTAGAATCGAGAGATCGAAAAGACGGTGGTAGGTATCAGGGCGTGGGTTTGATTCACTAGACACCTTATCTTTTATTATAATGACAAAATTAAATTATAAGTACAAGTTTAAAAAAATTACGAAGTCGTCAAGAGCGAAATACTCCAACAAGTCAGATTTTGTGTGTACGTTACTAGTAGAAAGTTGTATGTTATAAAGATGTGTGACATTTTGTCACGTATTTCAACTCGGATTGTACTCTCTGCTTCTGGATATAAATTTTTTTCTCTATGGTGAATATAATAGGACCACGATAAGTCCGTATTGACTGACAGTAGTAAAAATTATAAAATGTGGATATGGCAATAATCTGGGGATAATCTGTCCTTGTCAGTCCTTGTCAGTCCTTCTTGTGAACATTCAGTTATTTGGCTTGAACTTGTACTTTTAGTTCAACTAAATTATTAATCATGTGAAAATTATCTCTCTCACTTCCGTTTTAATTGTTTTGCCCATTATTTAATAATATATTTTTCATAACTGACGCAAAAAAACAATCTTACAAAAATCAAATTGTTTGTTATGACTTTTATGAATGACGTTTAAAAAACTTGGCATAAGTTGCCATACAGAGCTTCTTTTTTTAATATGTAATTCGGATATACCACTTACTATGTGCATTTCTCTTATAAATAAAATACATCCAATTCCCAGTCCCAGTAGAGGTACCGCCGATCTCCGATAACACGCCGCCATTTTGATCCCATTCTGTGAAATGAAGTCACAACATGCATTTCGAATAGGCTCTAATGTCAATAGTATCTATCCTGTGGAATGGACTGAAATGTACGATTTTGAATGAGGTTGGTTATACTCGAAAGCACACTCCACATGTTTTTCAACCCGCTGGATCACGAGAATGTAGAGTGTAAGATGTTCTACTTACATAATTTTCAAACTTTTTGGTTTTAATTTGATCTTAATAAATTTGATATTGCATAATACTTAGGATGCACTATAAATAATAAAATACGAAACAAATCTATTCTATTATAAAGTAAATTTTTCTAGCATTTTATTCTATTTAAAATGACGATGTTATAAAATTAAAATGTGAAACGGATCGTTACTATATACACCCCAATGGCATTCATATCGTTCATTCTGACCGATACTGAGTTCTGTGCAATACGAATTCTGTGACGTCATCTGTGAGGTTGTGATCAAAATGGCCGCGTTCAATTGGAGATAGGCGGTACCGGTGCAGTGCCACTTTATATTCCGTTCCAATTAATTAATTTAAACTACCTAACAATTATCCAATTTAAAACAGCGTTTATTTTATTATTATCAGTCAGTTGCATCGAAGCAAGAAGCGCAGCAATGAGCATAAGTTCCAATAGAATATTTAACTATTATTATGCTATTTATTAACTTTAACAGTTATTTGTTGCACCATTTTCAGTACAGTACACATTCCATAGTAAATATTAAACAATTTTCTGGTCACACCGTACGTATGAGTGAGCGAGCCATCGCCCTGCTAACGGTGTCATGGCGGTTTGACTTGTTAGAGGTTTTTTTGCAATAACTCACGAGTTGATGTGCTTTTTAGCGATTTGATCTTTGGTTTCAATCATTAGTAACACGTGACACAAAATAGTTAATAATGCGTGAATACAAAATAGTCGTGTTAGGTAGCGGAGGCGTGGGAAAGTCTGCCCTGACAGTGCAGTTTGTACAAGGCATCTTTGTGGAGAAATATGACCCTACAATTGAAGACAGCTACCGAAAACAGGTGGAAGTGGATGGGCAACAGTGCATGCTCGAGATCTTGGACACGGCGGGCACTGAGCAGTTCACAGCGATGCGGGATTTGTATATGAAAAATGGCCAAGGATTTGTATTAGTTTACTCGATCACAGCGCAGTCGACGTTCAACGACTTGCAAGATCTACGAGAGCAGATCCTGCGGGTGAAAGACAAAGACGATGTGCCCATGGTGCTGGTGGGCAACAAGTGCGACCTGGAGGCGGAGCGCGTGGTGGGCAAAGAGCAGGGCTCCAACCTGGCCCGCCACTTCAACTGCGCCTTCATGGAGACCTCCGCCAAGGCCAAAGTCAACGTGAACGACGTATTCTACGACCTAGTGCGACAGATCAACAAGAAGCATCCCAAGTTAGACAAGCCGGTGAAAAAAAATAAATTTTGTGTTCTTCTGTAAGTGTCACAGGAGCCTCCATCGTATCTAGGTATAATATATTTAATAATTTGAAAGACTTCTTGTACCCGGATTTGGCTCTTGACAGTTCCCAAAATTAAAACTAGGTTGTGTCGAAGTCCACTCGACCTACACCTGTAGCATTTCGAGAATGTGCATTTGTTGAGTTGTAACGTGATCCAGTGTTATAGTGAGTGAGGATGCACAGCGTCGCGGATCAGCTAGATTCCTACCTGTAACTTGTGGTTACAATTTTTCATCTACTTTCAGTATAGGTATATTAAATAAATATGTTCAATAATAGATAATTCGACGATTCTGTGTGTGTTTCACTCTAGAAATTCCAATTGTGATGTGTGGAAGTTGTTAGGTTCAGAAGTTAACTGTGCAGTTGCAGTTATCAGTTTTTTGTTCATAGATAATTATTATGGAAATGGGTCTATTACTATTGTTCAAAGTGTGATCCATAATATATTTATATCATGGGTGAAGTAGCCATCAATATTATTTACTGTTCCTCATCCTCATTTAGAAAAATAACATAAGCTTATCACTTATTATATTAAAGCAATTATCACATCACTTTTTCAAATCCCAGCAGTATTTTGTTTATTAAAAAAGCATTTTGTGTATTTTTAATAATAAATGTGATGATGCTAAGTACAGACAGTTTTCGTCAATTACAATGAGCAGGAAAATGAAACAGGGATGTCGTCTCGAAATTGTCTCAAGGGCATGGACTACAGGAGTAAACCTGAATATAAAATATACTTTAGTGATCAAACAATAAGATGCCTTTAACTAAAGAGTAACAGAGCAATACATGCAGGCAATATTTTAGTAGCAGTTTGTATTGTATATTCTACTGTCTGGACATAGCATAGGGGATCATAATAGTGATATTATTGTAATTGTACTGATGTAACGGAGAGCCCCAAACTTCTGAACAGCTAGTATGAGCAGGCTCCGCAAGAGACCTGGAATGTGTGCCAGCCGGCCTGAACCAGTGTGTAATGTTTAATATTTAAGGATACATTAAATTTTTTCAGATATATTATTATCTTGTTATATAATTCAAATGTATCGAAGGAAGTTGATGGTGAGACACCGTTTAGGACTTGGTAATGTTGAACAAGTACTTAGTGAGCCATAGTGAGTGCCCCCGCCGAGACTGTAGTAGTCCAATGCATCTCGCTCCAGATATAACCCCCTTGAACCTATGAAATTTAAATTTTAAAAATTTATCGTTATTGTAAATGAAGTAAAATTTTATTATTACTGGCTCATTTTAATGTAAATTACCAACCTTAAGTTTGCTGCTACAACTTTGTTAAATGTAATAACTATTAGGTGTTCAAATATTGTTACGGGATTAGATGTTTCCTCAATTTCTCTTCTGTTAACATGTAAGATTAACTGCACAAGGATATTGGTAATGACTTTGATCTGCGTTGAATTATATTTTTATATATATTGTGCAAATTAAGAACTTGTATATTTTTATCTTTTTCAATCAATAATCGACATGTACAATAACTATTAATTTCTTTTTTTTGCAAATTTATCAATAAAACCAATTTTAAATATTAGTTTTGGGGTGTATTTTGTTTTCATCTTGCGTGTGTGTTGTGTGTAGTGAGGCTTGGAGCGACACACTCGCGGCATGACGCCACTGCGAGCCGCGCGCATTATCGTGATGACTCACATCCACCGCCACCGCGTCCCCTCGCCATCAAATCAACTACAATTGGACTGGAATGTTAATGGAATTTAATTAAATCAAACAACCAGCATTATCTACAACTATGTATTTATTGACTTGACAAATTGTGTAAAAAAGTTCTCATAAAACGTGTCTCCCTTATCACAACAATAAAAAATACAGTTTAAAAACTTAATTAGGTAGGTACAAAGTTTGTACGAATAAATAAAATGGCAGTGTGTCGTGGCGGGCGTATGTCGACATTCTAGTAACATAAGAATTGACACAGTCCATTGGAAATGAACACAATACGCTAGCTTAGTCTAGAGACGACCTACATAAAAGCAATATAATCTAGTGGGCAAATCAAGTGTTATGTTACAATTGCACTTGTCCGCACCCCCTAGCGTGAAACAAGGTCTAGCGCATAGACCGTGCTCATGCCGGGGGCCTACGACGGAAAACGATTTCTGAACGCAACACGCTAGAGTTGTTTCGACATTGAAAGCTCGTGGGAGAGTACCCTAATCTACATACAATTACGCTCTCTAAAAATTCCGCGTTAACTGCGGACGGATAGATAAAAATTATACATTATAATTGTTTAACTACGTTTTATCAGAGACCAGACGTCGACGGACTGTCGACGTTATCTTAGCAACCAGTACACATCCTGATATTTATTTGTTTTATATTAGGTAGGTACTTTTTCCATTGCCATTCATAAAGTAATTTAGTTTTTTATATAGATCATATTATATTGACTTTGTGATAAAAGTATTCATGGAATTAGGTTGTGGAAAAAGTGTCTGAATCATCTTATATCAGGTTGTAGTTATTGGCCTGATTATCAGGTACCATATTATCCACTGATTGTTTCATTTATATACTTTTTATATTCTACACACTAACAATTTATTTTATAATATTTTGGTATATGATTTCGAAATTGTAATTATATTTCATTAATACAATAGGTTGTTCTAATTTGATAGCATACCTATATTTTCCCTAAATGTGACCAAATCTAATAAATGATTAAATATTCTAATAAATATAGTTAATTCATCTTTATAATGTTACTTATACTAACTATAAAAAGTATGGACGGAAAATAGTTTCTAAGACTAGGACGATCTAAAATTCTAGACCAGTAAAGAAAAAAAACAGGTTTTCTGTAGAAGGAAGATTATTCTACAAATTAATCATCTCGCAAACGCAGTGCAATGTATATGACGTGCATCACGGACATTCTTAGAACAAAACTAAATCACATAATTCTCACGATTTAATTAACCTTAGGCATTACATTACAATTAATGACTCATCATCACAAATGACTAGTAATCGTTTGATACTTATACAAAATATGTTTCTTAGTACAGGCCCGGGCTGAGCCGCCCAGCGCTTATCAGTAGGTCCTTGAAATATAGGGACGGCACGAGCGGATTAAAAAACTATCATTCTGTGGGTAAGAATTACTATCAACTGCAACTGACGGTTGGTCGGCTCCAACCCAAACGGAACGTCTGTTACTAGTTCAAATCTGACATAAAAGTACTCCCGCGCGCGAAAGATTGAAGGCTGTCAACTGACGCCGCACCCTCCGTGCCGTTCCTGTTCCACAGGTACCTACTGATACTGTTACAACAATTCGACGAACCGTTACCGGTAAAAAATATGAGCCAACCAGATTAACAGCTTTAGACATATCTAAAGCTATCCGATGTCAGTATAAGAATGACAGTACAGTATTTTGAACCCCCGACGAAAAGAGAGGGGTGTTTTATCTGTGGGTATGTCTGTGGCATCGAAGCTCCCGAACGGATGGACTGACTTGGATGCGATTTGAAACCCAGTTTAATCGGGATGGTTCTTACGATTTTTTTAATTAAAATCGGTTTAGTCATTTAGAAAATATTTTAGTATAGCTTGGTCGGAGATTATACGAATTTTTCTGTCGGTTATCTAAAACATTTCGTTGAATATTGTAACCGGACGCCAAGCGCTCGACCCATACCGAACCATAAACACCACCTGTAACGTATGTCATACGTAAGTAAAGTAGTTCCTACTTAAACAAATATTCATGCAAGAAATCAATTACAATTTATATATTACGCACTGAGATCAGATTAAGCGTTTAAATACACACATCGTAAGAGTAGCCAACTAAGTGATTCACGGATAATAGTGACTAGGTATCTGCGGCTAGTTGGTGACTCGAGATATCTACGGGTGATCGGCTGACTCACGTTTGTAAAACCATAAGTAGTTGCCGTTAGCCTCGATTAAAATTTCGGTGATTTGACAACACAGTTGACTTGACGTCATAGTGAGGAGGCAGATATGATGGCCTTCTAAAGTATACTAGGCCGTTTCAACATTTGGTTCCAATGGGGAGCGGCGCTGTTGTCTCTAGTTATATAATAATAAATAAATATGCTTGGATAATTAACACAGCGCCATCTTGCCCCAAAGTAAGCAAATATTG
Organism: Blastobasis adustella; assembly: GCA_907269095.1. NCBI lineage: Eukaryota > Metazoa > Arthropoda > Insecta > Lepidoptera > Blastobasidae > Blastobasis > Blastobasis adustella. Next base: position 9,484,044 of record OU026117.1, on the reverse strand, counting down.
TGTTATGTTAGGCTACACAACTGATAAACTACTTAGAGGTATACTTTTTAAATACATACTTATTATACATATAACACGCACATCCATAACAGACATTAAAATTATTCATTTTAATTTCTTCGGCCGGGAATTGATCTCGGGGCCTCTGTATGGCAGAACGGATGTTAGCCACTGAGCCACTCAGGTCGTCGATGTATATGCTTAGCTAATGATTGCAGTTTCGTTGATAGCCGCGGGACTTCTGAATGTATTGATATTAGTGCAATAAAGAGCACTTTCATTCACCCATTATTAGACTTTACGCCAGCTTATGGGAATTTACAAATATTTTTGTATTAAAAACAAGCTCGTAAAAGAGGTAGACCTTTGGTTTGTAGGCGTAGCCGGAAGTCGCGGACTGACGGAAGTAGACGATGATTTCCACGGAAAGAATGTCGCTAGGTGTATTTCTTTTTCATTATACCTACATTATTTTAATGGACTCAATGGCACACTCCGTCATAAAATATGTCGTGCTCCCTCAGGGATTCTGAAAGTACAGGTATGAAGCTATGGCTAGCTTCGGGACAGTATTGCAATTAATTATGTAACATATACTGGAGTAGGTACATTATGTACTACATTTGATAAGAAATTAAAATGTTTACAACACATGCGTTACTAACGAATACATAGAATTTGAAATACAACAAAGCGTTAAAATTTCATTACGTACTTGGATATATTTGCGGAAAATTTACGACATAATTATTTATCCTGAATGTCATCGTATAAAAATTCAACAACTGCGTCATTAATAAGGAAACTGCGCTTATTACTTCCTAACAGAATACAATGCTACATTAACTATTTATTTTATTGAATAAACCGCTAAATATAGTTATATTCAAAGAGTTCTCTAAGAATAGGTACTACAATGCTCCTCTGGGGGTAATACCTATTACTTAAAGTAACAAACAAACCATTGTTTAAACATAATAAAGATAATTTAAAAATAGAACGGTAGGGATTTAAACCTTCAAGTTCATGCAATATTCAACCATTCAATTTTTTAAATTAATTAACCATTGATAGCATCGTTTCTGTTTCATAAAACATAAAAACCTTTCAAAATAGCTGTTTCCTTCCCAAGCTAACCAATTTTTTGTGGTTTACCTACCACCTAATGTTCGTAGTAAAATTCATTTCACGTAAGTAGACCCGTAGTAGTCAGTGGAACTACAACCATTAGCTAAGTAACACAGCCTTAGACGTAGAATCTTCAAGACGACAGCGCTCTCTTCAGCGACGTCTTACTTGAAACGATCTCTAGGTAGATATAAAATCTGTCCAGACTAACTTGACTTATTTGGTTATGGAAATGATGTATTTAAATGGATCATTTGTAGCAGTATTCGTTGAATTCACATTCTCTATTTCTTATATAATTCAAGACATCTATTTCACAAATTAGAGTGATTGATACGGCATGTCGTGATTTTCTGTATTGTTTGTTCAACAAGTAAGACAAGTCAGTCTGGACAGATCATACCTATAAATTGCGAATAGGTAGGTATATATGTTCGTCTCCTAGAAAGATTATTTAGATGAGTCATAGCTGTCGTTGAGGGGCGGCAGGCTGTGTGCCAGGGTGTTGTCCAGCTTACGGGCCTCGTGTTCCAGCGTGTAAGAGTCCAAGGCAGGATCCTGTAGACATTGTCAATATTATTAGGTAAAATTTAGTAGGCAGGCAGTCGTAGAAACTAGAAAGAAGTCGTAGAAGAGTATAATCATAATTTTGAGAGAATATAGCATGGAGTTCTTCAAGCGGGTCGAGTGAAGAGGATTTTACAAGGCGGGCAAGTGATATCATCTGATATTGCTAACGTAGCTGCTAAGTTGATGCTGTTGACTGCTTATCAACACGCGAGTTGTAGAGAACAAATCCGCCTAAGATACTTCTCAGCGTCAACAGCTGAGAGTAGGCACTTAAAACCCCTTGATCGTCAGCTCGGTGAGCTGACTCAGAACCGGTGTACATGCAACGGCCCTCATCGATATTTACATATTCCGTCCTGGGGCCGTACAACCGATTTCCGATAGTACGCCGCCATCTTGATCCAATTGAGTAGGGACCAATCGCAGCAAGGCAGAGCTGCCAGCTCAAGATGGCGGCGTACTATCGGAGATCGGCGATAAGGCCCCTGGCTGGCCCCATAACTTGCAGTGTCACTCATACACGATATACGGTGCGCGCTCTCCGCTTGAATACCTTTTACAGGAAGCCAGAGACGGCAATTGGCCGTGCTTATTCTGCCACTTGAACAGCCTCCGCCAACTCATCAAATATTAGTGAAAAACTCAATCTGTTCACTGATACGAGAGTTAATGTTAACAGATGTAAGTAGTTGATCGAAGCGATAAGGATACCGTGTGTTACAAGTATTTATTATGTAATGTGCGGGCAGTAACTGTCAAATTGTATACAAAACGATATCAGCATTTTGTATACAACACCGATAAGCTATCTAGATCTTTTACTAGGCGTGCATAAAAAAAATCTAACTGTATTTTTTTTTCATAATTACAGGTAAATATATCAGCTGATCGGCTAGGATGTAATCATGTCATTCAAACGAGTAGGCTGGTCGAAAGCCAATTCAAGAAATGGCTGAACCGAATGCCGCCGGGTCGTTTAAACTGACTGTGTAACAGTATTGGACTGTTTGCATGCAACTTTAATTGTTCTGTAACGAACGAACAATGTTTATATTAACGTAAATGCAACAAAGGAACAGTGATATCAATCTTGACGACATTCAATACACTTGTTATCCGTATTTTACTTGCTTGCGTGTCGTGCAAGGAGATCTACAGGGTCAAGTTGCTATTTATAGTAAATTGCTTTCTTATGTACGAGCTATGCACCCAGTGCAACTTGCAAGAATTTTCCCTTTGGATTTCTTTGGTCAATTAGTATTCTGTCCTTTGGGTTATGCTGTTTTGAGTAAAAAGTAAGTAAACTATTTATTGCACACACAAAAGTGAAATACACATAACAGAAAAAAAAATTAGTTTATTATATTATAAGTTAGTTGTTTAGTTTTTAATAATGAATATAAAAACTACCTACTCATGTACCTAGAAACATATGGAATTGTAAATTATTTATTTAAAATATACGCGCAATGGCGGCCTTATCGCTTTGAGCTATTTCTTCCAGACAACCTTTGGGAAGAAGTAAGTTATCACAGTATCTCATAGTAGTGCGTATGAGCAAATAAGGGGAAAATCCTTACACATGTATATGTCTTACAAATAAATATGTAAGAATACTGTAAATATATTATTATTAAACAATGGATAAATACAATTCTATACAACATACCCACATATTATATTGTTTTGCAAATATATTTTATCTACACTCATAGCATAATGTTCCAATTACATATTCGAAAACAGTTGTTTAAGGATAAACTTTTTTCACATCTATAGAATATTCATAAGTTACTTTATGATGCAGCATTTCCCATACTGTAACATAATACAAAATAACTCAAATAAACCATTCTAAAACTGTAACATAAAATTACTTTTTAATTATTATGCAATAATGTAGGCTGAATACCTAAATAAGTCATTATCAAATTCACAATTCAAACTTTCCTGGTTGTAATTGCTATGTATGGAATAAAATATTTTCCCGCTAAACAGAGTATTTTTTCTAATTGTTGTAATTTGTGTTCGTGAATGTTGTTTCTTGTTTGAACCAAATGAATAAATAAATGTGAGAGTAGTGAAGTGAATTTCCCGCCGCTTGATATCCTCGCCGCGTAGGTATAAAACTGACTATAAACTTATTTCCAGCAAAGTTGAAAGAATTATAGGTACGAAATGTTAACATGAAAATATGAGTGTAGATTAAATAGTGTATGCAACTGTATATAATTAGGTATTAAAACACTCGTCTTAAACTATTATCATAAACAGACACTCATATTTTAATACACACTTGTATGTTGTTACAGTTTCGTAAACTACTATTACTTCATTACAAAAAGAATACAAGCCGAAAAATTGTTTTACATGTTACCGATAAAACTGCTAACTATTTTACTGTTTAACTGATTTATAAATAAGTAAGTATCCTGGGCCTCGAGTCCGCTAATTTGCTTGGGTCGATTAAATTGTGATTGAACCGTAATAGTTTCTCTACGGCAGTTTTCATTGTACATTCACTGAACTAATTAATTGACCGGGGCGACCTCATGACAATTCATGTGACAATATGGAGTAATTAGTTGTATGACTGTACCAGGATACCTAAAACTGTCGTTGAGAGATTCAATGGAGTCCTCCGACCTACGAGACGGTCCGTAGCGAGTCCCCAGTGGCCCGTAACAGTCCACTGCTGGACTATGAACCCTTCCACATTAGTAGAGGATTTTTGTTGTAATTTCCACGCTTGGCAGGCGGGTTGGAGATCGCAGAGGGTGATGTTTATCACAGAGCGCTGCTGCCTGTTCTCTGTTGAATGTTGAATCCCTAAGACGCCTCTTACGACACCCGCGGAATGAGAAGGGGTGGTGACAATTGTAGGTATTCTAATCTGTCTCCATAAGGCCTAGTATACTCGTAATGTAAGAGACGCTGTCTGCCCACCTGCGACCTGCCTCCATAGGGGCTCTCCGAAGGCAGTTCGCAGCCGTTGCAAACGACTGCCGCGGACAGATCTCAGCGGTGAGTTTAATGCTTGTTTACTATACTAGTAATGTAAGAGAAATGAGGAGCTCCGCAAGCGAACCAAGGTCACCGACATAGCCCGAATGATTGCCAAGCTATAGTGGCAGTGGGCAGCACACATAGCTCGAAGAACAGATGCCCGAGGGGGCAGTAAAGTTAAACAGTAAACAACGTACCGGAAAACGCAGCGTGGGTAGGCCTCCCACAAGGTGAACGGACGACCTGGTAAAGATCGCAGGTTTCAGCTGGATGTGGAAGGCACAGGAGCGGTATTTGTAGAGATCACTGGGGGAGGACTATGCCCAGCAGTGGGCGTGTTTCGGCTGATATGATATCCCCCTACCTGTGAGACGGTCCGCAGAGAGTCCCCAAGGGCGGTGCGCAGTCTCTGCATGTCGCGGGCGGCGCGGCCGCTGCGAGCCACGTACGACTGCCGGCGACGGATCTCGGCGGAGAGTTGGGCGCGCAGTTGGGATGACTGCCGGGTAGAGGTCTTGTTAGTATTAAGGGCCTGTTTCGCCGCCTACTGATGGGTTCCCGATACCTTATCTGACAGATATCTGTGATAGTTTTGTACTAACAAGAGAAAAGACGAGATCACAGATATCGCGAACTTGGAAGGGTTACAGTTTGTACAGGGGCGACAGTTCACTCTCCACATTCGGAACTCCGCAACAGCTAGTAGTTCACGGGCGGCGGTGATCACTTTCCAACAGGTGAACCTCGAAGAGATAGCGGTCGCGAGCGAGCGACAGTTCACTCTCCGCATTCGCGACTCCGCAACACCTGTTCTCTATGGGTGGCAGCGATCACTTTCCATCAGGTGACGCTCGCAGAGATAGCGGTCGCGAGCAAGCGACTAGTCGCTCCCCGCAACACCCGGGAGTCTGTGGACTGCGGCGATCACTCTCCTCGGATCCTTGTCATTAGCGGGTTTGACGACCTTCATTGCCCCTTACCTGGTTTTCAAGCCGCATCAGCTGTTGTCGATGTGCAGCCTCCCTCGCCTCCAAATGCCTCTCGGCTTGCAGCGCCGTCTGTCGCCAATGCTCGCCATCGGCACCCATCGGGTGACCGCCAGATAGCTCGGAGAGGAAGCGGTTGCGAGCCAGAGATAGTTCGCTCTCCTGGGAGGATGGAGAGCGAAAATAGAATCAAAAGAATTCAATGATAGTTTGCGCTGATACTTATCAACACCAAAATGAATAGGCTGTTATTAGACAGACATGCTCCATCTTCGGCCACATCGGACAGGTGAGATGGCGGTCAAATGTCTGTTGTATGGTCTGGTGTATGACATGGAATCGTTCAAGAGGTATATGAGATGTCTCTTCAGAGGCGGGCAACGCATTGGTAACTGCCCTGGTGTTGCTGATGTCCATAGGCAGCGGTGACCACTTTCCATTAGATGGCCCGCTTGCCTGATTGGCTGCCGTATATGACTAAAAAACAAATATAAAAATACTACTGCGCCATTGGACAGCCACAAAATGATGAATCCATTGTAGCCAATGACACGCTTCTATTTTGACACCAGATCATACGCCTCAGTTGCGCCACCCGGCAGATTTAGGGATCGCAAAAACGCTCATTCAGTAATCTGATATTATCATAAAGCGTTGAGGAGCATCCCAGCAAGCTCTTCCACGTTGAGGATCATCCCAGCAAGATCTTCATCTCAAGATCAAGGTGGTTGAGTTCCTCTGCCTTTGCGAGTAAACGGTTCTTTGTAACGCGAAGTCTTTTCTGGAGCTTTCCATTATTCGAAAATCTACCTGGAAAGTAGAATCTTTACCTTATCGGAGAGTTCCTTCTCGAGGCGCCTGATCTTCATCTTTAGCTCTCGATTCTCGAGCTCCAACAGGCTGAAGTCCGCGCTGATACCGCGGCCCTTGCAGGCACAAGGCTCTTTGTAGCGCGACGAGTCTTTGGCGGAGTCCGCGCCTGGTAATGAAAACAGGTTGTTTAGATAAATAGTGAGGATTAATTGTAGGATTATTTGTACTTCGACTATTTGCCGTGTGGTATCCGGCAGACTAGAAGAGCACCGACCCCTTACACTCGTAGGTGTCGTACAAGGTGACTAATGTTTTTGAGGTTAACGTTCTGGAGTCTCTGTAGGCTGGAAAATGGGCAGCAGCGTTTTACATTTCTGTATTTACAACATTGCAATCTCCAACCCGCCTGCCAAGCGTGGAGATTATGGCACTCCCATGAGAGGGGCCCTAAGTCCTGCAGTGAGCTGTTATGGATTGTGATGATGATGATGATGATTTTTAATGGATTGACAGAGGTCTAATGTCAAAATAATGAAATGTTATTGGGTTGTAGATCTAACGTGAGCAGTTATTACTATATTATGTCACTAAAGTGACATTTTATTTGTCTTTTCCGGGTTTATTACCGACCTTGTGCCTCATCAACCATCGGTTCTTAATGTAGCCTGCGCATTTGCTTGTGGTTTTGCGATTTTGTGCAGGCAAGATACGGTGTGACCCGGAAAAAATTTAAAATGATATTTTTTGCAGATTCTTGTTTTAGAACAAACCGCTCCTAGGAATATACAACTATTCACTGCCTCGGCAACAGTCCTAAAATTTAAATGATGCGATCAACTATGAAGCTTTTATTGAGTAAATCGTGCGCGTTATGACGATATCGAACTGCCTGCGTTTGGTAGCGTATATCGTGCTAGGACAAACATTTCGAGGAAACAACCCAATGACGACAGTAACTCATTTTAAAACGAAAGGGCATACTGTTAAATAATGCGTGCATACTTAAACATACCGAATTCATAAAGCGCCCGAACTAAAATTTCCTACCATCATACGCACAATATGACGATTCGGCACGCGGCAAGAAGTTTCTTTCGTCATATGTATAACAGTAACTGAATAATTTTTAAATTTTAAAAACATTTTGAAATTGACATTATTACATATCCTATTATCATTTTGACATTGCTATTACCTGTTTAATCTGAATTATAACCCGCGCATTTCGATTGGACATGCCAATGAGTGTTATTTGTAATATAATTATTTAATTGTATTTTGATTGTTGAATTAGCTGTTGTTAATTTTATACCATATGACGATGTATTATCATCATTGGCCTTAGACATCTATTATAGATGATTTAAACAGCGTCGCTGTTAATAGTACAGCACTTTTTCTGATGGCTTAGAGGCCAACACGAGAAAGACAGATTCGGTCACACAGTGAACAGACAAGATAATTCGCCCTGGATGGTAAGGGATCTGTATTTCCTGATGTATGTATAATACTTAGATATATAGATATAATAAGTGTGGGAGACTGATGCCTAAGCTAGGCAAAAAGCCTTCAGCAAAGTATTTCAGGTCATCAGCCCTCCCTCGCACATAACTAACAAGTTACCAAGATTTGATTATTTATAAAATAGGCATAAATGTTTATGTATAGTATTATATTTATGACTGTCGTAACATTATTTACATAAAAATAAATATTTACAACTTAAACATAACACACAAACAACATGATGTTAAATGTTTATCGATAACAAACAAATTGAAAATATTAGTGAATAGATATATACATAATACAGAATATATGTGTTAGTCTTGTTAATAGTGTTAGCTACTTGTTAGTACTATAAATAAATATGATTATAAATAACATAATGTTTTATAATATCGCGGTTATTATCACACATTTTAAGGGTATGTTCCGGGTTTCTTACCGCGTACCTTTGTTGACGTTGACCATGCATCATGGTCACGGGACGGTGCAACTGTGTCGAAATATCGGGCTACTCGCCCTTAAAATGTGTGATTATAAATACAGCCCACTGACCGGAATCCATATCCGAGTAGTAAACAGTCTTCTCTGTGCGATCGTGGCTCTTGGTTCGGAGCGAGGTCCGCGGCGGCAGGCGGCGCTCGGCCTCCAGCTTGCGTACGGCGTCTTGCAGGGCGTCGTTGCGGGCCTTCATCTCGGTACGTTCGCGCTGGGAGAAGGGAATATATTACTTTACTTCATTTATCTATCATTGAAACTTAAATGTACATAATATTGCATTCATTGTAAGTCAATTCACAATGATATTGTCAACAACAACATAAATGAACAACAATCAAGATAAATGTGTAATTATCAATGTCATCATAAATATACGAAATTTATATTAGGCTACCTACATAAGGTGAGTAATATTTAAAATATCACATGGCAATTAATAAAATAACTAAACAATGTCAAAGCAGAAAAAGAACATGAGTTTTTTTTTAAGATGTGACCAATAAGTATAATGTCAGAATGGAAATAACAAAATACATAATAAATGCTTAGGTCAATGTAAAATATTATATGATGATGATGATGATACAGAACGAGTATCGGTGATAAATCCGGTTTTAAAACCGGTTTTGAAACGAGGTTTTATTTCAGATCTAAAAGGCCACAAAGCTTTAAGTCCACCTTTGTGCATAAAGTATGAAATAAATAAATAAATTAGCGTTTCATATCATAAAAAACCACCAGATCGTTGCGCGATCGAATCAGAAATGAGGAGATCCGCATGCGAACTAAGGTCACATAGCCCTAAGGATTGCCAGGGTAAAGTGGTAGTGGGCAGGGCACATAGCTCGAAGAACAGATGATGGGGCAATAAAGTTCTCGGTGGAGATCTCTGGGGGAGGCCTATGCCCAGCGTCTTTCGGCTGATATGATGATGATGATGATTATAAGTCATATTAGAGTGCCACAAATTTATCTGATGCAGCGAAACCTGAAACTAAGTGACACCATTTTGAATTGTCATGTCAATGTCAACAACACCGACGCTGCAGATAAGTTTGTGACAAATTAATATGAATCAATATAGTATAAATATGAATTATCGTATCAGAATATGAAACGCTAATATGGCTTGCATAGACCCCCAGAACGCAACTTAAAACGAGATTCATTGATCAGCATTCAGTTTTGATTTATTATCTTTACCAAAGCATTGATTTAATCTCTAATTACGTAAATAATGTTGAGACTACGCTTGAAAATAGATTTAACTGCGTATTATTTTCAGTTGAAATTTGTTATCACAACACAAACAATCTTAGATGAACTTATAATTACAGAGTCGCCGGGGCGTGATAACCTAGAATATGTCTGTCTAATTGAGAGATATGGGAAAGTTAGAACCCACAGCAGATGCAAAACCATTTGCTCATATGGTCTGTAAAAGTTAATCTTTGTGTGTGTATTAATTAATATCGTTTTAACTTTCATAGAAGGAGGAAAGAAAAAATGTGGACAACAGAAGCTTGTCAACTTTGATTTCGCATTTTTTAAATTTTTTGGTATCTAAGGCTCAAACTGTATTAGTATCATTCCACAGAAACAATAAAAAACAGGTAAACAAATGCACTAACTTGCAGATTGTGAAGCTCCCGCTCGAGTTCGCTGTCGCTGCTTTCTTTGCCGTCCCACGTCGACATGCGCAGTTGGGATTCCAGGCCCGATCTGTACAATAAGTGTTATGAAATATAAAATTTCAAGAAAAGACAAGTAGTAATTGTCATTCAACTAAAGATGCTTATGAGCGGGCAATATTTTTACTGCAATATTAATATTAATTGGCCGTGTGGTGTCCGGCAAAGTAGAATAGCACCAACCCCTTACACTCGTGGGTGTCGTACAAGGCGACTAATCTTTACGAGCCAAAATATCTAAGTCTCCGTAGGCTGGGAAATGGGTAGCAGCGTTTTCCATTATTATGTTTATAACACTGCGATCTCCAACCCGCCTGCCAAGCGTGGAGATTATGGCAATAACCTCCCCTTTCTTGGGAGAGGCCTTTAGTCCTGCAATGAACTGTAATGGGCTGTGATGATGATTAATAGCTGTTGGTTTTTCATGTAAATAAAATAAATATGTTGCTGTGGCTGCCTATGCCTACGCCTATAATATGTCAATTCGTCGTTATACCACAACAATACCTAAAGTGCGGCTGCAACAACCATCGTTGTTGCTACCAAATTCGCAAGTTGACTAGTTGTGAAATCAGCTAATCTTTCTCGATTTCTCATATTTACAAAACGAATCAATTCCATTAAATTTCTATGACATTTTGAACTATGACGCCACTGTACAAATGTGTTCCTCTTTACCATTTTCTCATAAATTATGAATAATATGATTTCTTTTACTTAACTTGGTTACACAATCTATGCTGAAACTAGTCAACTTCCGAATGAGGGCTTTCATGATTCAAAAATCCACGAGATGGCGCCACTGCGACGTAAGGTCTGCTGTCAAAATAAAGCCCTGCTATTGGCTGGAATTAATTCGTCATTTTACCGCAGTTGTTTCTAACCAATAGCGCGGCAGTATTTTGACAACAGACCTTACGGCTCACTAGCGCCATCTGAAACCTCTCTGGTTGCCGTTAAGACAGGCCACTGTGTTGCAGCCACTGCAGTAAGAACATATCCCGTTTCGACATAGAACACTTACCTCTGAACCTCAACATTGGCCAGTTGGTTGGTGAGTCTATGCACCTGGTCTTCTAGGGTGGCGTTCAGACGTTTCAGCTCACCCAGAGAAGCTTTAGCGCTTTCCAACTTCTCACTTAGCACACGTTTCTCGTTCTCACAGTTGGCTGGGGGAAATAGACAGTGTTTTAGGGCAAGTAAGTTGTGAAGAAAGGAAATAACTGAACCAAAGCAGCTCACTGATCTCGTTGGTGACTAATGTCTTACAGCTAGATACTTCATAGACACGTTACGGGTTGCTGATCATGATGATGTGCTATTGCTACTATTTTGGATAACTGATTTGTGAACAGATAATGTCAAGAAATTAGTAATTTCTAAATCTACGTACATACCAATTGAAAAAGGTCATAATTGAGCGCGATATAGATAATAATGATGGTGAGAGCCGTTCGTTGTCTTTTCATAAGAATAGTTTCATTAGTGGCATGTTAGTTCTTTTTTACGCCACATTCAGTATTATCATTGTCGCGCTCTATTTTTCTGTATTATTGTATTTAAACCTATTTAATTCACGCCTGCATTACACAGGGATACTTCTATTCCATAGGCTGACTATTTCAAATTACACAGTTTGACATACCGACTTTAATGTAACTACTATTGTATCTTTTTACATAACAAATAATAATAATATTAAGTTCCACAAGCACAGAAACCAAAATAAGATAAGTGCCTAAATAGAGATGCTAGGATGTCAGATACTATATACCAAATTTGATATTGGACTTCTATTGACTTATCATATTTTGATTACTATGGCCGGCTACGATCCTAACAAAGCTCCTAACTACTCACAAACGCTCTTCTGCAACTGCCTCAGCTTGTCGAGCGCATTGTGCTCGTTATTCTTCGCTTCATTGAGCTGTCGCTGAGCTTTACTGAGCTCGGCTCGAAGCTCGCTCTCTGCCGCCGCAGCCTTCTGCAGCGAAGTGGAGAGCTGTTCCACGGTTCCCTTGAGCGAAGTGCAGCGGTCTTCCAGCGATGCTATAGTGCGGGTGTAGCCTTCGCAGCGCTCTTGCAGTTTCTGGGGGGATTTGAAAGTTAAGTTTTTTAAAGATAGGAATTAGCGATGTGGGGATTTTTTTATGGGTTTCTGTCAATGAAATGGATGGGATGTGTCTACATAGATGTATCTGCATAATATTGATAGAGGTATCAAGCTGAAAGGCAATTGTTTTACTTATCACTCTGAGCAATTGTTAGTAATATTTGTGATAATATATATAATAGGTGAAGCTTTTCAGAGTAAGTATAAAACCAATTGATGGCGCTAAGGTCTGGTGTCTCAATACTGTGTTATTGGACAAACACAACAGCTATAAGTTGACGGATCCATTCTAACCAATGACACGGTTCTATTTTCACAGCAGAATACTGGCGCCATCTGATGGATTGGTTTGGTCGCGAAATCCAAAATATGTGTAGTATCTGGTGTGACGACATCTCATCAAATCTATTCGTGTATCAACATGTCCGTGTGGTGTCCGGCAGAGTAGAATAGCACCAACCCCTTACACTCGTGGGTATCGTACAAGGCGACTAATGCTATCGAGACAAAAGTTCTAGAGTCTCCGTAGGCTGGAAAATGGGCAGCAGCGTTTTCCATTATTATACTTATAACACTGCGATCTTCAACCCGCCTGCCAAGCGTGGAGATTATGGCAATAACCTCCCCTTTCGTGGCTGAGGCCCTTAAGTCCTTCAGTGGACTGTTATGGGCTGTGATGATGATCAACATGTCACCATAATAGTCAGTGGTCTGGTCAGTCCTACCTTGAGCGCCTGATCGCGATCCCTGGCAGCGACGGCGGCGCGCTGCACGTCGCCTTCCAGCTGGGCGCGCCGGACGTCCAGCCGAGCGGAACGACCTGGAAAATACCCGACATTACAGCTCTAGCTAGCAGCAGCTCCTCCTTGAGTATCTCGGACAGCTACAAATCCTTCCGGAGACGTTTGTAAAACTGAAAGGATTACTATGTTTCCTGGAGGAGTTAGGATGGACAGAACAATACGGTATCTACGAGTACTTCACATTCACGCGGAATAGGTGCGAGTTCGTCGGGCTGCGGAAACGGCCCTGATACATATATCTATCTATCTATCTACAGGTCTAGCTCTGACCATGATCCAATCGGGCACCATGATCCAATCTTGTCAGGTTCCTAGGGTCACGGAGGTTAGATGGCAGTCGTTCCACTGTAATTATCTTATATGCCATATCCAGGATCATGGTCAAGGCGAACCCCGGGCCCTCAAGCGCTAGAACACAGTCGGTATATTAACGCCAAGATAATTATTATTATTACAGATCTACCTCTGACGAGGCATTGCCATAGGCACCTCTATGAGAAACGCTTGCTGAACTGATCGAAGCATTGTATATTTATGTAAGTCACGATGACGTCACACCATTTGTAGAAATTCCACAAACAAGCTTCTCTACAACGAAATTACTGACTTCAGCTTTACACTTATATTTAGATGACACCTAGTACTTTTGGTTCTAAGACTTTCGTGGTTATTAACTACACTTTCACTACACATAATCGGGTATGTTACCACGGTATTTCGACGCACCGCTACCGTAACCGGTGCGTCGAAATATCGACGTACAAACAATGCTAACCGTGGTAACAAACCCGATAATATGTGTAGTGAAAACCTAGTACTGTAATCAGTATGACAAGTGTGTCTAATAAAATATTGTCAATTATTTAAGAGGGTGGTTCGTTACAATGTACGAGTAGGTACAATGTACAAAATAAAAAAATCCTGAATTAAGCTTGTAATCATCATCAGAAAATGAAGCATGTAATCTTCATCCCAAGCGATTGGAATGTACCTACACCTGTTTTGATGTAGTAAGTTATTAAGTTCTCAAATGAAAAATATTTTTTCGTAAAGAGCTTTTATCGCGCGGTATCGTACCTATCCAACAAGATCATTCCAAAGAGCCCAAACATATGTACCACCTTCCGACTCCATCGTCAGACCAGTTCCATGGCACCACATTAATGCATTGTCATCCAAGTTACATAGGTATACCCAGCTCAATCGGGTACCAACAAATGGTCGAAAAATTGTTTGCTTTTGACAGCTTACATACGAACAGTGCAAGTTCAATAAAAGCTTGTTGAAAGATATTAGTCCCATACGTTACCTTCCGCGGCCGCGAGCGCCTCCCTCAGCTGTTGGACTTCTTGCACTCGTTCGGATAACTGCACTCGGAGACTCTCTGCTTTGTTCTGGACATGACAAACCGATTTTCTTATGCTACTCAGTGACACACAAGCAGACAGCCCACCTGATTTTAAGTGGTAACTGTCGCCCATAACATCTACAATTCATACATTTTAGGTTGCAGGTAACAATAATGCTGAACCGCAGCTGTGTTGTCACTGTTAGGGCTAAGATGAAATGCCTCATGACTGTAATTTCGCTGGCTATCTAATCCTTCAAACCAGAACACGACAATGCAATAAAAAGCATTGTTGCTTGGCGGCAGAAATAGATAAAGCGGTGGTACTCACCCAAGCGGACTTATCAGGGCTTACAGAGTCCTACCACCTGATTTTATCAAATATATAAAAAAAACAAATATTAAAGCCTTGCTCTGCGTTGAGCAAGAACCCTACGGGGTCACCCGAGTGACTCTATTTCTAATCCAGTGCTAACATTACAGATTATTAGTCGCAGGCAACGCCTACTAAATCCACAATGGAATGGAAACAGACCCGCCACGCGGCTGACAGGGTGCGGTTTCCGCTTGGAGCTGCACTGGGCCTTAGAAACCCTATTGCAAAAAATCGGGCACACGGGCAATTTTAATACAATCGAAACTCGATTCCATACAACCGGTGTATGAAATCGAAATTCCGAAAGACCAGGTCATTAAAAATTCATATAATTAGATATTGAGAGGTTAGATCAGGTGAGATGGCAGTCAAATACCTGAATATTTTCTATAAAAAGAAAAAAAACTTCTGGATAACCATATCACCAACCTCATTCTGAACTTTCTCCTCGGCGACGGAACTGAGAGTGGCTTCTAAGCTTGTGATCTTGTCTCTCAAATTACTTATTTCCACTGTCTTCGTTTGCACTGATTCATTCTGAAATAGAGAGCATAAGTCGAGAGATTAGTTTCAAGGTTAGAATTAGTGCGTTTTTTGAAATATATAAGTACCTAGTTTATGCGTTTTCAGACAATATGGGTCACAAAAAGATTTTATGTGCCAGGTAGTGCCAGACCAACGATTTGTGGCTACCTTCCGCTACAAAATGGAAGTTTTCTTGTACTCGGTGACATAGGATAACGTACGGTGCTCTCACAGTCTAATAAGTGTAGGCACGTTTTTTGAAGGTTTCAATATCGTAATGGTCTGGAAACATCACTGGAGGAAGCTCGGTCGATAGGGTGGTCGTACAAGGCAGAAAGTTGTAAATCAAGTGTAATGAGGATCAGTCACGATTTATGTTTAGTGACTTTTCCATTAGGCTATGATATCACATGAATGACTGTGAAGAAATGTTTACGATATCTCTTAAACCAGGGAAGATATATGCACTAGGACACTATGAATTTGGCATGTCTGATGACGTCATTCGGCACCCGGGTAAACCTTACGTAAAACCTAACGAAAGCATATATATCATTGCGCTTCCCATTTCCTTCAAACTCATATAACTTAGAAATATCAAAAAGGACTTCAAAAATTCTTTCACCAGGTTTAATGGCTATGAAAATGCGTTCAGATTTTATCAACAAACCTATAAAATTCTACCATATGACTAATCCTCATTGAAAAATGATGGAGTCAGTATTGTCAAAGAAATGTGTAAAAATGACTGTTGTAGTGGTGTTATAATAGTGATACTACATACGTGATAAAACTTAACACATACCAATCCAGAAAGCTGTGCATCTTTCTGTCCCAAAGTGCTCTGCAGCCGAGCTTTCTCCTCTTGGGCAGTCCTCAGGTTTCCGCTGATCGCATGCAACTTGTTGTCACCCTTGCCTTGCTGTTCGCTCGCTTCTTTCAGTTGCTTCTTCAGTATTAGCATCTGAGACTTGAAGTCGTCCTAGAGAATGAACGTTAATTTTGTTGTATAGGTTAAAAATAATATTCCTAACGTTACTTGTTCAAGTTACAATCATTTTTATTTAATATAAATGTCTTCAAAATACACTTATTGAAAGTAAAAGATATGAACAATATCGAAATTTTCAATAATCCTTAATTGAAATTAAAATACACATCACAAAATTACAAATTTCATGTATAGTCATTAGTATGTGATTACTTAATACAAAACCTTGTAGATTAATGGTACATACATACATACATAAAGGTCTCACCTCTGTCCTACGGGTGGGGTATACAGAGACTATGGACAGTCATGACCCAACTCCCTACCCTCGCATACATCTACAATTGTTTTGATACATCTCCTTTTATTCTTGCCACTTCGAGCCCAAGCTTTTTGAGAACATTACTGATCGGATCAGCGAATGTTTTTCTGGGTCGACCTCTAAATAGCCTATGATTAATGGTCTATGATTTTAAAGCACCGCAATATGTAGGGATATATCGTTTCGAGGAGAAGGTATCCTTTATTCTCCAGAGACATGTTCATGGCTTCGAACCCTACTGTGTATACAATAGATGTGACTTTTGCGTTACCAATTCAACATTATTTAAAACACAAAACCGTCACTCAGACGCCCATGTGATCAAAATCAAGCACTCTAAAATTACACTTTATTTAGTTGCTAGTTAACTTACCCTCTCGCGTTCTATTTGGCATACTTCGTGCATCAGATTCCGGACGCCCTTCTTGATCAGTTCAGGGTCAACGTCGATTATCTCGTTGCGATCCTCGGAATGGTCACGGCCTGTGGACACAAACACAGTTATGGTTAATATGGTATATAGCCTCCCAACCTACCATTTTAGTTTATGGTAGCTATGTAGGAGTATGACTATAATACTGAATCTCAAAGTTCAAAATAACGATGTACTGTTTTCATAAAGTATACAAGCACGAGTTCAGATTGGTCAGTAAGAAAATTCGAAAAATTGGCTGTCGCTCTCCTGTAATTACATGATTTGCCAAATCCTGTGTCGTAGTCAAGGTGGACCCCGGGCCCTCACCCGCGAGAACACAACCGGTATGACACCAATATGATCTTTTTATGGCTAGTACGTACGCACTGCCGTAGCATAGCCGTGTGGTGTCCGGTAGCCGTGTGGTGTCCGGCAGAGTAGAATAGCACCAATCCCTTACACTTGTGGGTGTTGTACAAGGCGACTAACGTTTTCGAGGCTAAAGATCAAGAGTCTCCGTAGGCCAGAAAATGGGCAGCAGCATTTTCCATTATTATATTAATAGCACTGCGATCTCCAACCCGCCTGCCAAGCGTGGAGATTATGGCAATCAACCTCCCCTTTCGTGGGAGAGGCCCTAAGTCCTGCAGTGGACTGTTATGGGCTGTGATGATGATGAAGTACGCACTGACCTCTATGCAGACTATACCGCCTCAAAGGACTAGCAAGTCGCTTTCTAGCGGCGTGATGGACCGACCCATCGGGCTGTATGCCGCATACTCTGCGTAAGCCGTGGGCGACGGATGACATTCGCACTTTCGCCTTACTTTACGAGTACTGTGGTTAAGCTATGACCATGATACAATCTGGTCATTTTCCTCTATTAACAGCGTCACTGACGTCAGATAACAGTCGCTCTACTGTAATTACATAATCTGCCAAAACCAGGATCACAGTCAAGGCGAACCCGTTATGGGCAAGATGTCAATTTTTTTTATGGCTAAGCAATGAGTACTCGAACTGACCTCTATGCGGGCTATACCGCCTCGATGGACTAGCGAGTCGCTTCCTAGCGGCGTGATGGACCGACCCGTCGGGCTGGACCCCGCATACTCGGCGCAAGGCGTGGGCGACGGATGACAGACGGGCCGCCGCCTCGCGCCCCGCGGCCTCGCTTTGGGATAGGGAGGCTTCGAGGGCCCGGCATCGGCCTTCGCTGCCGCCTAGGCGGGCCTAAGGTAGGATGGGAAACAGATAAGGTGATTCAATAAGATTTTTTTAACTGTGGCAACCGGTGGTGTGGTTACTGTCGAAATTGAATGTTTAACGATTTGATGTAAGTCTGAAATTGGGTTAGGCTCTGTCGCAAAAGTCAATTGACTTGATATAAGGTTAATTTAAATAAACAAGTACGCAACACTGATTAGCTATAATATAGTAGATACAACAGTGACAACGCCCTTGTTCTGCATTTGTGTTACCTGCAACATAAAAGTATGAATTGTAGATGTTATTGGCGACAGTTACTACTTATCATTAGGTGAGGTGTCTGCTCGTTTTTCACTGAGTAGCATAAAAAAAATATAGTAGCAACTACCTTGTTTTATATAGACCGACGTCTTTATTATTCAATCAATGTTGCTTACTTATTGATTTCAATCACCCTTGTTACCCAAGTCGCTTGACTTTTTAGACAGAGTCTATACGAATTTTCCGACGTTTGGTTGTGATGTTTCTCGTAATAATACGATCAAATTAAAAAGTCGATTAAACTGCCTGCTAACCATTCAGTTTCATCGACAGTACCTTGAGCTCCTGTATCTGCTGTGTGGCGTCGGCGAGGCAGACTTCCAGGTTGTGTTTCAGCTCTTCCAGCCGACGCTCCTTCGAGCGACAGTCCTCCAGCCGGAGAACCAGCTCCTGAAGATGACATGGAAATTAGCATAAATATACGTATTATGCATAACATAAACATACATATTATACATTAGTAACTTGATCGACAAATCACCAATACATACAGACTTGCATATGACCTCAACTCATCTGATGGGAAGCGATGATGAGGTCGAAGGATGTAGCATTCTATGGTTGACTTGATAGCAACCGAGACCATGCCCCAAGCAGTACCTGGTCCTTTGAACGGTAAGCATCCTTTAGTCCGGCAGCCAGAAAAACTGGCAACTCGGCCGCTTGCCTCAGTCTGGATGTGGAGCCTGGCGAGCCGGTGCGAGCAGGGTGGGTGTGTCACTGTAATACAGTACCTGGTCCCTGGCGCGGCAGGCGTCCTCCAGCTCTGCCGAGCGCTGCCTGCTGCCGGCCAGGTCCTGCCTGGCTGCGGCCAGCAGGGCCTGCAGCTCGGCCGCTTGGCGCCGCGCCGCGGCCGCTTCGCCGGAACAACGCTCGCGCTCCTCACTCTCGTTTTGGAGCCTGGGGATGCGAGACGGACATGTAAGTTGGGGATGTTTATTGAGTAATAGCAAAATTGAATGCGGGTGAAGTGAAATCGATGATCTGAACTGTCAAGTTGTCAGTGTGACGTTTGGTGTCGGACTACTTCATTCTATTTGTCTAACACATACGTTTTTTTCACCGCCGGCGCACACATTAAAAATTTAACTAATGTTTTTTGTAACTTTGGATGTTCGAAAATACTGTCACTCATTTCGGCTCCGCTATTCCCGAGTGTCATAAAGTACTTGACACTAGGAAATTTGATCCCAGAAATAATAGGACCCCTGTGATAATAGAATATTCGAACTAGACACGGGTGAAAACCATGGGAGACAGCTGGTAAATAATAAATTACTGCAAAGATAGCTGTTACCAAGTTACCTGGAATGCAACTCCTTGATCTCATGATGGGATTGCTCCAACGCCGCCCGTTCGCGTTTCAGTTGCCCCTCGGCCGCTCGCAACGCGCGGGATACGTGCTCGCCGCCCGACTCTGCCTCCTTTAGAGAGTTCTGCAGCCGGGAGACTTCTAACTCGAGGGTGGTGCGGCTCTCTTCAAGGCCTGGGTTCAATGCAATTCGATTAGGAACGCTGTTAAAACCACAATTGTCTCACCGATTCATGTGTTAGTTGAATTCATCATTAATACAAATAAACAGTGGTATGTTGGTCGACTAAGATTTGAGATTTGTCTATATCTGATGTAAGAAGGCTACTAGTGACCTTATGGTAGTCTCTTCTAATAAAGCAACCACGCCTAGTCTCACTGTGAGCTCCTTCTTGCTAGGGACCTAGTGAGTTTATTTACTAGTGATTTAGTGAGCAACCTTGCAGTACACCAAGCCTAAATAGCATGAGTTTACTCACTAGTGATCTTATGATAGGCCTCATCAGTGGCCCTGGCGGCGTCTCGGCGTTCGCCTTCAGCTCTCTTCACATGCTCTCTCAAGTCCCGGCACGCCGCGTTGTACTTGTCTCTCTCGGCAGTACAGTTGCTGAGCTGGCGACGGGCGTCTGTTAGCTCCTTGCGGAGGCTGTCGGATTCGTTCTCCACTGGAAGGGATAAAGGGTATGTTTAGATCTATGGTTTGGGCACGTGTTTTAAGCCGGGGCTTGTCAGATACGTGGGAAATACTCAAACCTTCCGGGATAGCATGGGACGAGTGAGTGTGTGTACACAAACACGTGAGATAGAAGCTTGCTGTCCCGTTTATGATTTAGTTTGAATGGGAGGGACAGCAAACTTCTGTCTCCTTTCACCCATTTGATGATACCCCGGCTGGTGGTATCAAGAAAGAAGTCCCGAGGGAGACCTAAGAAGCGACGGATTGACATTGCTGAATCGAATATGAGAGTCAGCGACTTACGAGGCGAACAAAAATGAATCTTTGCGGTCAGGTGGTCCTAAAGGATACGGTAAAGTAAGGACTTTAATGAGGAAGTTTCCTTATATCAATATTGCTATATTTAATGACAGTGTTAAAATATATTATAGTGTTAAAACTAACAAAAAAAAAATGTTGAAATCGGTCCATAAATGACTGAGTTATACAATATTTAAGTTGGCATATTTATTCGCGATATTATTACTGCCGCGATCTAGCTGTGACGTCACCTGGCCGGCATCCTTCCCGCCACTATGGGGCTACCCCTACACTGAAACTCTTAGTGACTGTATCTTCGGAACCGTGACACTTTAACTATTCACAGAGTATGTGTTACTATGGCCGCTATAACAACAAATAATAATAATCGTCATTAATGCGTCAAATAAACCATTATGCGGACCTCGTATGATACTGGAACACTTCCAAAGCTCTGGAAAACT
Organism: Blastobasis adustella; assembly: GCA_907269095.1. Lineage (NCBI taxonomy): Eukaryota > Metazoa > Arthropoda > Insecta > Lepidoptera > Blastobasidae > Blastobasis > Blastobasis adustella. The sequence continues at coordinate 9,462,668 of OU026117.1, read as the reverse complement.
GCTACAGTGACTCCGATATTTAAAAAGGGAAGCAAACTGCAACCAGAAAATTATAGGCCAATAAGTCTAACTTGTATACCGTGCAAGGTAATGGAAAAAATTATAGTGAAACACATAAGAGATTTCCTTTCCAAACATGAAATAATTGAGGATCAGCAGCATGGCTTTTGCCCTCGTCGCTCAACAGTGTCCAACTTGCTATCCTGTTTATCATCCTGGACTAACAGTTTCAATAACAGGGAGCCTGTGGATGTAATATACCTAGATTATGAGAAAGCATTTGATAAAGTACCTACATCAAGGCTGCTACACAAATTGGAGTTTATAGGTATAAGGGGCAAACTGCTTGCATGGATCGAAAATTTCCTAAGAGGTAGAACATTTCAAGTAAGAGTGGGAGAGAGCTTGTCAAGCCAGCGAGATATCTACAGCGGTGTACCTCAGGGTTCAGTTTTGGGCCCTGTGTTGTACATTATCTATACATTCGACTTGCCTCCCTACATGCAATGTAATGTGAGAGTGTTTGCTGATGACACCAAGTTATTTGCAAACCCACTGGTGGATTACACGAAGCTCCAATCTGATCTGGACGTGATTGCTAATTATTCAAAGCATTGGCTTATTAATTTAAACTCCGAGAAATGTACTGTGCTGCACATTGGCAATAAGAACCCCCACTTGTCTTACAAGCTGAATGATGTCAATCTCAAAGCTGTGAGGTCTCAGACGGATCTGGGTGTCATTATCACAGAAAATCTTAAGTGGGAGGAACACATAAATATGATAACCAAGAGGGCTAAGAGTCTGATATACCTTATAAGAAAAGCATTTGGAACAATAACACCTGAAATAATGATAAAAATATATAAAACATATGTCAGACCATTATTGGAGTATGCCTTCCAGGTTTGGAACCCCTATTTTCAAAAGGACATTGAAACACTTGAGAAAGTACAGCGTAGTTTCACTAAAATCCCAAGAGATTATAGGAAATTGTCATACGAACAAAGACTAGACTGCCTGAAACTAGACAAGCTACATGAGCGAAGACAACGTGGGGACCTAATAGAAGCGTACAAAATCCTAAACGAACATTACGATGTGAAGAACTTTGAGCAACTATTAAAGCGAGATCAGAACACTCGATTAAGAGGTCACCACTTGAAATTGGTGCGAAGTTTTTCCAACAGCAACCCGCACAAGCACTTTTTCAGCAACAGAGTCGTGGCACCTTGGAATAGGTTACCTGAGAGAGTTGTATCAGCACCGAGTACCAACGCCTTTAAGAACCGATTAGACGAATATTTGAGGAATATCAAAATGAATTAATTGATAATGTCAATGGGTTGAGGATAATGGGATACAGACATATCAGTTGTTCCAACTGCCTGTCTGTTCAGGAATAATAATATTAAGTAAAAATAAAGGAGTTAAGTAAAAATTAAGTAAAAAAAAACTCTTTACTTAAAACGTGATTTAAAAGGCGTTTTCGTAGGTTTTTAGTTTTTCTCTATGGCCTAGATGATAAAACCATAGTGCCATAGCCATAGTGGCGGGTGGGATGCCGGCCTGGCGACGTCAAGCACGAATTCGCGCACCTAATGAAATTATTGTTGCAATCGCAACTTTAAAGTCTCATAACTTTTTTGTTTCTAGAGATATTTCAAAAATTTTTTCACCGTTTTGTTACATTTGACTCAAATTTTTATATCCAATTAAAAAAAAAATAGGAAACTTCCTCATTCCACCAGGATACCCTGCTATGCTAGGTAGCATCTCTTGATGACAATAATTTGTAAATGGCTCACAGAATAGCTATTTTACAAATGTATTATAAGTATTACAGCTGTAAACCTTCCGTAAAAATAACAACTCACACTCCTTCAGCTTCCGTATAGTGTCATTCAACTGGTGCTGCGTGACGTCATAGCGGTCCTCAGCCAACGCGAGTTGCGCTCGAGTCTCGGCGCACTCGCGTGTAACGGACTCCTTCTCGAGGTGTAACTCTTTGATGCGAGTCTCGAAGCGAGAGCAGTCGTCTTCGGCGGTGGCCCTGCGAGTGGTGACATACACATAGACATTTTTTTTTGACATCACGGAAATCCATAAGCGTTAACATCATCATATCAGCCGAAATACTCGTAGGCCTCCCCCAGAGATCTCGACAAAGGTCGGTCCTGTGCCTTCCGCATTCAGCTAGTACCAGCGATCTTTACCAGGTCGTCGGTCCACCTTGTGGGAGGCCTACCCACGCTGCGTCTTCCGGTCTGTGGTCGCCATAGTACCTAATACTGATTATATACGGATATATATTGCGCGAATATCAGGATAGTGCGTAAGGAGCAGGCGGAGAGTCGGTATTTATAATTTCTACAAAAATCACGATGACAAAAATCTGATTTCAGTGGACACATAAAAACAAACCACTAACCAAACCGACCCTCTCAATAAGCAACTCCTGACGCTGTTTTAAGAGGTATATTTTTGAAGAATACCACACCGCCCCGGCAGTAAATCGATATGGCTGTTCGTCGTAATCGGAGCACATACGACCTCATTATTAGTTTCCTCATTAGTAGTGCTACGACCTACCGTACCTATCTTAAGAGAGACGATCGAGCTATCAGATAATATCCACAAGTTTCCAAGTTAGTAGTAGGTTGGTAAAGCTAAATTTTGTATAAGAGCATCTCGTTCGTTTCGTTATATTATCATTTGTCGTATGGCATTAATATAAGAACCATCGAAAACATCACGAACAAATTCGTAACTCTTCAATGGGGGTTTCCCGGGTAAAATTCACCAGATGCCGCTACTGAGGCGTAAAGATACTGTCAAGATGCAACCGTGTCATTGGCTAGAATTTATCTGTCAACTTACAGAATTCACACTACGCCACCTAGCCCTAAAGTAGTTAGATAAGCGACATATATATTTTTTAAATACATGTTAATTATACATACACAGTACACCCAGACCCGTAACAGAAATTAAAATTCATCATTTTAATATCTTCTCAGCCAGGAATCGACCGGGACCTCTGACATCAATATTTAAGCCACTCACCTAATCTCCTCAAGCTTAGTCTTCAAGGCAGCCAACTCGTCCTTCAGTTGGTTCGCATACGTTCGGTCCTGTTCGGCCCGAGCGTGCGCGTCTCGCCGCGAGCGCTCCAACTTGTTCTGTTCGCAGTCCAACGCGCGCTTCGCTTCCTCCAGACGCTCGACTAGCGCTTGGTGCTCTTGGTGGGCTGGCGATGGATGTGTGTCGTTAATAATGACCGTCGAGGGAGTGAATAGGTTAAAGGAGGCGTACAATGTTCCACACCCTCACCACTACTTAAAATATAATTATGACTAGTGGGCCCGGCGCGAATTCGTTCGCGTGGCGTCTTACCCCTACCCTACACCTACTTTACAGGTATCCTATACCTAACCTACACGTACCCATACCCCCTGAAATTATGCGCTAACATGCAACATTTATTCCTATAGTTATATAGTATAGTTATATTATTGTATTTTCCTAAGGATCTCAATATTTTGAAAATATATATATATATATATATATATATATATATATATATATATATATATATATATATATATATATATATAGCCCATGTTACACGCTGATAATGTAGCTTTCTATAGGTTAAAGAATTTTTTTAAATCGATTCAGTAGTTTTTGAGTTTATCCATTACAAACAAACCAACAAACAAACAAATCTGTCCTCTTGTTTATAATACATAGTATAGATGACGACTATTATTCCACCAGGGTCGTATGTTATTCGCCACCTTATTGGCATACATTTATAAAAGAACTAGCGACGGGAGCTACGATGCTACAGACAGAGTCACACCTCCACAGAAACACACGTCAAACTTAAACACCTCTCTTCTTTCGTCGTGGGTTAAAAACAAAGTAAACAGCTCACCCATCAGCAGAGCCTGTTGCTTATCATTCTCGGCTCTCAACATGGCTTCATCATGTTGCAGTATCAGTTGGTCCCTTTGTATGAGCAGTTTCTTCTCTCGCTCCCTCGCGCCGGCGTCAGATGCTTCCTTCTCGCTCGTTAATGATGCTATAGTCTGGCTCAGTTTCTGTTCTAGCGTTTGACGGAGTTGTTCCTGGAATTGTGCATGGCAAATAATAAACTGATTTCAAAATCGATCTCAGGGGGCTTACCATGAGCTCTTATAGCAGGACCTAAACAGAACTGCCCTGCTTAGAACGAGACAGCGCTTTACGTGTCAAATAAGCTTGTCTCGTTCTAAGCAGGGCAGTTCAGTTTAGATCCCGCTATAAGAGCACATGGTAAGCCCCCAGTTGGTATAATCTTAAGATGTAAGAGGAGTACTGTCAATGAGAGTTAGTCCGTGGTATTTTTATCTTTCAAATAGGTGGGTCTCATTCGTTTCATTACCTCTCTCTTTCTTATGGGAGCCATCGACAATACCACGGACTAACTCTCATTGACAGCACTCTTGCCCACATAACAGAGTAGAGTGTATCAGCGGAGATGGATTAATGTACACGGATCTATGTAGGTATAGGAAGTAACACATCACAGAAATAACCCGTAACTGTCCACTGTCAATCTTGAGCCTCCTCTACAATAGTGGAAGCTATTGCCATAGTCTCCACGCTTGGCAAGTGGGTTGGAGATCAGTGTTGAAAATGCTAAACAGAAAACTCTGTTTTCCAGTTCGAAGGAGACAATTTTCTCGCTGCGACATCTCAAATTCGTCTCTAGCCATAAATCTGTATTAAAAATGTCAATGAAAACAATCTTTGACATTAGAGGATTGTCATTGTCGAAGATCGTGAGTTTTTTGGTTGCAGACTTCAGTGACATTTTAATACAGGTGGTGCGTATTAAAGTCAATTGGTACTCTGCCTCCATGCAAGAGGCTTGCTGCATTCTAAGTCCTTGGAGCGGCACGCTACTTGATCAGGGTGACCCACATACCCCTCCTTGATTTTACTCCAAGCCTGAGAGCTATTTCACTTAAGTGTGGATCACCTACCTTTTCCTCTTTCAGCTTGGTGATATTCTCCGCAGTGGAGCGGTTGATGTTGGTGATGATCTGCTGGTATTCGGCCTCCTTCTTGCCGGAAGACTGCTGCATAGAGTTACGGGTGTCGCGAAGCTTCTTCTCGCTGTTTTCCAGGTCTTTGCTGAGACGGGCTATTTGACCTGTAAATATAAAAAAAAAAAAACTTTTAGCTCACTTCTTTGTCCCACAGGAGGGTTAGGCAAAGACTATGGTGCGCCAATTTTCGAGTAAGCATAAACATAGAGATATATTTATTTGATCCAGGAATTTAAAAGCAAAATTTACAAAAAAAATGAAGCAAGATAGAATAACAGCCCTAGTGCCTGAAGAGTAGACATCGCCTTGATGGAGTGCGGAAACTATCAACTTGAACACAAACCACAGAGAAGTTTAAAAGGGTAGAAAATTATGCAGTATTCCTAGATTACGGACTTCAGTTGTGAAATTAACGGCCTTGTTGGTTAGGTGTTTAGTAGTTTATTGAACTCTTTTAAAGTAAGCAGCTTACTGTAAATTGTAGGACCTGCCGTCGTCGATTTAAACTTAAACCAGAATTGAGGAGTATCGTAGGTATAAAGTCAAGATTGTAAATGATAAAGATGACATGGAAATTAAGCTAGAGAAGAACATAAGAAAAATATCTCTCTCTTCGAGAAGAGAACGAGAGAAAGTATATAATATACAGTCTACAATTCTAACTTGACTGCTGTCTCGAGTGTATTCCTTGATCAATAATATCGGGATGCCTTCAAGGCTAGATTGAATAGGCTGTTCCAAGACGGGCATGCTCCATCTTCGGTCGCATCGTCACTTACCAACAGGTGAGATAGCGGTCAAATGCCTGTCTTGTCTAATATGAAAAACTGACAAAAACTATACCAGTGTACCTTCTCATAAACCTCACCTTTGTAATTCTCCTGTTGAACAAGACACTCCTGCAACTCTCGTTCCAATTTCATGCGTTTGTTGTCAGTATCCTCCAAAGTGTTAGCGGTGTCGAACAACACAGCTTCCAAGGCATCTTTCTCCGACCGCACACCGGCCAACTGCTCTTGGAGATGGTGCTTGTCCTTCTCGAGGGAGTCTATCAGGATCTGGAGAGGTGGACATGGATTTTATGAGTTAGAGATGATGATGAATGAGATTTTTGGTTAATGAATAATTTTGTACATACAGACAATATACGGTATACATAGAACACTGTTTTACCCATGCATATGTCTGGGATGAGACCGCCTAACTCACGAATGAACGAAATTAATGTAGCATAGTAACGATTCGTTTCTCATTTTGATTTTGAAACATCGTGAATTCGTGATTTATAAATTGAATAAAATGCTAAAATTGCACTTTAGAATAAAATATTTTCAGATTATTTTCGTATAATGTTACTTTGAGTGCATAATATGTATTCTGTAATGTCAAATTTATTTATAAAACGAAATAAAAAACCAAAACGCATGAAAATTATGTTAGTAGAACGAAACATAAAATCCACTCCCCTAAAGTTATTGTAACCAACTTCGTGTCGTTGAAAATCGTACATTTCAGTCGACTCTATCAGGATAGCTCTATAGGATAAACTCTATTGAGTAGATATATCCGAAGAGAGGACGTGTGACGTCACTCTATCCGATTGCTCTATCCCGATAGAGTGCTCTCTATCGGTCTCAGCGGTCGCACCCAATATGATATCAGTATAGGTATAGGCGGGGTACGATAGCGTGGACTCCTAATGTAGGTACCAGCCCGACACCTATTATATTAAAGTGTGTTGTGTGGAAAGTAGCAAATAACACGACTCACGGTTAGGTAGGTATATGTATAATATTCCAGACACACTAAACAGAAGGCACAGCAATGGTAGATAAGCACAAGCACGGCACAGCAATAGTTTTTGGAAGGAAGAATAAAGTTCGAAGAAAGGAAAGTCTTAAACATATAAACACGATAGTAAGCACCAACAAGGGTAGGTAACACAAAATCTTAAGCAGCCACGCGTAGACACAGAGCCGTGAATGAGTCTCGACTGGTGCGCTGGGGCCGCGCGCGGGCGGCGGTGAATACACGTAACGTGTTGCGCGGAGTAGTGAAGTAGCGATGGTCGATATTACCGATATCGATAACATCGATAAACTGATACTCATCACAGGTGTGTTGACATAAATATTGTAATAAATAAAATGTAAATATAAATAATGTATTATATTAGATATTGATAATAAATATTATATTTAGCTATATTAAGTGTCTAGGTGTAAGTGTAAATATGTAAATAGATATTTTATTATATATAGGTTAAGGTTTTAAGTGAAACAATTATTAGTGTTTTCACTGTACAATTATAGTGTAACACCTAAGTGTAGGAAGGTTCCCTACATCAGAAAATCTCATCGGAACAGAGTCTTAAGTGAGACAAAATTGCCATTTTTGTGCTGCCGCACAGCTTGGCTGCACCACCCATTTAGAAGCAAACTCCCTAGCCACTCGGGCACCACACGACCTAGCTCCAAATTCTCCACCTTTTTCCAAGACTACCAGCTATGAAAACTCACCTGTTTCTCCTCCCCATCCTTAACGTGGTCTTCCAAAGCGCGGTTGATGCGGCCGATGGTCTCGGAGGCCTGTTCGAGGCGCTGTTGGAGCCGAATTATCTCTTCGTTGAGGGTGTCCTTCTTTCGAACCATGGCCGTTAGCTGGGAGGAGAGCTCGCCGCGTTCCCTGGGAGATACAGGTACAATTTTTTTACATTACACTACATATCACAGCATAAGGAGCGTCGGTGGCCGAGCGGTTACAGTATCCGACCCGTAAGCCAGAGGTCCCGGGTTTGAATCCCGCTCCGGCCATATACCAATGACTGTTTTCTGAGTTATGTACATTAGTTGAATATTAACCGATGCTCTTACGGTGTGGGAAAACATCGTGATGAAACCTGCACATTCAGGCGACTGGATGTGTAACCATGATCCAATCTGGTCAGGTTCCCATGGTAGCAGGGTCATGGAGGTCAGATGACAGTCGCTCCACTGTAATTACCTGACCTGCCAAATTCTGGATCATGGTTAAGGCGGACCCCGGGCCCTCGTGCGCGAGAGCATAAACGGGATATTAACGCCAAGATGATTATTTTTTATACACTACATATCACAGCTAATGGTAAGTTACGATCATCAACCGAAAGAAGCCCAATGTTGGGCATAGGCCTGCCTCTGAACTCTCGCCAAAACTCCTGTGCCTACTGCATCCAGCCGGTACCTGCAATCTTTACCAGGTTGGAGGTCTACCCACGCTGCGTCTTCCGGTACGTGTTCACCATTCGAGCCACTCGGTGAAACCTTACTTTGGTAGGTGACTGTGAACACTTTTATTTTGTTGAGCGTAAAACGTACACCTTACGTCTGTAACTTGTTTGTATTAAAAAGCTTACCTACTTTATCTATCCCAATAACATTTCTATTACTGCATGAAAGTTGCGAATAGGTATTTACAACTTTCACACAGTAATTCACATTATAAGGAGGATTACGGTACATACACAGGTATTAGAAAGATTACATTTTGTATCTAATAGCGTACGAATTCGAACTATACGTCAAGATCTTACCGGAGGAGTTAGAGGATGGCAGAAGCCGAGATTGTCCGCTCGATCATCATTACATGATGATTACTATCGATAGTTTAACATAGCAGTTTAACATAGAACTAACCTGATAACCTGTCGCAACTCCAACTCCACTTTCTCCCTCTCGCCTTCCAGGAACTTTATCTTCTCACAAAGCGAAGCCTTATCAGCTTCCAACTCCATCCTGGTCTGCTCGGCAGCCAACAGTTCCTTGCGAAGGGAGTTCAGGTCCCCTTGTTGCTCGGAAGACTGGTTGGAGAGAGAAGATTTCTCGTCTTCCACCTAGGAGGAGAGATGAGAGTAAATATGAAGGAAAGTTAATGACAAAGTTATCCAGCAGCTATAGTATGCTATAGAGAGCGAAATAACTCTATCCGGGTCTTTCTATTTACATTGAAGTGAACGAGACACAAAGTTTAAATCTCACGCGACAGAGCCCGTTAGTACAAAAAAAAACAATTTTTTGCTGCAGAGACACTGTATGTTTTAAGTATTAAACTCTAAAAAATCTTTATATTGTCTACTACAGGTTTGCTCTACAATACCATAAAACATATAAAATATGAAGTTAATTAATTATGAAGCATAGTGTAATACCAAATAAAATAACAAACATAATATTTACCTGCTTGAGATCCTCTTGCAACTTCTTCTTGTCGTTCTCAAGATTCTTGAGCGCACACTCGAGCTTCTCCACTAGATCTTGCAGGTCGTTGCGCTCCATCACCGTTCTTTCCAGCTCAATTTCCAGGTCACCTGGATGGAGAAGCAAATTAGTTTAGGTTTTTACGGGGTCGGCAACGCGTGGGTGATGCCCCTAGTATTGCAAACGTCCATAGGCTGTGGTGACTGCTTACCATCAGGCAGGCCGTAAGCTTGTTTGCCACCTTATTTATTTATTTAACCATTTATTGTACACAAGATTTTAACAAAACTATATGACAGAATATCTCAGACACAACAGGCCAACTTATTTCTATAAAGAAATTTCTTCCAGCAGGCCTACAGCAGAGATCGTGACAATTAAATGCAGCATAAAAAAATAGTGGTATTAAAAAAAAGAAAAGGTTTTTTCTTTTGTAGCACAGAATATTATTATTAACGTATCGTAGGTAGTAGGTACTTAGATAAGTGTAAAGAAGAAAGCAGTTAATTTGGTAGTAGCTTATTCGTGATAGGTAACATTAAGGTGAGCTACTGGTAGAAGACTAAGTAAGAGGTTATTTTGTTTTCAGTTAGTCTTAGCACAGAATACACATACTAACGTCTTAATTATACCTTGTAATATCTCTGTTGGACGTCATGGCCGTCTATTCCCGCAACAAAAATGGAAATAAGGTAAGTCAATAGAAGTTCGCGCGGGACTTTGTCGCCATATGGGTGACTCGATAGACACTTTTGCGCAGAGCATCTGACACCTAACAGTTATTGCGCAGTAGTACAGTTTTGCACAGTTGTAGAAGTAGCAACAAGCGTCTGCGATAATTTGACGTCCCACCAATTCTACTAACTTATCTTATTTTGATTACTGTGCTTCCCGCTGTCCCCATAAAACAAAAACCTTATTGAGCAAAGCGATCGAATTACAGCTTAATTATTGACTGTATAGGTCAAGGAAGATCAAAATAAATTTTAGATTGTTTTATTTCGTTGCATGCCAATTTCAGCCGTATACGGAAAGCATCAAGTTGCATTTCGATCGCTCTCGCCTTCAAACAATGACGAAACCAAATAGTTTCCACCGTCATCGATTACCTCACAAGAGCTACGCTGATGTGCCCTTTCCCCCCTTTATATCCCTCTACGTTACTCCACCGAAACAGTGTACCAGCGTCGTGGCTTGTGGCACTCTGTAGTCTCTGCCTAAGCCCCTATGGGACACGGGCGTGTGTATGTATGTATGTATGTATGCATGTCCACTAACCCCTGTGCTTCTCTAGCTGATGAACCAGAGCGTCCGTCTCCAGCTTCTGCTGCTCCAACAGGTCCCTCGCCAAGGTCGAGCGATGCATTTCTTCTCGCAGGGTGACAGTTTCCGCGCGTAGGCGCGAGCCGCGTTCTTCCTCCGCCCTGGAAGGGAATCGAGTCTTTGGTATTGGTTGTGGTATTGCCCGTTAGGTCTAGGTGAAAAAATGCTCAAGCATTTAAAGTGGTAATTAAATATCAACTTTATTTCGTTACGATAGAGGTGCAAACAGTATGCAACAGTAAAATCTCAATAAAGATGACGCAACCGCGTATCATACATAGTCATTCGCAATTTTCAATCGTTACGTATTGGTTTCAATTGAAGCTGCAATTGAAGGTGCATCAATTGCTTATGTTTCAGTCGATTGCTAAATTTTAAAGTAAGTCGTGTCGCATAAAATAATGACTCTTGCTGTCTTTGTCACAAGCTTTTATTTAACTTGCAATGTTTGTAACTATGAATGTATGTATGTTCGGGGCAAATCTTGCAAGCCTAAGTTGACCCACTTCTCGGTGTTCAATTGAGCTGAAAGGTATACGTATGTAACTTGGAGACAAAGCATTAAAATGGTACCATGGAGCTGATCTGATGATGGAGTCGGAAGGTGGTTATAGGAACAGTTCTTTATTTAGAAACTAGCGACCCGCCTGCCTGATAAAATATTAGGTTGGGGAAAAAGTTTTTTCGCATATAGTATGTATGAACTTGTAATAAAACCTTTTTGGCTATACTATTTGTACCTGGCTGGTTTTGGTATCATTTAAAAGTTTAAATTTTAAAGAAGATAATTCCAAATTCAAATTATGAAAATGCGTGATTTTCATTTGTTTATCTTACCGTCAAGATGAGTGAATCTAATGAAGAAATTAGATACATTTTAAAATTTTACTACAAAAAAGGTGAAAATGCAACGCAAGCCGCGAAAAAAATTTGCGATGTTTTTGGACCTAATGCAATGTCTGTGAGAGTAGCACAAATTTGGTTTAAGCGTTTTCAATCCGGAAATTTTGATGTCAAAGAAGCACGTCGCTCTGGTCGCCCTGTTACGGATAAAATGGATGCTATTTTTGAAAAGTGGAGCAAGATCGGAAGAAATGAAAAAATATCAGTAGTTACGACGTAGCTGAAGATTTGGAAATTGGCCACAAAACAGTTTTGGCGCATTTGAAAAAAAATGGGTACCCAAAAATCTCGATATTTTAGTACCTCACGAGCTCTATGAAAGAAACCTAATGAACCGTGTACTCATTTGTGATTCTTTATTACGACGTAATGAAACCGAATAATTTTTGAAGAAATTGATAACTGTTGATGAAAAGTGGATCACGTACGACAAGAACGTGCGAAAAAGGTCATGGTCAAAGGCCGGTCAGGCTTCACAGACTGTGGCGAAACCCGGGTTAACTCGCAACAAGGTGATGCTGTATGTGTGGTGGGATTGGAAGGGCATTATTCATTATGAGCTGTTACTACCAGGCAGGACCATCGATTCAGAACTCTACTGCGAACAACTGATAAGAGTAAAGCAAGAAGTTGAGATTAAGCGGCCGGAATTAATCAACAGAAGGGGTGTGGTATTTCATTATGATAACGCTAGACCTCATACATCTTTAACCACTCAGCAAAAATTAAGAGAGTTTGGCTGGGAGGTGTTAATGCATCCGCCGTATAGTCCTGACCTTGCACCTTCAGATTTCTGCCTAAATCATTCTGTTTCGGTCTCTTCAGAATGATTTAGGCAGTGTCAGGTTAACATGAGAGGACTGCCAAAATTAATTGACGCAGTTTTTTTATCAGAAGCCCCAAAATTTCTATAGCAATGGGATCATGTCCCTACCTATAAGATGGCAACAAGTTATCGAACAAAATGGTACCTACATACTTTATTTAAATGTAAATAAACTATATTAAAAAATGTTTTGAATTTTCATATAAAATGCGAAGAAACTTTCTCCCCAACCTATTATGATAGAATTATACATAAAAACCTTCAGGAAGAAATTCTCTAAATTATAGCGAAAACCGCATCGAAATCCGTTTCGTATTTTAGGAGGAATTAGCAGATTTTATTGAATCGAATGACTAAGTAGTATGGTTGGAGAACCTTTGACTGCTCAAATTGTGCAAATGGAAAAAGTGAGTAATAAAAAATGTGTTTCGCTTCACTCACGACTCTACATAACTACAGTATACCGCCCATGATGGAAGACACTGCTTTATTCATTTGGTGTATAATCTACTATTATTTTTATAAATTTACCGCATCACAAATTCCACATACCTCAACACAGATTCCCTGGACTGCCCCTCCCTGTGCAGGCGGTCGACTTCGGCGCTAAGGTTCCTCTTCTCTCCCTCCAGAGCCTCTACGGTCTTCTCGAGGCGAGAGTTTATCTTCTGCAGTTTCTCGTAGTCCGATGTTAGGGATTCCACCTGTATTAGAATGTGGTGTGCGATTTGGGTGGTAAGTGATGCTTAAGAGGGTAGTTTTCATACAAATTTTATATCAACTGTTAGGCACTTTCTCGCAAGGGTTTGACGTTTGTAATGTATGTTTGTGTTATTGGCCGTTTATAAATGTATCAAATTAACCGAGAAATTGATTTTTACATGTTAATAATAGATTTTACTTCTCTTCTATTTGATGGGGTTTGAAATCGAAATAACTATCATTGAAATATGTAGAAGATTATTTACATATTTACTACAATTGCGACCACATACCAAATAAGACGTCACATACTGATGCCAGCCCAAACTTCTTACGCAATGAATATTCTTTCCCTTTTAAAAGTATACTCACCATAGCGTTGATTTCCACGCGATTACGCTCGAGGTTGTTCTTATCGATTCGGAGCGACTCCAGCGTCTTCTGCATGGACTCCTTCTCTTGGGTTAGCTGGTTCAGGTCTGCATTGGCCTGGTCCAGTTTTCCTGGGGATGCGATTGTCATAATTTATCTGTTATTGCTCCTTATTCACATCATAAAGAAGCAATAAACAGATCATATCATATCAACAGCTCGTAACAGTCTCGTAGAGCGTCGGTCGCGTAGTGGTTAAGGTGTCCGGCTCGTAAGCGAGAGGTACCAGGTTCAAACCCCGATACAGCCATGTACCAATAATTCTTTTCTGAGTTATTCACATTGATTGAACACTAACCTATGCTCTTACGGCGAGGCAAAACATCGTGATGAAACCTGTACATTCAGGCGACTGAATGCGTAACCATCATTCAATCTGGTCAGGTTCCCCTTATAACAGAGTCAGGAGGTCAGATGGCAGTCGCTCCACTATAATTACCTGATCGCTAAATTCTGGATCATGGTCAAGGCGGATCCCGAGCTCTCGCGTGGAAGAGCACAACAGGGACATTAACACCAAGATTATTTTTTTATATAGAGTACTGTGCGAGGGAGGTACGCCTTATACTTAGCCCATTTATTGCGAGCGACCATGTACTAGAAGACGCAGCGTGGGCAGGCCTTCCACAAAGTGGACTGACGACCTGGTAAAGATAGCAGGTACCAGCTGGATGCGGAAGGCACAGGACCGGCCTTTGTGGAGATCTCTGGGGGAGGCCTATGCCCAGCACTGGGCGTCTTTCGGCTGATATGATGATGATAGAATTCAGCTATCAGAGGGTAGAACCACAACATACCCTGAAGGTCTTGCACCTTGCCCTCCAACGAAGCGATGTTAGCGTCGGCCGCCTCGCAGTGCTTCCTGCTCGTTGAGAGTTGCTCTCTACTGTTCTGCAACTTCACCTGGAAATGAGAGCAATAGTGGCAGAATTAGGGTAGTGCAATATTTTCCGTAACATTTAATAAATAGAGGCATATGAGAATGCAGAGGGCTAAGTGTAAGTATGGCATCGATTTTACTTTACTATAGCGTTTGCATTTACGTGGAAATTAGTATGAAAAAATGTATAGCGCCATCTAGTGGTACGTAAATAAAGGTTTTTCTTAATACTAATCTGTAAAAAACGTAAACGCGATAATAAAGTAAAATCAAATCAAAATTTATACTCAGCCCTCTGGTCACCCGATGGTAAGTGATCACTGCCGCCCATGGATATTAGCAACACCTATAATTGGCTTACTGGTTTATAATAGAACTTTATACTTTGTAATGTACAGCTGTTGGTACTCCTACAAATAAATAAATAAATAAATAACACCAAGGATGCCGTGAATGCGTCTCCGGCCTGAGAGAAGGGTGTGGACTCATTTCTTTAAGACTCCAACGTGGTACTATCGGAATATAGATGCAGAAATAAAGGACTATAATTGGCTGGAATCGATCCGTTATTTTACAACACTTGCTTCTGTCCAACAGCACGGCAGTATTTTGACAACGGACCTTTTTTCATAATAGCGCCATCTAGTGGTGTTTCAAACAAGAAACGACTTACCTGCAACTCGTGTATCTGTATCTGGTATTTGTGTAGTGCGGCTTGGACAGCAGATATGGTGCTTTCGGCGAAGGCGGTGGCGTTGGCGGCCGACGCCACGTTGCGCTTCGGTGATCTGGAGATGCGTATCGGCAGTTCATTTAAAAATTAAAACTATACTTCTGCGTGAGTTAAATCACCTTTTGTACACTAGTTCCACTTTATTTAATTAAATTACAACCGGTTACGAATTACTCATCTTCAGGCAATTCGAAGGCAGGAAGGAGTGGTTCGAAACCGGTTGCAAATTATACAAATTTTGGAACTGGAACCAGTGTTCAAAAAGTGGTTTAATTCTTAATGATGGAGTTTCATCACGAAGTCACAACACAAAGTGTTAAATACTTATCTTACTCTTCACACTGTGAAACCAGGTGGGTCGATGGAAAGAGAATATCTTCAGGTAGGGATATATACCTATATAACAGTTATTTGTGTGACTGTGGCAAACTATGGACCACCTCCTCTCATGCTCGGAGTATCCTAAAACCTGCACAATTGATGACTTCTTCGAGGCCAATCCAAATGATGTGAATACTAGGCGATAAATAGCTTATGATTCACTCACTTAATCAAAATATCTTATGATTAAAGTGTTAGTGGGAGTTTAGTCCATCTACTCGATAAGAAGAAGACTCCACACTCAGTTCACATACCGCTGTTGAACTGAACCTATTTCATATTATTGAAACTATGCGCTTGGCAGTATTAAAAATGAACAATAGATAAAGCTCATTCTAAAACATGAGAAGATCTGATGATTTAGAAACAAATGGTACCATTCCCAATTGCTCAATAGCTAATCAAAGCATGAACTATATGTAAAAAAAAAAATAATCATCTTGGCGTCCAAGGCGTTTAGAGCTTCGTCGGTTACCAACTAGTAAGCGAGAGGTACCGGGTACGAATCCCGCTGCAGCCATGCACCAATGACTCTTTTCTGAGTTATGTACATTAGTTAAATTCCAACCGATGCTCTTACGGTGAGGGAAAACATCGTGATGAAACCTGCAAATTCAGGCAACTGAATTTGTAACCATGATCCAATCTGGTCAGGTTTCCCTGGTAGCAGGGTCGCGGAGGTCAGATGGTAGTCGCTGTAAATTACCTGATCGCCAAATCCTGGATCATGGTCAAGGTGGGTCCAGGGCCCTCGTCCTCGAAAGCACAACCAATCACTCCAAACAGTCCAATCACGGTTGTGTTCTCGCGCACGAGGGCCTGCGGTCCGCCTTAATCATGATAAATATTTTCGCAGATCTGGTAATTACAGTGAAGCGCCTGCCATTTGTACCATTTCGTAACCATTTTTTATAACTGGTGATGAAACGATAACAATATTTTCAACACCTACTAGCAGGGTAATCCAGTATGGATCAAGGTTACGCATTCAGTCGCCTGAAATGCAGGTTTCATCACGATGGTTTTCCTCACCGTAAGAGCAGCGGTTAGTGAGCGTGAGCTATATGTAAGTAAGTTTGTATCTCACCTATCAGAGATATGTATATGCGAGGGCGCGACGTCAGCCTCCGAATCGTGTATGAGGGCTCGAGCCACCTCCTCCAAGGCCGACCGCATCACGTTAGCTTCCGAGCAGAGAGTCTCGGCGCATTCGCAACGCTCTTCCTGTAACGAGATGTCATGACAACCTGAGTGGTTCAGTGGTCAAGTGTGATCTATCATGCAAGAGGTCCGGGTTCGATTAACGGCCGGGCAGAAATTACCTAGTTACTATATTGACGCAACGACCCACCCAATATGGGTCTTGGCCTACAACACTAAAAAATGTAGAAGAAAGAAAGAATTTGAAATGATGAATTTTAATTTATGTAAATGGTCTGAGTGTTCTATGTGTAATAAGTATGTATTTAAAAAGTATATGACGTATTTACGTAGTATATTAGTTATCTAGCACCCAAGTACAAGCTTTGCTTAGTTTGGGCTAGATGGCGCTGTGTGAATTTGTCTACGATTATTTATTTATTTGGGAGTCACTGGTTAAATTGAAACCCCTTCAACGCCGACAGGATTATACGTAGTGTAAAAGAAGGACTATGAAAAGGAAAATCACAAGGACCTGGACCTGGATCTGGTCTTAGTGGTGGTTCTGGACCTGATAATCTTTACAACAGTGACGACACGAACCGCCGACGAGGTCACGTAACTTTCCGTCGTCACGTAGCGCGGAACAAGACGCTGCGTTTGGTGTGGCATACCATTCTGGGACTGAGTCGTCAATGTGCCAAAATGTCCAGTAGACGTATTGTTTATTGGTATCGCTATACTGAGCTGTTAATATAATTGGACTCTTACATCATCTACCTAACTTGAGGAGGCAAACGTAAAATTACACAAAAGTTGACGGCGTATTGCCTCTTGTGGCATAATATGCTTGAACATATTTATGTTGACAGAAACAAGACCAAGAAAACCAGTGCTGCATCGTTCTGCTGCAGCTAATGCTACTGCTGAGTCCGGGCCCTTTTTGACTTCGCATTACTCCATATTCGAATCGCTTTACTTAAGTAGGTTTTAAATATATGTATATGTTAAATTTAGATATACAAATGTAACTTGCTCAACGAGTACTGTGATGTCAAAATAAATATTGTGTATGTCTAAAAACCAATTTCAATACACTAACCAGCCCCTGCAGCTCTCCAAGCAAGCGCTGTATTCTGGCGTCTCTCTCGCGCAACTCAGCCACGGCCGAGTCGCGCTGAGCAACCATGTCGCGGAGGTCCACCCGCATCGACTCCACCGACACATTAGGGCCGGTGGGGGCTGAGTACCCCCCGGTGGGAGCGGGGTACCCTCCAGCGGGAGCGGCGTACCCTCCGGTTGGGGCAGAATACCCCCCAGTTGGAGGGGCGTACCCAGCGCCAGGCGGCTGGTACGGCTCGGGCTGTGGAATTTATCGTTTTGTTAGTACATTGCACATGTCAACACGATCATGACAAGTCGAAATTAAGAACCGTCGTAGATGATCTACGAGGGCCCTCGAATTCGGCAATAGTTTATGATGACGATCACAAAACGAAAAAAAAAAGACCGTAGAAAAAAGATGATTAAAGTACGAGGAAAGACAGTATTCCCTGGATAAAAGATTAAGCTTGATCTAAACACACCGACTGATGGTAAGCCGATGGATTTTTGCAATACCAAGGTATCACTTGCATGTAAAGATGGTTCACTTTATTACTACAGTTACATAAAACGTTTTTTGTTGCCTGGCACTGTGCACCTACTGTAAACTTTTTTATATCGGACATCTTCAAGGTCAGAATCGATAGTTTCTAGGCAGGCAAACTCCATTTTCGGCAGCATCGTTACTTAACGACAATGAAAAAACATACTTTATAACACCCACCTTCACACCCTGGCCGGTAGCGTACGCGGTGATGGCGTACCCGCTGAGGGTGCCGACCAGGTCTCGCGATGCCGAGTCGAAGTCATTTCGCACCCGATACAAGTCGCGCTCGGTACAGGTCTGCAGCTCAGCGAACTGCCGCTTGACGCCCACCACCTCGCGCCAGAGACTGAGCAGGCGGTTGTGCTCCCCGGAGTAGTAATCGTTGAAGGCCTGGGGATAGGTTTATGTTGGAATTATTTGTATGTTAGCTTCTTTCTGCTAAGTCGGAAAGGTATCTTCTTTTTCTTTTTTACCCCTGACGAAAAAAGAGGGTGTTATAAGTTATAAGGTCCCGAAGGATGGACTGATTTGCGGGTGGTTTTTAGCTTTTTCCATTAAAATCGGTTCAGTAGTTTAGAAAATATTTGAGTATATGTAAACTTGGTCAGACTTTTTCTGTCGATTGGGTTATTTATATCCTACTTCTGTAGGATATTTCAGAATCAAAGTAATTGACTCACTCAAGAATAGTCTACATACATAGATCTAAGGTACCTAATATAGTTTCAAATTTAACGAATGTATACATACATATATTTTAACTTCATAATAGTCTATGTAAAGTTTGTTTAGCTAGAGCTTTTATAAGTCCTTCGGTAGACAAACCAGCAGAGCGGGAGACCACCTGACGGACAGGGCCACACGGAAGTGCTAGACATAAAAATAGGGATGTTGCAACGGGAGACTGCTATACAATATTAGGTCCTAAAGCTGTCGTTTTATATACAACAAGTGCGAATTAACTATTGACAATATAAGCCTTTGAATCCTGTTTTTACCACCTGTCCCTGAACAAACTTTAGATATTACGACATCGCATACACCGGAGTCCTCATTCTACCTTGGACTCCAAGGCACTTACGCACATTACTTAGATTCCCAAGAGCCTCTTGGAACCTTGTAATAAAGGATGGGAAGAGCATGTTAACTACATGCATTAGCAACGAAAGTAAGAATACGTGACTCAACAACATAATACGATTCGTATGAGAATCTTATTGGGCAACTTATTTTATTTTCTTACTAGTGGAGCCGGCGCGACTTCGTCCGCGTACACCTACTCAGGGCCGGATTTAGGGTAGGGCAACCGGGGCGAAGGCCCCGGGGCCTCCACAAACGGGGGGCCCCCACAATAGACTTCGGAAAAAAAATCTTTCAAATTCCAATTAGTAAACACTAGTAAACATCTTTTCCTTTCATATTTTATTTGCTCTTATATTTATGTTTGTTCAATACTAAGAGAATCTACTTGGTTTCACAATAAATTATTTATTGAAAAACTCGACTTAAAAAAATTGTTCACTTTATTTGGAAGATAATTTGGGGCGAGGGAGCCTCCGCTCCTTCGTTGCCCCGAGGCCTCTGGACCTCTAAATCCGGCCCTGCACCTACTTTACTCTACTCTATAGCTACCTACCCTTTCTTTTCCTGCTTATAAACTTTCCTCTTGCATTAGTCTATCTATTGTTGAATGCCGCATTAAAATCCGTTGGCTAGTAAGATCTAAGCGTACATAGATACATACATAGGGACAGACGACGGGAAGCGACTATATTTTATACTATGTATAGGATGGTTCGGGCATGTAGAGCGAATGGATGATAGACGATTGACGAAAGAGGTATATAGCGCGAATCTGGAAAACCAGCCCTTAAGAGGACGACCCAGGTAAACATTCACTGATCAGATCAGTAATGTTCTCAAAAAAGCTGGGGTCCGAAGTGGTAAGAATAAAAGGAGATGTATGAAAAGAGTTGTGGATATATGCGAGGCTAGGGAGTTGTGTCAGGACAGAGCAAAGTGGCAGTCCATAGTCTCTGCCTACCCCACCTGTGGGACACAGGCGTGAGCTTTATGTATGTATGTATGTATGTATGTATAGAAGGAAAACCAACAGTAATGATTACAATATAAAATAATACTGCAGCACAGAACCAATTATTGGTTAAAAACTTAATTTTATAACGTTAATATGTTACAACTATATTGCTTCGTAATAAAGTTAAACCCGGGAACCTTTTAGCGTGTTAAAATAAGACACACAAACAAAGGTCTGCGTAAAAAATGACGTCATGACAAAAAGGGTCGCATGGGCGAGGGGCAATGGGAATACTCGCATACCTACACACTTTTTACACGCTTTCAGTGGAGTGATTATCTATCTATGGCAATGGAATCGTTCTAATTTCGTTTTTGACTCGAAAACGCGGTGTCTGATAAATTTTTGGAAATATCACGGAACGAAATTCTTGACTGGGAAATCAAGGCAAAACGCTTATGGTCGCGTAATCTCTGAAGGTCTATTTTTGCGATAGCTGAATGACTTCATCTCTCTCGCTCCTTTCGCGAGAGATCGAGATGAAGTATTAAAGCTATCGCTATTCGAGTTAGGCAATTCCTGGTGTACCTGCTTTGTTTTTCGACAGACGCAGTATTGTATAGCATAAAGAACTTAATAAGCCATGTTTATGACGTTATTTGAATGAAATATCAATGCTTTGAATGAAGTATTATCGCTCTATGAATGAAATATCCACAGTATAGCCCATAATCTGCCTTTGTCTGCCTCTATCATATAAAGGTAAAAACTGGAAAGAAACGCGAAACATTAAAACCGATCTCGTCTTTTACATATTACATTAGTAGAATCGGGATGCACTTAGATAGTTATAGGTATGACTTGGAATGGGAAATAGTCATGTCACATTACTTTAGCACACCCATCTTTTATTGGACTTTTGTAGGTAGTTTTGGTTGTCAATGTGTGCATAAGACCGTTTATGTGACACAGAGTATGGTGTAGTTTTGCGGCGTCTTGCGTTCTATGTGTATGGTCCATATATTTCTACAGAGAGGAAAGTTCAACTTCGTCATTTATTCTCAATTTTACGACGTTGTGTAAATATATTATCACTGCTCTACATTGATAGGAGATAGGTAACTTAGTCGCGAACGCGTATTGCTGGGGAACTATCTCTCACGCGTTAAAAAGTTTTTATGATTTCGGTCGGGTATTGTAAACGTATACATTTAAAATACGTTTCAATAGAAAAAGACAAAGGTAGAGCACGATAAGTATTATCCACATAAATCTAAATTAATTGACTGACCTCACACCTCACAAATAAAGACAGAATCCAACGAACAACAAACAGATGACGCAGCCATTATCTGTGTACAATTTTCAATTTCGTTTTCAAACGTATATTGCGCTTACATACATTAAATTAATAAATAATGCATTTTTATATAAATTACTCAATAATTCCAATCCGATTTGTAACATTCAAATAACATTCATCGAAAAAATAATAATAATTAAAAAAAAATCTATAAACACACTTATATATATGTATGTACATAACATAGATAAATTAAAGTGGCTTACCGCGTCTGTATGTCGGTATGAATGTATATCCGCTAACTCCTAAACCACGCAACGGATTTTGACGCGGTTTTCACCATCGGTTAGAAAATTTCTTCTGGACGGTTTACGTTTATAATACAGTATATTGTATTAAAGAAAAGCCGAGAAAACCCGTGCGAAGCCGGGCCGGGTCGCTAGCACATTATATAAGTCAATTTATTTCTGTGGATAATGCTTACCGTTGCCGTGCTTTAGTTTTTTCTTTTCTATTGAAAAGTAGAGAAGACAGAATATCGACCTACCCAAAACCAGTATAAAAGAATCTAACGTCGCTACGCGCGTCTATAGAGACGATAGCTCAGTTTATAATGGTTTTGTGTAGGTGTGTAGTTTAGGTTCCTGTTATAAAATCAGGCGGGTCATACGTCTGCTTGCCATTCTTGTGATTAGAAGAAGTTGTGTGGTTAGCCAGTTGACGTGTCATAGTGCAACTCAAATTAAAATGTATTTTTAGAAATAATATAGGTACTGGTTTAACGTGGGATTTCCCACACAAGTGACTTTGAACAGGGAAAAATATAACGAATAGTAATTTTTCAGAGCAACATAGGTACTAAGACTACTTACTTACATGTTTGGATGTCAATACTGGTTGGGATTTCCTACACAAGTCTAAATAGAGGAAAATATAAACGAAACAAATATTAATTTTCCAGAACAAAATAATTAATTGGATGTTTTATGTTCAGGTACCTACAAGGCGAATATGAGAGTATAATTATATTCATAGGGATCATCATCATGAGCATCCTACGGTCCACTGCTGGATTTGAGCCTCCTCCACAAAAGTGGAGGATGTTGCTATAATTTGCACGCTTGTATGAGGCAAATACAATTACAGAGTTTGATTAGAAACCTTACTAGGACTAAATCGCGATTTCAACCATATTGAGGTTATCCCAATGCGCATGCTTAAGGATATTACCACAGACCAATCAAGCGTGGGAATTTAATTTCATATATAATATTACGAATGTCGTCCACTTTATATACAGAAAAATCCGAACCTAATCAATCAATCATACAGAAACCTACGTTAACTTCAACGATATTCTAAAGTAGGTAGTATAGTTCAATAGAAAAACCAAAACAAATGAACGTGACAACGATAATAGGCCCAGGTACGCGGCCTAAAATGGAACATAAAACGTCGCCAACCTAACTATATGCACATAGAAAGATGCACAGCCTATACCACAAACACTTCTATATAGGTATTATCTACTCCCTCCTTTTCTCGTAGACAACTGTCCGTACGCCGTCTTGCAATCGTAAACATTCGATCAGTTATGAATTCAAATCAGTCACGTCTATTATTAAAACGCCGGCTGCGTGGATTCCTCAACACAAACTTCTTTACACTACACTGACCGTTCACTTAATAAAGTTTAAACCAGCGAGACGGTTAGACGCTCAATGGATGGTAAAGTTGACCTTTTAGCGTTGTAACAGGTTTCCCACCTGTTTCGCAATACACTCGACTCACTCGGGCGTCGCGCGTGAGAAGTCGCGCACATGTGTTCTGTGACTGTTGGGTTGTTATCCAGTTGTGCCCATGCTTTGAGTGTTGTGCCATTGGAGTGAAACTAGTCAAAATGGCATACGACCTGCCAACGTTCACGAAATGCTGCTTCTGCGTGCCCATGAGAAAAGGTTTGCTGTTATGGGGAATATTTTTAATAGTACGTACCTATTGATAATGTTTAATTTTTCTCTACTGTTCCGCAAATGCTTATTATATAAATGCCTACTGCAGTAATTTAGTAGGTACCTACGTGGTTTATCCCGATAGTGGATGTTTCTCGGTGTATCTATTCGGTTAATTTTGTACGAACGCTACACAAACTCTATACTAGTGTCCTACACTTATTTATTTTAACGTTACGCTTCGCATCTCACAGATTGAGATAGTACGGCAGTGTATGATTTGGTTAATCGTAGGTAGGTACTTATTTGAGAGAAGGCCATACGCATACCAATTACATACATACAAATTACACCAGAGACAATGCACAAGACAAAATACCTAAGTACTAAAACTGTGCAAAGCTGCATATTTTGTGTACTATGATTTTTACGATGTTTAGATTGTTAAAATCGTCAGTCGTATCGTTTTATTCCTCTAAATAACCTAAAGGACAGAAAAGGTCGGAAAGCCCGAGACCAAGTTTTCATATACTCAAAAGTTTTTCTAAAGTATTGAACCGCATCGAAATCGGTCCATCCGCAAGGGAGCTACGAATCCACAGACAGAGACACAGCTCGACATATACACAGAGCCACAAGATATTATTATAAATATCAACCTCATTTTGTCGAAGGTTAAAAAGAGAGATAGGTATTATGAGACGAAAATACGTTTATATTATAAATCTTAATATTATGTAAAAAAAAATTATTAGTTCACCAGCTAGCGAAAAAAATGTATGAAGTTAAAAGTTAGATAATATAAAAATTATCATTGGCCTTACATTAAAATAATCCCTTGCCCTTGCCTTTCATCCTTGAATGAGAAGGAAAGCGGAGCCTGGCAGAGGCCGGGATAAACGCTAGGACGATGATGATAATCATAAAATTATAGTTTATTTTTGTTTAGTAGGTACTTAAAAATTCAATCTTAAAGGCAATCTTCGGAAGAATCGGCTTCTACGATTTCTGTTTTTGCAAAATAAATTTCCTTGGCTATAATATAAATTATTCAATAAATTGACAAACTATTTTCGGGAAATCCCCGATAACCACTATCTTAGTTCTGCAGTATTGCCTACACTGCAAATATACACTTGTTTCGTAAACATTCGAGTTATTACCTGTAAGTATGTAAATTGTGGTAGTGGTTCAATTTTGTACCTTACCACTAACTAACTTAAAAGCAACCAAAGCCACTAGAAAAAATCCACTACTCAATAAAACCAAAATTTTACCGCTTAAAGGTAAGTCTAAACCACCAGATCTAGTGGAAATTCCACTGAGTTGGCAACACTGGTTGCAGTCGATACTAATCCTTATAATAATAAATTCGCTTTTAGATTAATATGGATGCGTGGGCGAGCCGATCTTGGTCGGACGTCCGACCACGTTCCCCGCACCCAAAGGCGATATTATTTAATACTGCGTAAGGATTAGTATCAACTTTTGTCTAAACTCTGATATAAACGTTCGGTGAGGTTTTACCAGGCGAGCGAATGCTCTAAGAACTTGATGTTAACGAACTGTCCATGCTCGCTCCCATGATGTAAACGAAAGAACACGAGCAAGCGTTCGAGTTCTATGTTCGTCTCAGAAAAACTAACCGTAAGTTTTTAAGACGCGACGTCACTCGTCATGGAAACACAAACATAATAAAACCGGTGAATATCTGGATGTAGGTAGGTACCCATTCACGGCCATATCTATTTCTGGCGACAGATTGCGTAGTTTTATACCGGTTTCAAGGATAGGGTAACAGGCACAAGGGGAACATGTTTGGTCCCCATAAAATAAATCTGTGTGGTCCTCGCAGAGCCAAAGATATAACTTTGGGGTTCGACTTCTTTGTTACAGACATTGAAACCTAAATGAATGAATTTGGTATATGTATGTCACAGAGTCACTGTAGTTGTATAAAAATTCATAAAAATAAAAATAGAGGTAGTTAACCCAGGTTAAGAGGTAGCCAGGTTAACGTATTATAACCTACGTAAAGTATGTTAAATAGAAAAAAACAAAAGTAGAGCACGATAACGATAAGTATTATACACAAATATCTAACTAAATTTACTTTTTTAAATAAATATAGATTTTTCTTTACTTTAATCACTACATATTATAAAACAAAGTCCCACGCTGTTTCTGTCTGTCTGTCTGTTCGCGATAAACTCAACAACTACAGTATGGATTTTCATGCGGTTTCACCAATAGACAGAGTGATTCATGAAGAAGTTTAAGCCGGGGATGGTTTCTAGTTCAGTCTTCTTAAATTTCTGTGACTAATACTTACCGTTGTCGCGCTCTACTTTTGCGTTTTTCTTATTGAAATGTACTGTACATAGGACATTTGTTTACTAGAATACCTATAAAAGCCTTGAGATTCGTGTCTAAGCTTACTTCGCTACGGCGTTAAAAGGGCGTGTTAGTAGGTCGGGGAGTGCCTGCAAACGACGACGGGAAGAACGATCCATAAAAACGAACTGCCATGCCACGTAGGTGACGTAATGTACAGCTATTCTGCCTAATGTGCTAATAACGTTTTATAGATATCTAGTGGTCCCGGCGCGAGTTTGTTCGCGTGGCGTCCTACCTCTACTCCTACCCTACCCTACCCTACACCTACTTTACCCCTACCTACTCGTTTTTCTTGCTTATAAACCTTGCCTATACATCAATCTATCTATTGTTGAAAATCGCAAAATCCGTTGCGTAGTTTAAAAGATCTAAGCGTACATAGATACAGACGGCGGGAGGCGACTTTGTCTTATACTATGTATAGATAGATAGAAGAAAGTGTTCTGTCCAGGGGCAGCTTTTTGAACCGCTCGCTTCAAACCGAACGGACTTCAATTTTGATTTTCGGCATGCAAATTTAATATTTTAGGGAAATAAAAAATTGAAAATAGGGAAAATCAGCGTCGAAAATCAAAATCTCGGCCGAAAAAAAATCTTTATAGACAAACATAATCTTGGGTAACTGTCAAGCCTGAGGGGTCCGCCTGGGTGAGTACCACTGCCTTTTCAATTTCTGCCGCCAAGCAACAATGCTTGCATTGTTGTGTTCCGGTTTGAAGGATAAGGCATGAGGCATTTCATCTTACTCCTCACAATAGGATAAGATAAAATTTATTTCATTATAAAAGCTTAGCCCTGTTACATAAGTATCTTAATAATAAACAAAAAAAACATTTAACTAGTAGTAAAAGTCATTAGCACACTGTAAAACTAGAGAACAATATATTGATTTTATTACAAAATACACGCAAATGGTTAGTAGGTCAACATAACACAATAAACATACCTAAACTAAGTAAAATAATTTACTTGTTTTTTAGATAGATATATGTAAAAAGTAGGTTAGTGCTTATTAGTTCCAAATAACTGACAAATTAAATTAAAAGTGTGTACCACAAAAAATACTTTGTATCCAATAATATTACTGTATTGTATAGTAAGTTGGTAAGAGATTAGGTAGTGACCAATAACGGCATATGTTTTGCCTTAATACTTGTAAGCTGGTTTTACAAGCATATTTGTTCTTAGGGTAAAATGCACAGAAATGTGTTAATTTTGTTTTACCTATAGGAAACTACCTAGAAAACAAAATAATCTGTGGGAGCGGAATGTTCGAAACGGCTCAGTGCAGCATACGATATCCGCTCGTCTTTTGTTACTTACGAGTGCAGGGTTGTAGGGAGTTAGAGAGTGTTTTTTTATAATTGTTATACTCTATTTTTTTAACTATAAAATACTGAATCTGAATACGACATGCTCATTGGTTCATTCAAATTAGGTACGCTAAGACAGCTTTAACGACGCGGATAAAGATACCTCCGACTTTCTTTTGTGTTACTATAAAAGAAAATCGCAGGAAAATACAAGAAAACATTCGATTTTTTTTTAATAAAATCAGAATTACCGACTAAGGTTAATCTAGGTTTGTCACGGGAACCCTGAAGCTGGTTTAATAGTCTTAATAGGAGCCACAGGCACCACTTGAGGGTTTAAAAAACCCTTATAGCCACGCTAATGGTCACGCATAAGAATGGAAAGCTATCCCAGTAATTTATGGTTAAAAAAATTGATTATAGTAAAATAAACAACTGTCGTACGGACAACACGTCGCATTTAGTCAGGAGTGCAGTAGTCCGGAATCAGAAGGGACGGAAGTTGCTCACTTTCAAAATAGCTCTCTGTGCTCGCTCCAAACTCAACATGGTGGTCTTATGGGCGCCGCCCCAAGATGTTATGCTGTAGCCAATCCCTTAGCATAGCGCAAGATAAACTGTTTGCAGTAGCTGAGTGCTTGCAATATATCTGAGGATCTTAAAGACATAAATTAGCTCACGTACTCTGGCTGTCGAAGGGCTTCAATATGCGCTTTAAATGTTTTTTTTTTTTTTTTTTTTTTAAAGTTTAATAGGTAGGCAGGGAAAATCCGTCATGGACACCTGGGAAGGGGACCCAGGTAGTGCCGGACTCTTACCGGCTAAAACCCCTACCTGCCCTCGAAAGCCTCTGGTGAAGCCAGAGTCTTTCGGTGGTGAAATGAGTTCGCGAAAAAGAATGTGGGTTAAGGTGAGGGTACCTGTGCACATCAGGCGTGCCATTGGATACATGCACCCGGTGTGCACAGGTTTCTTAAAGCTACAAGGATGAAATATATATAATATTATATTAAACAACATGTCATGCACCTATGGTACTTAAGCTAAGTATTGGGCTGTTGAGGTGTTGGTCAATTGTGATGCCAAGATATTATTACATTTTTACTACTAAGTTTGGGGCTCATACGTAATGTCTTGGGGGTCTGAGCATTGATGGGCCAATATTGAAAGGAGTCCGCAGTTGGTTGGAAGTAATAACGCACCTGCGGTCCCGGATTTTTGTTGTCTGCAACCTAAATGCATGAATCGTAGATGTTATGGGCGACAGTTACCGCTTACCAACAGGGGGGCTCTCTGTTCGTTTGCCTCTGCGGAATATGAGGCCAGTTCATAACAGTAACAGCTAGTATAGTCCACTGCTCGAGTTGAATCATTAGTGTTGAATAAATTGTAAAGGAGGTATAGAAAACGTAACAATTTATTCATTTACTTTGCCAACTAAGCTTCTCTCTGCATTTCAGTTAACGCAGCTGATGATGATCGTCATAAACTCATGGATTGTGGCTAAAATAAACCAAACAGAACTAAGCCCAATCGTATACGTCCTGGAGCTCTGTCTTGCGATCGCTGACTTTATTTATGGCATATTACTAATTATAGGCACTAAAAAGGTACGTATTTGTTTAGATTAATAATTTCTACATTAACGGGTTGTACAGAGCTATATCTACCTCGGCTCTACTATCTCCAGTACTGGGGGATGTGACGACGATGTGCTGTTACTAGGTCGGCTGTTGAAAGACTCGGAAAGATTTGGGGAGACAGGAGGATTACCAAGGAGACTAGGAAAATACTGAGAACAAATGTATTTTTGCATTAAAAAATTCATCAGTTATGTCTGGCCGGAATTCGAACCCGGAACATCCGCCGTTCACATCGAGGCATTTGACCAACATCGAATCGTGAAAACTTGCGTTTCTAATACATATTGCTATGCAATAGTCATTTTGTAGGAAAATAAAGCACCTACAAAATTGTTTTTTTTTTAATGTAATGCCGCAAACAAATAGGCATGCGGACCACCTGATCGAAAGTGGTTACCGCCGCCATTGGACATCAGCAAAACCAGCGGCGCTACCAATGCGTTGTCCGTCACTAAGGAGACCTCTAATATACCTCTTGAACGATCCCATGTCATTGTCCAAAAGAAACATTGTGGCTGGGAGCTCATTCCACATTCGAATCGTACGAGCAAGAAACGTTCACACCAGTAAGATACCACTAGAGGGTCCACGTAATGGGGGTGATTACCCAGCCCGCGGCGGGTGGTGCGGTATGTTACGTTAATGCCAATATTTTAAATATTTTTTCAGGATCACAAAGGCGTAACGAGGCTTTGCTACATATACAGCTGCTTGACATTGCTAGCGCATACATCAATCATGATAGTGAATATGTTTTTACTAATATTCATGTCTCATTTCAACACAAACTCAACCGTTCACGTCTGGGAAGCAGTCATAAACTTCGGAGGCCGTAGCATACTGCAGATTTGTAAGTATTCATATTAGACTTTCACTACACATATTATCAGGTTTGTTAGTATTGTTTTTACCTCGATATTTCGACGCAGTTGCATGCGTCATGGTCACGAGGTGACTCGTAGTGAAAGTGTAGTGAATAACCACGAAAGTCTGAAATATTCATATTAGTACTGCCTAATGGTAATCAACATGTAAAAAGTCATCTCTTTTTAAATAAATCCTGGCAACTAGGGAGCAGACAATCTGTCATAGAAAGTGATAACCATCGCCCATAACATCTTCAATCAAGTCACTTAATATTGAACTAGCTGGCCCGCCACGACTTCGTTCGCGTGTTGTCCTACCCTATAAACCTTACTCTTGAATCACTATCTATTAAAAGAAAGAAAGAAATAACATTTATTGACCCAAATAACAACACTACTCAAATGACACCAACCTGTGCTGCCGCTGTAGCTGATGTCATACTGCAGGGAATGGAATGTTTTATCTCATCCTCTGTAGTCAAGAGTCAGCTATGGTACGACAGGCCTTGTGCTTGAGGCAACTTGCCTCAAGCAGGATGCTTTTCGTGCCTGGACAGTGGTTCGGGACCACAAGGACCCTTAACACCCACAATTTGAGGAAAAAGTATAATGCTGTATCGAGGTCTATAAAGAGGATAATGGCTAAAAATTCAAATTCATCGGCGGAATTGGGGAGAAACTAATTAGCTATCCATCTGGAAGTCGTGCTTTTTGGTCTTTCTCCAAAGCTGTTGAGGGGAACTTTTGTCGGAATTCCTTTCCACCTTTGAGCAAGCCGGATGACCTATTGGCCCACACGGCAAAGGAGAAAGGCGATCTGTTGGGTAATCTCTTTGCCAAAAACTCAAATCTGGAAGGTGGGGGAGCTGCACCGCCTACAATCTCACGGTGTGAGAGCAGCATGCCTGAAGTTCATTTCACCCAAAAAATTATAAGACGTGTGCTTCTCTCCCTAGACATCCGGAAGTCCAGTGGGCCTGACATCATTCCGGCTATTGTTCTTAAAAAATGTGCTCCCGAGTTAACTCCTGTGCTAATGCGCCTTCACCCCAGGGCAGCGCCTGCTGCTGTACAAGGCACAAGTGCTCCTCAGGGTGACATATTAACCTCCATTTAACATTCACTCTTTTTCGGTTACAGGTCTGCATCTCTACATACTATTTTTACTGAAGAGCGTACTGACTGAGAGCGGACGAAGGAGTAGCACGAATCAACAACAGCAAGCTAGACTAGCCGTCATAGCTTAAGCAAATTCCTGGATTTATATGCTAGCGACCGCCCCGAGTGTTCTAGGGTTTTCTCCGAACCTTCCGGAGAGTCTAAATGATAGTGATAACTGCATCAAAATCCTCCTAAGCATGGCTTAGGAGGAGCTAGCGGATGTAAAGAAAGACGCTTTATTTTATACTAAAGTATTTAAGGTTCAGGATTATGAAAGATTAAACGCTGAGAAGGATGGGTACTTATTCCATGAGATTTTGTTTTCAGGCAACATAAAAGTACTACTTTTATGGTCCCAATATAATAAGATAGATAAGATACACAGAACCTAAATTGTAATTCACGTTTACATTATACAAGAGGACAACAGTAACTCAGATATTAACTGCAGCAATAAAAGCTAATGAGTCACTGTAGTTATTTTAGTTAAGAACTTATGACACCATATGACACCATTTCTTCATATAGAAATTAACAAAGATGCATTTTTAAGTGTTAGATATTATATAGCAAATTACTACCTACTATAAGCATCAAAATGTGTTTGTTTGTTCACTCTTGTTTAGATACCTAGTTAACGCAAAAACGGAACGAAACAGTTTCAAATAAAAATGTTCGACTTCCCCTTTGACGCATAATTACCTAAAACCAACCAAACCATCCAAAACGCAACATCTCCAGGTACCTTATTTTAAATAACAGGTTAGATGTACTTGCCTAAAAAGTGAAAAAAACGTGCCACTTTTGTAACTATTACAATTTAAGTGATAGGTACGTTAATATTGTTTGTACGGGGATATTGCGTGATTGTTAGAAATTAGAACATTTCCTCACTAGTCTCGCTAACCATCATGTGGTTAAATTAAGCCAAATACTAACATATCTACGTTACTCGTAAATACTGTAAAATAGAAGGTTGTTTTGTAATAGGTACAGTCGAGCGAACAAAAGCCTGTACACACAGGCTCTAACTAAACACGTCGTTTTGCTTACAGTGCAACGCCTGTGGAGTTTAATTCTTTACCTCGAACGACGTTACCTCGATGAATCATCCTCGATGGTACAATTCATCGATGGATTGTTACCTCGAAAAGTAAAACTAATAAAGTATACAGTTATTATTTTTAACAGTATCTTTTTAATCGATGAAATGAACGAGATAGATTCATCGAGGTAACGTCAGTCGAGGTAAAGTATTAAACTCGTCCCTGTGTTGTCTTTTATGTATTTGTTCGACGGTACTTACTTGAAGTTTTCTTCTGGGTTCTATACTGACATCATTATGTACTTAACTTTACAAAGCCGTCCTGGTATCGCATAGTTACAACCAATATATTAAACGCCATCGGGCAGTACAGAGGATACACGTGTCTCACATAGAGCTAAATTGACATAGCATAATAAAACAAGTAACTTTATTTTGCTACGCCAATTTCAGCCGTAAAAGAAACATAATGAAGTAGTAATTCGGTAGCGCTCGCTTTCAATAGGAATAGGTGGGTCCGGTACGTACAGTCAGCTGATTGTTGCTACTGGCTCCTGGACCGTACGCTATAATAAATAATAATGATAATGTCCACAAAATGGTAAAAACGATAAAGGAAAATCTAAGGTACAGTCACACAAACAATCAATAAGGTACAAGGTACAGTACAAGAACATAACTGCATTACCACTTCAAGAAAATGAAAGTTCATTCACAGCTACAGCAACATTCTTAAGCCAAAATCAGTTTACTAAAAGAAGGAAGCAATGTCTCTTATGCCCAAAGAACTCGTTCTTTTCCCCTAGGGTATTTTTTATATAATAAAATGAATTTTATCCATGACTGCTATAAAAACAGTTAAACAACTGCATGATAGTGCAAAGGAATATGATTCTTAGGCGGTCATAGGCTTATGTTTTTGCATTGTACATCTAAGGTTTATAGATAAATATGGTTATGACCAAATATCAGGATCAACAAGACATTGAGCTTCATTTTATGTTAAACTGTAATAAATATTATATTATTACAGTTTAACTTATTTAGTAATGATACTTATGTATGTGGTGGATGATGCAGATTTGTATGAAATGTACTGTAATAATATCTACAAAGTAGAGTAGATACCTACTTACTTTGTCATTAATAATGAAATACTTAAGCTATTCCTAGATACTTACCTACACATTTACTTGTTTGTGTATGTTTCTTTATGTTTTATTGTTATGCTAAAAAAAGATACTCGTGCTAATTTAAAAAAGTTTATATCTACCTATTAAATGTAGGTAATGTCGTAGTATTTTTTAGAATGGCGGTTATTTTCTGTACAAATGTAATATTTTAAAGAGTAAAAGTGACCTATTTGTGCATGTAATGTAGATTTATATTTCATATAACATTATAATGGAAGTCAAGTCAATTCTCATTACATTCTAATTGAACTTTTTACAGTTATTGACTACAAATTGTACAGTAATTTCTTTGGACTTCACACTCTACCTACTTATTATACAATTCGACGAAATATAATAACACGTTTTATTTATTATTCTATACAGAAATTGGAGATTCAGCCTGAGTCATAAGCTTTGAAATAAACTAAACTGGGCTTTTATTCATCATCATCCGAGCGGTCAATCCCGGCTTCTGCCAGGGTCCGCTTTCCTACGTTTTGTCTACTTATATGTTCGAATAGCTAATTGTGTGGCTCGTAACCTCGATAGTTGATACCTCGATAGTAGATTGGCGTAATAATATTTACACGCGACGCGTTAGCGTTTAGTCTCGTAATGCCAACTTCGCAAAATCTCAACCAATCGCAAAATGACAATTTCGCCCCAAATAAGCCCCGTTGCTACGATCCAGTTGAATAGCTCAGTGAGCAAGAGTACGCCCCGGGACCCCATTGCTTTCCGTTCTTCATACGGGCCAGAGACCTCTCTACCTCATCAGGGGTAATAGGGCTTATCATGCCAAGGTTTGCAGGAAGCTATGGTGGTAGCACGTAGTTGTCAGCCTCGTTACACAGTTCCTTGAAATGACAACACCAACGACCTTTAATAGGGGTTTTACTTGTGAGCATCACGCCGTCAGTGCCTTTTATGGACTGGCTGGACTGCGAAACTTTGCCAGCTTGTAGATGAGCTTCTGCCCCTCTACAGTATCCAACGCAAAGTAGTGCGGAGCCAGCTGGGTCAAGAGTGCTTTTGTCACCGGCTGCCGCTCGTCGCTCTGCTCCCAAGTACAAGTGTTTATCCGATAGTGAGTTACTGCGTTGCAACTTCCTGAAACATGCCTTTTTGTCCCTAACTGATTTCTGCATCTCACTTTTCCATCATCCCGTATCCATTCTTGGACCGTCTTTCGACGTGCCGAGTACTGTTCGTCCGAGTTTGAAAATGGACCTCTGGTAATGACACCAGAGATCATTAGCGGTTTCGCCCTTTGCGCTTCAATCGAGACCTTCGGCTGCTTCATGAACTCCTCGCTCTTGCTTTTCAATGTCCACCACTTAAAAGACGGTTCTCAACGTTCTGCCGTAGGCCGTCTACTACTTACCCGGACGTCCATGACAAGGAATCGGTGTTGTGTAGTGAGGCATACCCCTGAAAGATCTTTAGGGTGTCGGCGCAGCCGGATTGAGCATAGGCGCTGATGAGGTTCATTGTTATCCCCTCAATTTGCGCTTTGATCGCCATGAGTCGATCACTCACTCTGGTCACCTCCGGAATGCCGTTTTGGAACTCGTTGCCTGCCATAATAGCGACCGCCTTCCCCCCTTCTGCCGATTCCGTGCACAAAAGCTTGTACCCCTGCCCGATTTCCCCAGAATTGGAGCACCTCGTCTCTTGCAGGAATGCCACCTGAACAGCAAGTCGGCCAGCTCTCGAGACCGGTCAGACAGACACCCAACGTTCAGAGTGGCAAAGCGGAGCTTCCTACTACTAGGAGTTAAACAGTTCTCTCACATTTTGTGTATATTTTTGAGTTGGTTATTTGGCAATTGTGAAGAGAAAATAAAGAATATTTTTATTTATTTATTTAAACCTGCCCGCTCGTGACAGGGCGATATGCCTGTGCGTCGTTCAACGGCGGCGCTCTAGCATGATGTACCCTACCAAACTGCGAAAACCCCATCAAAACCAACATTCGGAGCCATTTCCTTATTTCTTACATTTTAGCTAGTCTACATCAGATGTTTCAGTTTTCAAAAAAAATATACCCTATGTGTTGCCCAGGCTTGGTAGCTACACAACAAAAAAAGTTTCATTCAAAAGCCGTCTAAAGTAGTTCCGGACATTAGCGTGTAGGCCTCTGTCAAGCCTGAGGAGTCCGCCTGAGTGAGTACCACCGCCTCTATTTATCTATTTTTTTAGGGTTTCTTTTTTATTGTCAATAGGCTTACATTTGACCTCAACTCACCTGATGGAAAGCGACGATGAGGTCGAAGATGTAGCATGCGTGCCTAGAAGATACCTATTCACTCTTCACTTATCGGGGAACAGTGACTCAGGCAGAGAGTTTCAGTCCTTTGCAGTGAGTGCGCTTAAGAAAAGTGGATGCAAAACGCTGAGTACGAGATGGTGGGACGTCTACCATATATGGATGACGATATTTTGTCCCCCTCGTTGTTCGATAATAAAAAGGGCACAATGCAACAAGGTTGTGGAGCACCTGGGAGCACTCACCGTAGTGAATTCGATAGAAGACCGACAAGCCGGTTACTCTACGACGGTGTCCCAGACCCAGAAGGCGGAACTCGACAAGCGAATCATCACTAATCCGTCTTTTGGCATGTCTGTCGATAGAGTCAAGAACTTCCAGCTGTTATTTGGTGGACCCATCCCAAAGGTGACCACAGTACTCCATACATGACCGGTCGCCAAGCAACAATGCTGGCATTGTTGTGTTCCAGTTTGAAGGATAATATTGATTGATATTGTATAGATTAATAACAATACTAACACAAAATAGGTATTTATATTATATATCATTTATGTATGTATTAGAAAACATTTAGGTAGTTACTCTGAAAGTTTATATTGTATTAACTGGTTTGAATATTAGATATAATACATTATTCCCTAACATAACATTACAAACATGATATTATGTACAGTAGTGCGAGGGGGGGCCTGGTGACCTGAAATACAGGCTTCTAGCCTAGCTTAGGCATCAGTCTCCCATAAGTGTTTAAACAAGATGTGAATTGTAAACTGTAATTTATTGGGAGAAAATAAACGTTTATTTATTATATTTATTTAGATTGGTAATTGGCATTTGGCAGAATTATCATAAACACTGTGGAAGTCATACATTAAAAACCTAATAATGACTATAAACATCACAATTTTATGGAAATTCCAAGACATTGCAAAGATCAGATTATATCCCAGATTGAGGATGTTGAGCAGACCTCCTGCAAGCTTATGCCGATTCCAATGTTCGAAAGTTGGCAAAACTTAAGGTTTTTTTGGGGTTGTTAGGTAGATGGACCTGTTTGTACTTCTATAACCTTCAACTGATTACTATTTTAATTTATATAGTCAGTGTCACCCAATTTATTTTGTCTTTCATCTACCACTTCAAGAATATTATAGCACAAAGAACTTAAATGTCGATAGGCAATAATCATGTTCAAATAGCTGATAAATAGGCAAAATATGTATTTTTGCTCTGAGTACATCCTTGGCCACCCCATTTAGGAATAATATTGTAAATATTTAATCTTTTGTGTTCTGACTTTGGGATGGAATTCCATTATACATATTATGATTTGATATTATCATTGCCTGAAGATGAGTAATTCGAAACAGGTTGCAATTTAAAACATTTGTATAATAAAGTGGAACTAGTATACAAAAGGTGATTTAATTCATAATAATATTGTAAAGGTATACCCACCTACCCACTTCAAACTAGGGCACTTATGAAACAAAGACCTCAAACTTGAAGTACCTCATGTAACAGTATGAACTTATTAACATAATAATTTTAGATCACCATGCCTGCAAATTATTCCCAGGTAGCCATTGAAAACAATACATACCTGTTCTTCATCCTTCCACTCGTCCTCCTTGATGGCCATCTCATCACGCAACGCCTCCCAATCGTTGGTCAATTTCTGCAGGTCGTTGGTAAGTGCTTCATTCAACTGGTGGGATTCTTCCAGCTGGTCACGAAGCAAGTTGTTCTGGGACACCAGTTTCTCGCACCTATTCGCAACCAAATAACAATATGAATTTGAACAATAATTAACATTTAAATGGTGAAAACCTATACTTTTAATCAAGTTTAGTTCATAAATAACTATAATTTAATAAAAACATTTGGAACATTTTAGTGTCGGAGGCCAAGACTCTTTTTGGGTTGATGCATCAACATAGTAAGTAAGTGTGAAAAAGTTTGCGAGTTAATCAATTTTGCTAGATATTTCCTTGTGAACTTTAATATGTAACTTTGAACTTAAACATAACATCAACTAGATATCTTTGGACTCACTCAGACACGGACTGCTTTGCTCTCAATTTAGAATTTCACTTATGCTTTCAACAAATAGGCTTATGGGCTTTGCCCCACCACTCATTCCCACCGTTGCAACTCCTGTGTAGCCAGGACTGCAGGATCTATAAGGACATGCTAATACTGTCTCAGAACCGCAACAAATTGAATAAAGAAGTAACAGGTAGAAGTAGGAAATATAGTGTTCCTGCTACAAATAGGCTTGTCAAAGCTGCCCTTATGCGGAGTCTAAACCAAAGTTATTTCCTACTTCCTGGTTTTACTTCTTAATGAAAATTGTTGCTAGTTAAAATACAGTATTAGCTTGTCTTCAAGAATGCCTCAGTAAAAACACCTTTTGCTCACTGCTCTTAGCACACTGGGCTCTTCGGATGCCGCTGTAGATCATAGATAAAATGAAGTTGCAGTGATGGAAATGAGTGGTGGGCCAAGGCCATATCCTGCGGCAGGGATGTTGGTAATAATATGATACCCACTTGCGCTTCTCCTCGTCGAGACGTCGCAGCGCAGTCTCCAGGTCATTGATGCGCTCGTCCCGGCGTAGATCGAGGCTGGAAGGCGTCACGGGCGGCGGTGGCAGCGCGAGGCTAGACTTCGGCCGGTAAGCACCCGGCTCGGTGCTACGCGGCGTACCTTCCACCATTTGCGCCTCGAGCTCGGCGCATTTCTGCTTGTATTGGAGCACCTACACAACGAACTCTTCAACATGATGAAAAGTGTTGAAACTTACGAATTGTTTGGTTAAGGTTCAAAAGGAGCATTGAGGAAAAGAAATCGGTGCAAACTGCAAAGTTGTCCCCTTAGGCCCTTTCGTTTACTCTGACAAAAAATTTTACAATTCCTTTAGAGCGTTAAACATTTCGGTATTTTAGTAAAATCAATTTAAAACCGAACTATTGCGCCAAATACGGCAAGCAAAACAAACAAAATTGTCATTTTTGACAGTGACAGAAAAATAAACAGTTCGGAAATTACTGGCAAT
Source organism: Blastobasis adustella (assembly GCA_907269095.1). Taxonomy (NCBI): domain Eukaryota; kingdom Metazoa; phylum Arthropoda; class Insecta; order Lepidoptera; family Blastobasidae; genus Blastobasis; species Blastobasis adustella. Next base: position 9,424,140 of record OU026117.1, on the reverse strand, counting down.
CGCAACATGTACGACAGCCATACTTTTCCTAAAAAGTAACCGAAAGAAAATATTATTTAGTTTCTAATAATTATATAATAAAGATGATAGGATCAGAAAGGAAGATATCCGTAGCAGAACTAAATTCAACGACATAGCTCGCAAAACTGAAGTGACAATGGGCCTTCAGTATATAAAATTTTTTCTCTATGCAATGGGCAGACCACGTCGCTCGCAGAACCGATGACCGATGGAACGGAAAGGTTCTGGAGAGGCGACCACGTACCAGCAGGCGGCCATCGTAGCGTGGGACATCTCGTGGGTGGCTCCCACAAGACGGACGGACATTGTGAAGGTTGTGGGAGGCCAATGGATGCAAGAAGCACAGTGTCGAACAGTGTCGATGTGGAAAACGTGGAAGACCTATGTTTGTTCAGTCAGCAGTGGACATCCTGCGGCTAAGATAATGATGATACAAGAATACCTACCTATTTAAGTAAATTTTCAAAAATGGAATGAATATAATTTAGTACATAGGTACCTTAGGTAGGTAATTTATAACTTATAGAAAAAGTTGTTGTCGGTTAACGTTAATCAAGAATCCACCCATAATTAAATAAAGAATTAATTGAATTACCTTAGACTGAAGCCTCGACACCAGTGCCGCTTGACCCTGCTGAGCGCGTCGATAGGCATCCAGCCTACGCCTATGATCCGCATTTTCGCCAGCAAGTCGAGCACGAAGTTCTTCGTTTTGGCGTCTTAGATCACTACCAACACTCCCTACAGGAGAGTCCATCTCTGGAGGGCTATCCAGTGACTTCTGTAAGAAGAAAATTAGTAAGGTACCCATAAAATTATGTAGGTATCACTTTTTATGGTGGCAATAGTTCTTTCTCAAATAATGATTTTCTGTCAGGCGTTTCGTCTTTACAATATCATATTAAGCGAACCGATCATGATGATTCGGTTGTTGTAGACCAATTCTAAGATTTATTAATTACTTAGTACCAATATGAGATATCTCATATTTATTCTCGTAAATATAAAACCTAAAACAATTTTTTTTTTCATATTTTACAAGACAGGCAATTGACCGCCATCTCACCTGTTGGTAAGTGACGATGCGGCCGAAGATGAAGCATGCCCGTCTTGGAACAGCCTATTCACTCTAGTCTTGAAGGCATCCAGATTATATTGATCAGGGAACACACTCGCAGGCAACGCGTTCCACTCCTTAGCTGTACGTATTACAAAGGTCGAGCCAAAGCGGTTCGTGCGGATAGCTGGAATATCCACGACATAAGGATGAAGCGCTCGCCCGGATCGCGTCTCCCGATGGCGGAAAGGGCCCGGTGGAATGAGGTCGTGCAGCTGCTTCGCACACTCTCCGAAATGTAACCTGTAGTAGACCGACAGACGCGCAACCCTACGCCAATGTTCGAGGCTCTGCAGCCTAGCTTTATCTAACCGTGGGTCACAAATTATCTTCTTTGCACGTTTTTCCACCGAATCCAAAGTCGCCAGTTGATATTTGGCTGATCCATCCCAGAGGTGGCAGCAGTACTCCATGCAGGATCGCACTTGTGCTTGATATAACTGAAGCAACTGCTTGGAAGTGAAGTACCGCCTAAGCCTCGAGAGGATACTAAGGTTTTTTTGCTGCAGTCTTTGCTTTGGATTCGATGTATTGACCGAAGTTGAGATTTGAAGATAGCTCAACACCAAGAAGCTGTAGGTTCTCGGTAATTTCCACAGAAACATCTCGAAAAGTTGGAGTTAGATGGACTCCTTTTGGCGGAAAACAAACACGCCTGAGTTTTGGTTGCGTTGAACGCCACCAGATTGGCTTCGCCCCAATCAGAAACTGCCTTGAGAGCTTTGTCCAAACGATCAACCATGGCCTCTCGACAAGACCGAATATCGTCCCTGGTGGCTTTTGCATCAGACAAATATATATCCGTTACTGTGCTGTCATCTGCGTACCCAAAGGTACCTGGTACAAGCAGATTGTTAATATGCAGCAGGAATAAAGTCGCGGACAGTACAGATCCATGAGGAACTCACGCGTCGATAGCCTGGAGATTAGACGAGTAGCCATCGATAAGTACACGGATTGAACGTCCACTCAAAAAATCCGATATCCAGGTGCAAAAGTCAAAAGGAATACCAAATGAAGGAAGCTTTAATTTATAGTTAATTCTTTTTTTTGTTTGATTTGAAATTGTCAGGGTAGTTGTAGGGCAGGTGTATGGTAGGTGTAGGGTAGGGGAAGAGTAGAGTAGAGATGTGCTACCAATCATAATGGACACAATGCAGTTCCACACATCCTGTTACACTTACCTCCTTCTTCAGACGCTGATGGGGAAGCGTGCTAGGAGCTCTTCTGCCAATGGGAGCGCGAGCGCTCCTTGGCGTGCTCAAACCTTCTCTCGTAGGCAACTGAAATATAGAGAGAAATGAACATCAATTAAAGTAGAAGATGGTAAATATTGCACATCGCCCAGTTTCGGCTTCGTATTTACTCACACCAGGCGACAGAGACGACGCTCGTTCTACGAAGCCGAATTAAACGATGTGCATTACTTAGATAGCGCCGATATCTGTTCTTTTAAGGTCCCAATACTTTTCAGCCTTCTGAGTCCCTTTTGAGGTCTTTGGTATTGTTCTCAACATACATTTTGGCAAAATTCGTTTTAAATTTTATATGAAACAGCTGATATTTTTATTGCTAGCTTTTATTTAGTTTCACATGTCCCAAATTCCCAATGTCTGTTCGTAATAAAACCTTGCAAGTTTTTACCCATTTCTCGGTTTCCGATTGAGTTGAAATTTTGCAAACTTATGTAAGTTCGGTGACAAGATAATGTTATGATACCATCGAGCTGATCTGATGGTAGAGCCGGAAGGTGGCCATCGGAACTCCTAAACTACGCATGGTAAACCCATCAAGTTTGGGCTCGTTTGATTCGTCGTGACAAATACTCAAACTAATCAAAAAGAACGCGCGATAAAAGCTTGCTATAAAAAAATATATTTTTCATTTCAACTTATTTATTTCGGAGTTGGTGCCATAGTAAAAGTTGTTTGTTATCACGTACGAGCACACGCATACCAAAATCACCCTGTATACCTGTTTTAAAAAAGACATCACACATCACAGTTTTTTTATGCAAAATGACCTGGAATGTAACTTTTTTCTTCGTCTTCCTTTTGCGTTTCACCTCAAAGCTAATGTGGCGGCCCGATTTTAACTCAAAGGACATTTGTACTATCGTTTATTTGTTTTATAGAAACAACTGTGAGAGCGAAAATACCCAGCTTTAACTAAGTACTGGTTGGAGGAAATACCGTCGGCTACTGCGCTGTTAGGTTTACACAAAGGTTTTCATGGGGTAAAACACAGGCTATCGCACTAGCCATCTAATTACCCACCCTCCAACTCCAGTTACAACCCCATGCTAGGAATAAAGCTATCCCTTTTCCACTCTGAATAAACTTCATGTACCTATATAATATGTGTATCTATACGTATGTGTTTACAAGTGTGAACAGACTAGCACATCTAGTACGTAGGCTCCGTTGTTAATTTATGTTATTAAGTGCGAAAATGTCATCACTTGTATGGCAGTTGTCATGTTGTTTCACACATTAAGATCAATCCAAAGGTTTCATCTAAGTTTACACACATGATTAATCGTCTCTAGGAACATATCATAATTTACTTTCAGGTTTTCCTGAATATTTTATACGACTTGCTCCGGAAACGTGCAGGTATCTTGAAAATTGAAATAGGCCAAGGTTTGGCTAGGTAAAATTGGTTAAGTAAATAATTGGTAACTACTTACATGGACTACAATTGTAACCATGAAGTTACATAACAAATAAACATTGAAGTGCACCTAGTACCTACAAACTAAAGCTAGGTCAAGTTACGGGTCAAACACCCATCGTGAATGCTAATTACACAACGAGTATAGTAACCTTGTGCCTATTCTAACCTTACTTTTTACCTAATAACTAAAACTGAATGGAAACTTACCCCAGAATTTAGTGGGAGTATATTTCCCGTATCTGTACCATGTTTCCGGTGGCTCTTTCGAAAATACTTGAATACTTTAGTTGTAAGTTTCACGATTGATAATACGCCCGTTGCCGAGCAACGCAATCAGGACAGTTTACTGGGTTCACCTGGTTGGTACAGTTACCAACAATATTTTAAGGGCTTACCCAGGTTTGCCATTATTATCTTACCTAGAATGGCATAGTTTACACTTTATAAATCACTTTTCTGTTAAATTTGGTACTTACTTCGGTACTCTTGTAAGTTTGTACCTTAATTAATGTTTTGAGTAGATATTTTATTAGACAAATTCAGTAAGTAAGTTGCAATGATTCCATCATTGTGATGGGTATAGTGATATTGGGTAAAATGGGTAACTAGAGTTTTCGTCGAGAAAACTTTCCAAATCTAAATAAAATTTTAGGTAAGAGAGGCGTTTTCGTATTTTTTGCTCTGGCTGAGTACCTACTTATGTGGCCAAGAAAAACGAATGTGAAGTGAGGACCTTTAAATAATAAAAAAAACTTATTTTCATTTAATAACTAGGCAAATAACGCAGGTGAGACAACTCTGGGTCACTGACATTAAATTTTTTCTCATTCACATTTAACAAAAATATACAGTCATGCAAGCCTGTGTTCTACTACTAGGTTGACATTTCTGTCAGTAAAACTAGTGCTTTTGTAAACTTGACTGTACCTACCTACTTATTATATTATTTAGTATGGAATTCCAAATTACTGTTTCCAATATTTTTAAGATCTTTTCAATTTGCTGTCATTCACATTTCAAACAAAAATGTAGAGTTCTGCCTGCCTGCGTAACTTAGTTGCCATGCCTGTCTATAATTATCTACTTACATGCTTTCGCGTACTTGCCTGTACCTACCAGTTATCTTATTTGATCGATGAATTTATCCGCAAAATCACGCCATTATCCCCAATTGATTGATTTTCCCTTGTCATTCATCATCATCATTCACTAATTGCACTTCACGTTAATTTTTACGAGCAACTCGCTGTAAATCTTTTACGAGATACGGTTACGTATGATCTATTTATAAATACTTTTTTATCAATATATTTCTATATTTCTAATTTCGAACGTGGGTGAGTGTTTCCCCCATGAGTGGGGTTTGTGTACTGTTTAAAAATTTACGAAATGGTTATTTGAAGGGTGCAAGTGTGGTGCGTTTCGCTCCACTGGCCACCCCTGTTCTTGACTAGTTTGTAGGTGCAGTGATAAGCGTGAGTTGTCATTTTTTTATCGATTACCGATTTAAGATTAGTCATGTTGCAATGCGTGTGTAGGTACACGTAGAGACAGGTGAAATTGAAGGCAGTGACGACATTGGTGCAATAGTACAAATTTGTTATGTTTAGCCAGACCATTTTATGTTTTTCTTCTGGGAAAAACAAAATTATTTTAACTTAGTTTACTTTAAATTAGTTAATTTTAAATTAGTCGTAACAAAATTATTTTCTGCTCCCATTTCTATTTTGTTATGTTTTAGGTCCCAAAATTTAAGGGACTTGGACGAACCAGGTTTACTCTTAACCTCAAAAACAAACGTGTCTGATAGATGGTCACTCTTGTTGTTCTTTAGTTTAAGAGATAAAAGACTCGATATTACACCACAATCAATTCAATGTCAATACCCAATTCAACCTATCTTGAATGGCAAAGCTTCTAAATCCGTTAGAAAAAGAAAGCATGATTTACGAACTTGTTTTCGTCGTGTGATTAGAAAATAATCGGCGTCTTGTATCGATTGTTATATTGCGATTGTAATTCAATCGTTAGAATGGAATCGTTACGTCAACAGTTTGGTGTCGAGCCGGGGGCACTGACCGATACCGCAATTCAGTTACACAGATAAGCTAATACTGTGATAATAAACAAATAACAGCGACTAAACTTGATATTTTGCCGAATTCAATGGATACTTGTTACGTAAGCTTCAAATGTTGGACATAATTATTAATAAAACGATCTGCCCGAGGCTTTGCACGGGTTTTCTTGGGTTTTCTTTATATGCATGTATTATACACTAGCTGTTGCCCGCGACTTCGTCGGCGTGGAATTTTTCTTAGGGCAGTTTATCTTTTTCCGGGGCGTCCATTTTAAATGATCTCCCTAATGTATGAACGCTAGTACTACGGAGAGGTCAAGCTGTATCTCTAGTTCTACCCAACCGAATTAGATGAAACATGGCCTTGGTTTTAAGTTGGACCCCAAACTACCAAACGGCCTAATGGAATTTGATGGGTCAGAATCCATTAGGCCCCATTTCCATATTTCTTATAGTTTAGCTGGTCTATTATGGTTCTACATCAGGTGTCCCAGTTTCCAAAATCAATTATACCCTATATGTTGCCCAAGCTTAATAGACATAGACATAGACATAGACATGATTTATTTTGACATCACAAAAATCCATAAGCGTCTACATATTAAGAAAATGTTAGAACACTTCAATACTAAACAAAAGCAAAGTAGGTACAAACACACAAATACAATGAATCATGGACCTATGCGATGCCAAAAAAGACCCCAGCTCAGCATTAGCTACAGCAAGTGCTGCAACGCTGGTTTTCAGTGGAATCTTGACTGTAAGGAGACCTGCATGAAGTACACAGCATAAATAATAATAGCAAGACAACAAAAAAGCTTCATTCGAATCCGTCCAGTAATTCCGGAGCGTGTACAAACCGACAAAACAACAGATAAACAGACAGACAAACATTTTAAAATTTATAATAATACTATTTCTTCATCGCCTTAAATTATTTTTTTGTAAATATATTCAATGTACAAACACGCTTTTTTTATTGTTCTACTATATGTATAAACCTGCCGCAACTAAATGATAGTGAAAACCGCATCAAGATCCGTTGCGCAGTTTTCAAGATCTAAGCGTTGGTAGGTATGTATGTATGTATGTAATCTCTTTATTGCATCAATTTATAGCATTACAGGAAATAAAAATACAGTTTATAATGCAAAGGCGAGCTTATCCCACAACGGGATTTCTTCCAGCTAACCTTTAATAAGCCGAGAAGACCTTTGATGAGCGGTGAAGGTACATACAGAGGGACAGACGGCGGTGGGAAGCGACTTAGTTTTTAACTATGTAATAAAGATAATAAAAACCACTCTTCTAATGACTAGAGCCAGCTCAAAGCTTTTCAGACATTTTGTAACAATGACGGTAAACTAGTACCACGTGTTTGACACTAATCAATTAATTCGGCTTTAAAAGATATGTGACCGACTGGCCGAAATTATTTGTACCTATTATTTATTGGACCTACTCAGAACGTAGTGGAGACCTTAAATATAGTTTGCAAATGCGAGCTTAACTCTGTAAGACATATCTTCCAGCCAACAAGGGAGGTGTGTTAGTAATAACAATTTAGAAACGGGTTTATGTAGGTTTTCTCTGTCACTACATTACGAACACTTTGGAAAATCGTTGTACGTACTCCCCTATGCAGTATTCAGAGTAAGTATGCTCGTTTGTCGATATTCGGTCTTATATTGGTGGATGGTTTCATTTTATGGTAGTCAGTGACAAATGAGCAGACAGCCTACCTGATGGAAAGAAAGAAAGAAAGAAAGAAAGAAAACATTTATTGCAGTAGACACCACGACACGATAATTAGGTACAACATAAAATACAAATAATATTTGAAAATAAAAAAAGCGAAACGCAGCGAATAATATTTGAAAGCGGCAATTTGTCAATAACATCTACGATAATGTATTTAACGAAATTGCAAAACCATAGGCAGGTGTGTTGTCACTGTAAAAGAAGTTAATATTGCTTCTTGCCTGTAATTCTGCTGGCTACCTTATCCTTAAAATCAGAATACAACAATTGTTTCGTTACGGAAGAAATAGATACGGGGTATAATAGGAGAGTCCTCGGGAGTCCTTGACAGAGTCTTACATACATCGTGGTGGCTGCAGAAGGTAGGTAGCCATGCCATTATAACCACGAGTACTATGGTCACAAAGATCACCTAATTATACTTTACGGTGCGTAATGGTTACCTAATAACACTATAGGTACTATTTATATCAAGTTGTGTGCCATGCGCACCGTTTCTGCAATTATTGTTATTTAACTGAGCACATGCCACGAGAACTAAGGTCTCTTTACATCATAACAAACATTACTTACATAATAAACGAATCAAAGTCTCCATCGCCTCTCTGTATATCTGTCTGAATATGATAACCTCAAAACGACTACGGATAGTAATACGATTTTCACAAGGGGCCGTATGGTATACGAGAGAGCATAATGAATTACTAACTCGTACGGATCTCTAAATCATCATCATTTTGATGTCAATAACCTGGTTGTGCTTTCGCACGCGAAGACTCAGGCTGCGTCTTCCTGATTTTAATTTATCACTTCGCTCGGTCTTCGGCACCATTGGTGGAGAGTTTGTTGTCACGCATGCATGTCATCCTCAATGACGTCAAGCGATCGTCTCTGGCCGGCCTGTCCTTCCCGTGCCCTGTGGGGGTTGGCCAGACATTTGATCCCATCATAATTTGACTCTCTTCAGGTATGACTTTACAGATGGCTACTTTGCAAATATGGTCTATGCTAGTGAGAAAGTAATCTATGTGGGTGGCACTTCTACCACTCTTGTAGGTCATCAGATGCTAGGATTTCTTTTAGGAAATAACATCAGCAGCCATATACGTCCGAAAAATTTCTTCCCCTTCAGAGTTACGGATGCACAAACCGCTATGAACACGCCCAAACTCCTCACACTTCTCACCCACATGGCCATTCAGATCGCCACCCTCAACAACACCCTACGACAACGGAATTCTACGTAGACTTCTCAAATCCGTCCCCAGAACAACTCCTTGTCCGCGGCGCTACAATCGACCTGTAGACCTTAGGCAGGTGCTTGTCAAACGATCCCTTCAATAAGAACAGCTAGAAACTTTTCTTACACGCTTTAGCTCCAAGACGCTGTCCTGCAACTCTTCACCGAACATTTATAAACGGCGTTCAACGAAATGAGAAGATAGGTAACCAATTCATAGAGGCACGGACGCTACGTGGTGGCTACACGGTTACTACGCAGTGGCTATGCGATGGTTACACGGTTTCTACGCGGACGCTACGCGGTGACTAGTCGGACGCAGCAATTTGTAACATTATTTACTAATGAATAATGACAGTAAGGATGGAGCAATGTGATTTCTGCCTACCCCTGATGGAAAGAGGTGTGACGTTAAGTATGTATGTCACAGGGTACCTTGCTTCTAACATGATTTTAAGAGTACTTCTGACCAGATTTTAATGAGAAAAATGAAAAAATTTCTCGAGGGAAAAGTTTACTTAACGTGTCGACTTCCACGGGGTTAAAACAGATAGTCCATTGGTAAAATAAAAATGAAAAACTGGGGATAAACTAATGTTTACTTAGGTAGAACCAATTGTGTCAACTATTGAAATCCAGTCTCTAATAGAAACTTGTACTTTTAGGTACCTATATTAAGCACCAAATCTAAATATCGGACAATTACATACACAGGATTTTCCAGACAATGCTTGGCCCAAACTTAGAGACAGTACACATCAGATTTATCTCGAATACATAACAACAATGTCACCTTACTCGTCCAGTGATAAAAACAACCCACGCACAATGCGATAAAGAAAGTTGTGCGAAAATAAAAACGAATGCACTTAATATCTTATCGACACTGTTTTTATTCAATGCACATACCTAAGTAGTCGCCTACCGGTTGGTTTATGTTAGTGACCTCAAAACTTATTTTTGCAAGGCGATAAATAGGTATCAGGCCTTTGTGTCCGGCAAAGTAGAGGCGGCAGGGGGGCAGGGGGCTACTACCTAACTAAAGCCTGTGATTCCTTTCGTAGTATGATAACAGAGTAGACAGGGCAGGGGAGGGTAACAGACGCCCGTTCGTAATTTGAATTTTATATTAATTTGATGGTTCATTTGACAGAGGATAAATTCAATAGAACAACCTTACCTACAGAAAAGTCGAATAACCCTCGAAAAAGTCGACCAACTTTATTTAAACTCAAATCTTTTATTACAATAATTAAAAGTTTATTAACAATACATGTCTGTTTTTTTCCTCGCAAGTGTGATGAAAAACGTCGGCGAGTGTATGCCGGCTCGAATGTAATGACTTACAGCACACTTGTATCATAATGTAATATTCCGCTTGTTATATGAGAAATGAAGGCGCGTCTCGACATGTTTAATCTATTTATTGTAGTGCTTTATTCAGCAGTTATCGCATTGTTATCGTGACAATCTAAAGTAGCGAAGTTAAGGAATTTAACGACTGTCTATACCGATAAAATTGAAACATAAATATTTTTCAATGTAACTAAATTTACATTGTCATAATATATAGGCCAGTTTTTTAAAAACGCAGATCTTTTAATTGTAATAAAACAAAGAAAAAAGTATTATGTATCAGTGAAACTAGCTTTATTGGATTAAGATAATTGTATGGTATTTATGTTTGAATATGATTTCTGTGATGTAGCCGTCGAGTGTTTATTAACTTAATTATTCAACCAAAAGTAAGCTTCAGCGCCGAACAAAATTATGTATGGGAAAAGAAATGAACATCAATGAATAATTTCACGTTGGCTACCCAGATTGTGTGATGTTATTCCATCAAATTATTTTCTTCGGTAAGTTTTATACACCGATACACCAGAGACGATCGTACACAACATTCAGTGAGTTTTTAGCAAAATACGGCTGCAATTGTTGCGAAAAGTGTATGAAATTAAGATATCCAGATTGAGCCATCTACGCGCCAGTCGCGGCAGCCACATTGCTCAAATTATATTCAGACAGTACAGACATAAATGTCATAAAATGACCTTTCCAATGAATCTAGTTTCACTGACACTAATTACTTTTTTCTTTGTTTTATTTCAATTTGAAGTTCTCCGCTTCCAAAAAACACCCTATAATATATAGGTACACCTATATTTTTCAACTGGAGCATTAACGGGGAAATCCCATAAAAGATAGATAAAATCTATCTATGGAATCATTTGTGTTAAAACATATTTGACTTATGTAAGGAACTTAGAAAAATAGTAGAAAACGGGACTAACAATTTTCTGATCTACGGCGGTCCCAGCTGAAACCATTTACAATTTAACGAATTATTTTTCGAAGAATCACATAAATTAGCTTAAAACTCGTCTAGGATGAGTTTGTGTTGTGACAAAGTAACAAGGAGCCCCGCGAAACTTGTTAAAACATAACAACGTAAGTCCTAAGCTGTACGATTACCAGACATCTGCATAAACACTAACCAGTTTTATCATTGAGCAGTAACTGACGCAAATCGCAGCCAACCGAGAGCAATCAGCGTTCGTTGACACTGCGCATATCTTATCGTCACTCTTGTTATTGATTTCTAACTCAAAATATTGTGGCTGTAGCCATTGAGCGGAAAGAATTATCTCGAATTTGGAAAGATAGTGAAGTGGAGTTGTAACCTTCAAGCCAAGTGGAATTTGTAACTACCTACCTAGTAACCCACGATGCTTTCATTCAGTAGAGCGGTATCAAGGATATTTACGTACACCCCTAGGCCAGGGCATGTACGTACATATGTACATATAATTACGTACGTTAAGCTAAATTACAGGCATGAGGCATTTCATCTTAGTCCTTACAATGACACCGCACCTGTGGTTCTGTATTTTTGTTACCTGCAACCTAAATGTAATAATTGTATATGTTATGGGCGACAGTTACCACTTACCATCAGTGGGTTGTCTGCTCGTTTGTCACTGAATAGCGTAAAAAGCGTAGTTACATAATGTATTGGAGGCCGGCTTGTCAGTGGCTCTAGTGCGGGTTTTTTTGTCTTTTGAGAGACAAAAGTCTCTTATTAAAAACTTAACCCTTCCTATTGGCAGTCAAGAAAAAAATGAAACTACACATCCAAATAAAAAAAGGAAAACGTAAACTTCAACTTAATATAAACTCTCTTATAAATTGATAACATCCGTCCACTGCGGTGGCGTTTGTATCAATTCAATTCATACGCACGGACCCTATGAATTGCATTTTATACAGTTCCATACATATCGTAGAAATGAACCAATTTGTAAAAGAATAGGGAAATTTTGATAATCATCTTGGTATTAATGTGCCGGTTGTGCTCTCGCGCACGAGGGCCCGTTGGCCATGACCATGATCCAGGATTTGGCAGGTCACTCCGTGACCCTGCTACTTGAGGATGAGCTTGAAATTTTGATAAAGGTTAAATATTTTTAATTGTTAAGAAAAGAATCTAACGCTATGAAAGGATTTTCGAATATTAATGCTTAAATAGAATGAATGTGGTTAATCGTATGGGTAATGCTAATGTATATATCTGAATGAAGTCGCGAAGTCGCGGACAAGAGCTAGTAGGTAGTTATAATAACATGGGCCCATCGCTCTTGAGCACGCTTGACCGGCAACTTGACAGCATTTATCTGCATAAAATGGGAATACCAATGAAGGTTCATTGTTCAGATTTGCTTCACTAATAGTGAGTCACTATAGTTCTATGCAAAACGGTCTTTTAATTGTATTTTAATTATGCATTCGTGTTTCATATTACATCGGTTGTTTATGTGATCCGTCTGGCCTTCCTTTCCCCTACGATCAGTCAGAGTACCTACTTGTCAAGACAAACCAAATGAGCCCTCGATAGAAAACTCGATGATATTATATTCATGCCCACCTTCCGGCTTCATCATCAGATTAAGTCAGATGACAACACAAAACAAAAAAGTCTAAATACAACGTGTAGTTTCGGAGTGCCAATGGCCATCTTCCGTCTCCATAATCAGACCATCTGAGTGGTTCACTGAGTTAACATCGGTCTGCCACGCAGAGGTCCCAGGATCGATTCCTGGCCTAGCAGAAATTGAAATGATGAATTTTAATTTTGTTAGTCTGAGTGTTATATGTATAAGAAGTCTGTATTTAAAAGTATATAAGTAGTTATCAGTTATCTAGCATCCATAACACAAGTTCTGCCTACTTTGGGGCTAGGTGGTGCTTTCTAAAGCCAAGCATATATTTATATTTATTTTATTTATTTTTATCAGCTCGAATACAAAAAAAGACAACAAAGTGATCCTATAAGGGTTCCATTCTTACCTCTATAGGCTCGGAACCTTACCCCTAGGGGTTGGGAACTCTTAAACAAGAGTTATAATGGGAAAACCGAACACACGAACGTACCTAATATTTCCTCGGAAGCCTCCGAAACGAGACAATGTAGTTTGTATCGTATCCGCCGAATTTTGCGTGTTTGACTTGTGGAACATCTAAACTGGGTCACAATAAACATTTACGACTAAACGATAACGCAGGTAAATAATGAAGCCGATGCGAACTACCTGCCGTGATGTTATTTCAGTATTCCTCGTGGAATACGGAATACGTAATACCTATTGGAAATTTGATACAAAAATTGTGACCTCGTTTTTGGTTGATGAACGAGGTTGGTGATTTTTTTTCTGGTACGCAGATTAGGGTTGCCAAATCTGCCATATAATTTAGTATCCTACTATATTTTAGTATTAAAGGTCAAGGTACTATATAGATACTGTTGGAAAAATATATAGTAGCCAAATATACTATATTTTAGCAATACAAGGGCAACCTATATTTCTTCGGGTAGAATAAAGGCCATATGGTCAAAAATACACTTTTTCCTGTAATAATAAATACCTATCTAAGTTATAAAACGGTGTCAAGCAAAATAGCACCAACCCCTTCAACAAGGGAATAAAATCCACTTTAAAGCAATAAGTAAATAAAGGATACAATATTTTATAAATGAATACAAATTACTGTTTTCTTGACACGGTATATGGAAATCTCCTATATTCTTATTTAAAAAATTTGACAACCTTAACGCAGAGATTCTGTTTCTGTAGACAACACAATATTATGTTCCAACACGAAGCAGCCGGCGTGCGGGACAAAAATTTCATGAGTATGTCATTGATTATTTCGAATATTTTTATCCCGGATTACAGCATTCGAAACCTGTAACGTGGTCAATGTTTGTTAAAAATCTCCTTGATGTTTGATTCGCTTACAACGAAACATGAGCAGACCACTTTCTTCAAATCATCAAACCCCATTCATTAATTAATATCTATGTAACTATTATGTAACAAAATGTACCTCCTAAGTGTTATCTTCATGTCCCTGCCAATGCAAAATTAGAAAGAGCCACTGAAAACCAAGTCGGTTAAACTACACTGGCTACCATGTACATCATATTTATTTTTATGTCAATGAGTACACCAGACAGAAGACGGAAAACATAATCGAAGCAGAATGGATCCCAACGCCTTTCTATTTCTGCAGTAAAGTAGACACTATTGGTATATGTTGATACTTCTCATACTCCGTCCTGGGGGCCTCAAGTCCGCTAATTTACTAATTGACGCAATCGCAGCTCAATGGCAGTTTGACGCGTTTTTTTAAGATTCTGCTACAATTAAAACTGCCATTAAGATGTGATTTCGGTACAATTCAATTGCGGCATGGTAAATTAGAGGACTCGAGGCCTTGGTAACATCCCCACTGGATACAAGAAGCACAGAGCCTATAACAGAGCCGATCAATGTGGTGGGCTTGGGAGGAGGCCTATGTCCAGCAGTGGATGTCACGTTGCTAAAATGATGATTTTGATGATATCCTCTCATGTTACCTTCTCAGTTAAGCGAACATTAACAAATTCATGGCGAATTTATCTAATTTCTAATAATTCGTGTCAAACTTCAATTCGATATCGTTTATACAACCGGTAACTAAGCATGATAACTTTTAGATAGAACCGTTTTCAAATTAATTGGGTGAAGTTTTAAGATGCTTATTGTCATCGATAGTTAAAAAAGGTTATCAACTCCGGATTTGTAATTTGACTTGTTTGTCGATAAGGAACAAAAGTAGGTATTATCTTTTTTATAAAACAAGTCGCTTTCCTCGTCTGTCTGTATAAATATCGGCTAACTCTTCCCAAATCACCTAACACGTATTTAACATTAATAAATAGTTTATAGGTTAATAGGTTTATATCGGTAGGTAATATATAAAGTAAAGAAAACTCCGAGAAAACCCATGGGAAGCCAGCGTAGGTCGGTTCAGAATAATTCATAATCATTTTTAGCTTCCCTTACCATTGGTACCTATGCCACCCTCACCCTTTTACAATAGGTTTTATGTGTGATCGTTATGAGTAGGTACTCGTATAAGACTGGACTGGAAATCTATCGACGAAAATCCCGCATCTCATAAAACAGTCATGAATAGAAATGCTTCGTTACTACCGTATTTCCGCGGTTCGTGACATTCGTGCATGTCGCATCCCGACTCGCGAACTTCCCGGGCGCATAAATAACGTTTTATGTCACGTGTCAAACTCCGCCATCTTGGTTTACCACTGAAACATCACCACGGCAACTTTGCGGCGGTTACGTCACGTCCCCGAAATTGGGACGCGTATTGTCAACGACATAGGGTCCATGTTTAGTCACAAGGAGTTAATACGTTGGCAAATATTGTTGTTATGTTTTGTATAAAAAATGGGGATGGTTGTTTTCTATCGATTGTGCCAACTGGTGCTTACCTCCGATCTAGATCGGGCAATTGGTGGGTAATCGAGCCGATTGCGTACTCGAATCGTGGCACCAGCCGAGCTTTCGGCGAGTGTAATCTGATACGGTACCCAATTGTTTCTTTTTTCGTTCTATTTGCGAATGCGGTGAATCGCAATATCCGTGTCACGACAACTTTTCATGCCGAGTGGTTCTTAAAGCGCTGCAATTTACTTGTCTCAAGTTTTAACTGCCTAGTAATGTACGTAGTGGAGTAGTTAGTACTAGTAGTTATGTTTACATGTATGTATTGAATGGATGTTGCCTTTCTATGGCTCAGTGACACACGAGTAGACGGCCCACCTGTCGCCCATTGCCTGTAACTTACAAATACTGAATGCCTGTGTAGTCATGATCCTATCTGGTCTGGTTCCCCTGTTAACAGGGTCACGGAGGTCAGACGGTAGTCGCTCTACTGTTATTACTTGTTCTGCCATATCTGTTTAGAGCATACGCTGGAATATTGACGCCAACATATTTTTTTAATGTATATGTCACAAACCTGATGTGTATAAAAATGAGTCTTTTTTAACCTAGGGAAAAAGAACTATGGTAAGTGTACTTGTGCCGTTTTTTGTTGCTCTATCCAATTTTAATAGAATAAAGACTTCCTACTGCCTAATAACGTATTATTTTTCCTTTCTCGTCACTGATATTACTATCTTATGGTAATTCTGTTGCTGGCAGCGTTTAAACGAAATTAGATTTTGGCAACAGTCACGCACACCAGATTTGGTTACCGACTCGGTTTGTTGGCCTTTTCTGTATAAATTGTAACTTTCCTATCTAGATTCTAAGTTTATTCTTTTCGTTTTTTTAGGTTTCTTTGCAAGTTTTTGCAATTGCATCGTTTTTATCACATATTTTAGGTAAATTACGTAAGCACGTTATTTGGCTATGTGGTGTCCATCCCATAGCGACTAATGTTTTCGAGGAGTGCTGGAGTCTCCATAAGCTGGAAAATGGGCAGCAGTATTTTCCATTTCTATATTTACGACATCGTGATTTCCAACCCGCCTGCTAAGCGTGGAGATTATGGCAATAACCTCCCCTGTCCTGGGAGAGGCCTAGTCCTGCAGTGGCCTGTAAGGGCTTTGATGTAAAAGCATAAACCCTGAAAAAAAACACTATATTAACAACGAATTATTTTGATGAAAGAAGATATTGTGACCAGGATAGATAGAAAAAAAAATGTAGTTGATTTGTACATTTAGAGAGTATATGCCTTTTATAATGATAAACTTTGGTATGGGAAGACAAAGATGTAGTTATAGATACCTAGATATCGAACAAATCACCATAATGATAATACATACATAACTCAGAAAAAGTCATGGGTACATCCATTTCTGTACATACAGTAATGGATGAGATAGCGGAAACCCATACAGACAAACAGACAGATAGACGCGGAAAGCGGCTTTATTATGTATAGATATATAAAGATTTCATATAATCAGGTAAAATAACAGAAGATGCCATCAATTATAATTATGTTATTCATATTCCAATATTAAGTTCATTAGGTAGGTAGGTAATTATGTCAAGTTCACAATTATGTAGGTGATTTTAAATAATCTATTACGTACATTGTTGACACACTATCTCACAATAACAGATATGGCTATTTTATTTACCTTTGTCAACAACTATAAATATATCGTTTATCATGGCCTAGTAGCTCGTAATCTAAAGGTGAAGGAGACAGTTAAAATGTATCCTATTTAGTCAGTCATTCATTATGATTATAACTACCTGTAATATATTTTTATTTGTATTGAGGCGGCCAATACCTAGCAGCTAGGCCTTCCGAAGACCATAAAACAGTAGCGTTTTCTGTTGAATATTTTGAAAATCACTATCTGAAACCTGTCTACCGAGCATGAAGATTATAGCTTATACGGGCTACGCAGGCTGCTACGACCTCCGCATGCAAGAAAATGGGTAGCAGCATTTTCTCTACCGCTTTACAAGAGTGGGCTGAATTTTTCTTTTTACCACACAGGTGGCAAACAAGCTTAAAGAAAGAAAGAAAGAAAGAAAGAAATAAATAAAGAAAGAAAGAAAACATTTATTGCAGTAGACACCACTACACGATAATTAGGTACAACAACATAAAAACAACGAACTAAGCATACCAACATAAAATACAAATAATGATATTTGAAGACCCCGCCACCAGCCACATGGCCACCACGCCTGCCAGATGGTAAGCAGTCACTGCAGCCTATGGACGTTTGCAATACCAGGGGCATCACAAACGCGTTGCCGACCCCGTAAAAACCTTTCCTTGAATATCCAAAGAGCCCATACAGACGGCCCATATTACGGGTAGTAGTAGCACATAAATTGTTAGTGTATTGTAGTAGAAGCTCGGTATTTACTAACACGCGTGTGTTATATTATAAGGTATTTTAGTATATTTTAATTGTTATTTAAAGTTATAAATATATTTTTTGCCAGGTAAGGGAATAAGGTAGCCTAGCTAAGGTAGTTAGCAAGCGAAGATGGAGAAGGTGGAAAAGGGTAATTTACCCACCTGACCGGGTGGTTTGACCAGGGGACCGGAACCCGGAAACAGTTGGTCGTCGGAAGTAGTAATTAGGCCGCGGAAGTTGGCACACTTCTCTAGCGCAATGTAGAACGGTCAACGCCATCTATGTGCGGATGTATGCCAACCTTGTGTTCGTGTACTCCTATTGTGAGTATTGTTGAGTTTCCCTATAGGAGCAATGGATGTCGCTACATTATAAAACTATTTTTAATAATTAAAAGTTATAGTATTTAATACATATTTAGGAACCTAACTTTTAGTTAGTACTGAATCCACTCAAAGAGTAAACATCGTTCAAGAATCTCCTATACATTTCGTTCAAAAATGTTTATGAAACTGTTATGCAATATTAATTATGATTCATAAGGATAGTTGTAAAATATATCTATCTTTAAACGCCTAACAATTAAAAATTGACTAAAATACCAATAATACAACACTGGCGGTAGAGACGGCGCTTTACGAAGCCGACCTAGCATTATTTACCTACGACATCCAAGGGTTTGCGGATTCCGGTCACGTCGCATGTTGTGCTATCTATCTCAAATACATGCTTGAAATGGATTATATTATAACTAGTAGACCCGGCGCAACTTCGTTCGCATACATTTACTTTACCCCTACCTACCCTTTTTTTTCTTACTTATAAACCTTCCTCTTGAATCACCCTATCTATTGTTGAAAACCGCATTAATATCTGTTGCGTAGTTTAAAAGATCTAAGCGTACGTATAGAGAAGGATGGCGCCAAGCGACTTTTTTATACTATGTATTGATGACTTTTTATATCTTTCCAGAGCCTTAAAGAACTCTATGGCCAGCCAAATCATTCACGTCTCAATTCTACGCGCGGAGGTGCGCGTACGCAATTAAACGTATACTTATAAACGGGCCGTATCTGAGTAACTGCTTTTAAATATCAAAACGACCCGGAAACAAAGACATTTCCGGGTCGTTTTTAATATTTCCTACTAGTAAATAAATGCAAAAGTTTGTAAGTAAATAAAAAAATACAGTCGTACTTTAAAAAACTCACGAGCACAGTAGATAGCGCACTGTAAAAAGCGCCATCTATTTTCAATTGCTCTAATTACTGTTAACTGAAATATTTAAGAGACAACAGCAAAGATTTTGACATATACATACAGGGACAATGTGTGTCTAAGGTTGTTTGTTACTCCTTCACGCCAAAACTACTTGGCCGATTTTGATGAAATATGGCGCTAATGTAGCTTATAGCCCAGATTTACACATAAGGTACAATTTATCCCGAAATCCGAAGGCCCAGGACACTATAACCGAAGTTTACGCGGACGAAATCGCAAGCAAAAGCTCGTCTATAATTAAACCGACTGGCCCGAAAACGCCAATTTTACCGCATGGTGAATAAATCTCTTCACAAAAACCACGTGTGTAGCAAACTGCAGAGGCGAGTCAACTAACGGTGGCTCCACCTTCGTACCTTCAGTCTCCCTCACACCGAAAACGATCCAGACGCGTGATCCATCTTATCTTAGGTCAGTTCCGCGTCTGGGGGCGGAGGTCGCCACTCGTGTCTGCAGCCGGAGTTGGGAGGTGTGTGGCCGATAGACTGTTAAGCGGAAGACTGTTGGCACTAGGTGATGCAATTAGAACGTAAGCGGCTGTCAAACAAAAAGTTCGAAAGACGCTACCAAGGATTTTTATAATCAATTTTACTTCATAAAAACGGTAGCTAAGTCAAGCCTGGAGCTGCAATTCATCCTAAGTTATTTGCTTTGTATAAGGGAGCGTCGGTGGCCGGACGGTTAGCGTATCCAACTAGTAAGCGACAGGTACCGGGTTCGAATCCCGTTGCGGTCATGAACTCTTTTCTGAGTTATGTACATTAGTTGAATACTTTTACGGTGAGGGAAAACATCGTGATGAAACCTGCACATTCAGGTGACTGAATGTGTAATCATGATCCAAACTGGTCAGGCTCCCCTGGTGGTATGGAGGTCAGGTGGCAGTCGCTCCTCTGTAATTACCTGATCTGCCAAATCCTTGATCATGGTCAAGGCGGACCCCGGGCCCTCGATGATTATTATTTATATCTGCTTTGTATAAATAGTCGACTATTAAATTATCTATTGGCCGTATGGTGTCCGGCAGAGTAGAATAGCACCAACCCCTACACTCGTGGGTGTCGTACAAGGCGACTTATGTTTACGAGGCAAAAGATCAAGAGTCTCTGTAGTCTGGGAAATGGGCAGCAGCATTTTCCATTGTTATATTTAAACACTGCGATCTCCAACCCGCCTGCCAAGCGTGGAGATTATGGCAATAACCTCCCCTTTCGTGGAAGAGGCCCTGGGACCTGCAGTGGACTGTTACAGGCTGTGATGATGATGATGATTAAATTATCTACCCACAGAACATGGCACCCATTTAGATATCATTTCTTTTGTCCGCGAAGTCGACAACCACCCACATGCTATTGAACTAGGCACCCATTTTCACATTTCTATTTTTGATGGGATATATTTCACTTTTTCGTAAAAAAGGACGCTACTTCTTTTCGATTGCGATTGGACTGTTAAGCGCGCTCCACATGTGGACAGTTCCGCGGGAATACGAGAATGTGGAGGCAGTATTCGCCTACATTCGTGTAGTCCCGTGTATGTTTGGCATGTCTCGCCTATTTCATAGACTAAGTAGAGATAGTTCGTTGTCGTCTCGATTCGATCGATTTTATATTTATATTCCTAGCGCTTTTTCGAGTAACAGGTTCGGGGTACCCTTGTTCATGATCCAGTATATTAGTAGATCAAGTAATTACAGTATAGCAGCTGCCATCACCTCTGTGACCCTGTTTAAAGCGGATTAGCGATATTACACCAATGAATCGATATAATGTCGACGCGTTTTGACACCCACCACATCCCTAATAGGCGAGAGTGTAGAGAGTCGACCAAAGTCCCGGCCAAAGTTTCGCCGAAAGTTTCGGCGGACATGTGGAGTACGCTTTAAGCGCACTCCACATGTGGACAGTTCCGCGGGAACACGAGAGTGTAGAGGGAGTATTCGCCTATATTCGTGTAGTCCCGTGCATGTTTGGCATGTCCCGCCTATTTCATAGACTAAGTAGAGATAGTTCGTTGTCGTCTCGATTCGAACGATTTTATGTTTATATTCCTAGCGCTTTTTTCCGTAACAGGTTCGGGGTACACTTGACCACGATCCAGGATATTAGTAGATCAAGTAATTATAGTAGAGCAGCTGCCATCACCTCTGTGACCCTGTTTACAGCAGATTAGCGATATTACACCGATGAATCGATATAATGTCGACGCGTTTTGACACCCACCACATCCCTAATAGGCGAGAATGTAGAGGGTCGACCAAAGTTCCGGCTAAAGTTTCGGCGGACATGTGGAGTACGCTTTAGATGATGATTAGAACTGGATTAGAAACGGGCTACAAATGACTGCGAATGTTTTTATTTAGGATAATCGTGCTCGGATTTTATTGCTGTTAATTGTGTGGTCGATTAAATGGTGTTTTAATTAAGTTTTGACCGTCTCGTAGGAGTACGTTATATGTTACGTGCCGGTTTTACGGAGCCAGCATTATTTTTGCTAGGTTTTATCTCAAGGTGGTGGGGTGGGTGGGACAGTTTTATAAAGGAAATCAAACCGATTTACGAATATTAATTATATTTTGTATTAGCGATAGGCTTCCCACAACGAGCTCTCGAGCTGAAAACAACCTAAGTTCATTTTATTTTGAGTCGTTTATTGCTTTTATAATCTGTAAATATTGTGAAGACTGCTTCTCGAGCTAAATGTATTGTGGAAACTTCCGGAAATGAAGAATGTACTTAGGTATATAGTTTTAATATCTCCACCGAGGATACTTAGATAAGGGCCTTTAGATAGCTAAAATGACAAAACATTGGAGCTCACTACGCTCGCTCATTATATTATTTGTAAGTACTTTTTTTACTTTATTTAGATTCTTAAACAGCCAAGATGCTAAATTTAATGAAAACCACCTAAGAGTCGGTAGATAGCGAAAATATTTTCGGTAAATGTTATGGGCTATTCACAAATGGCCCGATAGCCCGAAACAAAATAATTCTAGATCCGCTACTGATGTAGGCTGGATAAGTATAACTTTTCCCGATACTTAAAGGACGCCCGGTAAGACCCAACCAACATATTTTTATCTATTGTAATTTTATCAGTGGAAGCCTATAATTGGCTATGTAATTGTTTTTATTGTAACAACTGCTGTTGTTAAGTAAATAAAATAAAATATAAAATAAAACAGATCAGACACCGGTAAACCTAACCAAATTTGAAGCGGACGAAGCTGAGAACAATACTAGCATATACATATATAGGTAAAGATACGAAAGTAAAATAAAGTAATTATTTAACCTTATTCTAACTTTTAACTCTAACCAGATCCGCATGTAAAAATAAACTTACTTTATAGCGAATATACCTATTAGGTCTCACCACCTACATCAATGGTCAACACATACGTCCATCCAGTATTAATTGAGATTGAGCCTGGCTTGCGCCAAATTCTTAAACACGTTTAAGAATAACGTTTAATGTCATCTTCAAATATGAAATTTTATGTTTACCCTAAACTTAAATGCGATCAAGAATTTGGTATCCGCAACACCGCAACTCCAGCGCCGCCGCCGGTCACCTGTCACTGTGACACTGTCACCTTTAATGTCACCTCTCCGAGCGGCAGGGCTTTGACGATGCCGATCGCAAGTCGCAAACTATTAAATAACATATAAAAAGAAGTCATAAATGGACCCACTCACATCGTCTACCCCATCTCGGCCAGGTACAGCACTACAGCACTTTCAGACAATAGTATGTAGTATCACCATCACAGCCCATAACAGTATATTGCATGACCAAGAGCCTCTCCCACGAAAATGGATGTTATTGTCATAATTTCCACGCTTGGCAATCGGGTTCGAGATCGCAGTGATATAAATATAACAATGGAAGAAGCTGCTGCCCATTTTCCAGCCTACGGAGACTACATCTTGTGCCTCGAAAACATTGTCGCCGTTTACGACAACCACTAGTTAAAGGGGTTGGTGCTATTCTACTCTGCCAGATACCACACGGCCAAGTATGTAGTATATTGAGGATCATTCCTATTAAAAGATAGTGTTTAACCTTAACATCATGCACAGGCAACATGATAGATCTCGTGTCGTAATCAAGTGCAAAGATCCACAGTTAATTACTTAGTAATATTGTAAACCAATTAGGTAAGTAGGTAGGTCCGGTTGACATTTGAGTTAATATTTCCTCATGGCATAGTTAAGAAAATAAACAATTTAATTTATTTCTGATTCAGTTTTAACTGTTTTATGATTTAGATGTTATGTAAGCATTTACAGAAATCTAAATATAGAAGAAATTAGATTTCTGTGGTATTATTACATTTTGACCGCAATCTGTCACACAGAATATCTATACCTACAGATAACAATCCTCTGCTGGATTTGAGCCTCCTGCATTTCAGTGGACGGTATTGTCTTAATCTTCACGCTTGGCAGGCGGATTGGAAGTGTTCAAAATCCTCAATAGAAAATACTGCTGCTTGTTTTGTTTTTACGAGAACTAGCCAGGTATTTGACCGCCACCTCATCTGGTGGTAAGCGACGATGCTGCTGAAGCATGCCTGACTACAGGTATTCCGTCAATGATCAGAGCAAGGGTTTCCAATCTGTCGCCCTGGGACGCCGCGGACTCAAAGCGTCGCGAGACGATCAAAATGTTCCAAATCTATTTAGAAAAACATATGAAAAGCCATTTCAAAAATTCATTTGAGAAGTTTTGCTGAGAAATTATCTGTTAATATTATCTGTTCATTGAAATTAATGGCTGTTAAAGTCACACATACGGATCATCTTTTAGAAATGAGTCTTAAAATTACAGGTTGTAAAGGTAGTCGCGGTTTGAAAAAGATTGGGATCGCCTAAACCAGAATAGAATACTAGAATACATAATAGAGAATACACTCGCAGGTAACATGTTCCAGTCCTAAGCCGTACGCAAAAAAGGTTTAACCAGCGTTTTGTGCGGATAGATGAAATATCCACGACATAAGGAAGGTTTACGGCGTTAATAGATAGTCGCCTATTATGACACCTGTCCCATCCAGGTTGGGGCTACATTTTCTAGGTCGGACACCACCAGTTCGTCTCACCAGATAGTAGGAGTAACATTACGGCCAAAGTACAAGGTAAAGACAGAAGGTAGGAAGACGCCTGCCTAGAAACAGCGTATCCACTTGGCCTCGAGTGCAGATTATTTTATCAAAATATAATTAACACGACACTCTTCAGTGATATTTTTGTGCATGATTCATTCAATATACTTGTTTGTTATTTTGACCGAACAAAATCATGGCCTGCATTCTAAAAATATTCTTTAACATCCGCTGATACCGGCCAAAGGAAATTCAACTGCATCCCAACACAACAGGATGGCGCCAAAATACTGCAACGTCGAGCGCGCCTAAACCCTTGCAATAAAGACCATATTGCATTGTTGCAGCCGTTAGGATCTTTCAGAGGGTTATCTTTGACGGTGCCTATATAGGTACTGGGTATAAAAGAATGTTCGGGTCATTTAGTGCAACGACCGGTCGTATCTGGTAGGGTGTCTGTATTGGACTTTAGCCCGGAAATCAAACGTAATAATGTATAAATCGTTCATAAATTCTATACGTAGCTTGCGTGGGAAATTCCTGTGTACCTAATTGTACTGTTAAGTATTTAACGGGAGTTTGAATAGCCGCCAATCACGGCTTCTGCCAAAGTCCGCTCAGAGGCTCCAAGTAGCAACCGTGAATGATTTCACCATCGGCACGTGAGTGCCTCTTAATACATTTGCCGAAGCGGGGTTGACCAAGGTCTTTTTAGGGCCTTCCGCAGATTGGCACCCCGTGATGGTAGTTTTTTCATCGGCACGTCATCACTTCACCGAATAAGTGTGATATCACCACCTAGCGTAAGAAGGAAGGCAAGTGCCCATTTAATGATGTAGATGATCACGTATTTAATGACGTTTGTAATTATTTCACTAAAGAAGTACCTACACGTATTTGACTACTGCTTCCTAATTGTGCTAGGTACTTATATTCCCCAAAAGATTACTGTTTCGTAGGACATTTATCATTACCCAAAAAGGTCAGAGGTCTATATTAGTTTAAAGTCCATTTGAAGTACAGTCAGACAGATCGCTCTGACGTACATATACTACTTATAGAACAACTTTCAATCAATCACTATAGCTGTTAGCTGTAAATCTAATTTTATGTGAATCTTAAATAAAGAAATTATAGATAGCAGGAGTGAAGGAAACCGTTGAAAGCGGAAGACCGAGACGTAGGTAGGTACATATCATAAGTACCTCTTCCTACCGTAAGAAAGAAAAATTAGGCAAGAGTGCCCACCCTAAACCGACAAGCATGTATGTAAAGGTTGGTGAATCTGGAAGAAGTTAGAGACGTATGTGTTCAATGTCTAACGCTAGGGAAAAGGCGATATTTATCAAAAAGAGATACCTATTTATTATGTACTTGTTTATTACGATGGCGCAGTAAAGTTCTTGAGTAAAGCGACCACGTATCGGAAGACGCGCCGTGGGTAGGCCTCCCACAAGGTGGACCGACGACCTGGTAAAGATCGCAGGTACCAGCTGGATAAGGAAGGCACAGGACCGGCCTTTGTGGAGATCTCTGGGGGAGGCCTATGCCCAGTAGTGAGCGTCTTGCGGCTGATATGATGATGATGATGATGATTATGATTTATTATAAAATTTATAGAATCGGTGGCCTTATCATTTATTGTACATCGGCTTGATTGATACGACCCAAGTCCTGTCAACACGAGTTAGTCCGTGATATTTTTGTCGTTCGTATAGTTGTGTCTCTTTCGATTCATTATCTCTTCCTCTCTCTTTCGCATGGAAGCCATAGATAATGCCACGGACTAACTCTTCAAGCTGTCAAATTAAAGCCGATGTCGATGTATTGCCTTCATAGCCTATTAGGCCGTGGCCTAGCGTGGTCGGCGAGCCGTGGCTCGAAAGGTCCATAGACACCTACATTTTTTATGAAGCGAAATTGCACAGCTTAAATAAAAACAAAAGTCAATTCCCCGCCATGCCGTTGAGTCAATCAGATAGAGGTGGCGAAAGAAAGTAACGGCGTACACATTTCGCATCGCTAATGTGAGCGCGACACGAGAGCCGCCTGCAAATGCACAGCCTCGCCCCTCCGTGGGAACTGTGCAGCCAATTTGCACGTGCCTTTATTATATGGAGCAGGAAATGCTTGGCCTACATTCAAAAATATATGGCTGACACAAAGGCGGACAAAAGGGACCATCATTTTGAACCCGATCGATAATGTGTTTAATCTACGCCTGATTATAGTTTGTTCGCCAACACACCCGTGTTCAGAAGGTGAGGTCCCACGCGAACCCAGGGTTCCAACTGACAATACTTGAGAGCTGATCGGCACTATGCGTCCGTCAAAATGAATGAAATGGATTGTTTGTGAAGAAGATTCTATGTTATTATATAGACCTCTAGTGGTGGATTATGGTACTCTAGTGATGTCCACGCGAAGACATGAAAGAACGTTTCTCGCTCGTACGATTCGGATGTGGAATGAGCTCCTAGCCACAATGTTTCATTTGGACTATGACATGGGATCGTTCAAGAGGTATATTAGAGGTTTCCCCCAGAGGGCACCCCGTGTGTTGCTGATGTCCATGGGCGGCGGTGACCACTTTCCATCAGGTGGCCCGCATGCCTGTTTGTCTGACGTATAACATAAAAAAAAAAATTAATAAAAAAAGGTGAGTTCTCTACCAGACGGAAGTGCAGACGCACTTCGACGAATGTTTAAAGTCCATGGTAATGAATAATCGCTTTTAGAAAAACAGCAAATACACAGTCATACGAGAAGACGTTGTTGCTTTCATAATTTCATTCTCAAAAGCTCTTCTGTTATTACGTGCCTGACGTGTCTCCGACACATTAAAAAAATTGAAACATTTTATATAATTAATATAGTTTAACGTGTTATATCTAAGGCAAGTGTGGTGATTTACGAAAGGTGGATGCTGGATGTGAAAAGCTTTATGGTCTGCAGAGAACTGATGATGATTGGGTCCATCCATCCATGTGTAATAAATGTTTCTTTCTTTCATTTGTGCAATAAAATACTCGCTTCTATTAAATTTTCTGGTGATCTGGATATAAACAAAAATCTGTTCTTAAAAATGCAAGTTTTAAAACTTCATAGGTGGCCATAATACCTATCCGAGCTGATGCATAATACTCGTACTGTATACGATACGATGGAAACTTGAAAGTGACGACACTGCCACCCATTTTCTCTTCCACGGAGGTCACAGAGACGGTGACCAAAATAATACCTACGTAGTAGTCGCCTTATACGACACCGCGTATATGTGGCTAGGTGTTTATCTACTCAACTGGACACAAACCTTTGAATAATCTAAAATGAAGCTAGTTGGACATTTTTATCAGCGCTTTCCGTTCTGTTTAACATTTGTCGGGATCGTGATTCTAGTCTACGTGACCACCAAAACGTAATCAGAACCGGAAACTAGTATTTTTTTCTGTCCCTGTTCTTAACGTTGTCAGATAATTAGCGCTGGTCCTATCATTATCTTTATACTTTAAACCATGTTAAATCTCTACAAATATTATAAACTAATAAATTAGCTTTGGCCAACGACTTCGTCAGCGTAAAATATTATAAATTATAGTTTTATGATATACTTAAAAATTTGATTGATGCTTATAGCACAGGTGGGAAACCCACCTATTTTAAGCATCCATTGTGATGTCTAGTCATATAAGTTAAAACTTCTGTAACTAACTTCTTTACTATAAAGGCTATTTGAAAATTGTTGTAGAGAATATTAAATTACTTTAATATTTCCCATTACAAGTTATGTAAGCCTAGCCATGCAAGCTAAAATGCGTCACTTAAGGCTATAAAAAAATATTAAAAGAGCTAAAACAGCGCTTCTTTAATTTCGGTCTCGTAATTTACGCTACATTCGGTTTCAGACAAAATGGCAGATCCGTTCTCACGCGACGCAAAATCAGTTGCTTATTTCATATGAAGGTAGATTGCGCGACTAAAGTTAAGTTAACGCTTGGGACTTGAGCCCCCTCCACATTAGTAGATATTTTTTTAATGTTAAGTAGAATAAGAGTTTTTACACTTGTTAGACAGGTTAGATTGGAGATTGAAGCGTTGAACTTATTTTCTTGGGTTACGGAGACTCTACCTATAGAGTCTAGCTGGTATTCCTATAAGACATCATCAAAAGGTGGCTATCACCATTCTGCTAACTGCCAGTTGATGATGTCAAGTCAATTTTGGTAGGACGTCCTGCGAGATCAAGCCAAATGGGCGGAGTCAGGCCTATAATATAGGCGGGCCCATATTATGGGCGCGGTCATGCCTACGTTCAGTCGGCAAGATGGTGAGTGGCCACAGGTGAGTGCAAGGCGTTGATGGTAATACCATTAAGATATTCTTCATTGTGCCACTCAGTTCATGGCCAGACATTACACCTCGATCGCCAAACCCCTGCAAAGTTTACCTACCTACATTTGTGTTAAGGAACGAAATTAGTAATTTGATAGTGATTTTTTTTTTATTACATAAATATCCTTGTTTTTCGTTTTCGCTATTCTGTTTCTTTCGCTATCCATTAAAGTTTTGCAGCACGTATCATCCCATTACATCGCTGAAATCCACCCAGGCTATACAAAACAACTTGCAGGGCCCAGTTCGAATGGATAATGGAGTTAGTATTTGATTGCGGTACGGACAAAGTGAAACAGGGATTGAGGCGAGGTGTAGATTCCCGTTCCCGATACGTGGCATGATAGCATGACTGGAGGATATTCCGGCAGGTTCCGTCGAACACGAATGTCGGAGTAAGGGAATAGCTACACTATGAAATCAATCATTTGCAGTATTGAACAAACAATCAAATCGTTTTATTTCTGGCCGATCTTCGATATAATATGACAGGAATTTCGTCTATAAAATAATAATGCTCTACCATCGGCCCATCGTCATTTACCATCGGCCCATATTACTGGATGGTGGTCAAATAATAAATGTACTGGATAATAGGTAATCAGATCTTCAATATGCGATTTCGATAGGTATTTATTAAGATATTTTTAGGACATGGTTTTATAAATTTTTGTGTTTTTGTTGAAATTTTAAATAAGTTTTTAAAAATTAACTATATTAAAAGGTGTAAAGAAACTGCCTCGCATACATAAATGCATTGCCTTCCTTGAGCAGATTACCAAATGATTGCCCAATTGAAATCTGAGGGCCAAGCCCCAGAAGAAGAAGAACAAAAATAAAACTTGTTGTTAAATCTCACATTTGCAGTTAATTTCCACCAAACTGTTTAACCATTTCGAAACTGCACCGTAAGCATTACTTTTCTGATACACCTGTCACCTATTTTACAAATTTGATACTCTGGCCCTATTTAAGGCCAAATACGGTATGGATATAATAAAGTATGAAAAGTTGTAAAAAGTAAAATGCACTACTCATAGTAACTAGCAACACACGTTTTGTTCCCGTGGTCTCTCTCTTTCGTAGAACCCTTGAAGGGACCATCGGAACAACCGTGACCATGGTCCGTGTTTCTCTTAATATACCGAATTAACAAATTATTTCTGTACTAAGAGCAACACGCAGGATACACACTCAGAACACACTTAGACTAACAAATGCTTGGCTATAATCGACAATAGAGATATGCATGATGACTGCCAATGAATATGTAATATTTATGAACAATACTTATAGAAAAATAGCCTTAAAGTTTCAATAAAAATTTAAAATGAAATTTATTTTGGTTCAAAACATAGGATTCTTTTTATACTACTAAGGTGGCAAACAATCTTACGGCCTGCCTGATGGTAAACAGTCACCGCGCCGTAATTTGTAAGACCTTAAAGATTATTGTCAGTCTCGTTCGCGCTAAATGCAGAGTTTACAATATTTTGAATGTTTGTGACGTCACGTGTACGTATCGCCCTATTTCTCCAACTAGGAATTTCAACCGTTCACATGTTACTTCCTTATATATTTTCAGTCATCATGCCTATCTTTTTTAAAAAGAAATCAAAAGCTCAAAGCTCACCGGCATGTCTCCCGCGTGATCCGTAGCGCCTGCCGCCCGCCCGCGCCGAGCCCGAGTGCCGGGTGGTAGCAGCGTCGTCGGGGCTCGCGTGACCACGGGGCCCGCTATGAGCTATGGAGTTCGCTGATTACCAACGTAAAACCCTATCGATAAATGAACAGGCGGAACACTGGATAATCTGTGGGACGATGGATAATCCTATAAAAAAAATCACGATTGCCAAGTTCACTGTTAAAAAGTTATCAGATCTCAGTAAGAGCCAAGAACTACATTTTGTACCGAAAGTATGAGTTGGCCGTTTCAAAGATGACAGACTGTACTCCACCGATGCACGACAATTACCGATGACGTCGTCAGTCGGACCGAGCAACGTCAACTTTTGGAATGTCATTTTAAGAATATGTGACAGAACTGAAGACCACAATTTTTCCGGAAACATCTACGATTCGCTTTCTTGGCGGCTATGAGCCTAGGAGTCCTTTTAAATATTATTCTTCCTCTACGTTTTAAACTATAATGGTCAAAGACTTTTTTCTATACATTTTATAGTGTAAAAGCAGCTAGAATGTTCGGAAGCGGTGCAATCTTTTTTAGGCACTAGACAGCCATCTCGGCTCACTTGATGATATGACAATGTCACTGACGATAAATAGATTTAGGTTCTATTTAAGAAGTGCAGGCCTGCAAGTGGTAGGTAGATCAAGACATAAGACATGGATATCATGCGGTCTCGCTTAACGTGACTCTACTACCGGTAAAACTAACAATCGAGGCGGACCAAATAGAAATAATACAGTACCTAAACAAAACTAAAACATCACAGTTGCGTTGCTCAATTGATACGTAGGTAAATGAAATGTCAACTAGCTAATAATGTCGCCAATACCATCATATTAACATAAACGATGTAATCATTTACACTCAAATATTTGTGTAATTCAGAAGAGACTACACAATTCTCAAAATTAATAAATTTCGTCTTACATGTTCATCCCTTAATCATAATTCAATACAAACCTTTAAACCCCCGGCAGTAGAATGAATATCCGGCCGATTCCCCTCATTACCATACGTCGTCCGTACTTCCATGCCGTCTTCCACCAATATCTCTTTAGCATCATCAACTTTATTGACACTATTTATAAGCTTCGTTTTACCTTGTTCTTCGCCAAATTTTACTTTCAACGAATGAATAAGAGCTTTTTTCGCCTGTTCATATTTCGCTCTAGATTGTTCTTCCCTCCATTTCTTGAGCACTATATCTGTTGGTCGATCAAATATCTCTACTGATTTATGTACTTTGCTTTTCAGTGACTCTTTCCCTACACCGAAAGTATTTGTACTTGTCGATTTGTCTTCACAAGTTATAGTTGTAGCTTTAATATTTGTGGTTGTTTGTTCGTTTTGGACGTAGTAGTCGTCTTTTTCTCCATAAAGATCCCACCACTTGATCGCCCTCTCGTCTATGGGAGCTCTCGATCTTGCTGAATGTGGAGATTTTCTCTCATCAGCCATACCTAGCTCGCACTTTTCACGTCTACCTATTACAATTTCCTTAACACCACTAGTATCGTTAACTGTGTATCGTAAAACAGGAAAGAAAAATGCAAGTCAAGACCTATTGTGAAGATTCTTCAATGAAAAGTTCATCTCTCTCATAATTTACGTGTGTGATAAAGACAAAAACTGAAAGTAGGTCTTTCAGCCAATAGATAGGTCGATGTGAATCCCTTTAAAAATAACCACAAAGGCTTTTGTACCGACGGGTGCAGGATATTAATGAATGTCTATTTTTCGTTTCTAGGTCAGTGTGCAGTTACTATTTGTAAACTGTTGGAAGCTCATCAATGAGTCGCAGGTTATGTGTTGCTGACTCATATTGGGTTATTCTAATATCTTCAATTAATTACTTACAATTACTCCAGTACCTGAGCGTCGAACATTGAAATCTGCACATTCAGGCAACTGAATGTGTAAGCATGATCCAATCTGATCAGGTGGCCAGGAAACCAGATGACAGTCGCTCCACTGTAATTACCTGAATGATTTGCCAAATTATGGATCATGATCAAGGCGGACCCCGGTCACTCGTGCCGTGCACAGCCGAGACATTAACGCCAAGATGATGATGATGATGACTCCAGTACCTATATATTTAAATGTATTCATTAAAGAGCAGGTATAGGTAAATTGTACAACAATTTCATTTTATTTATTGTTGACGTAAGGAATCGGCTAATAAATTATCAGAACAACAATAGGTACCTACAAGTAGAAACAGGTGGTCAGAATTGGAAGGTCAATCTGTCATTCACCGTATAGTTTTATCTTAAACTTAGGTACCAAATTGCTATCACTAATTAGTCTATAATAAAGCACTTCAGTTTATGAATCATTTCGTCATTCGTCATGAAACTTCGAGAGGTGGTAGCCTACAAATATTAAAATTGAGTACAGTTGAACTTTTTTTATTTAATAGATTTACAACCGGACTGTTTTGAAGCAAACTCTAATAAGCTATTGGTCGAGAACACTGCATTCGGAAGTAAGTACCTACTGCTATTTGCGAAGTATGCAATATGCGAATAATATATTTGTATGTAACTTTTCTCGTTGCAAATGTATTTTTTATTACAAGCAAGCAATTTTTAATTGTACAATATTTTTATCTGAATGTTTTTCGTGCCTGTTGAGTCTGGTGTTCACAGATCACAAATAACTGTCTACAAGTCCACTCCACTGCTGGATTTGAGACTTCTCCACATTAGTGAAGAGCATTGCCATAATCTCGCTGGAGATCGCAGTCAACACAAATACTCAAGAGAAAATGTTGCTGTCATTTTCTGGTTTACGAATATTATTTGACTTACGATACCTGTCAATATACATCCTACCCTGTCGGACACGACGCGGCTACTGGCCGACTGGGGAAGTACCGCCACCTTACAGAGCAGCAGCTAAATAATACTCTTTTAAATAGTATTGTGTTTCTGCCGGTGAATAAGGTCTCCAGTGCTCCAAGGGGTGGGGATTTGGGGAACCGTGGCTTTGGCAGTCGGGGTTTATAAGCAGTGGTGACCACTTTCCATCAGGTGGCCTGCTTGCCTGTTTGCCTACCGCATGACATAAAAAATAAACTGGCGACACTGGCGCTTACATTATCATGGAAATCCTATGACGACGACTACTTGAACTTTGCGCTATAGTTGCAGTCGGCAACACAAGCTTTGCTTACTTTGGGGCTAGATGGCGCTATGTGAACTATCCAAGCATATTTATTTATTTATTTATTTAATGCCCCCATATAGGTAGGTAGTAAAATCTGTTTCAACATTTAGCCCGGCTTGCAACAAATTAACACGTTTAAGAATGACGTTTAAGGTTTTTGTATGAAGTTTTTGGTTTAAATATCAACTTAAATGCGTTTAAGAATTTAGTGGCGTAGCTTGCCTTAGCTGAATAGTTGTCTGTATAGTTGTCTAGGAGTCCCCCTAGTTTATACCCCCAACAACGGAGGGTGCTAATGAGTAGCATCAATAAATTTGAGACATAAATCGAGCGTGGCGAACTCTCATAAATTCACGTGTTAATAATAAAAAATTGAATCACTGAATACCTAAGGAAGAGTCTCTACATTTTTGTGACAATGCTCTTCTTATAAACCGGGGTGGGCCGTGAGGCGAGTTCGGGATTTTTGAAAGATATTTCTTTCAATAACATTGAAGCAAACGACTACAACCATTGAACCACCACAACATTAAAAAAGATACAAGAAAATACAAAAATATAAAAAGTATACAAACAATTATTACAACATAAAATACACGGAAAGATTACACAGTGCGATGTATATACCTACTTGATTATGGATTTGTTGTGTATCGTAATTGATAATGTGTTGTGGCGGTGTATTTGTGTAAAAAGAACCTTACTCAGCATTATGCCCCGACGTGAACCGGAGCGCTGGTTTTTAGTGAGACCAGTGAGACAGCAATTTTAATACAAAAAACGTTAAATCAATAAATGGACGATAGCAGCGATAAGATTGAAGAGCTCGCCGGTGTAGATTTGGCCAGGTGCTCCGTAAGCCCCAAGCATACATGGGAGATAGGTCCATAAATCTGCCGATATCTGGGGCTCTATTATTGAATATCTTGCATATATTCTACATTACATTGACAACACCGAAAGAGAATTATTGAAATATAGAGAAAACATCCTCCATGCCTCAAAATCTCGAATTTTTCGTGCCGAAAATAAAAATTGAAAATCGTTCCAGAAAGAGGTTCCAAAAAGATGGGTTGATAATGTTGGCTCTCGCATCCGACTCAGCAAAGTCACGCTTTCGGATGCGTGGGCCAACGGCTTACTTACCGAAGATGCCAATGACCGGCGGAAGTTGAGGAGAAAGAGCAGAAAAGCGGACTATGGCAGATGCCAAAATTAACCACTAGGATGATGATGATGACGACTTGTAGTTGGCAACGAATTTACAAAGCCGCATGCGCAGGTTACTGTGCGGACTGCTAACTATGAATACCGGCTACCCCATCCTTCAAACCGACATACAATACCTATAAGCAGCACAAACAAGCGGTACCCGTCTACGTGTTCTCCTCAGGTTTGGAGTCCATTTCGTTCCACACCCGTTGTTAAAACTTGATATAAGCTATCGCCAATATCCGTTTTAAAAAAATTATTTAGTTACGCAGTCGAGTATCACGTTTATGCAGCGTGGTAAAACTCACATTACGAACTCAGTTTACTTCCAAAACGATTATTTAATATTTTATTAAATTATTTATTATTGTTATTTGGTTATTTATTTGAGCCTTTTGGGGTAGAGACACTGGGTCCGTGGGGACCGGGAGCCCATCGAATTTTCAAAGATGTCTCAGCACGTCTCGTCGAGGCAAGTTGTGACCAAAATGCTGGTCTTTATTTAGAAAAGCGTTTAAGCATTGCCATTCAACGTGGCAATGCCGCCAGCATTTTGGGCACCTTGCCTAATGGCAACGGTTTATTAGATTAGTTTATTAATTATTTATTTTATTTATTTTAGTTAAATTTAGTTTTAGATTAACCTAGTTTTAATTAGTTAAGTTTTGTTATATTTTATAAATTTTATTCTAATATAAATGTAAATGGTAGTAAATAATTACCCTGTGAAGTAAGTTACCTTATGAGGTAATCGAGTAAACTTAGTGTTAATATTAAAACATGTGAAAGACAAAATTCAAATACTGTGTCGTTTTAATATTTATAATACTGTATCGTTTTCATATTTAAAAGTAGTTACACAAACAATTAAATTAAGTATAGATGGACCTATGGAAATAACAGGAATGAGACATTTCATCTTAGTCCTTACAGTGACAACCAGCGGTTCTGCAATGTTGTTATATGCAACCTAAATGTAGGAATTGTAGATGTTATGGGCGACAGTTACCACTTATCATCAGGTGGGCTGTCTGCTCGTTTGTCACTGAGTAGCATAAAAAAAAATTGTCTTTTTCCATTTTATAGGAACTATATACATACCGACATACCTAATCTGGTATTTTCCGGAGATAGGACCTGTCTCTATGACAAAATTATCTGTCGAAACAATTCCATCGACCGCTCTTTGGACGCAATTAAAAATGGCCATTCATTATGTGCTCTCATTAGTCTAGACTGGAATATTACCGGGCCTGAGCTGTTGCAACATTGTCCTGACAATCAGTGGATGCGGTAGGTGACGTGATACGGGCGTGATTTGTGTCTGCGCAAAAAAATATAAACATTACAAGGCTGATGCTAATTCGTTTATATTTCATCGCGTTTCTCGTGTTGAATTTTTTTTGTACTGGAACATACCGCGTAATGGGGGTTGACGCTGACCAATGACAAAAGAAACCCCTACTCCGTAAAAAGTACAAGTCGTATGTATGAATCAATTTCCATGGCGATGACAGAGCATGAGTGCTACGATGATAGGGAAATGTTATTATGCTTGTTCTTGTTGGGCACATTCGTCAGCCATTTTATTTTTCAAAAAGAGTGTCTTTCGTGAAAGGGTGATGCTGACGCACTTTTGCTTAAAAGCTGGCGCCACCGCCGTCCTTGTCACCGTCAAAATTAATTCATTTGTCAACTTTTAACGTTGGATAACTGAGTGACAATAATAAAATAAAATTTAACTTGTACCTATACCTAAAAGAAGTCATAATTTACAAATAAAACTACATATCAGAATAAAAACAAAAAAACATTAAAGGTAAAATATTTGTCTCAGGTCAGATTGCGGAAAAGTGCCCAGTGCGTATAAAATATAAAATAAAATAAAAATATTTTGTATTGTATGTCACTCGGTTATCAACACTGAGTAACATCATGGCAAGGCATCATGCTTCTAAACCACCCATGCCTGGCTGCGTTCCGAACCGAGGATAAAACCGTCGGTCCGTCCGTTGGTACCAAGCGCGGATCAAACTGTCAAGCGCGTTTACACGTACGCTTCGGAACGAGGGTAGGAAACTAGGAACGAGAAGGTCCCGCGGTCCGAACTTTACCTGTAAGGACCGCTATTACATAGCCAATTATAGTTTAATAAGATTGTCTGACAATATTATTATCTGTCTGTCCGTTCATAGGAACCGTAGAAGCTAGACTATATTTTAAAATTTCTCAGAATTTGTACGCTATAACAATAAAATATAATAATACGTTAAAAAGGTTCCGAACCTCTAAAGATAAAAATTAATCCATATTTAAGGATCCCTTTGATGTTCAGAAACGGTAAGACGAAATCGGGTGGTTTGGGAAACTAGCATATTCCATGAAATTAAGTACGGGACTTCCTAAGAAAATGTTGTGAAAAAAAGACGGAACTTCAATTAAGCATCTTTATTATTTTATTAATTCACCCTAACACCATTCTCTTGAGCCCAAGCCAACCTCACCTGCTCGAGAACCCTCTGCTCATAGACGAGTGAGGCTCTGGCAAATGGATTTTTCTCTACAGGTTGTGCGGATCGGATCACGTCGGATGGTACTCCGGTGGACTTTTTCGTTCCTGAGTAATTTGAGATGAGATTATTTGAAGAAAGTTCCAAAATGTCAGTCGATTTTTTTAAAGGTTAATTTAAAATTTGTTTAGAGCGTTCAATGCTTCAGCTCTCGATTTCACTTTTATTCTTGATTCTCTTTCATTAATTGTCGACGGTAGGCCCCTGTTGCACTTTTTTCATCACTAAAATCGGGTTTTGAACTCAACACTATTACTAAAAACACATAATTTCTTTTTCTGATAAACTGCATTTTTACTCCCGACCGATAAAGGTAGTTTCGAGAAACCGAGGTTTTTGCGGGGTTGGCAGCACGTGGGTAGGTACTCCTGGTATTGCAAACGTCTATAGGCTGCGGTGACTGTTTACCATCAGACAGGCCGTAAGCTTGTTTGCCACCTTATTGGTATAAAAAACGTCTAAAATACATGTACAACGATTAATAGGGAATAGTCGTTGTACATTTTTATTTCATTTGAATTGGTTGATCCATACTCATTTACAAAATCAGTAGAATTTGTACAAGCGAAGATATAAAACAACGATCCTTTAAAATTAACCTGGTTTGGCAGGATAAGGTTTGGCTGGCTGGCTTTAAGTCTGCCAATTGCTGTAATTTGTGCAATAAAGTTTTTAAATAAGTAAATAGGGTAAAATACTAAGGGAAAGTTAGAGAAAAGCTAAGAATTTTTTAGCAATGTAGTGGGCAATGGAGTTGGTTAAATTGCATTGCAATGTACAAAATATAGGCCCAAGTTCTAAACCCTCCTCGCCTTATCTATGCTCACGGAAAGTTTCCTGTTTATTATTGTCGTATCCAAAATAATCGCTCTTTAGGTAGTCTAGAATTACCAGCACGATATCTGAGGTTAATTGTGTGCCGTCTGGGCTTGATAGCAAACTTTATAGGTGTAAATACAGGATGCAAATAACTATGTGCTATTATAATAATATTAGAATATCTCACCAGTATCAAGAACCTTTTTTATTTATGAAGAGAAATGCTGTAGGGAACAAGATGGATCTGTCTTTCACATTCATTTCACAAAATATCTAAAGCACATTTTCTTTAAATTACCCAATAATAACCTCGACAAATATATAATAGGACCACGCTAAGTCTGAATCAATTATTAAAAAAAAAAAAAAACAACTCTGTATGCAACTTATGACAAGTTTTAAAAAAGTAATAGAACGTTATTCATAAAAGTCATAACAAACAATTTGATTTCAGTAGGATTGTTCATTTTCGTGAGTTACGAAAAATATTATTAAATAATAGGCAAAACAATTAAAAAGGAAGTGAGAATGTTAATTTTTAGCATGATTAATAATTTTGTCAAACTAAAAGTACAAGTTCAAGCCAAATATCTGAATGTTTACAAAAAGGACTGACAAGGACTGACAAGGACAGATTATCCCCAGATTATTTCCATATCCACGTTTTATAATT
This sequence comes from Blastobasis adustella, assembly GCA_907269095.1. Lineage (NCBI taxonomy): Eukaryota > Metazoa > Arthropoda > Insecta > Lepidoptera > Blastobasidae > Blastobasis > Blastobasis adustella. The sequence goes on along the minus strand of OU026117.1, from coordinate 9,385,086 downwards.
TCTGCTACTGTCAGTCGATTCGGACTGAGCGTGGTCCTATTATATAGCCCTAGGATTCCCTTAAGAGTTCTATGTACCTATACAAATATAATCCCACACACCGAGACTAAAACCTGTTTAAAGAGACCAAACCTTAAAAAAAATTATCATTTTGAGCAGGTTCAACCCGCAAGGCTATCTAAGTGGACAACTGAATTTGACATATAATACTATTACACTACTCTAATTTGACAGACGCTCCAGTGGCCAACGTAGATGACGTAGTGTAGAATTATCTAATGTCAAATTCAGCTGTCAACTGAGTAAGACAATAGCCCCGCAGAGTATAGTGCACTTTACGGAAGACGTAGAGCGTGTGTAACACATAGCTCAGTAGCTTGTAGACACACGTAGCTCAAGTAATTGCTTCTTGTCTACGTGGTCAGCTTTATACTTGGTGAATTTGATACTTCACTTCACTAGTAACACTTGACGACCTTGACGGTTCAGTTGGTTAACATACCACGCAGAGGTCCCGGGTTCGATTCCCGGCCGAGCAGAAATTGAAATGATGAATTTTAATTTCTGTTACGGATCTGGGTGTAGTATGTATAAGTATGTATTAAAAAAAAGTATATAAGTAGTTTATCAGTTATCGTGTATGAATGTTACTCATAACACAAGCTTTGCTTACTTTGCGGCTAGATGGCGTTGTGTGAATTTGTCCAAGCATATTTATTTTATTGTTATTTACTCCATTTTCACAACCATTGGCTTCGAGACAATGGGCCCTTTGGGTCCTGCGGTCAAAACCTTATAAAGGATCTCTCGAGGCGTGTCTGCGACGCCACTAGGATCACAGCGCTGGCAACTTTTTCGCTCTGAGGTTGAGCCTCATTATGCAAAGGGGAAGTGTTGCTAGCCTTCTGAGCACAATGCTTCGTCAGGATGCCCTGTAAGGGAGTTTTAATCTAAATTTGATATAGAATATAGGTTTAAGAGCGTCGGTGGCTGAGCGGTTAGGGTATCCGACTCGTAAGCGAGAGATATCGGGTTCGAATCTCGCTGCGGCCATGTACCAGTGACACTTTAGTGACTTATGTACATTAGTTGAATACTAACCGATGGTCTTACGGTGAGGGAAAACATCGTGATGAAACCAGCACATTCAGGCGACTGAATGTGTAACCAAGATCCAATCTGGTCAGGTTACCCCGGTAGCAGGGTCACGGAGGTCACACTGGCTCGCTCCACTGTAATTATCTGATCTGCCAAATCGTCAATCATGGTTAAGGCGGACCCCGGGCCCTCGTGTTCTACAACACAACACAGACATTAACGCCAAGATAATTATTTATTTTTATTATTCAAACGGGAAATGTTTGCGAGCCTTCTGGGCACCATGCCTCGTGGGGATGCCATGCGCGGGGGATTATTATCTGTAAATATAGAATTTAGGTTTAGGGTTATGTTTGTATGTTGTTGTAGTTATGTAAATAAAACTTATTTAAATAAGTATTGTCATTTTTCCTCCTTTTTTGTATTAGACTTGCCAGGCATTTCTTCACAGATATATAACTTTTATTATTGGTATGCTACTTTCTGTAGAATGAACAACAAGGCGGGCTATTGTTTACCGGTCGCCCGTATTGCTCCCTACTATTGCTTATTATAAATTATTTTTTGTGTTTTATCCACCATGTAGCATCCACCGGGTCCTCCCGGGCTGTGATCCCGGATGCCCCATTAATACATTGTTGCGGGTCGCCAGCCGTCACCTACGACTATTAGATATCCAAAATCGGTCCAATTAAGTGTTAAATGCAGTGTTATCTGCATCTAAAGTCTCCACCGTAATAAAGACCTTATTACAAATGCGCAGAGGTGGTTCCAGCTCGCTGCGTCCGGTAATACTGTTTTCACGTGACGAGATATCGAAATGGGATGTTCGTTTTTTGTTGTTTATCCAGGTTGTAATGAGAAACAGCGATTGCGACATAGTTTATGCCTCTAGCTAGGTACACGACGGTGATATGACGTCAGTAAAATTTATCTGTAAAATTTGTGGGTGCAGGGAAAAATATAAAACCTGAATGTTAATAATTGTATGTAGGTACCTAACCAATATTGCATAAATTTTATGACGGGCATAACAAAATGAAGGATAGGGAGTGGGAGAGGCCCTAAGTCCTGCAGTGGACTGTTATGGGCTGTGATGATAATAATAAAATTCATGTATAGTATAGTCACCATCACAGCCCATAACTGTCCACTGCAGGATTTATTCATATTCATATTATTTATTTGGTAATATAAATTACATGTCAATATTTAACTATATAAAATACGTACAATAGCACATAATTATTACATTGGTTGTAATATTTATAACACTAAATAGCGAGCAATATGTCAAAATAGGTAAAAATAATAATAAATAATGTAAAATAATGTTTAGATCCTCTCCCATAAGAGGGGAGGTTATTGACATATCTCCACGCTGGTCAGGCGGGTTGGAGAATGCACTGTAATTAATATAGCAATGGAAAACGCTGCGGCCCGTTTTCCAGCCTACGGAGACTCTAGATCTTTTGCCTCGAAAACATTAGTCACCTTGTACGACACCCACGAGTGTAAGGGGTTCGTGTTATTCTACTCTACCGAACACCACACGGCGACCGGTATAGTACAGTACCAAAATGTAATCAGCTACAAGTGTCTACGAGCTACGATAGTTCTACGAATCGTAGCACCATATTACCTATTATACTGTTTTTTGAAATATCAAGTAAATCTTTTTAACTGCGTAAATTATGTTTGGGTCTGCTTTACACCATAGTTACATAATAATACCTTAAAATATATCTTTAAGGGTTTATTAGTTCCTGGTGATAAAGTAATGTAATCTCTTTAATCATGTTTTATCGTATTACAGTTCAGTGTATCAAGGCTAACAGCTTAAGGAAAAATAAACATTATTTTTAAATTAAACATACTCTGTAATTTTAATTACCTACCCATACATACTATGTGGACCTCCATACATGCCCTGGTTGCTTGTTGGAATGTCTCTGCAAATCTATTACCAAAATTCACTTCTGATTGAGCATGGAACAGGCACAGCTTGACTAGATGAATCGGAAAGGCTTGCAGAATTTTGCAGCTATTTTGGGCTAATTTCCGATACCTATACAAGTTTTTCGGCTGAATAGAGGTACATAGCACAAACACCTCCAATGAGGTATCACCCTACTTTCAAAACTCCATATCATTAGCACAGCCCATAACAGTCCACTGTAGGGCCTCTCCCTCGAAAGGGAAGGTTATTGCCATAATCTTCACGATTGTCAAGGGGGTTGGAGATCGCAGTGTAATAAATATAACAATGGAAAACGCTGCTGCCCATTTTCCAGTCTATGGAGACTAGATTTTTTATCTCGAAACATTAGTTCCCATATTGTCCCCATAGTTCCATATAATTTAACCTAAGATAACCTAACGCAAATAAATCGATATCACAGCTCCTGTACCGAATTACATGTAAAATCCTTGGCCAGAATAACCTAGTAAATTAATTGGCAAATAGATAATTGTGTTGAATCTGATTATTTTTCCTTGTATTTATGTTTGTTTACTAGTTAGTAATGTGGGTCGGTCTGTCTGGGCGGTGTGGGCCGAACTTTGGACGTCTGGAGGGCTGAGCAATAAACGCATTACGTGACTGGACGCCAGTGGACGCAGCAGTCGGTAGCGTGCAATTATAGTTTTAGGTTTGATGACCCCGCGCGCAGTGCTGTATACCATCTGATCGGTTTGGGTCTTACTGGGGAGCAGGAAATCTAGTTTTGAATCGCAATTTAGGTATTTGAGTCTGGGGCTCAGGGTTCTTTTATTTTTACTCGTTTGTTTCCTTCTATGTGTGGACCGCATGGGATAGTCGTGCGGTGGCGTACCACGTTTTTTGTAGTTTTGATAAAAATTAGAAATACTCTGAAAAAACTGAAAAACTAGAAATGTTTAGGTTTACACTTTCAAATATTTTTTTTTTTTTTTTTTTATCCGGCAGACAAACAGGCATGCGGGCCACCTGATGGAAAGTGCTCACCGCCGCCTATGGACATTAGCATCACCAGGGGTGCTACCAATGCGTTGCCCGCCTCTAAGGAGACCTCTAATATACCTCTTGAACGATCCCATGTCATAGACCAAAGGAAACACCGTGGCTGAGAGTTCATTCCACATCCGAATCGTACGAGCGAGAAACGTTCTTTCGAATCTTCGCGTGGACACCACTAGAGGGTCCACGGGTCCACGGGTTTTCTAATTTTGTTTTAAAAATCTATTGTTGTCTTTGAAACATCTCAGTCTTCCACAATTTACTGAAGGCTACCTTTTACCTCTCTACAAAACTGACTTCAAAAACATATTGTTATATAATTTTATTTCGATTAAGATTACCCAGATCACCATAATCTCCAATACCTACCTGCAAAAAAATCTATAACACACTCAATCATTCAATTAGTACACAATAACTTCTGTTTTAAGCATCTACGCATTTTAAAAACAGCTCACTGTAAATAGATAACCAGAAGTGTGTGCGATAACGATATGATCTAATCTCACGTCTGCGCCGCGTCTGTCGGCGGCGCCTGCGCAGCCTTGGCGAGCGCTTTGGCGCAGTGGCTATGACTTGGCTTCAACTTAGTCTTACAAGACCCGGATATTATACAGACAGATAATACATGGTAAACAATTATTTATAATTGTAACACATTGTTGCACAGTTAAACAGTAACTTAACTACTTGACAAACATATAACCTAATTAAGAATACATTACAAAAATAGTATTAATAAAATAGAGTTCCTTTAGAATCTTTTTCAGGGTCAGATTTATACCAACGTTGTCAAAGGTGCGCGCCAGCACGTGAGTAGTGACCAGAGGGGTGACTCTGCAAGCCGAGTAGATATATCTTGGAACACCTTTTTACCGCTATAGGTCCCCATGGTCCCGACGCTTCAACCTCAAACGATAATTATAAGATAATTATACTCCATTCTTATCACTTTAAGCGTATGTAGACTAGTCGAACAGAAGGCAAGGTGATGGTTGTTGGTGATGAAGGCCGATTTGTCAATCCTCAATGATTGGTTACGTGATTACCGTGTCACTATCAGTAAATAAATAATAATCTTTATTTCATGTAGGTGCTAGTTACAGTGCTAACAAGGTTTACGATTCGGTCGGTTTCGTTCTAGACGTCAAAATCTAAAGTAGGTTAGGTGGGTAATTAAAACATATTCAGTCATATGTTTTGCTAGCTCCAGTTTCGATTTCCGGTCTACCAGGGGGGGCTATTTTTGAAACCGCTCGCATCCACGCGGGCGCTCGCCTTCTAATGCTTGTCTTTTCTATCTCTAGCAACTTACCACGAGTGCGAAAGAGATAGGTAGCGCACGCAAGCACTCGCGTAGATGCGAGCGGTTTCAAAAATAGGGCCCCAAATACAATACCACTTCTTGGTTGACTAGATGTAAGTGTATGAAGTGATAACTTCTTTATTTATTTATTTATTTATTTAACAGTTTATTGTGCACAAAAACAAGTATACAATATTGACATAAAGAAAACAACGCAACAGGTACAGCTTTTTTCATAAGAAATATCTTACAGCAGACCTACGACAGAACAAAATCAGAAAGGCAGACGGCGTGCATCTTAAAAACTAACTACCTAATTCTAAAAAAAATATTTATTTTACATAATTAAATACATAGCTACATACAAATAAATACATACATACATACATACATACATACATACATACATACATACATACATACATACATACATACATACATACATACATACATACATACATACATACATACATACATACATATATTATGGATAACAAATTGAAAGATAATACTCTTTAACTCGCTTCTTAAAGGTATCAAGTGAAGGACTGATACGTACAGTAAATGGCAACGAATTCCACAATCTAGCCGCATGAACAGAGAAGGAATTAAAATAACACTCAGATTGATGAGGGGGAATGGAGAGGAGTGCCTTGACGCTAGAGCGACAAGGCATGTCCTGGGGGCGGGAAAAACTGAAACTCTTTAGTTACCAAACTAAACTTTCTGTACAGTGAACAAAATTGAACAATTTTCAGGGTCGGTGACGCAAAATCGAGTTCAATGCTGAGAGTTTGGCAAACAATACGATACAAATAGCTTATTTATAAATATCATGCTTGAGCAACAACAACTCCAGGTTGCATCACTGTGATACTACATTATCTCTAAATGAAACGGACCAGTATATTATTAAATTTAAAAACTTCCACCTGGAACTTTTACTTGAGTTGATATTAGAGTCCTCCCAGGTTGTAGACCATAGTTCTCGATGTATTTCAATACATCTGTCTAAATCGATGCAGTAGGCATATTGTTGCAGACAGACGCACTTTCCACTTGGTAGCGATACTTGAGGTTTAGGAGACTCACAAAACGTTGGCCTACTCATGCACAAACTGGCACAAAACAATTTTTTTAGTGACCCTAATTTTGACTCCTCTTAGCGATAGTATTAACTTTATTATCCTCTTGTGTAAAAAGACCGGGATGCCTCACAGCTTCTTGGCAATTACGCTTTTCAGCCACATTAATGTCACAAAAAGAAAACTCTACGATGTCCCTCACAGCCTGAGTTCGCTATCTTAGTTTTCTTCCTCCACTAGTTTTCTTCCTCCACTTCGCCCGGTCTTCAGATCCTCACTATTCCTCACGTAGGCCATTTGGCCAGGCTCTCGCATCCGACTCGGCAATGTCCATCCATCGCTTCCTCGGCCTTCCCACGGGATCTCCACTGGAAAGAGCCACTGGCAAGGAAGCGTGCGCATCACCCGTGATTAGGTCTGACGCGGACAGTATGACCGAGATGTCGATAGGACCGTGGGTGGAGGTGGGTAAGACACCTATTTCCCACATATCCCTGGGCACGCACACAGTGCGTGTTTACAGCGGTACAAAAACATATTTTTCTATTTATGGCCAATTTACTAAGTACGCATTTATCACACGTGACAGGAGCGTGTGAACTTCAGCATTAGCCCACCGATAAACGTAATATCGTATTATAATTGTGTACATGGCTTGCTAATTATCTACAAAGAAAACCTTGAAATCCGGGAACGAAGCACAGTTACCTAATTTGTGGCTTTATCAGAAAAACACAAATAGTGTTAAGGGTTAATATACTTATGATACAATAATAAATTTAATCATCAAAACATCATATAAAGGGTGTCTAGCGGGAGTTTTTTGATTTCAATATTAAATAAAAAATTAAAGAATAAGTTTAGAATATTTATTATATTTTTTAAATGTAACAAGTGTCTGCGGATTTCACTTCTTAAAAATAATGTCTTCTAAGTGACGTCCATTTCTCGCAATACACTCTTGTAAGCGAACCCTCATATTGGCAAGTTAGCGAAAACAAAGCTCTGGGGGAATGGCAGCGATTTCACGCCGGATATTTTCTTGTAGGGCAGTTATGGTACGGGGATTATTGCAAAACACTTTGGACTTAAGGTAACCCCACAAGAAAAAATCGCATGGCGTCAAATCCGGCGATCGAGGTGGCCAGGGTATGTCTCCGTACTTGCTTATTAATTTTCTAGGGAAATTTCCCTTAACCTCAACATTGACACCCTGGCATCTTGTTGAAAATGAGTTCTGTTGTTGCGTCCGTGACACACTTGCAATTGCGGTACCAAAAACACATCAATCATACGGCAGTATACCGAAGAAGTAAAAGTTTCTCTTTGATTGAAAAAAATATCGACCGATGATTCCATGAGCTGAAATCGCGCACCATACCGTCGTTTTAGGGCCGTGCAAACTCTTTTGATGCCGTTCCCTTGAATTGTCGGGGCTCCGCATGGTTTGTTTATTCACATAGCCTCCGATGTGGAAATGAGCTTCATCGCTAAACAATATGTTGCCAAGTGTTCTGGGGGTCCGAAAACGTTCCAACATCGTTAGGGCGTACGTTTATCTTAAAACATAGTCGCTGTCATTTAGTTTTTGGACAATTTGCATTTTATATGGATGCAGTTTTTTTTTTTCAAAATCGCATGCATAGTCGACTTCTTAATGCACTGATTTCTTTGGATTTCTAACGATTTCTTGTCGCACCTGTGCCACACGTTCTGGCGTTGCTGCTGACTAGACAGTCCTGTTGGCAGCCTATTAACCATTGTCCCATCTTGGCGGAATCTTTGCACCCACGACCATATAAGCTGCGTGCTCGGACCATCGTTTAATCGCCGAATATCAAAGTGGGAACAGAAAGCACGACGAATCTTTAAATATTGCTCTATCGCAAACGCGCGGTGCGCTCCCGCCCAATGACTCATGGTTACTAACAATCCGCAAAGACGACGCAACGAACGCTACCCCTCCCGCGCACCTATCCCCTCTAATAAACGAGTAACGATGATTTAAACTTGAAAAATTCCCGCTGGACACCCTTTATTTATTAGAAGTATTAATTTGTATTGGTAGTTTTATTTTATTAGTTAGTATTATTTTACTGGAGGTCGGAAGACAGAAGAGAGGAGGAGAGACGATTGCTCCACGAGATATTCTCTTATGATGATGATTTTACTAATAATGTCTGTCTTCTACTTGCCCTTAGCGGTGACGTATTTAAGAAGGTACAAGTGATAATTTATCACATTTACGCGGCCTTAAACTGTGAAACGGATGTTTCCACGCACAAACACCGCCCAGTGTCAACGGCAAGGGTCCAAGTTTAGCGATTGCGGCCGAAGATAACCGATCATTCACGAGGAAATTCCCTCTCGAAATAGTTGTTGATAGAGTGCTCTATAGGAGGTAAATTGGTCAAATAGATATTTATGAAAAGAAAACTATTGTAAAATTTTAACATCTTCAATATCCCAGTTCATCTCTCACGCACGAGGGCTCGGGGTCCACCGTGACTATGATCCAGGATTTGGGCGAACCGGTAATTACAGTTAGTAGAGCGAATACCATTCGACCTCCGTAACTCTGTTAACAGAGGAACCTGACCAGATTGGATCACGGTTACACAGTTGCCTTAATGTGCAGGTTTTCGCGCGATGTTTCGTAATCTAAAATGTTGGCCGAATTTCATAAAAACTCAAAAAGCTCAGCCACATATAATTGTCGCATTGCTTGCAGCATTACCTACGTTTATAAACCATTACAGTAGATAACGGATTGCAGTTTAGTGAAATCAGCATCCTAGTTAAGTCACAATGTAAACACTGTCTCAGCTCCGCAATAATAAGCTGATAAGGAGTCGTGTTGTGTCCATATATTATGTCCAAATATAGCACACCCTTTTCATTCAGGGGTGTCGTATAAAACAGACAGCAAAAATCTCCTAAAACTAAAAAAAATAGCAGTATTTGAAGCTGAAGGAAACTGAATACCGCCGCCTAAGGACCAGAGATTTCAACAGTGCGTTGCCCACCTTCAATATACCTATCGGAAGATCACTTGAAAGATTCATATTCAATTCAAAGGAAACACTGTGCTTGGAAGCTCAATTCTTTCGAAATGTCAAGTGGAGACCAACAGGTGGTCTATTATACGTAATGTGGATAAATTGTGCTCTGGGCACCCTTTCATTTCCGGTAGTAGGTACCCACTGGGAATAATATGAACTGGAGGTAAAATTCCCATTTGTACCCTGTTGTAGGGTAGATATAGCTGTAGGTATAACGTAAAAGTTCCCCAGAAAATTCGTCATTGTACAGTCTGTAGAACATACCCAGTGAGCAAAAGTCTCTTCTTATTCAAAAGCTTATTGTATTGTAATGTAACTGTAATTTAATAAAAAAATATAAATAAAACAAACAAAACAAAGATGAAAACATAAATTACTAAAATGGAATTATCCTAAAACCCTAATCTAAAAATATATATGCGCAAATATTACCTAAATCGCTGCCACTGTTGGGGATAGTGCCAAGAAATGAGCCAGCCGCTTGCCGATGTGGAACGAATTAAAAAAACGGTTAATTTGGCGAATAGCTGTTTAGCTCCAGGCCCCACGGCCCCTAAGTTGTAATTATTGTAAATTGATTGTCGAAAATTTACGTACGGCGCGCCGCTGCACGAAGTCAAGAGTATGAATCAGAGTGGCAGTTGCACGGCTCTAATGAAAGCAATACGCCATACATGCGGCACCGGTGCCTTCTATTTTCAACCTTGCGATCTCCCGGCTTAAAAACGTGGACATTAAGAAGTGGCAATGCCCTCCACGTGGGAATCACGTGCTATTCACTGAATATATCTCATTAACATGTTGGAAACTTTACGTCGCTTATCGTCTAGACTAGACTGAACAATAATGTCACTAACACTAATAAGAACGTTTGTTTGTTCACAAACAAGGACTGTAGTAGACAGTGGTAGAGACATGCCTCAGACAGCTGACTGATTGAGTCATGCCTAAATGGGTAGCTTTAAAAAAATTAGCACGCGACGATAAAATACATTAAACTAGTTCGAGATACGGAGTCAATTAATTTGTTACTTTACAACGAATTAGTTTATTAACTTCATATTCAATATTAACGCATGATACTTATGTACAAATAATTAGGTAGGTACTATACTGCTACATTTGTTAATTACGGCCATTAACTAACCGTAAATAATGACAAGTGTTGTTTTTATATGGTCTAATCAGAGGTGGGCAGCACACTGGAATGCCCCTAGTGTTGGTGATATCTTAAGACGGCGTTGACCAAATTCCATCAGGTGCCTACCTGTATGGTGGTGACGAAGTAGATGATAATGAGCATGCCTATTGACTCTTAGGATGAGGTATTTCTGGGGGACCACTAGGTGGACCGACGACCTGATAAAGATCGCAGGTACCAGCTGGATGCCGAAGGCAAAAGACCGGCCTTTGTGGAGATCTCTGGGGGAGGCCTACGCCCAGCAGTTGGCGTCTTCCGGCTAATATAATGGCTATATATAGGTACACAAGAAACAACAAATTACAAATTTAAATTAGACTCATTTCGATTACTCAACATAACGGTCTATCTAGTATACTCGGAAAGTATTGCTCATTTAAAAATGACGGAGTTAGATACTTTTGTCAAGCGATTCCGATTCCTTTAAATTAATTATTTATTTCCTCATATCTGTCCGATGTTTCATATTATTATCAGGCAAAGCCTAAACGGAATTATGTCAAAGTCCACACTACATTTCTCGATACATAATTGGAGCAAGACTCTAAATGTAGGTAGGCACCTAAATTAGATTAACTGCACATTACGGTAAGACCGTATCACTTTATTTTTATATTAGTTTCCTCTACATTGCACACCTATCAAGGCACACAGTAATCTTTTCTATTTCATATCGTGATCTACCTACGCTCTCGGCTAATAGTTTTAGTCATCATAGCTGTAGGTATCTCTACCTATAATCTAAGTTGATGGCGTGCTTTGCTAGCTGTCGCGTCGCCGTCGCCGCGATATCTTGCTGATGCATTCTTGGAGAAGTATAGTTACTATCAGCTCTCACTTTCGTTCGGAACCCAGTGCCGGTCTATTGTTATGATGTAAAGGGATAGCAGTCGCTCCATTGTAATTACGTGATCTGCCAAATCCTGGATCATGGTCAAGGCGGAGCCCGGACTCTCGTGCGCGAGAGCACAACCGTGACATTAACGACAAGATTATTATATTTATAGGTTTAGATTATTAAATATTATTCACTTGGTCAGGTAGAAAAAATAACAAACACCTTGTTATCTCAATGGAAATATCCTGATTATGTAACTGTCATCTTAAGCAGGTTATCTGAACTTAAATGGAACTTTTCCTGGACTCTACTCATTATTCCATCGACGTTCGAATCAGTGATAGGTAAAACAAGGTTCCCGTGGCGCCTGTCAGGCTGTCTATTCATATCTGACTCAACATTCTCATGCCGAAAAACACACTCAATTATTCTTAATTCTTCGAAAATACTGGACCAGTTTCGATCAACAAGGTTAATGATCATAAAGATTAAACTGTTTTTCGAAATCTGTCGAAATTGTGGCATATTCTTACCTACACCACACGGCCACAAGAAAATAGATATGTCAAATAAAAATAGAAAATAGATAAGTACATGTTTAACACCCCTCTACAGCTTGCTTTAGAGGTTTTCTGTATGCATCGTAGGGTTTTCACTTATGATGAAAAGAGAAAGTTTAAGTAGGTAATGGTAGGGTAGGTAAAGATAGCCAGGCATAACTAAGGGGCAGTGGGTAGGCACATAGTTCGCAGAACATGTGGCCGATGGGGTAGTAAAGTTCTCGAGTGGCAACATCGCACCGGAAGACACTGGGTAGGCCTGCAGCAAGGTGGACCGACCTGGTAAAGGTCGAAGTTACCAGCTGGATGCGGATCGTATCGGCCTTTGTGGAGAGCTCTGTAGCTATGCCCAGCAATGAAAGTCTTTCGGCTGATAAGATGATATATTTGTAGGTATAACGTAGTTTGTGTAGGTAAACAGAACAATAAAAAAGCGAAGTTATCATTGTGTCTATCCTGCCGAGTGCAAATACACCTACTAGAATGCTCGATATTTTCACCTTATCAACTTAAAATTTCACGAAAACAAGCACGATAGTGTTACCAATCGCAATTTTTATATTAATGTTTATGTAAAAGGGAGATAAATGAATGCCGTACGTGTAATTGGATATAACCGCTTCTTTCTGTGTAATTCGATTTTTAGTACTTAATTATGACCGTGTGGTGTCCGGCAGAGTAGATTGCACAATCCCTTGCTCCCCGCAGCATGACAGTATAAAATAAAAAAACCGGCCAAGACATGTCGTGCCACATCCAGTGTCGGGTTCCGTAGTTGCCTGTCATTACGCAGCTACGCATGCAACAAAGAGGGCTTTTTGATACTTTAAACGCGATAGTACACAACCTAGGTGCATTTGTTACAAAGTGCAGTTTCGTGTTGTCAAGCTCCTTTCCAACTTATATGAAATATTTGCTAATCCAACTACAATTTATAAGTTTACTTAAAAGTTTGATTTTTTCTATGCTCCAGACGATTGCAGGGCTCAGTTATTGATATTATTTTCAACTTGGTATCACGCTAAGATGGGGAGAAAGGGTCTTGACAGATGGACGTTGGACAACAAAGTGATCCTATAAGGGTCCCGTTGTTATCTTTTGAGGTACGGTACCCTAAAAATGGCAAAGCATATCTCTATCTTGTGATGTCGGGTTCTGTCGCTCCGAGACTATATTAATAATGGCTCTTTCGATTTGAGTTAATGTAAGCCAAACAACAAATTATATCTCACACGACAGCCCGTCATGCAGGTTGGCCTAGGTGTTATAAAGGGCATGTCACATTAATCAGCTAGGTCCTCCACAGACCAGAAAATGGGCAGTAGCGTTTTCTGTTGTACCTATATTTTGATCATTACTACTCCCACATACAATTTTTTAATTTTACACTAGCGACCCGACCCGGCTTCTCACGGGTTTCCTCGGCTTTTCTTACTTTGATATGCATGAAGCTATCCTATACTAATATTTACAAACATTTGTGTTTTTGTTTGTAATGAATAAACTCAAAAACTACTAAACCGATTTAAAAAAATGTTCCACTATAAAAATGCTACATTCTAACCCGGAAAAATAATAGGATTACGAGGAAAAGTTCATTATTTCCAGAGCTCCGAACTCCAAGCTCCCCCGCGTACCCCCAGGGGTCCGCATACCACACATTGGGTTCAAAGATGTTTGGCACCTTTTGCGAAACCAGTAGCTGAACGGGTTGGTATAATATTCGACTCTGCCGGATACCACACGGCTACCGGATCTACACAATAGATATTGATTTATAAATTCCCTTCGCATGGTGTTTGCGTGTTCGTCTGTTTAACGCGATAAGCTGTTGTTCTGTACCGCTGTGCACTTGGGAGATAGCGCGTATCGCGTCGGGCCAGCGGCGCGACCCGTCGTACAAAGATCGCACCTTTCTACCCACTCTACCTACTTACTCCACTTCTTACTTTCACGAATTGATTTAGTTGATGGGTTGGGTTGGGTTGACGTTGGAGCGATAGCAGTTAGGCTCTTTTGATACTGTTCGCCTGAGTGTCTTAGCTACCAAGTAGAGTTATAAAATATGTTTTTTTAGCACTGAATTTGTGGTTTGCCCACAAGCGGATTAGGCCCACAATGTCACATTCGCAAAAAGCCATATTGGCATTTCGCAAAATACCATATTATCAAAATGACCTATTCTCAAAACGTCACATCGCAAAGCACCACATTAACTGACTGGTATTTTGCTAATATGGTGTTTTGCGGATACGTCATATTGCTTCAAGATGTAATTTTGCGAATGTAGCATTGTGCACATTGGTAACTAATTCAAAAAAGAAACATACCTACGTTCCGCCTGATGGTAAATCAGTTAAGTAAGACCGTTTGTAAAACCAGGGATACCTATCACTAACGTTTTCCCGACTTAATATAGATAACCTCAACCTTTCGGAACAGAAATATTTTTTAAATTCACCTAGAGAATCCACCTAAAATTCAGACAATGAATTAACTGCTGTAGGTGCGAATCAGTTGGTCCTGGACTATTAGGACGAGGTAGACATTTATGAACTAAATATGTTTTTGGAATAAGGAAATATACGACATAGGAACTATATCGTAACAATGAACTTTCTACTCAAGTGGAGTTATCCAATCAATATTTCGGACCCTACCTACCTAATATTATCGAAGATCTATTTATCGTATCTATCAATCGATTAAATTGGTGTAGGTCGTTATGGAGACACACTCAAACACTATATCCTGTTTCATAATCAAGCAAAGTCCAAACACGATTCTGAAACCTAGATAAATGCGACAGATGTTTACGGAACTAATTACTACAGAATCTTCGACCCTAGCCTGTATAGAAATGCGATCACGCATACACTTTAGACACTTTAGATACTTACTAACGGATTGTCTAATCATAATCACAGCGATTACATTAAATAATTTATCACGTGGACAGCATGAAGCAATGATAAATAAAATTGTTTTCATGAGAGCTTAGTCACGTTGCTCCAACTACTACAGTCGTATAAGGAATAGATTAACGACTATTAAATTAAAAGGTATAGTTCATAAGGTTTAAGTAAAGAAAAAGTAGCTCTAGTTTATATTAATCTTTAGACAAACAGCTAGCTAGCTGTTGGAAAGCGGTCACCGGTGCCTGTAGCCATTAACCGCCAAAGCGTCGCCCACCTTGAGTTGTGTTAAATCAAATACTTTGTTACATTTATCGATCATTATTTTATTTTATTCCTTACATCTAATATACTTAACAATAATAAGTCTATAAATTTATATTTGGTACATATTTATCTACTTAGTAGTTACACAATTAGCCAGCCAGTCCCGCCCTGCGCGGGGCGTAGGCCGGCGGAGAGAGCGTGACGCCTGGAGCGGCCGCGGGCCCACTCACGCACTATTCAGGTACTTGAGTGTCTTAACAATAACCTCTATCTCGCAAACCGAGCCTTCAGAGTGGCACATTGGGCGGCGTCTTGCAAGGCTCCGGTGGAAGTAGTCGGCGATCTTCCCCCCTAGACTGGTAATAAGCGCAGTAAGGCAGGGGATCCCAAAATGCAAACAGCGCTTCACGCGTGTCTAGAACTGTGTCCAACAGCTTTCCGACTGTTGCTGTGTGGCCGCACTGTGTTTGCGCCTGCCCCTGACATAAATACGGCAACGAGACTCCGACTCGAGCCCCGATTGCCACCAATCTGTTTCCATGGCCATTAGTAGGGCTATCTTCGCGCACCAGCCTGAAGGACATGTGCCCCGTCATGGGCCGCGCTGGCGCTAGGTGCGACACGAAGCGCTGCACCCAAGCATCCGCCTCCTCGTCCTTCTGTGGCACCAGGCCCTTACGCGTCGAGTCCACGCGGCACGTCACGTTGTTTACAGCACTTGAATCTTTCAACGTTGTACAAGTCACTATTCTCTCTCCTTTTGGCTCTCTAACAATCACCCAGGGTTTCTCAGAGCTGATTTCCCTTGGAAATCGGAACTGAGACCTCTCTTCGGGCATGACGAAACGAAGGCGATCTCGAGCGCCGCGCGCCCCGGCGCTGGCGATGAAATGTCTCCCTTCTCTTGATGCTCCACTCTCGTACCACAGTCGCACGTCCTCGTCGCTCGTGACCACCCAAAACTGCGGGGTTGCGAGTCCGGCGGCGCGGCTCACTCGGATCAGCTCTAGCGGGTCGTCCAATGTGACCACGTCTCGGGCACACGGTACGAAACATTGACACCCTACTATCTCCAGATGTGGTTTCGCAAGTGCGTCATAGTACGCTGGGGTCGTAGAACTCACTGGTACGTAGAACACTACCGACTCCCTTTCCACTATCTCGCGTATTGAGCGCGCGTAGGCGAGCGGATCCGCAGGGTTGGGCCTCGGCACATTGTAGAATTTATTCACAGCGGCTGAGTATTTCAGTAGAGAAAACTGTCCTTCAATTTCGAAGGCGACGACCCTCGCGCCGGCCGAGTGGAAGTTGCGCGCCAGATGCAGCGCCTGCACCGAGCTGCCTCCGCTGATGAGCACAGTTCTCGGCTTTTCTTCGTTGTAATTGAGTATACGTCCGAATATCCTGAAGAATCCGAGTGGGCACTGCACACACTTCCAGAATATGAATAGAGAGGCGGCGATCCACAATGTTGGGAGGACGACGAGTATTTGCTTCCAGGCGGGGTGTAGCAAAAAGCCGAGTAGGGTGTAGAGCGGTCGCAGCAGCAGGCGGGGTACGAAGGTGACGGCGCGGACGAGCAGCGGCACTGGATGCGGGCGCTCCGGCGCGACGGCGCGCTCTTCGGGGATGAGGGAGAACGTCGACGAGAAAGATCGTCTCAGCGCCGTGAAAGACGGCGGCGGCGGCTGGTGCGAGCAGCGCTTCACGCGGGGTGAGAACACAAGTTCGGTGTTGGACCGCGCGAGGCGGTACTCGGGCGCGCAGGCCGGCATGACGGCGGGAACTGCCGCGCGCGCGCCGCTCCCCAGCATATAAACTGGCTCGTTATCTGCCGGCGCCGGCGCCGCGACACGTACACAACGCCGGCTCATCTTTGCACCCAATTAACTATTACCTAGTTAAAAAATAAACACATTACGGGAAGCAAACAGGTTCGTTCAGTAGACTTGTTATGATATAATTTCCGATATAAAATTGTATTTATGCACCTAATTGAACTAATGTTTATAGGTTTGAAGGTAAAAATACTTTTTTGACATTCAAATCAAATCCAATCAAAATATTTTATTCAATATAGGTATAAACAATACACTTATTGAACGTCAACACATTACAAATTATTTATATAATATTATTTTATATTTGGAAATTAGGACCTAATAACCATAAAAACACATACTCGTACTACAGTACCTATAGTCAAACTTAATAAGAAATTAAAAATATTGATTACAACTACAATTTGTCTTGTGTTCGGCACTTCCTAATATCAGACCACGCTATTTCGTCCATCATGTAGTCCTTTAAACTGTAATAGGCCTTGCCACATAAGGCATTTTTAATTGCCAATTTAATTCAGTCAGAGCATATTAGAAAAGAAGGTATTAAACCCTTGACCTGTATTCGAAACCTAATAAACAAGAGAATAGCATCAATTCGTCAATTGACTGCGCACATGATGTACATCCAGCTCGTCCACTTCCCCTAGACAATCCCCACTCGCTCCTTCTACGCTAGCGCCATCTCAAGGCGGTTTATGCTTTTTAAATTTTCAATCATTAGCGTCAAGTTTGTCGACCGGTGAGGTCGCCTGGACAAACCCTGTCTTGGTAAGCCGTTATACTGCAAGCAGGTATTATACAAGTTATAATTTTTTCTAATTTTACTTACAGTTTTGTGTTACATTGTTAGTCCGGTTATTAAAACTGGTGCCTATTTTCAGTATTATATCCTACTGTTAACGGTGTTACCGTTCGAATTGCCCAGTTTTAATTATGTAAATGTCCACGGTACGAGATTCCGCGGAGCCAGCGACGCCTGCAAATAGAACAAAGGAGAAAAGGAAGAGAAATGCATCCCACATCAGAATCAGACAGTTTATCGTCATCCTCCTCATCTTCCAGCTCATCGTCGTCTGATCAGCGGCGGCGCAAAAGGCACTTGACAAAGCGCAGAAAAAGGTACGATAATCGCAAATTTGATAAGTTGTTTGAAGAAGTTAAAGACCTTAAGAAGCAACTAGCTTTACAGCCCGCAGTTGATCATGAGTCCGATCATGTCAATTGTATTGACCCATATGTCAGCGATGAATTATTCAAAGATGATGATGCCCAGCAAGATAGTTCGACGCGGATACCCGAAGCCGCCCCTGTGTCCGTATTTAACTTTTTAATCGGCACCAAAATTAAAGAACCATCCATTCCGTTAGCCTCTCCTGACTTAATTGAGTTTTTAAAAGATTTTCAGCACTTTGAACAACAAGATTGGAACAGCGTTCGTTACGCTGATGTACAAAAACATTACCTATACTTTAGAGATTAAGCGTCGTGATGCCTCCCGTTCAACTTTATATACGGAAAAGGCTTCTGCAAGTATAATGTACGCTTTGCTTAAACAACGAAACTTGTTACAAAGCGAAATGTCAAATTTTTTTGCTTGGGTACAGCAGGAAGGTACTTTGAAATACGAAGATATTTTCTAAAATAGAAGAAATATTTTCACCGGGTGAATATACCAAAACATTTAACGACACCTTACAGATAGTATGTGGCCATAGGGCCGAAGTGGTACAACATCGCCGAGAAACCATACTCGCATCTGTGAAAGACCCAATTCATAAAAGTATTTTACGTAAAATATCTCCATCCTGCGCAACCCTATTTCAATGTGATAAGTTCACATCTGCACTGGAGAAAGCGGGAGGCGTGCATAAAGTTTTTTGGCCTAAACAAGGGGATCGTTTCTCTGCACCGCAGATCGACCCCGAAACTTTCTCCAACAAGCCAGTATTACAGAAGTACCCCTAATCAAAATACAAGTCGTGGGGCAAATCACTCCTTTCGTGGGCGCGGTCGAGGGTCAAACACCGCAAACCACACCCAAGACCCCCGTAAGGGCCTGTAGCGACATCTATCGCTCCAATAGGGAAACTGAACGGTACTCACATTACAAGTACACGAGCACAAGGTTGGCAAGCATACGCACATAGATGGCGCTAACTTTCCTGCATCGCGCTAACGGAATATGCCAATTCCGCGGCATATATACAACTTCCGACGATCAACCGTCGGACCCTTGGTCCCCTGGTCACAACACCCGGCCAGGTGGGTAATTACCCTTTTCCACCTTCTCACCATCTTCGCTTGCCAACATTGGCGGCTACCATATCCTTCACCCGCCAAAGTGGTGACCCCGACGTGATCCTTACGTCTCCCTACCTGACCCCGCAAGCAGCAGTCACAGCTTCTCGACCATAGTCGGCACAACGCGTGCTTCCTGGTCGTGCACCCGCGGCATCTCACTGTCCCCACCCAGTCTCGACTCACTGTAGACTTGGGAACAGCATCGCTTCGGCACAGCTCACAGCGCAACCTCACGCCAGAGTTTCGCCATTGCTCACCGCATCGCTAGACTGACTGAACCTCATACGTCAGCTTCAGCGTTTCTCGTTTCGGTATCGACCTCCAGTCTTCGGGGGGAGTACTGTAGCGACATCTATCGCTCCAATAGGGAAACTGAACGGTACTCACATTACAAGTACACGAGCACAAGGTTGGCAAGCATACGCACATAGATGGCGCTAACTTTCCTGCATCGCGCTAACGGAATATGCCAATTCCGCGGCATATATACAACTTCCGACGATCAACCGTCGGACCCTTGGTCCCCTGGTCACAACACCCGGCCAGGTGGGTAATTACCCTTTTCCACCTTCTCACCATCTTCGCTTGCCAACATTGGCGGCTACCATATCCTCCACCGCCAAAGGCCGGTCATATCGAAACCAATCTCCTTAATCCAACCGGGATAAGAGACAACACACTAAAAAACGTAATTACTGACAATGCCGTTCGATTCCGAGCCGGTCAGCTACATGTACCTCGGCTAGGACTTAGCCAGATTTCTAAGTGACCTCCATCAAAAAGAGGGCTTATCCCTGAGCACTATACTTGTTCATAAATCAGTAGTGTCCACGTTCTGTAACCCCAATAGCGACAACAGGCTCAGCTCACCTACGTTAGTAAAACAAGTATTGAAGTCGATAACTCTATCTAAACCCAAACCTGCTAAGCCTCCAGTGTGGGATATTGACGTTATTAAACATATATTGAGCAGACAAAATCCACAAACTAACAGCCTATACGAAGCGTCTCAAATCACATCTGCCCTTCTTTTATTATGCTCTGGACGTCGAGTCCATGACTTAACCCTGCTGTGTATAACGCCCTAACATTGTATAATTTCAGATGATAATATTATCTTATGGCCCGCATTCTGGTCCAAAACAGACACTACGAACCATCGTCAATCGGGATGGAGATTTACCAAAAATTGTGAAAATAAAGTTTTGGATCCGATCTACTGGATACGTCACCTTATCACTCTCCAAAACACGACGACAGATCGCTAGTTGCGACAGTTTATTTTTTGGTACCCCTAGATCGGCTACACGCACCATCATTGCAAGCTGGATCAAGAATCTTCTCCGGAAAGCGGGCCATAGAAGCCAGGCAGCTTCAGATCACCCGTGGCATCGAAAAATTGGATAGAAAATTTTCCCCTTAAAGACATATTATCCCGAGGCAACTGGAAATCAGCTAATACTTTTAAGAAATTTTACTCTCGTGAGATCAGACACGCGCCTCGTAATGACTCTCTAATTACAAATTTGTTTGCCCCGGTACTATAGTAATTTGATCAGATAGAATGATTGTAAAATGTTTAGATACTAATTGCCAAATATACTGATTCACCTCTTACTTAATAAATAAATATTGATTATACCTACGCTTGTATCTATCAATCAAAATTTAGCCAAAAAGGTACACTTTTAAAATAAAACAATTTATTAATAGAATAATTTATTTTAATTAGAGCGCAATTTGTTTCAATGTACAAAACAAAAATTCATCTTCATTACTATTAAAAGCTTAGATGCATCGTTATGTAATCTCCGCTCCATGCTGAGTGCATGTGTACTTAATACTGCTCGCGTATTGTATTGTAGAACAAACCACCCTCTGTTATAGCACTGTTATAGACCACTGTTATCACTTAGCACTGTTAACTCCAATGTAGTTATTAAAAAGGTGTAGACGTTGTAGTTACCTGTGACCCCTGGTGGGATACTATTCGATAACACATAATTGTGCATCATAACATAATGCATGTCAGTCTGAAAATAATAATACTACCCGCAAATTAGAATAAATATTGTCCAAGGACTGCTACCCACAAAACTAACTATCACATTAGCGTCGTCTACCCGCTAGCGCCACCAGGCGCTAACAAACACGTGTCTCATGTTTATTAGGATTCTAATACAGGTCAAGGGTTTAATAGCTACGTTTTACCTGAAAATAAAACGTTTATTAAACACTTACCTTATTCAAAACCTAATATTTAATATAAGTTGGCCTGTTGTGTCTGATATATTCTGTCATATAGTTTTGTAAAAATCTTGTGTACAATAAATGGTTAAATAAAAATATTTTAAAGCTTGCCTGGTGGCATTAACATGAAGGCATAATGATTGAAAATTTAAAAAGTATAAACCGCCTGGAGGTGACGCTAGCGACGGAAGCAGTGGGTGGGGATTGCCAAGGGGAAGTGGACGAGCCGGATGTACGTCACCTGCGCAGTCAATTGACGAATTGATGCTATTCTCATGTTTATTAGGTTTCGAATAAGGTAAGTGTTTAATAAACGTTTTATTTTCAGGTAAAACGTAGCTATTAATTTTATGAAAGCCAAATAATATGAATAGTTTGGTATTTGTTTATTGAAATATTCAACAATAGTATTCATTCTAAATTATCTTAACTAACAACAGGTAACACACTACAAAAGGATTCTAGAAGACTAGTTTTAACTAGTAATCACATTAATGAATTTATCACAATGAAGAAATGTTCTACTTAACTGAGGAACTCTATAAAGTTAATATGTATAACTCTAAAAAATAAAAGCCTATAAATTATAATTGACTGTAGAATGCTAGAAATAAAATATTTAAAGCAGCTTTAAAAAAATGCAGCATGAGTTTAAGTCAAAACTAACAATTATATATTTACACTAAAAAGCACTATGTTAGACACCAATAATCTTATAGTGATTTTAGACTCTAGTTAGAACTATATAGAAATGTTTTAAAGAAAATTTTATATTATGAAATCCACAAATATCAGAACAATTTAGGTAGTACATATTCTATAAATAATCAACATTATGATGTACTATTTCTTTTCAGGTTTGATAAGTTACTTTATTTTCTATCTTTGTCAAGTACCAGTATACATTACAAGTTATTTTAAATAAATAAAGGCATTCTCTTCAGAGTTGGCATTCTAAAAGAAAAAATATATAGGTACATGATTAATCTCATTAAATGGATGAGCAGAAAGAAAGACAAATAGTAATAAAATGCAACAGAGTTAGAATACAATTCTCTTATATTATTTGAGGAAATTAGAATGCTCTATCAATGGCCTATCTACTCAAAAAACTACGTAAAAATATCATGTCTTTAAAAATGTAACATATTTTAATAACATATTTAAAACAATATTTACTTCATTAACATAGTATCTCAAAGTCTACTTCATTTACAAACAGGAAAATATAGCCTAATAAATAAATTACACAACAGTACACATACTAATTACATTAGAAATGGAAGATCTGACTCTTTCAATTCAATTGAACCATTTTTACACACTATATGCAACTCATTCTGTGGTTCCTTCTCAAACCTGAACCTCATTGGGTGCGAATCGTCCATAAATCTGCCAAGCTTTAAGATTTTCGCATCCACCTTTATTTTATCAGCTATTAGATTTGTAGCTGGTAGGTTCTTTACAATATCTGGTATAAGAAGCTCAACTTTGCCTTTCTCATGAATAAATATTTTATTCTTATCTGTGAACTCTGATGCTTGCATAAAAACCTCACCACTCTTGAGAGACGCCTGCATATTCCCTGAGAAACTGTTTATATGCAGATTGCCTTGTTGAATCACATCAATCATCACTGATTTGTGCATATGGTCAAGCCGGATGTTGCCCATTAATGTAGTGAAGTGAGACTTATTGCTGTAACACGATTTCACGGAAATCGGA
This sequence comes from Blastobasis adustella, assembly GCA_907269095.1. Taxonomy (NCBI): domain Eukaryota; kingdom Metazoa; phylum Arthropoda; class Insecta; order Lepidoptera; family Blastobasidae; genus Blastobasis; species Blastobasis adustella. The sequence continues at coordinate 9,361,636 of OU026117.1, read as the reverse complement.
CCAGCGTGTGTACTAACCAAGAAGTTATTGGCCATTATATTGCTGCAAGTAATACCAGAATTATGGCCAGTCTTCAATTCAATATTGGAAGCCTGTAGCCTGCCCTCAGTTTGTAAAGATCCTTCAGAGCTTTCCACTTTTATGTTTTCTGCTTTCAAATCTGTAACATTTACAGACCCTTTGTCTGTTTTGATAATAAATTCTTCACTTTCTAGTTTCGATAAATGAACAGATGCAAGATCTGTGGTTGTCACCTGCACTTTTATGTGGTAAGGCAACTGTATGAGACATACGTCACCTCTATCGGAGTTAGTATTCCTGTTGAGCAGTTCCAGCCGCTTAGAAGACTGCTTCACTTGAAAATCACTTGTTTCTTTACCACGACTGTACAGGGTCATTGTCAACTTGTTATGAGCATTTATATCATTAACATCGATAGGCTCCACCTTCACATGTATGGGACTCTCGATAAATATGCTAGTATTGCTGTCTATCGTCTTCTCCACGGTTCTGACCACATTCAAAGTCTTCAAATCAGGAAGGCTGCTAAAGTCAACAAAAGATAACCTTAAAACATGGAGACATTTATTAAATACCCTCTGCCCGGCACGCGTGAACATCTTGGTTATTTAATAATATTGTAGAATAACTAAATCTCCATTCTATTCTTAATTGAATTATGTATATAGTTTTAGTTTTCCATTTTTGTCTGTCTCGACGTTAGTTAACTTGACAGTTGTCCGTAGTTGACGTTTAACTTGACAGTTAACACCTGACTTTGACAATTCGATTTTTACCAAATAACCGGAATATTTATAGAAAAAAAACTTAAGCGGCAAACGCTGTAAATCCAAAAATATTTTACACAAATCTAAAGCTACGGGTACAACAACGTACACTTATTGGCTGTGGGCACGAAGTCAGCGTCAAAGCGACGGACAGCGGGGCAGTGGCGGTGGCGGTGCGGAGTTTGGCGCGGAATGCAGACCCGGGGTCGTACCGCCTAACTCGGATAGTGCGCCGCCATTTTGATCCAATTTATACTAAACACCAATCGCAGCAAGGAAGAGCGGTCTATACTCATTGGGGGATTTTCCGAAAGCTAGTTTAAAAAGTAGTTTGGCGTGCCTCACTAGATGGCGCAGCTTAGACAGGATTCTTAAGTTATCGAATTTGGTAACCGAAGGTACTTGGAAAGGTATTACGTGAAGATTGCAGAAAACTTAGGATGCACTCAAAAAACAAAATATGACAAAATCTGAAAAAATTATTTTAAAAAGTGCATTTGTCTAGCATTTTATTCAATTTAAAAGTACGATGTTTCAAAATCAAAATACGACACGGATCGTTACTATATACTTTCAGACAGATACTGAGTTCAGCAATATTAATTCTTTTGCTAAGAAAACCAGTTACGTGTGTGGAAATTATCGCTCCATGTTCTGAATCGAGTTTCATAAGTGGTTGTCCAATCGGAACGTATCTTCCGCGGAGAAAATCAGTCCTTAACCATGTTTCATAACTGGTCATCCAGGCGGAACCTAAGCCTAAGTTTTAGTAGGTCTAGTAAAGGTTGACCAAGGTCAACCCCTGTCAACCGACTTGAACCGGGTTCCCAGCGTTGACTGGGTTGATCGGACCGCCTGGGTGACCAGCGGCCATATCAGTAATCTCCGATAGTACGCCTCCATCTTTATCCAAATGAGTAGGGACCTCTGGCTCTGCTTTGCTGCGAATGGCCACTACTCAATTGGATCAAGATGGCGGTGTACTATTGGAGATAGGCGATACCACTTGGATATGAAATAATGGAAACTTGGATAAGAACTGGTTACTGCTGGGTAGGCTCTAGTGGAGACAATTAAAAGGAAAAAATATTCTAATTATTGTTGTAGATGGCGTTGATTAAACACGATTCTCAAAAATAAATTAAAATAAGATGGTTGTGTAAATATGTACACATTTCGCGCTTTCTTAGAAAAGGTACTAAAACTAAGTATTATTTTCCAAATTCAATACTTGAGAATCCTGTCTAAGCGGCGCCATTTAGTGAGGCACGCTAATATAATCATTGCCGTTGTCCCATGAATGCTAGCCCTCGAATGGCGGACAACAGGAATAAATATTGTCGTTGTCCACCATTTTTAAATAAATTTATTTTGTTAAGGAAACTTAAAATGCCGTTGTGCTCGGCTGATACACTCTGATAATTTGAGATCGGATACATCACCGTGGTTGCCATCGCTCTTCCCCTCCACTTCTCTGTCGCTCCTGCGTTCGCTAATCGGTATTTGGCTACATTTTTGTGCGTGCACATTAGACTTGTCTCGCTATCCCACACACGTGTTATGGGTTAGTAAAAGACAATATTAAATTTCCGCCATTGTTAGATCAATCATTTTTATTTCATGACTACCTATATTAAATTTTATTTCAGAGGAAAATACACAAAGTTAATTAAACATTTATTAACGATATTTAGGTAATAAAATCTTATGCTTGTAATTTCTGTAAGACAGATTTTGTATTGTAAAATAAAATATTTAATTTGCTAGCGTAATGTTTAAGGATACACTTTTATCACACCAGTCGATAAATTTTTTTTAAATTACTTTTCGATACAGCATTTCCCATACTATTTTCATTACAGCTGTATCGAAATATAACTTTTTAATCATTATGCAACACTTTTCTGTTTAAAATATTTGTCGGGCGCCGGGACACGGCGAAATGTAGGCTGAATACCTAAATGTCTTCAACAAATTCAAAATTCAAATATTCCTGTTTATATTTGAATGTAATTATTTTCCCGCTAACCGATATATTTTTTCTAATTGTTGTAATTTGTGTATGAGAATGATTTTTCTTGTTTGAAGCAAATAAATACATAAATGTGAAAGTAGTGAAGTGTATTTTTATGATAAATGTTATGTTGCTGTGATCTGTTAATAAACAAATAAAGTAAAATAAATAAATAAATACTCGGCTTCGCCACGTATGACAAACAGACACTCATGTTTCAATACCCCCTTTTATATGAAAGTTTCATAAACTACTATTATTGTAAGTGTAATAATGAAAGCAACAAGAAAGGTAAGGAGGATGGGGTGAACCCTCAACTAAAAATGTACTACAAAAGTTTTTAGACCTTGTATTATAAATTCAAAGTCGATAAAAGAATATAATTTTGTCGTCCGATCGCTCGGAGAAGCCGATGTCGGACTAGTTGGCCTAAGGGGAGATTTCTATTGTCAATGTTTTTCTACAAGGGAGAAAAGTATTTACCAAAAATGCTAGGCTTAGGATTAATCTACGAAATAATAATGGCTTTATTGTAGTAATTCCTGCTTTTTTTTGCAATATACATTTTACAAACTCGAATGTTATTTAATTTAATTACGTAAAGAATGTAAATGTAACTCATGTTCATACGCCGAGCACAATGGTACCTAAGTTATCTTAATAAAAATAATTAAATTAAAAATGGTGGACAACGGGAATTTTCATTCTCGAAACGAAACTAAAATTCTTGTTGTCCCCCGAATGTTATATCCTCCGAATGGGGGACAACGGGAATGATCCCGACAAGGGTGACCACACTTTTTATTTTTTTAAATAACTTTTTGAAAATCCCCCATTGATGAACAGAGGTCCACCCATATAAATGTCGCGTAATAACGAATCCGCGCTGACCTTTATCGTTTAGAAAAAGCATAGAGATAAAATTTTATATACAGAAGAGAAAAAGTCGATAACCGATAAGTAGGAAACATCTTGATTCCCAAGCAGTAAATAAAACAGAAAAACTAACTGTCAAAATTTGAGTTTGTTTTGTACCGAGCGTGTGGAGATTTTTTATTCGTTTTCTCGTGAATAATTATCAAATGAAAGTGTTGCTCTTCCCTCTAATAATTGTGAGATCTCCGCTAGATTATAGTATCTGTAAAAAGTATAAAATTAATATATTTTGGTGTTGTTCAAATAATTTTATCGAAGCCACTTTGCATTGCGTTTATTTTTTATATATTTTGAAGTCTTTATTGTGTTCCTGCCGGCATTTGGCCCTTTGCATCAAACAAACAACAGTGCTTGATAAATAAATAAAATAAAAATGGATATTTTAGCTGACACGGGTCTATCTAGAGACGATATGGATATTCACTTTAAATCAATTAAACCCTTTGCTGATCGCCTCATGAATGCGCCATCTCAACATAATATCGATGCCTATTTACGTAAAATAAATTTGCTTAGGACAGAATTTGTTCAACTTATGCACCATTACCTGTTGTATCCACTTATCAGTCACTTGTCAAATAAAGAACTTTTGTAAGTATAAGTCAGGTACTTTTATCTTTTACATGTTTTACACATGGGCAACGCATTGGTGATACTGTTGATGTTGCTAAATGTCCATCAAAGAAACGATAAACAGTCTCTACATAAAATTGAAATTATCCATGGACATGACTTTGAACACTGTGATATAGACTTATCAGCAATTACAATGCTCGTCTATATCCTAAATAAATAAATAGGCAGTGGTGTCCATCGGGTAGCCTACCAATTGATATAAATAATTAAGTACAACTTAAAACTTTTATTATGTGTAATTAATAAACTGGCATTGGTAAATATTTTCAGAGGGAAATATGAACTACAACAACATCTTTTGAAGGCTCTTAAAGAGGTGCTAAGCAAGGTTGAAGTTGATAAAATTACTATAGCAATACAAGTAATAAGAGATAGTACACAGTTGATTTACGACTTTAAGACGATGAAATTTGGTAAGAATTTGTTGTCTAACTAAACAAGAAAATTGTTTTGTATAAAAATTTAGCAAGCAAGTGGTATCAGCAAAATGCTTTTTATTGTTTAAATTCAATATGTAATTCAACAACAGATTTCAATGTAAGTTCTATATTTTGCTAGGGAGCAAGATTAGAATTGAGTCTTCGAAACATGGCATTGAGGCATTTTAGTACATTATTATTATAACAGTGTAAAAATGATGGTACCTACAGTATAATCAAAACAATTCCAACTCTGTGCCAACACTTTTAAAAATAGGTTAAACAAATATTTAAAGAAAAAGAATTGGAAGTTTCCTACCGACCTTCGGTGCCCTAGATGATTATTTAAAATAGTTCAGATAATGCACCTGGGTGAAACTTTTCGCTCTAAGTTACACCCAGAGCACAACCGAACCTAACTAAACAATAAAATTTGCTAATTTCCTATTATAATCGAGCTAAGGTTGTATAACGACTAAATGAAGAAAAATAAATGATTGGAATGTCATGCTTTGAATGACCCTGGACAACTATCCATTGAGCCAAGAGAGAGTTTTCAGCTCACTGTGAAAATGTTAAGTCGCTAAGAGATATAGCATCGCAAAAAAATATTAAACTAAAAATTTAAAAAGAAAATAAACTCTCCCATTGAGAATGTCAAATAAGCTGAGGATAATTTAATGCTGTCTGTTTAGAAATAATAATAATAATGAATACTCACAAATGTCAATAAAATGTTTAAATCTTGGTTGCAAAACCAAGATTTAAATTGCTTATTGTTAATGTCCCGGTTGTGCTCTCGCACACGAGGGCCCGGAGTCCGCCTTGACCATGATCCAGGATTTGGTAGATCAGGTAATTACAGTGGAGATACTGGCATCTGAACTCCGTGATCCGGCTACCGGGGAAACCAGATCAGATTGGATCATGGTTACACATTCGGTTGCCTGAATATGCAGATTTCATCACAATACTTTCCCTCACCATAAGAGCAGGGTTAGTATTCAACTAATATACATAAACTCAGAAAAGAGTCATTGGTACATGGCGGCCGTGGGATTCGAACCAGGTACCTCTCGCTTGCGAATGGGATACCGTTACCACACGGCCACCGACGCTCCTTTGAGCGTCGTTGAGTGGTTGACCCTCAATAAGATGTCATATTATATTTTTAAATTTTCAGTTGCCAACGTCCCTGAAGAACTAAAACTAGATGTGGTGCAATGCAACAAAGAAATAATTTTAAGGTTGTCACATGAAGTGAAGTTGAAATATATAAAGGAAGAATATGCCTTAATGGGAGCGATTGTTTTCGTGTCTGCACAAATGGCCAAAAATGAGAGACTACGCGCACTCAGGTAAGGCCAGTTTCATTGTAACCTATCTACAATATCCATCATATCTATCGCCTGGTTTTCAGCACCCTCGCGTAAATTTGCGTTGTAAGCCATTGGCTCTCACAGCCGAATCAGCTCACGTTAATCCATCACTTCTTGGTCATGCCTTGGGCCTAATGTGATCAAACCACCACAAGCGAGCCTCTTTAATATTATCCGCGATATCTCTCCTACCACTTCAATACACACTCAGTCAAGTCATGTAATGAGCATTATCTAAGTCAAGTCTCGCAGCCTTGTGCCAAGGATTGTGCCATAGCCAGGTCAGTTTCAAATAACAGTTTTGTGGCACTGTGTTCCTCGTGTTGACTGACCCTGCGATGGTGGCGTATCTAGTATTTCAGTTGAGAGTAAAAACAAGTAAGGATGGTGAACACCTACCTACGGTAATCTTGTGGGCTACAATGGTTTTGACACCGGTCTCAGTGTTGTCGGACATGCCCTGGTGGATGATTCCAATGTATGTACGCTTCCAGCACAGATTTTTATTTTGGAGCCCAATAGATAACCCCCTGTAATACTTACTCTTACGATAGAGGCACTGTCGAAGCATCATTGCAGATCAAGAATGGCCCTTCTGGAGAACTTGTGAGCGTAAAAACCAAAAGATGGTGCTGCAGCATTCGTGGCGAAGTCTATCAATTTTTGAAATATTCGAATTGTTTCATTGTAGCACTTATATATTTGTTACGGTTGCTGCACTCTTGCGCACTGCCCATACTGTATAGATGGACGTAATATTGGTAGCCGCGCGTCAGGTTTAATTTCCTTGGATCCTGTTGAGTAGGTCAATGAGCAAGGAATTCCATTATTTGTCGATTCCTATGCACGTTCTATCATGGCTGATAGCTTTACCGTTCTTAATATAGGCCAGAGGCTTCTTAACTTCGTCCCTGTAAATGGTGTTATCATACCAAAGGTGGCAGGAAGCTGTGGTAGTGATGGTGGCATATAATTGTTGGCTCTGTTAAACAGTTCTTTGAAAGTTTGCACTTGCGATCAACACGCCATCCAGGCCTCTTACGGCAATCTAAACCTTATGCCCCGGGGCGAAGCTTATGCGAGGGGCTCATCCTCTTCCTTGTGCTCCTTCAGCCTAGCGTAGCGAAATACATCGAATCGTATTCGGAAGCCAAAGGCTTACAACGCAAGGATGCCCAAAAGCGGGCATAGAAGAAAGAGTCGGAAAGCGGACCCCGACTGAAGCTGGGTCCAGGGCGCGGATCCAGCGTGCGGAACCGCTTAAGCCCCGACTCTGACTCTCACAATCGCCCACGGTTTTATAAGCCAAAAGGCCAAAATTTCACCTAAGCTAAAATGTCAAAAAAATGTCATTCATCCATTGGTCACACCAGCTTTTAAAACCCAAAATATCAAAAATTTCGAGCTTGTTTCGCTCGCTCATTCATGGGATTCGGTTAATTTTCTTACCTAGTGCCAAGCTCAGTGCGGTCGCTCATTCATTGATTTCCCTAAGTTACATTTGTAAAGATTAGACCTTCCTATTAAGAAGACCCAAAAAGACTACAATTTCTATATTCACCTTAGGCTTTTATAACCCAAAATGTTAAGAATTACTAGCTTGCTCCGCTCGCTCATTCATTTATTAATCACCCCAAAAAAATTTCGAGCTCTCTTCGCTCGCTTATTCATAACTTTCAGATACTTTTCTTATCATTCACCAAGATTTCCTTAAATTCCTTCCCATTGATTAAATTACTATGTGAGGATCACCAGACCAAAAATGTCCAAAATTGCGAGCTCGCTCCGCTGGCTCATTCGTTCAATAATCACCTCAGGCTTTTATATCCCAAATTGTCACAAATTTAAAGCTCACTGCGCTCGTTCATCTTTTATTTATCACCCCAGCGTTTAAGACCTGGAACGTCAAAACTGTCGAGTTCGCTCCGGTGGCTTATTCATTAATCACCCCAGCTTTTAAGACCCAAAATGGCAAAAATTTGTAGCTTGCACTACTCGATCACACATTCGTTGTTCTCCCTCAGGTTTTAAAACCCAAAATTTCCGAGTTCGCTTCGCTCGTTCAGTCATTTATTGGTTACCCCACTAAAAAAGTCTCATGATGGATCCCCCGATCCAAATCCTGAAGCCGCATCTGGCTGGGTCTACCTGCTCTAATAAGTTGCCAATAGAATTGATATCCTTACAGGATAGCGAGCATCGAATGTCTTTTGGCGCACACATTTACTCATGAAGAACAGACAAATTGCTTGTTCCACATAATGGAAATAGATATCGAGACAGTGATGATTGAAAAAGTTAGCAAAATACTGCCTGGTGTGTTAGCAGCCTTGCAAGACGTCGCTGTATCCCAGGACAATCCAGGACATGCCGTTGTGTCGGTTAGTGCCACTTGATTCACTGGTTGGTCTATCTGGCCTGTTTTAGCTGTAAGTTATTGCTTTTATAATATCAATTGCAGTGCAGCATATTTGTCCATGTTATGGAAAACCTACAAAATATTAAAAAAATATTGCAAAATTGGAAACTACCTACTTGTATAATCTCAAACTTAATTAAGATGTAACTAAGGGAAAGAGCGAGCCACCCCTACACAACTATATTTATTACTTACTAGATGACTCACGTCATTCACTGAAGATTCGAGAAATTAAGAATTTTTTAATGTTTTATTAGATTTAATTATATACGTAGATAAGTAGTTCCAATTAATTGACATGAAATTGCAATGTATCTGGATTGTCAACTCTCTTTCGACCTACACCAAATAATATTCGCTTCTAATCTGAAAGGGTGCCTTTTTACGTTTTTGGTGTGTAAAACTCTTTCATTAAAGAATAACTAAAATTGAAAATAGCTCCCTTGGACGCTATACTGTAAATCGAATATTATAGAAAAATTCAACCCTTTCAGAAAGCTTTGGAAGCAATACATCGCATCACCTGTATTATCATGAATGACAAATATATGCCTGAAATACCTAAAGAGGTGTCAGTTCAAGACTTCCTTTGTTTGGCGCGAAAGAAGATGGCGCAAATAGCAAAAGGTCAAAATCTCCATCGTAAGTAACTTATATAACATGTTGTTCTATTTACGCTTGATATTATCTCTTACAGATATCTAGCATGTAAGTTCCTATTACGGATACCATTCAGTCACTTTCGTTTAGTTTAAATATTAAATTATAAATAATCAAGGCTTAATATCCATCAGGTTTTCGTATGAGAATAATGGCTAGATATATATACTAGGCGGCGATAAATAATGCGAGCACCGCTAACACAAGTCTGCACGCGACACAGCTCGCGCCTCGAAAGAGCTTTGTTTCCTTCTCTCAATACAAGATGAAAGAGAAAGCAGTATATATATCGCGCCTTCCGCGCTTTTCGCTAAATCACGCGTGAAAGCACACTTGTTCTAGCCGTACAGTATCAGGAAGGTCGTCCCGCGGAAGGCCCAAGAAGCTATTGATAACGTCGGATGCAAGAGCCAGCAGCTTATGACGTGAAGTCTGAGCAACATGGTGGAGGAAGAGTAGGAAAGAGGAACCTTACATGAGTCGGATTGCCCTGGAATGATTTTTTCTCAGTCATAAACGAGCAAACAGCTTACATGATGGTAAGCCGTAACTGTCGTCCACAACCTCTACGATACATAAACTTAGGTTTCATTGTAACACAAATGCAGAACCGCAGGTGCGTTGTCTGCTACAGTCACTAAGATGAAGAGCCTCATGCCTGTAATGGTTACCTTATCCTCCAAACCGAAACACAACGATGTACAGTGCGACGAAATTAGGAACTTCTGCCGCTAGATTGAGATGTCATCCGATTCTCAGTGTCTGTGTACCTTTGAACCCTCTCACCTTACTAGACCTCCGACGCTCCTAATAATATTCATCATATCAGCCAAAAGACGCCCACTGCTGGGCATGGGCCTCCCCCAGAGATCTCCAAAAAGGCCGGTCCTGTCTTCCGCATCCAGCTGGTACCTGCGATATTTACCAGGTCGTGAGTCCACCTTGTGGGAGGCCTCCCCACGCTGCTAATAATTATTATAAATATGTAATCGCTTCGATCCTCCAGAGCTAGACCCGAAGAATCTGCCGTTCCTCTCCGAAGAGTGGTACCTGGCTACGGGCGGGAAGCTGACGGTGGTAATGCGCGCTCTCGTGGTTCTCCGTACGGACCCGCACTTTGCGGTGCGGTTGCAGTTGGCCTTGCTGTGCCGCCGGATAGTCCAAGAGTGTTCCATGTAAGTTTGATGGCATTCCTTGTGTTTCAGTTACGCTGTAGCCAACAATTTTCTGATTTCAATGATAATTGTAGGCCTGCTGGAAGTGATTTCTTTCAAGAGATAAGCAGTGCCTGTTCTGTCTTATACTTATGTAATATAACGTGTATGTTTTATCTTGTGAACAATATGAACAATAAATAAATAAATAAAATTATTACTTTTGCGATTCCGTATCAACGATTTAATGGGCTTAGTTGCTAACAAAGTTCCATTACAATGAACTGATACTAACCCAAAAGTAACAATTTCAATCATTGAAATCAGAGAACTGTCGGCAACAGAATTACGTAATTAGCCTACAGGATATGTGCGTACTGTGGCACCCACATCCATTAGCTACTACCGGATTATTTTGCTAATAGGATTGCCTCTTAGGAACTTCACTCGAATAAAGTGCTAAAGATGGGTGATAACGTTGCCTGTATCGGCGGCATGTTAATACTTTTTATTGTCCTGCCATGCCGCCGATTGGGTAACTACTGATGAAAAGACACGCACCCTCATTATCCTTATTATCGTGTGTCCTATATGTTATGTTCCGTATGTTCCTTTGTGATACTACCGTGACGTTATTTAGCACTTAATATAAACATTTATTGATATTTCGAATAAAATTATTAAATCCATAACATAATTAAGCATTAAATACATGTCACGTTAAATTAATTTCATTAAAATGTGGATATCATTAAATAAGAATGCAACTGTCAATACAATGTAATTCATAATAATGCTTCGTCCAAAATGAGGGTACTAAATGAATTAAGGCCAAAGAAATGAAAAAATAATTAGCCATATAATTATAATAATCTGCATAAGTCATAAGACATATTTACATATTATAAAACAAAGGCGTTTCCCGCCCTCTGTCCCTATGTATCTATGTACGCTTAGATATTATAAACTCCGCAACGGATAGTGTGATTCAAGGGGAAGTTTTATAAGTAAAAAAAAGGGTAACTTGGGGTAAAGTAGGTGTAAGCGAACGAAATCGCGTCGGGTCCCTAGTACATTATATTATTTATTCGTCTTATGATTTCTATCGCCCCGATTGATTTGATTGCAATTTTTTCCCAGCTCCATGAGGCTCTCAGTGCCTCTAGCACTGGACGTGCTACTAACCCTGCAACAAGACTCCTACCCGGAAGTGGCGAGCTACTGTGGCCAAGCCATGTACTCTCACCTAGCCAACGCGCCGGACCCATGCAGGGTCCGGACCCTGGAAGCCATAGCTGATAACTACCTCGATACGCTGTTCACGCTGCCGAGGATTATGAATAACGTCGGTGAGTTGTTTTGGAGATTGTAGCTGAAGGGGAATGAGTTATTTAACACTTTCGCTGTGGCCGACGCAACAACTGCGTCCGCAATAGCTGCTACGCGTGTGCGCACGACGCACCTGGCCGGTCCATTTAATACGCGCGCTACGATACTAAGCACTGCTGTAGCATCCCTGGTATTTGAGTTGGCAGGGGAAGTGTTAATGGGTTCTGTCTGACTGAAGTCAATTGCAACTGTCTGAAATAGAAATCGAAATTTTGTATAATACGATGTTTCGCTGGTACTTTTTTAATACTATGTGTTCTTTTCGACGCATAATGTAGTCGACCAACTTAAGAAATGAAGCTGGATTAGTGAACATTTCATACAAATTATATGGGAAAAAAAAAATTGTTTATTTTATTTGCCAGTTTTACACTTTTTGTTACATTGAAATATTACATGAAAGGTCTTTAATACTTAAATGTAAATCCAATAACAATTGTTGCCTGTATGTCTAAACTAATATTATACAAAAAAAATATTAGTATTTTGGGTTTTTGTAGTTTTGTTTGTAATGTAATGAATACACTGTAAAACTATGGAACCGATTTTAAAAACTGCTTTACTAATAAAATGCTACATTACCGCTGAGTAACACATACTGCTTTTTATCCCGGGAAAGTTATATGTTCCGGGAAAGTCGATTGTTTACATGGATCCGAACAGCGCTGCGGATGGAACCCGCTGAGTACGGCTAATTTATAAAACATATTGATTTTTTTTATTAATTTTTTTATTTAGGAGCTATCGGTGTTCCACTGCAAGGCAAAGGCCTCTCTCCCATTTTCCACGTAGACCTATTTGTGGCCAGGTCTATGCCTGGTGATGCCATCTTTTTCGAGGCCGACCACGCCTTCTTTGATATTGATTGATATTACAATAATAAAAACACCCATCTCCAACCAGACTCGAGCCGCAAGCTCTCGGCGCTGAACCTAGTGCTGTCCTACGTCCGCATCCTTTCGGGCGAGGGTCGTCCGCAGCGGCTCACCACCACAATGTCCTCATTCGACGCTATGCAAAGACTACTCGTAGCGTTGCTGGAGACCGCCGCGTTGGACCACACTGCCTGCGACGCGCAGCTCGGCGTTAGAGGTGAGATGTCTTGCACTCGCGAGCGTTGAACTAGCTGCCGTCATAGTATAAAAATATATAGTAATAGAACCATGTGTAAGACAGTTTCCTACTTAATGCCTGACTCCTAGCCAAGTCAGAAAGGCCTTTAAGTAATCAGTGGCAACGCTTTTGCGATTCTGCATTTCCGTTACTTGAAATCATAGATTTTAGATTGCATGAATCGTTAATCTTATGGGCAACCGTTACCACTTACCATCAGGTGATCAAAGAAGCCTCACTCATATCATCATTTCTTTTTCAAAAAACATGTCACCGCATAAGTGGTCACCGCCGCCCGGCAATTTGTTAGGCAGTAGGTCCCAGGTTCGAGTCCTGATATGAAATTAAATGGATGATTGATAATTTCTGTTCTTGGTTTGAATAAATCTGACATCACATACAATAGTAATGTGGCCATGGCCATTTGAGAGTGAAGTATTTAATATTATTGGCTTCATCATCATCATCGTTACATCAGCCGAAAGACGCTGCTGGGCATAGGCCTTCCCCAGAGATTTCAACAAAGGCCGGTCCTGTGCCTTCCACATCCAGCTGGAATTGCGATATTTATCAGATCGTCGGTCCACCTTGTAGAAGGCCTATCCACACTGTGCCTATACTCAATTACACGGTATTGTTGACAATACTCAATTTTTTATGAAATGTAAGAATGTCAAGTGAAATAAATGTATCGAATAACGATTGTTATATTTTTATATAAACATTTGAATTTTCATGATGGTTTGTTGATTAAAGTGCGTTTAATGCAATGAGGCCAAAATCCACAAGGAATTAAGGTCTGCTGTCAAAATAAAGCTTTGTCACAGCTGGACTGATTCGCCATTTTGCAGCAGTTATTTCTGCCCAATAGCACAACAATATTTTGACAACAGACCTTACTCCTCCCTAGCGCCATCTTAAATGTGTGTGGTGATAAACCTCATATGTAAATCGAACATTCCTATGGCGTGACATCTGTCAAAATTCCACGGAATTATTACTAGTTATGGTTTTTGTCGGAACTTTTTAATGTAATTATTTAATTATAAATAATTTATCCATCTATTTAATAAAAAAAATGGAATCAAAAAAAAAAATCTCTACAATATTCCTTTGTTCCACACAGAAAACTTAGTTTGTACTTAACAAGTAACATATTTATTGTGGTCTAACGCACACAGGGTGGTCTGAAACATATCTATCCGTTCTAACGTAGACAAGACTTGAAGATTTTTGGCATTTTCCTTTTATTTAATCCATCCCCTTCTCGCCCCAGACGTGTCATCCCCACCGCCAAAGAACGCCCCGTGGATCCAATTCCGGCACCTAGACGACCAGGAGTGTCCGGCGCGGCTGCGGGCGATATGCGAAGAGTTGGCTGCTGCGGAGTGCGCAGAGCTGGTGCTCGATGTGTTCATGCAGAGGTTCGAACAGAACCAGGACTCGGAGATGGTGTGCGTTATGAACTGGATGGGGGCTGGTGAGTTTTGGTGGACGGGTACTTGTAAAGCCGTTTTTTTTTGTTGTATTTGCTACTTCGCGAGTTCATATCCATCGGGCCCGATCGTTCAACTTGAACGGATTACACATCGCCATCTCACTCGCTCAAACCGCAACCGAGTGTGATGGCGATGTATCCAGCTTTCAATAATAGAATGCTAACGCTACTCGAGTTATTTAAATGATCGTGTCCGATGGACATGAACTCGCGCGCGCACAGTAGATGAAGGCCAACGACTAAAACAAGGCAACTGATGGACGGGTACCCGGTACCCAGAGAACCGGAATTCTCGCGAATGGAATTAGTTCACAATATAAAATTTACATTACACTACACATTTCACATAATATTTATGAATCAAATTTGGCGAAACACGTATAATCTGGGAAAAGACATGCTGGTTTTCTCTCCATTGTCTAAATTGCTCCATGGTTTAAGGTGTGCGAGTCAACTTAGAATGCACGAACCGTTTTGAATCGACGTTTTAAATATGTACTGCTATTATTAACCCTTGACGGTAAAAAGGGGTGGCATAATATTGTGGCTTCGTAGCTCGATGGAAAGCGGACGGACCGATTTCGCAGTTATCTATATTTGAAAGCCAAAATCAAAGTTATAAGTTTTTTGGTTTGTTTAAATTATTGTTACAAAGTTTAGGAAATATTTGAGTAAATGTATGCTTGGTCGGGACTTTTCCGAGGTTTTCGGTCTATAGTTGTACTTGCTATTAATTTTTGTTTGATACTACTAATGTAATAATCAATTGTAAACTATAAGCAAATAAAATATTTTTATTTCTAATAATTCCCGCAATCCGCAGCCCCCCGCGCCCCAAAGCGTCTCGCCCATCGCATCGTAGACGCGTACCTCCAGGAGGACCACTGGTACGCACAGCTGGAGCCCGAGGAGCCCAAGGCGGAGGCCCAGCCCGCCACAGTGGACCCTACGGTGTACAACCCAAGGGCTTGGATGAAGGATTCCGTGCTGGGTGAGTGTTGGATGAATTGTTGAGGTGCTGATTCGTCAGTTGTAAAGTATGCCGAGGTCGCTTAGAATTAACTTTGATCTAGTCTAAACTCTTGGTTAACTTTATGGCGGCCAAGAACAAATACAAGAAACCCTGGTAGACCAAAGGCAAGATGGACCGACGACATTACCAAGGTGGCCGAGAAGATGTGGATGAGGGAGACTTCCTGTCGATCAGGATGGAAGAGACTGGGGGAGGCATATGTCCAAAGTTGGTTACCCTCGATTTCTAAATTGAACAGGTGGCGTTAGTGAGAAGTAAGGTCTGTTGTAACAATGTAAAGATAATACAACACAAAAATATTAAAATATAATAAGCACCTGATGAAACAAAAATGACAAATATCGATCCATATCAATAAACTAAATACTAGATACATATCACCACCAGATTCTAGCCAATGTTATGGCTTTATTTTGTCATGAAACCTCACGTCTCATTAGCGATATCTAAAATGGCGAAAACCCTCAAATGATCATGTGTACCGAGTTCGCTCTGAATGAGTATCACCGATTAATAGGTTTGTTGATAAAATCTGTGCTTTATTACGTGTCACGTAAGGTTTACTCGAGTGTCGAATTACGAATTTATTTACAGTCAGATATCATAAGCTAATTTGACGACCTGAGTGCTTCAGTTGGTTAACATCTGGTCTGCCACGCAGAGGTCTCGGGTTTGATTCTCGGCCGAGCAGAAATTGAAATAATGCATTTTAATTTCTGTTATGGGTCTGGGTTTAGTATGTATAATAAGTATGTATTTAAAAAAAACTATATAAGAAGTTTATCAGTTATCTAACACCCATAACACAATGCTTACTTTGGGGCTAGATGACGCTATGTGAATTTGTCCAAGCATATTTATTTATTTCTTTATTGTCTTTGCTCCGACCCGTAGACCTATACGAGGGCACCGTAGAGACCAGATACACAGACATAACGTACCTGTCCCCCGTCACCCGACCCCCGAGCGCTTCCACGCTGGGCTGGGTGCGGAAAGCTCGTACGCGCTGCTGCCTTCTCGCCGAGGGTGTGGGACTGATGGCTGAGAAGCTGGGTGAAGAATTCCAGCCATACTTGCTGAGTACGCTGTGTATGATGCTCGAGAGAGTCGGTAAGTGTGGGCACAAAGTACACAGAGAGAGAACGCAATACAAACGCGCTCTTTCTAGTGGGGAGAAACCTGTAAACTTGTAGTGTACATATTATCAAAGCGTGTTTATATGGCGTTTTCTCTTTTTGTACTTTGTGGTGTAGACCGTGTACCTACTGCCATAGGCTACTATTACTTTTTTTTTTATAAAAGAGGGAGTCAAACGAGCAAGCGAGCTATCTAATAGAAACTGATCACCGCAGTCCATGCAACAATATCAGCAATAGCAACACCAACTCACTTATCAACAGTCGGCCGGTACGCTTTTTTAATTGCACATAGTGGCATACTATGCGTAGAATTTAATACAATTGCGAAGAAAGAACATTAAATATCATAATAATACACAACTACATTTAATACACAGTGAAAGAATGACCTATGGAAGTTGCAAATGCCTTGCCGGCGGTTCTCAAAAACTTGATCCCTTTAATAATCATCTTGGCTTCAATATTCCGGTTGTGCTCTCGCGAGCGATGGCCCGAGGTCCGCCATGAACATTTTCTAGGATTTGGCGGATCAGTTAATCACAGTGGAGCGACTGCCACCTGACTTCCGTGACCCTGTTAACAGGGCAACCCGACTGGATTAGATCATGGACTTTCAGACCAAACTGACATTTAGATCAAATGTTTGTGAAACTGTAACCTACAACCACGGCCGACAAGGCATGACTTACTGGCCTTCCTCAAAAACTGCTCATGACGATCTGACTAAACTTAATCCCCTTTATTTTTGTCTATGCCTGTCTCTGCCGGCCCCTACGGGAAATAATCGCGACGTTACATTTGTATGTACGTCTCCCCAGGCAGTAAATTCGAGATGCTCCACCAAGCGGGTCTCCAAGCCATGCATCGTATGGCGTTGGCGCAGGGCGCGAGCTCTGCGGGCGAGCTCATAGCGAACAACGCCGACTACTTCACCAGCCAGATCACGAAGAGATTGAAGAGGGTTAGTGCCGTTTATCTTCTACTATACTCTATTTGATTTAACTATAAAATACTGAGCTGAATACGACATGCTTATTGGTTCGTTCAAATTCAAGATATCTCCGACTTTCTTTTGTGTTACTACAAAAGAAAAATCGCAGGTATTTATAATGTTTAAAATATGCAATTTTTTAAATTATTGTCAGTAAACGACCAAGGATGACTAAGGTCTTTCACTGGGAACCCTGAGACTGAATGAACAGTATTGGGAGCCACTTGGCACTTTGGAGAGTTTAAACCCTTGTATCCACTGTAATGGTACCTGTGGACCTTTCGTCTCCATCATGAGATCACCTCGGTGATACCATGATATGGTATTGTCTCACTTACAAGTATATGCAAAATTTCAATTCAATTAATTTTCGGGAAGTGGATGGTTTATGTGCACGCCGGCTTGTAACCATTAGGAATGGAGAACGCTATCCCAGTACTTTGTATTTAAAAAGAAATAGAGTATAGCAACCCGCCTCAGCTTCACACAAGTTTTATATAAGCTAACTATAGATAGTTCAACTCAGTTGTGCGCGCGGCGCTATGTGTGCGTGCGCTTGTAAATATACAGCTTTCATTTATGTGGCAGTGACGCGACCACTTGGCGTGGCGTCATTGTGACGTACAAGGTTTACCCACACATAGGGCCGCGCGCACAACTGAGTTGAAATATCTGTAGCTTTCTATTAAGATTATGTAGTATTTCTTTGTAATCTCATACTTCAGACATTCAAAGACATTGAACCGAGTGTAGTCCGAGTCACTAACAAGTTGCAATATTATTTCAGGAGTGGACATGCCAATCGGCACTGGAGATTTTATCTGTGGTGATGGAGTATTGCGATGCAAACATATTGGACTGCCTTTACGGTATTGTTGAAGACGTAAGTAAAGTATATCAAAGTTATTGGGAGAGACTGAAGTTTTTATAGCTAGATCGTCATCTGGGGACTTACCATGAGCTCTTATAGCAGGACATAAACAGAACTGCCCTGTTTAGAACGAGACAGCGATATACGTTTCGCGTAAGCTTCTCTCTTTCCCAACTGAACTGCGTGGAATTTGGACGGTTTTATAAATTACATGGTAAGGCCTCAGGTGGGCTGTCTGCTCGTCTGTTACAAATAATCATCTTGGCGTTAATGTCCTGGTTGTGCTCTCGCGCACGAGGCTTCGGGGTCCGCCTTGACCATGATCCAGGATTTGGCAGATCAGGTAATTACAGTGGAGCAACTGCCATCTGACCTCCGTGACCCTATTACAGGGGTACCTGACCAGATTGCATTATGGTTACACATTCAGTCGCCTCAATATGCAGGTTACATCACGGTTTTTTCTTCACCGTAACAGCATCGTGTAACATTCAACTAACGCACGCACCTAACTTAGAAAAGAGTCATTGGTCTATGACAGCACTGGGGTTCGAACTCGGTACCTTTCGCTTACTACAAGCCGAACCATAACCATTAGCATAAAAAGCGATATCCGGTAAAAATTTAACAGACAGACGGATACTTACAAAGCGTGTGCTTACATACGCCACTATTCCATCTAACCTAATTCATCTATTCACATCCCATCTCCAGGTACTAGTACAAAGCTGCGACAAGTTCCACGACAAAGAGCTAGTGGAATCCTATCTGCAAGTGTTCATGTCCTTCGTGGTATGCATTAGGAAATGGTTCCCGCCCAAAGCACTAGACACACCGCCAACCGACACCGCAAACGCAGACACCGATATGGATTTCTTCAAAGAAGTAGTGGAGCTCGAAAATCATTTGGAAGAAGTGGAGAGACTGATGAAGGAAGAGGCAGAAGAGTTTGAGCAGCTGAAGGCTAAGGGTGCGAAGGCTATGTACGAGGAAGATCAGAAGAGAAAGGAGGAGGAGATGTTGGATTACGATGACACAGTATCTCGTAAGTGAATTAATAACTCTCTCCAATATTTGTTGTCTTTGGTCCGCACTCCATTCATTGGTATTTTGTCTGCTTATATTAAATTGAACAAAATTAGGCTGTAATTTTAAGCTACAGTTTTAAGCTTATTTTATCGTTAGGCACTAGAGTAGTGCGTGTTGTTTGTTTTAATTTTAATTCATTTATTTCTAGTTTGTCGTTTACGGGAAGTCAATGGACATCTCTTTATATTTTAACGGCTATATTTCTTATGACGTTGGTGTCATATTATTAGTCTTTGGCAAAACCGCTACATAGCGGAAGTCACAACCTAAAACAAAGAAGAACTCTCTCCAAGAACGATATCTTATCTAGCACTGCAGGTGTAGCTGCAGAGCCTCGAGCATCGGTGTAGGGTTGCGCGTCTATCGGTCTTTTACTTCTAATTTCCTAATATTGGGTGTTGAGACCGAAGAGTTGTATGACCGGCTTTCACGGGCTATTTTAATCCACGGCCACGAATTCTTCGTGTTATTAGAATTTGCTATTTAGTTAATTAAGTATACTTGAATCTATGTTCCGCTTTGGGCACCTACTCGCTCACTTTACGCATGGCCTACTGTATTGAATGGTTGACTGGTAGATAATGCTTTGATGGTATTTAAGTGCAATAAAGTTTTTAAATAAATAAATTGAATTCGCGGGGAGCGGCACGTGTCAACGAATAAATTTATATGGAACTGGCCTCGAAGGCAGCGGCGCGGTCACTCGGTGCCCGCGCGGCTGCGTAAACGTAATGGTGTACACCCGACCGCGAAACTCAGTGAGAGATTTTTCGAGAGCCGATTAAAAAGAAAAAGTAGTTCAAATAATAGTAATAGATGGCGTTGATTAGACAGGATTCTCAAAAATGAATCAAAACGAGACCGTTACAAAAAAATTATTTATTTATTTATTTAACTGTTCATTGTACACAATAATTATATACAGAGAAATATAACAGTATAGAAAACACAACAGGCGCGAAATGTATATATTTTACGCTTTCTTCTCAGAAAAGGTACTAAAACAAAGTATCTTTTTAGAAAATACCTATAATTTATAGGGGCACGCGCGACTACACTTTTTACTTTTTAAAATAGCTGTCTGAAAATCGCGCAACGTATTTTGACAACAGGACCTCACGCTCCACTAGCACCACCTGGGGGGTCTAAATAGGCCACATTAACGTTTCATAATATGATTCATATTAATTTGTCACAAACTTACCTAAAGCGTCGCTGTTGTTGACATTGGCATGACAATTCAAAATGGCGTCGATTAGTTCCAGTATTGGCTACCAGTTAAAAGTTTGTGGCACTCTAATATGAAAGGCTAATGTTACCTTTTTAGACTCCTATCCAATTTTAATTCACGGTAGCCATTGCGTTTGCATCGGAGATTTAAATCCTTCGCAGTCACTGTAACGTATGACTTTCCCCATTCCAGCTGAGAAGGCTGCCCCACCTCACTACATAGAGGTGACAATGTCGGTGTTGAAGCGCTGCATACACTTCGTGACATCCAAGCGACGCCGCGAGAGCCTGCTGGCTATGCTTGTGAGTTCATTTTACACACACACATATATATACAATATATACTCGCGCCCGTATTGTCTCGTATACGTTAGTGGTAGTCAGAGGCTATCTAGTGCAACAAGCTACGGTTCTGACACACCTCTTTTGCATTTACTACTCCTGACCTGCCCTTTATAAGAGTGCCCTAGAATGGGTACTAATACTATACGCAAGAAAGGAGGACTTTACCTAGAAGTCTCACCGTGTGCTTCCCTAGGCAATAAAAAAGAAGCCCGAGCCCCAACGACGGGACGCCCACATACCTACGACCATCTCTGGTTCCAGGTGTTAACCAAAGGCTTGCCGATACCGCACGAGATATCGGACGACCTGTTGCCTCTCATACACCAGGCGTGGGAGCCGCTGGTCACCCGCTTCGAATGCCCCGACCCTGTGGTGCAGAAGAGGGCATTGGACTTGCTTCTCGTCATGGGGAAACTGTCCAAGGATTTCATCAATTCTAGGACTATGAAGTGAGTTAGCGTTTGAGTTGGTTTTGATATTTGACGCGACGACGTAAGTTGGGAAAATTTGCCGTATTGAATATGCAGTTGAGACGAAAATCACTTGCATCTATGAAATCGTGAATTCGCGTTCTGGGGTGCGAGGAGTTTCCTAGTGTAAGAATTTTGATTAAAGTATCTAGCCATCGTATCTCTTGAGCACAACGCAATGTTTAAATTTCAGTTCTTAGAGTACCCCCAGTCTACCTTATGAAACCGGAACACAACAACAGAAGTTTTGTTGCTTGATGGCTGAAATAGATAAGCTTTGGAACAGCCCTAATGTTGTAAAAAGATGTACCGTACGTGTGTTACCAACACCAATAGATTCATCGTCGGTCGACGCCATCGATCGGTCGATCGATTGGTGTGGTAGCTAAGTCGATAAAAAGTCGACTAACAATATTGTCAGTCTATATTCCATCAGTATCTAAAAACTGGCTGTGGCGATATGAGCAAAGAATTATCGATTAGTGCTATTGAACAAAAGGATTTATATTGATAGGAAGCACATTTTTTTTTTACCCTTCTAGAGAAGTCATCCCTCACCTATACAAGTACCTGCACAAGGCGTCCAAAGACAGCTATCTGAAGGACGTAGGGTCCGCCTACCGCAACAGCCAGGCGTTCCAGCTACAAGTGGCTATTATGGAAGCCCTGCCTCCTCTTGCCGAAGATTTGATGTTCACTGACGAACAACTGGAGCCCGCGATGGCTTGCTTCGACCACTACCTGTCCAATAGACAGCCTAAGCCTCTACAGGTATGTTTCTAAGCAATCGTGAAATGCTTGTTAAATACATACATATATAAAGCTCACGCCTGTGTCCCACAGGTGGGGTAGGCAGAGACTATGGACCGCCCGTTTGCACTGTCATGACACAACTTGTTAAATAGTAATAAATAGTAATCTAAATCTAACAAACCTTTTTATTACAGGCCTTAGCAGTGAAATTCTACAAACGAATATTGAAGTACTGCTACTGTACCACGTGGGTTCATCTCAAAGAATTTTGCAATAACGACGATATTCTGGAACCACCGAGTAACGAATTTATAGAGCTGTCTCCGGTAGTTGGCACTCCGTACAGAGCTACGAATCTCGAATTTGACATGAATGTGAAGCTTATATTCGATATTGAAGACAAAGAGGGTGAAACCGATCCAACAGCAAGCAGTTATAAGT
This sequence comes from Blastobasis adustella, assembly GCA_907269095.1. NCBI lineage: Eukaryota > Metazoa > Arthropoda > Insecta > Lepidoptera > Blastobasidae > Blastobasis > Blastobasis adustella. Next base: position 9,338,869 of record OU026117.1, on the reverse strand, counting down.
ATGTCGTAACATATGGTGATGGAAGTACATCTGATTGTGCAAGCAATCTGTCTGAACCGAAAAATGGTACTGTTGCTAATCAAACAGAAGATAATATAAATAAAAGTGTAACAAGCGACGACGTAAATGAAATCAGCGATGCTGTTGATAACTTGGTGTTAAAAGAAACAGTCGATAGTGCAGGCGCAAAATAATAATGTAATGTTATTGTAGTAATAATAGTTACAAAAAGACTGATTTAGTCTAAGTAAGAATGTATGCATGATTTTGATGAATTGATTTTAGAAAGTAAGTAAATGTGCATGACCGTTTTATAATTATTTTATTCCTGTAATCGCTGTGATAAATCAGATTATGGTGTGAAATAAAAATAATGTTCATTTATAACATTGTTTGATTATACTACCTCATAATTTTCCTAAAAGGACAGTCTCTTGACTAATTTAACTCGAATAAGCGGTAGAGATGGATTGCTAAGTAACGTCACGGTAGTAGCACTGTGTGAAGGAACTATGTTACGAAATCACGTCATAATATTTAGGGCACACGATAATAAGGGCCGTGAGGCGTCAGTGTCTTCATCAGTAGTTTCCCATCGGCGGCATGTTAGGACAATAATGAATGTGGCGTAAAAAGTTACTAACATGCCTTCGATACTAGTGACGTTATTTATCACACATCTCTAGCTTTTATTCGAGTGAAGTTAAGAGGCCGAGAGCAAAATAATGAGGCATCACTTTCATTCATTTTTGTTCAGGTATGGCCTGAATCTACTGAGGTTTTAGTGCATTATGCCTAGATCCTACGGAGATTCTGCCATTACGGTTAACTAGCTTTTGCCCGCGACTTCGTCCGCTTAAAATTCCGTTATAGCGTTCCAGACCCGTTCCTTCCGCGGGAATGACATTAAATTCCGGGATAAATTATATATATATGCATGTGCTATTCTGGGATATAGGCTAATATAGCCCAGAATAGCACATGCCAATATATTCCATCGAAATCCGTTCAGTAGTTTTCGCGTGAAGGACTAACAAACATACATCCTTACAAACCTTCGCATTAATAATATTAGTAGGATAGTAGGACATACGAAACGTACGGATGGTCAAATAAAACGAAATTTTAATGTATATTGTTTGGCTTGTGTCGTGGTTCAGAAATCAAACAAATCAGTGGCAGTAGGTACTTATACTTCATTTATTATTTTATTAAAAAAACACTTGTTACAGAAAACAAATTCCCATATAATTCCGCGTACTTTGAACATAATATTTCTACTGCAACCAACTTCACATCTTATTCAATCTGATATTTACAAATATACCTGAATATTGAGAATTTAATAGTCGACAACACCAAGAGGCCAGTGTAAATGGCAAAATGCACAATGTAAAATTACTATTAGTAAATGACTATTTATTCGGTTAACATTTAATAATAGACCAGTGGCTACAATATTAGACACACACGAAATAAATTATCTAACTAGTTTGTTCTTTGTATTTTAATGATATTCATCAGTGTAAGATGTGAACGGTCTAATACCATTTATTAATAAACTCCCGAAACCACACCGAATGTTCCGTCGATTTGTCTTATATTAATAATTACATTACACAATACAACTAATTTTATCGGTACCTTTATACAAAATCTTAGCAACATATTATGAGCCTTTCGTTGGGCAGAATTAGAGCCACGAATTGATGTAAGTATATTGCAAAATTCTGGCACTTATATCCCTGATATTTCACTGATCAATTGTTGACCTTGACCTTAAAAATTGTTGAAGTTGACCTTAAAAAAGCTAACATATTGACCTCTATAGTTTATTAGACCAAGATATATTCGAGTGAACTAGAAGAAAACTTGAATCCTTATTTCCTTGCGGAAAAAGAACTATTACGATTCGGACAAAGTATGATGGTTTCTTTTTTATATGTAAAAGCTAATTTCAATCAACCAAATTGCTAATCATAGGAGTGTCGTTAGTCGTTGCTATACTTTCAAATAAACAACATTGAAGTGCATTTTTACGCAGATTAACTTTGGGTCTTAATAAATATTTCAACTATTATATTTAGCTATAATATTTAAGTCTCACTTAACTATGTCTGATATAAAATAATAGAATGCAAAGTAAAAACAAACAAAACAGTCAGAAGGAAAATGCATCGTGTGAAAAGTTTACATACAGACAGACGTACAAATATATCTTAGGCATTTCCCTCTAACTTTATTAAATAAAAGAATAAGTTCATACTATATTACAAACAAAAAGAACTTTATACTTTTTAACCTTAATGCTAAATAACAATGCTTTATGAGCTTACCAAAGATACCAACAAATGATACAGTAAGACTTATCCAAATGATCCCAATTATTATACTTAATCAATCTTAAACTCGTTTGCTTAAGAAATTTGTAAAATTTTCATGTAATACTTTGTTAAAAACAATATCTCTGAAGATGGAAATTAGGTCGTATAAATAGAACATCTAAAAGGTGTTGAACAATAGATCTGTTGCTCATGAGACCCCCGAATTTGTCAGTAAGGGAAGAATCTTTCTTACTTATGGCGAAATTGCATGAGTCATGTTTATAAACATGTAGTGTTGTAAAATACTTGAGTCTTTCAGTCTTACAATCGAGACTTGAGTCATTTCCTTTGAGTCCGCTAGTCATGAGTCTTTTGAGTCCTTTAAGTTCTTTGAGCTGAACTGAGTAATGAGCTTTATTGTTAAGTGTGTTATATTAACAAAGGTTAAGGAATAAAATCACTTTCACGTTCGCGGCGCATATGCGAGGACTCGGAGGACACAGTCCCGAGCTCTTTTGAAAAGACTCAGTCATGTGCTCTTCTAGCCATGACTCAAGTCTTCCTTTAAAAGACTCAACTGGACTCGGACTCGAGTCTTTAAAGGACTGAGTCTTTAAAGAGAACTCAAGTCCCATTATTACAAGACTTCAGGACTGGAGTTTCTTACATCACTAATTACAAGACATTACAGTTGTTCCTTTATACAATATTTAATTAAAAATGCAAATTCAACAATCCCTCGATCAATTACCGATTACGAATTAATCATAAACCACCATTGCCAAACAATACAAACACCATCCCATACAATGGGCGTGTACCTTGGAATGGTTTAAATCGGTTAGTAAAGTATTTGCAAAACTATTATCTAAATTGCACTAGCTAAACTTCACATCAAACAATTACTCTATAATAGTACGGATAGTGATAACAGTTATAAAAATTCTTTGATGAAAAATATCAATCTCACAGTGAATCAAGCGCGTAAAATGTCGCACACTATTTTAAATGATGCGTACTACCATTCAATTTCTAATAAGATGTGTATGTAAATTTCTTTGATCAGTGCGTACTGAAAAAAAAAACTAATTTTCCATTACACTTAGGCGCAATGCACACATGACGGGCACGTCCACACTCTGCGCCTCGTGGTTTTTGCGGCTTGCGCCTTATGTGACATAAATCAGTGTGGAACCATGTCACGTAGAGGCCCTTCTATACGAGGCTAGTAGCCGGGACAGTCCAGTAATGCATTGTTCTTATTGGCTTTGTGTAAAAGGGCCTTAATGCGTCTTTTACAGGGGGACATCGTAAAAGCTTTGTAAGTTTGTAAAATACGCTTTATACGCTGATGGCTTACTGGACTGTCCCGGCTACTGGCCTCGTGTAAAATGGCCTTTAAGGTCTTTTAAATTACACAGAGAAAAATACATTAGTTCAAAGAGTTAAGTCACACACCTTGGCGTGTGGCAATAAAGCAAACTAACATACGGTAACAAAATTCGATAGGTACCTCCGGTAAATAAATGAATGAATATTATTTTATGAACGTTCACCTATATTCCGTTAAGACCAAGTTTTGGCCAGGCTACCATACATTGTTGGATAGGGAAAATAAATATCTTTCATTTGATTCTCATCTGATCATTTTAACTCGATTAACAACAAATGAGGGTAGATTTTCTTTATGGTAATTCCATAGTTGGACCAGGGTGAGAATAGACAACCCATATATTTTCTTATTCTTTCGTATATTGCACGATTTTTCAGAATACATAGGAGGGAAGATATGGCCGGATCTTATATTCAATGTAGGATTATCAAATGTCAAATTCAGTTGTCGACGGCCTGACTGTGTGCCTCCCTAGGCAATAACAAAAATAGTTAACCTTGATAACAATTAATAAAATTTTAGGGCACTTCTACGTTCCTGGGTAACATTTTTTTATAAGGACTAGAAAGAAATTTGACAGTCATCTCACCTGGCGGTGACGATGCGGCCGTAGGAACAGCCTATTCACTCTAGCCTTGAAGGCGTCCAGACGATGATGAAATTTCGTGCAATTTAATATTACCGATGAGTTAATAAATATTACTTATAATTGTAATCAACAGACAGAACAAAAACATGTTTTATTAATGCATAACTCATAAATTAACTATTTTGACCGAATACAATTTCTTTAGTAATGTGAATTGAACACCCATAGATACTACGCACGACCACCGTACTATTTTTCATTTATATTATTTAATTATAATAGTTATTTATTTAAATGTCCATAAATAATTACACGTTTGGACTGTGTGTTACGTGCGTTACGAGAGAGAATTTGCGAGGAATTAATTTAAATTCATAATTAACAGTCTTCAGCTATATTATTTGGCAGTGTTAAATTATTAAACTAGGTATTTCCAGAATTTAAAATAAATGAGAGTCTTTACCATTTATACAGGTGAATTCAAATTGATCGTACAAAGGAGTACCGTATGTATGTATGCTCGTGATAACAAACAACTTTTACTTTGGAACAAACTCTAAAATAACAGAAGAAAATCAGCGGTTTCATACGAAATTGAAATCGAATTCTGCTAAAATGTATGAAACAGCTGATTTCCTTTTGAGATTTCAGTGTTGGTGGCATAGTAAAAGTTGTATGTCATCACGAGCACATGGATACCTTGTCCATTTGTACCATCAATTTGAGGTCACCTGTATAAAAAAGAGCCAGCTGATAACTGAGAAACTTTCAAATAATTACTGAGAATAGTTCCTGTGAAACATGAAACGAGGTGAGAAAACTGTTTCGCAGTAATACCCGTAAGAACCAGCACGCAGAATTTTCTTGTCTTTAAGCATGAACCGCGCACTAAAATAAGCCATGATGACCAAATTTTATCCTTTTAATTAACGATAGAAAAGTAAAATTAGTACAAAATTAGTATTTTTGAATATCTCCAAAAATAAACTAGATATGAATGTTTGAAATGACTAATTAGGCAGAGCGGGCGATATAAAACAGTGACATCACGATTGAGTATCGCCATTTGAAATACACGTAAACTCCGTTTTGCGAGAAGAAGACAGACAATAATCATTTTAATTATCATAGAAGTTCTATGTTTTTAACCGATTGTAATTTTCTTTAGTTTTTGATATAGTTTTAAAGCCATTTTCATGTATTTCTCATAAATATGACATATTCAGTATCAGTGGGGCGATTCTCGCGCTTATTTTTGACATTTTGTCTAGCCAAAACACTGTATTACAACGTCACCAAAATTGATATTCGACAATATACAACTATCGAAGATAGTTGAGAAAAAATTATTTTGCTGCAAGACATTTCCATGTAATTATTAATAAAGATTTGTGTCTAGAAAAAATGTCAAATTCGAGACGACACACCGCGAGAATTAGGCCCCGGGCATCATCATCCCTATCATTCAGAGCCCTAACACCCGCAACATACAGTCCAAACGAACCACGAACCGTTTCACACTATGAATCACTTCCATGCCATCCTTAGCATTTTCCTGGACGCGAAATACTTGGTGCTGTACGTGGCTACGACGAGGGCCGACAGCACTATGGTGATGAGATAGTAGTCGAAGTCGTCCTTCAGCAGATCGAAGGTCTTTGAGGGCGCCACCCGTGTGTAGAACAGATCTGAAAAAATTTAAGAGGGTTTAGAATGACGGTACTGGTGCAGTGGCAGGGTGCTTGCGAGACCGACAGCCAAGCTTAAGCAATGTTCAAAGTCTTTGGGAGCTGGATGGGTGACCGTTTTGTAGTTTTAAGGCTAGTCGAACTTCAGCACAGTAATGAGCGCGCCACTTGTTAGGTGTGGCTCCTAACACCGTTGGCGAAGCGGGGTTGGACAAGGTCTTTCGTTGGGGACCCTGAGACTGGTTGAACGGTCTCCAGAGCCGATTGGTACCCCGTGAGGGTATATTATTATTATTGGATTATATATCCAGGAGCGGATATACAATCCAATATAATACTCTTCGGTTGATGATGATCCTCGCAGATCCTCGGCATGGCATCCGCTCCCCTCAGGTTGCTGATGTCCTGGACAAGGGAGGCCGCTTGCCATCAGGTGGACCGCCTGACCGTGTTCCTTCCTACTCTATAAAAACTTAACTCATTTCCACACGGATATGCAACGGCGTGGGGCGGTCATGTGCCAAACTGCCATAAGGATACTCCACCTTCCAGAAATACGATAAAAAGCAACTTATCTATAAAAATCAATTCGCCGAATGTATGTTCGCGCATTACTTCAGAACGGCTGCACCCATTTAACTAATTCTTTTTTTGTTGGATTTGTAAAAATCAGGACAAAGTTGGTATGAAAGAAAAAAAAAGAGTAGCTAGGGATAGGGTAGGTGTAGGATAGGGTATAGTAAGGGTAGGGATAGGCCTAGGGTAGGGTAGGAGTAAGACACCACGCGAATGCAGTCACGCCGGGCTACTTTCATATCAACCTAAAATACAATACATAATTTCAACTCACCCAGCCCCGTAGCCAGCACCAGACACGTGGACTCAAGCCCCGAAGGCGCTGTGTGTATTTGGGTGATGCGATGCAGTGTCTGGTTGTAAGTGACGACCGCCTCGGAAGGCAAAGGCAACTCTGGCGCGTACGGAATAAGGCCTTCTTCACGTTGCTCCGCCGTGGGTGAGATCGGCCGTCGCGGCTCGAGGTACGCCCACGGTAGTTCCACTATGGCGCCCGTTGAGAGGGCCACTGGTGGCATAGACGATTTCATTAATAATAGAATATAACTTAGTTTAGCTAAATAATTTTTAAAGAACTTATACTGTGCGCGTGCGAATTCATGAATTCATGTCCATCATGACTGCTTAAATAATTCTAGTAGCAATTGTTGAAGGCTCGATACATCGCCATCTGACTCGGTTTCGGTTTGAGCTAGTGAGACGGTAATGTCTAATTCGTTCGAGTTAGACGGTCGGTCCCGACGGACATGAATATGTGCTCTGTAGATATAATGTTTCAGAATTCGAATTCGGCAACAATGGGACATGGATAAGAAGGAACGTGACGGAAAAAGAAACGTAACATGTCCCGATTGTGAAATTATATTAATAACGTTTCGGAAAAGACCTAGCGCCCTCCTTCATGGAATTATGATTCTTGTCAAATATGTCAATATTTGACGTGGTAGACATTGACACCAAAGTTAGACAGTATTAAGCGACTAATTTTAAATGATGTACAATAACGAAAGCGGCTTATTAATGTTATAGGCTACTCGATACCATCGGGTTATATTTCCTCTATATAGTTCATTATTGCCAGTAAAATAAATTAGTATCCTAATTTTTCCGCTATCTGTCAAAGTAGCCTGAAGTCGTGGTATCCCTATACTATCATATTATATTATAATTGGAAACCCAATACTCACATAAAACATGTTTATCAGTCAACGACCGCTCAGTATTAGTGGCAGCTAGCGCCGCGGGCGCGGCTGGCAACACGAAGGCCGCTCGTTCCACGGCCGGCGCCCGCGCACCTGCTAGCGAGCTGAAGGGCGCGCCGGCCGGCAGCCAGCGGACGGGACCCTCGTAGACTTCGAGGGTCGCTGGGGGGAGGGGTCAAGGGAGTATTGTCAGTTGCTCATATTATTGTGATTTATGACGATATGTGAGGGGATGTCGATTTCCATACTAAGTCTATATTTCCATTCGATTGAGTGTTTAGTAATTGGATTGTTATTGAATTTACATTTAAGTGTTTCAGATCTTTCATGTAATATTTAAATGTAACAAAAAGTGTAGATCTGTTGGCAAATAAAATAAATGAATTATGGTTTATATTAATACTTTTAGTATGAATGTATCCAATGGTGCGCAAAATGTGTTTCTATAGGTTAATGATTTAAATCTAAAAAACCACAATACGCAGCTAGATGGAGATGTTTGTGACTTCATTATTTTTCTTCTTAATTTTTGTTGTATTTCACGCTTTTTGGATACATTTACTAACGATCAATCGTTAAACATACATTAAAAATGTTAAACCCTTGAAAGAATTGATAAATTTTGTAGACAAACGCCAAGAGGTTTGTTTTGAGCGTCTAGTTACAGCCAACCGTTTTGGACAAATTCTAGATGATCTTCTTTCTAAACAGGGGAAGCGATCAAGCGAGAATGTTCGGTGTTTACACCTGATGTGCTATCATATTACTGACTGACAAAGTCCCACGCCGCGTCTGTCTGTTTGTTTGTCTTTCTGTTCGCGATAAACTTGTAAACTTCTTAAGGGATTTTCATGCAGTTTTCACCAATAGATAGTGATTCATGAGGAAGGTTTAGGTGTATAATTTGTTACGATTACAACGCTACTAAAAATAAAGTACAGCAATAAAAATGACTCATTTACACGATTCGAATTATATTGCAAATCCGAGTATCCAACTCACCGATCTCCGGCCGCCGATGCTTGTCATTATAATAGACGTACGCGAAGAAGTTGTCCGCGTGTACGGCTAAGGGCGCGGCCCTCGCCCGCCGGTGCAGCGCCGCCGCCACCACCGCGCCCGACGCGCAGTCCACTACCGTCGCTGTTACCACGTCTGTGGATGGGAGGGGTTGGTTAGTTTTTAGTTGGTATTTATTATTTATTGTATGGCATTTTAAGTGGCATAACCTAGAAATTGCAGTGCATCCGCTATGTTTGCGGATGCAAAAGTGGACGGCTTCAATGCCATTATGCGCAAGCGCACAGCCTCCCTGCTAGGGCGAGTTCTGGGCAGCGCCAGTGGTCTCCTGAACCCTATCGCTGACAGACTAGTGTCTTATTGTTAGGCACTGTAACAATCTCCATATGGGATCTAGGCCGGTTTTGTTCAGTAAAGGGTTGTATATATACAAGTGATCTTTGCTGGACCAAACTGCTAGACGGTTAGATTTAAGATTTTCATTTGATTTATTTTTGTTTTAAGAAATAAAGTAAAGTAAAATAAAGTATTGAATTGAATAACAATATTATTATCGAAACAATAAAAAAATATATTAATCACTGATTGTATCACATATTATTATTACAAGGCGACTAATGTTTTCGAGGCAAAAGATCTAGTCTCCATAGGCTGGAAAATGGGCTGCAGCGTTTTACATATATTTATTACACTACGATCTCCAACCCGCCTGCAGAGCATGGAAATTATGGCGAAAATCTCGACGCTTACATTTACAGTAAAAGGTAAAAAAAAAGGATTTTCTCTGTGAACAGATCTGCCGGGTCTCCACTATATTTAGTAAGAGAACAGTCCCGAACAACATGTTGGCGATTCTCGCCATCCACACTTATACCACGACATATAGTTGTTACTCCGTCCACATCCAGTTCGCACTCTAGATAGCAAGATCGAGAGTCTTCGTAGACTGGAAAATTGGGAGCAGCGTTTATCATTGTTATATTTACAACACTGGGATCTCCAACCCGCCTGCCAAGCGTCGAGATTATGGCAATCCAACTCTGGACTGTTATGGGCAGTGATGAAGACTTACCCTTATGCACGTTATCAGCACCCTGCGTGACGAACAACACTAGATTGGGATTTGTATGCTTGTAGAGTACGCTGCGGTCTCCCAGAACGCGGCCCGCAGAGTGAGGTCGTTCGGAACGCGCGCGGCGGGCGGTCGCCGCTAGCACGGATGGGTGACCGCCGCCCAGGTTCAGCGACCACGTTTGGAGGGCTTGCACGCTCTGGGGAATAGGTGTTATATGCGTGAGAGATATTTTAGACGGCGACAATCAACGTAGCCAGTCCAATATTGTCATCGTATACATAGAAACAGTCAAATTAATTTTTTATTGCCGCGGAGGCAGACAGTCAGACGGTCCACCTGATGGAAAACGGCCACCGTCGACTAGGGCTGGATTTGATGACATTCGCATTGTTCTTTCATGGAATGACTCAACTAAGAAATTAAAGGCCAAGAGGCTGTGTGGATAAGACCAGCAATTGTTATCATTGACCCTAAGACTTAACTCAGGACAGATTATCCCAACGAGTTAAGGTCTGCTTTCCATGGATAACGGTTGCCAAATGCCGTCACGGAAACGAGCACCACATTTTCACTTATTGTTTCCAAAGATTTTATAAAGCATTTTGTCGCAATGAATAAGGTTTTTACGGGGTCGGCAAAGCGTGGGTGATGCCCCTGGTATTGCAAACGTCCATAGGCTGCGGTGACTGCAGGCCGTAAGCTTGTTTGCAACATAAGTGGTATAAAAAAAAACATAATGCAGTAACACTTACAGTGCCGTCGTATTTGATAGCGTAGCCCCTCACTCTCGCCGTCTCCTTGACGGCCACGTACATGAACAGATTCTCAACGAGCGGCGCGGCTGATACTGGCAACACCTGCGGGAATCAGTAATTATCAATTTATATCTAGTAGTATTTATCTAGTAATTTCTGTGATCGAGAAGTTGATAGGTATAGTAGGACCACGCTAAGTTCGAATCGGCTGACAGTAGTAGAAATTATAAAATGTGGATATGGCAATAATCTGGAGATAATCTGTCCTTGTCAGTCCTTCTTGTAAACATTCAGTTATTTGGCTTCAACTTGTACTTTTAGTTTGACTAAACTATTAATCATGCTGAAAATTATTACTCTCACTTCCTTTTTAACTGTTTTGCCCATTATTTTATAATATTTTTCATAACTTACGAAAATAAACAATCCTACAGAAATCAAATGGTTTGTTATGACTTTTATGAATGACGTTCTATTACTTTTAAAAAACCTGTCATAAGTTGCCATACAGAGTTTTTTTTTTTTTTAATAAGTTATTCGGACTTAGTGTGGTCTTATTATAACATTTTATACGAATTAAAAAAATACCGTCACTGGCCTAAACTGTTCCACCAATCCCCACCGGAATACCTTGGTCAACCTCGCTTCACCAACGGTATTAGGGCACTCCTAACGAGTGGCGAGCTAGCTAGACTAGTCTCAAAGTATGAAACGATCACCCACCCAGTTCCCGGACATGCATTCTGCCACTAGACCAGGCCCTCGAGTCCTCGGTCTACGGAAAAAAGCTATTGTATTGAAGAAATTGATGACCTAAGTGGTTCAGTTGGTTAACATGCACCGGTCTGCCACGCAGAGGACCCGGGTTTGATTCCCGGCCGAGTAGAAATTAAAATGATGAATTTTAATTCCTGTTATACGTCTGGGTGTAGTATGTATAATAAGAACGTATTTATAAAAAAAGGATCTATATAAGTAGTTTTGATTTGCTTACTTTGGGGCTAGATGGCGCTGTGTAAATTTATCCAAGCATATTTATTTATTTATAAATAACTTAATACAGAGGTATTATATGCTATCAAACCATGAAAACCTAATCAAAATTGATCAAGTATTTATGAAGTTACTGATTTGTAACGGCAGAAATGTAAGAGCTTGTGATTTGATAGTTAAGCTCGTAAGTGTATTGATAGCGTAAGTAGCGTGCGTAGCGTAGGTGTAAACACAACCATCAATTAATTTATGCTTCAAAAATATATCGGCTTAAAACACCTTTGACAAACAACATTACCTGCACATTCTCCTGGATATCCAACAGCACCAACCCAAACAGTTTATCGTTGTCGGGCTTCGGAAGCAGGGCGCATTGCAACAGCTTCATGTCCAGATGCAGGATGCCTTCCGCTACCAAGTTGCCGCGTAGCGGATTCAGGTTGATCACCAGTCCGTTGCCAGTTTCCTGAGGTAGAGGAAAGTGGAGGATTAGATTGGGAAGAGTATGTGTGGAGTGTTAATATAAATATTAGTGGAGTGATCGCTACGAAATGCCACTAGTTGGAGGTGGACCAGAGATGTGAGTTCTGCTGAAATACTTGCACGATGAACATCTCATTTTATCCGTGCGTATTTTTTATATTTGACAGATCCATTCAAATGGTGCTCAATTCTGACAGGGTTCTTAACGCCTAATAGCGCCACCCAAAGTAGTCGAGGTCGATTGTAAAAATGGGCTCCTTAGATCTCGACAACTTTAGTGGATTTTTGTAGTACAGTCCTTATTCAGCTTGCAACGTCATGTTTACAAACACAAGTCTTCTCGTTTGGCGGAAGACCATTTAAGCAAGCTGAAGCTGCCCCCGCCGAATGACGGTATAGGTAGTAGTAAAAGGGGAGGGGGAGTGTGTGGGGGGAGTGCGGACTTACCTCGTACCTGCATATCAAGTATTATTAGTCAGGCTTAATGGACCATCATCTCACTTGGGGCCGAAGATCGAGCACTCCAGCCTAGGGCGGTTTACGTAGCTAAGACAGCCCACGCCGAATGAAGCTATAAGTGTTGGGAGCGTAGGGACTCACCGCGTGCCTGCCGACCACGGTGAGCACGGGGTCGTGCGGCGGGCGGTTGGCGGAGCGGCGCGGCAGCAGCGCGGCGCCGCGCGGCTCCAGCGTCGGCTCGAAGCGAGACCACACCACCTCGCCCGATAGGTTGTCCACGCCGAATATCTGGATGGGAGGGCGGAGGGTTAACGAATGTGACCACCGGACAGGAACGAGCCTCCGCCTATCGCAATGGCTGGCAACGGATTCGCGACCCCCTTGGTGTTGTATGGGCATGGGCGGCGGTGATCACTTTCCAACAGATAACTCTCGTTCTGTTATATAAAAAAGCAGTAAGAAATAGGATAAGAGAAGCCCTGTAAAGTTTTCCCCAGTCTGATCAGATGAGCAAGCCCTAGGCAATGAGAGATCAGAATAAAAGAGATCAGAAAAACTGACAGCTTATCTGATCTCTTTTTTATTCCGGAAATTTATCGATAAGGTAGTGGTCATTCTCTATAGTGATGGATGAACAATGTCATCATAAGAATCGAGAAAATTGCAGCACCAACCTTGCCAACATCGGTGAGTATCACGATGATCTTGTGCAGATTGAAGTAGTCGCGGACCAGCGGGGTGGAATTGGCCCCGTCCGCGCCGGGCTCGTCGTCCCCGCCCGGGCCCGACAGCGACGCCAGTAACGCCCGCACTTGCTGCCATTGGGTGGCCACGCGACGGGTGAACGACGCCCAGATAGAGCCTGTGTTTTACGAGTTAATAGTCAAATCGGCCAAGAAAGTAGTATAATGTCGTGAAATTCTGTGTTACGTCATGAAACAACAAGGTTGATTTTCGCTTAATAATCTAGGCTCAATTATGGCCACATTAAATTTTGTCAAAACTGACACCACCACCACTGACCACTTTCTTGGCCGACAATACATATTAGACTGTGAGGATGCCATAAGTTATCGTACGTATAGTAGAAAAAAAAGGGACTTTAATGTGGTTGAAAAGTGAAACAGCCGAGAGGATGTGAGGCCGACCGGATTTTTTAACCACACAAGAGGATATTAAGTCATCTTGGCGTTAATGTCCCGGTTGTGCTCTCGAGAACGAGGGCCCGGGGTCCGCCTTGACCATGATCCAGGATTTGGCAGGTCAGGTAATTACAGTGGAGCGACTGCCATCTGACGTCCATGACCCTGCTACCAGGGGAACCTGATCAGATTGGATCATGGTTACACATCAAGTCGCCTGAATGTGCAGGTTTCATCAAGATGTTTTCCCTCACCGTAAGAACATCGGTTAGTATTCAACTAATGTACATAACACAGAAAACAGTCATTGGTACATGGCCGGAGCGGGATTCGAACCTGGGACCTCTGGCTTACGAGTCAGATACTGTAACCGCTTGGCCACCGACGCTTTACAAGAGGATACTAAGTATTATCGCTAAGAAAGTCGAAGTTTGAATAATTAAAAAAAATGATTTTTGTGCCAGGTTATGCAGACCAACGTTTTAGTGGGTCTCCTAATAGTCTACTATCGTTGCAAAGTGGTTTTTTTTTGTACTCGATGACTTAGCATAACCTACGTCACCCTCACAGTCTATATGGATTAACAACTGGCGACGTACGCAAGTTGAATCTTGCGTTATGCTAGTGATGGAAAGAGGTACTATAAATGTTATGGCCATAATTTTCAATTTTTAATTATATTATTATCATCGTGAACAGTCCATTAGTCGAGTATTGAATTAGAGCTTCTATAACTTTACATTTCTACAATTTTCAAAATTACTATTTTTGCGCTGTATAACTTCTAAAGCTCGAAAAAAAAATATTCGTATCTGAATTATGGAACTGTAAGTCTGTAGATGTTTTATTTATATGTAATACTTACGTAAGACTCTTTGTTTTCTTAAATAAATAAATTTCTAATGCACAATTGTACTGAACTTTAGGCGACGCCTAAGTTGATTTATAATTATTAAAATAAGAAAAAGCATTGCACCAACACCAATTTTATGTGAAGACTTAACTCGCTAAGTCTTTTTAACTATAATTTTAACTCTTTTTATGACACCGATTTTGTGACTCTTAAATGCTAAGGAATATTGCATAGCATCACCTTAGGCACTTACATAGTTGAATACTAACCGATGCTCTTACTGTGAGGGAAAACAGCGTTGAAACCTGCAGATTCAGGCGACTGAATGTGTAACCATGATCCAATCTGGTCAGGTTCCCCTGGTAGCAGGGTCATGGAGGGCAGGTCGCTCCACTTTAATTACCTGATCTACCAAATTCTGATCAAAGCGAACCCTGGGCCCTCGTGCGCAAGAGCATAACCTGGACATTAACGCCAAGATGATTTTATATATAACCTTAGGCATCGCCTAAGTTTAGCGCAATCTGGCATAAGCCTTTATGAATGATCTGTGCATATCTCTTGTAGGAGACCTGTGCACTGCATACATTTAGTAACAAAAGTAGCTTAACATAAAAATCAACTACATGATACAGCGTAGATTCTTGGACAACAAAGCTAATTTAGAAGCAGAATTCTTATGACCGTTAGTAACGAATCAAGAACCTAATCTACATTATTTCATTTTGATTGGTTTAGTAAAGATCTCGTCTTCATGAGGTATTCTCGGTACAGTTAGGACACTTCTCTAAACAGAAAATTAGACATATATCTAAACACACAGTACTTACTATACATCTTGGCAGCTAAAAAACAGAAAATCGTATCAATGTTTCGGTTTCAATATAAATCATCATAACATTTAATGTGTGTATTGAGCATCAGAATTATGTAATATCTTTTCACAAATTCTGGAATAAGATTTAATTCGAACGTTTAATAACGTACGACGTATACTGATACTACTGATAATACTGTCAATTTGATTTAGGTCCCAGATCCAGTGATCACTGGATCTAGGACCTAAATCAAATTGAACGCCGTCATCTTGTTACGATGCATCGCCATCTCACTCGTTAGCTCTTGATGCGATGGCGTTTGCATTAATTTGAGTTAGGTGGTCGGGCTCCAGAAAGCTCTCTGGATTTAAATTTAAATTTATAGTAGTGTCGAATTATGATCACTATTTCAGCGCACTGATATCGCTGCTACAACAACCACTGACCTCCCTAAGCTTCACGCCAAATCGTACGCTACACGCACAGAGCCTTAATTTGCGTGACAGTCTTACCTTCCTTCAGGTCGAATTCCGACTCAATGGCGGCATCGAGGTCTGACACGGGCAGATCCACGAACTCGGCAGCCACGACCTTGGCCAGTGCCTCTTCTCGGGACCACACCACGCGGCCTGCAGTTATGGGATTTATAGATACTGTTAGTCGAGCATAAATTAATGTTTTTCTGATCATCATCATATCATTCGAAAGACATCCACTGCTTGGCATAAGCCTCCTCTAGAGGTTTTCACCGTTGGTGTGCATGGAGGATACACACCATACTACATGACCATTTGTACCTACCGTGTCAACCTCTCCAGTCACGACGCAATATACACCAGCCACAGCAATGACATCGATCCTATTATCAAACTCCCAACACACTAGCGCCACCACAAGCAGAAATTATAGAGGCTGTGTGAATTCTGCTACCGGTGAGCAGTACTGAAATTTTATTTTAACAATAATAAAGTCTAAATTCATCCCGATCCCATAATACCATTTCCGATCCAACAATCCCACTGACCGTCCTGTGCGACCAGATACACGGCGCGCGCGCACATCGCCGCCGTGATGGCGATGATCCAATTTGCCAATCGCGGCCATCACGACGTGTAAACACGATCCAATATGATCAGATTCCTCTGTCAACTATAGCTACCCCACAACCCCAACACCAACACCCCCGACCCCACTGACCGTCCTGCGCGACCAGATGCACGGCATCATCTTCGGCGGTCATGAGCACGCGGCAGGCGCGCTCGCGGCCGGCGCGAGAGCACACCGCCGCCGCGATGTCCGCGCCCGGCGCGCGCAGCACCGCGCCCACCGCGCCCACGTCGCTCACCACGCCGCCTTCTAAGTCGTGGGCGGTTAGAGTGAAGCCCTGCGGGGGAGGAGGGGTCGTATTTATTTCGTAGTTTCGCGAAATTGCTCCCACAGATTGCAGGACGTCGAGAGGAAAAGTGTTAAACGATAACACTTGTAACAAGCTAATTACGTAACTCTGTTGCGAACAATTCTCTGATTTCAATGATTGAAATTGTTAAATTAAATATTTCGCGAAAAGTGGCGGACGTGTGTAACAAAATTACAGGAAGTCGGGGAAGCGCTTTATTGTTTGCGCCCACGTCGCCAACCACGCCGCCTTCAAAGTCATGAGCGGTTAGAGTGAAGCCCTGTGGTATGCCCTGATATGTCCCATATTATCGTATTTATGCGTTGCTACAACCTGTGGGAGCGATTTCGCGATGTCGTGCCCTGTGGGGGACCAGTAGGCTAATTATGTATTTCTGTTGGAACAGAGTTTGAGAGAATTGTTTGGAAACAATTTTCTGATTTCAATGACTGAAATTGTTACATATGATCAGAGAATTGTTCGCAACCGAGTTACGAAATGAGCCTACAGGTGTTATCGTATTTATGTTTAACACCTATCCTCTCGCTTTCCTGCAATCTGTGGGAGCGATATCGCGAAAAGGGGCCGAAGTGTGTAACAGGATTACAGAAAGTCGGCGAAGCGCGCGCTATATTATTTGCGCCTACGCCGCCCTACACGTCGTGAGCGGTTAGCGTGAAGCCCTGTGGGGGACGAGGAGGCTATTTTCGTCGTCGCTTTTCGCGAAATCGCTCTAACAAATTGCAGGAACGCGAGAGGAAAGGTGTCAAATTTAAATACGATGACACCGATATAAAACGTACGTACGTATTTTCATTACGTAACTCTGTTGCCAAAAATTAGCAGATTTCAATTATTGAAATTCTTACTTTTGCGATTATAAACGATTTCATGGTTTCAGTTGCTAACAAAGTTTCATTGCACTATTAAATCGATCATACGGAATAGCAAAAGTAACAATTTCAATCATTGAAATCAGAGAGAAAGAAAATCGCCCACCAGATTAATAGCGACCCGGTTTTATCGGCTTTCCATAACATGCATGCATATAAACTTTTCGGAAGTAATTCTCAAACAGATGGTGAAAACCGCATCAAAATCTGTTGCTTGGTTTTAGCAGAAATACATACAGACATGCCTGTCTGATAAACAACAACAAACAAACACCAAGACAAATGAGAGACACATTTAACAGTTTATTGTACACTCGCGATAGACCACAACAATATACCACACAACAGGCACTACATATTTCTGGACAGCAACAAAAATACTGACTAGTCATTGAAATAAATGGATCAACTGTTTCTTACAATGACAATAGACCACATATCTCAGTAGCAATGATATTATTTGATTAGTAGCGCATATTCACATTATGCAGCAGCATGAATAATATTGTCCATGTGGTGTCCGGCAGAGTAGAACACTAACCCCTTACACTCGAGGGTGTCGTACAAGGCGATTAATGTTTTGAGGCAAATTATCTAGTCTCCGAAGACTAAAAAATGGCAGTAGCATTTTCGATTGGTATATTTATGACACTTTGATCTCTAACCCGCCAGACAAGCATGGAGATTATGGCAATAACCTCCCCTTTCGTAGGAGAGGCCCTTGGTCCTGCAGTGTACTGTTATGGGCCATGATAAGGATAAATATTATTAGCGTCGTTAACAACCGCAACTGAGTACTTAAACTTGTAAATTTAACAGTACTCTGTTTTGAGAAAGCTATGACCGTATACAGTATAAATACTGTATCCAGACAGTCAATCTCACCTCACTCATTTTTGCTTTTTTAGCTCTTACCTTATCTTCATCGGACCATATCTGCAGCAGCAGAGGCCCAGTGGAGCTGTCCACTAAAGAAACGCTGGCCGAGTTAATCACAGGCACTTTTACTTCTTCAAATTTGCCGTCACGCACCAGCACCACTATTTGCTCGTCGATTACAAAGCCAGGCGCAGCGCTTGGACCATCCAATAGCCGGAGCGAGCCTAGAAACAGATTAAGATAGATTATAGTTTTGTGAAATCAATCAGAGCCAGACAATTTAAATCTCATCAATCTAATATTAGATAACGGAATTTAAAGGCTTTTTTCTATATTATGCAGTGACTAACGAGCAGACAGCCCACCTGATGGTAAGCGGTGACTGTCGCCCATAACATCTACGATTAATACATTTAGCAAAAATGCATAACAGCAGGTACGTTGTCACTGTGAGGACTAAGGGTTGCCTAGCTTATCCTTCAAACCAGAACACAAATGCAAGCATTGTTGCTTTGGCGGCGGAAATAGAAAAGGAGGTGGTAATCACCCAGGCAGACTCTTCAGGCTTGACAGAGTCCTACCACCTGATAAGATTGATACTTGATACTATTGCTACGTCCATGTCCAATTCAGTAACGGCTAATCATGTTATCTCATACCTAATGGGCATGGTTGGCGTTAATGTCCCGGTTGTGCGCTCGCGCGTGAGGGCCCGGGATCCCTTAACCATGATTTAAGATTTAGCAGATCAGGTAATTACAGTGGACAGCATCCATCTGACCTTCATCACCCTGTTAACAGGGGAACCTGACCAGATTGGCTCATGGTTACACATTCAGTCGCATGAATGTGCAGGTTTCATCACAATATTTTCCCTAACCGCAAGAGCATCAGTTAGTGTTCAACTAATGTACATAACTCAAAAAAGAGTATGTATGTAATCTCTTTATTGCATCAATTTATAACATTACAGGAAATAAAAATACAGTCATTGGTACATGGCGGCACTGCGGTTTGAACCCAGTATCTCAGTGTACAAGTCGGACCCCTTGACCATTAAGCCACCAACACTCAAGTTTTGCACATATAATATCTAATAGTTTCTCATGTAATAAGTTTAACAAGCATAGGCAACAAAAGTACAAACCTTCAGAACTGTCAGCAACATATTTTCGTAAAGGGTTGCTAATCATTACAGCCGCCTGTGACGTCAAGTCGAGTGCAATGAGCGATCGACCTGGCACTTGGCCTGACACGCAAGTGTAATATGGTGGTGTTAGCACACAGCTGTAAATAAAACATGAAATTGTGTTTATTGTTAATGAAAAATTAGATATAAAAATATAGTTGGCTTTACAACGTGGCCAGTAACAAGACACAGAGCATACTCTATTGTCTCTTTTATTTTTACAAAAGGAGCATGAAAGGAGCATTGCATAAAAACTATTTTAGCCAATTCTCAGTGAAAAAGGATAAAAATTAGTTATCTTCTTATTCTTTTATTTTAAGAAAGCAATATTATGCATGTTAAACTTATAAAACTTTTTAAAATAAATATTCACACAGTCAACTAACCCATCGTTGGTCCAAAGAGCTGGTAATTTAGATGTTGCGCCCCTGTTCTGGCCGTTGACAAGGTTGTACATTGTGACTTCTAGATGTGAGCCAAAAACAGGCAGCATATGCACCAACATATTGTTATGCACCCACCACTCGGAGAAGTCGGCTTGCTCATCATTTTGGAGGTTCAGAGACCATTCGAAAAGGAGCACACCTGAGAGTGAGGAATTTTTACAATATTAGCTGTGTTAGAATTTTTAAATCAAGTAACCAATTGACAGTCAAATAAAAAATTTTAATGTTTTTTTTCTGACTCATTTCAGCCATTTTTATTTTAAGATTCCACAAATTCAATAGTCAAGTTTAACATTAAGTTAAATAATGACTTATGCCATTACTGTACACAACCGAATTAACGCAATATTTACCTATCCATTTTAAACGAGTAATTTGTCTCATTCAGTTCTTGTTCTCTAAAAAATACATACCTGAAGTTGATTCCCATCCTCGAACTAAGTAGGGATTTGCACCAGTCACGGTGACAACCTTGTCACTCACATGAAGCAGCTGTATATTTCCCGTAGATGCAGTCTCAAACACATGCCTCCATACCACTTGACCTATAAGAAATAAAGGGTTCCATATATATTTGATTAATTATGTATTTACTAATAGGACATTTATTCATGTATGCATATTTTATTGATTTTCCTTATTAGAGTAAGCAGCTAGCAATCTGCTCCATTGTTACTTAATACCCACTTACTACAGGAAATTGAAGATTATGCCTAACAAAAATAAGAAAAACTAGTGTACAATTAAACAAACAGACAAGTGATTTGTGTATATTGTAAGTAATAATTTGGTGTTATGACAAGTCATTGTGACAATGTTACAGAATAATCTAATGTCGTTATCATTATTGTTATGATAGTTTCCCCTGGGAATAACGTAATAAGGGACCGGTTCCAGTTATTCCTGACGGATATGTTCAATATAATCAATTAAATGCTTACCAGTCTTCAAATGTAATGCAGCTAAAACATTCTCTTCTGTGGCTACTATTATCTTTTTCGCTGTTGAAACAGTGTCAAATTGAGCAAACTTTATCCTTCCAACGTAAGATTGACGCCTGTAAAAGAGAAATAAATAAATAATTCACAAAAATTAAGCCGAACTATGACATACATAGAATATAACCTTAAAGTTAATATTACCAATCGAATTTGCCTATTTGGTCCTCGTAAATGCAAACAGACAAGTTTATCAAGCTAAAAAACACGATAAACCAGTGCATACTGTTCAAAAATTTTAATAAACCCAAAAAATTGGGTTTAAAATAAATTGACAGCACCCCCATCGCTGAAGATCGACTGAAAAATAATGCTGCCAGCATATTTTATATAGTTTTGACAAAACTTTTGCTTGTTAAAGAATTTTGATTTGAATTTTTTATTGCAACATAATTTTTTTTAACTTCAACACCTCATAATTCTTATAAATGTTTTTATTCTAGTAATAATAATTTTTTACTTATTATTGTAGTTAAGTAAAAATATGATAAAAAATATTATTAAGAACAAATTTCTTTACTGGCAATACACTCGATTAAAACGTTCCGTTTCAAGCAAATTTTAATTTTATAGAATTTTACTCAAACAGCCATGTTTTCTTTTGGTAATCTTAGCTTGTTTGTGCACTCGGTCACAAAGGAAACAATACTCGGATAACGCTAACGCCGCACATCCACCGTAGCATTTTTATTTAATTGGCGTGGAGTTCACGGACTTACTTTCTCAGCGCCGGCCAAACCTCGCAGCCCTTGAGCGTCTGGTATATCCACAAGACCCTTGAAGATTTTAGCGTGACAAGTGACTATCATGAGCTTTTCCGCCATTAATCTAAAGCGCACTCCACATGTGGACAGTTCCGCGGGAACACGAGAATGTAGAGGGAGTATTCGTCTACATTCGTGTAGTCCCGTGCATGTTTGGCATGTCTCGCCTATTTCATAGACTAAGTAGAGATAGGTTGTTGTCGTCTAGATTCGATCGATTTTATATTTATATTCCTAGCGCTTTTTCCCGTAACAGGTTCGAGGTACACTTGACTATGATCCAGGATATTAGTAGACCAAGTAATTACAGTAGAGCAGCTGCCATCACCTCTGTGACCCTGTTTATAGCAGATTAGCGATATTACACCGATGAATCGATATAATGTCGACACGTTTTTACACCCAGCACATCCCTAATAGGAGAGAATGTAGAGGGTCGACCAAGTCCCGTCAAAAGTTTCGCCGAAAGTTTCGACGGACATGTGGAGTACGCTTAAGCGCACTCCACATGTTGACTGTTCCGCGGGTACACGAGAATGTAGAGGGAGTATTCGCCTACATTCATGTAGTCCCGTGCATGTTTGGCATGTCTCGCCTATTTCATAGACTAAGTAGAGATAGGTGTTGTCGTCTCGATTCGATCGATTTTATATTTATATTCCTAGCGCTTTTTCCCGTAACAGGTTCGGGGTACACTTAACCATGATTCAGGATATTAGTAGATCAAGTAATTACAGTAGAGCAGCTGCCATCACCTCTGTGACCCTGATTACAGCAGATTAGCGATATTACACCGATGAATCGACATAATGTCGACGCGTTTTTACACCCACCACATTCCTAATAGGCGAGAATGTAGAGGGTCGACCAAGTCCCGGCAAAAGTTTCGGCGGACATGTGGAGTACGCTTTACGCTGCAGTGGCACGGGACTTGACACCGGAGCGCATATTTCCACAATTATTTTCAAACCTATTTATTCTTTTTACAACGTACAACGTATTTACCCTAATCTCATATCAAGACCCTGCAGCTTTCTCACCAGTGCGATGTCATCAGCCTACGTATTCTGTGAATTTAGGCTAAGAGGACATTCAGCACAACGCAGAACAAGAAAGGGCTCAGGACAGAATCCTGGTGAATAACAGAGTAGGTAATCGGAACGTCGGAAGTGACCCCGGCGTTCAAGTAATTTTTTACGAGTTAATATTAAAAAATGAGAGATTTCAATAAAAATAACAGTGACTTAAAGTCATGCTAAAGTCTATACATCGTCATTTCTTATTTTTGGCGTGATCCACGTGGACCCATGCAGTCAGTCAAGGATTCCAGGATGTCGTTCTCAGACGACCGCAATCGACTCCAAAATCCTGCGGCACGGGATCTGATGACCGGAATATGTCGGTGACCCCGGCCTCGGCAAACATGTTAGACACACTGCAGATACGAGGCAGCTTCATCAGGTTACGATATGCGTCACTACGTATTACGTCACTTACATATCCTGATGACACTCATTCTGCCGTCATAAGAAAGAGTACAGTAAGTTACCCAAAATCGATTTTGAGATAAAGCCGTTTAAAAGTTGAGCGCTCTTAACATGTTACTCAGATATACTGTATCTATTGTTTATACATGCAAAATCGCAGGGAAACGTAATACAGCAACGAAACCTATACAGAAAGACCCGGTATTTTTTAGCGATAATTTCTGTGTCTCTTTCTTATGACGGCAGCATTGCTCTCTGGGTGTACCGGACCCAGAGCTGACATGTGTAGAAGCATAAACAATGTCAGCTTTACATCATGTGTACACGCAATCATTCTGCTGCGAACGGTCATGGCACGTCGTTCCTTCTCAATGTCGCCGTCATCACTGAGGTCGCTTGTTAAAATATGACCCAAGTACCTGAACTGCTCCACCCTCTGAATGACAGCGTCATTCAACAGTACCTTGGAAGTACTGTACGGACCCTTACCTGCTCTGAAAATCATTAACTGTGTCTTTGCAAGTCATCTATTGAGCCATCTACTCTAGATATACAGATGGCAATAAATCTATTCAGTCCGTTAATTGAGGCACTGAGAAGCACCATGTCGTCAGCATAGCTCAAATTATTGAGACATATGCCCGCGACGTTGCAACCAACTCTAGTACTTCTCAGTTCCTCAATCAGGCCATTTACAAAGCTGTTAAAAATATCTGTTAACCCCCCTGGCGAACACCTCATTCTAGTCTAAACTCACTAGATGTCGCGTTGCCCCATCTCACACAGTTAATTTGATTTTCTTACTAATACTTAAAGAAAGCTCGACTTAGATCGAGAAAACACGTGTCTACTGAGGTGTTTCGGTCCGTGTAATATTTCTCTGTCCGTTTTAAACTAAATATTGCAGCATTCGTAGAAAGATTGGTACGCAAACAAAAGTATGCGTCGTCAATCCATAGGCTAGACTTCAAGTCAAGGTGGATAATTTTTTTTAAA
The DNA here is from genome assembly GCA_907269095.1 of Blastobasis adustella. NCBI lineage: Eukaryota > Metazoa > Arthropoda > Insecta > Lepidoptera > Blastobasidae > Blastobasis > Blastobasis adustella. The sequence continues at coordinate 9,314,451 of OU026117.1, read as the reverse complement.
TAAATCCAATTATGATACCTAGTGAAATAGGTCTATATAGTTTTTTGTGCATTATAAGTCTACCTTAAACCATGCCTAAACGCTCACCTAAAACCAGTATCTACACCCTACACATAAATAAGGGGTCACAAGATCAGTGCCCAGTCCAGCCATAACGCGTTCAAAGCGCCAACTTTTGTTTCACGCTCGAACCGCGTTTCGTGTAAAAAGAGTAAATTGCATTGCCCCGCACCGCACAATATGTGCCGCGGCGGCAGCTTTCACCAGTCGGTCCAGGTGCAGAGTGCAGCGGGCTGGCCTCGCGGTAAGTGCACTGGCTTATGCATCTGTGCGGCGACTGGCGGACCGAATGACTGATGTGTCTAGGTACCTACTTACCTGGTAGGTTGATATAAATATGGGTAACATAACATGTGTATTCACGTCATTTAGGTTGCTCGTCTCACGCAAGTGAATATGGAATGATAGGTATAAGTAATATTTTTAATTATAGGTATGTAGATACTCTGAATGTCTATGATTTATTGATTTTTTTAAACACTGTTAAATTAAACGCTAATTTAAAAGCTGCAATACCAACTACCTACCTATCTAAGCAAAAACCTTCCGACGTCCGCGCGTCCGTCGGTACCAAGGACCAACCTATAACGTCTTACCTCGTGGTCACAACTCTAAACACAAACACAAAAACTAATAACCAAGTATCATAGATAGATAGAGCATTTACAACAACAGGGTAAATCTTCTTAAAATTTTTGTAACCATACATTAATACTTACTAAATTAAAAATATATTTTTTTGAGTCTGTATTATTAAAAAGTATTATAATCTATTTATAAGACAAAGTATGAAAATTCACTAAAGCCTCTATAACTACGGGTTCCTTCATAGCAATGCATGCTTTACCCATGTCCTATGTATGTAATGTATGTACAGCATGGCTCACAGCCGCAGTGTAGTGTCCGCATACACACGCGGGCCGCTATGTAGGCATCTATAGCTGTAAACTAGTTGCAATGCAGCCACGCTCGCTGCGCATACTGCAAGTACTGCGACGTTTTACGCCAATGCAGGGAACTGGATTTATGGTTTTCATTGTTTCGCCTTTGGATGGACTGAGTGGCGTGCGAGTAAAAAACTTACGTCTAACTACTTCCCTGTTTAGAGTAGATTAAGTTAGAACTTTTTTAAATTTATTAAAGAGATCTTTGAAGCAATTACAGAAGAAAATATAATTTCTTAAATAGGTACTTGGTTTGGCACAAAAAAATAATTTGCCTACAGAGTTTCGAATGCCACGGGTAAAATGTGACTTACGGGTACTTAACGTTCCATGAGGCGATGAAATTGACAGAGATAGGTGCCTAATTAGTTTTTACAACTACGCATTTATGAAGATTTTTTTACTTTTATTCACGACTAGTGGACCCGGCGCCACTTCGCGTACACATACTTTACCCATACCTACCCATTTTCCTTGCTTGTAAACCTTCCTCTTGAATTACTCTAGATATCTATTATTGAGAACCTCATTAAATTTAATACATAGATACATATGGACAAACGGCGGGAAGCGACTTTGTTTTATACTATGTATAGATAGAAGATGTCCAATGCTGGACACTCTCCCTAAAATAAGCCTAATACTCTGTAATATTTTCCTCCTCAATGGCCGGCCGCTAAATCTTTTCTTTTGTATACGATGATGATGAGGCGAGAAGGATCTAGCTGGTTTCGGTTTAAGCGACTACCTACTTCAGTTCCATTGTTCCGGTGTTCATGTGCTCGATGTGGCTTGAGCAACCAATCTTTTCACTTAAATCCCCGCACAATGCGGGCATGTGATCATACGGTTCACATAATTTTGTTCGCTTGCCCTCCAATTAGTATTTCACATAAAAGTTGTGTTTCACCACTCGACGGTCCGCCATCCTCGACACGTGGACACCACCGAAGTTGTCGCCGCATGATATAAGCCTCAATGTCGTCAGCACTTCGATATTCAGCACGCGATCTTCATAATATTAATCTGATCTATGAAACAGGTAAGCTAAACTTTCTGACCTAAATGATAGGTCTGTAGAGTTAAGAGATTGGATCTTCTTGAGTATGGGATGGATAGCCCTACTACCTTTTTATAGTAAGCATAGGTAGGTACTCATTTTCTAGCTAACTTGAAATATTTGACACATTCGGTTGTTAAGGGCTGGCGTAAGGTAAGCCAACAAACAACAAATAAGCAAGCGTAGCGAGCTCGGAATTTTTCTCATTTTGGCTCTTAAAGGCTGTGGTGATAGTAATCAAAGTCATAATCATCATCACCCAATCATCATTTTCAACTTTTGACAGGGTCCGCTTTAATACTCATTCTTCGACATTTTGTCTATCTTTGGCATCCTCACGTCCTAACTTCCCGAAATCAATGATTGACCGAGTGTAGCGAGATCGAATTATTTTTATTTTTTTCAAAATTTTTAGTTAAATTTTTATTTTTTTATAAAAGTAATTTTTAGTTAAATAATTAATAAATGAGCACGCGAGCGCAGCAAGCACAGAATTTTTAGACTTTTGGGTCATAACCGTTATAAAAGTAACTGATATTAATGTAAGTATGAGCTAATGAAGAAAGCTCGAAGTTTTAGCTCTTTAGAGCCCATACAGTCCATGTAGGTGTTCCTTACCTACATATGAAGTAGGTAAGGAATGCCCTAAAGTCTACCATCAATCCCAACACGAAGTATGACGGGGCGCCCTAACTCCGTTAAGAAACACAGATGCAGAGTAAGAATGGTAGCCCTTACTTGTGTCGTGACTAATGTGTAAAGTACTAAGGGGCATCCAACTAGTGTCACTAGTCCAGGTGACCCCTTATGTCTTGGTGCTTGGAGCAGTCGCTCCTTGTGTTCTACGGTAGGATCGACTTTCCCCTGGGGCTTTGACTCCAATTGCCGCCGGTTGCCTAGTTTGCGTCTATGGACGGCCAGTTTGAGCACTATTGTACAAGAAGCATCCCTTTCGTCCCATTTGGTAGTTAAAATTACCAATTGGAGAAAAGTATCGTTTCATATTCATTCGATAATTTTATATAGTAAAAGTTATTTAGGTAATCTAAATGGTCACTTAAGGGTTGGTGTTTTATCAACATCATCAAACATCATCATCCCAGCAGTAGGACGTCCGTTGCCTCTCGCTTGCTTTCCAAACCGTTCGGCCAGAGAAAATCAATTACCTTCCTTTCTTTCATACATACTTTATAAAATTAATTCGCTTTCTGCGTCTGTCTGTACATATTCACTAACTCCTCCTTTAACCAATTTTTAATATCTTTTTTTTATGACTTACGGATGGCAACAGGCAAGCGGGCCACCTGATGGGAAGTGGTCACCGCTGCCTATAGACATCAGATATTATGATGATATCATTTCAGATAGTTTCTTCCGGAAGGTTCATAAATATTTTCATACCCCGAGGACACCGGTGCAAACCGGTTCGTGTTCGTCTTATCATAAGTGCCGTCTGCGTCCATCCGTTCCAAACGAGATTGTTGGTCCTACCAGCTAGGACCATCGCAGACCAATGGGCAGCAGTGAATTTTGAACCAACACGAACCCGCCTACTAGGCGTGGAGATTACGATAAAACCTTCTAGAGATGTGGAGAAGGCTCCACTAAAGGACTCACAGTAACTTTTTTCGATGGGGAGTGATGTTCACTACTTGTACTTGCTTTCGTAGGCTTAACTCTTGATACCCCTCCATATGTGACCCTTGAGCGGTATCGCCAAATGGCTTGCAACGTTTGCGGGAAAGCGAAGTCTGGGGTCCCACTCATAGGTTAGGGGTGGGCGCAGTTACCCCGCGTACATAATCGAGTAAATTAATGAACTGTTCATGTGTTCATCCCCGCTTGTAGCTACGATACCCCTTTTCGACTAAGCTACAGCTACAGCATCTACACAAAACTTATTAGAACATCTGAAAAACCTATCATTTTATAAAAAAGTTAGCAACGAATTTAAACACCGTTGTCATCAATGGATAGAAAGACTCACGGGGAGTGTTTTGGTATGTACAGTCAGCTTCAGAGAGAACGTACGCTCCAGCATACATAAATGATTGCTGGTGGGTCCGACTATAGTAGCGATGCTGTGTTTAAACCGATCGGCTCGAAGTACTAGACACATGTAATATATACGTATTTTTAACCGACTGCAAAAAAGGTGGATGGTTCTTAATTTGTCAGAATTTTCTTTTGTACCTGTAATTTTTTTTTGTTTCCCGATTACTTGAAGACGCCGATCGAGAGATCAAAGATAGTTTTTTTTTTTTTAAAAGGTTCTTCCCAGGTGGTCCCATAGTCATCAGGTCAGGATCTGGTGATGGGATCCTGGAGAAATCGAGGGTACTCCTTAAATATTATAGGCATACATATAACGATTTTAGTATTTTCAGTGGCAAGTCAAGCATTTTCATTCAGAAAAGTATCATTTGATGAAGTGGAGCTGATGATCAAGACCACAGGCCACCGTAACTATAGAAATAGAAATAGAAATCTTTTATTACACAGAAAACAACACCACAAAATAAAATGTATAAAGTAAGAGTATACAAAAAAAATCACACACACACTAGTAACTCTAACCTTAATATTCTAACCTCAGAACCCCGTCAGTTATAGACCGATTAGAAAATTTCTTTTTTTTTGTTTTGTATGGTACTCCTGATCTGATGTTAGGAAACCCTGTGAAATCCATCGAAACCCTTGAACATTGTAGGCACGTAAGCGGTGGTTGTTACGTTATCGAATTTTACTCAGGTTTTTTTTTCAGGGTGTCTGTCATCTTTTGATGTTGCTATGCTGATGATGAAGCTACAGAACTCCTTAACTATTGGGAGTTAGGGGATAGTACTGCAAATTATCGACAGGTGCTACCCAGTAGTATCTACTGACATAACTAGAGGTAACAAAATACTTGAAAGGGTTATCATAAACACCGAAAATGGCGAAATAAAATATTAAAAAAAAAACCGAGTACAAAACACAAAAGGTAAAAAATTCGCTTTTTATCATACAATACGAGTAAGTTTTTGGAGTCGGTGCCACAAACCCTGAAATATGAATTATCTGAATTACTAAAAACCAGTCGTCTTCGACATTGCGAGCCAGATGTCGAGTCGCACATGCATTCTTGAGTGGTTAAGTGTCTCGAAAGTGCACTGCATGTGTTTCCATTAAGTTCTAAGGCTTCAGGGCCCTTACCATGTTTGTTTCGAACCGTGAGGTAAAACTTTACAAGAAAAGAAAAGCACTAGGTGTAGCCGTGAAGAAAATCACTATTTAGGTATAGGTCGATTATTGTAAGCTGACGCGCTCCATATAAATGAAGTTTGACAATCATTTCCATATTATACCAATAAAAGATAATGAATTTTTGTAAACGTGACTTAGAAACCAATATCTATGTCTTTGGTTTGTGTGATTTTCGTTAAAATAGATTGTTTCAAAGTTAAACGGAATTTAAGATTTGCATGGAAATTGTATCCCTTGACTAGATTTCAGAAAATCTTGGAGATTTTAAATTTTTGATACTTTTTAACCTAACTTCCTTACTTTAACATAAATGCAACACGATACTAGTTAGCTAAAGGGCGAAGTGGAGGAGACATAGCGGACCATAGCAGAAGCTGGGATTGACCACCCGGATGATGATGATGTAAGTATATACTGTAACCACTAACTTTGGATAGGAGACTTCTCCGAGACGGATGCTTTTGGAAAAAACAAATTACTTGAGTACTACTTTACATCTTAACAAATTCATGATAATCTGACTTTTTCCTTTACTTGTGTTGTAAGATCTCGCTTCTTGTCACATTTCATGATTTTATGTCTACGCGAAAAGCCCTGAAGGTTCTGATTTTGGCGTCTTGAGTATCCGACAAGCAGACAGATAGACAGACAGACCGTGATTTGAGAGAATAGTTCCGTTCGTACCTCAGAACCCTAAAGTCGCGATCGAGTTTCAGGATGCGAGAACACACAGTAGAGAATCATTTAAGCGACAAATTGTCGCCGACAGGAAATCATTATTGATCGACAGGAGTTTGAAACCAGTTTTTACAATATGTATACGAAAAGTATTTGATGGCTGTCGGCTGTATAATGGTTCCCTGAAATCGTCGCAATATAGCAATTACGTAAGAAGTAGGTATAGGCACAGGGTATAGGTACCTATAATTACAGTGATCCGTAGCAGGTATTTCGTAAAATATGAGTATAGTGGCAGAACTCTGTCCTCTCAGTCTACCCCTCCTGTGGGAGAAAGGCGTGGACTTTAAAAGGTGTATCCCCCTAGCGCGCTCCGTACAAAAGAAGTTTAGTTTGGTTTGTTTATCAATCATTGGAAATTAAATTACATAATATTACATTAATAGTAAGTCAATTCACCGTATAGGCACATACGGCCGTGTGGTGTCCGGCAGAGTAGAATAGCACCAACCCCTTACACTCGTGAGTGTCGTACAAGGCGACTAATGTTTTCGAAGGAATAGATCAAGCGTCTCCGTAGTCTGGAAAATGGGCAGCAGCATTTTCCATTGTTATATTTAAACACTGCGATCTCCAACCCGCCTGCCAAGCGTGGAGATTATGGCAATAACCTCCCCTTTCGTGGGAGAGGCCCTAAGTCCTGCAGTGGACTGTTACGGGCTGTGATGATGAAGTCAATTCACAATTATATTGTCAACAACAACATTAATAAACAACAAACAAGGTAAATGATATAAATACAAAATATCAATGTCATCATAAATCAATGAAAATTAAATTAAGTTTGATCTTACGTTCAATGTTAACCAATCAAAGCCAATTAAATATTGAATCTATGTCTGTTTTTTGTCAGATTTTTGTTAAAATATATCGTTCCAAAAGTTGCACAGGTTTTAAAAGTATGGAAAACTTAAAGCCAGAAAGATGTATTTTAACGAAAATCTGACAAACCAGACATAGATAATGAATTCGTTCGCGTTTACAAAATTTCATTGGCTATGATTGGTTTTTATTGAAAATTACATGAGCAGCAGTAGTAACAGGAGTAGTGAAAATTTCTTATTGATCATACGAGAACACATAAGTACGTACCTATGTATGTAAATAAATTACGTTTCAATAGGAAATAACGAAAGCAGAACACATTTTCGATAAGTATTATGACCACAGAAATATAAATAGATTGACTTAAATAAATATAGATTCTTCTCTATATTTCTGTGGATAATAGTTACTTAGCGATAACGTGTTCGCTTTTGTTATTTTCTGTTGAAATGTAGAGTAGGTACCTAGACTCACTCACGCAGAGCGAAAATATTAATCCAATATTGCTCCAAGGTTATGATTGCAAGGCGTTTTAAAAACATTTTTTTTAAATTACTCCTAAACTGGACTTAATAATTACAATATTTTAGTAGATCGTGATATTCGAGTTCAGAGTGATGGATGACGATGATGATTGGCGCCCAACGCGGGACCAAACTTGTATTACTTCTATTTGGGGCGGGCCGTTTTTTTTACTTTGTGCTTTTATTCTGCTGGATTAAACTAAGTGAATGTTGGCCGTGTGCAACTCTTTATACTCGTGGGTTTCGTACAAGGCGACTATTGTATGCGATACTAAAGATCTATAGTCGCCGTGGGCTGGAAAATGGGCAACAGCTTTTTCCATTGTTACATATGTAACACTGCGATATCCAACTCGCCTGCCAAGCGTGGAGGTTTTGGCAATAATCTCACCTTTCGTGGGAGAGGCCCTAAGTCCTGCAGTGGAGTGTCTGTGATGTGAAACTGAGTGAAGGTAGGTCAGATCATCATCCACAGCCAAATAACCCTTACTGCTCTGCTGCTGGCTCCCTGCGACACTGACAAGACGTCAAAACATTGTTTCGAGAACTCAAACCCACCCGACGTACGACCGTTGCTCAAATAGGATACCGCGCCATACTGTCGTAGTCGATGTGATGCGACTTGGTGCTATTGGTGATTCCTTACCATCAAGTAGGCGCCTTAGCTTGTTTGCAACTTTAGTGGTATAAAAAAGCTATTAGCGTTGTAGACACAGAGATGAATTTAAATCGTCTATGGTTGTAGACGAGGACCCCCCGTGACATGATTTTTTGATAATCATGCCTAGAGTTGTTCATGACCCCAAAGACATTAATCTAATGACATTAAGGTACATTAATCAGTAGATTAATGTACCTACAAGATACCAGGCTGTGTAATTTAATTAAAAGAATACCACGACTTCAGGTTACTTTGACACATTGCGGAAAAACGAGTACACTAAAATTTTACTGGCGATCATAAACTATATAGAGGAAATATAAGTCGACGCTATTGAGTATTCTATAACCTTAATAAGCCGCCTTCATTATTGTACATCATTTAAAATTAGTTGGTTTATACTGTCTAACTTAGGTGTCAACGTCTACTACGTCAAATGTAGACACATTTGACAAGAATCATAATTCCATGAAGGAGGGCGCTAGGTCTTTTTCTGAAACGTCATTATTCTAATTTTACAATAGGGCCATGTTAGTTTATTTTTCCGTCACGTTCCTTATTATACATGTCGCATTATTGGTGACATTTTAATACTGTCATAGAATACTACATGCTTCCGGTGTTGCTACATAAACGCAGAACTAGCGCCACCATTGACAGGTCACCTCTGGCGTTGGTCAAGCTTTAAAAGCAATCTAGAAACTTCTTACTAATATTACACTATCAGTGCAGACACCTTATATTTAAATACGAATTGGTTCCAGTCGGGTTTGACGGTGCAACCTGTTTTTGCGACCCTTGCTCTGTGAATGCGCAGAATCCAAGTGCCACTGTGTACAGTGCATAAAATGTATTACAATGTCACCCTCTTATTAAAAGGCTAGCTTTTGTCCGGGATTTCGATCCTGTATAATTCCATAGTAGCTGTATCCTTAGCCACAACTTTACCTCTTGAACGATCACATGTCATAGTCCAAAGGAAACACTGTAGCTGGGAACTTATTCCACATCCGAATCGTACGAGCGAGAAATATTCTTTCGAAACTTCGCGTGGTAACCAACAGAGGCTCTACGTAGTGGGGATGAGTACCCTGCCCACGGCTAATTTTTATTTCGTCGCCTTAGAAACTTTTTTACAATCTAATTTGGTCACGATTTGCTTTGATACACATTTGATTGTCCGGCAATTAGGCAGCATGCCGTATTGTAGAACGTATGCTTCGAAGGTATCACTGAACACTACACTAAACCTGAGATCACCAACATGATGGAAATATACTTTTTTATTGAAGTCTTTCATGTTTTATGTTTCAACGTAGATATTAGTTTTGCGTGTTACACCTTCTAAGTAAAAGCATTTAGGGTTGTATTTTTAAAGTGGACGCAAGTAACATTTAATGCGCGAGTGCAGCGAGTCGAATTTTTAGATATCTTAAAACTTACTTATGTAAATTGTAAAAAAAAGTAAACATTAATAAATAAAGAGAAAGGCAAAGTTTTAGCATGTTGGATATTTATTTATTATTATTACAAACATAAAAGTTAGACCAATGCGATAATGTTGACGTCAATGTTCATTAAATATAACATATGTAATTTTTTTAAACAATATTATGAATTAATAAAGATTAACTTATTTATTTATTTAACAGTTTATTGTGCACAGGAAATACATACCAAATAACAGGCAAAGTAATAAATTTTAGCTATGTACAATAAAATTTAAAGTTATGTCGAATTACATAAACTTGATTATTATTTATAAAATGTCTATCAATACTAAAAATATTTACTAATTCATTACACAATGCAAAAATAACCGCATCACAAATTTTTTGAATTAAACAGTAGAACAAAAAAATCAATATTCCTACTTATTATGTACTTACTAATAGGACAAAAAAATCGAATAGAAACAAATCTTAACTAATTAACTCGCTAGATGGCGAGGCTAACATTTTGACCTAAATAAAGGCCAGCCTTCTAGACCTTAGAAATATCGACCAGACGCTTAGCTAACTCCCGATTTGCCTACTTCATTTTATTCTTAGTGCTGTTGTAATAAGGGCGTTCAACAGTAAGTTGGTTCTGCACTGCAGGATAGCAAGTTGTTATGTCTCTACAATTCCTTTGTAGTCTCGAATTCGATACCAGTAATCCCAAGGCCTCCATTTATAGAAGAACAAATGTACTTCCGGGTACAATCTCAAAATTATAATATCCGACCATACCCAAAACGTAGAATGGACACATTAGAGCAGTGAAGGGTAGAACGGATAGACTCCATACAATTTCCAGTACACGTATCTGGTAAAATTATTTTTAATTTTTGAGTAAACTGATGTACTTACCTCATGGGGATTCCAAATACTTGCACTCAATTCTAGTTTGCTTCTGATTAATGTATTATACAGAGCTTCTGATTAATGTATTGTAAAGTTCTCGAGTGGCGACCACGTGGCGTAAGACGCAGCGTGGGTAGGCCTTCCACAAGGTGGACTGACGACCTGGTAAGGATCGCAGGTACCAGCTGGATGCGAAAAGCACAGGACCGGCCTTTGTGGAGATCTCTGGGGGAGGCCTATGCCCAGCAGTGGGCGTCTTCTGGCTGATATGATGATGATGATGATTATACAGAGCAATGTTTCCCAACCTTTTCTGGACCAGGGACCACCTTGATTTTTGTTGTTCGCTGTGACCAAACTAACTAAGAAAAATAAACTGGATTAATCCGAAAATAAACTTTAATAAAAATCTCAATGTAAGTAACATTAACAACGTGAAGTACATTTTTTTTTACAAAATTTAACGAATTTTGAATAAAGGGTAAAGTTTGGTAGGCAATCTTAGGACATGGATTACTTATTTGATTCGTTTGGGGTCCGTTTTTTATAATAATATAACCGTCGCGGTCAGTTTCTACTCTTTACGACAAATTAATCTGGGCCAAATGCAATAAAAGAAACTTAAATCATCAAATGAGCGAGCAGTGCGAACTGGAAGTTTATGGCATTGAAGCTGGAGTGATCAATTCGAATCAGCTCGGCATTTTTGACATCAATATCGAAGTGTTTGGACATGTGGATGCTCGATAATAATGCTGATCGCATTGAAAGTAACTTAAATTAGTGAATGATCATTTTGGTGATTAACAAATTTGGTACTTAACAGCAAAGGGTTAATCTCACAAAAGTAACTCAGGGAAATCAATGAATGTGAATGAGCTCGGAGTTGTGGTTTTTTTGGTCTTGATCGATTGGTGAATGTGAATGAATGTGATAAGCGAACAATGAACTTTCAAGCGAAGCGAGCTCGAAAATGTTTATACTTTAAAGCTGAGGTGACTACCAAAATGATTATAACCTAGGAATTTTTAGCCCATGGCTTGGGTATAAAAGTGCGCCTATACTTAAGTTTTCAAAAATACAAAACACTAATACTTAAGAAATACAAAAGTTTTCTCTGGTCCGCCATTTGGTGAACCCTGTCCTAGGACTTATTACCCGCGATATTTGAATTCGTTCGCAAACCACCGGTGGTCCACGGACCACGGGTTGGGAACCATTGGAAGCCTTCAGGGTGGTTGGGTTAGAAAAATCCCCTGTCCCAGCAGTAAGTCGACATTCCTGAAAGCCTTCTTACATCATCATCATCGTCTTAGCGCTTATCCCGGCCTCTGCCAGGGTCCGCTTTCCTACTCATTCTTCTCCACTGAAAGCCTTCTTACATATATCAATGATATGCCTTCGAAATGTGAGATCATTGTTATGTGAACTCCAAGGCCGCGGACTGCTGAAACCCATGAAAGCTTGTGGTAGTCTAATTCTTATTAGTGTTCGATAACCTTATGTCATCGACTGTATGTCATTAAAGTACATGTATTCTAATTTGTCTTACGTGGTAAACAAACAGCATTCGTAACAAGCTCTCGGCTTGCCCCCTTGGATAATATTAACTAGGTATTAATTTTGAAATGGACTTAATTACGCACCCATTACCTGTGTTATAATAATGACTCATAATACCCTACCCTACCTAATATAAATATGACATGATGTAATGACGAATAAGATAATGTGATGATGTAATAATAATGAATTTGTATGTAATAACTAACTAATCATAGCAACTAAGTAAGAATGTATGCATTTACAATCTATGGGATCTGTGCCTGAAAATGAACGATTTAAAAAAAATATTAAACTGATGCTAGCTACGCACTATCTTGGTTCGACCAACGACATTAGTAACCGTCGCGTCTTTCGAGCACTGAATCCAGCCTATGTGTCATGCAATAGTTATATGTAACCCAAGCCAGGCCAAGCCATGCTTTCTGACCAAAATGTAGGGGTCGTAGAGTTAGGCTTTGTAAAGTTAAGATATTGGATGTTTCTGGTGGGATACCTACGTTTAATTTTATTTACAGACCTGAACCTATGTTTATGGGAGTTAAGTTGCAGATTTTTGCAAACAAACTTGCAACCAATCCTAGATTACATACAAAAGTTCAGGTTTCTGGCACTTCGAGAAGAGCCTTTTGATTTTCTTTTTATACAGACTTGCACCCATGTGTGTACAAATTAAAGCCTGCATACCGGTTTCTTAGGACTTCAGGACTGCCATAGATTCAATTTAATTTCGTGCACATACTCGCACCCCCTCTTTAGTGGATAAAGATTTCTTAATTTTCTCGTTATTTGCGTGCAATTCTAACCTTCATACCAAATTTTCGCGTCCTAGGACTTCGGAAAGTGCCCGAGTTTTGATGAGCTAAGTCAGTCAGTGTCGAAATCGACGTATTTTAGGTGCTAATAAAATTCAAATAAAATAAATGCTAGACAAATTAAACCTTGTGTGTTTTATAAGTCTGCTACGTAATCTGAAAATATCTTATCCTGAAAGTATGACCTTTCTATCATCTAGAATGAATAGGTATATGAGATACTGGAAATTCAATTAAACGCTTCTTGAAAAGATAAGTAAAGAGCCATACTTTTTGCACGTCTTGGCAGGGAAGCCTTCCGTGCCTCCAGATAGGAATTGTAACTAAAGTAAGTATAAGGCGCTGTCCTAATTGGCAATGGCCCTGCGACGGGCGTTTTGAGGTCTCTTATTGGTCGTGCGTCGTCCGTCGTACGACCATGGTCGCACGACCGTTGTCATTTATCGTAACTTTATAACCAAACGAGAAAAAACTTGAATGTAATAAAAGTAGAGCAGTGAGCACAGGAGCAGAGCAACGTACTAGCAATTTTAGAAATTTGTAATTTGGGGCAGGTGGACGCCCGACAATACCTACCAGGCAGAGCCCCACGCCCACCAATGTTAACGTACAATTTTAGGCAGAGTTGGACCACGCCCGACAATGCCAGACAGAGCCGGACCGCTTCCGACAATACCAGGCAGAGTCGGACTGCTTACGACAATACCAAGCAGAGTCGGATCACTTACGACAATGCCACCCGCACCGCGCCGCAGTCTCCGCACCTCACACGATGCACGAAAGTGGTTATTTAAACACGTGCGTGATTTCAAGGTAGTGTTAAACCGTACAATATCTAATTTTGCCGCGGACTACCCGCGCCGGCGCCTGCGTCAAAGAAGCCATCAAAATTTTAATTACCGTTTATTTTTTGAATTTGGCATTTTGGCGGCGCTCGACCACTTGGCGCCAAAGCCGCACTCGCTCTACCCTTGGTCCGGCGCTGATCGTCGTTTGTGAATGGTTGTTGATTTTAAAGAGAAATTACAAAATGGAGAAAGGAGGCTCAAATCCAACCGAACCAAGTCCTATTAAACTACTACAGGCTCTCAATAGTCACTTCACTGAAGAGAGTGAATATCTAAAATTACCGTTAAGATCGATTAGGTCTGTAATAGTTCATACTCTGACCCGCATTACGATTTCACAAAGGACCACTTAAAATTTTTGTTAAATCCCACACCCGAGTTCAGTGTCCAACTGAAACCCTAGCCTTTCTCCCCTACCGTCAGATGTTATGCATTATTCGCTACACAATGTCAGTAATGCACTATCTTTACAAATGCAGCCCTATTCAGGAGGTATAAACCCATAGTATTAACCTAGCGAACTATAAGTATACAATAAAATGTTGGAATTGAATAGATCCGTCGGTTATTTGTTCTCACAGTAGCTAGGCACCGCGTGGTGAGCTAGGCGGCCTATTGCGGCATTATCGTCTAGTCTAGACTGGTGTGAAATTCGCACCGGCCATCGCTTTCGCCGATTCAATAGTGGAGATTGATTGAGAAAACCGGTTGGCGCTCAGCGCGCTCCCGCTTCGCAGCTCCGTTTGGGAAAACGTGCACACGGGTATTGCATTATACAGCCTGTAATACTGACAAGTTTCTCGATTAATTATGAAGCGGCGATTAGTAAATCTGTGGCGATAGTTTAGTTGAAATACTTACATATAGACAATGGGAATAATATTTTCAATGCTTAGAAGAAGTAATTAGGTAACGATTGCGTATTAATATTATAATATTAGACAGTATCATCCCACTGCTGGGCAAAGCCCCCCCCCCCCCCCCCCCCTGATCTTTCATTTCTCGCGATGAAGTGTCATTGATTGCCAGTTTCTGTCGATGGCCCGAACGATTACGCCCAGGACCGGGCGAAATAGAGGAGAATGAATCGACCCTGGCAGAAGCTGGGTCTGACCGCTTGGATGATGATGACGAAGTATAATAAGATTTCACTTTTACAATAAATAAAAGACAAGTACATTTTTTTATCTAAAAGTTATTTACCAATATACTTCGGCTAAGGCTAAGTTCAATTAAATGTACATATTGTACCCGTATCAGCAATCAACGTCGTTTCTAGTCCTAAACGCATAATCAACGTTCACTTGGCCCATGATTTTTTTACTGTATCTTGTCCTTATCAAGTGGTGGAGCAAGATTCGCGAGAAGAGATCTCAGCCCGCCGCAAGGGAACAGCCCGCGCCGTCCGCCAGCCGGCCGCAAGACGGCGAGGGGGCGCTCAGACCGGATTCAGACCCTAAAATAAAAACATCTATCGAAATAATAATACGCTCTGCTTGTGCTTGGCCGGGACAAGTACGCGGCCGAATGGCGTTGACCCCCTGAACATTCCCAGGCCAGCGCGCGGGCTGCGCGGACCAACTGGATTTTTCTTAATGGTAGGGTACTACGCTCCTTATAGATGTGAATAGGCTTCTCAACTGTGTGTTTGGACTTATTAGCTTTTATTTCTAAGTGAGAGAACTGTGGGAGCCGCGATCGAGCACCAGCCATTATCTTAGACTGACACACGGTTGCAGATGCGCACTTTGCAGTGTATTCATGCGTGTCGGATTAAATATCAAGTTAGGAAGTAGGTACTTAAAAATTATTTTAAAGAATGTAATGGTAAGATTGTTTTTACTGTGTTAAATTTTAGTTTATGTAGGTAATATTTTATTGTTGATTTATTTTTAGTAATAAATTATACAATTTAAAAAATTATGGACAGTGTTGTGTTGCTAACTCTACCACTTAGGTATTTAATATTATGACAGTTATACCTTGTATGTCCGTCCATGGTGCGTTATATGCAAATTTTCTTTGTCTATTTTGATTTTGCACTGTCTCCGCTTATTGAGTAAATGAGTGTCAAAACTCAGCTCTTTTGGGTGACCACTATGATGGCTAATCAGAACAAAAGTTGCATTGGTGGGGACTTCTCGTAAAATGCTTAATTGCATTTGACTGTAAGATATACGTATTGGCTAAATTGCCATATAGGTTTTAGTTTAAATTACAACAGTTTCGTCATGATTAGATTGCCTACAATTTTCCCAAAACTTTAATCCCACATCCATAACTACAATCCATATTACAAAGACACGTTTCGGTTCAAAAAGATCAGAATGTCAATTCACTTTCACATGATCGGGTAACATTTGACCTGTTTCAGTTCTTCCCTTCTTTCCATAAATTCATACGTGCGACCTGGCTGATCTCGCCTGTATAATTTAACCATACCGTCTTTTCTTCCATTATGTCTTTGTCCGGAGAGGCCAGACAAACCCGTTGCCGCTGCTTTTAAAAAGTTTAATGGATGTCCGAACAATGGGGGAGAAATTGTGATAGGTGAGCGTAATCTTTTACGGCCAGTGACAACTTGTTCTTTTATTTTCCGTGAAGATACCCCAATTGTTGAGGTTAAATAGGGTCACGACTATTCTCTGATCCGATACCGATTTTGAATTGTAAATTCACTTTCGGACGCCTAATCACTTACACGTTCTCACTTTAAATTGCTTAATGAACAGTAAGGGGTGCTGGGTTCGGCTAATGTGTTTGAGATGCTTTGAAGGTATGTAACTGCTACTTATTATAAAGAGAGTCGATTACGTCACCATACCCGCCAAGGTTGCAAAAAAGTTGCAACCCCGTCATCAGCCTTACGAAAGTAAACAACGTCCACACACTCCTTGATTACATAATGGCCAACGGTGAATATCTTGATTGATGGTTTCGTTCAGTTCTTGGGATTTGTTTTATTTTGTATTGAAAAAATGAATTCGGTTCGCTGACTCTGAAGGGTTAAATTTATAAAGTAATCATTTTCAATGAACCAGTGCCAACAACAAGCGCAGCTTTTCTTCGAGATTTTGGAATATAATGGTACTATACCCTGACGGACAGATCACATCTGTCCGTGTCTATTAATATAACGGCGTCGATTATTTATTTAGTGGTGGCGTTAAACTGACGAAAATATACTAGCTTCACGAACGGCTAATCCAGATTTCAACCCGAAAAATAGCGCAAATGAGGATACGGCTTAGTTTGGAGGGCCAGCCGCGGCCGAGGCCTACCACCGAAATAGAACTAAGATAGGTACACATTTGGCACTACAGCAAAATTGGGTGTAATTGGTAGAGCGCGGCGGTATATCCGGCACATCGCCTCCCGTACCACAGGCTGCATATGGAAAACTTTTTCCATCTCGGGGCTGGGGCTCCTCAAAACCATATATCTTCTTCCTTTTGACCGCGTTCGACGTCGGACGATCCGAATTGTCGACGCCGAAGTTCTTACCTGCCGCCTCGAGCTCTGCGGAGAAATGTAGCATATCTGTGCATCTTTTACCACCTATATCACAGTGCTCTGAAGAGTTGTTTGGACTAGTACCTCCGCTAGAGTTTCACCACCGTCATCATCACAGCCCGTAACAGTCCACTGCAGGACTTAGGGCCTCTCCCACGAAAGGGGAGGTTATTCACCACCGTACTACCCGTCATATATTATATGAAAGTTCTATCCGTACCATCTAGATTCCTGCTGCCTACGACCATTGTTTTGAACGAACTTTCCGCGGCGGTGTTTCTGAGCTGGTAGGACATTGGAGCCCTCAAGAAACGAGCACCCCTTTCTCATAGTCTGGTGACGTAATTACGACACCCCTAATCGACTGGTGTTGCGGATATCCATGTGCGGCGGTGACCATTTACGATCAGGTTGCCCGGTTACTCGGTTGAAAAACTTTAAGTATCTACCTACTATAAACAAGTGCACTTAGTTAGTGTTATGGGCGACAATTACCACTGTCCATCAGGTGGACATGGGGGAGTGGGCGGCAAGATGATCTCGAGGGTCTCGACGTCTTCGTGGGGGTTAGGAATAGGCGCTCAGAGTATTGTACTTCGGTGCAAACTTTGCTATATTTACGTGCACAGCCTTGTTCTGGAGCGGTAGAGTAGGGTTCTACGTATTGTATTGTACCTATGGACCAGATTGGACCACGAGTTCTAAATAAACAGACTAAAAAAAATTTTTTATTTGTTTATTTTATTTCGTCTCAGCCCTGTGTGTAGTGTGACCGGTGATACGAGTGACTCTCTCGGGATTACGCCACTTTCAAATATTATTATTATTATTTCCATATTAACCGATCAAATCCAAGATTTGTATTTAAATATTGAATCCCATGTATCTATGAAACGATATATTTTAACGAAAATCTGACGAAACACAGACATAGATAGGTATTGGTTTCTAAATCGTGTTTACAAACAGTGGCCATGGAAATTACAATAAAACTTCGTTTGTATGGAACCCGCCTTCTTACGTTAATCAACCTATACTAGGGACCTTATTTTGTGGGAATACGAGAGGTTCGAGCAGGAGCGCAGCAATATGCTTGCTGGGCTGGAACGGAAGGAGGCGGGCCCAATTTACTTCTTGGAGCTTGTGGCCTTGGAGACGAACTCTGCGAGGCTGTGGGAGTTCGGTGCGCTTGGTATCGTGCGAAGAGAGTGGAGTAAGAAGAGTAGGAGCATCGGAAGAAGAAGAGGAGGGATAGAAGAGGAATGAGAGCTGGTCGACGAGATAGAAGAGTTTTGTGGTGTCAGCCCGTTTAAAAGAGTGCTAGGGACATACGCTCTTGGGGTTTCCTTGGGGGTGCCTGAATTATACATAATGTATACACATACCTTCCGGAAGAAATTACCAAAAAGAGCCTATTAGCTCATTCCAAAAACTCATTCTTAAACAGCAGTTTACAGTCTCAAAATTTAATTTAGTAAGCAATAATCATAGTTATAATAAATTAATAACATATCTGCACATAATTTTAACTTTTTGTTTTAAGTCAAAAAGTCTTGTGATTTTAAAAGGTAAACTGACAAGTTGATACTCTTACGGCGAGGGAAAACATCGTTAGAATGCCTACATATTCAGGCGACCGATTGAACCAATCTGGTCAGATTCCCCTGTTGACAGGGTCACGGGGGGTCATATGGCAGTCGCTGTTGTGTAATTATCCAATCTGCCAGGTCCTGGATTATATTCAAGGCGGACTCTGGGGCCTACTTCTTTAGCTGTGACATCTTGAATATGCCATTTTTTCTAGCTAAATATCTCAAATAAAAATGTAATTTAAAACGATCTTTGACAATAGAGGATTAGTGAACATTGTGGAGTCAACGTTTTTCGCATGCTATAGAGATTCAATGACTTTTTAACTGATATTTGTGGTGTAGCCACAAATATCAGTTAAAAAGTCATTGAAAATGTCGAATTCTAATGTCGAAAGCTCGAGAATCCTGGGCCGTCTCTCGTGCGCGAGAGCATCATCGGGATATTGACACAAAAATGATTATTATTTAGATAGGATAAGAATTCGGAACACGGTAATGCGAGCATTATTGTTAAGAGGCAGACATTGATAAGTTACTAACAGGCCTGGCGTGACTTCGTTCCCTGCAGTCCTACCCCTATCCTGCTCTACCGAATGTTACAAATCCAACAAAAAAGAGTTTTGGAAGCTGTTTTTGAGTTTTAGTGAGACTAACAAGGTTTTTGTATGTCCTCTGGGTCTGGGGGCTATATTTCTTAATGTATTGCGATGAAATTTGATATTTTCATAGAGGTCATAAATGCAAAGAAATACTATTCTTTAACAAAATCTCTTAACGTGGTGTTTAAGCGAGATATTATTATACAATATAATTATTTAGATCCATTAAGAAATATAGCCCACAGACCCAGATAATGTTATGAGCCTGAAGTAAATAATTTCTAATTAATTTTAATTATTTACATAATGATTTGCTTATTACAGTATTTATATATTAATATTAAAGTATTTATTTATAAAAATATTGCTTTAATCGAAACATTACAAATACAATCGATTTCTATTGGTAGATATAATTTTTTTTCGTTAAGATATTTTGTAGCTATTACAATAAAATTAGGTAGTTGATGAATTCTCAGTCGGGAGGAAAATTCTAAAACTTGTGTCTACGTGCGACGGAGGCTACCGCTATCTAACTCACTTACCTCACCGCAACTGAGAGGCCTTCATTATACGACTGTCTGAAGCCTTTTACTGGTTATCACCCAAGAGGAACATGGTCATGAAAATATATTGTCTTTTTAATAGAATATATAATGTAAAATTTGTCAGGGGTTCTCTGACCGCTGCTGGTTTTTAATAAACGCACGTCCTACCTAGATAATCAGACACATACATCAGATATCAGAATCAGTCTTCTATAACAGAGATTCCTAAACTTTTAAGATAACGGAACACCCACCAAATACCTTTTATCTTATGGAACCCCTTCACAAATGATTACAAATCAAATCAAAGACATTTAAAGGATATAGGGGAAGGTGGGGCAGAACCGGGACCTTAAGCTTTCAGTGTCTTTCAGTAGAATTGCTACAGCTAAACAAAATTCAATAAAAAATTATCTATGACTACATACACTTATATCCTAATGAAAACTAAATCTATTAATTTAGCAAAAACTACTGTATGTACAGAAATAACAATTTTTCAAAAAATGAAATTTGCCCGGTTTTGCCCCACTATGTGGGGTATAACCGGGTATGCTTTTTCGTGATACCCGATCGCGCCCCATGCCTATTATTCTACCTACTAGTATTAAGAAACAGAAAGAGCTTGTGGGCATGTATGATTGGGTGGAAGTTTGTTACTCTTACTCTTTTTACTACTTCCCGCAGGAGCACGGTGTAGGTAAATGAATTATATGCAAACAAATTCGAGGGAAAAAGCTGTGTTTTTATATACACAACTTTTATATGTATTATATAAAAGGTTGTCCACTAGAGGGCTAACAATTGCATTCAATTTGCATTTAAAAGCAATAAAGCAAAGTCATATATCTAACCCCAATAGTGACATAATATCGGTACCCAGAATTATACCCGGTATTGCCCCATTACTGCTACCCGGTTTTACCCCGAAGACACAATTTTTAAACAAAGTAGCATAACTTTTTTTTTTATTTGACATAACACCAGTAAACTGTTCTTAATACTATGCTTAATCTTTGACATACTCATCATTACAGATGTGTAGATGTAAAGTTGAATCATTGTGGTCGAAATCAGTCTGAAAATCGGTATCATTTTAAGGATAATTTGTAAAAATCTCTGAGAGCAGTAAAAACGTAATTTCCGCGCAATTTACCTGTTACAAACTTCCATGCCATCAGGAGGTACGCAATTCACTATAAGAGCGATAGATACCAATAATAGTTTAAAAAATAATGAGGTACCCGGTTTGACCCGCATACCCGGTTTTATACAACTTTCCCCCATAGGTGCATGTGCATATTATTTATCAAGGACGAGCAGCTGAAAATACAATGAAGACAAAAGGCCTAACCTTTTGTGACATTTTGGGTCTTAAAAGCTAAGGTGATCAATAAATGTATGAGCTCGAATTTCAAAAGATTCAGTCTTTAAAAGCTGGGTCAATTCAATGAATGTATGAGAGAAAGGAGCACACTCGAAAGAAGGACTAGCAGAAATGTATGGACTCCAGCCTATATGACCAATAACGTTAAGCGATATGCCATTGGATAGAATTTTTAATTTTCTAAAACTTTTACTGCGTCGAAAACTCTCGAATCGCTGTGGGAAAAAAAATTATGGTCTATTTAAATAATGAAGTTTATTATATCGCTCAACGTTATAGGCCATATTATCCAGTACAAAATTATTTATTTTTAATTGATTATAACTGTTTTCTCACAGCGATTCGAGAGTTGTCACCATAGTATAAAATGTAGAAAATAAAAAATTCTTTCCAATGACATATCGCTCAACGTTATTGGTCATATAGGCTGGGTTGTCTGGACCTCCTTTGTTACATTTGGGTCTAGCTGGGCAAATTGTAACTCTATGATAATGAAATTGAAAAAGCTCGTAATTTTGGACATTTTGGCTCTTGGATGCTCTGATGATATAATGAATGATGCTGAGTAGAAAAAGCAACTAAGGGCAATCAATGAATGAGCAATCGCAACGAGCTTGAAATTTTTTTCCCGTGTTTTTAGCAAACCCGTCGCGCTGCAGCTGCGAGCGCTGTGCAATTTATAGTCCAGACTGAGTTCTCGCTTACTACCTACTATGGGTATCTACTTAACTAATTAACTGTTGTCGTGGTGGTGTGTGGTTTGGTTTAACAGCCAAAAATAAATAGTTTCGCGGTACCCTGGTGGCTTTTCTAAGCAACCCACTTTAGAAATCTCTGTTCTATAACATAGGTAGTTGTCGCCTTGGAGGAGATTAGGCCCATTATTCTCTGCTGGATACAAGTACTAAAGTAATCAAAATAAGCTTATTTTTATATTTGAGCTGGACACCATATGGCGCCGTTGTTGGTTGGTAAAGTATATTACATTACTAGTGACCCGCTACAGCTTCACACGGGTTTACTCGTTTCTTTACTATAATCCTAGCGGCCCGCCCCGGCTTCACCTTACTTAACCCTTCCTCATAAATCACTCTGTCTATTGGTTAAAACCGCATGAAAATCCGTTAAGAAGATTTTAAGTTTATCACGAACAAACAGAGACACAGAATAGAAATAAAAATACATTTTATTTTACTTTGTTTTATATTAAGTGACATAGATTATTAAACTTATTGTTTTCGAAACGTAAAGGTATTTGCTTACCCACCCACTCGGGGTCTGAAACTATCAACGATTTCCTTAATTAGATACTTAGGGTCAGCGGTCTTGGGACAATGTTAGCGTCAAGAGGATGCTGGAGCAGCTTGAGAGTGTAGCTGAGGGTGTAGACCTCTCGAGGCTCAAGGCGTTGTCGCGGCCAGAGTCAGGTGCGTGGTTGCACGCTTTGCGATCATCTTACCTAGGTTCTTAGATAACGACTCTTTGCAGGTAGCTATGGCTCATTGCTTAGGCTGCGATGTTTGTGTACCTCATCAATGCATCTGCGATTCAAGGGTGGAAGCCAATGTCACCACTGTATTAAGTTGCTGTCGGTGCCCTGGGAGATTTCCTCATCATCATGCTCTTAACGATATTGTCCGGAGGGCACTGGTTTCGTGCAACATTCCTTGCGTTCTGGAGCCTCCCGGACTTTGTCTTATTCTTATGGTAAGAGGTCCGATGGCCTGACCCTTTTGAGATTTGAGAGACAAGTGGTCTTTGTGGGATGTGACACGCGTCAGCACCTTTGCGGCATCGTATCTTAGTCGCACCGTTAGAGCGGCAGGGGCAGCAGCGTAATCCGCGGCCCTAAGGAAATGGGACAAATACTCAGCGCTGTTAAACAATTATTTGCTTCTCCCACTACCAGCGGAAACGACCGGGTGTTGGTGAGGGAGACCACCTCCACCCAGTGCCTATCGACCTCTCGGTCATACGGACCGCGTCAGACCTAATCACGGGTGATGCGCACGCTTACTTGCCGGTGGCTCTTTGGACGTGCGCACTTCTTGACACCCTCAAATCCAGTTGTTCTGTATGCACTCTCTCTTAGCGGGCTGACGTCACAAACGCACTTCTGCCCCGTCGGTCAGCTCCCATTCCTCTTGTCTCCCTCCTATTTTTGTGCCGATGCTCCTACTCTTCTCCTTCCTCTCTCCTCGCTTAGTAACACCAAGTCTAAGCGAACTCCCTCAGCCTCGCGAAATTCGCCTCCCAGGACACAAGGTCCGAAAAGTAAACTGAGCCCGCCTCTTTCTCCGACACTCCTGCTCCGTCGGCCAGCTGCCATACTCCTTCGCTCCTTCGCATCTCTTCTTCTGCTCCTGTTCCTCCTGTATTCTCCTCACGTGGTGGCATCCGTACGCAAACTATCTTAACCTCGCGATGTTCGCCTCTGAAGACACAAGGACCGTGAAGTAGACCGACCCGCTTCCTTCCGCTCTAACCTAGTAAGCATGATGAAGCTGTTCGTACCTTTCGCATTCCCATAAAATGTGTTCCAAAGTTTCCAAAACCTCCCCGCATAAACACTCTGCAGAGTCGTTCAGACCGAACGCCCACAATCGCGCTCTAAATGCGCCTTGATCGGACAGCATCTGGGACACAACATAATGGTGAGGAAGACCGTCGTGGTGCCTGTCGAATGAGGGAGGGGGGCGGCGACCCACGCTCTGGGTCATTCCTGTTGCAGAGGCTGTCCATCGTCATACAGCGTGGCAATGCCGCTAGTGTTATGGGCACCTTTAAACCGGGAATGGAAAACAGTAGAACCTCTAGTTTAAGTTAAGACGAGGTCATGTACTTACGGATTTCAATTGCTGTTTTTTTTGACATTTTCAAATTTTGTGTACAAAATCAATAAATTGGAATAAAAGAATTTATATAAGTAAATATATACTCTTCTTTAGATTTCTGTTGATTATACTTACATACTCTGGTCGTGCTCTATTTTTGTCTTTTTCTATTAAGGTAAGGTACTTTAGGTACAAAATTTCGAGTGCAAGTACCTACCTACCTTAATAATCTACTTAGCCAGCCCAGCGATCCAAATTTGAACTTGATCCCCGACAAGTTGACTTGAGCCAGTAGTAACTCCTCTATATTTAGTGAAGGGCATTGCCATAATCTCCACGCTTGGCAGGCGGGTTGGAGATCGCAGTGTTGAAAGTATTCAACAGAAAAAGCTGCTGTCGATTTTCGGGTTACGGCGGTAATAGATGGTCCGCCTCTATGATATATAAGTTAGATTAAGGCACATACAGACAGGCAGACATACGATACTACGGCATAGCCGACCTATGTGACAGCTAGACAGTTGATACTAATCCTTCCGTATTATAAAATGAAGTTGCTTGCGGATTAGGAGGACGTGATCGGACGTCCGACCAAGGTCGGCTCCCCCACGCATCCTAATAGCGACTTTATCTTATACAACGTAAGGACTCTCTATCTAGCTGTCTCCTAGATCGGCGCTGGCGCAGTGTCGTAAGAAGAGTGTTGAACGACACTCGTCAATGGATGGGTTGGTGCCATTATCTACTCTGCCGACCACCACACGGATCTAGACACTTATAATTTCCAGTGCCTAATAAAGATGATTCAAATTATGGATTAATGATAGTCTGTCGCGTCGCAGGCAGGCCAGTCGTTTACGTATGCGGACATGTTAAATGTCAAGATCGAGGACGTAGAGTCGCAGACAGATCATGGGCCGCAGTTAAGTATTTCTGGAAAATGGCTGACGATTCGTTCGTTCTTTACAACTTTTCTATTCTATTTAGATATACTATTTAGTAATAGCCTGATAAATAAAGTTTCTCACTGAGACGGATTTCTCAAGTGGTGTTTATTATTTAGGTACCGACCGGCGTTAGCGGCCTAAGTCTAAATGATAATTAGTATTGCTCGCGGACGGGCAACACAGCGAGTCGCGAGTTGTGACTGAAATATAGACCGGCGTACACCTATCTATGTCTCGTCCTTTGTTTGCATAAAAAAACAATTTGTTGTAGCCTGTTGAATACCTATGAGTAGGTATGCGTCGCGCCGTCGCGTACATTGCAAAGGTCGAAAACCTTATCAACAATGAAAAGAACGTACCCATCTATTCTATTAAATACACGGTTAATAGGAAGTGATGAGTGAACTAACATAACTATTCACTAATATTGGGTAAGTATTGTATAATTATGACGTCGGCATAGTGGTCATGCCACTAACCAACCAGTGCCCTTGAATACGCCGAAAAAATAGCGTAGCAACGACCTCGACACACATGATAGACACGGCGGTGTTTAGATTATTCAATGGAAGCAGGTTAGATTAGGGCGAGCATTATAAAAGTACGCGTTTCATGAATATCATCTGTATTATTCATGACTAGAACTAGATCCACCGGCTAGTTCAATTTGATCAGGTGACGTCACCGAAGTCTGGGCCCCAATTTTTACGTCACCTAGTGCGGCGACCCACAAATCTACAGACACAATAAATTCGGCAACGTACGGTGCGAATCGGCGCGGGTCAATGAACTGTTGACGTATTTAAAATACGCACAAAGTACCTTATCGCGAATGTAGTACGCGGCGTGGAGAGCGAATCGGACTGTATTGTATGGTATGGATGGATAGATGCTTGTATATTTGCAAAGTGATTATTTATAGACGTGAGTGTCCGTGGCGGATAATGTGCGCTATTTCCAAGGACTCCTCAAAAAGTGGTGAGTACAGACAGACCGAAGTTATGCGAAGTGAACTACTTTGTAGATTAGTTAGTTTCCTACGATGTTGTGTTTTCGAAAGTTTTTGTACAATTCATAGTTCTTAATTTGGCTCGTGCGTGTGTAATAGGTATCTATACTTTTATTAGATACGCTGTTGTATAGTGTAAAAAATTCAATTAGATTTTATTAAAGCTTGAAAACTATTTGAACATACCTATTATTCCCAAAAAGGTTTTTATAGTGACGTTTGCGTTTGAATGTTGCTGGTTGAAGTTTAGTTTTTTTTTATGTAAACAAAGAATAAACACTGTGTCATTCCATCAAAATGTCAAATTTTAAAAATAGTGTTGTCCACATTCCTACTTTACCAGCTACCGGTTTTTTGTTGAATGTCACCGTGTGATTCTAATTAATTTTTATTATCAATACAGTCTATTGTAGTGGCTTTCTTTTCATGGAGCTTCAATTCAAACGAATCGCGTGAGCATAATCTTTCTCAAGACGTTATCCAACGCCGGAAACTGAGTGAGAGTTCATTTTACTATAACGCTATTGATATTTAAAAAATGTGAGAAAGGAAGTATATACGTACCTACCTACAATATTGTCAGTCGTGCTGCTACACAACTACATTGAAGTTCTTTGTGAAAAGTTTGCTTAGCGGTTTAAACGATTTTCGACGCGACATCAGCCCGTGTAAGATTCATATTGCCGGTGAAAGGACTGCGTTGCGTTGAACCTTGTCCGCACAAAGCAAGGCGCCCGCAGTAGTCGCCCTACCTACCTACAACATAATGCGGCGGATACAGATCCAAGTTTCTTACACATACACGTGAAGTACGAAGGCCAGTTTTAAATATGTGTATGTGTCGCGAATACATACGGCTTCGATGATCAGCAGGTGTAAGCGAACTAAAGCAAGGGGTTATTGCGATTAACTCTTTTATCCCTTCGTTTCCATATCAAAGAGTAATGAACCTTGTACTTCTATTGGTTGATGTCGATTAGTTACCGTGTGATCTTTTCGCTTTTGAACCAGACTGAATATTAATAGGTACCTACTTACCTGCTTGATATTTTGAAGGTTTGTTAAAACTGTTTTCTATTAAGTACTTATTCTATTACTATTTTCTTATTGGTAAAATAAGTAAGTATTTTGAAGTTAGCATTTAGTTGCGACTTGTTTGTTAAATGCTATTTGATATAAACATTTGTAAGAATGTTGTAAGCATTTAATAAAATTTGTTTACACTCAATTAGAAGCAGATACCTATGGTTAGTTTATGAAAAGGTACAAATAAAATAAATTACCTTCTAGGTGACTAATCTATAATTTATTTTCAGTTCATTATCCGATAAATAAAGGTGCTAAGAAATTCCAAAGAAACTAATTGTAATAACAAAGGCACACTGACAGTGAATCGATTACGAGTTACGAAGGTCAGAGGGTTTGCGAGTGTGCGTATGTATGCAAGTATGCAGCGAGCTCGTTGCGGCGTCGCTGCTGCACGCCTGCACCGCCAGTTGCAACACCCTCCCCCCTTCACTCGCGGCTTCTCGCTCGCCGTCGCCGTCTTGCCGCTAGCCCCTGTCTCACCTCGCGGCCGGCAGCCTTGCGCGACGCGCCGCGCTCTTTTACATTCAAAATTATTCGCAATCATTGCAAAAACTCTCTGTGCAATAAAAATATTTCTTCTTTAGCTGCGGTCGCAATTGGTTTATATGCAGAGAGATTGTAAAAAGTTTAAACTAAATTTAGGTGCCTTAAAACTTTGAATGCACTCCTCGTTGCATGTCCCGCGCGCGTCGTTATGAGAACCCCGTACTGGCGGTCACGTTGACGTCGCGCGGTGCCGCCATATCTGTCTCGGCCACCAACTAGCAAAATTTAATAGGTAATTATTTTCGTGTACATACAGTGCTACTGTTAAAATATTTTGTTCAGTGATTGTGTGACAAAGTGTTTTCTATCGTCCTCAATACTCAGTGTTGATTCTAATTGGATTCTTTTTGGAAATTGAGGCGCGCGCCGGCCGGTTCTTATCGGGTGCAATGCAGTTGCACTTCCAACTTATTGCAGTTTTGCATTCACCAAAGTTTCATGCGCGGAAAGTTTTAAGTGATTATATTTTGTTACAAGAGGAGTAAAAAAGTGTTTTAAAGTGTTTAATCGACGAAAGTGATTATGTGAAACAGTTTTTATAGAGCTGTCACAGTTTACTCTGCTATGTTATTTCGGTCATTGACCGCCGGATTTTGCATCTCTTATTGTTATGTGGCGCCTGTTACATTTTTAACGTTATTCCGATTTTTCGTTTTTAGGCTCAAAAATTGTGTACATCACTAGAAAAATGCGATGACCCGCGCATTCGGTTTTTGAAATTTCGCCTTCACCCGGATGGAATGAGGAGTGCACAATCCCATTGTTTCATATTTTCATATGTTTGAACATCATTTGTTTTTTTGTTTTTCGGACGATTAGAGTGTTATCATTTTGTTCCAAAATTACAAAAATTACAAAATAAGGTAAATATTATTCTATTTGCACAGTTTTATTTAGTTCTGTAAAATTGAAATAATTGCAATGTACAAAAAATATTAGTTGGCATCGGTCACACGCGTGGCTTTCTTGAAATTCTGATGATGACATCATCTGTAGGTGAGCCATGAATCCCAGTTCTGAGTGTACCAAAAGTTACTATGAAGTTTGTTTAGGAGTTCATGAACAGTGAACAAAGTTTGGGTTGTTGAGTGCAGTGTGTGTACAACGATCTGATATTGTGCAGAATGGCGGAGGGCAATGGAGAAATTTCCATTGAAGAGGTACCTGGGAAGGACTCCGACGTCGGCCGAACAGCAGATTACCGCAAACTCATTGAATATGGCTTGGATTCGAAGGTGAGTCTGTAAAAATGTACTGTAACCACGTGGCGAAATCATTTACTTATAAGTTATTTGGCTAGAAAGTAGTAAGCTGACCGTAGAGTAGCCAAGAGTGTAAAACAAGCTGTAGATAATTTTCTTGGTCAATTATGAGTTGTGATTATGTATCAGTATGTATATTAGCTATAACTGTAGGCTCTACATATGCCATGGCAATTCCTCACCAGAATTGACGTTCTGCCTCCGCTCGGGCTGTCCGCTATGTACATAGGCACACTGTTTTTTAAATGAAAAAGTAGCATTATCCTCAAACAAGGCTCATTGTTTACAAGCCTGTAATAGGGGCCAATTGCTTTTAACCCCAGAATTATCAGCATGATAAAAACTTTTTTCTTACTGGACTTTTGCTCGCTAAAGTCACTCATACAGTGTTCTACGTACATGGAAAGGGAGCAAATAATATTTATATTGGGCTATTAGATGTTGGCTAAAAGCTTATTGCACAGGAAAACTTTTTAAAACCTATCCGTTATAATATGAATTTCCAATCTAACAAGATTCTTATTAGAAAATTGCAAATATTTGTTTAGTCTAATAAGATTCTTATTAGAACTACTATTTTGTCTATAATATTACTGATTATGCACAATTAATACTTATGGTCACTATGTAAAACTATATAATTTAGAACAGATATTTGAGGCACCTAAAAACAATACATTTATATTATCTCAAAAAGATTTAGGTATTGCTAATTCAATTTTCAATCAATTAAAGTACCTAGTTTATCCTTTTTGGACCCTACAATTGATTACATTTTCATTAGGTGTTATCAGGACTTCTCATAAGTCCCTACTTTTAAAATAATGAAAGTACCTACATTCCTTTACAGACATGAAATAGCCATAACAATTTAAATTAATAATGAAATGTACTCAATTTTTCCAGACAGGTGTTCTTAGCTACCTAGCTTATGTTATTTTATCTAACACTTGGTTGTATAATTTATCTGCCCTAATTTGAATTTGTTTGAATCAACATTAGGTACACAAAGCTTGATTACAGGTAATATACCAATATCAAAATTGTTTTTACTTTCACTGTAAAGATATCATGCTATCTTGACCTATGCCTTAATTATCTTGTGTACCTGGCACTGGCAGCAAGTAAAAGTATAAGATGATTACTGTTGCTACAAGCTTATAATATACCTTGTCATTGGACTGTTATTGATAATATGAAGGCATAACCCTTACACACCAGTTTAACCTTTAGGTACTGTATACAACAGTCAGCACAAGTTGTCACAGTCATTATACAGTTAGGATTCAACTGAAATTGGTTTAGTTAAATACCATACAGAAAACTGGCAAACTACCAGTTTGATATTCAGTAAGACTGGGAAAGCCACAATAAACATTCTGTAGGGTGATTAATCTTAGTTTTTACTCAAGACACTATCCATACATTTAATGTTGTTGACAATTAATACCTACCTATATTTAGAACAAATGTGTCTGTTACTGTGTGAACTTTTAATATAAAGTTGTTCCTAAAATACCTTCCTATATTAGATACCTTCAATTTTGATCTATGTGTATTCAGAGCTTGATGAAATATAGTTAAATTACAAATCTCTCTTTAGACTACTAGATATTCTCTTTTTGCAAATATTATGTTTTCTGCCACTTACGGAGCGCCATCTAGACATATCGTGGCGAGCCACCGCAATGCGTAGCAGACGAAAGTAGTGCCATCTAGTACAAATATAGCTTACCAATTTTCGCGACACAAATAATGGGTCATCAAATCCACTAAACTGCTCGTAACATTATCATTACTAAAATTTATATTACGATAAATTACGTAACAGATTCCAATTGGAAAGCATGTCAAATATATCTACAAACTTAACATTTTCTCTAATAAGACTAAAAGATTAAAAAAAATGATATTTTAATAGGATATATTCACCGAATTTTTTGTTCTTGAAAATTGAATCTTGCTTGAGTTGGGATAAGAGAAAGTAGGTCTCTACTCAAATTTTGAAGGGGGTTGGTGTTATGTTCTATCTCTGCCGGATATCACACGACTTGAACCCGAGTAAAGTCAATGTGTCTATAATTAATGTATATTTCCCGTCACGTAGGTAAAATAGACGCTATTTTTTTAATAATGAGATAAAAATTATATGTATGAAATTGGTGGTATGAAGGAAGCTTTCTGGTGGGCTGCTCCCTTCATTACGTCACGCTCAGGGTACTACTTTAACCATTAGGCGCTGTCCTAACTGGCAACGTACGACGAACGTCGCCCGACCAATAGGAGACCTCAAAACCGCCCGTCGCACGACTATCATATGGTCGTACGACCGTTGCCAATTAGGATAGTGCCTTACACGATGACCCACTACGATGGGCCACTAAAAACATTAAGGCTCGATTGCACTAAACTTTAGGCGACGCCTAAGATGATTTACATATAAGTCGAGTCATAAGAGTCGCATAAGTCTAGTTAGTGCAGTTGGACATAAGTGCATGAATCGTAGATATTATAGGCGATAGTGATTGATTGATTTCGGTCACCGTTTGTAATCTATTCCGTTGTAACTAGAGTAGTCCTCCATAAAAGAAATGGCAATATCGTTTTATCTACTATATTTTCAACACTGCGTTATTCAACCTGTGGCAGTACCTGTGGCCGTGTGGTGTCCAAGTAGTACAATTGAAGCATAGTTGAATTGCACCGACCCTTCGACTGGGTGTCGTAAAAGGTGACTAATTTCTTAGACCACAAAATGGGCAGCAGCGGTTTCTGATGTGTATTTTAATCATTGCGATTTCCAACTAGTCTGCCAAGCGTGGAAATTATGACAAAGCCTTCCACGATTGTGGAGGAGGCTCAAGTCCAGCAGTGTACAGTTATAGGCTGTTAATATGGTCTTCAACCTGTCTGTTAAGCGTGGAGATCACGGAAATATCCTTTGGAGGCGGCTCGAATGCTTTTCAAATCCAATTTCACACGTTAGGCGCCCGGCTAGTTTAATTAGCTAATAGACCGACTAACAACTAACTACTGGCTGGTGGGTAACATGCTCTGTTCTGCGACTTCCAGGTGGCCGCCAAGCTCGACGACATTTATAAGACTGGAAAGCTAGCGCACGCAGAGTTGGACGAGCGTGCGTTAGATGCCTTAAAAGAATTTCCATCCGACGGTGCTTTAAGTGTTCTTGGACAATTTTTAGATTCAAACCTAGAGCATGTTTCGAATAAGAGTGCTTATTTATGTGGAGTTATGAAGACCTATAGGTGAGTTGAATTTTTTTCTAAAACAATTGATTTCCTTACCTTAAAATGTGGCTATCTATATACCTACAACACATAAAAATACATTTAACATACCGTCACGGGGTGCCAACCGGCCCCCGAGACTTCATACAGTACAATATGGTTTAAGATTGAAAGTAAGTCATACTTCGCCCATCTATCGCTGCGCAGTCTACTAGTCTGTGGTTTTCCTGAATGGCTTATAGCAATGATTGAAAGTACGTACTTCGACGCACGCTGAAACGAAGCCTACAAGGGACGTTAGAAATAAGAGGCAAAAAGCCGCAATGTAGGGACTATGACCTAAGGCAAAGTCATTGCTCTCCCAGTGACATACGTGCTCGGGATGCGTCAGATCTTCTGTCTCACAACTTTTGTGGGCGTTGGAAAAGGATGACGCATCGCGAAAGTCTGGACTTAGACTCCAAAAGCAAAAAGAAAATTACAATTGTGTGGGCAACTGAAACAAATGCTATTCTTACGAGACTGCAATAAAGTGGTAACAAATTGTCAGCCGCAGTCCGCGTGTTATTGCCAAACGGCTTCATTTCGTCTGCATTGGTCATGTGCTGTTTAGGTTTTTGCAAAAGCCGGTCGGTCGCATGCCAAGCCAAGATGCAGTCGTTTTTTCACTTGGCAACCCGATCAAAATATTGGATGATTGCCAAACGGCCTCGTATCTGGGTCATTATAATCTCGAAAAATTGATTTGACAACTTATCGGCGCACTGGCCGCCGCATCGAGCGATTTGGCGGAGAATGTCTCGCTTGCATCGATACGCTACACATTTATCATTTCCTAGTAAATTTGTCTGAGAAATGTCTCATTGAAAATAAACACACCTTTCCTACCATAATATCCTTTATCTGATTACCTGTATCTTTGTCGCAACTCATACTGGTGGGTGCAGTGATTTTTCTCTACGCATAATCGAATGTCGTTGGCGATATTTGCATTTTGCATGAGCCTCCAGTACAGGTTCTATAGGCTGCAGAGGCTAATGACCAGTAATCTAATCTCTGCACCGACGCGCGCATAAGGACACTGCGGTGCGACTCGTGCGATAGCTGCAGAATGGGGTATAAAAATGGCCGGTTTATACGCAGCGTGTAGGTTGCCAAGGAGGATACTTCTCAATGGCGACTAATGGTACTTAGTAACTTTATTATATTTTCTAGTAGAATGGGGGTCTCTATAATATAAAGAGATGGATGAATGTGGGTGTAGATTGGCATACAACTGCTAGGTTGTTAGGGGCGATTAGTACAACACGAGAATATGTGGAAAAACTGTGGTCTGTAACTAAACACGGATAAGACAGGGTACATAGCCTCTCCAACAGTACATATCTCCTATCCGTCCGCTTAGGCGACGATGGGGCCGAGCATATGAATCAGGTCAGATACCTCGGATCTGTACTTAATACAACCGGGGATAGCGACAGCGATGTCAAACCAGAATACTTGGGTCAAATGTTGGCAGGTGCCGGGTGTCATTTGTGACCCCAAAATGCCGATGAAGCTGAAGGGACAGATCTATAAGACCATTATTAGACCTGCTCTTCTATACGGCAGCGAGTCTTTCCTCTGCTAGAGCGATACAAGTAGGAGCTGCGCGTAACGGAAATGAAGAAGCCGCGGTGGATGTGTGGAGTTTTACGCTATTCCACATACCCGTAGCCTTCACGCACGGGGTGTGAGGCTGGCCCAAGAAGAGATGGCTTCACGTCGGTAAGGATGGTATGCGTGCCAACAAACTCACTACCAAGGACGCCGAACACCGAGCGAAGTGAGCAAAGAGAAGCAGTAAGGCGGACCTCGGACCTTCGCGCGCGAGAGCACAACCGGGACTAATGCCAAGATGATGATGATGATGTTGTTAGGGGTAAAATAATTGTGAAAAGAAGAGCACCGGAAACGGCTAGCGTCAAACAATAAGATGTAATACGCAAATAGATCTAGTTTGTACAGAAATATAACGTTGTAGTCGATAAATGCGACTACAAAATGGTGCTTGGCAACGGGGAATGGTGCAACATAATTAAGAATGAAAAATTTACGACTTTCGTATATCAAACTACTGAATCGCGCGAAACTGTAATGAAAGGTGTTGTTCGCTAATGAAGATATTCTCAGTTAATAAAGATGTCGTATCAAGTTTAATATCGCTGCGTGTCGTAAAGTGTTGGTGCTTCGAATTAAAGTGCCTAATGTTTGATTGCGAGGATTACACATTAAGTATCTAAGTATCCGGCTCGGTTCCTCGTACTAGAGAAATAAGAGATTTAAATGTCTGTTGCACTACTTGTAAGGTGCGAGCATACCTTACGCTAACAATAAAATAATCTAATAAACCTATTCAGAAAGCGTCAAGTAAAGAAATGTCCTCAGTTTTCTGACTAATAGTCGTGAGTAAATCAATGACTAACGGCTCGGAAATGACAATGTCGAAACCAGAAACATGAAATACTCAAAGATATGTCCACGGTAATAGCAATGCATAGACAATTGAATTATTACCGATAACTATCGCTCACTCCCGATCGGTCCACTACTCCAATCGGCCTATTTTTCCGATCAGTCCACTGTCTAATCGGTCTACTGTCACTGGTGCTTTTCCATCGGAGGGGCGAGGCGGGATTCGAGAAGGGATAAGAAATAAAATGTGTAGATCAAAATTTCAAGGTTACTTAAACCTTGACCGATGCGGTTCGAGTCGCCGAAACTATGCACTCTTTCCTGTTGCATTGAATCTTTATTCATTCATTCTTGGAATCCTATCTATATTTTTTAAGGCTTTCGTGGTTATTCACTATAGGTATATAAATCGTCACTCATATCTGGTTTGTCATCACGGTCGGTTCGATGATTTTACCTCGAATTTCGATGTGGTGTAGGACTGGTTGCACGTACGAAATATTGAGGTAAAAATATTCATAACCGTGGTGACAAATATGTGTAATAAATTATATTTAGTCTGATTTTCATTGTAATCTCCCTGCTGTGTTTGATCCATTGCATTGGCTGTTCCAGACAGAAAAGCAGAGCGGGAGTGCAAGGCGCGCCCGCGCTGACGTCCACTGTCCAGGTCAAAGGCCCCGACGAAGATAAAATTAAGCAGATCCTGGCCAGGACCGGGTACACGTTAGACGTGACTACAGGTCAGTGCTGTGATCTCCAGAGATCCAACTTAAAATTTAACATACCAATTTGGAAATATTGCGGGATCCGTGGTTAGGTTAAAAATTCACAATTTCCTCCAATTAGAATCTTGTTAGATTATTGGAGTATAAACAAATATCGGATTCTATTACTAACCTCTTTGAAGATATCATTCAACTGTCATTCAAACATAGTAAACAAACGACTTGCCGAATTTCACACCTTTGTACATGAACACTATCGCCCGTACCTTTAATTAAATGTAACAATTACTGTCCTTTTCAATTGATTTCCCTTGATACATCACACAGCTACGGCACTCGGGTCAATGCACTGTTTGTTGATCTTTTCTGTAACTTTGATTGAAAGAGGGTATACTTGTGTTCATAGACAGAAGGTGCAAAAGTTGATTAGGATGTTCTTCTTTTGTTCATGAATGCGATGTCGATCCAAATTTGACAGGTCTCAGTGCAACAAGGGCAGTACAGTAGCCAACTGTAGCGCTGGTTTTGAGAGTTCGGAGTCAGTGGTATGGTCTTGAGGAGCGATCATACCACTGACTGTTTATAAAGCAGAATGCCTATAACGGTAATGGCCGCAATATACGTTTTGATGTGATGATGATCCAAAACCGATGTGTCCGAAATTTTTCTATTCTGTATTATCTGTATGTCCTGTATTTTCATTTTCTTTTACTGTTTATGTATCTTCGGCTACTACCGGCGCACTGACAGGTGACTTGCAAGTAGCTATATACGACATAGCGGCTGGGCCGATCTAGAAGGCAGCTAGATAGTTGATACTTATCCTTACGTAGTTTAAAATGAAGTTGCTATCGGAAAGCTCGAGTGAGACCACTTTGGTCGGGGACGTCCGACTACGTTTCCTGCATCAGAAAGCGCCTGACAGCGATTTTATTTTATACTACGTAAGCATTAGTATCAACTGTCTAGCTGCCGCCTAAATCGACCCTTCCACAGTGTCATATGTAGCCACATTTAGAGTCTAGATTTTCCGAGTAACGAAGTAAATAAATGTTATGTCGCAGTCGCGAATAGCTAGACTAGGCGGCTAAGCAAGCCGCATTTCGGTGCGGACGGAGCCTTCCGGTTTGAGGGATTCGCAATTACAGTGTAATAAGCTTGTCCGCTTAGTTGTCGCGATGAAATGCAGTCGTGGTTCTGCATAACATCGATCACGCTCGCCCTCCACCGCCACTTTAATGAGAGTGGCGCGCCAGTTCTACGTTTACCATGTTACATGTATCGGGAACTACTTAAATTTCGATGTACGTACATTGCGCCGAAACTTTATAAAGTTTTCACCAATCGCTTTACACAGCAATGTAAGTCGTTTTAAGACTACAACGACGAAAGTAAGTTTCCCTCCTCCCGTACTTCAGCTGTTGGTAAGAATTTATTTGGATCTCTATTATCTGGGGTCACCTAATGCGCTTATTAAATTTGACTGAATTTAGTTGTCTAAATTCAGAAGCAAAAAGCGTAAGAGCAAATCTAAGTGGAATGTATATTGCTCATAAAATAAAGTCCATTTTTGTATTACGTCTTTTGAATAGCTGAGCGACGCGTAACATAATATAAGCGACACAAAAATGGACCTTCATCATCATCATCATCATCCGAGCGGTCAGTCCCGGCTTATTTTCGTCCCGACTCATTTACCTCCATTTCTTCATCCTCGCGTCGTAAGCCATTGGCTCTCGTATCAGACTCGGCTAAGTTAATCCATCGCTTCTTGGGCCTTCCGTGGCCGACCTTATTCCCTGAGCAATACGTTCCACATTTATTTGCTCCCGTTTTTTGCTTCTGAATTTATCTAATTGCTATAATAAGCGTATAAATGGTGGTCGTGGCGCATTGCAGGGCAGCGCAAGTACGGCGGGCCGCCACCGGGCTGGGAGGGCGGCACGCCGGGCGCCGGCTGCGAGGTGTTCTGCGGCAAAATACCGAAGGTACGTATTCTAGGGCCTTCTAGGGTGTGTGGTTTTTTTTATTTTATTTTTTTTATGCTAGCGACCCGCCCCGGGTTCGCATGCGAACTTTAACAAATTACAAACCTAAATTTTCTTCAAGAATCACTCTGTCTATTGTTGAAAATCGTCTGAAAAGTTAGTTTAGTAGTTTTTGAGTTTATCACGGACAGACAGATGCGGCGAGGGGCTTTGTTTTATAATATGTAGTAATAGTGATAGCTTGTATAAAAAGGTTGATAGATGTGGAAGAAGCGACAGAGATTGGTCAGTGAGAACAATGTGGTCTCTGCCTACCCTTACGGAAAGGCGTGACGTTACGTATGTATGTGTATGTATAAGGTAGCCAAAGGACTTTCGACGCATAGCGCCAGAAACGCAAATTACCGTACAGGCAAATTACTATATTTTCAACAGCAAACTACCAGATACGCAAATGACCAGAATTTATATTCGCAAATATTGCCATATTACTCAGCGGCAATTCGCCATTACACAGTTGACCGGTGGTGACCCACAATGGACCAGTAACCCACTGAACAATCGGGACTCACTGGCCCACAGTGGCCGAGACCCGGAGTTCAGCGACCCACGTTGACCCACTGACGCACATCGACCTACTCTGCCCAACTGACCCACCGTGTCCCAGTGACTCACATGGACCCACCGTGTCCCAGTGACTCACATGGACCCACTGACACACCTTGACCTACTTATCCACTGACCACAACTAGTGATCTCAGTCGAGTAGTGTCCCAGAATAGACAAGCGGCACCTAATGTTACGCTGGTCCACTGAGCAATCCAACCCATGTCCCACTTACTACCTTGACTTACTGACCCACCGTGGCCCACAGTGACCTGCTCTGTCCCACTGACCAACCGTGTCTCAGTGACCTACCTCGTCTCTGTATCATTCTGTAGGTGTGTCAACTCTGACCTTTTGCATATCTTGTAGATTTCGAATTTAATTCTGACCTTTTGCGTATCTGGTCGATCGCGAAATAAATTCTGGCTTTTTGCGTATCTGGTCTTTTACGTGTCTGGTGTATTGCGCATTTAAAATACGGTTATTTGTGTGTATGGTCATTTGCGTTTCTGGTACAATGCGTCGAAAGGGTCAAAGGACCATACTGGCCAGACTGCCAAGAATGCCGAAGACTGAGCGAAGTGGACAAGGAGAAGTTTGTGCGCTGCGCAAGAGCACTATTGACGCCTGGGTGATGATGAATCAGGCAATTAGCCACCTGATAGTAAATGGTCACCGTCGCCAATGTACATCAGCAACACCAGGGGCGTCGACAATATGTTTGCCACCTCTAATTAGTTCTAAAAAACAGAAAAAAAAAACTGCGGCTGGGATTGCATTCCACACGCGAGAAAAATTATTTCGAACTATAGCGTGACACGTAATGCCAACCGTAGACCTGAAAATGTGCAGTAGCGTGTTCTGTTGTATACCAATCATCACTGCGATCTCCAACCCGACTGGCAAGCGTGAAGATTATGGCAAAACTATGTTAATGTGATTTAAAAATCGAGGCGATACTTAGTTTTGCATTCGAATCGGATGCATTACTGGTAGAATGGGGTTAATTTATGTGCAACTGGTTGCAAGGGTTGCATTGACCACTTACTTTTCTCTACTAACCAAGTGTTATTTTTAAAGCTAGCCATGTGACAATACTGATTCGTTGTAAATCAGCCATGTTTCGTTGAGAAATTAATAGAGAAAAGTGGGTGATCAATGTGACGCCCGCACATCAGTGGGTTCATGGGAATTCGTCAGCTCGTCCCATTCACTGACACCTGAGAGTGGTCATCTTGGCGTTAATATCCTGGTAGTGCTCTAGCGCCTGAGACCATGATCCAGGAATTTGCTGCGAATGATGGAACCTGCTGCTAATGGAACGAGCTGCTAATGGGACGTGTTGTGAATGGGACAAGCTGCGAATGGAACGATCTGCGAATGGGTCGATCTGTCAATGGACCCATGAATGAACCAATCAAAGTGACATTTGCGGCGGTCTCCCAGGACATGTACGAGGACGAGTTGATTCCGCTGTTCGAGCGGTGCGGCACGATCTGGGACCTGCG
Organism: Blastobasis adustella; assembly: GCA_907269095.1. Taxonomy (NCBI): domain Eukaryota; kingdom Metazoa; phylum Arthropoda; class Insecta; order Lepidoptera; family Blastobasidae; genus Blastobasis; species Blastobasis adustella. The sequence continues at coordinate 9,274,964 of OU026117.1, read as the reverse complement.
ACTGATGATGGACCCGATGACGGGCACCAACCGCGGATACGCGTTCGTCACCTTCACCACGAGGGACGCTACGCAGCGCGCCGTACAGGAGGTTGGTTGGCTGCCGCGAAATGACCCCTATTTGTATGCGGATAGGGTGGAGTCGGGGGTCGGAATTGTGGATGGGTTGAGGAAAAAAAATAATACTTAAAGCGAAATTGCAAATGACCAAAGTTGGTCGTTGTTACAAGAATTCGTGTTTAAACTTTTTCCGGGTGTTTTCCCTGTATCTGTGCAAGAAAATTCAAATTGGGACCAAAAATTAACTGGGGGGGTATGTCAAGCGAATACGTGCTGAAATTATACAAGTTCACATTTTCGATCCCCGACTACAAGTTACATATTATCGTATCCGAAAAGAGACGAGCGGACCTGACCGTGATGTGCTCTATTAGCCCAAACAAGTTGAACTCGCCTGTGATTTGACAGCACTTGGCCTCCGATTGAGTAAAGAAAAACGTAAATTTTTTATAAATAAAATATTAAAGCTTCTAATAGACAAGGCGCTCTTCAACTTGTTTTGGCAATCGCTACAAAATGCTTATTCCAAAAGCTGAACTGCGCCCCAAATCGAATATCTTGTCAGATAATGCCGCATTGAATGTGCCGCCCCGAATATGAGTATAGCAGATAGCCTACACTAGTCGATGTCGCTCGTGTTTCCATATGCCCCACACTGCATATACGAAAGTGCCACACGCCACTCCCGTTCGAAAGCCTATGCGGATCTACCATATTTTTCCTGGACAATGTCGGTGCATGATTAATAGGAACAGTGTAACGGTTCCCGTTCGTTGTATGTTGAGATTTTTTCACTGTCTAATTTGGCTAATATCACTGTTCATAGTCTTGTTTTAAAACAATCACAATCTGATTTGCCTACTCTATCAGTGTTTTAATTAACAGTTTTGTATAACGGTGAAATAAACTCGACGCGATCGTAATAAATGTTATTAGACTAGTCTCAAAAAATGTGAAGGAAAATTTGATAGATGCGCAATGTGGCCCTAACCTTCTATATTCCATGGCTGCGCTTAGTTGCCTCTGTATTCCACTGTACAGGTGGTACATTTTTATGTTTATGAAAATAATGATCTTGACCTTGCAAAATATAAATTTTCAATCACTATCAATATTCAAAAGTACATAAAGTACCTTCTTGTGTGTGTTAAAACAGAAAGTGCGTCACATTCATTTCTATGTTCATTATACTAATGGAACGCAGTTCATCCGCCATTACTATAATATGTGCATTGGAAACACGATTGGGTGTTGTCATGTTGCTCTCAAGAGTGGTAACTTTACCCAAAAATAGCTTTTATCAAGTTTAAAATCAGTTAATTCTAATAGTATTTCTCTGGCAAATCAAAAGGTCACCATTCTTGATAAAAATTAAATATATTTGTAGCTGTTGTGTCTATTGCTTGCATCCATGCAACTGGCTATCATGGCGATCTATTGCCTTGCATAGCCTTGTTGTATCAAGCCGTATCCAGTTGAACTGTTTCACTTGCGTTTAGATCAAAACATCCCTATAAGAATGGGACAAAAAAGGCATAGGGCGTTTTCTACTACGAGAAACATGGGCCGAACAAAATCCATGAGTCCTTATCCTGGTTGCTAAATGCCTACTTCTTCTGCACTTTAATTCTGTAACAGGGCTATGGTGGTGGTTCCTCACATACGTTCGGATCCAATTTCACTCTTCTCTCAATTTGAGATTCCAATGAAATTGCTTTATATTTAGAACCTTTAAATCTTGAGCCGAAGTAGAACACGTTCCATGTCTTAGTATTTAATTTAACGGTTCATAATTTTACTTGATCGAAGCTTATACGCTTCATCTGGTTACGGCCTTGTTGAGGATTGGCAATAGAGACCAGCCGCGAGCAAAATAGATGTTATCAGCACATCTGTTCCCACAGTCAGTGTCCGGCACTGTTCAGACAACATCCTGGTGCTATACCCATATCGAATAACTTCGCAAGCAATTGGTTACGCTAAATTTTTGACTACAAAAGTACACGTAATTAGTTGTCTGTGTCAATAATTGGTGAATAAATGATTGAAACAAAATTCTAATTTGAAATCTACTTTCCAGGTGTCTCGTCGAATGTTTAAGTATATTCCCATGAAAGAAATCACAGCACTTTCCCGCCGCGCGTTTGGAGGCTTCACTTGTATATTATCCCCCACCTTAGGGGAAAGCTGTAATACTATAGGTTCAAAAAACAATTTTTTCTTCGATATTCGTTCATTTTTCGATTTATGTTGAGCTATAAATGTATAACTAATAACAGCTTTCCTCTGTGAAGTCTCCAAACAGCGGCTTCACTTGCAAGATTACTAGTAACCATCAAACCAGTATTTTTGCAAGTCCCAATCATTTGCCTGTCGATAAACTCAAGGTCACACTTGGGAGATATAGATTTAAGCTTCTTATATCATTTAAAGCATGACATTAATATCCCACCACTGACACCGCGGGCATTTGAATCGAGACTATTCGATAATGATCAGAGCATCGCGAGCGTCGCGACCTCTTCGCGGGTCCCTGCGATTCAAATGGCCGCAACTATAATAATAATAATTCACCAATTCTGTGTAAATGTGCAAATGTAACACCTGTAATAATGAACTAGCCTCGCTTGTCCTGAGACATCATCCCGTTCTTACTGTTGCACCTCGTTCAATTTTAAGTTGCTTTTCATTTTTTTGTTACCATCACACTGTACTCGCTTCTTTTTATTTTCACTTCATCAACGGTCCACTTACAGGGTTAACTTTCAATTGGCTTCGAAAAGTTCTCCAACTGAGAATTTAATAATCTCAGGCTCTCCTCTTTGCTCCGTACAACACTTTCGGCTTATCATCAAAAGTACAGTTAACTCATCACAATTGGCTCTAACCGTCATCATGGTCACGCTGATCGAGCTGCAACGGCCCCGTCGAACCAAATTCACCGTCCGCGGTCCGGCGACACGCGTCCGCCCAAATTGATTCCACTTTCAAAATTTGTCCCTTTATATTTTTCCCACAGCTCGATAATCACGAAATAAAACCAGGGAAGACTCTGAGAATTAAGATTAGCGTACCGAATCTGCGACTTTTCGTCGGCAACATTCCCAAGTCTAAAGGCAAAGAGGAGATACTGGAAGAGTTTGGTAAATTAACAGGTAAAGTGTCACTCGAATGATTAAAAGAGTTGTAGTCATGTTGGGTTGAGTGCGTGGGCTTGGTGTGGACCGCCGGGGATCCTGCTTGCGTCCCGCTTCCCCTCCCCGCGCCCCGCCCCCGCCCCCGCCCCCCCCCCGCCCGTCTCCAGTCATTGCGCCGGCCGGCCGCGCCGCCGTCCGGACATTGGCTATTCTCCCTCGAATTGTTCTTGCAGCTGAATGATTATGAAATTCGAAAGGGGAAAAAGATTGGCGTTACGGTTTCCTTTAACAATCACCGTTTATTCGTGGGGAATATCCCTAAGAATCGAGATCGGGACGATTTGTTTGAGGAGTTTACTAGGCACGCACGTAAGTCCTTGTCGAATTCATAATACATAAGTGCTATTCAGTTGATTAATGTGGCACGTCTCGGGCCAAACTGACGCCGCGGCCCAGCCCGCCCGCCCTCGGACGGTCGCACTTTGGCCCGAGCCGCCGCCGTGTGTTTAATACTTAGTAGACTTGCAAACGAAGTGTTAACCCGTCGATTGGCCTCGCCTCGAGAATGCTCACTGGTAATGACTGGAGAAACTTGCTCTAGTTAGACTTCTTCAGTATATGTTCTCCTGAAATATCGTTTGATTTTGCTTCATATTCTCTAGCGAATGACAAAACAGGGTCTTGGGCAGCTTCTGTATAATTTAATTTTAGTTCTTAATTTGCGACTTCTAGTGCTTTATTTTAGTGGTGTGATTGCAGCGGGCCTCGTGGAAGTAATAATATATAGTTCGCCTGATGATAAGAAGAAAAATAGAGGATTTTGTTTTTTGGAATACGAGTCTCACAAAGCGGCGTCACTAGCTAAGCGTAGACTGGGCACTGGTAGAATAAAGGTACGTGTACTGTAATTATCTTCTTTGCCCAGCATCAGACAGGCAATTTACTCATCTATTCATTTTCAATTCACTATTCTGTAAAGAAATATAATAAAATCATGAAATAATTATTAATAATTTTACTAGTAAAAGTTCTCAAATACATAATATTAATTACTGGGCTCTTGATATGGGATACGAACAATTATTACATCTTTGCGAGGCTTGTATGTTATGTTATCGCTTGTAATGACATACCAACAGTCCAGTATCGTTGATAGGACACCGCCGGGAGTCTACACCGGGGCGGTGTGATTATATCGGCAATGTTTGCCAGCAGGTATGGGGCTGTGATATTATAGTGGACTGGGCTGATCCTCAAGAGGAACCGGACGAGCAAACTATGAGTAAAGTGAGTATTTTCATGTATTTTCAACGTTTAGATATTTATTTTAATGTATGAGAGGTTATGAGACAGTCTTATTAAGAAAAGTAACTTGAGTTGCAGTTTTTTCACCGGTAATGTCACAGATATTTCATTGCAGTATAGCTTAACAGTTAAATGGCTTAGAAATTAGAGAACAGAAAAAGAATTTGCGTCTAGGGGCCTAATTCTCGCGCTATGACATCTCGAATCCGATATTTTTTCTAGCCACAAATTGCCAATAAAAATGACATAGAAATGTCTATTGCAGCCAAATCATGTTTTCTCTACTATCTTCGACAGTCGTTTTAATAGATTTACGCTAGAGAAAATATGGAATTTGTGATGTCACAGCGCGAGAATAGCCTGGCCTCCTTGTCCGGTATATTAATGTCAATGTCGTCAGAAGTAGCTGGAACTGTATGAAGAAAGCATTGCAATATTCATCACTTAGCTCGTTTAAAATCTGACACGCACCGCGTGGACCGCTCCGGGCGCGCAGGGCACGCTGGAAATAAAGGCTCTCTCGCAGCGCGAGCTATGTCACGGGCACACTTCTGCTAGCCTTGTTGAAATCTCGTGGTACCAAATTATCGTCACCATAGCTATAGACCCTCCCGTACCGCTTCCATATCAGCAGGAACCTACTCATCATCCGCATAACGGCCTTCTCTTACCAACCGGGACCAACACGGTTGACGTATTAAATGTGTAGTGCGTAACTAATCACGGAATAATCGGTCAATAAACGGTTTGTTTGAGTGCGTGAGCAAGAGACGTGGTGCGTTCTATCCACAGAAATTAAAATAAGACAAGTAGAAATGCCGTGTATGGCGTTCAAACTAACGAGACGCTCATCGTCACTTCGGCCACTACTGCGCAATAACTCGTAAGATGTCCATACTATGGGTAAAGAGGACTGTAGGGCCATCTGCATGGCGGACATTTTCACGCGCGCAAAGGACTTGTATTGATTTACCTTATTTTGTTTTCTGTGGTTATGTCCAATTTCCGATTCGCCAAATTCCCGAATAGTAAAATTTTCGAAACGTCAAGTCCCAAATCATCCAGTTCCCGAATCGTCTCTTCCCGTCTCGGACCTCACCGCTAAAAGAGTCTACTGTACAAGTCTATTACGCGGTGTGTCACCTTTCATCTAGGTTCTAGTGTCTTTGATGGCTGGGTGTGTAATGGCCTTACGGCCAAGTTTAGAAGTTATGAATCTGACCACCACTAGGGGGTTGAAAAGTTGGCTCCCTCATACGCCACTGAAAAATATGCCCTATAGCACAGAGTATTAATACAACGTAATCCCGCAAAAATTATATTCCTTCACATCTCATTGTCAAAAGTAAAGTATGTCATACCTAGGTCCACAACAGGTATTTAAATTGCTTTTCGAAACTCCTTTTTTTACAACATCCAACGCAGTCCAGGAACCCAGGGGAATATTAAGACTAGTTTTACGTCGACATATCGGGTAATAGAATTTGATCACAACTCGTTGCTTGTAATGTGACAGTTACTCATCACGTCGTCAAAAATGTTACTTAATGATAGCCCCCCTTTTCGCCATTCATTTACCGGCCTAATAGGTATTAGAAAAACCCATTGGTACCGGGTCCCGCGTATAAGGCTGGCTCTCACCACTCAAGGTGGGCTGCTAATCGAGTATCCTCTCCACCTAGGAATATTTTCTTGTTTGTAGACTACGTTGAACTCACCTACTGACTTATGCGCTTATTACATTTGACTAAATTCAGTAGCCTAAATTCAGAACCAAACAGCGTGAGAGCAAATAGAACTGGAATGTATTGCTACTAAAATAAGGTCCAATTTTTAATCACGGCGTTTGAAAAGCGGAGCGACTCGTAACATAATATAAGTGATGCAAAAATAGACCTTATTTTATGAGCAATACATTCTACTTTGATTTGCTCTCACGCTTTTTGCTTCTGAATTTAGGCTACTGAATTTATTCAAATGTAATAAGCGCATTAGACTACTGTGGCACTGACACGTGGCTTGCTTAGCGCCTAGAACCTCACAAGTCGCCTAGGGGTTAGCCAAGTAAAACGAACGTTGGTAAATTTTAGGCCTGATTGCACTAAACTTTAAGCGACGCTTAAGTTGAAATAAGATATTCCTAACAAGAAAAAATGATCACACAAAAACCAAACTAAGCGAAAACTAAACTCGCTCAGTGACTGCACCGTTTTTGGGCTTCTAAATACTTAGAAATATCTTATGGCGTCAACTTAAGAGTCGCCTAAGTTTAGGTATTAGTGTCTGCAAGTATTACTGTAACTTGGATGCGCGCAGGTGAAAGTGCTGTACGTAAGGAACCTGACGCAAGAGATAACCGAAGAGGCGCTAAAGGAGGAATTCGAGCGCTACGGCATGGTGGAGCGCGTCAAGAAAATAAAGGATTACGCGTTCGTTCACTTCGAGGACCGGGATTGTGCAGTTAAGGTGAGGCTGGTTTATAACAGATACAACATACCACTGTTGATTAAGATGTAATATTCACCACCGAAATGTCTTCAGTTTATAGCAGATAACACTTACCATAAGTTGTTATCCTTACCGAAATGCTGTAACTCTTCACTGACCCATTTATATATTGTATTAGACTAAAACTCTTGTTTTAGATTTGTTGCCGGACTTTTGAAAAATAACTATTTTTAGCTTGCATCGAATTTTTTTAAACAAAAAGTCTTATACCGAAAGGACACTTAAGCCTATCAAATGTTATCCATATTTGCAATAGGTAATTAAATTAGCTACAGCTAGATTTAGCTATTTTTCAAAAAGTCGTGCAACAAACCTAGAGTCGAATTTTACTCATTCTGTATACCAGTACGGAGTCGTGTCTGTCCCCGTCACACAACCAATTTGTTACATTTTTGTATCATACTCATACTTCAAACACCGTTAGCGTCCTTTTCACCTACCGCGACCTATAAAAACCTTCCGCCCCCCTTCCAGGCCATGCAAGAGCTGGACGGCAAGGAGATGGGCGGCGCGCGGCTGGAGGTGTCGCTCGCGAAGCCGCCCTCCGACAAGAAGAAGAAGGAGGAGATATTGCGGGCGCGCGAACGTCGCATGATGCAGATGATACACGGACGTGGCGGGTGAGTCGGACACTAATGAGTGGGCTGTTGGGTTGTGGTACGAGCATGGTGACCGGTTGAGAGAGCTAGCAGCGCGGTCACAACAGTGTTGATAGCCAGTGAGGTGCGCGGTCACCGAACACGCGTAAGCTTATAGTACTGTCGTCCGTGGACACTCGAAGTACTAAAAAGGTTACCGTTTTAATGGTGAAATTGTTAAAAGTTCTCCCTGTTTTATATAACTAAAACCGGAGTCTTAAAGATCGACAATAAAATGGGGAGAATTTTACAATTACTATTAGAATTTTTTCACCAATCTGAGTCGCGTCCAATGGCGTTCAACGACGCCGCGCATCCGCCAATGGCATTCAGCTACGTTAACCTCTCCCCCCGCCGCAAACGTAGATCGGTGGCGAAGGTTTATAACAAAAACTGATTTATTCTCCACTGGTTATCATGCTCTGTACAATACATAGTCGTTGACTCTGACCTCAACTAGAGTCGTTCAATATTGTTTCTTCCGTATCACCGTACATGTGGTAGAGTGATACATGACGTCGAATTCACGTTACAGGGGATGACGTTCTCTTCCAAGAGTTTTCATGTGGTGCTTATTCCACGAACAAGTATTTTTTGTATGTAATATAAGTTTATTTTGAACAACCTCGCGATGTCGTACCCCGGCCATTGGATTCGCGCGATTTTAGTGGCGTTTCTAATCCATTATTAGAAATAGAGTTGCCTCGTGACCGGGCGCGGTTTACTCCACTTATAATTTGATCGCCACACTCACTGGCCGCCTAGTGTTAGACCGTGCCTGCCTCGCACGACACACGGGCAGACAAGTGCAGGCGGCAGGCACAACAGCCTCAGAGGAAACGTAACCTCTGGCTGGGAACTCATCCCCATTACGTAGACCCTCTAGTGGTGTCCTCGCGATTTAAATGTGGAATGAGCTCCCAGCCTCTGGTGTTGCTGATGTCCATAGGCGGCGGTGATCATTTTCCATCAGGTTGCTCGCTTACCTGTTTGTCTGCAGTATAACATAAAAAAAAAACTCACTGACTGATACTCGCTAGAGGCCTAGCTAGCCTCCAGGCGCTACGTAAGCCATCTGTCAGTGCAGTGTAGCCTGAGCGAGACTGCTAGGTCAGCTGTGGTACCCCCTATCGCCGATAGCACGCTGCCATTTTAATGCAATTGAGTTTAAACCAATCGCAGCTAGACAGCTAGCTGCTGCGATTGGTTTGCACTTTTTATGCACTCAACTCACACGCGATTTTTATGCACTCAATTGCATAAAAATGGCGGCATGCTATCAGAGATCGGCGGTACGGCTGCAGGCGGTATGCGGCTATTGCCATGCCGGAATCGACACGTACGGAGCGGACGGAGTTAATGCTTTGTATGGATTGCTATGGAGCTACGTGCCTAGTGCAGCGGCAAACCGGCGCCGGTTACCGATCATTCCCGTTGTCCCCCAAATCTACATATCTTCTTTACATTTGTGGATCTCCGTCACATTTGCGGTAAGTTGCGACGCGACGAGTGTGAAAGAGATGGGTAGATTTGGGGAACAACATTGGGGGCACAACGGAAATACCGGTATTTCTGCATTTTACACAGTGAACCATGACGAGGTTCCCGATCGCCTCCATGACAGCTATGGAAACGCCGCAGTCGGTCAATAGAACAGTGTACCCCGACGGACGGAGCTAGGTCCATTTGGCGGGGAACTATTGTGTCCTGACCCCCGTCAGCTCGGGGCCTAGGCGTTCCGTTAATTTAAATAGTTGATCTAGTCGTTTGCCTAACCGGCTTTTTAAACACCCGGAGGCGACAGACACACCAGCTGTCCTCTCGATCCGCTTTGGCTCGACCTTTCTAATGCGTACGGCATTTTTAGACAGGCACGTTCCATCCTCTGACCCATTCACACTTACCATGAGATCTCGTGGCGGTTAAGTGTTAGGCTAGTTATAAAAGGAACAATCCGAATGCTCCATCCGGTCCGTACGTGCCGTTCTATAGGTCTTTTGGGGTTGGGGCACAAAGAAGTTTATCCCAATTCGTCCAATAATCAAAAACTAATCAATTATATTGGATGAACATAATGAGTCCAGTTTTTGTAGCTAGCTTATTTCCTTATTCTCTTTTGCACCAGGTTTGTTAAATTATTTTTAGCCGATAATTTCGTTCCTTCAGTGACAAATGACTGCTGGTTTTTAAGGTATTCATTGTAGAAAACTAGATTACAAAAGCTTTCTTTGATAATTTTCACGCCAATAATACATTTCAAACGTTCTGCATTTTCTGTAATCGTAGATGTTATAGGTTACAGTTACCACTTACATCACGTTGCTGCAGGAGAGTTGAATAAAATACTTCATGTTCATTTCCTGCTTGCATAGCATGATGGGCTATGTCTTGCTCAAAGAGTTAGTTTAGTATTCTGTGCTAGGAGTTACATCCGTCTCTTGCGCACGACAAAGGCCGCCATGCAACGCAGACTGTCATAAATATAGCGATTTGCGACTGTTATTTCATGTATTCCTCTATAGCTTTATCTATAAGTGTCCTATACCGCATTGAGAGGCCGACCCCAGCGTAGGTGGCCGCACGGTGGTAGGTAACCTGTGTTGTGTGTAATGTCAGAATTGATTGGTGCAGCTGCTCTCCCGTGCACGCGGCCATGCGAGGCCGCACGCCGCAGCCCCAGCCGCGCCCGCCGCAGGCGCGCGGCGACTACGGTCAGTATGGCGAACACACACACACATACACCCATACACACCGTACACACCGGTACTGTGCGAGCACGGTACACGATACACCCCCCTCTTGACTGTTCTAAGGACCGCACGGTGCGCCGCGCGACGCCTTTGCGCTCTAGGCTTGGTTTATACTCTTGTTGGGCCTTATTTCACTGGGAAACCATGCACCAAGTTGTCGTGTGTGGCTGGTTGACCAAACAAGCGGACACTAGGGGAGGGGTACTTTGCTCCTGGCGTCCTATTGAGATATGCTATAGGGCTTTATCGATAGAGGGTCTTCGCGATTTCAAAATCCAGCAATGGCGCTAGTGAGAAGTAAGGTCCGTTGTCAAAATACTGCCGGGCGATTGGACAGAAACAACTGCTGTAAAATGACGAATAAAATCCAGCCAATGACGGGGCTTTATTTTGACATTAGGCCTCACGCCGCAGTAGCGCCATCTGGAATCGTGAAAATCCTCATTGTCAAGTATCTAAGTCGGTGTCCCGCTTGGTTGGTCAACACCGCGAACATAACGTGAGCTACCTACCTTCCATAGAGGTTATTATTGATTGGTAGCGGCCACTGATTGTGCCACGGTCTCCCAGTGAGGTATAGGCCCGTCGATGAGGTGTTTGCGAGATTTTAAGAGATAATTCGTGGTTGAGTTTTTATCTGAGTAACGTTGAATGATGATGGTAAACCCTCGTCAGCGCATAGAAGGCGACGGGCGGCGGTGCAGTCTCCACGCGCACACTCGCACACGCTAGTGGTCCCTACTAACACGCGGCCGAGACTATACCGGGACTGCGTGGCGCGGACGTCGTCTAGTTGGTGCTTTGATCACACCGTGTACTGTTATGTCCAGAATGTTTTCGTTGGCACAATTCATTTGTCCATATTTTGCGCGATATCAAGATTATTTTCAAGTGTAAATCAAATGGTACTAGCTTTTTGTTAATATTGAAATGTTCAAATCGTTAATTCGGTGGCATCCCAGCGCGACAGTCCCTTTGACCTTTCATTTAACTTATCTTCCAATGTCAAGCTTTAATATCGTAACTAATTGAGAGCTTATTAATTTTTCAAATCTTTACTTGTATTGTACTTATCTATTTATAAGTTATTACTGACGTATAGTCGCGGCCCTCATATATGTTTCATTAACGCTATTTTCCAGGCTAGATATTAATGACAGCTAGGACATAGGTCTGCTGCATGGATCCCACTCAGGATTGTAGCTAAAGACGTGTGAATACTTGACCAGAAGGAGGACTACGAAATGAGCCCTAGTTGAAATATGTCAGTGTGATAACAAGATTAACAAATTTTAATGCATGTGAACAATTATCTAGAGTTTTCATCTTGATGCGTTTACGCGTAGGATCTCCCACCTGAACATACATTTCATGATGCTTGATTAAACTCTGGTGGTGGTCCAATGGAGAGTAGTGGTCGGGCCCCGGCCAGCGGCTGCATGTTGCCGGAGCGCGGCTCCGCCACCCCATTGTCCGTAGCTTGTAAGTTAGCGTTAGTTAGCTTAGCCTCTAAACAGGCCTGTGTTGTGTGTTTATAGATTATGATTACGACTATTACGGGTACGGTGATTACCGAGGTGGCTACAATGAGCCATTTTACCGGTACGATGAGTTCTATTTTGATTACGCGGGGCCACCGCAACCGTCCGCCGTCCGCCAACCTCCCAACAGAGCGCAACCGGTGGGTCCCACACACACTCACTAATTATCACTATTATTTTACTAGTCACTAGTCGCTGTACTCATTACCTTTCGATTTTGAGTTGCCAAATTTTCATATTGTTTTTTTTATGATTTTTTGTAATTGTAATCCTATATCCTCTCTGGAGTTAGTGACTCGGTAAAGACGGTAGTGTGTAGGCCTGACGGTGGTGATTGACGCGGCGGCGGGCCGGCCGGCACCGGCGGCCGTCGCGGGCGGGGCGTCGGCGATCGCACCTTCAGGTCTATAGCCGGCTGGGCCGCTGGCGGCCCGCAGTGACGCGCTCGTGTCTGTTTTCAGTTGCCATTTCACGTTTGCCCCGCCTAACATTACACCCGCTTGACACCCACCCATGCCATGTAGCGCTCGGCTTCGCTTCACTAACCGGCTAACGCTCCGCTGCCGCGACGCCGCCTTGGCACCGTCACCCACCACCCGTCATCCCGCACACCTTAGGTGAGAATGTTGTCGACGCTGCTTGCAATGTTGGAATAAACGTAATTTGTCGTTGTTGCAACGAGGTAGAGAATATGTTAAGAAGACTTACTGACCCGCTTGGTAAATGCCTCACCCAGGACGACGAGCTCGGCCTCGGGCCCAACTCGCTTTACTACGATCTAACCGGAGGCATTCAGGTACCGCTCACTGCGCACTCTGTATTCCGTATTCACCACACTGTGTAGTGTGTAGCCCGTAGTGGATGATCCTGTGTGTAGATTGTGCGTAACCAACATTACTAGAATGTCCATTGAATGAACTAGAACGTAGGTACCTGATTGTTTCTTAGCAGTACATTTCTATTTACATAAGTAACTTATTTATATGCAGTTTACATAGCTAAACATAAGAATACATACATATTTCAGTAGCTGTGCGATTTTCGTTTTTGCAGCATGATCGTAACTGGTGTTTGAATTTACAATAACACATTGGTTTAATGATGTATTAACATGTTGTTATTTTAATTAACAATAACCATGTGCGATTTTAATAACAATAATACTTAACATATTTATATCGAAATGTGTTATTGTTTCCTAATAATTTTGCCTGTTAGATTAAGATATTTTTCAGTAAATTACAGTTTCAGACACATTATTTCTAGTGAAAATGAATATTTCACGTAATTCTACCGTATATTGAATTATTTTGTTGTAGTTAAGATATCCCTATTTATATCGATGTTTAGTTAATTCTTGTGTAGTGATTGAAGGAAATGTCAATTTTCATTACATTTTCGTCTCTTCTGTCTAGCAGAAAAATGAATTGAAAATTGAACTCTTTCAAATGAAGATCTCTCTATTTATTCTGTACCTACCTATTTACGATAACACCGTTTGGCTCGTTTTAGTAAATATAGAAAATTCAACGTACTAGTTACAAAAAATGTATTAATTCTTTTTTAAATTATTCTGCATGTTTCTTTTAGCGGCATTCTTTGATCGGAAACATAGGTTGTTAATGGCTTTTGACATTATGATGTAATTTGATTTGTCTAGAAATATACGATTAGTTAGTGCATGTCCGTAAAAGTATAGCCAACGGCCAAGCGATGTTTTCGTGGACGTCACGAAACTGGGAGATCGCGCCAGCTCCGATAGAATGCAGAATTGTCCAAGTATTTATTACGTCTTCATCTTTATTTTTTTTTGGATTTCAGTATAAATTTTCGTATAGACGTAATGAACTCGCAAATGGAGTAAAGTCAGAAAAAAATAATGGTTGCCTACGATAGCGGTTTGCTATCCAAATTGACGTGATAAAAAAACTTTAATGTTAATAAAGTTTTATAATAATACTTTTATATGGCGTGCCTTTCTGAATTCTTTTGTTGTTATATGTTCCTTTCTATAACTCCACCACATTAGCCGCCGCTGTCTTAGCACCAAATAGTTTATTTTGTGGTCTTAGCGAACCGTGACCCAAAGTCCGTATCTCTACTATTATTATGAAGAGAAAATATTTGATTAGTTGGTTGTTTGTGGTAATGAATAAATTCAAAAATTACTTTCTATAGGTGAAGGAATTCTTAAAATCTGTAAACAATGAGTAGCATAGCCAAAAATTCATAGTGGTTCCCACGGGAGCGAATTTTATCCGGACGAAGACGCTGGAAAAAAGACTATCATATCCGATAGATATTATCATTATCCGACGCTGTCTTAGCAAACCGTAACCCAAAGTCCGTGTAACAAGTATTCTATCTGGCAGCGCGGTCTCCCCGTCCATTGGCGGTCACCTGTCCGATTCACCGTCATACCCCGATTTTTAGGGGCTCCTGAAGCACTTGGTCATCCGCCTCAAATCTCAAAAGAGGTCCGGCACACTGGGGTTATGACAGATTTTCGGGATTCTTTTTTAATTTAAAAGTGCTAGTAGCCCCTGAAAAGTCGTTGCTGCCGGTGTAATCGGGGGTAGGTCTCGCAACAGGCGGGCTAGGCTTGGTGGGTAACGGCGCTCGGTGTTGCAGGGAGCTGGGTCATGTGGGACGGGCGGGCGCTGGGCGCGGCGCGCGGGCGCGGCTGGGCCCCGTGGTGGTGCCCGCCGCGCCGCGCGTGGCCGCCGCACGCCCAGCGCCATGCGTGGCAACCCGCGCGCCAAGCCAAGTTTACCAGGTGAGTGAGGATCGGACGACTACGGATGCTCCGTTTTGGCTGGGGCCGACCGACCGTCAGTTGCAGTTGATACTAATCCTTGTTAAGAATGAAGTCGCTTTTGGGTGCGGGAGACGTTGTCGGACGTCCAAGGTCGGCTCGCTTTCGCATCCGAATGAATCCAAAAGCGACTTTTTGTACATCGTAAGGATTAGTATCGACTGCAACTGACGGTTGGTCGACTCAAGACAAAACGGAGCGTTTGTTAGTAGTTTACACCGTACATGTCGCACACTGCAGGTTACGACCGTACTGAGAGGCGGCTTGCTTAGCGCCTTATCTTTGTAATGCTCAACCTGCGACCCACGGGCCGCACCGGCCTATTTTCAGTGTCCCGCCCTCCCTGGCCCCACAAACCTAAATTTTGATTAAAAATGTGCAAGCTTTTTATATATCCAAAAATGTGGATAACCTTAATATCCGAGCATTTTTTGCTATGGGCCGCCGTTTTCAAGTTCAAGCAAAAAACTGAAAAAGGTCCAAAAATTCACATACCCCACACTAATCCCAAACTAGCAAAATTTCATTAAAATCGGATTTGTGTCCAGGTAAGGCCCCCTAATTTTTACCTGCCGACCGAACTATTAGAGAGTGTGCGCAACATAAGCGCTTATCTCGGCTCAGCCCTAAGCAAGCCACCTGTTAGTGCAGCTGTAGCCCTACACCTACACTCTACATGTCACACACTGTAAAGTGTGTTTCAATATCAAAACCCAAAGCAATTGAGATCGACTAACGATGTTAATGACCGTGAGGCGCTGTCCTAATTGGCAACGGTCCTGCAACCAAGGTCGTACGACGAACGTCGCCCGACCAATAGGAGACCTTAAAACCGCACGACCGTTGCCTATATCTTCCGCATAGACATCCAATTCGCTACATCCCTATTCGCGGCATGCTAGTTAGTTTTACTCCAAATTCTGTCGTTTAGGCGAAAAATATCGCGAATTGGACATTTTACGAAGTGCGACGTCTTCGTTGTTGCGATCAATCGTTTTATATTTTCATTCATTCATTCATTTTTTTATGAAAGTTTTATATTTTGAATAGAACTGAAATACCTACTGACGGTTTCAGAGAAACCTACTTTACGCAATTACCATCTAGATACGACCGAAGCTCGTGCGTCCACTGCATCGGAACGTGCTCATACAAAGCGGATGGAGTGTCAGTGTCAGTGAAATGATATTAAACTGCCAATACAAAAATTCAATTACAATGGCGTAGTTCCGTAGGAATCCGTACGAGCCGATTCTTATGCAGTTGACACGTAGCTTTCAATTAGCAAACAACAACTCTCGAAGCCCGTAATTCCTACCTATGGATCTTACTCACTTAAATTTATATGTAATATAAATTGTACTTAAGTATGTATTTAAAAATTATTTTCACGTCGAACGAATCCTTAGTTATCGTACATTGGACTTAAAAGAGTAGCCCCTCCGGGGCTAAACCCTGGACGTGCCAGGAGCACAGCTATGGCAAAACTTTGCATCCGTGCCTTGTCCGCGATCTTTTTACACATCAATTACCGGTTCAGGCTGTAACTCTAGCTGTAATTAGCTTTCTGTTTAGTTTGGACCTACTATTTTGGTCCGGACGCGGCTTTACTATATCATGATCTGAATGATTTAGGGTCGAAACTGATGGAATGCATTTGAACAGCACAGCACAGGTTTCAGCAATTAATTAAACTAAACTTATAACTAACTCGCTATTAATGCCGTATACGTTGGTACGGGGCTTGTCTTGATGGATAACTTTTGCAATAACGTATAACGAGTTGCGATAATAACTGGCTGCGACATTGAGAGACTAATTGCGAGAACGAGTTGCGAAAGTTGCGCTGAAATGGTCACCCATTCGCTACTGACAGCGCCTACTACGCATAGAGGATATTCTGTCTATAGTCTTAGAACATACTTCAGAATTTTATTTTACGGTGGGCCATTTTCCCGGCAAGCTTGCACATTGTTTCGAATATTAAATGATCAGTTTAAAAAGTCAATTTTCAAGTAATTGCGCAATAATTCTACTTGTAATCAAAACTGGAGTATCTTTCTCATAACACTGCACATACTAATTATACATTTACTTAGTAATTTACCTAGTACTTGCTACTAGAATAGCAGCCTTCGCTATTTAGTACGTCTACTATTTGTGAGTAATCCAGTCGCCACTCATGGTGAACTGCAAAACCGAAAAGTATTATTCCCCATATTATTTGTGAAGACTGCTGATAAAACCAAAAGGATGTTAGTCGCTGGTCAAACATATTTATTCAAGTAGACACTACCTCAAATATTAATAAAAAAAAATAGCTGGGACAAAGTAGGAACAAAATTCCAAATTTTGTAATAAACATTGGACTCTCTCTCGGTCGACCTTCTTGTCCTGTAGAACCTAAATCCTGAAGCCTTGTCCTTTCCGTTTCAGCCTGTCTAATGGTTTGCGTGTAATCTGGATCGTTATTCCTTTTAAATCGGTAACTATCCCCGTCCTATCCCTTCATCCTTGCAAGGGCTACCACAAACTTTGCCTCGAAGGAAGCTCGATCGAGTGACGAGTCCCATGTTTTAAGTTTTTCGGAAAGTTTGTGGGAGACCTACCGAAGTTGTTAGTCTATAGAGTTGATTTCCAATGAATTGTGTGTAGATTATTCTGACGATATCTTGTAGATCTGTAAGTAGTACTGTAGCTCGGTTAGTATTATTAAAACAGTCTAGAAACTAGTAAGTACTGTCTTCATACCTCTATACAAACAGTCTCATCATGACAGCATACCATTTGTTTCCTATGAGAGCGTACCTGCATGATGCGTCTTTCATGGAAATGATATTAAATTCATCAGATTGATCAGTGTCCCCCGAGTGAGCTTCATACAAACGAAGTTCGAGCCAATGGGATTTTGTAGACGTGAGAAACCAACATCTATATCTGTGGTTTGTCAGATCTTTGATAAAATATATCATTTCAAAGTTGCACTGTTTGTATGGAAATGTTAAAACCCCTCTAAATTGATTGTATGGGCCTTACCCTTGTAGTTGTATTTAGAAGATAGTAAACTTTTTCTGTCCAATCTTCCTCCTTGGCTTATTTTTCTGGAATTGTTCTCCTCCGAAGCTTGGACAGACGAATTGTAAACTGTATAGTGCATCGTTCTCGCGGCAGATGTATCTAACGTTGTGGTGTGTTGTGCGTCTGTTGCAGGTAAACGTAAATTGGACGGGGGTCACCAGAACCAGGGGGGGGAGTGCAAGCGGCGACTGGGCGCGGCGGCGGCGGCCGCGGCGGGCTGGGGCAGCTAGCCGCCGCCGGGGCGAGGGGCCGGGGGCCGGGCGCCCCTGTCGGAGACACTACAAGCGTGCAGGGGACCACCGTCCGAAGCCCGCCGGCGCTCCGAGGTTCATGGTCACGTTTACGTCCGATCCTCGCTGTGTAACGAGAGGATCCATCTTTTTTCTATATATGTGTTTTTTTATTTGATTT
The DNA here is from genome assembly GCA_907269095.1 of Blastobasis adustella. Lineage (NCBI taxonomy): Eukaryota > Metazoa > Arthropoda > Insecta > Lepidoptera > Blastobasidae > Blastobasis > Blastobasis adustella. Next base: position 9,256,721 of record OU026117.1, on the reverse strand, counting down.
TCACGTTTTCAATTTTGTATCGCAACGATTCAGTAAAAATCTTAAAGTAGGACGTTATGAAATGTTTCGAATGTAAGTTTCCCGTTATGCTTATGTTTTCCTGTCGGATTAGCCGTATATATTTAGTATATACTTTATTTTTGTGAGGCGCGTGGCCGCGGTTGCCTGTTTGCGGCGCGCGCCGGCCGCCCGGCCGCCGAGGCCGCCGGGCCGGCCCGTCGACTGTTTTTTTACTACATGTTATTCAATATATTTTATTCCTACGAGCGCATTTTGCGATGTGATGTGTATTTTAGCAGTAATTATTATATTATAAGGAGTTTGACTGTTGTTTTTTGACATACTTACAACTTAGGATACATGAGAATGAATTAATTGAATGAATTGAACTCTACGACTAGCAATTACGGCTAAAATAAAAACACCTGTAATCGATAACATTTCCCGACTGTGTTCCTGCTTTAGTTTTTTGCTTTATTTTTATTACATATTTCCCCTTAAATAATTAGTGTGAGGAAAGTAGTATTGTAAAGTTCAGGATTTCTGTAACGTTTATTATCGCTGTACTAAACTTTTTTGTATTTCGACCACATAGCATGTCCATACTGTTAGAACTCTGACTTGTATCAATCTTGTATCAGTTTAAATATGTGGAATAAATTTGCAAAACTGTGTTTGCCTTATTATGTTCTGGTTTCCTTTCATTTATATCTACAATCCTTAACCTTCACTTATCATCAATCATCATCATCATCATCATCATATCAGCCAGAAGACGCCCACTGCTAGGCATAGGCCTCCCCCACGGATCTCCACAAAGGCCGGTCCTGTGCCTACCGCATCCAGCTGGTACCTGCTATCTTTCCTAGGTCGTCGGTCCACCTTGTGGGAGACCTACCCACGCTGCGTCTTCCAGTACGTGGTCGCCACTCGAGAACTTTACTGCCCCATCGGCCATCTGTTCTTCAAGTTTTATGCCGTGCCCTCTGCCACTTCAGTCTTAGAGCTATGTGGGTGATCTTCACTACCGCCGCATATTTAGGCGAACTTAAAACTTGTACACATTACCTACCTCCTTGTCAAGCACACTCGCGAGCAAGCAAAATAGACCAATAATTTTCCATATACGCTGATGCATTTCTGACGTTACAATGTCTTCTCCCTTTCATCTCGCTTCTCATCAGCTTTTTTCCGTCCAACTTTGGACATTCCCTCCCCCCCCCATTTCTTCCATCCAGCACGGCTAGCACAAGTTTGCCCGCGGCCAGTTCGACTTAAAAATTGCCGATATTTGGCCGCAACTGGCCTATCCTAAGCTGATAACTTGTCACCAATGTATCAATGCAGCATATCGATTTTAATTTAGGTTTCGCGGTTTGATAGCTTATAACAGACAAACATTTTTAAACGCTTGACATGGACACCCCTTCTGATGACGTCTCGAAGCCTTTAACAGAAGTGCGATTCGAAGGGCCTTTGTTCAAATAGATCAGCAATAGAAAACCATCAATTGATATAAAAAAAATTTTGCCTACATTCATATAAAAGACATCAACGGCGGCATCGCTCATGTTGAACATTTAAAGTGAGTATCTACTTAATCATCATCATCATCCTAGCGTCTATCTCGGCTTATGTCGGGGTCCGCTTTCCTACCTTTCTTCCTCCACTTCACTTTCTTACGTCCTCTCACTTTCTCGAATCTGACTCAGCATATCACTCCATAGCTGCTTGTGCCTCCCGCGGGATTTCTTTCTTGATATCGGAAAGTGCATCTATTTGCTTCATATAGGTACATATGAAGGTACATAACCAGCGCAGGCATGCCTCAATCTTACAGGCGATGTCTCTCGTGCCAAGGTTGCCACGGATGTGTCCACACATTGCCACACATTAAAAGCATTTTTATTTCGTTGGCGTGAAGTTCGTGCTTCGTCAGAGCCAGTCAAGTCAATTGTCAATGTATTTATTGCATTCATGAAATTTACAGGTTTTACGATATTCTCCTATTTGGTACGGTAAAATAAAATAAAATGCGCCCAATTTCGAATAACTCTCACAGCCACAGCATTACAGATCTAATATGCTCTTGTTTATAAGCTCCTTGAGTTTGATAAGAGTTGTAGAGCCAGCCGTAAGCTCGCGGCATTGGGCTAAACTGCAGAGACACGGGACTTGACATCGAAGATGATGTCTACGGTCTTATGCTGCACGGATCCGATGTATTTGAATTTATCTGTTCTATTGACAGCTTCTTTCCCTATGTGGATGGTTTCAAAATCTGCACTGCAGCCAGCCAGTTTTAGCGATGGCCAGCTTCGAACTACCGTTTTGTAGCACTTCCTTCCACTTTATGTGAGAGTGCCAGAGTGGTCTGATCGGTGGGATCACGTCGCCTAAGAAAACGAAGGTTTCTATAGATAGTCCGATTAGTAAATCGAACGAACTAACAGGAAAACAAAAGGTCACGTCGTCCGATGGTGGAACCACCTGATCTAAGATAACTGTAGTTTCTATAGTCCAATTATGGTCTGGTAAGAAAGTCGTGACAAAAATTGAAAGCGCCACTATCGTCAATATGGTATAATTGTACTGTATCAGTCTGTGAACTTAAAATATTAAAAAATACTTTCTTCACGTCTGTGCTTTGCCTCTATATCCAATTTCTTTGCGTCTATGCCTCGTATACTTCGACTAAAAAATTTGATACTTGTTAATATTTTATATAATTTCGCACGACAACTGCGCGTGACAGTCCACTGTAGAAGTTAAACCACATCAGCCAAAAGGGCAAGTTTAGTATAGTTAGAATAGACAAAGGGATAGGTAATAAGTAAGTAGTAAGGCCAGGGCCTTACCATGAGCTCTTATAGCTGGACCTAAACAGAACGGCCCTGCTTAGAACAAGACAGCGCTATACGTATCATATAAGTTTGTCTCGTTCTAAGATAGCAAAATAAAAAAAATGGGAGATTCAATACATGACTATTTAAATCATAATCTAAACAATCTTGATATGACGAAACTCGTTACCAAGCCCTTGCATATGCTCTTGTAATTTAGGGTATCATGATGAAGAGTATATATTATTAAATAGTACCATTTTGGGAACTACTGCTCTTGCAATAGTAAGTTACCTACTGAAAATCTGAGTACCTTAAGAGTTGAAATAAGAGTCTGGTATATATTAGGTTGGGGAAAAAGTCTTTTCGCATATAGTATATACAAACCTCTTTGGCTATACTATTTGTACCTGGCTGGTTTTGGTGTAATTTAAAAGTTTAAATTTTAAAGAAGATCATTCCAAATTCAAATTATGAAAAAGCGTGATTTTCATTTGTTTTTCTTACCGTCAAGATGAGTGAATCTAATGAAGAAATTAGCTACATTTTAAAATTTTACTACAAAAAAGGTAAAAATGCAACGCAAGCCGCGAAAATTTTTTGCGATGTTTATGGACCTAATGCAGTGTCTGTGAGAGTAGCACAAATTTTGTTTAAGCGTTTTCAATCCGGAAATTTTGATGTCAAAGAAGCACGTCGCTCTGGTCGCCCTGTTACGGATAAAATGGATGCTATTTTTGAAAAAGTGGAGCAAGATCGGCATATCAGTAGTTACGACGTAGCTGAAGAACTGGGAATTGACCACAAAACAGTTTTGGCGCATTTGAAAAAAAATGGGTACACAAAAAAGCTCGATGTTTGGGGTACCTCAGGAGCTCTGTAAAAGTAACCTAATGAACCGTGTAGTCATTTGTGATTCTTTATTACGACGTAATGAAACCGAACCGTTTTTGAAGAAATTGATAACTGGTGATGAAAAGTGGATCACGTACGACAAGAACGTGCGAAAAAGATCATGGTCAAAGGCCGGTCAGGCTTCACAGACTGTGGCGAAACCCGGGTTAACTCGCAACAAGGTGATGCTGTGTGTATGGTGGGATTGGAAGGGCATTATTCATTATGAGCTGTTACCACCAGGCAGGACCATCGATTTAGAACTCTGCTGCGAACAACTGATAAGATTAAAGCAAGAAGTTGAGAATAAGCGGCCGGAATTAATCAACAGAAGGGATGTGGTTTTTCATCATGATAGTGCTAGACCTCACACATCTTTAACCACTCAGCAAAAATGAAGAGTTTGGCTGGGAGGTTAATGCATCCGCCGTATAGTCCTGACCTTGCACCTTCAGATTTCCACCTGTTTCGGTCTCTTCTGAATTCTTTAGGCAGTGTCAGGTTAACATCACGAGAGGACTGCCAAAACTACTTGACGCAGTTTTTTGATCAGAAGCCCCAAAATTTATATTGCAATGGGATCATGTCCCTACCTATAAGATGTCAAAAAGTTATCGAACAAAATGGTACCTACATACTTTAGTTAAATGTAAATAAACTACATTAAAAATGTTTTGAATTTTCCTATAAAATGCGAAGAAACTTTCTCCCCAACCTATTATTTACTCTTATAAATTTATTAACAGCAACACTGATGCACGGAACTATGTTATGCCAAACTGTTATCTATCTTCTGTTTCTCTCTCTGTTAGAACAGAGACCGCGATAATCTTATATTATCCTCCTCAATTACCTCAATTACTACGACATATAGAGTAGGTATCTACTCTATATGCCGAAGCTTGAAATATCTAATTTAAAATTCCGAAAGGTCGAAATCCCGAAAATTCAAATGTCGAACATTAATTAATCGATTATGCGCAAATTATACACCGAATTCTAATAAAACTTTCACGGCATAATTTCTCAGGCTACTCGCATACGGGACTTCTGACCTATTCGAATTTTAGTTCTGTCATCTATTTTATGCGTGGTTAACAAATGTCTGGCCACCACACCCCCGCCAGGCACGGGAAAGAGAGGTCGGCTCAAGAAGCGATGGCTTGACGTCCTCAAGAATGACATGCGTGCCAACAAGCTCACCACTAAGGATGCCGAAGACCGAGCGAAGTGGGCCAGGAAGAGTAGGAAGGCGGACCCCGGACCCCCACGTGCCGCGCGGGAGCGCAACCGGGACATAACACCGTGATGATGATGATGATCTTTTTCATGCTATTGGCTGTAATGGTCTTTGTCGAGGTTCCTTATCCGAAGGTTAAAGAAGGAACCCTATTACTAATCTTCCACTGTTTGTCTATTCATCTGTCTGTCTGTCAACGGCTTGTATCTTTGGTTCTTGAAATTTTCAAAGAATATGTGTTTCTATAGCCTCTATACAACTTCATCATATCAGACGAAAGACGCCTACTGCTGGACATAGACCTACCCCACAAAGGCCGGTCCTGTACCTTCCGTATCCGTACCTGAGATTTTTACCAGGTCGTCGGTCTACCTTGTGGGAGGTCTGGCCTACCTACGCTGCGTCTTCCGGTACGTGGTCGCCACTTGAGAACTGTAATGCCCTATCGGCCATCTGTTCTACGATATATGCGCCCTGCACACTGTCACGTAAGCGAGGCGATCCTTCAGACTACGTCTTTGACCTTGGTTCGCTTGCAGATCTCCTCATTTCTGATTCTATCGCCCAACATGGCGCCTAGCATAGCCCTTTCCATTACCCTTTGGGTGACAGTGATTTTTCTTGTAAGGGCCACAGTGAGCGGCCACGTCTCTGTTCCGTAAGTCATAACTGGCAACACATACCTACTAGTCAAGTATCTTCGCCTTGAGACACTGCAGTCATTTAGTTGGTATAGTTGAGCGAAGAGAACTGGGGTGGGGAAAATGATGGCTTTAAGTATTTAGATATTATTTCTATGGGGAAAACAGATCGAAACAGCCACAGACCATCCAATATAAGACCCAAATATTTCATTTGAACCTAACGGCTGGCGGTCTAACCTAACCCAGACCGTGCCACGAGGATCATCCGAATAGCAAATTAAGACGTGCATGCACGCCAAAAGGTTTTTAATAACGGTTCGCCGGAGTTGACCATTGTTGCTAGGCTGCAGGAATCGATAAGATGGTAGTGCGCATCTAGACGGACTCAGCAGGCTTGACAAAATCTTACAACCGATAGCGGAACGGTAAATCGACACCAGATACTGATTATGTGCTGGCTGAACGTCGGTGCCCTAGTGACTAAGGGATCCGACTCATAAGCAAGATGTACCGGGTTCGAACCTCAGTGCCGCCATGTTTTAATGACTCTTTCCTGAGTTATGTATATTAGTTGAATACTAACCAATGATCTTACCGTGACTAAATCTGCGTGCAGGCGACTTAATGTGTAAACATAATTCAATCTGGTCAGGTTCCCCTGTTAACAGAGTTACGGAGGTCAGATGGTAACTACCTGAACTCCATGCAACTGGGACTCCTTTGGGACCTGACCTGCCAAATTCTGGATCGTGGTCAAGGCGGACCCCGAACTCTTGCGTGCGAGAGCACAACCGGAACATGTGAGAAAGAAAGGCCAGTGCAGACAGTGCCGTTACAAAAATGTTATTGCAGGGGATGCATAACTTTCAAGGTATATATATTCACTAAATATTTGCGTACTTAACCACATACTTACTGACACATATTCGCAGCCTCCTATCACGCCACGCCAACGAAATGTAGGGGAATAAATAAAATGCGATATATACGATAAAATGGTGTATTCAACTATCTGCGCTGGCGCAGTGTCCCGCCGTCATACGGTGTCGTGGGGCGCGGCGAGGCGCGCGGCGGCGCAGCGGGGCGGCGGGCGCGGCGGCGGCGGCGGGCGGCGCGGGGGGCCCCTCCCGCCCCGCCCCCGCCGCCCGCGCCAGCACGCGCCCGCGCCGCCCGCCGCCGCCGCCGCCGCGCCGCACGCGCCCCACCACCACGCCCACCCACCGATGTCCAGAAGCCCGTCGGCTTCCGCGCCGCCGTCGCCGCCACCGCCGCCGGAGCCTATACCACCACCTCGTTCAGACTTCGGCCGTCGCTGGCTACCTCGCTGCCCGAGCGTTGCATACTGAGACATGCTTTGATTTTTATTTAGTGTTATGAGGAGGGTTGAGGAATTCATCATAATCCCCCTGCCCTTTTATTAATTCTTGGATATATCGTTTGTAAAAACAAAAAACCAGGTTTAATTTCGTTTAGTAAGTAAAAAGCTTTTCTTATGGCAAGGAGATATAAATTTTTTAAAACGAAACTTAGCAAACACAGCCCTTGGACTGCTGGATTGAAGCGTTTCTGAAAACATAATTATTCATGGACAAAGCAGCTGTAAATACTCTGTATGCAACGTCGGAACCACGGTGGTAGCAATATGCGGGAAATCTCCCAGACATTCTTATACCCAAGAAGAAAATTAACACATGAAATATTTTCCTCTTGGATATAGAATCAAGGGGTTTTAAAAGGGCGAATTTAGGTTGAGTTTTAAAAATGAGTTTAGAATTTTTTTTACCACATGCAACATAAAATTAAGTAGTAATGTTTAAAGTTTTTGTACATCACATCGACAACACGAATGCAGAGAAATGAGGAAGATGAGAAATTAAATAGGGAAAAGAAAATGATTATGTCCAGCATTGTCCAAGTGCTCGAATCTTACGTCAGTCGCTATTTCGTGTTTATGAGAGCCGACCGTCAGTGCAAGTAAATGCAAGATGGTAAAAACTACCACCGGAGTGCAAAAAAAATTACTTAGCAAATAAATTAAGAACCTAATTGTTACATGTTACCTACAATGAGTAGGAAATGTTAGTAATTGCTAATAGGATCAATAAGTAATCCAAACTTCCACAGGTACATGTTGTAGTAGGTAGGTAGATTCAGGAAGTTATTCGTGGACAAATAATGAAGTAAGGAACAATCTAATTTTGCGTTCTTAAATGCAATGAAACACTGAATTGATGAATATTGAGGACGCAATATAAAAAGCGTAGGATGTAAGCAGAGCCAAGGAAATGGTGTACGGTGCGTAGAGCATGCACATGAAGGGCTAGGCCACTAACAGAGCTCTCCGCTTCGTTACAGAACAATCACTCTCGGAGAAAATTATGAAGCGATATCAGTCTATATCGTGTCACCCCTCTCATTGTCTGACGACCAATCAATCCCAAATACCACCCGAAATCGGTTTCATTCAATTGGAGTAGACCGAACCTGTTAATGCATCATCATTACTTTCTGTTGTGTATAAATGTCTCTATTTTACTGAACATGGCCTATAATTTCTCATAGATGGCAATTTTGTGCGTCAAACGTTAGCGATGTAAATATAGAATACCTAAATATTCCCCTGTTAACTCATCGAAATACCACAGGCCAACCACTGTTGTAGATACACTTGAAACCGATCTCGAGTTGTCTCCTCAAAGTAATCGGGAACTCGTTGCACTGTCTGCAGAGTGGCGTAACCCTTAAGAAGCCGGGGTGGAGACTAGCGTGTAGACTCACGCGAAGTGCCCGCGGCCCGGTCAGTGCGGGGCGGCGAGCGCGGCGAGCGAGAGCGCGAGCAGTGCGGCGAGCGGCTCGGCGCGCCCCGCCACCCCCGCCCCCGCCCCGCCTGCGCGACACACCGCGCGTCAAGGCCCGACAGCACTTTGTGATGTGACTGACTTGACTAGTGAGTAATAGCTTTATGGCTGTATGGCGTTGGTGCCTTAGGATAGTTGTTTTTACCGGTTTTCTGGCGTAGAACATGTTTAGATATGACTTGCTTTTTACAGATTTACTCTAGAATCTAGACCATATAGTCAGCTGACGATTACTGACGTTGGGGTTTGCGAGTAAGTTAGGTTCATAGTTATTGTTATTAGGGATGTTAGTTTTTTTATATTTAGAGAAATGCTTAGTCGATTTTGTCCCATCACAAAGTGCACCCACCAAGTTACAGTATAGTTTTATTAGTGATGTCGGTACCCCGGACTCTATAGTGCGATGACTCAATGCAAGCTTCGTCCCTTAAGGTATTATGAATGAAACTGACACTATTAATTAGAAAAAACTACAATTCAGTTTAGACAACTACTTTAAAAACTCTAAATTACGAAAGAAATTACAAGATTGAACGAACTCGTGTCGGAATTGAACTCTCCTGAGTCATCACAATATTTAGATAGAAAGATCAAGAAAAAACAAAGGATGCAGAAGACTAATAAGTGAAGATTAGAAATGCAGAAATGTATTATAATGAAAACATCAATAACAGATCAAAGGGGGCGTCGAATGTAAATAAAAACGTCGGTTATCTTGCAACATACTCAATATATTCTGCTAATTCACCAACAATAATATATTCTATCTTTGGAAATTCTCTAAACACCTATCTCCCTAAATTACACGTTTTACAAATCCTTCGAGACAAAGATTGCATTGACCCATCCATAGAGTAAGTACAGAGAAGTTTAATAGTACAGTGAACAGAACATTGTTAGATAATTATTTTTAGTTATTGATTAACAATACTACTGTGTTTTAATAATATTATCTTACAATAATATAGAAGTTAAAGCAGGAGTAAGCAGCAATATACATATCGTTGAAGTGCAGTATTTAGTAGAAGCTATATTTCGAAGCAGTGTAGGCAATATTAGGATCCATTGGAGTTTTGGAGGCGAATTCATTTTGTAGTCTGTACTGCTTACTCCGAACAAGATAATCAACAAGCTACATTTTTAATATAGTTTAATTAATTTAGTATATTAATTAATAGTACTTAGGTTTTCATAAAATGCGACAACAAATGCAACGGTGTAGAATACAATTATTAGTGATATATTATGCAAAGTGCAGTGCCAATTGTTTACAATATACAGTGAGTTTTCAAAAATTTTGTAGGTTCGTTTATTGTTCGGGACAGCTTAAAAATAATCCTTTTTAATTTAAACGTAGCTAAACAAATGAACATAAATAGAAACAAAACAATTATTAGATAATAATATTACTATGAAATCAGAGTTTTAATTAAGTATTGCAGATATGTATTTACGATATGAAGTCATAGAGACGTAGGTCCAAAAATATCAATTGTATTAACGACTTAGATACCTAGGTACCTAGATTTCAATATTTTTTGTTGTTTACTTTGTAAATATAAATAAGTCAGACAGACTATGAAAAATAAATTTAAATTTTAACTAGGTATCTATGTAAGTAATTCAACTCTCTTTGTGAAACAACGCCATTGCATGTCATAGCATACCTGTCTGTTAAGTTATTTATTAGTTCTACTGTAACATGCACAATGTAATATAGGTAAGTAGTTAACCTAATTCTGCTAAAGTAGCAGGTAATTTCTTTTATTAAGTAATTGTAAGGTAGATTAAGTATTCTGAGATTGAGAAATATCTATATTGTTATTATTTTGTGATAGATATTTAATTTTCTTAAAAGTTAGATATAACAGTAATTGAAATCTATTTATAAGAAAATATAGATTAAGTACAGATAATAACTGAGTCCTATCTACGTAGATTATTTTCCTCTGCAATTCATATAATTTATTATGAAACTACGATTTCATAATCCACTCACTGATTATGATTAAATTAAATTACCTACATTGTTTACACGAACTACTCTCATGCTTTCGGTTCGCCATGGTCGTCACATTTACTCATATGACTGGCAAATGTAACTAAAAAAATAAATACAGGAGCTACGAGAAATATGAGTAATAAGAAATCTTCGTTTTAGAAGACTCAATAGAATGGACCCCCATCTGGTGTTTACCGAGCACTACATCAAAAAGTGCTTATTTTTCAATCAAGTTTAATACACGAAATAATAGCTTGGAAGTATTTCCTTCTTCATATATCAAGGTCAGTATGCAAAAGTTTCATATCCCATGTTGGAGATGTTATTTTATAGGAATCGATATTTTCGTGCAGCTCTATTATATTCATTTCTATTGATCGAATCATCATTTCTTACCAACCCCAGCTCATTTCTCTTACAAAAATTATCGAACCCCGTTCTCCTCATTCCTCAAACTTCTCGTAGCTCAAAATCCTACTCTACCAGTGTATGTTATTCAAGCAGGCATACTAACAGTGTGAGCCGAGCGATGGCGCGTCGCCCGCGCAATGCGTGAGTCCGGAGCAGGCGGCGGCGGGCGGGAGGCACGCCCCCGCGCACGCTGCCCCCCCGCCGCAGTCCCCGCCCTCCGGCACCGTCACCTCGGTCCACACCACGCGCCAGCCCGCCGCGCCCACGGACTTGTCCGCGATTATGAACCTGGGGAACGGTGGGGTGTGAAATAGGTAATCGTAAGACGAATTTATGGTTTGGGGGTTTGTAATGATTTGTATTTATATGACAATGAGACAAAGTCTTAGAAACAATGTGAGAATGTTATTGTTATATTATGATTTAATATTTTGTTGATGGTCATAAAAGAATTGACTTTAGAATCGTAGTTATCTGGCTGTTTTGAGTAATCGTATTTAAGTGATATAGAGGTAAACCCTTACCTCTATATTCATGAAGGTCTAACGTTTTTAATACCTACATCTACTTATAAACATCGCTTATTATATAGCGGTTTTAAAATTTAAACTTATCTATCATCCTACCTAACAGTGTGAAAGAGAATATTCAAGTTAGATGTTAGTCCCTTGGTGGGCGCCAGTTTTTGACATAAATATTAACTGTAGTAATATTAATTTTGAATTGAATTAAACTGGTATAATACAACTAGATATAGGTACGATGTAACTTACGAGAGTCTGATGGAATTTGAGGAAGAGAGGTACTGCCAGCGATCGGAGGGCGCCTTCTCACCGCAGAGCTCCAGCGGTGGACCCGGGCTCTCATACCAAAGCCGCAGCACAGCTGCCGGGCAGCCACGCTCTGAGGATGACATGTCAAATTCAAATTCATCATCATTATAAACTAGGAATGTTCCTCAAAGAAATACACACTACAAAGGCCCTTACGCCACAATACACGATTTTCCGTGTTTTTAATCAGATCTTTGATGTGATTGGAACCTCCGTACATTATAAAATCGGCATCATCGTTATATGTTTTGAACTTTTCAGCAGCTTTGGAGAGATGAAATTTCTTCAATTTAGGACTACAGGTCGTCAGGTGAGATGGCAGTCAAATAACTGACTACATTATACAAAAAAGCTCTAGCAGCAAGTCATTCGTCGTCTTGCATCCCTTGGCTCCCTATGACTTTAACACTTTGCCAATACGTGGTAGAACTTTTTTGCCCCATCGTTCATCGGGATAATGTAGATCTACTATACACCATTTTTTTTCTAACTCTATATTGTAAAGGCTTTTTACGCACATACACACATAAAGCCTTTGTCCCATTTTTTGTACTTTTTCAATATAATTTAATAAAAGTTAGTTATATAATTTATAATAAAATAGCTCATCTTCTCGAAAAGTTCAAGACCATCAGTACACCGGTAATGCGGATTAAGATTCATTTATTTATTATGTATGTCCTAAGCCCTTACCCGTAAGATGCCCTTCCACGGCGAAGTGTTCAAAGTTGAGCAGGATCCGCTTGCCAGGGCGCGCGGTCACGAACCAGTTGCAGACTCGCGACGCGGCGCCCCGCGTCGGCGCTTCGTAGCCCATGGGGAACCGGGGCGAAGTGATGTACCCCCATTCGGTGCCGGACATGTTGCCGCCGCAGTCGCCGAATATGGATTTCGCGGGCTGGAGGCGTGTTGTGGGTAGTCGTGAGTTATTGTGTAGAAAAAGCTGATAGCGAAGGACATAAAGTAGCAAAAACTGTGCAGCTAGGTAGTCAAGCTCTCATATATGGACGGAAGAAGATACCACACTAACGTATTATAAACGAATATAATTATACAAACTATATAGCTGCTCTAAGAAATATAGTAGGTAGGGCGATAAAATTTGAGTCCCTTAGGCGCTGGCCTAATTGCGTCGTGCGATCATGGTGGTACAAGAAAACAAACACTTGTCGCTACTGGTAGAGAAACTTTATAAGCGTGGTGTCTAGCTGCGAACAAAAACTTATTATTTTAAAGCGCTTGGAGGGGTTATACGGAGACGGCGCTTAATAAAATCATATTTGATTACGACTACACTCAGGGAGCACAAAATTTAATTATATTCAGTACTTATTACATTAGAATAATTAAGGGTAGCGATCGACGGTAAAATCAACAAACATTACATAATCAATAAATACATAACATTTCCAAACACATTGTAACAATCACCTCGAAAATATATCGCGCCTTAAACCCTGAGGCGACGGCATCAAGATTCGTATGTAGCGCTATGAGCAGTCCTCTCGCGCCACGCGGTGACTGCAGCGGCCCCGGCTGGGCCGGCCCGCACCAGCGGCCCAGCGGCACCCGGGAGCCCTCGCGGCCAGTCCACCACGCTTCCACCCAGTCTTCTGTGCATGTTGCGCCCCTGTAAGGAGATTGGGCGGTTAAGTACAAGCAAGCAGGTGTAATTATTTTTGCCTATATGTTTTAGAGATGCATTTTGACAATTCTTATTTATATGGATAAAATAACCAAATATGCATAAAAATACTAGGACATTTGCAGGGGACGTCGCTTTCAATTAAATTGTATTTTTTTTTATATTATATTTTATTAGCTATAAAGTAAATATTTATTTTCACCAAGAGTTATTATTAGGAAATCCCAAATCCCTTATTGGGCGCCACATTTTTGTATTAACAGTTTAGATGTCCTAATAAGAAATGAATGCAGAGAAAGTCTATAAAAATATCTCAACAACGTTAAATTAACTATCACACATTATTATGCTCTCATTTTTTTAGCGGTCCCTTGTCGCCAAAAGTATTTCAATCCTTTTGGACTAATAGTAGCAAAAAAATTGCCTTCCAAACATTTAATCATCCAATGGCGCTTAGATAACTATGTACCACCTTTAACAGCTTTTTATTTCTATTTGAACAATATGGTAGATTATATTACAAAGGCGCCGGCTTTTAAACTGCCGCGTGGGTGCTCATCACCAAGAAGATTTTTATTACGATTACCTCAGAAAAGAAATCTGAGGTAATCGTAATAAAAATTACCAAAATCAATGAAAACTCGGAAATTACGAGACTTAAAATGATCATAATAAAGCTAACTTTTCGAATTTTGGTTCAAAACATACTGATAAATTTTGATTCTATGCTCATGGGTGTTTTGAATCCACTATTTGACTTTCATGTGTGCTGGGGCGCCCTAGCCCATGATATTTATACACAGGTTGACAAGTTAGGTTAAGAAGGGAAAGTTAGTAGGCATTACAGGTTTTATCATGTGCTCAGTCGACTATTACTCACCCGTACAATCCGGCAGTGGCGTTCCACGCGTCCGCCTTGACCTTGAAATGCTCAAACACGACGGTGACCTGTTCATTAGGCGCGGCGTCGAGAGTGTACGTGCAGTTGGTGTGCGACGGGTAGTTGGAAGGGTACCGGGGAGAGTTGAACTCCCCTCGCTTCTTGGCTTCCGAGCGGTAGGTGAACGCGCACTCGCCGCCAGGGGCCGCGGTACCAGGGACGCGGTATTCTGTGGGTACGTATAATTGTTTAAATATTACATACAATAACAAACGTGAAACAGAGCTATAAGGATCATTTGGCACTTGGAGGAGGGCGTGGGTGTCAAACATCAACTCCAGCTGTTTGTCAAAATTGACGCATTACAAGAGGGCGGAGTGTGATCCTTGTACTGTAGTAGGCAATAACTGACACCACAAAAGGCTATAGATCGTCTGCATTGTAAATTTTAATTGTAATGTTTCTGATATAAATGCTGGAGACTACAACATTAGTTTTCAGTTGGTTTATAGTATTAATGACTGCAGGCCGGTTTCAGTTAGTTAGACCAACGTGGAGTGTGTGGTGTGTACCTGTGTACCAGTTCAGAATATTTTGCCACTTCTATTGCAACCGTCGATCAGAACTTCTTGACACTAGCTACTTTCGGCCAGTACCATCGCTCTGGCGATCCTAATTCCTGGCGATTTTCTATTGTGTAGATATGTAATATCCCATTTTTTTTCCTTTCTATTCTACAGTCAATCGCTAAAATATAATGTATCTTGACTAGACCAGCAGGGCGGCATGGCACCTGCTTTATTACCCACAGGCGCAAATGAACATTCACTACCATACCACCCAATCAACTCACCAGTCTCAAAAGTGTACTTGGCCTTGAACCCTTTTCCCTGCAGTTCCCCGGAGCTGAACACCATGACCAGCCTCGGGCCATCCGAGATGAGAGGCGGCGGGAAATTGGTGGTGCTGTTGCGTTCCCCACAGAGTTCCGCGTCGTGTTTATCGTAGGAGTCGGTGGCCTCCTGACCGCGGAGGTACACCTTCAGGTAGCCGTCGGGGCATTGGGTGCTGTGCAGGGAAAGTTTGATAGAAGTCTTAGGTGGAAATGCCTCATATTAATTCTTACGATGTCAGTAATTATTGTTGGATTTTTAACACTGCTATCTCAAAGCCAAGCGTGGAGATTTTGGAAAATCAGTCCACTAATGCGGAGGAGACTCAAGTCCAGTATGGACTGTCATGAGCAGAAGCTGCTGCTATCAGCTTTACGGTTAAGTATCGGACTTTTAGACCGGTTTTAAACCGCGATGCATTAGAAATTTAATAATTTAATTAGAACCAATTTTATTTAGGTAGGTACCAGTAGGTATATACTCTACCAATGAAAATTACAATTCTCTCTTCTTCATTCATAGCGCCTTTTAGGGCGATACCACGTCATTATAAATTATTGTACTAATATCTCGCTTTCAAATCTATCGAAAAAGAGAGGATTAATCAGTCTAGCTTTATAACTCTCTATCGATGTCCGACGATGCAATTTGCTACTACTAAAAGTAATTAACAGCGCCTATTGACCGGCAATTTGAGACCTCAAGTCCCAAATCCATTTGTTCAAATTAGGTCCAAAAAGTTTTCCTGCTAACAGCACTCACTCAGGTTTTGGTTTCTCTCCCTTTGGTATTGAAAAGTTCTGGAACTCCAGCCGTACACGTTCTAAGTTCTGCGAGTCTTGCATACCGTATATAAAATATCTGAAAACAATGTCGATATGAGTAAAAGTAATCAGCAATTTTGCAGAACAATAAATAAAATCAATACAATATCGGTTATTACTCACCTACAAACAACTTTCTGTATATAGGGGAATGGATAGTTTGGATGGTACACGAAACCCGTAGATTCCTTTTTACTCAGAATCTTCTGATCGCACTCTGAGCCCTTAATGTGCTCGGCGTCGTGTTTACTTATAAAATCTGAAAGCATGAAACAATAATCGAAATGAGTAGGTATATAGGCTGTCTATGTACATGTTCACAGACTATGAGTTATAATTCTAAGGGTGGTAACCACAATAAATCTCTGGTACAATTTGGTACTATTGGTGGCTTGATGGGAAACAGCTGGTTCGCAAATCTCTGAGCACATAAGGTATTAGACGATCAACCAGAATTTTTCTTTGAATAAATAATATGCGTCTACCTATCTTCATATCCCAGATGGAAGGAATACATTCAGGATCGTAATAAGTGGCGTGTTTTTGGTATCGGAGGCCAGATCCTCTTTGAATCGCTGATCCAGCTTAAAAAGTAAACGTACCTAGCTTAACGAAACTTTCTGAGAACTCGAAGATGCCCTTGAAGCCGCGGTTCTGCGTGTTGGCGTTCCTCGGCAGCGTGAAGAAGGTCACCAGGAGCCGCTCGTCGCTCGAGTACAGCACCAGGTTCCTTTGCTGCCCGCAGTAGGTGCCGATTACCGCCGACGTGTTGTCCGGACCGTCGTACACGCGTACCCAGTCGAATGGACAGCTGGTATGTGAAAAGGTATAATAAGCAGCAGACACCAACACTCTCTGTCCACTGATTGATTTAATGGTGGTTGGTTTGAGATGTACACTTTTTGGTGTGTAGTGGACAACTAACCACTAACAATAGGTAAACTAGGCTATAAATAGAATAAATATAGCGCTGACTCGACAGCGCGCCGAATGCACGGTGTTTGCACCGTACAGGGACCATATGTATTATAAATAGCAAATTATTTCTAGCTACCAGGATCGGGTTGCCGCGGTGGTGGTACTATGAATACAGAGCGGATTCTTAAATGGAATCTAAAAAGATTTCAAAAATCGTATCTATCATTGTTTTAAAGGGAACCAATGTCTGCGGCGACTACTTCCATCAAAAACTCGCAAAAAAACAGACGGCCACTTTTTTTAACAAAGGTCTTGATAGCGTAAGGTCCAGTGCCACCAAAAACCTTATCTGGTATGAATATTTCTACTCACTGTGGCCCTCCGAAGAAGAGATCGAAGTCGCGGAACTCCAGCCGGATACGCTGCCCCGGCTGCCCCACGAACTGATAGTTGCACACCATGTCTTTGGGATACACGCCGGGGTAAGTCGGCGACAGCAGAAACCCGTTCTTGCGCTTGCTCGCCTCTATCATGAACGAGCACATGGTGTTCTGCACTGGCGAGCCCACCTCGAATTCCGCTGCAAGGGTTTGGTACAAGAATTAGTCTTCTTGTGCGTAAAATTCAAAAAAATTAAGTAGGAAGATAATACAATCAAATAGGCAGAAAGAGTTTGGTGATTTCACTTTGATTTGAGATATTGATATTTAAAGATTATTAGTGCTTATAGACGGACGGCTCGTTGTTATTGACGCTCCTTGCGTCGGCGATGCTTATTATAATCCGGGCCATAGGTTCCGGCGAAGAGCTTTGCATCAACATCTTATAAGCACAGGCCTAAATATAGGACTCACAAACATTGACGAAAATGTAAGTCCCAGTCTTCTAGTAAAACGGAAGTGGTCGAAAAGGTCGAGTAACACAGCGCAGTGCTCACACACATGAAGTAATAAATGTCACTCACAAGCATTGACGAATGTGTAGGTCCCGGTGAAGAGCGAGCCCGGCGTGAAAGGCTTGTCGGTGAAGAAAGCCAGTGCGACCGCCCGATGTAGGGACAGGCGCCTTCGTGGAGGGATCGGCCCGCAGTAGCGCCCGCCGAATGCGGAGTTCACCAGCTCGCTCGACTCCAGGGAGGCCATCTCCGAGTATATGTCCATGTATTCGTGCATGCATCTGAGGGTCGGGCAAGAAATTCGGTAAGGTTGGTTTCTGAAAACAGCTATGATTTACTTATCACTTTTTTGGCTCAGTATACTTTCATTAAGTATACCTACCTACAAGAATTTCTAAGAGACCTCTCCAAACCTGAACCAAACCCAATCTTATTTGCACAAAATAGATAACTACTTACACGATTTCTCTACAATAGTCTCTTTCTACAAATAGTGACTAAACGCAGTAAATACAGATAATCGAACAAAATAAAAAGAAAACACGAGGCTGAATAAGATTAACATTAGGAGATCCCCGAGAACATTCCACAAAATTGTCGCCAACTTTTGATTTATCTTGGAGACGACCAAGCATTCGAAGTGAGCAGATAAATGTCAAAAAAAGCGGGAGTGAATAAATCACGAAGCGCTCCGGCCTAGCTAGTCAAGGTTCCCGTGAAAAGTTTGACCTAATTTCTGTGCTCTTTTGTTGTACACTAGCGGGATGAAAACATGTTTACGTCACGTTCTTAACGGGGCCGTGTGGGCGAGAGTGGTGATGTAGGTACTCGTAGATACTTACGCTGGTAGCTCCCCGACCGCCGCCCCGCTGTAACAAAAAATAACAACTATTAGTCCCGATACAATCGGACGCGAAGCCGCAAGAGGGAAGGTGCGCCAGATAACGATTGGCAGCTCCTGCCATGTTTCGTATTGTATTTTATTGGGGCACGCTTTTCCTCCACGTTTAGGTAGAGGTATACGTGTTTGAACGTGACAGACGCTTCGCAGCTTCGACAGTGTGGATGCTCATATGAATTACATTTGCCAGGTCGCTTTATACATTGTAGGCACAGTATGCTGTTTTCCTCACAAGTACCTACTACTTAGGTAGGCGGTAATCGAAAACAACATTTGTAAATATTTGGCCCGATCGCGGGTTCGATCGCCACGCAATGCAAATGTTTGTTATCGTGTTGCAAATATTTGTGTTGAGTTAAAAGTAGGTACATTTACGTCGTATACCATATTATAACGCCTATAAGTAGGTGCTACTATATTAAGTGATCATCTTAACATCCATCTCGGGTCAGCTTTTACTTTTTTCCTCCTCTGCTTTGCTCGGTGTACAGCATCCTCACGTCGTAAGCCGTTGGCTCACGAATCCCAATTAGCGATATCAATCCTTCGCTTATTGGGCTTCCCGCGGGATCTCTTTCCTGATACCGGTAAGAGATCTTTTTCTGTGGCTTAAGTAGCGCGTGACCAAAACAACGCAGGCGAGCTTCCTTCTACTATATTAAGTATACTTTTTTAATTACAATTGTGTTGTATGGTCTCTGGTGCTCTATTTTTGAAACGCGAGCGCTCGCGTTCGTTACCCATCTCTTTCACACTCGTGGTAAATTGCTATAGGCAGAAGAGACAGCCATAACAAGGCGAGCGCTCGCATGGAAGCGAGCGGTTATAAAATTGGGCCCCTGACCGGCTAGAACTCAATCGTGACTTTGGCAGTGAAGGGGCCTAGTATTTGCCTATTTGTTGCGAAAGGAACGGTCTCATAATATTTTTACGGCTTTTTTGACATGGGCAACAAAGTCTTGTTTAGATCGCTTGGAATTTGGATAAATCGATACTAAAATAACTAAGAAACTAAGACGCCATCGGCTTAGGGAGGTATTCCATTTATCCAACCAATATATTTGTAAAATTCCTATGAGCAAAAATACATTTCACGACTTTAATATGATGAAGTCGTTCAATTTCCGTCCAGTTTCTTCGATCGAATGTACATTGGAAAATATACTTGATGGAGTAAAATAGGCGAGATCAAGCCTATTTGAGTCATGCCACTTGATAAGCCGCATGACTCGCAATTGATTGAAGCTAAGCTGCAGAGCCTCGAGCATCGGCGTAGGGTTGCACGTCTCTCGGTCATCTACAGGTTACATTTCGAAGAGTGCGTGAAACAGTTGCAAGACCTCATTCCGCCGGCACCTTTCTGCCATCGGGAGACGCGATCCGGGCGAATGCTTCATCCTTATGTCGTGGATATTTCAGCTATCCGCACGAGTTGCTTTGATTCGACCTTTATAATGCGTATGGCTAAGGAATGGAACACGTTGCCTGCAAGTGTATTCTCTGAAAAATATAATCTGGACGCCTTCAAGGCTAGAGTGAATAGGCTGTTCCAAGACGGACATGTTCCATCTTCGGCCGCATCGTCACTTACAAACAACTGTCTAGTCTAATATAAAAAAATGATGGTGATAGTCAGGTGTACTCACTCGGGCGGCTTCCCGCGCAGGTCGAAGGTGCGGAACTCGACGAGCACGCGCTGCCCCGCCGCAGCCAGGAACGTGTACAGGCACTGCCGGCTCTGGTTGGTCGGGTTCACCAGCTCCGGCGCGTGGAACGTGCCGTTGCCGACGCCGCCGCGGCTCACGAACGTGCGGTCGCACTCTGGAAAGGGGGGGTTGGTGGGTTAGTGTTACATCATCATCTTGGCGGTAATGTCCTGGTTGAGATCTTGCGAACGAGGGCCCGGCGTCCGGCTTGACCGTGATAGTAGTGTCTGTTACATGTAACAGGATTATGCAGTGGTAAAGTTCTCGTCCCGTAATACAACCGCGCCATCTTTAAGTCTAATTTGATCTTAGAATTTTACATACAAGATATATAAAGATGAAGAATATAGATAATGATTCCGGTATCCGCATATGATAGAGTGACATTAGAAGGCGATATTACTGATATGAAACAATTTCAAATTTAAAAATGTATAAATCCCTCAATATAGATTATAATATTAGATTTTTTCCATTCAGGGGCACTATATTTGAACCGCGAGCGCTCTCTTGCACCACTGTGTCCTTCACATTCGTGATAAGTTGCTAGAGATAGAAAAGACAGGCATTAGAAGGCGAGTGCTCGAGTCGCGTCGTGGTTTTTTTTTTATGTCATACGGTTGGCGAACAGGCAAGCGGGCACCCGATGGAAAGTGGTCACCACTATGTATAGATATTGGCAACACCAAGAGTATTGCCAATGCGTTGCTCACCTCTGTAACACGTTGCTCTGGCAGCAAAAAGGCAAATGCACCTCCACTGCCAAAGCCATGGTTCCCCAAATTCCCACCCCATGGAGCACTGGAGACCTTACTCATCGGCAGAAACACAATACTATTTAAAAGAGTATTGTTTAGCTGCGGTATTCTGTAAGGTGGAGGTACTTCCTCGTGGTTAAAAAATACGGCCCCAGGAGACATACTATCTATAACCACTTTATTACACGAACGAGCAACTTTTAGTACTCAGGTCGCAGTGCGAGGCCATAGCAGTAGAAATCTAATTAAAACTCCTTTAGCTAGAGATAGAGCGAAGCCCGGCCGGGTGAGTTTTATACATCTATCCTGGTAGCGAAGTCGGATGAAAACCGCCCGGCATTCTGTGAGCCGGGGTAGCCCTAATGAGGATTGCCATTGATAGGCGTTATTCTTACCGTCATGTGATGTATAGAGAAGGTAAGTAAGAAGTACTTACCGAAATATGAATGTTGTGATTACGAAACCTTTTTTTTTAAGTATATCGTCATCAGCTTTGTGTATGAGTCTAGTAATCTGAAGAACTACATTTAAAGTATAACAATAATAGACCTGCGGTTACCGACTGGGAAGGACTACCCGTATACCTATGGATAGCAAGAATAAAACTTTATGGTAATAACAAATCATAAATAATACTTTGTACTTGTATGTTGTAAGTTGAGATGTTGGAGACAGTCTCCGTATTGGACCGATTTCGAAAACTATTGCACTGATAGAAAGTTACAGGCCATTTATCTGAAGCTCTGTAGCTGGTACGTTTTCACAGGACGCATAACCATGACTATAATTTAACGGTAGGTTTATTTCCTTATTTATTTAGTTGTTCAATTTATTAGATAAAGCCAAATTATGCCACTACTTTCGTAATATGTAAATCGTTTCACGTGATTAGTTAACTGGCATTTACCTATTAGACTGTTCGTTTTTACTTTTGGTCCCGGAAAAATGGTATCTTATGGATTCCCCCTACGGGACATTTGCATGTTCACAAAAAATAGCACGCGGGTAAAGTCCCAGCATTAACGCAACTGAAACCCAGGCCCACGCATTTTAATTAGCTACTCATAAAATCAGAGCAAGAAATATACCGAAATTCAAAACCGCGCACATTCTCAAAACAAATATTTACCAACCGAAACAGTCTGTAAACAACCACAGCTGAAGACTTTCCCGCAATTTTGATTGTATTTTACCTACTTGTAAGTAATCATTAGAAAATGAAAATAGATTTACTTAACTGAAAATTGTTAGAAATAAATTTTCTTTGTTCATCAATGTAATTTCTTATTAAAATTCTTGTTTACTAACGTCCCGTATCATTTGGCAGATAGATCTCAATGATTATTTGGTGTGATGTGAAATCTACTCGGTGTCTGCGCGGACGCTACACTATGAGCCCAGCGTTACATGGTGACTACGTTGACGCTACGCGGTATCTACGTGGAAGCTACGCGATGACAGCCCGGACGTTATACGGTGACTACGCGGAAAAAAGAAGTTCATTAAGTAAGAGCTTACGAAGCTACGCGGTGTCTACGCAGACGCTATGCGGTGTCTACGCGGACCCTACTCGGTGATACGCAGACGCAGCGCTTTCGTTGTTCGGACGTTACGAGTTGACTCGGTGAACGTTACGCGTTTGCTGTTCATGAAAATATACTTGTATAAAGCTTTCTGTGATTATTGCAAAAAAATTTGGGACAATACGAGCAGAAAACAAGTATGTCTTTACGGGCTCTTATTCGTAGCCACTTTTAACAATTTCGAGCTCCCTAAATATTTGTGTATCCGGCTACTTATGTAGAGAGGGGATAACGTTAAGCCCATAAGTAGCTACACTCTCTCCGCGGGGCACTGCCGAGTTATTCACGCTAAGCGCCTACTTAGTGAGACGGCTGCCGAGACGCCATTAGCAGGTTCAACGACCGAGAAAACAGAGCTCCTAATTTTTTTCTTTATACGCGTACATCTGTAACCAATCGCCGTCCGGATCGGGCGGGATATTCGCAGTCGTAGAGGATCCGATGCCAAGTTATGGTGAATTAGCGGTGAAGATCTTGGATTTACGTAGGGATTGCTACTTGCAATTTAGTTGTGGTTGCTTAGACAATAAAGTGAATATGAGCGGTGCATCACATGTCTTCGAATCTCTTTTAAACTATCATATTTATCGTATTAGTGTTCATTCTGAACAGCAAATCTATCTACAAAACCTGCCGATATCAGGTATAAGATCCCGCGGGAGGCCCAGGAAGGTGATGGACTGACATTGTCGAATCGGATGCGAAAGACGTGAGGACGCTGAAGACGGGACGAAGTGGAGCAAGAAAAGTGGGAAAGCGGACCCTGGCATAAGCCGGGATAAACGTTAAAAATATGATAATGGTTTGCAAATCTATCTGTATTGGAAATTTGTCACCAAGTTCAAAAAAGTAGAAAATATTTATAAAACATTATCACTACTTTGCTCGCTGTGGTAGAGATTATGCTGTAGAATCCTTATCTTTGCTCTAGATTCAAAGTTGCGCACGCTTAAAAGTACAATTTTCTGCCTTTACTGTGTTTATAACACACATAATTAACTAAATAACAGGCATGAGGCATACACGTGTACCAGCCTGTGTGTAGGGCTTTGTAACGCGAGATAGGAAAGGTAAGTTTCGTTTTGCTAACATCGTCGACATCCCAGCTACCTTATGGCAAGCTTTTGAAAAGTCAATTTGGAAAGAGGAACGTCATGTTTGTTCCAAGTCATTTTCTGGGTTAGTCATATTCTTAGTAGGTCAATTTCGAGGGACGTGCGGTCAATCTCAGCTTCTGGCAGGGCTCGTTTATCATTTGAGGAACAATCGTCTTGTTCTGAATTTGAAGAGATTTGCGGTTTTTTAACATTTATATAACTACAAATAAATTAAAAATAGATAAATGTTTTACCAAGCACAAAGATCTTTCGATACTTTTGTGGGATGTATTTTTGTGAGAAACATTCATACCCAAAACATTCATAATCCAAATTATATATAACATAGGTATAATTTAAATATTTAAAAATCTGAGATCGTGTATACTTACACGATCTCAGATTTCGAAGGGCACGTTTTACGTACATACTACTATTTGATTGCATCCGAGTTTTAACTTGGGGACAGCCTGTCCTCCAATATAAGAAGTACCAACAAATAAGTATTTGGCAACTCCCAACGTTTGACATTTCCATCCCGGATCCATTCGTCACCGCGGCGGGTAATAAAGTATCGCTTACGGCCCCCCGGGTGAAATATCGTCACTTGAGATTCTGCTAACAGTCCGCCCTGTACCGGGAGGCGGTAATAACGCGGCGAGGGTTAGACGGACACACGGACGGGAAGAACCAACTATATGGAACAAAAACCTCAGTTACATAATGTATTTCTTGAATAAGTTGAGCGCCAAGAATTTTATAACAATAAAAAATATTTTGTAGTGTATCCTTTGGACGCACCTGGCGTTCAACGTGTTCATAAATGGTCATGAAAGGTCGGTCCTTGGTCCTTTGAGCTACTGACCTAAAAATACAAAAACGGATTCTAATCTACAAAAAATTATTATATGTCTTTCCTTAGTCCGATAATTTTATACGAACAAAATGTAATTTTCCCGAATATACTAGCTATAATATAGTAAAGCGTGCAGCGATAGATATGTCATTCTATCAGCCTATTCTAATCCAGTGCTGGTCATAGAGCAGATGAAAGTTGCACTTGCGCGTATTGGGAGAGTCCACCTGCAGCTTTTGCAATTCGTCACTCCACCTGGTCGGAGGCCGTCCGATATATCTCCACTCAAGAACTCGTTTACCCCATCTTCGACAGATAAGGCCCCCTCACTGCCATTAGCGTGCTTATTCGGTGCGCTATATCGGTAAGTTTCGTTTTCTGTCGGATTACCTGCCTAGTAGCATAAAGACTATAGCGTTCCACGGCACGTTGCGCGAGATTGAAGTGTCCACGTGTCAGCACCGTAGGTCGTGACTGGATGGATGCTTTAATTGAAACTTAATTGTTTTCCAGCATTGCGTGCGGTATACGGTACGTGACGAAAAGACCCGACATGTTCGTAAACCTGACTCTTAGTCTCCCTCTCAAAGCTGCCTTAACTACGTATGTGTATTCCACAGAGCAATGATAGATAGATAGATAGATAAACACTTTATTGCTCACAAAACATAACAGTATCAATTAGTTACAGTAACAGGAACACATATGAGCAAAGGCGGCCTTGATCTTGAAGGTGAAGTCCATTTACAACGACAGGTCCCGGATCTTAAGCCCGGGTCTGGGCATTCATCATGACTTTGGTTTTGTCAAAATTGATGCCGAGACCTATCCGTTGCGAGTTTGATACTAGACCGGCCAGTCGTTGTAGATCCTCCAGCGATTAACCCATTAGTTCTATGTCATATGTCAATTGCAATTGCGAGATGTGCTTGTCGTTTATGTTGATACCCAAACCTACCTTTTTCCAGCGTCTAGCACATATCTTCCAATACGTTTATAAAAAATGCGGGAATATGACACTCATATATAAATACACCTGATTATATTGGTATATTGTTCTGCTAGTCGATCGGTCCGTACGTACGGTGTTCTAGGAGCGCCCTTTCGCAGACGGGCCAAATCCCTCTTTTGTTTTCCGCTTTAATTTCGCTGAAAAACTGCGATAACGCCCGCCTGTTGGCGTTTACTCTCGCCAGGGCTTCGCTTAGCTTTGAATTATATTAATATTTCGTACGTATATTTTTATTTTATTTTCGCTGCTACGGACAGGTGTGTTTATTTCCCTTTTGTACAGTTTTATTATGGAAATTGTTTTCATAAACAATGCGGGATTCACAAAACGGGATCTCAGTTACAGGATAATGATACTCTTTTTTCTTTTTTTTTCAATTTCCGCTATTATCTCCGGCTTAGTACAAAATATCACTCAATATAATAATTTTAAAATGTTGTTCACGAAATGTTCACCTTTTACAAATCTTTCTTTTCTCGTCTTTATTTATTTCTTACATTTATATAATGGAATACTATAATTATATTTGTATTACTCTTGATGATTCTTAGATATAACGTGGGATGGTATGAAGTGATCGTAAAACAATGTTACTGTCAGCGTGTAATGACTCAATGAATAAATCAGATACGTAACGACAAGCGATCATTTTTAAAACTTTCATCTGTCTTGTCTGAAACTTTTATTTTCAAACAGTCTGTCTTCTATAAATAGCATCTTTCCACCGGAGCAGCCAGGCGCAAAAACTTGAGCAAAGAAAATGCTCTGCGTTGAGAGACTGGAATTGTAAAGCTTCGAATGTCTGGATCCGCTGGGCAAAGAGATGACTGCTACCTAGATAAAACAATACCTATATTGTTTATATACTTGATGAATGGATTCGTTGTTGGGTGGCTTTATTTACTGATTGTGGTGTCCGGGACTGCCCTGTTCGTGATCGTAATCCATAGAATATTCTCTACCTCATCCCGATTGTTTGTTGTTTTTATATTGTTATGTACAGGATTTATTATTGTTATTGTATTCATTGATCCATGGCGGCAGTGGTATTTGAACCTACTGTCGCGACTCTTTTCTGAGTTACGTACGTACATTAGTTGAATACTAATCGATGCTCCTACGGTGATATTGAACATCGTGATGAAACTAGCACATTCAGGCCACTGAATGTGCAACCATGACTCAATCTGGTCAGGTTCCCCTGGTAGCAGGGTCACGGAGGTCAGATAGCAGTCGCTCCACTGTATTAACCTGATCTGCCAAATCCTGGATCATATTGAAAGCAGACCCCGGGCCGTCGTGCTCGAGAGCACACAACCGGGACATAAACACGAAGATGATGATTACTGTTAATATTGTATTCGTTTATTGGTGCTTTATAAATTTTATGTTTTGTATTATCTATGGGCCCTTATAGCCTGAAATGAATTCAAATAATAATTTCCTAATACCCTTTTCATTAGCACATTTTCATTATTTTAAAAATTTATATTCCAAATATCAAAGTAGATAACCGCGGTAAATACGCACAGGCTAGTTTTAGCTTCGTAATTAATCACACGCGTACGACAGAGACGATGCTCCACAAAGCCGAACCAGCCGGTGTGCAATATTCACTGCCGACTCGCTGACATCCGTCCTTATAAGCCATAAAACATTTCCATTCCGAATTAAATTACTGGACTGACAAATCGCTGCTCGCACGTCTAACTTGAATTCCCTCATATTTATTCGATCAAGACAATTTCCGCCCCGGTTACCACGGGCGCGATTCACACCCAACTGGTAAGTGGTAACTCGATGCACTCCTCGGCTTAAGCTTATGTGTGAACGCCGGGCGAGACCCATTAAAAGTTTCCCCGCCCTATATTCCGTAGCCCTCTCCACTTTATATACAGCCGGCGGCAAAATATATGCTCCTTTTTACATGGAATGGGTAGGTACTTATTTCTTTGGAGGCTGTTGTATTTAATTATCATCTGAAAATGTGATTCGGTTTTGAAAGGTTATATTTGGTCTAGTAAGCTAGGCAAAGATATTATCTTACGTAGGAACATAAATATAGTAGGTTACGGTTTTACAAAATTTCTAATGGCAATCAAGAGAATCAATTTGTAAGGAGTGTTAAATATCTATCCTTGATGTTTTATTTCCAATGCAGACTGTACTTCACCTGTCTGCAACGACTTCATTCCGGGGGATCTGCGGCCACCTTTTTTCGAAATATGTACCTATATAATAAGTGCTTTCTGTGCCTTTTCGTGTGATACTTAAATACAGATTTACTTACAAGTAAACACTTAAATTACTTACGTCTGTTAACCTTAAAAATGCTTAGAAGCCCTAAATATACACAACATGCTTGCTCAACAAATTTTAATGTGCAGACATTTAACTTGCTTCCAAACTCTAAAGGTGTAACGGAACTGATAACCACAGAATATGCCATCCGGGGTTCACGCGCAGGGCAGGTAACTTTTATCGAAATTCGAAAATGGAACAGGCGGTGAAGATAGGGATCGGTACAGTGCAAAGGTGGTATTGGAAAAACGCCAAACAAAATGGACTCCATTTCCGTCCGTCCACACGCTCTCATAAAAATTAATATAACCCAATGTGTTGTTTATTTTTCATTTTGCCGTTTGCACAAATGGAATAAATGTGTGGACTTTTCGGAGGGGTATTAAAAGGGTTGGTGCTCATCGGATCGTGCAGTATAAAGGGCAAAAATCCATTGATATCTACTATTTACATAAAGCGCTAAAACAAGATCTCGGTCTTGTTCAAGAAAACTCTTGAAGCAATATCACATTTTGTGTCCCTCGCAAAGCAATTAACTAAATTGGTTCGACGAATCAAATAGAATAAGTACCACTCAGTGCTTTTTCGTAGCTGTGTATTTTTTCTTTTTCTTTTTTCTTTGCTGCCAGGAAATATTATTTGTGGATCACATTTTTTTACGACGAGATCTTATTATAGCGTTGTTATTGTTATTTGAGAGTAAGGCGACGTACTTGGAAGCTTAGTAGGCGAGGGGTCAGCGAGCGCCGCCCGAGACGAGAGCTCCGTGGTCTCTCCCGCGAGCACTGCACAGAAATAACAACTCCTTACTACTGCAAGTTTGAAACTTTCTTGTAAGTTTAAATTAATGGCTCGGCGGCTGAGGTAGGTACGTCAGGACAATCAGCCAAGCGGCCATTTTGTCGCCATAAGAAATGACTCGATATTGCTGGCAAGTATAGCTTGCAATAGGTATATTTATAGGTTGGTCTGTTGCAGATGAAAGCAACCCACACTGTTGATTAAT
The DNA here is from genome assembly GCA_907269095.1 of Blastobasis adustella. NCBI lineage: Eukaryota > Metazoa > Arthropoda > Insecta > Lepidoptera > Blastobasidae > Blastobasis > Blastobasis adustella. The sequence goes on along the minus strand of OU026117.1, from coordinate 9,227,721 downwards.
AAATGATAATTTGTGTACGGTTGAGATAATCAAAGATTACTACTTATATAGTATCTGGTAGGTAGACAATTAGTATATAGGTAAGTAAAGTTATCAGAATTATTCATTACGTTTTGTCGAGCAAGTTGTATTCTTGACCTACCTTAGCCAAAAGTGCCTTTCCCACTAATTGAATCACCTAACTATTAGCGTAATTAAACAGTGTCTTACGGGCAACTGCCTGCCACGATTAATGCACATAACTCAACGAAGAATTCACACTAGAGTTCATATCCAGGGTTGAAGAATTTCCGAAACGAAGTTCCTTGTAGCGAGAGCTCGACGGAGTTTGGGGGTATTTTCATCCGGAAACTTGTTACAACTCGTCCGGATTAGGGAAGCAAATGTTGCCGTTGAACTGGATTAAACCGGTCCGGTCCGGAGTGTCTCTACGAACGTCAGAGGGATGTGAATAATGGCCGGTGGACGCCTGACGTGGGTTGTCAGATGTCGCTATCTCGAAGGCGCTACCGCGAATGAGCGATGGAAAGCGTCAGTAGGTAGCCTAGTTTATTAGAAGGTACGGTATTGTCTTGTACCTACTCCCTGCGTTTACATCGCGGAAAATTTTGATAACCTGGCCTAAAATTCTACAAAAAAAATACATCTAAGGGTGCGTCATAATATCACGCAAGCATCACGCATGCACGTCTTCAATTGTTTTGCACGATGAAATGCAATTGCGCCTTCGCTGCACTTTCACGAGATTTGGATGCACCCTAATAGTCGGACTCTTAAATAATGCAACCGGTCGAGGAATGTAATGTATACCTGTACGACCTGTATGACAGTATCCCCGAACGAGGTGGTCAGAGAAGTAAACAGAAACATACATCCATAAACTATAATATAGTGTAGGTAGCCTGTTACAAAACTAGACAAAACAATTACTCGTAGATAAGTGACAAAACTTAAAAAAATCTTGCTAACGTAACATACAAAGTTATTACAATGTTACATTAGGGATGTTAATAATAAGATCAAACGTAATTATAGTATTAGGAAATTAAAAATAACGAGAATGAGAAAATATTGGTCCACGCGGAGGAAGTCGCGGGCAAAAGCTAGTAGATAGGTAATTTATTAAGGCCCAGTTGTGGCAAGCTGGATTGTCATGGTTAATTCAGAGGTAAGTTAAATTCCCATTATCTACTGCACCGACAATTAAGAGCTAACCTTTAGTTCTAAAATATTAAAATTTTTACCCCACTGATGTGCCATGTCAAAAACAACATGCCATTTCGAATGTGACGAAAAGGAATATCTTTAAACAAAACACTGTATATCGAGACAATAATGGGTATACTTAAATCATTCACCAGTCGTTCTTAACTTGGGTTATGCGCTTATTACATTTGGCTAAATTCGGTAATCGAAATTCAGAAGTCAAAAGCGTGAGAGCAAATCAAAGTGGCCAGCTCAGCCAAATATCAACTGGTAGCTTTTGATTCGGTGGAAAAACGTGCAAAGAAGATAATTTGTGACCCGCAGTTGATTGAAACTAGGCTGCAGAGCCTCGAGCATCGTCGTAGGTTTGCGCGCTGTCGGTCCTCTACAGGTTACATTTCGGAGAGCGTGCGAAGCAGCTGCATGACCTCAATCCGTCGGCCCCTTTCCACCATCGGGAGACGCGATCCAGGCGAGCGCTTCATCCTTATGTCGAGGATCTTCCAGTTATCCGCACGAACCGCTTTGGCTTGACTTTTATCATGCGTACGGCTAAGGAATTTAACACGTAGCCTGCAAGTATGTTCTTTTATAAATATAATCTGGATGCCTTCAAGTCTAGAGTAAATAGACTGTTCTAAGACGGTCATGCTCCATCTTCGGTCACTTACCAACAGATGAGATGGCGATCAAATGCCTGCCTTGCATAATATATAAAAAATAATTAAGCTCCACTTTGTATCAAGCCTTTTGAAAAGCGGAGCGACGCTTGACATAATATAAGTGATACAAAAATGGGCCTTATTATATGAGCAATACATCCTACTTTGATTTGCTCTTACGCGTTTTGCTTCTGAATTCTTCTTGAAATTGTAGTCGAATGAATTTAGCCAGGTGTAATAAGCGTATTCCTTGAGTGTAGGTTACTTTCTACTGGTATAATATAAGCTGTGTGTTAAAAAATCAACAGCGAGTTCTTTGACACAGGTGAGCCGTAGATTAGATACGTCAAAAGACGTACCAATATTAATTCAACTTGATTCCCGAAAACCGTACAGATTTATCTAGTATGTATCTACATCAAGAGTAAACATCACCTGCCTACAAAATTCTTTTTGATTTTTAACAAAGGGACCAAAGTTCAGAAGGGTCACACGCTTCACAGGTTGTAACAAATGAGGGTCGGCTACGCTTTCAAGAGGTGTGATAAACCGGTATTAACCGGATCATAGGCATTACAATATAGGCGTCGGCTTAGCTTAACTAAATTGTGATATGACTACAACAACGTGTAGTTCTTCAAGAAGGGTGTGAACATTTTTTTACAGGGTAACCACGGCACCACCCTAATGATACCCTTTATATTGCAAACCGACAGTGGTGTCCGGCAGAATAGAATAGCACCAACCCTTTACACTCGTGGGTGTCGTACAAGGCGACTAATATTTTGGCACCAACAGATGTAGTCTCCGTAGTCTAGAAAATGGGCAGCAGCCCATTTCCATTGTTGTACATATAACATTGCGATTTCCAACCCGCCTGCCAAGCTTGGAGATTATGGCAATAACCTCTTCTCTCGTGGGAAAGGCCCTGAGTCCTGCAGTGGACTGTTTTGGGCTGTGATAATGATGATGATATAGGCTGAGGTAGCTGATGAGCCGGGTCATGATGGTGGTTTAGGTACCCACTTACAAATCAAGCTCTTTTACAAACAATTGATTGATGTACCGTGTTATATAAGTATTAATAAGTATAATCTTGAATATAATCAAGCTTGGAAGTAACAAAATCGGTGGATCTAGCCAGAAATATAACCCTAGGTATCCAGCGAGCCTCGGACTTTCAGTTGACGGCAAGTAATTTGCTAAGTTAGCAACTTCCTGGTGGCATCGTCTGGTAGTTGGACGTTGTTTTTATACTTATATTGTCCTAGTTTAAGTTTGCTGTTTTGTTGCTGTTTATTCCGTAATACGTACCTTTTTATAGGTCTTACTGCTTTGCTCACTGTGACTTGTAATGAAAATACAATTCAAAGTATTTCGCTAGATTATTTATTGTTAGGAATGATGATAAAATGTTAGGTATAATAGATACCTATTAGTAGGAGCACACTCGTGCTTGCTCTTCCATTTTTCTGTTACTTTTATGACGATCACATAGAAGTGACTAATAAAAGTCCCCAACTTTCAAGAAAAAAAATGTGAAGAGAATCAAGAGTGCCTCTCAAAAACACGAAAAGCGGATGAGAATTTTGTGCTCAGGCATTTAATTGAAATAAATTATCATCCTAACAAACTTCACAAAATGGTTGTAGTATTAGATGCAAAAGCACAAACTTTACAAGTTCACAGCGAAATTCAGCGGTGTATTCCGCAATCTGTTCACATTCACATAGTCCTCATATTATTGGATTACGCACAGTCCGCTAGCCGTTGGCGGAACGGACTTCGTTAAGGACAGACCGACAACCAACCCACGGTTTTATATGTGTATAAAATGCTACTGTAAATTTTAACGATATTATTCTGTTATCTTATTAGGCTTTTTTATAAATGTTGTTATCATAATGCATAGGAAATTAAACGTTATGCGAAGCCCAAGTTGATTTCAGGAATTTCAAACAAGAAAAGCATTGCACTAGTCACCAACCTTAGGTGAAAAAATTCGATAAGTCACTCTTAATTTTATGACACCGATTTTGTTCAACATAAATGCTTAGAAACATTATGTCTAAACAAAAAACTTTACACAAAAAACATTCAACATCATTCTTAAACGTGTTTAAGAATTTGGTGCAAGCCAGACTTAGTCGCCTAAGTTTAGTGCAATAGGGCACAAATATCCTGAAGATTGACTAAAATACAAAACATTTTCCTATCGGCTAATAAGTATTGTTTATCGCTTCGAGAGACATTAAAAATTGTATTGAAGTATTCAGCATTTACTTATAGCTTACGATTAAAAGTCCTGTGTCAAAAGTAGCAGTAGACGAAAATATTTAAACTATAGCGGTTATTATCCCACATTTTAAACGCATATTCTGGGCTTCCTACCCGCGGTTTCAAAGGTACGCGGCAGGAAACCCGGAGCATGCCTTTAAAATGTGGAGACGAAAATACTTTCGGACAAATGAAAGTTACTCGTTTGAGAATAATAAGAATCGTAGTGAGGACATTTCCAGGATTTTTATTTTATTTTAACTTTGTGGGTAGTTTGTGGAGGGAAGATGGAATTAGTTTGTGTCCTATTCCTTTTGTAACTTCTTAATTAAATTTATTGCGAGTCTAAGATAAGGGGTACTTACTCGGGCTGCCTGAGAGTCAATACTCTTTGGAATCGCTGTAGGTCTTGAGAAAAGAGGAATGAATTGCAAAATGACTGATGCTGTTGCTGACGACCTCGGACAAAAAGTATAATAGTCGTTCTGAGTGATATTGTGAGTACAGTCGCGCTCATAAGTGATGCAGGTATTTATTATTATAAACTATAATTATTAATGAAATGTAATGAGAATGTGAGTCTGTGAAACTTGAAATATATGATATTTATTTATTTTTAAGTGCATTACTACTTTTAGAAATAGAAAGTTGTAGCTTCTGCCACATACAGGATATTAGATGCATTATTAAACCAATGGGATTGGCTAAAAGAAGGGCGATTTAGCTGTCCCTTAGGTATCAATAACTAATTCTTAAACTACAATTTTTTTAAATTAAAAGAAGAAAATTGATTTAATGAATTTCCTTACATTGTCATATAAATTAAAATTAAAATATTTTTTTATACAAGCCTCAAAGTTTTATTTTTAACTAAGTAAGTATAGTTACGTATGTAACGTTTTTAAAGTCAAAAAGCCATTGTTACTTTTAAAAGGAAAACTGACAAAGTGATTTTGAACTGTAATAGAAAATAGGTACTTTACTCCCTTTCGAACAGTACGCTACATTATAAAACCTTTTAACAGCTGCACAGGAATATGAATTTTAAGGTGGTAATGCACTTATGAGCCCGACCGTACCCATTCAAACTTTTTTTGATTTTTATTTTACGTTGTTCACGCTGGGCACAGAACGTACTTCTGCCAACAAAGAATTTTCATCTCTCCGACTCAATCAATTTGTTATTTAGATATTCGTAAAAGTACGTTCAATCGGAAATTAGAAAGATTATCTGCGTTAAGGTTTTTTTCCAGGAAGCATTAAATAAATATAAATAAATATTCGTGGACAAATTCACACAGCGCCATCTAGCCCCAAACTAAGCAAAGCTTGTGCTATGGGTGCTAGATAACTGATAAACTACTTAAATACTTTTAAATGCATACTTATTATACATAGAACACCCAGACCCGTAACAGAAATTAAAATTTATTATTTCAATTTCTGCCCGGCCGGGAATCGAACCCAGGACCTCTTGCGTGGCAGACCGGCATGTTGACCACTGAACCACTCAGGTCGTCATTATTATTTTTATAAGAGATATTCACGGTAGTCAAAAATTTCTGTGAAAGAATAATCTGTTATAGTTCATGGATGTGAAGATACGTTTGGTCCCTTGTCGCGTAAGCAGAAAGGCCAAGGCGTACCTACGTGGGAAATAGGTGAATAATCCTGCCGGTATAAGGAAAGAGGTCCCGGGAGACGCCATAAGAAGTGATGATATCTACGAGCGGATATTGCTATGAATATTCAACCTTGGTTTCAAAATTCAAAACAGAGATCACTGCTTTCCATTTACCTGTAGAAGCACAGATTAGAAAAAACTTAATACTAGAGGCGTCGGTGGCGATCTCTGGTGTCGGAAGCTAAGATCCACTTTGGGTCGTTAAGCCACCGCAGTAAGTAAGTAAGATGTGTCCATGGTAAATAATGCACATCCTTTCGGCTTTGTATTTACTCACACGCGTGCGACAGAGACGACGGTCTACAGAGCCGAACTAGCCCATGTACATTATTCACCGCCGTCACCTGACCATAAAAACAACCATTATTACAGTATGGTTTCATTATTTTATTCCCTAATTTGAAGACCTATGTAATTACCCTCCGCAAAATGATAAAATACGTAAATATAAAAGAATTCATAGCCACCAGTAAATTCGAGCTTCAGATAAGTAAAAAGTATTATCTAATAAGTATTCCGTTCCGTAATGTGATTCGAAACCTATAATGAATTCGACGAAGAATCTAGTTTCCATTAAAGTTGCGATAACAGAGGACGGAGATTTACAGATTTACGGCACATTTACAGTAAAACCTTTATTTAACGTTAACTACATGGTATTGTACGAAAAATAGTTTGTACCGGGCATTTGTGTTAAATAAGGGTAGATAAAAGTAAAAAACTTTTCAAGACGTTTTCAATATGACAGCGATTGTACAAAAAGATCTACGTAACACTTTTCGTTTCACAGAGTCAAATATTAAGCATGTTATTGGACTGGTTTACATCATGTCATTGGTTCATCTTTTACGGATTACGAAGAATTGGAACCGAAACATTGGGACACCTCTAGCCGCTAATGTTATTTCAGTAAATAAATTTGAAAAGATTAGGAGATTCATTAATTTTAACGATAATGCTAATTTTGTTCCTCGCGATCATACTGACCACGACCACGAAAAAACAGGCCTTTCATAATTTATTTATTTCAAATAAGTTTACATACACAGCTTATGCCTAATTATTGTAAACAAAATAAACAGTAACCACTGTAATAATGACCTTTTAAAATTTAGGCTTGTCATAAAAACTCTGATTGAAACTTGCCAGAGTGTGCCCTTTTAAAAGTATCCTTGTGTTGATGAGAAAATTTGTTCCACTAAAGCAAGGCATAATTTGAAAAGGTATGATCCTAAAAAGCCAAATAAATGGGATTCTAAAACTCTTGTTCTAAGTAGTGTGAGCGGATTTGCATATAACTTTGAGCCTGAAACTGAAACAGAAAATAAAGTTGGGCATAGTCCGCGAGACTTGGGAGCTTCTTCAAATATTGTTGTCTGACTGTCTTGTAAAATACCGCGAATCCAAAACTACCGCTTTTATTTCGACAAAAATTTCTCGTCTTTACCGCTCTTAGAATATCTTGCTAAACAAGGCATTCTTAATCTAGGGACAATACGACGAAATCGCATACCAGATTTCAAGCTGCTCACAGAGAATGAAATTTCCAAAAGGAGCGTGGCTACTCAGTTGAATATGTTATCAGTGTTGACATAACAGACATACCCACAATCACCTGGAAAGACAGTAAAATTGTCACACTTGCATCAAGCTTTGTAGGAGAGTTCCCCAAATCTCAAGTATCCAGATACCACAAGGTGAACAAACGATATGTATCTATTGATCAGCAATACATAGTAGAGAAATAAGACCGGTATATGGGCGATGTTGATTTGATCGACAGCATCATGGGGAGCTACAAAATCAAACTGCGTAGTAAGAAATGGCAGGTCCGTATGTATTTTTTTTTTATTTTGTCATTTCTAATGCCTGGCATTAGTATGCAAAACCAAGAACACGAAAGAGGACATGTTGTCATCGTTCAATTTTCAAGAAGAGATTGCTATTGTATTTTGCAAGATCAGAACGGAAGCAAATACGCGGCGAAACATTGAACCAGAAATCCAAGCCAAAAAGTTAAAAGGTCCGGCTCAGTATGTCTCTCGGATCATAAACTGTTTGTGAAAAATGTGGCGTATTATGTTACAATAAACAAAATAATTGTTTTAGAGCCTTCCATACATCGTAGAGGAACAATTTACGACTGTATCTGTCACAAACCCCTATTTTTCATATTATCAAGTTTCTAATAAAAAAAATTAAATTTAAAAATACATGTATTTTTATTTATTAGAAACTAACGTAAAATCAATGAATTAATATTTTATACGAGGTTGAAATATAAAGGGTTAATGTCGTTGAAAACCTCTTATTGGTTTGTATTTTCCCCAACCCTTCTTAAACAAAAACATGGTTTGTGTCACAAATTTTTAAAATTGTGTTATATCTATCCCTTCGGAGGGTGACGGTTCGCCTCCGGTCAGAGAAGATTTCACAGAACAAAGTTAGGACGCTAAATTGGTAGAACGGTAGATGGTAAAAAATATAAGTTAAAAGAAAAATATTTTGGACCGACAGAAACATCAGACAGGAAGACGAAAAAAATCTCGTCACCACATTGAAACGCCACAAGAAGGAGGTAAGCCCACATTGGACACCACAAGAACGAGGTAGGCCCACATTGTTCCACGTCCAGGGTCCTGACAAACCTCTTTCGCTTCTTCTAAATTCATAAACACCCTTCCTACGTGCTCGTTAGTTTAGGATAAATAAAAACTACTCATTTCCAATTCTACACCCGTACTCACAAACAAAGAGCATAATAATGCTCTTTCTGCCGCGTACGAAATCGCGGTTTCGTAACTAGTTTCGACCGTAGAATGAAACCAGTTGCGACCAAAGACTTCATGCGGACGTCTAGTGCCAATCGCCACTGAAGTAATGTCGGATGGAACTTGGAACACTGTGCATTTGCGCACTCTATGAGACCTCAGTAACTCAGTAACGTTTCTAAATACGGGCGTCAGCATCAACGACTCAACGTAAAGCCTAACGACTAACCAGCAGTTATGCACAGAGAGTTGCCTTATAGATAGTAGTCATTTCCTGCAGCTCCAACATCGCGACGCGGATACGTGGTTCCGGTGCCCTATATGTTACAAGCCTACGAGATAGGCCGGTAATGTTTGACTGCACGTTATTAATAGACAGGTCATGGATGGACGCAGATAGCGATGCCTCTGGACCAAAGCTTTGTTGTAGAGCTTTAACGAAAGATTTTTGGTTTTATGTGGAACGACTTTTTTTGTTTATGATGGCTATAAAGTGTTAGAGCAATTTCTCCAAATTGTTATTCCTTTGTAACTATTTTCCTGAATAATATATTAAAAAAATAGAATAACGTAAATATTATTTAGTTCTTAATATCAATCCATCATCAGGCTGACTTGGCCGTCGCAGACGAAGCATGTCCACAAGCTGCATGAAAACAAAATGAATATGTTGAGATGGATTGGGTATTGTTACACGGCTCGACGGAGTGCGTAACGAACGAGTACATTCGTGGCGGCATTGGTGTGAGAGATATCTGATGGTTTGATAACATTATGTGGGAAATAGTTACCAAACCTGCCGATAAAAGGAAAAAGATCCAGCGAGATAACCAAGAAGCGAAATATTGACAGCGCGATGTCCGTTGCGAGAACCAATTTTGACGAAGTGAGGACCTATATCTTCCTCGCTCTAGCCACTGGCGAAACCCGCACCTATTATGCGTTGAGTATCTCAAATAAACAAAAAAAATAAAAAAATTCGATAAGAATAGCAACTTAATTTTTACGTCAACAAATCATAACATAACATGAGCCCCTTTAACATAAATGGAGGGATTAGCCATAACTTCCACGCTTTGCAGACAATTTGAAGATCGCGGTGTTGTTTCTTAAACATTTTCTTATCTACGGATATACATAGCATTGGCCTCTACTTTATTCGTGTTTTATGAAGCCCAACATTTAATTGATTTGTTGCAACATTCACTGAACACCACAAACGGCAACTATTCACAAGTTACAGTTGATTATGGCAATTGCTGAAATTATTATTCATAAATGCATATCGGTGAATACTAAGCGAGTTCATATTATATACGTAGATAGATAATACTGCGGCGAGCTAATCAGATCAAAGCCAATCAAGCGGCACGTTCGAACATTAAGCCTCCGTCACTGATTCTGCTTGGAGCTTCCATTCTGACAAAATAATATGCTCTGCGATACAATGAGATACACCCTAGAAGGGTAAAACATCGTGATAAAACCCGCATGTTCAGGCGACTGAAAGTGTAACCATGATCCAATCTGGTTCCCCTGTTGCCAGGGTCATGTAGGTCAGACCGCAGTCGCTCTACTGTTATTACCTGATCTGCCAAATCCTGGATCATGGTCAAGGCGGACCCTAATATTAGACCGAGATATTAACGCAAAGACGATTAATAGTCAGAAACGATGTCTTATAACCTCTTTGTAATGTACTATAACATATATTATAACACAGCATCATATATACAACACTATTGTAGAGTAGGGTAACGTAACTACTTTTATTATCCCTATAAATGTTATTCAATGTAGTAACTGAAACCGTATCGTATATCGATACAGGGTCAGAGATGAGAGTCTGTCGTCGCCAATTATTTTTCCAGCCGGGATTGACAGCTTGGATAATGCAATATGAATATTGAATATGCAAACGGGCCTATGACGTAATATTTAAAAATAGGGATCCGTACCCGAAGTTACCAATGTGAAAGCTTGGCGATAATATATCGCCAAGCTTCCATTTGACTGTCTATCTATCGTATGTCTGTATATTTTGATAGGCTACAGTATAATTTCCACAGTGACCTCCTATCTCGACAGGTCGAGTTTCCTAAACCTACGAACATGTATGAAAAGGATGATGAATGTGGAAGAAGCGAGGGACCGTAGCAAGTAATGTGGTCTCTGCCTACCCCCACGGGAAAGAGGTGTAACGGTATGTATGTACTTATATTAAAAAGTCATTAAAATAGAAAGCACACTTCACTTTCCACGTTTGAAATTCACCATTCGTGTACGACGATATCTGGCAAAAACTAAATAGAGATAAGCTATAGTGCAGTCTTTTGTCGACAAGCATTGTGGGAATATAATCTCCGGGCCTGTCGAGGCGTGCTCGAGGCATTCATTTCCCTATGTTGAACAGATATACATGTAGGCACTGAGGTATTGTATTTCATCTTCATAAACTCTTATACAATACTTACCGATAAAGGTTTAGTTTTACGGCATCCATTGCTCTCTACCGAAACTACGAATCAAGAATAGCAAATACGATATTTGGGAATTATGTTATGCTATAGAATAGTTTCGCGCTTTTACTGCTCTTTCTAGTTAATAACTATTCAATACAGTTACCGCTTTCCATCGCGGATCATTTCTACTCGTTTGTAGCTGAGCAGCTTAAAAAAATCGTTTAAAAATATACAACATCTACCGAAGAGAATCGTCGATAAAAGAGGATTACATTTTGTAGGGGAGCCGTGGGAAATAAATTCCAAAACGGCTGAAGTGAAGGAGGTGGAGTAGGAAAGCAGACCCTGTGGTAGAAAATGGGCAGAAGCCAGGATTGACAGCGAGGATGGTGACGATGAGAGTTTTAAAGCGGGAGACTGCTCGGAAGAAGGTACAACATCTAATAATAGCATAGAAATATTACATAATACCTACATAGTAGTGTAATTACATAATAATGAAACCAAAAACGCGCCACGTCGCCCTTGGGATTTCGTTAGAATAAAGTCTTGAATACCTAAAATGGTCATTAAGTACCAATTGTACTGGTATATTTTCTGCTAACAATGGAATTGTTATTCTCCGTAGGTACCTACTGTCGTTGTGTCGGAAACACAGTCCCTACGGGTGCCGGGTTGCGGTCTGGGTTGGGAGGGTAAGGTCAGCATGTAAATAATTTGTCGAAACGAACGAATTAATGCTTTACAAAAATTTTTTTTTAATACAATCAACCAGTCTGATTGATAGATGCTATTATCAATCTATCAATCAATCAAAATACGTGTAATCCGATTAGATTTTTTACAAACGCTCATGAATGTCGGTAAAAATAAAATGCTCAGCGCCGTGGTACCACCACCATAGGCCATAAAAGAAACTCCGCAACGCTAGCGCCTCTGGCAGTCTATCTGTCACTGTCACTAACACTGTATTAATTGTCAAAATCACACAGACAGGAAATTACGTGGCGTCAATGGCGTCCGGTCCATCGCCACGAAGTTAGAAAAACTATCGACCAAAACACAATATCCACCGCCACCACAAAAATGTATTTCGGTAACACGTTTGTATCATACTCGTCATAGTGGTAGTAAAAGAAAACCCCCATAAATTACACATGTATCACAAAGTTCTCATTGTATTACACCGCCCACGGCCGAGGAACGTGACCAATCAGGGCCCGTTCACATTTCCTGTGTCAATTCCCTGCCGACATCGGTGTGCAAGACCGTAAACACAGCCCTGGGTAAACAAATCTCGGTTGCCGCGTATCGCAGTTTTTCGTGTGGAAGTTTACGTTGTACAGTTATTTTTTATATAACGCTGTTGTCGGTTTCGGTATTGTCTCAATGACAAGAACTTCCAGTATTCAGTTTAACCTTGTTTAAGTAGAACCTTGGGGTCTACAAGTCAAGAGTGAATAGGTATCTTATATAGTCCGGCAGATACATACAGGGTGTAAAAAGACCGCTAGCATTAATTGAAACCTCATATTCTACCCATCAAACTGAACAACTTTCCCCAAGAAACACACCCGCGGAAACTCTTAGTTTCGGCAGAAATCGAGATTAAAAATTAAAAATAAAGTTGTATTTTTGTACTAAAAAATATCAAGTATCGATAACTAAATCGTTCACAATTAATTTAGACACTCAAAGTTCAAGTTTAAGTTGAAATAAATGCACTGTAAGTAAAAGAACGCAATGTAAAGCGCCGCCCACGTGCGCTCACTACTTATCTACTCGCTGCCGCGCGCCCGGAGGTAGGTACTACCTACAGCGGCCGCGCCCGCGCCAACCGCCACCGGCCGCCCGTGGGCCCATGCCCATGGGACAGCAACACTGCCATGCTCCCACTCGGTAAAGTTTAACACGACAGGGGTACGCATACCTTAATGCATTACCTAGACGTTTGCTTACGGTCATTCACATTATACGAAAATCGTACCCAGTACCTACCTATCGTCGATATCAGCAGTAAAGTTCACGATCGAAAGTTCTACCTACCTAGGTAAATGATTGTATGACGACCATACACATTACATGAAAATTTAACATAGTAGGTATTTACCGCGGCGCGCACTTGCATGATCAGGCACAGGATCAGCTGTCTACCTACCTAACTTACGTACACGTTTGCTTACGGACATTCACATCATACGAGAATCGAGCCCAGTACCTACTACCTACCTACTGTCGATATGTGCAGTAAAGATCACGATCGATAGTCCAATACCTACTAGGAACATGAGAATTGAACGTAGTTCCTGTGGTAGTAACTACCTACCGCCGCGCGAACCATTTGTCATCAGCTGACAGGATGAACGGATGAACCAAACCAACATGTTTGTATTACGAATATTCCCAATTCCTATCACACGACCGAACCGTGGAGACTAAAGCAAAAAAAAGAAGATAGCTAGGTACTCAATAGTCAAGCTTAGGTATCCCTACTAGTTAGGTAGAATACGCCAAAGCGGCCGCCGCGCGGGGTCAATGGCCACTGGTCACGTGGGTAAGCGAGAGCCGTGCGCTGGACGATGTACATTGCGCGTCGCAATTAATTATTTTTTTTAGGTAGCGAAATTATGAAGTCATTTCCGCGGGTATGTTTCTTGGGGAAAGTTGTTCCGTTTCATGGGTAGAATATGGGGTTTCAATTAATGCTAGCGGTCTTTTTACACCCTGTATATAAAGGTTTAAATTTGGATATGAGGCCATCTTAAATTTTGCCTTTTACAGTAATGGCGGACATTTAAAATGGCGGCTTCAGAGACTTTGATAAATGATCCCTTTAAATGTTCTTAGATGATGTTAAATGATAAATAGTATAGTAGTGGCATGTAATTTTTGTTCTGTGCGTAATAAGTCTTAGTACTTATAAAAAAATATAGACACATTTTGTTCATAATGTATTACTAGTGAACCCGGCGCGACGTCTTCGCGAAACACCTACTTTACCCCTACCTACCCTTTTTTTACTTACTTATAAAACTTTCTCATGAATCACTATTTATTGTGGAAAACCGCATTAAAATTCGTTGCGTAGTTCATAAAATCTAAGCGTACATAAATACAGACGATGGGAAGACGCTTTGTTTTATACTATATAGACATAGATACTTAAATTATAACATAATTTGCCTAAATAAAATGTTTAACGGAAAAAGTAAAAGTACAGTACCATGAAAGTGTAAGTGAAGTGAAAAAAGTTATAATGGTTACTAACTAACTTAAAATCGTTATAGATCCTATACGGTCATTATAAATGGAAAATGGTGTGAGAAACTTAATTTTTTCAATACCTAATTAATAGATACCCCACATGACATAGTTCGTCGACATTCATTTTTTTATTTTTTACCAAATGGCGGCTGGTAGTCGCCATATTGATTTTTTATCAATTTCAAGTCTTCAGTAACACTTGCAAGATTAAGACAAATCGATAGACGCAAGAACCATCAAAATCGGCCCACGCGTTTAGTCTCTACAGTGCCACAAAGGAATAAATACATACATACATAGACTGATAAACACATTACCCTTCTTTGCGTCGCGCAGTCGGGTAAAAACAAAGGTGCGTACTAGTTGTCATTGAATAAATGTATAATTATGTCATGCTTATATAGTTAAAACAAATAATAATCGTTGAATAACAATAAAAAATTGGTGTATTTTGAATGTCCACCATTACTGCTATGGGGGAAATCAAAGATGGCCTCATATCCAAAATCAACCATCTACATATGTAGTACACGTGTACCAAGTTGTATGCTTCTATCATTAAATGCGCAATTCTTACAAAAATTGTCACAAATCTGCCGGACTACTAGACACGCATGGTACATCTTCGACCTAATCGTCGCTTTCCATCCGGTGAGTTGACGTCAAATGCATGCCTATAGGCAATAAAAAAAATACTGTGCGAATTAAAAAATCCATCGCAAATGGCATAAATAAATATGCGATAAAACGCCACTGTGTCCGATTAAGTAGTACCAGCGCAACACGAGTAAACAGGCGGTGTGTCGGCCCCCGTGTCGATTGTGCGGCCGACATCTGTCGCGGGTGCTGGCCGCAACGCGTCCTCCGCAAACACGACGTGACAAGAAAAGCGGTCAACATGCCCATTGGTTGGTATTAATATCATTAATACGGCGATTTGGATCATGATGCACAGGAACGCTAAGGTATTTCGGCTTTGCATTTACTTACGCAGCGACAGCGCTCTAGCCGATGGGCATTATTTAAGACACAAACTAGCCTATGTCTATGTCCAGGGTCCAAATGTAGTCAAATTGGTGCCAAGGTTTAGATGTGATAGCAAAGAGGATAGACGAGGTTACCTACGCAATTATTATATAATAAGTAGTAGGTATAGTTTATTTCCTTATCGCTCAAAAGGTGTGAAAAGGCGCAAGATAACGCTACCCTCCTAAAACATGGTTGTCCGTTCTAATAGTTAGAATTGTGTTATGTAGTGTCAACCACCATTAGTATACATATGATGGAGATTACAGACCTAGTTGAAAACTCATAAGGGAACACGCTCCTGTAATTTTACAGTCGACCAAGATGGATACACCAATGATATATAGAGTTAATAACCCATCAAATTCTTAGAAGTATTTATAAACACCCCACATCGAACTCTAAAGCCATACTTAGAATTGAGCAGTGTTTTGCACTGAAACAACATTAGACTTAGGAGTACACACGTAGCGCCAACATGGCCGACACACCGGAAGTACAGCCATCTTGATTGTGCCCAACCGGATATTGGAGATGCGCGGCGCCGGCCGTGTAATTGGCGAGATATTGCCTCGACCTGTTTACTATTGCTATTGCTATGGCTGTGTTGGATCAGCTATAGCGCACGGTGGCGTTCTATACCTAACTAAGCGAAGTTCATTTACAGAAGACAGGGGGTCTAAAAAGGCGACATTAGCGTATTATGATTTATTTTAGAGAGCCACAAACTTATCTGATCCGGTGGCCAATACTGGAACTAATTGACGCCATTTTGAATAATCATGTCAATGTCAACGACAGCGACGCTGCAGATAAGTTTGTAACAAATTAATATGAAACATTATGAAACGCTAATGTGGCCTTTTTAGACCCGCAGCACTTCAACCTTCCCAGTCTAGACTTTAGATTGTCTCTGGTTTGCATGCGCATCCATATTGACGCTAGCTCATTTTATACTGGTGGTAGGTAGGATGATTCGCTGCCTTATGTACCATCGCCGTTGGCGCGACGAAGAAAAGGAGTCAGCTGTTTTATTAATAACTGTACGATCGATATCGTGTCTAAATGTACTAATCTACGTAACTATACATTTTGTTTCTCCACCCAGTGGAAAGTGCCAGTCTCTTTTGTGTTAACATACCTTCACAATACACAAATGTTCGTTTTTTTTCTCCTTCTCTGTACTATAAAGACAAAAACTCAAAAACTTTTTACCGATTTTTAAAATTCTATCACCTGTAGAAAACTACACTATCAGCGTGTAACATAACCCCGAAATTTTCTGAAATTCAATGCGTTTCCCACGAAACGGTTCCGGAATGTAGTAACTGAAGTGGCAAAAAAGCTAGTATAAATAAGTGGTGTTGTGGGAGTCTATCTATGGGCGAACTTGATTAACGCGTACAAGGTCGCGGGCAAAAGCTAGTATTCAAAATCTCTCACCGAACTATAAGTTACTGGTCAGCCAGCAGTTAAACTCCAAAAACCGCTTAAATATAACAACGACTACTGTACTTACATACCGATCAGTGTATTTCTGGATGCCGCAGCGAACGAAGACGGCGTTATCCATTAACCAGACATATTGGATTAGCAAGTAATTAGATGAGAGATAATTCTATCAGCCGCAAGCCCCGTGGGAAGGCGGGCCCGCAAATTATCACATATACCTACAGGTAGTTACGACGTTTAGTTAGCAGACGCACCGTCGGATCAGATGGTTTAAATACTCATGACAAGTACAGGAATCTTGGAAGAATTTAAATGGAAGGGTCTTGTGAGACAAAACTGCAGCGTGGTCCGAAGTTATAATTCCAGATACTTATTATAAAACAATGTTCTGGTTCTGAGATATGTAAGAATAACTATTAGAAGAAAAAAGCTTTGAGGACAAAACACTTTAATTAGAGGATAATTAAATCGTAATCCATCACTATTATTCTCTATGTTTACACCAAATGATCGTTAATGATGGCATTTATTAATATAATTATCTAAATGACAATAGTCATCTTGGCGATAATATCCTGGATGAGATCTCGCTGGGGTTCCGTGTTGACTACCATCCAGGATTTAGCAGATCAGGTAACTACATTGGAGCGACTGCCATCTGACCTCCGTAGCCGACTTAAAAATTGGGATTTCATTAAAATCGAAGCAGATGCTTAATCTTCACAAGCTTCATACCAATTACGTCCGACCTCTATTTCATCCATGTTAGCTGCGACCTTAGATCCACAACAACGTGCCATTCGAACGATTTTGAATGCCGCAGCTAGAGTTTACATTAAACGTTGAACTTTAAAATCGGGACCGCCTTTCAAAGGGTACACATTAAAGTGGTGTGATGGGTCGATTCCTCTAATGACTCAATCTTTGTCCGCGCCCAGTGACTCGCGATAATCCTGACCCGAGGCGCAGACCGACATCATTAAACTCCCCTTCTACCCTCTCCCAAAAAGATCGCTTACCTCACAAAAGATTCACAAAAACCTAACAAAAGTTAATTTTCAATCTTTTGTTTTAAAGGTGAATTTGGGGCTCAGCTGGCCTCCAAGCCATTTGGAGAAGTGTAAAATAATTGGACCGTCTCTGTAGCAACATAATTCAATCCAATCTTTGACGAACTTTTTAAGATTCAATAAAGAGAGGAAAAGAAGAAATTCTTTCATTTTATAAGTTTTCGGGGACTCTACAATGGAAGACGCTTATTGAGAGGAATAGACCGGTACTCTAAAAAAAGTCCTTTAAATATAGAAAATTGAACACAATTTAATCGATTTTCAGTAATAAATGAACGCCAGAAACATCTGGCCTGTACGCATCCACATTTATTCCATAAATTCCACAACCTCCCACAAGTTATGGGCTTCAAAATTCCAATTTAAAACTCTAACAACAAAAAGGTGTAACGCCCTGTGATGGATGATGTGGCCGCCGAAATTAATACTCCTCAAACCGGGGAAAATTTTGTCGCTACGTTGCCGAAATTTTCCCATCATTAATTTAGAGACCACTGCTACAGCGACACCTTCCCTACGTACCTGTAAATTCAGGTTGATACCTGTACGTACATTTGTATACAGGTAAGTATGCTAGAGACCGTTAAAGCACTTTGTCTCCGCTGAACACCTGGCTCTCATTATTTATTTATTTCAGAGAGCTACTGTGAAGATAACTCAAATATTAAATATATACCTATATATTTTCTTACATTTTAAGAAATGACGAGCGGAATATTGATTATTCCATACAAGTATGATACATTATTTGACGACCTGAGTGGTTCAGTTGGTTAACATGCCGGTCTGCCACGCTGAGGTCTCGCGGTCGAATCCCGGTCGAGCAGAAATTGAAATGATGTATTTTAATTTCTGTTACGGGTCTGGGTGTAGTATGTATTTAAAAAAGTACATAAGTTGTTTATATGTTATCTAACCGCTTGGTAAGAGGCACATTGAATATTATTAATCCACAACTGGAAAGATCGAGATTGATGAGGTCCACGCTCTGGCCTGTAAACATCCAAATCCAAAACCCCGAGAGCTTTCAACTCGAATTACAAAATCGCTTCGAGTGCCTAGGAGAATGCGTCGACGTGGACGACTACAAAAACAGGTACGTGGAAACTGTCTATACGGTTGGGTCAAAGTTTCACAAAGCCTGCCGTACAAAAAGAACAAGCAAAATCTCTGACAATACCCTCAAACTCATGGAAGAAAGACGCGCAATGACTCTGCAATCCCCTGATGATGTCTCTCAATTTAGGCGACTTAATCGACAGATCTCCAAGTCTCTGACTCGCGATATATGCCGCTTCAATACTATCAACATTGAGGCGGCGATCGAGCGGAATAAAGGCTCTAAAGTCTTTGCGAGAGATCTGTCGATTAAACAGAGCCAGTTGACAAGACTGAAAACGGAGGACGGCAGAGTTGTTTCGACCAAGTCCGAGGTTTTGAGGGAAGTCGAGAGGTTCTATGGACAGTTATATACGACAACACGGGCACCTGTTACCAGTATGGCAAAAGACCCCAGAGCCAAGTTGACCCTACACTACACCGAAGATATCCCGGACATCAGCCTGTACGAGATTAGTATGGCTCTCAAACAGCTCAAGAACAACAAGGCGCCGGGTGATGATGGAATTACGGCTGAGCTTCAGAAAGCTGGTGGCAAACCTGTGCTTAAGACCCTTCAGAAGCTGTTCAATTCCATCATCCGGATCCGGACAAGCCGGATTCCGAAAAGGTTTTAGTACCATAGACCACATACATACGCTGCGGCAGGTTATACAGAAAACCGAAGAGTATAACCGGCCATTATGCTTGGCGTTTGTGGACTATGAGAAAGCCTTCGATTCGATCGAAACTTGGGCGGTGCTCCAGTCTCTACAGCGGTACCAAATTGACTATCGATATATCGAAGCACTGAAGGGTTTGTACGATAACGCCACTATGACAGTTCGTCACCAGGAAAAGACCACAGAACCTATTCAGCTGCAGCGGGGTGTTAGACAAGGTGATGTCATATCACCGAAGTTGTTCACCGCTGCACTGGAGGATATCTTTAGGCTTCTGGACTGGGACGGACTTGGCATCAATATTAAGGGCGAGTACCTTACTCACCTCAGATTTGCTGACGATATCGTAGTCATGGCTGAAACCCTGGAAGACTTGGGCAAAATGCTCGATGACCTCTGTAGTGCCTCTCAACAAGTAGGTCTTAAAATGAACATGGACAAGACAAAAATTATGTCGAATGTCCATGTTGTGCCTACTCCAGTGACAGTTGGAGGCATTCCACTTGAAGTTGTTGACGACTATTCATACCTAGGACAAATAGTTCAGTTAGGTAAAGGTCGAGAAAGAGGTTAATCGACGAATCCAACTCGGTTGGGTAGCATTCGGGAAGCTACGCCATATATTTTCGTCCCAATTACTGCAGTGTCTCAAAACGAAGGTCTTTGACCAATGTGTGTTGCCAGTGATGACTTACGGAACTGAAACGTGGCCGCTCACTGTGGGCCTCATAAAAAAGCTCACTGTTACCCAAAGGGCAATGGAAAGAGCTATGCTCGGAGTCTCTTTGCGCGATCGAATCAGAAATGAGGAGATCCGCAAGCGAACCAAGTTCACCGACATAGCTCTAAGGATTGATAGACTGAAGTGGCAGTGGGCAGGGCACATAGCTCGAAGAACAGATGGCCGATAGGGCAGTAAAGTTCTCGAGTGGCGACCACGTGCCGGAAGACGCAGCGTGGGTAGGCCTTCCACAAGGTGGACTGACGACCTGGTAAGGATTGCAGGTACCAGCTGGCTGCGTAAAGCACAGGACCGGCCTTTGTTCCGGCCCGGAGATCTCTAGGGGAGGCCTATGCCCAGCAGTGGGCGTCTTCTGGCTGATATGTGATGATGATGATGATGATGTTATCTAACACCCGTAACAGAAGCTTTGTATACTTTGGGGCTAGATGGCGCTTTGTGAATTTGTGGATATTTATTTATTTTCATATCACATATTTTACAACATCTGTAAAGAAGATTTATGGTAACCTGTAAATTGTCTAAATTATGTGCTGGAAATTAGGTACCTAATACTTAGATATCTTAAGCTAACCTAACCAATCTGACAAGCCGTGAGTTATTGCGGGAGATAAATCAGCTAATCCTTAATTCATTCTAACTTCCGAAGAGAATCACTGAGCAAGAAATGTAAGATAATGACAATCAGGGAAGTTTTTCACAAACTCTGCTTCTCGTATCAACGTATTTTCATTGCAAATCAAACGAAGCCAATTAAGACAGCCATCTGATCTCCGATATCGATTGTCTGTTATCCAACAAAAACTCCGAGCTTTGGCATATAAATATAGGTCACGAAATGGAATTCGATACTGCCCCTTGAATATTTAAACATACCTAATGCTTATTGTATTTCTCGTTTTATACTCGTATACTAGTAGGTACTTAAAATAGTCGGCGATAACTAGTGCAGATCGGTTAGTTTCGGTTTCTTACCTACTCACACGCATACGATAGAGACAACGCTTTACGAAGCCGAACTAGCCGATGTGCATTACGTACTGCCTACACCATCTAAATATAAAATAAAATGGTACGTACAAAGATATTGGACATAGAGCTTAGACGGAGTCTCGACCTATAGAACTGTCACTCTGTCACAACTCTCTTCAAATAACTCAATGTCATACAAAAAGCTAGAACATAAGGTGACCAAGGCCACCAAATTTGACAATAGTTTGACAACTTATAGCCGTCCCTTTTGGACACCTTATATGCACAATTAAAAAAGGAAACAAAATATAGATTGTGATTTCAGCTGTTAGTAGGGTCCTTCTATGATTCTATGTCCAATTTCTTCGAGTACATACTTACATTAGTTAATAAAGTTATAAAAGAAAGCGCGCGAAAATGGCGGCCATTTTATTTAACCGATGTGTGAATTAAGATGGCTTAAACCCGGGAAATTCATTAGTGGCGTCTCGTTAAAAGTAATTGCTGCGTCGAAAGAGTTCGCGTTAATTTATTTTTGTAATTTCATCCCTGTTGTAGTAGGAGTAAATAGGAGTGTGTTATAGGTTAGAATATATGTTAACGTCGTACCTCGTTTAGGCAAGGAAATAAGGAAACGCAATATTATTATATGCGCAAATTAAAGAATTATTACACTCTACACTTTTACAGATTTTAATAGGCTCAATTAAGGATAGGTTACCAAACAACAACATCACCTCGGAGCTTCTACTCGACTGTCGCAAATGCTTAAATGAGGTATGTAAAACAAATCCCCTATCCCTACAATTGATTAAAGGACACAGCGGATCGAGGGGAAACGATGCAGCTGACGAGTCGGCCAGAAACGGCTCTAGTACGAAGCCCATAGGCCATGAACCAATTCTACCTATGCCATTCGTATGGACCCGTAAACACCTGGTGGATAGAATCAAGGTAAAACATCACCAACTCTGGTTATCACTAGAGGAATGCAGACAAGCCAAAGAGGCTCTTAAAACGAACCAAAAAGCAACTCCGTCTGGTAACCGGAGCTTTAACGGGACACGGTCCATTTAATAGGAAGGAGGAAGGAAGAAGAGAGAGCAGCACACATCCTGCAAACATGCGAGGGGTGGCATCATACAGGCTTGAGCATCTCGAACAACCACAAACCCTTCCGGTGACGTTTGTAAAACTGAAAGGATTGCTACATTTCCTGCAAGAGTTGGAATGGCAGGAACAATAGGGTATTTCGGAGTACACCATTTCCACGCAGAATAGGCGCGAGATTGTCTGAATGCGGAAACGGCTCGGATACATCTATCTATCTATCATCTAAGGATAGGTTAATTATTTTACTTGAAAGAAGACGTACATATGAAAGCATAAATTAATATAGCTTAATATGAAATTGGTCTATGGAATTTGACATTTTATAAGTTTTTTACCTTTTCAATCGTACCATGACAACGTGAAACAATGAAAATCCGTATAAAATGTCTGCTAAAACCACGAAAGGGTAAAACATTATAGGTATTAGGTAATAAAAGGTAGGCCTTGAATCTGTACAATAAACGAGAAAAATATTAAAGTTAATGAAAGCAATAGTATAACTTCAGTATCAACAAGCCTACAGTTTTTCTAGGATGTGGTATAAAAGTTGTAAATCTCAAGTCTTTTATAATTGCAACTTTAACTCAGATCCTAAAATTAAATTAAAACCTTTCAAAAGTTATTTAGGATAAATACACTTATTTTTATCACCGCCTATCTTGAATACTTACATAGAAATAGGAAAACGGCTATAAAATAGATGCATGCCAGTATTGGTAGGTAAGCAAATACATACTTTTGAAGAGAAGATAGACATAAACACGATGAAGGAGCTCTTACCTGAAAAAGATAAAAAAGGTATTATTATTATGACATTTTACAATTTCATTAACGCGTTTGGCGCCCAACAAAGGACAAAACTATTATGCACTTTTATTTTGCTGGATTTAAACCACAAAGTATATTACTTTTTAATTAAACTGAGAGATTATATGCAGGATTATCGTTGTTTCATTTTTAAAGTATGATTAAAGAGTTTATTATCACCGCATATAATTTGGCACCCAACACGGGACAAAACTATTACTTTTATTTTGTTGGATTACACACACTACAAAAAAGTACAGAACTCTATAATTAAACTGAGAGATTATGTGTACTATTATTATTACATTTTACTTTTACTTTTATTTCACTGGATTAAGCTGAGCGATTATGTAAGTAGGCATGCTTGGTAGAATGCATACGCAACCCAAAAAGAGCATTTAGGCTAAACCTGAGGCGTTATTGGCCCATCCATCACTTTTATTGGACCCTTTATTAATAGAACCGCAATATAAGGGATAAACAGCCATTCGTGGCACGTCTTGAGAGCCTACTCGTGTACTAATTAATGAAATTGGTGGAAAATAATAGGTATGTCTTTGGTTTTAATATAGTGTTATAATGGAGTGATCCCGGTTTATAAAATATGGAAAAAGATCGCCGGGCATTTGTACTAGGGATATACACTTTAAATTTATTAAAATAGATAAGTACTTTACACAAATTTTACTATATTAGGATCGTCCATTCCATTTATATGCATGTGAATGAATTAAACTAGCAGTCTCCCAGTTGCACGTTGGTTCGATGGCAATTTAGAAGTGGCATGCGTTCGAAGGAACGGCAATCACTAGCGAGCAAATCGAGTGCTGAGCATCGAGTGGCACGGAGCGAGTTGAGTGCACTTGGTCGATTTGAGAACCCATATAGAGTTATCTATACATTTTCCATCAGATTCCCGATCATCGATATGTCGACATTCATGCCATGGTTCTGTGTAGCGCTTTTTTCTGTTTATTGAGGATCAATAACAATTTATACACTGATACATAAATATGTAATATATCATTTATTACAAATATAGCACATATACATAGATTATGACTAACAAACTTAGCTAAGTGTGAAATTACTTAAAAGTGCCCACAGCATGTATTTATATTTAACAGTATCTAAAAATTTAACAAAGTTTTGTGGAATTATGTGGACTAATATTCACACAATACCCTATTCGCAAATAATAAGCTTTAGTTGAATAGTGTTTTATTTTTTCTTCCAAATACGAATTAGATGTAACTGCAGGGCGGTGGAGATAAAATTGTATAAGACAGAACGCCTACGCGTCAGCTGAACTACCCGCCGCGGCTGAGTTTCGAAAAATACAATAAGCGTCCGAGGAAGTACCTAAACACAGGCAGCTGGCGTAAAGGGCACGCATTCTCGGCGCACTAGATGCTCGTTCAACGAAACAATTATGACGTATTTGTTTAATTTTTAAACCGTCGACATGTTCAGTACTGTAATTATTGTATTTGTGAAATAAATATTAGTATACAACCATCAACCATATTGGGGAGTGCGCTATGGTATGGACGGTAGCGCTTGTTATGATTAGTTACATAAAAAATCACACAATTTTAAAGAGCGACCGATACGCAACTCTAGTCTCTTAATATTTGTCGCAAAACAAAAATAAATAACCTTTTAATTTTAATACGGTTAGTCCCAAGTTGGGCGCGAAATATTTAATTTAAGTAAAGATTTTTTTGTGAATTCCTGTTGCAATGAATTTGACAACTGTTGCGAGGCTTCCATTCGAGGTCACGGTTGAAACTTAGACCACTTCGAATCTTAAACAAAAAACTAGGTAATATTCGTAGCGTCCTAAAAGTAGACCTTAAATATTTAGATTTTCCCACAACTTAGATATAGACAACCTATACATACGTATGAGACCCTGGGCATGCCGCCCGGTAGCTCTCACACTAAACACAAGGTCAATTGCCATTGGAACAGGCCTATTGTCTCCGACCACCCGCGCATGTTAAACGACGACGACTGAAATTAATAAATATCGTAAGATAATTTAGTTCCGAAGCTTTAATACAGGGTACTATGTAAAATAAATACTTATAAAATAATTCCATCTTACGTACATTTTCAAAATAAAAATTGATTGTAAGATTCCAACACACAAAATAAGATGCAAGTATATGGGAGTTGTTAAAACCGCCTCCATCCTCATCGTTTGGCGGGAAAAATATCGCGCCAATTACGCAGGCGTCTAATCTAGGCAGGCATACGTGTAATGACCCACGAAATTCGCTATTAGAGGCACGTTTTATCTCCGTAAGCGCTGAGATATCGCCAAAGTGGGTCAGCGAATGGTCTGGTGGAAAATCCAGCGTCCGCAGCGCTTGACGCTGTGCCAGTAGCTTGGCATTGCAGCGATACACCCCTTGTTTGCCACTCGCATCGAGGGCCCTCCACTGACTGTCAAAGGGCGACGGCCTTGTGTATGGAAATGATTGGAAATTTACTTTTTATTAGACAACCGCTAGATTAAAATGTAAACCTTTGCCAATTTCGTCTTGGATTATTCTATTTATCGTATGATAAAGTTGTCATCTACAAGTAAACCAACGTTTGAAATATATTTTCTCAAGTACCAACATCATGTTTTACAATGTACAAATGTGCATTTCAAACCACCAATAGAACGGCGGACCCGAGATAGAAATCCCAACTGTCCTATTAAGGTGTCTAAATATTCAGTTCCCAATGATTTCTATATAATAGGTAGCAAATATCAATTATTATTATCAAAAATTATCTGAACAGAAAATGCGATATATAAGCATTCGATTGAGAAAAATTCCGTTCACCATTTCATTAGTACTTACATAAAAACCTTTACGATCAAAATATGCCGTTCCCTCGCTAGGGCCAGTCGTAAATTTTTACGCACGCCCAAATCTACAAGAAAAATACATTGCAAAAAAGGGACACACCGAATAGGCATTAAAGTTTCCAGCAGATTTATTTATTACAATGTACCGTTTGCTTTATTGGATTTCCTCAGCTGTCACACGTGAATAGAAATATATTTTTCAATATACTTGTTCGTAATGCGGCCATTTTTACACAGTCTTTATTAGTAGGCAGTAGGTAGGTAAGAGATACGAGTACATGGGCGGCTTGAACCAAATTCTGAAAAGTTCAGACAAAAAAACTTATAAACGTGTTTTAGAATTTGGGGCTTAGAGTTTATTCCTATGAAAAGACTCATAAATAAAGCCACGTATGTTTTTCGCGCCCGAATCGTGTATTTGCCACAGATATAAATACACACCCGCACCTCAGCAAATCCCAAAACCACTCGGTTACATAAATATGAGGCGGTGTTTTGTGAAAAATTCAAATATTCATAAGGAAGGTAGAGCCCAGCGCAAAGAGGGCATTAGGTATACAGCCCCATTGGAGAGCTGCATTATTCCGTGAACTGCTCAATGGGAGGGATTTCCGTTACTTTCGATTGATCGAAACACAATACAGAATACAATATGTGAATATGGTTGCAATAAGGCTGTATTTTTGTTACATAAAATCATGACAATACACACATGCTATAATGTGCTATTATGCCACTGGTATAAGCCGTCAGGCATAACATAATATGCGATGGCATTACACAGCTACAAAATGCTAAAACGCAGATGGTTTGGTTTATTAGTACTGACTTTGAAGAATATGTCTTACGTACGATTTATAGATCATGTACATGACTGAAATGTTTTGCCCCAGTATCTATGCTGGTTAGTTTAAGTGGAGTATTCTATATGGCCGCTGAAGACTTTGCGTCTTCACTGATCACAACAAACTCTACTATTCTTTTTAACAAAGCCGTCTCTTTCATCTGTCCTATTCTTTGTAGCATTTATTGTTCCATTTACCTCCCTAATGCGTCATTCAACAATAACATAGACATTATTGAATAACATTCATAGGCTCTTAATTTCAGTAAGTGTTTCTTCCTCCAGGGAAAAATCGGCTCCTAGCGCAAGCACAAAGCCAGAAGCTATTTCCTTCCCTCGAGAAAAGCTAATGAAATTACCTTTATTGAATCGATGTCTCTTCAATTTGCGGAGCTTCTTAAATGATAGGGAATGTATATATTTTCATAAATAAATGTCTTGTGTGCCTGGGGCGGCGCTTGCGTATTTGAAGAGAATGAAAGAAATGAGGGGTTTGGTACGTTTAACATTGACGATCTTCCAAGAACCTGGCTTCCTTTTGTGTTTTGAAATAAGTAATGGAAGTATATTTTAAATCTATTTCCGCCGCCAAGCAACTACGCTTGCATTGTTGCATTCAGGTTTTAAGGATAAGGTAGGCAGCAATTACATGCATGAGCATTTCATCATAGTCCTCACAGTGACAACTCACCTGCGGTTCTGCATTTTTGCCTGCAACCAAAATGTTTGAATCGTAGATGATGTGGACGACAAATACCGCTTACCATCAGGCAGGTGGGCTGCCTGCTCGTTTGTTACTGCGTTAAATAATAAAAAATACAATCGACTTTGAGTCTGATAATTATAGACGGTAATGCAAAAAAAATCAAAAGTTTTGTAGACATAATATACAGAAAAGACACACCCACATATGTAGCTACATATTTTGAAAAAAGTTGTAAAAGGTTTGAAACACGTTCAGAAACCCTTTTTAACCCTGCCATCGAGGGTTGAGTCCTCGACATGCAAACTATTTGGAAACTTCACAAATGAACGAAAAGGCATCCCTAAGAGGTTACGAGGAATGTCGGGTCGAATTTTGGTTTAGTTGAATTGTTAAAGATTAAAGGGTATCACAATGTCTGTGAACTATACAGTAAGTTTGAAAAGCCTAATCGTACTCACTTCTCTCTTTTGTAAAAGAAGAATTTCTTAATAACCATATCTATCCATATTCTTCCTAGTCGTAAGCCTAGGAGCTGAAAGATGGCGCGCAAAAAAGCCAAGAATAACGTAAAAATATCAACTAATATTTTCTACCGCCGAAGTTTAAATAATGAAACTAGAACGATTTCAATTATTCAATAAAAACTTCTAAAAGTTATTAAATATTAAGTTCCGTTGCGTCCACCCTGGCCATCTTGAAAGAGATTTCGAATAGCCGATAGGGTTGGTGAAAAAGTTTAGATTAAAAACTAAGGGGAAAGTTTGGAACATCTGGGATTACTAAGTAATCGATGAAGCAGACACAAGAGAGAGGGAGCTCTATGACTTTTGGGTTTATTCACTACTCTAGTAAATCTCAAGACGTATAAGATGTTAGGAGAAACAAAAACACGGCTACGATATACTTATTAGGTATTTATTGTATGAGAATGAATACAGTTCGAGTCCCACTGGGTGCATGTTATCGAGGGTTTTGTTGTTATACTTATATATGATGGTCATATTGACCATTGGCTTTTGCATGTATAATCAGAGGTAGGCAAACAATTAAATAAAAGGAAGTACAGTTAAGACTGTACCTACCTTCACAGAAAATGATCTGCGCAAAAAATTTGCGCTGGTGTGCTCCATCATATACTGTATCTACACTTAGCATTAATCTAGAAGTAATTAAAATACCAACCACAGAATATTTATACAACCAGACTATCGATTATAAATAAACCTCTCCCTCCTACAATTCAACCAATCTCAAACAAATTACAAATATTACGCAAATCTCACTTGCGTGATGCAGACCCCGTAAAAACGGTAAGCATAAACAAAAACTGTATGGAAATGGATACAATACAATGTGTTCCTATCCTAGTCTATTTGTATACATCTACTTACACTCTCTAGGGATGCGCCACATCTCCGCACGTAGTGCGCTGCCACTAAGATGTCACCTAACTTCGTCTCCAGAGGGGAAAACTCGGTGACAGGCTGCACCCAGTCCCGTGTTCTTGTTCCTTGTTTGAAAGCCCCAATCTTACTTGTAGATACCATTAATTGCTGTTCGGAGCAGATGTTTATCTTGAAACTGCTTGTCCTTCTATGTTTAGTTTCTAAGCCACCGTTAAAAGCTTTTGTATGTAGAACAATTTTGCGTGACTGCGATGATGTTCTACCTAATTCTTTGGAACAATCACCTTCAAGTAGCGGAACCGTATTATGGCACTTTTGACGTTTGTGCGATCATGAAGTTCCATCAATATTGACAGCTATGAGTGAGAGAACAAATGCTTAACTGAGATTGACGCGTGGATTAGTACACAATTATCGAATCTACTTATTTAGCTACACTATTATAAAACTTAAACAAAAACGTGTCTCTACATTAAAGATATTCACTAAAAGTGAAAAAAATGATTTTTTTTGCTGTTTGTCTGCTTGTCACAGCGTCTATTGCGTCTGCAACGGCACAAACGGCCAGCGCGGTACAGTGCGGCTACTGCGGCTCGAATAGGCGTGCGAGACTGCGAAGTTGCACATCATAGGATGCCGCTAATTCAATATCAGCAACCTACTAACAACCACTTCAGTCAACCGAACAACAGGAGCTCTGTCCTGCAGCCTGCTTTATTGTAAATATATACTGCTGTACATACTTACTCTAGCTGCATCTGAGAAGTTTCCCCTTTGCAAACGCCTTTGATCGTGAGACTCCGAGCTCGTTTCTCCTCGTTTCAGTGGAAATCCTTTGACGATTCGCGTTTCTCAGACAGAGATGTATCGTTTTCCACATGAGGATACGTTGGTTTGCTCGTTTATTTTCTTTTTTTTTATGATTGCTTAGGGAGGTACAATTACGGATGGTTCACCTAATAGGAAGCGGCTACCGTCGTCGAGGACATCTGCACCCTAATGGGAGCTAATGCGGTGCCGGCCTTTGAGGTTAATATATTTTTAAGGTTCAGCGAGTGTTGTAGCAACTATTCTAAGATACTAAAATACACGTTTCCAGTACATCACATTGGGTGAACTTTAATATCTCCTTGATTGTGCTAAGTGCTTAAATAACATAATATAAAGCTTACACTTTTGTTCCTATGGAAGTCTAGGTAGAGACTAATCAACACTAAATTAGAAATGCTGAACAAATCTTTAATTCCATTCTATAACGAATATTAGTTACTAGACATAGCACAAACCACCAAGCGATCCTTGTGAATCAATACTTTTGTAGTATCAATACATTGATTAATTAAAAATAACGCGGCCAAACCCAAATGTATATAAATGGCCCAAACAATACTCGTAAGTATACACGTCTATAACAAAATCGATTATTTCGGAAGTTCACCACGACTTCGGCGTGCATTTTTCATGAAGCCTATTTAAGAACACGAGCGACGCCCGAAAAGAAAATAGGTGAATAAATATTGACAAAGCCAAATGTAGTTGAATTATGAATATGGATTTGTGGAATTATGAATATGAAATGCTTTAGGAAACAACTTCGTAGGAAATGGACAATACTGTGTAGGTAAATGGTCTTAAGCTTGTCTTAAGTTTGCTTTCCGTTTGATTTTTGACGTTTGAAAACAGATTAATTAATGTAATCCTAATTCAATAAATACTTTTTTCATTTTCATTAGGCTCTCTTTTGACTACTCTTCATGCACTTCAACTTCTACTCAGGCTGAAATCGAATCAAGACCTCTGCGTAGCAGACGCTGTCTGTAGCAGCAATCTTCGCCACCGCGACCGAAACACTTAGGACTTCCCCTTGAACCCTCTGTAAACAAGATCAAACATATTTGCTGATAGTGGAAACCATAAAGGGGCTTATTTATGGCTAAAGCCTAAAACGCTAGCAAAACTGTCAAACGCGATATTTGGGAGCGGCGCGTAATGCGATCCCAAACCTCGCGTGGTATACACGTCGCCAATTTACTATAATGACATTTACTTTCAGATCCCATCAATATTGGACGGATTTTAGGCTAATGTAATGTGTGGCTTCGGTGTAATAGATACAAAAAGCTTTTACCGTTGCAAAGATAAGTCATGCTATAAGTTATAGTGAGTCATAATTTCTAAATTGTAATAATAATACGGCTTATAGAAAACTTGGGAAGAACTCGTACGTACAGTCATAGAAAACATAGCTGTCATAGAACAATATTTTTACATTTCTTACTTTGTGGACCAATCCAATACAGTACGTAAGCGAAAGCGAACCTTTGGCACAAATTTTTCGATTCGGATAAAATTTGATGAATTCATAAAAAACATCAACGATACTTCGTTCGTCAGGTACCTACTCATGTAAAATTAAACTCTTATCTCTTCTTATATTTATTGCCGTTTTCACTTAAAGGAATCGGCGAAGTTCTTTCTTATCTGTGTAAATATGGCCTTATACGATATGTTGTATAATATTCATTTAAAACTGGACAACCGGTTGCCAATCACAGCCTTGTTTCTAGATCTCACAAAGGCGTTTGACTTTGTGGACCATAACATATTAATTCAAAAAATTGAAGGCATAGGAGTTAGAAAAACTATTAGGAATTTGTTAGAGTGACAGAAACCAAATGCCACAATCATCAGGATATGCCCCAGAACAAGAGTGGAAACCCAATTCCTATCAAACTGCAATACTGTGCACTATGGTGTTCCACAAGGAAGTATATTGGGACCTTTATTATTTATATTAATGACATTGTAAATTCAATTAATGATTATATTACCATATTTGCTGATGATTGCACGGTGCTTTGTAATAATATAGCTGATATAAATAATATTTTGACTAAAATAATTGACTGGTTGGAAAATAACAACCTACAAATAAATCTAAATAAAACTAAAATTATTGATTTTAAGCAAAGATTCAAGGACATTCAACAAACAAACATTAATTACAACGATCAAATAATCGAAAATACAAATGTCACACAATTTTTAGGCCTACACTTAGATCGGAATATGAGTTATGCCGAATTGATTATGTTTGTAACAAAATAAACCAATCCTCATACGCAATTTACAAACTAAATAGGGTAGTAAATTGTAATACTGTGCTATTAGCCTATCACGGTAGTTTCAGTGTTGCGATATGGGATTATTTTCTGGGGCAACGCAACAGGGAAGAAAGTTGTATTCAGGGCACGAAAAAGATGCTTAAGAGTCATATGTAACCTGAAACGTACGGATAGCTGTAGACCATTTTTTAAAGGGTTAAAATTATTAACATTGCCTTCCCTCTACGTCTACGAAACCCCTTATATTTGTGCGTACTAACTTGGCTCTTTTCCCGCAAGTTGAAAGCGCACGACGCCGAGACCAGCTGCATATTCATCCATGCAAGACCGCTCTATTTCATAAGAGTGTTTTTGCGATGACCCCTAAATTGTACAACGCGATCCCAAAAACTATACGCCAAGCAGAAAATCTCACTAAATTTAAAAAACAACTGTACAATTTTCTTGTTGAATGGGTGTTTTACACAATTGACGAGTTTCTTTTGGCGTGCAAGGAATACAAACAGTAGGAATGTGATTTTGTGTATGTTTTATGACATTTTGTATTATTGTTGAATTTATTTTGACATATTTTATATGCATATTGATAATGAATTTTATTGTTTTGGCACTGTTGATAATTGTTGATTTTGTTAATAATCTGACATTTTAAAATTTTTCAATTACTTTGACGTTATATTTTTATTGACATTCGAATTATTATTTAAATTATCTTCTATTGATATTTTAATTAATGATGACATTTAACGAGTAATAGTGAAATTTTATAATGATTATTTATGACTAAATTTTATAATCTTAAATGTTTTAATGTATTTCACTTTTTATTTAATTTCAAAATTTTAATTAGCTTCTCTAGATTTGTATGCCGACGGCAGGTCACAGAGGACCTATCTACTAAAATGGTAACAACTGCATAACCTGTGTACCACAAATAAATAAATTGATTGATTGATCTGTTGGGTAAAAACTAGTTAAGACGGAACTGAGGCTATTCTTAAGTTTAGTGAAAAGACCATAAGACACTAGACTTGTTTTAGATACAGGCCTATAACATCCATTAACAATATCATAAATTACACTTTTACATTATGATTATAAATACTCAATAATTGAGAATGTGGTGATCAAAAGCAAAGTTACAAGTACCTACCTCTCCTCCGCTAGGAGCCCGTCTTGGCGTCCATGTTCTGTCCGACCACGATGATGAGTATGATGAAGACCAGCAACAGCACCAGGATGCAGCATATGGCAACCGCGAGCATCGCCGCGTGCTCGCCCAGCTTGGCGGGGCCCGCGCGGGGCGATCGGAGCGAGAGGGATCACAAGCGAGCTTATCTTGCCAGCAGGGCGCGGTTCACAATCTTTATAGAGACGACGGCAGTATGTGTTGCATCGCCTTTGGATGTTTTCGTTTTGTTTTTTATCGGGTCGCGTTTGGAAGTGGAGTTTTTGGAGCTGGCTGGTTTTTGTGCCAGTTTAGTTTTTTTTGTTAAACTTTGAAGTTTTGGCAATGGCAATTAAATTATACGCTGTGTAGCTGCGTATGACGAAATTTAATTTTTTTAAAGAATATTGTTTTATTTTTATTTATGGTAGAATTATAAACCACTCAGCAGTCTCTTTAGTGTTCCAACGTACAATATCAAATCAGTCTTCCAATTCTTTCACTGTGGTTTCGTATTGAGCACTTCTATATCGATTTAATTTATTTCTTTGTATAGTGAGTTTATTGTCAAATCTTAATACGTTTGAAATACCAATTCAATTAATTTAGGTACTACATAATCGACCTTATTACGACGCTACGGTTCAAATTACAATTATCGTGAAAACAATGGTAATTATTACAAATTCAGCGACCCGACAACAGGGGAATTAAAATGCGCGAAGCATCTCCCAATTTCGCCTCCCATTTCCTCCGCCAGCTGTTTTGAATTCACAACTCCAATTAGATTCGGAATAAAAACACGCCGCCCTCGCCGCGAACTCCCGGCATTACGACGATGTTCCAAACATTCCGAAACCTTATAGCGCCTCTACGCGATCCGGCATAATAAATAATAATAGGTACCTAATCATCTTCGCGTCAATATCCCAGTTGTGGAATCGCTACAGAATATTGATGCCAAACTGACCTTGACCATGATTCAGGATTCGGTAGATAATGTAAATACAGTGTAGCGATCTGAGATTGGATCATGATTACACATTCAGTTGCCTGAATCTGCAGCTTTCCCCACGTTGTTTTCCCTGCATGTTGAACTAATGTACATAACTCAGAAACAAATAATTGGTACATGACGCCACTGTGGATTAAACTCGGTACCTCTCGCTTACGAGTCGGACCTACTATGGCCATTAAACCACTGACGCTCTCCTTGTCTTATTTAGTCATGTAGCCAAAAAATTATGCCGTTACTATTTTACGAACGATGATATTATTAGGTATAGCTTCATGATATAATAATCATGGCTGATTGTGTAGGGAACGGCTCATTACAATGAAAGGAGTACATCATCTTGCCACCCTAATTGTATTGTTGCCTGCCTAAAAAGAGGGCGTGGTGAAATGAGAACGCTGTACCCGTGAAAGCTGCGTTCCCATTCACGCTCGAGGGCGTCCAATCTCGATGACTAGTGCTCGTAATCTCCAGCTATTACACAGCCACACGCTTTAGAGATCGCTCTCATCCCCCGGTTTATGTTAATACGAGCGGTGATTTAAGCCGGTGTTTTTCGCGGAACCTTTCCGGTTCGAGCCGGAATCAATAAGCCGCCGGCTGCGGTTGACAAATGGCCGCCAGCGGAGAGACAATAGCGAAGAATTACGCCGTAATCTTTAAGGTTCCACCGGACGGATACTCCGTTATCGGGGGAGTCGGCGCATCCCTCTTTTGCGCAAAACAAATAGTTTTATTACCATTTTGCCCCGGGCGTCAAGAGGGAGAGCCGGGCTAGATCGCACCTCGACAAAAGCTTTGATTGCACCCCGCTAATCGGGTTTGTGCGAGCTTTCCGCCGTTACAGTTTAATGAGGATCATAACTACCTCGATTTACCCTTTTACAACACAACTTGCTTTGAGATATTATAGCGAAGATGTCTATTTTATGTGGCTTCGTATTATAGAATTACACATCTCGCCTCGTGTTAATGCGTCGATTTACACGCGAACCTTTCATGTACAAGACTGTAGGTAAGTATAATACCTACCTGCACGTCTAAATATTGAAACTTTGTTTAATAGTAACGAATACAGCTCCTAATTTCTGTTTATGCCTACTTACAATGGTTTTGTCTAAATATGTGTTTTATTATTATTATTTATTATACACTAGCAGCTGTAAGCTGATGCGTGTATATCACGATATTTAGTTCTTGTAATGTCTATCCAGTCTATTTTTAAAACAGTTCACTGATGGAGCACTGATCACTGAATCGAATAGAATCGCCATTAATATAATTTAGAGTGAAATACTGTTACTTCGCTTTACATTGCTCTGATTTTAGGGAAAATTATCACACACAACAGTAATAAAAGGCAGTGTCAAACGCTCATTTAACAGAACCTGAATCTTTGGTGTACTGTGGCAGTCGTTGCAATTAATTCGCGATCACCAATTACGCGGGTACACGTAAATGAATTGGCCCATTCGTTTGATTAAATATTGCGGCTGGCCACCGACGGATCTGTTGTCGGATCGTTTTGGAACAAACATGTTGTAAAAGCTATGTTGGTTTTCTGTTTTTTTTATACCGCTAAGGTGACAAACAAGCGTATGGTCTCATGACTTATGGTAAGCAGTTACAGTAGTCTATGAACGTTTGCCAGGTACGGTAGGTATTTGGTACCGAGTAAGTTTAAAAATACTTCAAGATTACTTCGTATTAGGTTTTTTGCTACTTTTAGTAAACATGCTTACGAGCATCGGTGGCCTAGTAGTAAGAGGGTTCGGACTCGTAAGCGAGAGGTCCTTGGTTCGAAATGACTCTTTTGTAAGTGATGTACATTAGTTGAACACTAACTTGATCGTACAAAACGTCGCACTGACTTATAAAACCACAGTGTTGGTTACCTAGGACTTGCTTTTATTAAAATACTAGCTAGATCGATCGTATTATCATTTATCATCATCTCCCACATCATACGGTATTCGACAAAGGGATATCTACTTGTTAGCGTTAGCCAAAACCTGTCTTTAACGCACAAATAAGTCGTGATTTTAACATTTTGAGGACGCATTGTATTTTGATGATGTATTTATGAAGGTATAACGAGGTATCGTTGACATTTCGTTAAAATTAGGAAAACACGTGTATGTTAAGTGAGTACGTCTACAGAACGAGGCCAACATCGACAGAACCAAGATAGCAAGTATAGTATCTATACGTACAGCAAACATGTTTTTTTTTGTAGTTAGTACGGGAAGTCTATAAGGATATTACCGTAAATTTTTTAAATTTTTTTTGACATATGGTAGGCAAATAGGCAAGCGGGCCACCTAATTACAAGCAATTTAAGGATTAAGGTATGTTTCTAGTTTGTGGTAACGTAGTTGGAATCTTTCATTTGTAAACTACACGGAAAAAGAACGTAGTCCTCGACTAGGTTCATTCAAGTTTAATATTTCTAAATGTGTGGTACCTAGTCATGGCCCAGCAAGTTCATAAAGCGGGACATTGCATTCTGAGGTTCCACAAATCATAGGTAACAATTTCAGATGTCGCATGATGTCAGAATCTTCATCAACTGCACAGCTGACATTCCTTGTTTTAAAACAAGACCGACCTGACCTACAAAACGAAAATTCGTAACCGTGAATAAGCGAACACTACCCACTTTGAAGACTGCCTATTTGATATTGATGTAATTACGCGTTTCACAGAACACCGATAATTCTGTTTAGTTGTTTCGGCGTAAAAGAAGTTGAGACCTAGACTACATAAACTAATATTCGCGGATTTGATACGGTCATCCTCTGAGTGGGACGCCCTGTATGGGTGATTTACATTACAGTGATGGCAAAGGGAAGCGCGACCTTGGATGCTAGGTCGTGTCCGGGGCAGATGTCATGATTAATTCATCAGCCGCTCCTCCAATTTGATTGTGGAACTAGGTTTCGGAACAAGCGGTTTAGAACGTACGAATGTTGAATGGGGTGGGGTTATCTTTCATAGTCCTTTACATGCTCATAAGTATTGAGACGTAGGTGTTTGTTATGATTTTCGTGAAGTCCTGCTGAAGTATTTCTATTACATCATTTGCACCACTATTATCATCATCATCATCATCATCATTTATTAATTTACACTAATCGGGTTTCTTCAAAAAGCATGTCTCCAGGCACATCACGTTATTACGTAGACCCTTTAGTGGTCTCCAAGATTCGAAAGAACGTTTCTTGCTCGTACGATTCGGATGTGGAATGAGCTCCCAGCCACAGTGTTTCTTTTGGACTATGACCGGGGATCGTTTAAGAGGTATATTATAATAGAGGTCTCCTTAGCGGCGGGCAACGCATTGGTAGCGCCCCTGGTATTGCTAATGATCATAAGCGGCGGTGACAACTTTCCATCAGGTGGATCGATTGCCTGTGTGTCTGCCGTATTACAAAAAAAATAATAACAATAACATTTTAAGGTTTTTATTTATAAGTAGTTTTAACATGTGATTAAATATTGTTTGTGAGTTATGTTTAAGTTGTGTAAATAAATTCTTTTTTTTAAGGATGTAAAAAAAAATTAAAATAATAACATAAAGGACTGGCACCGATTGACTTACTAGGCAATAAAATAAATATCGGAAAATAAAAGCGCGTTTGATACGATCATAAAATTAACAACTTGATAAAAAACAATCGACAAATTATTTTCAAATGGGGCGAAATTGATAGTTACGGACTGTTGATGCAGTTATAAAGTGAAAAGTTAAATCAACACCATCATTCTCATCATCACTTAAAATAACACCAAGTGAAATGGGGCCTGGGGCACAAATGTTTGCTTCTATACTAGTTCGTCGATAAAATAGCTGTAGTACATGAAAAATAACTTTTTTGCTTTGTAAATTCGAAATGTGTTTGCGAAAGTTTCGTCTTGAAGAATATATTGAGAGTATTTTCCTAAGAATCGGGAACAAAAGAAGAACACAAGAGTTCGCAGTTCGTGAGCTTGAAAATGGAGGACACCCACTTAGAGCCTCCTTTTTTTAATAATAAATATTTTAGAAAATATGCTTGTTTCGTTGTTTGCTGGAACAAAAAAGTCGAAGGTGTTTTTGTAGAATCACCCTCCTTTGCATCTATTCGAAAATACAGCTTGATCTTTTTATTTGGTCTTTGATCTATTTATTTTAATTGGTATTTTCACATTGAAATACCTAGGTAGTCTGTATGTATTTTAACTGGTTATTGCTTAATATTGACAGGAGTAACAAAAAGTATAATTTTACATTGCAAAGGTTGAATAGCTAAGCGATCTCACAAAAGGCACGAATGGCTATTCACAAAGGCGTACTAGTGCCAGTGCTTATGTACGGAAGTGAATGTTGGGTGTGGCAGAAGAAGCAGAGAAGGACATATACTGATCAAATAAATGACCAACTCAAAAAAGGCCAGATCAGGCGTACCCTCAACCGGCGTAAATGCATGGAAAGATGTATGAATGTGGAAGAGGCGAAAGAGGTGTGTCATGAGTGTGTCGTAGCTTGTGGCACTCGATAGTCTTCGCCTACTCCCACGGGAAACGGGTGTGAGTGTATATGATTTCCTCGATCCAACCTTAGCGAAGTGTTATAGTTGCTTATTTGGTTTTGTAGTAATAAAAGGCAAAATGTACTTTATTATAATAGAGATCAAAGCTATATTTTACGTACTCCGTGAACTGTAAATGGAAGTAAGACTATGAGGACAATCTACTCTGCCGGACACCATTCGGTTGTAGAGCAATATAGAGTTAAAAATATTTCCAACATACTTCCCGAAGAGGCAATTTAGCTACTCTACATACTTATTTACAGCTCCGAATTCCATGCGCATCTGTTTAGCGGACTTACAATTTATGATACGCTCGTAATGCCTCGACTGGATACATTGGAAGCCAACAGACTGTCTTAATTTAACTATTTGGACGTCTCAAAAGTTTATTCCTTTTACGGCTGTATACGGCTAAGGAATGGAACACGTTGCCTATGATGTGTTCCTTGATCATTACAATCTGGACGCCTTCAAGGCAAGAGTGAATAGGCAGTTCCTAGACAGGCGTGCTCCATCTTCGGCTCGTCACTTACTACCAGGTGAGATGGCTGTCAATTGCCCGGCTACTCTAATAAAAAAACCTTGGTGGTAATTGTATCACACAATTCTATACGCTGTATACGATTTGCTATTTTGAATCGACTTCAAAAATGGAGGAGATGTTTGGCTGTATGTATCTTTTTTATGTATGTTCATCAAAGATTTTGACATATTATACACGTTCACCTATTTCATTCAAATGCATTCTAATGTTACGCATTTATAATATTGATGTAGGCTAAATAAAAATTATTTCCTTTATCTAGAAATCCCTCACCCTGCTATTCTCATCAGTTTCCAACAAACCAATTACGAGCTCGTGTGTAAAATTTTAATTGCATTTTTATTATACCCACAAGAATTAATTAAAATTTTTATAAAGATCCCTGTCTTCCGTCAATGAAAAACAACAAACACAACCATTGCTTCAAGCGAAAAAGCGGAACCGGAAGGTTATTTTCCTCCTTTTTCTATGCTAGGCAGCAAAGATAATGGCCTCATAAGGGTAGATTCACACTGCAGACGTCAAGTAGATGAAGACAAATGAACTAAACGCTGCGGACAGCCGTAACTGAGGGAAATTGGTATTAATTCACTTTGAGAGCTCTGCCAGTGACGTTCACCACTCGACGTTTAATTAGTTAATAAATCTAATGCTAATTTTTGTGAAATAACAGACACTTTGTAAAAACTAATAAAAATTACAAGTACACGACTTCGTTCGCGTATTGCCCTACCCTAAAAACCTTCCTCTTGAATCAGGTTTGGGCTACGCTTGACCATGATCCAAATTTTGGGGAATCAGGTAATTATTGTCATTCAATATTGAATCTTAAACATATTTAAGAACAGCTACAATGTATGATATATTGTAACCGCTGCCGTGAGAAAATTAACATCGTGCAAAATATTTCCTTACGAAAAAGATTGTCGACATATTATCCTAAAATTATGGCAAGTGAATCGTAAGTTCCTTACTAATTTAATAAATTATTAAACACTGTTTGTTTTATCCTTTTTTATGCTACTCAGTGACAAACGAGTAGACAGCCCACCTGATGGTAAGTGGTAAATGTCACCCATAACATGTACGGTTCATATATTTAGGTTGCAGGTAACAAAACAGCAGTACCGCAGGTGCGTTGTTACTATGAGGACTAAGATAACATACCTCATGCCTGTAATTTCGCAGGCTACC
The DNA here is from genome assembly GCA_907269095.1 of Blastobasis adustella. Classification (NCBI taxonomy): domain Eukaryota; kingdom Metazoa; phylum Arthropoda; class Insecta; order Lepidoptera; family Blastobasidae; genus Blastobasis; species Blastobasis adustella. The sequence continues at coordinate 9,186,987 of OU026117.1, read as the reverse complement.
TTATCCTTCCACCATGTCAAAGCAAAGCATCCTATTCGTCCGATTTTAGGCTCAGATGTCAAAGGATGGAGACCGACGTAGGCTATCCTCGTCCCTTTGACAGCTGACGCAAGAAGATAACTATCGAAAAGGGTTCGTAGCTATCACGTTTTCACGATTCCGTGAGCTTGGACGTGGTGGCCGTGTGGTGTCAAAAGATCTAAGAGTCTCCGTACGCTGAAAAATGGGCAGCAGCGTTTTCCATTGTTATATTTATAACACTGCGATCTCCAACCCGCCGGCCAACCGTGGAGATAATGGCAATAAACTTCCTTTTCGTGGGAGATGCCCTAAGTCTGCAAATGACTGTTCTGGGATGTGATGATGACTAGCTTGGCTAGTACTCGTGTCTAAAATCTAGAATACTATTTCAGAGATGTACAAACTGTACGTGCTACACCTACATACGATTAATAACAAGCATAAATGTCCGATGTTGCGCCAAACCGCCGGCACTGTGTAGGTGGTTTATTAACGAACGGCAGAATAGCCCACTTTCAATAAACAGTCATTTATTTTTACGTTCCTATACCTACCCAAATTGTACCATAAGCTATTTTCTTTTATACACAGTACTAACCTATTCAAGTTAAAAGAGTATAACGTATCTAATTAACTTCTACCTATTAGGTAATTAGTTACGTTACCTGTGAGGGCACCGTAGGTTATCCCACGTCATAGAGTACGAGAAAAAATCCAATTTGTAGTTATAGAAGACGTTTAGGAGACCGCAAAACGATGGTCTGCGCCCGGCACTTTTTTTTTTAATAGTGATAATACTTACATATTATCTTGTGTGAGTATTATAAGTAAAAAAGACCGGTGTGCCTTACATCCACTTGGTAGTTTCGATTTCAGCCATATTAAAGTCACTTTTCTCATCTGTGACTATAAAGTGGCAAAAAAAAATTTATTTTAATGCGCTGGCAGACCAATGTTTTGTGGTCCTCCTAAACCTCCTAAACCTACAAAGTGGATTTTCTCTTGTACTCGATGACATAGGATAACCTACGGAGCCCTAAAAGTCTATATAGTTTCCTGTCATCACCATCAGTGTACAATCCCCCAAATGTAAAGCACAGACATAATAATCATTACACCGCAGACGTCTACATGACAGCTACACACCTTACAAAGTAAATATCACATTGTGCGTGACTTTTTATCCGTCACAAAGTCGCGTAAATGAGGCCGAAGGAGGGTATCATCCCAGATATAAATTACTTACGTCACAGTATGACGTCTGACGTCACCAGATAAGATTTCCCGACGTCCCGTGAACGGGGTAGGAATGCTCAATGGATAAGACTGATTCATGGAAGGCGCTGATTAAAAACCATGACTGTTTAATGTCTTTATTAAGAAAGAGTCTACTTTTTGTTTTAGTAGCGAAATACAAGATAAGAATCGACGCAACGATTTCTTTGTAACGTTGATGCAACTTTAAAAAGTTACTGAGTTTTGGGTGGGAGGTATTTAAAACTAGCTACCTATAGCGAAAGATGGGAAAGTACACAAAAAAAATTGAAGAAAATGCCAAATATTTGAAGGAAATTGTAATTTTGACAGGTGAAGAAGATCCGTCCAAATTAGTCCAAAAAACAAATTCTGCATATAAGGTTAAAACACCATTTTATTTACTCACTGTCTTTTAATTAAGTAAACAAGTTAAAATTATTACATACTACGTAAAGATTAGTAGGTATGAAAATTACATCTTGTCAAATATTGCGATGATATTTGGATTCCCGACTACAACGCGTAAAATACACAACAAGCACCGTATTACAAATGAGCCTTATTTAAGCAAAAGAAAGTCATGTCCGTATTGGCTAATACTCATATTTTGGTCTAAACAATTGCTCAGACTCCAGTCCGATACCCGAGCGCGGAAAAACACATCGCTCTTAATTGGCAGCCCTTATCCCTTATAGTAATTTCCTAAAAACGGGTGGATTCTTCCCTCCCTGTAATCACATGGAAGGAGATAAACCTCCCTTTGTTTTAGCGAGAAAACTCGTAATCCTCGACACGTAAAAATTCAAACCCTTTGCTTGTTCCTTTGCCCCGTGATGGAGGCTCGCATGCCAGAAATTCCCAAAATCGTGGAAAGGAATTCTAATAATTTTTACCCTTTTACCTGTAAGAAAAAGGAAGGTAAAAAGCTGTTGTTCTAGCGATTAGGCTGCCTTTATTTACGTAGCCGTAGTTTTTATTTATATTGGTCCAAACCTATCTAACAGAGGAAAAGTTTGTACCTAAATTTGGATATCAGGGGTAATCTCTGAAACCACTGAACCGATTTCGAACATTCTTTCACTAACTTAACACTCTATCTACCTACACTATTCCCGAGCGTCATAGAGTACCTATGATCGTGGACAAATAATAGGATACCGCAAGATAGTTCAATGTTAATAGAAATCCGAGCTGCACGCCGATCGAAAACCGTGGGGAACGGCTAATCTACGCTTCAATAATCAATTTGGGTTCGTATACGCGGAATAACAAGCTGTTACTGTCCTATAGACTGTTTACTTTCCTATAAACAAATAAACAAAGTACCTAAAATCAACTCTAATTAACTGTGTTGGTTATTAATGTGGGAACGTCGGGTAGTTCAAACTAAGCCCAGCGCCGTAGGAAAAGTCACGCGCGTGGAAAAGTGGATACCACTTCGCGACAGCGAAATGGCATTAGGCCTTATTTATTTTGAACGTTTACAAAATCAAAGAATACAGAATACCGTGCCCTGTTATACTCTTTTGACGATTAAACTATCTCATAAAGTTCTGTCTATTTACCTAGGGCAAAATAAACTCGTATATATTTTTTTAATATTAAGGTAATTATATAAAGGTATTACTGATGAGTCCACGTTATAGTTACCAAAGTTAGCGTATTTAACACTAGAACCTTTCATAAAAAAGTAGGGTTTTGACTTTTTACGTGCGGCGACTAATCTGACCCGCACAACCCGTTAGGAAAAAGCCGATTTGTTCGAGCCTCGTCCGTCTGTCAGCAGGGGGACCACATGGAGGGGAGATTGACCCCAGAGGATGGTGGTACCACCCACAATACAATACAATATGCGCGTAATTAAGTTCTACTACGTAAATAATTCGTGATTAATCAATACAATTTTCGTATTAATAGCCAATCGAACGTGTCAGCACGACGTCAGCAACCAGATTCGATGCCCTCTTTAGTAAACCTGTATTTTATATTTTATGCTCACCAACGCTCTGTAACTGTTTATTTATACATAGTTTTCTAAGTCAGGTACAATTTCCTATCAGAGATATTTTATGTATTCTACACCAAAAATCACCTTTTGTAATCCAGTACCCACGAATTACCCAGAGGGTACATTCAAGTCCCTTTTTGTCAGACCCCATACGTTAATATAGGTACTGGAGTACAGTAAACGCTGGTGAGTTGACATAGGTTGACATGGCGTATGCCGATTTGTCCAGAGACCCGGTGAGATGGAGCGCTCACGCAGAAAATTAAAACTAAACCGTGAAAAAGCTGAAGCAGTTTCTTAGAGAAAAGCTTCAACTATTTGCCCATGTAAAACCTAAGCATAGGTGCTCGTATCTTTTAAGGTAGTTATGTATCTATTTCTTACCAGGGTCTTCTGTAGGAATGTACCTACATAATAATACTAGGTAATAATTGTAGTAGCGATCAATTTTCTCTCGTAATTCTCTCAAATATGACAGCTTACAGCTATCTAAATTAGGTACGTACCTACTTAGTAAACTTAATAGGAATACCATGACAAACGTCCACTCTCCATAAACAATTATCTTTCCACAAATGATAAGGTGAAATCTCACCTCACCTTCCGCAATAACTTCTATCTGTTCAAACAGTTCGAATTCTTTGTTATTTGTTAAAAGAATATTTTTTAATTTAGTTCTATGTCTTCTGTCAAAAATGATGCATACCCAAATTAATAGAAAGGTAAATATGATGAACTGTACCAGAATTTGGCAATACCACTCTATTATATTACACACTATTGATTAATTAACACAAAATATAATAATTTTGTAAACACCGATTGTAATATGTAAATTTTTATCTTGAGTATTTTTCATTAATTTTATTGAACGCTACAAAGTTTTCAAGTTTAATAACACCCGAAAAAATTCTACAAAATTTTGTTATTATTTTAATTTTAAAACTTTTAACACTGAAAAACACTAAAATATGGATTAGCTAGATTTATTTATTGTATAAACGGAATTGTTTTGTTTTTTTTTCTCGCGGGTTTTCGCGTGTTGGCGCGCAGAACCGTCGGGGCCGAGGAGTATGCGCCCACTGGCGGGAAAGTCGGAAAACGCGAAAACGGCAGCGCGGGAAACCGAAGCGGGAGGCTCGGGCGAGAACGTTGGCAGACATGGCGCGAACCAATCGGCGCGGTGTACATATTCAGCTGTCGACGAGGTGGATTAGGATACACCTCAGTGCCACCTCTTTCTCTAACCTACATTTGCATACGGTTATATTTTATATCGTTTTTCATAATTTTATTAGGAACTAAAATCCAACACTAAAGAAGACCTTTTCAGTTTGAAGATTTTACTATGGGATGGAGGTGGCAGCCGACTATGTCTTGCCGTGACCTTTCATTATTTCATAGCTAAACAAATAGACAACCTTCTGTTTTTTCCGTTCTATAAAATTCATCTACTTTCATCAATTCCATATAGTAATAAAAGTCAAAAAATTCTAAATCGGAAATTTAAATGCTGACTAAATAAAACATTTAACATTGTACAGAAAAGGACTACAAAATTAAGTTGGAAATTTAAATTTATTTATTATTCATTATTTATAAAAAAAAACTTTCGAAATTCTAAAATTCTTCCCTTTGCGGGTGGCGGGCCGTTTTTTACTTAGTGATTTCCCGCTCAAATCTCAAGGCAAAATCGGCGTGGTGTACTCTTACAAATGTAGCTACATAGGTAAAATGGCAGCGATGGATTAGGCACACCAAACACCTACAGCTGCCGCTGCTCCCAACCTGCGGCCTTTTAATGGATTGACCGGGTCGCCCGCCGCCGTTGATGGATGCCATTTATTCCATAAGCACCAGTTACCGAAATATAGACATGGTTACACATACATAATTATTAATGCAACTTTTGATTTATTAGTAGAATATTTCTTTATGTGGTTTACGTGTTTGGTTAGCGAAAATCATCAGCTAGAGTGTAGTATTAAATTTCTTTAACGTTAGGACCAACCTGTATTATAAATGTTCAAGAAGGTCCCAAAAAATTTTATAATTCTTCGCGTGTCCTCTTTACGTGTCTGTCAGTGTATGAATAGTGTATACTGAAAAATAAAAAATAAATGAAGCCTTTTGGCGACAATTAGTTCTAGCTTTGGCCACCGGGTCACATACGAGCGTAAGTTTGTAAAGTTATACAATTTTTAAGTTAATGAGAGCGCCTTCTCTTGATCATGGTTGATATCATCTGGCAGTACTTACTGCTCATTCGTTACGACCTATTGTACATTGGCATTGTGCTCGGTTCCGATTAAAATATTCATACATTTGTTTATAAACCGCCTGTAGGGCTAGCACAAGTTGCTCTTGCGCGCGATAAACGAGAAAAGGCGCGACAAAGATACTGCCATCTCTTTCGACTTAGCATTGAGAGAAGGAAACAAACGCTCTTTCGGGGCGCGAGCTGTGGCGCGGGCACACTTGTGCTAGCCGTGCTGGAATGGTTTATTAAGAGCAACCGAATACTCTCAAGTTAGCAATTTGGTTTTCGAAAAGGCAAATGCACCTCGGATTGCGTTGGTTTACTGGCATATTCGCGGGGTAAATCTGTAACAGCTTGTTTTGTAGATATTAATTCAGCGTATGATAATATAAATATATCTATACTCTTAGATACGTTAGTTTGGGAGTTCCAGCTCGGTTACAACAACTCGGAGAGAACAATAAAAATGGATTTAGATTCCGAGACAATGTACAGAACCGTTTTGAAAGGTCACCCACAATGCTCTGTTCTAAGTCCTTTATTGTTTAACATACCCACGACTCTGAATTTCATTTAGTTGATCCAATTTGAGTAATCTAGTATGTAGATGACAGTCTTATATTTCTCGACTGACTCAGTTAGTGACGCTTGTCTTGTATTTAATTGTAATCTCAAGAACCTAAAACTATATTTAGATGCAAATGGTCTAGATTTATCAGTACGTAAGACTAAAGCTGTATTATTTTCACATAGAAGAAAATTTGATAACGTCCACATAGTTTACGATAGTTTTGTTCACCTTTTAGCAATGAGGCCAAATATTTGGGTGTTATTTTGTACAGTAGACTGTAAAAAATAGATGTTAGCGTTCAATAAACATATTAAAATGCTTGGCTGGAGTCTAGAGGGGTAGCAATCCAATCTACTTAAAACTTATTTATTAGGCTACGAGCAGAAGTGTACTCAATTATTGCTCGTTTTTTTAACACCTGGAATATACACTGCATTTGAAAACCTCGGTAGTATTGAAATTAAAGCACTCAAGATTCTTGGTTCTATGAAGACCAGTCCCATTAATGCGATGCATGTGGAGTCTGTAGACCAGCCATTGCATTTGCGAAAGCAATATTTGGCTGACCGGTTTATTTTCCGTTGTATGCAATTTTTATGACATCCTATAATATCCAAATTGGATTCCTTGTATGAAAATATGCAAACATCACCATACTGGCATAATAGACATAGACATAGACGTAGACATTATTTATTTTGACATCACAATACTCATAATACAAAACTCATTGAGTAAGTTACATTTGTATATCTAAATTTAACATATACATATATTTAAAACCTACTTAAATAAAGCGATTCGAATATGGAGTAATGCGATGTCAAAAAGGGTCCGACTCAGCATTAGCTGCAGCAGAACGATGCAGCGCTGGTTTTCAGCCGGACCTTATCGGTGTGGAGACCTGCATGAAGCACACAACTGGCAAGTTATTTATTAAAAGATAATAATAGTGAAATAGTAATAAATATACAGTAATAATTATAATATATATCTGTGTAAGATAAATAAAAAGAAAGTTTCGATAATTAAATAAATAGTAGTAAGATAACACAAGATATTACAAATAACAATATTATTGAGTAGACCTTGCATTTGCCGTTCACATTGCCAAATAACACGGAATAGCGCAATCACCAAAGGGAATACTTTTTTGGTAAACTAAGAGCAAGCTAAAGAGTCTAACTTTAAATGTATTACATGTACGGCATGATCGTAAAGGAGGTGGTAAATTATTCCAACACTTGGTGGCCGCATAACGGAAACTGCCACGAAAAGCGGCAGAGCGGTGGTTCCTCGGGAACCGCCGCCCCTCAACCGTGACATGGCCTCTAGAAGGAATGCTAAAACAATAGCAAGCACAGGCGTTTTGCACTCTTTGTACAGCCCTATCCGTCCGTGCCAACAGCCAAGGTCCATACACAATGTCCCCATAATCCAACTTGGACAACACTAGAGAGTCACATAACTTAATACGCAATTCGACTGATAAAAAATTACGAATACGATATAAAACCTTCAAACGATAAAAACAGTTACGTATAGCGTCAAGCACATGCCCCTCAAACCGCAAATCTTCGTCTACTTTTAACCCAAGGTTTCGTGCCTCTTTAACTCTATCTATTTGGACCCCTTGCAGACTAATTACGGGATTACGATCTTCCATGCGTACAACCTGTTGCCTAGATCCTAGCATCATGTACTTGGTTTTAATAGGATTTAATACCAAGCAGTTTCTATCAGCCCAATCAGCTAACCTCTGTAAATCGGCACACAACATATCCACCGCTACGTCAGTTTCGACAGGCTCAAACCAAAGATAAACTTGCGTGTCATCAGCATAAACATGAGCTCGACAATGCTTAATGACGTTGCTCATATCTGCGGTGTACAAAATTAACAAAATTGGACCCAAATTGACCCCTGTGGTACGCCTCTATGCAGACGCTTGGGACTAGAGAAAAATATTTGCCCACTGTCGTCATTCAATTTCACTATCTGATAACGATCAGTCAGATAGCTAGCGAACTAACGTATTGTTGTTGATTCGAACCCATAAAACGCCATTTTAGCCAATAACAAAGGGATATTGATAGAGTCGAAGGCCCGCGAAAAGTCCAACAACGTCATGATTGTACCCATGCCCTCGTCCTGTGCAGCAAGTATATTGTCAACAACGTCCGCTAAAGCTACAGCCGTTCCTCTTGACTTTCTAAACCCCGACTGGTAAGTGGGTAATATTTTATTACTTTCGAGATATTCGGTCAGTGGTAGACATACAGCTCTCTCTATTATTTTAGAAAGGCACGGCAGTATACTTATAGGACGCAGGTCCTTTATTCATTTACTGTACTCGACTTGGGTAGAGGGCACACTAAAGCTATCTTCCAGGCCTCCGGGAAAGATCCTGACACGATGGAAGTGTTAACGATTGCTGTGATAGCTGTTAGAGTATGCGGCAGCGTTAAAAGCAACATATCAAGGGATATACCATCATCTCCAATTGCTTTTGATTTTAGGGACATTATTATCTTTAGCACAGCATCCTCGCTTAACGGACTCAGTGCAAACGTCGACGGACCATAACGATTGCCCACGAACTGAGAGATATCTGACGCGTCGACATTACCGTCTCCAGGCACATCAAGAAAATGAGAGTTAATAAGGTCGGCATTTAATAAATGACCTGGAATCTCTGAATTCTCTACTGTCAGACAAGCTAATAGTCCTCTTTATATTTTTCCAAAGAGCACGGGAGTTGCCAGCATTATTGTTCACATACTGCGTGAAGTAAGCTCGTTTTTCATGAAACAATGCGCGGTTAACACAACCCTTCAGTTCCTTGTAATAACGCTTATGAGATTCTAATCCAGTACGTTTATACTTAACATGGGCATCGTCGCGCAATCGCATCATTTGCTTTATTGTGTATGTTATCCAGGGGTAGCTCCTCTCCTTAGACACTGTCTTTCGAATAGGCGCAAATCTATCAAAAAGCGCCAACAGTAATAAGACACCCCCTTGCATAATCAATAGTTGTTTAAAATTCATCTCCCTGTCTTCCTCTACTCATACATGTAATAACATTCCTGTGTAAAACAACAACAACACCAAATGTAAAATTTGAGTAATGAATTCGCAAGTCTGAAGTTTTACTCGATTCTGGTATCATTAAAAGTAGTTTAGTGCCACACATGCATTCAATAGTTTAATTGATGGACGCTGGTCTCATGAATGGCATCACATTTATTCTGATGCGTCTAAACCTTCAAAGTCCAGTTGTGTTGGTGTTGGGGAATACCGCCATCAATTTAAAATTGTTCAAAAGGTTAAACTGCCTCCAGAGTCGTCTATCTTTACAGGTAAAGATAATGGACTGTATAAATCAGTGGAGTATATCCATCTTATGAAACTGAAAAAAAGTGTCATTACCACGGATTCAAAAAGTAGTTTGCAAGCCCTTTCAAAATCTCCGTTTAAGAAGTACTTGATTTTGGGGATGTTTTTCCGTATAAAAATTACGTTCATGACCTACTGTGTTGGTGGCTCTGGTGTAGTTTGGAGAAAGGTAGTCTACTATTACAATAATATACAAAGTAAAATTTCTCCTAAACCATGGTTCTACCATTCTAAATTCGACAGAATGCAATCTTCCATTTTGACACGAATGAGGGGTCATACTTGAGCTCCGCAACATTTATTTCGATTTAAAATCATTGACAACGAATCTTGTAAATGTGGTTCTGACATGGATGATATGGAACATATTTTTCTCTCCTGTCCTAAATATGACCATACATTATTTATTGAATCATTAATAGCTAATAAAACTCCTTTTCCTATTAATGTACCATTCTTGCTTATGTTCCCAAACATGTATTATATAATCATCATCATTCGAGCGGTCAAAATGCTTTTTTTTCTCCACCTTGCCCGATCTCCGGCATCCTCACGTCGTAAGCCGTTGGCTCTCGCGTCCGACTCAAGGATGTCAATCTATCGCTTCTTAGGTTTCCCGCCGGGCCTCTTTCCTGATACAGACAGGTTTAGGCACCTATTTCCCACGTATTCCAAATATGTATTATTATCTCTTTATTTATTAAAAAAAACTATTAACTATTAGTTTATTTGTGTATTATATTTCCTATATCCTCTTTACCTTATTAAACCTGCTTTAACTCTTTCAAATTCTGTTTCCTTCAGCTTTATTTCCCTATTGTTTCCCTAACTTTTAACTGGAAAATGGCTAAGAGCAACACTACAAGCCCAAGTTCAAAAAGAAATTGATCGGCGTGATTATCTTGATATCCCTATAGTACTGCCATTGTACAAACCAAATTTATATAATTATGATAAAATAACATAGCCAGTATGTTTTCCGAAACACAAAGTATTTACTTTCCTTTCTAAATTTTATCTTTAATTTTCAAGTCTTCAAGTTATCACAAGTTGAAGTACCTAACATGTTCTCCATTCAGCATTATTAGGACATTTTGTAAAGTTATTCTAGACGTAAAACATAACACATTAATTACGCCAACCATACGTTATACGTTTCCTGTAATTCACTCTTACATTATGAAAACGGAGTGAAAATGAAAAGTTAGTTAATAAATTATCCGAACGCCAGAAACCCTTTGAATTAATTACGGAGATGAGGAGGAATATAATAATGTAGGTACAACGTTTACGGGTTTTACTAACGGATAAAGGCATCATGTCGGGTATTTAACAAGTACACCTACAACATTATGTATAAACAAAGCCTCAGCGAAGCCACGCTTACATTTTATTTTTGATAATTGTGTAGCACTAGACGCATTTGAATTGCGTGGCCCGGAAAAGCCATCAGAGAATGGGCCTAATTCTCGCGCTGTGACATCTCGAATTCAACATTTTTTCTAGGCACAAATCTCCTTTAAAAATGACATTGAAATGTCTATTACAGCCTAAAAATATTGTCTTATTTTCTAAACTATCTTCAACAGTCAAACTTTTCGAAGATCAATTTCAGTGGCGTTTTGATACAGATTTGTGGCTAGAGAAAATGTCGAATTTGAGGTGTCATAGCGCGAGAATCGCATGTTGCGCAATGCTGTAGAAGTGTATTTAGAACTTCAGTTTAGACTATAATAAACAGAAAATGTAGGTGGCCAAAGATAAATATAGGTAACCCGGAAATTAGTAGAAAGTCTAAACACATGAAAGAATAGGTATATTTCTATTATATAAGACATACTTGATAAATACAACAGGGACCTTTTGATTGTTGTTGACTTCATATCTAAATTATTAAACCTTATAATTTTTGGTAATTTTCATACCTTCTATTTCCTAAATTATATCGAAAATATCTTATCACAGCTATCGAGACGAATATTTAATTTCCCCAACGTGTTCCAGCTGTATCCTATAAATCAGGCAGACTTCCCAGCCAATTAAAGGCGGATTAAACTAAGTTTCAGATTGGAAACATAAATCTTTATCTGCAAATAATCTAGACCATCTATCTTGAGTACCTATTGATTTTAGAATAGCATAATATCATTCCTAGACATTTTTAAAGCACATATAAAATTGTGTATATAAATAAAAGCTTGGACAATTCAAACAGCATCATCTAACCCCAAAGTAAGCCAAGATTGTGTTATAGACAACAGAAAAACTACTTATATACTTTTAAATTCATACTTATTATACATATAACACCCAGACCCATAACAACAAGTGAAATTCATAATTTTAATTTCTGCCCGGCCGCGAATCGGACCCGGGATCTCTGGGTGGCAGACCGGCATATTAACCACTGAACCACTTGTCGTCAAAACCTATGCGATAATTCTATAATGAAAGCTGTATGATGATCTGTAAACTAAGTAAAACACAATCTTTGTTACCACTGGGTAAGTGAACCACACAACCACCATAAACATCAAAGAAGATTCTAGCGCGGAAAATACAAAAAAATACAGTACGAACTTAAAAGTTACGTTCGGCAAGATATTTATTCTCGTTTAAAGTCCATGAATACTTCATGTAAAACCTTTACCCACGTGGTTGCGTTCTCTCCAGTAAATCTACGCGGAAAGGTCAGCAATTAATAACGTTGGGTACAGCTTAAAATGGCTCAGCCCTGTAATCTGTCAAGATTAGGAGATCGATACACACTCTTGATTTTCGTTACTTAAGCAAATGAGAGTCCATTGCCGGGGCTGAATTTTGAAATGCACCACAAGTCACGTTGTCAATTGACGTTGTTGTCAATTTTCTCTAGGGAATTCTGTTAAACTAATCTAATAATCAGCGAACTACCTTCCAATATTTAATATTTTTGAACAAATTCACACACACAACGCTATCTATCACAGACAAAAAGTACAACGTGCCTACAAGTGCTATCTAATCCAATGCTAAGCAAAACTGCAACTTCATTAAAAATTGTGTCAACATTATATTTATTTAAATTATTTTGCACTTGTCGACCCGGCGCGACTTCGTTCGCGTACACCTACTTTACCCCTACGTACCCTTTTTTTCTTCCCCTACGTAACCTTCCTATTGAATTACTCTATATATTGTTAAAAACCGCAATCAAATTCGTAGCGTAGTTTAAAAGATCTAAGCGTACATAGATACATAGGGACAAACGGAGGGAAGAGACTTTGTTTTATACTATGTATAGATGAGTCCACTCATCATCATCATCATCATATCAGCCAGAAGACGCCCACTGCTGGGCATAGGCCTCCCCCAGAGATCTCCACAAAGGCCGGTCCTGTGCTTTTCGCATCCAGCTGGTACCCGCGATCCTTACCAGGTCGTCAGTCCACCTTGTGGAAGGCCTACCCACGCTGCGTCTTCCGGCACGTGGTCGCCACTCGAGAACTTTGCTGCCCCATCGGCCATCTGTTCTTCGAGCTATGTGCCCTGCCCACTGCCACTTCAGTCTGGCAATCCTTAGAGCTATGTCGGTGACCTTGGTTTGCTTGCGGATCTCCTCATTTCTGATTCGATCGCACAAAGAGACTCCGAGCATCGCTCTTTCCATTGCCCTTTGGGTAACAGTGAGCTTTCTTATAAGGCCCATAGTGAGCGGCCACGTTTCAGTTCCGTAAGTCATCACTGGCAACACACATTGGTCAAAGACCTTCGTTTTGAGACACTGCGGTAATTGGGACTCCACTCCACTCCAATCCACTGATGTATTCGAATACGAAATAGCGCTCGCTCAAACTTTTTTTTTTTTTTTTTTTATGTTGTACGGCAGACAAACAGGCAAGCGGGCCACCTGATGGAAAGTGGTCACCGCCGCCTATGGACATCAGCAACACCAGGGGAGTCACCAATGCGTTGCCCGCCTCTGAAGAGACCTCTAATATACCTCGTGAACGATCCCATGTCATAGTCCAAAGGAAACACTGTGGCTGGGAGCTCATTCCACATCCGAATCGTACGAGCTATAGCGAGATTTGTTTAGTTGCATCCTTATCAATAGGTACTGTTTTGCAATTCGAATTCTCATGCGAATACGTCAGAGTACTGACGCGGTAATTGGTGAGATGTGTTGTTCCAGTTATAAATATTATAACCTCATAAATAAAATAAATCATTAAACAATTTATTTTCCACACATAATTAAAACACAAGCGATATATAAAAAATATTGGCCGTGTGGTGTCCGGCAGAGTAGAATAGCACCAACCCCTTTGTCGTACAAGGAGACGATCTTGAGTCTCCGTAGGCTGGAAAATAGGCAGCAGTTTTTTCCATTGTTATATTTTTTACTACACTGCGATCTGCCAAGTGTGAGGAGATTATGGCAATAACCTTTCCTTTCATGGGAGAGGCCTTAAGTCCTGTAGTGTACTGTTATGGACGATATGTCACAAAAAGTTATACTTCCAAAAATTTATTGAGTGAGTACCTAAATTAAGTAGGTATAGCGTGGAATGACACAGTCTCAGAATACGCTGAGGGCTGCAGCACTGGTTTACTGACTGATCTGGCTATTTGTATTATCTTTCGTGAATAGCGCGTAAGATACAAATTTCAAGCAAACATTTTACTTGATTTATAAAATATTAAATTTTCTAATTAAAGGACATTTAACACCGTTTTTTTAATGTTCGTAGTAACTAAATATATAAAAATGGTAACATATATTGCTTTTCGTATACTTTCCAATGCATACCTACTTATATTATTTTGGCTACCGCCGCACTAATGCTGTAATATTTTCTATTTCGCAATGCTTTTCTTTCGCTGAATTATAAAATTTCAATTAATGTAAATTTTAAAATATAATAAAAAAAGAATTGCTTTAAACACTTTTTCAAATATATAGGTAGGTCCTTGTCTTATGTAATTTGACGAATATGTATTCTAAAATTATAAGAAACTTGGTGTCAATCCTTTTTTTTTTTTTTATCAATCAATATAATCTGGATGCCTTCAAGGCTAGAGTGAATAAGCCGTTCCACGACGGGCACGCTTCATCTTCGGCCGCATCGTCACTTACCAACAGGTGAGATGGCGGTCAAATGCCTGTCTTGTCTAATATATAAATAAAAAATATATGCGACTTGATCCCATATAATGTAGCTTACGTATAATACGTACGCTACAGTTATTCCCAGCTAAAACATTATATATAACATTCAAAGACTTATATTTATTTATCGTATGGCTTTTGAGTTCCTACTGCTTTTTACTTATATTTTAAAATTTTCTATTTACATTTTATCAAGTATGGAAGCTTCTATATTAATCAATGATAATATTCAAACTTTTTAGTGACAAATAATGACGGTAGAAGCTTGCAAACGTTTATGATCGCTACAGAACTGTAAATAACTGTGCACACGTACCAATGTACGTACGAACACGTTCAAATGTCGGATCAGTCTATTTTCGCCTCTTAATATTCTACCTTCGAACCAGTGAAATTCCAGATGCTGCATCAATCTCTATCACACCTATACCTTAAAACTAGGGCGATAAGGTAGAATTTCAAATGTTACATGCTTAAGATAAGTCGATTTCATCATATATGATACGAGAGGAATATCTAAAATATTTTAAATCTTTTTCTTTTTATGGTACTCAGTGACAAACGAGCAGACAGCCCACCTGATGGTAAGTGGTAACTGTCGCCCTTAACATTTCTACATTTAGGTCACATGCAACAAAAATACAGAACCGCAGGCGCGTTGTTACTATGAGGACTTATCCTTCAAACCGGAACACAACAATGCAAGCATTGTTGCTTGGCGGCAGAAAGCGGTGGTACTCACCCAGACGGACTCCTCAGGCTGGACAGAGTCCGAGTTATCGGCGATTGTGGTAAAATTTGGTCGCTGAGTTAGTAATTCTGAAGATTATTTATTTATTAAAAGACGAAGTTATGATAACCAGGGTTATATTTATGTTGTCTTTAATATTTTATTGGAAACTCGAAATAGTATTTAGGTAGCCAACATGAAAAATGAGACGATTCTAATGCCAACTCTGTAAAAAAAGTTCTACCGCAAGGAATTTTATTCGGCTTTTTAGAATTAGATAGTGCTGTTTCAAAAGGAATGCTGCTCTGCGTTATAAGTATTTCCATTAATTCATGAAACATTCCATATGACATCATCACATTACCATTTCCAGAGATATGTCTCAGAGTTTATAAGCTAAATCTCTATCGATCGTGGGAGAAGAGGACGATATAACTTTTCCTGTTACGTGTAGAAAAGAGACGCCAACGTCGGGAGAACGTTGGTCCACTGGACGTCCTTAGTAGGCATACTAGCCCAATGGTAGAAATGGCTCATTCAGAATTTGTAAAAATTGACAAACTAATATTAATGTTATTTTAGGTAAAATGTTGCATGGGTATAATAAAGGATTAAGTAAAATAAGGCTTCAGGTACCCTCTCATAAATTGTAAATTGCTATACCCCAGCGGGGTGTCACTATTAATGTAAGATCTATACCTACGTATATAGTACACAATGTAACGCCCTGTACCTATTAATAGTGATATCACAATAAATAAATAAAGACGATACTCGATCCTTGCTACAATTGCCAACAAAAAATGTGTCAAGAAGCATAACTATACTTGTGTTCTCAAGAAGTATATCATTCTGTCGGGCAGCAAAGGGCCAAATTAGTTAAAGGGGTATGTTTTTCATACAAATTTAAGTTCCTTATTGATCCCTTCTTTAGTGTATGTTTGTGCAATTTGCCGTTAGTAAATGTATCCAACTGAGCGTTAAATTGATTCTACATGTCAATATTATAAAACAAAGAAATGGAAAATTGTATATTGTATTTTTGCCATACGAATAAATAAATGGAAAATAAATAATAATAAATCACAAAACAACGACATCTAATCCAGCGGCGAATTGTATATTTTCGATTTAACTGCTTTATTTTATATCATTAAGCTGTAGAAAGCCATTTGCTGCACCTTTGATTACATTTACTAAAACGAATGAAATAATGCAAAAATAAATTTAGAATGAAATCGAAAACCTTAATCAAAGTTTTACCTTAAAGTAATCGCTGACGCAAGTCCATTTAGGTGAGTATTTCTAACTAACCAAAGAGCGGCTTGGTTCATTATCGTTTGCACCTAAAAGGTTCTTAATGCGAATAATTTCGGACGCACTTTAAAGCAGAACCGCCTACTTAGTGTAATCACCACTTCGCAGCGCTAAAAGCTGCTATTAAGACGACAAAATTGCATCTATTCAAGCTCTAAGACGCATATTAGATTCGTGGCTACCCAATAGTGCCAGAGACACATTCTTCAAATACTTTATTTTCCCTTTTTTGTCGTAGAGAGACGAAGAGGCTACTGAGACCGTATCACAGAATCATCATCACAGCTCATAATAGTCCACTGCAGGACTTAGGGCCTCTCCCACAAAAGGGGAGGTTATTGCCATAATGTCCACGCTTGGCAGGCGGGTTGGAGATCGCAGTGTGATAAATGTAATAATGGAAAACGCTGCTGTCCATTTTCCAGCCTGCAAAGACTAGATGATTTGCCTCGGAAACACACAGAATACTAAAGACAAATGTTATTAAATAAACTATTATTTAGTTTCCCTAATAACCAGTTAGGACCTAACTGTTATAACAAGCAAATTCGCCGAACATAACGTAAATCATTTGTATGTCCGATTTCGAACTCTAAGTAGAATTGCCTACTACGTGCCGCTATTACCTATTGGTACCTAAGTGCTTATTTCTTTTGCTAGGCAAACCAAAGCCACACTATGTATTATTATACAAGAGAACGTGGCGCGACTACGTTCGCGTACACCTATTTTACCACTACCCACCTTTTTTTATTACTTATAAACCTTCTTCTTGAATCACTCTATCTATTGTTGATAAACCGCATTAAAATCCGTTGTGTAGTTAAGAAGCTCTAATCGTACATAAATGCAAACAATAGATACATAGGGACGGAAAGCGAGTTTGTTTTATACTATGTATAGATTGTCCAGCATTTGAATACTTATTTATATTAAATCCTCCTCACACAATATCGGTTCCCTCGAGACGTCTCCATTGCCCAATCCTATTCGTGGAGAAATTACGAAGAATCTGCAAAATATAGAGAAAACTCACCGCTTGTGACTTGAAGAGTAGTAGCGAGAAGACATAGCAGCGACAGCGTCAGACATCCGAGCGAGTTGAGCAAATGTGCCGCGGCCATACTGTATCCTGCGAACAAAATTAAATAAGGTTAAGGTACATACATAACGTTAGTAAAATATAAATTAAATATTAATGTTGTGAAATACCTTCCAGGTGTGGTACCCCACACCACAGTCTATAATAGTCCACTGCAGGATTTAGAAAGGAGAGGTTATTGCCATTATTTCCACGCTTGGAAGGCGGGTTGTAGATCGCCGCATTGTAAATATAAAAATGGAAACGCTACTGCCCATTTTCCAGCCTACGTAGACGGTAGATTCTAGAACTTTGACCTCGAAAACATTAGTCGCCTTGTAGGACACCCACGAGTGTACCGGGTTGTACGTACACAAGGCCAATTAGTTATTATGGAGCCAATTAGTAATTTTGTGGAAGATATTTGAGAAAAACTATTATTATGGATCGGTATTTACTATAATAATAAACCCAATAATGTTTTTTTAGTCTTCGTTTTTTTTTTCGGTTGTCTGTTGCTTGCCTGTTTGTCTGCCGTATAACAAAAACAAGAAGTTTGTGCGTTTGTGCACACTAATCTCAGAATTGACTTTATCCTATTTAGTATATATAGGTATATATAGGAAGCGGTAATTTAGCTGTCACTGATGGATTGCCTTTACTTTGAGGGTATTTATTTTATAATCATTTCATAATTAAGAAGTCTTGTCAATTAAAACGTACATCATTAAATGGGCAGCAGCTGCTTACTGTTATGTATCTTGAACTCTCCGATTTCCAACCCGCCTAAGGTCTTCTGAAAGAGGCTCGAAGAAATGCACTTCTAGTTTTGTTTTATTTCGTGAATGCGATACCCAAGAAATGTTACCTTACATTATGGTGGTGATTAATCAATTTCTATCAAATAATAACGGAATGTTGTTGCGCAATTAAACTATAAAACAAACTAATAAACCAAATTTTTTTTTTTAATTTATACATTTGTTCTGTTTAACACTGCGTTGTCACTTCCTGATGGAACTCCATTACTATGAATTAAATGACTTTTTGTGCACTAGTTCCACTTTATTATACAATTAAAAAATTGTAAAATAAAGTGGAACTAGTGTACAAAAAGTGATTTAAGTCATTCGATCTGTTATTCAATTGCGTATTCTTATTGGCCCACCCTCAAGTCCATTTAACACTTGTCCTAGCGCCCTCTGCCAGAGTACTTAAGCAACGTTTGGGCTCATATCCAGCAAGGGCGCAGTCTGACTTGTCTGTGAGATGCACAGATGGCGCTGTTACCTTATTTACAGTTTCCTACAGTTCTAGATGGCACTACTGATAAGGTTCTTGTGACATTATGTAACTACTAGATAGCAATCCTTGTAACCACTAGATGGCAGTAGAAAAACGCTATGCATGTCGTCAGTCCTCTACTATGATTATTTATCGTTTATTTACGGTACGTAAAAAATTCAAATATTAGAAAACTGACACTTTGCTGAGTCTGAAACATACAATTCTTATCTCCAACACATGCTTCTCTTAAGGTTAGTTCAGCAATAGAGTAGAGTTTCCTCTACAAGTCTAATATCTAGTACTACGGAACAGAAAAAATTGTTTATTTATTTTCCGTGATTACTACTTATTATATTGTAAGGAGTGTGTTTTCCTGTAGATTAGTTTCAGGACGCTCACTGCATAAGCCTTATCACACTTTGGATCTCTTGCATCCAACGGCTCACTACGATCTGTACAAGGCCGTCCGCCCATCTCGCAAGTGGTCGCAACTCGGATCAATAGCTTCAGAAATTACCCCCTACAAACATGGCCGTCATTGAATCTTTCATCAACAATCAGTCGATAACAGCCCACAATGTTGAAACTAGTTGAAACTCAGGCTCTTTGACAAAATTTGTGGAGACTGGAGTCAATTTCCACGCGTGACAGTTGGACATGATCATCTATCTATTCCTTCCTTTAATGTCGGCACCGTTTTAGATAACGTATCCTAATTATATATGTATATATATATATAAGGAAACGGGAGATTTTTCGAGAGCCGATTAAAAAGAATTAATAGTTCTAATAATTGTAATTAATGGCGTTGATTAGACACGATTTTCAAAAATAAATATAAACGAAACCATTAGATTTATAAAAAATTTTAACATTTTGCGCTTCCTTCTCAGAAAATATACTAAAACTAAGTATCTTTTCACGAAACACCTTTCCGAATTCGGTTACCAAATTCAATGCTTGAGAATCCTGTCTAAGCAGCGCCATCTACTGAGGCACGCCGAACTACACCTTAAACTTTTTAAAGTAGCTGTCTGAAAATGCCCCATTAACTTGGTTGATACTTGCCATATCGTCCAGCATATGCATGTGTTTGCGCCGCGGCGACCGCCCACCACAGATTACCTGTGGGCAACGAAAGCAACGTGTAAGAATCGTGGTCTTATTTCACCGGCCGTGAAAGTTACAGTTAAAAGATTCCCACATTCTTCTTGAGTTCGGCATTTTAAGCCATGGTGCCAGTCTTTTGACCACACATAATTTGACACTCAAAGTGTGTAGTCAGCCATTTTGTAAAATTAATAATATCGCTATTACCCCTATCATCAATCAACAGCCTATAACAGTCCAAGTCTGGACTTGAGCCTCTTCCACATTGGTGGAGGGCATTTCTATGATTTTCACGCTTAGCAGGCGGATTGGAGATCACAGTGTCGAAAACTGTTGGTCACTACGGTGTGCCCGTGATAACAAACAACCGTTAAATTGCGAAAGAAAATCAACTATTCCATACAAAATTGTAAACAAGTTCTGCCAAAATGTGTGAATCAGCTGATTATTTTTGCGATATCAGAGTTGGTTTGATAGTAAAAGTTGTTTGTTATCCCCAGCTCATGCATACGGCACCCCTTTGTGTCTTAAAGAATTCACCTGTCGCACATTCGGTATGCCAGTCGTAGACGTCGTCCGACGTAGAAGCTGTCGCGAAAATGCTGATTCGAATTGATATGTTGCGGAAAGGATTATCTACATGTGTGATACTACTACGTTTAGTAACTTATTAGTAAAAACGTTAAGGTTCGTGTTTCAAACGTGGTTTGACCATATTTTCAACTAGCTTTTTCCCGCGAATTCGTCCGCGTGGATTAAGTTTTTATGACAGCCACTTTTGTTCGCATTACTATCGGTTAGTGTTCAACTAAAGTACATAACTCAGGAAAATTATAACATGGCGGCACTGGGGATCGAATTCGGTACCACTCGCTTAAGAGAAGGACCCCTTAACCAACGCACCCTCACGTCGTGTCGTGAATCGTGATTCACGAATTAAATTTTATTTAGGTAGAGATTCGAGCAATATGGACTTGATTCTCGAAAGGTAGATATCACTACTATACCTACAATTTAGAATATCACACCTAGCGGGCTTCTTAGCTTAAACTGACCACGCGATCGAGTCTAATTTATTCAAAGCCTGTCGCATGTGTGCTAATTGTGTTGTGCAATGGACCACAGAAACTCTCTACCTACTCAGACTCTCGAACAGATGGCAGATCGACGAGAAATGTGGTTGCAAATTCAATAGACTAGATCATCACAGCCCATAAAAATCCACTGCAGGACCTAGAGCCTCTCCCACTAAAGGGGAGGTAATTGCCATAACCTCTCCGTTTGGCAGGCGGGTTGGAGATTACAGTGTTATAAATATATAATGGAAAAAGACTCTGGATCTTTTCTCTCGAAAACAATAGTCGCCTTGTACGACACCCACTAGAAGGGGTTGGTGCTATTTTACTCTGCCAGACACCACACGGCTACCTCAAGGCGTTCACTTAATCTTCTTCAGCTTAATCAGATCTCCAGATACTTTCGATGCGAAAAAGGGCGACCGAGCGAATGAGAGGCTCCAAGATGATCACGACGGATCTGATTATTGGGCAAATAACGAGGCTTAAGACCGAATCAGGCGATACTGTCTCATCCAAGCTACAGGTTCAGTCCAATTATTACCAAAAACATTACTCCTCGTTGTTTGAAATAAGACGGTTTTCAGTTTCAATCTGAAACCTCATGTGGACAAAATTAATTATACAATATTAACTAATGAACTCCGCGCGACTTCGTTCGTATACACCTACTTTACCCTACCTATCCTTTCTTTCTAACTCATAAACCTTTCTCTTAAATCACTTTATCTATTATTGAAAACTTCATTAAAATCCGTTGCGTAGTTTAAATTATCTAAGCGGACTTAGATGCATAGGGACAGACGGAGGGAAGCGACTCTGTTTTATACTATGTATAAAAGGTCTCACGCCGCGTCTGTCTGTCTGTTCGCGATAAACTCGAAAACTTCTAAACGGATTTCCCCATCGGTTTGAAAATATCTTCAACAGGCGGCGGGAAGCGACTTTGTTTTATACTATGTATAGATAGATTTTGCCAAGTCCGATATCATCAGAGATTGCTACAAAAGCGGAATCTGAAATATTAATAGGAATTTAATCAAGTCTGAAGGGAAGGGTGTTTGGTGCTAGCGTTCATAATTAAGCAGTGTGAAAAATGGCGGCCCTCCGCACCCGACACGCGCTCCTCTCAACATAAATATTGGAATAACTCCTTGAACAACTTGCGAAATTATCTACAAAACACAACAACTGTTTAACGCTGTAACAACATAGTTAAGTAGCGAACGTGCTTGCAATTCAACAAATAGTCGTGAGGTTCTAATGTTTGTTCAGATTTTAGTAAAACTATTAATTTATATTACTTATAATACCATGGACCTGGGACAAATTTTTTATTAGTAGGTTTGTTTTACTTAGTATTATTTAGTTAGTTGTAAATTTGTAATTAGTAGTCTGTAGTTATTTATATAATTGTAACTATTCTGTTTTATTGATCAATAGAGTCGTATTTCCAAAATTTATATTAATAGTTTCATTTTTATTTTATATGTATTTTTGCATACAACTTTGGCTGAATACGGTTTGCGTAATCATATTGTCAATCTACAAAATTCAAATATTTAAACGAATTCACTATTCATTATTCAACTACCTCTCACAAGAATCAGCAGCCTCTCATCGCCTTTGTAATTCTTTGCTCAACGCGTTAAATTCAGGTAAAACTACAGTCCACTCTTTATCATTTTAACCTGCTTATCCTGAAGTCTACGACCGAAGAAAGGATGCCTGCACTAAAACGTAGTATTTACCTCCTCTCTGGCCTGAACAATGTTTACTGTTAGTTCAAGCACTTATTTATGGTTATGTAGGAACTGACAACATGTGTAGAAATAAAAACATCAATGGCTATTTTTGTCTTCACAAGATCATATAATATTTGACTTTTTTACCCACGACGGAACGAAAATGGCATTTGAGTTTGGCGTGAGAGGTTGTGTGTGTGTGTCTCAATTAATGTTGTCATTTATCTCCAAACAAAACGGCTGGACCAATTTAGATACAATTTCCTACAATGGATTTGTTATAAATTAGTGATGGTTTTTAGTATAGTGTTATTGTGTAAACACTCCATGGGGCGCTGCATTTAACATTTTTCTCTAATGTTATCATTTATCTCCAAAAAACAGCTTGACTGATTTAGATGCGGTTTCCTGCAATGGATTTGTTATTCATCGGCGATAATTCTTAGGTAGGTTTGGGGATAACTCACCAGAGGGTGCTACAATAAACCTTTTTTGGTGAAAGCAAACGATCCCGAAAACTATTTGACGAATTTTGATACTGTTTTCTATCAAAAAATTGACATTAATCGGCGATCGTTCTTCGATAATTATCATGGTGTAAACTCGACAGAGGGCGCTGTATAAACATTGCCACATGCCGCTCCCATATAGAAGGGCAGGGAACTGTTTCTTCTTCGGGAAGGGGCTTCAACTTTATCACTTTCTTGAAGTCACAAAAGACACCCACACCCTCCCGCTATCTGATGTGACGCGTGTGCTTGACCACGTCTTCGCTTATGCGGATGGGTAGCAGGTTCATACTGTTGCAGGCATACAAATCAATTAAACTAGTGTTGCAGGTCATGTAATTTGCTTTGGTCATGAGGGCGAACTACATATTGAGAATCAACTCCTATCTAGCAAAACACCGATCTGAGGCCTATCTTCAGCAGTAGACTGCTTGTAACGAAATTCCTCTTTAAGCACACAATTATGTAATACTTATGAAGGTGAAAGGCGGGTAAGTAGTTAATGGGTAGGTGTAGACAACGACAGATAAGAAACCAAAGGAAGTTTTAATATTCTCAAGAAAAGAGCATTAATCTAAAACATGATCGTGGTAAAAAAAAACATCTGCTGCCATAGCCCGTTCCTAATTTAAATCAAAGTGTGGTTATTGATATATACAGATAAGTTATTATGACTCGTGTAGCCCTAGAAAATACTAGTACAATTAATGTCAAAGTCAAGAATATCCAAAACTTTAGTTAATTCCAGGGCTATATAGACAACGGCCTCAGGGACCGGGAAGGGCAGCACCCGGCGGATTTTTTTATCGATATATTTCATGCTAGTCGACGGTTTTAAAAAATTATTGAATCCTTTTTCCATTACAATAACTTTAACAGTCGTGAATTTTGGATTGAATATTATTTCAAGCTTTTATTTAACTACTCATACTTATGTCCTGGAATCAAGCCTATTTTGACCCACTACTCGGAGTTTTCAGAGAGAAAAGTCTTAGCCATTACAAATACATACTGTATGTATACATAACGTACTTGCACATAAACCTCTTTGCTGCAAACGTACGTAACGTGCCATTGCCACGAACGAATTGCGTTTACCCGCAGCATAAGATAAAAGTCTCGTAGTTACGCTACGCCGTAACCCGTAGCCGCACGTAGCCCGGGGCTACGCCTCTACGAGTCACGAACATAGACAGCAGAGAACAATTTACGACTTGATTTATTTATGTAACTCGTTCCTTTAGCTTGCTTTTTAGAAACGTGCTCGATATGTCTTTGTTTCTGCAATATAACAATTTTTGTTGGTGTGACATTTACTAACTAAATATAGAGGAGATTAATAAATACTTAATTAAATTATAATCAATTTCCGAAATCTATTTTGATTTTCATATTTGTATAAATAAATAAATAATAATAAATATGCTAGGACAAATTCACACAGTGCCATCTAGCCCTAAGATAGCAAATGAGTGTTAGAGAACTGACAAACTACATTTATACTTTTTTTAAATACATAGTTATTAAACACCCATTTCTACACCCAGATCCGTAACAGAATACAAATTATTTATTTCAATTTCTGCTTGGCCGGGAATCGAACCTGAGACCTCTGCGTGGCATATCGGCATGTTAACTGAACCATACAGGTCGTAATGTAAATGTCTTTCTCATACTTGAGGTCGTATGAAAACCTGGCTTTGGTTCCACAGTAAAACTTCTCCGTTCACCGTCGCTTCTACGTGCGTAAGTGGATGTAAAGCTGAACTTAAAACCAAACTACCTATTCGTACCTACCTCTGTTCATTCCAAAGGATTCAATAACGACGTAACAACATTAAACTCCTAACGCCAATACAGTTGTAATGCGGAAAGATACGTGATTCCGTTCCAATAGTTCTGTGCAGCCTATAAAGGACCGCTCGCAATTGCCGCAAATTGCATTATGGCAGCTGAATGCCGTGGCTCCCTCCGACATTGCCTTCACCCAAATAGAAATGGGCCCAGAAAAAAAAATACAGGCGACACTCAATAACTTACCGCCGTCCTGTGACGAAATAAGCACTCATTTCTCATTTGATATTTCTATTGTCTACTTTTAGATGCGAGTATATACTTGCGCATCGGCTTTTTATCACTAAATACCTACATTATTACGTATTATAAATAAAGTAAATAAATAAATAATCCATTTATTTCTCCACAACAACATATACATAATATTTTTTGAAACTAGGTACATTATTAACATGTTGGATATATATACATATTAGTGGGGACTGGTGCCTGAACTAGGGAAACCTGTGATGCAGGTCACCAGGTCTCCACCCCAGAGCAAACTGTCTTATTATGTTTAATTAAAATAAATTATAGAGAACATTAAGCAATGTGCAAAATAGAAACAGGAATTTAAATATTATAATTTGACTTATCATTTACATCCCTGTATTATTTTCTAATATTTAAAAATGAATTAGATATTCCTCGTAGACCCTCTGTTGGTCACCACGCGAAGGTTCGATATAACGTTTCTCGCTCGTACGATTCGGATGTGGAAGGAGCTCCCAGCCACAGTGTTTCCTTTGAACTATGACATGGGATCGTTCAAGAGGTATAGCAGAGGTCTCTTTAGAGGCGGGCAACGCATTGGTAGCGCCCCTGGTGTTGCTGATATCCACAGGCGGCGGTGACCACTTTCCATCAGGTGGCTTGCTTGCCTCTTTGTCTGCCGTATAACATAAAAAATAGAACACTTATTTTATTTTACCTTCACAATTTTACATTCTTTGACCCTTAAAAATCACGCAGGGGTCTTAAACCAGTCTTAGATCATCGTCATTATCACAAACAGACTAACAAACTTCGTCTCCTTTCTTAACAATTCATTCACAAACGAGCAGACGCCTACCTAACAAGAAATGGTAAATGACGCCTATTACACCTTCTTTTTTTTGTGCATTTTTCAGATAATTGGTAGCTGCGTTGTCACTGTAAGGACGAAGCCGATACGCCTCTTGTTACACTAGTCACTTCATGCTTCAAACTGGAATACAACGACGCAAACATTATTACTTAATGGCAGAAATAGATACCTACAGAACAACCGGGTGTTGGTGTGAGGAGGTGAGAGTAATTATTAAAGATGTGGGCCGTCGAATGAGGGAGAGGGGCGGCGACCCTCGCTCTGGGTCATTCCTGTTGCAGAGACTGTCCATCGCCATACAGCGTGGCAATACCGTTAGTGTTATGGACACCTTTACACCGGAAATAGAGCGCAACCTCTAGTTAAAGTTAGGACAAGGTGTTAGGACAAATGTACTTACGGATATTTAGTTTAAGTTTTAATTTTGACATTTACTGATTTGTACACTGTTTTGACATTGTAACATATTTATTTTGTAGGATCATTTGATCCTACAGCGGTGGTACCCTTCCAGACAGCCTCCTCAGACTTGACAGTCCTACTACCAGCATTATGGAGCACTTTGCAATATTCTCCAGGTTGAAAAGCAGGTTGGGTGGATGCGTTATGATGCAAATACTCAAAAGAAAACTGATACTGACACGCATCCGAATAAATCCAAACGGTTCTTTATTTTGTAAATCGCAAATATTAGTATCAACTGCTATTGATGGTTGGTCAGCTCAAGCCGTCAAAACAGAACGTCTGTTACTGGTTTTAATTGGGACGGTTCTTTACTTTTTTTAAATCGTTTCTTTACTCTCTCGTAAGTTTTTTCGGCCCTATTAATTATATTCTGCCTGACCCTGACTTCGCATTACCGGCATTTTCGTTTAGTCGTCAAGTCTTTCTAGTCAACACGCCACCTAAACGTATCTCTAAAATCTTTAGAAATTGTCTCTAAAAGCCTTCTCGCATCAAACAGTGAAAAGGTGAGTCACTTTATCAGCGAATCGCCAATAATGTGGCCACTTAAATTGTTTGAGTTTTTGTGTCCGCCTTCGCGAGAAAATGTCCCGGGGAGGCGGGCGTGTGAATCACGGGAGAGGTCAACGTAGACCACTCATCCGGGGCCACATAGACATCGCAATTGGTTTTCTATTATGTAGGCTTGTGTTAGATATTCTAAATTGTTAATGGGTATCAATAATCCTGCTACCAGGGGAACCAGACCAGATTGGATCATGGTGACACATCCAGTTGACTGAATGTGCAGGTTTCATCACGATGTTTTCCCTCACCGTAAGAGCATCGGTTAGTATTCAGCTAATGTACATAACTCAGTCATAAACTATTTGCCAATTCATTTATTACTATAAACACAATTCACAATTAATATATCTAAAATTCACAATTAATATATAATGTTAATATTAGCTGAAATATTTCATAATTGTTTCTTATTTACTACATTAAACAGTACAAGCATTTCATAATTATTAAAATAAATAAATTAACATTAGCCTAATAACTTAAATTGTAACTATTCTAAGACGGTTTACCTCTTTTATTATTAATGGGTACCCATTTTAGGGTATAGGCCTCCTCCAACTTTTTCCAATATTCCCTTTCTTAAGGAAAGGAAAGAAAGGAAATGATAATTTCTTAAGGAAAATTTGGCCCTTAACTTTTCCGCCGATAGGATACGGCAGTCTAAGAAGAGAGTTTTAACAAAATGTATGTACATTTTTTTTTGACTTTGTAGTCCATATGCTGTATGAAATCGTGTTCCAACTCTCTCATAATACTCCCTGTTTATGATCTCTACATTCTAGTTAAATCCTGTAACTTGAGTTATTTGCCAATATTCGCCATGTCTATTTTTTGCTTGTAATTACTTCAGTATAATGAAACACAGTGTATCCTAGTTAAGGCAATTTAGTTATTAGTTATTATTCTAGACGTTAAATTTTAATATAAATGTATTCCACAAGATTGAATCAATAAAAGTTTTCTTTACTTAATATTGTTAGCGAAAATAGCGAGCTTTTCTTTTTCACGTATTTAGAAAATAACGATCATTCGCGTTGTACCCAATTGGAATTTTAAAGTCGTTGACCCCTTTTTTCAAATTTGGACCATTATAAGTACAAAAAATAAATTATGTACGTAAAATAGATGTTGTATTTTGAAATATATAAAATGTTAATGATTTATTTTTACTTAAAAGTTGCTTATACTTCGTGTAGCAGCTTCTGATAAGTAGATTTTATCAAAATTAGCATTTATTGAACAACACTTTAAAGTTACAATACAACGAATTAAAAAATACTACCTAGCCTAACGAAAACAACCCTTAAAACTAACCTACAGATAAAAAAGGTCCCCCAAATTTAGAAAGAAATCAAAATAGTTTTACATCAAATGTCAGTAAGTAGCAACTTAAAATATTTCCTTGTCTAAAACTGTTTGGTCCTTGGAGAAGCAGCTACGGAGACAAATGCGACAGGAAAGGGACGGGGGTGCCTATTGTGATTTTCATTGGCATCACAGTATTTTTTTCCTTGTAAGCAATATAGATAGATATACATTAATAGTAGAAGAAGAAACCTCGGTAGCGGTTAAGGGGTTCGACTAGTAACCGATAGGTATGGATTCAAACCCCAGTGAGACCATGTACCAATGACTCTTTTCTGAGTGAAGTACATTAGTTGAACACTAAAATGCTCTTACTGAATGTGTAGCCAGGTTGCCCTGGTAGCAGGGTCACGGATGTCAGATGGCAGTCGCTTCACTCTAATTACCTGATCGGCCAAATCTTAGATCATGGTCAAGGCGGACCCGGCCCCCGCACGTGAGTACAACCAGGACATTAACGCCAAGATGAGTACAGAAAGAAACCTGGAAAGTTGGCTTGAAGAACGCTCTCTTGAAGATGCCAATATCAGTTCATTGCAGTCAATGAAAGATCGATCTAAAACTTGAAACGGGAGTATTTCATTGCAAAGATCGTCAACTTTTCAGTATGCGTTAAATCTATTGAAACTCGAGCTATCTATATCCATATTGAAGACTAGACTGCTACCTCAATAAACAATGCTGCGAACAATGTCGTGTGAAACTTACTACCCCACCTAATTGAAAAGTGCCGTCGGAAAGCCTCAACGCTCCGAGGGGCGCTGCTCCCGAACTAGGTCGGGTAACGACGCGTGATGACCTACCCTCACTGCTACATGGAGTTTATCGAGCTGACCTATCGCTACCCCGGGATCTCTACCGCCATTATCCGCCCCGCACTTTCAATGAAATCCTTCGCAAAATATAGCATTATTCTATAGGTTTTTCGCGTCCATTCGATGGTTAAGAGATATTCAGGAACGCGCGTATCAGAGCCGCCAATGATGTCGATAGTTTAGTAAGAATTGGAGACAGAAAATACTAAATTAATATATCTTGAAATATAATTCAATATGAAATTACATATCGCAAATTAATAGAGCATTTAGAAGCTGGCCACGGCAAAGCTTCTTCAAACCCAGAATTAGATGCACAATAATGATGTTAAATAGTCATCACACCTAAAACTACTTAATTCTGTCGGATATAGATTAAAATTAAATACAATTGCAATTGTACGATCAATTTTAACGTTATAATATTACTTATTTTATTTTGGTTATTTGAAAAGAGTTCATCTACAAAGTGAAATCTTAGTTTATTTTAAAAATATTGTGTAGGTAAAATTTTTATGCTTTCGGGCAGTGCATTAAATACTTTTACACACATCGCTGGACAATTTTTACAATAATTTGTCGTTTTTCTAACTATAGAATACACAAGTTTGGTCTTCTTTCACCTTAGATATACACTTGCGGCAATAGCAAATAAATTCGGGTTTGTTTTACAAATTAAAATACAAACTACACAAACATGGTATAGTAAAAATGTCTAATTCTTAAAAAACCTCTTTGCACCACTCCTAAGATGGCAATCCGCATATTGCACGTACACATTTCTTTTGGGCTGTAAAAGCCTTCTTGGAATCAGTAGAGTTTCCCCATAAGACCACACCATACCTCAGTGTAAAGTCAACGTAGCCATGGTATGCATACGGTATGGTAGTAAGCTTGGAAGATTTCCTAAGACATAACAAAAACTTATCTGATTTTGTTACACAGTTTGTCTATGTGTGCATTCCAGTTACATGCTTTGTCCAAGATTTAACCTAAGAATGTTGTGTTGTCTACTTCTTTAATCATGTCATGATAATATTGTATGTCTAGCTTATATTAATGCTGTTATAATTTCAGAATCGAATATACCTATCTCGTTTTATCAATGTTGATTAGTAGATTATTATTTTTGAGCCAGTTTATTATAAAGATTATAATCTAAATCGTCTTATATCCTTATCTAAATTATGGTCATAATAATCTTATCATTTTAGGGACAAAGTTCAGGAACCTACAGGCTAGCTTTGTGTTTACGTGTTTTATATTTTATGTTTAAGTATTTTATACTTACCGAATGGGTAATTTGGGCTACAAATACCACAATTTAACGGTTCAACGAAAACAAAGGGGATAACTCCCGTCACTTTGGCCCGTACACAGGTACAGCGTCTTTAAATCCTGAAATATCTCACGGTTTTTTTTAATTATTGAATTATTAAATGAAGATGCTGCGAGGGTCGAGAGTCGCAATAATCACTCATTGTGTTTTTGAATTACCTACGCGGGCAACACTATTGCACCTTTTACAATAAATTAGATATAAACGGATTTAATTATTTTATTCCTACATTAAAATATTAAAATCCGGTATTTAGCCGGCATAAACAAGAAAAATGAATGACCGAGGCAGAGTTGAAAACCTGCGATAACACCAACTACTATCAACCAATATTGCGCGCCAATTCGTCCACAATTAAATATAATCAAGGAGAGATATTCTAAGGATCAATGATGACACCAACTCAAATGCGTAAGAAAACTAAATATGTGGAATAAAATAACTATGTAATAAAATAATTTAACTTACCTCATTCCTCCGAATTCTGAGAGTTCCAGCGATACTCGCTATTATTACCGTTCAATCACAGCGGGCTGCAGGCTGCCGGTTGCTGTTAACAACCCAGCCAATGGCGTTGAACGTCGTTAGTGCGCAAAATACGAACTCGGTTCGTTCAGAACCTAGGCCAAAATTCTATATCTTGGGGTTACAACACCCTCCTGCAAGTTGTAGGCTAAATAAAGCCCAACCTTAGTTAGCATTTTCATCAGTTTCAATCATATCTTTTTTTTGTTATGCTACTCAGTTACAATCGAGCAGACAACCCACCTGATGGTAAGTGGCAACTGTCGCTTATAACATCTTCAATTCATACATTTAGGTTACATTTAACAAAAATGCAGAACCGCGTTGTCACTGTGAGGACTAAGATGAAAAGCCTCATTCCTGTAATTTCGCTGGCAACCTTATCCTTCAAACCGGAACATAACAATGTAAGCATTGTTGTTTGGCGGCAGAAATAGATAAGGCGGTGCTATTCACCCAGGTGGACTCCTCAGGCTTGACAGAGTCCTACCATCTGATCTGATTGAAGACAATCACAAATAACTTTATTTATATAGTAAATGTGGCGATTTTTTATAGAAAATAGCCAAACAGGGCTCACAAACGCCATCATCCCTCCATCGCTCAAAGGCCGAGATAATAAAATATCTGTGCGAATACAACATACCCTTTAAATCGGATAAGAAGATTCGGAACATGGTCGCAAAAAGATTGATTGATGATCTAGAAGGGTCGGTGGGAGACCAATCACCAGAAGAAGCCGCATTCTTTCTCTTTCTAAATCTTTTAAACAAATAAAAGTGGTTCCTAAAGAGCTAATAAATTCAGCATCATCATCATCACAGACCATAATAGTGAATTGCAGGAATAAGGGCCTCTCCCAAGAAAGGGGAGGTTATTGCAATAATCTCCACACTTTGCAGGCGAGTTGGAGATCGCAGTAAATAACATAATATAAAATCCATCGATAGTCCAGAACAATACACAACTGATATTACACACTTACATACACGTTTATAGAAGAGACGACAATTATGGAAATAGGATGGGGACCTAAAATATGGTCCGGAAGAGTATAAATAGTTGTCTTTGAATTTGGAAGAAACTGTTTCTTCACAATTGGGATACAGGAAAAATACAACGTACTTAAATCGAGCATCAATGAACAATTTCAAGAATTTTAATTACTCACGTTGAGATACGGATACATTGAAATGAAACCATCTATAGTTCCAAACTTGGATCATATTACATCTAACAGTAATTGTAATGCCACGCCTGTTTAGGTAAGCAGAGACCAAATTGCACCACTATTACTAAGGTTCTGGGAATTATCTCTTGCTTCTCTTGTTTCTTCGCATTAGTAAGAACAAATACCAACAAGGATACCCCTTTTGGTGTCTGCTAACTGAATGCCCTGAGACGCAGCTGGCCCTTGGGTAGTGATTCGGCTTTAGTAAGTATGTCCTCGGGGTGTTTAGTCATAGTGAATTAGTGATTTCGTGAAATCTTTAGTCTTTGTAGATTAGTCCTCTATCTAAAAAAAATATCTATTTTACTATTAACATTCTACGCTAAATCCCCAAAGCAAAGCATGGTATTATTTTATAATCAAATTAGCGATCCCCCTGGCTTTGCACGGGTTTTTTCGGGGTTACTCTATTACTAATCAGAAGATAAATGAGACATTGGACCCATTAATATGCTGGTAGCGATGCGAAGGCGAACTATCGGCCGTAGAAACCCCAGGGGAGGAAATGAAACAAGTTGAAAAGTACCTGCTTCCGTGCGTCGGTCCGCCCGCAGATTACAGCAATACAGGCCACAGACTAAAGACAATGTAAAGCCTGCCACAGACATGTGTCAAGATGTGTACAAATGTTTGTACAAAGATATTTGCAAAAGCGACTACCCACAGAAATATTTGTAGACATCTTAGATAGGCATATAGGTAAGAAGTGTAAACATAATCATTATATTTTTTTAACAACGTTTTTGTAACATCTTGTCGTCGAATAAATTTTATTTTTTCTTTCTTTCTTAATATTATTTACAATTAGCCTCGCCTCGTCTTTGCACATCTTTGTACACATCTTGACACATGTCTGTGATCGGCATAAGAACATCTACGTGCTACGTTCCGGATTGTCACGGCCCAGCGGCGCTCTCTGTAGCGCTGTGGTCGTCCCGTAGACCAGCTCGGCCACCATGGCAGTCTTGCGGCAGGAGCGCTTCGCATTTCTCGACACACGGAACTAAACGATATCATCCACCAGGCCTTTACCTCCGATAGTGCACTGGGTGTGGGATATTTGTTTGGGATGCTACTTGCGACACCTTTGCGCCGTCCCATCTTTCAGTCATGCTATGCAGATATCGCTACAGCAGAAAATGCGAAGCGGCGCAAACTTGCCACTCTCGGTGGCGATTACCTATATATTTTTGGTATGTGGCTTTAACACCATTGGATCGAGGAGATTAGGCGCACATTCCTAAAGGATTTCGTATATTTTATGCAATCTTATTTTTCCATTCTTTCAAGCTATGCAATTGAGCGTAAAATGGATTTCTACGTGGTAATAATATAACACAAAGCAATGAAAAAGAAAAATAATAAAATGACATAACAACATCATCAAGCGGCGAATCATATTATTTTCGATTTAAGTTATTTATTTTATATCATTGATATATAGATAGCGAGCGATTAAAAAATAGGGCCCCTGAAGACAAAACAATTTTTATCACTGGAAGATAAAATAGGATAAGAAATTTTTAGTATACCTATTTCTTATTTGGTGTGAAAATATACCTAGATATTTTTAATTGTTGTATTGTTTATTTCGTGTCTATTGAAATAAATATATGAATATGTAGGTTTATCTAGGTAGGTACTGTGATGGGACGCTAGTAATTCAAATTTATAAAACATAACCCTGCTTCTGTCGCAGTCGGTTAAAAACATTGGCGTCATTCGAACTTTTCAATTTGCTAACATAAGAGGCTAATCACCCACATGTGGCACCTACTTAAAATTCCGAAAACCTAAAGTAATAAATTCCCCAAAACGCAACGAGCTTAATTACAAGGGTCACACTTGTGAAGTTCGAAAAAAATAAAAGTTCGTGTTTCAAAATGTCAAATAAATTCACGCTGGGATATCGATGTAAAAACAATAACAAGAAAGCGAACAAGCTAGCCTCAGAATAAAAAGCTATCATAAAAACAAAGGTTTCAGATACATTTAAATAAATCTGTATTCTAAGTCTTACGACTTAGGGATGCTTATCAAATATGTATATTACGCGGCAAACCGTTGGACAATTTCAGGGACGAGCAAGCGAGACAAAATCAGTCGGTGGTGTAAGGCGCATACGCGGGAAGCGACGGGGTTGGGAGATTGCACTCCCCGCCACAAGGGATGATGCGCAGACGTCGGTTGTGATCCATAACATCCAAAGGACACCAAACAACACAAGCAAAGAAGAACCTTGTGTTAATTAGAGTACATACTAAAATAATAATTAGTAATTAATAATGGTCAGCGAGACGAATCGAGGGGTAGAGGGTTGACACTTCTTATTTCGGAGCGGAGCGAGGCGGCTGGGCGAGCAGCGGAACAAATATTAGAATCAGATCATAAAGTTTAATAATGTATAATTAAATAATATTTTAATTTACTATAAATTAGAGTCAGTGTATATTTGCTGTCGGCGACAAAAGTTAAGTTGACACCTATTATATTTATATAAATGGTGTGGGTCTATATTGTATCGAACAGATTAATTACATTACCCATCGATTGACATTTACATTTAGTTTTAACTGTAATTATTAACTATGAATTATCTCTACGTGAGATAATTTGAGCAAGGTATTATTGGAATAAATATACCGAAGTCTATGTCTTCTATCATCCAATCAAGTAATTAATGTGTTTGATATATCTTTGTATGAGATGAATGTCTGCTATTGTTTGGTTAAATTCAACCAAAGCCTATGTATATGTATATATTGCGCGTAATTCACGTTAACGTTAATCATCACGTTAACTCATCCCTGCGTGATATAGTCGTAATGTGGCATTATTTGAATGAAACGATATCAAACCTACATATGTCTAAAATGCGACGCTTGGGGATTCGTAATGTACTTATATTGAAATCATCATCAATAACGAATACCTCTAAATATATATTGTTTGATTGTATTCTACATAAATGTTTGGTAATAAATATATGTAATAGCTTAAACCAACGGTTTATTCATAATGTTATTAGACCAAAAGGCGTATGGGCTGTCCCAGCTTATACGACTAGTCTAATTAACGAATATACCTATAATCTATATTATTTTTAGGCCAAAAGGCATGTGAGTTGATCAATCTCCATATTACTTGGCTAACACTTGTTATTAACGCGCAGCGTTAATGAGTAGAATACTTCATTGATAAGTTATAATTTATATTGACTAATTGTTTCATATTAACTTACTTAATGAACCTTATGTTTTATTATATGTTTTGATCTTGCGAACCAAGTATGACGCTTTGACCTTCAATTGTGTAAATGAAATGATTTGATATGAACAGATAATTGTTTAAATAATATTAATTCAGATAAAATTAACTAAAATTAGACTTAATTGGGCAGAGTGGTTTTTATACGTTGTCAGAACAGTTTTTTGTCCACTCTATCAGGAATTCTTTAAACGTGTTCTGAACATCACGGATTTCATTATTATCTTCTAATCTAGAAATCCCTGGTGAAAATCTTTGAGTTTCAATCGTAGAGTCACAATTAAGTAAATAAACGTATATTTATACTTTAAACTCTACCTGTGACTTTAATTTATATTCCCTATATACCTTGACTAACTTTCAGTAAACTACATTCCATATCTAATGCTTGAGATGCCTAAGTGACTTCATTCTGGACTAATGGTACTTAAATGCCTTAAATAAACTCATTTGCTTTAGAGAAAATCAATACAAATACCTATATAACTTCTTGTAATTTAACGCATGGCATTCGAGTTTTGATTTTAACATTAAGGTAATACTTATCAAACCCTAGTTGGTTCTATATTCAGTAAGATTGAGACACCACCGTTGTTGCGATCCTTCATCTCGTGAAACGTAGGGAACTAGCTGTACATGACAACCCTACGGGTTTATAATAAATGACAGCAGTATATCTAAGGATATACCTAGTTATTTTGCCAATCCAGGCGAGCTTAGGGAACCTTGGGGATCAGAAAGCTTCGACACCTTCCATCGTGGTACTCCTTGGAGCACATTAAAGGAAGCAGGGACACGTTAAAATATCCTAGTGGCAGAATAATATCGGCTGGGAACCTGGCTCCTTGTGACCCACTTCAGGGAGCTCAACTTGCTGTCTTATAACTAAAACTATATTTATATATCACTCGAATCATTGCCATTGACATAGTAGAGTTTTATTGCAAGTTCCTGTCATCTCATTTTACATAGACATTAGAAATGAATTAACATTACAGTTTAAGGCATTTATAATCCAATCATCAAGTCCTAATCTCACAAAGTTAAATGGACTGTCGGTGACGGCCTATGTACAATCCATTTTATATTGGACTCACACACAATGGTGAGACCGCTTCACGTGACGCGCGAGACTCCATCAACCAACGCTAGGTTTCTAGATCGACTCTAGGACCACCTCATCTGGGGACGTAATGGCTCATTTTAGGACGGGGACCATCACAGTACTTAACAGTTTAGTACCCCGTGATGGTATTTATTTTCATCTATTTTCCTATTGTTTCACTATTCAATCAATTACAAAAAAACTTATAAAAAATAAAAGTTCACAAAGAACCGGTGACTGACTTGAGAGTTTATGTAAATTTTTTAAGACTAAAACGGATAACTAACTACGACTAAAATTACGAATTATTTAAATGGAACGAAATAAGTAGGTACTTAGTGTATCGATGGCCGAGCGGTTAGGGTATCGTACATAAGCTAGAGGTACGGGGTTCGAATCCCGCTGCTACCATGTACCAATTACTCTTTTCAGAGTTATAATATTAACCGATGCTCTTACGGTGAGGAAAAACAACGTGATGAAACTTGCTCATTCAGGTGACTAACCACATGCGACAGGTGAAAGTATAACCATGATCAAATCTGGTCAGGTTGCCCTGGTAGCAAGGTCAAGGAGGTCAGATGGCAGTCGCTCCACTGTAATTACCTGGTCTATCAAATCCTGGATCATGGTCAGGTGGAACCCCGGGCCCTCGTGCGCGAGAGCACAACCGGGACATTAACGCCAAGGTGATTATTTTTTTAAATAGGTGCTTAGTGCAGTCACAGATGTAATCCTAGATTGAGCGTGCTGCACCTCTCTGACACTTCTACCCCGGCAGTAAGCTAACCAGGGGGCTTACCATGAGCTCTTATAGCAGGACCTAAACAGAATTGCCCAGCGTATAAGGAGACAGCGCTACACGTGACACATAAGAACTGCCCTGAGCTAGTGACGAAGGCTTGCAGTCTGTACGTCCCCTCGCGCTACCTCGCTGCGAGCGCGCCGCCATCGCCTGTTGGCTCCCCCGACCGCGCGCACGTAGGTGCACCGCCACTCCCCGATCCCGCTCGCTCTGTCGAAGCTCGAGGCCCTACTGGCAGCAACGCCAAGTTTCGATGTTTTTGCTGATACGTGGAGTGATATTATGCGGAAAACCCTACATTTCGCAGAAGTGCCACCGCACCAAAATAATGTTTAGTTGATGTAACTATCTTGTTTAGTTAATTTACTTCCTTTTGTTTTTCATATTTTCTCTTTTACATTTAGTTTTACTGTTTTGTTTAGATTAATTAGGCATAAGCTCTGTATGTAAACTTATTTGAAATAAATAAATAAATAAGTTTGTCTCGTTCTAAGCAGGATGAACGGATGCTGCCTTGGTGGACTGGCATACTCTTGCTATAGTTTTAGGTGTTTTTTCTTAAGTATAATATAGGTTCCTATATATTGTGTCGAGCGGGGACGGGCTCTGCTTGGCATTATCGGGCACTGACCGGTATTGTAGGACGTTGTCGGCGTAAAGTGGATATGTTCCGGTCCTGGGGTGGTCAATATGTCACTGTGTGTTTCCTTCCTACTTTTCTACCCCCTCCTCTTTGACAATTGAAAGAGATATGTAATGTCCTACTCAATAGAAAAATTTTGTCTTTTGACTTTTTGACAGGGCAGTTCTATTTAGGCCTATAACAGCTTATGGTAAGCCTATAGGTACCTATATGTCGAGTGTTTTTGAGCGAGTGACGGAACCCTACCGCAGCGTGACACTTCGCTTCGGTAACTCATTAAAAACTGGAACTTTCCCCCAAAAATGTCGAGATCTAGCTTTTTGGCTGACACAACCCCAATTTAGAGGCGGACAATTTCTATTGCCTTGTGTACTCGGATAGTATTGCTTTTCTGCTATGCATTAAGGCAGTCAGCGTTGCAGGACTCGAAAGGCAATTTTTTTTCGTAGGAATTAGTCAGATATTTGACTGCCATCTCACCTGATGTTAAGTGCAGATGCAGTCTACGATGGCGCATACTTGTCTATTAAATATCGTTTCACTCTTGTTTTAAAGATACCCAAGTTGTAGCGCTCAGGGAAAACATGATCACGACCACGCTTCCTAGAGTGCACGATTGAGAGGAAGATAAATAAAGTTATAGTATAAAGTATGTAAGTTAATAAGTATGAAGTTTAAGGTGCAGGTACTTACGTTTTTAGCATGTTATCTTTTATATAACATTCATATTATAAGACGAAAAGTTTACTGTCTAAATAATAATAACCAAAACCGTTGGAGCTTGACATTTTGAACAGATTCTTAAATTCCTACTGCAATTGAGATATGCCTATTTTCAGTTTATTTTTTGTGATAAATAGTTACTAGGAATAACAACGTAATCCTATAAAAAGGATATGAAAGGGAAGTAAAAATATTGTACGGGTAACGCGTGTAGGTACAACGAAACACATTTAAACTGGTTGGACGAAGTCGCGAGTTAAGCTCTTTGCATATAAAATAGTAAATAACCCGCGTTGAAATACTTTTTAATGAAATCCGGTAGGCACTTTGTCGGGTTCGCGTGTGCCACGGTCCACACCCAATCTCACGGCTCAGATATCAACATGGCGGAAATCTATTACAACTTGAGAAAGTATTTACATATGACCCAGCGCCGTGTAAGTACGATTCCGATAACTTGGCGCAATCAACAAAGTTACGGAGTTGTTTAATTAAAGGTGAGCGGAACGTTCGGAATCAGGAATTTCATTACTCCCCTCGCCCCGCGCACCCCGTAGCCTACTGGCACAACTTTGAAATTTTGTATTGTACTTTATAATTCCATTTATTTAGATTCCATTATTATTTCTGAGCTGGCATGAGCGTCGGTAGCCGGGCGGTTGAGTATCCAACTCGTAAGCGAGAGGTACCGGATTCGAATCCCGCTACGGCCATGTACCAATGACTCTTTTCTGAGTTATGTACATTAGTTGAATATTAACCGATGCTCTTACGGTGAGGGAAAACATCGTGATGAAACCTGCAAATTCAGGCAACTGAATTTGTAACCCTGATCCAATCTGGTCAAGTTCCCCTGGTAGCAGGGTCATGGAGGTCAGATGGCAGTCACTCCACTGTAATTACCTGATCGCCAAATCCTGGATCATGGTCAAGGCGGACCCCGGGCCCTCTTGCTCGAGAGCACAACCGGGACATTAACGCCAAGATGATGATGATTATTTCTGAGCTGGAAATCTCGTTATTATGTTAGTTAGCGCTTTAATCTGTCTCTTGTAAAACATGAGACCCCTTTAAGGAATTTATCCAGAGAATTCCAGCTATTGTGTTTCATACCTTGATAACTTAAATATGCCGCGCTACTGCGTTCAAGAGGGCAATTTTCTCCTATTATACTCTGTTTGTCTTTGTGGTAGGTACGTGTTATAGTAGATAGGTAAATATAGAATTACAACCGCCTCATGACAACACTAGTATCTCTAACAGAACGCAATTCTAAATTAATATTGAATTTTTAAACAATTCAGTTATCATTATGAGTTGCAGATATTCGCCGATAAGCTGCAAGAGTGCCGCCTTCGATGGCATGGCCACGTCTTGCGCAAACCGGCAAACAACGTGGGGTACATATGTCTTGCCATGCCATCACCGCTAGGCATGGGAAGAAGAGGTCGGCCAAAGAAGCGATGGCTTGACGTCGTCAAGAGTGATATGCGTGCCAACAAGCTCACCACCAAGGATGCCGAAGACCGAGTGCCGAAGTGGGCCAGGAAGAGTAGGAAGGCGGACTCAGGCCCTCGCGTACTGCACGGGAGTGCAACCGGGCTATAGCGCCAAGACGATTATTATAAGTCATCATATATATAGTTATCATTTATGTATGGACTTTGTACCAGCATAGTGATGTTCGTCAAGTAAGGGGGAGGGCTTCAACCTTTGTTATCGTTAGATAAACACTAAGACTTGCTTGAACAATGTGGGTACGCGTAACGTCGCAGCAAAACAAGACAGACTATTCAGGATACAACATATTTTACGAGCTCTTTGTCTTTACGAAATACAAAAACTATCCCAGAGTTAGCTGTCAAATGCACAGCCTCGCATCACCTCCATTATGTGACAAAAACTAACGAAACGTAGACAAAATATGGTTCTTGCTACACAGACTACTAATAAACATTACAGTAGTCGCCTCGAGTTAGTTTTATCAAGTAGAAAAAAATTTAGTCTTTTTTGTTCTTTATTGTACGCAAATATTATTTATGATACAATACGGTAAAAGAGATGTACAACGGCGAGCTTAACTCTTCAATTGAGTTTTCTACCAGCAAACCTTGGAGTCATAGGAACAAGTTACATAAATGCAGGTACTAAAAGTATACACTTAAACTTAGTTTATATAAACAGTGACCTGGAATACAGAGTAACATGTTATAGAAATAGTAAAGTATACAAAGATTGAGAGGCATATTAAAAATAATTTCTGTAAATGGCTCTTCTAAGCTCTGGCTCTGGTAACATAAGCTACTTGGCCACGTCGGTTAGGTATAGCGCTACCTTCGTCCCACGATCCTCGCTGATGGTTGGCCCACCTTGTAGAGGGCCTTGTACCCGTTGCGTTTCCTTTCATTAATCACCACAATGGAGTTCTCAAGAGGAACGTTTTGCATACAAATTGTATGAAAAACGTTTGTTATTATTTGGAAACGTTCCCTACGGTTCTTTGTAACCGAGCCTGAACCCAGGGTGAAGCTATGGCAATGATGAATGACAATTCCCACAGTACAAAAATAAATATGATACCTCATTTCCACGCAAAGATAACAAATTAAAGACTACAAATTCACAATTCCTCCAAAATATTAGGATCGGCTCTCCAATGTTTGATCGGAAGACCCTTACTTCACACTGGTAAGAGTTGACTAGTTATGAGTAATCCACCAAAGACAGGAAGACGTGACGAGATGAACGGTCTACGTTCGCGCCGTTCTCTGCAAAACAAATCGTCCGCCTCGCGACCGCCAACTCTGAGTTTTGAGTTATCGCCGTGTTGTTGGCGGCAAGCGCACGTAATAAATCGTAG
Organism: Blastobasis adustella; assembly: GCA_907269095.1. NCBI lineage: Eukaryota > Metazoa > Arthropoda > Insecta > Lepidoptera > Blastobasidae > Blastobasis > Blastobasis adustella. The sequence continues at coordinate 9,144,831 of OU026117.1, read as the reverse complement.
GTTTGTTAACGGATATCCGGAACGCTGAAGGGTAAAACAGTTTCCGTTATTTGTAACTGAAAACGGAAACATATTACTGGAGCTTGCCGCGTCTAGCCGTGACGCGACAACCCTGTCTCTGTCAACCCTGAGGAGTCCGCCTGAGTGAGTACCACCGCCTTGTCTATTTATGCCGCTAAGCAACAATGTTTGAACTGTTGTATTCCGGTTCAAGGATAAGGTAGCCAGCGCAATTACAGGCATGAGGCATTTCAACTTAGTCCTTACAGTGACAACGCACCTGCGGTGCTGCGTTTTTGTTGCCTGCAACCTAAATGCATGAATCGTGGATGTTATGGGCGACAGTTACCGCTCAACATCAGGTGGGATGACCGCTCGTTTGTCGCTGCGAAGCATTAAAAAAATGGTAATTGTTTAATAATCTGTCCCGGATGCGAGTAATCGAATAATCCGATGTGAGCCGGCAGACTCTTGAAAAGATTTTGTTCAAGTCTCTGTCACTTAATAAAATCGGATAGGTAAAAAAGATTGATAGTAGACATCATCATCACAGCCCGTAACAGTCCACTGCAGGACTTAGGGCCTCTCCCACGAAAGGGGAGGTTATTGCCATAATCTCCACGCTTGGCAGGCGGGTTGGAGATCGCAGTGTTTAATTATAATAATGGAAAATGCTGCTGCCCATTTTCCAGACTACGGAGACTCTTGATCTTTTGCCTCGAAAACATTAGTCGCCTTGTACGACACCCTTGTATGTAAGGGATTGGTGCTATTCTACTCTGCCGGACACCACACGGCCAATATGATAGTAAACGAATAACTCAAATGTAGGTATCTTATCTACTTTTTAGGAGCGTATTTACGATATGCAATATCTTATCAAAATGAAAAATATGATGCGAAGTAGAAAATAGATAACGCCGCCTTAGCGTGTTATAAATCTGTTTACCTACCTGTACATTTAGTGCATAGAGAAAAAATTTTCTATACAGAAGCAGAGAGTACATTTAGAGTTTAAATATGAGACAAAATGTCACACATCTCTATAACACACACACTTATGCAAATGCAGGGACGGAACAAGGCAGCCCATCATGAGTTATATTTTGCTACGACTTTCTACTCGTAACGAACACAAACAAATCTGACTTGTTGTTCGCTCCAGATGACTATGCAATATTTTTAAGCTTGTCCTTATATATTTTAATATTGACATTATAATAAAAGGAAGGTGTCTAGTGAATCAAAGCCATGCCCTGATACCTACCACCGTCTTTTTGATCTCTCGATCCTACATACCGTGAATCGGCAGTGCTTGCTTCAGCAAAAAGGAGGGTTATGATTTTGACCGGTATTAATGTTTATTTGTTGCCTCATAACTTCTAAACTAAGTAGGTACCTACCTTCTTACTTATAGTTAAAAGCGTCTTCATTGTTCACAGGTTGGCCTATGTGACTTCACAAATTTAATATGATGCCCTCTAGAGGAGATAGTCATGAAAAAAATAATAATAATGAAAAGGATAGATACATTAATATATTAAACAAGCAGCATATTCTTTATTTTCAGTAAAAATTCATATTATGCTGGTGCAGCAGGACAGAAGGGACTTGCATCTAATTATTATCTTGTTCTTCAAAATGTTTACAACGCAGCACTTCCAATGTGCAACCCAGACATAACCATGTCTGGTCTTTAGGAAACCTAGAAAAACAAATATTTATGTGAATAAACGTAAATACGCGATTAATCCGTTGTTTCATATAATGTCTGAACATTTGAAATGTCATCTAGGTACATTTTTGGTATGGAACCCTGATACATATAAAGTTGTGGACCGCTATTCACAAGATTTGAGTAATAAAATACTATACAATAAATACTAAGTCCGACCCTGTTAGCAACAAAATATTTTCGTACCTATTTAGACACCGAAATATTGCTCAATTTGCCAATAATTTTAAATCTATCTCTAATGGCATGTTGTTTTAAGGTAAAGCATTTCAATTAATGCAAATTCACACTATTTCGATGCATATTTTTGTCACAATTTCTAAAATTTATTTCGGATCGCCTCGACCACGAATGTTTACTTACCGGTGAAAGGATAATCCAGGTGTATTTCCATACTTTGCGCTTTCACATAAATGTGCACTAAATTACACACAAAATTACAATCTTTTAAATGGTTTAATTTAAATTTTATTAGGAAATTATAAAATTTACACCGATGTTTCAAAAAAAACGTCAGGTCGATAGGCCCTCGAGCAATATGTCGAACGTTCAAAACATTGCGCACGTCATTTTCCGTGAACTTATTCCAAGGGATGAAAAAACGGGATAGCAAGATTCATAATCATTGTAGAGCGAGCGAACAGGGAATATTTGTGATTTGTGTTTAGTCTGGTATGTCTGTGATTTAGTGTGAGAGTTACTACAAAGAGTTTTTACTTGCATACTTATATAGTCTCTACTCTAATTTGACTAAATTCAGTAGCAAAGAGCTAATCAAAGTGAAATGTATTTATTGCTCATAAAATAAGGTCCATTTTTGTGTCACGGCTTTTGAAAAGCGGAGCGACACGTAACATAATGTATGCGATACAAAAATGGACCTTATTCTATGACAAATATATCTCACTCTGATTTGCTCCCCCGCTTTTTGGTTCTGAATATAGTTACTGAATTTACTCAAATGTAACCAGCAGCGCATGAAACATAACAATCTGATAAGGTATTACGTGACTAAAATGAACGCTAGTCGTTACTTCTTCAATATGTGGAAGTGCAGTGTTTTCATTTGGTAGCATATTACTTTATTACAAAGAGATTGGAAAGTTAGCTACCTTCATGGTAATGGCAATTTTTTTTTGCTCTGTGCTTTATTAGAAGGTAAGATATTGAACAATCGGCCCTAAGTCATCATCATCATGTAGCTCATCTAACTACTGAGGCATTAGCTACGTCAAAAGCAAAAAGAAATTTTATTACGAGAAATATTTTATTATCGTATTTGTGTTCTGTAGGTACTGAGAGATACTTGTTCTACTTCTACTAGATTACAAGAACTACTAATTCTCACATTATGTTTAATCCGTTTTACATTTAAAGTTGTAGTACGCGAAATATTTTTGAGTAACACTGAAATTATATTTTTTTCTTCTTTTGCTACATGTGAACTCTACCCAGTACCTACCTACCGCAATGTGGAGAAGGTACGCAGCTCATACTGCACTAGTGATCCACACAGATCAAAATCAAGATGATTTGATTTATGATATACATAGGCGTAGAAAGGGGGGGTGCCCACCCCAGAATATTCTGGTGCCCCCAGGATATACGAAATTCAGGGTTGGACATATAAAAAACTTCATATAAAAATAATTTTAAATAATAAAAAATATAAGGTACCTACATTTTTTTTGCAAATGAGTGTAGGCATATATAGTATAGTGGTGGACTAAAACCTCGACTCTAGGTAGGTTGCCTGACAATTTCTCTTTTAAACTTTTATCGCATTTTTTAAAATAATGAACAGCGAGTGATATTTGCTGATCCAAAAAGTGTCCAGATCGTGGTCAAGACCCTAAGCCTCAACCGACACCTCAACTCCTGATACCGTTTTTTTAATTTTCATATTTCTGATTCGAGCACCGCGGACCCGCCTACAGTCTCTGTAGCGAACGGCACAAAGTCGTATGCTATCTGGAACTCGCCGCCTGTAGCTTAACTTTAGCGGTACCAGCAATGCCCAGACACAGGGTGCAGATCCTGTGCAGGCGCAGAAATGACCGGATCAGGATCAAGTTGGGTCATGCATGGTAGTCAGTAGCATACAACACAATATTTGTTAAATGCGGATTTAATGTGAAACTTGTAACTTAAGTGTATTTGCTGTGAAACTTCACGCTAGATGGCGCTAGACGTCTTTTAGATCGCGGTAACGAGGAAGATAATCAATTTGTATAAGGCGGAAGGAATTTCTTTTGGCGAGTCGTGCATAATCAGTCCGACCGGCCGGCTGGTACTCATGAGAGTTCACCTCCGCCCTCCCAACCGCTATACCGGAGGATGCCCATTACCTTTGCGTTGAGCGCAAAAAAAAAAGGCTTCATTGTCTCTGTACACGGTGCCACCGGAAGTTTGTTATATATTTGTGATAATTCTAGTAAACGGGTTCCGAACAGGTTTTAAAGTGATTTTATTTTAACAACCCGGGCCCTTTGCGGGATTTTACAATATTTTTTACAAAAAAAAAATACAAAACTCAAATACTTTTATTGTGACACACAGGTTGGTATACATTAAATACGAGACGTATATCTACGCATATGTCAAATTGTTATTAAATAATTATGTCAAATTTATTACTAAGCTATACATATTTGTCATTAAGTTACATTACTTATTTCCAATATTTGCAAAATATAGTTATTAATTCTTCTTAAGTTAAATTGTAGAGTCGCCTAAAAATTCGTTCGTCAACTAAATAATCAAGTATTTTTTTTTTAATATAACCCAGTCATTGCACCCTCTGATGTGTGCCGGTAGTTTATTATAGATTTTCGGCGCCATTATTATAACACTATTACCGCCTTACAAACAATGTACATTCATAGATATAGAGCGAGGTAAGGTCGCCAACTCTCTGTTTGTCTTATCACAACTATCGCACGTATGCATTTCTTCTGAACAATGAATACTCGCTCATGATTAGTGGCATTCCCCCATAAAATTACCCACCGTATCTGAGTCGCGCAGCTACATATCCATGGTAGGCAGTGATACAGCATCTTGATTTGCAACCTTCGATGAGTTTCTCAGTGCATACGAGAATTGGCTTACTTTTTTTTTGCACAAAAACTCTATGTGCGTTTGCCATTTTAAGTTGCTATCGATGTTTTATCGCATATACGAGCGTAAGGAGCGGATTTTGTGGGTACACACCGGCTGCGCCGCGTTTTTAAGCCAAACTCCAAGCTTGCTCCTTCATTAATTTGTTACTTTTATTATACATATTAGCCTCAGCTCTTTGAGACTGATTTCGAAAAATTTCGAGCTCGCTACGCTTTCTCATTTCTTTGTACATTCATACTACCCGCATAATCAATCCGCACAATCAATTAAGAGCTAATGTACCAAAATTTCGGAGCTCGCTACGCTCTTCTCTTCAATAGTTTATTACTTGTATTAAGTTCGCCCAGGTCTTTTAAGCCAAAATTCAAATAATTTTGATTACGCAAAATTATTAATGAAGGAGCAAGCTTGGAGTTTTTAAGCCAAACTCCAAGCTTGCTGAAATCTTTAAATCATTGATATCTTGACATTGTAATTGTTTTTTTTTTTTTTAATTTGACATTGTACCTAATTTTGTAAATTAACGTATTAGTGTACTTTTTTATAGGCTACCATGAGCCTGAAATAAATTATTTTTAATTTTAATTTAATTTAATGCGTTCACACCGGTTCTTTTCAGCCAAAATTCAAAAAATATCGAACTCGTTACGCTCGCTCATTTTTAAATATTTACATCGCCCACACCAACCAGATTCAGATTATGAGACCAATACATCGAAAATTCAAAAAGAAGTACAGAGCTCAACTATGTCATGTGACTCAAAACTAACGCCTAACTTGAAAAACCTTGCATCCGCGTTGGGTGGCTTTATTTATGCTGATTCGTGCTTACTGACTTTCATTGGCGATTGACTCGGCTTCATCGGCCACCTCAGGGGCCAGCCCCCTCCCATGGAAAATAGCCCAAGATACGCCAATGATAATATAACAATAAAATAGCAATTACGATGCTTGAGACACAACTGATTTTAAACTTTAGTGAAGCTGCAGAGTAAGAACCCTTCGGGGAACCCTGTGCCATTCGCCTTTGCCACATAGGTAAGTCAAGATCGAACATAATGTTTCACACGGCTGACAAGTAAATACCGATAAACCGAGAACCGGAGGTAATAGAGAGGGGCAGGAAAATTGAGGGAAGGGAAAAAGAGGGCAGCTGGAAGGCCAAACGCCTCAGGCTACCCATAAATTTTTCACATACTTATCTTGTGAAAGGGTTGACCTGGAGTCAAATCATCCTGTTAGAACATAATCACAAAATGTTTACACCTTTCCATCTTTGTGCTTGTGGACACTGCAGTGGGGCTCTTATTTAAATTGATATAGCTTTTTCTCGCGACGTCGTCCGCGTGGACAAACAAAATTACATGAAAAGAAATCGGACACATTACATATATTCTGTAAAACAGGCGAACTGATGCACTGAGCACCTTGAAGTGGTGATGTGGCTTCCTATTAGTGAAAGATTTTTTAAATCGGTTCATTAGTTTCGTATATTACCACCTGCTTCTGTAGTCGACTGTACCCGCAACATACAAACAAACTAAAATATTTGTATAGACAAAACATTTACTTAATAAACTGAAAAACTATTTATTAAAAGAAATATTTGCATGACAGAAATAAATTAAATAATGCTAATACTAAATTAGAAAATAATATTTACAAATCAAAAACTTGCCCCAAGTCCCTTGTTAAAGGAATTGTCTCCAAAAGACTGGCCGCATTGCCTCGCTGTATCGCGAGGCTGATCCTTTGGCCAAGGTATATTATTTAAAAAACTACATTATTTGTAAATAAATTAAATTAAACTATAAAATAAAATACAAAACATAAATTACTAACAACGATATCGTAATACACAAAATCGGACATGTAATGGAGTTCCTATGAAGGTTTCTAACAATATATCTAAATCATCGAGTATGTTTCTAAATTGCGCTATTACTAATTAACTAAATTCTTTGTAAAATAATTTATCATCATAATCCTTATAAAATATAACCTGACGACCCGAAGCATATTTGGCTACAGAATCATATATTATCCATTGCATGTATCTCATTTTGATATTCAGTCGTAACACCTTCACTTTAATATTACGTTTCCATTCTATAAGATCTGAAAAATCACTCCATACGACACCATCAATACTGTATTTGTAACTAAGGGACAAAATAATGCCATTATCACCATATGGTCTGGGATAGTATTCAATCTTTTTTATTTGATAAATAGCGCCAAGGTCAAAGTTGACGTTAATCATTTTGCGATCTTCAATCTGTACTGTGTTCCATGCCGTATGCCATATAGAAGTCATGTCTCCGTCAAATAACTTAGTGATTTCATGTCCTGGTGCACACGGTTTACTACACGACACATTTACACCCTTCACTTTGTATTGTTCTGGGTTTTTAGATTCAGGCACTATTGCAATACCAGTCCATTCAGAAACTCCCTCCTTATTAACTGATCGAATTCTGAACCTATAAATAGTATCATATTTGTAATCAGTAAATGTGATCGACGTTCCAGTAATGTTTGTAAAAATTACACCATCTCTTTGAATCTCGTAATAACGCGCATTACATTGTTCATTCCATTTCAAATGTAGAGAAGTTGTGCCATCTTCTTGTAATACTACCAAGTTTTCAGGAGGCTCCAAATTGTTTTTTAATTTATCATTGGAACCATACACTAATCCCTCATTTATGTAGTCTTTGATTTTAACAGTAATTTTATTTGATGTTACGTCTAAGTGGTTAAATTTTATAAACAAACACTTTTGCTTCTCTTTTACTGCAATTACTTTGTTAAAGTACTCATTCAAAGCGAAATTATTCTCAAAATATATCGCGGCTGGAAGATTTTTGGAAGTTAAAAATGTATGTTTAGACTCCACTCTATGTACTTGTATTACAGTTCCATCAACAGTAGCCTCGACGTCTTTAACATCCTTGCTAGCCATTATTTGTAGTATCGTCGATCGTTCTTTGACCATATTGTGGTATGCTCCTTCGGTTTTATTAACTTCTACGGTTAAATTACCTTGTGAATTCGAGGGTGGGCCCCTAACATCAATTTTCGTAGTTGCAAAATGATTTTTTAAATATTGCGAACTTATGCCGTCATCTTCATAAACTGTAAAGCTTGTTTTTCCGTTTGGATATATAGTGAAGATTCTAATATCTCTCTGAATTTCATTAGGGTTATTATTAGCGTTTGTCATGGGAATAATAGCTCCGTCTCTGATGAAAACTGGAGATTTCCACAGGGGAGTCTTTATGTTATTATATATTTTACCACCTTGATATTTTTCACCGGTAAAGAAATCGATCCACACTTGCATTTTATCTGGTAAATATATACCGTCACGAATAGAATCATCGTCATTGTATCCTTTTGAATTATAAATTGGAGCAACTAATATACTTGGTCCCCACATAAATTGGTAATCGGAAAGACTTGTGTAGGCTGCGACTTCTTTAGGAAACTCAAGAAACATAGCACGTATCATTGGCAGTCCTTGAGTTGACTCATGGCCGACACTGTAATTATATGGCATTAAAATTGATTTCATTTTGAGGTAAGCCCTGTTAATAGCGCTGGTTTCTTCATCTAAACTGAAGGGGTTTTTAGGCATGTAGTCTTCTTTATCGTTATTCATTTGCAGTGGCGTAAACGTCTTCCACTGAAATTCTCTAATATTTACCTCTCTGATACCACCGCCGTGAATACCATCTACGTCAGAACCTACAAAAGGTAAGCCAGAAAGACCAGCCCCAATCAATGTAGGAATTTGGAAACGGATATTTTCCCACTCCCCACCGCATTGGGCTCCCGTATATACCGCACAATATCTTTGAGTGCCAGCCCACCCATTTAATGAAATCACCAGTTGCCTGACATCACGATGGGAGTTCTTAATCTGTGATACTCTTTCGATGTTTATTAAACTATCTTTATAACCTTGATGCACAGTACTCCAATCGCATTTAAACCCCACTATTCCAGTATACTCATTATCAATTTGTTTATTTGGAGTCTTCAACATTAACACTTCGACGCCTTTTTTTCTAGCATAATTGACAAATTCTTTCCAATTATGCGCCTCGCCTAATTTGTTCGCCCTTGTTTTTTGTTCGTTATAATTAGGCAGGATCCAGCCCAACGGAAAATCATTTTTCTTATACCTATCAATTATTGCGCGAGCTGAAAATTGGTAATTGTCGTTGTCACCGTTAAGAGATTCCATATTGCCTTCTAATACTGTTAATTTAGATTGTGCACTGCAACGTTTATAATAACACCCATCTTCAAATAAAATCACACCGATCTCGTTTGATTTATTAGTTTTTACCCAGTAATCGTTGAATGTGCTCAAATGACCCTCATAAAAAGCGTATTCTGGTAATAAAATTGGGCTCCCCGTCAATTTGTAGTATTCTTTCAAAATGTCCTTAGGTAGAGGGCTTATAATATAATATGCATCAAAATCAGAAGTTTCATGACTTGCCGTTACAACATCTTTAGTTCGAAAATCGTAAATGCCGGGAGTGTCAGTGTTTCTTAAAACACCATAGCCGTACGTGGACCAGAAAAATGGACATGGTGAAGCAACCCCTCCATCTAGCCAATAGCCGGAGACGGCAATACGTATTTTAGAACCCTTGTGGCTAAATCTTCCATTTTGCATTCCACCACCAAAAAAATATTCATCTTTACGTTGAACAAAGGTCTGTTTTATATGAGCTCTTTTACCGGCAAATGTAATAGATTTGCATATAACATCTCTGCCTGTTGTCTTGTCGACCACAACCATTGTATTTCCCGACTTTTTAAATATAATTTTAATTGTCTTTGTTTCCAATTTGTAATGTTCAGAATCTTCAATTAGTTCCACTTTCTGAAAAGCCACTTTATCATTCTGAAAGAAGTTCTCTTCATAAACGTCGGTATAAATCCGTTTCATTAGTGGATCAAGTTCTTCGTCAGTGGAAAGATAATATCTGAAGACGTGATCATTTAGAAATTTTATTGTGGCTTTCTTTTTCGTATCATATTTAATGACAAACTCTCCCTTATTTTTTTGGACTGAAATTACGTGCCCAAGAGAATACGTCATTTCGGCCGGGATCGCCATCCCCTATTCTGGGGCTCAAAAGCCAACTGACAAGTTTTGTTTTGTAAACTGCAGCGATGTTTTCTGAAAAAACAATTGTTTTAATGAACAACAAAACACTAATTTAAGGGGGTTACCTTTTCATACTTGATAACCGTCATGTGTATCTCAGAGATTAGCCTAATCATTATTTTGCCACTACCAAATTAGATTAATTAACCACTTACCTTAATTCATCGAGTTATTTAAATATTTATTTCATTTTTAAGCAAACACACAAAACCATATCTCACTGCGCAAGACAACTGCAATTGTTAACTACTACTTATCGTTAATGTAAACTACCTATAACCTATCTAATCTATACTTATCCATGATAATAAATATTGGCATGAAGAAAGTCGACGCGTGTTATATTTATTAAATTAACCATAATTATGGTTTCTATTGGGGTATATCTGGGGACTAAAATCATGGGGTGGGTTTACACCAGACGAACATAGAGACAGAGTCGCTCGTGTTTTTAGTGTAAATATTGCGTTTACGTACCAGACGAATGATTTACTCTGTTTACACCAAACGAATGAATATTGTTAAAGCAGCTTCAAGCATCGCAACTTTTAAAGAGGTTGACAAACAAAATCGGTAAAGATCGTAGGTACTAGATGGATGCGGAAAGCCTTTGTGGAAATCTCTGGGAGAGGCCAATGCCTAACAGTAAGTGACTCATATGATGATGATGTTGATGATTTATTGTTGACATTTACAAATGAATGAAAACAATATTTAATGTATTTTACGTAATTATTATTATTTATTTACTCTTTTCTCGACCTTTCGTCGGTACTTTGCTGACCCTCCCGCCCGAAACCCTCAGGGACTTATATATAGGGACCAATAATAATAATACATAATAAACCTCCCTTATGTTTATTATGTATATTTTTTAATATTTTTTTTCTTTCTATATACATTAGTCATCATTCATTTTTATTTAAAAATACTTACTTAGCTACAATAAATTCAATAGTTACTTAAATTTAAAGAACCAAAATGCGTTTCTCGCATCCCTTTGTGAGCACAAGGACTGATAAGGACAGATTATCTAATCGATATTTCCATATCCACACTTTTTAATTCTTATGATACCACTGTTAGTCAATACAGACTTATCGTGGTCCTATTTTGGACAATATGAATTTGGCTATTTATTCTCCTTATGTGACGTATGGACCATGTACATATCTTATTAAAAATAATGACTTGTAAACATTATTTACCAATAAATAATATCTATATCCATTCGTTCGCTCGGGATTTACCCGCCGGTACGTTTGCACCAGACGAATACAGAGCAAGAGCATTCGTTCTTGTTCTTTTGGTGTAAATGTTGCTTTTATGCCAGGCGAGTTTGTCATTTTAAGAATGCTCGGAACAATGACAGTACAACGAGCGATTCTCTGCCTTTGTCAACACCGTTACAGGCTAAGGGTATCCAGGACTCCGTAGACCGGAAAATTGGCAGTAGCGTTTTCTATAGTGTGTTTTGAATACTGCGATCTCAACAGCACCGGCATATCAACTTGGTCCTTGCAACTCGATCCAAAACCGTGATGTGAGAATTGTCGACAACATCATACTCACGAGTGGTATTCGCCTGCCTTTGCGTGTTCTACCGCTTGTACAACGGTATTTGTTGTGTACAGTTCTGTCATCGCATCGCTCGCCATCGACAGGGAGCTCATCCTCACACCTTCGAACCAAATTGGTCGCGAACAGTTTGGTTCCGAAAGAACTTTCTCCCACGCATACTGATGTTGTGGGATGAGCTCCCTGGAGAGGTTTTGCCTGGACAGTACAACGTGGAGTTCTTCAAGAAAGTGGTGAAAATGTTTTTACGGGGTCGGTAGTACGTGAGTGGTACCCTTAGTATTGCAAATGTTCATAGGATGCGATAACTGCTTATCGTCAGGCAGGCCGTCAGCTTGTCTGCCACCTTAGTGGTACAAAAAAAGGGGGAAGGATAGGGCAGCGTAAAGTTAGGGTAGGTGTAGGGCACCAGCTATAAATTACATCAATAATACAAAAAATTGCCTATACCTATGTCGAGTAGGATACTATTTGTCGCTGTAATTGTGTACTGCTCGGTAAGGCCGATTTGTAATGTTGATTGCAACTTCCTTTTCTAATACATTACTCAAGAAAAGTACCACTGTGTCTATTTGATTTCGAGCTTTCAAAAAAGTACCTATTTAGAGAAAATGCTTATAGGATCTAGAAACTCGGCCAAGGCTCGCAATCGCAACTAAGCTCCATACGATATGCGGTAAGCCGTCTGTGGATACGAAACCTATTCGGAAGATATATTACGTAGGACTTTAGTGGGATCAATGGCAGCGTAAACGTGGCGATGGCCCCATTATTGGCTCAGACCAGGCTCTACGGTGGAGAAATATTACCAATAACTATTTCTTGATCTTATACAGGAACCTTATTTTATTAGCTTTTGACCGCGAGTTCATATGGTTCCTTGTATAGTAGCCGGCACCCAAGTAGCCAAGAGAGTCATACACGGCACAACTGAGTGAGTAGGTACAGTACAAGAGCATAAGTGCATTCCAACTTCAAGAAAATTATCCTTTGCCACTACAGCAACATTAACGGTATTTAGTGCATCTTTAGCCAAAATCAGTTTGCTAAAAGAAAGGAGCATTAGCTGTGTAAAAGACTCGTCCTTTACCCCCAGAGTATTTTTTATATATTAAATATAAATATTATTCATGAATGCTATAAAAACCGTTTAACAACTGCACGGTAGTACTGTTGCACTGTACATATGTAGTTTTCATAGAACCCATGCATATTTATTCATACTAGCCGTTCTCAGCGACTTTCAACCGCACGCTGTTCAGATCTCTGTAAACAATCAACTTTCTTACAGAAACCTGTTATTTTCCCGGGATAAAAAGTTACTCAGTCATTCTATTAGTGAAATAATTTTCAAAATTGGTCCGATAGTGTTTGAGTTTATTCATTGCAAACAAAAATACAAATATTTTCTCTTTATAATGACGACCTTAGTGGCTCAGTGGTCAACATGCCGGTCTGCCACGCAAGAGGTCCCGGGTTCGATTCCCGGCCGGGCAGAAATTGAAATGATGAATTTTAATTTCTGTTACGGGTCTGGGTGTTCTATGTACCTATAATCAGTATGTATTTAAAAAAGTATTTAAGTAATGTATCAGTAATATAGTACCCATAGCACAAGCTTTGCTTAGTTTGGGGCTAGATGGCGCTGTGTGAATTATTCCACGATTATTTATTTATTTATAATAGATATTATTTTAGTAAGTATAGAAAACTATAATGTATTAAGAAAATGAAGACGACTCCGGACGAGTGGATGTAGGAGTTTGACCGTGTGCCTATGGTACCTATACGAGCTCACAATAGCTATAGGTACGATCCTGCTATTCGTACGAAATATTGTCGTACAAATACGCTTCCAAAATACGACCATCCTCATACAACCTGCCATCTCTCAACAATTGATAGACTCATGGCCCTAACTTTACCGTAACAACTGCGATAATCGACTTTATGCCATCTAACCCGAGGGCAAATACTTGATTAAGTAAACTAATATTGGGTGTAATCGCCGATTCAAGTTAAGGACGACATGTCGTCAGGCTCGTTAGTTGTCTTGTCTTGTTATACTCAATTATCCATATTAAACAAGTAACTACGATAATTCGGTTGGCTTACACTTTACCTATGTTTACAAGAACTACAAGAGATTTAACTATTATCACACCTAGGTCCCTAGAATTTTGAATTTTGAATCATTTATTTGCTGTAAATGCGGTAGGTACATTAACAATGTAGGTGGTACAATAATTAGAGATGCAGTTCTCACATTCAGTCAGTTTGGGCACTGACATGCAAATATCAACCTACATAACATATTGGAAATAAAGTATGTATAGTCAGTTGCAGAGTGAATGGCATATATTCAATGTATGGTAGAGGGGACCTCCAGAGTGTCTGGCTAGTAATGCTTGCAATAGCTAATTGATAAGTACTCTACAAATAATTTCAATAGATATTTCAGGAAACTTAAAATAGAGCCTTAAAGTAATACAATACAACAAATTAAAAAAATACAACGTTGCCTAACAAAACCCTTAAACTAACTAACCTACAGATAAAATATTTGACTCAGGTCCACCGAATTTGAAAGGTTCCCAGAAAGCTGGCCGCGTTGCCCCGCTTGATAACGAGGCTTATACGCTGACCCAAGAAGAGGCCAGCCTTCTGGTCTTTTGTAATTTCGACCAGGAGCTTAGATAATTCCTTATATAAGGAATGTGTCCCCACGGCCCAAGAGTTTCTACGCCAAATGGCGCAAATATGTAATCGTCAATATATATTCTATATTTGTTGCTTCATAAGTTGTACATACAATGGTATAGTTATATAATTTTAAGAATAGAGAAATGTTGCAGATTTAGTTTATTGAACATATTATCATCCAAATGTGTTCCAGATGAACAGCTTGTTTTTCGCGAAGCGCTTAAAATGATGCAAAGTAAAACATCAACAATGCACTGCCAGACTCGAACCTCCTCCATATTAGTAGAGGATTGTGCCATAATCTCCGGGCCGCCGGTGGGCTAGCCCCATATTACACTGTATCATCTATACATATGACTCCTATAAAGCTAATTAATTAATGCTTAAAATCATATATTATCATAGGTAATTGATATTGTTTCCAGCTTAATCTAATAAATTGCATTGGCTTGTTAACCAATGATGGCAGTATGAAAATAATACCTTCGATAGCGTTTGTCATTTGAATAATTTTATGAAAAGTGAGGGACATTCTATTTTCGGTGTAGATGTCGGAAGTTTATTGTGAAACCGAAATAACTAATTTTGCGAAATAAATCGTATAGTATTGATAAAACAGACTTTTCCTACATAAGCTAACTTTTCGATGTCTATGGTAATTAGCAAAAGTATTATTTAAAATCAAATGTATCAATCGTTGCGTAGATATAACCTTACATTACAGCGACAGTGCGACAGTTAAAAATGTAGTAAACGTTCAAAGAAATCCTCTCTCACTCGACCGAACTCGAGCACGGATGCTTCGGTCCACTAATATTTCATTCGAACGAAGAAGCACTCGGCAGGCATCCCGCAAAGTGCTGTCTGGCCGCCGGCTATCCAAGTATCCACAATATCCGGACTGGCCGCTACCCCGGTACCAAGCATTAGCATTTAGATGGGAAAGCAATCGCCCACTGAACCTCGGGGAATAAAACCGCCTTTTGACACATAGAACTATAACAAGTGACAACCATTTATTCATAGCGGTACGCGTCGAAAAGATTTTTTGTGAAAATCAAAATGTCGGGATATTTTTTATTGCCTAGGGACGGACTCCGTTTCATCGTGTCCGTGTCTGTCCGAATCACGGACTCGATGTCACTTGACATCGTGACATCGTACCGTGGTCACAGTAGTACCTAATTAACTGACCACCAAACAAAATATCCACTTCATATTAAACACAAAGCCGACCGATCAGTCTGACGCGCGCAGAGGGTTCCGATCCCGTTTATTTCGGAGGATCTATATATATTAACTTTTTGTGTCTAGTCATACCTAACATATAAATAAATTCATAGTTTACGGATCGATTACTTATTCTTTACTTATGGTGTAAGACCTATGTTCTTCAGGTCCTAGCGAAGTACCCTATGGATCAGGGGTGGCCAAACTTTGGACCTGTGAGGTCGACTAGTGATCAAAAATATTTTTTGCTATCAACTCCAGGTTACAAGATAGGCATTAAATATTTTTGTGATAAGTTTGTAAGTATTTTCATTTTTAATGCCGAATATTGACGAGGATTGACGAGACCCGTGTGCGCTTAATTGATTATGTGTTGCGTATGCCTCAGGGACATCTGAGAAACAGGTACCTAAACTGGAGGCTCAAGAAGCGATGGTTTGACAGAACGACGACTCCGACAGCAAACGTCTTATGACGCGAGGATGCCCAAGACCGGGCGAATAGGAGAAGAAAAGAAAGCCTAAGAGAAGAGACGCCGGGATTGACCGCTTAGACTTAAAAATCTTGTCCTGTTCTATTTTCATATAATGTAATTTTATCATAGTTTCGCCATCGCGGTCAACCTCTTGGCCATCCCTGCTCTCTAGATTTTGATATCTTCATAATGCGTTGAATTAGATTATCTTTTTTCCCAGTATTAGCCGTTCCTGGGAAAAAGTTTCTTGAGTATCCGACAGACAGACCGCAGACGGATAACAAAATATTTCCGTTCTAAGGTTCGGAACCCTAAAAACAGAATCGAATCCACATATTCGTCTGTCGGTCCGGCACAGGAATTTAGAAACAATATTTTTGGGAAAAAAAAAAAAGCAAAATGAGACAGGTGCTAATTTTCTATTTACATACAAAATTGTGAGCTCGCGTGGCCGAAAAAACTTAATATACTAATATACCAAAATGCGCACAGTTAATTTAAACCTTTAGAAAATTAAATACCTCAGTCACCCTTAAAAATTAAGCTTCAGAGCCAATGCAATCAAAATAAGAGACTGCTTATCTTTATGATCAAACTCGTCCATCGTAAGCATAATAGTAGTCGGTTTTACCTGGTTTGGGGATAAAGGTGACTCGCAGCTTTCGCCATTTGTTTGGTATGTATCTATGCGCTACGCATGATTTCAGTATATCGGCTAGTAAGTGGATCGTGTGCTTACCGACTACTCGGATGCGAAGGCATTTAGACTAATCAACCTTACCTCCGTCCTACTCAAAACACTGGAGCGCCTATGTGATAAAGAGATCAGAGATAAGGCTCTCACCGCACACCCTATTCATAAAAACCAACATGCATACTGCAAGGGTAAGTCAACTAAATCGGCACTACACGCAGTGGTAAGTAAAATTGAGGGTGCCCTTCAAACCAAATCAATTTGTCTCGAAAGCAATCCTAATAAACAAGTATCAGTAACAAGGGGCTGCCCACAGGGAGGAGTACTCTCGCCTCTCCTGCGGAATCTGGTAGCTAACACTCTGATAACAAAACTTAACAAAAAGTACTTTTATACAGTAGAGTACGCTGATGATTTAGCTATACTCACAACGGAAAACAACGCCGACACCGTGATGGGAGTAACGCAGATGGCGCTGAGAGAGGTGGAGAAATGGTGTAAAGACTAAGGCCTTTCAGTAAATCCAGCCAAAACTGAAATGGTAATGTTCACGAACAAAAGCATACTAGGGAACTATAGACTACCTAACCTATTTAACAAGCTTACTTTGTCATCTGAGGTAAAATATCTTGGCATAACTTAAGACAACAAACTGAATTAGAACAGCCACATTGAAATGAGGCTCAAAAAAGCAACTATTATATTCTGGCAATGTCGTAATATGGTAGGCAAATCTTGGGGACTAAACCCAAAAATAACAATGTGGCTCTATAAAGCGGTAATAAGACCTATGTTCTGCTATGGGGCCGTAGTATGGTGGACTAAAACTAAACAAACAACAACAGTAAGTAAGCTTCAAAAACTGCAAAGATTAGCGTGCATGGCTGCAACGGGCTGCATGAGGACGACACCAACTACAGCCATGGAGGCCATGCTAAATCTTACATCACTACATCTGCACATAAGGCAGGAGGCGGCTACAACTATGGTACGTCTAAAACACTCTAACTTATGGGGGCACAACCTTATACCGCACGCTGAACTTCTGCTGGAAGCGGTAAAAGAAGCACCCATGCTAGAGGCAGTAAGTGACAAGATACTCAAACTAACAGTTTTTGATAAAAAATACAAGATACAACTTCATTAGAACCCACAGGAAGGTCAGAACACGGACGGGTCAAAAACCGACTCAGGTACAGGCTGCGGAGTGTTTTCGGAAGATCTAAACATTAATATGAGCACTTCACTTGGTAAGTATAACACGGCCTTCCAGACTTAATGTATGGGCATAATTTTGGCCTATCACGCTATACGTGATAGAAAAGTAACAGACCAACCAATCCGCATACTAACGGATAGCAGAGCAGTACCAATGGACTCATTCTCGAATGCCGTCAGTGCCTAAACGAGGTATGTAAAAGCAATCCCATTACACTGCAATGGATAAAGGGACACAGCGGCTCTCGGGGAAATGACGCGGCTGACGAACTGGCTAGACGAGGATCCGACACAATACCGATGGGTCCGGAACCGATTGTGCCTATACCATTAGCGTGGACCGGTCAACACCTACGGGAGAAAACCAAGGTAATACACAATCAAACATGGTCTTCACAGAAGGACTGCAAACAATCAAGGGAGGCCCTTCCCATGATACTCCCCTCTCTATCCAACAAACTAATAAACCTAACAAAAAAACAACTCCGAATGGTAACCGGGGCACTAACAGGACACGGCCCGTATAATAAACACCTTTTCACCATAGGTCTGACGGACAGCCCAGTATGCAGAGCATGCTTGGAGGAGGAGGAGACAGCTGCCCATGTACTGCTAAAATGCAGCGGCATGGCTTCTTATAGGTAAAAGTATTTAGGACAACCAACCGCACTCTCGGGGATCTTCCGGAGACCGAAGGGTCTCCTGAGTTTTCTTGAGGAATTGGGTCGGCAGGAACATTAGTGTTACCCAAACAAAAATTTCCACCCTCACGTAAAAAAGGCGCAAGGTCGTCGAGTTACGGTAAATGCCCGGGTATATCTATTTAAGCATAATAGTATTGTGTTTCTGCCGGTGAGTAAGATCTCCTGTTTATGATCTCCACATTCAAGTAAAATCCTGTAACTTGAGTTATTTGCCAATATTCGCCAATTCTGTTTTTTGCTTGTAATTACTTCAGTATAATTAGTAATTGTTATAACTGTTCGCCTGAAACACAGTGTATCCTAGTTAAGGCAATTTAGTTATTAGTTACTATTCTAGACGTTAAATTTTAATATAAATGTATTCCACAAGATTTAATGAATAAAAGTTTTCTTAAGTTAATGTTGTTAGCGAAAATAACGAGCTTTTCTTTTTCACGTATTTGCGAAAATAACGACCATTCGCGTTGTACCCAATTGGAGTTGGAATTTTAGGGTCGTTGTCCCCTTTTTTTAATTTGGACCATTATAAGTACGTTTTCGTAGTAACAAAAAATAAATTATGTACGTAAAATATATGTTGTATTTAGAAATATATAAAATGTTAATGATTTATTTTTACTTAAAACTTGCCTATACCTCGTGTAGCAGCTTCTGATAAGTAGATTTTATCAAAATGAGCATTTATTGATCAACACTTTAAAGTTATAATACAACGAATAAAAAAATACAACATAGCCTAATGAAAAAAACCCTTAAAACTAACCTACAGATAAAAAAGTTGACACAGGTCCTATTGGAATCAGTAGAGTTTCCCCATAAGACCACATCATACCTCAGTGTAAAGTCAACGTAGCCGTAGTATGCTTACGGTATGGTAGTAAGCTTGGAAGATTTCCTAAGACAGCACAAAAACGTATCTTCTGAGTTTGTAACACACTCTGTCTACGTGTGCATTCCAGTTACATGCTTTGTCCAAGATTAAATCTAAGAATGTTGTGTTGTCTACTTCTTTAATCATGTCATGATAATATTAAATATGTCAAGCTTATATTAATGCTGTTATAATTACAGAATCGAATATACCTATCTCGTTTTATCAATGTTGATTAGTAGATTATTATTTTTGAGCCAGTTTATTATCAAATTTATAATCTAAATCGTCTTATATCTTTATATAAATTAAGGTCATAATAATCTTATCATTTTAGGGACAAAGTTCAGGAACCTACAGGCTAGCTTTGTGTTTACGTGTTTTATATTTTATGTTTAAGTATTTTATACTTACCGATTGGGTAATTTGGGCCACAAATACCACAATTTAACGGCTCAACGAAAACAAAGGGGCCAACTCCCGTCACTTTGGCCCGTACACAGGTACAGCGTGTTCAAATCCTGAAATATCTCACGGTTTTTTGAAAATATTCAAATGAAGATGCTGCAAGGGTCGAGAGTCGCAATAATCACTTATTGTATTTTTGAATTACCTACGCGGGCAACACTATTGCACCTTTTACAATAAATTAGATATAAACGGATTTAATTATTTTATTCCTACATTAAAATATTAAAATCCGGTATTTAGCCGGCATAAACAAGAAAAATGAATGACCGAGGCAGAGTTGAAAACCTGCGATAACACCAACTACTATCAACCAATATTGCGCGCCAATTCGTCCACAATTAAATATAATCAAGGAGAGATATTCTAAGGTTCAATGATGACACCAACTCAAATGCGTAAGAAAACTAAATATGTGAAATAAAATAACTATGTAATAAAACAATTTAACTTACCTCATTCCTACGAATTCTGAGAGTTCCGGCGATACTCGTTATTATTACCGTTCAATCACAGCGGGCTGCAGGCTGCGTGTTGCTGTTAATAACCCAGCCAATGGCGTTGAACGACGTCGTTAGTGCGCAAAATACGAACGCGGTTCGTCCAGAACCTAGGCCAAAATTCTATATCTTGGGGTTACAACACCCTAGGCTAAATAAAGCCCAACATTAGTTAGCATTATAATCACTTTCAATTATATCATTTTTTTTGTTATGCTACTCAGTGACAATCGAGCAGACAACCCACCTGATGGTAAGTGGCAACTGTCGCCCATAACATCTTCAATTCATACATTTAGGTTACAGGTAACAAAAATGCAGAACCGCGTTGTCACTGTGAGGACTAACATTAAAAGCCTCATGCCTTTAATTTCGCTGGCAACCTTATCCTTCAAACCGGAACACAACAATGCAAGCATTGTTGTTTGGTGGCAGAAATAGATAAGGCAGTGGTACTCATCCAGGTGGACTCCTCAGGCTTGACAGAGTCCTACCATCTGATCTGATTGAAGACAAACACAAATATCTTTATTTATATAGTAAATGTGGCGATTTTTTTATAGAAAATAGCCAAACAGGGCTCACAAACGCCATCATCCCTCCATCGCTCAAAGACCGAGATAATAAAATATCTGTGCGAATACAACATACCCTTTAAATCGGATAAGAAGATTCGGAACATGATCGCAAAAAGATTGATTGATTATCTAACGGGTCTTTCAACAAGGACGGGTCGATGTTAAAATTGAATAAAACAAGATGTGTGCAAGATATTAACGAAATTTATTTTTTATTTGAAAGGCCCATTTATGCCATTACGGATGGAATATGACATCGTTCAAATGTCCGCCGCGGCTTCGTATGGTGGCACGAATCCGAGAGGTCCAATTTTTAATGACTCTGCTGCATAGATCCGGCTGAATCTGAGCGATGGCCTGCGTTATGTTGGTTTTCAGGGCAACGGTCGATTGTGGCTTATTGGCATAGACCTGCGACTTCAGAAAACCCCACAAGAAAAAGTCCAGCGGAGTCAAATCACACGATCTTGGGGGCCAATTCACGTCACCTCTGCGAGAGATAACCCTACCCTCAAACCGTTCATGCAGAATCTCTATTGTGTCGTTCGCTGTGTGGCAAGTAGCGCCATCTTGCTGGAACCACATATCGTTCACGTCCATATTGTTCAATTCAAGCCAAAAGAAATTGTTTATCATTGATCATTCATCCAGAAATGTGCCTCGTCGGTAAAGATTATTTTTCGGCTAAAATCGTGGTCCTCTTCCAAGCGTTCTGATGCCCATTCAGCGAACACACGGCGTTGTCTATGGTCATTAACTTTGAGCTCTTGGGTCAGTTGGATCTTGTACGGATGCAGGTCCAAGTCCCAACGCAAAATTCTCCAAGTTGAAGTCTGCGAAAGGCTGAGTTCTTGTGCACGGCGAGAAATCGACTGCCTCGGAGTCTCCTGAACACTCTCACGAACAGCGGCGATGTTCTCGGCCGATCTGGCGTTCCTTTGACGTAAAGGTGTTGGTTGGTTGTTCACCGAACCGGTCGTCTCAAATTTGGTCACCAATCGTTGGAGAGTAGACTTTGAAGGGCCACCGCGTCTGCCGTAAAATGAGCGCAATGCGCGCAACGTTTGCACTAACGAACACTCATTTTGATAATAAAGTTTTATCATTTGCACATGCTGCTCAACCGTGTAACTTGCCATGGTTATTTGGCATCAGTGACTGAATAAGAAAAAATAGATTTGACAGATGCCGCAATAACCAAATGGCCGCCACAGACTATTAACATCGACCCGCTCTATTTGAAAGACCCTTTAGAAGGGTCGGTGGGAGACCAATCACAAGAAGAAGCCGCATTCTTTCTCTTTCTAAATCTTTTAAACAAATAAAAGTGGTTACTAAAGAGCTAATAAATTCAGCATCATCATCATCACAGACCATAATAGTCCACTGCAGGACTAAGGGCCTCTCCCGAGAAAGGGGAGGTTTTCGCAAATATCTCCACACTTTACAGGCGAGTTGGAGATCGCAGTAAATAACATAATATAAAATCCATCGATAGTCCAGAACAGTACACAACAGATATTACACACTTACACACACGTTTATAGACGAGACGACAATCATAGAAATAGGATGGGGACCTAAATATGGTCCGGAAGAGTATAAATAGTTGTCTTTGAATTTGGAAAGAACTGTTTCTTCACAATTGGGATACAGGAAAAATACAACGTACTTAAGTCGAGCATCAATGAAACATTTCAAGAATTTTAATTACTCACGTTGAGATACGGATACATTGAAATGAAACCATCTATAGTTCCAAACTTGGTTCATATTACATCTAACAGTAATTGTAATGCCACGCCTGTTTAGGTAAGCAGAGACCAAATTGCACCACTATTACTAAGGTTCTGGAAATCCTTTCTTGTTTCTCTCGTTTCTTCGCATTAGTAAGAACAAATACCAACATGGATACACCTTTTGGTGTCTGCTAACTGAATGCCCTGTGACGCAGCTGGCCCTCGGGTAGTGATCCGGCTTTAGTAAGTATGCCCTCGGGGTGTTTAGTCATAGTGAATTAGTAAGTTCGTGGAATCTTTAGTCGTTGTAGCTTAGTCCTCTATCTAAAAAAATATCTATTTCACTATTAACATTCTGGGCTAAATCCCCAAAGCAAAGCATGGTATTATTTTATAATCAAACTAGCGATCCCCCTAGCTTTGCACGGGTTTTTTCCGGGTTACTCTATTACTAATCAGAAGATAAATGAGACATTGGACCCATTAATATGCTGGTAGCGGTGTCGTCGAATAAATATACTTTTTTTCTTTATATTATTTACAATTAGCCTCGCCTCGTCTTTGCGCATCTTTGTACACATCTTGACACATGTCTGTGATCGGCATAAGAACATCGGCACTCAGCTCGACCGTGCTACGTTCCGGATTGTCACGGCCCTGCGGCGCTCTCTGTAGCGCTGTGGTCGTCCCGTAGACCAGCTCGGCCACCATGGCAGTCTTGCGGCAGGAGCGCTGGTCGCATTCCTCGACACACGGAACTAAACGATATCATCCACCAGGCCTTTACCTCCGATAGTGCACTGGGTGTGGAGTATTTGTATGGGATGCTACTTGCGATACCTTTGCGCCGTTCCATCTTTCAGTCATGCTATGCAGATATCGCTATAGCAGAAAATGCGAAGCGGCGCAAATTTATTTATTTATTTATTTAACAGTTTATCGCACACAGTAAAATACATAGAAAAACATCATACATATAGACGACACAACAGGCACTACTTATTTCTAAAAGAAATTTCTTCCAGCAGGCCTACAGAAGAGAGATGTGATAAGTAAAGGTTTTCATATATTTTATGTAACCTTATTTTTCCATTCTTTCAAGTTATGCAACTGAGCGTAAAATGGATTTCTACGTGTTAATAATATAACACAAAGCAATGAAAAAGAAAAATAATAAAATGACATAACAACATCATCAAGCGGCGAATTATATTATTTTCGATTTAACTTATTTATTTTATATCATTAATATATAGCCATTTGTCATAGCGAGCGATTAAAACCCTGAAGACAAAACAATTTTTATCACTGGAAGATAAGATAGGATAAGAATTTTTTAGTATACCTATTTCTTATTTGGTGTGAAGGTATACCTAGGTATTTTTAATTGTTGTATTGTTTATTTCGTGTCTATTGAAATAAATATATGAATATGTAGGTTAATCTAGGTAGGTACCTACTTAACAGTTTAGTACCCCGTGATGGTATTTATTTTCATCTATTTTCCTATTGTTTCACTATTCAATCAAAACAAAAGTTCACAAAGAACCGTGACTGACTTGAGAGTTTATATCAATTTTTTAAGACTAAAACGGATAACTAACTACGACTTCAATTACGAATTATTTAAATGGAACGAAATAAGTTACCTACTTATTTCGTTCCATTTAAATAATTCTTAGTGTGTCGATGGCCGAGCGGTTAGGGTATCCGACTCATAAGCGAGAGGTACCGGGTTCGAATCCCGCTGGTACCATGTACCAATTACTCTTTTCTGACTTATAATATTAACCGATGCTCTTATGGTGAGGTAAAATCTAGTTTTATATCTAGTTTTACTGTTTTGTTTAGATTAATTAGGCATAAGCCGTGTATACATACACAGCTAATGTAAACTTATTTGAAATAAATAAATAAATAAGTTTGTCTCGTTCTAAGCAGGATGAACGGATGCTGCCTTGGTGGACTGGCATACTCTTGCTGTAGTTTTAGGTGTTTTTTCTTAAGTATATTATAGGTTCCTATATATTATGTCGGGCGCGGACGGGCTCTGCTTGGCATTATCGGGCACTGACCGGTATTGTAGGACATGGTCCGGCCGTTGTCGGCGTGGAGTGGATATGTTCCGGTGGTCAACATGTCACTGTATGTTTCCTTCCTACTTTCTTACCCCCTCCTCTTTGACGATTAAAAGAGATATGTAATATTCGACTTAATAAAGAAATTTTGACTCTTGACTTTTGACAGGACAGTTCTATTTAGGTAAGCCCCCTATAGGTACCTATATGTCACGTGTTCTTGAGCGAGTGACGGAACCCTACCGCAGCATGACACTTCGCTTCGGTAACTCATTAAAAACTGGAACTTTCCCCCAAAAATGTCGAGATCTAGCTTTTTGGCTGACACAAACAAACATTGCACATTCATAGATATAGAGCGAGGTAAGGTCGACAACTCTCTGTTTGTCTTATCACAACTACCGCACGTATGCATTTCTTCTGAACAATGAATACTCGCTCATGATTGGTGGCATTCCCCCAAAAAATTATACCGTATCTGAGTCGCGCAGCTACATATCCATGGTAGGCAGTGATACAGCATCTTGATTTGCAACCTTCGATAAGTTTCTCAGTGCATACGAGAATTGGCTTACTTTTTTGCACAAAAACTCTTTGTGCGTTT
This sequence comes from Blastobasis adustella, assembly GCA_907269095.1. NCBI lineage: Eukaryota > Metazoa > Arthropoda > Insecta > Lepidoptera > Blastobasidae > Blastobasis > Blastobasis adustella. The sequence continues at coordinate 9,119,342 of OU026117.1, read as the reverse complement.
GCCATTTTAAGTTGCTATCGATGTTTTATCGCATATACGAGCGTAAGGAGCGGATTTTGTGGGTACACACCCGCTGCGCCGCGTTTTTAAGCCAAACTCCAAGCTTGCTCCTTCATTAATTTGTTACTTTCATTATATTAGCCTCAGCTCTTTGAGACTGAATTCGAAAAATTTCGAGCTCGCTACGCTTTCTCATTTCTTCGTACATTCATACTGCCCGCATAATCAATCCGCACAATCAATTAAGAGCTAATGTACCAAAATTTCCGAGCTCGCTACGCTCTTTCCTTCATTAGTTTATTACTTGTATTAAGTTCGCCCAGGTCTTTTAAGCCAAAATTCAAATAATTTTGATTTCGCAAAATTTTCTAAATCGTACACGCCTTTCCAGACATTGTGAGCTCGTTCATTTATTAGTGGGGGGGTTTGAGCTCGCCCCGTCTCTTCAACCTTTATGTGAATCAGCTCATCGTTGAACTCAGCAACACCCACATCGGCTGCTCCATAGACGGAGTGAGCGTAAATAACATCAGTTACGCTGATGACATGGTGTTGCTGAGCCCATCGGTGGCTGCTATGAGGAAACTCTTGCACATATGCGAGACATATGCGGAGGCACATGGGCTCAGATACAATGTAAAAAAGAGCAAATGTATTATTTTTAAAGCTGTTACCAAATGTCACTCTTTCGTACCCATTACTCTTTGCGGCATTCCTCTGAACAGGGTACATAAATTTAAGTATCTGGGCCACTGGGTCACCGACGACTTGCGTGATTGCGAGGACACACCACGTCTTGCATATATTTTAAATAAATGTATAGATGAGGGTCTGTTTCCAGACTTAATGAAAATCAGCAAGATAATGGCCCTCTTTAAAAATGGCGAAAAGCATGAGCTGTCCAACTTTAGGCCCGTATCTATATTACCAGCGCTAAGCAAAATTTTCGAAAGAATAATGCTAGATCAACTGCTGGCCCACTTCACTGCAAATAAGTTGTTCCACAAACATCAATTTGGTTTTAGAAAAGATCGGTCTACTGTGGATGAGGGGTGTGGAATTAATAAAGCATATATGTGGAATTAGTGAAAGTCAATGGCGCGACATCTGGCGAAAAGACTGTTGAGTTGGGCGTACCACGGGGATCTATTTTGGGTCCTTTTATGTTCCTAGTCTACATAAATTATATGCCTTTTTTCTTGGGAAACCGCTGCTTTGCTGACAACACTTCGCTAATATTTCGATCGACAATCGACAGAAATAGGGAAAACTTTGACGACGTAAACAGTACACTATCTGTACTACATACATGGTTTACAGTAAACAACCTACTACTAAACGCTGTGAAAACTAAATGTGTTTTGTTTCACATGTCAAATGTTATAATGCGAAGTATGGCTCTGTATCTCAATAACGAATCACTAGAATTCACAAAGTCAACAGTTTTCTTAGGATTGACGCTGGATAATAAACTGCAACGGAAAAACCACATCGAAACCCTGTCAGGGAGGTTAAGTTCAGCGGCTTATGCTATTAAAAAAAGTGTGCCCGTATCATCTATTTCAGTTACTTCCATAGCATTATGTCCTATAGCTTAATGCTGTGGGGTTCTGCAGCGGACATTCATGACATTTTTGTTCTTCAGAAGAGGGCAGTACGAGCAATTTATAATTGGGGTTCACAGGTGTCTCTAAAAGATCATTTTAAAAATATTGAAATACTGACAGTAGCTTCGCAATATATTTACTTCAATTTGGTACACATCTACAAGCATAAAACCTCCTATTTAAAACTGTCAGATTACCACAACTACAACACCAGAAATAAAGACAGGGTTGCCAATGAAACGAATGTCAAATAAATGAATTAAATTGAATGACTATATCAACATCTTAATACTATTCTGCTATTCTCGCATGCAACTGCATCCATCTTCGTATCATAAGCGAGTCCCAGCGGTCGGACACCGCGACCAGGATTCCGTTGGTGTTAGCTCGGAGACGAGCCAGCAATGAGGCGCTACGTATCCGAATGACGGCATAGAAGTCGTCAATGTGGGCATCCGCAAACATTGCGGAGGCGCTACAAAAACGCGGCATTCTCAACAGAACCCTGTACTGTACGCGCAGTGCGCTGTACGTCCGCTGCGTGAAGTTGGTCCACAGGCTGCATGTATAAAAACTCTGACAGTATGCTCTAAAGAGCGTCAACTTGACCTCTGTCGTGCTACGCGTAAACCTGCGAGCCAACATGTTGCAGCGGACGGACAGCGCCCTGCGCTCCCTATCAATTCAAGTTGGTACAAACACTTATGAACGTCACACCTACATAGCTAACATTAAATAAAAATCTGTAAGCATTTTAAACTGCTAGGCGCATCATCGAGCGCATTTCCTTGGCCGTGCTGAGACCGACCGACCAGTCAAAACAGCAGGTAGGCACGGAAACAGAAAAAAAACATAAATCGAAACTTCAGGGCCGCCACCTGTCACTGTCCGACTGTCACCGCACCGAGCACATCAACGATGCCACTCGCAAAATCGCTAACGATTATTCTAATCTATAATACCATCTGAGCTAATGTAACTCAGTATAAAATCTAACTTTTTACATAAGTATATAAATAGGTATTGATTTTGTAAGTATATAAATAGTATATGTAACTGAATTAGTGATTCAATTATTTAACAAATAATGACGTGCCCCATGGTAAGTACGTTGTTTCTCCATTATTTTATGATTTAGGCTCAATGCAAAATATTGAATGTAAACATTGCAAAACGTGCTTTCTTCTCTTTACAGATCATTTCACACACAATTACTAAGACATATAGACGCCAATACAAAATAATGCTCTTCCATCTATCTATACAAAAGTGCACAATGAAATACGATGGTAGGAACTCATGCTTACAAAAAAAAAACGTACATATAGTGAGACATCTTGTGGTAAGTATGCATCTGTGCACCCCCCCACCTCACCGGACACTGATACATAAATGCAATGATGGAGTATTTAACAGGGTGAACCTGGTTTCTGTTTATATTTTAGGCCGCCACCATTAACTACATGACGCCCGTATGTGTACCAAATTGAAGTAAATATATTGCGAAGCTACTGTCAGTATTTCAATATTTTTAAAATGATCTTTTAGAGACACCTGTGAACCCCAATTATAAATTGCTCGTACTGCCCTCTTCTGAAGAACAAAAATGTCATGAATGTCCGCTGCAGAACCCCACAGCATTAAGCTATAGGACATAATGCTATGGAAGTAACTGAAATAGATGATACGGGCACACTTTTTTTAATAGCATAAGCCGCTGAACTTAACCTCCCTGACAGGGTTTCGATGTGGTTTTTCCGTTGCAGTTTATTATCCAGCGTCAATCCTAAGAAAACTGTTGACTTTGTGAATTCTAGTGATTCGTTATTGAGATACAGAGCCATACTTCGCATTATAACATTTGACATGTGAAACAAAACACATTTAGTTTTCACAGCGTTTAGTAGTAGGTTGTTTACTGTAAACCATGTATGTAGTTCAGATAGTGTACTGTTTACGTCGTCAAAGTTTTCCCTATTTCTGTCGATTGTCGATCGAAATATTAGCGAAGTGTTGTCAGCAAAGCAGCGGTTTCCCAAGAAAAAAGGCATATAATTTATGTAGACTAGGAACATAAAAGGACCCAAAATAGATCCCCGTGGTACGCCCAACTCAACAGTCTTTTCGCCAGATGTCGCGCCATTGACTTTCACTAATTCCACATATATGCTTTATTAATTCCACACCCCTCATCCACAGTAGACCGATCTTTTCTAAAACCAAATTGATGTTTGTGGAACAACTTATTTGCAGTGAAGTGGGCCAGCAGTTGATCTAGCATTATTCTTTCGAAAATTTTGCTTAGCGCTGGTAATATAGATACGGGCCTAAAGTTGGACAGCTCATGCTTTTCGCCATTTTTAAAGAGGGCCATTATCTTGCTGATTTTCATTAAGTCTGGAAACAGACCCTCATCTATACATTTATTTAAAATATATGCAAGATGTGGTGTGTCCTCGCAATCACGCAAGTCGTCGGTGACCCAGTGGCCCAGATACTTAAATTTATGTACCCTGTTCAGAGGAATGCCGCAAAGAGTAATGGGTACGAAAGAGTGACATTTGGTAACAGCTTTAAAAATAATACATTTGCTCTTTTTTACATTGTATCTGAGCCCATGTGCCTCCGCATATGTCTCGCATATGTGCAAGAGTTTCCTCATAGCAGCCACCGATGGGCTCAGCAACACCATGTCATCAGCGTAACTGATGTTATTTACGCTCACTCCGTCTATGGAGCAGCCGATGTGGGTGTTGCTGAGTTCAACGATGAGCTGATTCACATAAAGGTTGAAGAGACGGGGCGAGCTCAAACCCCCCCACTAATAAATGAACGAGCTCACAATGTCTGGAAAGGCGTGTACGATTTAGAAAATTTTGCGAAATCAAAATTATTTGAATTTTGGCTTAAAAGACCTGGGCGAACTTAATACAAGTAATAAACTAATGAAGGAAAGAGCGTAGCGAGCTCGGAAATTTTGGTACATTAGCTCTTAATTGATTGTGCGGATTGATTATGCGGGCAGTATGAATATACGAAGAAATGAGAAAGCGTAGCGAGCTCGAAATTTTTCGAATTCAGTCTCAAAGAGCTGAGGCTAATATAATGAAAGTAACAAATTAATGAAGGAGCAAGCTTGGAGTTTGGCTTAAAAACGCGGCGCAGCGGGTGTGTACCCACAAAATCCGCTCCTTACGCTCGTATATGCGATAAAACATCGATAGCAACTTAAAATGGCAAACGCACAAAGAGTTTTTGTGCAAAAAAGTAAGCCAATTCTCGTATGCACTGAGAAACTTATCGAAGGTTGCAAATCAAGATGCTGTATCACTGCCTACCATGGATATATAGCTGCGCGACTCAGATACGGTATAATTTTTTGGGGGAATGCCACCAATCATGAGCGAGTATTCATTGTTCAGAAGAAATGCATACGTGCGGTAGTTGTGATAAGACAAACAGAGAGTTGTCGACCTTACCTCGCTCTATATCTATGAATGTGCAATGTTTGTTTGTGTCAGCCAAAAAGCTAGATCTCGACATTTTTGGGGGAAAGTTCCAGTTTTTAATGAGTTACCGAAGCGAAGTGTCATGCTGCGGTAGGGTTCCGTCACTCGCTCAAGAACATGTGACATATAGGTACCTATAGGGGGCTTACCTAAATAGAACTGTCCTGTCAAAAGTCAAGAGTCAAAATTTCTTTATTAAGTCGAATATTACATATCTCTTTTAATCGTCAAAGAGGAGGGGGTAAGAAAGTAGGAAGGAAACATACAGTGACATGTTGACCACCGGAACATATCCACTCCACGCCGACAACGGCCGGACCATGTCCTACAATACCGGTCAGTGCCCGATAATGCCAAGCAGAGCCCGTCCGCGCCCGACATAATATATAGGAACCTATAATATACTTAAGAAAAAACACCTAAAACTACAGCAAGAGTATGCCAGTCCACCAAGGCAGCATCCGTTCATCCTGCTTAGAACGAGACAAACTTATTTATTTATTTATTTCAAATAAGTTTACATTAGCTGTGTATGTATACACGGCTTATGCCTAATTAATCTAAACAAAACAGTAAAACTAGATATAAAACTAGATTTTACCTCACCATAAGAGCATCGGTTAATATTATAAGTCAGAAAAGAGTAATTGGTACATGGTACCAGCGGGATTCGAACCCGGTACCTCTCGCTTATGAGTCGGATACCCTAACCGCTCGGCCATCGACACACTAAGAATTTAAATGGAATTAAATTATTACTTATAAAATACTTATTAAATTATTATTAATTATTACTTATTTCGTTCCATTTAAAAATTATTTAAATGGAACGAAATAAGTAGGTAACTTATTTCGTTCCATTTAAATAATTCGTAATTGAAGTCGTAGTTAGTTATCCGTTTTAGTCTTAAAAAATTGATATAAACTCTCAAGTCAGTCACGGTTCTTTGTGAACTTTTGTTTTGATTGAATAGTGAAACAGTCAAATGAGGAGTGGGCCAAGGATGACAGATTTGACGCGTGCTCTCTGATTCTGCTCCCGATGGATGGGAAAAATATTCTTTGGAAAATCGGATTTATATTGGACGTGAGGAGGTTGACACTCTTAGATTGTGATAGATCGTTATAAAATGTTGTAGTAAATGAAACAATTTTCATTTCGAATTCATAGCGTAGCGCAACATAGCGTTCAAGTTTAGCCGTGTGGTGTCCGGCGGAGTAGAATAGCACCGACCCCTTACACTCGTGGGTGTTGTACAAGGCGACAAATGTTTTCGACACAAAAGATCTAGAAACTCCGTAGGCTGGAAAATGGGCAGCAGCTTTTTCCATTCTATATTTATAACACTGCGATCTCCGACTCGCCAGCCATGCACGGAGATTGTGCAATAACCTCCCATTTCGTGGGAGAGGCCCTGAGTCCTGCAGAGAACTGGTATGGGCTGTGAAGATGATAATTTTTAGTTGTGGTGGTTCCAACTACTCTTGGTGTTCTGTACCTAACAGTAACAGTGTGATTGTCATGGGAAAATTATCGTATGTGTATCTATGCTATATCTACATAATACATTTAAATAATAAATATACGACTAGGTAGCAGTTTTTTATAAACACGAAATTTTAACAAAATTACGTAAAACAGCATTCTTAAATGTGTTTAAGAATTTTATTCAAGCCGGGCCTAACGTATTGATGAGCAGGCTTCTGCTGTTCAAATTGTTGAAAGCAAAATTACTTCATTTATAATGTAACTTCAATAACCAACCGCGATTCGGGTAAGTAATAGTATGAGCAAAAACCACGAGTGTTTAATAGTAGTAATTGTAAGCCAAAAATGACTCCTTTAGTCTTGGGCATCCTCGCGTCATAAGACGTTTGCTCTCGGATTCGTCGTTCTGTCAAACCATCGCTTCTTGAGCCTCCAGTTTAGGTACCTGTTTCTCACATATCCCTGAGGCATACGTAACACGCGATCAATTAAGCGCACACAGGCCTCGTCAATCCTCGTCAATATTCGGAAAATAATATTTTTGACCACTAGTCGACCTCACAGGTCCAAAGTTTTGCCACCCCTGATCCATAGTCGCTAGGACCTGAAAAGATAGGTCTTACACCATAAGTAAAGAATAAGTAATCGATCCGTAAACTATGAATTTATTTATATGTTAGGTATGACTAGACACAAAAAGTTAATATATATAGATCCTCCGAAATAAACGGGATCGGAACCCTCTGCGCGCGTCAGACTGATCGGTCGGCTTTGTGTTTAATATGAAGTGGATATTTTGTTTGGTGGTCAGTTAATTATCGGCCTTAACGAGTAGTACACAATTACAGCGACAAATATTATCCTACTCGACATAGGTATAGGCAATTTTTTGTATTATTTATGTAATTTATAGCTGGTGCCCTACACACGATAATCAACTTTATGCCATCTAACCCGAGGGCAAATACTTGATTAAGTAAACTAATATTGGGTGTAATCGCCGATTCAAGTTAAGGACGACATGTCGTCAGGCTCGTTAGTTGTCTTGTCTTGTTATACTCAATTATCCATATTAAACAAGTAACTACGGTAATTCGGTTTGCTTACACTTAAACTATGTTTACAAGAACTACAAGAGATTTAACTATTATCACACCTAGGTACCTAGAATTTTGAATTTTGAATCATTTATTTGCTGTAAATGCGGTAGGTACATTAACAATGTAGGTGGTACAATAATTAGAGATGCAGTTTTCACATTCAGTCAGTTTAGGCACTGACATGCAAATATCAACCTACATAACATATTGGAAATAAAGTATGTATAGCCAGTTGCAGAGTGAATGGCATATATTCAATACATTGTAGAGGGGACCTCCAGAGTGTCTGGCTAATTGATATGTACTCTATAAATAATTTCAATAGATATTTCAGGAAACTTTATTTAATAGAGCCTTAAAGTAAAAAATTAAAAAAATACAACATTGCCTTACAACTTGCCCTTACTTGCCTGCCCTTAAGCTAACTAACCTACAGATAAAATATTAGACTCAGGTCCCCCGAATTTGAAAAGTTTCCCAGAAAGCTGGCCGCGTTGCCCTGCTTGATAACGAGGCTTATACGCTGACCCAAGAAGAGGCCAGCCTTCTGGTCTTTCGTAATTTCGACCAGGAGCTTAGATAATTCCTTATATAAGGAATGTGTCCCCACGGCCCAAGAGTTTCTACGCCAAATGGCGCAAATATGTAATCGTCAATATATATTCTATATTTGTTGCTTCATTAGTTGTACATACAATGGTATAGTTATATAATTTTAAGAATAGAGAAATGTTGCAGATTTAGTTTATTGAACATATTATTATCCAAATGTGTCCCAGATGAACGGCTTGTTTTTGGCAAAGCGCTTAAAATGATGCAAAGTGAAACATCAACAATGCACTGCCAGACTCGAGCCTCCTCCATATTAGTAGAGGGTTGTGCCATAATCTCCGGGCCGCCGGTGGGCTAGCCCCATATTACACTGTATCATCTATATATATGACTCCTATCAAGCTAATTAATTAATGCTTAAAATCATATATTATCATAGGTAATTGATATTGTTTCCAGCTTAATCTAATAAATTGCATTGGCTTGTTAACCAATTATGGCAGTATGAAAATAATACCTTCGATAGCGTTTGTCATTTGAATAATTTTATTAAAAATGAGGGACATTCTATTTTCGGACTTTTCCTACATAAGCTAACTTTTCGATGTCTATGGTAATTAGCAAAATCACAATGATTCTGTAACTATGACGAATCTCAAGTATTATTTAAAATCAAATGTATCAATCGTTGCGTAGATATAACCTTACATTACAGCGACAGTGCGACAGTTAAAAATGTAGTAAACGTTCAAAGAAATCCTCTCTCACTCGGCCGAACTCGAGCACGGATGCTTCGGTCCACTAGTATTTCATTCGAACGAAGAAGCACTCGGCAGGAATCCCGCAGAGTGCTGTCTGACCCCGGCTATCCAAGTATCCACAATATCCGGACTGGCCGCTACCCCGGTACCAAGCATTAGCATTTAGATGGGAAAGCAATCGCCCACTGATCCTCGGGGAATAAAACCGCCCTTTGACACATAGAGCTATTACAAGTGACAACCATTTATTCATAGCGGTACGCGTCGAAAAGTTTTTTTTGTGAAAATCAAAATGTCGGGATATTTTTTATTGCCTAGGAACGGACCCTGTTTTATCGTGTCCGTGTCTGTCCGAATCACGGATTCGATGTCACTTGACATCGTGACATCGAACCGTGGTCACCGTAGTACCTAATTAACTGACCACCAAACAAAATATCCACTTCATATTAAACACAAAGCCGACCGATCAGTCTGACGCGCGCAGAGGGTTCCGATCCCGTTTATTTCGGAGGATCTATATATATTAACTTTTTGTGTCTAGTCATACCTAACATATAAATAAATTCATAGTTTACGGATCGATTACTTATTCTTTACTTATGGTGTAAGACCTATCTTCTTCAGGTCCTAGCGACTATGGATCAGGGGTGGCAAAACTTTGGACCTGTGAGGTCGACTAGTGGTCAAAAATATTATTTTCCGAATATTGACGAGGATTGACGAGGCCTGTGTGCGTTTAATTGATCGCGTGTTACGTATGCCTCAGGGATATGTGAGAAACAGGTACCTAAACTGGAGGCTCAAGAAGCGATGGTTTGACAGAACGACGAGTCCGAGAGCAAACGTCTTATGACGCGAGGATGCCCAAGACCGGGCGAATAGGAGAAGAAAAGAAAGCGTAAGAGAAGAGAAGCCGAGGTTGACCGCTTAGACTTAAAAATCTTGTCCTGTCCTATTTTAATATAATGTAATTTTATCATAGTTTCGCCTTCGCGGTCAACCTGTTGGCCATCCCTGCTCTAGATTTTGATATCTTCCTAGTGCGTTGAATTAGATTATCTTTTTTCCCAGTATTAGCCGTTCCTGGGAAAAAGTGTCTTGAGTATCCGACAGACAGACCGCAGACGGACAACAAAATGTTTCCGTTCTAAGGTTCGGAACCCTAAAAACAGAATCGAATCAACATATTCGTCTGTCGGTCCGGCACAGGAATTTGGAAACAATATTTTTGGGACAAAATAGAGCAAAATGAGACAGGTGCTAATTTTTTATTTACAATACAACATTGTGAGCTCGCGTGGCCGAAAATACTTAATCTACTTATATACCAAAAAGCGCACAGTTAATTTTAACCTTTAGAAAATTAAATACCTTAGTCACCCTTAAAAATTAAGCTTCAGAGTCATTACAATCAAAATAAGAGACCGCTTATCTTTATGATCAAACTCGTCCATCGTAAGCATAATAGTATTGTGTTTCTGCCGATGAGTAAGGTCTCCAGTGCTTCATGAGGTGGGGATTTGGGGAACCGTGGCTTTGGCAGTGGAGGGGCATTTGCCTTTTTGCTGCCAGAGCAACGTGTTATAGAGGTGGGCAACGCATTGGCGATACTCTTGATGTTGCTAATGTCTTTAGGCAGTGGTGACCACTTTCCATCAGGTGGCCCGCTTGCCTCTTTGCCTACTGTTTGACATAAATAAAAAATATAACGAATATACCAACCTAGGTATAGTACGTATTACCCGTTGGATTAAAATAAACAACAAGAAGTCAAACATTACAATACTAGTAAACTTGTAGAATTGATAAATAAAATTGATAACATTACCAACTACTTTTATTTTATATAGTGAAATAAAAATATGTTCATAAATAAAAAAGAGTAATATCACGTTTGCTCGTAAAGGAGTCATTTTTGGCTTACAATTACTACTATTAAACAGTCGTGGTTTTTGCTCATACTATTACTAACCCGAATCTCGGTTGGTTATAGAAGTTACATTATAAATGAAGTAATTTTGCTTTCAACAATTTGAACAGCAGAAGCCTGCTCATCAATACGTTTAGCCCGGCTTGCATAAAATTCTTAAACACATTTAAGAATGATGTTTTACGTAATTTTGTTAAAATTTCGTGTTTATAAAAAACTGCTACCTACTCGTATATTTATTATTTAAATGTATTATGTAGATATAGCATAGATACATGTACGATAAATTTCCCATGACAATCACACTGTTACTGTTAGGTACAGAACACCAAGAGTAGTTGGAACCACCACAACTAAAAATTATTATCTTCACAGCCCATACCAGTTCTCTGCAGGACTTAGGGCCTCTCCCACGAAATGGGAGGTTATTGCACAATCTCCGTGCATGGCTGGCGAGTCGGAGATCGCAGTGTTATAAATATAGGATGGAAAAAGCTGCTGCCCATTTTCCAGCCTACGGAGTTTCTAGATCTTTTGTGTCGAAAACATTTGTCGCCTTGTACAACACCCACGAGTGTAAGGGGTCGGTGCTATTCTACTCCGCCGGACACCACACGGCTAAACTTGAACGCTATGTTGCGCTACGCTATGAATTCGAAATGAAAATTATTTCATTTACTACAACATTTTATAACGATCTATCACATCTAAGAGTGTCAACCTCCTCACGTCCAATATAAATCCGATTTTCCAAAGAATATTTTTCCCATCCATCGGGAGCAGAATCAGAGAGCACGCGTCAAATCTGTCATCCTTGGCGCACTCCTCATTTGCATTCTACAGCTCTCGGAAATTATATTAAAATCCTCGAAAGGGAGGAATTTTCGTGTAATATTTACTTTACGTTACACTCTGAAGACCCTGTGCTTGAGTTCCCGTAGAAATTACATGTCACACAGTGGAAATCATAAATCGTGTCTCTTTATTTGCTCCAATTCAGTTACAACGTTGTTTAAATTGCCTAAATCTGTAATATGAATGTACGTTCTGCAAGACGTTTTAAAAAAGGAATCCACATGGCGAAAATATAAAAATCGTTATCAGCGGCTTTCACTGTTGTGAATGCTTTTGTTATTGTGTATCGTTTACTGTCTGCTCTTAGTATATGTGTATTTATATTGTGAGCTTGTGATGTGGTGTCTTAAGGCAACAATAAATGAATTTTCATTTCTGTAAGCAATCAACTTTCCCGCAGAAACCTATGATTTCCCCTTGTTAAAAGGTAGCCTATGTTACTCAGTTATATTGTAGCATTCTTTAGTGAAATAATTTATAAATTTACTCCAGTAGTTTTGCAGTTTATTCATTACAAACAAAAAATTTACTATATATAATAGGGTACACTGAAAGTTTTGCGTAAATTTACTAATAAAACTATTTACATGGAAAGTAATAAATATATTACTTTCCATGTAAATAGTTTTATTAGTAAATTTACGCAAAACTTTCAGTGTACCCTATTATATATATACTGCTTTTGAAGTATTGTCCATTACATTATAAACGCTTTTTCATTCGGTCAAACCATTTTGAAAAATTTGAAGACCATTGGTCTGAGGGCATGTTTTTCACATGCTGGTTGAAAGCTATCACCTCTTCCGGCCCCGTAAATATCAAACCTCTCATAAAGTCTTTTATTTTTAGGAAAATTAATAAATCGCATGGTGCCACTTTGTGCGGGATGGGTCGCTAGCTCTTTTCAGAAGCCGAAAATGACTTTGTCTTGTTCGCGGTGTGCGCCGAAGCATTGTCATGGTGCATAAGGATGCGTCTTCTTGGTCGTTTTTCACTAAGTTTTTCAATGACACTGGGCCACAAATGATGGTGTACCACTCAGCATTAACTGTCTTTTGTTCTTCAAGTAGGTATAGATAGTTCAACTCAGTTGTGCGCGCGGCGCTATGTGTGCGTGCGCTTGTAAATATATATAGCTTTCATTTATGTGGCAGTGACGCGGCAGTCGTCGTCCGAGCAAGACGTGTTCTTATCGCTTTTTCTTACGGGTACAGTCGTTAACAAAAATGTCTAGTTCTTCACGAAGAAAATGTTTAAGGAAACAGGTATATATTTGTTAATTTTGAATTTAGATTTAAAAGATATTTATAATAATTCTATATACGAAAAAATATATCCTTGTTGACGTTAACGTATTATTGTTTTAGACTCGAGAAACCATTGCTAAGGTATACGAATTTCTGAAAAAAGATACGAGAGATATATTGCAACTAGTAAGTGATCCAGTTTGCAGTGCAAGTCCAATTTTAATATCGAAATTAAGTGAACATTTAAACAACGTACGGAAAAGAACAGCAATGGCAGTGGGGGTATCAGAGAGAACAATAACTAATATATTAGCCGAAGGAAAAGAATCTGACTCAAAATTTAAATCTCCGCATAAAGACCGCAAAAAACGTTCAACTATTCAAAATTACCATTTAGAACATCACGAGTTACCTACATTGCTAAAGTTTAAAAGAATATTTCAAGAGAAACTTAATTATGATGGAAGTATTTCGACTCTGCGTACAGCTTTGTTAAAGTTGGGATACAAATGGCGAAAAACTGTGGATAACAGACGTGTTATTATAGAGCGGCATGACATCCAAAAACTAAGATTTTCTTACCTGAAAAACTTACTCAGATACCGTCAAGAAAATCGGTGTATCGTATGAGAGCTATATCTTAACTAATCATGTGCAAAACAAAGGATGGGGTAATAAAGATGGACCACCTCTAAAGAGAAACCTGTCGAAAGGACAAAGAATTATTATTGTGCATGCTGGTTCAGAACAAGGTTTCGTACCTAACGCACTATTGACATACAAAGCAAATAGTGTTTCCGGTGATTACCACTCTAACATGAATGCAGAAAACTATGAAAAGTGGCTAAAAGAACGTCTAATACCAAATCTTCCACCTAACTCTGTGGTTGTGCTTGATAATGCCTCATACCATAATGTTCAAAATGACAGAGCTCCAAATTCTAATTCCAAAAAAATTGAAATGCAGAGATGGCTGACTGAAAAAAATATAGCTTTTAATTTAGATATGAAAAAAATTGAACTGTATGATTTGATTAAAAAAAATAAAGAAAACCATATTTGTTATAAGATTGATGACATACTTCAGCCATATGGCATAAAAGTTCTTCGACTGCCACCATATCATCCTGAACTAAACCCCATAGAAAATGTGCGGGGAATTTTAAAAAATTATATTGCTTCGCGTAATGTCGACCAAAATGTGACGGGAATAATGAAACTAATAAATGAACGTTTAAGTCAAATTGATGAAGGGATGTGGGGTTATACTTGTCGACATGTACAAAAGAAAGAAGAAGAATACTATCGACATTTTGACTTGGAGGCAGAATTCATAATTAACCTTGGTGACAGCAGCGAATCCGAAAATTCATCATTTGATTTTTCAAGTAGCGATTCAGAATAATATGTTCAATACATAAACATTAAATTACCAAATTATTGTTTTTTTTAAGAACCCGTATATTATCAAACACAACAAGTTACAAAGACCTTAAAAACCGAGTTATTCTTTTTTGTTTCAAATTTGTTTAAATAACTGTATTTGTATTTTGTACCCGACTGTACCTCTTGTCACGCACACAAAGTCACTGTATATGTACAAGGTTTACCCACACATAGGGCAGCGCGCACAACTGAGTTGAAATATCTTGTAGTATCGTGCAGACAGCCAGCCTTACGGGAGAACAAAAACGCAATAATTTTGTTGCCTTCGCTTCTCGCCTGTCTTAATTTTTATTGGTTTGCTGACACCTAATGCCAACAATATATACATGTTTCATCTCCTGTTGCAATATCATACACAGTATATGAACGTCCGTGACTATAACAAAAAATTTATACACCAATCAACTCGAACCTGTTTTATTCTGTGGTGAGCTTATGAATGCAGCGGCAGCAACGTTTTTAAACTTTTAAATGTTTATGTAAGTTTTTTTTTAATTTGGCCCGTACAAATCCCGAAATGTCCTCGAATCTCATAGGTGATACGCCGGTTTTATTCAATTAGTTGCCTGACAGTAGCCACATGTTCCTCAGTGATCGCAGTTGAGGGCCGACGAGACAAACACGGCCGCGATCAAATTCTGCGTACCAATGCCTTACGGTGCTCAAATGAGGTACTTCCCTCCCAAAAGCATTTTGAAGACCAGCAGTGCAATCTTGCGAAGACAGTGAACTTTCAAAATCATAAAAAATCATCGCTCTAAAATATTTTCGCGTTAATTCTATTTTTGCTATGGACGACGAACTTTAACTTGTGATATAAACAGATAACACGCGATTTCCTGCCAATTCTTGTGTTATAAAAAAAATATAACATTCGAAATTCAAATATATATGAGCGGCCAGAAACGCAGAACTTTCAGTGCTCGCTTTGTAATATTAGTAGGTATAGAGGTGTTTCAATAGAAAAAACAATTGACAACAATTAGTATTTGGGGCGCCAGTTGTGTATTCTTCAGTACAGTTTTCTCATTTCACTCGTCGTTCCTTTTTACGCCACATTCATTAGGTATTATCGTTTTCGCACTTAGGGTTCTATTGTAATTAAATTTATATAGGGTGGATAGATGATAGATATAGTAGAAGCAATAGAAATGTGTCAGCACAGTATCAAGTGAAACAATGTGGTCTCTACTCACCCCAAAGGGAAAAGACCGTGATTTTATGTATCTATATGTATATTAGGTGTGTATGCCTATATTTACGGAGCTTGTATAGATAGTCGGAAACATGAAAATAATAATAATAATTCCAATGTAGAGGCGTAGATACTGAAGTTGTAAGAAATGCCAAACAAGTATGCGTCATATATGCAGCAGATTTTACTAACTAAAAGTAAGTATAATTTTCAATAGTATGCAAGCGTTCACTGCTCTCCTATTCTAGACAGTTTTTTCAAACTACAGCCGGGATTCCCACTACAGGTGGGGTTGGCGATTCTAGTTAAGATGTTAAGAGTGACTTAGCAAATTTAGTCTTTACTAAGATTGGTGTACGTGCAATGCTTCTTCTTGTTAGGAATATGTGAAATCAAGTTAAGCGTCGCCTAAAGTTTAGTCTCAATAAAGCATCGAAATCATGCTTTGATAAGTTTTGGCTTCATGTTTTATGACCTGCCTGACGTCAACCCTCCTTGCACACCAGTAAACCGCTCCCCCTTTTCCGGCCTAGGAAATCTGTGGTGGTTTTCTCCTATATTAAACTGTAGTTATCCTACACTACAGTTAAAGTTAAGGCCGAAAGAGCTGCCAGTTTAGGAAAAAATAATTTCTTGCTAACCAGAAAGTAATTACAAATTAAATGTCTAGAAGTAGCAATGAACCATTTTAAGTACTTAGCGACTTTTTTACTATACAACGTCTACGGATAATCAAAATTGTAAGTTACGTTAAAAACTACCGTTTTGAACAAAATTTAAAATTTGTACTCGTCAAAGACGGTATCTATAAAAACTTTGCTGAATAGAGCACTAGTTCTAATAGTTCATGCAATTTTTTTATAATTATTGTGGTTAGTGAACGGTGTTTTTCCTAAAGTGGCAGCGAAAGTGTTGTTCTAGCTAGTAATTCGCTGATCGCATACCAGGCAAACTGAAAGTAATGTACTTACTTAAAGACTAGGTACTTATGACGTTGAGCCAAAAATAATTATACTTAATCGTGGAGACACTCAATATGCGTGACGATTTATGTGTAAAAGTATGTAATCTCTAAATTATAATAAATGCAAATTACGAAAATGTTAATCAAGCCTGCGCTCATCAAGTGAGCCTAACTTTAAATTGAAATGGACTGGACCCTTTAATGAAAGGGTGAAATAGGGTCTAACCTTTACTTAGCCTTAAGTTTATTAATTGGTTTGTTTAGCCATTTAGTATGATAAATTACGTGTAGGATAACGTAAGAATAATAAACTCTTGATGGTAATTTTATTTTACAATGACATCAGTCTCGGGATATAGGCTTATTATTATAAAAGTGACTACCGGGAATTCTTAAAAAAGTAAAATATGGGAGTTCATTAAAATTTTGTTTGCTTATTAATGTAAAAACTTCGTATTAAATCTTCAATAATAAGTTACAGTACAGTGGAAATCAGTTGTTCGATGTATAAATAAATATGTCGTTTTATATTCAAAGTTTTGAACACACGAAAACTTAAGATTCTGCCTTCGATCCGTAAGGTCTTGTTTCAAGATCGACTGTTAAACGTCTCTTTAACGCCTGTCCCGATTTTTGGAGCAGCGCTCTCCGCAGCTGAATGCTAAAGAGGTTGCGACAATATATCTAATTGTCCCTCAGGCGCAAAACGATCGCAGCACTGTCTCCCGACGCGGTACGAAAATCAATAGGCATTCTTCGAGATGATCTCGAGAGTTCCAGTCCCTCCCGGCTTAACAGCCCGTCTAAAATACTAAATATTTTATATAATAACGTTTGTTGACAGTGGGTGGGCTGCATCCTTATCAGGCGGTATCGGCTTCTGCCGTTTTCGCCCCCCTCCCGTCGGCACCGGCACCCTACCACGCCCTCGCATCTTCGCGGATGCTGCGTCATGGACCACTCCGCGCGCCGTAACCGGGCGCGGAGTGCGGTCGATGTATCAGAGGTTAGTTATATAATGACTTACCCGCGTGTCCGAGGTCCCAGTTTGGGCGCCATTTAGCGCGTGGTGGTGGCGCGAGCGACAGCGACCGCGCGGAGGTGCGAGCGCGGCGGCGGGCGGCGCGCGACTGCCGCGGCGGGGCGGGCGCGTGCGTGCCGCCCCTCCGCGCATGAGCAGCCTACCCGCGATTTGTTTTGCTCCGCGACTCGCATCGGAGGCTTTCGTTAAAAGCCGCAGAAAACGAGATTATATCCCGGTATGGATACGGCACGCGATGCGGAGCATTACAATGAACGACGACTGAACTGTATGCTGGCATTGTCGGCTTTTGTACGCGTCGTTTGATGCGAATTGCATTGGACTCTCGTGACGTGCGGGTTTCATTTTACGGGTTCAAAATATAACAATAACAAAACACGGTTATCTTATTGAGGATTATTTAGCACAGGGATTTTTTATGTTGACAGATCTACTACAGATGCGGGTATTGAATGAATATTTATACTGTATATTTATACAGAAGAAACTAACTCTAGAGCGTCGGTGGCATTGGTTAGCCGGTCGGCCTAGTAAGCGCGTACCAATTATAAGGAAAAAATTATAAGCGCGTGCGTAAAAATTTTAAGGAAAAAGTACAATGCTGTATCGAGGTCTACAAAGAGGGCATTGGCCAGAGCAAAATTCAAATTCATCGGTGGAATTGGAGAGAAACTAATCAGCTACCCCTCTGGGAGCCGTGCTTTTTGGTCTCTCTCCAAAGCTGTCGAGGGGAACTTTTGTCGGACCACCTTTCCACCTTTGCGCAAGCCGGATGACCAATTGGCCCACACAGCAAAGGAGAAAGCCGATCTCTTGGGTAATCTCTTTGCTCATAACTCAACTCTGGATGATGGGGGAGCTGCACCGCCTACCATCTCACGGTGTGAGGGCATCATGCCCGAGGTTCGTTTCACCCAAAAAATCATAAGACGTGTGCTTCTTTCCCTAGACATCCGGAAGTCCAGTGGACCTGATGGCATTCCGGCTATTGTTCTTAAAAAGTGGGCTCCCGAGTTGTCTCCCGTGTTAATGCGCCTATTCTATATATACGGTCTTGGGCATCCTGGCGTCGTAAGTCTTTCGCTTCCGCATCCGACACAGCGATGTCAATCCATCACTTCTTGGGTCGCCCACGGGGGCTCTTTCCTCATATCGGCAGGTTAAGGCACCTATTTCCCACGTATCCCTGAGACTTACGCAATACGTAATCATACCAGCGCAGGCGAACCTCCTCGATCTTGTCTGCGATATCCCTCAAGCCAAGGCCGCCACGGATGTATACATTTCGTACTCGATCGAGCCGTGTAACCATAGGCGTAGGAAGGGGGGAAGCCGGGTAGGCCTTGCCCAACCCAGGATGGGGTGCTCACTGGCTGTACATTGGCAATTGACTCGGCTTCATCGGCCACCTCAGGGGCCAGGCTCCCCCTGGGAAATAACCCTAGATACGCTAATGCGCGTAACTCCGCACTTACACCGCAGCATTTTCATTTCGTTAGCGTGGAGTTCGCGAACGTGTTTCGTCAGCGCTGGCCATGTGTCGCAGCCATTGACCGTTGATTAAAGCCTAATATTTTCTATTAAATTATTTCACGGTCAGTTGACGAGGTCGCCAATGCAAAACAAACTTAATTTTTAAGTAGGTAGAATAGGACCATAAGTTGACATTGACTGCCAGTGGTAAAAATTATATAGTATGGCAATATCGATTGGATAATCTGTCCTTGCCAGTCCTTGTGCTCACAAAGGGATTATAGTACGAGAAACAAATTTTGGTACATTACAAGTTACTGTTGAATTTTTTATAGATTTTCTAGGTAAGTACGTATTTTAAATAAAATAATCTGGCTGGACTAATGTCATTTTGGAAATAAGTACCTACTCCTAATAGATTGTGAATAGATTATAGTTTTTTGGACAATCTATCATAGTAACCTGAAATTGTGGTACCTATATAAATAAAATAATTTGTCAAAATTTATTGTTTATTTTGCAGATAGACCCTTAAAATTAGTAGAAGACAAGAGTTCTCGCCTTATCTCCATCACAGTCATCTATCATGAGTGAGCTCAACTATGATAAGTCTGTGACAGTAAACCACGACTATTACATGCCCATGAAGAGCTTCGATCACTTCGATTTGGTCGTAGCAAGAATTGAAGTGGCGCTTATTCTTTTTCGGGACCAAATCATCTATGTTTATAGATAACGCTGGATTAATTTCTGCTAACATGAATTGATCATATAGGTCGGGTGTATTGAGGTAAATATTAAGTGCTGGGTCACTTGAACTTAGGCTTGGTTAGACCCTGTCACTAAATGATGGCCATACGTCACCGATGTGACCGAGTTCTTCATGAATGCTGGCTCCAATTGTATCAAATCTTAGCCAGAGCTAGTCCAACTAAAACCATATTGTTGCAATTCTTTAAATACAACATCTGGAGCACCGTTTAGATCTCTTACCACATATACAATTTTTTTATTGACAATCTCAGCTAATGATATGTCGAACAAACTTCTTTTATGTGCGTATATTTTATCTCCAACATAATTAATGTTTAATATGGCTGTATATGCATCGAAATAATTGTTTACCAACACACTGGTTTCATATATTATATCCGAAGCACTGTTCTGTATTACCCTTATCCTGCAAATGTTTATTCTATGATCACAAACTTTTTTTTTGAAAAATATCTCATTGTTTTTAAGGATCCACCTATTGCTGCTGACCATAATTTGGTCGGTATACTCATCCTCATTTACTTTAGGTATAATCCTTAATTTGGTTTCACTTTCTCCTCTTATTTCAAGTGCTATAATCTCGTCGCTTTCTATATAATTTTGAAAATTGACATCGTACGTTCTCCTTCTAATTACTTGACGTGTCTTTACGTCGTAATTTATAATAGTGTCATATTCATTTTCTTTACAAGCAGCTCCACATTTTTGGGCAAAGCTGATTTTTTCATATTTCAGAAGATTAACTTTCCGTAGTTCCCCAACCGGTTGTAAAGTAAAGCGCACTCAACATGTGGACAGTTCCGCGGGAACACTAGAATGTAGAGGGAATATTCGCCTATATTCGTGTAGTCCCGTGCATGTTTGGCATGTCTCGCCTATTTCATAGACAAAGTAGAGATGATTTGTTGTCGTCCCGATTCGATCGATTTTATATTTTTATTCCTAGCGCTTTTTCCCGTAACAGGTTCGGGGTACACTTGACCATGATCCAGGATATCAGTAGATCAGGCAATTACAGTAGAGCAGCTGTCATCATCTCTGTGACCCTTTTTACAGCAGATCAGCGATATTACACCGATGAATCGATATAATGTCGACCCGTTTTGACACCCATCACATCCCTAATAGGCGAGAATGTAGAGGGTCGACCAAAGTCCCGGCAAAAGTTTCGCCGAAAGTTTCGACGGACATGTGGAGTACGCTTAACATTGACGTTTGCCTTGAAAACGTTGTCCCAAAGTGCAAGAGATTGATACAACTCCCGCCAAAGCAGCACTGACACTCTGTAGCTGTTTTCATAAACGCTAGCGTATTCTCGGAAACACAGTTGCCGCCAACACTTTTCGCCGGATTGTCCACAATGTATTGCCACCGGCGTGAAACTTTTCTACAAATCAGGATGTCTTTGCCCACCGATATATGTAAAAATATTTCCTGAAGAATCTCTTCTGGTAGGTTGTCTATCGAGGCGCAACCCATGAGTTAATGACGAAGGTGTTATTTAAATAAATAGTAAATAAATAAATGACGTTTATTACACATAAACTCATAACACGATAGGTACATTTAAATATTAAATAAAAAGAAATAGTGACAATATAACCATAATGTATCGCTACCCGTGCCATGAGAAGATGTGCAAAGGGGTCACACTCAGCGTATGCCATGGCTGGAGCTATGGCGCTGGTTTTCAGTGCGCCCTACAGTGAAGCACGGACGAATCCCAAATTTCTCACCCACATGGCAATTCAGATCGCCACCCACAACAATACCCTGCGACAACGGAACGTTACGTATTACTTCCCCGATCTGCTCCCAGAACAACGCCTTGTCCGCGTCGCTGCAACCGACCTGTGGAGCGTAGGCACCTACCAAATTGGTCACGACCCCTTCGATAAGCACCCCCCCAACCATGATGGATGCGGTCGTTTACACGCTTCACGTCCAAGACGTAGCCCGAAACTCCTTAGAGAGCACTATTTCCACCCCGTTATCCCCACTCGGAGAGCCAGCGTATATTAGCTTATAGCCGTTCCCGAAGTTACGGGACCTGTTGCCTTTCCACCTGGTCTCCTGCAGAAACGCCACTGCCACCTTACGCCTGGCTAGTACATTAGCCAGCTTACGAGCACGCCCGGTTAGCGTGCTAAGGTTCCAACTGGCAAAGCGGATTTTTCTTTGTGCTAACGTCTTTAACCGGGTCCGCTCTTGGCCCGGTAGCCCTAACCCATTTAACACAGAGGTAGGGCGATCCCTCTGCGCGTCGTTTCGCGGTGACGCCCTATCTGTGTCGGGATTCTTTCCATATTTGTGTGAGGTTTTACCTTTTACATGCGTCGATATTTTATTTCATAACAAACAAAAGTCTTGCATTTGCTATTTGATTGGGCTCAACTAATAACATTAAACTACGACGACCGCGACGATAGTTTTTCAGCCATTTTCAGATTCACTAAAATTAAAAAATGCGACGTTGTCAAACTTCTGCGCATAGCTTGTAAGATGAAGGAGGCTATAATAAGACCACGCTAAGTTCGAATCACTTATTAAAGAAAAAAACTCTGTATGGCAACTTATGACAAGTTTTTTAAAAGTAATAGATCGTCATTCATGATAGTAGTTTATGCCACTGTCATATAAAAGGGGGTATTAAAAGGCGTAGCCGAGTATGATAATAGTTTGACACGAGTGTTTTAATACCTAATTATATGCAGTTGCATACACTATTTTATCTACACCCATATTTCCATGTTAAAATTTCGTACCTATAATTTTTTCAATTTTGCTGGAAGTAACTGCGAGTCAGTTCTGTTGTATGTACGCGTCGAGGACATCAAACGGCGGGAAATTCACTTCACTACTTTCACATTTATCTATTTATTTGCTTCAAACAAGAAAATACATTTACAAACACAAATTACAACAATTAGAAAAATATTCTGTTTAGCGGGAAAATAATTCCCAGACTATGAACTGATCACAAATATAACAAGAAAATTTTTATTTTGAATTTGTTGAAGACATTTAGATATTCAGCCTACATTTAGCCGTGTCCCGGCGCCCGACAAAAATTTAAAAAAGAAAAGTGTTGCATAATGATTAAAAAGTTATTTTTCGATACAGCTGTAATGAAAATAGTATGGGAAATGCTGTATCGAAAAGTAATTTTTTTAAATTTTATAGACTGGCGTGGAAAAAGTGTATCCTTAAACAACTGTATTACGCTATGAGGTAGATAAAAGCCATTTCAAACAATTTGATTTCTATAGGATTGTTTATTTTCGTGAGTTATGAAAAATATTATTAAATAATGGGCAAAACAATTAAAAAAGAAGTCAGAGTGATAATTATCAGTATGATAATTTAGATTAATAATCGAGTCAAACTAAAAGTATAAGTTCAAGCCAAATATCTGAATGTTTACAAGAAGGACTGACAAGGACAGATTATCCCCAGATTATTGCCATATCCACATTTTATAATTTCTACTACTGTCAGTCGATTCGGACTTAGCGTGGTCCTATATGATACAATGCATTCTAGAGCGGAGTTGAAACGGCCAAGCCATACTTTCTGAGAAAAATGTAGGGTTGGTAAAGTAAGGCTTTGTTACGGGCTTCATTCTTCAAGAGATCTTTGACTTTTTCACAGAGAAACCATTATGACCTTGTTTTACATGAAATGTTTTTCATGGGGTCATTTTAGCTCGTCGCTTTACTCCTAAGTACATCTCCAAAGGCCGGTTTACATTATGCATCTAAGCAAAACTTCTCAAATGAAGTTTAAATATCGGTACTCTCATAAATATATTTTTAAATAGATTTGGATCATCCCGCGACGCACAGCTTGCGAATCGCTGGACTAGAGTCTAGTCTAGGAGTCGCTAGACTATACATAGATTCTCTATAGAGAATCTTTTCTATTTAGTATTTTCGGTATTTTCAACACTAAGATCTTTTAACCTGCCTGCCAAGCGAGGAGATTATTCGTAGAAGTTAGAACCCTGTAGCTAGTAACTAATTTTGAGGTGAAGTTGGACTTTAGTTCACGTGCAAGTGAATTACATTTCTTCCAGTAATGTCATTTCGTCACCAGGATGAACAATAAACGTCACGCTGTACGCAATAATATACTCAAAACACTAAAGTGTAATAAAGTAATAATGGAACAAATAGAAGAAGAAATTTTATTTGAAATAAATAAACCAAAACGAATGTGGGAGTGTAAATGATCAAACGCAGCACGCTTGGAGGAAATACTTTGTTGCTAAAAGAATTGGCTATTGAGGATCGCAAAGAATACCAAGATTAAATAAGAAATTTACTTTACTTACTTTAAAATTATTAATTCGCGCGTCACTGATCCGCTCTAGGATATTGATGCGCCGGGGTTTGAGCGGGTGCTCCGGGTGTAACTGGAACAACAAAAGCAAAAAATGATCCTATTTTGATTCTAGTTGAAAGTCAAGTAAAACCGTACTAAAGCAAGTAACGTTTATACGTTTCTATTTTCTACTAAAGCACTCTCCTAAAGACTGGAATAATGTAAAACGGCCTTTATCACGAGACCCTCTTCAAATACCCGTCCTTATTCCTTTTCAATTTGGGAGGCAACTGCCATCTGGCAGTTTCTATTAGAACTATTATCATGAAGATAGTGCCAGTTGCTCTCGCTAGAGGCGCCGCTTAAATAGAACGTAAATAAATCTTAAATTATAAATACTGGCAACAAACAAACATGTGTCATTCATCGTGCTGCAAATTTTTAATGTTGCAACACTGATTATTTCTTCGAGAATCAAAAAAGTGTGACGGGTTTCATTTGTGATTTTGTGTAAAAATTGAATCGAAAAATGTCGACGCTTGCAGCACCTTTATCCATAGCAGGGACTAGAACCTCTGGAGCATCCATCCGATCACAAAATGGTAAGTTTTTTTACCTAAATTCTCACATGTTTGAGCTCCGGTAGATCACATGCATTGGTACTTCTGTTACTTATTTCCTAAATATCTCAACAAGTTCTGGAAAACATAACATAACTTGCTCTTTTTGTTTGTGTATTTATCGTAAATTTTATGTTTTACAATTTTAAATCCGACTTGCGTTAGATTTCTTTAACATACAAGGAATTATAACCTAACCCTTTGTACCTATGTACTGCATTTTTTTCTACTTATTCAGGCTATTAGAGAAATAATAATAATAAGTGAGTTGTATTTTGTTTTGTGTTTTGAAAACACTGTTCATTATCCAAAAGCCTTTGAGAATTCTAATGCTTGTATTTTGCACAATCATGAAGGGTCTAGGAAAATTAAAATGGTCACTCTTTTTTAGTGATGGCCGCTGCAGCCATTGCCAACATTGTTAAGAGCTCACTAGGACCAGTGGGTCTTGACAAAATGTTGGTAGATGATATTGGAGACGTCACAGTAACAAATGATGGAGCCACTATACTCAAGTAAGAAAATTTTCTTTACCATTTCGAACTAGTTTTAGCACTGACATTTTAACTATGTTTCTTTTCATTACATTGCATTTGTAATTATACTTACCTTTATTATGATGTGACAGTTAATCATAATTAGGTATATTATTACCAAATTTTTTGCTTTTGGAAGTCAGTTTTCTAGAAAGCCCATTTCTCTATATGAACCATTCACTATATATTATAAAACAAAGTCCCAAGCCGCATCTGTCTATGCATGATAAACTCAAAAACTACTGATTGGATTTTCATGCAATTTTCACCAATTGATTCATAAAGAAGGCTTATGTGTATAATACATGCATACCCGTGCAAAGCCAGGCCGGGTTGCTAGTAAAAGATCAATTATATATAACAATCAATTAGAATGTACTTTTAGCTTACATGTTTGTGAAATCAAACTGGTAAAGTATGACAATCTAACAAATTTCTTTGTTTTTATAACTTGTTTAGTAGGTTCATATCTCATGAGACAATATTTTTGTAGGATGTTGGAGGTAGAACATCCAGCAGCTAAGGTCCTAGTGGAGCTGGCCCATCTGCAGGATGAGGAAGTCGGTGATGGGACCACCTCAGTCGTAATCATTGCTGCTGAACTGCTCAAGGTACAAAATTGTGTTATTTATTTTATAGTCTACTGGCAGTCCCCTGTGGTTTTCACCCATGCAGTTAGATTTTCTGTAGGTTAAGATTCAACTATCCTGCAGGATCCTATTGTTTTCCCAGGAAAAAGTAGCCTGTCATTTAGGAATAATGAAGCTTCCTATTAGTGAAAGAATTGTTAATGTTACACCTATTTTATTTTGTTTATCTATGTTTTCATTGTTTATCCAGAATGCCGATGAACTTGTGAAGAATAAGATCCATCCGACCAGCATTATCTCTGGTTACCGTCTTGCTTGCAAGGAGGCTGTAAAATACATCCAAGACAATCTCACTGTCACCGTTGAATCTCTTGGTCGTACCTCTGTCGTCAACGCTGCTAAGACCACCATGTCTTCAAAACTTATTGGAGCGTATCCTTTTTTATAAATACATTACGCAATGCGTTATGTGTGTTGTTTTTGGTAAGTACTACTCTGTAAAGAAAGACTGGGAATAGGTCAATAATACACAAAATGTTAATTCATCCAAATTTACTGTTAATCCTTTAAAGTAAGCCTGTTCTGAAATAATACAATAACACAACAATTACAAAAAAAAATTACAAATTTTCCAGAATCAACTTGAGTTCTCACTTCGAATTCTCTTTTATTTATATATTTATTTATTTAATACTTTATGCACAAAATAGTACAAAGGTGGACTTAATCTTTTATCTTCTATTGACTGAAGACTTGTACCTCGAAGTAGTAATTTGAATTCTGGAAGGAAAAACAAGTCAGCCGGGGCCATATCTGGTGAATACGGTGGTTATATGATAGTATTTGTTGAGGTTATCATCAAAACATTGTTCACAATGTGCGAAATTCCTTAAGCTATGCAAAATTTAAGTCAAACTCTTTGTTAAATATTTTTGTCTATTATAAAAGTCGCAAAACACACTTGAGATGAACTAGCATAATCGAGCACTGTAAAAAAACTAACTGACAGATCATGCTCAAACTCCGCACCAATATAAAAATCAGTTGTGCCAACATAGCGACAAAGAGAATTATTTCAATTTAATTTGGAATTAGAATTAAGTCATAATTCCCAGTACTCTTTTACAGAATGTATGTGAAGTCTTACACAATAATAATATGAAAACAAAGTCATTAAGTTTAAGTTCAATGTTGCTTGTAAGATTTTCCTTAGCCTGTAAACCAGTGATGCAGACTTCTTCGCTGAAATGATGGTGGATGCAGCACAAGCCATCAAGATCACAGATCACAAAGGCAATGCAGCTTACCCTATTAAAGCCATTAACGTTCTGAAGGCCCACGGGAGAAGTGCCCGGGAGAGTGTACTAGTCAAGGGATATGCTCTCAACTGCACCATTGCATCGCAAGCCATGCCAAAGAAGATTGTCAACGCCAAAATCGCGTGTCTAGACTTCTCGCTGCAGAAGACAAAAATGAAGATGGGTGTGCAGGTAAAGATTGAAATAATGTTTTGAGTAGGTACTCTTTTCAAATTATGGCTTCCACTGTCACTTCCATAACACAACTTATTGGCAGTTGATCAATCACAAGACCTTTTTTTTATAACCTATTACATACATTATATAATAATGTAAAAAATATAATACATGTTAGTTAAAATACACTTACTCACAATTTATTATTATTAATTTTAATAAACTTGTCCAAAACATAGATATTAGGGGAATGTAAATGGGGGGGTGTCTTTTGAGTACAGTTGTACCATAAGCACAGTACATAAGTACTGTGTGTGTAAACCAAGCTTTAAAACCTTTCAATCTCAGGGTACAAGTTTACATATAGATTTTAATTTTAAGGAATTAGAAACTGTATTAGGATTTTCTTAAGAGCCATTTATATTTGGGTTAGACTCAACATTAGGAACTCAAACACCAAACTCTTTATTTATGTAGAGAAAATTTGATGGAAACGAGAAATAGTGAGTTTCGTATAAAGAGAATAAGTAGCGAAACTTTTCCAATTTTGGCATAAAAGAACTGGGCGAAAATAATAAAAGTAACAAATTAATGAAGGTGAGAGCGTAGCGAGCATCCTCAATGTCTAGATTCTGTTTGCGAGCCATATTAATATGGCTTTAGGGCCTTAGGGTATCTTTGACTTGCCTGCTATAGGTAGCTAAACTACCTATACCTACACTACCTAAACTACCTTATCTCTTCCCCGGACGCAGATACTGGTGACTGACCCAGAGAAGCTGGAAGCCATCCGTGCTCGCGAGCTGGATATCACTAAGGAGCGACTCCACAAGATCCTGGCCACTGGTGTGAACGTTGTATTGGTTACTGGCGGCATCGACGACCTGTGCCTGAAATACTTTGTGGAGCATGGAGCTATGGGTGTGCGCAGATGCAAGAAGGCCGATTTGAAGAGGATCGCTAAGGCTACTGGAGCTAGTTTCTTGACCTCGTTAACTAACATGGATGGTAAGAGACAATGCTTCTCTATACAGTGGCAGGCAGCAGTAGACACCTTCGGACGACAATATAACTAAAATAAAATTAAGCCTTTAACCTGCCACATCCTTGTGTGCTTCAAGGAGCGTCGGTGGCCGAGCGGTCACGGTATGCGACTCGTAAGCGAGAGGTCCGGGTTCGAATCCTGCTGCGTCCTTGTACCAATGACTCTTTTCTGAATTATGTACATAAGTTAAAATACTAACCGTTGCTCTTAAGGTGAGGACCAGACCGGACGGAGGACCACCTAGGAAGCGGCGTTAACTTTCCTTCCCTTCCCACACACGGTGTCTTTTGCTCGTAGCGGGGCTGGGGGGCGTTTACTCTGCGCGGACTGCCGTTGGGATGGCGTAGGATAAGATAGGAGAAAAGTAGGGGTAGGGTTAGGTTAGGTAGGAGAAAAGTAGGGGTAGGGGTAGGCCGGGGTAGGGGTGGGTAGGGTAGGCTACGGGTAGGCTACGGGCAGGGTAAGGGTAGGGTGGGAGCAGCTACCTAATACTGGTATTGTCGGACATGGTCCGGCCGTTGTCGGGTGGGTGTGCTGCGGCAATGGGGCGGCAAACATGTCACTGTGTGTTTCCTTCCTAATTTCCTACCCCCTCCTCTTTGACGATTGAAAGAGATATATAATATCCTACTCAATAAAGTAATTTTGAGGTAAAACATCGTAATGAAACCTGCATATTCAGGCAAATCCAATCTGGTAAGGTTCCCCTGGTAGCAGGGACGAGGAGGTCAGATGGCAATCGCTCCATTGTAATTATCTGATCTGCCAAATCCTGGATCATGGTCTAGGCGGATCTTGGGCCCTCATGCACGAGAGCACTACCGGGCCGTTAACGCTAAGATGAATGAATAAATAAATCCTTGTGTGCCTCGATATCGGATCGGTAAACAAAAGATTATTATAAATTGAACTTTATTGTACTTTACCTTTTTAACCTTTCTACTTTTGCTTGTCATCACAGGCGAGGAGGTATTCGACGCGAGCATGATCGGAGAGGCCGCGGAAGTGGTGCAAGAGCAGATCTGCGACGACCAACTCATCTTGATCAAGGGGTCAGAGACTAATATCATTGATAATCTCCTTCCGCAATCCATTGCGTAGTTTACAAGGACTTAGCGGATATAAGTACAGAGAGACAGACGTAAAAAGCGACTTAATTTTATACGGCCACACCACCGAGCATATTTATTATTATTCAAATTCATTTATTCGTAGTAAAAATTATATATCGTCATTTAAAATATTTTCATGAATAGAATTACTAAAAGTTAATGTCAATGTTAAAATACAATCAATTAAAATAATAAAAAATCTAAAATACTATTCAATTATTATGATTCGAAATCGTCAAGAATTAAATTAGTATTATAATATCAAATAATAATTATGTCAAATGTTCAAATCATTATAAGAAAATTAGAAATGCTTCAAAAATGTCAAACATAAAATTAAACCATAATACAAGTCAAATACAATGTTCGAAAACTGTGTCCAATATTAATAAATCTGTACGATCCCCAGGCCGGCCGCCCGTTCTGCCGCCTCGCTGATCCTCCGCGGCCCGACCGACGCGTACTGCGACGAGATGGAGCGCAGTGCGCACGACGCGCTCTGCGCAGTGCGGCGCGTGCTCGAGAGCGGCCGCCTGGCGCCCGGCGGCGGCGCCGTGGAAGCCGCGCTCTCCATCTACCTGGAGAACTTCGCCACTACGCTCGTGAGTATACGGGTCGCTTTCGCTTGGCGACAGCGCGGGGAAGAGTGTGGGTAATCGCTAGTACCGGGAGGGAGCGCGCACTGTCCATGTCCCTGGAGAACTTCGTTAGTACACTCCCTGAGTTTACTCCTCCTTTTGGTTGTTTACAGAATGAGAAAATTGCCATCATAAATGTACACAGGACGCTGTGGGATAGGGATTGTCTGCTATTTACGTACAGATCATAAGATCACCACGAGTCTGTAGGTCCTGGTCACTATCTAGTGATAGTACTCGTCGTAAGCCACGTCGGAGGCCCCTTGGGTGGCTCCGATAAATGACTATGATATAATGCGGCGACAGGCTTGCCCCCTATCCCATTGAAATGTATGATACATAGACAGTGTGGATATATGCTTCTGTGTACATCTATTATAAAGCGCTGCTGTTTCCATTATCTGATCTACGGAGTACCCAACTTTGTCAAACTCTCATTACTCGTACAAAACCTATAATGCAAGTGGTTTGTGCTTCGATTCTGCCGCACACTGCAAGGCTACAACGACAACTTACCTAAAACAAAGTGGTATTTTTTCGTTTACATCCTAAAACTGTACGATGGTCCACAGAGCTCCCGCGAGCAGCTCGCGATCGCAGCGTTCGCGCAATCCCTGCTCGTGATCCCGAAGACTTTGGCAGTGAACGCGGCACGCGACGCCACAGATCTCGTGGCCAAGCTGCGAGCCTACCACAACTCGTCGCAGACCAAGGTGAGAGGGTTGTGGTGCCGAGCTGTGATGAGCTGGTGTGGTCACTGACTTGATATTATTGCCAGCTAAATTACAGGCATGACGCATTTCATCTTAGTCCTCACAGTGACAACAGGGTTCTGCATTTTTGTTACCTACAACCTAAATGTATGAATCGTAGATATTATGGGTCATAGTTACCACTTACCATCTGCTGTCTACTCGTTTGTCACGAAGCAGCATGAAAAATATATATTTTCATTGCCCAAAGTACTGCCTAATATCTATGACCCGTCCTTAATAATCATCTTGGCATTAATACCCCAATTGTGATATCGCGCGCGAGAGCCCGGGATCCGCCGGGATTTGAGAGATCGGCAGCCCGTCCGTCTAACTCGAATTGAACGTCGCCATCTTTAAGCAATAGGATTGCAAAGCAATTTCTACCAAATGCAGCGGAGCTCCCTTTCTGTAAATGGAATTGTAGATTGTATTGTGAGAGTTTGAACCATTGAAATATGGTATATGTTTGTAGTGTTCTGTGTGTAAATAAAAACCAATTATATTCTGTTCTAATGTAATGGTAGATTGCTTTGCGATCCTATTCAATTCGGGTGAAGCGGTCGCACAAGTTAATTTCAGTGGAGCGACCTGCCATCTGTATTCCGTGACCCTATTCACACCTGAATATGCCGGTTTCATCACGATATTGTCCCTCACCGTAACACCATCGGTTAATGTTCAGAAAAAAATTGCTAAATGGTATCGAACTCAGTACCTCTCGTCAACGAGTCAGACCCCTTAACCGAAGCTTATATATAACACTAATCCGACAAAACGCCTTACAGGTGGAGCATGCTAACCTCAAATGGGTGGGCCTAGACCTCCTCGAAGGAACTCTCCGTGACAACTTAGCTGCTGGTGTATTAGAACCAGCCATCTCCAAGGTGAAATCTCTCAAGTTCGCAACCGAGGCGGCCATCACTATCCTGCGTATAGACGACATGATCAAATTGGACCCCGAACAGAAGGGCAAGAGTTATGAGGACGCCTGCAATGCGGGCGAACTGTAAGGGACAGTTGTTTCAAGTTTCATGTACACGTAATCTTTAACCACGGCACTGACATCCAGTATACTGTATAAGACCGTCCATCGTATGTTGGCCCTTGACAAGGACCATAAGGACCAATAATTCCTTGCCAATTCCATTGGCAGGGTATTGAAAAAACTCTGTGGCAGGGGACAATATGCGATGAATGGGTAGCAGTTTGAGATGTACACGTCTGAGTTAAGATTACATAAACGAAACTTGTCATACCTAAGGGTAGGCTGGTGCATATTGCTGCAGAAGTGAAACGCAGTTTTGGAGTGAAATTTTAAGTGAAAAGCTGGCAGTAATGTTTTGCATAACTCATTAAAATATACAATTTAATTTGAAGAATAAACAACAACAGAATCATCAAGAAGCATCTGTTCTACCGCTGAAAAAACGTCACCATGCTTTACCGGTTTTGTTCAAAATGTACTGTATTCTTTTCGACAAATCATCGCTTCTCTTCTGTGGTAATCTGTATTTGGCTGCGTCTCAGTATTGTCAGTTTACAGGCTGGGTTAGGATGTTATGGAGGGAACTGTCGAATTTAATTAGAAAATATTACTAATTAAATCAAGTATCTTCTCCATTGCTGACCTAAAAAAATGCAGGCATTTTGTATACTTAGGTAATTTAAACAGAACTGTACTGGGACTATATCACATAAGTGGACGAGTAATTGTGGTGCCTGAATGTATTTTTAATGTTCTGCTAGGAAGATTTATATTATCATAATATCTCTACATGTAATTAAGTTTTGATTTGCTAGGTTCGTCAAGGTCAATAATGATTTAATTTTTCAATTGTCAGCATTACTTGTGTAGGTTATTTTGTTTAGGTTTGTATGCACAGGCGTACGTATTTTGGGATTATGTGAAATCTCATAAATTCCATATATCAATCATAATGACAGTCACAATATCTGGAGAAAAACTAATTTTAAATAAACAGTTTTATTTGCTTCTAACAACTGTGTAAGGCTAGCACTGATGTGGTGAGAGCCATCAATTTATTAATGAAATAAAAATAATTTAATACTAATGTTCGGTTTTATTTTACTTTCCTCGGTTTTGCGCAATAACGTGAGTTTTCGATCACACCGGTTTATCTACGGAACGTGACCGTTGCAAATAAATATATCTGGGGCCGTACCGCCGATCTCCAATAGAACGTCACCATATTGATCCAATAGAGTAGAATGACGTCACAATATCCAATTCGAATAGGCTCTACTCCAATAGAGACAGTAGAATGGACTGAAATGTTTGAACGACATGAAGTTGTATAACAACGTATATTTTATGTTCCGTTCTACTAACATAATAACATAGCCTCCTTCATATTACAAGCCATGCGCAGAAGTTTGACAACGTCGCATTTTTTAATATTAGTAAATATGATAATGACTGTAAAGCTATAATCGCGGTCGTCATCATTTAATGTTATTAGTTATTTAAGTGATAAAGTATATTAATAAGTATAAACATTAGTTAAATAATATGAAATTGGATAGATTCCTGTACTATTTACCTGTCTACCTACTTTCAAAATAATTATCCTAATATTATAAATGCGAAATATAAAGTGCGTTTGGTTTTGTACGTAATGGATGTTTGTTACTCTTTCACGCAAAAACTATTGAACGGATTTTAATGAAATTTGGCAGTTAAGCGTACTCCACATGTCCGCCGAAACTTTCGGCGAAACTTTGGTCGACCTTCTACATTCTCGCCTATTAGGGATGTGGTGGGTGTCAAACGCGTCGACATTATATCGATTCATCGGTGTAATATCGCTAAGCTGCTGTAAACAGGGTCACAGAGGTGATGGCAGGTGCTCTACTGTAATTACTTGATCTACTAATATCCTGGATCATGGTCAAGGGTACCCCGAACCTGTTACTCGAAAAAGCGCTAGGAATATAAATATAAAATCGATCGAATCGAGACGACAACGAACTATCTCTACTTAGTCTATGAAATAGGCGAGACATGCCAAACATGCACGGGACTACACGAATGTAGGCGAATACTGCCTACACATTCTCGTGTTCCCGCGGAACTGTCCACATGTGGAGCGCGCTTTATATAGCATATAGCCCCGAATAACACATATGCTATAATTTATTCTGATATTTAATGTGATTCCCGCGGGAACGGGTCCGGAACGTTATGGCCAAATTTTATGCGGACGCAGTCGCGGCTAAAAGCTATTATGAAATAAAATAATCTATGCCAGTCAAAATAGTGCCCAATTTATTAATTATTAGGTATAATACATTTTAAACAGTTTTATTTAAGTTCCTAAGTATATACAAACTAACAACTTACTTACCTATTGTACCTATCTACTTTTTCAACGTTTCCATCATCGTGGATAATCAAAGACCGTGGTTTAAAGTAGTTGTGATAACTTTTACAATGCGAAAATGTTTTCTGCACAGTAAAGATCCTTCGGTGGGACTCCAGCATGCTTGGGGAATAGCAGAAGTCTGTCTGTTTAATAGAATTATATCTTTTGGAAAGCAAAACTTCGGCACAGCTTCTTTCCCATTTTTAAGGTTTAATCATAATTTTACTTGCATTTTTCATATGCAACAACGCCTTGGCATCAGTTAGGGGTAAGATAACGATTATCAAATAGAATTTGATTTATGAAATAAGTAAAAAACAACAACAAAAATGGTCAAGGGTTGATTTTTAAAAATCGTATATTATCAATTTTAGCGCAATTATAAATATATTTACTTTTATTTACCTTCGTAGATGGTCCATATAAACTATGCTATGATAATAACATAGCCTCCTTCATCTTACAAGCCATGCTGTAGCACGGAACGGCAACGTCGCTGTGAATCGATTTACTCAAATACACCGATGAATCGATATAATGTCGACGCGTTTTGACACTAACCACACTAATAGGCGAGAATGTAGAGGGTCGACCAAAGTCCCGGCAAAAGTTTCCCCGAAAGTTCCGGCGGACATGTCCGCCGAAACTTTGGTCGATCTCTACATTCTCGCCTATTAGGGATGTGGTGGGTGTAATACGCGTCGATATTATATCGACTAATCGGTGTATTATCGCTAATCTGCTGTAAACAGGGTCACAGAGGTGATGGCAGCTGCTCTACTGTAATTACTTGATCTACTAATATCCTGAATCATGGTCAAGGGTACCCCGAACCTGTTACTCGAAAAAGCGCTAGGAATATAAATATAAAATCGATTGAATCGAGACGACAACGAACTATCTCTACTTAGTTTATGAAATAGGCGAGACATGCCAAACATGCACGGGACTACACGAATGTAGGCGAATACTGCCTCCACATTCTCGTGTTCCCGCGGAACTGTCCACATGTGGAGCGCGCTTTAACGATAAACACACCTTATCACAAACTTGTAAACACAGTCTGCGATGAGTAAATTAATCACTTTGTAAACAACCGAGAAAACACTTGTACGACTTCAATATTTTCACGAATAAAACGTAAAAGTTTAAATACAATCTAATATGTTAAAAATATTAACTAAACGTAATGTTACATTTAACATTCAGTGTAAACAGTTTTCCTCAACATACAAGGTGAGAACTGCCACTCTTTAATTGAAGAATTCTCTATTATGAACTATTATTATACAGGGTGTCCCGTAAGTCGACGTCAAGCCGGAATCGGGTGATAGTCCAAATCATAATAGTTACTAGAAAAATAAAAAATAAAAGAGAAAATGTACACCCTGTGATGGTTTTTTAGCTCCTGTTGCTACAAATCTTAACTTTTTTTCAATTTTATTTTTCTTATGTAATCCCGAATAGTGCTAATCTAACCTATTACTTAGAATTCTAAGTCAACTGCTCCAGCTTGGAAGAAAGTGTCACATTATGGCGTACAATGAATAGACAATTAATATTTCGTCCAACTTTAACGGACTGTACTGAAAAAAAAAAGCACTACGCCAGGTTGGCAAGTAACACGAAAAGTTGACGCATTTAATAAGGATTCTAAAATGGTATTATACTTACTACATTATTTCTTTGATTACGGGGGAAAAAAATTCCTTCAAGAAACCCAGTTTCGAAAAATTTTTCATTACCTACTAAAAATTATTCTAGTGCGTTCAAAGCTTGCCTAAGACCGAGTGAGACGGAGAGTCATTCATGAAGTGTGAGTGAGACAGGTAGTGACGCTTTCGAGTCAAATATTCTAATGGGTGAGTGAGACAGATAGTGACGCTAATGAGTCAGATACAGAGAAAGTCATTTTATGAAGTGTGAGCGAGATAGTGACGCCACTTTTTTAATATTGGCACACGCAATACAGATCAGTACGTTACGCTCCTTCGTTTACTACGCATCTTTCCGTATTCGTTCGTGTTATTTCGTACTTTCGACTTTTTGCTTCGTTTATTGGACTTGTTTGTTTGCTTGTGATTTGGACAGTTTCGATCTCTTTACAACGACCTTTGCTTTCTCCTGGACTATCGTGTGATTGTGTAGTGCCACCATGCCTGTGTACACCACTCAGGAATATGCCAACATGCACTTTATTTATGGCGAATGCAGAGGGAATGCTAGTGCTGCGGCTAGACTGTATCGCGAGAGGTACCCAAATGCTGATCGTTATCTAGATCACCGAGTTTTTACAAATGTGCACCGTCTACTCTCCACAGAAGGCATACTTCTAAACCGACCACATGGTGAAGGAAGAAGTTCCTTGCCTTACGAAGACGTAGTACTTCAAGCAGTTGAAGAAGATCCAAGTATTTCGGTACGTGCAATCCAACAAAGCACAGGAGTGCCCAAAACTATAGCTCACCGAATTTTACAAAAACATGAGCTCCACCCATACCATGTACAGCGAGTACAAACCCTGCATCCTCAGGATTATCAACTTCGGGTTGCGTTTTGTCAAACGATGCTACAAAGACACCGGGAAGATCCGCGATTCTTAGAGAAAATTTTGTGGTCGGATGAATCGACATTTAAAAAAGACGGTTACATGAACCTACACAACTTACACGAGTGGCACGTAGAGAATCCGAATTTAATGAGACAAGATAGATCTCAGTATCGTTTTAAAATAAACATGTGGACCGGAATTTTAAATGGAAGAGTCATAGGACCTTTTGAGTTGCCAGAGATCTTGACTGCTGAAGTTTATTTAGATTTTTAACAAAACAGTTTACCTAGTTTACTGGAAGACGTGCCACTCAGTATTTACAGAGAGATGTGTTATCAACAAGATGGCTGCCCAGCGCACTATGCCCGCTCAGTTAGAGCATTTCTCAATGAAGAATATCCGGGCAGATGGATAGGTCGGTCTGGTACGATCTCGTGGCCAGCCCGTTCACCGGCCTTAAATCCATTAGATTTTTTTTACTGGGGAGCAGTGAAAGAGAAAGTTTATTTTAAGCCAATCGAAAATGTAGCTGAGCTTCGGCAAAGAATTACGGAAGCAGCTGAATTTGTCAACAACGGAAGATTTGCCCGTGTGATAATCCGATCTTTTTTAAGAAGATGTCGAGCTTGTATTGCAGTTGAAG
Organism: Blastobasis adustella; assembly: GCA_907269095.1. Lineage (NCBI taxonomy): Eukaryota > Metazoa > Arthropoda > Insecta > Lepidoptera > Blastobasidae > Blastobasis > Blastobasis adustella. The sequence continues at coordinate 9,081,724 of OU026117.1, read as the reverse complement.
GAAGGCAGTTTGAACATCTTTTGTAAATAATAAATCTTTGCATCTAATTGGTGTTTAATTTTAAACTTAAGAAAAATTTGTCCTAAATTTAACAAAAAGTTAGCATCTCTGACTTGAAAGCATCACTACCTGTCTCACTCACATTTCACGAATGACTCTCCGTCTCACTCGGTCTTAGGCAAGCTTTGAACGCACTAGAATATTTTTTAGTAGGTAAAGAAAAATAGTTCGAAACTGGGTTTCTTGAAGGATTTTGTTTTTCCCCGTAATCAAAGAAATAATGTAGCAAGTATTATACCATTTTAGAATCCTTATTAAATGCGTCAACATTTAGTGCTACTTGCCAACCTGACGTAGTTCTTTTTTTTTTTCAGTACAGTCCGTTAAAGTTGGACGAAATATTAATTGTCTATTCATTGTACGCCATAATGTGACACTTTCTTCCAAGCTGGAGCAGTTGACTTGGAATTCTAAGTAATAGGTTAGATTAGCACTATTCGGGATTACATAAGAAAAATAAAATTGAAAAAAAGTTAAGATTTGTAGCAACAGGAGTTAAAAAACCATCACAGGGTGTACATTTTCTCGAAAAAAAAAAAGAAATGCCTATAATTTAAAAAATTCAAGACTTAGATTTTATTTTTTATTTTTCTAGTAACTATTATGAATTTGGACTATCACCCAATTTCGGCTTGACGTCGACTTACGGGACACCCTGTATATTTTTACAACTATTAAATATGTATGTAATTTTTATCTTCTTAAAAGCGTAGGTACCTACTCCACATGTCCGCCGAAACTTTCGGCGATTCTTTTACTGGGACTTGGGTCGACCCTCATCGACATTCTCGCCTATTAGGGATATGGTGGGTGTCAAAATCGGTGTAAAATCGTTAATCGAACATGTGGAGTACGCTTTAAGTGTAAACAATTTAAGTTTAAGTGCTGTGTAAAAGACTGATACAGAAGATATGTCTTGCACACTCTTGTTCACTCTTGCCCACTAGCTAGAATTTCCAAGTTTTTAAAATTCAGTGTCAGTTTATTGATAAACAGCTTCATCTACTAAATAATATCTTTATTTTTCCAGGAAAATCAAATAAAAATAAGGAATTGGAATGTAAATTATTTGAAAGTGGGCAGTGGTAGTCACAAGGTCCTGTGCATGCCTGGAATTTTAGGATCAATATGGGCTGATTTTAAACCCCAAATCGAAGGGTTTGACAGGGAAAAGTTTACGCTGGTCGTAATGGATCCACTTGGCTACGGCAAAAGCAGACCTCCTAACAGGGACTTCCCTTTAAACTTTCATGAGAGAGAAGTCGACTATGCTTATGAACTAATGAAGGTTAACACCCAAAAATTCTAAGACCTACGCTTCTTAAAAACTGAACAACAAAAACCTTGTCATTTATGGCTGAAGGTATTTTACAACTGTTTTTGCCGTTACGAAAAACGATCTAATTTTATTCAAACGATAATCTAAAACGCTACACATAACTTATCTACAGTAGATACGCAACGATAAATTCCGTATCAGTCCTAGTGACAGAGATAATAGGTACCTACACTAGATACGTCGTCGCCACGGACTTTGATCATCTGTCTGTCGAACTTTTCAGCCGACGACATATCGTAGGCCATGATCGTAGGTCGGTGGCGGTAAAGGTTATACTTGCCACAAACCACAAACTATGAACTATATATACCACAAACTATGAACTATATATATACTTGCATACTTATGTACAAAAAAGGTGGGGTTCAAAGTGGTTTTATTTTTCTTTATCTCACACATATTGATATTTTTGGCAAATGTACGGCACTTCGTAGGTACAGGTTTAACCATTTGGCGAGTGATGCGCCGGATAAGGCCCGGCTGAAAATCAGCGATGTGGTTTCTCTATCTAGAGCATATGCTAATCTGAGTTCTAATTTGGCATGACGTTACAATATTCACCATAAATTTTAATTGAATGTACCCTACTTTTAACATGTTATACCTACAGGTGATTGTTGATATTGTACAACTTGTTTGATATAATTATAGTAATTGCCAAGTAAAATCGATGTTTTTGTCTAATAACGGCAATACATCATCATCATCATCAAAGCCCATAACAGCCCACTACAGGACTTGGGACCTCTCACACCAAACAGGTTACTGCTATAATCTACACCCTTGGCAGGCGGGTTGGAAATCGCAGTGTTGTAAATATAACAATGGAAAACGCTGCTGCCCATTTTCGACCCTACGGAGACGGATCTTTTGCTTCAAAAACATAAGTCGCCTTGTACGACACCCATGAGTGTACTTGAATTGTTCTTATCCGGATTTTCTGTAAATTCCGATTACAGGCGATCGGAATCCCGAAATACTCATTTCTGGGGTGGAGTTACGGCGGGCAGGTCGGCACAGTCCTAGCCGCCAAGTATCCAGAAGCCGTCCAAAAACTGGTGATATTTAGTACATCGGCCCATATCACGCCCCAGGAACGAATCGGTTTTGAAAGTACGAACATCAATTTTACGCTTTTACATTTTACGTTGACCCTTACCTCAGGGTCAGCCCTGATATTGGTTGAACAGTCTTGGGAGCCCAGGTGACCTTGTGACAACCGTATTATTCGATTTTACGTTATCAATTTAAGTAGATGAATAATATATTTTTAATTTCATGTGTCCAGTGCTAAAAGACCTAAGTCTATGGTCTCCGAAATTGGTAAATGAACTGACAGAGCTATATGGCGAAGAACTGTTTAACAAATATAGGAAGGATTGGCTAGACGCTGGCGAAATGATAGTTCGGGAGAAAGACAGTAACTTCATCAGGGAATACCTAAAGGACGTTAAGTGTCCAACCTTCATACTACATGGGGGAAAAGATCGTCTGTTACCACCATCTCATTTAGAATATCTATCGAAGCGGATCCGTAACTCAAAGTAAGTATCTACCTAGAAAATCCATCGTGTCACCTGTTAACAAACCTCACTTTAATATTCGTAGTCACCATTCCTCTTTCGCATTTCGCATTCTGTTATATTCTTAGTCAAATTTATCTTTATTTCAGAACACATATGTATCCAAAGGGCAAACACAACATTCATATAGCCTATGCAGAAGATTTTAATAAAAGGGTTCAAGATTTTTTGCTACAACCTACGAATGGCTAACCTGGCTAATTTATTAAGCTTCATAAATTATAATACTTCATAAATTGAAAAAGAAGAGGAGCCATCATCTAAACATCAAGTGCCTCATGTTATTAAGGTACTTAGGTTACATTTTTAAATATGTTAAATATTCCTATGAATGTCATGTAATGTATTATGTATATTTCAAGTATGTGTATTTCAAAAGCAAATTGTTTTGTTCCTTACGAGTAAGTTACCTACTTACCTAAACCCAATACGCTGTGAAGTGATTGATGCATGCGCAGACAAGTGCAACATTAAGAGTGTCGAATCGAAATTCCATTGTGCCAAAGCCCTGCTAAGTTCCTTATAAGTGATCTTTAGATTTGCATATAAAAATCGTACAGTATCGAATCGTAAACCTGGGAGAACGTGATAAGTTAATCCTTTCCTACCCCGGGCGGTCTCTGCCTGTTTGTCACTTGACAAATTTATTCTGAAATAATTCAGATAGTAAGATTTAACTCTCTCAACATATTGTTAACTCGAGTTAACGCGAATTAGGCTTAACTCGAATCAACTCGACTTTCATTTTCCCTAACTCGAGTTTTAAGTAGAATGAGTCAAGCGAGCGAGTTGATTTTGTCTCAAGAAACAAGTCCCGCAGACGCAGCCCCACTGTTTTAGGACGCAGAGTTAAAATGTATGTGATCATCGTTAGGTACACAAATTTCCGCAGGACTTGTTTCGTGAGACATACTCTAATATAAATTCCCTCTTTATATTATAATTGTTTATTTATATCTACCTCCTAATAAAGTAATTGTCACAATACCTTATAGACATTTCTTCTTCCTACCTATAAGACATTTCTTAAAGAAATAAGCTGTAACTTTTGTGAATCTTATCTATAAGTTCTATTAAATTCTAACTCTCATTGTGCAAAAATAAATACCTAAATATATTATCCCTATACATATTTAATACGAATCTGTAATATTGTTGCGAAGCTGAGTAATTAAATTGATTAAAATAAAATAAATAATTCACTGATTTTCATTCTGTTAACTCGAGTTGTGTTTTTTCAGAGTTGGCATATCTATAGGTATCAGGTATACCTACCCCCAAACCCTTATGTACCATTATACCGGTTTTACAAAAAAAAAAAAAATATGATAATGTAAATTTGACTTTATGTCCATTCTTTTTTGACATTTCTAATTATTGTGAATTTCACTGACACCTATAAATTGATGATTATAAATTGCTAAATAGCAATTATTAGGTACTAACCCATAAATAATCAAAATAAAAGGTTACCTATACATAAATAAATAAATGATGGCGAGATAGCTTATCTAGAGCTATAAAGAACATTTCTCATTGCAGAATATGTATGATGGACTCAAAATAACGAAATACGTAATAGTCTGAAAATATTCTATTTTAAAGTACAGTATTCTAGCATTAAGCGTACTCCACATGTCCGCCGAAACTTTTCCGGGATTTTGGTCGACCCTCTACATTCTCGCCTATTAGGGATGTGGTGGGTGTCAAAACGCGTCGACATTATATCGATTCATCGGTGTAATATCGCTAATCTGCTGTAAACAGGGTCACAGAGGTGATTGCAGCTGCTCTACCGTAATTACTTGATTTACTAATATCCTCGATCATAGTCAAGTGTACCCCGAACCTGTTACGGGAAAAAGCGCTAGGAATATAAATATAAAATCGATCGAATCGAGACGACAACAAACTATCTCTACTTAAGCGTACTCCACATGTCCGCCGAAACTTTGGCCGGGACTTTGGTAGATCCTCTACATTCTCGCCTATTAGGGATGTGGTGGGTGTCAAAACGCGTCGACATTATATCGATTCATCGGTGTAATATCGCTAATCTGCTGTAAATAGGGTCACAGAGGTGATGGCAGCTGCTCTACTGTAATCACTTGATCTACTAATATCCTGGATCATGGTCAAGTGTACCCCGAACCTGTTACGGGAAAAAGCGCTAGGAATATAAATATAAAATCGATCGAATCGAGACGACAACGAACTATCTCTACTTAGTCTATGAAATAGGCTAGACATGCCAAACATGCACGGGACTACACGAATATAGGCGAATACTCACTCTACACTCTCGTGTTCCCGCGGAACTGTCCACATGTGGAGTGCGCTTAAGTCTATGAAATAGGCGGACATGCCAAACATGCACGGGACTACACGAATATAGGCGAATACTCCCTCTACATTCTCGTGTTCCCACGAAACTGTCCACATGTGGAGTGTGCTTTAGTGCGATGTTTCAATGAACAAATAATTTATTGTTTCAAAATCTAAATGCGAAACGGATCGTTACTGTACTCCTCAATGGAATTCATTTCGTTTTAAGCCGTTACCTATTCTGTGACGTCATTCTACAGTATTGGATAAAAGATGGTGGCATTCAACTGGAGATCGGCGACATCGCCCCGGGCAAACGAAGCGTACCTCCCAAGACAAAACCAGACCCCCCTGCATTTATTCTATGGCACTAGAAGGTGGAAATTCCTAAAAGTTTTATCTACTTGTTCAATGCCCCTTTACGATTTACAAGTATTACAGAAATATTTAATTCAATCCATAAACTCTTTAATTAAAACTTAATAACTTCCGGTACAACGTAACGAGAAACGTTAAACCCACATTACTGTAGCTTGCTTCGTAAACACACCTCATAACAAACTTGTAAACACAAGCAGCGATGAATAAATTAATCACTTTGTGAACGCCCGAGTAAACACTCGTACGACTTCAATATTCAATATTTTCACGAAGTTAAACGTAAAAGTTTATGTACAAATATGATAAAAATATTAACTAAACGTAATGTTACATTTAACATTCAGTGTAAACAGTTTTCCTCAACATACAAGGTGAGAACTCTCACTCAACTCTTTAATTGAAGAATTCCATATTAAAAATTAATTAACTATTATTATATTTTTCGAACAACTATTAAATATGTATTTACCTTTTAACTACTTAAGTGTTAACTTTTTGTTAAAAGTTTGAGGTTAAGTTTAAGTGCTGTTAGTAGCCCGCGCATATTCAAAAGACTGGCACGGAAGGTAGGACTGCTTGAACATTCTTGCCCTATTGATAGTATTTCCATGTGTGTCAGTCTATTTATAAACAGCTTCATCATCAACAGCCTGAGCTGGACTTCAGCCTCCTCAACATCAGTAGAGGGTTTTGCTTTAATCTCCACGTATGGCAGGCGGTTAGAGTGTATAAAATGCACAAGAACGCTGCAGATCTGCCTATTCTGTCTACAGAAGTACCATGTAGGATAGTTGGTTAGTTTCTAACTAAGACATTATAGAAGCCTTTTATGTCAATTACTATGCATAACTGCAAGTTAGTTAAATTAGATGAATGTTATATCATCGAATTTAAATAAATAACATTCATCTTAACTCTCTAAATCTCAACCTTAGAATTTGGATGATTGCCTTTTTGTTTTACTGTTTACTAGACTAAAGAATATTTTTATTTTTCCAGGAAAATCAAATAAAAATAAGGAATTGGAATATAAATTATTTGAAAGTGGGCAGTGGCAGTCACACGGTCCTTTGCTTGCCTGGCATTTTAGGATCAATATGGAGTGATTTTAGACCCCAAATCGAAGGGTTTGACAGGGAAAAGTTTACGCTGGTCGTAATGGATCCACTTGGCTATGGAAAAAGCAGACCTCCTAACAGGGACTTCCCTTTAAACTTTCATGAGAGAGAAGCCGACTATGCTTATGAACTAATGAAGGTTAAAACCCATAAATTTTAATATCTATGCTTCTTGACAACTGAACAACAAAAATCTTCTTATTTATGGCTGAAGGTATTTTACAACAATTTTTCCTGTTACGGAAACTGGTCTCATTTTATTCAAAAGATAATCTAAAACGCAACTCATAATTTATCTACAGTAGATAACGAAGTTTAAAATTTCGTATCAGAGTCGTAGTGACAAAGTAAATACTAGATACGTCGTCGCCACGGACTTTGATCATCTGTCTGTCGAACTATTCAGATGGGTTTCCATTTTAAATGACCTCTTGAGTGTATGGATGCCAGTACTACGGAGAGGTCAAGCTGTATCTCTGGTTCTACCCACCCGAATTAATGAAAAAGGCTTAGATTTTAAGATGAACCCCAAGCTACCAAACTATCAAAACCCGTTTTGAAGATTTTGCGTAATGCGCGAACAAACAGACAGACAGACAACAATTTCAATGAATCATTCTGTGTGAATTTTTCCAAGCATTATTATATTATTTTATATTACAAGTTTATCGGCTGGAATAAGATGTAGGTACGTTTCAGCTCTCTGGTACTAATAGTATCCGAGTTTAACCGTTTTAAATAGGTACTATTAAAATTTTGCTTGTTTCAAACTAAACTCGCGTTCTTTACACATTATTATTATTATATTGGACGGGACATCTCGTGACCACGGTGGGTGTAACCCTACCGAAATGCCTTCCTACTTCTCTTTAAGGCTTGGCCCACTTCGCTCGGTCTTCAGCATCCTTGATGGTGAGCTTATTGGCACGCATATCATTCGTGACGACGTCAAGCCATCGCTCCTTAGGCCGGTCTCTCCTTCCCGGGGGAAAGGGGTGGCATGGTAAACATTTGTTTCCAAACGTAATTTGTCGGTCTGCGCAAGACGCGGCCAAACCACTTTGATGACTTTGATGTGGGTGACTAGCGAAACTGCTAAGAGAATGTACGGCAGACTAGTTTTTTTTACTTCTATAAGTAAGTACTACCGTTACGAAAAGTCGAAAGATTATATGAGTACCATAAATATATTTTTTTCTACTCTACCGAACACGCCAGGTTGTGCATAGGAAGTTAACCAGACCAACATTTTCTGGGTCTTCTAAACCTTTACTATCACTCCAAAGTGGCATATCTCTTGTACTCGACTACATAGGATAACCTACGGTGCCCTCACAGTGTAAGTAGGTATACCTTGATATAATTCTTCGGCAAAAGACTTTTAAGTAGGCACATATTTACTTGTATTGTTCTTATCTGAATTTTCTGTTAATTCCGATTTCAGGCGATCGGAATCCCGAAATACTCATTTCTGGGGTGGAGCTACGGCGGGCAGTGCGGCACAATCCTAGCCGCCAAGTATCCAGAAGCCGTCCAAAAACTGGTGCTATTTAGTACATCGTCCCACATCACGCCCCATGAACGAAGCGCTTTTGAAAGTAAGAACATCAATTTGTACGCTTTTACATTTTACGTTGACTCTGACCTCAGGGTCAGCCCTGAGATTGGTTTAACAGTCTTGGGAGCCCAAGTTACTACCACCCTGTGACTACCGTATTTTTAGATTTTACGTTACCAATTTATGTATATTTATTTATTCCAAAAACTTTACAGTTTTACAGTTTAAGAACTAATACACTGTAAAATTAATATTATGTACAGCTTAAGATAATACAATTTTATAAGTCAATAGTAGGACAAAAATATCATTTCAAACTCCACACCTGTTCTTAATGAATAATCTATTTTTATTATCATTTGTCTAGTGCTAAAAGACCTAAGTCTATGGTCTCCGAAATTGGTAAATGAACTGACAGAGCTATATGGCGAGGAACTGTTAAAAAAATACTGGCAGGATTGGCTAGACGCTGCCGAAACGGTAGTTCGGGAAAAAGACAGCAACTTCACCAGGGAATACCTCAAGGACGTTAAGTGTCCAACCTTCATACTACATGGGGGAAAAGATCCTCTGTTACCACCATCTCATTTAGAATATTTATCGAAGCGGATCCGAAACTCAACGTAAGTATCTACCTAGAAAATCCGTCGTGTCACCTGTTAACAAACCTTACTTTAATATCCGTAGTCACCATTCCTCTTTCGCATTTCGCAAATCGATTCTATTATATTCTTAGTCAAATTTGTCTTTATTTCAGAACACATATGTATCCAAAGGGCAAACACAACATTCATATTGCCTATGCGGAAGATTTTAATAAAAGGGTTCAAGATTTTTTGCTACAACCTACGAATGGCTAACCTGGCTTATTTATTAAGTTTCATAAATTAGAATGCTGTATTTAAACTATTTGGGGAAGAAGAGGTCAACAGCTCCAGTGCCTAAATATATTTTTTTAATTCTCTTGTCCAATGAAACTGATAAATATTTCGAATGATATTAAGGTACTTAGGTACTTAAATTTTTTAATATATTTCTATGAAGTTGTATATAATGTGTATGTAATGTATTATATTGAAGCTGTTTTGTTATTTCAAAAGCATTTTGTTTTGTTCCTTACGAGTAGGTTACCTACTTACCTGAACCCAATACGCTATGATGTGATGCATACCCAGGTGCAACATCATGAGTCATCATCATCATCATCATCATCACAGCCCGTAACAGTCCACTGCAGGACTTAGGGCCTCTCCCACGAAAGGGGAGGTTATTGCCATAATCTCCACGCTTGGCAGGCGGGTTGGAGATCGCAGTGTTTAAATATAATAATGGAAAATGCTGCTGCCCATTTTCCAGACTACGGAGACTCTTGATCTTTTGCCTTGCCGAAATCATTAGTCGCCTTGTACGACACCCTTGAATGTAAGGGGTTGGTGCTATTCTACTCTGCCGGACACCACACGGCCAACATCATGAGTGTCGAGTCAAAATTCCATTGTCCCAAAGCCCTGCTAGGTTCCTTCCAAATGATATTTAACTTTTCATATAAAAATCGTTTCATATCGAATCGTAGCAGTGGAAGAATGTTAAACGTGATAAGTTAATTCTTTGCAACACCGGGCGGTCTCTGCCTGTTTATTACTTAGGGTCCTCATTTCAGATAGTATGAGTTAACTCTCTCAATATATAGATACTTAGGTATCAGGTATACCCCCAAACCTAAATGTGTCATTATACCGAATTTACAAAACAAATATTTCATAATGTAAATTCGAATTTGTCCGCTCTTTTTTGACATTTCTTTCCATTGTGAATTTCACTGATACATATTTACATAATTGATGAGTATAAATTGCTAAATAGTAAGTAGGTTATAACTACTAACTATAGCAACTTCGGACTTCGACTCATACGTAATAAAATAAAAGGTGCTTATATCATTGGACGCGAGATAGCTTATCTAGAGCTATGAAGAACATTTCTCACTTCTGTTTGGCAATATTGTGACGTGTAGTTGTTTTTGGTAAAGAAAAATTATAATGATACTAAAACATCGTATTAAAAATATCGCAGGCCTTGGAAACAAACGCACATTTGCTATATTAAATAACCCAAAATCAACACAAATTTACAAGGTAGGTTATTTTTGTTATTTTAACAAATGTGCGGTCTTCCTTTAATGATAAATATATTGTAAGGGCGAATATAGGTAACGTATCTGTCCCGCCAATTTCAGGAAGAAACAATAAAAGTTAGCAAATGGAATGTTAATTATTTGAAAGTGGGAAATGGCCCGCACACTGTTCTATGCATTCCTGGTGTTCTCGGCACTATATGGACAGATTTTAAACCCCAAGTACAAGGTTTGGATCGAGAAAGGTTCACTTGGGTATTTTGGGATCACCCAGGTTTCGGCAAGAGCAGCGCACCCGAATACAGCTACCCCCGGGATTATCCAGAGAAAGGCGCTGATTTGGTTTACGAATTTATGAATGTAAGTAATAAAATCCAACGATTAAATTTCTATGTGCTATTATGAATCGTCATCATCCCCTTCCGTTTTCCCACTAGCTGGATGGAGTCGGCAAATATTTAGTCCTATAACCCGTCACCTCACCATTCAACCAGCCCATCCATATTTTCTTTGGTCGGCCTCTAGTATGGCATCCATCCACATTCATAATTTACCCCTTCCTTGAAACATGACTTACGTTACATGGAAAGTTTGATCGGACACTGAGGTGACCTTTCAATGGTGGCGCTAGTTCTGCGTTTTATGAAGCAACACCGGAAGGATGTAGTATTCTGTGACAGAATTCGAATGTTGCTAACAATGGATAAGAAGGAACGTGACGGAAAAAGATTGTAACATGTCCCGATTGTGAAATTAGAATAATGACGTTTCGGAAAAAGGCCTGGCGCCTTCTTTCATGGAATTATGATTCTTGTCAAATAAGTCAACATTTAACGTAGTAGACATTGTCACCAAACTTTGATAGTACAAACCGAATAATTTTAAATGATGTGCAATAACTAAGGCAGATTACTAAGGTTTTAGACTGCTAAATAGCGTCAAGTTATATTTCCTCTATACATATAGTTTATTATTGCCAGTAAAATTAATTTAGTATGCTCATTTTTCCGCAATCTGTCAAAGTAACCTGAAGTCGTGGTACCCCTATCACAGCGTTCTACGATTTTAGATAAATACTGAGTATCTCTGATTTTCTCTCTCGATTTAGGCACTCAAGATACCCAAATACTCCCTATTAGGATGGAGTCTGGGTGGAATGTACAGCATACTGTTAGCAGCCAAGTACCCGGACGTTGTCAATAAGTTGGCTGTTATAGGAACCCTTGCTGTTATTACACCAGAAATCGTCAATACTATGAAAGGTAAATCCTTCCTAAAATACCTAAACCTACCTTAGACCTACGTTATAAGATATCGAAATGAAATAGGTTGCCAAACTGAAATTGGGTGATATGAGGGATTTTCAGAAATAAAGTGTAGTTCCGCCGTGCCTCACTAGATGGCGCTGCTTAGACATGATTCTCAAGTATTGAATTTGGGATCCGAAGTTACGCGGAAAGGTGTTTCGTGAAAAAATACTTAGTTTTAGTATCTACCTTTTCTGAGAAGAAATTACAAAATGTGTAGGTACATTTTTAAACATCTAACGATCTAATTTTTATTTATTTTTGAGAATCTATCTATTACAATTATCAGAACAATTTTTTTCTTTTTAATCCGCTCTTGGAAAATCTCCTATTGGAAGAGCTTCTTACGGTCGCAAAATGACCTTGGATTTCACATCGACAGATACCGAAACGTGACTTGTCTGCCAATTTCTAGTTCGCCGAAAGTACTTGGTAGACGCTCCAGAAGGATGATCATCCGGACCCCCGAAACATCGACATCGGATACCGCGACCAAAGTAGCGTCTTTACCTCTAATCAAATTTCTTACAGAACTATCCAATATTGATCGATGGGAGAAAAATATGAAGGAAACTTTTTTGGCAATTTACGGTCAAGACCTTTTGCTTAAATATTGGGTACAAAGTACAGAGGCTATGGAATACCTTTATAACGCAAACGCGCGAAACGTAGTAGCAGATTGCCTTAAAAATATAAAGTGCGAAACTCTGATCGTTCAAGGCGATAAGGATCCAATAATACCTTCAAAACATGCTCATTATCTGCACAAACATATAAAAAAGTCAAGGTAAATTATCAATTTATTACGGTCAAGTCTTTATAGGACAAATATTACCTAGTACAGTATTAGAAATTAGAATCTGTACCTGCATAATGCACATGACACACGCAGCCAGTATACCTAGGTACCTATATTTTATTACCAACATTTTTCTTTTTTCAGAATGTTAGTATATCCCGAAGGAAAACATAACGTACATTTAGCATATTCTGATGATTTTAATAAGAAGTTAGAGGAATTTTTACAGTCACCTGAAACCCCAGAATAAATGTCGAAGTACAATCCAGGACGTTTTAATTCCATCACAGCCCATAACACTGCAGGACTTAAGGGCCTCTCCCACGAAAAGGGAGGTTATTGCCATAATCTCCACGCTTGGCAGGCGGGTTGGAGATCGCAGTATTATAAGTATAACAATGGAAAACGGTGCTGCCCATTTTCCAGCCTATGGAGACTCTAGAACTTTTGTCTCTATAACATTAGTCGCCTTGTACGACACCCACGAGTGTAAGGGGTTGGTGCTATTCTACTCTGCCGGACGCCACACGGCCAACGTTTTAATTAAACAAGCCTATTTATTTAATAAAATATATTAACATAAAACAAATGACAATTTATTAAAAATAAATCAAGTTGAATTAAGTCATCATCATCATCATCTTGGCGCTATGTCCCGGTTGCGCCCCCGCGCGACACGCGAGGGCCCAGGGTCCGCCTTCCTGCTCCTCTTGGCCCACCTATTACGGTCTTCGGCATCCTTAGTGGTGAGCTTATTGGCACGCATATAAGTCTTGACTACGTCAAGCCATCGCTTCTTGGGCCTGCCTCTCCTTCCCGTGCCCGGCAGGGGCGGCATGGCCAGACACTTGTTCCCCACATAACTTGCCGGTCTGCGCAAGACGTGGCCATACCATCGAAGGCGACACTCCTGCAGCTTTTCTGCGATGTTACGGACGCTAAGGCTACCTCGAATGGGCGTTTCGAACGCGATCCTTTCTTGAAACTCCACACATCCACCGCAGCATCTTCATTTCCGTGAGGCGCAGCTCCTGCTTGTGTCGCTCTAGTAGGGGCCAAGTCTCGCTGCCGTATAGGAGAGCAGGTCTAATTATGGTCTAATAGTCTCCCGGGTGGTCTCCCGCCATTTCGCCCAAACTGTAGATATTCGGGCTTTGACGTCGCTGTCGATGTCCCCGGTTGCGCTTAGTACAGACCCCAGGTATCTGGCCTGATCCGTGCGCTTGACTTCACCTCGCCTATGCGTACGGGTAGGGGATCTGCACTGTTGCAGGCCATGTACTCTGTCTTCGCCACATTAATCTTCAGACCGCCGTTCTCAAGTGACTCCTTCCACTTGTTTACACGTTGGACTAGTCGCCCCTTGTTCAAGTCTATCAAAGTGATATCGTCAGCATACATGAGAAGCCATGGAGGCACCTCATCCTAGTACGTCATAACGACGCCGAGTCCCCCAGTTCGGTATCAGATATATCCTCCATTTATGTGGATATCAATTCAGTAGGTAAGTTACTTAAAGACTTATATCCAAACAAATCAGCCGGGCCGGATCATTTACCAGCTAAGATTTTGATTAATTGTGCAGAAACCATATCTAGGCCCATTGCAATTTTGTTTCAGAAGTCACTTGAAACTGGTGCTGTTCCTAATATATGGAAGCGCGCTTTTATTACACCTGTATATAAAAAGGGTCTAGGAGCGAGGTATCAAACTATTAACCAATTTCCAAACTTTGTATAGTTTCCAAGGTGCTCGAGAGGTGTCTACGATCAGTTGTATCTGACATTAAAACAGTATTTCAGTGACACGCAGCATGGATTCCTTAGGGGCCGCTCAACGGTATCCAATCTGGTTTTGTTGAATAATATTTTAACCGAAGAGATGGAGGGAGTTTCGCAGGTTGTTGTCAATTACACTGATTACAGTAAGGCATTTGACAGAACTCCAAATGACATATTACTTTCTTAATTACTCAAGATTGGTGTGAGGGGAGATCTGCTCAGGTGCTTCTCTTTTTACATCGAGAATCGGTCACAAGCTGTCGTAGTTAATAAGTCTGGATATCTAAATATCTGGACGGGTTTCTATCCCCAGCAGTATTCCCCAGGGATCCTTGCTGGTTCCGTCATTGTTTGTAATTTTTGTGAATGACATTGGCCTGTGCCTCCACCACTCACGTTTACTGTGTTGTGCGGACGATATGAAGATATTTGCCAGTGTTATATCCTTACTTGATGCTGAGGCCCTGCAGCCAGACCTTCACCGGCTCGAACGCTATTGTGATATCAACAACCTTGAACTTAATTCCTCTAAGTGCAGTGTTGTTACCTACAGTCGAAAAAATATATATATATTACAGTACGAATACACGCTCAAAAACGAGTTGCTTGGAAGAGCTACCACGGTGCGCAATCTTGGGATTATTCAAGACGCAAAGCTCATGTTTGACAGTAATGTAGATAATGTCGTTTCCAAGGCCTCAAAAGCTCTAGGTTTTATCATGCGAGCCTCAAGAGATTTCAGATGTGCTAAGACTTTCAAGGTGTTATACTGCACCCATGTAAGGTGTCATTTAGAGTACGCGTCTCAAGTGTGGAACCCGTATTGAAAATATTCAGAAGAGGTTTTTGCGCTTTTTATGTTTCCGTGTCTGTGACAAGTTTTGTTCTGAGAATTATATTGCGTTCTGTAAAAAATACCACCTACCTCTATTCAAAAGGCATGAGATTACAGATCTGGTTTATCTTTACAACATTACATCCTGTGTGATCGATAGCCCACAACTACTGGAGGAAATATCACTCAGACCCCCAAATAGAGCACTTCGCTCTAACTCCATAATTTATTTGTCGAATGCTTCTACAAATTATAGGCGCAGCACGTTTGTGTGTAACGCATTTAATTTTGCAAAGACAATGACGTCGATTTATTTAAAACAACGTGCTAGTCGTTGAAAAGGCGGCTGACTCACTCGTTCTTCAATGATTGTTCCTAAAACGGTGCATGGAATATGTGTGTATATGTATGTATAATGTTGTTATGTATAAACCTTACATAGGTACGACATTGATTGTTGTTTCATGTTTGTTGAATTTCTGCAATATGTGTTTTGAGTGCTTCATTATATTTTAGTCTGTGGTTATCAGTGAGTAACTATAATTGGCTTGACTGTGTCTACTCATATTATTTAATTTATCTTATCTGTTGGTACTCCAATAAATAAAAAAATAGTCTCGGATGCTGTCTGACAGTACATCTAATATCACGTTGAATAGAAGTGGACTGAGATCAGAGCCCTGATGTACCCCAAAGGTAATAGGGAGCAAGTTGGTTTCACCAACAGCAGTCCTCGTGAATATTTCTATGAATTTTATGCAATGTATTATACTGAAACTGTTTTGTTATTTCAAAAGCATTTTATTTTGTTCTTTACGAGTAGGATACCTACTTACCTAAACCCAATACGCTGTGATGTCCTGCATACAACATGAGGTGCAACATCATGAGTGTCGAGTCAAAATTCCATTGTCCCAAAGCCCTGCTAGGTTCCTCACAAATAATATTTAGCTTTTTATATAAAAATCGTTTCATATCGAATCGTAGCACTGGGAGAATGTTAAACGTAATAAGTTAATCCTTTGCAACACAGCGCGGTCTCTGCCTGTTTGTCACTTAGGGTCCTTATTTCTAATAGTACGAGTTAACTCTCTCAATATATAGAAATTTAGGTATCAGGTATCCCCCATAACTAAATGTACCATTATACCGAATTTACAAAAAAAAAACATAATGTAAATTCGACTTCGTCCGTTCCTTTTTTGACATTTATTTTCATTGTGAATTTCACTGATACCTTTGTACATAATTGATGAGTATAAATTGATTTTAAATTGCGAAATAATAATAGCTCCTAACTATAGCAAATTCGGATAGATGTAGTCACGCTCATACGTAATAAAAATAAAAGGTAACTATATCATTGAAAGCGAGATAGCTTATCTAGAGCTATGAAGAACATTTCTCACTTCTGTTTGGCAATGTTGTAATGTGTACGTAGTTAACGGTAAAGGATAATTATAATGATACTAAAACAACATATTAAAAACATCGCAGGCCTTGGAAACAGACGTACATTTGCTATATTAAATAGCCCAAAATCAACACAAAGTTATAAGGTAGGTTATTTTTGTCATTTAATAAATTTGCGGTCTTCCTTTAATGATAAAGATATCGTAAGAGCGAACATAGATAACGTATCTGCCCGCCAATTTCAGGAAGAAACAATAAAAGTTAGCAAATGGAATGTTAATTATTTGAAAGTGGGAAATGGCCCGCACACTGTTCTATGCATTCCTGGTATCCTCGGCACTATATGGACAGATTTTAAACCCCAACTACAAGGTTTGGACCGGGAAAGGTTCACTTGGGTGTTTTGGGATCACCCAGGTTTCGCCAAGAGCAGCCCACCCGAATACATCTTCCCCCGGGATTATCCAGAGAAAGGCGCTGATTTGGCTTACGAATTTATGAATGTAAGTAATAAAATCCAATAATCAATTTTATATGTGCTGTTATGAATTAAATCGTTACCATCCCACTAGGTATATATATATACTTATACCTAGATATGTACATTTATACCTATTATATATTTCAGTATAAATGCCATAGGCACATAAATGTGGAGTCGGTTAATTGCATAACCCGTGGCATCACCATTCAAACAGCCCACCCATATTTTCTTTGGACGGCCTCTACTGTGACATCCATCCTCATTCATAATTATCTTTGAAACATGTCTTGCGTTACATGTCACCGCGTTCTACTGTTTTAGGTAGTTACTCGTATAAGTATCTCTGATTTTCTCTCTCGATATAGGCACTCAAGATACCCAAATTCTCCTTACTGGGATGGAGTCTGGGCGGAGTATACAGCATAGCCTTAGCAGCCAAGTATCCGGACGCCGTCAATAAGTTGGCGGTTATAGGAACCCTTGCTTTAATTACACCAGAAATCTTTAATGCTATGAAAGGTAAATACTTTCTAAAATAACTAAACCTAACTAAGACCTACGTTATAAGATACCGAAATGAGCGGAATGGGATTTTCAGAAAGCTACTTTAAAAAGTAAAAAGTGTAGTTCGACTGTGCCTCACTAGATGGCTCTGCTTAGACAGGATTCTCAAGTACTGAATTTGGTAACCGCAGTTTCACAGAAAAGTGTTTCTTGAAAATATACTTAGCTTTAGTACCTTTTCTGAAAAGAAAGCGCAAAAAGTGTAAATTTTTATACATCTAACGGTCAAATTTTGATACATTATTGAGAATGATGTGTAATCAACGCCATCTATTAAAATTATTAGAACTATTTTTTCTTTCTAATCTGCTCTCGGAAAATCTCCCATTGGAAGTGCCACTTGCGGTCGCAAAAAGACCTTGGATTTCACATCAATGGATACCGAAACGTGATTTACAAGATTTGTTGACCGTCTTTTAGAGATATATAATCTTGTCAGCCAGTTTATAGTTGGCCGAAACTACTTGGTAGACGTTCCAGAAGGTGTTACCTTCCCATGAAGGATAATCACCCGGACCCTCGAAACATGATCATCGGATACCGGGACCAAAGTAGTATCTCTACCACTAATCAAATTTCTTACAGAACTGTCCAATATTGATCGATGGGAGAAAAATATGAAGGAAACGTTTGTGGCAATTTACGGCCAAGAACGTATGCTCAAATATTGGATACAATCCACAGAGTCTATAGAATATATTTATAGGACAAAGGAGGGAAACGTAGTAGCAGATTGCCTTAAACATATTAAGTGCGAAACTCTCATCGTTCACGGCGAAAGGGATCCAATAATACCTTCAAAACAAGCGCATTATCTGCACAAAAATATAAAAAAGTCAAGGTAAATTATTAGTTTATTACGGTTTAGCCTTTATAGAACAAACATTACCTATTTGTCTAATTGGTCTAATTTTATTCTTGACTATCTACAGCATACCACCTGTATTACAGTATTAGTAATTAGAATCTGTGCCTGCATAATACGCATAACACACGCAGCCGGTATAGAACTGTATTTTATTACCGACATATTTTTATCTTTTCAGAATGTTACTATATCCCGAAGGAAAACATAACGTACATTTAGCATATTCTGATGATTTTAATAAGAAGTTAGAGGAATTTTTACAGTCACCTGAAACCCCAGAATAAATGTTGAAGTACAATCCAGGACGTTTTAATTCCATCACAGCCCATAACAGTCCACTGCAGGACTTAAGGGCCTCTCCCACGAAAGGGGAGGTTATTGCCATAATCTCCACACTTGTCAGGCGGGTTGGAGATCGCAGTATTATAAGTATAACAATGGAAAACGGTGCTGCCCATTTTCCAGCCTATGGAGACTCTAGAACTTTTGTCTCTATAACATTAGTCGCCTTGTACGACACCCACGAGTGTAAGGGGTTGGTGCTATTCTACTCTGCCGGACGCCACACAGCCAACGTTTTAATTGAACAAGCCTATTTATTTAATAAAATATATTAACATAAAACAAGTTACAATCTAGTAAAAATAAATCAAGTTGAATTGAGTATTGTAAGTACCTAGCTACCTACATATTTCCAAAAAGATGTTGTTAACCGAACAAGCTCAATAAACGCGCAATGTTAATCAGAAGTTTCTACACGCTCAAGTACTTAAAGCGTACTCCACATGTCCGCCGAAACTTTCGGCGAAACTTTGGCCGGGACTTTGGTCGACCCTCTACATTCTCGCCTATTAGGGATGTGGTGGGTGTCAAAACGCGTCGACATTATATCGATTCATCGGTGTAATATCGCTAATTTGCTTTAAACAGGGTCACAGAGGTGTTGGCAGCTGCTATACTGTAATTACTTGATCTACTAATATCCTGGATCATGGTCAAGTGTACCCCGAACCTGTTACGGGAAAAAGCGCTAGGAATATAAATATAAAATCGATCGAATCGAGACGACAATGAACTATCTTTACTTAGTCTATGAAATAGGCGAGACATGCCATGGTAGTTATGTATGTAGTACCTAAAGCTCAACCCAGTCATTTTTCTTCAAACTTATTACAAATACTTATTTTACAGAAATACGTTTTTTTGGAGTAATGTCTGAAGTTTTATTTTCAGAGACCTAAATCACACTTTTTAATTAAAATGCCTGGGCTATGTAGTACCTGCACAACATAACATAATATTTACTGCGCAATATTGTATGTTGCAAGTGCAATTTGATTTTCCCCAGGTATAACCATGTTTATTGCAAGTAAAGAGTCATAAAAACTGCAAACTTCATCTTTAAATAAAAGTGGTTGCTGCATCAGGCCGCTATCGCAAATTGTTTTTCTTTATATTTTTTACGAGAGAATAAAATAGGCCGTGGTATTGTTTTCATTTCAAGTACACATCGAGTGTTTTATTATGTTCTCGTTCTGGCGCAGATTTCTGACACTAGCGTTGTGGTTGGCGGCGAGCAAGGCGGCGGCGGCGGACGGGCGGCGCGGGGAGCGCGGGGGGGCGCGGCGCGCGCTGCGGGTCATCGCCGGCGTGCCGCTGTCCAACGAGGAATATCCCTACGTCGTAGCATTAATAACTACCGCAGAAAAGCTCTTTGAAAAGCTACATCTCGGTCCAATCCCGCTTGATTTTCCTAAAGAAATACAAGGATGCTCTGATGCTCCTTAGTTACCAACAGGTGGGTTCTTACAGCAGGACATTGCACACCAGCCACATCGGACCAACGCCAACGCCGGATTCGCTACGGCGATATGACAGTCCCGGGCAACGACAGCGCCGCTACATATAGCAAAGTAATCCGAGGTTATCCGCATCCTCACCCTAAAATTGATATTGGTCTTATACTTGTAGAAAAAGTGACCCTTAGTGTTTATGGTAAATGATCAGGAATAGATTATTTATCCCTTATGGGATATCCCATAAGGTATATAGGGTACGGATTTGTACCTAATCCAAATGATACGCCTTCCAAAAAGAAAAAGATAGAAGCCCTAAAAACTTTTCAAAAGAAAATGGGGGAAGGAGCCCTGATTAAATGCCCGAAGTCAAAAGATCGTTTTCCTTTTTTATGTTTTGCCGCAAAGTGTAACAAAAAGAGAGGAAAAGGAAGTCCTGCCGATTCTGGTGGGCCAATTGTACACGCAGACAAGATCATAGGCGTATGCAGTGGAGGAGATTTAAAGAACATTTACTCAACCACTGGGTACACCCCTGTGAGTCTTTATTTGGAGTGGATTCATAGGTTGATATCGTCTTGCCCGCGCCGGCCCGCGCGCAGTCGGCGCAGCGCGGGGGCTGCGGCGGCGCCGTGGCGCGATGGCGCCGATGATGAATGTCAATAGAATCCCTTCTTACACCATAACTGTTGACTTTGGAATTGCCACTACCTACCTTGCTCGTGGTGTGTGGTGTCGCCGCTTCAAGAACAGCGAACACCACCACCACTCTCGAGGATGTCGAGGATGTCAGTGCCGCTCTCCCAAAGTTTTATGTATGGAGACACCCCTTTATTTTTATTTAATGACGATTATTATTACTTGTTGTTAAAGCAGCCATAATAACACACATTCTATGAATAGTTCAAAAGTCTAGCTATTACGGTTCCGAAGATACAGTCACAAAGAGTACCAGTGTATAGGTAGCGCCATAGTGGCAGGCGGGGTGCCGGCCTGGTGACGTCACGCACGAATTCACGCACCTAATGAAATTATTCTTATAATCGCAAGTTTAAAGTCTCATAAATTTTTTGTTTCTTGAAATATTTCAAAATTATTTTCTATTGTGTTTCATTTGACTCAGATTATTACATTTATTAATAATAATAAGCCGATTCCTCACACATTCCGATAGATCTTCTACACCGCCATCCGCAACACCTAATACCGATATATTGGTAAGCCGTGCGCTAAGTTCTTTGGCTCTGAGCCCGTTCTTAGTACACGTTAAAGTACCAGATCTCTCTAAGAATAATAACCACATGCTAAATATATAATAATAATAATACAAGGTGTCTCAAAAGAAAGTTAATATTTAGTATATGGATTAAAAAAAAGGTAAGCCGTGTATCGAAAAAATGTTTATTGATTATTAAAATACACAATTTGGGAATTTATTTCTTACAAATAATATCGTCCTAATGTAGACACTCGCGTTCGCGGCACTCATTTAATCGAACAGTAAAATTACTTATGACGGCTCGGCAGGTGGACTCAGTGATGGCTGCCATTTCGTGACGGATATTTTGTTTCAAACGCGCCAGGGAAATCGGTTTATTGGCGTAAACTTTAGATTTAAGATAACCCCATAGGAAAAAGTCCATAGGGGTTAAATCAGGACTGCGTGGAGGCCAATTGATGTCACCTCTCCTGGAGATCAATTTGCCCGAGAAAATTTCACGAACTCGTGGCAGAGATGTATTAGACGTGTGTGACGATGCTCCGTCCTGCTGGAACCTTGTTCTTTGGTTATAGCCAGGAAAGTTTTGCAGTTCAGGCACCAAGAAATCGTCTAACATCTCCACATAACGCTCTGAATTCACTGTAATTGCACGCACCCTTTCGTCTTCAAAAAAGTAAGGGCCGATAATTTCTCACGCCGACATCGCTGCCCATACGGTCACTTTAGGCGAATGAAGGGGTTTCTGATGCTTGCGTTTCGGATTCGTTGCACTCCAGTAGCGGCAGTTCTGCTTATTTACGTGTCCATTAAGATGAAAACGAGCTTCATCCGAAAACAAAATGTTGGTAAACGTTGAAAAGCGCTCAATTGCCTGATATACGAAGTCAAGCCTCTGACTGACATCTTGGGGCTTTAATTCTTGCACCAATTGAATTTTGTAGGGGTGCAGCTTTAGATATTTGTGCAAAATGCGGTGTAATGATGATCTATGCACATTTAAAGCACTTGCGCGCTTCCGAATTGAAAGGTTCGGGTCATCACGAACAGACTGATTAACACTCTCCACGTTTTCTACCGTTCTTGATGACCTTGGTCGCCCGGATTTTGGTTTTCCAGCGTTGTACCGGTCTCTTCAAACTTTTTGTCCCATTTTCGAATAAGAGGAATGCTTGGCGCATCATTTGAGTGGCGAAAACCTCGAATACTGCAGAATCTCCTACGCACTACAGTCGCCGAATCACCGTTTTTGTAAAACTCTCGCACGCACAACGCGCGGTCTAATCCTGAGAAACACTCCTAGACTGAATTCCCAAGAGCCAGGCTACCGATTGACATAACCCCCGCGCCCCTCGGATTCGTTGCGTTCACGCAGTAAACTAAATAAATATAAACTTTCTTTTGAGACACCTTGTACTACCGGCGAAACTGCGATCTCAGATTTAATCTATATGGATGAAATCAAGCAAAAACTGAGAAATAAATGAAAAACCTTGTAGAGACTACAACTGAGTTTAGTAATGATATTAATATGCAGTTCGGCTTGGATAAGTGTAGAACTCTGCATATCAAAAAAGGAAAAATTGTCAAAGACGGATATAGAACAGACGGAACGCATTACACGCGCTACTCTCACTAAAAACAACCACCTACATCCCAAATCTGCAGTTGAACGGTTAACTATTAAAAGACAGAGCGGAGGTAGAGGTGTCATAGACATCCATCAACTTTGGCAAAAACAGATTAATAGACTAAAAAATTTATTTTATAGTAAATCCCAAAACAGTAATTTTTATTTTATTTTATTCGGGTGGTTTACAGCTGTAATTCATAATGCATTAAAAAAATAGCTAATCTATGAGCCATTTACAAACCGCCACATACAAATTTAACAAGATACTTTTCAAGTAATCAATGTTTTTCTTATGAGCTATAACATACTACTATACGAATACAATCTCAAACATGTACTCAACTCGTCACATCAGCAACGTAAATTCAAAAGCTATACAGCTATGTAAGTCCAATACAATTAACTCAGGTTGCGAACATATCCTTAGCTAGGGCCGCCTTTACTCCAACTATATATAGTTCATAGTTTGTGACTCCAACTATATTAAGCGTACTCCACATGTCCGCCGAAACTTTCGGCGAAACTTTGGCCGGGACTTTGGTCGACCCTCTACATTCTCGCCTATTAGGGATGTGGTGGGTGTCAAAACGCGTCGACATTATATCGATTAATTGGTGTAATATCGCTAATCCGCTTTAAACAGGGTCACAGAGGTGATGGCAGCTGCTATACTGTAATTACTTGATCTACTAATATCCTGGATCATGGTCAAGGGTACCCCGAACCTGTCACTCGAAAAAACGCTAGGAATATAAATATAAAATCGATCGAATCGAGACGACAACGAACTATCTCTACTTAGTCTATGAAATAGGCGAGACATGCCAAACATGCACGGGACTACACGAATGTAGGCGAATACTGCCTCCACATTCTCGTGTTCCCGCGGAACTGTCCACATGTAGTGCGCGCTTTAAGGGGAGACAGTCAATGTAGGTACATTACCAACGTACTATAGCACACTCCTTAATAATAGATAGGTCTATAGCTCCTACCTACTATAGGTCGACTGAAATCATTCTAAATAACATTCAAAATAGATCATTCGGCATTCATACCGTCGGCAGAGGAGAACAATATTTATTTGCAAACCAAGAGTTGGGCGTGCAACATCGCTTCAAAAGTTGCGAGTTTGAATAACGAAATGGTGACGAATATCTTTCGGCAACTTATTCCACATAATATTTGCAGCCCTAATATGAATGGTTGCCAGATAAAGTTATTTATCAAAGTAAAGCAGCAGTTGTGGACCTAGCCAACCCTCTGGTATCCGACATAGATAGATGGAGAGCCAGTTACGAACTTTAACAACCCAAATACAAATCGAATGTATTGTAGGTGCTCTAGTTTGCTGAGTAGGTCCTGACGCAAGCATCCGCGTAATATAAAATGGAGAGAAGAGATTGTGTAAAGTAGGCATAAAGTACCTATATTACCTACCTGCTACATATTTAGAGGTAGAATTTATAGAAATCGCAGCGAAAATTCTCTGGTTAAAATTCAACTTCCCTGCTACAGCATGGTAGGTAGCGAGACTCGACATTGAAGGAAGCAATTCGTGATTATAACTACAGTGTGCAATAATATGGCAATAATTATGTCGATCCAGCAGTAAATAAAAATCTGCGTCGTCCGATCGATCGTACAAGGCGGTCGGACCAATAGCCCCGCAGGTGACCTAAGGGCCATGCCTAAGGCCTATAATAGGACCACGCTAAGTCCGAATCGACTGACTGTAGTAAACATTATAAAATGTGGATATGGCAATAATCTGGGGATAATCTGTCCTCGTCAGTCCTTGTCAGTCCTTCTTGTAAACCTTCAGATATATGGGTTGAACTTGTAATTTTAGTTTGACTAAATTATTAATCATGCTGAAAATTATCACTCTCACTTCCTTTTTAATTGTTTTGCCCATTATTTATAATAATAATCATCTTGGCGTTAATGTCCCGGTTGTGCTCTCGAGAACGAGGGTCCGGGGTCCGCCTTGACCATGATCCAGGATTTGGCAGGTCAGGTAATTACAGTGGAGCGACTGCCATCTGACCTCCATGACCCTGCTACCATGGGAACCTGACTAGATTGGATCATGGTTACACATCCAGTCGCCTGAATGTGCAGGTTTCATCACGATGTTTTCCCTCACCGTAAGAGCATCGGTTAGTATTCAACTAATGTACATAACTCAGAAAACAGTCGTTGGTACATGGCCGGAGCGGGATTCGAACCCGGGACCTCTGCTTTACGAGTCGAATACTGTAACCGCTCAGCCACCGACGCTCCTAAAGTTTTGCCCATTATTTAATAATGTTTTTCATAACTCACGAAAATAAACAATCCTACAGAAATCAAATTGTTTGATATGACTGTTATGAATGAAGTTGACTTTTAAAAAACTTGTCATAAGTTGCCATACAGAGATTTTTTTTAATAAGTGATTCGGACTTAGCGTGGTCTTATTATACCAGCTTATAATAGGTTTTAACAAGGTTTTAATGTTTTACTTTACACTCCTTGTAGTAAGCCATAAAACAATGCACTAACTAAACGCACCTGATTGACATGTTTGACAGACACCATGTAAACAAACAATGACACTTTTGACACCTTGTAAACAAAGGCAAAAAATTAGAAAATTATAGGTTAATGAAAAGCAATAACCACAAAACAAATTGAAAACTAGAAGTAATCTACTCTAGCACAGTGATCTGAATATGTAGTATCTACCTACTCATAATTTTACAATATAAGAACCTATCTATCCAATTATAATTTCGAGATATTAACAAAAGGTAGAGACGCTGTCATGGATTATATTTAGGCTCATACCTTCGGGAGATTTGGTGTAAATCCAGTCATTCCTAGTACAACAGGAAGAGACGCCGAAGTGTTCAGTTCTCTGGCTGCCGTAAGACATGTTGGTACTCGGTAGTTGGTTAATAATTTGAAAAATATCTTACTGAACACATTTAATCGCCTTGTTTGATGATAAATGGACATGCCGCGTTTTTATAACATTGTAGTTTCCGACGAACCGCTTTACTATGTTGAATGTAAGAAATTTTATATTGCCTCTAGTCAAAAATGAAGTGAAAGTTTGCAGAGTATATTTAACAACCTCTGCTAAGGTGGGTTCATCGAGAGGTAAAATATTTCTTACACTTATTTAAAAACAATTAAACAATATCGTACAGGGTGTTGACAAGGATAATAAAAACGTGGTGCAATAACGAACTAAAATTGTGCCATATTGGTACCCTCCACTTACATTTACCGATGTAAATCAAGACACCAGCGCCATCCCTCACGTTCATAGTTATGCTTGTCGCACGATAGTCATAAACATACATACATACATAAAGCTCACGCCTGTGTCCCACAGTTGGGGTAGGCAGAGATTATGGACCGCCACTTTGCTTTGTCCTGACACAACTCCCTAGCCTCGCATATATCCACAACTCTTTTCATACATCTTCTTTTATTCTTGCCACTTCAGACCTCAGCTTATATTTTGTTATATAATTTATATTATAATATATACTTTGTTTTTCCGGGTCGTTCTCTTAACCAGGTTTGTTTTCCAGATTCGCGCTATATACCTCTTTCGTCAGTCTCCTTCCATAAACTAACTTTTTTACTTTATAGGAACAAAAAATTAATATTAGAAAGTGGGATATAAATTATTTGAAAGTTGGTCGTGGGCCACACACAGTGTTGTGCATGCCGGCCGCCCTGGGCAGCATTTGGACCGATTTCAAACCCCAAGTGGAGGGTCTGAACCGGGAGAAGTTCACGGTCATAGCCTGGGACCCTCCGGGTTACGGGAAGAGCAGGCCTCCAGAAAAAGACTTCCCAATAGATTTTTACGAACGAGATGCCGACTACGCGTATGAATTCATGAAGGTTAGTAAAAGCGTGGCTTATGTACTCTGTGCCGTGAGCTGAGGATGGCGGATGACTTGTATCGGATTATTAGCCTTGTGTTAGCCGTAAACACTAAGCCTAACACCGTCCGGTGTTAGTTAGTATATACTCCGCCTGGGCCCATACGTCCAACCAATGTCTATGCAGCCCTAAAACTCTCGCTACTAACGAATAGAATAGAAAGTTTTAATGGTAACTCATGTGTGTCATTTACGAAACCTACCCAGAGTACTCAGATTTCTCAGATTAGGAGTCCTCAGATAGAGTACGCCAGTCTATGGCTCATCCAACCTAAAAAACTTAAACCACATTCCTTAGCGCTTTCCCAGGCGCTGCACATCCCCCAGTATTCGGTTCTGGGGTGGAGCGACGGCGGAATAACAGGCTTGTTGCTCGCAGCGCGCCACCCAGCCAACGTGCAACGCCTCGCTGTTTTCGGCGTCAACACCTTCATACTGCCTGATGAGGTCGAAATCTACAAAAGTAAGCGCCTTTTTGCAGATAAAGACAGGCCGCTGTGCTGCTGACCGTAGCCAAATTGGTGTGAGTGAATTGAGCCTAAGTAGTACCTATATCTAAAATTACCTATTCTCCATCATAGGCATAAGAGACATAAAGTCATGGTCGCAACAAACAGTAAACCCGTGGAGCGAAATTTACGGCGAGGAGCTATTCCCTAAATACTGGTCCGCGTGGATTGACGGCATGGTGAACCTGTACAATGCTAAATATGGCAATATTTGCAGCGAAGTCCTCAAAGACATCAAATGTCCCACGTTCATATTGTACGGGGAAAAAGACCCTATAGTAGACAGGATCCATGCAACGCATTTACATATCAACATAGTGGGATCACAGTGAGTTTTAATTTTACCATAATCGTGAATTTGAAGAAATCGATTAGAAAGCGCTAACAATAGGCTGTATCAGCATACCTACTTTCATAACAGCATCCTAATCAAGAAGCTCTAATAGCTGTTCCACTTAAACAAATTATTAGTTTTGTGAAGATAATTACATCGGTACTTAATTCGCAAACCCAGAAGCCTGATATTTTGTTAAATATATATTTTTAGATTACATCTATATCCTGATGGGCAACATAATATACACCTGGTGTATGCTGAAGATTTTAATAAGAGGGTAGAAGCCTTCCTATCACGACCATGATGAGGGCCAGATTAGGTAAATCCATCTATTGTTGTGCGTCGTGCGTCTCTCAAATAAAATCCTTTATATTTTTCGCATTCATGAATTATGGAAATACTTGTTTAATATGTTATACGAATTATTAAAGTTTTAATTGTAGAAGGGTTTCACTATTCTCGGCCTATCCCGCGCTTCCACAAAAAAGAATTAAAAACATTACTTTCTTAAAGTTTAGATTTAAGGATGTGTAAGGAATTGGACATTGAAGGAAGTGGACTATTTTATAATATGAGTTTAATGTGGTCTCTGCCTACCCCTACTGGAAAAGGGTGTGACGATATGTAGGTATGTTAATTCAAATAATTAAACAGAATGAGCTATTTTATAGAATAGCTTCTCAAAAATTTACATAGATGGCGCGTTCTAAGGACTCAAATATTATTATAATCGTTTGACTATTATATGCATATATGGGGCTATTGTTGTAGTTGTACCTAAGGCAAATCGTATGTATGACTGTCATCATTCAACAAACTAAACCGCGTCAAAACGCTAGTTATTATTTAATATTTGCTAAAAATCTACCATTCTAACCTGAAGTATATTTATTTATTAAAACTTCATGGACGATAACGTACAAAGGCGGACATAAGGTTACACAGCTTTATCTTCCAGTCAACTAAAATTGATTCATGATATTTATAAAGTTGAGCCCCTAGGAGCACTGACATTAAAAAACTGTTAAATTAATAGATCTAAAATAAATTGCATCGAAATAAAGATAAATATCAATACCATACAGTCAACAGATTATAATAATGTCGTCAGTCGTTACAGCGCGCCATCTATGGGATATTTATTTTTTCTCTTTCGCCAGGAAATACCAACCCACCAGCGCAACGGGGCTATTGGCTATCTTAGGGGCAACTAAATTTGAAATTTAATAATTCTACAGTACGTCATCTCAGTTGCCCACTGATATGGCCAATAGCACCGCAGGCCAATACCCAAGTAAACGAGCCCAAAGTTTAAAAATATGCATTGATACATTTAAGAGTTTCTGTGACCATAATATAGCAGTACCATTTGGATTGTATGTAGGTATTAAATTGAAAGTGTAATGTGCGTTGTAGCCAATTCAACGAAGATGATAAAAGGGGTGCGACCGCCTTACTCGAATTGAGCTTCGCCATCTTTAAACAATAGGATAGCAAAGCAATCTCTACCAATCGTAGCGGAGCTGCCTTGTTTTCTGTAATGTGGTTATAGTGAGTGAGATACCACATGAATAATTTTTTAATAACCCGTGTTTTTTCAGGATTCGCTTTCAGTTGCCTTATAGTGCTACTAACTTATCAGACCTGGTGAATGCGTCGCTGTTGGTCACAACAAAGTGACATTTCATAATGGCGATACTTAGTTTGTGTTGTAGCCGTCGGGTGAGATAAGTTTGTGGCACTGTACTCCAAGTGGCCGCCAATGCCCTATTTAAAAATACAGCATAAACTAAACGCAACTGAATTATGTTTGACAGCAAAGTTTGACACCACGTAAACAAAGGCACATCAATTTTTTTTCCTTAACGTTATCGTAATGAAAAGCTAACACTACATTTATACTTATACCCATGCAATAATAATTTCGAGGTATCGTTACAAAGAAGTAGAAGCTCGGCCATACTCTTAAAATTTAGCTTCAAAGAGCCCTACCATCCCTAGTCCAACGGGAAGAGACACCGAAATGTTCTCTGACACCCATAAAAACCTCATATCGGTAGGGACTTATTTAATAATCCGGAGTGTTAAATTAAAAAAAAATCTAACCTCGTAGAATTTACAGTTAACTTGTTATTAACCGAACGAGCTCCATAAACGCGCATTATTAAATCAATGTTAAATAAAACCATTTGCGTGAACGTAGATAACATTTTGTTATCATCGCCTTGTTTGTTGATAAATGGATATGCCGTGTTTTTATTAGCCATTAGTTGCCAACTGCTTTACAATGTTAAATGTAAGAAATTTTATATTACCTCTAGTCAAAAATAATGTGAAAGTTTGCAGTGTATATTTATCAACGTCTGCTCAGGTGGGTTCATCGAAACGTAAATGTTTTTATTTATACTTATTTCGTAAACCATATTAAACAATATACTAACTTTTTATCTGGCCTTATAGGAACAAAAGATAAAGGTTGGAAAATGGGATATAAACTATGTGAAAGTTGGTCGTGGACCACAAACGGTGTTGTGCATGCCGGGCGCCCTGGGCAGCATTTGGACCGATTTCAAGCCCCAAGTGGAGGGTCTGAACCGGGAAAAGTTCACGGTCGTAGCCTGGGACCCTCCGGGTTATGGGAAGAGCAGGCCTCCAGAAAAAGACTTCCCTGTAGATTTTTACGAACGAGACGCCGACTACGCGTATGAATTCATGAAGGTTAGTATAAGCGTTGAGATCTGCTGTCACAGTTCAGTCATAAATGTAGAAACGAAGCGTCGTTAGAACTAAACAAAACATTGTTTGAGATTCAGTTAATGTACGTACCTACTCCGTCATCAACGTTTTACAACGTGGGCTCAGGCGGATTACTGATGCGGCGCAACGGTTTGAAAACAGACACCATATTTTTAGTCCAATATGGTTTACGTAATATAAGCCACTAGCGATCCGTCCCGTCTTTATACACCTAAACCTTCCTCATATGTCACTCTGTCTATTGGTGAAAACTGCATGATTATCCGTTCAGTCGTTTTTGAGTTTACCCCGAACAATCAGACAAACAGACGGAAGCGGCGTGAGACTTTATTTAATAATATGTGGTGATAGTGAAAAACAGACACCATCATGGAAGTCCAGTCGAGTCCAAGTTTTTCAAACCGATGCGCCTGTGATCACAGAATACTGATATCTACGAACGATTGGCTCTGTTTAAAAAAAAAAAAGAATTCATTCCCGTTGTCCCCCAAATGTTATCCCCCGAATGGTATTACGTGAAGAATGTAAATTTTAGGTAAATTACTTAACCGTGAGTGGGCTAGGCACCTACTCCGCCGGGCCGCACACGTCCAATCAATTTTTTATGCAGTCCTACAATCAAATTTACACCAAACCAGTAGAGAGTAGACCTTTGAAAAGTGGAATTAAGAATTTAGATTTTCTTATAAACTGACATTGATACCTACCTAAGATTCCTTAAGTTTGATGGAGTCCACGTACCTACCCACTCCAGTCCACGGCTAATCCACCTAAATGGCCTAAGAGGGACCACATACCTTCACGCTTTTAGGCGCTGGACATCCCACAATATTCAGTGCTGGGTTGGAGCGACGGTGGAGTAACAGGCTTATTGCTCGCAGCGCGCCGCCCGGCCAACGTACAACGCCTAGCTGTGTTCGGCGCCAACTCGTTTATACTGCCTAAAGAGGTCGAAATCTACAAAAGTAAGCACCTTTTTCGTATTATCCGGATTGATGATGTAGAAAACCCTTAAGCCCAAGTTACAGGCAACGGTTTCCAAAAGATGCTTCGTGGAAGAGAGGACCAAGTGTCGAGGTTTGCCGGTGATTTAAAATGTTGCACAATATGTGCCTTATGGTAAATTAGTAATGTAGGAGCGAGTTACTTTAGCCTAAGATGATTAATCATCATAAGCGAGGTTTAAAAAGTATATATTTTTTATACCACTAAGGTGGCAAACAAACTTACGGCCTGCTTGATGGTAAGCAGCCAATACCAGGGGCATCACCCACGCGTTGCCGACCCCGTAAAAACCTTTTCACCCTTTTCTTGAAGTTGTAAAATGTGTAATGTGTCTGTGTAAATCTGTAAAGTGGTTCCAAAATAACTTGTTGTTACAGAAGTAAGAGACATAAACTCGTGGTCGAAACGAATGAGAGACCCAATGATCGAAGTTTACGGTGAGAAGCTATTCGCAAAATACTGGTCCGAGTGGACTGACGGCGTGGTAAACCTATTTAACGCTAAAGATGGCAACATTTGCAGCGAGGTCCTCAAAGACATCAAATGTCCAACATTCATATTGTACGGGGAAAAGGACCCAATGGTGGACAGCGTACATGCGTCGCATTTACATACCAACATAGTGGGATCACAGTGAGTTATAGTTAGTTATAGTTTTACCATCATCATGAACGACAGATGTCAAAAACTCCCGACAAAGTCTACCTAAAGTCAAATATTTCCCAAACTGCTGATTCGGCTTAAATGAAACAATGCTAAGAACCATCAATAAAGAAAACCGCATCGAAATTGCTCCATCCGTTCCAAAGCTACGATGCCACTAACAGACACACCGACACACACATCAAACAAAACAAGCCTCTTTTGCGTGGGGGCTAAACACCTAAGTTGTCCGGAGACGCCCGGCAGATTTGATACATCTTGCTTTACTTGCTTACGCGGTAGATCGCTGTTCAGAACTTAGAACGCACGGTGATGGAGTAACGACTACAGTCACGGCATTTTGTTTCATAAAAAATTGTGTTTATTTATAGGTAAGTACGCAAATCGAAATAATATATGCCTAACCTAACTGATGTTGTAAATATTTTTTAGATTACACCTGTATCCCGATGGAAAACACAATATCCACCTGGCATATGCTGAAGATTTTAATGAGAGGATAGAAGACTTCTTCTCGCAGCCATTGTGAGCACTTCATATCTTATAAAACAGGTAAAACTGATAGTACCTACGCATGATTTGGACAGTACCCATACAAACTTTAATAGGACTACTTAGGCCGTTTGTCCACCGCCACCGTCACCGGGACGTCACCGAGAACGAGATGACGGCGCCGAAGTAGCGATGTATACATTTCCTATGACTGCTTGTCCATGCACGCCCGTCACCCGACAGAAAAGAATGAATTTGATTGGCCGATATAATCCCGTTCTCGGTGACGTTCCGGTGACGGCGGTGATGGACAAACGGCATTAGTCCTACAAGATTTTTAATTTTTATATAAGATGGGAATTATTATGGAATCTTGTTATTTAACGAATTAAATCATTTATAAAAGTTACTACGATAATTGAATTATTTCAACTAATTCACCTGTCATGCCTGCGGGGTAGTACATGTAGGCCAATTACGTAACTCTGTTGCAACAATTCTCTGATTTCAATGATTGAAATGTTACTTTTGCTTTTACGTATCATAGATTTCATGGATTCAGTTGCTAACAAAGCTCCATTGCAATCAACTGGAACAATTAAATCGATCATACGTAATCGTAAAAATAACAACTTCAATCATTGAAATCAGATAATGGTTTGCAACAGAGTTACGTAATTAGCCTGCTGGTATACCAAACTTTTTGGGTAGTACGTTCTAGTGCCGTTGCGAGGCGGCGATCCGTGGCGACTCGCTGCTATATGCTGGCGAAATAACCGTTGTCGCGATACCCTCGCTTGTGGAGAGGCATCATGGAACTGGGATAGTGTGCGGAATACAAGGAAACCATTGAAAAAAATCCCATATTTTATTTTCATTTAGTTCTTATTATAAGCAATGTTTCATTTCAGAATAAAACAATGTACATTCAATAACACATAATTTAAAATTGAACTGACTCATCTACATTACTCATACTGTACAAGTGTAGCTATTGGACACTACACAGTTGGCTTTAGGGCCCGCTGAGTGAGTTCCTTTTTCACAGTAAACTAGATTTCACTAGTCTTGATGCTAGCATAAGTTAAATAATATCTCAGAGACACTCCATGGTGATTTACCTACCAGCCATTACTCAGCAGACTGGCCACAAACCGTTTGTTCTGGTACTTCATATGTATATATAAATTGCGTCACAGTTTAATCTGTAATCTTTTATCAAAAAAAATAGAAATTTATCTTTTTACTACCTAATATGAAATCCTTGACTGAAACTTAACTACTTCAGTTAAGTCCTCATTTTCAGTCAATGTCATTATTAATATAGATACAGCGAAATTACGAATTTGCAAAAGGTTAACAAACATTTATTGCACTATTATACAACGTCAAATGACTACAATCTGATAATGTTGTTTTGATAAATACCCAATGTATATGTTTATAAAAACCTTGAACACGAGTATATAACGCTACAGCTATTGTCGCCTGGAAGCACTGCGTGAGTACATCATTGCAACGACCATATTCGAATGACTGTCGCCGACGGCCGAGTTACTGTATGTAAGTATACTATAAACAAACACACGTGACCTATCTCGATAAATACATAAGAAAATATAG
Organism: Blastobasis adustella; assembly: GCA_907269095.1. Classification (NCBI taxonomy): domain Eukaryota; kingdom Metazoa; phylum Arthropoda; class Insecta; order Lepidoptera; family Blastobasidae; genus Blastobasis; species Blastobasis adustella. Next base: position 9,047,194 of record OU026117.1, on the reverse strand, counting down.
TGACAATTATCGAATCATTCACTAATCCAAACTTGTTCTTATCTCATAAATAATTTCTCTAGTTACATTACAAAAATAGTATACATTGATGGAACATCGCAGCGGCGAGCCGCGTCAGCACCATAGTGAAGGCTATGAACTACTGTAATCCATCCATTACATATATTACAGTGACGTAACATTACTCTTAGAAATACATAACGATACAATATTACAACATTATCACCGGGATTATTAACAATACGATTTAAACTAAATTTAAATACGTTATATTAGTTACGTTTACAAAACTATTTTTTAATAGAGAGAGTCAAAGAAAGGCACACACTTTGTAAATATCCTACAACATAATGAGTCTCTTGGATAACCGAACTACGGAGGGCTGCCCGCGAGGGCGACGCTCGCTTGGCCTCTTAACTATCCTAGACTGTACTCTAAAATAGAAAGGGAAGACGGTGGAGGATCATCACTACTAATAAAGACGCGTCGACAAAACTTCTCTAAAAAAATAGAAGGCACACTTCAGCATATAACTGCAGCGATCTCCGTTCGCTTGCAACGCCAAGAGACGGTACCGAATATCATCATCAGTATCACCTTGTACTTATCGTTTGATCTTCTGAATATGTAATGGTGAACTTTCGTATAGCACTTTTCCACGCTTCCCTATTCAGACTACACGTACACGGAGCCCTGGTTATCGTTGTCGTCGAGGTTGATCTTGTTCGCTGTGCCCTCATCGAAGAATCTTCTGAATGTGAACTCGAAAAATCCGTGGAAGGTTTTCCCGTTGTCGAGGAGCTCGCTGTCGGATTTGTTGGAATCGGAGCTGCCTGAGTTTCTGAGCTTGTCTGGGTCTATGGGGTCGAAGTTGGAGGTGTCTGTTGGGTATTCTATTCGAGGTATATAGGGCGCGACTTGTTTTCTGAGCCCTTTGTCGAAATCGATGCCCTGCAGGAAGGGATGGTGTTTGACCTCGTTTGCGTCTTTGCCCAGTCTCGTGTCTTGGCCCGAACACAGCTTCAGGATGAGGTCCATGCTCTCGCGGGATAGATTCGCCTGCTCGGGTATGTGCAGCGTGCTCTCCCAGTTGATCACCTGCAACACGCGTTCGTAAATAGACGTTATAGCGATCGTAATTAATTTGAGCGTTATGGCGTATTTACGTTATTCATTCAAGTCTAGTTTGAATAAGCACAATGTTTTTGAAATTTTAAATCATACAGATAATATAACTATCAATGACTTTCTTGCTTAAATAGCTCATAGGGTATAATATATCATTCTACCTTTTCTGCATGGAATACGGGATTATTTATTTTGAAACTGTTTATTTGTGGAAATTTCTTACACTTACTAACAACGTTCTTCGTAAAAAAACGTAGCATAGTAAATTAAAAACAATTCGCCTCACCTTGTGCTGTGTTTCGGCGGGCGAGTTCGCGAGGAAGGGCGGCGATCCGACCAGCATCTCGTAGAGGATGACCCCCACCGACCACCAATCGCAGAGCTGCGTGTACCCAGTCCGCGTTAGGACCTCGGGCGCTATGTAATTTGGCGTGCCGACCAGGGAGTGGGCCAAGCACCGCTGGTGCTCGCGCTTGCGACGCCGCTCCAGAGGCTTGAGCTGGTGGCAGCGGCACTCGCCGAGCGCGCCCCATTCGCCCTCGATCGGCTCCATGGAGTCTTGGCGGCCGTGCTCTGAAACGCCGTACAAATTATTACATTATGTGTTGGTCGTGTGGTGTCCGGCAGAGTAGAATAGCACCAACCCCTTATACTCATGAGTCGTACAAGGCGACTAATGTTTTCGAGGCAAAAGTTCTGTATTCTCCAGAAATGGGCAGCAGCTTTTTCCATTACTATATTTACAACACTCCGATCTCCAACCTGCCTGCCAAGCGTGGAGGTTATGGCAATAACCTCCCCTCTCATGGGAGAGGCCCTAAGTCCAGCAGTGGACTGTTATTGGCTGTGATAATGATTGTGTTGAGTCTACCTAGTGACAAACGAGTAGCCAGCCTGCTTGTTGGAAAACGGAAGCGGAAACGGCCATACAGCTTTGTGTTTACTAAGAGACAATAGAGATGGATAATTACTGATACTGATATATGACTGAATGATGAACAAAATATGAAAATAGCTAAAAACCATAACAAACATTGAAAACGAAATCAAAATCTGTTAAAAACATAGGACTTATATGATCTTAAAGATTATTGACTGTCTTCTCGCAGAACGGAGTTTAGCATGCCACAAACTTATCGGACCCGGTGACAAGCGGCGCTGTTTTTGGCATTAACATGTCCGTTCAAATACATTTCTAAATTACGTGCCGCCATTTTTCCACAGTTGCAGTTTTGGCCACCGGGTGAGACAACGCGACGTCACGGTTGAGTATCGCACTCTCTGTTTAATTAGGAATTTGGAACGTTCATATCTCGCTTAATTTTGCAGATATTCAAAAACTAATTGCACTATTATATTCGTTAAGTAAAACGCTATCAAATCAAATAATAAAATAATCCAGTCATCATGCCTATTATTTTTGCGCAACAGCCCTGTGTAAACCTGTTATTATTATGTTTGTGTATGGTTATGTATGATTGTGCAATTGGCGGTTAATAAATGTATTAAATTAACCGTGAAATGGATTTCTACATGTTAATAATATAAATTATAAAATAAAGCAATGAAAAAGAAAAAGAATAGATTTTATTCTCTTCATAACATCTAGCGGCGAATTGTAGTTTTTGCGATTTAACTGCTTTATTTTATATCATTAAGCTCTGAAAAACCTTTTCAGTTAATTTGAGTATAACTAAGAGTATAAGCCTTAATACAATTACTAAATACTACCGAATGAAGGAATGGTAAGAGAAATTTAGTATGGAAATCGAATCCTCTTAACAACAAGAGCTGGCAGGGTTCTATTATGCAAGGCGATGCTCACTTTCCATTAGGTGGCGGACACTATTGCCTTGCCTCCCACTATTATTAAAAACAACTACGACTTGGTGTATTTCATTTGCATGTAACAAAAAATATATTTACAACCGCAGGTGCGTTGGCATTAGCACTATAAGGACTAATCTGGCATCTGACTGGCTGTCCCTCCAAATGGAACACGGCAATGCTAGGCGGTTGCATGATATTAGGTATCATATGATACCCATGGTGGGCTCCTCGAGTTTGACAGTGACATCATCAGATAACTATGCCAAACATTTATTCATCAACATAATCGCCACACTGAGCAGGTGGTTTGTAGGATCGACGATGCCTATATACTGCGATCCTCCAATTACCTGGAGCCTTAGCTGCGTCCTAAGACACGCACGTGACTCGAGGGGTAGGTGACAATTTGGTCTGGCTACCACAATTAATAGGAGCTTTCTAGTTCCTGGATCTACTGATCCATTTTCAAAATGATATTTCAGTGATTGAAAGCTAGGTACACTATTCCCACACATGAGCCTGATATGAGTTACCGGATTGTATCCCTGCGAATACATCATAAGGTCATCCCAAAAACCCAATCAATAACAACATTGTACAGTCAATAAGTCAATAAAAAGGTAACTCACCATTTCTTTGATAGTATTTGGAGTTGTGCGTCCACCGGAAGCCAGTGCAGAGCCCAAAGTCGGTCAACTTGATGTGTCCATCTCGGTCTATGAGAATGTTGTCTGGCTTGATGTCGCGATGGATGAAGCCCATCTTATGTACACTCTCGACTGCACACGTCAGCTCCGCGATGTAAAACCGCGCCAACTTCTCCTCAAAGATACCTAGTTTAATGAGCAGAGACATGAGGTCCCCTCCTGGGATGTAGTCCATCACGAAGTACAAGTTGTCCTTGTCCTGAAAACTGTAGTACAGTTTCACCACCCACTCATTGTCCGCTTCGGCCAGGATGTCCCGCTCGGCCTTCACGTGCGCCACTTGGTTCCGCTTCAACACGTCCGCCTTGCGCAGCGTCTTCATCGCATACAAATGATTGGTATCGATCTTCTTCACTAACGTCACTTCACCGAACGCGCCGACCCCTATGTGCTTTATCTTCGTAAACATTGACTTATCCATCTTCGCTCGCTTTAACCTGATGTAGTTGGACTCCTTCTGAGATAACATCTTCCGCATTTGGCACTGCGCCTCGGCGCTCAGACCTATTTTCGTCATTTCGCGTTCCAACTGCATTCGTCTAAAAGTCCGCTGCTTATAAGACTTCAATATATTCTCGACATGCTGCTCCATGAAGAACTTGAACGCCTGAGGAGAATAATTTTTCACTTTACAGTCCCTTCTCTCGTCCTCCTTCTCCTTGCTTATGTTCTTCCTTTCAGGAATCGGTGACTGATGCCTAATCTTGTCCGGTATGCCCTTCGGCCGGCGTTCAGTGGAGCCGTTCGTGTGCTTATCGGACCCGGAGGGAATCGGGTTGTCTTTCAACATGTTGTTTGAGCAGTTCTGGTTGGAGCACTTCCCCTCCGATCCCTGGGAGCCCTCGCCCTTGTTTTCAACGTTGTTGGGGAACTTTTTATTGAGCGGCGAATGGTGCGAGTTGACGGTGGTGGTGATCTCCGCCTGGTTGCCGTAGGGCGGCGGCGGCACGGGGTGCATGCCGCGCTGCACGGCCAGCACCTGCATGGTGATGGCGTAGCTCGGCGGCTCGGTGGTGGGCACCGCGGGCGCGGCGGCGGGCGGCGCGGCGGGGGGCGCGGCGCCCGGCGACGGCGGCTTCGGCGCCAGCGGGTAGCTCGGCGGGGTCGCCGCCTGCTTCTGCTGGATCGAGCTCGCGTACGACGGCGGCGGCGGCGGCGTGGCCGGCGCGCTGCTCGCCGCCGCCGCGCCCCCGCCCGCCCCGCCCGCCGCGCCCGCCCCGCCCGGCGGCGCCACCGGCGCGATCGCCGTCTGCAGCACCGGCTTCTGCACCTGGGTACTCTTCACGGACTGCATGATAATCGGGGCCTGCACCGCCTGCCGCGCCGTCCACGCCTGGATGGGCGTCGGCCGCGTCATGCCCGAGGACGAGCCGCTCGACTGCGTGACCGTGATCGGGCTCGGCGAGCCGGCGGACGTGCCCCCGGAGTATATTCCGGAGGACGGGCTCTTCCGGTAGTCCTGCGACTGGGTCGGGCTCTGCCGGTTCTGCATCGAGACCGAGTACGGCGGCGGCGGGGGCACCGTCGAGAGGGGGTACGGCGGCGGCAGCTCGGCCGCCGAGGCGCCCGCCTGGTACATGTTGAGGGCCTGGATCTGCTGCGAGAGCTGCTGCTGCACCTGCGGGCCGTTCTGCACGATCATGGGCTGGCGGCTGGGCGGAGCGGGCGCGGCGGCCACGGGGCTGGTGCCGCGCGCGGGCGGCAGCGGCGGCGCGGGCGACATGCGCTTCATGAGCTGCTGCACGGACGGCGGCACCGGCGGCGTGGAGGGGCAGCGCGGCGGGGGCGGCGGCGGCGGCTCGGAGAACCCCGACGGCGAGTACTGCCGGCTCAGCTTCTCGTGCGGCAGCGGCGGCGCGTCCGGCTGCCGCGGGCTGTCCGACCGCGAGCTGCCGGTGCCGGAGTCCAGCGCGGGGCTGCCGCGGTGGTGCAGGTTGATCTCGCGCTCCAGACTCGGCTTCCGGATGAGCTTGGTGTTGAGCGCGCTGAGGTTGCTCGCCTTGAGCACGCCGTTGAGCGGCTCCGGCTGCTTCGACAGGAAGTCGAGCGCGGCATCGATGCGACCACCGCCATATTTGAGGGCTCTAACGGCTAGGTCCTGCAATAAAAACATACTAAGATACAGGCCCTTTACTAGTTTGCTTGCGATGGTGCTTCATGGACACAGGGGCGAAAATATAATGTTTTCAGTTTTCAACTAAAATAATCCCCCTAATAATAATGCTAATATATAATGGCACAGCCATGTTATATAATATTCTCCATTTGATTTTCTTGACAATACACAGAATTACAAAAAAGACAAGTCTAACTACAAAACCTGCCATTCAACATATTGCATTATATCCGCTTGTACATGAGACATCTCATTATAACTTGCCAGTTATTTGTAATCTGGCAAGCTTTTTTGTAATATGGTCCCCTACAAAGTGGCTTACAAAGTATAAATATATTGTAAACTTGACTAAGACAGCTGTCAGAGAATTCGTAATCCGCCTGAAAATAAAATCTGAATAAAAAATGCTAGCATTTTGAAAAATGACTAGCCACTCTGTAACACAATATATTTTTGGCTGCATATTTTGTTATTATCATTTCTATTTGTTTTCAAAATTTATTTATGTCACAAAACACAAAATCTAACAAGAAACATTAAATAAAACCTAAAACTATGTATTTAGTTTTCATTGACATCATATAAATAAGATAAACCCAAACAATATCTGAACAAAAGCAATCCTATTCAAAAGTCAGAACACAGTGTATCTCAATAGAATGAAGGCCAAGAGTTATTCAATCCCATTTGTTTGTAAATAAACAGCCATTACATGAAGCAACTATGATTATTAGATAAACACTTTGCCATTTTGTATTTGAAACAAACCTAGTACTCCTGATATTTACATTGTCATAAATTAACCATTATAATTTTAAAGCTCACACAATTAACATACTGTCAGACGATGATAACATAAATGAAATAACCTGATTAACATATCCACTTATGAGGCACATTTAATTTAGTACCAAATATAATGTTTGCATTTGTTCAGCAAGTGAATACTCATGAAGCCTGCTCTAAAAAAATTAGTGTTGTATAGGTAAAAAACTTAGTAAAACTGCATATGCGAGTGACGTGTTCGAACAGACATTCAAATTTGATACAACGGTACCTCACACGCAAGAGCCCCACTTAAGTTTTTTACCTTTAATATTTGGATCACAAGAGCCCTAATCTATGCGATGTTTATATTTCTCCAGAGGCTAGGAACACATGATTAAAATTTAAATATAATTTGTAACAATAGATAGTCTTACCTCGTCATATCCTAAATTGATGAGATGACTCAAAGATTGTGGGAGCACATTCAAGTCTTTATCCAATCCGTTCCCAGAAGAAGAGCTGAATCCAGAACTCACTCCCGAACTGACTGTGCTAGCTGCCGAGGAACCTGGAGGCTCCGAGTTGCCGTTGTTAGCAAATGGAAGGAGGGAGTTGCGGATTTCGGCGAGCGCTTTCTGATGGTACCCTGAGGAGCGCGTAGCCGTCTTGCCGGGCGCCGATGGGATCATGGCGCCCGACCGCAGCCAGCCGCGCCGCGCGGCTCCGCGCCCATCACACCCCCCGCGGCCCGCACACCCACCCTCGCCATGCATACACGCGCACTTCACTGCCCATCTGCACCCAAAACCACACTGGCACAATGTCTCCCCCACTGTGTGCAATGACACCAACGGGCCACTATTAGCGTTCTACTCTTATTAACATCATCTGTGACACACTGATGACTGTAACACGACGCTGGAATATAGAGAACAACGATACTATTAGGACATTGTTTTCTCAAGAAAGTAAAATAAAAAACAATCTTTTTTAACACAAAGTATTACTTAATCAAATGTATCATTTCGTTAAATATCTTAGTTCTCAGAAAATGACTATTATTGATAGTTTCTTATCAGAAGGATATTGGATTTGGACTCATTTGGAATAAACTGACTGCAAATGCTCTCCACAACCACAACTCAATCATGACAAGAGTTGTGGAATGCCAAAATTAGAGGTAGCTTTGTTTCATATATCTGCTTCACCATGAATTGTGTTAACAGTAAATTTCAATTATTCAAGTTACCTTGTTAATCTTTACGTTCAACAAATCCAAATAGGAATCACGAACGTCATATTCTCGTAAATTAGAACGATAGAGTCGAAAGCTCTCACATTACCGATGTCTTCTTTCACAGCACAGATAGTAGTCTATATTTTTATAATTTGCGCAATATGTAAATTATCAACGTTTATTTGATATTTCCAATCAAACACAGTAAAATCTATAGAAATATGAAAACAAAGAACTCAGAAACACAGACATGCAAGTTGGCAAACCATACAAAGCAACCATTTTGAAGAATTACCACATTCTTTCGTGTGTTCGGATAGACGCTAGTCGATTAGCAACACACAGTTGATACCTTTTTAATTGTAATTGAGATGGAAAATAATATACAAAACTAGAATTTAATTATTAGTTTTTGCAAGAAAAAGTAAAACTAAGTCATGCTTAAGCAATATTTGAAAATATTTGCTTTTTTAGCGATAATTATCTATACCTACGCTTGAAAAATTAAAATGTATCCGAATTATCCCATAAACACAAAGTGCGAGCTAGAAATCCGCCAAGTTCTCTTGCTGACATGAAATTTGAAAAACCACATCTAATTTTCCTTTCACACTCATCACACAATTTTTTTTTTTTATTACATCAGTAATTTTCATATCATCATCAACAGCCAGATCAAAAATTAAAAACGCTATACCTTTGAAAACGTACAATGAACTTGCTACGCAATAAAGGGTACTCCACATGTCCGCCGAAACTTAAGGGATGTGGTGGTTGTCAAAACGCGTCGACATTATATCGATTCATCGGTGTAAACATGGTCACAGAGGTGAGGCAGCTGCTCTACTGTAATTACTTGATCTACTAATATCCTGGATCATGGTCAAGTGTACCCCGAACCTGTTACGGGAAAAAGCGCTAGGAATATAAATATAAAATCGATCGAATCGAGACGACAACAAACTACCTCTACTTAGTCTATGAAATAGGCGAGACATGCCAAACATGCACGGGACTACACGAATATGGGCGAATACTCCCTCTACACTCTCGTGTTGCCACGGAACTGTCCACATGTGGAGTGTGCTTAACAAAAAAAGACGTATTCCGAAGTCGACTCGAAGGGAATCAAGGTAAAAGTGTCATACATCAGAGAGATTTTCAGATGATCATTGTTTTGGTAGCGTCGCTATGACATAAATTTTTTTTGACATAAATATATTTTAATGTAAGAACTCGATGTGGTAGGTATAACAGCGGTAAGGGCCCAAAATGAACATGGCAATAACAAAGATAATGTGCCTAAGTGAAGCCGACCACATCCAAGTGCACGGTCACCAAAAATACAGGGAGTTGAGGAATACGTGTACATAGGCATACATATATTGTATACAGTACATATGATACTATTATTTACATATATAGTTACTTAAGTAAGTAATTCAATTATATTATGTATTTAGGTGCACGTCATATCTGCCTCTCTATTCTAGCCCTCTCTCTTCGGTAGGTCTGCTGTAAGACCTTTCTTTTTAGAAATAAGCTGCACCTTTTGTAATTGTTTTCTTTATGTTTATATTATTGTAACTTTCATTGTGCACAATAAATGGTTAAAGAAATAAATAGGCCGGACCATGACGCTGATGTAAGAGAAAGAGAGTTGAGCTGTTTCACTGAGCTGCCTTGAGGGGAAAGGGATGCTGAGCCAAGCTGTTCCGAGCTGAACAGATAGAAATTCTGAGCTGTGTTGTTTTAATTGCTGTGCTGAATTAATTAATTACTGAGCTGAGCCATAAAGTCAATTTAGAAAATTGTCAGAGCCCCTCCGAAATGATATTCTAGTGTCCTTGAAGACGAAGATGTGCGTGCATTGTGCATATTACATACAGAATCTGCATTCTAACTAGATAGGTACCTAGCACAGCAGCTGCCAGTGGTGTAAATAGCGATGCGCGGTATCTCTCCTAGACAAACCAAATGTCACAGACATCACACGACGGGAAGGTAGGTATGCCACGTATGTCACAGAGAGGATGGACGATGGAGTCGCCCAAAACTGTGGAGTGGTAGCCAAGGACCGGCCAACGGAGATGTTGCGACTATATCGCGAGTGCAGTGGGAAGTGATTGGTTAAGGATGGCGCTGATAAGGGGGCTTTTGGCTATCTAGCTACACTATGCACACCTATGTAACATGAGTCTCGGACGCTTCGGACGTTTCAAATGAATTCGCATGAGGCCAGTGAGAGCGATACATCTCACATCTAATCATCCAATCAGTGACGTATTTGCCAGTTTGAAATTGTATAACCCCAAACATAGTCGTGCGATCGTGACGTCACGTGATGCACGTGACGAGACTATTTAGGGTGCCACCTTTTTTTGGGGAACAATAGTATTTTTCTTTTTTAATATCAAAAATATATAGTACTTTAGGGAAATTTTGGTAAAAATATAGTACACGTTTTTATATTAATTAGGAAAAACATTTTTCCATATATTTTTTGGTCACTTTTGGTTTAGGCCAACAATCCACTATTATTTTTGAGATAGGTATTTATGAATTAATACTGAAGTATTATATCTGACCGATCAAGATTTATGTGGCAGGAGTAAATAGAAGCATTGGAAGGGGAACACCGAGACGTACCTATCTACCTTACATATCGGAATCAAATCGGAGACATTTTAAAGGAAGGTCAGGTGAACAGTTCCTAAAACTGATTATCATCTATGAAAAGTGGAATAAGCAAGAGACTCAGGACCGTAGTCTGTGGAACTCCTACCCCTTGCGTTCCTGTAACAACTTAATATAATAAAGCTCGACAGTTGTATATATATAGTATTTATCGATGAAAATATAGTATTTTTCATACTATATTTTTTTTCTATAATCTATAGTACTATGAGGAAGTTTCCTAATATCGATATAGCCATATTTAATGACATTGTGTTAAAATATAGATCAAAATTAACACACATAAGAAAAACATTTTGAAATCCGTCCATAAATGACTGAGTTATACAATATTTAAGTTGACATATTTTTTCGCGAAATTATTGCTGCCGCGATCTAGCTGTGACGTCACCAGGCCGGCATCCCGCCCGCCACTATGGGGCTACCCATAGACTTAATAACTAGACACTTGAACTATCCACAGAATATGTGTTATTATAGCCGCTATAAGAACAACAAATAATAATCATCATTAAGTGAAAATAAAGAGGGGTCTCCATAGATAAAACGTGATTTTAAAAGCGTTTTCAGAGATATTATATAGAAAAGCTCAATTTCTCCATAGCCTAGATGGTAAAACTTATAAGCATCACACTTTGGGAGAGCGGCACTGGTCTAATGGCAGCGTGCTTGCGAGACCGATAACCAAGGTTAAGCAATGCTCGCAGTATCCGGGAACTGGATAGGTGACCGTTTCGTACTTTGAGCTTAGCCGAACTTCAGCATAGCAGTGTACTCGCGACTGGTTAGGTGCACCTCCTAATACCGGTGGCGAAGCGTGGTTGACCAAGGTCAACCATGGTCAAATATCCTGGTCAACGCTGGGAACTCTGAAACTGGTTGTAACCTAAACGTAGACTTGGATCTAAGTCTAGGCTTAGGTCCACAGCATTGACCAGGTTGGTTGACCAGGGTTTACCTTGCCATTAGACCAGTGCCGTTCTCCCAAAGTGTGACGCTTGTAAGTTTTACCATCTAGGCCATGGAGAAAAACTAAATACCTCTGAAAACGCCTTTAAAATCACGTTTTATGTATGGAGATCCCCCTTTATTTTTAATTAATGACGATTATTATTATTTGTTGTTATAGCGGCTATAATACCACACATTCTGTAAATAGTTCAAGTGTCTAGCTATTACGGTTCCGAAGATACCGTCACAAAGAGTACCAGTGTATGGGTAGCGCCATAGTGGCAGGCGGGATGCCGGCCTGGTGACGTCACGCACGAATTCGCGCACCTAATGAAATTGTTCTGGCAATTGCAACTTCAAAGTCTCATAACTTTTTTATTTCTTGAGATATTTCAAAAATTTTTTCACCGTTTCATTTGACTCAAATTTTTATTTTCAATTTAAAAGAAATTAAGGAAACTTCCTCATTGTCTAAAACAGTACGATACTATATATTATAGTACGGGTGGCAACCCTACGACTATTGTCACCTTGCCGAACCCTCCTCTATTGTGAACTTGGCTGCTTTTTACATGCATTTTTTGGGTAATAGTTAAAGAGCTTATTAGACTACGCAATATTCAGTCTCGACAGACAAGTTCGCTATTACACCGCGCTGAATACCGATACAACATAAACGTAGTGTTTCATATGTAATGTTTCTATATTCTTTGGTAGTGCTTGCCGTTATGTTGCCGTTGCAGTGTGGGCGCCACATTAAGGCTGAGTATCGTGTGGTCTAATAGGCCCTTAACGATTCGTTCACGTCATATTTATAACTCTATTATTTCCAAAATAAAGGATTTCCTTACAAAAAAATAGAAAAATCGTTTTATTTGAAAGAACATAACTAATATCGTATGTTTTTGTAAACTTTTTAGGAAATCCGAATGAACTTTATCAAATGTTATTTTGCGTCAATGTGCGTTTTTCACGCACGGACCAAGGGCTGAATGACGCAAATGAATGCATAGTGAGCGCGACCAAATCGTAATCAACGTGAGGGATGGCGCTAGTGTCTTTTGGTTTGCATTCAGCTACATTGTAAATGGATGCTTCCAATATGTAGTTCTTTTTTACTCCAAATTCATTATTATCCTTGTTTATCTGTCTAGTATGTAGTTGACAGCTGTTGTTCTTTTTCTGTATATCAATATTAGCCAAAGTTATTTTACAAAAATAGTGTATTGATTTGTGGAGTGGTGTGATCTGTGATGTGATGTGGTGTGAAGTTTCATTTGTATTTATTTCCATGTGATTCATTATTAAAATTAGTATACAAATGATCAAATAGTTAAAAATTTCTCAAATTTAATTTGGTATTGTAGGAATATTTTGTACTAGTCAAATTAGAAAATGTTGCGAAAAGTATCAATGTTGATTTATATTTTGTTCACAATTTTACCTAAGTTTGTGGCGCCTGAAGAGAGTGCTATCTATGAATACACTTCAGACAATTTCAAACATCAAATTGAATCCATGGATGGCAATTTTATCATGTTCTATGCACCATGGTAAGTAAATAATGCGATTGGAGTGTAAAGGGGGTGCAAAGGAGAGCTAATGGGTCAACCCGAATAAAAATAATCTACACAATAAAATACTCAATATTCCAAATAAATTAGACACATTTTGCTATTTAGGAACTCTCACTTTTCATATTCATCAAGGAAAACTTAAACTTTTTCATTTAAACTTTTAAATCAAATTCCATCCGAAAGTGGGAATTATTAGCACTCATATTTTTAAGATACTTCTTTATTACAGGTGTCGTCATTGTACAGACTTCCATCCTATATGGCTGGAACTTGCTGAGATGGTTAATACAAAAAAATCTAAATTTGCTATAGCAGAGGTAGATTGTACAATATATGCTAAACTATGCCAAGATAGTGAAATAACAGGTAGGTGGTGAATGCTGGATGCAAATTACTTGATATACTTATTATCTTGATAGATATTGCTGAAATCCCAAAACTGAAGAAGATAATCTAATAATATCTTATAATCTGTAATTTTTTTAACACTTCCTCTGCCAACTCAAATACTACAGAGGCGTCAATAGTGCTAAGTATCGTTGCATGTGTAATAAATGGAGTGGGCAGATGAGTCGTGCACACAGTCATGTAGCACCGATTTTGACCCAATTGTTGAGTCGGCCATAGCGAAAGTATTAAGCATGAACACAACAAAGGATTAACTTATTAACAAAAACCAATTAGATAGCTGCTTGATTTTGCGCTCTGTTTCACCTTAGCTGGTGAGCTTTTTGCTTAGAGGGCTATTTCAACAAAAAGTCTTACTCATAAAGTGCATCGGTATAGTCATTTAGGTTATGACTTGTTTCACTTATTGGTGCTGAGTGATTGTAATTTTATTCATGAGTGTAATGTGTTTAAAATTATAATTAAATTATTAATTTCAGGTTATCCAACTTTATTATACTTCTATAAAAATTCCTTTTCTCCAGTAGAGTATAAAGGTACTAGAGATCTTCCATCTCTTACCCTATTCTTAAGTGAAGTTTTTAACATGAAAACAGAGGTAGGTATTCAGTTGTCAATACCTAAAATGTTACATAGCGCAAATGTGGCATTTCAAAAATATTTCAATGAAAATTTCAGGGTGCAGATGCAGAAAAACGATCCACAGTGGTTGAGATTTACAGTGGCATGGCATACTTAACTGATTTTAACATAGAAAAGTTTGTGTCCAGAGGACAGCACTTTATTATGTTCTATGCTCCTTGGTGCAGAGCTTCACAGGTGATTATGATACAAAGAATGATGTTTGTTTTGGGCCCAGAACAAAATTGTTGTAGTACAACCTGAGTAACTAATAATAACAAAAACACAATAACATACAAACATTACAGCATAAAAAAAAATTACAATTATGGTTAATGTGGCACAGTTGCAGTGAATGCTATCATGAGACCCAAATCAAGCATCATATTGAAATGGGCCCCTGATGAAATATAGGGATTATATAACAACTGTAATAGTTCCAATATCATTTTACTATTAAGTAAAAAAAACGTTAATCCATCAATTTATTAGATTTTTAGACTAATTGCTTGCAACTTTTAATTATCATTTACAGATCATGCTATCATAAAATACAATGTTGGAATTGTCTAGGTATTCAGGTCTTCAGTACATACTTCAATGGTCTTCAAGGTCTGAAGTACAAACTTCAATATGAATAAACTGTGCTGTGCTCCATAGCAAAGCACAGTGCTACTGTGTTGGGTGGGCCCAATGTTCATCCTATTTTAGACATTATTCTAATTTGGTTCCCTTCTCAAATATATTTCTTTTTTTATAGAGACTGGCACCTATTTGGGCAGAGCTGGCTGTTCAGTACACTCGTAATGATTACATACAAATAGGAAAGGTGAACTGCATGGACCATGAAATCACATGCAACAACTTTGACATAAAGCAGTTCCCGTACCTTCTGTGGATTGTGAATGGCAGAATTGTAAGTTGACATAATATTGGGAATAAGCATGCTAGGTCGAAAATTAACAGGTTGATGGGATAGTCGACTGGGGATGATGACTGGGTAAAACTGTTTTAAATTCTATTTGGTCCGACAATTAAATTATCAACAATAATTAGACATATTTTTTGCTTTATTGAATCAATAAAACTTGACAAAATATGCAGCGCATAAAAATTTGAGAGTAGGGGCTCATGACGGTACATTTGCATCTCAGTAAAGTGCCCCTAGGCTGACGTCACGCAAATATTTAAGTTTACGTGACAGATTGATGAAAATGTCAGTAACCATCCCTAATAATGGAAATATTACACATTATTTCTTTCTATATTTGCTAGACATTTTACACAAATTAAAAAACAAATACCAATTGATGGTTCTAATTGGTCACTAGAACCTAACTCATTGTAGAATTAATGAAGCCTTGCCTGTGAATAATGTAATCTACGATTTCTAATTAAACAGTGTGTGCCTACGTAATTTAATTACAAGCCAATGACGACATTTGCACACATTTATGAGCTAAGTTCATATCTACCATTGTTCTATTATTCAATGACAATATGTCACTTTTCGGTGAGCATCGGTGGTCTAATGGTAAAGGTGTACGGCTTGTGTAAGCGAGAGGTACCGGATTCGAACCCGCCATATACCAATGAGTTTTTTCTGAGTTATCTACATTAGCTGAACACTAACTGATGCTCTTACGGTGAGGGAAAACATCGTGATGAACCCTGCACATTCAAATGACTGAATGTGTAACCATGATCCGGTCAGATTCCAAATCCTGGATCATGGTCAAGGCGGGCTTGGGCCCTCGCCCACGATAGCACAGCTGGTACATTACCGCCAAGAAAACTATTGTATTTTTTTGTTTATGTAGGTTATAATTCGAGCCTAAGAAATGAACATGGGGTGGATTATTAATCAAACAAAAGTAATACATTTTATTGATTCTAAATAAAAATTACATTCAATTACAGTGCGTTATGACGATGCGACAGAGTATATTCCATTGTATGTATTAACACTGTAGATCTACAGTATACACCAAGTTTGGTTTATTATTTTGTATCCTGTCGTATGGTGTCCGGTGTGGTAGATGTAGCGCTAATTCCACACACACGCGTGTTGTACAAACAAGGCTAATAAGAGACAGAAGAACTACCTATGTAACAAAAAAAAATACAGCAGTGTTTTTTACTTATAGCTTTGCCCCGTACATCGGTAACTTACCTACGTAATAATCATCTTGACATCAATATCACGGATATGGTCTCGTGCGCAAGGACCCGGGATCCGCCTTGATCATTACCCACGATTGGGCAGATCAGGTAATTACTCTGGAACGACTGCCCTCAGACCTCCGTGACCCTATGAACCTGACCGGATTGGATCATGGTTACACATTCAATGCTCGAATGTGCAGGTTTTATCGCGATGTTTTCCCTCACAGTAAGAGCATCGGTTAGTATTCAACTCTTGTGCATAACTCAGAAAAGAGTCATTGGTTCATGGCCGCAGTGGGATTCGAACCTGGTACCTGTCGCTTACGAATTGGATACCGTAACTACTCGGCCACCGACGTTCTGTTACTTACAAGTACTTATTTGTTTTTAGATGGGCGTGGCCGACGCTGATAACTTGGAGGACCTGAAGGCGTATGTAGAGAAAATGCTGCTCACCGAGAACCATGACCCCGAGAAGTTTATGAAGAAAAAGAAAGCGTTGCCAGTGGCCAGGATATCCGAGGAGACCTTTGATGCTTTCATGGAAAAAGATTTGGTTTTCATCAACTATTTTGCGCCCTGGTATGTTCGACAGTTATGGTTATTATGGTATTAACATTAAAGGCACATTAGCGAATTTCATTAATACCAATTCGAATTCGAATTGTCGACGATACCATACTGAAGGCAAGTTAGAACCACTGGTTGATCGAAGGGACTTTGGCTCCCTGTGTGTGTTCTACCGGCTGTACAATGGGGAGTGTTCTGAGGAATTATTTGATCTGGTGCCCACAGCACAATTTCGCCATCGCACCACCCGCCGTGGGCTGGGTACTCATCCCCATTACGTGGACCCTCTAGTGGTGTCCACGCGAAGATTCGAAAGAACGTTTCTCGCTCGTACGATTCGGATGTGGAATGAGCTCCCAGACACGGTGTTTCCTTTGGTCTATGACATGGGATCGTTCAAGAGGTATATTAGAGGTCTCCTTAGAGGCGGGCAACGCATTGGTAGCACCCCTGGTGATGCTGATGTCCATAGGCGGCGGTGACCACTTTCCATCAGGTAGCCCGCATGCCTGTTTGTCAGCCGGATAACATAAAAAAAAAAAAAAAAAAAAAATGTGGTAAGTTTAGATATAGTATGTACTCAATACACAAATATTTATTGCACAAAAATGTAGATATCCCTTTATTAAGCTCTTTATTCTGAATTATAAATTGAAGTACAAATAAGACTTAAACTAAACACTATATACATACAAATGGCACGCAATTCAATGTGCCTAATGGTAGAAGTCATGGTGGTCTTGCAGTCAATCTCAGTTCAGCTTCCCATCTCATGTTCTGTCTTCCATAACTTAGCAGTCATATTTTTCAATTTTCTCATCTAACTAATCTTCTCATCTCTTGAAACTTGATTTTGACTGAAGACACTTAGATAATTCTAACATACTTTCGAGTGTTGTTAGTTTGATTGTTTTTAGTGTTGCTCATAGCTAGACTGGCATATTTTTGTTGGAGGGTTTTGGTCTACGTCTCCCGCAAGCACCGGCGGTATTGGGAGATGTTTTTTTTACTTGGTTATGTTTCTGTATACTTTTTAGGATTTCTTTTGTTTCCCGGTGGCGGTGGTATTTTTTAGATTTTTGGTATCGCTGGTTGTAGGTCATCTCTTGTTCGCTCAAAGTAGCTTAGTATACTGGATTTAATTAAGTCGTTCGCTTCTTTCCTGGGTAAAGGTGGTGGTTCGTCCTTATGAGTCATTTCTTTATTGAAGTTTTTCTGTATTTATATGTTTGGTGATCCTGAAATTTCTTGTTTCCGCTTTTCTCTGTTGTTGTCTTTCGGTTTCTTCACTATCGGTTTGTCGTATTTTATAAAATCAATGTTAACTTTTTTTTTCTTCTACTTGAGGTTGGATTGGTTGGTTGAAGAAGTCTTCTTTTATGTTTATACCTGATGCAGGTTTTGTATTTTTAAGTATAGTATACGGTGCAAACTCCGTGCATTCGGCGCGCTGTCTAGTCAGCACTATATTTTATTTACTTAAACCTAGTTTACATATTGTTAGAAGTAGATGTGTTCGTTATATTAGATAACGAGTATACATATTATAACGGTATATACTTAAAACACCTAATATTAATTATTAATTTCTGCTACTAATATATTGTCATTTCACACAACACTAGATAACCATAATATTGTTGTGTTATTTTTTCTGTTATATTCTGTTATGTATGCGATTAACGTCGTCGAAAGCCGCAAAATGAATGTTTGTACGTGGTAATGCAAATATATTGATTAATAATGCATTTTTATATAGGTACAATTTTGTTCCCCAAGGTACTAAATCAATTGTAAATAATAATACAAACTGAAAAACGGCGATCGTTATACGGTAGCTTTAATTATATTAGGGTGTTATATTATAACGTTAAAAATAACATAATATTTTATAATAGCATAACGTCCTGTTATGTTATATGAATATAACGGATCCGCGCACCTCTAGTTAGAAGTTAGTTGTCCAGTGCACACCAAACAGTGTATATCTCTAACCAATAACCATACCATATACCATTGTAGTTCACTTAGTACATATATTAAACCAATCAGTGTTCTAGTTAAAGTGTGTGTTATTATCTGCCAACCTCAAGCAACCAAGACAACACTTAGCTTACTTCGAACACAGCACCATCAACCATACCGTACATATAAGGTGCTTTTTCCATTGCGTTGTGATGGAGACGACAACTGGGCGGCTTTTATCTGCGGTCTCTAGTGGTTGCTAATTTTTTGGGTATCCATCATTACTCCCATATCTAAAATTGTTTCTTTGATGTAGTCTACTAGTTCTGTTTCAGATTTTCCCTTTTCTTCCACTCCAAACATCAACGTTTCTCTCTATCAACCCATTTTCGTTTTTGTTCCGGTTCTGTCACTCTGCGGTTTTCGGATTATTGTTTTCCTCGATAATTGTTCTCATTTTCTCGTTCAACACCTCCATAGCGTTCTTATGTAGTTACTGCTTTCGTAATACTTTCTGTTTGTTTTTCTAATTTCTCGTCTATTTTTGATAGTAGCAAGTCCATGTCCATGATGTGAGATATTTTATTATAAAGGATCTCTTAAATTTTCGCTTCGCGTGGTCGGCTTTCCATCTAATTTCCATTTACTTTTATTATTTTTTTCTAACATGATTATGCCATTTGTGGATATTGATTAGTAACATAAAAGTTCTATGTAATAAGAGACAGAGGATAAAGCATAAACATTTACATTTCTTTATTATAATTCGAAAACATGTCCCTCACAAAAGTTGTGAAGGAAATTATAACTTTTCTAAATGAGTTGTTCACAAGTGATCTGGCTGTTAGGCAAAGCCATGCCCTTCTCAAAACCATTGACAAGGCAAGACAATTGATCGGACCGAATCAGGCGACATTGTCATTTGTTCTGTACACTGTTATATGTCAAATCACGAGAACCTGCTAACGACTGGAAATAGACCCCAGAACTAAATTATCCCGGCACTACACCGAAGATATTCTGGACGTCAGCCTGCATGTGATCAAGATGGCTCTTAAACAACTTAAGAACAAGTAATTGGTGATGACGGAATTACATCCCGAGCTTCTGACAGCTACACCGATACTAAAGCTCTTCAGACTTCTGATAGGTACACCGATACTTAAAGCTCTTCAGACCTCTAAATCTTTAATTCCAATAACCTCGAGGCCAAAACTCCGCATGTGTGGGACAGAAGCGTTCTTCGAGAAAGGCGATAGCATCAATGGCGAGTATCTTTCTCACCTATGATTTGTCGACGATATTGTGGTCATGGCAGAATCTATTGAAGACAAACAATACTATTTTAAATAATATTGTGTTTTTGCCGGTGAGTAAGGTCTCTAGTGCTCAATGGGGTGGGCACTTGGGGAACCGTGGCTTTGACAGTGCCATAGAGTATAACCAACTTCATATCATTGAAATTAGTCCATTTCACAGGATAGGCCCTAGAGAAGAGCCTATCCGAAATGCATATTGTGACCTCATTTCACAGGATGTGATCAAATGGCGGCGTGCTATCGGAGATCGGCGGTACCGCTGCAGGTCGCCGACAATATTGACTATACATATTCGATTTCTGTGGGCATTGAGGACCAACGAGACGATGTTAATAATCTAGATAATGTATATAATCATAGTGGCAATCTGACAACCAAAACGCAATTACAGGTGCGCCCATTGCATGCAGCTCAATCCACTCTGGCTGAAACTTGGCGAGAGGTTCCAGAACGAAAGCAGAGTGCTGATCGCTGACGTGGACTGCGTACGATCGAAGCCCATATGCGAAACGGAACAGGTAATGTCCCAGAAAAAAGTGCCACGAACTTATATCTGACCCGCTGTGGTACCGCCAATCTCCGATTATACGCCGCCATTTTTATGCAATTGGCAAAATGGCGGCGTGCTGTCGGAGATCGGCGGTACGGTTGACAGTGGCCAAAGCTGAAATTAAGTGTCGCCATTTTGAAATGTCATGTCAATTCCAACAACAGCGACGCTGTCACCGGGTCAGATAAGTTTGTTACACCATACAGTGAAGCCAGTAGTTACTTAAAGATTGTTAGGACTTTGTTGCTTTAAGACTTACAAGCAGTCCCACGCGGTTTTCACCCGCGCGCAGTTCGCATCTCTGTAAACGCGGAACTCTTATTATTTTTCCGGGCTGAAAAGTAGCCTATGTCACTCGGGAATAAAGTAGCTTTGTATTATTGAAAGATCTTCCAAAATCGGTTTAGTCGTTGCGTAGATTACCTACCCCCAACATACAATCTCACAAACTTTTCTTTTTTATAATATTAGTATTGATTAATCTGAACTTCCTTAGGGTAATAAAGCAATGTCTTGATCATCCCACTCACTGGCAACTATGGACGAACGCGCATTACGTGAGTCCATCGCGAGCGATATTATCATGTATCTCGCTTACTTGAATGCACATTGAAAAGGCTAGCAAGAGTTATCTCGCTCTCTCGTACGTGACAAAGACCAACATGCTACGCAGGCTGATATAGTTTATCAAACAGTGTTTAGAAATTGAAATAAAAACTAGTAGCTAATTATATCACCCATTCATCATTATTATTAAACAAAGACCAACCATTAAATTGTTTCACGCTCCATATGTTTAGTAAATGACTTCCGTAACATGCGAATTCGAAATAACACATACAATTCTAGAGTATTTTCACATGTGCGATTTAGTCGCACAAAAATTGGCAACACTTATTAGGTCATGACCGGGTGAAGTGTAGAAAAAAGAGTAGGAAAGCGAACCCTGGCAGAAGCCGGGATTAACCGCTAAGACAATTATGATGATAAAATCCTGAACTCATCATTATCATTATCTTGGCGTTAATGTCTCGGTTGTGCTCTCGCGTACGAGGGTCCGGGGTCCGCCTTGAGAATGATCCAGAATTTGGCAGATCAGATAATTACCGTAGAGCGACTGCCATCAGACCTCCGTGACCCTGCTACCAGGGGAACCTATCCAGATTTAATCATGTTTACACATTCAATCGCCTGAATGTGCAGGTTTCATCACGATGTTTTCCCTTGCACCGTAAGAGCATCAGTTAGTCTTTAACTAATGTACTTGAAAAAAAAATCATTAGTATATGGCGGCAGTGGGATTCGAACCCGATACCTCTCGCTTGCCAGTCGGAAACCTGTACCGGTAGGCCACCGACGTTCCCCGACCGATGATAATATACTGAACAATTATTTTCTAATCTCAATTTCAGATCGACGGTCTCCCAACGCTGATTCTCTACAAGAAGAAAAAGATAGTGAGTGTCGAGTACGGCGGTCGCGCGTTGACCAGCCTAGTCAGCCTCGTCAACGAGCATTTGGAGGAATCCCCTCCCTCCACCCCGGAGCAGGCTGCAAAACCCAAAGACGAACTATAATATAGGTAGAACAATAAACAAATTTTTTAATCACTTCATTGTTTTATTAACTGCGATAACAAGTCCACTGTCTTTGATGAAGTCGTAATCTACGCAGGAAGTTTTTTGGTATTTATGCACAAAATTGCATGTATTTAGGTATATATGTATAAAAATCCATGTACCTATGTCCTATGGAAAATGAAATGACTGGCTCGATTATGATGCAATTTTCAGGTAAGTCCAGCGAGCGATACTAAGAAATATGGTACCCCTGCAAAGCCGAGGCGGCTCACT
Source organism: Blastobasis adustella (assembly GCA_907269095.1). Taxonomy (NCBI): domain Eukaryota; kingdom Metazoa; phylum Arthropoda; class Insecta; order Lepidoptera; family Blastobasidae; genus Blastobasis; species Blastobasis adustella. The sequence continues at coordinate 9,024,731 of OU026117.1, read as the reverse complement.
AGTCTACGTGTATGAACGGCACATTCTCGTATGGTACGCTTTGTAGCAATTATACCGATTTTATTTAAATAAGATCATCATCATCACACCATAACAGTAAACTGCCGGACTTGGGCCGGTCCCACGAAAGGGGAGGTTATTGCCATAATCTCCACGCTTGGCAGGCGGGTTGGTGATCGCAATATTATAAATGATACGAAAGGCGATCTTCTAATGACCTGACCCGAAGACTGGGTATGGGTAGGCATTGGATAACTGTGGACTTCATTGGTACAGGCTTGCAGTGATTTAGGAACCTGCTCAGTCTCTTGTCTGTACTTCCCGACTGACTGACTGACTGCATGTAGGTACATATAACGATCATCATTTGTAACCATCCTTATAGAAAATGAAGCTGTCAGAACATCCACTTTAGGGTCCCATATACCTTTTGGTCAAACGGACCGCGTCAGATCTAATCACGGGAGTGTGTGCGCACATACTAGCCGGTAACCTTTTCGGGCGCGCGCACTTGCCAAATCTACACCAGTCCCATCTAAAGCTATTATTATAGTTATCATCTATTTAGGGAGCTAAACAGGCTGACTTAATAGAGGCTGCCACACAACGTACAATGTATCCGTAACGCTGAAGACCGCAACAAATGGAAGCGCATCGCGAGGGCTGCGACCTCGTTATCCAGAGAAGACGTATCGTCATGAAACCACGACCATTCTGCCAAGAGTGAACAACTGAGGAGGAAACAGGCTGACCCCATAACACTCTTCTGCCCCGTCTGCTGCTGTCAGTAGGTTGAACATAAATACGAGTCCGGAGATATCGGCTCCGATATCAAATCGTGGAGCTCACGGCAGTGACCTGTCCTTAAAAGTGAAGTACATAATGCACATCAGCTAGAATATTTCGGCTTCGTATTAACTCACACACGTGCAACGGTGGCGTAAACGAGTTCTAGTGTGGAGACCGGCGGTTTCTGCTCTAAAAGACCGAGAGTCAGCAAGAGTAGTGTAGGACGCCCTTCCGCCAGATGGAGTAACGATTTAGGAAAGGCTGTAGGTGGATGCTGGATACGCATCCACCTACAGCCTTGCCGAGGACAGGGTGCATTGCCGCTCACTTAGGGAGAGATGCCCAATGCCCATGTCCAGCTGATAACTAGTATAGGCTGGTGATGGTACGGCAGAGGCGAACGAAGCCCTACAAAGTTAAATAAGCCGACGTGCATTATTTACCGCCGACGATTTTATGTGAGAGATATCGCAAATAAGATTGAAGAGCCTCGCCTGCGCTGGTTTGGTCACATAATATAGGGGTAGTTTAATTAAATTGAAACAGTATTTTAGTTGCATTGGGCAGCTAATGTAATTGGTACTAAGAAACCCCTCTCCCATACTAAAATGTTGGTAATCTTTTTAATGAATAAAAATACAAATAAAGGTACTTGTAGCAGTTCTATTTAGACATAATTTTACACAACATAACTTCAATTGTGCTAACAGCTTTTTTTTAAGTTCATAAGTGCAATTATTGAGCATGGAAATGCAAAATCAAAAGCGATTTATGATGGATGACTAAAATTTAATTTGCCATCCATACTATGTCAACTCATAGAGGTGAATAGCTAAAAACTAACATATAATAAAATAAATGCAAACTGCCCAATCTATTAAAGTTTGGTTGCAGTTTGTGATTGGAAAAATTCTCCATCAGCTCTCGTTGCTGCTTTGTTTATTTGCTTGTGTCTTTCCCGTGATACAATTTCTTCTAACACTTCACCATCTCCTTTTATTAACCTGAAATCAGGACACAACTGAGGCACAGCAATGGACAGGTCTATGTAAGCATGAATCCACAAAAACTAGTCATATTATTGTTCCTGAATATTATGAAAGAAATAAATACTTTCCTCAGGGCATTCTTAGCCTCCTACATTTATACATTACCTACATAATACACATTCCATTTGATAATAGACAGACACTAGTGAGATATAAAATAGCTTTTCACTTAAAAGACAAGAATGATAGAATAACCTGCGTCTCCCTGTTTCCTCGTCATAAACCCATCGTACAACACTCTGGCGTTTTTCCCACTCCTCTTTAGTCATTGGAGCCATAGCTTTTGATTTCTCCATTAATTCTAAAAAAAATTAAATTCATTTAAATATTCATACCCTCAGAATAAGCATTCATAGTTTTGTTGTAACACCGTCATGTCTACGAACCTAGTGGTATATCCGCAGACGTTTCCTCGACTTTCTTTTCAGAAACTTCTCCTCTATCAGTATCACTCTCTTTTCTACGCTTCTTGTCTAACCTTTGCCTCTCTTTTAATTTCTTTCTCATAGCTTTATCAGCTTTCTTCTGTTCCTTTTTAAGTTTCTTTTTTAGCTTTCGAATTTTCTTTTTCTCCGTATCTGGGCAACTATCTCCGGAGGAAGAACGTTTTCGTTTTTTGGATTTTTCTTTTCCCATTCTATTGTTTTAGATTAGTAAATAGTCAAGTTTTATAGTTTCCTTTAGAGGATCAACCCCAGGTATTCGGTGTTATTATTTTTCTAGAATTACCGCTAATAATGCTGTTTTGCGATAAATCGACCCATTTTTCGAATTTTTTTGACAGTGGTTCGACTTTGCTTTTTTATACTTATTTCGTTCAGAAATTCTTACACGGCGCTGGCTTCTTAGATTGGCTAAATAGTAAAGACCGGCATAACGACGGCCATGTTACCGACACAAAGTACGAAAGGCGGCTTTCTCTATTTTGTGTTACTGGCATAGTTTGCAAACAAAATATTATAGTGTAATTCATAAACATGTTCACAGTCCAGTGGTCCCAATGAAGGTGCACGGGTGTTAAACGATAAGTTCGTGCCTCCATATAAGGGATATCGCCTATTTCCGATAGTATGCCGCCGTCTTGATCCAATTAAGTAGGGACCAATCGCAGCAAGGCAGAGCCAGAGCTGCCTTGCTGCGATTGGTCTCTAACTAGGTACTCAGGTGGCGGCGTAGTATCGGAGATCGGCGGTACGACCTCCGGGCTCATCGTAGACAGAGAAAAGGTCACGAGTCTCCGTTTGGCGTCACGAGTCTCCGTTTGGGCTTCGGTGCGCACACTCGTGTCGCACGCTGCCCGCTCGCCCTCGCATTTTTACGAGTGCGTAAGTTTCGCGTGTGTTGTGTGTGGTGTTGTGTTGTGCTCACTTCACGCTGCGTGCCCGTGTCCCGCCGAACGGAACGACTTCTAGGTGCGTTCGCTCAGAGGCGTAGGTTCTTGCTACCGATTCGTTGGTAGCACAAAGTTACGTCTCTACCGCGTTTTTTAGGCGGCAATATCCATTAGGGATAACCGCTCCACCGACCCCGCCCCCTCCCCCCTGCCTCGCGCAGGGAGGACTTCTCTCCCTCTCTCGTCTTCAACGACAGTATTACTAGTATTACTAGCTTTCAGTCCCCTACTCATCCCTCTCGCCTTAGAATGGCGCCGGTCACCATGGAGCAATTCGCTGCACAGGCGGCCGAGCTCCTTCTAAAAGCCAATTTAGGCCAGGACAATTACATTGTCCGTAATTACCTGGCGGCAATGGGGAGTGCCCCTCAGGCCCCCTGTGACCCCTCCGAAGCGAACATGGAGTTCGAGGACTCCGTGTCGCAGTTCTCGGCGCCGATCTCTCGCAAGAGGGCGGCGTCCATGTCCGATCGCGCCTCTTCGTGCTCGGGCACCGTGACGGGACCCCGCTCCCTCACGCCATCACTCCCACCCCTTATGGGCGAACTGGACGAGTTCGAGCTCGTCCCTAAAACCAAGCGGCATCGCAAGCGCGCTGCCCGCTTGGAGTCCGAGGCCCCGTCCTCGGTAGCCGCGCCCGCCCCGGACGCGGCTACCCCCCGCCCCCCAACCCCCGCCCCGAGCACTGCTGCCGCTCGCACGGGCGCGCCGACTGGCGCCAAACCAGTCGCGCGTTTCTCCCCGCCCGCCCCGCCTAAGGCCAAGCCCCCCCCGCCTATTTTCCTTCGGGAAAAAACCAAATGGGAGTTAGTCTCCCGTCTCTGCGCGGAACAGCGCATCCGCTACACCCGTGCATCAAACACGGGTGTAGCCGTCAAGATCGACGTAGCGTCGACCGATGACTTCAGGAGCCTTACCAGGCTCCTCGCCCTCAATAAAGTAGGGTACCACACCTACGCCCTCCCTGAGGAGCGTAAGGTGCGTGCGGTACTCCGCGGAGTGCCGCACGAACTCTCAAATGAGGCCATCTTAGATGACCTCAAAGCCCAAAATTTCCCCGCCGAGGCTGTACATAAGAAGTACAGCCGCTCCGGCAAGGTGTTTCCTCTGGCTCTGGTGGTGCTCTCCAACACCACCGAAGCCAGGACCATTTTCCGTGGAGGGTTCACAGTGTGTGGGCTCTCTGGGATCAAGGTAGAGCCCCCGCACAAACGCGGTTCCCCCGGGCAGTGCCATCGCTGCCAGCTGTATGGCCATGCGTCGGCCAACTGCAAAGCCCCCCCTCGGTGCGTCAAGTGTGGCGAAGGCCACGCTACTAAGGAGTGCGCGCGTACGCGCGACTCCACCACCCCTCCCTTCTGCTGCAACTGTGGCCAATCTGGCCACACTGCAAATTCTTCAAATTAACTTCCGCACCGAAGCCCGCTAAGGGCAAAGGTGCGAACCCCCACCCTCACCCTCAAATACCGAAGCCCGCTAAGGGCAAAGGTGCAAGGCCGCCGCCGCCTTCAGCGTCAGCGACCCACTTCCCCCCCCTCAAGGCCAAAGGAACCCCCCCTGGCGCAGCTCCAGCTGCAGCCTGGGGTCCACCCAAGGCCCCGGGGCCAAAGCCCCCCCCCCCCCACCACCACCCCCCCTAAGGCCATCAGCCAGTCCCAGCCCTCTTCTTTGGCGGAGGACGTACGGTACATCTCCTCCATCGTATCGTCCGTCAATATTGACGAAATCCCCATCCTGGCGCACAAACTGCGCACCGCGTCGTCTCAGTTCGAGCGTGTAAACGCTCTTGCCGAGCACTTCACGCTACTTCAAGCTCTGAAGTAATGACCCAGGCGCCTCACGCCACACCCGCCATTCCCACCAACGTCGGCACCGGTCGCGTAAAGCCGGCCGGGGTTTCGCTTGTTTCTTTCAATGTGCGCAGCCTACGCACCAACATCCCCGAACTCAGGAAGTTCGTTAGTAGCAGGGAACTCGACTTACTTCTCCTCCAGGAGACGTGGCTTAAGCCATCGATCCGGAGGGGTATGTCGATCCCTGGATTCTCCCTTGTTAGGAATGACTGGACTGCCGCCGTCGCGCGCGGCGGGACTGCCATTTACTACAAGAGATCGCTCCACTGCTCCCCTATCCCCACTCCTACTCTCTCGAGCATGGAGGCTTCTGTAGTACAGTTAGGCATGACTGGACATCCGTCCCTGATCATAGCCTCTGTCTACATCCCCGCAGGCTCTCTCCCTCTCAAAAGCGACTTCGAAGCGCTTCTATCTTTAGGCGAGTCGGTCGTGATGTTCGGAGATTTTAACTCCAAACACACCGACTGGACTTGCGAATCCACAAACACGAACGGTGTCCACTTAATGGACATCACTAGGTCCCTCGACCTAGACGTGTATTGTCCCCTCTCCCCTACCCACTACCCCGACAGAGTGGATCACCGTCCCGACGTACTAGACTTTGCGCTAGTGAAGGGCGTGTCGCTCATCCTCCGGTCGATCGACACACTCGACGACCTAGGCTCCGACCACCGTCCAGTCTCCCTCTTACTAGGCTCACCCACCCCCATCTCACCCCCACTTCCGCGTACTTTCACGAAGTGGGAAGGCTTCAAGAAGTCCATGGCGGCCATCATGGACGCGCCCGACTCGCCGCTCGCTTTTTCACCCGACTATTTCGATAGTACGGATAAAATCGACGCAGCGGTTGCCTCCTTAACGTCCCACATTCAATCAGCGTTGAAAGACAACGAGCAAGTGGCCCCTGCCGTCGACCGGCAGGGTCTGCCGCTCGAAGTCAGAAACCTGATTAAAGCCAAAAATGCGGCCCTCCGGAGGGCCGCCCTCTACCCGACCCCAGAGTACAGACGCACTGCCAACCGACTTCAGCGGGCAGTGAGAGCACGTCTCGACGAATTGAGGAACTCCCGCTGGGGAGACCTCATGGAGACGATTTCCCCGTCCCATCAAGCGTACTACAAAGTGGCGAAAGCCCTTCGTACAGACGCCACCACCACCGTCCCTCCTCTTGTCCGCCCAGATGGCACAATTGCGTTTGCGGACGACGAGAAAGCCGAATGCTTCGCAGACAGCATTGCTTCACAATGCTCCCCTAGCACCAAAGAGTGCGAGCCCGGTCACGTGCGTGCGGTGGAAGAAGAGGTCCGTCAAAAGACCTCCCTTCCCCCCACCTCGGACCCAGTCACAGTGTCCCCCGACGAGATCCACTCCTTCATCAAGGGTCTCAAATCTAACAAAGCGCCGGGCGCGGATGGAATTTCCAACCGAGCGCTTAAGTACCTCCCCGAACAGGTGCTTACTTTGTTAGCGGTCATTTTTAATGCTTGCTTTGACCATTGCCACTTTCCGACCGCGTGGAAAGAAGCCATAGTCATAGGCATTCCCAAGCCGGGAAAGCCACTAAATGTAGCGTCATCCCACCGCCCGATAAGCCTCCTCAAGGCACTAGGGAAAGTATTCGAGAGAGTTGTAATCTCTCGAATGAAAGAACATCTCTTCAAAGACGATGTTCTTATTCCCCATCAATTCGGCTTTCGTCCCAAACACAATTGCCCCCGACAAGTCCATCGTATAGTAGAATTCATCCTCAGTGGATTCTACCCAAAGAGAGAAAAGACGGTCGCAGTCTTCTACGACGTCGCCAAGGCCTTCGACAACGTCTGGCACGAAGGCCTTGTATACAAGCTATACAAGCTTGGTCTCTCCGATCGACTAGTCCGATTAGTAGCGTCCTACCTAAAGCACCGTACCTTTCGGTTCAGACACGAAGGTACATTGTCTTCCCCACGTCCACTGAAGGCCGGCGTCCCGCAAGGCTCTGTACTCTCTCCCCTCCTCTATATATCGTACACAAACGATATCCCCGTCCCCGACAACGGGGTACAACTGTCCCTTTTCGCCGACGACACGGCAATCTACGCCAAAGGGCGAAGGCCACCGATGGCCAAGCTCCAAAAGGCGGTGAACAAGCTCGAAGCTTGGTTCAAACTGTGGCGCATCGAAGTGAATCCGGAGAAGAGCTCCGCGGTTTGCTTCGATGTAAAACGCAGACGGGGCGACAGCGACCCCCCTCCCCTCCGCATGCAAGGGAAACTAGTTCCCTGGCAGCGCGCTGTCAAGTATTTAGGCGTCACACTTGACAAGAGGCTCACCTTTGGGCCTCATGTCGACAAAGTGTGTCGCACCGCCCGTTTTTACTTGGGTCGCCTCAACTGTATGTTGGGGAGATTCAGTAAAATGTCCCTCAGGAACAAGCGAACCCTCTACAAGGTGTGCATCCGACCGGTGTTGACTTACGCATCCCCCGTCTTCGCTCACGCGAGCTCCCTCGTCATTGAGAAACTGCAAATTGTGCAGAACATCTTCTGCCGTAGGGCAACGGCGGCTCCATGGTACGTCCGCAATGCGGACCTACACAGAGACATGGACCTGCCTACCCTGCAGCAGTTTCTCAAAACACTCTCCGAGACCTATTTCAAGGCCGCGGAAGTGCATCCCAACCCGCTCGTGCGAGAGGCAGCAGCCTACTCTCCCCGCCCGATCTCCGGCCACGCGATCCGGAGGCCGAGACACGTCCTCACGGACCCCCCCAACGACCTGTCGAGCGCTCTGAACCTCCTCCTGGAGGCTCAGGTCGACCCGACAAAGCCCCTCCCTGCCGTTTCAGCGGCCCCCGTAGGCCCCCAAATCCAGTCCACAGCAGCGGGACCCCCTTCAGGGGTCACGCTATAAGTTATCCAGTGTACGCTCCGTAAGGAGTGACGCTGAGCGCACCCCGTCCCTACGGGGTGTAGCATCCGATGAAACCTGAAAGGCCCTTCCGGCTACAGGTGCTCCCAGGGGGTGTTTAGTACGTATGCGCCTAGGTTCTTTTTTGGCGAGTCGTGCATAACCAGCTGGCCGGCCAGCTGGTACTCATGAGAGTTCACCTCCTCCCTCCCAACCGTTATACCGGAGGGTGCCCATTTCCACTTGCGTTGGGCGCAAAAAAAAAAAAACAAAAAAAAAACAGAGAAAAATGGTTCCTCGGTACGGAGCTATTCCATTATTTTTTACTTCGACACACACAAATCCAAGCCAATAATAAAGAAATATACCATTATTAGACCTGCTCTCCTATACGGTAGCGAGATTTGGCCCCTACTAGAGTGATACGGAAATGAAAATGCTGCGGTGGATGTGTGGAGTTTCACGGAAGGATCGCGTTCGAAACGCCCACATCCGGGATAGCCTTGGCGTCCGTGACATCGCAGACAAGCTGCAAGAATGCCGCTTTAGATGGTATGGCCACGTCTGCGCAGACCGGCAAGTTTAAATGTGGGGAACAACAAAAAGGAGCTATGCCGCCCCCGCCGGCACGGGAAGGAGAGGCTGAAGAAGCGATGGCTTGACATAGTCAGGAATTATATGCGTGCCAATAAGCTCACCACTAAGAATACCGAAGACCGAGCGTGGTGGGCCAAGAGTAGCAGGAAGATGGACCCTAGGCCCTCGCGTGCCGCGCGAGGGCGCAACCGGGACATAACGCCAAGATGCCAAGCTCCCCTTTGCCACAATAAATGTTGGCTCTCTGACTGGCCGTTCTCAAGATCTAGCGGACTTGTTGTACAGGCACCGCGTTCGATGGCATTTCTGCAGAAGACGGGTGGCGGGGTTCCAAGTCTAAGAAGACGAAAGACGCGTTATTTTTCAGCGATCAATTCTGTGTAACTAACTCGATTTTCCCTAAATCATGACTTACTGTACTTTTTCTTAGGACGGCAGAGTAGCTAAGTGACTTACAATAGTACCTCTCTATAAGTATACCTAAGTTTTGTTTAGGTACCCCAAGAATCCCAACCCTAAAATGTACATGGTACCTACGTATTACATTAAATCTCGAGAAAACTCGTGTATTATATAAGTCAAATACTTACCTAAGAACAGTAAAGCTACCTATCTAAGAAGTGAAACGGGTAGAACTACCCATATTGTTAATAATGGTAGCGCACGTACCTAATCAGCGTGTACACATGCAGCTTGATTCACGATTGAGCGCCGCATGGGAGTCCCAATGAATAATTGAGGGTGGCGGCGCGCATGCGCTCCGCAAAGCTGGCGCGGCCGGCCGTGGCATTCAGCGCTTTTGGTGCCGGATTTAGCGCTTTTGGACTACTCTCACTTATAAAAACCCAAATTATACACGCTACTTATTTACTTACGTATTAAGTAATTAGGCTTTACAGCATCGTAAAGGTGAGGTGTACCTACCTATTGCATTTTGTGTATTATATTTACCTACCTACTTGGTCGTGTTGTTGGGTCTAGGTCTACGTTGATTAAATGTTATTTTCTTTCTTTCAAAAGTATAATTAGTTATCTACTTGAAAGTAACTTAGTTAAGTTTTATTTTATAACCGATTTCAACAAAAATTGAGGTTCTCCAAGGATTTGTCGCTTAGGAGGTAGATAGGTACCTATCTAGCTATTCTCTAACACTATTATATTGATTATAAACTATACATAGTCAGTTTAAGCAGCATTTTCCATTATTATATTTAAAACTGCGATCTCCAACCCGCCTGCCAAGCGTGGAGATTATGGCAATAACCTCCCCTTTCGTGGGAGAGGCCCTAAGTCCTGCAGTGGGCTGTTACGGGCTGTGATGATGACAGTCAGTTTAATAACTGTAGTAAAATTGTGAAACTGTTACCTACACCTGTATCACATTGGGTCGAGTCAAGGCCCCGCGTGGGGCACCTCGACGCTGTCACTATACAAACTGGAACCGAATTTAAACCTAATATTTAGGTAGGTATCTGTTTCTTTGAAAGATCTGACAGAAATCCCTTGTTCGAATACCTAAATACAAATTTTTGACAACCCAGAGAAAAATATAACTCTGACCGTCCAACGTAATCTAGCGCTTTCGAGCCAACGTCGCACTTAACATTCCAACAGAGGAGGCCCTGGGCGGCAGTCGGCCCTCAATCCGGACACCACTGGAGGGTGACACAGTGACACCGCCAGGCCTAATGCCTTACAACAATAAACCAATGACTCAGTGAACGATGGAATAATTCCTGTTGCCGTGTAGAAAGTGCGGTTGCTATGCAGGCGGGCGGGCCGAACAGTGCCGCGGTGTCGGAGGCGCCGAGCAGTGGCAGTGACGACTCCGACTGCGAGACGCAAGGCGAGTCTGACAATGACAACGCACTGACGGAGGAATGGGCAAAGGAACTGCTGGCCGGAGTAGGCGCGGCTGCGACAGAGGTATTTTACCATTTTACTGATAGCACTGCAGTTTATAGAAAAATCTTATGGTACATCCATTAAACGGATTAGTTGATAAACTGCTTATCATATTGTGGTGTGATATGGTCAGGGATCAGCTAAGTTGTTACATGGGAAAATTTACTCTTCTTTCTAGTGCAATAATTACAGTAATTATTACCTAAATGAAGCCTTTGTTGGTGGTATTCCAGATTTATAATAGTAACAGCTGTTATCAGCATAAAAATGTATCTAAATCATTTCAATATAATGAGGTATTACTTATTGACAAAACATTATAAGTGGTTAATTGAAATAAAATATGTAAGTAGGTTTAATTTCAGGTACATCCTGTAAAAGTAGGTACAGGCGCGCTCATAAGTGCATTACCAGTTTAAAATTCATATTCCTGTGCAGCTGTTAAAAGGTTTTATGGCATTTAGCATACTGTTCAAAAGGAAACAAAGTAGAATAATATCAAAATTGCATTACTTATAGTTATTTTTTTTACAATTCTACATATAGCTAATTATCAGATCAACTTATTTTACTAAATAGTTAAGAAATCATTTCTGGCGAGTTATGAGAGCCATAATGACGAAATACTCAAATATCTAATGACCCACATTCTTCAGGTGCGCGTGGAGTCCCGCGCCGGCGTCGCTGGGGCGCTCAGCCGGGTCCTAGCGGTCACCGTTCGCTACGAGTCCAACGGAGAGCCCCACGCAATGCCGCTGGTAGTGAAACTGCCACCCAGAGACCCCTTCGGCCGTCTGTTCGTCGCCGAGGCCCAATTCGACACCAGAGAGATTCTGTTCTACACAGAGCTGGCCCCGGCTTTAAATAGGATCGCGGCGGAAGCCCTGCAACCCGGCCAGAGGTTGCAGATTCCAAGGTGCTGGAAGGCGAAATTGCCTGGTGAGTTTTGTTTCAAAGTGGAATAAATGTGGTACGATTGACTTTACAGTGGCTCTACACATCAAAACCGCCGACCTACTGTTGGGTAGTAAACAACCACTACTAGGACCTCTATTATGACTAAACACTTGACCATTGTAGACCAAAAGAAAATGGCCAGTAGAGTTATCTGTTGAGTCTTGAGTATTTTAATGCCTGTGATTTCCAAAACCTAGTACTGATATGGAGGAGACTCAACTCATGCGTGACAATCTTTTATACATCTTACCTAATTTATTTTTCATCTATGTTGGATTCCTATTTTATTTCTTTATTTAACAGTTTATTGCACACAGTAAAATACATAGAGAAACATCATACATATAGACGACACAACAGGCACTACTTATTTCTAAAAGAAATTTCTTCCAGCAGGCCTACAAAAGAGAGATGTGATAAGTAAAGCAGATCGACGTGCGCGATATAGAATACATACTAAAATACTTAAACATAATTAACTTCTCAAATAAAATATAATAAAAACATATAATATATTATAATACTACTATGCATACATCCTTAAAAAATAAAATAAAATAAAATAAAATAAAATAAAATAAAATAAAATAAAATATCTATGTACAACTAGACAGAGACTCCAACTACTCCTACTTTAGAATTAATGAATACTCTCCTATCTAATTGCAGTACTTACGTACTTATTCGCAAAAATAATCGTTCGCCTTGCAAAATTTCAGATGAAATCGCCGGCGACAGCGAACTTGTTCTGGAAGATGTCACATCGGTTGGGTACGAATCCGCCGACTTTGCGGTAGGACTGAGCGAAGCTCGCGCGAGGGCAGCGCTGCACGCCGCCGCCCGCCTGCACGCGCTCTCACTAGCCCTCCGAGAGAGGGAGGGCCCCCTAGACCAGCGATTCGACTTCCTCTTCCCGTGCGAGAGAGCCGCGGCGGGGTATCTCCGACTGGTCCGAAGAGGACTGCCGCAACTCGAAGCGTTCCTGCGGGGCCGAGCCGAATGCGTCGAGGAAGCGACAGCGGTGGCCGCTCTCAGCGCGCGTGCTCCGTCCCTCTTAGGCACACTTTTACGACCTTCCGAACCGGCTCCTCTGGCCCATGCGGACTTCTGGAGCGGCAACCTTCTATTCCGGGAGCAGGACAACATCAGCGAATGCATGGTTCTGGATTGGCAGATGGTGTCTCTAGGGAGGCCCATGGACGACGTCGCGCTGCTGATGCTTTCGTCCCTGACGCCGGAGCTGCGGAGGGATGTGGGGGATTCGCTGATAGAGGATTACGGAGAGTGCTTGGAGGCGGAGTGCGTGCGGCTGGGCGTGGGCGCGGTGGGGGGCGTGGTGCGGCGCGGGCTGGGCGCCGACTGGCCGCGGGCGGCGCTGCGGGCGCTGCTGCTGTGCGCGGGCAGCGTGGACGTGGCGCTGGGCGAGCCGCGCGCCGAGCGCCGCCTGCTCGAGGCCGTCCGCGACCTCTATCGCGAGGGCGTGCTCGAGCTCAAGCCGGACCGAGATCAGGACTGAACCTGTGCCAACATTACCTACACTGTCATAATCCAGTAATTTAGTTCGTACAAAATCAATCACAATATTTATTAAAAGCATCTAAATGTTAATTATCTGTCTGTATTCGTTATAAACAGTTTTAGCACAAATTGCATAGATTGTGAGTAGATGGGTGTTGTTTTAACTATTTATTATTGTATTTAAAATAGTTATTGATGGTAAATTTGGATGATAGGCCTGAAGATGAAGACGGCGTGAACTGTTAAGTAAGCCTAATCGAAGACTGAATATACGTATTAGGTATCTATGTCTGAATACGTGCTGTAAGACACTACGTAGAGAAGTGTAATGAAATTGATTTTTGCTCATCGTATCAACGTGCATAAAAACTAAAAATTCGAGGCAGTCTATTGACTATTATTTAATTAAACAAAAATGAGTACAATGCGACTGATTTTTATTTATCACCTACTTATGTAGGCAACTAGACACTCAGCCGTGTAGTATCCGGCAGCAACGCTTTCCTTACGCATGACGCACCTAATAATTTAGATGCAGGCCAGGAACAACGCAGACCAGAAAATATGGAAGGAATACACAACAAGTGAGATATGGTTTTTAAAATTAGGGATTTTAATTTTAGGCATTGAGTCGCTATGGGCACAAAACTATAATATTAGAAGTGGAAAAATAAAGTTTTTACGTAAGTAAAGGTACTTTTATCAAAAGTTCGTAAGGATCGATAATACGTTATCCGGGTTCTCTTATATGACACACCTGTATAAGTCATAAATTATCCGCAAGGTTTGACACAGCAAACAAAACTCGCTCGAAGTTGCGGTTTGGTTCTGCCAGTTAATATTAATAATCATCATCTTGGCATTAATGGCGGTTGTGCTCTCGCGCACGAGGGTCTGGGTTCACCATGACCATGATCCAGGATTTGGCAGATCAGATAATTACAGTGGAGCGACTGCCATCTGACTTTCGTGGCCCTGCTACCAGGGTAACCTAACCAGATTGCATCATGGTTACAAATTCAGTTGCCTGAATTTGCAGGTTTCATCGCGATGTTTTACCTCATCGTAAGAGCATTGGTTAGAATTCAACGAATGTACATAACTTTAAAAAGAGTCATTGATACATGGCCGCAGTGGGATTCGAACCCGGTACTTCTCGCTTACGAGTTGGATACCTTAACCACTCGGCCACCGACGCTCCAATTTTATTGGTTTTTCCAGTTATACATGCGTTGATAGCATAGAGAAAAAAATATGTTTGTGGTTAATAGCATTGAGAATTTTTTTAAGATGGTTAATTGCTAGGGTTGTTTTAGGTAAATCGAATTCATTTTAGGTGAAATTGTGGCCCAGCACAACCCAAATTCTTTGGTGAGACAGGTATATGGTAATCAATTCTACTTGTTTGAGGAAGTGGGAGTTTTCCGCATTGTATTGCGTTTTGTTGCCGCGTTGCGAACGAGTGCATTTCTAAACGAAACTATTGCTGTCACATCAATAACCACAGACAAGGAATAAATGTCAATGTCATGACCTTCTTGCTTTGTTCGTGTTCGTTGCTTTTTTTCGATTCGAGTATTTTTTCACAATATTTTGTGATGATCGTGATTCATTATTCTGATGTAATTCTATAAATCAAAATCAATGTTATTATAAACTACCTATATATATAAATCAAAAGTGCAAACATGACCCAGCCTAATCAAGTGACGCTTGATATCGAGGAAGAACCGCTCACTGAGGGCGCGTCGAGGAGTAATGTATTGCAAAGACTGGATTCCGTTTCTAGGCCTGTGCCTCCAAATAGGAACAATCTGGGTCTCGGGGACCGCCTCAACAGTGTCTTCAGAGAAATCAGGCCGCTTGTGGAGCATGCACGCATGGTAAAAACTAGTCATATTTAATTACAGAAATTAACTAAACGAAGCTACTACAAACATACTCAATTTCTTATTTTACCTATCAAATAGGTTCCAATAGAACTATGATAAACTTTTATCAGTGCAATAAATTATAATATACATATGCAATTCAAACTATTTTGGTTATAAACATTAGTCATCACTCATAATGTTGCATTGCAATTTCTTATCAGTTAATATGGTTTCTTAGTAATGGTTTTCTAAATGGTTATCTTTGTTCATAATCAATGTATTCAGTTATAACAACAATTACATTTCCTACAGGGTAACAATGCACGACTGTCATTACCGACTTGGTTGCCACGGAATGCACCGGGCACCCACCAAGCAGGGGATGGTACTAGGCCACAGAGCTCCATTGCACATGTAAATTTAGGTCCTAATGCTCAAACATTTGTAGTGACTGAAAGAGGAACCCCACCGCAACGGCAATTGTCCATGCCAACACAAGGTCTCAGCAATAGTGCTTCTAATGACTCCAATCTATCTGAACATAGCCAGGAACAACCTGAAATAAATGTGTCTGTAAATCCTGCTAACAATAATAATATTCATGATGATGCTGACAATGACAGCCACAGTGACGATGGCACTGCTCAACAGGTACATTTTCTTTTTTTAGTTTGATTTTAATAATTAATTATCTAGATATTATAATACTATACTAAGAAATGTTGACAGTCATTTAATCAAACTTTATTACTTTTGTATCGTGTTTTATATTTATACAACTTATAAATATTTGGAACATTTCAGATAGTAGATGTGCGAGCAACTTTAAACGTCCTATTAAGATATGCACCTTTCTACTTCATATTGTTTCTAAAGTTCATGTATGACAGTAGAGAGACTATATTTACATTCTGCATACTATTCTGTACTTTTTCACATAGCAACAGTTTAGTAAGGAGGTATGTACAATTTACATAAGTTTGTTACATATTGCAATAAAATTTTTTGAAAGTCCTTTGTAATGTAGGTACTAGACAAATCTTCTAGTGCTCTTCAAATAACCATGCTACCATTAAAGTACAATACCATACACCTAATTTCAACACTTTGCCAGTTGATACCAGAAATTTCTAGAGGCAGACCGTCCCCTTAAAAACGTAAGGCAAAGATTGCTTATATTATCATGATTGGCCGTCCTTAGACCTTGCTTTAAACAGAATCACCAAAGAATATAATCCTAGACATTGTGTTTAATCCACTTTATTGGCAAATAAACCTGTATTAATCCAGCTTTTACTGGATTCCATTCATTATAATTTGATGTTGTTGCAAACAAAGTGCCCGTTCTGACAGCTAGATTGTTTGTAATGGTAATTAAATGGCCTACTAAATAGAGTAGCAAGTCATGGTTTCGGTTTATTAGATTAGTTAGGCATTGTTGAAATTAACATGATTTATTATAAAAATATAATAAAAGATTATTTTTAATCAAATAAACTACGAAAAATATTATTCATGTATGTTTCAATTTACAGGGAACACGGCAAGCAAATGAATCGGAGTTTAGTGTCGTTATTTAGTGAACTAGTATTCACAGTATGCTGTGTAATAATAATACATTTCTTCTGTGGCCATGGCAAGTTGCTGCCCAATGTTGTTATGTTTCCCGGATATACAGAGCCGATAGATGTATGGGAACTCATGTGGCTTGTTGTCCTAACTGATCTGATTGTGAAGATCATCACTGTGGACATAAAGATCATAGTCACAATGATGCCAGCATTCTTATTGCCATTTCAAAAGAGGGTGAGTGAAAATTTACATTGTAATAATTTGGATTTGTTAATTGCAATTTTTTGTCAAAACACCTGTGTCCTGGTGGTTAATGACAATGTTTAAAAAAGTCTATTTATTTTTTATTACCTGCTACCCCATAACACTTATTATTTAAAAAATAATATCTCTTCAATCTTTTAAAAACAATTGTGATTAAGAGGAGGAGCTTGAACAGGAGCATCGGTGGCGTAATGGCTAAGAGGGCCGACTCATACCCTGAGGTTTGAACCCCAGTGCCGCCATTTTTTACCAATGACTCTTTTTAGTTATGTACATTAGTTGAATACTAACCTCATACAGTGAGGGAAAACATTGTGATGAAACCTGCAAATTCAGGCGACCAAATGTAACCATGATCCAATCTAGTAATTAGTTAGGTTCCCCTGGTAGCAGGGTCATGGAGGTTAGATGACAGTCGCTCCACTGTAATTACCTGATCTGCCAAATCCTGGATCATGGTCAACCCGGTCCCCGTGCGCGAAAGCTCTACCGCCAAGATGACCATGACGATTGTTATTAAAAATACATCATCAGCATCATCTTGGCGTTAATATCCCGGTTGTGCTCTCTCTACGAGAGCCTGGGGTCCGCTTTGTCATCGTCGAACGTGGGGCCTTGGCTTTGTGATGATCAACATACCTACATTTTTTTTAATGTTATGCGGTAGGCAAACAGGCAAGCGGGTCACCTGCTGGAAAGTGGTCACCGCTACCTATAGACATTAGCGACACCAGGGGTATCGCCAATGGGTTGTCCACCTCTATAACAATTGCTCTGGCAGCAAAAAAGCAAATGCCCCTCCACTGCCAAAGCCACGGTTCCCCAAATCCCCACCCCATGGAGCACTGGAGACCTTACTCACCGGCAGAAACACAATATTATTAAAAATACTATTGTTTGGCTGCAGTATTCTGTAAGGTGGAGCTACTTCCCCGTCGGGCGGGTCTGATTCGTACGGGATTCCCCGCTATGCCCTACCTCTCTTAAAACAATAACTTACATGTGCCTTTTTTTCACGGTAACCTGTACTATGTGTTACCTACTGTCTCATCTTACAACCCTGACAATTTCACAATCCAAAGTAATTTTAAAAGTTCTAAATTAGTAAAGAGGTTTATACTAATATTTTTATTTTCAGGGAAAAGTTTACTTATTTGTTGAAGCTGTCTCACAACTCTATCGCTCGTTACTTACGATCCAACCCTGGATATTCTTCTTGATGCACTTTTATGAAGGCTCAGAGAAGATGGTGGGAATGTTCCTGTCGTCTGTGTATGTGATTGCAAAAGTAATAGAGGTGCTGGTTAGACTCAAGTTGTTCAAGAATGCTACCTGGACATTGCTCCAGAGTGTGGTGAGTTGTTTGTTATCACTGTATAATAAATAGAGACCACTGCCCAAAAAAGAAATGTTAGTTCCATCCCATAAAAATAACGCTACAATTATGAAATAGAAATTTAAGAAATTTGGAAGGGGGCAGATATATCCTTCCTTAGTTGATCAACTTTTTTTTATAAGGCTACAAGTAATAGGTTAGGTCAAAGCTGGAATCGTCATCGATAGTGTGGAACCCTTACCAGTGTACTTACGCCTTGCTTCTGGAGAAGATTCAGAAGGCATTCCTTCGTTTTCTATACAAAAAAATTTATGGGTATTATCCTTTCTTGTACCCGACTAAATTTCTACAGGGGTTCCTAGGCTTTAATTCTCTAGAGGTAAGGCGTGATTACTACCTTTTGGTGATGGTTTGTCGTATTTTGCGTGGTGAGTCAGACTGTCTGGACTTGGTGTCTAGAGCGGTACGGCTATTTGTGCCTCCAGTTCCCAGGGTTCAACTCAGACCACGCCAGCCCTGCCTACTCGCTATTCCCGCGGCCCGAACCGTTTCGCACGCCAATTCACCCATTATTCGAGCCTTGGGTATGCTCAACGCGCTCCTGGCATCGGCACCCGAGTGTGACATATTTGCTTGGCGATGGATGGAAATGTGCAAGGAATGCCTGAAGTACTGTGAGAGGATTAATGAATGAAAATATTTTATAATAGAAACTGATAAATCTATAGCTTTCAGTGCATTGGTTATTACTGTAATACTGTAAAGTTGTTTTAAATAAATAAATAAATAAAAATAAATAAATAAATATGCTTTTGCCAAAACTAAGCCTCCCAACCTCAGAGATGATAATTCGTAAAATCAAACAATTCAGTTCATTTTTTATCCCGCTCATATTATTTTACTCATTATCGCTCATTTATCTTCCCGCGTGACATCAATATCACCTGATAACTACCGGCAGATAACTGATAAAATGTTCTGATATTTTATTTATATACAAATATTATGCAAACTACTGAACTAAGTTTTATTTAACAAAGCTAAGAGTCGGTCAATCAGTCCGGGAGGTATGATGCCATAACGAACCATACAAATAGACAGTGCTGTCAAACGCTTTTTTGTAAGTTTTTTTTTGCCTCTAACATGCAATTGGTTCGTAAACCATGACCAGTTCCTTTAAATGTAATTCATGGCTTGTAAGGCTTTCCCTTCCAGCGTTGTTGGCTAGATTGTCCAGTCTTAGAGATGTGCAGTCTTTTGAGACGTTTTTTATGTTTAATTTTATCTTTTAAGGAAAACACATCTTACATATTCTTACGTATTCTGATTTACTCACCAAAGCCTTTCTCATCATTATCATCCCAGCCACAAGTGCTGAAATTAGTTATGATTGAGTATTTTTAATTCCTTACCCAAAATAAAGAGTATAAGTTTGTATGGCATAAGTTTGACTTATGTATCTGTGTATATCTCTGGCATCGTTACTCCCTAACGACTGAACTTTCTTTTGGAAGCCAGTTTAATCATGACAGTCGTCAGGACGGTTTCATTAAAATCGATTCAGTAGCTTAGGAAATATTTAAGTATACGTATGTAGATTTTGAGTAATGTCGGGAGAGTTCCAACATTCCAACATCAGTCTGTCATACTTGTCGAGATATAATAGGCTACTCCTTGCGTCCACGACATAATGTTCATTTTCGTGGTCGCGCGGTTGCGCCTAATCAAAAATGAACTTTATGTCGTGGACATTGTACTTGTACATAACTGCGGGGATATTGTCTAACTCATTTGGCAACTGAATGTGACATAAGATAATTTTACACTACGTCATCCACTTTGGCCAACGGCTGTAACGTCTATCAAATTAGCGTAGTGTAAGATTATTATATATCAAATTCAGTTGTCCACTGAGATAACCAATTGCCCCCCTGGTTTCGATCAAGTAAACTTTCGAAGTCTATGTTAATTAACACGCCCAACATTTGTCTCACCAGAATCTGGGCACGAAGCCTACATGCGAGCAACTGCTGTCCGCTGGCGACTCATGCCCCATATGCCACGACGACTACACGACACCAGTGCGGCTCGGTTGCACGCACATCTTCTGCGAACTCTGCATCTCCGCTTGGCTGGACAGGGAGCACACGTGCCCTCTCTGTCGGGCCAAAGTAGCCGACGAACCGACTTGGCGAGATGGCACTACCACGTACGATTTCCAGCTATATTGATAGGTAGTAATTATGTGGATATATTTCTTCTTGTTTAGGTAAGGGCCTAGTTAAACGACGAGTAAGAAGCCGTGTGCAAAGTTAGTGTAAATTCGTTGGTGTGTGTGCTGCGATATTATTTTCGTCCCAACGATCATTGTGAATGGAATTTCAACTATATTTTGCATTTACTCTTCGTCGTCGACGTGCCGTCCTGTCACTGGGCTCTATGATGCTGCACAGAGAAATTACCTATGATACAGGTTAATTTATATGACAGGTAAATTAAATGACAGCAGTAGCAACGTAGCGACGCCTGGCTTTCCTGACATTATGAACACCGGTCACTCAATTTCACTCACACTCTAGACAATTTTCAGAAGCGAATCTTATTACAACTAGTGTCACGTAAGATGAGACCTAGCGGATCACGTGGTTTGATTTACGAAGTAGACGATTTGTGGGTTACATTGGCGGTATGCGGGGCGGGAGGGGAGCGGCCGGGCCGCTTAGGGGTGAGGCAAGCGTTGTGCGGGGCGAGGTACGGCGCTCCCGCACGCGAGGCGGCTGTCTGACGTCCTCCGCATCCCGCGCATAGCCCGTTGTGGTCCGCTAGTACTAACGACTGCAAAAGTTGATAGTTGTTTTGTTCTCCTTTGTTTTCATTGTTTATTACCACGGTAAATTATGCCTCGAAGTAAAACATTAAACCGACAATGCAGAAAACTTGTGTACGACGTATACACTATATACACTTTTATGGCGAGAGAAGCAGAGCACGGCATCGACAGTTTCAAAGCGGCACAAAAACGTACAGCGGCCGCAACTACAACGTCGCTAATTACGGCGAAGAGAATTGTGAATTTTATTAAATATTTTCAACTTATGCCGATGCATTTCAATTTAGATTGTGAGCGCGAGTGTACCTGCGCGAAATCCCCTCTACTGCCATCTGACAGGTTTCATCTTTCGTGACACGGATATTACGCCTCCTTTGGTGATAATTTATTTATTTATTTTTAATGCAGTGAAATTCTTGTTCAGGAATAAAGGTGATGAGACAATACTATCATAAATTCCATTATAGTTTTCCAATTATATTTTTTATTACTGTATTGTAAATATGTAAATATGTTCTTCTTATTGCATTCCTTAGAATTTTTTTATTTTCAGTATGTTTGCATGCGAATACGAAATGTAAATAATACGATCCAATCAAAAGGCCCACTTTTGCATTGCCACAAGAAGAAACATACCACAGTTAAATAAAGATACATGACATTACTAGACTATACTAGATAAAAATAAAAAGATACAAATATATATTTAAACTAGATACTTACTTAAAAATGCCTAACAATTTGTTTGTAATTATAAGATAACAATTATCATAAAATATTTATAACATTCCACCTTTTCTTAACAACAGTAAAGCTCTCTATAATGTCATTATTCACTGCTATAATGAAATATTTAATTTATTTGTCACAAGACAAAAGTTGCTAATTATTTTAAATTTCTAAGCCCATACTTTGATTTCTATTAATGTAGAATGGCTGTGTGTATTCCAGTTGTTACAGAAAAATTGTTTATATTTTAATATATATTTGTATGAAATTGAAACCAGCCTTTAAGCAAAGGCCTATCATATGTACTCTAACTTTAGTATTGTAATTTAATAAAACATATACCTAATAACACTATTTAAATAAGCTTAATTATATTATTAAGCTTATTTCTTATGTAATTACAAATAAAATTTGTAATTTGCTTGTATTTTATATCTAACAATTTCTTTTTCCTCTAATTAAGTGAAGTTATTCAAAAATCGTATTCATTATTATTTAACACTTAAATCTTTTGCGAATTGGAGAGATCACAAAAATAAGTGCATTTAAAATTGTTTAACTTAGCATTGTATTGTAATCTTTTAGGAAAGTACAGTTTCAATGAATAAGTATTTAATCATGAATTACTGTCTAAATAAAATACTTTACTACTATATTGTTGAAGGACTAAAAGGGTTAAGTTTAAGATAATGTTTACCTATTAGGAAAATATTCAGCCAAAAAATTGTTATTTGTCTTTTGATAATAAATATGTAAATAAAAGTTATAGCTTTAAGTAGATAATGTGATCACCGTTTATAATTATAATGTATGAAATCAATTATGTATTATACTATATTATTTTAATTAAATGTGTACATATAAAACTTAAATAGGTTTTTTAAACAATGTAATTGTTTTGACCAGCGGAGCTATTGGCTAACTGAGTGGGCAACTGAAGTTCACATTTGATAATTCTGCACTACGCCATCTACGTTGACCACTGGCTATAGCAAATACCAAATTGGAGGAGTTCAGGATTATCTAATGTCAAACTGAGTTGTTCACAGAGATAGCCAATAGCCACGCAGGAATATATGAGGTGATGCCATGTTGCGGAATTTTTTAGAACTCATTTCTTACACTGGCAACAGCAAGTAACAACAATAGCAGCTCCTTGGCACGCTTGAGATATACTTCATATATTTTTGGTCAACCTACTGAGCCCGTAAGCTGTATTTTTATATTTAATAACGTATGGCGCATCTTTTTCTTTCAATAGGCAGTGCAATGGTAGTCATAACTCAAATATAAAATCCCAACTTTGTAAAATACTTTTAGCAAGTTTCTTAAAAAAAAACTTATAAATGTTAGGTTGTATATTTAATATATGAGCTTCCACCTGAAAACACATAATAACTAAAGTGACATTGCGCATCAAATCCATTAGTACCCAAAATAATGACTAGCTTAGGCATGGATCCATTCATAAAATGAAAGCATTGCATAACGTTCATAAAATATTGATAAATTTCCATCTATTTTCATGGTTAGAATAAAAAGATGTAACAAATTGTTAAGAAATATTTACCGGGGCTTTGCACACACTTTAAAAATACAGCACCATCGCTACAGACATCCAAGATAGCCACAAAAAAATATAACACCGTGTTCAAGACGCTTGAGTATTTTACAAACATTGAATAGCTTTTTTAGGATATAATTCCGAACACACCGCTTTCTATTTTCTATTCAATATAAAAAGACAACAATTGAACGCGAAAACTTTACTGAAGAAAAGACTGACGATGACGCCCTCTCACGGTCATTATTATCGTTGTTTGTTTTATTGAGTGTTGAAATACACTTTGGGTAGGCTAATTGGCACTAAACTACATAATTTTATACGATGTAAGTACTCGCCCGCCTCTCCAGCGGTCGACATCTCCGGAATTCCCAATAGGCGGTACCGGCGGTTTTCTTCCGTTTTTTTTAGCTTGTGGCTGCTCCGCTGCACGTCGGTGTGATTTTGTTTCGGTATACCAATATAAATCGTATTCTGAAGTATATAAGGTTGCATTTCATTTGTTACCTACTAATAAGGTCGCTTCTGGGTTTAATTCGTAGTCTCAGAGCTCGTAACTGCGATGTGCGCTGTAGCGAAAGTACACTCTTTCGATGTAAGTACGTGGACGAGATACTTTGCTGCGATGTACGTCGTCGTAGTCTACGTCTATATGTTGGGTGAAACTTGACATGGATATAGCTTGGATCCTGGTGAAGGACATCCGAATTAAACTACTTTTCATAGAAGTCTGCACGGACGTAGCCGCGACAGCTGGTTATGTAATAAATAAATCTCCTCCCATTTAGACGACGCGTGTAGGTGTGCCAGTCTGTGTAGCACAGATACATAGGTATGTATAATTTAATGTATCCAACAATTGTGCTTACTACACTTAAGTTTTATTTTTATACCCCTATTATACTCTATCCTACGTATAGATACTGTTGCAGCAGGCATATTGTAGCATTTACTTAAGACTTCGTTGTTTGGAAAATAAAATTAATTCACATACATTTACACTGATTACGAGTAATTTACGGAGTATATTAGGTAGTTGGATTGCCCTTTACCTATACTACCGTACCATAGTAACCGCCCCTGACCGCTACTATAACTAGTAACAGACTAGTTATAGTAGTTCGCTAGAGCCAACCAACCGTCAGTTGCGTTTGAAACTAATCTTTACGCAGTATACAATAAAGTCGCCTTTCGATGCAGCGGTCGTGGTTGGACGTTCGACCAAGGTCGGCTCGCCCGCGCATCTGAATTAATCCAAAAGCGACTTTATTTTGTACATCGTACGAATTAGTATCGACTGCAACTGACGGTTGGTCGGCTCCAGCCAAATCGAAACGTCTGTTACTAGTTTGATGCGGTCATTTTGCAGACGAACCGTTCGGATAGTTACGTTGTTTACGAACGATGGAGTCAATAGTCTCCCGGCTCCCTATAAAAAAGTTTGGGGTAATCCCACAAACTAAACCTTAAGCCGATGAACACAAGGTATAAACATTTCACGTCATTTTAGGTAGGTACTAACATTCTAAGTTATACTTTTACCTACTTTTACGTATGATAATATAATAACCAATGTTGGTATTTTGTTTTTGCAGTGTGCTTATTTTCCCTATATGCTTATACCTATTAATGTGGCTTTCAATGTTAAGGGCAAGGCATTCACCATCCCAAAGCAAAAGACAGGGAAAAGTCCTTAAAAATTGAGCAGAACTGTTGGATTTGTTCTTTCTTCGGAGATGTATGAAGTTGTAAAACAGAGCTACAACATCAGGCTTGCTTAAGTATGCCTCACAGAAATAAAAATAAGTCGATATATTTTGATTTCTGTGGTTGCTAAAAAGTATTTTTTTAAATAAGTATGAAAGTTATAGCTCTGGAAGTCTTTTGGTACAATTTGGACTGTGAACGTGTTGACTCTCTTGAAAATATATTAACTTTTCGGAATTTGCTAATATGCCACAAATAGTTTGTCCAGTACGAGTGTAAGATACAATAAATCTTTATTAATTGTTGTAAGTGAAAATTATGAAAATTAGGTATCTAAATATAATTCACTGTCTGATTTGTTTTTGTATTAATGATATTATGTGCCTACAGACGTGTAGAGCGACCTAGTCTTACTATCATTGTCACATTGAAATATATGAGATTCAAGAAATATTCAACAGTTTCATTTCGAACTACATAGCGACGCCTCTTCGTGCTGTGGTGCAACTAGGTACTTATCTAAACCAAAGACGTCCAAAAGTAGGAAATTCGTACATTTATTCGTACATAGTTTCAATTACATATTCGAAAACAGTTGTTTAAGGATACACTTTTTTCACGCCAGTCTATAAAATTAAAGAAAAATTCTTTTCGATACAGCATTTCCCATACTATTTTCATTACAGCTGTATCGAAAAATAACTATTTAATCATTATGCAATACTTTTCGTTTTTAAATTTTTGTCGGGCGCCGGGACACGACGAAATGTAGGCTGAATACCTAAATGCCTTCAACAAATTCAAAATTCAAATTTTCCTGTTTATATTTGTGTGTAGTTTTCTCGCTAAACGGTATATTTTTTCTAATTGTTGTAATTTGTGTGTGTGTTTTTTCTTGTTTGAAGCAAATAAATAGGTAAATGTGAAAGTAGTGAAGTGAATTTCCCGCCGCCTGATATCCTCGACGCGTAGATACAACAGAACTGACTCGCAGTTTATTTCCAGCAGAGTTGAAAAAATTATAGGTACAAAATTTCAACATAAAACTATGAGTGTAGACAAAGTAGTGTATGCAACTGCATATAATTAGGTATTAAAACACTCGTGTCAAAATATTATCACAGGCACTCATGTTTTAATACCCCCTTTTATATGACAGTTGCATAAACTACTATTGCATCACGGTTGCGCGATTCAAGGTCGCGACTCTATGCGAGCGTGATGCAAAAAACCGTTCCTACCGGTTTTTCAACCGCGCGCATATTAGATTCAACAACATTCAACTATTGCGCGGGACCCTATTGTTATCCTCGGATGAAAAGTAGTTAGCTGTAAAAGGTAGCTTCCTATGAGTGTAAGAATTTTTAAAATAGGTACAGTAGTTTTTGAATTTATTCATTACAAAAAATTCAAAAATAGTATTCCTTTCTCTTTATAATATTAGTATGACTTAAAGGTAGGCGTAAACGCAAGCCTGTCGCCTGATGGAAACTGATCACCACCGTCCTTAGACCCTTAGACGCGTCGTAAATCCGTTGCCGACCACTGAAGGCTCGTTTCTTGACGGTTTCAGTCACAGAGTTTCGTAATCGCTGCTGTATTTGCACGTATTTTTAGCATTACTTACCAAATGTTCCTGAAGAACTCGACGGAATGTGCGAAACCCAAATAAACCGTGTGGTAGCTTAATGGCGACTAATAATTTCGAGGCATAAAATCTAAAAGTCTCCGTAGGCTGGAAAATTTATTTCCATTGTTATATAATACTGCGATCTCCAACCTGGCTGCCAAGCGTGGAGATTATGGCAACAACTGACCCCTTTCGCGAGAGAAGCCCTAGCCCTGCAGTGGACTGTTATGAGCTGTGATGATGAATAAGATCAACAACTCATTGTATCGTGAAGAACACCCATACCAAAATTAAAAAAACAAGTTTACGATTAGATATAATCACATTTATTCCTTAGCTTACACTTTTATATGATTCACATAACATAGTCATAATCATAATCAATATCGCTTATCAATACTTCGCCTACAAACGTGAAAAATTAAATAATTTAGATCGTTAATAGTAGTTATTATAAGTATCACAAAATATCGGGCCGCGTACGCCCTTTCGGCCTGCCACAAACATAACTCGTCATCAGATACAGGCACACTTTACGACGAGCTAGCCTGTGGTATTATTATCTTCCTTATGTCGTTTCCTCTGTCCTACTCCCAATCACAAACGGGAGTATTACGTGTCAAACGGACAGCGGATTTACTCAAACACAAGCTCAAAGAAGCTATTCACATATATTTCATGACGCGTGACACACACATGGACACATAATATCTTTCAGGGAGCGTGGCCAAATCCGCACGACAACAATTTAATTCAGTATCGAGTCAACTCGTCTTGAAACTTGACAATCGAGAAAGGTCCGTCACACTCTAAGGGGTTGTCGACGTCCAACGGTTAGGCCCCCCTTGTGGAGACGGGGGTTTCGCAGGCGACCGTTACGGCCGCGGGGACTGCAGTGGGGGCCGGGGGGGGCGTCGAAGGCCCCGCTTCGGGGTCGGGGGGCGCGGGGGGCGCCGGAGACCCGTAGAGGAAGAGGCTACGGAGTCGTGCGGACCGTGAGGAAGTCGACGGCATCTCGTCGGGCCATGATGCTGCACTTGCTGTGTCGGAGGCGGCCACGTCTGCTGTCACCTGTGGGGAGGGAGAAAGTGTTGAGTCTTCGTACTTGAGGTAGGTACAGTCAGTATCTTTAGCTATGCAACAAGACTGCCGACCTCTCGGTCGTACGGAACGCATCAAACCTAATCAGGGCATCATTCTAAACAGCGGGTCTAGCCAAGTCGCCGATCGCTTTGCAGCGATTCTATTGCGATTTTCGTCGATCGTAATTTATCGGCCAGCTTCGAAGCGCAGTACTGCGCCGATCTACGAGTGCTAGCTGAAGCCGAAAATTTCCGATCTAATGCGCTTATTACACCTGGCAAAATTCAGTCGACTAAATTCAGAAGCAAAAAGCGTGAGAGCAAATCAAAGTGGAATGTATTACTCACAGAATAAGGTCCATTTTTGTTTCACCTGTTTCGCGTCGCTATGCTCTTCAAAAGGCGTGATACAAAAATGGACCTCATTTAATGAATTTTTTATTCTGAATTTAGACAAATGTAATGAGTGCATAAAGTCGCAATGAAATAGCTACGAAGCGATTAGCATTTTGGCTAGACCCGCAGACTATTCAGAATGATCCCCTATTTAGGTTTGATGTGGTCCGTATGCCCGAGAGGTCGGTAAGACCCTGGGTGGAGGTGGGTATATTCAGAATGATCTGACCAGACTGAGAAAATTAAGCCTTATCTAAACGTGATACAGTTCTTGAAATTTGTTGTGAACTGTGTCCATACCAAAATTGGCTTTTATGTCTGGAAGTCAAGTTTTATGAAAGATAATTATGGGCAGTTCATTTGTCTTCAATCAAAGAAAAAAAGTCTTTACTTTCAGTCTACGTCATAGATCTACATCATAAAAGAAATACAGATTTCTTATTATTATTTTAATTTAAAGAAAACGAGACGACTGCATATCAGAGATCATTTGACTTCGGTGAGGGGAGGTTATTGCCATAATCTCCACGCTTGGCAGACGGGTTGGAGATCGCAATGTTATAAATTTAAAAATGGTAAACGCAGCTGCCCATTTTCCAGCCAGAGACTCTAGATCTTTTGCCTCGAATACATTAGTCGCCTTGTACAACACCCACGTGTGTAAGGGGTTGATGTTATTCTACTCTGCCGGACAGCCACGGCCATCTTAATTATAATAATAAGTAATATAGCAATAGTTACCTCCAGCCTAGTATTAGGGTCCGTGGCGGGTTCGCCGGCAAGCGAGCCAGCCAGCCCGGACAGCGAGGCGGCGCGCGCGCCCGCCGCCGCGCCCGCGCCCGCGCCCGCCGCCACGCCCGCCGCGGAGCCCAGCGAGAGGGATGCGTCGCCTGGGGGGGAGGTGTTTAAGATTAGCGAATAGACCACGAAACATTTGTACAACTAAGTATGGAGGAACTATGGAAGATTATTGAAACCTCTGTAATACCCAGGCGCGGAGCCAGGGGTGGGGCAATGGGTGCAATTACCCTCCCTGAGCCCCGACTCACAACCGCCCATAGTTTTATGAGTCAAAAGGCCTAAAATTCCAAGCTCGCTGCGCTCGCTCAATTATTTCATTAATTTTATCAATCACTCCTAGCTTTTTAGAACAGAAATGTCTCATGAAGCTCATTCATTGGCTTCAGTTTTTTCATACTATTCACCAATCTATCAAAACCTAAAATTACGAGCTCGCTGCGCTCGCTCAAACATTAATTTTAACAATCACCTCCGCTTTTAAGAATCGTAAAGTTAAAAATTTCGTGCTCGCTTTGATTGCTTATTGCACAGCACCTAAGCCAAAATGTCAAAAAATTCGAGCTAGCTCCACTCGCTCACTCATTCATTGGTCACTCCAGCTTTTAAGACCCAAAATGTCATAGGTCGCTCATTCATTGATTTCCATAAGATACTTTTGTAAAAATCACACTTGGCTCCGCTCGCTCATTCATTCTATAACCACCTCAGGCTCTTTTTTATAACTCATTTATTCATTGATCACACCAACTTTTACGACCAAAAATGTTAACAATTTCAAACCCAACATGTCAAAAATTATCTCTTATGCCAATCACAGAAGTGACACACTTATGCTGGGCTCGGGCTCGTCTGTTGACTGCTTCGCCATCTACTGGTCCGTCGAGCGGTGTCTTCATAAAAGGGCACCACGTAAGCCAAACGCCAACGTGTGAAGGACTCATTTATATTGCCTCGCCTTCGCTTGTCGACACTGGCCCACATCTAAACTACACTAATCATACAGTTAAAGGGTGAAACGCTTTGCTTGCTACTGTGTTCCCTGAAAAATAACTTGATTCCTTCAACGCCAGAGTGACTAGGCTGTTTTTAGGCAGGCATGCTCCAACTTCGGCCGCATCGTCGTTTCCCATCAGATGCCTAGTAAATTAACGAAAAAAAAAGCATGCCGAAAGGAGCCACACGCCAATGAGTAGAGTACTCGGTCCACATAGCATATAGCAGGCTTAAAAGTAGAGATGAAGCAGACTCTAACTTAAATACTAGAGATACTACAGCAGTGCTAAGTACCGTAGCGCGCGTATTAAATGGACCGGCCAGGTACGTCGTACGCGCATGCGTAGCGTCAATTTCGGACGCAATTTTCGCGTCGGCTGCAGCGAAAGTGTTACAACCCCGAAGTCACTCGTACATACCTATACTAGGCTCGAGCCGTCTGCTGGCCGCATCGCCGTCCACCGGTCCGTCGGGGGGCCCCTCCCCCCGCGGCGCGCCCCCGCAGCCGCCCGCGCGGCACAGCGACACCGGCACCACGCCGTACACGTAGAATAGCAGGATTGGCACCCCGATGCCGACCGCCAGCCCGGCTACGAGCGGGGAGACCACCAGCTGAGAACGAGAGGCGAGGGTTAAATTATACTAGTTTTTTTGTTATATGGATCGACGTGAAAAAAATATATAGATTTAAAAAACAGTCATTATTATAAGTGTAACTGACGTAGATATGTTTATTTCGTGCATATTAATTTAATTATTATGATATGAAGTATGGTGGGATCTCCTACAAAATGAGAATATTTGAGTCTGTGAAACTAAAAATAAATGATATTTATTTATTTAATATCACTGTCAGTGTGCTGGGCCATCAATAACGCAATTGGTATATCAACGGCGCGAAGTAACGGTTGAAAGTGTGACGATAGTGTGTGATAATGTAAGTGCCGGTGTTGTCAGTGTCCTGGGCCATTCATAACGGAGTTGGTATATCAACGTCGTGTAGTAGCGGTTGAAAGTGTAACGATAGCGTGTCACAATGCGAGTGTCATCGTACTCACCGCAGCAGCCACAGCAGCAGCGACAGCAGCCCTACGTCGGTGCGGCCTAGCCCGTCGTAACCTGCGATGAGCTCTCCTGCCCGCCCACAGGGGTAACCCCACCAGCAACGCCGGTAACGCCACACCAGCCACCACGGCGATGCCGAGCGGCGCCCCGGCGAGGGTGCCCAGCTGCCAGAGCAGCTTCTTCTTGCGCGACCAGGGCTTCTTGCCCCAGAATGTGCAGCCGCTCGGGCTATGGGTGAAAGTAATGTATAAGAATAAGCATAAGAAACACATTTTTGATGTAAGACACAAATTGTTAATGTAGGCACTGTAGTGCCGTATAGTGTCCGGCAGAGTAGAATAGCTCCAACCCCTTACATTCGTGGGTAAGGCGACTAATGTTTTTCGAGTCAAAAGATAGTCGCCGTAGGCTGGACAATAGGCAGCAGCGTTTTCCATTGTTATATTTATAACACTGCGATCTCCAACCCGCCTGCAAAGCGTGGGATTACGGCAATGACCTCCCCTCTTGTAGGAGAGGCCCTAAGCCCTGCAGTGGACTGTTATGGGCTGTGATGATGATTATGTAAATGTTTTATACCACTAAGGTGTCAAAGCTTACGGCCTGCCTGATGGGAAGCAGCCACCGCAGGATATGGACGTTTGTAATACCAGGGCCGTCACCCACGCGCTAATCATCAGCATGCATTATGCAAAGCTGACATTTATTTGTTTTTATTTGGGAGATTTACAGCTTACATGCTCATGGAATATTTGCATTTTTACCAGTCTCCACTAGCTACAAAGCTACCGGGAGCACCGAACATGCTATTTTTAGTATATGCTACGGATTTTTACACACATAATAAAAAATGACAATAACGGACAAAATACACACCTGAGGTAGTGCAAGTCGGAGACCTCCTTCATGCATAGCCAGCAGAACTCTGCGCCGCAGACGCAGCACACCATGTGGTTGCAGGAGCCGTCCTCCACCTTCACAATCAGGACCGAGCATCGCGGACAGGGTTTCACCTCGCCTGGAAAGGGAATGCACTGTTACATTACGGTGTCATACAGTGTGGGGAACCGTTAGGGGTCCATTCGGCACAAATATAAATATAAATAACCAACTGACGACCTGAGCGGTTCAGTTCGACGAGTTCAGCCGACGCAGTTGCATGCGTCATGGTCACGAGTTGACTGGTGCCGCTGTGTGAAGTCGCTCCTAAGGACAAACATATCGGTCCACCCTCTTTCGGATTCCACGATTACCCTCACTTCGAATTCTCGAACCACTACCATTGTTACTAGCTTGATTCTCGCGACACACGAAACTCACTACGTCTTTACGCGAAACTTAAGTCGAACCACTTTTGCGATTGCATACATTTAACACTGGGTTCCACGCACTGGACAGTCTATATCCATCTTCACGATTAAAATTTTTGTATTTCGTTATTTCTATTGCCTGCCGCACTAACCGTGGTAACAAACCCGATAATATGTGTAGTCAAAGTGAAATGATGAATTTTAATTTCTGTTATACGGGTTTGGGTGTAGTTATGTATAATAAGCATACTTTATAAGTTATCTAACATCCATAACACAAGCTTTGCTTACTTTGGGGCTAGATCGCGGTGTGTGAATTTGTTCAAGCATATTGTCCAAAGCATGCCAAGCATGCAATTGTCCAAGTGTTGTCCAATTATATTTTTTATTATTTCGACGACAGCGTAGCGTAGTACAGTTTTAAATCTCGCCGCGGTTTTACTAAGAACTAGGCAAGCATTTGACAGCCATCTCACCTGGTAGGGGTAAGTGGCAATGCGGTCAAAGTTGGGTCATCGCCGTTTAGAAACAACCTATTCACTCTGGCTTTGCTTGTGGAGTTCAGATTGTACTGTTTGAGGAGCCACTGACAGCCAAAGCGTTCCAAACCTCAGCTCAGAAAGGTCAAGCCCAAGCCTACGATATAATTGAGTGGAACGCCTACTGGCCTGGCCGCTTTTTCCAAACTTCATTATCACTTCCACATCATCCAGATGCCTGGCATTCAAGTAACGTATGGGCATCGTGAGCCTTGTTACCGTGCATGTACAAGATATGGAATGAGCCCTCCCGAAGTCCACGAGACCATGAGGTTCTTAAAAAGGCATGTCTTGTTAGGTATCATAAGGTGTGGTGTAATACACGGCTACACTTCTTGATGTCATCATATCAGCCGAAGGACGCCCACTGCTGGGCATAGGCTTCTCCAGAGATCTTCACAAAGGTCGGTCCTGTGCCTCCCGCATCCAGCTGGTACCTGCGATCTTTACCAGGTCATCGGTCCACCTTGCGGTACATCTTCTGGTACGTGGTCGCCATTCGAGAAGAGAGTTTTCGAAGTTTCGAAAGAACGTTTCTCGCTCGTACCATTCGGATGTGGAATTATGACATGGGATCGTTCAAGAGGTATACTAGAGGTCGCTTCAGAGGCGGGCTTGGTAACTCCCCTGACCACGGTGACCACTTTCCATCAGGTGGCCCGCTTGCCTGTTTGTCTGCTGTATAACATAAAAAGATATCTATGAGGCTGCCATCACATACCGTGCTCCATCTCCGTGTGCGGCGGCTGGGGCGTCCTCGGCGGCGGGTGTCGGGAGCGGCGCGCCGCGTCGCAGGTCTGCGTGGGGTGCCAGGCCGCCTTGCAGTGGTAGCAGAACGAGGCCCCGCAGCCGGGCGCCAGGCACGTCAACTTGGGGCAGGACGCGCACCCGGTGGCGACCACCGCGAAGCTGAAGGGGGTTAACAATAAAAATAAATTGTAGAAAGATTTTAACTTTTAAGGCGTGTCGTAACGCCAGACAGGTCAACGTGGGGCATAACGCGCACCCGGTGACCACCACCGCGAAAGGGGGGGTGGGGGGGGGGGATCAGTAGGCAATAG
Source organism: Blastobasis adustella (assembly GCA_907269095.1). Classification (NCBI taxonomy): domain Eukaryota; kingdom Metazoa; phylum Arthropoda; class Insecta; order Lepidoptera; family Blastobasidae; genus Blastobasis; species Blastobasis adustella. Next base: position 8,991,025 of record OU026117.1, on the reverse strand, counting down.
GGCATAGCGAATTGACCCATTCGATATGGATCCACCCGACTACCTTACAGATAATCACAGCCAAAAACAATGCTATTTCAAAAACCTTAAAAAACCGTCGGAACCGTGGCTTTGGCAGTGGAGGGGCATTTGCCTTTTTATGCCAGTGCAACGTGTTATAGAGGTGGGCAAACGTATTGGCAATACCCCAGGTGTTGCTATAATGTCTAAATCACCTGTATGCCTACCGTATGACATAAAAAAACAATACAAGTGATGAAAGGGATGTGCCCTTACCTGCAGTCCGGCGCGGGGCACCACCTTGTGTCGGGGTCTGCCGCGAGCGCGCGCCGCACCGAGAACTCCTCATATTTGTCGTACAACACCGGATTGTCCACTATACGTCGCACGTCTGTGGATAAGAAAATATAGTTATTTAGTTAGGATAACATGGCTGGTCTGTATCTATGTAGGCTTATTACTTTTAAACTACGCAACGGATTTTAATGGGGTTTCAACAATAGATAGAGTGATTTAAGAGGAGGGTTTATAAGCAAGAAAAAAGGGGTATATTAGTTGTAGAGTAGATATAGGGTAGGGTAGTTGTAATGTAGGTAGAGAAGGGTAGGAGTCCTACCTCGCAACACGAACGTGTCCGCGCCGGGTTCACTAGTTCATTGATAAAAACATAAAATAAAAAATATGTATGAACTACAAATTAACAATCATAACAATAATTCAATTTTCCTGCTAACTACAAGTACTGAAACAAAAGTAATGCTACATACATTGTTATTAATACATACTTGTGATAAGTATGTGATTGAAACTATATCGATTGTTGATATTTTATTAAATATCTACATAAAATTATGGACCTCATGTTCTATTATGATTTACAATTTGTTTATTATAGTTGTACAGCTTGCTCTGGCTGCATACGATAAAATATGTTCACGGACATTATGATAACAAATATTTGATAATCAATTGCATAGCCCTGTTTGCATCGACTGCTGAATTGATGAAAAGCTGTATGTTGAAAGAAAAATGGTTTTGTTGTTCTTATTATGAGTAGGTAACCTAATGACTGTTTCATGGTGGGATCTCAAAACGTTGCCCGGGTAGGGACGGTCACTTGATGGTAAGTGATCACCGGTGCCAATGGACATCCGCAACACCAGGAGGGTCGCAGGACGTTGCCGGCCTTTAAGAAAGGTGTAGGCTCGTTTCTAGAAGGCTGCAACATCGTACTGGCAACCAACACTGGCATACCAACAGGGCACGCCGCGCACCCTTAACCTCCATATTGAATACTTGACCTAAACTATTGACCTAACCGACAAAAAGTCGGATAACCCCCGACCAAGATTAAACTCAAATATTTTCTAAGCTACAGAACTGATTTTAATGAAACAACTCGAAACATCTCGATTAAACTGGCTTTAAAATAGATAAAACCGCATCCAAATCAGTCCATCCGTTCGGGAGCTACGATGCCTCAGACAGACACACAAGGCCACAGATACACACGTCAAACTTGTAACGCCTCTCTTTTTATGTCGAGGGTTTAAACATGATTCCGCGTAACTGACATCTTGGCTTTAATGTCCCGGTTATGCTCTCGCGTACGAGGGCCAGGGGTTCGGCTTGACCTTAATCGAGGATTTGGCAGATCAGGTAATTACAATGGAGCGACTCCATGACCCTGGTACCAGAGGAACATGATCAGATTGGATCATGGTTACACATTGAGTCGCCTCAATGTGCAGGTTTCATCACGATGTTTTCTCTAACCGTAACAGCATCAGTTAGTGTTCAACAAGTGTAAAACTTTAAACTCACCTAAAGGATGCATGCTTTCATGGCAAACTGGGCAGTTGACCGGCACGCGGGCCTCGAAGATCTCGATGGCGAGGTATTGCCGGAGACACGGCTCGCAGCAGCGGTGCGAGCACCACGCCAGCCGCACCATGCCCACGGACGCTAGCGGCGACAGGCATAGCGGACACTCTGCCACTTCACTCTGGAACGGAGACGGCACGAATTGGAAACAAATTCGTAGAATTGTGTTTTAAAGATATCATCCGGGTTTCCTACCGCGTACCTTTGTTGACGAGTAGCCCGGTATTTCGATGTAGTTGCATGCACATGGCCATGGGACGACCAGTCAGTCGATGGTCAATCGTCCCAACACTCATTACAGATTTAAGACATTAAGACATGTGTTGTCCAGCAGAGCAGAATATTGCATCAAATAAGTAGTATCGGGGGTAAAATTAATTGCCCGTAGTACTACCAGACACATCAGTAGTACCACGGGTGAGAAAAATGGCCCATGGTACTACCAGTAGTACAAGCGGTAGTACCACGGGGTAGTCTGGAAAATGGGCAGCAGCGTTTTACATAGTTATATTATAACACTGCCATCTCCAACCCCAAGCATGGAGATTATGGTAAAACCTCCCCTTTCATGGGAGAGGGCCTAATTCCTAAGGCTAAATTCCATTGGACTGTTATGAGTTGTGAGGATGATAATGTATTCAAATATCCAATATTCACCATCACCAGCCATCTTAAACGCTAAATCGTTGTAGAGGATATGGCGGCTATTACTTGGCTAATTTAAACTTTTGACAGATTTGAGTTTATGCAATTACTAAACCATAGAATGAAAAAAAATGTTTTACTTTTACTTGATTATAAATACGTGTGTAAAATGTCTCTAGAGTAGAGGCATGCTACTAGATCTCCGTTAACCAGAAATAACATAACAGCATTATTTTTGTGTATTGTAACGTGGCGAACTGAAACCCGTCTGCCGAGTGTGGAAATTATCGAATAATGAGGAGTAGGTTCAAGTCCAAAGATGGCTGTATGGGGTGTTGGCAGGCGACTGAAAATTTGTAACAGGAAATGTTGCTTACTATTATTAGTAGACTAGACTACGGAGATTCTACAGCAGAGGTCTGCGTCGTAAGGTCATTTTTGTACGACGTCCGTGCCGCGGGTAGTATCTATTTCATTTTTAGGTTACTAGTGGACCAGGCGCGTCTTCGTTTGCGTACACCTATTTTACCCCTATCTACTCTTTTTTTCTTGCTTATAAACCATAAACCTTCCTTTTGAAGCACTCGTATCTATTCATGAAATGCATTAAAGTCCGTTGCGTAGTTTAAAAGATCTAAGCGTATATAGATACATAGGGACAGACGGCGGGAAGCGACTTTATTTTATACTATATAATTTTATACCACAAAAGTGGCAATTAAGAATTTGTTACGTAAAGTATATACAACCACAGAGACTTATGTCAATCTACTACTCGTGGCTCATTACTGAATAATGGTCCGTCTGGGCCAGTTCAACAGACGCTAATGAAATCAACACCAATTTAACAAGCGATGTAATCTAGATGTCGGCAGTCTGGCTGATATCTCATTGCGAAAATAATGTTTGTGTTGGGAATGTGGTAAATATTTTAGATACCTAACTATAGTTTGGAGAATTATTAAACTAATTTAATTTAATTTAACTGTTTATTGTACACAATAATTAAATACAGAGAAATATAACAGTATAGAAGACACAACAGGCGCTGCTTATTTCTAAAAAGAAATTACTAGCGACACGCCCGGCTTCGCACGGGTAGTAACTTAACAAATTATACACCTAAATTTTCCTCATAAATCATCCTATCTATTGGTGAAAACCACATGAAAATATGAGATAAGTAGTTTTTGAGATTTTTTATTTATTTTAGTTTTTAGTAATTGAGTTTATCGCGAATAGACAGACAGACAGACGCGGCGTGGGACTTTGTTTTTTAATATGTAGAGATAATGATACTAGCCTTTTATTCCTTATTTTAGTTGCTAAAATGACTCTAAGAGTTAGAATCTTTGACCAAAGCCGAATAAATATAAATATTATTACAGTCGGTGCTGATCTAAGTTAACAGAAGATAGTAGGAAATAAAATATTTACAATTATCATAGAGTTGTCGGTCGCCTGGTTGGCGCCGGTTCTAATACTTGTACACACATCATAACGATGAAGGAACGTGAGTCACTAGTCAATCCGTTAAGTAATTTAGTTCATAAGAAGTTATCGCATTCAAAAAGTCACGATGAAAACTATGTTTTAAAAGTCATCATCATCATCCGAGTGGTCAATCCCGGGGTCTGCCAGGGTCCGCTTTCCTACTTTGTTTTCTCTACTTTGTGTTGACTCAGCGATGTCAATCCATCGTTTCTTGTGTCTCCCGCGGGACCTCTTTCCTGATACAGCCAGTTTTAGGCAACTATTTCCCACGCATCCACTTTGTTTCACAAGTACCCTTTAACATATGAACTATTGTAGAACCCGCAATGTCTTTCGGACCTTTTTAAATATTCTATGCTTTCGGTAGATGTCTCATTCAAGCAAATTCCGCAAGAAGCAGTGACGCGATCGTCACAAAAATCCGAATCAGCGTGTACGGAGTGCATTCCTTGCAACTCTTGCAACCGGCTTATCAGCACCTAATATCGTGCAAAGGAATCGCACTCGATGTAGTAACGTCGCTGGTTGGTTGGCAATGTTTGCGTCGGCCAGATTACGCTGATAAGATTAGCTTGGCTCGCGACCGCTCCATTGGCACAGATACATGAATAATGCGTTAATGTGCTAGCACTCGCTTTGTGGAGTTGATTGTTGGAGCGACGGATTTCTAAAGTCAAATGTCGATCAAGGATAGGAACTGGGTCAGGCCGTCGGCTGTTCTTGCTTTTTTTCTGCAAAAGAAACTATCTGCTACTAAGTAGCCGTGGTATGAAAATACTTGCCATACCGGCCGCTGTACCGAACGAGAGAATAGTTAGCAAACTTGAAACTACGCAGAGGTGTAACAAAGTGTAAATACGAGTATGTAGGACGTCTACAAATGTTATTCAATTCTATTCTATTTATTTTGCACAAATTAGCACGTTCCCATACCTAGAGTTGTAGCGACTATAAACCTAATCCTTCCTCTTGAATCTGAATGATGTAATTGTAATTACGTGACAATGGCATAGAGAACTTTAAAGCATAACAAAGACTTGAATTGGATTTCATGTCCCTTAATGGAGAAAATAAAATACTTTGCGAAAGGGTTAAATCCGTGCTAAATTGGAAAACGGTTAAGCCTAGGGTATTGTTATGTTCTGGTTAAAAGGATAATGTATGTAGGCAGCGAAATCACAGGCATCAAGCATAACCAGCTGATTCCCCTCAGTAATAAGAAAACGCATCTACTATTTCTCCATAATGACATATTAGCTTTGCCCGCGACTTCGTCGTAAAATTCGGTTATAACGTTCCAGACAGGGGCTTATTTTACTAAATCGCCGTGTTCCCGAATCGATCGCGAATAGACAATTTTGGTTATGACTCTCACACACACACAGATGAATGAACCAAATCCTTTATATATACTCGTACATGGCTATTGACATAGCAAACTCGTGATCGAAACTTTACGGTGATACGATTGACTCGCTTTGCGGAAATGAACGCTCGGGGTCAATTCGAGAAAACGGCTGGAATAAGAAAGTAAGGCCCACGTTCCCACGGGGACCACATATTGCTGCTAAATACGTTTAGTAGTTTTTGCGTGAAGGAATAACAAACCTCCTTACAAACATACGCATTTATAATAATAGCAGGTTTAGTACTAGGAAAACCTAAGTGCAAGAATCGTAGATGTTACGAGCGAGTGTCATCATTTTTCATCAGTTGTATAAAAAGGCTAGGTCACGCTGCACTGGCAACCACTAGCTGATGCGATTGTAACATTTACCATCGTCACTGTGACACGGCTGTGCGAATCACCACGTTTCAACTAAACACAGATACAATTTACGTTCTTTACGACGATGGTTTAAGGAAATACCCGAGATGTTTCTTCCCCCGCATTATCTTTATTGTCGTCATACGTCGTATTCGAGTTTAAAACCTGTTAGTTTTCCAAAACATTGAGTCATACATTACTCAGCTGTTATGAAGTATAAATAGTACTATCTAATTACACGCCGCCCAAGATAAAACCAGACAAGGAGGCTCTATTCCTGAAATACATACGGTTATATGTAATTTTAGTTAGATACGTTTTGATCTTTGTTTTGTTTAAAATATTAGTAGGTATGTTGTTGTTTAATAAATGTTTATTACGTTATGTTTTCGTTTAGTAAGCATTCGTGGGATACACTACACATACTTATTGTTCTTCTATGAATAAACTAATATTGTAATGATAGGTATAAACTAATGACCTCTCTCGGCTTCACACAGTCACACACTTTGCTCGTAAAGAACTACGGGGTGCTTTTAATCCCGCCCATGCGAACGAATTAGTGAGGTGATCTAGATATAGATCAAGATGCGTAGAAGGATTTTATTCTCAGTTTAAATTGTCTCAATGGGCAAAGACCTCCCCAACTTCGTCAATGTTCGCGATTCTTAGCGGTCTCGGTCCAGTAAAATAGTAGGGCGTCGATATGGTCGCACCATATTTTTTGTATCCTACGCGATTCGTCTTCGTGTCCATTTTTCAATGTGCATTCGGGTAAAGTACCCAGACCAAGGAGAAGAATTTAGGGTACCTTCCACGTGGACAAAACCCTAGTTGATACCACTGAGTTGATATAACGTCAACTAATATTGCAGGAGAGATGAGCCGAGGGCGCTCCGGGGTCGCGGCCCGGGCCGGGCGCGGCCCATAAATACGAGAAGAGGGTTTAGCTTAGCTCGTGCTGACCGCGGACTTTAATATTGCGGGCCGAAATTACCTATTCAGGAAGGGATTGTTGTACGAAAATAATTATGAACAAATAACGTTATGTTCGCGAAACTTTATTGCAGGTACATATATTGTGGTTTTTAAAATTCAACGGGAAAATAAGGGTATTGCATGGTTGAAGTGTACATACTGTACATACACGAAAGTGAGAGCAATCCTCAAATAAACAGTGTATTAACCAGTTATTTGCGAACGTTGCAATCGCCACACCCGCAGTCGATTTATGATAGCAACTACAAACTAGAGAGAGAGGTGAGCTTGTTACGCGTCTGGTAAAGGCAAGCCAGTTTACAGATTGAACAACATGAAACCAAACTATCAGCTAAATTAATACTGAATGTAAGTGTCAACAACCATTTTTAGAAAGCAAATATGGAGGAATGGCAATACAACGGAGGTCATATGTTAACAATTTGGACATCACACCAGAACCCATCTGCAAATCTGACATTTTAAAAATCTGACCAACTGGTAAAGGAGACATTCCCACACCAACAATAACAATTCACTGTCAGACTTGAGCATTATCGGATCATTGTAATGTATGATGTTTCTTTATTTGTACTAGGTGGGGTAGGCACGTACGTCTCTCGCTCTAGAGTCATGACGTATCTTCTTATTAAAAAATATTATATCTACTCGCCCCGTTTCAATTACGGTCTCTGAAAAAGTTTTGTTCGCAATTTATTCGTAGCGTACAATTACGTCATAATATGTCTGTCATCAGACATATATTATGTAAAGACGGGGACGCGACCGTCTCTGTCTGCAAAGCTTAACCTTTCAACTTTGCATAATGAGAGGAGATATCTCTGTAGCGAGCAAATACACATGTATATCAGTAGGTATTTGCTCAATCGATATGTTGCAAACAAAGGAGGACCGGCAGAAATGTATGGACCTCATCCTATATTACCAATAACTTTGAGTGATATGTCATTGTAAAGTATACTTTTAATTGATATATCGCTTAAAATTATTGGTCATAATAGGTTGATTATTTAAACATATCGAAAAAAGGACACTTTACAAAAGGAACGTTAATGTGCTGAACCAATTGTAATATTAACCTATTTTACAGTTACAACGCGCTTTATTTGAATTATAAAAATATCCCCAAAGGTACTTCAAACGGAAATCGGAACACCAAAACCGATAATACCGAAACATTTAGCTTACTGATTTATTCTTACTTATTAATACTTTCCAGTGCCTGAGCCGACTCTTGTTTACTCTAAATCATCCTAAACGTTTACCGGCATCTGAACAAAGGCAATACTTAAAGTTAAATTAGATCAAAGACAAAAATTCGATTTCAATTAGATAAAAATTTGGCACACTCAAAACGTATCGTGGCTGTAACCAAACTATCTACCATCATGCCAAACACGCTTTTGACTTCCTAGAGATCTTCTATATTGATGCAACGTTAAGACATGGTAGTCTATGGTAAGAGGCGGCACACTTGTCAAACATTTCAGCACCAAGTTGGGACATCAAACATGAACGGCTTTTTTGTCCAAATTAGACCAATTATTTGTGATATTCTTCCCAGACCTTGCGTGAGTGGAAATAAGCTAATCACACCGCATGATAAATTGCCGAGTCATTGGCTGGCGAGGGAATGCTGATGCTGTGTTGCTACATGACAAAAAATTCAAATTCGACGTGTAAAATACTGATGTCATACCTTCAAACAGGTATTTATATTTCATGGGGAATGGAACTTGTCTCGCGCACTGTGAGCGCCTAGATTACGCAATGGTGTTATACCTACATAAGTAGGTAATTTAATTATGTTTATAATCCTATACCTATATAGAATCGATTACATACTAACGTAAGCACAGTATTACATCGAATTATTTTTTAACTCGACTATTCCCGAAATTAGTATGTAAACTGTTGTTGTATGTATTATTTTTACCTAATTCCTTATCCTTCACTGTTTATTGTAAAGGAAAGGCAGAAAATTTATGTAAGAATTTGATGTACATACAATAATTTACATCTTAAATATTTCTGAAACCCACACTTGAATTCCATATAATTAGCGATCTTATATCTTGTAGCAAGCGATCATTAATGTCCTTTATTTTTTTATGGAAGCACACGGAATGACCTTCTTCCTTTTCCGAATATTCCCTTTCCAATAAACATATCCTATTTTAACCTATTTTAAAATACAGATCCCCCGAAATAATTGTAAGTTGAGTCTGGAATTCCAGGCTGGTGGAACCCGCGACAAAAGTTAGGACCAAATATTGGCACTGAAATTACGCATAAGGATTCCGCTTACGTTCGAGCATAGCGCCAAGATCCCAAACCGTCCTTTATACATAATGGATGTGGGGAAAAACCGTGGCGATTTATAATGTTGTTGACTTGTTTGGGAGGTGTACCTATCTTGTTTTATCTTTTCTGGTGTATGTACGAAATAGGTACAGGCCAATCTATAATATTATGACAAGATTAATATCCTCGTATGTCTTTACTCAAACCGCGGCGGGTGGTGCGATGACGGAATTATTGTGTGGGCACCAGATCAAGAAGTTCCTAAAAATAGGCGTACAGCCGCTAAAACACAAACAGGGAGCTAAAATCCTTTCGAATAGCTAGTGGTTCTAATTTATTCCAGGTAAGTACTAAGACTAAAGTGGTTGGCACCGCTGTAGAGTCTAGAAGATTAAGCAGTTTGGCAGTTTTCACTTGCCTAAAGATTGGAGCTGTATTCCATATGTGGCCGGACTGTTGCCTTATACAGCAATAGGTGCTGACTTGGGATGATGTATCGCTTGGACTGGTTAGGCATTCCAAACTTTTTCAAGGCTAATTTTGTCTTACCTTCCAGGAGACCCCGGAACCTCACCCATGACTAAATATCAACACCAATGAGTTTAAACACTGATGTGATGGACAGGAGTATAAGTAACACGAAGACACTATGACATAAGGATCCAAAAACATCACCAAAGAGTACACTAAAAATATTGTAAATATCCCGCTTTGACAATTTGTATCCTATCTATCTCAAAAGGCTCAACCTAATACCTAAATAAATTGAACTAGTGTAATGGATATTGCGAGATACGTTGGTTCCACGAAATAGAATTAAATACCAATATCACGTTACCCAACCAGCCTTTGTTCGTAGAACACCAGACTATATATACACAATAAAATATTATTAATAACATAATCCAGTAAGTACCGATTATCACTTGTTAATACATGGGGATTGTACCAGCTGATTATTTCGTCAAATGGAACGATATAACAAAACTTCATGAGATGTATATATAGCTGGTTTGATAGTTTGTCTTTTGTTCACACAGCAACGAATGTGGCATGTTGGTGGGTGTGGTGTGGTTGAGCTGTGTTGTATTATAAGCAGCAACAAACGATGGACACCCACCTGATGGAAAGTGGTAACTATTGCCATTGATAGTACCATACATGCAACACTACATAAGTTACTTTTTATGGATGCATTAAAATTACAATGCATTTGATTTCCTCTCAACCAAGTGTAACGAGATATAAGCCTGTACCTCCAAAGCGGAGCCATTTTAGGCTGATGATTGCGATGACGATGATAATGTGATGCTGTATAAGAACTTGTAATCTCTCTCTATCTATCCGCGTGGGAAAGGCACAGGCCGAGACATTATGTATAAAAATAAGATGTCTCTTCAAGTACAAACGGCTGTTTTCGATCTTGTTTACAAAATTTCCAACGTTAAAACTTCATCAGACGTAAAACAGCTTCTAAACCAGTGTATCAGTTTTATTCACCGTGTTTATAACATTCACAATAGCTATTCAGAGTTCAAAAGCCACATAAAGTCAGAAGTGCTGCGAGTGTATTATCCAAGGATAATATTCTGTGTAGGTACCTAATGAAAATTTGCCAACTTCTAGCAAATTCTGCTATTTTCGTTGAAAGTTTAAAAATACATGCAGTGTAAACGTCTGCTTGGTTTTTCTCCATGTACCTATATAACAAATGAGAAAATCTAAACAACAGAAATTTTTAGCTGAAAAAATAATATTTAATAAAAAAAAACTGAGATCCGGGTTGGTTTGAATTCGTTCATAAGCAAAGATGGTTAGCTCAAAAATATGTTACTATATGTATATATGTATATACATTCACTTCATACGTACTAAACACATGCAATAACACTCTTTTAATTTTTTTTGTGTGTTACTACTCTGCTATAACACTGCAAAAATTTATTAAAAATTCTTTCAGTACTTTTTATGAGAATAAGTTACTAACATCCAAACTTTTAAACTCTCGCATTTCATCTTTGTGGCGTCGGCAAATTAATTATCTCTCTAACTTTCGCATTTATAAGTAGGTAATAATTAATAGTACTATGAATAAAGCAAATGTTTCGTTTAAGTAATACTTATCGAATTACTTGAATAATAATCATTCATTGCACAATTAAGCCGTTGGTGTTATAATGTTAAACGATAAATGAACATTTCGTTTTTCAATCTGTTTTTGCAGCAGATTATGTGTCATACTTTGACTTGTCTGGGCCGGGCCGGCGCTCTCTGAGAAATACGAGTATAACGGCAGATTTATTACTCGTACAGTATTAAAATATTACGCTTTTACGGTATTTCAAGAATGGATATAAATTATAAATGTCACTCACATTGACGTGGTTAGTGACTCATATGACTACGTAAGTATATGTATATTGGTTGTAGTGGTAGGAACTGCACTTTCTTTATACCCGTATGCAGATTTCTTAAACTTGTACTCGTACAACCCACCTCCACCCAGGGTCCTATCGACCTCTCGGTCATACGGACCGCGTCAGACCTAATCACGGGCATCACCCGTTACTTGCCGGTGGCTCTTTGGGCGTGTGCACTTCTTGACACACATAAAATGTACAATAAACATAGCGAGGTTGAACAAGACCTTCCGCTGGGAACCCTGAGATGAGTTACAGCTTGGTATTGATCACAGGGTTCGTGGAAATGTTCATAGTGAATCATTCGGTCGGTCAGCGTGAGCGGACAGAGGAGGTCACGGAGATCTGATGGCAGTTGCTCCACTGTAATTACCTGATATGAAAAAATCCTGGCTCATTAAGTTAAGGCGGACCCCAGGACCTTACCCGCGAGAGCCAAACGGGATATTGAGCCACTTCGCCCGTTCTTGGGCAACCTCCCGTCGCAAGCCGTTGGCTCTCGCAACCTTATGCTCTCTTGAGGGCATCAGATCAAGTGTTAATTTGCGAGACTCCCTTAAATTTATTGGATCTCATAGGTACCCTAAAGTATATTAAGCTTCCGCTTTGGAGGCTCGTTTGGGAACGTGTTGCGTAAGCCTCAGGGATACGTGGGAAACAGGTGCCTGAACCTGCCGGTATCAGGAAACAGGCCCCGTGGGCGACCCAAGAAGCAATGGATTGACATTGCTGAGTCGAATGCGAGAGCCAACGGCTTACGACGAGAGGATACCGAAGACCGGGCGAAGTGGAGAAGAATGAGTAGGAAAGCGGACCCTGGCAGAGGCCAGGATAACCGCTAATACGATGATGATGAGTGTTGATTGTGCCGAAAAAGCACTGAATTCAATACTTACGGCGAATGAACAAATAATTCTGGTTTAAGTGAAACGTATAGACGAACTAAAGTCATCCTTTAACCCGCCAGCCAGCCAGTCTCCAGCATCGTAACCCATGTTGACGAATAAATAAATAAATTGAAATTTAACCTTCCAAAGTCTAAATTTATTTTAATAAAAATAAACTTTTAAATAATATGACGCATATTACTTCAAAACAGCAATATTTCTAGAATGAGAGCTGCACTCTGAGCGGTCAATGCCACAGGCTGGCCGATGAATCATGTTCAGTCACGTAGCCTGGGAGTTCAGTATAAAGCATGCGAACTCTTTATTACGCCGACGACGGGGAAAACTGCAACAAACACGTGCCCAAGTTCTCGCTAAATCCGATTGCGATATGTGATAGGTAAATTACAAATGCAGGACACGATATTTTAACAATAAAGCAAATTACACGCACAGTAGCGTTTAAACGGCGTCTTTCTGTGATCCGTGACGGCGCGGCGGCGTACGCACATGGTGCAAAAAGTCTTCCGGGACGGGAGGTTATATTTGGTAATAAACAGATTTAATCTATTCGGAGGTGATCAAAATGGCAACACTAAGGATGCGCTTATAAAAGCACGTGTAACGTTGTCTGTTGCCTTATTATTCTGGTGATCAAAGAACAAACAACAGCTGTTCTGCATGTTACGTTTTCATTCAATACACAAAGTATAACACCATATTTCTGACCTTTGATTATTATTCATTATTAATTACGAGGTCATGTTTGCTTCTTTTCAAAACCCATTGTTGTAAATTATTGATTTCCCCCCCCCCCTATTGTGACTTTAAATCGTCTACTTACAGACATATTTTTGCCCCCTCCGTTCCCCCGACAACCAGACTTCTTGTGTTGTCTACAGAGTTTAAAACTTGAGACAGGTGTCGGGATTCCTCGTGTATAGAATCTAACTAAGAATATTTTGAGAAACGTTAATTACCTATTTAGTTATGACGAAATAATTGTAAGCAATATAGCTGTGTGTTGGAGCCTCATTCATTGTAAAAAGAACGAGCCAGCCTTACAGTAGTCGCAAATGTGTAACATCTGCACACCAAACGGGGGCTCATTTAAAAAAATTACAGGTTGCGCGATTTAGTATTTCCAAACAATTTAGGTGAGTGCCATTTATTGAATCTTAGATGGTAACTACGTTGCAAAGTCTACTACTTTTCTAGGTATAAAAATGCATTTTACATTCATTATTTTCGGAATTTACTTGTGCTAAAGACCTCGCTTCTTGCCAAATTTCAATATTCTAGATCAACGGGAAGAATCCTATAGTATTATATGATGATAAAGCAGTGCGCGCTCATTGGTCAACACGCTCCCCTGCCTTTCGTATTTGACGACTTCCGTCTCTTTTCACGAAATCACTCCCTCAGATTGCAGGAAAAAGAGAGGAAAGATGTTACACATCAAAGAAAATATTGTACACCAACTTAATTTTTATACCACTAAGGTGGTAAACAAGCTTACGGCCTGCCCGATGGTAAGCAGTCACCGCAGCCTATTGGCGTATGCAATACCAGGGGCATCACCCACGCGTTGTCGACCCCGTAAAAACCTTTTTACCCCTTTCTTGCTGCTCAAGTCCATGCTGTAACTTGAACTTAAAGTCTTAAAGTCAATTTCGTATTGTGGACATATGATTCGGAATCACGCCGCTGTATATTGAGTCACATTATGTTTACCACGAGAAAATCGATTCAGTAAAACTTAATTAGCATCTCTCAGGTACTCGTAATCCACTGTGTGGTTTTAGAAATTAAATTATTCCGCCGGACACGACGATGTGCGGCGCAACTTTCTTCGATTCGATTATGCGCGTGAGTTACAATGCGTAGTGGCTAGTGACTGCTTCAGTTGCGCCGTACTTGCTAAGTCTCGTGCTGAGAGAAGTGTCGTAATGATCGATTTGCATGCTCGCTGGCCGCGGCGCCATAAGGCGTACATACGACACTGCGGCAGGGCCGATTTAGGAGACAGCTGTACAGTTGATACTAATCCTTACGTAGTGTAAAATTAAGTCGCTAAGCCTCGTCCCCCACATCCAACAGCTATTGAAAGCGAATTCTATACATAGTATAAAACAAAGTCGCTTCCCGCCCTCTGTCCCTATGTATATGTATATGCACGCTTAGATCTTTTAAACTACGCAACGGATTTTAATGCGGTTTTCAACAAAAGACGTTTTTCGGTTTTCAAGAGGGAGGTTTATTGTTTTACTTGTCCTGTACCCCTACCTAATCTTTTTTGTATTGTTATAAGCAAGACAAAAAGGTTAGGTAGGGGTAAAGTAGGTGTACGCGAACGAAGTCGCGTCGGATCCACTAGTTATTCTATGTAACGAAGGCTTAGTATCAACACTCTAGCTGCCTAGATCGGCTCTGCCGCAGTGTCGTATGTAGACGCCTATAGAAAGTGTTTCGGTTATCGCCGGCGGCAGCGGCGGGCTTCGGCGGAATTCGGATTACTACGGGACGTGACCGGCGCGGGCGCCGCGAACCGCTCGCGACCATAACATTGCCTCTTGGTCATTGGAGATGGAGAAACGGTCGGGGTCAAACTATTCACACACCTCTCATCACAGCCCATAACAGTCCTCTGCAGGACCTCTCCCATGAAAGGGGAGGTTATTGATATAATCTCCACACTTGGTGGCCTCTGTTTATTTTTTCTTATAATTTCTGTACTTCGCAATCTGAATACAACAAGCCAATATAAGTGTTATTATTTAGCAGTAATACTAGTATTCAATTTCATAGAATCTCTTCCTATGTCATAGAGCTTTTAATAGAGTTATCCGCGACGGACTAAACCAGTTTGCCAGATTTATCTGTTTGACGCAAAACATTAATATCGAATAGGTAATATCGAATAATAAAAATAATATTACGAATTGGTATTTTAAGCGTTAAGATATTTCGGGCTGAGTCATTATGACTAAGTGTCATGATCACATTTAGCAATGTAATAAAATTAATTGTCGAAATGTATTTAGTGCAGTACGTAGGTATAATGTTGAGGTCACACGCGTTGCACAATAGGCTTAACATTTTGGGCGTAAGCACACATTACATCAGGTCGGTGACGTGACGATATTGGCAATGTATCAATAAGTGAAACAGTCAAATTACAGACACCGGGAATGTAAGGTTTGCAACAGAATACAAAATATCTGATTGCGCTCACAGAACACAGACTTTCGTATGTTCTGTGATTGCGCTGGAGGCGAGGATGTCACGGATAGTGATTTTACTGAATACCAAAGACTGAATATTCGACCAGGCTGTCATCCATCGGCTAACACATTCGCTGTTCACCTTACTATGGCATAATCTAGCACCTTACATTCGGACGCACTTATCTCCAAAACATATGTATAACCCACATACACGTGGGCATCTAATCACAATGCTCGAAATACCTTACCATTACCACGGATAAAATAAATCTAGAGAAGAAGGCAAGTTCAAGTCCAGAAGGCATACTTAAAATTCTCTAGAATTCATTACCAATTCATGCTTTTGATTGAATACGTGTATTCCCGTACCAATTCCGAAATCTTCTGGGATAAAAGTAACCTATATTACTCAGAAGTAGTGCCAGACAGTTCCTTTTCAAAGCAATCAAATTCAAACATCATCACCCTAACAGTCAATCCGTTTCTATTCCTATTTATAATATTAGTACAGAATTATGGGTTCAAAAATGGAATTGAGGTGAAGAGGAAGACAATCAGACCGGGAGAAGCCGGGGCATAAACCAGTCACAAGTACATTGACCTAACCATAGACACACTCAACACACTACAATAAACAAAATAATTGTATCCGTCAACGTTTACTATTAACTCGAACCTATATGCGTTACTAATAATTCAACAAGAGGAAAATGAACGTGTAATATTCAATTAATCGTACAAGCTTCCAACTAGCTGTTGGACGCTAAAAATACACCTAATGGCAACAATCTCAATTTATAATATGAAGATTTAAACACTTGGCCCAAAACACACACTACATAATTTAAATATTATTAGTCACGGTGTTAGATTAATCGCATTAGCTGCAAACCCAGTTTTACACTTCTATATTATATTTCAATCTCCGCTAATGTTGTTAAGAAGTATAATTTTGTTTGTAGGCATTTCGTATTTCCATTAATACAAGTTACATAACACTAGTATACTAACCAGAGTCTACAATAAAATATGTAAAACTAAAAAGTTGTTTTGGATTGTTATAATAGTGAGATCTTCAGAATATTAATTGTCGAAACCGAATACAAGTCGCAATTTCAATTTTGCTAACTACAAAAAAACTAATTACGCTAAAATGCGCGGAAAAAATAAAATTCTTTAGATTAAGGGTTCCAAAGATACAGCCCTGTGACAGACAGCAAACTGATAACGGAGGTTTCATAATAGAGTTCCGGTTTTACCTCAGGAGTCCATCATCCATCAAAACACCTACCTACTCTTCTCTAGAGAACTTCTCTAAGAACTGAACAACACAAACAAGCCGATTCACTCGAGGAAAACGCCTGCGGTCCCGCATACCATCATCGGGCTTCCAGCCTCACAAAATACCTATTTGAGGTTTGTCTGCTGACGTCACCATGTAGGTCAGGTAGCATTCCATGGTTATTAAATCGCTGGCATTAGCTGCACTAACCTGAATACATGTTTTTGCATATTATTCGGCAGCCAATGTCAATGTTTTCTGCCTACTCACAAAAAAGATCCGTAAGAAATGTGAAGGTTTCGCACAAAAGCAGTGCCAACAATGTTGCTAAATTGAATTGGATAATTGGGAAAATAGAATGGGACATTATATCGCAACAAGAAAACAACATTTCAATGTCACCTACTCACTCCAAAATACTTGTTTTAGTTAGTTTATTTACGAATATACCAGACTAGCTAGGCGAAAGATGAACTTTTTACAATATGGCTCTCGAGAGACATATTGTGCCGACCTCACCCTAGTAGGACTATAGGTAGACGGTATGCTAATCACGTAGTTAATAAGTAAATTAGTAGTTACCCACTTAATTTATTGTTATGTACGTATGTATGTAATCTCTTTATTGCATCAATATCATCATTGTCCTAACCGTCAATCCCAGCTTACGCCAGGGTCCACTTTCTAGTCTTCCTCATTGACTTCGGTAAGTCGTCACCATCCTCATCGTAATTACAGGCATGAGGCATTTCGTCCTCACAGCGCATTTTTGTTACCTGCAACCTAAATGTATGAGTTGTAGATGTTATGGGCGACAGTTACCACTTACCATCGGGTGGGCTGTTGCTTGTTGTTTGCTCACTGAATAGCATAAAAAAACCTCGCGTTAAATAAGCCGTTGCAGTACATAATACATTCGAAAAACAATCCCAATAAACAAACCGAAAACAGTAAAAATCGTGAGTTCTTTGCGTCGCGTCGTACGTACATTGTACCCTGATATTTAATACTGTTCGCAGTAAAGCATTCAAAGGACCGAATGGGTTCGCAGCTGCGTGATACAATGAGACCTCCAATAACCCGAAAAGCGTGTGTGGGAAATAGGGAATAGCTTAGGCCTGTAACAGACGACGCGCTAGTAAAAGATGATGAAACTGCAAATCGAGTTATTACATGTTTAGTGCAATAAGTGAAATCGCTGGGGTTAGGAGGACGCTGAAACTGTAAAAATGTCTATTGGCACAATATTTATATCTGTAACGATTACTCCACAAATAGGCAATAAAAAGAAACTAGCGCCAAAATTATAGCAATTTGACGCCCTATATTTAAATTCATTATTATTTAATGACCTGCTTGCTTGCTTGCGTCTTGTAAAACATAAAAACTTAAAACATGGAACGTGTGGTTTCATGTAAATAGGACAATACATGTAAAGTATTTCTGAACTCATTAGTAACTGGAATTGAAGTTAGTTATCTTCAGTTATCTTGATTACTTTTGAGGATCGTCGTCTGTGCTGGGCCTTAGTGGTCCAGTTTGTTGATTCACAAAAGGAATTCACACTGGCATTGAGTTGAAACACATAAAAACAAAAACAAACAATGTGGAAGGTAAATGTAAATTCGGCATTGTGCTGGATATTTATTATATTTCATAGGAGCAATTTTTTTGCAGAATGAATTTTTACTTTCAAGTTATAACGAATAATAATACATTACACCGTCCTGAGTCATGTTACAGTTGGATGATTCAAAGATATCTATGTTGTGCTGTCACTGTAGGTAATGTATGAGCTTCATTTCTTAACGTTATAGATATAGATACACTATCAAAACATGATGCACCTACGAATTACAAAATGTTTTATCGCATAAATACGACACTTACAACTATTACTTTTTTAAAAAGGAAGTCCAAGGAAAAGTAGAAAAAAAAAAACATAAAAACAGTTCTAATGTCCACCAATAATTTGGCCACCCACGGTTTGTTTCCACTTGGTTCCTCTAAGTTATATAAAATTGGTCACGCAGTACTATTTACACAAGTGCGGGATGCAATATCAAAACAATTCTGTGAAACTAGAAGAAGATCAAGCAACACTGTGTGAAAAATAATATTTCAGTAATCACTGCTGTGATGAGCACCATCTCACGGCATTCATTACTTACCTATCTCAACATGTCCCTGCGAGTCATGGTGAAATAATATTTCAGTAGCTAATACAAATTGTACATAATGATGAAAGAAACACAATAATCACTTTCATACGTCAAAATAATTATGACAACTTGTATATGACTTGCGATCATCATCCGAGCGATCAATCTTGCTTTCGCTTTCCTACATTTTCATCCCCACGTCGTAAGCCCTGTATATGACTTGCGATATCTCGGCTAATTAGTAAACAATAGAGCCATTAAAATGGATAATTACCGTCGTATTTCCTTTTGCAATTAAAAAAACGTCAAGAAACGGACCTACGACAACAACATTAACAATGTGATAATAACATTCATGAGAACAATGTAAACAAATACTTACAAACCGTTAGAATCGTATTAGTAACAAATTAAGTCTTTAGAAACAGATAACCCGGATGTTCAATTTGGATTTACATTATATTTATTATATTACAAATGTTTTTGATTGAAGATTTGACTGCAGCAGTAATTACTTTTGTGGAGTAAAGTCATCATCATCAGTATTTTTACACCACTAAGGTGGCAGCCAAGCTAACGGTCTGCCGGATAATAAGCAGTCACCACAGCCTATGGACATTTGCAATACCAGGGGTATAACGTCCTACCGACCCTGTAAAAACCATTTCACCCCTTTCTTGAAGAACTCCATGTTGTACACTCCAGTATCATCAACTAACTTCAGTCCTGCTGGACATATTGGACACAGACCTCCCTAAGGCACGCCCCACTCAAACCACGGTCCTTTGCTTCCCTCATCACTACCGTCAGTTCTGCACAGATCCTCAAGACGTTCGTTCACCTGACGTAGGGACACTCTTTTTTTTATTAAATGCAAATAGGGATGCCCAATCGCGTGATCTCGGTCTCGTAAGGATATTCGAGAGCAGTTCTACCAGTTATAAGGAAAATCCAGGCTTTAGGGAAGCTTTTAACGACCACTTCACACGCTACGGTTGAAGTGGACGAATAAACAAATTCATTTTTTTCTACTTAGGTTGAACTACAAGTTTGTTTTATTATTTCTTTTCATTTCCTTTTTAATCAAAGTTAATATTGTTCTGTAGGTATTGTCGCGAATCCAACTTCTATCTACGCCATTAGAGTTGGCGACTTGCGTACTTTGAAGCTAAGTGCCTAATCCTATGTCAAAGGATTATCGCCAGATGTTCCTGAGAACGACGCTGTCTCTAAGACCTGTGGGTCCCAGCTTACAGAGTCAAAGAGGGAACTAGTACGTTACTTATACGGAGTGAAGGCGACGTAAGTGGAGAAATAGGGTATTAACAGCTGTGTAAAAGGGACGCGCGAGTTTAATCGTATTTATTATTTACTAGCTTTTGTCCGAGAAAGTTTTTATGACAGTTTAGCTTTTGCCCGCGTTAATATTTTAAATGACGTTCTACGGGGAGGTCAAGCTGTATCTATGGTTCTACCAACCCGAATTAGATTAAATATGGCTTAGATTGTACCCTGGACTTTAAGCTATCAAACCGAATCAAAATCCGTTTAGTAGTTTTTGCGTGATGCACGAACAGACAAACAAACAGACAAAAACATTTTTTCGCCATAGTTATGTCCCAGAATCCTATTCCAACTAATTTTAGAAATTGAGACACGGCTTTTTTCAGTTTTATAATAATAGATAATCTACAAATATTTTACAAATCTACCATTAAATCTTACTTTACCGTAGGATAAACATATCCAGTCCAATAATCTGTAAGGGATAAGACTGAAGGAGATGTAAACTTAAAGAGATTATTATGGATAAATTATATAACCATGAGTGTAGTTTTTATTAAGACAGATTCCAAAAGTAACTTTTGTCTTTCTACCTATCCTACTTATATGTGCTTTAAGAAAGCAACAGAATATTACGTGAAAGTGTCGAAGAACTTTCAATTCTGTATTGCGCTGTTAAGAAAGAAGATGTATGTATGTGTAAATAAATCTGTGACTTTATAACTGACCATCAGAATGAGGTTTGAAGTTTTCGAAGTATCATTGACTTTCTTTACTCATATTTCTTCCAACCGGTGATTTCACTGTACTTTCGAAGTTTCGAGATATAAAATCAATTTTATTACCGATGAATTGCAAAACTCTTTCGACACAGAAAATTCACTCTGCATTTGCTATAAATATATACAAATAGGTGGATTTGTAAACAATAATGACTGTACTTCCATTCTGAAGCCATATCCATACATAAAATAAAACAAAGTCGAATCCCGTCGTCTGTCCCTATGTATCTATGTACGTTTAGAGCTTTTAAACTACGCAACGGATTTTAATGCGGTATTCAACTTTAGATAGCGTTTCAAAAGGAAAGTTAATTAGGAAGAAAAAAATTTTTAGCTAAGTGTAAAGTAGGTATACGCGAACGAAGTCGCACCGGGTCCAGTAGTTTACTATAAATAAATAAATTCAAATAGCAACGGATTGGAATTTGTAAACAAAAATTATTATCCTTCCTGTCTGGCGCCATATTGTTAACAGTTATAGAAGATCGGGCCCCTGGGGCGTTGCACGGTGCAGTTTCTTAGAAAGCACAGAAGCCAGGTTTACGAGTAAAGCTTACGGATTTAACGTCTACGTGACTGTAGTCAGCGTTCTAGTATGTCTGTTTTCGTCGGACGCATGTTTGCTTTCCGTTTTAATGGGTACTTGTTACACTCTTGCTGAGAAATACGGGAAGGTGTAAATGAAGGAACAATGGCTGTCTTTTTGGCGATGCCAAAGCTTAATATTTTGCAGTAGAGTATTACCACACGGTCACAATAGACTAATAGTGTCTATACTTTACTAATATATAAAGCTGTAAAGTTTGATTTTCGTTTGTTTGTTTGAACGCGTTAATCTTTGAAACTACCGAACCGATTACGAAAACTCACGAATAGGAAGCTCAATTCTTCCCAAGTATCAAAGTGAGAGTACATGTACATATAAGTTAATAGGTTTGAATTCAAAACACCGAACTTTTACTCATTACAACATTAAATTGACGTTAGACTTGTCAAAAACCCGAGAAGGAACACACTGAAAACCAGCAGCGACGTCAGTTATTATGCAGAGTATAGCCCTATTCTGTTTCAAGATATGAAAAAAGTAAGGATGTTACTTAAATGTAGGTAAAGTTTCCGTGTAACTGCCGTGTAGTTTCCATTTTCTCGATGACTGTATATAACAATGAGTTACGACCCTATTAACGATTCCCGACATAGGAAAGTGCCGGAGCTGTGCTTCTAAATGTATTTCGTTATTTACTTACATACATTATGTAATTTACCTTGTGCGTATAGGTATAATGTAATAAAAGCATGTAAGTACTTTTCACCTAAGAACATGTGAGGCATGCAAGCTATCGTCGGGCGCGCGAGATTCTCCTGTGTTGCCATCGCCTGCTCGCCGCGAGAGTTTTGCTAGTATCGGTATGGATGGGAAGGTGAAGTTATACCAGTGTACAGAGGGCTCCATGGGGCTGTCTAAAAGCCGGCACCCCTGCCAGTGTACCCACACTACATGTGCAGTATCCGTAAACGGAGTAACCAGGGAAGTCTACAGGCACCTAAAAGACCGGCAACCGCTCCCCGCAGGTTGCAGATGTACTGGACGAAGGTGGCCACTTTCCGTCAGGTGGACCGTCCGTCCGTGTGCCTCCCCAGGCAATAATAGGAAAATAGTACACAGAAGCACACATCCCAAGCATATCTCTAGCAAGAGAGAGTTGGGTCTAATGAGCGAATATCTTGAAATTACCTCTTCATCCTCTGCTATGAGCTCCACTGTGGTCTGTTTGTGCTGCTGCTCGGCAGCGCTCGACTTCGACGGCCTGCCGTCGCCTTGGTCTAATACTGGAACAAAGAAAGAGTTCATTCATCAAACAACTGCGGTACCGACTGTGGGTATGGGCAAATTCCCAAATTGAGTGGTACTCAGGGTCTACAGCGGCGACCTAAAAGATCTACTGAGTGAAGTAACTCACACTGTGTGAGTGTAACTGTATTATTGCTACAAACTATACGTTCATAAATACACTGCTGTAGTCCTGCCTGACTTACTGCGTTCACTTCTTCCACATTCACCAACCATTTTAGGTTTTGTGTGTATCGTCGTACGACTGTCTTTCTTAGAAATAAATTTTCTTAAACCGCAAAACGCTTAATAAATTCATTAACTGTAACATGTCCTGCCTTTAGTTACCTAGCTGGTGAATCTAGATCGTCATTTGACACGCAGTTCATTTCTCACTCCATTTTAAACACTTATTTTTCAATACTTTATTTTTGCTCTTTATTAAATAAATTGACATGAGTCTCGACCGTGGCTAGAGGTAATGGTTTTCCTATAAGACAGACAGAAATTGCAATTTAAGTATAAACTTTACTGAACAGTGTTTAATTTAATTGTAAATTCGTTATCATCGTCCATTGCAAGTTGTTTTTATCGACCTCTATTGCTAATTGCCATGTAAATAAATTAAATGTCTACTAAGATATTATTGAGTATTCATGCTTATCAAAGTCTTCACGAGCGAAAAACTTGCTTTGCTAATTAAAATGAAAAGGAAATTTTATATTCTTATTTCGTATAACGACTTGTTTACGAACACACAGAGAGGATCAACTTGATAATTGCTATCGTAATTTGTTTCTCTTGCCGCTTGTTAATTTACGGAATAACAGAAATACAAACAATGGTGTATCTCACAAATTCCTCCTAAATCCCAACATTATTACACTGGGCGAGCGAATACAGACACTTTTTTCCTTATTTTCAACTAGTGGACCTCGCGCGACTTTGTTCGCGATCACTACTTTAACAACAATTTTTGTAATTTTACTAGACTTTTACTTAACCTACCATTTATCTTGCTTATAAACCTTCCTCTTGAATTAGTCTATCTATTGTTGAAAACTGCATTAAAATCTGTTGCGTAGTTTAAAAGATCTAAGCGTACATAGATCCATACATAGGGATAGGCGGCGGAAAGCGACTTTGTTTTACACTACGTATAGATTGGTGTTTAGGGTTCCGCGGATACTCAACACTAATTGGTATAACTATCGACGGGACCCTTATACCGCATCTAGCCCTTCCGCCGTTCTTCAGTTTATATTTCAAGCTCAGGTACTTGATATATTTTATTGTATACAATTCTATACGCTCCAAATTTCGACCGCCTTTTATAAGGGCGGTTATCCGAGTATTACTACAAATGTGATTACGATCCACGTAATCGAAAAGGAACATAGTCAGATAAGACATTTTTAAATATCCTTGAATCATAAGCTGGAGTCCGAACAGGCAGGAATAAAAGGAGTAAAAAAATACTTGTGGATATATGCGACGCTAGGCAGTTATGTCAGAGGCGTCAGCTTTATATATTGTATGTATGTATCGAGTGTGAGAAACATTTTATGTGCTTCGCACGAAAGGGCACGCACCCTACGACACTAGTTTCTGCTAAGTCTAGCTAGTCAATAAAATATAACGAACTTTCAGAAACAACAACGTTCCGCAATAAAAATGTTTGTCGTAAAACTATAATTGGTTTATGGCGGCATGCTATTTGTATGAATGACATTTTGTGTTTATTGTTTATTGTAAGAAAACAAATCGGACCTGCATGCTGCCTGGCTCGATTATTTATAATCAATACGCATAATTATGACCCAATATGGTCAAGTTCACCTGTTAACATGGAGGTCAGATGGCAGTCGCTCCACTGTAATTACCTGATCTGCGAAAAGCTAGATCATGGTTAAGGCGGACACCAGGCCCTCGCGCGCGTTAGCACAGCCGGGACATTAACGCTAAGATGACAATAAACAGTACGCATAATTATTATAACACAATCCAAATATTTATACTATCGTGCAACGAACGTGGAGTAGTGCACGTGCACGTGTAGTAAATGCAAATCAAATAAACAAAATAGAGGTAACCTTTCTGTATATTCGACATAAGTTTCGCTTTTAATAAACATTAAGTACGCAACTGTTCAAACAAAAAAAAAACAGAAAAATAATAAATAAATAATAACCCATGCTTTTACTTCAACTTCCTCCTCATAGGTGGAGGATTTTGCCATAACTGTCGCGCGGCAGATGTTGGAGATGTAATATTGAAAACACACAACATAAAACTCTGCTGCCTATTTCGCTCCATTCTATACAGAAGTACTACTGATGCGCATTTTCATACAGACTGACGCCGCGGTCACGGTCATTATGACCGTTGTCGTGCTTTTTTTGCTATTCAAATACGCCTCACTTTACTCTGCCGGACCCGTGTAAACCCAGTATAATATATTAACAACGTACTAGGTACCAGCCTAGCAGATACGAGCTGCTACTTCATTATTTATACTCCACAAGCGGTCCTTTATGCGGATTTAGCTACACATTGTTTAGTTTATTGTGAGTAACTATTACGTAAATACACGGGAAGTTGTTTTAATGCTCACTTGCTTCTCTCAGTTGTGTCTAAAATCGCACAGAGGGAAAAGATTAAGATATAGCCACTTGGAAACCATTATTTTTATTGATAGCGTGACAGATAAGTAGGTATAAAATCGATTTCCTTGGCGTCTCGTGGTGTAAAAATAGAAATAGATTTCATTCAGGTTTACGTCGTGATTTATTGCATATCGAATTTTTCCGCAAGTTTCTGTTTGTTTTTTATACCGCTCTTCACCCAGATGCACTAGCCGTGTCACTTTTTGTTAGATTATTAAATTTACTACTGCCAGAATTGACAGTACTCTTGGCGTAAATAAAGAACTGCATACATTTAATTTAAAGACTGTGAACGGCATACATTTAATGTATGCTGGGGAATCCGTTTAATCTGCAGTTGTTAAAGCTGTACGTGGGTCCCACGTACGTACAGTCAACCACGTGCATTTTCATTAGTTAGAGAGTGACTAAACAAAATACACTCAAAATACTATCAAAAATATATTCCTAAAGTAAGTGGAATAAAGAATTATTAATCCGAGCCGAGTTAATTCGGAGGCTAAACCACGTCCTAGCCTAGACAAATCAAGTCCTAGCTAGACCCAAAAACATTATATTCAATTTATTTTTCATCGAAATTAGAGCTAAAGTTTTCGAGAATGTACTTTTGTGTGGCTAACAAGCAACGTACAAATGAAGTACTTCGAATGCAAGATACAATAGGTACCACACATGTCAGGAGGAAGACCATAAGCAGGAAAATCAACGTAACAAACTGGAAACAGCTAGGTAGGGCAAAAACAAAATAAGAGCACCGGGGGTTTCCCCGGGACCATAATTTCGATACAGCTCCAAAAAACGTTCCAAAGCAATAACTAGCCTAACAATGATTTACGCAGAAAATCTTCGTAAACTACTGTGATTACTTATACTTGGCTGTTGGCTAGTTCCACAATGAATTGGCAATGGGCTGACCATATCTTAGCACTTGAGTGGAGACTATGACTCGGCATGCGTAGGTGGAGTGACGATTTCCGAAAGACTACAGGTGGATGCTGGATGCGGTAAGCAGAGGACAGGGTGCTTGGCGCTCATTGGGGAGAATTTATCTCTATTTATCAAGTCCATGGCAAACGATAAACCGTTGTAAGCGAGCACTTGCCCACTTGATCTCAATTTGGCTTCAGTTTGAAGGGCTTTCTCGCAATGTTAAGTGAGCCATTGTTTGCATCGTTCCACAGATAAGCTCGGAAAGGAGGGCCCTTCAAGGAGGCGTTTCTGTATTTGCATCGGCATTCGGCATCCCTAAGTAGGGTAAGGACTGTATTAAGGATTTATTTACCTTGACAGCGGATTTCCAGAAGGTCATAGTCGCTTAAGGGTATACACGTTGGATATGAATTACCATATTTTGCCGTGTTCGCTTTTTAAGGAACTTCACTTATCAGGCGACTTGCCTGCTATTTTTTTTATTTATTAGCCTAGTCAGGCAATTGACCGCCATCTCACCTAGTGGTAAGTGACGATGCGACCATGCCTGTCTAGGAACAGCCTATTCCCTCTAGCCTTGAAGTCGTCCAGATTCACACCCGCACTCGTTTGCCTGACTCTGTTACCAACTTTTTAATCAAAACAATCAACATTGTGCAATGCTTCCAAAGCAATTACCGAAAAACTTTCGGATATTTATCATTATGAAGAACTTAATATTCTTTAAAACAGTTTTAACTCATTCTGGTTATAATTAAAATTAATTCACTTTTCGATCAGAATCAGCAAAGGGTAATTACCCAATTTCCACGCGAAGTTGCAACCGGAAAGTTACGTGAACCAGTTTCGTTTTGATGCGCAGTGGCCGTATAATGTTATACCACTATTACCACAGCACGTACAAGAACGTAACCCGCGTAAGACAGCGCCAGGCATAGGTGAGAACTAGCGAAATAAAACGGCACACGCGAAAACCTATTGAACAACATATACAACATAATTATAACATCGTTGCGCGAACTATGACATAATTTTATTACGGGCAACCCAGCCCAGTAACACGTTCATTTGGACTTGAAACTTATGATAATTTATTGCTACCGTATGTCAATACGCCACGTAAGATACAAATAGATAAACCTCCCATACACAGCCCATAAAAGTCTTGGACTTGAGCCTCCTTTATTTTTGTATTTAGAAGTTGTCGCCATAAACTTTCATCTATACATAGTATAAAACAAAGTCGCTTCCCGCCGTCTGCTGCTATGTAGAATATCATAATATGTGCTCCCCTCCTTTTTGACGCTTGACAGAGATATTTAATGTCCTAATCAATAAAGAAATCTTGAGTTTGAGTATGGGTCGATTGGATATTCTACTCTGCCTACAATACACGGCTAAGATACAAATACAACTCGTACTAAATGGAAATTAAAATAATTACATGTCTAGTTAGATACAAGTTAGATAGATACAACTATGTACATCCAAAATGAGATACATAAATCTTCGCCATAATCATTACTTTCTAACTATTAGTAATGCGAAAGTGTGTTTGTGCGTTGGTCTGTCCTTTCACGCAGCAACGGAGCCAGAGATCAATGCGATTTTTTGCAGAGATAGTCTGTGGATCGGAAAGTGACGTACGCTGCTTTTTATGGAAGTCTACGTGAGTGAAGACCTGGCATAAGCCAGTCTAATAATGTATACTAATATTCCAAGAGAAAGAATTTGTTTGTTTCTATAATTGTAATCAATTAACATTGGAACGACTAAACCGATTGCAAAAATTCTTTCCTTAACAGGAAGCGACCTACTGAAATTCCGTGACATGAATTTATTTCAACTTTGATCCCGGAATTACCCACGGAATGAAACGGGGCGAAAATATTGTAGGTGAAAATGTATAGAAAAACAAATAAAACTAAGTAAATAGAAAACAAACGAAAGTTAGTACTTTGACTAATATTACAGAGCAACGATAACGAGCCAGAGAGTGACGTAAGCTGTTTTTTAAGGATGTTATTATTTTAATTAATTTTTTACTAGCCATTCTCAGCGGCTTTCACCCGCTCACAACTCCTTGTACATACGCTTAGATTTTTTACACTACGCAACTGATTTCAATGCGTTTCTAGCAATAGACTGATTCAAGAGGAAGGGCAACACGCAAGAACAAGGGTAAATAGAGGTACGGGTAGGGCACCACGCGAACGAAGTCCCGCCAGATCCACTAGTGTTTTTAGATATGCAATAGTTCAACAGTACGTCGACCACATTTAACCTTAGCGGCTCGCCACATACGACGGCTCGTCCCAATTTCTGCACGTGAACGCGAAACGATTGTGTACCGATTCGAATCGGTTCTGTGCCGACCGCATGTTATTGAATGACCGCCAATAGTAGATATGTGTAATGAATTGACCGCATCGATGTTTTATACAAGAGAGATAGTGAATTAGCAAAGCCTCGTAAAGGAAAGGTTGACGCTTCAATAAATAACACTGTTCCTATACATATACTACCTTCCGCGTCTGCTGGGCTACAAATTCTGGGCGCTATGTCGGTAGCTTTGGTTCTCTGTAGTATTATTATGGCGAGTGGTTCAGTGGTTAGCATCTGCCATAGCCCACATCTGCCACGCAAGAGGGTTCGATTCCCGGCCGAGCAGATATTGAAATGATGAATTTTAATTTCTGTTACGGGTCTGGGTGTTACATCTTTAATAAGTATGTATTTAAAAGTATTAATGTAGTTTATAAGTCGTTCAGCGTCTATTTATTATTTCGCAGGCAACAAAATATAAAAACATTAAATAGACGAATGAATGGATGAATCCTTCCTCAAGAAAATCCGTTGAGTACCCAGTAAGAAATAAGGGTACAAACAGCCACGCGATTTTCTACTTTTTAGTTAGAGATAATAAAATTGGTACCTACATTTACGCAGCATATAGCATAATAAAAAACATTACAATAAGCGCCATTAAATATCATTTATTTGTTGGTATTGCAGAATTCCGGTACAATGTGACCTAATATGCTACCAACTCCAACGGTAATCATAGTACCTTCCTATAAAAAACTCACTTGGGAATTTCCCGGTGAAATATCGCGTTTCATGTGACATTTCTGCAAATTCTCCAAATTCCTTTGATATGAATAAAATAGAAGGGAAGAGGAATAACAGTAATTTTTGTCAATTTAAGCCATGGTTCTGTTCAATTGAAGAATGGTACGATAGTAAATTGTCTGAAGACAAAAAAACGGGAAGCAACATTTTCGGTTGAATGGTTTCAACACAGCTCTATGACATAGAATCCATATCTTTAATGTCTATATCACCTGCCAAGCGTGGAGATTACGGCAAACACCTCCACTACAGCACTCTACTTACTCTGAGGCCGGGCCGATCTAGGAGGCAGCTAGACAGTTAATAGTAATCCTTGCGTAGTATAAAATAAGGTCGCTTTTCGGATGCACGGGAGAGCCGACCTTGGTCGCACGTCCGACCACGTCCTGCGAATTCGAAAGCGACTTTATTTTATACTGCGTAAGGATTAATATCAACTGTCTAACTGCCTCCTGGATCGGTCCTGCCGTAGATCGTATGTACGTAAGGTTACGGGCTGTTGAGAGATAAATGTATGAGTGATTGATATGAGATATCATCCGCCAAGTACATGAGAAGTATTATCAACTACATGGTTGATATGAGAAAATTATTTAATATTTTAAATTAACATAATTTACACATTATTACTCAGTTGTATGATTTAACTGTTATGTGAAACATAACTTCGTGATAATCATTCAAAGCGTGCGATTTGTTTATGCGTTGTGCCTTGCTACTGAAGCAACAATGTGTTACGCAAATTTTAATAGATACTACTGTGATATCTCCTTCAGATAAAAATGTAGGTGACAGCATTGTAGGCACATTGAATTTAAATAATGTACCTATTGCGTCTATTAATGAGGATTTATAAACAGTACACGGACAGTATAATAAACTGCTACATAATAACAGTCTTCGCTCAAGGTAAACCGCAAACAAATCTGATGCTAGTTCGATTGAACACTAGAAACAAGCTTAGTCTCATCACAGGCACAAGAATCGCTGCAGCCGTCTCAATCCTTCTGTAGAGCAGAGCTTCAATACATGGCACCGAAACATGCATAATTTGAAACTTCATTACGAAGTCGACTGCGAGTTCCAACTTTAAAATGAGCAATCTCGGGGATTCATGATTAAATGGTGAGTTATCCGTTAATGACGTCACTAGCTAGTCTGAGGAGTCCGCCTGGGTGAGTACCACCGCCCTATCTATTTCTGCCGTCAAGCAACAATGCTTGCATTCTTGTGTTCCGGTAGAAAGATAAGGTCCAGCGCAATTACGGGCATGAGGCACTTCATCTTAGTCCTCACAGTGACACCGCACCTGCCGTTCTGCATTTTTTCTGCAACCTAAATGCATGAATCGTAGATGTTATGGGCAACAGTTACCGCTTACCATCAGGTGCTGGCTGCTCGTTTGTCACTGAGTAGTACAAAAAAAAAACCTCGACCCAGTTCAGCAAAGGAATCATATTAAATGACTATGAAGATTTTAGTTTCCTTCATGATAGTTATTTGTTTATTCTAGATAGACAAAAGAGAACAAATATTACGGAGGGAGGCAAACGAGAGAGCGAGGATTATTACTAAATGTCAATTTTCACAATTTTGTTAACCGTTACTATCGCACATACTTCGCAGAACAGTGTTAATTCTGCTAATCATATCGATGTTGTAATCCTAATAAGCTTAGTAAGAAAAACACATTTTTTGGCTGATTTCATAATACGTAATAAATGATTAATGTCAACTTTTGACATTAGACTGTGACTGTGGCGGGGACTTTAGGCTACAGTGAGAGGCTAAACTTCCAAAAAAACGCTTTGTAAACATCATCATAGAGACATCATCCGCGCAGTCAGCGATATTTATATCTTTGGCTACTATTGCCTATGTAAATTTTAAAAGCACATACAGTATCTTAGTAGCGGATAGCATATGGACGCCATTTCGTAGCATGCTTCGAAACAGCTACGATATGACAATAAATATTCCCATTTTGTAGCCGGCTACGAAATGAGTCATTTTTAGCTGTAGCTGGCTGGAAATATTATTCCCATTACGTAGCTAGCTACGAATTTTGTCTACGAAATGGGACGAATGGTGCAAAAACAGGGCAGGCATTCACTCGAGCATTCCTGCCCCCGTAAAAACCTTTTCAACACTTTCTTGAAGAACTTCCCAGTGTGCTCGAGAGAAAGCTAACTTGTTTCTTTCTTTTTGTAACAAATAACTTGCTGCTCGAGAGCGGGACAAACACACGTACACTTATTATATTAGTATTCATTCGTTCACATAGTTAGTGATGTGTGGGTGGAGACACAATATGAACTTCATACATACATTACAACTTACAACGAGTTTCGATACCAGTGTAACATGCTTGACATACGTAACATACCTATGATCCTAATGACGATCGTGGCCGTATTTGTGCCTAGTCATCACTTTTAGTAATACAGTTCACTTTGCATGGGTAATCCATCCGTCCAAGAGTGTCCATCACTTCATACATTTAAGAGAAGCTTAAAAGAGCACTATCTCTCCCATGATTTTGTAATAGTATTATTATAGGTATATTATATTTATTTATATATTATTCAATCATTTAGTAGCCTATATATTATTAGTATTATTATTGTATTATGTTTTAGGGGGGGTATTTTGTAGTAGATAATAAGTTTTTAGTTGTCTACCTACCAGTATAAGTATGTTCTAGCTTTGTATGCTTTGCTTGTCCCGCTATACAATTTGCTTCACATCATTTGTGGTTAGCTGGTAGAAATCTCTCATAGAGATAAGTTCGCCATTGTACTCATTTTTGTTTGATGTATCTAATTAAGTATGTATACAATATAGAATATGTATATAGATCCATTCCTATTTCTTTCGCAAATTCCCAGCATAGCCCGAGCTTTCTATTTGTTGAACCCATAGCGCAACTGAAATGTTCTAAAGGAACATTATTAAAGGAACATCTACCATACCAATGATCCTAGTGACAATCGAAATAGAGAAAATACTGTTATGATTACCACCGCCCTATTTCGTGACGATATACACGAAACATTTTAGTCTAAAAAAGAAAATGCAATCCCAAATGTGCATATAGAAGCATCCAGCTGGATGCGGAAGGCACAGGACCGGCCTTTGTGGAGATCTCTGGAGGAGGCCTATACTCAGCAGTGGGCGTCTTTCGGCTGACATGATGATATTAAAGAAAGAACACGAAACAAACTAATAGCATAGAAATCCAGGTTTCCTTCTATTCCTACTACCTTTTTATTTCCTTAAAACAGCTAAACAAAACATCCAAAGCTTCCGCGTAATAATTTAAAGACAACAAAGTTCCTGATTGAATAAACAATTTTGAATACAACGCATTTAAATTTCATTGCAGTCACAACGAATATTATTCTAAGTAAGCATGAAATGTCAAGGCGACGCGACGGTCATAAAGTCAGACTAATTTGTTTTGGAACGAGGACAATCCTAAAGCAAATCGTGACAAAATCTTTTTAAATGCACTAAATCTAGCACGCTATCAAATCCTTGAATTTCAAGCATAAATCTGTAATAAATTATGCATATGAAATCAGTAACTAGATTAGATTAAGGTTAACCATAATAATTAATAAGGTCGCCTTTGCTCATATGCGTTCCTTGTTATTGTAAGTGATTGATATTGTAATATTTTATGAGCAATAAAGTGTTTATCTGTCTAATCTTATTCTCCATTTGTTCTCGCTCTACATAGATATCTGTTTGAGTTACCTACATACATTAAGCTCACGCCTCTATTCCACAAGTGGGGTAGGTAGAAACTAAGGACCGCCTCTTTGCTCTGTCCTGACACAACTCCCTAGCCTCGCATTTATCCACAATTCTTTTCATAAACTCCTTTTATTCTTGCCACTTCAGACCCCAGCTTTATACCTACGTCTTAATCTTTTATCCGTTTTTTTATTTATTATTTACACTAGCCATTAAAATATTACGACTCACCTAAAACCATTTAAGTTGTCATCCCAATAATATACGATAAACAATATCCTTTAAATTAAACTGTAAGATTTTTTATCTTCTAAGTGCGACGACCTTTAAGTGAGTCAAAACTTGGTTTAGTTTCGGTCGCCACTGCAGATTCATCAAATGTAAGTTTCGCATGTAATCTACCACATAATCCTTACTAGGTATACCTACACACATATAATTCATATAAAGAACATTGTGTAAAAGGATGCGTACAATAACTGTCTTCCACAAAACACCTTTGTCGCGTCAAGTTATTCGCAACTTGATATTGAATAACTTGTGGTTACGGTCGGGTTTTGACATAACGAGTGCGAGTGACACACTTTCGTTTCTATGAAAACGTGTTTAAATGACATACGAGATGACTCGGTATTTGTATACGGGCTTGAAAAAGAGTCGAAAGTTAATTTCGTAAAATAAGGTACTTTGCGACCAACCAATGGCGAAATACGAAACTAGGGCCGCCATGTTGAGATGTCATGGTTTTTGTTGAATGCGACGGTGACAAATGTCAGTTCACAGAAAATTTGGTTTGGTTGGAATTTTGGGTTATGGCCGTGAAATACCATAAGCGGAGAATCCCTGTCAGGAATTGAACTGAACGATTTAAAACTAATTTTGTTTTTTACCACGATCACCAAAACTGTTCGGAGAGCGAAGAGCGAAGTTAGTTAATAACTCGATCCTATTTCGATCGATAATACAGTTACTGTAAGATTTATTTATTTATTTATTTATTTGTAGGAGTACCAACAGCTGTATATTACAATGTATAAAACTCTAATATAAAACATTAAGCCAATTACAGGTCCTCGCCAATAAAGACAGCATAAGTAAAAAACTACACAAGCACACAATCACGCAGTAGCGCGTACAATAGGCACCTAGGTAATTTAATGTAAGGTGTTTTAAGATTTGAGCTTTTGAAGAAATTGTGAAATAAGGTTGAAGAGACAAAATCCTAAAAAAATAATCTTCTCAGAAATAGTCTTATGAACTTTTAATTATCGCCTTGGGAGCCTTACATTTTGCCAGGATCAAGTAACCAGCATCATTTCAAAATAACGTACTATTCTATTATCGAGATATTTTTCAAATACGGTTGAACGGTTGCAGAAATTATTCGCTTGTCGGTTCAGTTGACCGAAATGGAAAAGGGGTACGAATAAAAGATGTACAAGCTAAATTGGTTTGCCT
Source organism: Blastobasis adustella (assembly GCA_907269095.1). NCBI lineage: Eukaryota > Metazoa > Arthropoda > Insecta > Lepidoptera > Blastobasidae > Blastobasis > Blastobasis adustella. The sequence goes on along the minus strand of OU026117.1, from coordinate 8,956,111 downwards.
TTGAAGTTATTTACATACAGCTAGGTACTTCCTGGCCGTGTGGTGTAAGGCAGAGTAGAATAGCACCAACCCCTTACACTCGTGGTCATACAAGGCGACTAATGTTTTCGTGGCAGAAGATCTAGTGTCTCCGTAGACTGGAAAATGGGCAGCAGCATTTTCCATTGTTGTATGTACTACCGATCTCCAATCCGCCCGCCAAGCGTGGAGATTACAGTGGATTGTTTTGGGCTGTGATGATAATGATGAGGTACTTCCTTGAAAACATTTTACATTTGTTAAGACTGAAAAAAGTCTAAAAAAGAAATTTCATAAAAGCTTGTCACCGCTATGGCAAATTAATGGAAAGCAAATTAATATAATATCCAATCTACTCGGTCTCCGCGACACATTTCCATGACAAAGCCATGCCGTACCCATTATAAGGCGTATTTATAACGAAAAGCTGCAGAGAAAAGGGCCATACCACGAAACATTTTATAAAATCAGATTTTATATTTTTATACGGGCAACAGAGGAAAAGTTAAGACTTGATAATGTGCATGGCATCAATGGACTCTCCATGAAGGTAACTGACGGAAATCTCGAACAGTGGTTTTTAGGTAACTAGTAAATTAAATTATTGTTTTGGTTACTTGGTTTATCACCATTAATATTCATATCCTAAAATTCAGAACATATTTTTTTATTTTTGTTGCTTTCTGTTAGCTCTTAAACCTAAAGCCCTACACTCACTACTCCAATCTCTGTGTCCGGGCTACATACAAACTCGATTCCGTTCGTCGCAATTCCCGTTCAAAGAGTTTTTTCTATAAAAAACGGTTATTTTTGGGTACCTAGTACATGAAATTGTTGTTTTTGTTGGTTGGTTTCAACATCATCATTATTATTCACTACCAAAAATTATACCTCGTTATAATATTTTCTCGTTTTCTGTAGCTTTTAAACCTAATGCACTACACTCTCTACTCCATCCACTGTCTCCGAGCTCCATACAAACTCGATTCCGTTTGTCGCAACTCCCATTCAAAGAGTCATACAAAACCAGCCTAATGACTTACGTAGGCAAGCCACGGCCCCGCACACAGGAGTAGCACAAAGAGCTCCCACGAAGTTTTTTTTATTCACTTATCTACTTTATATATCATCGTCTCGCAAGTGTTCTTATGCGGGTATTATGTCACCGCTGCATAAGTTAGTTGTTTCTCAAATCAGGCGTAAACTTCGATAAGTCGATGCGATTGCGTAATAGAGGTGTTTTAGAAATGACTAAGTAGCCATGCGCAGAGGAGTTCTAAGTGAATCTACGATTCCGATTAATTTATTACGCAAAATAAAAACAAATGTAAAACAGACCAAAAGCAAATAATGTTGATACAATAACACTAACTTAGCCATCTTTCAACTTCATATATTGTGGTAATTCAAGGCATTTTTACCAGGGTAGTATGAAGTTCGAGTCTATTTGATTATTTTTTATGTTATTCGGCAGACATACAGATAAGCGGGCCACCTGGTGGAAAGTCATCACCGCCGCCTATGGACATCAGCAACACCAGGGGAGTTACTAATGTGTTGCTCGCTTCTGAAGAGACCTCTAATATACCTCTTGAACGATCCCATGTCATAGTCCAAAGGATACACTGTGGCTGGCAGCTCATTCCACATCCGAATCGTACAAGCCAAATAATCATTTTTCCAGTGACAATACTTTAGTTACAGTTGCAGTCATATAATTTTTAAAATCGGTCGACGTAGTTGCAGAGGTTACCGCCTAAGAACATACAAATTTCATTTGAGTAGATTGGTAATATATCAAGCCGATCAGCTTTTCTGAGGATTTGATACCTTATCAGGTCAGCTGTCGTAATGCTGGTCCCTGCAAGATATGACCGTTGGCCTTATCACCAACAATAGTTGCAGAGTGTATCAAACAATGATGCACCCGTGGGTGTTTCCTACGCCGACGCATTTTAACCATAGAAAATCACGCGATTCTAGTCAATTGTGTTTATTTCTTTAAGTATGTACCTATGCATGTTTGTTACTCTGGCACTCAAAATATACAAAAGGTAATTTGACGAAACTTTGTAAAGTTTTTTTTTTAATTAGACTAGCCAGGTATAGGACCGCTGTCTCATCTGGTGGTAAGTGACGATGCGGCCGAACATGGAGCATGCCTGTCTAGGAACAGCCTATTCACTCTAGCCTTGAAGGTGCCTAGATTATAATGATCATGATGATTATAATGATGTTGCTTATATAGATACCACCAGAATAAGAAACAGGCTACATTTTATGCCGAAAATTCACAATCTAGATTATGACATATTTTGCTTGAATTAATTCAATTTCTTCTATGAAAAATTATAGACTATATTTAAGTTCAAACGCTTACACCATATAATTATCATTCCAGCGGTTAATCACACTATTCTTCTGCCATGATCTCAGGCTCTTTTTCCTCCACTTCCGGCAGTATCCTCACGCAACACGTTGTAATTGTATGTAAGCCATTTAAATATTATTTTGTTCAATTTTTTTTTTTGTTTTGTTGTATTATCTGTGTCTCCTATCTGTGGAGACCTATAATTAGCATTCTATTTCTTATATGAATATCTATTGTATTATAAAGCTGTTGGTCTTCCTAATAAATAGAATAATATTAAGACAAATATTCCATCATTCTATTGAGATAAACTTTCAAGACAATTTTTTCCCACAACATTTTAATATTCTACACATTACACACACACACAAATAAATATTATTTATGTCATGTTTATACTGTGCCGTAACCAGAAAACCAACAACATCTTGGGCCTCGTTAGAGGGTCACTCTCGCCTACGTTATAGAGCATCATGACTGTATACACAAGGCAGTCCATGCGCAGTCGAATTGGGTAATATACTTGCGTATTGTCGAGTCGGCAATTCCAGCCATTCCGCGAAAGTTCCTTATTACAAAGAGCCTTGTAGTTGGGGCACCGCCATGCCAATATCATTACCTGGAAAGAATAAATGTTTTGAATTAATTTGGCAAATAAATTTAGGGAGCACACGAATTGAATACTGAGAACTATTTCCGTGCAAATATATATTCGTCTCAAAGTAAAATGACCCCCATTATTACGCAAATAGTATCGCTATTCGTGTATTAATATTGGCGATTTGATATTATCGTAACAGGTTTCCAAATAGACAGAGTTCGCCGCGGCGCAAGCTCGAGTTATGGGCCCGCATTCCGTCTCCTTCCTACTGCGTCGAGATTAATAAAATAGTTTATCGTCGACTTTATTTGTGTGCGTTATTGCATTTCTGAATAAAGACTTGGCTGTTCCTCATACGCAGTTTTGAGGCACCAATCCAATATCAAAGAGAATTCAGAATGATGTCAATCTATACATATGTATAATGAAACAGTAAAAAAGTTTGTCTGTACATTGAATATATTTACAAAAATGTATTTAGGGCGATGAAGAAATATCAATAGAATAAGGACTTTTAAAACTTGCCTCTTTGTCTGTTTGTTTATCAGTTTGTACTCGCTAATCTCCGAAAATACAGGACGGATTTTAATAAAATTTATTTGTTATGTAGCTATTAAGCCTGGGCAACATATAGTCAGTACAATTAATATATTTATAAAAAAATTATTAAGGGCGCTGAAGAAATAGTAACAGAATAAGAATTTTTAAAATTTTTGTCTATCTGTTTGTACATGCAAATCTTCGGAACTACTGGACTGGATTTGAATGAATATTGTTTGTTGTTGTATAGCTATTAAGCCTGGACAACATATAGGGTATAATTGATTTTGGAAACTGAAACACCTGATGTAGAACAATGAAATACCAGTTATAAGAAATATGGGAATGGCGCACAGATTTTCAGTTTGGTAGTTTAGGAATTTTAACTCTAGGCCATGATTCATCTAATTCGATTGAGTAGAACCATAGATACTCTCCGTAGTACTAGCTTTCATACATTAGGGAGGTCATTTAAAATGGTCGCTTATAAGTCAACAGCTAGTCTTCAATAAATTGCTTTAGTACCTGTACGCACGATTTTTCTCTACTTTTTGTGTAGGTAATCGCCAGAAAGAAACACTCAGTGTTTACGAATACAAAGGCAAAGCTAAGCAAATCAAGTGTAAGCCCTCCACAGTAAAACATCAAATGGTCGTGGCCACTAGACTGGCCTTACAAGACTTCTCGTAATCCTTAAAAATGTATTACAAAGAGGAAGGAAGGCCAGGAAAGAATGCAGAAGGTAGCGCTCAAAACGATCAACGGACTTGTAAGGCACCCGCGGGAACGTTTGGAGCTTGAAGCTATTCTAGCCCGCCGCCCTAAACCAAAAGAAATTCCGCGATCACGAACGATTGCTTGTACTGTGGCGAAGATCAGCTATTTTACAAGCTTTTATTTAATTTGCTCTGTACGGCTAGCACAAGTTGCTCTCGCGCGTGAAATGCGAGATAAGGGGCGACATAGGTACCGCTATCTCTTTCATCTTAGTATTGAGAGAAGGAAACAAACACTCTCTCGCGGCGCGAGCTGTGTCGCGGACACACTTGTGGTAGCCGTGCTGTTCGTATATGTAAGTTGTCCGTCAAAATTTGCAAACCATTTTTTCGACTGTTTAATGGTATCCGATTGAGCTGAAATTTGGTATACACATGTAACTTGGATGACAATGCATTAATACGGTACCATAGAGCTGTCCTGATGAAGGAGTCGGAAGGTGGTCATAGGAACTAATGGATGCAATAAGATAACCCCATCGGTCTCTTTGGAATGATCTTGATAAGTACTATACCGCGCAATAAAAGTTGTTATGAATTTTAATTTTTTTGTTTGTGAACATTTTTTCTGAGTAAAACTAACATGGTATATTAATAGGTGAATCAATTAATCAACGTGAAGGTTAATGAGCTTACCGTAAAACTAATTGTGTATTTATAAATTATAAATATTTTGCAATTAGCAAAACAATTTAAACAAAAACAAATTTGACCTTGAAGTGTGTGACTTCCAGTCTTTCATACAGTAATTACATACGCAAACTAATGCTTTTTGACAGTTCCTATTACAGGTTATTACAGAGACACAGATTAGCCTTGGGGTCAAAACCCGGCCATCATTTATAATGCCTAAATACAGTTACATCCTCAACGTAAGTTTTTTGTACCAACCAAGGTAATTGACAATTAACATTTTTTCCTCGGGTTTTTGCAATTTGAATTTTTGCAACATGTTTCAATGAACTTAATGTTCCTTTGTTGATTTTTTTATAATTCATAGTTAGGCATGCATGTGACTGTTATCGCACTTTCGCACTATCGCAGTTTCAATCCCTTGTCGTTCACATTTATCTTCGCACCTCAATTCATTAAACATCACTTCACCATCCAACCACAGACATAACAGACTAAACACAAATCACAAATATTCCCTGCTCGCTCGCTCTACAATGATTATGAATCTTGCTATCCCGTTTTTTCATCCATTGGAATAAGAACACGGAAAATGACGCGCGCAATGTTTTGAACGTTCGACATATTGCTCGAGGGGATAACGACCTGACGTTTTTTTTGAAACATCGGTGTAAATTGTATAATTTCCTAATAAAATTTAAATCAAACCATTTAAAAGATTGTAATTTTGTGTGTAATTTTGTGCACATTTATGTGAAAGCGCAAAGTATGGAAATACACCTGGATTATCCTTTCATCGGTAAGTAAACATTCGTGGTGGATCCGAAATAAATTTTAGAAATTGTGACAAAAATATGCATCGAAATAGTGTGAATTTGCAATAATTGAAATGCTTTACCTTAAAACAACATGCCATTAAAGATAGATTTAAAATTATTGGCAAATTGAGTAATATTTCGGTGTCTAAATAGGTACGAAAATAGTTTGATGGTAACAGGGTCGGACTTAGTATTTATTGTATAGTATTTTATTACTCAAATCTTGTGAATAGCGGTCCACAATTTTATATATATCAGGGTTCCATACCAAAAATGTACCTAGATGACATTTTAAATGTTCAGACATTATATGAAACAACGGATTAATCGCGTATTTACGTTTATTTATATAAATATTTGCTTTTCTAGGTTAAAGACCAGACATGGTTATGTATGGGTTGCAAATTGGAAGTGCTGCGTTGTAAACATTCTGAAGAACAAGATAATAATTAGATGCAAGTCCCTTCTGTCCTGCTGCACCAGCATTATATGAATTTTTACTGAAAATAAAGAATATGCAGCTTGTTTAATATATTAATGTATCTATCCTTTTCAAATTTTTTTTTATGACTATGTGCTCTAGAGGGCATCATATTAAATTTGTGAAGTCACATAGGCCAACCTGTGAACAATGAAGACGCTTCTAACTATAAGTAAGTAGGTAGGTACCTACTTAGTTTAGAAGTTATGAGGCAAAAAATAAACATTAATATCGGTCAAAATCATAACCCGCCTTTTTGCAAAAGTAAGCACTGCCGATTCACGGTATGTAGGATCGAGAGATCGAAAAGACGGTGGTAGGTATCAGGGCATGGCTTTGATTCACTAGACACCTTACCTTTTATTATAATGTCAATATTAAAATATAAGGACAAGCTTAAAAAAATTGCATAGTCATCTGGAGCGAACAACAAGTCAGATTTGTTTGTGTTCGTTACGAGTAGAAAGTCGTAGCAAAATATAACTCATGATGAGTTATATTTTGCTGAAGATAGGCTGCCTTGTTCCGTCCCTGCATTTGCATTAGTGTGTATGTTATAGAGATGTGTGACATTTTGTCTCGTATTTAAACTCTAAATGTACTCTCTGCTTCTGTATATAAAATTTTTTCTCTATGCATCCAACAGAACCAAAATTCCAAAAACTAATAAATCTGTCACAAAAGAGGTTATACTTCACGCTCTTTTATTATGCATAATTAAATCGATCAAAGAGAAAGGAACGTGCCTATCAAATACTACAGGAAAGCGAGAGATATGAGTGAAGGCGCTCCATAACACGGCTCACTTTGATTAGATTATACAAATCCGTTACTAAACATATCATCCTACTCTCGCAAAGCCGAAATAATATGGGACAAGATAACAAATCCGGAACAGTCGTCTCTGTCTTTGGTTCAAACTAATTTTTAAACTATCGCGGTTATTATCACACATTTTAAACTCAACAACAATAACAAACAGTTTTAACCAATTTAAATATCGGGCTACTCGTCAACAAATATACGCAGTAGGAAACCCGGAACATACTTTTAAAATGTGTAATTTAAATAAGGTATACGACAATGACCTTCACGTTATGTCGAATGAGGCTTACGAAGCAGGCACTTCAAAGAAAATATTGTGATGACTAAATCTGTCAAACATCACGGTGCTGACGGCGAGTGGTACCACACTCTTTAGTTATTGACATATTATTATTGACAACGTTTCTACAAGTACTTTTTGAGGAGTCCCCCTGGGTGACTAGTTGAGTACCACCGCTTTATCTTTTTCTGCCGACAAGTGTTCCGGTTTAAAGGATAAGGTAACCTCACAGGTAAGGTCCTCACAGTGACATCGCACCTGCGGTTCTAAATTTTGTTGCCAGCGACCTAAATGTATGGGCCACAGTTACCGCTTACCATCAGGCTGTCTGCTTTTTTGTCACTGCGAACTACCAAAAAGCCACCTTGGGCATCCACGTGGCGCTAATAACTGCGAGGAAATTCATTTACGTCTAATTACTTAGCCATTGACGTAGCGCAAGTTAATGGCAATAAAATTCATTAAATCCAAGGAACTAGCCTGACTTTGGCGGCAAGGCTGGGTCCTTGCTATTTATTGATCATGCCCACACAGGTTATGTTTAAGTGTGTTAGTTTATTGCCGTTCTTTTGCACAGTACGAAAATCGTCATAACATAATCGATATTTAAGTTCGATGCACATAAGAGTTTCCCACTAATATCATACGTGCGAAAGTTTGTGTGTGTCTTCACGCCTAAACAAATGAATGGAAATGGATGCAATTTGTTAGGTAGCTAGATTAGAGTCTGGAATAGGTCATAGGCTAAATTTAAATTTCGTTTATGTCATAAGTTATGTCGTGTTCCCGAGGAAACCAGATTGAATTTCAGGATGAATTATGTTATTCTAGGTCATCATATGGTACAACACTGCAAATTCATTAAAACCCGTGCAGAATAGCTTTTGCGAAAACGTCATACGTCCAACCTAACCACGTCTCGCATTTATTAAATAATAATCAATAGGAAGTACGCTAAATAGAAAACATTGGAACCTTGAGAGAATCAGAGTCAGAGCTTCTTCGCAAACCGCAATCGGACGTTCGCCTCGAATTCCAGACACGCGAAGCGCGGGTAAACAACTTGTTAATAGAATAATAATAAATTAGCAGAACGAAGGTACTTCTCCGCAAGGTCTTTGCCTATAACAGAGGCAACTAATCTCAGGAAGTTTATGGGTATCATCACCACCTACGCGTCTTAGCTTCGTCCAATCATTAATATTCCGTAGATTGCGTTTCCTTATTCGTACGCTGTTTGTGTAACTTACAACACAACACATGCAACAACAGTGGGTATAACAAAAACAATAAAAAATGACGGGGCATCAGTTGAATTCGAGCCAACATCGTAAGTTCTGTAATGTAACTGTGGCTTATACGATAATACATCTCTGAGATTAATTTTATGCCAGCGAGCGATTTATACGCAAGACAGTTAAGTTGTGTATTTTATGTATACAACTGACATTTTGCTTCAGAGGCAGTTGGTAATATCAAAATAAAATAAATTTCCGAAGTGGCGGTCCGTATTATCTGTCTACCTCTCGGCGACTGGCGATACCCCTGCAAGGCTAGCACAAGTTTCCTTCTCTTAATACCAAGACTAAAGAGATAACAGTATCTATGTCGCGCCTTTTCTCGCTTATCCTGTGCGAGAACACACTTGTGCTAGGCGTGCGGGTGTTGCTAATGTCTATAGGCAGCGCTGACTATTTTGCATCAGGTGGCCTGTTTGCCTACCGTATGATATAAAAACACCTCGACCGACGTGGATGGACTCAAGAACATGAGTGGACTGTTACGGGCTGTTATAAATAATGATAATATCAACAGCCCGTATTATGATAATCATATTACGATGATCATGATGACGATAAGTCAATTAAAGGGTAATTAAAGTTATATCTGATTTGAATTGAAAGTCTGAGTAAGCGGACCGATCACCCGATATTGTAAGATTTTGCACTAGCAAACCACTCCAGCTTCGCACGGGTTTTCTCGATTTTCTTTAATATATTAGGCAATCCGGAAGAAATTCTCTAACTGATGGTGAAAACCGCATCAAAATCCGTTGCGTGGTTTAGGACGGACTTGCATACAGTTAGCATTTTCATTTCAATTACAGGCAATATTGGAACAAAGGTATGATTTATAGCCCTTTGCATAGGTGTTGCGAATTAGTGAAATGCTTGCCGATGTCTTACATGACCATTCAGGCTTGGATTGGATAGCTGAGTATGCAATCTGTTCTGTTCCAATAGTTTCTTCCATGTCATCGAGTGTGAATCGCAAACAAGGCGGTTTCGTACCTTCTAAGCTTACACTGAGGCAATAGTGCACCAGGGATGCCTGCCACTATCTGATGACAGGTCATCTTGGCGTTTAAGTCCCGATTGTGCTATCACGCGCGAGGGCCTGGGGTCCGTCTTGACCATTGTTACTGTCGCGCTCGTTATAGGTACCTACGTCTTTGCTTTAAGTTGATCGTAGACCATATTATTTTCATTTTTTGCTTTTACGGTGGTAGTGCGACTTTGTGCGGCTATCCGCTTCAATATCTACTATGAGACGCACTACCTTGTAATAGAAATGGTATTAATAACCGTTCAGTGTACATAAATTGTCTGTTTGCTACCTAATAAACCCCAGCCACCTTAGAAGTGTCGTATTCATTGTGAGAAGTCACCGCAACCACAACAACCACGATCCAGGATTTGTCAAATCGAGTAATTAGAGTGGAGCGACTGCCATCTGACCTCCATGACCGAGCTAACGGTATAGCCTATGATGACTAATGCTATTAAATATCTTGCACGATTATTGTCGATAAAATTACAGTTTTAATATATGATATTCTTGATATTCTGACTACACTACTACAACTGATTACTACTGATTGACTTGCAATTACGTCTGCTTCAGCGAGTTTACGTGCACGGATACAATTTAGGTGGAAGCAGGGAAAATCATGATACCTATTACCAATATCACTGTTCAGACAGCATCATTGCCAACCCTGCTCACATTTTTTATTTCGTCAGCCAATTATATGCAACTGTGCCACAATTTAATGCACTAGTAGTGTATTGTTTGCTCAAGCAAAAAGTGACTTTACTTACATAATGTATTATGTGCATTAATTATTTATTATGACTTTTAATTTATAAAGGTCGATACACTTATGTTAAAGGACAATAGGGTTGAGAAGTGAGATCTTTAGGTTATTTACTCGAATTATCACGAATAAGCATGTAAATTACACGTCGCCGAGCGTCGGTGGCCGAGTGGTTAAGGTATTTGACTCGTACCACGTTCGAATCCCACTGCGGCCATGTACCAATGACTCTTTTGTGAGTTATGTACATTAGTTGAATGCTAGCCGATGCTCTTACGGTGAGGGAAAACATGAAACTTGCGCATTTAGGCGACTGAATGTGTAACCATGATCCAATCTGGTCAGGTTCCCCTGGTAGCAGGGGCATGGAGGTCAGATGGCAGTCGCTCCACTGTAATTACCTGATCTGCCAAATCCTGGATCGGCCCCCGGGCCCTCGTGCGCGCGAGCACAACCGGGACATTAACGCCAAGATGATTATTGAGCATGTAAACACAACGTACATTATTACTAGCACTACACAGTGCTGTTCTCACAAAATTTAATTAGAACGCAACGTGGCCAGAAGTCGGCCAAGAAACCAGATTATTATTCTTTCTGGTAATAAAATGGCCGTGACCTGATATTCTAAGCCGGCTAACATTGCAATCATAAACCAGTGAACTCTTTTCAGTTTACAAATGTTGCCAGAGAACAGCCGTCAATACAAGGCTTACGAGTGTGAATGAGGATTAGTCGAAGACTGGCTGAGATTTCTTAGTGCAATAACAGAATTAGCATTATTGTGAATTACATTGTGTTGACGGTTGTATTATTATTTAATGATATTGACATTTATTGACATTAATTTAACGTTACGTTAATTATGATATGGATTTGTAAATTTTGATTCGGAATATCAATAAAGACTATTTTTAACGCAATAATAATATCACTGTTTAAAGAACATATTACCTGATTTTGAGGTTCGTTCGTCCTATGATTATAGCGGACTGTAATCGGGTAATCAATAAAAGGTAGAGCAAAGTGACAAATGTGCGGACTAATGTGCGGACAGCTCCCTTATGGAAAGTGGTAACAGTCGCCCATAACACCAACGAATTATGCATTTGTAGTAATGCAAATTTCACACAACTGATCTGTAAAAGTAGGATATAAAAATACAGCAAGTGAATGAAGTACTTCTGCACTGCAAATCCTCCAAAATAGCTTTAGCGATAATATATTTACTTTATCAAGTTTACTTTAAACTAGGAAGAAAATGGTGACTATCCCTGAATTTACTTATACAATCGATCAATCATCCTAAACACATGTGACATGTTTAGCGGCTGTCATAACATCAACACTACGGTGTTGGTATGTCTATTTATAAATAGGCTGCAAAAGTGAAGCTAATTAGCTTATCTAGGACTTACATGTGTTCGGCAAAATGATATAGCTATTCGGCATTAATATTAGCAGACAGCCCACCTGATAGAAAGCGGCAACTGTCGCCCAAAACATCTGCGATAATGTACTTAGTCTGCTGCATGACGTTAGGCACCAAAAATCGTGTCACACAAGAGCCACCGTTGCACAAAGACTTTCGTCAATTTACACAAATCGCAGAGACTGCCCGACGCGCACAGAACAAACACAACTCGCGGGAAATGGAGACGAAACTGAGAAAAAATCGATGCTATGCAAGTAGGCACTCGTTAGCGTTTACGGTAAATTTGAATAACAGTTTCCTTTGCAAATCGTTGCGCGGTGCCCATTAGTTTTGAGGTTCCGTTTCGAAAGGATGTGAGACGTTAACCGGAGCCAATCTCAAGGCACCATTACAAGGCGGATTGATTGAGTGGAATTGTATACAGTAGTGTGGTGTGACGTCGTACAGAGTAAAATTCCTTTCCTATCACGGGTGTATACTTATTATAACCTAATCGACCGAGTTAATTAACTTAAACTCGTATATTTCCGAAAGTACTGAACCGATTTTAATGAAACACAGCTAAGAACCATCTCGATTAAACTGGCTTTCAAACCGTTCGGGAGCTACGATGCTACAGACAGACACACAGAGCCACATATACACATGTCAAACTTATCAATATTTTTTCAACGGTACTTATAAAGAAGATCGTCTCGGATCTCGGTAGACACGCGTGCCTGACTCGGGTGGGCGGACGACCTGAGGGTCGCGGGAAGCCATTGTAGAACCTTTGTGAAGGTCTTTGTCTAACAACGTTTGTCTTCCGGTAAAGGGTAAGTCAAGCATCAGCGTATGTCTCTCAAGTTTTCCGGTAAACAAACCTTTGATTATTTGACAGGATGGCGACAGTTACACTAGTATAAATTTTCCATGTATTATTTTTAGCTTTAGTTAGCATTTTTAGTCAAATCGCAGAATAACCAAATTACGTATGTTTTATTCATTATTTACCTAGCTACATTTGTTTTTGGAACCTACTGTAGAAACAGTGTCTTCTGACACAGGCTTTGCCTAAAAGGAGACTCCAGCAACGATAGATTTAAGTACTCTTTGTAAATGAAATAAAGATTTCTTTATTTATTATTTAGTTACAGTGCGTTTGCATTTTGTATGAAAAATGTGGAAGAGTTGAAATTACTAATGACGAACGTAGTAAGTGACGAATGGCGTTTGTGACAACTAGCGCTAATTTGTAAATCATTATTGTAGGTTACTGTTTTTCAAGTGACAATCTATTTAGCAATTTCACTTGTCTCCCTGTCAATATTGATCGTAAAAGTGTTTCTTATACCTCGTCAGCTATAATATCATCATCATCATCATCATCTTGGCGTTAATGTTCCGCGCGCAAGGGCCCGAGGTCTGCCTTATCCATGATCCAGGATTTAGCAGATCAGGTAGTTACAGCAGTGGAGCGACTGCCATGTGACCTCCGTGACCCTGCTACCAGATTAGATCATGGTTACACATTCAGTCGCTTCAATGTGCAGGTTTTATCGCTATGTTTTCCACCGTAAGAGCATCGGTAAGCGATAAACTAATATGTACATATCTCAGAAAAGAGTTATTGGTACATGGCGGTAGTAGGATTCAGACCTGGTACCTCTCGCTTGCGAGTCGGATACTTTTTAGCCACTGACGCTCCACGACCTTGTCAGTCATACCCCTAGTATTAAACTGAAATAAAATAAAGAACCACTGCGCGCTGTTATAACTTCACAAAGCATCCAATACGTTGATCTTGGTTCTTCACAGGAGACGTATTTTCGCATCATCTGTCAACGGTTTTCCCCGTGCAAAAAGAAATATCCGCGGACCCGGATCGACGAGTCGCTTCGTTTGTTTTCGCCGCGTTTATTTTTGCAACTCGAACATGTAAACAGCGGATTGGCGCAACAGCTAAAGAAATCGCTCAATGTCCGTACTTAGCGCAACGGCTCAATGACACGCGTTTGAAACCCACGCGGACGTACCGCTTATGCGTGAGGATTTTACGTAATGCGAATTACATACATACATACATAAAGCTCACGCCTGTGTCCCACCGGTAGGGTAGGCTGACACTATGAACACATACATACATAAAGCTCACGCCTGTGTCCCACAGGTAGGGTAGGCTGACACTATGAACGCATACATACATAAAGCTCACGCCTGTGTCCCACAGGTGGGGTAGGCTGAGACTTTGCCGCTTTGCTCTGTCCCGATACAACTCCGATTGGCCGTGTGGTGTTCGGCAGAGTAGAATAGCACCAACCCCTTACACTCGTGGGTGTCGTACAAGGCGACTGATGTTTTAAGTCTGTCTAAGTCTATGGCAAAAGATCTAGTCCCCGTAGGCTAGAAAATGGGCAGCAGCGTTTTCCATTGTTATATTTATAACACTGCGATCTCCTATCCGCCGGCCAAGCATGGAGATTATGGCAATAACCTCTCCTTTCGTGGGAGAGGCCCTTAGTCCTGCAGTGGACTGTCATAGGCTGTAATGAAGATGATACAACTCCCTAGCCTCGCATATATCCACAACTCTTGCGAACGCAAATTCTTTTTAAACTACTAAGGTGGCAAACAAGCGGTGAATTAAACGCGAGTAATAAGAGTTTCATGGTTGTAACAAATCGTTACGGTACAATCTTCTCCTTGTTATTATAAGATTTCGTTCCCATTACACAGCGACGTAGCGTCTCGTCAAGCGCAGTGCAGCGTGAAACTAATTTCCACTGAATAAATTATAACCGAGGCAATTTAGCTAATGATGTCCAACTGCCAAATTGAATAAGTTACAGTTGTTTATATGTATACACGTTTCGTAAAATGAGGGTGTTATAAGTTTGGCGTGTGTATCTGTGGCTTTGTGTTTATGTGTTTCTGTCTGTGGCATAGTAGCTCCCGAACGGTTTTGGATGATTGGATTGGAGAGTTGGGTGCGGTTTTCTCTATTTTAAAATTTGTTTAATCGAGATAGTTCTTAGATTTGTTTCTAAAATCTTTCAAATTCATCACATTCTCTGTCGGTTTTTGTCTTAATCGCACCGACATCAACAAAGCAATTATTAACTCACAAGTCGAAGTTTCTGAGAACAGAAAATGGAGTATACATTTTCAGCCGGCTGGAACAATATAACACTTACCCAATAAGAAATTTAATATTCCCTATGATTAATTATGAAGCGCTTCCTTCGCTTGGCAAAATGAAGGTAATGTTCGTAAACCTATCAAGCTAAACTGAAATTGATTTTGTGTACATTAATTTTATAATCAATTCTAGCACAATTTAGACGTAAACTTAACAAGTAATAACTAACAGAAACGGCAGTATTATTAATAACTCTTTAGTAAATTGACGTTCGTAATGGGCTTGCAGATTGGCCGCTTTTGTAAATTGTAACGTGACGATATAGTACCACTTACCATCAGGTGGGCTGTCTACTCCTTTGTCACTGAATAGCATAAAAAAGAAGGTTTTATGTTAAAACGATGTAATTTAATTTAAGAAAAAGATAAAAAAAATTATAATGGGCAAACGTCTAATATATGCTAGGTACATACGTAAATCTTATAATACTAGACTAGTTTTATAAATAAACAATCAAAATTAACATAATTGTTTGGAAGATACATATAATTTTTTTAAAGGGTGCTTTTATTATTTGTAACGTGACGTTATTATCGTGGACGTCCACGATTTAGGTGAGACGTGGCATGAAGGGAACACTATTTAATGACAGGAGTGTGATGTTTTAGGTGTGAATGGTTGTGCTTCAGTTGGCACAGAACAAAAATATTGTTGTCTCGAGATGTTTCTTATTTTACCGATTATTTGACTTATCCCTTTCAATACGTGTCCCTTTAATGTCACTTCTCCCCTATGTCGTAGACGTCCACGATGATATCGTCAGGTTACAAATAATAAAAGCACCCATTAAAAAAAAAATTTATGTATCTTCCAAATAATTATGTTAATTTTGATTGTTTATTTACAAACTTAGTCGAGTTAAAAAAAAATATTTAAAAAAGCAATTATGTATTTACTTAGCATGCAATGAATGATGTCGTGTCGGTATGCATATTAGCCGTTTGCCCATTCTAAATCGTTTGTCCTCTTTTAGTATGCTATTCAGTGACAAGCCAACAGACAGCCCACCTGATGGTAAGTGGTAACTGTCGCCCATAACATCTACAATTCATACATTTAGGTTGCAGGTAACAAAGTTGCGTTGCCACTGTGAGGACTAAGATGACATGACTCATGCCTGTAATTTCGCTGGCTACCTTATTCTTCAAACCGGAGCGCAACAATGCAAGCTATGTTGCTTGGCGGTTGTAATAGATAATAGATGTCGTTTTAACATAAAACATAATTCTGTTATTGGTTAGAGGACGTACTTGTGCCTGCCTTGTTCATGGCGCCCATAACATCACTGCTTACCCCGTCGCGGGGTCACCAGTGTGGAGTGGAGTCTATCGATTTGCTGGGTACGCACGTGCAATTGGAAAAATGCCAGCGTTACGCAGACAAAACATTTCAGAGGGCTTACTTCGTTTGCGAAGAGAAACAAAAATGCGTGGACGAGTACCAAGTTCTTGAAAACATTTGACTACTTGCCTACTTTTTTCTATATACCTAGTAATACCTACGCCTAAGAGCTAGTAGGCAGGCATTTGATAGCTTCCTTTGTGTCGAATGTTCCTACCTAATACCGGTGCCTAATACCTAGGAGGCAGGTATTACTTCCTTCGTGTCGGGACGGAACATCCAATTGGTCTTATTTTTAACACATAGAATATTCATGGACCTGAGGACGTAGGGGACCTTTATGTCCTTCCATGTGAGCGAAGCCTCGTGCGCGAAGCTTGTAAATTGCGGAAGTACCTGGAACAATACAAAATGGTATCTTAGAATGTGGAATTAGATACTACAATATGGTATTTTAAACATAGATAACGGGGAAAAGTGTGTATAGGTTATGAGCCGGAGAGATATACGAATATCAAACTTTGTGCGGAATAGTGCCGAGTAAAAGCTAGTTGCGATTAATAAAAACTTTAGCGCCTGTTGTGCCATTTATTACGTTGTTTGTTTATCACTATGTATTTCCCGTGCACAATAACTGTTAAAAAAAGTCTATATACTTAAATATTTACCAAACTTATCATCATCCGAGCGGTCAATTCCGGCTTCTGCCAAGGTCCGCTTTCTTACTTTGTTTTGCTTTGTGTATCTGTGTCGGTTAACCAAACCGGAAACAAAAATATTTACTAATCTATTGAACCGATTTCAATGAAACAAAGCTAGGCACCATCTCGATTAAACTGGTTTTCTAATTAATGAAACCGCTTCGAAATCGATCCATCTGTTCGAGAGGTACGATACCACAGACATACAGATACACAGGTCAAACTTGTAAAACCTCTCTACAATATCAAAGTCTGTCTCTTCTAGATAATCTATACGACGAGACACTTCGCAATATAGATACATTGTAAATACACCTACATGTAGACAAAATAAAGCGGTTTGTTTACATCGACTGTCACCAAAAACAACAACAATGGAAGTACAAAGGCTAAAGTGTACATAGGCTAGGCGTGTTATAAATAATAATAATAAGCAATAATCGACATACACAATACACTTTACATTCGGTAATTACGTTAGACAAGGTACCTATTAAAATTAAACGCTCCTACCATGTAGTTTGAGTCTTAGAACACACTTCGGAACACTAAATTGTAAAGAAACTCGCAATTCGGGTTACTTAAAAGTTTCTTAATTATACTACTAAGAATCCGTCCCATTTCGCACGATTTTCTCGGCTTAAACCTTCCAGAAGAAATGATCTAACTGATGGTAAAAGAAAACAGCATCAAAATCCGGGAGTTACCGGATATACACAGACAGATGCGGAAAGCGACTTTATTTACTATAAACCAATATCTCCCACGTTACTTGTGTATATGATGTTCATTTTCCATTTCATGAAATGATCGGCCACATCATGAAGTGATCAATTCTAAGATCTTGCTCCGACATATGTATGTATCTGTCTGTACATAGTTGTCAAACGCTTTTCAATTAAATTTTTTTTTATGGTGGTAGGGAACCCTCCGTATTCGTGGCTTACACGTACTGGGCCAGTTCACAGTGACCGAATACGTGTCCAAGGGTAATTGTAATTGAATATACCTATTCTCTATCGGCTGACCTTTGCCTCCGCGATACCATCGGATCAGGTTGTCACGACTCATGACTTTATGACATGCAGTATACCTACACAAGCATGCAACGTCGGTAGCTAGCGGGTGGATACTATAGCCAGTAATTCGGATATCTTGATTGATGGTTTTGACCGGGATTGTGTCGTGCATGCTGTGTGATCTCCAGCACAGTAGTGCATTGCACCAACCTTTGACTTATGGGTGTCCCAAAACGGCGACTAATGTCTTAAAGTTACGCCGGGCTTTCATACCCTTGTTAAAAGAAGTTCCACTTTTAAACAATACATGATATATTTTAACTAAATACTGACAAACCATAGCCATATTGATTTCTGGATCACGTCTACAAAATAGCATTGGCTTTGATAGCGTCATATCGAAAATATGATCAAACTTCGTTTGTATGGAGCGTCCTCGGGAAACACTCACCATTCACTTCACTCATCGTCCATTGCTGGGCATGCCTTTATGCCCGATTTATTATATTGGTCAAGGACAGTGGCGAGTAACGCGTACAAGTACAGTACGCTATACGTACTCGCTGCTGTCCGATAGGTTTACAGCACTGAACATCAATGTAAATAAGGCATTAGAACTCAAGGAGAGTTTGGTAGCAGGCGAGCTGGATATCAAGGTATTTAAAATTCAAAACCGAGAACGCTGCTGCCAAGAAAACATGTGAATTTGGCAGGAAAAGCTTTGAGTACCGTCAGCATTTTACTTTCTATGAATATGGTAAAAATACAATTTTACAAATTGCATAAATAACCTAAGGCCCCGTTGTTTCAAGTCACGTAGGTATTGTATAAGCTCATATGAATTCATACTTCCTTATGAATCTTTGATTACGGCTCTATCACAAAAGCTTTCACATTTTACATTTCTAAGCCGAATAGTAGAATCTGCCGTTTTGTAACGACAAATGGTGTTCGGGAATTTAAAGTAAGTAATCAATCGTTTTAAAATGTTATGTACGATAACTACACTACTGTTTTCACCAACATATTCCACAACGAAAAACAGGAACGATAAGGTGGCACTTCTCTAGTGGTAGCGTGCTTGCGAGACCGACCACCAAGGGTAAGCAATGTTCTCAATGTCCGGGAGCTGAATGGGTGACCGTTTGCTACTTTGAGGCTTATGGAACTTAAGCACCGCAACGAACTCGCTACTAGTTAGTAGTGCATCCTAATACCGCTGGCGAAGCCAGGTTGACCAATTCCTTCCGGGAGGACTCGGACACTGATTAAACAGTTTAAGGCCCCGTGACGGTATATTTAAAAACAGAAATACTCTTAAAATAAACCGTAATTTAGAGTAACGTACCCAATCTATCGATCCTATCCGTCTACGTACCAAATCTACATATATCTACCCAATAACTAATCCTACGCAGACGGAAGGCCTATCAAATACAGTTAACATTCTCGACATTGCCTTGTACAAGGTAGCTACAAACACTGTAATAGTATCCCATAATGCAAGGGCCGTGTGCCGTGAAAGATTTACAGAATTGTTCCATCACGCAATGAGATTGCTGTTCGCACAACGGCGTAACGTAACGTGTTCTATGTTCCATCTAGGGTTGCCAACCCTACTATATAATATAGTATCCTACTGTTTCTGGTGTCCGCATACTGTTTAATATAGTAGGCGAAACTACTACATGTTCTCAAAAAAGCTGGGGTTCGAAGAGGCAAGAATAAAAGGAGATGTATGAAAAGAGTTGTGGATATATGCGACGCTAGGGAGTTGTGTCAGGACAGAGTAATGTGGCGGTCAATGGCTGCTGCCTACCCCACCTGTGGGACACAGGCGTAAGCTTTATGTATGTATGTAGGTATCACTTATCGTAAAACGAAATGCGCCCTGAATTAATTTCAACAATTCAGAAATAACTCAATTAAACACCATCCTGCACGAGCTCACTATTTACTGAAGATCAATTTTATACTAATATATTTGATTAAAAATACTATATACTTTTTAATTAATTCCCCATCTACTATATTTTATGACTACTGAAGTTAGCAACCCTTGCCCCATCCGACGAGATAGTAGATGGCTGCGTGTGTTACAAATCCATTGCCTATCTATCACATACATTGCCTATGTTGAAAATCACACCTGTTGGCGTGTGGGTACATTATTTGTATCAAGTATTTCTATCGTAATACAGGTATTACTCAACCGGTCGTCAATCGTCATACGTGATTTTATTTCCTATAGGTAATAGTTGTTCGTTTTTATGCTCGCGCGAAGTCGCGTGCATGTTTTGAAGGTCTTTATGTGGGCAAAGAATGTGCAGTCATGGTCTGTTTATAAATAATAGCGTTATCGAACATCGACGTCTCGAAAGTAATAAAATAGAACATAATAATGACAACAAATCCACCTATCAATAAGTGGTCAAATTTAAGTATATTAATATCTGACATCTCACGCACGGAAATAGGTATGTATTTATGTACAAACAGTCATAACAAGCGCTAATGACTACACGTTACTGAACGTGAGCTATCACATATTAATGAACGTCAGGCTTGACCACAAGTTATTTGTGTGGGTAGTTATTACCGTTTCATGTGCATTTTAAAGATAGGTAATTTCAACATTTGGTCACACAAAATAGTGACACATGATTGTTGAGTGTTATGAGTAGGTATACAATTGAAAGTTGAATTAATTGTGTCACAATAAAAGTATTTGAATTTGAAAGATATTCTCCATTTTGATCTACACAAAACCATTATATTACAGCAAACTCGAGTATGTCTGGGGCCTAATTCTCTCTGTGACATTTCGAATTCGACTTTTTCCTAGGCACAAATCTCCATTAATAATTGAAATGTCTATTACAGCTGAAACTACAGCAATTTTTATTGAATGTACCCTAGTCTTAACATGTTATACCTATCATTGTTGATATTATTACAACTTGTCATATATATTTGTAGTTATTGCCAAATAAAAGCTATGTCTATGTCTATGTCTAAAACATATTTTCTCAAATATCTTCAATAGTCGTATATTGTCGAAGATGAATTAAAGTGACGGTTTAATACAATTTTGTGGCTAGAGAAATTCTGGAATTCTGCTTGATGAATATATGTCTATTGTACGTAGATAGGCACTTATGAGACCTCTCGCGGCGACAGGTGGCCATAACAACAGGCTGTGTGTGCGGTGTGTTATACGTTATTTAATAAGCCATCAAGACCTGGCACAAGCCTATGAGATAATACCGGGCCATTCGCGCCGGGTCACGCAATTAACGACCCACTTCACCACCTAGCGGTTCAAAAGATCGGCGAAACCAAACCGAGTACAATTCGTTTCTATTTATTGCCTATGAAGAAATTAGCGTAACAAATCGGTTAGTCATAGAAATCGAAAATAGAGATTAAAGGACGTTGACGTTTTAGCTTGAACTAGGTCTCAAAAACATAGCAACAGAAAGGCAGTAATCATATCAGCAACCGATCGGAAACGAGGGCGCATAGCTGCGTCGCGTATAAATAAATATACAACATCGATTCGAGACCAGCCGCCCCCGCCGGCTCCGTTTCCAGTGAAATATGGAACATCGTCCACGCATAAAGACCGAAAGCTAATTGACTTTGCTCATTTCGACTGTCGCGCCGCGCTCCATACACGAGGCCTGGCAAACAACTGCGCATCGCCATATTTGCCATCGCCAATCAACGATGACCTAGAAATGTTTATAGATCGTAATTTTGGACGAAAAATATCGGATGGAGACGTGATGGTTCCGGTTTTTAACGAGAAGGGCAGACGTTCGAAGCTGTTGACCCGGTTCCCAGCTGACGGCCTTTATACTGTC
This sequence comes from Blastobasis adustella, assembly GCA_907269095.1. NCBI lineage: Eukaryota > Metazoa > Arthropoda > Insecta > Lepidoptera > Blastobasidae > Blastobasis > Blastobasis adustella. The sequence goes on along the minus strand of OU026117.1, from coordinate 8,934,131 downwards.
ACCCTCGATGCGCCTTCGGCGGGCTCGCCTCCGCCGCCCTTGACACCGCCGTGACGAGGGCTCGACGCTAACTTCGCTAAAGAGGGCCGGAGGATGGTATTTAAGCGTTCTATTTGCGTCTAACGGCCGTCAATTGAAATAAAGTGCGTATAAAAAAATATGACAGTGTTTGCACCTAAAACAATTGCTTGTAATTGTGCCGATGAAAAGGCTTTATTGATAGCCTGTGAAGGCCGACCCCGACAATGAATTGATGGAAGACCAATTAGCTTCGGCTCTTACCTTCCACATGCGAGACATTCGGCGATAGTCGGTGTTCAGTGTTGTTTAAAACACGTACACCTCGAATGTGCCAAGCTCAGTCGTGAGCATTTTTGTTCGCGACACGACCTCAGATGCCGAGACCTTTTGACTTAGCGTTTACAATATGTGTACCGAGTTTACCTTGCTTAAAACGAGGTCCCTGTACGGTACTTCACAATAATAAGTAGGTACGTAAAGGAATCACAAAGGGGCCATTAATCTAAAGTGTAGGTACATTTGTTTGCTCCTTCATTTTCCTACCAGGTTATTGTAATAACGTATTATATTTTACGCTCCATTTTATTGCCACTTGTAGGCACCATAACTAATGATTCTGCAAGTTGTTACAACTACAGTCTGATACAGAAAAGACCTAGATTTTTACAGTTTTGTCCTCAACGTGTTCAACTCTGACTAACGTAAAAACCGTGCTTAGCACGCAACAATGTAACCGCAGACAGTTAGTAATTGTCTAAGTAGAAGAAATGAAGAGTCAGTTCCGGGATCGATGCTGACGAGTCAAAGATTGAATTAGGGTCACCTGGTTGAGAAACGCTTACGGCTAACAATACAGCATTATTTTTGTAACGTTAACCGTAAGTCACTTTCACCGGCATCCTACTTTGCAGAACAGATGACGCGTCAAAACTGAGCACTTGTGTAAATTAAATGTTTCATTTGGATTATTTAAGTCTGTGGCAATCTGGTCGTTTTCGTTATGATTACAAATAATTTTACATATACATAAATTAGATGGCCACTAACGCTGTCACGCCAGCATCCGGTAGAGACTATGGAGTACCAAACTACGAACACCTTTTGCATATTTTCATTTACGTACATTTACCGATTTGGGGAACTCCTTAAGTGGCGCGTCTTGGGGCAGGCCTATGTCCAACAGTGGACTGCGGCGGCCTGATGATGATGATGAAAGTACTCCTGACTTCGTTTATGTTCATTTGTTGGTCAGTATACGTCCTCTGCAGACCGTCGCAGTCAGAAGGTAGTTTTTACTTACGAAATTAATCCACAACGGATTGTTTATGATTGTCTGTACCTATTTATATACCGATTGCTTTCTAGCTTGAGTATGTTGTTGAGAGCATGCCAGGGAAGGTTATGATGAATGAAAAGGGAGTAAATCTAAATAAAGGGAGTAAATGAGTAGGGAGGTCTACAAAAAGGGCATTGGCCGGAGCAAAATACAAATTCATCGGTGGAATTGGAGAGAAACTAATCAGCTACCCCTCTGGGAGCCGTGCTTTTTGGTCTCTCTCCAAAGCTGTCGAGGGGAACTTTTGTCGGACCACCTTTCCACCTTTGCGCAAGCCAGATGACCAATTGGCCCACACAGCAAAGGAGAAAGCCGATCTCTTGGGTAATCTCTTTGCTCATAACTCAACTCTGGATGATGGGGGAGCTGCACCGCCTACCATCTCTCGGTGTGAGGGCATCATGCCCGAGGTTCGTTTCACCCAAAAAATCATAAGACGTGTGCTTCTCTCCCTAGACATCCGGAAGTCCAGTGGACCTGATGGCATTCCGGCTATCGTTTTTAAAAAGTGTGCTCCCGAGTTGTCTCCCGTGTTAATGCGCCTATTTAAGCTTTCCTACACCTCAGGAACGGTGCCGTCTTCGTGGAAGTTAGCCCATGTGCACCCGATACCCAAGAAGGGTGACAATTCAGACCCATCAAATTACAGGCCTATAGCGGTAACCTCCTTGCTCTCTAAGGTGATGGAGCGGGTCATAAATATCCAGCTCCTTGGATACCTCGAGGATCACCAGCTGATCAGTGACCGTCAATATGGCTTCCGTCATGGTCGCTCAGCTGGTGACCTTCTTGTGTACCTAACACACCGGTGGGCTGAGGCTGTTGAGAGCAAGGGGGAGGCTCTGGCTGTCAGTCTTGATATAGCCAAGGCATTTGATCGGGTCTGGCACAGGGCACTGCTAACAAAACTCCCGAAGTACGGTATCCCCGAGGGACTCTGCAATTGGGTATCCAGCTTTCTGTCTGGGCGGAGTATCCAAGTCGTTGTCGACGGATGCTGCTCCGATACCAAGAGTATTAATGCTGGAGTACCCCAAGGTTCAGTGCTGTCTCCCACGCTGTTTCTTCTGCATATCAATGATATGCTGAATACTCCCAGTATTCATTGCTATGCAGATGACAGTACTGCAGACGCTCGTTATACTGGCCGTGCGAATATCCCTCGTTCCGTGGTGTCGGAAAGCCGAATAAGACTTGTGTCAGAGATTGAACACTCCTTGGAGCAAGTTGCTCACTGGGGCAGATTGAACCTGGTGGAATTCAACCCCTCTAAGACGCAGGTCTGCGCATTTTCCGCCAAAAAGGATCCTTTTGTCATGGTGCCGCAGTTCCAAGGAACATCCCTCTCCATCTCAAAAAGTATCGGGATCCTTGGTGTCGACATATCAGACGACGTACGGTTCCGAAGTCACCTGGAGTGTAAGGCTAAACTAGCCTCGAAAAAACTTGGTGTGCTTAACCGGTCTAAGCGATACTTCACCCCAGAACAGCGTCTGTTGCTGTATAAGGCACAGGTGCGGCCACATATGGAGTATTGTTCCCATCTTTGGGCCGGGGAAACCGCCGACCTGCTTAATCACTTGGATTCTATACAGAGGCGCGCCGTACGAATTGTCGACGATACCGTACTGACAGGCAAGTTGGAACCACTGGCTGATCGAAGGGACTTTGGCTCCCTGTGTGTGTTCTACCGGCTGTACAATGGGGAGTGTTCTGAGGAATTATTTGATCTGGTGCCCACAGCACAATTCCGCAATCGCACCACCCGCCGTGGGCTGGGTACTCATCCCCATTACGTGGACCCTCTAGTGGTGTCCACGCGAAGATTCGAAAGAACGTTTCTCGCTCGTACGATTCGGATGTGGAATGAGCTCCCAGCAACGGTGTTTCCTTTGGCCTATGACATGGGATCGTTCAAGAGGTATATTAGAGGTCTCCTTAGAGGCGGGCAACGCATTGGTAGCACCCCTGGTGATGCTGATGTCCATAGGCGGCGGTGACCACTTTCCATCAGGTGGCCCGCATGCCTGTTTGTCTGCCGGATAACATAAAAAAAAAAAAAAAAAAAAATCACAGTCACTGCGCACCAACCGTCAGGAAAGGACAAGTGTCATAAATACTATAGACACTCGCTATGAAACAAAAACGACCCGATTGTCATACTTCATGATGATCATTAATGATCTGCAATGTTCAAGTTACACCGAGGAAAATTTATACATCTGATCTGACGAAGCATTGTTATGACGAATAATTGGTATTCAGCAACAAAAGCAATAAAGCAGTAGTACAGATAGACACAGAGGCTCGAACAAAAGCGTCGTTTTACATACAGCCCCTGTATATAATCGACCGTCCATTAAACATTTGCATATAAATAAAAACAAATAAATATTTGCTATGTACACTTATAAAAAGGAAACCGAGCATACGGATATCGACTATGTAGGAAGGACAATGTACGATTTACGAGTATGTGTTTAATTTAAATTGTTAATTACTGTTGTGAGATATTGTTGTTGAACAGTCTCGGGAGCCGATCGGCACCTCGTGGCGATATATTTTTTTATACATATACTGAAGGGAAAATTGAGGGAACGAGAGGTAGAGGAAGATTTGGAAGAAATTGTGCAGTAAGTGAAGGAGAAAGTGGGAGTGGTGTCGTGCCAGGAAATGAAGTCAAAAGCTAACGATAGAGTGAAATGGCGATTGCTCCAACGACAAGAACGGCCCCCTTAAATTTATGATGTTGATGATAGAGGAGGTAATATGTATATCACGAGGATCTATTTCAGAGAGATATATTAGAGAGTATATGGCAGCTTTTTGGCTGGCTTTTTGGAACGTAAAACTAACGACATAATAATACGAATGGTAAATCCCGTGACGTCGAGAGTCGAGCAACTACTATTTTCTGGGTTGCAAATGTGCTGGCACCATTTGTTATCTTAAGGGGCAATATTTCGTAGTTCTTAAACCGCAATCTTTAAGAGACCGCCCTACTTTACAGCGATCTCGCTTAGTACATAACCATCATCTATCACGGTGATATTTTATAAATAAAAAAGGAAAACGACTATTACCTTTTTCAGATCATCGTCCCAATATGCCGAGGCAGATTAGTACGGTTCCTTCCCCGTTCGTATTCCTCACATCTGGGGGTCGTGACCTCTCTCCCGCAAAATCCTGTCACGGACAAAGGCACGCCATCTTCTCCTGTCCTCAGCACAGTGCAGAGCCTCGTGGAACGTAAGTAATGTGATGCGGATATGATCAGACCAACGCACAACCTCTAGGTCGGTACGGCTAGTGTAGTAAAATTTATTTGTCGTTAAAGAGATCTCCACGATATATACCTATATGATTGAAAGGACTCTATAAAATGTCAGTATGCTAAAGTACCTTTTGTATAAGTTAAGATACATTTTGCTGTTGAAAAACGCAGACGTTGGTCTAGGAATCACTTCAAAACGCTACCCAACTAATTCAAATGTAACTAACAACTAGAAAGAAAGAACACATTTATTACAAAGGACGCTACGACACGGGAATTCAACGATTTAAATCATAATAAATATTTAGAACTGACTGTTTCATTTTGACATATCGATGACGCCAACCAACCTACCTTGGCTAGGTACTTGTAAACCGTATCACAACGTAATGTGTAACATACCCATCGTTATTGCTACGAAGAGATAACAGGTGGAACGAAATATGATGTGGGTAATTCCCTGCAATCGATACAGAGAAACACTTTCGAAGCGGATGCGTGCGGGGCAGGAAATTGGAGTGGAAATTATAGCGTCTTTCAATCTCGATGTTAGGAAGTATAAGGGTACGCGTCCACTGCATCGGAAACGGCGCGTACGCAGCGTACGGAGCGTTGATACTTTTGCCGAATTGAAGCACCTGAAAGGATGGGCCAATTGCTATACGGTAGGCACCAAAAACGATTTTTTTTATTGATAAGTAAAGTAATTAATACGTTTCTTCCATTCTAAAGTTTAAAAGTGGTCACTATGGACAGGTGTAACACCAGGGGCGTCATCCACCGTCCGTCCCCCACTAATGAGGCCTCTAACTAGCCTCTTAAAGGATAAATCAAAAGACATAGTCGAAAGGAAACACTGCGATTGGGAGTGCTTTTCCACCGCCGGCAGTTTCCAGAATCTATGCAAAGCAAGAAATCCGTCCGCTCCGTGCGATCCGATCGGATCCGATGCAGTGTATGCGCAGCTTAATGCGTGTAACCAAACGATGCTAGAAGTTTTTATCACGCAGTGAAACAAAACGGCATGTAGTTTTATAGCTGCTTATCTGTGGGATCCAGTGAAGGTAAGTGTGACGGCAAATGGCAGAGGTCGAGCTCACCTCACAAGACAATTGGACGATCTCGCTTTCAAGAGAAAGGTGACCTCTAATGGGTCCAAATTGGATGGTTGCGGGCGAAACGTTCGACAGTTATGGTTCTTGTATGTATGTCGTTTTATGCAGTATATTATATGCCGTCTTCAACATGCAAATCTTGGACACTCAACAAGGGCGGCCAAAACTGACGGGTATTATAAGCCAACTACATTGCGCCGCTACAATACTGGTTTGTAGCTGAGTCGCAACTCGAGTGTTATGTATCGCAAATAATTAACACGGTTAACTCGTATACGTCAATCGATAATATGCGATAATAGGTCAATTAATACTAAGAGGCAATCAACTGAAGGCGTTTCCATGGTAAATTGTATTTGGTTGTTAATAGATAGGCGTTCGACATTCGCCCGCGAGGCCACCTACTGTCTACTGTTTCATAGTTTTATCTTTTTTTCTATTTAAAACATCCGAAACATCAAAACATCGATTTAGAAACATCTATTTGACTGTCACCGTAAAAGTCAACTTCTATCTGTTTTTTTTCTGTGATGTCGTACCCATGCAATGCGATTATTTAAACTTCAATGCCCGTCCGACTGTCTGGCACAGGTGGGGCTTAAAATAGGTAAATACTTGGAAGTTCTCGCACAATGGAATGAGAGATGATGTAGTGGCAAAAATAGAAAGAGGATGTTGAGATGGTTCGGGTATGTAGAGCGGATGGATGAAAGGTTGGCTAAAGCGTTAGTGCGAATTTGGAGAACTGGACCTTGAGGACATAATATTACATATTAAAATGGCAAATCGTCCGCTGGAGATCCGAAAACTGGTTGAACAGTTTAGAGTACCGTGACGGTATTTTTCTTATATTTTATAAAATGCCATTTAAGTGAAACTTAAGAGAGCATACCTGCTCCAACAATACGTTACAATAAATAAATAATAGTAATTAATAAATATGCTTGGACAATTCAAACAGCGCCATCTAGCCCTAAAGTAAACAAAGCTTGCAAACAATACAGAGAAAGTTAAGAGGAACGCCAATAAGGATTTCTAACAAATTAATTGAGAACCAAACTTGGAAAACTGACGTCCGACTAATCCTTTACGATTCGCCAATTCGAGTCGGCAGCGTCCGTGTAATACCATCAATTAAAACTCAATTAAAACTTCAGAAAACCAATAAAACACCAAATCAACTAGGTTAAGGCCGGATTTCGGATTGAACACCGTAAGGAACTCCGATTAGTCGGCTTTAGATAAAAATAACCTTTAAATATAACGGCACTTACATATGGTATTTGACAATTTTGACCCCAAGCAAATTACAGGGCTACAGATGTGAAGCTTGTCTTTAAAGAAACGCTACGTTTTTACACGATGTTCTCCGCGCGTTGTGTCAAACGCGACAGGTGACATGGTGACAGGCAACACAAATAACATAAGCAATGTTTACATAAAGGCAGAGCAAAAAAAAATTTTTTTCTGGCCTGAAATTCAATCGTTTTGCTTGAATGAATAATAATTCACCAAAACAAAGATAATACCGTTCCATCAAACAACGTTATTAATTGAAGACAGCTAGACAATAAACTAACTAACCTTCAGTACAAGTCAGTGACATCGACATTACCATTGTTCTTCTTGTATATTTTACGAGGCTTTGAAAATATATATGTAGAATTCGCATATTTCATTAATGAAATATGAAAATAGCCGTGGTGTGGCGTGTATCGCCCACGGGTGTCGTATAAGGGGCGACACTTTTCGCCTTAAGACCAGCCTTTGACAATTTTTGGCTTAGCTTAGGCGGGGTCAATCTAGACCCCATATGCCAGAAAAAGGGCACAGTTTTCTGTCAAACCCTTCGCAACACTGTCAACATCCACTCAACCATCAATTACTACCTAATGTCAGTGGACTCAAGCCCAATAGTGGACTATAAGGAAACGCTCGAAGAAAGTAAGTAATAAAATTGTACGACACCCTTGAGCGGAATCTAATAGGATGGTTCTATTCCTCTCCGGGCACGAGAAGGCCATCGCCGGGCGCTGTAATCGGTCGCTGGTAAATCCGCAGAGACATCAGTAATTAGGTCAAACGAAAGAGGAAACTAGTAGATAGATATTCCGAAGTAATTATGGTAAGTGGCAGTTGCCAACGTTATCCTCAATATTTTTACAAGCCGCCGCTCGCATAGCGATGACTGAAAACGCGGCTGAAAATGGAACAGCCTCATAATTGTGTTTATTTATTTTCCTCTACAGTGAAATAATATTTTATTTCACGTAGGTACTTTGAGACCGTATTTTTCTATGTTATAGGCGGTTGACTTAGGAGAAACAGGAGTTCGTTGAACTCTATATACTTTAATGTATTAAACTATGACAATTTCATTTAATATTAATTTTAAAAGATTTGCGTAAAAATAATGTAACTTTCTGTTCGGGTACCAACTTTTTCCAGTTGTAAACTTTGAATGTCACTTAATTAATAATTATACATAATACCTAATCATATTGGCGTCAATATCCCGGCTTTGCTCTCGCGCACGAAGGGCCGGAGTCCTCCTAGACCTACCTACCTAATTAAGAATTTAATTGACCTAACAAATGAATTATATTATTACGCAATAGTAAGGCGACCAATGATTAAATGGAGAATTATAGGGGAATTATGTTTAAGAACTAAAATCGTTTTCCCTCTGCTATTTCCGCGCAACGATCAGTGCATTTGAACCCTTCGGACGACTAATGTTCAATTAGGAAAAAATTACAAATGGTCTAAAAATTTCCAAATATTTACATTTAAATAATAATGTTCAATACGTACCTAGTCAGTAGTTAATTCCAAATGTAATAATAACAAATGCGGTGCCTGAAAGGTAGACAGAAGGTGAAGGAACAATTTGAAACTCACAAGACTCCGATTCAAAATCATCGGCAGTTCCTGCTTAATCTACAAATTGCTCCTTCAAGAGAAACACAATCGAAATGAAGGCTTATTTCTACCCATTCTAAATATGAATATGAGCCCATCGGTGCACGTAAGCGTCATTCAGATTACGCGGCGCGGATTTCGCAAGCGGCGGAGTGTCAATCAAATATTGATTTACGTTATTGAATGTCGAAAGGGCGTCAGCCTATTCTTTTCTGTGGCGACAATCTAAAAATGCTTATAAAAACGAAGGTTACACATACAGATATTGAAAAGATTAAAATTATCGCGGTTATTCCCAATATCTTGCTGGTAGAGTGCCAATTAATTGAAACAACAAAGTTTCAAAGGTAGTGACTCTTATTTTTATGTCATGCGGCAGACAAACAGGCAAGGCCACCTGATGGAAAGTGATCACCGTTGCCTATAGATATAGCAATTAACACCAGGATTTTTCGCTTGAAGCACGTAAAAAAAATTAATTTCTTACTATACTTATTAATATTATGAACACTAAATGTGTATGTGTATCAGTCTGTAACCTAACCTAAACGGCTCAGCGCGTTGATTGCAATGACTCCCGTCTGCCTGGGCCCTGGTCACCCTAGGGATAGATAGAACGGCCAAAGGCTTCATAAAAAGTCTGTGTGAATAAAACACAGCAAAGATTTAGCACATACCCACGCATATTTTGCATTGTAAGATAATAATATATGTGTAAGAACGAATTGAGGAAAAATATGGTTGATCTAAATTCAACTGCAAATAAATCACGTAATAATTTAGGTTAAGTGAAACTACCGTAATAAAAGTAAGCAATAAAGATCGCTGGGTATATTAAAATTACTAAAGAATGTAATTTAATGGCACTTTATTCAGTTTTTAAATTGTTTATAAAGTGTCTTTACACACGTCCAATTTGAACTTTCAGTTTAATTAGCAATTACAGGCAATGCAGTTAAATTTGACTTACAACGTCATTGTCATTGACGTATGTCAGATAAAGTTGACGTTAAGTCAGTCGTACGTCAGATTTAACTGCACAGTTAAACAGCGTAGTTTTACTGAAAGATAAAAGTGAATTACACTCGGTAAGACGCGTTATACCAAAGTTGCCCTTTACCAAACCTTTACCATTGTAAGTACGTGTGTACAGTATTTACGTACATCTATACAGTCTAATATAGCCTTGTGTACAGTACAGTAGGAACTTAACTAGCTTTATTATACGAAGTTCGGAGCTGGGAGCAAGTAAAGTCATACAATAAGTACATGTAATAATAAAGTATGAGGAAAACTATGATTTTATTTGAAGTGCGGACCCTCATGAGGAAGCCGTGAGCGTGACCGACATTGTGATGATGGCGGTTAGACACACCTTGAATCATGCCGTTGAGAGATTCACTCATATTGGAAACTAATATTATAACGAGAAAATATCTGTATTTTTGTTTGTAATGAATAAACTCAAAAACTATTGGACCGATTTCAATAATTCTTTTACTAATGGGAAGTCACATTATTACCGAGTGACATAGGCTATTTGCTATCCCGGGTAAATAATAGGGTCCCGCGGGAACGTCGAATGTTTACAGAGATCCGAACTGGGCGCGGGTGAAAGCCGCTGGGAACGGCTAGTTTGAAATTAAAATATGAGTCACTTTATTGCTGTGCTTTATCAAGTAAACGACCTAACAAACAGGTAGGGCAGACAAGTAATTGTGTCATATACAAAACATTGTCCACCTGGGTATAGTATATGACCAAATACCATGTCTGAATAATATACTGAAGGTTACGGTTAACATTTTCGGTAGGACAAAAACGACATTATCATTGATTTGGGTCTAGACTAGACGTTTTGGTGCGTTGCTATTGTGCCGATGTGTCCTGAACAGATTTTCTCTAGAGAACACAGCATGGGCTCTCAAAGGGATGAAATGGGTTCACGGGGCCGGTAGTACAAGATCAATATGCTTAGTATAGGAAGCATTCTTAGGCTACGATAACTGTATTTCGTCAGGTGGCCTACACTCTAGTTTACCACATCATAGAGCGTTGAGGGGTATATCAATTCTTAGAGCCCCAACCTCTATGAGTATTAAACTTTTAAGGAGATAAAACACTGTGTATGTCCTTCATCTTGTCTTATCAAGGACCCTTGAAACATGTATCTACCGCTCCCATGTTATTACAGTGCGCCCGGTAATTTGCTGAACTACCTACGCGCTACGATCAATAGTCCAGTCTGCGAGCCCGCGGGCGCCGCTACCTCCTAACATAAATCACTGGTCAAACACTGTCGCAGATCCTATACGAACGGGAGAGAGATACGTGGTTCAGTGAAGGTGTGAAAGAGACATGTGAAACTTAAAACCAAGTTACGAGTAGCCGCTTCCATCGGCTGCCCTTGCGGCGATCGTCCTCAGGTTTCACTGCGCGCGCGCTATACTATCTGGTCACATTACATCTTTGCACTTCGTAGGAATGCGATATGCTAACGTTTAATGGAGACCCTGTACAAAATCAAACCTTTTCACTACATAATTATTAGAAACGAAATCCCCGCCGCGGCTGTCTGTCTATTCGCGATAAACTCGAAAACTACTAAACGGATTTTCATGGGGTATTCTCCAGTAGCCAGAGTGATTCATAAGGAAGGTTTGGTGTATAATTTGTTAAGGTTTACTACCCGTGCGAAGCCGGGGCTGGTTGCTAGTGGACATTTTATAAATAAAGGAGCTTATACCCGATATGGCGCCGTCGAAGCAAAGGTGCACAGATATTGTGCCCGGGTACTGTGGTATTTGACTATTCTCCAATGCCGCCAGAATACGTAATCGTGGTTATGGAACGTCAGCAACAGTGCAGATATTTATTGTGTACTTTGGTACTTAGCATAATCCAGATATTCATTCGAGTCACGTTGCGAAGACTGAAAGCGGTATGGGTAGGTATTAGTCAAATTGTTATTTGTAATGATTAGCTTAAGCGCGCATTTTCGAAGGATTTAATGTGTTTTGGGTTTGTGGTTCCAAAACCTTGCATCAGTACTTTTTGTATCGGTTAAAGACAGATATCCAAACAAACTCATACTAGCAAACATACATAAGATGATACAGAATGTAACTTAGAAAATATGTCTTATTCAATCTTTAGGGCAAAATATCATGTCCTCGTGTCTAACATTGTGAAAGCGCGAGGCGTCTAAGATCTTGGAGAGCCGACCCCAAGAAGGTACAGGAGATAACAAAGAAGAAGAAGATCATCATCAACAACTCCCAATCTTTATTCCTCTAGATGGTGGGTGAAGAAGACGGAGAAGATTACTTTTTTTCTTTTTTTTTAATAATCGTTACTGTAAGTAGTCCTAACAATATTGCTCTCATCAAACTTCAGCACTCTGTCAAAGTGGCCCAGCTAGCATTGCGCAAGTACCAGTTTAAAAATAAAGACAACTATTTCTAATCCGCGACCTTAATGAATCCGAACTCGGCAATGTTCGTCCGCTCAGTATCGTGGCGCAACATCCAACGACTTATTGTCTGTCTACAATCATCGGAGCATGCGTTTTCAATGTTAGCGAAATAGCTGTAATTTTTATACCACTAAGGCGGAAAACAAGCTTACGGCTTGCCTGATTGTAAGCAGTCACCCGTATATGCGTAGCAGAACTAATGTCAGTCACCGACATGGGTTCCAGAGTTGCAAAACTGAAGGAATTAGGCAGGCCACATGGCTCGCAGAACCGATGACCGATGCCGCGATGGGGCGGAAAGGTCATCAAGTGGCGACTACGTACAGGAAATCGAAACGTAATACGCGATAGGCGGTCGACCTGGTAAAGTTCGCGGGGAGCCGGTGGATGCAAGAGGCATAGGCCTCGGGAGAAGGCCATACAGCCTGCGCAGCATAATGGGCTTTGTCGCGTAATATACAATATTGAGTTTTGTTTGTACCAATGACAAACGTAGGGTCGTACAAGGCGACTGACTTTGTACGTACGAACCAGACAACTACGTAGACACCAGACCAGCTACTACAGTAGATCTGGTTTACACGGGCAATAGCGTTTTCTGCGTAACGATCATCAGATTAATTAGATGCAAACACTGAAACTGGAGCATTACATGCGTGTATTGTTTCGGGCATGTTTATTGTTTGTAAACATAACTACCTAGGTAGGTAGATACATACAATAAGTGTATTCTTCTACACATAGAGACGTACCTGAAATTGAAGGGTTTATTCATAATTTAATCTCTAAGCTTAGCTTGGTATAATACTCTAAAATCTCCAACCCGGTTGGGTTAACGTTGCTGCTCATTTTTAGGCTTATCAAGATCCCATTCAATCAGTCTTCCTGCCTCTATGATATTGACATTAGTCGCTTTTATACAGCTGTGAGTCGAAGACGTTGGCGCACAACCGGAGACCACATACCCACACCTAGTTGTATCTAAAACCTCGATCACACGCAGCGATTTATACCTGCTACTTTCCGCCAGCGAAAATTAGCTTGGTGTGAACGTGCTCGAGGTAAAAATATAGCCGCTATAAAATTGAGCATGTTCAATTTTATACCGGCGAAAATTAGCCTAGTGATAAATACGTGTTACAGGGAAGTTGCTAAAATTAGCGCGGGTAAAACCGGTCTTCATCGAAAATTAAAAAAGTTATATTTTTGGCTTCGACAGTTTTTTTACTCAGTGTTTAATAGTTTGTGACTACTTAATATTCCTATCTTAGTTGTTTTGCTAGATCAGCAAAGGCCAACCAAATAATTTGTCTTATTTGTCGGTGCATGTACTCGACAACGGTCACACGGTAGCGGCGAGAAATCACACGCAGAAAATAGCAGCTATAAATCGCGAGCGAGCGAGGTTTGAGGGTAAAATCATCGTAATTTTACCAACAACAGCCCGTCACAGGTCACCGCGTACAAAATACTCACCGGTTTTCTTTTTATATAAGATTTGGTGGTTCTTATGACTAGACGTAGCGCGAGTATCGCAACAGTAAACATTTTGCTAATACGGGGCGAACCATTGTTTCATTGCAGTCTCGACGAGCAAAAAAACGCTGAAATAAATCAAGCGAATGGTTTGGAAGGAATGTTGAAAACAGGATGACGTCAAGAGGCGAGACTGGCCGCGCGGCCGGCCGCGTACGCACTCACGGGGCTGGAAAGGTCACTAGAGTCGTTGTGTTCCTGGAGAAAGTACTCCGAAAGGAACAACAACACCCTCAATAACACTCCGGAAAACACGATAAGGTCGCGCCGTCACAATCAACGTTTACTGTGGGTGTTTACGTTCTTTCCATACATAGTACGGTAATGCACATAGTGCATATGTCTCTCAGAACGCACACGTAACCCAATAATCCCATGAAGCATATTCATACGATTTTTATCAATAGACAGAATAGTCCGTGAGGTTTAGTTGTTTATTTTATTTCGCACCTGTGGGAAGCCGGGGACAGTCGCTAGTATTTCATTCATGCGCGTGTTATAACTGCACACAATGTTATACTGAATAGACAGGCATAGATAGATACCTGGTAAAATAAGCTTACAAAACACAGCAGTTCCCATACCAGCTATGCTTAGATAATATCAAACAATGAATGCACAGTGATTGTAATTAGACTGGGAGTTTTTATAACATATCTCTTACACAATGATTGTTGGGCGTGATGAGTTATCTGTTTTAAATTTAACGCTTCTGCTTTAACTTTCGCGTTAGGCATATGAGGGTTATTCAAACATTTTATAGGCAATCTATTATTACACATTGAATAATATATTTCTTTAAAAGTACCTTTGGCTAATTCATAGGCATTTCGTTTTATTTCACTATAATGTATCAATGTCTTGTTATTGTCACGAATAATACTTTGAGCAGACACAAAAAACCAGAACACAAATAATAAAAACCCTAAAAAAGAATAAGTATTTTTTTTCTTTATATATTTTTTTTTATTTGAACTTGCGAGTCATTTGATCGCCATCTCACCTGCACGGCTGGCACAAGTGTGCTCTCGCGCGCGATAAACGAGAGAAGACGCGACATATATAGTGCTATCCCTCTCATCTTAGTATTGAGAGAAGGAAACAAACGTGGCCGATGACGGAGCATGCCTGTCTAGGAACAGCCTATTCACTCTGTCTTTGAAGGCGTCTAGATTATAATGTATGACTGTATAAAATATTATTTATTGTTTAAGGAAAGCATTAAAAACATGTACCCCAACATTATAAGCCAATCAACATGGTAAGAACATGAAAGATAATGAATTATTTGTTTACAAAACAGCACCTAAAAAATAGGTGTTAATTAATTAATTTGTATACAATATAAGATAACATTATATTAAAAACATTATATAACCCACAACTAGTTTAACTACCAGTGGTAGGACTCTGCCTAGCCTGAAAAGTTCCTGGATGGGTACCACTCGCTCATCCATTGTTGTTTTGGTTGGAAAGATAAGTTAGTCACCACAATTACAGGCCAAAGGTATGTTTTTTTTTTTACAAGCTTGCTGCCGGCCTAATGGTTAGCAGTGACAACACTCTTGTGATTCTGCAGTTTTGTTACATGAAACCTAAATAGGTATGAATTAAAGATTACATGGGCCACAATTACCACTTTCTATCAGGTGGGGTCTACTTGTTTGTCAGTCACTCAACTTGGCATCAATTCCGTTGTGCTCTCGCGTGCGAGGGCCTGGGTCTGCCTTGACTATGATTTGACAGATCAGGTAATTACAGTAGTTCCACTGCTATCTGTGATCTGGTTAACAGGGGAACCTAACTGGATTGGATCATGGTTACACATTCAGTCGCCAGAATGTGCAGGATTCTCACAATGTTTTCCTTCCCTCACCGTAAGAGCATTGGTTAGTATTCAACTATTGCACATAACTCAGAAAAAGTATTTGGTACATGGCAGCACTGGGGATTGAACTCTGTACCCCTTGCTTAGGAGGTCCATGGGTTGTTTATCATCGAGCAATAAATAAAAACAACATACAGATTAGGTCATTATTATGTAAAATTCTAATGTTATATTATAGTTTGTAAGACATAATAATGTATATTTGCACATTTAGAATATTAATAAATCACTGGATCTACAGAATGTATACTAAGCTAGTACAAATTATTTATGTTAGTTCTTTAAAAAAAATCTTTAATTAGGAAAAAAATCATGATGCTATGGATGAACAAACTGTCATCTAAAAAAGTTGCAAATGCTTAGGGTAAATTGGCCATGACCTACATGGTATAAGAGTTCATTCTCTTAATATTTCACCAATTGGTCTTTTCATAGACTGGATGACCAATCGTTTTATAGACTGGAATTAAACAGATTCTATTTGGATTTGAATCTAATTGGGGAAATCATGAACTATTATTTTTAGATATGTATTAATAATATTCTATCGACGTTCAGTATCACTATCACTATGTATTTGTGATATCAGGCTTTTCACGGTTTAGTACCAGGGAAATGCATTTTAATTATTATCAATCAATATTCCTGATAAGAAACCGTTGTTTAGGTATAGTATCTACTTCATACACTAGACATATTTTAGTTGGTAATATAAAAAGAACATGAGTTTCAACTGGAATCATAGTAATGCCCTTGTGCTTAGACGTTTCAACTTAAAACACTATCCTAAAGACTCCCAATATATACCTATAAAGATCTGAATAACTTAAACAATGACTAAAAATCAATTTAATAAATACTGGAAATAAACAGTAATTTTAAAGAATAACATAAACAGAGCAAGAATAAAGGCATTGAATATGGTGATGACATACACAGTGGCAATGGTGAAACTATTCAGTAAGTGATCGGAATTGCAACACAGAAAGTGTATTGATAATGATATGAAAACTTAACTTTTTCTTGATGATTTTAATTTAGTTTTGCTGATTTGATTATGTTACTTATTTCTATTTTTTGGGTTTTTTTGTTTTCTTTGTATTGTAACAATGAAATTGTTATGTTGCCACCCACTGTATAGTTTTTGTAAGCATAGTTTAATCCTCGGATGCAAACTGGCCCCACAATATCTGCTTGCCCTAGTGTGGAGGCCATAATAACTTATTGAGTAAACTGTATTTGATACAAAAGTGGTACAATATGTTAATATTTTAGTTATTCTTCAGATATAAGAATATGACCAAGTTCCAATCAATTATTGATATGCTTCTTTCTGAATGCAACCATATCTTCACACAAAGGCTTTATTTATTATGTTGTCATCTAGGTATGTATGTAGGTTTAGTAAGAAGGTTACCTGTATGTGCCAGCCTTCTGCCAACGAGAGGGCTGTCAAGCAGGAGTCGGCGGAGGGACCAGCGGCCCAGCACGCCACCCGTCCAGCCACACCCGCCACTGCCGCTGCCGCGCCGCATGTTTTCCCGCTCCACCATCACCATACAACTATCATCACACAAACTCCGCACTAGCGAGCCAGAATCCTCGCGCTGACACCAGACTACAACACTTTCACACAACCGACGTCTCTCGCAGCCCGCGGACTACCGTTAGGAAACACTGACCGGCCCCGCGCTCAGACCAGTCTTTGCACAATCGCGTTGGGTAATCTCGCAGAGCATCAGCGAGAGAAAGTGCCGGCCAAAGAAGCCGCACGCGCCGTCTTTAGCTGCAGACGTCGTTGGCTAAGGTGGGGAAGAACGTTGTTATCGAGCTCCCATTGTGTGAGCGTTAACGTAACCGATAAGTAAACAGCAACTAACGCACCATAATAAAGTTTAGTTTGTGGAAATGTAAAGACTTATTACTAATATATACACTAATAACAATGGAATAAAGATATTCCGACAAAATCGACAACAAACCGATTGTCGAAGAGAACATCGGAAAACGAAACGAACAATCGGGCAATCAACTCGACTTCCCTCAACTAAAAACATCTGTCTGTTTCTGTCTGTCTGTCAAACTCACAAGGATAACAACGAATGTGGTGTAAAAATGAACTAACATTTCGCCATATTGTAAAAGTCAATTTTTAAGACTTCAGCAAGCAATCAAAATATACTAGCGCCATCCCTCATGATCCTTCTATAAACTCTGCATCAAACGTTCTTTTACTTTTACTCTATGGTTTGTGCGATTGACGGATTGATTGAATATTTTTAGTCTTTGTATTTTAAGCCGCCCCTACATTGAGACTTTACGAGGACAACGTATAATCGGAAATCGGATATATTTCAACCAATCACGAGACTTTATACAACTCCTATTAAATATACAATTATTGCGCAAAAATGCTAAATCAAAACATCGAATTAGTTCTTATAACTATGTTTGATAAAAATTGGATTAATTACATATTAACAAACCTAACGTTTATTTAATTTGTACTGAATCTACACAAAGAGTCTATACACAAATTTGTTCTGTAATTAAGAAAGAATGTTTCGTTCGGGGACATTCAAAACTACAATAAAATATTAATTACTAAAGTAAATGTTTTTGTAAATATTTACAAACTATAAACATCAAAGAGCATTCGACATTTACTATGGAGAAAATCACCACCCACTTTCCGCCATTTTGAAAAAATATCGATTTTGCGGCCATTCATAAAACTTATGCAAATCGATAGGAAACTTCAATATCTATCGATCTTGCGAGACACATGGGGAACAAACACCCTAATACTAAGTTTACTCATAGTCAAATATCTTCTAAACTACTGAACCGATTTCGATTTAATAAAGCTAGGAATAATTCCGATTAAAAGACCTTTCAAATACAGACAACTGCATTGAAATTGGTTCATCCGTTCGGGAGCTACAGACGGATACACGCGTTAAACACACAACCAAAATTAAAGTATTTTGTAAGATAATGTGTTCATCAACATACAAAATACTTTATTTCAAAATAATATACCGACATGGGATGCCGCTTGGCGCTCGAAACTGTTCATTAGTCTCCGGTCCCTAGCGGTAGACCTTGGTCAACCTCGCTTCGCCTTATACCGTTGGCATTTCGCACACTTAACTTAAGAAGTGGCGAGCTCGTTGTTGGATGAGATTTCATAAGTATAAATATGTAGTAAGTAAAGTAAACTGTATCTATGAAACGCAAATTAATTATCTCATTCCATAAAATAAACAAGCCTGCGAGACCAATAACCTGTTATGAAATAAATGTTCATAGCGTCCTAGAACTGAATGGGTGACCGTTTCGTATTTTGAGACTAGTCGGACTTCAGCACCGTCACGAGCTCGCCACTCGTTAGATGTGCCAAATGCCAAAGGTATGTGGCGAAACGAGGTTGACCAAGGTCTACCGCTAGGGACTGAAGACTAATTCAACAGTCTCGCGTGCCGAGTGGCATATTATTATGAAATAAAGTATTTTGTATGTTGGTGAACACATTATCTTACAAAATACTTTATTTTAGTTTAATTTTTGTTATAAGTTTAACGTGTGTATCCGTCTATCTGTAGGTCCCGAACGGATGAACCAGTTTCAATGCGGTTATCTGTATTTGAAAAGTCTTTTAATCAAAATTATTCCTAGCTTTATTAAATCGAAATCGGTTCAGTAGTTTAGAAGATATTTGACTATGAGTAGGCTTAGTAGGGGGTGTTTGTTCCCCATGTGTCTGTACTTAATGTACATCTTTGACTTGCGATATTTCGCAAGCCATACCGTTTTCCACATTTTTGAACATAAAGTGATCGTTAGATATTAAAGTTTGCTGTCGATTGGCATTAGTTTTATGAGAAGCCGCAAAATTAATATTTTTTCCAAATGGCGGAAAGTGGGTGGTGACCGAAATGTACAATGCTATTTACGTTATAAAAATAATTCAACATGTTTTACAGTTACATGAGCCAAATTTTCTTTAGGATATTTTTTTTGAAACCTATTATTTGGGTATTATACGGGTTTCGTAAGCCGATTCGAAAAATTTATGACATTGTTATCGTACCGCTACCAAATCCAAAAAGAATTTTCAAACATACTTCAACTTCTTCAGGTAGGAAACTGCTGTCTCTGTATTTGAATGAATGTGTGAGCTACATTTAATGACATTTAATCTCTTTTAATTGACATTAAAAAGTGGCAATTATCTGACTGTCGCGCATTTCATGCGGAGGAGAGTTTCAGTCTTGTAGCATGAACAGTGAAGAAGTAGGAAAGAAATCGGAATGGTGGATAGGAATCGCCAACCAAGATCTTACACTGGACCGGCAATGTTTGTCGAGCGGACGGGAGAAGTGTAACCGTTCACGGAGATATGAGGGAACAGAAGAGTTGTAGAGGATAGGATACGAGCATTAATACGAAGGCCGATAGGGAACAAAATACTTAGCACCACAACTAAACTTTGTGTGATATCCGAATGTAGGAGCGGCTCAACTTTATGGTCACAACACTTTCTCGATTGACAGTTCCTCCCGCTGATTGCGTTTGATTGACAAATTGACATTATGGCTTGTCACTTTTTCACTGGATTTGTTGTGTATTGTACACAGACATATTTTTTCCCTATGGTATTGTATGTACTTGTGTCGTGTATAAATTTCTAAATTCTAATTTCTATGGGGATTTTCTGTGGATTTTTTAGTCTTGCTTGAGTTAGTTTTAGTGGACTAGACTTTTTAATACCTCTGTATTCGTGGTTTGATCCACAGAAACGAATCATTTTTCAAATACTAATAAATATTTTTTGTACCCCTCCCCCAACATCACCGGGAGATCTCGATAAACACTGAAAATGAACCAACTAAGGTTGTCGGTGTTTCTGATATTCACTCTGTTTATTAGCTTAGTGTTATGTGAAAACAAATATTCTAGAAGTGCTAACGAAAAGAAAGATGAAAAGAAAGATGTTGATTTTAGAACTCTAGATAAACCGTTTAGAATGAATAAGTTGAATCTTCTATGGACTAAAGCTCAACATGTAAGTGTACAACATAGGAATACTATGAGATCTTCAATCAAGCTTATTGCTTCATGACTGCCTGATCTTGAATTTTTTTACTAATGTATTAAATAATAGAGGAGCAATTAAAATATAGTTCTGTTTAGCTTTAGTCATTTTTATGATTGCAGCGTTTGACAGAGCCAAAACTGAAGTCTCTGTACAGTGATCTGATGATACAAGACAAGGAGGAAATTACACTCAAAAGAGTGCGGAGTGAAGGAGGTGATAAAGAAGGCTTAAAGGAAGCCGAGCTCAGAAGAAAACTAACAAACCTCATGAATGTATATGGCTTGAGGGAGCACTTTGAAGAGGTAGACAAAACAAAGGACAAGGTAATAATAAATGCCTATATGCAATGTGCTTGTCAGTATTTTTTATATACTATAATAGCGATCTGATCCGGCTTCGCATGAGTGTTCTCAGGTTGAGTTCTTCTCACAAGTTGGACCTACGACCTGGTAAAGATGACAGGTACTAGCTGGATGCGGAAGGCACAGGACATGTGTTTGTGGACATCTCTGGGGGAGGTCTATGCCCGGAAGTGGGGTGGGGAATTGATGATACGGAACTTCAAAAGTAACAATTTCAATCATTGAAATCAGATAATTGTTGCCAACAGAGTTACATAATTAGCCTACTGCTGTTTGGAAGACAGCTATAAAAACACTAACAATATAGATAAGAATAAACAGTGATACAGTTGCTCACAATAGGGTCATTGACATGTACAAGTTAAATGGACACTTACTGATTGTTATCCTCATGTAACTCAATATATTATTTAATTGTGGATTATTCGATCCCTTATATGGATTAGGTGTTCAATGCGACATTCTCAATAGCTTAACCTTTGAGAATACTGTGATATTTTGCAAAATTACAACGTGTGATTTTGCTAATGTGGCATTGTGCAAATAATCCAATATCAAAGTAATAAACCACTCAATGAGCTTATGATTTAGTACATCAATTTCACTGGCACTTACTTTCTTTAACTTTCTCTTCAGATGTATAAATCTGACTCTGATAACCATATCAACAAGAGTCTCTTCAAAGACAAGAAGTTAAATCAACTGTGGTCTAAAGCTGAGACGTCTGGTTTCACTAGTATGGAGTTGGCAGCTCTGAAGGAAGAGTTTTTCCATCATCAAGACAAGATTGATCAGTACTATGATTTGTTGGAAAATGTGCAAGAAGGCGAAAAGGATGACTACAAAAGTAAGGATTATAGATACATTACATAGTCATATTTATTATTTTCATGGTGAGAAAGCTGAGGTCTGGATAGGGGTCTATTATTTTTGTAAAATTATACTTTTAATCAATTTCATCAAATTATTTTATACATTAATTTACAGATGCTCTTAATGAAGAGGAGTTGGTAGAGTTCAATGAGATTAACAAACAGGTTGAGACAAATGAGATATCCAACAAGGATTTCTTAGACAAAGCAAACTTGGTGCGAGTGAAGCACCGAGGTTTAAGAGATGGCTTTGACCGATTGGAAAGGATGACAGCCAAAGGTAGGTACACTGGACGACGGCAACGGACTTTTTGGGAAGTTCCACGGGAGTTGGTTTATTTAAATTTCTAAGCTACATTTTGATAAGTTACACTGGTCTGCGAGTTCTGAATGCAAAGAAAAAGTTAAACTCTTTGAGTTGAGTTTGAGTGAGTAATTTCAAGCAGCAAATTGTTAATTTCAGGTCCAGACAACAGGGAATTCATTGAGCCAAAAGTGCAAGGTCTTTGGAAACTGGCCACTGCTGCCAATTTCACTGTAGACGAACTTGCTTCATTGAAGGTAAGAAAAGTAAAAAGAGAAACCTTGCGAGACAAAGGGAGACTTATCGGGAATTCAGTGAAAAAATAGTAAAAACATAAGATAGAACTATTATTACCAAAATATTGGATCCATCAATCCAGACGCTTGAATAAGGTGGCATTGCTGAAAGTACTGTCTTTGGGGTAATAATTTTTATTGTAGAATTTATTAAAGATTTTCTAAAATCTTTTAAGGCTCTTGCCAACTAGCTAGACTGTGCCGTTACAGATTTATGTTGGATCTACAATATATGAACTTTGGATTTGGGCTGGTTCCACTTCTCATCAAATATATCTGTCTTTGATAAAAAAAAGTACATTGTACGATATTTTACATGCGTACATAAAGCTCACGCTTGTGTCCCACAGCCGCCCACAGGTGGGGTAGGCAGAGACTTTGGACCGCCACTTTGCTCTGTCCTGACACACAACTCCCTAGCCTCGCATATATCCACAACTCTTTTCATACATCTCCTTTTATTCTTGACACTGCAGACCCCAGCTTTTTTGAGAATATTACTGATCTGATCAGTGCATGTTTTCGGGGTCGTCCTCTTATCTACGATATTTTGATACGAGGAATACGAGCCGTAGCCAATTTATATTGTGTTTTGCAAGGTGGAGCTGCAGCACTACGAGTCGCGGCTGCTGAAGCTGCGCCGTCTGCACGCCGACCATGTGAGCAACGTTGAGCAGATAAAAAAAGTGATTTTTTTTTTGTTTACTTTTGTGTTATATCCTATCCTTACCCTTGTCAATCACTATTCATAGTCCTTCTGTTACTTTTACTCCTGGGGTCCTATTTTTGAAATCGCTCACATCCACACGAGCGGTCGCCTTCTAATGCTTGTCTTTTCTATCTCTAGCAATTTACCACGAGTGTGAAAGAGATAGGCATCTCACGCGAACGCACGCATGGTCCATGCGAGCGGTTACAAAAATAGAGGCCTTGTTTTAATTTTGAGTTTCGATTTAAAAACGTTCAAGGTGGCGCCATTGAGATTTTGAAAAGAAATTCCTCTCATTGGCTTAAATGTATGTTATATTACAGCGGTTGTTTCGGTCCAATAAATAGCACGGCAGAACTATGATAACGGAGCTCACGTTTCAGTAGGGAACACCGTTATCTGGTGAATTATGGAATCGGCAAACTCCCATTTCGTACCTACTCACAACTTTCAACTGGTGACTCGGGATGCGGGGTGTTGATGATCATGTCACATCATATCGATAACCCATATAAGTATACTGCTTTACAGTGACTTGAGCTTCCTCCACATCAGTGGAAGGTTTTGCTATAGTCCCCACACTTGGTTGGAGATCGCAGTGGTGAAAGTACTCATGTGCCTTCTGCGTGACAATAGAAATCAATGCTGCATGATATTCCAGTATATGGGGAAACTAGTTGGTCTGCCTCTAAGACAGTCTCTAAAAAAGGGCGATTACGCCCCCTTGTGTCCTACAGTCTAGGCCAAGTCATCATCATCTTGGCGAATCCGGCTTATGTCAGAGTTCACTTTCCTACTTTTCCTCCTCTACTTCGCTCGGTCTGCACCTTAATCATGTTGTAAAACTTAGCTATATGTATAGCCTATAACCGTATCGGCCTAGTGACTTCGTATATTAGTAATGTCGGGGGACGCTAAAAAAGAATTGATTCTCGGAATGGGCTGTAGACGAAATAAGTTTGATCATAGATAGTCGCGTTAAAAGTACGACACCCGTAAGCCATCGTGAGGGTGGTGCTATGTTATATTCTGTCAGACACCATACTGCCTCTAAGGGAATATAATGTTGATGATGATAAAGGTCTTCTCAACCTACTGATTAGTTCCTGATATCTTATCTAAAGAACGGTGGCGGAACAAAGAAAGTGTCGCTTCCGCGTAAATATGTATAATGCATCAGGCACGCCCGAATTGCTTTGTGCCGCGACCGCGTTTAGTATTCCTACTGATATTATAAACGCGAAAGTTTGTAAGGATGTATGTTTAGATGTTTGTTAGTTCTTTAAGCAAAAACTAATTTTGATGAAATTTGACAGCTGCCCAGAATAGCACATATTAGTCAATGTGATTCCCACGGGAACGGGTCTGGCAACCGAATTTTATCTTGATATATTTATTTATTTAAAACAACTTTACAGTATTACAGTAATAACCAATGCACTGAAAGCTATAGATTTATCAGTTTCTATTATAAAATATTTTCATTCATTAATCCTCTCGCAGTACTTCAGGCATTCCCATTTCCATCCATCGCCAAGCAAATATGTCACACTCGGGTGCCGATGCCAGGAGCGCGTTGAGCATACCTAAGGCTCGAATAATGGGTGAATTGGCGTGCGTGGGTTGGTATATGTGATTTCCGTTTCTTTTGACTCATCAGTATGTGGTGAAAGAGTGGCTTTATTTCGTAAACCATCGTTTTGAAACTGAAGCAAACCCATAACCGTTGTCAGTTGTCAGAGTCAGCCCAACCTCTGCCTATCTTCATACTTAACCTCTTGTATTATCCTGTAGGTTGCAGCAGCCGGCGACAAGATGGATCACCTCCAGGACCAGCAGATGACGATCAAAAAGCACACGAGGAAAGTGGAGAAACTGCACGCCGACTTGGAAGGCAAGATCTTGTCGCGCCACAATGAATTGTAGATGTACCAGTTCCTATGTTGAACCCACAGAAATCAAAATAAGAAAGTATATAAAATTAATAGAAATGTTATGTGGGGCGTCAAACTATCGAGAGCGCTTGCCGCCACCTCGGCCACTACTGCGCAATAATTGTTAGGTGTCAGATACTATGGGAAAAGATGGCAATGGGTCGTTTGTATGGCGACAAAGTCACGCGTACATAAGAACTCTTTTGACTTATTTTGATTTCTGTAAAGTTCAATAGAAGTTTATTAGCGAAAAAATGTACTTCCAAATGTAATTTATCAAAGAATTAAGGATATCTAATGTAAGTTAATCCGTTCATTGTCAACATCACCGCACACCACAAAAAAACTGGAGTGTCGCCAAAAATGTTCCCTACGAACCGTATCGTAGACTACGATAACTTGGGGATGTCGTTGGTTGGTGTTCGCAATCAACGGTTAGATGTTTTATCTAGAACATTCTGAATGGAAAAATGTGTAACAGTTGGGTAAAGTGCAAAAGGGCTAATTCTCAAAATGGCAAGGGAGTCAAAGCCAAATAAAAATGGCCAAGTTTGGAATAATATGAGAGTGTGCGTATACATGACTTTAAATTATACTTTGAGAATTGGGACGATTACATGTCGAAACCAGTAGATTCTTGCGAGGGGGATGGGGGTGCAATGACGTCAAGTCGAAGGATTTTTTCTAAGCAACTCAGACTTCTGCGTCAAACGCACGTCGGCCAATGGCATTCAGCGATTATTAACAGACGCTCCGATTTAGCTAGAGCCAACCAACCGTCAGTTGCAGTCGACACTAATACTTACGCTGTACAAAATAAAGTCGCTTTTGGATTAATTCAGATGCGCGGGCGAGCTGACCTTGGTCGGACGTCCGACCACGTCCTCGGCACCCAAAAGCGACTTTATTTAATACTGCATAAGCATTAGTATCAACTACAACTGACGGTCGGTCGGCTCCAGCCAAATCGGAACGTCTGTTACTAGTTTTACCTGCCGCAAATCGATCACTTAATGTTTGGGATAAAGCGTGCCGATTCGCTGTCGACGGGTTGCTTCATGGCAGAAACCTACTGAGTTAAGCGCTAGGCTTGTTTCATAAGAGTGCTATCAGACAGAAGGCGCATTCAGGTTTTGCGTTCGTTGTCTTGTAATACGTTACATAGACATACCCACAGGCATTCTGACCGCGTAGGTCAACCAGAACAAATAACTGAACGCTCGAGCGCAGAACGGGAACGCTCGAAAGCGTGAGGGTTGCTATACACATATGCGGGTCGGCATCAATCGGCAGTGTGTGTTGATTGTAGAATGTTCGGGAAAAAAGCTGCTCTGCTTAGCCCGGCTGTGCCGATTAACCCGCTCATGTGTATAGCAACCCTGACCGCTTTCGGTCTGATAGATCCCTAAATTATAAGATAGCTAATCTGAGGAATTTATGTCTCCCATCCTCATCTGATTACATATCTGTCGACTCTTGTTGTTTTCGAGTACCTACTCCAGTGATACTATAACTATACATACGTATCCAGTAAGTACAATTTGTTAATAGAATTTGAATTATTTTTGTAAATCTATATATTTATGTGATTAAATTGCATTTAACCACAAACTAATAAAATAAGAAATCTAGGCGTAAGGTAATAAAAAAAGGCAGCATATTATGCAATGATTGGTGGCGTGTAAATAGTATAAGAAAATATCTTCGTGAATGTTAGAAAGCTATGTTTTTGAAAGTCAGCGAATCTCTAATGAACAAACCAATCAATAAATTGATTATCTTAATTGCCGACTTTCATTTCTATGCGAACTTATTGAAGCGATAACAAGCAAGGCCCTATTCAAGAACACACGCAGGTTATTTTGACAACGGTTTATTCACCTAGAACTTACTGAATATTCTGCCTTTAATCATATTCGAGACACGGTAAGTTCTCAATCAATAATAATAATAATTTACTTATAAATATACACATTACCCAAATAAACCTATTAAAAAAGAATTATTGAAAAAACAGGTGGTATTATTAAAAACACCAGAGGATACAGTGCATCAATATATGATATTTAATCTTCATGTACAAGCAAATTTATTAATACACGTTTATAATCCCGACTCGTTCAGCGAGCGCATCATCCAAATAATATTGTATTATGCCATAATATAGAGTGTAAAATATGTATAATTAGGGGGCGGGGCCCGACGGGCCCGCAAGGCAACGCAAACGCAGCGGCGCTCCGGAATCACATTCCAAGCCTACACGGCACTGGCACGCGCGTACTACTCGCCGGCCGACATCAACATAACTATAATTTGTCTAATGTAACGATAACGTCGCGTCGGCGGCCGCGAGCGGCAGTAACAAATAAAACTACATCCGACTCCCCTCACGAGTTTCATTATAATGAATCGTTTAATGCTCACTTCAGTCGATCGTACAGTATAAGTAGTTCTCTTCTCGATAGGACATTTTCTCTATTATGTATATAGATAATCTGTATATAATAATCTTTCTCACTAATATCTACACCGTTTCCAAGGGTTACAGTAACATATAGTCCTCGTCGGATAGTCGAGAGCGCGCGCCTGCCGCGGCCGCGCGCGCTAAGGCAGTCGTCGTCAGCCGGGACTCTAGTGAGTCCATTTGCTCCAAGTCTGCAACGGGAAACAACCACGTTACTATTACATTGTGATGCCTGAGGATTGGGGAATGAGACACACTTCACTTTTATTGTAAAGTATATTTTTAAGACACTAAAGTGGTTTAACTTCAAGTTCAACAGTGCACTATTATGTGTCGTGATTTCGTAATGGAACTACATTATATTATTAATTGAATCACCCCAATCACCTACAGTAGTTCCACTTTATTCAATTATTTTATTAAATTGCAACCGGTTTCGAATTACTCATCTTCAGGTACTTCTTCTCATCTTTGCCTTAGAGAATGCTTTCGTACCCGCTTCGCTATCCTCCCGGCGACTAGCTAAGCTAAGCAAGCCACCGGTCAGTGCAGCCGTAGTTGATTAACGAATAGACCGATATATCTGTCGGTCCATTAGTCGCCCATCTATTACTAATAGACAAACCACTGTCTACTAGCGGGGCTATTGGCTATCTCAGTGTACAAATGAATTGAATAGATTACGTTTTTATTCACACGCAACACACATCACAAATTTATAATATATTTAACAATATTTAAATTAAACAAATGACGATGAATTGGACAAATGAATGACATTAGAAAATCCTACATTACTCTAGTTTGCTATTCGCTATGGCCAGTGGCCTAACGCAAATGACGTGGACACTAAGGTTTTTTTTATTTATGACAAACAAACAGTCACTCAATAGCCTCGCTGCACAGCTAGCGCAAGTGTGTTCTCGCCCGCGATAAGCGATAAAAGGCGCGACATGCATACTGCTATCTTTATCATCTTAGTATCGAGAAAAGCGGCGCGAGCTACATCGCGGCCACACTTGTGATAGCCGTACTGGCTAGCCACTTAGTAAATATTCTTCAGCACTCACAGTTAGTGATTATTCTTCACCGCTCACCTGTTTATCGTTGTTATGATGGTGTGTGCGATCCCACTGGTGGTGGGGGTCGGAGGTCGGCGGCAGGTACTGCAGCGGCAGCGTGTGCATCAGCGACAGCGCCGCCGCCGTCGCGCCCGCGTTCGCGCCGCCCGCGTAGCCCCCGCCGCCGCCCGCGGAGCCCGGCCCGCCCACGCCGCCGGCGCCGCCCACGCCCGGGACACCCACGCCGGGGATGCCCTCCATGGACCCGCCCACGCCGCTCAGGCCGCTCACGTTCTACACATATTTGTTTATTTATAGGATTGCCTACAGAGTTTACAATGTAATAGACTTAGCTAATTGGTACATACATCATATATAAAGCTCACGCCTGTGTCCCACAGGTGGGGTAGGCAGAGACTATGGACCGCCACTTTGCTCTGTCCTAACACAACTCCCTAGCCTCGCATGTATCCACAACTCTTTTCATACATCTCCTTTTACTGCCACTTCAGACCCCAGCTTTAAACAAATTTTTAGGTTATTGTAACCTCGAATAACAGGCAATCACATCATGTACAAAATAGAACACTTCACTTTAAACATACATTTTTAGATGTATTCTTTACATGTTCATATTGATAGTAAATTCAAATCCTACTAATATTATAAATGCGAAAGTGTGTGAGGATGGATGGGTGTCTGTTACTCCTTCAAACTTGGCTGTGATATAGCTTACAATTTATTCCGAAATTCAATGTGGTTCCTGCGGGAACGGGTCCCGAACGTGACGCAGCTATCCTTACCTGATAGCGTTCCTGATCAGACATCTGGTGGTGGTGCATGGGGTGGGGCCAGTCCTCAGCGGCGGTGAGCTTCCACGCGCGTTCGGTGCCGATCGGACGCGGCTTGCGGTCTTCCTCGGGCGCGCCGTCCGCCGCCCAGCCCATGCCCACGCCGCCCACGCCCACGCCTACGCCGCGCTCAAGGAGCGACTGTTACGGGTGGAGTAGAGATGGTTAAAAAATTTTAGTGGTAACGCAGCATACCGGTTGCCTTGAGACTAGCCTTCGTGAGGGATCAATAGCTGAGCAGAAAATCGCGTCCAGATTACAGATGCCCCTCATCAGCTGTTCACATTTATGCTAAATCGATTTGCAGGGTTCTGGGATATATATATATTTTTTAAACAACTTT
The DNA here is from genome assembly GCA_907269095.1 of Blastobasis adustella. Classification (NCBI taxonomy): domain Eukaryota; kingdom Metazoa; phylum Arthropoda; class Insecta; order Lepidoptera; family Blastobasidae; genus Blastobasis; species Blastobasis adustella. The sequence goes on along the minus strand of OU026117.1, from coordinate 8,904,267 downwards.
AGTGACAGTAGTAACTATCACACATATCTTCTACGAACACAACAGGTACGTTGTCACTTTGAGGTCTAAGATAATATTTATTATATTTTATTTAGCTGTTGGTACTCCAATAAATAAATTAAATAAAATATAAAAATAAGCTTACAATTTTCACACCCGTAATTACACTACCTTCAAATCGAAATACAACGCGGTCAATAATCAAATACCAACATGTATTTGACACCTAGTTCTTCCACTAGTAAGTATGAGATTATAAATATCAAAAACTTCTGTGTCATCATTATGATATCAGCCGTAGGACGTCTTTGCTTAACATAGATATCTCCCACGCCTTCCAAACCGATCGACTGTGTGCCTCTTGCATCTGCCACCCTTACGATGCTTTGCATCTATCTCGTAGGCTATCCCTCGCTGCGATTGCCGGTTCGTAGTGCCACTTGTATAATTTCTGTGTAGCACCTGTTAATATTGGTATTGTTATAGTTACCTGGTAGGGGTGGTGAGGAGGCTGCGGCATGTGCTTGGCGGCGGGCTGCTGGTACGACATCAGCAGCGTGCTCAGGTTGCCGCCAGAGCCGCTACCGCCCGCGAACAGCTGGACAGAGACACGCATTTTATATAGACATTATTATAACGTTTAGCGAGCCGTCACGACTCTCGTTACAGCGTCGGTGGTCCGACTCGTAAGCGAGAGGTACCGGGTGCATGCATCATAGTCATGGTCGTCCCGTGACCATGATGCAAGCAAATGCGTCGAAATATCGGGCTACTTGTAAACAAAGGTACCCGCTAGAAAACCCGGAACATACTTTTAAAATATGCTATGATAACGGTGAGGGAAAATATCGTGATGAAACCTGCAAATTCAGGCAACTGAATTTGTAACCATTGTTACCTTGGCAGCAGGGTCACGGAGGTCAGATGGTAGTCGCTCCACTGTCCAAATCCTGAATCATGGTCAAGGCAGACCCCGGACCCTCTTTCTCGAGAGCACAACCGGGATGGGACATTAACGAAAAGATGTTTTTATTTTTTATTATACTTTTTAAATATGCGATAATGACCGCCATAATTTCAAACATGTCGATTAAACCGCATACCTGTTGATTATGCTTCGGCTGTCCATGCATGAGCGGGTGCCGCTGCGCGAAGTCCGGCGCGCGCGGGTTGAGCCGCGACTCCACGCCCACGTAGCCCAGCCCCAGCGAGCCCACTGAGCCCACCGAGCCCACGGACCCGCCAGCCATCGATACCTGACGCCGAGACGGTGTTTTAATGTCGGTTGTATTGGGTTCTATTATGTATTTAAAAGTAAATAATGGGCAAGGCCCCACCACTCGTTCCCACCGCTGCAACTACTATTTAGCCAGCACGGCTAGCACAAGTGTGCCCGCGAGAGAGCGTGTTTTCTTCTCCCAATGATATGAAAAATGAAGCAGTTTCTATGTCGCACCTTTTCTCGCTAATAGCGCGCGTGAGTACACGGCTGTACAAGTGTGCTCGCGACACAACTTAGGCTGCGAGATACCGTTTATTTTATTCTCTCAATGATAAGAAAGATTGTTGGAGCAGAAACAACTTTGTTTCAAACTTTCCTCAAAATACAGCTGAGACAGTGCAAAATTATAATTACGGATGTTTTTGTCTCATTAAGAATATGTTTACCAACAGAAAACAATATTATAATACGTTTAAATTGATTTTATTAAATATTCAACAGTGTCTGAAATCATATGGCTGTAGTAGTGACTCACCATCATGTTGTGTCCATTGCGCGAGTTGTCCGGATAGATCGGCCCGTTGCGGGACAGACCGCTCAGATCCATCGCGTTTACGTTGTTACCTGTAACGTAAGGGAATTATAATGTCTATATTGCAGAACTACTCCACTACTTAATTAGAAAACCTAAAGCATTACTATAATCTTCACATTTAGCAGGCTACTTGAAGCAATACATTTGTATCACTCTCTTACTCTCTTAAGCGAGTTTTGAATTTCTAACTGCACAATGAAAGACGCTCTAATAGTTCGGTCGTTCACGGATGTTTAGGTATAAACATTGGACCCATAATTATTGACTGCATAGCAAATTACTGCACGACGCAAGGAGCTAAATGTTTATAAAAGTTTAGGAATATTTATAAAACTTTCTAATGCTCAATGTTTACAAACGTATCTCAATCCTTGAGTGCGATGCGGTACGTGGTAGGCCGACGGCGTCGTCAAGATATGCAGGACGCCGGAGACTGTCGGTCTATCTTTATCTTTACCTTCGTGGGCACGACTTACAACCTCTTAAACCGACCTGTCTTTTAGTGCCTAGCTCGTCACACGGTCAGACGGCCCACCGGACGTGCGTGACCACCGTCGTCCAGTGTATTTAAAAACGCCACATTAGCGTTTCATAATATAATTCATATTAAGTTGTCACAAACTTATCTGCAGCGTCGCTGTTGTAGACATTGACATGACAATTCAAAATGGTGTCGCATAGTTCCAGTATTGGCCACCGGATCGGATAAGTTTGTAGCACTCTAATATAAAACGCTAGTGTGGCTTTTTTAGACTCCCAGGACATCTGCACCCGCCGGCGTTGGGGTCACAGGTGGTGGGGTGGTCACTCACCAATCGGCATCGGCTGATGATACTGCGGCTGGTGCTGCGGCGCGGGCGTGTGCGCGTGCGAGGCGTGCGCGGCGTGCGCGGCGTGCGCGTGCGCGTGCGCGGCGTGCGGCGCGTGGTAGGCCGGCGGGGGCGTGGAGCCGTGCGAGGAGGTGCGGGAGGAGGGGGAGCAGCCGCCGCCGCCGCCGCCGCCGCCGCGGTAGCCGGGGGCCTTGCTCGCGTCCACCTGGAACGGTAACTGGGTTGAATTATGGGTTCTGAAAGCCGCACATCAACGGTACCTGCCTCTACCAACTCGCGGGGTACAGAGTTCAATGACCGGCCCGTTGTAACGGACCGCGAACCTAAATCTCTGCAAGAGGGCATCGCCACTGACGTAGGCACCGCACGCGCGCGCATACGAGAAGACGATATCCTACCCAACACCATTGATTGATTGATTCATTTATGAATCAATGAAAATTACATTATATTACACAGTTCATATTAACAATTCACAGAGATTTCGTCATACATTTAAATAATACATTATTAACAACCGATGGCCAAAATTTTAAGGACAATCAAAATATACCGAATAATTAATCATGTCAATTGTATATTTAGGTATAGGTACCTTTGTAATAGAATACCTATCACTGCCCATTATAAAATAACTAAATTGCTATACGCATACAAATGCTGTCTCATCTTGTACTGGTTTTGGGTTGGATGATGCGTATATTATCAGTTATCTAGCCTAGCACCTAGCTTTTCTTAGTTTGGAACCAGCGCAGTGTTAATTTGTACAGGAATTTATCTTTATTCTTTTATATTATTGGCCGTAAAGTATAGCCCCATCTCAGTAACAGATGTTATGAGGTCATGGGATGGAATAGTCGCTCTTTTTTATAACCAGTAGAGCCAGCGTAGTAAAAGTTAAACAGTGGTAAAGCTGCTACCCTAGCTGGTTCCCTCTATCTTAGTCCCGACATGATCCCTTATCAATTGAAAAAGTAACTTAATTTACTGGCAACAATACTTTAAAAAGGAAACAAAACTCGAAGCTATTGAGTAATTTATATCCTTTAGCCTTCGTTATTGTACAGCTTTGGCTACGGCCGTGTGGAGTCCGGCAGAGTAGAATAGCATCTTTTCCTTACACTCGTGGGTGTCGTACAAGGCGACTAATGTTTTCGAGGCAAAAGATCTAGAGTCTCCGTAGACTAAAAAATGGGCAGTAGCTTTTTCTATTGTTATATTTACAACACTGCGATCTCCAACCCGCCTGTCAATCGTGGAGATTATGGTAATGGCCCCCCCTTTTGTGGGAGAAGCCCTAAGTCCTGCAGTGGACTGTTACGGGCTGTGACAATGATTGTATAGCTTGACCGCGACAGAGATGACCTGTCAATTGTGGCGCTAGTTCTGCGTTTTACGTAGCAACACCGGAAGGATGTAGTATTCTGTGACAGAAAACGAATGTCGCCAACAATGGGACATGATAAGAAGGAACGTGACGAAAAAAAAAATATATCTCGATTGTGAAATTAGAATTGGAAAAAGACCTAGCGCCCTCCTTCATAGAATTATGATTCTTGTCAAATTTGTAAACATTTGACGTAGTAGACATTGGCACAAAAGTTATACAGGATAAACAGACTAATTTTAAATGGTATACAATAACGATGGCGGCTTATTAAGGTTATAGACTACTCAATAGCGTTGAATTATATTTCGTCTACATAGTTTTTTTACATCTACATTTCCGCAATCAGTCAAAGTAACCTGAAGTTGTGGTACCCCTATACACCTTCTAAAACTAGTCGGGTTGCCCCTCACCCTCACCTGTGGCGGTGGCGGGTCGACGTTGTGGTGCGGCTCGCCGGCCGCTCCCCAGACGCCGACTCCTCCCGACGCGTCCTTGAACAACGAGTACTCCGCGCCACTGCCGCTACTAGCCTGTAAGGGAGAATCAATGTCAAATAACACTAGCGACCCGCCCCGGTTTCGCACGGATTTTCTCCGCATGTCTTTACTATAAGATACATATAAACCTTCTTCAAAGTTTTTAGGCCAGTTTATCTTTTTCCTGAGCTACCCATTTTAAATGAGAGGTCAAGCTGTATCTTTGGTTCTACCCAACCGAATTAGACGAAACATGGTCTACATTTTAAGTTGGACCCTACCTAGTTGGAACTACCAAACTATGAATACCTCATTAAAATCCATCACGCCATTTCCATATTTCTTATAGTTTAAGTCGTCTGTATGGTTCTACATCAGCTGTTCCAGTTTCCAAAATCAATTATACCCTATATGTTGCCCAGGCTTAATAGCTACATTAACAAAAAAGTTTCATTCAAATCCGTCCAGTAATTCCGGAGATTAGATTATAAACAGAGTTAAACAGAAAGACATAAATTTAAAAAATTCTATTACTCTTTCTTCATCGATATTCACATTTTTTATTTTGTACAAATTTTATTATACAGTGTGTGGCCCAGAACCGGGGCTAATTTTAAAAATATGTTTTCTGAAAAGATTCTACATAGTTAACCAAACCCTTAGATTGAGATTTAGGATGTTCGTAATAAAAGTAACTGATATTAAAAAATAAGCGAGCGTAGCGAGCTAAAAATTCTTCGAGTTTAGACTCAAAAGACCCGGGGTGAACATGATAAATGTAACATCAACCAATGACTGAGTGAGTGCAGTGATATGCGCTTGGACTTTTGAGTATATTGGCCCCATAAAATCCGAATTATACGGCGCGGGCCGTGTAAACATTCGAATTTGAGCTCGAAGTTTTTGTGACTCAAAAGACGCGGAATGACCATGATAAATACATAAACTAATGACAGAGCGAGCGCAGCGAGCTCCGCTTTGTTGGTATATTGAATCCTAAAATCCGAATCGATAACATGGCGCGAGCAGTGATTATTTATAAAAAGAGCGAGTGTAGCGAGCCCGAAAATGTATGGTTTATTTTCCCTTAAAGTCAAAATGGTGTGTAAATAGAAAAAGTGAACGAGCGAAGCGAGCTCGGAATTTTTTCAATTTTGGCTCAAATTCGGGATGAACATGATACCTAAATGTAACATAAACCAATTACTAAAGTGTGCGCAGCGAGCTCGCGGCTCGAACTTTCTGGTATACCAGAAATTTTAGGTCTTAAAATCCAAATTAACATGCGGCGCGGTTGATATGAATATTGAAAAAAATTGCGAGCGTAGCGAGCTCGACATATTTCGAATTCTAGTTAAATAGAGCTGGACCAACCTTATCAAAGAAAACTAATGTATAAGCGAGCGCAGCGAGCTTGAAATGTTTGGTATTTTTCTATTAAACTCCAGTTTGAACCCCCTAAACCCCCCACTCACTACGCCTACGACACACGTATGAATAGATGTCTCACCTGCGGCTGCGTGTTAATATGCAACGGCTTCGGCGCGGGCGCGGACACCGGCACGGGGGTGGGCGCGGGCGGCGGGCCGGGCGCGGGCGCGGGCTCCTCCCAGGGCTCCTCGCGCTCGGGCTCCGAGCCGGCGGGGGAGGCGCGCGCGCGCGGGGGCGACGCGCCGCCCGCACCGCCCAGCGGGGGCATCGGGCTGGCGGGGGGCGGTTGCTGAGGGGGAAGAAGTAATAATGTCGTATAATAAATGTAAAAAAAGTAGTGAGATATAATGTCAACATGGTTGTCGTAGTGATTGTTTTAATTTAGTGTGTGTGTGAAAGGGAGAGTGAGTTTTTTTACCTCATAGAGTTCTAGTATCTATTTCTATTATGTAATTAACCATCACAAGGTTGAAATGAATTTCAAAATAGTATTATTCGGAAAACTATTTTATTTTTATTTATCAGGAAATTCAGGGTCAGGAATTTGACCGCCATCTCATCATCTCACCACCAAGAGACGATGGGCCGACGATGGAGCATGCCAGTCTAAGAACAGCCTATACACTCTAGCCTTGAGGGCGTCTAGATTATAATGATGTTTATGTCTACCCAGCTATCATCTCACATACCTGCGGCACAGTCCTAGGCTTGGCGTCCACCGGCGGCGTGGCAGTGAGTTTCGCGGCGAAGGTGTTAGAGCGGGCGCCCACAACCGCGCCCGTGAAGGACAAGGCCGCCTTGGGCACCCCGCTCGACCCGGTGCGTTTCTCCCCGCTTGGGGTGGCGGTCGTCGCTGTGGGATAAGGTTGGGTTAGTGGTTTGTCATGGTAATGTGTAGGAGTCCTAAAGTGTGGAGTTGGTCCTCGTAAAAATATACGAGTATATTTTTACGAGGACCAACCGTCGTTCATTTACTGATGAGTCAATAGAATAATAGTCTATCACAGATTTAATCTTCTAATTATCTGTTAATGTGTGATTGTTTCATAATATTTGTTGGTGTTCTAAATAAAATAAAATAAAATATTGAAACTGGAAATTACAGCTGAAACTCCTTAAAGTGAAAATAAGTCCCGGTATCCGGCTGCCCGGGGTAAAATTTGGCTAGGTTTAGGCTATTAAAGTACGTTGTTCAATTGGTCGGAAACAAACGCTAAAAGTTGACAGATAACATCCAATAAAAAACTATATTTTGACCGTGCTAAGTGGCGCTAACTGGCGAGCAAAATAACAAAAGCCCCGAATAGGTTAGGGCGCACTGACGATGTGGCTCGCTTAGCATCTAGAGCCAGTCGCCAGCGGCTAGCGAGCGAGTATCGAAACGTGCAGTGACCTGGTTTATTACATCTCGACCCTTTACATCTCGACAGCTCTAGCCGCTAAGCAGGCCACTTGTCCCATGCGGCCTAGGTTCAAATGCTAGAAGTACCTCCAACTTAAACATTTTGATTCAATTAAAGGTTCACAAGAAACACTTATGAACGTCAAACCATGCTACGTACCATGAGTCTGCAGCCTAGGCGGCTGCGCGCGCGGCGGCGGCGCGTGCGGCTTGGCGGGCGCGCGCGCGGCGCCGCGGCTGCCGCTGCCGGCGGGGGCGCCCGCCGACGCCAGCCCGCTGGGGTTGGCTGAGCTCGGCTGTGGCGGGGAGACGAGAGAGATCAGTATTTACACATGTAAAGATATCGGTCACGTTTTTTGGGCCAACGTTATGAAAGTGCCGGTCGGAAATATAATTTTCAGACAGAGCGAACAATTTCTAATATTTTTGACTGTGTTTTTCTGAGCAGTTTTCCTATACCATTCAAATGTAGAATTGTAGTTGCAGTAGTAGCTCTATCTGAAAATTATAATATGTCTTAATGGCCTGCCCTTTCACCTTTTTGATGAATGATAATCTGTCTTTAGACAGGATCCGTGATTCTAACGCGGCCCATATAAATTGGTAAAATCATCGCTCCATCGATCTATTCGATGAACGAATCCCAAGTTAGTGTACACAGCCGCACGGGCTGATGTCGTTCGACCCGTGAAGCCTACCTTAGGTGCGGGCTGCTTGGGCGGCTTGGGCGCGGCGGGCGCGGGCGGTGCGGGCGCGGGCAGCTTCCCGCGTGGTAGCAAAAGCGCGATGTCCGCGTCGGGGTCCCGGATCATGGCCGCGATCAGCGCCGCCGCCTGCTTCGTCGCCTCGCCGGAGCCCCTGGGGGGAGAGCGGTGTGGTTAGTACGTAGCTCGTAGCGTTTGTCGGCTCTAAGGTAAGAGGCCGGCATCGCGTGCGTCCTCCTTATAGACTGTAAGGGCGCCGTAGTTTATCCAACATCATTGAGTACAAGAAAAAGTCCACTTTGTAATAATAAACGTCTACGTTTAAGAGACACAAAATGTTGGTATGCCAGTGCACTGATTGGCAAAAAAATGTTTTTCTTTTTCCATTTCAATTTATATATTTAATCGTCAACATGGGTTACAAAGTTGGTTACATATATTTAACAGATCTCCATGTTCCACCTTTCGTTATAAGATACAATCCTCGTTTAGTGACCCGAACTTTGACTATTGTAGCGATAATACTTACATATCCTCTGAGCGGGTTCTATAAGTAAAAAAAAACCGGGGTGCCCCACAACCTCTTGGCAGAATTGGTAGATGTTATGGGACCTCACCATCTGATGGGCTGTCTGCTCGTTTGTCACTGAATAGCATAAAAAATGATTCTACGATACAGCTGTTACAAATGCCAAATGCTACTCACTTGATGGTGATAATCCTTTCGCCTTGCCCCTTGCTCTGCTTGTCGACCTCGATATGAGCGCCGGTGGCCGAGCGGATCGCGTTGATGTTGCTGCCCGCGCGTCCGATCACCCGCGAGATCGCATGAGAAGCTACCGAGACCTTCTTGCAACTAGATGGAAGTAAAATGACTAAATTAGAATAGACTCAAGGCTTTGACCCACCACTCATTCCCACCGCTGCAACTCCTGTATAGCCTCCATTGTCTCATGATTACAAATGTCAGCACAAAGTAAATTAAAAATGTAAAAAAGAAATGACATAGTAATAGATACTAAAAATAGCACATGGTGTGAGTGATGATTGATTGTTGACAAACAAGCTTGTCAACAAGTCTCTCCACATGTCGTAAAGAAGTCAATACATACCCAGGCTCAACGGTGGACAGCGTCTGTACGCTGGACTTGCGCACAACCTCCTTCCACCCGTCTTCGCGGCGACCGCTAGTCGCGCCCTTGGGCGACGGTGTCTTGCCTTCCATCTCCCATCTGAGGATTTCGTACAATACGTTATGTTACTTCACGTCGAGCACACAAAATGCACACAGATCCGTTCAAACTTTAACGGTCTTATTCATAAACTAAGTACCCTATAGTAGGTTAAACGTTCATTAGCTAAAACACTCATTAGGCCTTTACAACGTATTTTAAAATTCCATATTCATAAACGTTCCATAAATCTCTATTAGCTAAAGGTCTGATAAAATACAAATTGGCATAATTATGTTGTCGCTCTGATGAATTCATAGACAAGAACATAAAATTGCTTGTAGCTAAGTATAAAAAAACAATTACTGTCCTGAAATTTGCTATCGATACGGAGTGCCAAAGAAAATGATAGAAGTCATGGCTGTATGGATATAACCCCTTTGCCTATTTTCTTCAGGATAAAAGTCAAGAACAGTCACGAACCAATCACAATCAATCACTAAGAGAATAAAATCAGCTGTTCGTGTGACGGCAGCCATGTTTGTCACTAATATAGATTTATTTATAGAAGGGATCAGCCTTCTTTAAGTTATGAAACCGTTAATAAGCGCTTTAGCGCTAATATGTGTTTATAAATAATGTTTTTCAAGAACCATATTTTAGCAAACCTATAAACCTCTCATAACTTTTTATGAATAAGACCGTAAAGGTTTTCCAATCGATCCCCAGCTCAGATAATAGGAAGCCAGGAAACCTCTAATGCAGAGTTGGTAATTGATGAATGTGAACAATTACTTGGTTCGAACTTTTGACATAGGCCTCACTGGCACCATTTTGCACACAAAAATATAAATAATACATTTTATTATTTACAAGTGATATTATATCACAAACTACATTAAATTCTACTTCTAAATTATTTCTTCATTCTTACGAGCATCAACCTAACTAGGGTAGTTTTATATAAAGCTTGTTGATTTGATAGTTTTACTTCACGAATTGGAAATCCATTCCTAATTAGTTATTGACACTCGCAAGAATGTAATTATTTTTATTAATAATGAATGATAATGGCGCGTAATAGAGAATTTCCCGCAGAGCATGTATATTCTATCTATACTACTTTATGGCAATCCCGGTATAATAGTCATGGATGTGCAAAAAAAGGAAATACCAAAACCATAATATAAACAACTATAATATATAGCAATAAAGACCTACTACAAAAAATAAAAACAACTGAGAGGCTATTCATGCAGAAAACAAGAAAACCACAAAATAAAAATTACACATGCAGTTTTGGATGCATTTTTGCAGTTTTTAAAACGCGACGCATCCTGTCCGAACCAATTGTAAAAAATTATATCTGGTATAAAACACTATGCAAAAGATACGCGCTCGAATTGTCAACAATTACGACCGATAATGTAAATAAAAACTAAAACCCTAAACGAGATATAATTGAATTAACCTGAATTGCTTTTTGCCATTTCATCTCTAAAACCAATGGTATTAAATCGATATCGAATCTAATAAAGACGCTTATGGATTTTTCATGTATCTTAATCGCAGTGATGTAATGCGAATTGCAACTTACTGGTGGCTGCTGTATATTTTTTTATTTTTCTCGCTATAGCCCGATTCGGCTTCGTCCCTTTCCACATTGAGCCTAGTGGACTCAAACACTTGGCTCTTGCGGGAGCCGCTGGCGTATTTTACATTCTGAACTGTTAAGCTCTTATGTATATCCTCTTCGGGTTTTCTGCAAAACAACATTGTATAGCTTTAGCCGCGGCCGGACTTACCCACACGATCTCGGTTACCCCGCAGCTCTATCTAATCGACTCGGAATAAAATGGCTTCCAGTTTCGACCTTGAAGAGTTCGCCATTGTTTCATGTATCAAAACGAAGCTTGTTATTATTGTTTTTACATAAAATACAATTGCTGTAATATTTATTTCGAGTTTATTAGTAACTTTAGTAAAGGAGTGCGCGTACAGAACACTTTACTCTCGATATTGCAACATTATTGTTTTTCGATTTTGCACAGTCGAAGTGGTCTGAACGCGCTAAGTGTTTGCCAAAACTAAATGCACAAGCTACTGAATTGGTTAGCTCACAAAAGTTAGCGCTACTCAACTTACATATTCCAACTTGTCTCGATTACTACTTTTGTTTTTGTACGTTTTGTACCTTGCTTTCCCAACTCCAATTAAAAATATAGCATGCACATGTTTTAAAAACAAACAAACCACAAAAGACCATATTATACGATAAACAATTCAACTGTGAAAAAGAGAATAAATCCTGAATCGACAGTACATTTCAATGCATTTGTTTGATCCACAAATACAATGTCGAGGCAATGTGTATTACTTTTTACCGTAATTACATAATACAAAATAGAAGCAGGTTGGGTAAAACACTAGTATGGCTATTAAAAGTATAAATCACACAATGATGATGCACCGGACAACATTTTGCCATACTTATGAATCGTTTTATGTACACAATATTACCAATATCAATACATATTTCATTCATAAAAACCGTAATGGATTCTGGCATACCACAATGCTAGCCAAACCACCACTATTAGGCCATGCACTAGAGCAAAAGAAACTACACACTGAGCCATTACATCGGCGGAGCACTCAGTTATTCGTACAAGTACGGTCCCATCAGTGGAGTACGTGTGTCGCAGGTGAATTGTGGACTTTGCCACACATGGTACGAAATGTCTCCACAATTTCGCCACGACACGTACACCGCGAAAGGGAGTATATGTATTGCGTGTGTGTGTTAGTACAAAATACGGCCGTAGTAATATCTTTTCTCATCTGTTATTCAGAAAAATCGTATTATACGAGAGAATATGACTCAAATAAGGGAAAAAATATGGGTTGCCTACTCTCACATTGGTCTAACTAAGGCGTTGTCATAGATATAATCTACTTCCATCTGTTATTTAATAGAGTCATCTGGGATCCTGGGATAAATTTTTTACCTTTATTATTAGCTAATGTAAGGTTTTTTGTTTTTATTCTGATAGGTAGTTTTATTTACTTTATTTTAATTGTAAATAATTGTCAATTTATACAACATTCAAACAAAATATCAGTGAATAAAAGGACAAAGTTGAAAATACCGCTAGCTGGACGAAATTGGAACACAGAAATATAGTTTATTTCACTTGTTTTAGACCGAATCTCATAAAGTTATATGTCAAATGAATTGAAATCTTTTCCCCTATCCAACAATATATGGTTGCCTGGGCAAAACTTGGTCTGAAAGGAAATATCTTTGCACATTCATTAATTTTTATTTTCAGAATGTTCATCGATAGTCATATCCTCTATCTTTCTGAACAGACGAGGGAAGATATTCCTACGGCCAAATCAAATCAAATTAAAATTTCTTTATTGAAGTAGGACATTAAACATCTCTTTCAATCGCCAAAGAGAATGTAGGAAAGTACGTAGGAAACACACGGTGAGTTATTGGCCGGATCTTAGACCATGTGTCAATATGGTGCTGTACTTCCACTGCACATATTATAATTTAATTATATACGTAATTATAATGGTTTACCTCGATCATATGTGTAGTGAAAGTGTAGTGACAACCACGAAAGTCTTAAAGTTATGGTGGTGTATACTAACTTGTCCTTCTTCTCCTGCGGCCTGCGTTCGGGCGCGGGCTTGGCGGGCGTGGCAGGCGGCGAGCTGGGAGCCACATTCTCTTTTTCCTGCTTCTTATCCGGCTTCGCAGCTACCGGCTCGACCCGGCTCTCCGGCTTTATTTTCGTCTGCGGGGAGGGTTTTTTTTTATTGTCAGTGTCGCCCGAGCTGCGTAAGCCTAATGCGTTTATTACAATTGACAAAATTCAGTGGCGTAAATTCGGAGGCGAAATGCGTGAGAGCAAATAAAAGTGGAATATATTGCTCATATGAATTTTTGTATCACGGCTTTTGAATATTAAAAAATAATTACAAAATTTGACGTTATCCTTTTTTTTTTTTTTTTTTTATGTTATCCGGCAGACAAACAGGCATGCGGGCCACCTGATGGAAAGTGGTCACCTCCGCCTATGGACATCAGCATCACCAGGGGTGCTACCAATGCGTTGCCCGCCTCTAAGGAGACCTCTAATATACCTCTTGAACGATCCCATGTCATAGACCAAAGGAAACACCGTTGCTGGGAGCTCATTCCTCATTTCCTATGAGCAATATCTTTCACTTTAATTTGCTCCCACAAATTTTAGGCAACTAAATTTAGTCAAATGTCAATAAGCACATAAGGGACAGGTGCCTAAATCTGCCGGTATCAGGAAAGAGGTCCCGTGGTAGCGCCATGAAGCAATGGATTAGCATCGCTGAGTCAGAAGCTCGCTTCTAACTCTCGAGCTAACGGCTGATTATGTGAGGACTCCGGACCCTAGCAGAAGCCGGAATTGAGTGCTCGGATGATGATTAAAACTTTAGTTGTTGTCCAAAGACAGCTTGAAATTCCTTATTCGTGAGATATGAGCTACAATACTGCGAAATGTCAACAAAACCCATTGACTAGTCACCGCGTGATAGACTTGCTCCTTACAATGCTAATTTAAGCGTTCCAAATTCCAATCACATGATTTCCCTTGGGAGTTTCATACAACACTATCTCCCTGCGGGCAACAATGTCATGCTTTAAGTTGACATTTCGTGACATGTAATTGGAAATTGTCGAACAGGAGGTGCAAAAAAAAAAAAAAATACAAAAGCGTCACTGGGTGTTGATGGCACTCACTTTGTCTGGTTGTTTCTTGGCGACGGGAGCGACGGGCGGCGTGGGGGCTTTCTCCTCTTTCTTCTTCTTTTTGCTCTTGGCGCTCGCCGCGGGGGGCGCTTTCACGTCCGACGATGAGCACGAACCCTACCGATCCAATATGGCTGGTTGGATTATACTTTACATGGAATATACGGTTAGGAGAATTGAAGCCTAATACAGAAATTGGGGGCAGATTCACAGCTTGCGTCGTGTGCGAAGTGGGACAAAGCGTCTCGTAAATACGGCAACTGCATTTTCAGTCTCCAGGAGCAGTTCCTCCCTAATGCAAGTGACTGGATAAAGTGGACAAGAAAGCAGACGCGCCATAGACTGAGATGGATCTCCACTTCGCATCGCCGCTGCGCATGGTCGGTGAAACCATCGCTGCGGCCAACCTGCGTTTGTAAACGGTTTAATTGACTTCCAGGTTGACCACTACAGCTCATGTCCTGGTGGGAGAGTCGAGTCGACTAGACATCAGGTCCAGGAAAAGCGACTTAATTTTACACTAAATAACTATTAGTATCACCTATCCAGCTGGCTCCTACCCCGACCGTATCACACCTAGCGTCCCTTACCTGCGAGTTGGCATCGATCCCCGAGTCGCCCTCCTCCTTGGGCACGGGCTCGTCATCGGGCTCGCCGCCTTCGGAACACTCGCCGAGAGCCTTGTCGCTGTAGCCCGCGTTCTGCGTGTTCTGCTCTTGTAGCTTGCGGCGCTCCTCTTGCTCTATTGTCTGTGGGGTGGAAGGGAGATATGTATGAGAGATGCGGACGGATAGAAGATGGTCAACTGAAACACGAGTCATCATCATCATGACCATGAGGCATGAGGGCCCGGGGTCCGCCTTGACCATGATCGAGGACGTGGTAGCTCAGGTAATTACAGTGGAGCGACTGCCATCAGACCTCCGCGATCCTGATACCAGGGGAACCTGACCAAATTGGATCATGGTTACACATTCAGTCGTTTAAATGTGCAGGTTTCATCACGATGTTTTCCCACACCGGCGTCGGTTAGTATTCAACTAATGTACTTTTTTTATGTAATACGACAGACAAACAGGCATGCGGTCCACCTGATGGAAAGTGGTCACCGTCGCCTATGGACATCAGCAATACCAGGGGAGTTACCAATGCGTTGCCCGCCTCTAATATACCCCTTGAACGATCCCTTGTGTGAGCAATGAATAATTTTTTATCTATCTACCTATCTATATTTAAGGATTTTGGCACAAAACCATTAAGTCAGCAAACAATTTTCTTTGCCTCTGTAAAGTCGTGAAAAGGAACTACTCCTCTTGCACAATAAATTAATGTCTAACTGAGTAACCTTCAAGGCTAGAGGGAATAGGCTATTCCAAGACGAGCATGCTGCATCTTCGGCCGCATCGTCACTTACCATCAGGTGAGATGGCGGTGAAATGTACGAGTACTTCAGCCGTCACATCACAGGACGGTGGCGCCCTCAAAATTTTCACGACATGACGGACTGTATCTTTTATTTAATAATTTATTGCGATATAGTTGAAATGTAGTTGAATATGTTTCTCGTATATTGTATTTTTTCCATACGAATAAATAAATAAATATTGCGATATCACTATTAATAAGTACAGTGAGATAATGATTGATCCCAGCCATAATGACGCCACCTATCCCAACCCACCTTCTTCTCGATCTTCTTCTTCTTCTTCCTCTCCTTGCGTCGCAGCGCCGCCTGCCTTCTCGTCTCCTCGCGACACCTCTCAGACTCGAGTTCCTCCAACAGTATGGTCGCGTTCTGATTGGCTCGCGCCGCCTGCGTCTCCTTGGCGGCCCGGATCACCCGCACACACTCCTGGCACTTCTCTAGGAGCTCCTTGTCCGATATCGTACATATGTACCTGGGAAATGGGGGGATAAGATTCGATTATGGAACGGATTACGAAAAAAGCGATCATCAGTACAGTCTCAACTAATTTGGCATATAATCTTACACTACTCTAATTTAGTAGACGCTATAGCCAGTGGCCAACGTAAATGAAGTAGTGTAGAATTTTTTAATGTTAAATTCAGTTGCCAATTGAGTTAAACAATAGCCCCGCAGGTGGTCCATATGATAACACGATCTAAGTGCCTAAGAGACAAGACAAGAGAAAATATACCAAGATAGTACTAACATTTTCTAAGCTATACAAAATGGAAGACAAAGACGTCACAAATCATAACGACATTCAAATTGTATGATGCTGTAACATTTATAAAAATGTCTATGCTATAAACACTATAACTATATTAGCTTAATTTTGTAAAAAGCTTCATCTCATTCAGTCTTTGATCATTAAGAAATTGTAAGTCTTTGAATTTAATATAGATTCTAATGTTTTCTGGAAACAACGGGAATCAACGGTAAATCTAAATACTCACCTCGTCATTTCTTGGTCCGAAGGGAACTGCGTTACGACACCCACCATCCACTTGACCACCTTGGTGTGGCCCTTGCGGAAAGCGGCCATCAGGCATGACACCTGCGCGCGGTAAAAGATAAAACTCATTTTCTTAGGTAACTCACGACCTTTTCAAACCGCTACTGGTTAACGGTATAGAATGTTCGCCATGTCATGATGTTTAAATATCGATCTGTATAAGAGAGTTTAGAATCTATTTTTATAGATGCATGAGTGTTTTGTACGATAAAGGACACGTCAGCTGTAAATACTACTTATTACGGAGTTAATCCGGCCGATCTCGAGGGTATATATAGAATAATTACTGAAGTAACGTTATTACTTTTTTGTTGTCGAAGTAAACATGTGTATCGAACATTGGCGCGCGTGGCACACTGCAGTCGAACAAAAGGTAGGTAGGTAATAGTGTACCTACCTACCTAGTGCAGTGTGAGCTTTTCAACCGAAACAGGTTTCGTACATTCGCCGAATCGTGGGCACATACGTCTAGAGTGGTCCGTAGGTGCCACAAGCCCACGCGGTTGGTATCATCTTTTCCATCTGTCGGGTTTCACTAATGACGAATGAAACTAGCGGACAGAGTAATTCCCCAGCATCGTAGTATAAAAAATGGCGAATCAGCTCCCTTATGCCCAGTCATCGCCATACAAATTGAACCATAGGCCCTGTCCTTCTTACGGAGTAAGGAGTTTCTTTTATCGTTGGAAAAGCGACAGCATCGAGTTGCCTATCCCGTTCTTCGATTCCACCACCACTCATCTGACGGAGCAGCTGAAAAGGAGTAAAGTATAGTTGAGTACGGACCTTCCGATTGTCCTGCGAGTCGATGTCGGCGCCCGCGGCGTACAGCATCTCGACGACGGCGAGGTGTCCGCCGTTGGCCGCCAGCCACAGCGGCGAGTTGCCCTTCTTGTTCTTCACCTCCACCGCCGCTCGCCTGGCAACGACACTGTATTATTATATAGGCCTTGTGGTGTCCGGCAGACTAGAATAGCACCAGCTTACACTTGTGGGTGTCGTACAAGGCGACTAATAGTTTCGAGACAAAAGATCTAGTCTCAGTAGGCTGGAAAATGGGCCGCAGCGTTTTCCATTTTTACATTGTGTTATTATTCCATTACACTGCGATCTCCAACCCGCCTGCCAAGCGTGGAAATTATGGCAATAATCTCCCCTTTCGTGGGAGAGGCCCTATCCTGCAGTGGAGTGTCATGGGGCTGTGATGATGAACTACAGGTTACAACATACAGTACATAATAATATAGTAGTATACTAGGTAGTAGTAGTACATGCACAATCTTTTTCCGCCGACCCTTTCTGCCACCGGGAAACGTGATCCGGGCTGACGCTGATCAAACCGCTATGATTAAACATTTTATAAAGCGCACGGCTAAGAACTTGTTGCCAGCTAGTGTGTTCCCTGATCGTTACAATCTCGACGCCTTCAAGGCTAGGGGGAATAGGCTCTATCTTTGTCACTTACTACCTGGTGAGATAGCAGTCAAATGCCTTTCCAATTCCAGGTAAATGCATATTATAAGCTATACTATCCACATGTCGTTCTTGCAGACAACGGTACTGACCTCTGCAATAGCAGCTCGACGAACTTGGTGTGTCCCTTGTCGGCGGCGATGGTGAGCGCCGTGTCGCGCGACGACGGCACCGGCGGCGCGTTCACGTCCGCGCCCTGGGAATTACCAATTGGAAGGTTAGTGGATTTTTAATATACCACTAAGGTGGCAAAACAAGCACGCAGCCTGACCGATGATAAGCAGTTTTTTTATTGCCTAGGAAGGCTCACGGACGGACAGTCCACATATCTATTTGCAGAGCGAAGGGGAGCGCGGATGCGGTGCCAGCCTTTGAGATACCTGTAGACGTGCCTTTTGAAGAACCCCATGTTATAGTGCAAAGGAAAAACTTCGGGCATGAAGCTCATTCCGCAGTTACTGAGTTTTCGAAGTATTTCCTTTGCACTATAACATGGTGTTCTTCAAAAGGCATGTGTAGACACTTCAAAGGTCGGCATCGCATCGACCTGATAGCCGATGGCCGATTTTCATCAGGCCGACCGCCTGACCGAGACAAAAAAGAAAACCAATTGTATAGTTCATACCTTGTCCAATAACACCCTGCCAACCTCGACGTAGCCGCCGCTGGCCGCTTCCATGAGAGGCGTGAGGCCGGTCTTGGCGCGGTGCTCCACGTTCGCCTTGCGGTCCAGAAGCAGGCTCACCACCTCGTGGCGGCCTGGGGGGAACACCACCAACGTTACGATATTACCTTCAATGCCTATACTTCGCAAAACATACCGTATTTTTTTATTATGTTATTCAGTGACAAACACTGGTCACTGGTCATTATGCAGTTCTAGTGCAGTTAACATATAATGTAGAAAGAGTAAATATATAAATATAATTAATTTCATAAAATTGGACCATTCTCGTAACTGTCTATGTCATTATTTAAAAGTGAACTTACATACTATAACTAGGGGCAGTAAGCAGACGCTCTAGTAAGTATGAGATTATGACACGAGAGGCATAAGTTCACTCAAAATCAGAGCTACAATATGACTCGACTTTCCTTTCTTTTTTCTACTCTAAATTTTAATTATTACTGCCAACATCAGAGGCACTCGGAAATCAGAGCTAATGTATAAATATTTCTCTTAAATTTTAACTCGAAGTTTTAATCATAACCGCCAGCATCAGAAGCGGGTTGACTTGCTCAGATTTCAGAGCTACATCACTACTCAATTTTTCTTGTTTTTAAATTTAAAATTGACTTGTATTGTTGGTAATAAGCCCACCTTTGCTCATACATGTTCTTATTGTAAGTGATTGATAGTTGTTTTTATGAAGTCAAGTGTCTATCTACCCTATCATCTGATTCCCCCATCCCCCCACTCACCCTGGAAGTAGGCGAGCGTGAGCGCGGTGTTTATTTTTAGGAAGTTATGTGTTTATCTATCTCATCATCAGATTCCCCCGTCCCGTCACTCACCCTGGAGGAAGCAGGCGAGCGTGAGCGCGCTATTTATTTTTATGAAGTTATGTGTATATCTATCTATCAGAGGCTCTTGTGTGTGTCTGTGTGTGGGGGCCAGCACTCACCCTGGAAGCAGGCGAGCGTGAGCGCGGTGTTCCGGTTGGTCTCGATCTGCGCGTTGATGTCCGAGCCGCAGTCGAGCAGCAGCCGCACCGCCGCCGTGTGCCCGTTCATGGCGGCCAGCATCAGCGGCGAGATGCCGAGCTTCGACCCGGTGCGGGAGTTTATTTCCGCCTGGGGATACAACAAAGAAATGGAGGTTACAAGGTTTTAACAAGCGCCTCAGACTGAGCCACGCTAAGCCCAAGGCAGTCGCGGCGCGAGCCACCGGGCGGCCCATAGGCAACTTGACGCGCGTGGCGTGCACAGTTTGGACGTGGACATAGTTTATCTGTGGCTAATGCAGTATAGGACACAAAGGAAAGATCCGAGTGCCACTTTCTGTCCTATACGTTTGCGTGAACTCAAGACCATTGAAATTAGGATAGGACTACTCGTAATATGTCTGTCACGCCAGCTATTGCCGATGTAACATATTTACTGTAAGTCAACAATGTAAATGTCGAATAAATGATTATTGTATTCTATTCTATTACTGTAATATTACACCTTAAATCAATTTACCTGGTGGTGTAGCAGTAATCGTATGATGTTGACGTAGCCGCCGGAAGCGGCCAGCGACAACGGCGTATAGTCCGACACGTTGCGGTGCTCCTTGTTCGCACCGCGCGCCAGGATCAGCTCTACCACCTTGGGGATAGAGTTCAATTTTAATTGTAGGTGCTCGTTTGGCCGTACGGTGTCAAGCTGAGTACAAATACAACACCGAAGTCTTCGGCTTAAGCTGCGTTAAGACTGTTCTACCGCATGACAAAGAAGGCTATTTTATTATCTTCGTTGGCCGTTTTGGTGGGTGGATGGATTTGTTTGACCAAAATAAGCAATCAAATGTCGAAGGGCAAATACATTAGTCAGCGAACGCCTTCGTTGATGAGCGTTTTACACGTGGCATCAGAAGCAGCCCAGTTAGGATCGATGTAGATCAGAAAATCCTGCCAAGATGACAAAAACTTCCACTGTTCAAGTCCAGCAGTGCAGAGTTATGGGAAGCATTATCTTCCCGCAGCCTGTCATAGCTGCCAGGAGTCGCGGCTTAGGACTGAGGGTCGATTCTCACGCTATGACATCTTAAATTCGACATTTTCTTTAGCCAAAAAACGATATCAAAACGTCACTGAAATTGATCTTCGACAATATACGACTATCGAAGATATTTACAGAAATATATTTTGGCTGCAATAGATAGACATTTCCATGGCGTTATTAATAGATGTCATGTTGCTTGAAAAAATGTCGAATTTGAGATGTCACAGCGCGAGTATTAGGCCCCTGTAATCCATACTGTTCTAGACATTAGAGAAACTACATATTGCAGTAAGGGTACATACCTCATACCGGCCGCCGCTGCAAGCGAGCGACAAGGGCGTGTCCTTGGTGCGTTCGGACTGCGCCTCGATGTCCGCGCCGTGGTTCAGAAGCACCTCCACTATCTTCTCGTGGCCCGCCGTCGCCGCCAGGATTAGCGGTGTGAAGCCCTGCGTGGGGGAAAAGGTTCTATAAGATTCAGGTCGGAATTTCATTGGAGCGAACTATAATGGAATTCGAAAAGAGTGACTTCGGTTATACGACTAATCGTATATAGTGACAATGTCAACTGTAGTTAGGTTTCATACTTATGGGAAAGATGTCCGTTTAGTGTGTTGGCCGGTTAGTACGACGAAAAGTCGCCGGCTATTTGGGAGGCGTTATATACGGATTCAAATTAATAGTTATTATCCCATTGTTCGATATCTGCGACTCTCCTAGAGGAGACAGTAGCAGCTCAACCAAATCATGACCGCGTAGACCAGCGTGAGCGCCGTGTCTCGGTTGGAATCACTCTCGTCAATTGTGACCTAGTGCCTACAGATGCGTGTGTGTGAACCAACCTTCTTGTCCCGATGCTCGATGTCCGCGCCCCTAGACAGCAGCAGCTCCACGAGATCCTCATGTCCGCCCGCGCAGGCCAGAGTCAACGCCGTGTCCCGGTTGGAGTCGGTCTCGCCATCCACGTCCATGGCGGAGTAGGCGGCGGGCGCGGGCGCGGGGGGCGCGGCGGCGGCCGCCTCGGCAGCGGCCGCTAGGCCGGCGGCCTGGCCGCGTGCTCGGGCCGCGCCGAAGCGACCCTGCTGTAACGACGTAAGTGACGGTTTTTGGTTGAGATTTATAGCGTCATGTGTTTGGTAGACTAATCACGGAATTAATTTATTGAAATTGTTACTTTTGCGATTACCTATGATCGATTTAATAGTTTCAGTTTATTGCAATGGAACTTTGTTAGCAAATGAACCTATAAAATCGATGATACGGTATCGCGAAAGTAACAATTTCAATCAGAGAATTGTTGGCAATAGCGTTACGTAATTAGCCTACAGAAAGTTTATAGAAAGCTCTTCGTTAGGTTTGCTGTATTATCCGAAGCTTTTATACAGTAAATTAATTTGTGTTTAGGAACACATCAAGCGGCTGTGGACGATCATAACAATGTCCAATTAATGACATAATTGATATTGATAATTAAAATATTACTTATTGTTTTACGAAAACTCTGCTCATATTTTTTTTTATAAAAGATGAACTAGATTATGAGGCGAAATACACTAATACTCGTAGAAAAAAGAGTAAAATAATTTTCAGCAACTGAAGCAGTCGCTTCATGATAACAAGGCACAGATACCTTTATCAGGCCATATAAACATAAGCGAAACAAAATAGAATCCACACACAAACAACACATAAGCTCCTTACCTTCTTCTTGACGGCGACGGAGGCGGTGTGGTGGTGGGGCTGGTCGCGCTTCGCGTGCGGCGCCGGCGCCGTGCCCGCGGCCATCGTCAATCTGCCATCCCTGACACGGTGGAATACACTTTATCATAAAGGCAGTGGGGTTCGAAATTAATTGACGGGGATGGGGATAGGTTGTAGTGAAAGAAAATATAATAAAATAGGTCAAGGTAGAGTTATTTATAATTAAAAAGTTATTTATAACAAATAACTTATTGTTGGACAATTGTTGGTTCCTGTCCGGTGGCACCTCAGAAATCAAAATAGGTAAATAGAAATGCCATGTGGGTCGTCAAACAAACGACCCTCGGCCACTGCTGCGCATAACTGTACTACCGCGCAATAAGTGTCAGGTTTCAGATACTATGGGCCAAATATGGCTATCGAGGTATCTGCAAGGCGACAAAATCACGCGCGCATATCGTATTTAGATTTCAGTGCGCCACGCTAAGTGTTTGGGAGTCCAGCGGTTGAGACAACAATCCCTTGCGATAGCCGGCGGTCTTGAGATGGTGGTGTTGGAGCGGCGGATTTCCTATTTTGATGTCAGTTGGTGGCGCTAAGTGTTTGGAGGTCCTACGGTTGAGACAATCTAGCTTACCTATAGCCCTCGAGATAGGCGGCGGCCTTGAGAAGATCCGGCTGGTGGTGTTGGTGCGGCGGATTTCCCTTTTTGATGTCAGTGGGTGGCGCGGAGTGTTTGGAGGTCCTGCGGTTGAGACAATCTAGCTTACCTATATCTCTTGAGATAGGCGGCGGTCTTGAGAAAATCCGGATGGTGGTTGGTGTGGCGGATTTCATATTTTAATGTCTGTGGGGGGGGGGGCGCTAAGTCTTTGGGGCTTCTGAGGTTGAAACAAACCAGCTTACCTATATCCCTTGAGATAGGCGGCGGTCTTGAGATGGTCCGGGTGGTGATGTTGGTGCGGGGGATGCGGGGGGTGCGGCGCGGGGGCCGCGTGCGGCATGTGCACCTCCCGCATCACCGTGGCCACGCCCACCACCATGCCAGCCGCGAATTCGGGGTCGGCCTCGTCGGCGGGCCCCTGGCACGGCGCCGCAGGGGGCTCGCGCCGGCACTGCCACGTGCCGGTGCCGGTGGGCGGCGGCTGTGGGGCGGAATGCGAGGCTAGTTATGTACAGAAAGGACGTTGACCGACAATGGAGGGGGATGTTGTCCCCCTGATATCATCGGTTTTTTTCCGGATACTTAAAATAGTGGCCCGCGTTTTTAACGCGACATACCGACACAAAATACGAGAGGACATCTATATATTTATCTACGTATGTATACATCTGTAATACCTATAAATATTTTGAATCTTACAAATAAATATTTTGAATCTTTGTATCTTTTTTATCAATTTTGATAAATTTTTTCGACGTTAGTATGGAACGTCAGAATCCATTATTATATTGCTGAGTCTTGAACCATTTCGTCAACCTTAATTTAAAAATTACGTTCGGTAATTTTCAAATCTAACAAGTTTAACAGTACATACATACAGTTGTAAACTTAAATACTAAACATACGACAAAGCACAGTAAGAAATAAATCATCAGTATTACAAGGCTTACCGTGGCGACCGGCTGTGGGGGCTGCGGTGCCTGTTCCAAAGACGGGTGGGGTTGGATGGGCGGAGGCTCCAGTTCGTGTCGGGGGGGCCAGTCCGCCGCGAGGGCTTCCTCCGCCGCCGCCAACAGCCGCCGGGTGTGGGGGTCCAGGCCCCCCGTCGCCTCTTCCGGCTCCTCGTACTTCACTGAGAGGATTTCGTGCGACTTCTGCTGCATCACCTACCGCCCGCCCGACATGTTAAGGTGTGATTCCGTGGACGATGGCCGGTGAACGGAAAAATCGTGGAAGCATTCGTAGCGCTCAAAAATAACCCAACGCAGATTGTGCCTCAGTGGGCCGGGCTTGCCATTTGTGTCTCGCACTGCTGCCATCGCGGACACTGCATCACATGTGCGAACCAATTTCCGCTCTCAATTCGAATTTAAATCAATCACCAACCTTGCCTCACTAATACATTTGAAGTGAATCGAATTTTGTTTTCAAGACACATTTTCTATGGATCGTGTTCCGATTCACTCTTTCATGCTTTTTCCATTCACCGACGACGGCGCGTTGTCGTAGCTACCGTACTGCGGGTCTAGCCAAGATGCCCACCGTAACTTGTCGGCGACATTCAGCCAGCTTTATTACTGGTCTCTATCCAAGATGACAATCAGAACTAGTCGGCCACATTCGGCCAGCTTAGCAGCGTTAATAAATTATCGCTGTAGCGATTCTAAATGTCATTTAGCGACAGAATCTCATACATTTTTCTGTCAATCCTACTGGCGATCGCGAAACTAGAGTGCATCTTTGCTAGACCCGCTGGATTAATTCTTTAGTTCTAATACCAATGTTTGATGGAATTCACGGTGACCTCTTTCACCACGACTCTCTTTCTTTGTAAAAAGCGTAGCAAGTAAAAATATCGCTGCCGTCTGACGTTTTGGGTGATACGGCATGGAAATAAATCCCACATCTGAATGTTTACTCTGTTGCTCCGGCAGTCCATTAGTATCTTCCATAGGGCCGTTTGTTGCCCTGTCGCCCCTTTCGACATGGCGCGAACCGTACACTCTAAGAGGCTTAGTTAGTTGTCGATTGGTGAGTAGAAAACTTTCTTTTTGTTCATTGTGTTAGACTTTACGTTCATTGTGTTAGACTTTATATTCCTTGTGTTAGACTTTATGTTCATTATGTTAGACTTTATGTTCACTGTGTTAGAATTTACGGTTAGTTTTTCATAGAAACATAGGAATACTGTGCCATCAACTTATCCGTTCAGTAAACGGCGGCGCTAGTGAGGCTAGCGGGGCGAATGTTTACTAAATTACGTCTATAGCCCTGCTTTTATCTAGAGAACAGATAACTTGGCGGCACTGCGGGTCTAGCCAAGATCCAAATCACTCAGATAGCAACTCCACTGTAACTGACGATCGGCGACCGTCGACTACGTTCGGCCGGCTACGCTGCGTTCGAAGTATTGTCGATCTACTCGCGCCGGCCGAACGGAGTGATTTTCACCTTGGCCAGCCCCGCTGTGTGATAATCAAAGCGTTCTAGGACCTGCATCATGAGCGAGTGCAGCTCCTTGGGCGGCAGCGCGACCAGCGACGGCACTTCGCGTTGCATGTACGCCAGCACCGCGCCCATCTTGAGCGGATCGGCGCCCGCAGCGCCCACCGCCGCATCCTCGCTCTAAAGAAAGGGCCGCCCGTAATGTCACCATCTTGGCGTTATGTCCCGGTTAGGCTGTGGCACCCGAGGGCCTCGTGGTCCGCCTAGACTATGTTCAATGCAGATCAGGTCTGTCATCTTACATCCTCGACTCCGTGATATTCAGTCTGTTGCATGTGCAAGCTTGTTTGAAACACGATGTTTTCCCATACCGGAAGAGCATCGGTTAGTGCTCAACTAATGTGCATAACTCAAAAAAGGACATTGGTAACGTCTTCGTGGGTAAGATTATGAAAAAATTCCCAAGTCTTTTTCGGAGACTGATGCTCAATAATACCTCAATTCAATAGACCGTAAACTTACATGATGATGACAATGACAAAACTAATTATCTTTCAACATATACCCCACAATGAGGGCAACCGTTTTTATGCTCATCAGTAAGGGGCACCATCGAGTAAGATCTTTTCACGGTCAAAATAACGCCGTCCTATAGGCTGAAATAAGGTAGGGATACGATAGGGTAGGGTGGGAGCGGCTACCTATCACATGCAGCATGTGTGATATACGCTCGCTTAAGAGTCAGGCATTAAACTCGTGAACGGGTGCTGCATTGTTGGACTGACTTACTGTTGCTGTAGTTTTAGGTAGATTTTCTTAAATATACTAGATATACCTATATAACATGTCGGGCGTAAAAAACCGGTCTGCCTCACATCTTCTTGGCAGGTTCGCTAGTCAGCATAATTAAAGTGACTAAAAAGTAAAGTGTAAACCTTTTTTGTATTCGATGACGTAGAATTACCTACGGCGCCCTCGTAGTCTAAATCGGGGGATTTCAATGTCGAGCCACCCGCTGTCACGTGTAATTTGTCATTGTTATACGTATGAAACTCTTTTACTCCTGGTACAGTTATCACCATGGTGACGGCAAGTGGTTCAACATTGAAATCTTCCAACTGTATTCCAGGTTTCAGGTGTAATACGAAGTCATAAATAATCCAACCCACCTGTGGTACGAAGCCCTCAACGCGCCCCAACTCTTGCGCAAAATGTGCATGGTGTTCAGCCGTCAGCTGCTGGTACTGCTGCTGATGCAGCTCTTGCAGCTGGTGCTGTGAGCGCAAAGGGCCGTGTGGGTGTTTGATTGGTTGGTTCTTAATGAGGGATTCCTCGATTCCAAAACTACTATATTGCCAAAAACCTGCTGCGCTATTGGACAGAAACAACTGCTGCAAAATGATGTGTCCATTCCAGCCACTGACAGGGCTTTACTTTGATAGTAGACCTCAGGTCTCAGTAGCGCCATCTAGTAGATTTTGGAATCGCGTAATCCCCTCATTAGTCAGTAAAACGACAGCACGTCCAGTAAGAGATAGCGGCGGCTCCTACGGCGGTTTTTGTTGACACGTCTGGTGGCAACAGTTAGTTCGTCACCAGCCACGAGCCAACTTGACGTTATGTCATTTCACTGATTCGAATTACATATAAACTTAGGTAATGTGCAAATGTAACCATCCTGTATAGGTAGGTTGAGTACCATTAAGCGACCGCCAAATGGACCTCAAGTTGCAGCCGCATGCAGAAGCGAAAATCTCGGCGGTCGCTAAGTAGTACACATCCTTATAGCGGTAATAAGAGTTCAAATACTAAACTAGAAAATGAGGATAAAATCAACAATAAATATAAATGAACGTTGAAGAAGAGTAGGATAGATGGATTACAGGATGGGACAAATAACATTATCAACAATTCCAAAGTAAACTTTGAACTTTCTGATTCGATACACGTTCAGTTATAACTACGCAGTTTAACTATACAATAATTGTAGTGACTACAATCGAATAGTACGCTCAGAATTACTAATAAGTACGATTCAAATATTAATATACCTATCTCGACTAATTGATGCTACGATACAATGCAACCAACTAGTACAGTGTTGAAGACGAATCTACCAAAAATTATTTTTTTAGATAACGCCTGCAACTTAGCGATAAATTCTTGTCAGGTTTAAACGCATTGCGGTAGAAAGCACGCACGTTTTTGTTGTGGAAAGTTGCATACGCTATGTGGTATTATTCAGTATAATCCAGACTTTTTGGAAACACGTCACCGTTGTGTGGTCGCGTGGCGAGTTTCATACACCCGTGAGTGTTGAATGCATCTGCCGTCATTGGTGATTTGGCGGCGCTATACATACGAAACTGTTATATACATGGATTTTTAGACATATTTGCAGAATGTATTTTTTATGTTAATCGGTAGATACACGAACAGGCCTACCGATAGACTGCTCACCATTTCGATGAACACCTCCCGGAACACGTTCTTCTAAGAGCATATAGACTAATGATAGGCCATTTAGCTGTTAAAGCCACGCGTCCCCAATGAGCACTAGAAATCTTGCTCATCGACAGGAACACAATACCATTTTTAATTGTATTATTTGGTTGCGGTGTCCTTTAAGGCCAATTCTTCCCAATATAAATCAAATCCATGGGTAAAATAGTTTTCTTAAATGTAAAAAAAAAACACCAAAACCGCCCAATTACATAATGACGACAGACCGCTCCACATTAAAATGGTATGAATCGATTACCCTCAACTGTTTGTCCCGAAAGCAAAATCCGAACCAATCACACGACCACGTTACGGCAACATGTCTCCCTTGAGCATATGGTCTAAAATCCGGCCATTGAATATATTGTTATTCAAAAAAATCGAGCATTATACGAATGAATATTACTTAATTAAGAAAAAAATACACGGGTTGCCTGCTCTCATTCAAACAAATGTGAAAATTTATTTATTTTATGAATTTTCACCGTATTTTTCGTTCTGGCCAAGTTTTGCCTATGCAACAATAGATTGTTAGATATGGGAAAGAAATACCTTTCATTTGACATATAATTCAATTGAATAACAGACGAGGGTAGATTGTCTTTATGGCAACCCTATAGAAGGACCAGGGTGCGACAACCCATTTTTCTTAATTAAGTAATATTCTTTCGTATAATGCCCAATACTTTTGAATAACAAATGTGGGTCAATATTAGTATGGTCGGATCTCCTACTGAGTGTAGATCTCCGACCTCGCCAATGTGGTGTCCGAGCCGCTGAAGCGCGTCCAACAGTAGCAGCTTGCATCCGAACTTCCCGCATTTGCGGGCCGCGCGCGCCCGCACGCGCTCCGGACCGACCACCCCGCCCTACGCACACTCTGAAACCTTCAGGACGTGGTTATGGCCTCAGCGTTGACTAAGCTTGCAATACCCGCCGTTGCACACTTAGAGAATTAGTTGGGTTCTGGCGTGTTTTTGCGGGGCTATTGGGTATTCGCTATGACCAGTGGTCAACGTAGATGACGTCGTAGCGGTCAAAATATTTTGGATATTTTGTCCATAAGGGGCTGCTAATAATATACTTTCCAACCCCATATTTTCGTTTTAGAGCCTAAACAGTAGATGGTGACAGTCTTTCTAACAATCAAATTGGTCAAACCATCTGCATCGTTGATAATGTTCAGTGGGAGGGTAAGGAGAGGATTAAATGGCTGGTAGGTAAACAAATAATTTCAGTGGAACATAAAAAACAATACAAAGACAGTCCAACAATCGTCCACTGACCTGTGTGAGGTTCGCTGCCAATTGTTGCACCGGAAACAGTTGCTGTGGCGGCGGGTAAGGTGGCGTCGTCGGCGTATGGATCGTCTTCACACCTGCGTGATACGGTATCGGTTATTTCACTATGCGATCGTGTGGACGAGCGTCTATAACTCTATTCCACGAAGCAAAAAACACAAAATGTAAACAAACAATTAAAAGGTTAGTGATGTCACTTAAAAAACGAAAAAGAAAAGGCTCGTATAATAATTTCGACATGAAGTTAGACGTGAGTTATGTTGCGATTAGTTGCTATATTCTGAGCTTTGTTCGGTGCTTGATTTCGTCGGCCATTATTGCTGGATAGTGTAGCCCTTTTACGAGGCCATACCTTTGTAGACAATAATGCGGAATATGTTTTGCCGAGCCATATGCTGCATTGAAAATATTTGATCATGGCCGGGCCATTATTGACCGAATTGCAGCCATATTGTGCAGTAAAAATATTGCCCGTTCAGAAGCCACTTATGAAACGACCAAGCCATACTTTTATGGTAGTGATATAGCTGCGAAGATCAATATAACATTAAAACAAACATTAGCCAGCTAACACAAAACGCCAAATGCGATGACAGATATATTTTACAAATGCAAAAGTTAAACATGTCAAGCAGTTCACAATTCCATAATGTATTTAGCCAAACAAAATGTCTGAGGATTATAATGAGACATGAATCAGTTAAATTATTTAGAACAGACTTTAAACTTATTTGGTAAAATAAAAACGCATTAAAAAATAATATCCACAAGCGAAATGAAATTTAATAGTTAAAAAGTTATTTAGGTAGCAGCAAACAAACGACAAAAACCACAGTGGGATATTTTTGGAATGTAATGAGACCATAATTAGAGGTCGGAGTAGCATTGATCAGTCTCGCTAAAAAGTAATAACCAAGGCTTTAAAGTAATAAAAATAAATAAGGCTTTAGTTTAGTTTACGAAATAAGTAAATCGTTAATTCTCTTCTTATTCATAAGAATAACTGGCAATTATAGCCTTTTAAAACTGAACCAGGGGTCATTCACAAACGTCGGTTAAAGGTTCCTCATACGAACCACGGAAACAGGTGGTACCTCAAATACCCGTTTCCTTAAAATCAATTACTACCAATTGATTTTAAGGAAACCGGGCCGGTTTTTCTGCAGGACTCCGCCTAATCTTTCCACATAAATCGACTTTGTATTCAATATAGCTCCTATCTACATGATCCTCATAAAGTCCGTCTCGTGCGTGTTCGCCTTCCACTGCGCTTATAATGGTGATTTCCCCATGGTGAAAATAAACAACTCTCGAAAATTAATATCTCTTAATTTGAATGAAACAATCATTATCACCCTTGGTTGAAATCTCCTCCTCATTGATCAATGCTACTGTCGACAGAAGCGTATCAGGGTAGAGATGGGTAACATTGCGCTACGTCGTGCCTTAGTTCATTTGGCGGATGAGGTAACAGTAGTAATACGCACAAGGCAACTCTGTCTTTTTTAAAGGCTTAGAAGCAAAATTCGTATTATAACACGAATTTATTGTTTAATTTTTGTGAACAATAATTTAGAATTCAGTCTCTAAACCCGTGATTTTATTATAGTATTGTATCCAAACGCTAAAGATACGTATTAATAATGGCGCGCGTTTTGCATCTCACTCGGCGCGTGCCATTTTGCTGCGCCATGGGCACAATTTCAAGTTTATTTAAAGAGCCTGAGATGTTGATCCTGTTGGAGTTCTTCTTAAGTCGATGCACCGTGTTTTCGTATTTTACTAATACATAACATGTTATTATAACCAAATGGGGCGTGGCTAAACTATTTTTTTTTTTGTGCTGAGACTAATGGATAATACAAACTCGTTTTACTAACATGTTAGCAAAAACATTTTTTTTTTCGTAACATGGCGCAGTGGACCCGCCTTTATACTATACCGCTAAGGTGTCAAACACGCTCAGTCTCCCTATACTATAAGTAAAGCAGTCGCTACAGTCTGTGAACGTGTGCATTACCAGGAGAATTACTGAGTTTGTGTGTCGGCCGAGTACCCGAGTTACCCATCTCTACGTCACGGTTAGCACGAAGTGGGGGTGTGGGGGGTTGATGGGGGGTGCGGGGGGTGTGCGGCGACTTGCCTTGCGCGCAGAACTGCAGGTCGAGTGCGTGCAGCGCCGACGTGGCGAGCGACGGCGGACCTTCGCAACAACCAGGGGGTCACTCGCATTGTGGGGGTAAGGGGTTTTCATATTGCTTAAGTTATTTTATTGCTCTGTGTGACGCTAATACAAATTTGCGAATACTTTTCACAGGCCATCCGGCGTAATATACGCGACTACAGTTGATTTCAAAATAAGTATTGAGAGTTTAAGTCAAGATGCCATTTGCGAAATTGTAGTTTGGATCCAGTTTTCGTCTTAAATGTCTCTCTTACTGGTAAGAAAATTGTGGCATTATAGATTGACGTCACCCACTTCTTAGGTTTTCCAGAAAGGAGACACGCTACAAGCTAGTTTTGCAAAACCAGACTTGTGGCTATGGTTGACACACACAATAATATGTTACTCGTGACAATGTAACAACCAAATTTTGTTCGCAATTGTACTGAACGATGACTTCGGGTCATCATCATAATTAAGAGGGCCTAGCCTTCTGGTTTTCGGTAGAGCTTCGAAATTACATTTTTAGTTATTATTACACATTTTTTGACAATTTAGATGTTATGTTACAGTCAAACGAAACATAAAACGCAGCAATACTAACCCGCAGCGTCGCTCAATTCGAGTAGGTTTCTCTCAGTCTCTGGCAGTGATTCGTTTCGAGGCTGCGATGCGAGCGCCTCCGCCCTCTGCAACACACAAGGACTCACTCAACTCCCATACAGGCTTAGGGCCGAGCACACTGAATCGTGCATCTAAATAAAATGTATGCAGGACAATATGCGGGGCACATTCTCATAACCATACAAATGTTACTTTTTGTCAGGAAGTTTAAGGAAGGACGTTGTTTTATTGTAAATAATATATCTTCGCAATCAGATAGGCTCTTGAATAGGGGACACTATAATACCACAAGCGACTGATGTATTTTGACGCTAATTGTATTTTTGGAAATCCATTATGGAAATCACATATATGCCAGGGCTAAGCCTAACTTAGAAAATCATGAGAAACATATCATGACATATTATTCGCTTTACGAAAATGATAAGCACTATATTATCGATTTCGTGCTTATTTCTGATTACGATGCTCTTTCTAAGTACAGCGCCCCTTCGTAAATTCCACTGACAAAAAGCAAACTTGTGACTGTCACCCGACGACAAAAGATGGATCTCATTTTTGCGTCAGTCAACAGACCAATATATACATAGATATCAAAACAAAGAAACAAGGATGTACTTCGAATATTCGTTTCAAAGTAGTGTTTAATTAGATACATTAAATTGACAGCCAATATCAATTTGTGGTATGTCATATTCAGTTGGTAGATGTTGAGGTTATAGGACGTGTGGCCGAAAATTGTATGCAAGTAAATATTTGTTCCAATTCCAATGAAGCTGTGATGTGTCACTCAACTGAGAAACGTACACTGTGTCATATGTTATATTGTTATATATGCGACAGGGGGACATACCCACATATACAACATCATACGAATGAGATCCTGACTTTACACATGTTTTTTGATAGATTTCGTAATCACTGATCAATCGATCAGACAATAATTTGGAAAACGTTAGGTTAGTTGGCAAGTTGGTAACATATGAGTAGATAATTGCTACAGCAACCGTCATTTTACTCTATCTAATTAAATAAACTACTTTAGGTGGGAACTAAACCCACATTGTCCTCTTGAAGTAAGGTCACTATCAAATCATATTGCAGGAAATCTAGTTTATAAAAGCATAATGCATGGACAAATAACAAAATAATTCGTTTGGTGTGTCGAAACTCATTGTTAACTAAAGATCTACATTTATAAAACGAACTAGACCTGTTAATGTAAACTACATACATGCTACAAAACAACACGTAAATCTACTCCAAAAGTATTCTCGTCAAAACTCAATTATCATACACCCCGTTCCCACAACGAAGCAAACAACTTTAATGATAACATTAACAAATGCATCGCAGTGTCTACGTTCCCCATTAAAATCTTCATTGTTCTAAGACACTCACGTTGAACTCATGAGCAACGTGGTCTTTGCCTTTGCATTTCTTGCTGATGATGTCCTTCCACGTGAAGCCGGGAGGCAGGGATAGCTTGGTGAGGGTCTCGTGGCGAATCTACGAGGGGGAGGGTGAATTCGGTCACACACTGGGAGCTGGTAGGTCCCCGCGAGAACAGCAGCGCGGGGACAGCGAGGTCGAACTCACTACTTTATATGGTGGTCATGCGCGAGTCGAATCGAGTGGGTCGTTCAATCATGAGTAGAGAAATGAGTAGTATTAGGGGTGTAGAGCGAGGTCGTGCAGGTGTATCCATGAAACAATTTAGCCGGTGGGAAAAGCTAGCGAGGGGTCCGAACTCACCGTACATAATACGCAATTTTTTTCATGATAGGTCTTTACTTATGTTATCTGATTATGCGCACAAAGTTTCAATATAATCGCATTTGTGATTTAAAAGAAATTTTCTTGTCATTTTCGGCATATAAAACGGCAATTACACAAGTAAAGACCTACGCGAAGGTATTAGTCGCCAATCGGAATCATTCTACGCTTACTTAGACGTCAGCATCAACGCGGCCCGACCAATGGCATTCGACGACGTCGCGCGCACATTACGTTCACTCCCCCCGTCGTAAATCGGCGAGTTATAAAATGATTACAACAAAAAACGCATTGCATTGCACTAAATTGCTCCATGGGTGGGGGTGTATGCAATGTGGTTCACAGTACCTGTTCGTCGAGTATATCGGGCGGTGGCGGGAGGTGGTGGTCGGGATGGGCGTGTGCGGCGCGTTGCTTCCGCGGGCACTTGTGCTTGGCGGGCATGGGGCAGGCTGCTGGGGGGGCGGCCCCCGCCACGGCCGCCGGGTTGGGCAGCGTGGGCGGGGGGTTGGCGGCGGCCGGGGGGGCCGCGCCCGCCGCGCCGCCCGTAGGCGCCCCCGCCGCAGGGGGTTGCTTCTTGCGCCCTGCGATTAGATTGGGGTGATTTAGAATATTCGATGGTTCGATGGCCCTTCGGCAAGATACCGAGGGCGAAGTGGAGAAGAGCAGAGAATGTCAAAAGCCGGGATTGATCATTGATGATGATGGCAATATTCGATGGTCAAGTTCGACGTGTTAGTAATGTTGGTTGTACTGTAGTAAGACTATGGCAGTATATGTACCTATGGCCATTTACTAACTTAAACCTGAGACGCCGATGACTGCTTTCAGCGTCGTAATTTTGCTACTTTTCTCACGTTTTCGGCAAAAACCGTAGCGTTCTAAAGCTCAAATGATACCAATATAATCTAACTACAGGCAATTACAACAAATGTTTATAGCTTATAAAAATAGTAAAGCGCTCCTCTCAGCATCACAGGAATCAAGATAAGAAATGTCAATAGAAGTCCTATGCGTACGTAAATATGTCGTCGTGCCAATGAACATTGTTTGTCCTTAGTATCTGATCCCTGACAATTATTGCAAAGTAGTAGTGCCCGAGGTGTCGACAAGCGTCCTCAATGGTTTGACGCCCCACACGGCATTTCTATTTCTTCTCTTTTTTTTCAGTCTGGTGGCGCGTACAGTATAATGTAACAGCCAGTGCACTCACCGTCAAGATACACCTTGGCGAAATTAGGCGGCAAATCCTGCAGCGCATGCGGCGGGTGGTGCTGATGGTGGGCTGGCAGCAGCGCGCGCGCCGCCGGCTGCCCCGGCGCCGCAGCATGCGCCAGCCCCAGCGCCGCCGCCTGGGCCGCGCTCAGCCCGTCCGTGGCGGTGGCCGGGGCGACCGCCGCGACGGGCGGGGTGGGCGCCGGGGCGGGCGCCGAACCCGCGACCGCCGCGCCTACGCCGCCGGCGCAGTCCGCTGTGATGTACGTTACTTTAGTAAAGGATACTAAAACTACACTCGAAGATGAAATTCAAGATCAAAAGTGTAAACAAATTGCCCCTATAAAAATAAAGTAAATGGGTGGATTATTTAAAGTAGCGTTTTTTAAATATTCAAACGATTTTATTTCATTTTGAATGTGATAATTGTTAACAATATTAAATAATCCACCAACTTACAAATGTTTCATTAAAATCGTTTCAATTGTTCAAGAAATATTTAAGTGTATGTGTACTTGGTTGGGGGTTGGTTAGGTTATTTGTTAGGTAGGTTGTCGCCACTAAAAATTTAAATACATAAACTTCTTAAACCTTATTTCAATTATTTATTTTATTTAGTACGCATTT
The DNA here is from genome assembly GCA_907269095.1 of Blastobasis adustella. Taxonomy (NCBI): domain Eukaryota; kingdom Metazoa; phylum Arthropoda; class Insecta; order Lepidoptera; family Blastobasidae; genus Blastobasis; species Blastobasis adustella. The sequence goes on along the minus strand of OU026117.1, from coordinate 8,868,566 downwards.
GAGAATGATCGCTCGTTACATTACTGGCGTTGAAAGAAACGCCATCTGTTCTCACCGCGGCTCTACTGTTTAGGCTCGCGTAGTAGATATACAGGGGCGAAACAAAGAGACACGTGCAGTTAGAAGACAATTGATCTTATCTTAGCTCTAAACAAATAAAGCAATAAAAAAGAAAGAGTTGTAGCTACATTTTTGAAACTTTACCTAAACGGGGAGCTAGAGATATACGCAGAAGCATGCATCCACATTTTGCTTCTTGTTATGTATTTAACTACGAGGATATTGAGCCAATATTTACCGTGTAGCGATATACCAAGGTCTTCCGCTGGGCACCCTGACACTAGAAGAACTCGGAAGCAAATTGGTACCCCGTCACGGTATATTATTATTAAGCGTTTCAAATTGCGCTAAAAAACTGTGGCTTTGGCAGTGGAGGTGCATTTACTTTTTTGATGCCACAGCATCGTGGTCTTGGAGGTGGTCAACGCATTGGCGATAAGCCCTGGTGTTGCTGCTGTCTATAATAACCGGTGACCACTGTTCATCAGGTTGCCCGCTCGCGTCTGTCTACAGTTCGACATGAAGAAAAAAAAAGGCAACTCACCCCTCGGCAGCATGACAGAGTGCGGGTAATCCAGCAGCAGATGCACGACCGCCGTGTGCCCGCCCTTGGCAGCCTCGATGAGCGTAGTCGAGTTGTCCTTCAGTTTCCGGAAGGGGTCGGCGTCGCAGGCCAGCAGGAACTTCACCACGTCCACGTGGCCGCCCGCGCAGGCCAGCGACAGCGGCGTGTGGTCCCCGTTGGCTGTCATGCGGTTCACGTCCGCGCCCTAGGGGGAGGGGAGCCGCTAACGTTATGCTTTGTCTAAAATAGGATCATCATTTTTTTGACAACTCACTAATTATTGGCCCTTGGCGCACGCCTATGAAGTTTAGAGTTTTTTTTTCGGTAAAATGTACTACGGATAGAGACGGATAATGTCGTACTTCATAGACAGGTAGAGCTTGTCTAAGCTGAAATGACGCGCCCCACTACTTAAGTAGTTGATTTCGATGTGTAAATGCAAATAATAATAACGACACTTCATCTGTGTGGGAGCGTCGACTGCTCAATCGAACGACGCGTGTCTCACCGGCAACTGAATGACCAATTACATCGGCATTTGTATATGTATTGCATCCATATTTTAAATTTGCTTGTGTGCGTTAATGCGATAGTGGGGCGCGTCGTTTCAGCTTAGACGAGCTCTACAGGTCAGTTCAAATAGAATGGCGTCTGTGAAGTTAGTCACAAGTCGCTGCGCCGTAGCGAATTTTGGGTATCAGCGGGACGTTGCAGCGCGGGGAGGCAGAGTCCCACCCGCCCGCTTACAAACCGCGCCCCGCGGTTGCCCTCGCGCCGCTCGGATCACGGATCGTTGTGTGCCAGTGTGAGTACTACGTTCGTACACTGCACAGTCGAGTTGAAAATTGTTTTGTTGTTTCTTATTCGTTTTGGTAATGTTCTGTTGCATTAATGTAATGTAAATTTAATAAATGTTTTTAATTTTCTCTTGACACCCCCTGGAAAAAGCAGTAATCATCTGATCTGCCAAATCCTGGATCATGGTCAAAAGCGGAGCCCTGGGCCTTGCGTGTAAGAGCACAAACAGGATAACGCTAAGATGATTATTATATCCTAGATAAAACAGATTTTTATTTTTAAGAAGTTCATCTTTGAAGAACAAATCTGTACGTAATAGGTAATAAAAATAGTAAGTAGGTATCTACCTACTTATATTATCAATACCATTTTGTCAATTTTGGTTGTTAGATAGTATTATATTTATATGCCATGTTCCTATTTTCGTTTTGATTGTACCTGCGCGCACCGGCGCTCGCAGCTAAGTTCACAAACGCCATTCTATACGATTCGATCTATACCGCCCCTTTAGTGAAGAGCCACGAATAACGAATAACAAAAATTATATTATTTTAGTGGTAGGTCGTTTCGTGTGACGTTGACAGGTGACATGTCAATGTTTTACGGCGCGTTTACATTAGTTGCAGGTCGTATTCGGTCAACACTTATATCAGTCAATCGTATTAATCGCAATAGTGCGATTCTTTAAAAAACAGCTTTGATTGCAACGATGAAAGTGACGCCTTTGCTTTGTAAAATTACACTTTTGTAACGTCTGTACTTATTTATTAAGCAATAAAGACGATACATACATGAAATGTAGGATATGTTGTCGGATGATAACGGTTACTATATGGCAACTTGTCACCAATCTGTCACATTTCATTGTTGCGCTCTCTAAACATCCGCGAGTTTTACGAGAATCGATCGGCAGATCGAATTCGACCATCGTTCAAGTGAAACAGGTAACCATTGTCGGTGACATGCTTCAATTTTGTTAGCCGATATGGGCACCGTATTCGGTCAACCGGTCCATCAACCGTAGCGTATTTACTTGGCATCTGTTGTATTCGCCGCATGCAATATGTCCTCTTTACGCCTGTACCCACCTTTCCAACAAGGAACTGCACAGTGCACACGTGCCCCGCCCTACAGGCCTTCATCAGCGGCGTGCGACCTCCCTCGCTCTCGTGCTCCAAAGCGGCGCCGGCCCTCAGTAGCAGTTCTGCGACGTCCGTGTGGCCGTTCTCGCAGGCGTACGTGAGTGCCGTATCGCCGGTCTGGGTTTGGGCGTGCACGTCCGCGCCCGCGTTTACTAGGTATCTGAGGGGGAGGGTAAGGTATGTGTGAGATAGTGTGAACTAGCTTACGGACCGCTCTCGCGCACAATATGCAAGAAAAGGCGCGGCATAGATACTGCTATCTCTTTCAGAAGAAGACAAACGCTCTCTCGCGGCGCGCAATGTGCCGCGGGCACACTTGTGCTAACAATGAAGGTGACGCAAACCAGCTTACGGGCCGCCTGATGGTAGACCGCCGTAGTCTATGGACGTTGGAAATGCTAGGCATTACTAGGGCAATACCAGGCATACTAAGAGAACCACTCACCGGTTGTCGACCCAGCAAAAAAAATCTTGAATATGACTATGCCGAGCTATATAAAAAAAGTTCAAGAGCTGAACTCTTTGCATTGTAAATTGCAAGCGCCAAATCGCCCCACTGGCGAATATGTTATTTGACCACTACTATACCCTAGTTTTTCTAAGTCAATAATGCTGTAGCCAGTCAGGATTCATATTTGCAAAACTATCTATAAAGGTATGTACATTTATGAGGCAACAAATATTAGAGTATTCAGTACTGAGTATAATAATCAATAGCAGGCCTCTCAAACGAACACGACAGCACAACCAACCTCACAAGCTCGATGTGTCCTTCCTGCGAAGCCTCCATTAGAGGCGTAGAGGCTCCCAGTTCGGCGTCCGCTCCGGCCTTTATCAGGAAGTCAGCCACCTGGCAACCACAAGGAGTTGGATTAGTGTCTGCTTTCGGTCATGTGGTGTTTTGTCTTGGACACAAATTTCAAACATTGTAAATATTGCACACAAACAGACTCATATGTTAGAGGCAGACTGGTCTCCAAGATATAAGTCGGTTTACATGGCTTATGCAAACCAAAAATTGGGCATCGCGTTTTCTGCAATGTAGTGAGATAAGTACCTCTTTATATCTATTGTACTTTTATCAGTGAAAGCCTATAATTGGCTATGAAATGCTATTATTAATTTTTATTGTAACAAAAGCTGTTGGCTTTCCTTAAACAAATAAAATACATAAAAAGCATAACGGCCAAGTACGTTGGCATCAATGTAAGGTCTAAATTGACATGGCTCTTACCATGCGTTACACTGACTATCTGTGCTGTCAAGTATCATCAAGTATTACAGCTCGTCAGCAGAAATAGATAAGCCTTACCTCAGTCTTGGCAGAATCCTATCACGGTTAGAAAGTGGAAATTTTAGAGGGATATTTCCGCAAAGCATATTTTTTGGAAGGGTAATTTTGGGGAAAGGAAATTTTTGAAATGCAATCTAGTTCAGGTCAGTATTATTTGTGGTAGGACCCTGTAATAATGTCAGGACTTCGCCTGGGCGAGTACCACCGCCGTATCTGTCTCTTTCGTCAACTCAGAATGTTGGCTTTGTTGTTTCGGTTTGAAGGATGAGGTAGCCAGCTCAATTACAGTGTAGGCATAAGGCATTTCATAAATACCTCTAAATGCATGAATCGTAGATGTTATGGACGACAGTTACCGCTCGCCATCAGGTGGGATGTCAGTCCATTAGTCACAGAGTGGAAAATGGTATACAATTGATCATATAAGGCGTTACCAGTCATGCGCGTTCCGTCTACGAAACAGAGAAGTGAAAAGAGTTTATTAATTATCTTGGCGAGGCGTCAAAATCGAGCACTACCCGTACCCGCGCTGCCTCGGTACGACACTGGGGAATTGCGCTTGGCGACTGATAACGCAACACCCGTAGCTAACCATTGGGCGAACCAGATATGACTCGTTTTGATCTAACTCGATGAAGAACAATGAATCCGAAGATGGAGCATACCTCAAGGAACCCGCCGCAGCAGGCCAGCGTGAGCGCGGTCTCCTGCGTCTCCTCGGTCTGCGCGTTGATCGAAGCGCCCTGCCCCAGCAGCAGCGCCACCATCTCCTCGTGACCTGGAAAACAGGGCCAGGCTCGGATCGTGGTCGTATTTTTTTTATTGCCTTGGGAGGCACACGGACGGATGGTCCACCTGATGGAAAGTGGCTACCGTCGTCCACCACGTCGTACATCATCGTTATGCAATCTAAGGCATAGAAGGCATGGTGAAGTGAAGCGGAGGCGTGGAACACTTTTGACTAATTGTCTGTCGTATGACATTCGACCGTACGAGCGCTATTGCGCTAAACGCAAGCGCTATCTGTAGCTTAGGTTAAGTTAGTATTATATTCCTGTAGTCTTAGTACGCAACTCTGTTGCTAACAATTATCCGATATCAACGATTGAAATTGTTACTTTTGGAATTCCACATCAAACCGGTTCCAGTCCTGTTGTTCACAAAGTTCCATTACAATAAACTTAAACTATTAAATCGATCATACGTAATCGCAAAAGCAATAATTTCAATAATTGAAATTAGAGAATTGTTGGTAGCAGAATTAAGTAATTAGCCTACTGGAGCTCGACATCCTAAGTCGAAAGCTATATGTTGATGACTTGCCATTTCGCTCGCTCACGAAAGTGATAATGCTATTGCAAATGCTATCGTAAAGAGTTGATGGCAAAGTTGGCCCCTGGTCAGGTTCTGAGTTACTGGTACTATTTGCGCCACTGCCACCAGCCACGCGACTCGAGCCCTAGCTCCCCACACGCACCTTCCCTGGCGGCCTCCATGAGCGGCGTGTACCCCTCGTCGTTGACCTCCTCGATGTTGGCGCCGCGCTCCAGCAGCAGCATGGCCAGCTCCACGTGGCCGCCGCACGCCGCCAGCGTCAGCGGAGACTCGAAGCTGTCCGTCGGCATGTTCACCTGTACGAGTACACACCAACAGCTTTTAGTAAATGTTTGCGTACGCATGCCACCGCGTGAGGAGAATGGAGGAGGAGTAGGAGCAGAAGAGATAGAGGAGGGAGCGAAGGAGTATGGCAGCTGGCCGACGGAGCAGGCGTGTGTTGTAACGTCAGCCCGTTAAATGAGAGTGCATATGGACAATCGGATTTGTGGGTGTCAAGAAATGCGCACGCCCATAGCCACCAGCAAGTAAGCGTGCGCGTCACTCGTGATTAGGTCTGACGCGGTCCGTATGACCGGGAGGTCGATAGGACCCTGGGTGGAGGTGGGTTAGATGTTACTAAACATATCTGACAACGTTATCAGTAATACAAAAATGCCGATAAAATGACATTTGAAAATTCTATGTAATTACATATTTAATAAAAAATCTTGACATGTAATATTTTGACATTCGTTGTATTATAATAATCTTCCAGGTGGACCTTCGTCCTGGTCATTTTTTTTATGATTAATATTTTTAAATACCTAAAGCCATTTTGAAAGAATTGTTGAATATTATACTTTGATGGTGGTTAATTTTGATATAATCCTACAGATTGTCATAAATTTTCGACACAATTTAAGTTCAAAATTTTGTTCGGTATACTTACTTTTGGTTGAATGATTAGGTTAATAAACTCGGAAGATCGGGCGTAATGGATAAGAATGAGTAGGAAAGCGGACCCTGGAAGAAGCCGGGATAAGCGCTAGGACGATGATGATTAAGTGAATAAACTCACGACGGCCACATAACCGAAATCATATTCAAACATAAATGCCAAGAAATTATATTTTCAATAAAGCTAGTTTTACTGATACCAAACACTTTTTTCTTCGTTTTATTTCAATTTAAAGTTCTCCATCTCCAAAAAATATTTTAGAAGTACTTAAAGTATATAAAACATAGTACGTAAGTACATATATTACGTAGTTTATTCAGAAAATATATTGCACATTTTCTACTGCTTCCCCGTTCATTGCTTTTCTCCACATCCGGTAGGGGTGGCTGGAAGAGATATCTTACAGAGATAAGCCCACCTTTGTAAACCTCTTGCAAAAATTGCTTTTTACTCGTTTCTTGTACAATAAAGTATATAATAATGATAAAATATGTTGAAGTGAACTGTACCTGTGCTCCCGAGTCGAGCAGCAACCGTGCGACTTCAACGTGTCCGTCCATGCTGGCCTCCATTAGAGCGGTATGCATCTCGTCCGTCTTGTGCTCGCGGTCCGCTCCCGCTTCCAAGAGGAAACGCACCATCGCCAGATGGCCCTAAGGATGAGGTTTTGTTAATACTCGTATATATGACTTCGATAGTCGAACGTTTTTACTATATCGGTAGACAGACAAGATGGTAAGTAAGCACTGCCTATGGACATCGACAACACCAAGGGAATACAAAACAATTAAACTCCACTAGTGGAAGGAGCCTCCAGGAGGAAACGCACCATCGCCAGATGGCCCTGGAGGTGAGGAGTTGTTGGTACACGTGTATATGAAACATGGACTTCGATAGTCGAAGGTTTTTATTCAATCGGTAGACAAACAAAATGGTCAGTCATCGCTGCCTATGGACATTAATAACACCAGGGGAATACCTAAATTCAAGAATCGTAGATGTTATGGGCGACAGTTACTACTTACCATCCGGTTGACAGTGAGTAGAATAATTTTTTTTTTTTCTACAAAATTTCAAAATTCCACTGCTGGAAGGTATACCTAAAAACATGCGACGTAAATAGATACCGGCTATCTTTTTTGTAAATCAAACGAACTTATCAAGTGTTGTTCGTTTGCAATTATGTGAGCAGCTTCATTCGACGCGATTCATTAATAAATGTGACATTATCTTTTTCATAGTTCGTTAGCTGGTCAGCTGGTCTAGCAAAGATACCAATCGCTTCGTAGCGTTTCTATTGTGCCTGACGATCGAAAAATGGCTGCTATAATACCCATTAATTAGCTAGACCCGCTGGTTTCTATAGCTAGATTATCTTTTTTGACCATTAAACGTGACATTATCATTGCATATTTCGTTAGCTGGCCAGTAGGTCTAGCCAAGATACGCTTAGAAGCGATTCTATTGCGGCTGTCGATCTGAAATTAGCTACTATAATACCCATTAGCTAGACCCGCTGGTTATCACCAAGTACAGCGTCTCACCTTGTAGCAGGCCAGCGTCAGCGCCGACTCCTTGAACTCGTTCGAGTGGGTGTTGATGCCGGCGCCGTGCTCCAGCAGGATCTTCGCCACGCCCACGTGACCCGCAGACGCGGCCTGCAGGACAGACCACTTTTTAGCCTATTTTCGTATATGAAATTGACAATAGGCGAGGTCAACGCGGCGGGGTCCACCCTCGCACGCGAGAGCATAACAGGGACATTGACGCCAAGATGATGATGATTTCGAAATTATAGAGCATATTGCTCTGGCATGATGATGGTGGTATATGAGATTAGCATACCACATGGAGGAGATGGGACAAATTGTAAAATGTGATTGAATAGAAAAAAAATACAATACAAAACAATTAAGCGCTACAACGATAATAATGACCTTGAGTCGTTCATGCACAGTGTGTGCATTGCGCAGGCGTACATCAGCTACGCATCGCCGGGAATGGATACCCTATGCACTAAGAAACAAGGCGGACAATCGCAACGCATCTCCATGATGACGAGCGTCCGTTTTCGTTGTGGTCCTCGACGTTGGCGCCGTGTTCGAGTACCACACGCACGCAGTCCACACGGCAGCAAGGATACATCAGCGGATTGTCGCCGGGAGTACCAACCCTAGCAGACTACAAATAAGGCAAACAAACGCAACGCACCTCCATGGCGGCGTGTGTCCGTTCACGTTGTGGTCCTCGACAGCGGCGCCGTAATCGAGCAACGCATGCAACTCTTTATCTTAGCAAGAATGGGTGTCGTCGGGAATACCAACCCTTACAGGCTACAAATAAGGTGGATAATAGCAACGAAACTCCGTATGTAGCCGGAATGCGACCCAATGAACGAAGTAACTAGGTTCGGTTTGGTACATACCTCCATAAGAGGCGTGTGTCCGTTCTCGTTGTGGTCCTCGACGTTGGCGCCGTGTTCGAGCAACGCACGCACGCAGTCCTCATGGCCGCCTGCGCAAGCGTACATCAGCGGGGTGTTGCCGCTGCCAGAGACCGCGTTGGCGTCCGCGCCGTGAGCCACGAGCAGCCGCACTATGTCCACGTGGCCGGCCGAAGCGGCCTCCATTAGTGGAGTGCAGTCACCCTGTGGGGGAGGGTAGGGGTTAGTATCAGCCGAGGTTTACTATAGCTTGTACTATTTTATGTTAGAATTGAGGTTTAAAATTTGAGTCACCTATCGTCATATGTAATTTGGCGGTGTTATACATGGTAAATTGTTTTACCTTTGGAGTTAAAAATGGAAAACGTAAATCCATGGGTAAAGCAGTTTCCTATGTAGGTATAACATCGCTAAGCCAGTGATGAATCTTCTAAGAAAGTTCACTTTCACCCACAAGATAATGGCAATGCGAGGAGATTGACAGCACGATCGAATCAGACATAAGAGGATTCGCAAGCGGAATACACACGGTCAAAAATTGCCAGATTCAAATGGCACATAGCTCCCAGCATAATTATATAGCAGCAGCCCCCCGATTGGATTGGTGGATTACTACTTAAATTATTCTGATTTTTTTCCCCAACAGACTTCCGTAATCTGAACATGAATCCCGGGAAATACTGGGAAGCACAATACTATTACAAAGTCAGGTAGTACGTAGATACATATTAAATCATAATCTGCAGTGCACATATTACACAGTAGTAGACTTAGATTAGATAGTTTTAAAGGATGCTAAATTGATGGGTGGAGCGTAATTTATTTGAGTAGTAGCGTTAGTAGACTAGCATTAGCAGATTACAAATAGTTTATATTTGCTTTAGAATAAATGTAGATATTTTAATGTTTGGTTTTTATAGACTGAATGAATAAAACATGTTCTGGTTTTTATTTTCATGTAAATAGATAAACACAAATAACTGTTATATTTTCACAAGGTCGTACATGCGTGACAAATATTGGCGGCTTTGTATTTTTCCTTATCATGGGCATATTCGTCGTGCAACTTCAAACAAAAGCTTGTCAAAAATGATGAATCTGTGTACCGAACTTATGTTGTCGAGTATGTATCGCACTTTGCTTCTCTACTTGTTCCAAGGGACCGAGCGCAAGTTCGTCGACCGCGATCTTATCAAATTCTGTATTGAATTTCGCTCTCAGCGTACAGCGCAAAATAAAGACCAACAATAACATCAAATCGCGGCGTACATACAATAAAAATGGACATAGTTGATAACGATCAATACGCCGTACCAAAAGTAACTTTACTTCGTTTACGTTTTGATATTAAGAACAGGTGAACAAGTTTTTGCATTGTACAATATATGCTGAAATAAAGTGAGAGCTAAGGTCAACATTTGGGTCCTAGTGGAAACTAACCCGGGTGCCACTCAACGTGAGTCGAGCTTGCTCTGTGTGTGTACAGAACTTTGGTAAATTCAATTGTGAATCACCCAGTTATGCATGCACATTTGCCACTGTGCATTGGATACAGGCGTGTTATTATCACTGTTGTCGCCTTTACGTAAGAAGGCGCGAAGGCGCACGCGTTTGCGAGGTGACGTTGGGTACCTAGGATTGACGTAACTATATTCTATGTAGTGGCATGAAATTTTTCGATTGTACAGTTTTTGATTTAAATACGTTGTACGATTAGATTGAACCTTCGACATGCTACTGTTAGTATAACGTCAGAATCACGTTACGACGTAACTTCATAGGTACATCGCATACAGCTTTCACCATAACATTGAAATGATTACTGCCTCTGCATTCTTCGGTGCGGTTTCACTTCATCTAATAATAGGACACCATATTTGAACTTTGAATAAATTTTATTACAGGTTGAGCTCCGTAATAAGTAACTAAAACACCTGATCCCATTGGAATTGTTTGAAATGATGAAAAATGGACAGCATACCTTAATCCCACGGTCCTCGACGCTCGCGTGCATCGCGAGTAGGACTTGAGCCAGCTCGAAGTAGCCCGCCGAGCAGGCTAGCGAGAGCAGCGACTCGCCCTCCTCGGTGGTCTCGTGCACGGACCGGCCTTCCGTCAGCAGCTTGCGGACGGTGCCGACGTCGCCGTCGGAGCAGGCCTCGGCCAGGGACGGCGCGCCCTCCGCGCCCGCGGCGCCCGCCGCCGCCCCCGCTCCCGCGCCCGCGCCCGACGGACATTGAGTCCTGAAACATCCGCAACTTTAACACCCCCGGATTGACACCTGACTAATAGCGATGCGATGGCTAAATCAGATAAGATCAAAGCTTCAACGGTCACAGTCGCGGCCGCCGCTCCACCGCGGCGAGCGGAGGGCGACCGTCACGCCCGCCGCGGGAGTCTCGCGGCCACATGACTCCACTCTCGGTTTTTCATCATTCCTGGATGTGTTGTGGCAGTCTCTCTCGAGGCGCGTCAACGCGTTACGCACCGTAATTAAGTTATAATTTCGTGATTGTATTACGTAAACGTAACGCAACACGCATGTTTATGATTATCAATGGCTACGGCTAAATTGAGTTTGCGAGTTCTCGGAAAAAAGAATTCCAAATAATAGCACTTAAACACTTGAATGAAAGCGAAATGAGCGTAGGTACGAAACGTAATTATGTTTCTGCTACAAACAAAACAAAGATAAAGCTTATGATAAACATGCGCGTTGTAATAACACAAAAGAGGAAATAAATTTCGGTCACACTTCGCGGTCAAAACAGTATGTTGTACTGTTGAACCTGGGATTCTCTCGTAAATTTAATCATTTCTTTGTTCATTAGTAATTACTGTCTTGTTTTTACTGTGACGAATTGATGTGGTTAATTCTGATTAATTGCGAAAACGGTGCTAAGTGGGTTATTTTGTTCGAAAACTACTGAGGGGTTTTTCTGGCGCTAAAAACCATTGCGTATGAAACGTCTCACTCTTTATTAGTGTGCAAGCGGTAAGAATTGTGGCGAAGGTGTCTGTCAGCTCTGTGGTGCTAGGGTGGCTAATTGTTTATGCTACTAAGAATGACTAGGTGTCATAGCGTCTATTATTGGCCGATGGTCAACTTGGCGATAGTATCAAATAGTATGTGCATAGGATCGACCTAGGGCTGCACGTGTCCTTATGGCACAGGTATCGAAGTAACGGTAGCATTGTCTCTTTCTCATTGTTGTTGTCTACTGCATACGTATTGTGTCATGTTTCAGATGTGGTGAAGGTGATGAGTGTGTGTTAGTCTCTATTGGCGGTGTATCTGCAATAGTCATAATCCATTCTAATGGTGATGCGGGAGCGGCTAATTGTCTATGGTATTAAGATAAGAATGACATAGGTGTTATATAGTGTCACCAATCACTGTGTATGTGTTGGTTTCGTGTTAGACGCTGTATCAGCAACACTCACGGCTTATCCTGATGGTGGTGTCTGTGGTGCTGGGGCGGCTGGTCGCTGCGCATCCGCGTGAGCGCGGCGGCCGCCTCGTCCAGCGCGCACGACACCGACGACGTCAGCCGGCGAAGCACCTCAGGGTCCGCGAGGTGCTTCCCCTCGCCGGAGAGTTTGCCGATACCTGGGGGTGGAGGGGCAGACGTCAGTGTTGTAGGTTTTTTCCTTATTATAGACGTTTTCAAGGCTAGAGTGAATAGGCTGTTCTTAGACAGGCATGCTCCATCATCGGCCGCATCGTTACTTACCACCAGGGGAGTTGGCGGTCAAAGGCCTGGCTAGTCTAACTATAAAAAAACACTTTGCAAAAAACGGGCATATGTGCAATTTTCATACAATCGGGACAAGTTTGGAGACCTTGGATCTCCCCTGGGAATCTGATTGCACCCAGAAAGTTCTCAGGGGGAGATTCAAGGTCTCTACATTGTCTCGATTGTACAAAAATGATTTTTTCTAAAATAACCGCAATGTACAGACACGGCTACTTTTTAGTTTTTAATGGTAGAAATAGATAGATTTGGTAGTGGAAATAGATAGTCTGGTAAATATCGTCCATATCGCAGGTACCAGCTGGATGCCGATGGCACAGAAACGGCTTTTGTTGAGATCTCTGGGGGAGGTCTGTGCAAATTTACAAGTCCATGGCGTGGAAAGTGTGGTGGGAGTCTGTTCCCAGATTATTAATCATTAACGATTGCATTTTTATGACGATACAATGATAAAAAAATCTGTCTCTTTCACACCTGATTAGCGTAAGACGTATGTATATAAATACAGATAAAGCTCAATCCCGCGGCGCGCTCATAATGATAATTGTTTACATTTCTTTATCTTTACACAGCTGGTAGCTGGTAGTACGTCCACAGATAATTTACGGCATAGAAAAGAGCGTCAGTTTGCTTCCAAGAAAGACAGGTCAATTGTATTGTGACGAACTGAGTGGTTCAGTGGTTAACATGCCTGTCACGCAGAGGTTCCGGATTCGATTCACGGCTGAGCACAAATTGAAATTATAAATTTTAATTTCTGTTACGGGTTCGGGTATTATATGTATAACAAGTATGTATTTAAAAGTATATAAGTAGTTTATCGGTTGTCTAGCATCCATAACACAAGCTTTGCTTATTTTGGCGCTGTGTGAATTGTCAAAGCATATTTTTAATTATTATTTATTACATTCAAAGTTACACATTTGTAAAGGCTAAACAATCAACGTGGAATAATTTGGAGGAGTCTCGGTTGTTAAATAAAAATTATACCTATACTGAGATATCCCTATCCATTGGTGAAAACCGCAAGAATACACGTGCAGCAGTTTTAGTTAGGTTAGACAATAAGAGATGGAGACTGTTGTATACATAATTTAAAGATGCTCCCAGTAGTTGAGAAACTTTTGAGAACATTTAGAAACATCCGGTGTGGGAGCAGAAAAAACATAGTTAAGAAATGTTTCCGATATAATTAGAAACTTTTATAAACAAAGCATTTGCAAAAACCGTGTGTGCACAAAAGCAGACGTGTTAGTGCACAGATTGAACGTTTCAATTGTGTTATCAGTGTAGTCGGTCACAGTCAGTACCGACCTGGCCAATGGGGACAATTGCCACTCTGGCCGACTACTCGGACGCTAACAGTGGGGCAATCGCTCTGCATAATGTAACGCTGTCGTTCTGGGAAAGGGGAAGGTGTCCCAATTCCATGTACTTCTTTCTACTATAAAGTCCATTGATTTGCGGGAATTAGTACTTTATGAGATAACTTAGACGAAGTACTTGTTTAACCATAACATAAACAAAGTTACTTTCAATTGTAGTTGAAACAAAAGTACTTAGAAACAGAATCAATAGTAACAATTTAGCATATAAACCGCGTTATCATAATCAGTGCGAGCGGCCGAACGCCGCATTCATTTATAATGACAAAATTGACCTTTATCTATTACACAGCGCTGGATTAGTGACCAATCACTGTACAAATTCATTGTTTAACCGTATTGCGTACAGGCTCACAATCAAACACATACAATATAGGAATAAATTGCCTTTATGCATATACAAAATGAATGTATCTGTGTGGCCAGCAGCGCACCAATGGGTATCTAATTGAGGCGAATTAGGAGTCTTAATAACGAACTCGACTGCTGAGTATCCACAAGTAAGGTTGCAATAATGACACGGTCTGGGATTGGAACATGTTTCCAATGGCCAGTCTGACTTTTATGACTAACTCCTAACACGAATAGTGCGGTAAAACGTTTGATAAGCTCAAGCGCCGCGTAACCATGGATTCAGGCCTCCCCTTTTGGCGACATAGATCGTGCCGCGAGAGAGTCTGTATTCCCTTATCTCAATACTAAGATGATAGAAATAGCAGGAACTATGTCGCGCCTTTTCTCGCTTGCAGCTCTCGCACACTAGTGCTAGCTGTCCTGGCCACGGTCACGTAAACGCCATGCGGGTCGTGGGATAAAGCGCGCGCTAAAAACAGCTCTATGTCAATTACGGATAATTGTAGTCATACTTTTAGGCTGCAGCAATACTCGTAAATCGACATTTTTAAACGCCCGCCTATTGTTCCGTTCCGGATTTATTTTGCCAAATATGTAAAAGTGAATAGGCCGTTTGCCATTTAAAAACTATGCCCACCCTCATGCTGCTAATGCCGTATTTGATTCCATGTGGAAACAATTTATTTCCAAGTATTTTTATGAGATCTCATTGAGGTAACTGAACTTTGTCGATCCATGGCCGCTGTAATTTAACAGTTTCTCATTTTGTAATAAATAACACCCCGAATAATATAATCTAGACTCCTTCAAGGCTAGAGTGAATAGGCTGTTTCTAAACAGGCATGGTCTATTTTCGGCCACATCGCCGCTTACCACCAGATGATACGGCGTTCAAATTAATATATTCACCAAATTAGTAAGACAATCATTGTAATGACAGACAATTACCAAATTGATTATTTAAATGCATATCGCAGTTGGCCGTGCATATGGTCAACTTAATTTTGCTTCGGCTACCCGGTATGATTCATACTATAGTGGTTAATACTAGTCTCATTTAGCGGTAGTTCTCGTTTCGCTGCCGGGCAGAAATGTAAATAATTTCCTTTCTAGGGTGTGTATTTATGGCACTGTAAATGTGCATTTTTGATCAAGTGTCTATTAGTGGAACCAGCGTGACTTCGTTCGCGTCCACCAACTTTACCCCTACCAACCCTTTATTCTTGTTTTAAAAGTCTTGAATCACTCTATCTATTGTTGAAAACCGCAATAAAATCCGTTGCGTAGTTTAAAATATCTACAGACGGCGGGAGCCGACTTTGTTTTATACTATGTATAGATTTGACTGCCATCTTCAGCTAGTTATATTTAAGTGGAGCATTATTGATTATTACTCTCTTCCGACCGATTTTTGCCAAGGCGACCGCTTCAACCCCTAATCGGTTGGAGCATACTATTAAATATCTAGGTACCTATAGATACTCAAGTTTAACGCTTATGGCATCCACAAGTCACCCTAACAGACAGGCAATCCTAACCGCCTCGCCAAAGAGCAGACGAGTACCTATTAAGTCTGTAAGAAAAAAAAAATCTTGTCCAATAAGTCAGTATCTTTTCAAATGACCATTAATAGCAATGCCACTCCACCCGCAGACATTTTCTATAGTGCTATTGTGTTGCGGTGCAGCAGTTGATAAATTATTCAGCACAGATTAGCTTGGCGGCGGGGCGTCACGTGGAATTGAATCGGGGAACACTCGCTTATTGTTCGGTTAGCAGCAACATGCGGGGTGAGGGCGATGATCGAACTAATTCGGCGCTGGACTCCGAATTATCGTGTATTTTATTTTATTATATTATAACGAACATATTGTCGTTACAATTTTATTTCATGACAGTATAACGTATGTTTTAGATGATATTTTGGTTCAGATAAATTTTATATAGTTGTAAACAAACCACTTTTATTTACATCGCCAATCGATATGTGAATTCACTTGAATCACTAATTATGCTTCAGTTTTGTAAACGAATAACCACTTAAAACGCATCACTAATTAGTTTGAAACGCAGTCTTTGTTTACATCCATGGAAAATTGATCTGAGACAAAGTATCACTACATATTATAAAACAAAGTCCAACGCCGCGTGTCTGTTCGCAAAAACTACTGAAAGGATATTCATGCGGTTTTTACCAAAAGACAGTGTGATTTATGAGGAAGGTTTAAAAGTGTATAAATTATTGAGGTCACTACCCGTGCGAAGCCAGGGCGCGTCGCTAGTAGATAATATAATAAAATTACGAAAAAATAAATTCGTACTACGAAATATCCAATGCAAATAAACTATTCATCAATCGATAGGCTCAATGCTCAAATGATATTTTGATGGCGGTAACCTATTACGTGCTTAATGGTATCTACCTACTTCACTTAAAGCCCAGTAAAGGCTAAAGTGTCAAGGATTTAGAAACTTACCGTGCAGTTTAGTTACAAAATTAGTACTTTATATTTTAACATCCAACTGCAAACGGAAATACAATTAACAAAAAAGTCAAGCTGTCAAATAAATGCAGAGCAAGTGATATTTCTGGACACTCATAATTTCAGCGATGTAGTGAGTTCAATATTGGATTTCCACTGGCAAGAACTCTTTAGCATATCACGTATAACGAACTCACATGAACAAGTAATTTTAATTTAGTGTAGAATACTACAAACGCAATAAAAAGAGAAACACGTAACAGAAGAAATATTTTTCAATGCAATGACGTCGTTAGTCAGGCTATGTTTTGTCTAACAGCCTATAGTAACGCCATGTGCGAAACACATTAAATGTTCACGCTAGGTGACCACATGGGAGCTGGTTTTCATAATGCGAAACAAAACCATTGCCGATTTCATAGAGCACCTTTCATATGTTAATGTTATTTACACTAGTATTGTGATCTGGTTATCCTTTTGCACTTCATACGCAATAAAATCAGCTGAAGTACAGAATATCTATACTAACGCCGAAGTGGCCTAGGTAAGCTTGACAAACCTTAGCGCAAACTATCTAGAAGTCCTGTAGTATAAGCGCTACATATATACCGATAAGCGGCTAGGGTACACAGACGGGTTAAGGACATGATAGTCCGAGTCTCATTGCGCGATCGAATCGGGAATGAGGAGATCCGCAAGCGAACTAAGGTCACACACATAACCCAAAGGATTGCCAAGCTTAAGTGGCAGTGGGCAAGGCACATACCTCGCAGAATAGATAGCCGATGGGGCAGAAAAGATCTCGAGTGGCGACCACGTACCGGAAGACGCAGCGTAGGTAGGTATCTCACTAGCTAGGTGGCCCGACTATCTGGTAAAGATCGCAGGTACCAGCTGGATGCCGAACGCACAAGACTGGCCTTTCAGGAAATCTCTGGGGGAGGTCTATGCCCAGCAGTGGGCGTTTTACGGCGAATATGATGATGATGTTGCAAAATACGCACATGCGCCGTACGCAAGGAAAGTGCTATGTCACATCGCATCGAAACAGCATTTGGTGAGCTACGCAGAAAGTGGCGCGGGCGCAGCGAATGCGCTAATG
Source organism: Blastobasis adustella (assembly GCA_907269095.1). Lineage (NCBI taxonomy): Eukaryota > Metazoa > Arthropoda > Insecta > Lepidoptera > Blastobasidae > Blastobasis > Blastobasis adustella. The sequence goes on along the minus strand of OU026117.1, from coordinate 8,850,910 downwards.
CCTTAGCAAGAGCGTCATGTCACGGTCCTGTTATTTATTCTGAGGTCATGGTGAAATTTCGTTCGATACATTGCAAGTAATATTATACATCCATACATCGATATAAGAATCGAAAAGTAAAACAGCTAACTACAAGAATCGATGGTCTTGCAGTACATTGTTCTCGCGATTGAAATCGCTTGACATAGTGTTTGTGAACCTTGAACATATAAGCAGGACTAGGACACATGCATAGACATTAGCATTCATAACATAAGGTTCAAGCCCGAGTCTATCTATCATCGAGTTCTTATTCGGTTAGCTTTACTATTTTTGTAAATACTTAACAGATTTACGAAACTGCGTGACAAAATTATTGATATATCTTCGACGCAATGATACAGATTGAATTAGATATAACTTTAACCAATTTATAGTTAAGAAGTAAATAAAATAATCTCCTTGGCAATCTACTCTTATCATCCGATTTGCTATGCGGCTGACATACAGAGATAGACGTGCAGATAGCCTGTTGTAAATCCAATCACTTTTCCCACACGGTACAAGTTTAACTCAGGCATAGCTTATAGTCAAGGGTTAATTTTAATATTCGTTTACAGTTTAGGCAATCAACAATCCAAGGAAGACTAAAACTTATTAGTTCTACTTTATTTGTAGCACAAGTCGGATAGACAAAAAATTGGAGCTAACAGATGTCCTGTAATCTATCTGTTAAAAACAATTTGTCCATATCAAATAAGCTTAGGAAAGCAATCCTACAAGCTAACCATAAAAAGTCACTAGGTTACGACCTTATTACCGACAAAATCCGAAAACAAATAATAGATGAAAATAAAACATACATTTTAATGGGTTTAAAACAATCAAACAACATACTTCCGCGGCATTGTATCACTGTACTGCGAGTTTTAATACATTAACATAATTAATTTTAATTTGGCACGTTCCTCGGAACATTTAATTTAAAAGACGTTCCTCGGAAATCTCGAAATAGTCGGTTGAGGTGTGTTTTTATTGGATTTATTTTTCACCTATCACTGGCAAGGCATACATTTGCACGAACAGACAGAGATACCGTAATCTGACGCGTACCATCAGAGTCCTGTGAACTTTGCCGTGGCGTGACGGCAGCGGCGGCGCCGCGAGTCTCCAGTGTCAAACGGTTTTGACATCGAGCCTTTGTGTGGTATGGTCATCGGCGGTTCCACTTTCATCTGGTAGCATTCCTGACAATCTTGCTAGGTCTACGAGTACTTGTACTGTACAGAGGTAAAACAGGGCTGTTTGTAGGGAAGAACGACTTCTAAGAATTCTTTCTCTAACGGAATACTACTGCTGCTTAGCTGACTAAAACAGTAAGATAAACATTTCAGTTCGTCATATCGATATTTGTAAATCAAGTCGACACGATCATAAGCGTAGATTGACCTTTTAAAGGAGGGAGCGTAGATGAAGTCGTGGGAAAAGCTAATGTTACGTAACTTGAAGGCAATAAAAAGATTCCGTACTGCATCGGGCACGGCGCTAGAAATAAAGACGATCAAAATTATGCTGGTCGTGACAATCGAGAGAGTGCGGAATTTTATTCTAGCTCGTGAAAATAGACCCGCGATTGTGGAAGATGAATGAACTGTTGATATTAATATTGCAGAATGAGCCATGATTCACCTTGAAAGTTGAAACATAGGTTAGGTATGTCTATGACACAATAATGGCCTCAGAAAATCGGCGGTAAAAATTTAAAGGACCAAACGCATGTCTGTATCGTGAGATGAGTCACGATCAGGACTATAAATAGAAAAAAGAAGAAGTAAGACTTATCGATTTATCGCCTACGTTGATTTCTATAAAGAGAGTGTTACTGCGACAATGTTAAGGCGGCGTTTCTCATGACAGGGCGATGAGAGGTGGCACCCACGGAGTTTAGGTTTTGTTTAAAGTACTAGCCGTAGCGTAGCCTAGATTTCCACCATTTCGCGGCGCACAACTTTGTTGCGATACGCTCAACACGCTAATAGTGCCGCCGTTATGGCAAACGATCGATTCTGCAATGGATTCAACTTCTATACAACGTTCTTCGCTGAGCGTGTCTTTGTTCACTCGTTGTTAGTTATTTGATTATTTTCTTTTAAAAATGTACCGAGTAGTTCTACTGGACGTGGTTTAGTGAACATTATGACATATAAAGGGAGAAAGTTAAATGCTTGAAAGTCTATAATATCGTATAGATAGACCTTACGGTATCTCTCGATTCACATAGATAACGTAGATGAGAATCAATCGGAAATACGTTTTAAAACTCGAGTGAGTAGCGCTTATCTGATAATTGCTTAATTAATTGCGCGAGCGGAAGTGTCCGCTGTACGCGAAATGTCAAGGGCTCTGGATCACCTAGCCACTGGAGTCTAAATAATTTATAGATGAATTTTGGTCTAGAAGTCTAGACTAGTGTTTATTTAGGCGAAGGTCGCGGGCACCGCGGGCTTTCGAGTGCTGCGAGCGGGGTCGATAAGTGATCGATGGACGGGTGCAGGGCAGCTCGGTCGCACAAAGAGATTGTTAAAATAAATGTTTGAGTATTTGGCGCTGTAACGAATAGTTTGACGATATTTGGTACCATCGACGTTTTTTATTATAGCCATCGTCACTGAAATTAAAGAAATAGAACGACTCTATTTTGAATAGAATCACTTTATTGTTGAACCGTGTAGTTAGTTACATTTAGGTATTAGAAATTATATTTGTGAGTCTCAACAGTTTGCCCAATTCGGACATACAATATTTAAAGGTAGCAATAATTTAATGGTGAAATTCACATCCATTTTTAAACTACTTCACTAATTAAATTTTCGCCCACATATAATACAAAATCGTAAACACTAATATACCTAACCGAACAAAACTTAGACAGACGTCGGCTGCTACAAACCGGAGGAAATTCCATTAAAACTCCTAACGGTGCTCCATATAAGTATAGCATAATTGACGTTATACGGAAACGAAGCCACCAGCGAGCGGGGCACTCGTTGGGGCCTGAAATAAAACGAGCCGAAATGCCAAGCTCAACTATCACTTTCAAATAACAAAACGAGAATGACCGAAGATCGTCGCTGATATAAAAATTAATGAGTACAGAATGTTACAAAGCGGAGCTTTGTCTGTCGTGTGAAGGAGACGGTGATTGTGTGGAGGGGCGGAGGGGGGGCCGGCCGCGATTGGCGGTGTAATGAACGCATCAACAAGATATCCACCCATAGAATATTGCAGCCTGTACAAGCTATTAACACCATGGCGATTTTTTTTTAAGTTTATCTTATCTAGGTAGGGTATACCTAGACAGAACTTATAAAGACAAAGGACACATTAAAAATCTTACAGATCAGAAGTTACTAACTGCTTCCTCAGATATCTTGGCGAGAGGATTTATTACCCTCCGGACGACTTCGCCATCTTCTTAAACTTGTTTTCTAGCACTTTCCTATCTCGTCACAATTTTAACTTGTATAGAATGTACATCTATAACCCCTATCTACAGGGAAATATCACACCGCTGGCATTAGTATCTATATTCTGTGCCGGTGGATATACGAAAAAAAAAGGAAAAAAAAACTGCAAAATTATTACATTACATTTAGCTGCAGAACTAGGCACGCCATTTGCAGAAAATTAAAATCTACCTGCTCTATCATCGACCACAACGAGAGCCTTGAGCTTGCAACTCGAACTTTGCTCGAAAGCGGCAACGTGGTCCGGCAAATGCGGCCGTGCAATTACCGCCCTTACTACGGCCAGATAGCAGCGCGGTCCGTCGCATTCGGTTTCCGGCACTGTAGTAGCGGCTTCTTAACGTTTATCAATGGCTACGGGACAGCCCGGCGCGTGGCGCGAGCCACTAGCGGTGGCGTGGTTTACGTAACACGTGATTTCGTAAAATTGGTACGCACGAAGATCGCAAGGTACCGTACGTCAGCAGTAACTAGTACGTAATATGGGAATGTGTGGAGTTTAGATACACGCTGCTCAAACAAAAAGAAATATTGGCGTACGTAATACAGAGGCAGAATGGCACAAAATAACCTCCAAGTGTTGTATGGTATGGCTTTCGAGATGTATCTATCGCGTGAATGTGCATGGAGGGGTCGCCAGAGGGCGCCCGAGAAGGAATATTATCCTGATGAAATAAATGACCTTGCCCAAAAAGAGTAGTAGACAGGAGTGCCCTCATCCGCGCGTAAATGTACGAAAATATATATGAATGTGGAAGAGGCAAAAGAAGTGTGTCGGTTATATGGCATGCGCGACGTTTACCGATTTAGATTTTTCGATCTTAGTGCCTAACTGATATTTACGATACAATTGCCGCAATACATAGCGATAGAGCTCGTTTATAATCAACTCTGTTGGATTTTATAATCTTGTAAACATGAAAGATAATATTTTTTAGATGTTAGTCATTCATTCAAAAAAAGGACAAACAGACAAAGACATTTCACGACCGGACATTTGGAAGTGTCAAGGTTTGCAGAAACGAAGAAGGCCGAACTATTAGAACTGGAGGACAACTCACGGTTATAGTAAAAAAAATGTCAAGAACTAGTAAACCGCCCCGCCATTACTCAGACTCAACACGAACACCACAATAGGCGTGTCAGTACATTCAGTCAGCTGTTCGTTGGCCGGTCGCTGACACGCTGGTCGCACACAGCTCCGACCATGCTCGCGGCGCGTCTGGCCGGCGGGCGGTGACGTGGGCAACGCAAGGCAAGGCCCGCACACCATCGCACTGATCGCACTCCACTCTGCATCGGTATGCGGCGCGGAGTGACGCCCCGCGCCTCCGGGCACTAAACCACTCCTCATTCTCTATTCTATACCTCCCAACTAAGAACATGAGAGATCATACGATACTGCCCGCCATCGCCGTGAAGTTATCTAATCAAACGATTAGGCACAGCTGATGTTGTTCATATCTATGGTTTAGAAGTTTTCCACCGCTGACTGTGCATCGGAAAACTTGTTAATTTTTTTTCGCCGCGTCAGTTTCTTGACTTAAGCTCTTGGCTATGTGGACGTAAATACACAATGTGGTGACCGTTGCGTCGTTAGTTAGAATAATTTTATTTATTTTGCGCGTAGTTTTAACTGGTGATCATATTATGTAAAGTAAGTGCAGTGAATGCAAAAAGTGTGTGTGACGTGTGTTAATGCATTGTTTAATGATATTAGTCTTGAATGCTAGTATTTAAAAAAGCAATTTTAAATAGCGTATAAAATACAATTTCGAGTTCTAAATTTATTACTTAGATTTTGGATGAGCCCAAATACAAAACCATTTATTCCACACAAAATGTAGCATGAGAGTAAGTTTTTAGCTAGTAGTACATATAATATTGTAACATTTTGCACAGTGGTGGAATTGGTATGGGCACAGCATGAGCTGGTTAGCCCACTCAGACTCAAGAGAAGGAGTTTTAGAGGAAGGAAAAGATTGATTTAGACTAGGCAACGTACTTAGTTCAAATGTTACTCTAGTCATTCAGGTTATAAGATTTTATTCTTGCTTCATATCATAGAAAGGTGACTCAGAACCTTTATGATGTAAATACAATAAAATAAGTTTTAAATCCTATTTTTTCAGTGCCTTTTATTTATCATCTCAAATATGATATTTAGGTTATTCAATTTATTTCATTACACGAATTCATGCAATATCTCAAGCTCATATTGATTGTAAATACCAATTAGAGAAGTAACTTCAGTCCTATATATCTTACTATAGTTTGTTGTATTATTATAATCTTTGTCCAGCCTAATAAAGAAGTGGCTTCCTGATTCATATTACGGATATTGCATTGACCTCTAAAACAAGTGTCATATAGCATTCTAATTAGTTTAGATGTAGGCTATTATGAAGTAATCAAGTAATCACAACATAAACAATCATGAAAAGTTTATTTTGTAAACAAGCTACTTCTTGCTTTGATAGTTGCCCAGGTTCAAATCCTATTATGTCCCACATTTCATTTCACATAACAATAAGCCATGATTGCAGGACGTCCAGCTTTCACATTGACAAAAAAAATTATTTCCATATTTTCTAACTGGACTTCTAACTAAATTCCTCTTTTGATGTTCCTATCTACTAACTTAACATAATAGATATTGCAGTAAAGCGAAGCAGACTATTCAAAACAATGAAGCAATAATAAATTCTTGACTTGAGTGCAGCAGTTGCATGTCAACACAAGTATTATAATGACCATGTAAAAGTAGCCAAGTAATGCTATTGAGTGAGAAATGAGGGAAAATGGAATAATTTCATGCTATGTGAAAAGTGATACTTACTTATTTATTACATCTCCCACTTGCAATCAAGGTTTAGGTTGAAATTTTCTATTTCGAAAAGGATTAACCCGTCAAGGTGACTCGTCATTGGAACACAAACAATGAGTTTCTGTTGTTATAAATTTCAAACTCAATGGGTTAATCGAATTTTTTCAAATGTACATTAAATTAAGAGTACAAGAACATATTACATTATGGACTTCCTTTTTCCACATTTGGTCTTCAAGATGGTCTCTTATGCATTTTTAACAACCAGAACTTGGACATTTCCTACTTCTTTTTCAGTAAATATTTATTAGGGCTGCTGAGCTTGCATCCATAAGGCACAATGCAACAAAACAAATACTTTGTTGCCTTATGTGAAGTAAATTAGAGGATTGCGATTGATAAGGGTGCACCACCAATGACCAGCCTGGTTAGGTTAGAAGCTAGTTATCATGACATCAAACTTTGTTATAATGTTCACGGAGTCACATGTTGTGCCAATTCCACCTAGTGGGATACGGGCAAGGAGATAATAATGATGACGATTTTCATAATGTGAAGGTGAAATGCTCATTATTTTTAATAAGATACATCTGTAATACCATGCATTGGCTAAAACCAGTAAATTATATGTGTTGTTTATTTAAAACAAATAAATATTATTTTATTGATTATGATTTCCATTGTTTTATTTATCATCCACACAACCAGATAGCAATGTCATTATGCTAAAAACTCACATGTTGTATCACTCAGAGCCCACAAATTTATATTTTATAATTTTTTAATGGTTCATAATATCAATAGTTTGAGTTTTAAAGAATTAGCAACTCACCGGCTGCTTCAAGTAGAGCTTCAAGTCTCGCCTGCATCTCAGGGTCAACGGCCCTCTCAGGGTCGTCATGGGAGAGTAGGAACTTTGATGACTCTGAACCGGCTCCTTCTTCCTCCATCTCCGCCTGCCAATCGCATATACCCATTAATGATGTACATAATTAACCAAAACTATGTGAAAAATATAGTTAGAGACAATTTTTTATGTAATGTAGTAATGACACAATATTAGGTCAGGCCTAATGTTTTCCAAATAATAAATCAAGAGATAATTTGTTGAAGGCCTAGAAATTGTACCTTAAATAATTAGTTTGAAGAAAATGTTTACCTATATGTAACACGACCAGCACACCTTGCATATTATACTCATAAGGAAAGTAAAGAATTAAGGTTATAATCCTTTGTTGTCAAAATTATTGTAAATTTAATAATAAATAATGAGTATTTTTGATGAGATTTAGGTTCACATTCATTACATGAGTATAATTACATTTGGCCTTATTATGTTAACATATTGTTTACAGATGTAAAATTGAAGGATTTAGTTTTAAGGTTAGGTTTGCTATAAATGTTTACTAGCATTATTCATGGACAGCTGACCTGACTATTTATAGCATAGGTTTATAGACGGACTTGACACACTTCTAGTAAAGGGTTAGTTACACACACAGGCACATCTAACAGCAAGGGAATTTTAGCCAGCTCTTTGTTAGAATCACAAGGACCATTCAACATCAAGAAAACAAATCCAAAATATGTAACTGTCCATTGCACACACATTATGCAGGTTAACAGTAAGAGTCACTCATTCTGCAACAGCTATTGGTGTCGGTGGAAGCTTGCCGCACTCAGTAAGGTCTTCGACTTACCAACAGGTCTGGCCTGCTAAGGCACAAACAAGCCAGCAAGATCTATAACACCAACAAAAAAATATGTGAGATGTACTGACAATGTGGTGCATGAGGACAAGCTTAGCTACCAGTTACTGTCAATGGTCCTTGCAATTCGCCAGAAGGCAGTTTTTGCGCGAATTTCGGTAGGCATTTTGAATGCTAGAAGAAATACCCCACATAGTGGAATATAATAGCTATGGTCACTTAGAGCTAAATTACATAATTGAGCTATTCATAACAAAATAACATAACCATAACATCACAGTCCAGTAGTTCACAGTAGCCAGATGCATGTAACTTTAGAAACATGGCCACCATAATACAACCTGGTTCAAAACAGTAATATACAAACATAAACCACCTTGTGAGTTATCATCTAGTTTCTCTCATAGAATTACAAAGAATCAATTGAAGAGTATCTACTAGGAGCGGTTGGCATAAATAATTTCATGCATTACTCAGTAGTACGTACGTACTTAGGACTTTCTGACGTTTTACGGAATATTTGGCAAGCAACTTGCACATCGAGAATGGAAAATAGCCTGTCTTTTCGCAACGTGCTGCGCACGATTTCAATCAGATGATCCTCATGGAGGCAATTACGAGAAAGGAAGAATCTGTACATTATACATGTACAAAATGTCCCTTGCAGTATTCCGAGCGGTACAGATAATCACATTCCCTCACTGCCACCGTTCTGCCGAGCCGAAAACAAAACACGTTTTACCTCGGATACAGAGTCATCCTCGCTTTCCGAAGAGTCCGTCATGTATTTGGCAGGCGCTCCTGAATACGTTTCGGTTTCAGATTTGGCCGGACTCGAAGCCGAACTCTGAGGAGTGGACGATTTTACCACATCAAGTTGCACATTCACCTTATCGATATTTCGGTTTTCAGACTGTCCAACATTCTGCATTTTTGTCCTAATCCAATATAATATAATTAGTCTTTCAGGATCAACACTTTTTCTACGAAATTAACACGTTCTTATATTAGCAAACAAAATTTATTTCGTCATTTAGCCAGGTTGATACCCGCCATGTCTACTACTATGGCGAGGTTCCCGGATGCTTCAAGTAGGCTAACCAACACAGCGCCATCTAGCATTGGGTACGAGAACTTTTTTGTGCTGCCGTCTACCACAAAATATGTGAACTATGACTATAGACAATATTTTTTTCTTTTATTGGGCAATGGATATCGTAATTATTGGTTATTATGCCTAATGGTGCACTATTTTTATATTCTAATGTTTAATAATACTTAATTTAAAATACAAAGTTAATTCCCAAACTTAATAATAAATACTTACCTATATCTAAAAAATGTAAATACCTATAATTTTTTTTTTTATGGCAATTTTTGTATGATCAATGCTTAAAATGAAACGTAGTTGACCTATGAATCATAGATATTTCTGGATTTTTTTAGAGTTTTGTATAACACAATATTACAAAAGCCATTGCTTATTATAATTTACTAGCTAATTATTTAATAACTGTAATTTTTATAGAATATTTAAGAGAAATAATTAACAATTTAGAAAATAAAAAATAATAATATTGTAATATAGGCACACCAACAGAATAATGTTGCCTTTTCAAAAAAATTAAAATTACTTCCTATTGGTTGGATTTTTATGGGAGGGAACGGGAAATCCAAGGAAAATCTGTTTTCTGTGAAGTCTGAAGTGAAACGTGAAAAATGGTCGCTCGCATTTCGCTGTTCAAATATTTTGTATTTTATCTTTATTTTTTACTATGAGAAAGCCTTAAATGGCTCTGTCTGTCTTAATTTATTCTAATCAACTGAGTTCTCATTGCTATAAGATGAATACTGTTTCCTTTTTATATTCAAAACAGCTGATTATTTTTAACTTCGTCTGAGGAATATTTACTTGGAAATGAAGAAAATCAGATAGGTAAGTTAAAAGTTCAGTGAAGATGTAGGAAAGGAAGGGTTTCGGGTATGCGCGTGTGAAGTTTGTTGTGCGTCGTCATGGCGAGAGACGGTGATTTGCCGACCATATTCAACCCGAAGCGTGTCCGCGCGCCTTCTGTGATTATCACGAGCGAGGAGGTGGTGGAGAGCGAGCGCAACGGCACCAGCGAGCTGGATCGAGAGCGGGCGAACGGGCCGCCGACGCCGCTCAGCCCACGAGCGCCTCTCACACCACAGACCTCCGTGTCTTCCGCTCCGCCCCTTACAAGCCAGCCCTCGCTGCAACAGGCCTACAGCGAGTCGGCAGCCAGTAGCCAAGATGAGGAACGTCAGCTACGTGACAAGAAATGCCCGCGATCGTGCTGCTCCAAGTTTGCTAAAAAGGTTTACCGACTTTTTGCTTTTTTTTTAATATAAAGTTTTTAAAAATATTTTCCATACTTGTGAGACTCATTATCTTGTAGTAAGTACTTTTCCAAATCCATTCAATTTACAATAATGCTCATGGAAAGCTATTAATCTACAATAGAATATACATAAACTTTTTATTCAAATAATAATAATTACAGACAAGAAACCATTACAACTATTTCATTTTCAGATCTACTATGGAATTTGTGTAACACTAATCTTAACTGCCACATGGGTGACGACAACTCATTGCATCAAACACATGTACCTACAAGCATACCCAACCGACAACAGTAGTTCCGTTCATAGCACCGAACCACCTCTACTATACAACAACTACACTTCCAAAATTCGTACTCATGTAAGTATTTTATTTGACTTTTCTAATACAATAAATTTTTTATCAGATCTTGTTACTTTTCACATAATATCTACTTATTTCACTACATCTAAAGCACAGTATGAAGTTAATCTAGTTTTGTTTAATGTGTCGGTGTCTCATGAACGTGGCGGTAGTGTACAAGTTATTTAAACTAATATTTGCTTGTTGCAGAATCATTACAATGCACCATTCTTCACAGCTTGGTTCTGTACCAACTGGCTGATTTTCTTTTATCCAATCTATCTGATTATCATTCTGATACATAATAAATGCAAAGCGGCCAATTATATTGTGTTTGATGCCTTCAGTGACTTCAGGGAGAAAGGCTTTACATTTGGTAAGTTAAGCTTTATATTTGGTACTCTATTATGACTTCTAATATTTCTGTTATAAAAAACATTACTCAATACTGGAGGTTCCCTGTGATTTTCACCCCTGTTAAGTTCTTACGTTGCTGACATTCGGGATCCTGTTACTCTCTGGGGTATAAAGTAACATATGACATTCGATAAAGGTGTATCTCTAGAATGGCCTAAGTAGCTGATCTGTGGAAAATTGTCTGAGAGTAACTACTATACTACCAGCCTGTTATGCAATTTCTCTAGCTTCCCAGCCCTTGTTTATAGCTTCATACATAGCACAGGAAATTTCTTAGGTGTTATATGTGGTCATCGTTTGAGGTGTGAACCTCTGATGTCGGAGTATGTTTCCGGTGCCGTCCAAGGGCATCCCGACGTGGCTATGTGTTTATTATTAGGAAAAACAAAACACTCTCAAAAAACCTTCGAACTTGAGCAAGTATTGGAAAATCAGCAGTGTGTGATGACAGATAAGGTGGTACAAGCAGATCTCGACTTTCACGTAAATAATTTCCATACTGAAATTAGGGCGTGCATCGCGTGCAAGCGACAGTCGCGCGGTGCACGCACGTTAACCGCGCCGGGAACGGTCAGGAATAAATTAACTCGCCACTTTTCTTAACACACGAGGTCGCACTTTGTTACGGCCTAGCGACCCACTTTTGTACGTACTCGTTTCAAAAGCGTTGATATTTGTTTGTTTATGTAAAATACTTACATTGTTTACAAAATAAAGGTATGCTGGTTTTTTATTAAGTGTCTACTCTGCTACTTTTGATAGATGTCTTTATGTCTCTACTGTTAGGCGTATTTATTGATACGTATAGGTACTACTGATAAGTTCCATCAATAATAAAAGAACATGAACATATTGTCATCATCATCGGTCTATATTATGCCACTGCTGGTCATAGGCCTCCCTTCCAGCTACCACCTACGGCCTTTTGCAAAATAATACTTTACATGGTCAAAGGGCGAAAGAATAGCTACACTACGCTTACCGACCCGCACTCAAGACCTCGGCTACCCAAGAGGCCAGGCACTGGGCGATAGGTGACCGTTTTGTACTTGTGAGTCTAGCCGAGGTTGGCCGCTGCAACGAGCTCGGCACTCGTTAGGCGTAACTGCTAACTGACCTACCACACCGGAGCAAAATACGCAGTCGCTACGATAACGCAGCTCATCGGCTCAAGCGTCGCAATGTCTGTCTGTCAAAAAAGGCGACACTTCATGACGTTTGAGCCGATGAGCCGCGCGACAACGTAATTTGTGCTGCGGAGCACCATAACGTTGGTGAAGCGTGGTTGATCAAAGTCTATCGCTGGGGACCCTGAGACAGGTTAAAAAATTTCGGGAGTCAATTGACACCCTGTGCTCCTTGCAACTTGTATCCTGAGAGATTCCGATATACTGCCAGATATTAATAAGAAATATTTCCCTCAGCACGCTTCATAAGTCGCTGCGGCCTGTTCTGTCTGCTGTGGGTGGTGACGATCTACATGTACACTTACTCCCTGAAGATACTGCTGGCGACGGACGTGGTGGCGCTGTTCGTCACCAACGTCTCCTGCATATATCTGCTGTCGTGGGTGATACTGCATGAGCAGTTTGTTGGGGTCAGGGTGAGTACCAAACTACTTTTTTTATGCTAGTCATTGATAAACCTGCAGACAGCCCACCTGATGGTAAGTGGTAACTATCGCCCCTAACATCTACAATTATCACATTTAGCTTGCAGGTAACAAAAATGCAGGACCGCAAGTGCATTGTCACTCTGAGGACTAAGATCAAAGATTCAAACCGGAACACAAGAATGCAAGCATTGTTGCTTGGCGGCAGAAATAGATAAGGCGGTGGTACTCACCCAGTCAGACTCCTCAGGCTTGTCAGAGTCCTACCATCTATTCAAAAATATTTTGTATTTTCAATCATCATCATAATGGTGAGGCCCGGTAGTGCTCTAGCACGCGTAAGCCTGGTTCCCTTTGTTCACTTCGTTCGAGCTTCGGCATCTTTGGAGGTGAGCTTGTGGGCACGCTTGTCATCCTTATCGACGTCAAGCCATCGCTTCTTGGGCTGATCTTCTCCCCGTGCCTGGCGGGGTGGCATGGCCAGACATTTGTTCCTTACGTAATTTCAATAATAATGCTATTTTCCACTAAATTTAGACATATCCCAACCGAGTCATTAAATTTACATCGTTATTCAATTGAATGTTACCCTAAATTAATTAATGCACTTTGAATGTAATGTCTAACGAACGACAATGCCCCGAGTTAGCGTAGCTAATCCATTCATTGTAACAGCACTATCCTAATCTAAGGTACTTCAACAGATAATTTTGCATTAGGTCTAAATTCGGTTGGGTCAGCGTTGTGACAATGCACAGAGTAGCACCGTGAACTTGATCTTGAATCGATCGATCGCTTAACTTCAAAGTTCATGAATTTTACGATCCGTTCAATTCAATAATTGCATAACAAGCTAGCCGTTTCATTAACTGCTGATGTCCATAGGCGGCGGTGACCACTTTACATCATGGATACAAATTACAAGCTGCTTTAACTTTTACCAGTAACTTATCATTCAAAATAATAAAATTTTTCGCCGTGTATATTTGCAAAAGTGACATTTTCAAGCAAGGACAAATTATTTTTCATTCCACCAAGAAAGTAAAAGCGTTGCAGTAATAAATTATTTATGTATTTCCACATGGCCAAGCCGATATCGGATGTATGAGTGAAGGTAGAATATGAGACATTCACCTCGGTATGCGTAGTTCAATGTTATGAAGTTTCAACTTGAGAGTATTACGGTGTAGGGCTTCTTTTCCTGCTGATATAACCAGAAATCCGCTTGGAAAATAATCTTTAAAAAATGTAAACTACGCTGCGTTTCACGATTGCTGTCGTGACTACCTATAGGATCGTAAAGATATTACAGCGGGTATTTATTTATTGAAATACCGCAACAGTTTAATTTTTTATTATACGACTAAGGTGGCAAACAAGCTTACGGGTTGCCTGATAGAAAGCAGCCACCACCTCCCATGGACGTTTGCAATATCAGGGGCATCACCCACGCGTTGCCGATCCCGTAAAAACCTTTTCGCCCCTTTCTTGAAGAAACCTCTCGAGGTGGTTCATTCCACAACTTTAATGTGAGCAGGAGTAAGTTATTTTGGAACCGCACAGTTCGCGACCAATTTTGCTGCTGATCTGAGCTGAATTAGAATCACGCTTAAAATTAACAATACTTAGTAGATTAGAAGGTAAATTTGCGAGTACATAATATGAAGTAACTCCGTCGATAACTAAATAATTCTCACGCAGCATGCATACGAAATCAGCACTGAGTCGGCTCGCGTCCGTCATTGATGAGACAAGGATAACAAGGCTTCAATTATTTATTTATTATACAAAGTTGTGTATAACTAAAGTACCGCATAAGTTAAATGTAAGTAGTATGGCGACCATGGTCTAGTGGTAGTATTAGCGAGACTGATAAGTGTGCTGCTTACATACTCCGATGAGCTGAGGCTATTTTCTTGTTCTAACTTCATTACCACAACTTTAAAGATTACCCAATGCAGAAAATTCGGGAGCTCGCTTCCCTCTCCCTTTCATTGATTTACATAGGCTTCGATCATACGATCATCCCAGCTCTTTAAATACTTTGCTTTGCTCGATCATCCATTCACAGTGGTGCTCGTAGCAATTGTTCCTCCCAAAAAAAACATTTTTGAACCCATATGATCAGATCAGTGGCTCCCAAGTCTTGTCTCCCAATTTTGCCTAGTTGTTAAAAAGATACTCGCATATTACTCGCATGACAGTTAAATTTACCGTCGAATCTCCAGTTGGAAAGTAGTATGTAGAGTAGGTGTAGTTAGTACCTAGTGATATCGATCGCCACGATGCTAGACACTGCAGCAGCCGTCGCATTATGTCACCTGGGGGCCCATATGAAGACAACATTTATAATCGGTTCGGTCATAAGCACTAAAAATACAGTTTTAGCCATAACAATGTAATGTAGTAAATATGTACCTACGTCACTGTACAGGTCCGTCCAGATGGAGAATTGTAAGATTGTTGAAAAATATCGCGTCGGAAATTAATATCGACCACAATAATTCCGTAACTTTTATACTTAGACAAAATACCTTTTATACCTACTGGACTTGTCCGACCGTGCGTGTTGGCTCTACATTGTAGACGTTATTTGTTGGAGCTATTACCAGCACGTGCTTCTATGGTGAAAGAAAGGGGTGTAATCGAGTTAGAAATCTCCGTCGTCTTAACGATAAGCTTTAGCTTATTGTACTGCCAGTAGTTCTAGTTAAACTACTTACTATGGCTAGGATTGACCGTTGCCTGCGAACGTGTTCCTTCAACATTATAATTTGGACACCTTCCAGATACTGGTCAATAGAATAGGCTGTTTTTAGATACGCATCATCACTTATCACCAGGTGAGACGGCGGTCAAATGCTTGGCTAGTTCTTATTAAAATCTCCAAAACGCCCCACGGGAGTACGCTTATGACAATCACAAGTCAAGTTTAGGGAAGAAGTCAGACGTAGGAAAGTAATAATGCGTGCGCACGGCAATATATTGACGTTATCTCACCCGCTGTTCCAATATCGCTGGATAGTGAAATATCTACGAGTATAATGTAAGAACCTTCATCGTGTAGTAGGATTCTGTCAAGCAATGTTGTGCTCTGGTTTGAAGGATAAGACAGCCAGCGTAATTATAGGCATGATGCATTTTAAATTTTTTAAAGTGTTTAACAGTAGACTACTGCCGTTACAAGTGACAATTACCGTTAATTATCAGGGGGTCTATATCTATGTCTGCTCGCTTGTCATTGAGTACATAGCATAAAAAAAACATTGACGTCATCCCACCCGCGGTCCCTATACCGTAGGAACCTACAGAGTCAAATATCTGTAATGTAAGATATTTTCAAAGTTTAGTTGAACACACTAAACCCAGCCTATTACCCATGATGCTCTTTCGATGAGGGGAAACATTGTGATGAAACCAACAGGCAACAAAATGATCCAATCTGGTCAAGTGCCCCTGTTAACAGGGTCACGGAGGTCAGATGGCAGTCGCTCTATTGTAATTACCTGACCTGCCAAATACTGATCCATGTACCAAGGCGGACTCTGGGCCCTCTTGCGCGAAAGCACAAGCGGGTTTCAGACGCCAAAATGATATTTACAAGCTTTGGTTTAACTTAACTTGTAAGTAGGGCCAGGAATCTTGTAAGCTTAATTTGGCCCACTTCCTAGCGTTCAATTGAACTGAAATTTGGTATACATGTGTATTAATATGATTGGAGCTGGTCTGATTATGGAGTCGGAAAGCGGTCGTAGGAACTAATAAATAAAAAATTAATATGCTTGGACAATTTACACAGCGCCATCTCCCCAAAGTAAGCAAAGCTTGTGTTATGGGTGCCAGAGAACTGGTAAACACTTTCGTAGTTTTAGATACATACTTATTATACATAACATCCAGACCCGTAACAGAAATTAAAATTCATCATTTCAATTTCGGCCCGGCCGGGAATCGAACCCGGCACCTCTGCGAGGCATGTTAACCAACTGAACCACTCAGGTCGTCACTACTAATGAACGCATGAATCAAACACTTTCGTGTTCGGGCTCATTAGAATGGTCTTGATGAGTACTATACCGCGCGATGTAATGAAAACACGTTTTTCATTTGAGAACTTTTTACTTTGAAACAGATAGTGGCGGCGATATTGTGCGACACGGGCATCGCCTTGCTGGCGTACATGGACGGCATCACGGGCAGCTCGACGCTGGGCGGCGTGGTGTTGGCCGCGTGCGCCGCCGCTGGATTCGCTATCTTCAAGGTACCTTCGTCATGCTGGGAATAATACAGGGTGACTTCGAGTTCGAGATACCAAGGTCTATGTATGTCGTACGACTTATATAATCGTGAAAAAAATCAGCTGCTTCATACAACATTTAAAACGAATCCTGCCAAAATTTATGAAACAGGTACCAAGGTGAATTTGAAGTCACCCTGCATATACCGTCATGAGGTGCCAATCGGCTCCCGAGCGACTAGTGACAACTAAATATGCACAATCAAGATGGGTGACAAAATGATTTTTCGAGGAGAGCCCTCTAAGTTTCAAGACTTTCACGTGCCGGCCAACCGAAGCACTGACCGGCTCCCTTACGGTGAGGAAAGGCGTGAGCTTTATACATGTATGTTTGGTATGTGCCAACAGGTGCTGTTCAGAAAGGTGATGGGCGAAGTGAACTCTGGCCAGCGAGCGTTGT
Source organism: Blastobasis adustella (assembly GCA_907269095.1). Classification (NCBI taxonomy): domain Eukaryota; kingdom Metazoa; phylum Arthropoda; class Insecta; order Lepidoptera; family Blastobasidae; genus Blastobasis; species Blastobasis adustella. The sequence continues at coordinate 8,833,432 of OU026117.1, read as the reverse complement.
TCTTTTCTATCCTGGGCGTGGTGAACGCCGCTCTGCTGTGGCCAGTATGCTTGGCACTCTACCTCACCGGATCGGAGGCTATACCTTCCCACATGATGCCTTGGACGCATCTCCTGCCCGCTAGCGTGGCTTTGCTCAGTGAGTATTGCTTGCATTGGTAATTGGAATAGACATGATTTTGGTCTAAAAAACCTTATTACCCCTTTCTTGAAGAACTCCAGGTTTTTCATCCCATACAATGAAATAATCATTACAAGAATCTAAGACGATCCGTGGTCTGTGGACGAAAAAAAACAATTGTCACGATGGCAAGTTGTTGTTCACGTAAACAGAGAACGGTGCCCAAGACCCTCTGTCTGCTTTGAATTAGTTTTTTGTACTAAGTACGAGTACTTACTAGACAGGTATTTGACTGCCATCTTACCTGAGGGTAAGCGACAATGCGGCCGAACTACGGCCGGCTACCTGCCTCTACGGCCTTGAAGGAGCCCAGGAATATTGTTTTATTCAACAGTTTTCTCTAAATTATTAACTGTTTTGTTGAGAACTTATAAAAAAGCGAGGCTCAGTACAAACACTTTCCAATTCTCATTCTAAAATTGTAAGTGATTCATTGGCAACCTAAATCATTACCATAACTTGCATTAGAAATTATCACCATTATCGTTAGTACTAACCATGAAAACCCTAATATTAGCAACTGAACTGAACTAGTAGCTGTTTGCTTTGCAATATCATGCATAATACAATATAATACATTTTGCTGCAGTATTCCACCTAGTTTTCCAATTCGGCAACGTCGTGACGTACAACATATTCGTGTCGCTTGGACTCATCACGGCCGTGCCCGTGTCCGCTGGTAAGTGCTTTATTAATGTATAGCTATGATTAATGCATAGACTTTTACAAAATTACAAAAAAGCGTGTATGAAAAGGTTGATAATGTGGAAGATGCGAGAGTTTTGTTAGAATTTGCAACTGAGGTATAGGCCGGTAGATTCGTGACAATTTTTGTAAGAATTGCGCATTTAATTATAGAAGCATACAACTTGGTACACGTATACTCCATATGTAGAGGGTTGATTTTGGATATGAGGCCGTCTTTGATTTCCCCTATAGCAGTAATGGAGGACATTCAAAATGGCTGCCTCTGAATACTGTTATCCAATGGAAGTTCCACCAATGTTTTATTGTTATTTGACGATTATTATTTTATTCAATGACAGGTAGTACGCACCTTTGTTTTTACCCGACTGCGCGACGCAAAGAAGGGTAATGTGTTTATAAGTCTATGTATGTATGTATTTGTTCCTTTGTGGCACTGTAGAGACTTAACGCGTGGGCCGATTTGGATGGTTCTTACGTCTATTCACAAGACATTTGTCTTAATCTTCCGAGTGTCACTGAAGACTTGAAATTGATCAAAATTTAATATAGTGACTATCAGCCGCCATTTTGTGAAAAAAAAAAAAAAAAATGTCGACAAACTATGTCATGTGGGGTATCGTTGAGTAGGTATTGAAGTTTATTAATATCTATATATGTTATATTAATCATCTAAGTTTCTCACACCATTTTTCATTTATAATGACCGTATAGGATCTATAACGATTTAAAGTTAGTAACCATTCTCACTTTTTTTACTTCACTTACACTTCCATGGTATCGTACTTTTACTTTTTCCGTTAAACATTTTATTTAAGCAAATTATGTTATAATTTAAGTATCTATGTCTATATATACATAGGTATATAGTATAAAACAAAGCGTCTTCCCATCGTCTGTATTTATGTACGCTTAGATTTTATAAACTACGCAACAAATTTTTATGCGGTTTTCAACAATAGATAGAGTGATACATGAGGACCGTTTATAAGTAAGTAAAAAAAGGGTAGGTAGGGGTAAAGTAGGTGTACGCGAACGAAGTCGCGCCGGGTTTACTAGTAATACATTATAAACAAAATGTGTCTATATTTTTTTAATACTAAGATTTATTGCGCACGGAACAACAATTACTTGCCACTACTATACTATTTATCATTTATCATCATCTAAGAACATTTAAAGGCAGCATTTATCAAACTCTTTGAAGCCGCCATTTTAAATGTCCGCCATTACTGTAAAAGGCAAAATTTGAGATGGCCTCATATCCAAATGTATATGTGGTCTAAATTGTATGCTTCTATAATTAAATGCGCAATTCTTTCACATATCTGCCGGACTAGAAGAAAGTCGTGATGTTATACCTACATAAAAAAAAGGATCCTATGGAGAATCTCACTTTACATAAAAGGACATCATACAAAAAGTACCTATCAAAAATTTAATACAATTTGATAATAAAATACTTCATTCTAAATTTTTTAATACCTGTGCCACAATACGACCATTCTAGACTTATTATGATCTTGAAAATCTTGATTTCGATTGCAATCATTATACATATTAGCCTCGATTCTTCCACTCTTCGTGATCAAGTGTCATAAATTGATTCAAACATAGAAAAGCTAAATTTTCAGGGTTCAGGAAGAACTGTACTGTTTGTTCCATAGTTTAACCGCCCTAATACAAATGTTCAGAATAATGCATTTCGCGGTTATTATCACACATTTCTGGGTTTCGTACCACGTACCTTTGTTTACGAGTAGCATTTAAAATGGGACTAGCCAAGTGACAATCGCTTCGTAGCGATTCTATTGCGACTGTGCGCTCGGAACATGTCAGTATGTTCGGTCAGCTACTCCACGTTCGCGTACGACGCACTGTTGCATGCGCGTACACTGCAACGATTTACGAGCGCTGGCCGAACGTTGCCGACAAGTTGCGACCATCATTCGCACCAGAATCCTACGAACTACGATGCCAATCCCAGACCCGCAGGTTGTAAAGGCTTGCTTTATTTCAGCTTTGGACGTTGTGTTCTACGATGCTCAGTTCGAAGGGATGAAACTGGCCGGCATCATACTGATCACTGTCGGGTTCTTCCTGGTCATGTTCCCCGACAACTGGCCGAATTACATCATGAGATTGCTCAGGTGGGTACGCTTTGGTGTAAAACATATTTGTCGCCCGAGCAAGCTTATTTGGTACGATGGTATTTGGAGCTGATAATGATATTATTACGACGGATTTAGCATTCTTTATTGAGTCTTTGGATTATTCATCTCCTATTGAAGCAAAAAATAAGCTTGCAAAGGTCTTGCATAAAGTAATGCTATAGCAGTTCATTAGATTGTTTAGTGTTGCCATAGAAACTAGAGAAATAATTGCAATAATAAAATTTAAATTCCAAATTAGTTACCTGTCGTCACAAGTTTTATCGGAATGTTTATCCGTCGCATAGATGTTTGGAGACAGGCCCAATTGGCTGGTAATTCCATTTGCACCAATGAAAAACAACGTGTTACGTTTCCCCAAAGAGCCATGCTGCGTCAACAATTGGCCAAGCAGCCGCAGGGCGACACCGCGCGTCCCTTTCTTTACTACGAGGAAGAGAAGGACATAAACTCACGCCGAGCAAGTAGTGAGATGTTAGTTTAAGCTCTTGTGCACCGCTCAATCTATCGATGTTCGTGCATTCGACCCTTGTCTGTCATACACATACTCTAAACCTCTGTCTGTTACTGGTTGCAAACTGCATGAAAATATGAAGTACCTTACCTTCACTGTTTCATCCAATGCCTCTGAATGTTATCGCAATGCAGCTTAACTCGGTTTCACGTATGACGTAATGCTGTTTCACTTGTTTCTAGTATGACGTTGCATAGGTTATGGGCCTACTGTAGTATCTATGGACTATTGGGTACGGTGTCACGGCCACTAAGTACTTATCTATCTACTTCTATGCATTTTTTTCTGTAAGGAGCTTGCTTTTTCTATCAAGTTCTTTTGGTTTACATAATGTACGCATTGAATGCTGTACGATACGGTATTTGTATTGAAAAATATATATATAACTAAGCTGGCTCCTTAAACACTCATGAGTAGAAACATCGACTTCTTGCCTTACACAGTATACGTAAATCAAATCATGCACTCTACAATCGTGGTCGATCGTTCACCTCATGAGGAACGGCAAACAGGGCCGGACCACATCTTTCGGCGAGCTTTGCACGTGTTTCTTATTGATATATTTTATGTTACTCATCTGCAACCTCTGGCATTTGAATTTTAATGTACGATATGTGTCGTTTTCAAAAGCATTTTTCTACAATGGGAAATTTTCTCAAAATATTAATGTGGTTTCTATGTTATACCACTGTGTTAGTTAGATCGAGACTTGCGACATATACTATCTATGATGTCAAAGAACACGTTCGCCGTATGACCGATCATCGATTCATCGATTTTTATTCCGTTTTCACTATTGGCATTAAGTTTTAAAAAGCCAATTAGATTCACATTCAAATTGTTTTTATCAGGGACCTAACGAAATAAACATCCTAATCAGCATTCTAAACGAGGCACATGCTAGGTTGCATATGACGATGTTATCGGCGGTAAATGAAATACAATTCGAAGCTCGCCGCCAGCCGTGGCCGCCAACCCCCCACCCGCCTCCTGCATAGCAGTCGTTCACGCAGGTGGAGCCGCCGCCGGCAGCGAGGCAACAACGGTTCGGGGCGGAACCGGGACGCCACCGACTATCGCACAGGTTACATACGCTCGCATCTGCGCTCGCCGTCTGGCCGGGTCAGGTGACCGCCAACGGAGGAACACGGCTCGCTACCGACAGTATGCCAGTGAGGTGACACTCGCTTTGCCATCGGTCGAGTGGTAAACCCAGTTTCGGGGATCTTGCGTCTGGTAATTTTAAGGCGAGAAGGGAACAACTGTCGATCAATTTTTGTGAACAGAAATAGAGTGTAAATGGAGTAATTATCTCATATAAGCGAATATGTCAGTACTAATGTTGAATTTTGAAGCCTTTTTGGCACAGAAATTAAAATAAGATAAGTAAATAGAAATGCCATGTGGGGCGTCAAATTATCGAGAACGCATGTCGTCACCTCGGCCACTACTATGCATAACTGCTCTACTACGCAATAACTGTCAGTGTCACTAATAATACTATTTTAAATAGTGTTGCTTTCCTGTCGGTGAGCAAGGTTTTCAGCGTTCCATGGGGTGGGGACTTGGGGAACCGTGGCTTCAGTAGTGGAGAGGTATTTGCCTTATTGCTGTCAGAGAAACGTGTTAAAGACGTGGGCAACGCATTGGCGATACTTCTGTTGTTGCTAATGTCTACAGGCAGCGGTGGCCACATTCCATCAGGTGCCCGCTTGCCTGTATGCCTAAAAATATACTATGGGCAAAAGTTGACTATATATAGGACGCATAGAACTTCTATTAACTTATCTTGTTTTGATTTGTTTGCTTTGGCTCCCGGTAACAACAAGGCGCGTAGCTAGTGATGGTCGGATTGCGACGAGATTATTAGTAGTGGATCAAAATGTAAAATGGCTTTTTGTCATGCAACAGCTCATGTCAGTTTTTATCAGGAGAATTGGGTTTAATCATTTTGAATTGTAAAAACCTTCGAAACTTAAGACGTAGTGATGGGTATTAAAAGGTACAGTATCTATCTATTAGTGCTCAATTTTATCATAACAACTCTGTTATAAATGTTATCACCATAACAAAGTATTACCAAACTTAAGTATTAACTAAAGAACTCACTGCTGGCACTGCGTATTTAAGCCCGAGTTTAAAGTTTAAACAAATATGGTTATTAAATCTATGTTAAACCAAGAGCGTCCTATGACCTCACTAGTTTATTTATAATCTAGAATTCTAGATCAGGCAAGTAGATCAATACCATCGAGCGAAGCCTGCCTAGAGTTTGTTTTTATTGTAGCTTGGTCATCCGGACAGTACGTTTCATTGCAATTTTAATGATGATAACATTTCATTATTTAAGGTCTTTGTCTTCAGAAATGATAGCTCATTATTTATCTAGCTAGACAATATCTCTGGAGTTGGGAGTTAATAAAAGCCCAATCTTAAATCCCCAATAATAAGTCCACACGTTAGTGAGAGTTACAGCCAGTTGGTAAGTGCACGGACTGTGTAGGTAGACTGTAGCGGTACCTAGGTATTGTACAATTTGAAATTGACTTGTCGTAGGTACTTGTCGGGATGTTGTACCCGTCAAACGGTAGGTTAAGTATATAACTGATTCCCTTGGCCACGAAAATTGTGTCCGATACTTGTAGTAAAAAATGACGGTTTTATTTAGATGCCTGTCATTGAAATAATAACAACCTTTATAATGCGTACGGCTAAGATGTAACGCGCTACCTGCGAGTGTGTTCCCTGATCAATATAATCTGGACGCCTTCAAGGCTGGAGTAAATAGGCTATTCCAAGACGGGCATGCTCCATCTTCGGCCGCATCGTGACTTACCAACAGGTGAGATGGTGGTCAAATGCGTATCTAGTCTAATATAAAAAATAAAACAAGTTGGTCTGAGTTCATATAAATTATACACAAATGGGTTTCGAAAGGTTTTAGGTTGTATTTCATGGATTAGTATAGGGATGGCGAACTAGCACCCGTGACACAGATAGCATGGTACGTGGCAAAAATATTGTGGCTCGCCGTTAATTTAGGAAATTTATGTACCTATATTTTCAGTCTAGTTCAATATAAATTCAAAGATTTATCGAAAAGGAAAAAGTTATAAAATGAAATAAGCATCGGGCAATAATTACTCAAAATGCTAATACTATCATATTTAGTTGTCTGTAAAAAGCTATAACAGTATTTTCATCTACTCTATAGGTACTTATTAAATGTGCTTATGAGTCATTATTTTCAGAAAAGGGAAAACATTTAACATTCACTAAGTCAAGATTCTTTGACGGCTCGTCATGGCCATATTGTTACTTGATTTTATAAAATATGGCAAGTTCGCCACTCCTGGACTACTTAATTCTTGCTAAAAATGCATAAATTTATAATAATTGATTAGTACGTACATACATATATGTACGCTACTAGCAATGTGGCAGGCTTCCCACGTACTAGTTTAAAAGTACTTAGTTATTCACGACATAGATATTTGCTGCAGCAAAGAAGTTAGTTGCCCCGTAGTTTCAAACACAGAGAGAGAGAGACGCTATTGAAGAACGAAACCATAGATAAGAACGGGGCAAATAAAAATTAGAAGAATCTATTATCACTGATATAAATAAGAATGATCAATCAAATTATAGTAATAAATGATAAATTACGTACTACTTATTATAGATCTTGCAATTGATCACATGCATGGTGGGATATTTACTGTAATCTGTACTTAAGTAAGTTATATTCAGTGGTAAGACATCCTAGTCAATATACAGTATTTATGGATAACATGAAATAGGTATTTAAAGTGAAAATTAAATAAACGTAAAATATTCCTTCGCATCATCTGAGACTGACGTCCGACTCCCATATTCAACGGTCCGCCCAAACTTTAGGCACAACGTTTGCCGAGACTTGACCGACCCTCTACAGGGATGTGCTGGGGAATAGGTACCTAAACCTTTCTGTATCAGGAAAGGTCCCGCGGAAGGCCCAACAAGCGATGGATTGACGTCGCAGAGTCGGATGCGAGAGCCAATGACTTACGAGGATGCCCAAGACCGGGGCGAAATGTAGGAGAATGAGTCGGAAAGCGGACCCTGGCAGAAGCTGGGACTGACCGCTCGGATGATGCTGATGATGATAAGACAGATTAAGTAATACTTTATGGGTAACGCGGCAAGTGATCCGTTGTTAGCACGCGACGATACGCTAGCGGAATAAGAGCCCTCTCGTGGAGATCACCCGGCGATAGAAGAGCGGACTCGTCACGAGTGATTTCCCTTGCTCGTAGAGTAGGCGCCAGCCTATGCGCCCAACTAAAAGTTAAACAGCCACTGCTGTGCCGTTCATTCCAAGCATTTCCCTAGTTCGTAAACCAATCACGGTTCTGTCCATCGTTTCAATTACTTTACGATAATAGTATGCAATAGTTATGATATTTAATTAGGAGATATAATACTAAACTAAAACAGTTAAAATACTCAATCTGTTAAACTTTGTAGGAAGTGATATCTTCGTTTGAATATATAATTTTTAATTCAACAGGGTGTAGTTTTGTTTTAGGAGCGAATGAAATGTATGTATAAAATATTTAAGTATCGTTTTTTTATTTTAACTATAAGTCTATGTGTCTATGAGTATGTTTGTTTTATGTTGCTGTATTGTAGTGTACCGGTAGCAGTGGTATTTCATAGTACTGTCCTACCAGTTAGCTCAATATCTATGTTGTGATATTTTGTATGATTGTCCACTCGCATACTTGTATCTTTTTTGTATGGATTTATGTATTTAAATGTGTTATGTAAGACTAAAGAAAGATGTTAATCGAAAAGGTATAATACAAACATACCTGGGACCCTATTTTTAAATCGCTCGCATTTACGCGAGCGCTCGCCTACTAATGCTTCTCTTTTCTATTTCTAGCAACTTCCCACGAGTGTGAAAGAGACAGGTGGCGCACGCGAGCGCTCGCGTGATGCGAGCGGTTCAAAAGTTACTTTTAAAACCGTTTTATGTTGTTGTAAACCTGTAATCTTTGCTGGTTGTTAGAAACCTCACAACAGCTGCTTGTACTGTATATTTTCGAGTAATAGACATTTGTTAATCATACAATTATTATTAATGTAAGATTTTAAAATGTTTTATCGTTTGTAGAGATAATCTTGGAGAATTGAATTTTTTGTACAGTTTATTGTTTCTTAGATTCCAAATGTTTAATTAATTAGATAATGTTTAAAGACTGAATTATAAAATGAAAATTTAATTAAAATCAATTATGCGATGTCGGATATTATCTAGTCTTAGATTGTAAGTACTATCGAATTATGCAATGAAATGTAGTGCAGGCATGTCGAGGATCTAGGATCTGTCATAACCTACGCTCAGCCAGTATAGTAAATCGTTTAAGAATTATTTTATTTACCATATTAATTTGTTAGGTAAAACGACAGTGAGCCATGCACTAAGACGATCTTGAGTCGCAGTGGCTCGAAGTGGTAGCAATATTGGTTGTATTTCACCACAATGTAGTTTTAGGATGGGTGGATGTATGCTTCTATGTACACTTCTGATTCATATAGAGATAGTGTCGTTAAGGTACCCTCCGTCCCTCCCTTATACATAAGACATAACGAGATATGTTAGCCAGATTACCCGTGAACGGTGTAGCTTTAATAATCCACAGCACGTAAAAAGTGCTTATAATCGTGCCAGGTTCCGAATTCCCCTTTACATTGTTTTAAACGAGTGAAAAAACCTCGGCATGCCTGTAAAAACGATTTTCACCGAGGTTTTATCTTGCTGCATAACAGAAATGAATGAACGTATCTACAAACAGTTGTCTCTGTCGCACACATGTAAATACGAAGCCCAGAGTAGCCGATATGCATTATGTACCACCGTCACCTGTACGATATACCGCTATAATATGAGAATTGGACACTAACCATTTGCGAATTGGACACAATGCGTATTATTCGACTGTTCTTACTACCCGTTCGCACTAAGTTTGCGGGTCCACCACTCATGTAACTTTTTCAGTACCGTTAATATTATACCACTAGGAAGTATAAAGGGATGGCATAAAAAAAAATTGCCTTCCTTTTAGACGCTTCCAGCATCAGCGGCAAACATCACGCGAAGGGGTAGTAATTCATTCTAAAACAAATCAAGGAATTTGTCAATATTCTACACACAGCGGTTCGGTGTGCTATACACCCGGGCACACGCTTTCTTGTAACTTGTATTAACCAGATATTGCCTCGGTGTGAATTCGAAAACACTATTGTAGTGAATAGGAATGTTTATATATCGGTGTTTAGAGATTAGGGCCTGTACTGTAATACGTTGAGTAGACACCGTAGAGGCAGCAATGCGTAGTCAACACGAGATAACACCTTCGCCCCCTGTGATTCATTTTGTTAACGTACGTAGTCGTATGTAATTTGTTGGTCGTGATATAAAAACATTTATCATAATTATATTGTTTTATTTGTCTTCGCATTGCTCTACAGATCGCGTTCATACAAAAAATTAAACACTACTGAACATTTGACTAAAGCAGTCTTTACAATGTTTATCACAAATATTAATAAGTCCGAATACATTATTATTATAAATCATTACAGTATAATATCAATCTAGTTTAGTCTTTAACTAATCAAGTCTTTGATTGACAAAAATAAATGTTCACATAATTACAACGAAACTTCATTCATCAATTCTATAAATTTTTACATTTCAAGTGTACTTTTGCATATAATTCCACATTCACTGTACTACACTACAGTTACATTCATTATCAATTAGAAAATTAAATAATAGTTTTCCATCTAAAAATGGCAGTCATTAGCTCATTACCTACCTGACTCAAAATATTTGAGCTGCGGTTTGGTCAGTCCTTACCTCGAGCACGGTGACCGTGCTAATAATGGTGATGCCGTCTGAGATTCGCCTAAACACCATTAGAATAAGTAGATCATATCAACTTAATTTGAATCTGCTTACAAGGCAGCTGCAACTCAAGTTGACTCGCTTCTGTCCGATCGGTTTACACAACTGTACTTACTCACTGAACTTACCTACTCTGCCAAACACTAGGCCAATGTAAATGGGGCATAAGAGTCAGCCTAGCAGTGGTAGAGCTCGTCTAAGCTGAAATGACGCGCCCCAACAGCCACAACCAGCTGTCTTGCTGCGGTTGATTCCCATCATCTCCCATTCATCGGAGATCGGCGGTACAGTTGCAGATCGACGGAGTTGGATTCGCCGCAGATGTTGGAGACGCCGTTAAACGAAAAAATAAAATGACACTGGAAGTCTCAGCGCAACCCGAGACTGCTCTTCGCCGTCACTCCGTAAACCGCAACGTAATCGCAGCTGACCCTAACCACCATGCTTAAAAATAAAATATCTAAGATTTTCAATTCTAACGTCAAGGCTAAGCTAGGCTATATATAAAGCCTAGTAAATATTATCTTACATTTTCACTAAGTTGATAAATGTGTCAAAGATCAAGCCGATAAGTTCCGATCTACCACCGTCACAACAATATCGCTACGTAGTGTTGGCATGTTAGCTAGACCTAACTTATGGTCTAAATTGTTTAGCCAGACCCGCTGGCATACTGAGCGTGGTCCAAATCAAAGCCAATGTAGTTGTCGAGAAATAAGCCCATTTTGACAGGTGTCAATTACATACATTTTTTATCGCGCTAAGTAGAAAATGAACTTTATGCAGTGACCACAATGATTCAATTTTCCAACGTCAAACGTTTAAAATGCAACGCAATGAACATAGTGAAAATGTTGGTAGCATACTGCTTGTGAGCCCCGATTGAAATTGGTACAGCGAAATAACAACTGCACCTCCCAGTTTCACTATACCTACTCACAGAAATCGATCGAGAACGCTTGTCGCCATCTTGGCCACTGCTGCGCCTAACTGTACTACTGCGCAATAACTCTCAGGTGTCAGCTATCGGGTCGTCTGTATGGCGACAAAGTCAAGCATAATACACCTACAATTCATACATTTAGGTCGCAGCTAACAAAAATGCAGGACTGCGCAATAACTCTCAGATGTCAGCTATCGGGTCGTCTGTATGGCGACAAAGTCAAGCATAATACACCTACAATTCATACATTTAGGTCGCAGCTAACAAAAATGCAGGACCGCAGGTGCGTAGCACTATGAGGACTAAGATGAAATGCCTCATCTCTGTCATTTTGCTGGAATTCTCTTATTTTGATTTCTGTGTCTACGGTGTGCAGTACGGTGCCTTATCGGCTAGGCCGGCGTCAGTTGCGGTCCCAGCGCCAGATGGTGCCGTCGTCGCAGCACGTCACCAATATCTTCCCGTTACGAGAGAACGTCACCTGGAAATTGAATGCATCGTCGTTATGTTTATTTTATTTCCATGCACATTACAGTACAATGGCGGACTAGAAGCTACGTAGGTTTTTCTACCACTCAGCCACAGAGAAATTTATAGATAGTATAAGAGTTTAGGGCCCGGCTATCTTATTGAGCAGGGAACGTGGCTGCAGAAACAATTATGATGAAGGGTATGTGGTCGGCAAAAAGGCCAGAATGATCTGAATAATTTAAACTTAATTTCCATGACGTAGCGTGCGTTTCATTGTACACGACAAATGTGATTCTAATTCTTGGGGAGGCCTATTCCCAGCAGTGGGCGTCTTTCAGCCGATATGATGATGATGATAGGAATAGTCATCTTGGCGTTAATGTCCCGGTTGTGCTCTCGTGCGCTAGGGACCGGGGTCCATGACCATGATCCAGGATTAGGCAGATCAAGTAATCACAGTGGAGCGATTGCTATCTGACCTCCATGACCCTGCTACCAGAGGAACCTGACCAGATTGGATCATGGTTACAATATCAGTTGCCTGAATTTGCAGGTTTCATCACGATGTTTTCCCTCACCATTAGAGCATCGCTTAGTATTCAAAACTCAGAAAAGGGTAATTGCTACATGGCGGCCCTGGGGTGAGTCGGACCCCTTAACCTATCGGCTGTCGATGCTCCATTGATGATATCTTCTGGGTGGTTATATTCACCTGTCTGACGGCAGCCGCACAGCGCGGATGCACGAGGTGCGAAGCGCGCGAGCCGCCAGCCACAGCGGCCAGCTCCCACACCATCGTCTTGCCGCACTGGTTGCCCAGCGCTATCACCTGCAAATACAAGAAATCGAAGTTTATAAATTAACGTAGCCCAGCTTGGGAGCTGGGTGATAAGGCACGGTTTAGTGTGCGGATGTGTTCACCGAAAGGATTGTAAAAACTGTTAAGTTTGCAATTTAAAGTAGCCCAGCTCCCACACCAACGTCTTGTTGCACTGGATGCCTAGCGATAGCGATATCAACTGCTATAGCAGTGTGCGAACATGTTCACTGTTCATGTTTAAGCTTATAGTTAACGTAGGTAGTCAGTTTATAAAGAGTTGAACTCTTACATTTTAACGCAATTTGCCACCTTTTGTCACATTTCAAACCTACTTATGGTTAGTACCTACTTATTACATGGAAAATAAATATAATCGATCTAAGTAAGTTTACATATAGGTACTCAAATATTTCCTAAACTACTGAACCAATTTTAATGGAACAAAGCTAAGAACCATAACAAATAAACTGGTTTTAAAATATAGAAAACCTCATCCAATTCGGTCCGTCCACTCGAGAGCTACAATACCACAGACAGACACACAGAACCACAGATACAAATGTCAAACTTATAATATTCCTCTTTTTTAAAGGTGGTTGGGAAAGTCGCTTTCTACTTCTGTCTGTTTACCCACTAACTCCTAAATCTGGCAACAAATTTTGATGCGGTTTTCACTCGGTTAGATAATTTACACAGAAGGTTTGTTTATATAAATAAATAAAAAAATAAATAATTGTGGACAAATTCACACAGCGCCATTTAGCCCCAAACTAAGCAAAGCTTGTGCTATGGGTACTAGATTACTGATATATTACTTAAATATTTTTTTAAATACATAGAACACCCAGACCCGTAACAGAAATTAAAATTCATCATTTCAATTTCTGCCCGGCCGGGAATCGAACCCAGGACCTCTTGGGTGGCAGACCGGCATGTTGACCACTGAGCCACTCAGGTCGTCAAATATATACATTTGTTATCTGTTTTCTTTTTTTAACAGTACCAAACTCACCCGCTGACTATAATCAACCGCGAACCTTATGAACCAGATCTCGCACTCCTTGTAGTCGAACCGGTGTACCACTGTGACCGAATTGTCTCCTGGCCGCGGCTCCGCGTCCTCCAAGCGGCCTGGCTTCCAGCAGATTATGGCGTTCTCGCATGACTGTAGAGGAACATTGCATCATTGATTTTATGTATTCCTTAATTATATTATGATGTCATACAGTAGACAAACAGGCCAGTGGGCCACCATGGGTATGCAAAAATACCCATTATTATGATTTTGATAAGCTATAATAATAATAATAATTCATTTATTTAAGTGACCAGACTTAGTGTGTTAGTAATTTCTTAATCTATTTGTTAGTGTATCAATCAACTGTATTGCTTACAAAATGTAAACAATACAGTTGACTAAACATTTCTCACAACATGTTTTTGGCAGCAGTGAGACATGTATGGGCAGTGGAGCCTATCTGCGATCATTGCCAATATGCTGTTGTATTACTCCTTCAAAAGTATTTGGATATTCTACTGCCTGAAATGTTAATTTACAATGAAAACATTAAATAACCTTACCTTAGATAATATCAGATCTCCCATCCACCTCACACAGTCCACATAGTTTCTGTGAATGTCCCGAGTAGAGAAATCAGGAAAGTGCTCTTTCAGCGAGTTAAAAGGCCTTAGTGCCCGATGTGGGTTGAAACTATAACTTTGTTTGATAGCCTCATGCATTGATGGCTTGTCCAGTCTCCATAGTTTGAGTGAGTGGTCCATGCCACATGACATGATCCTCTCCCCTTTCAAATCAAAGTCTGCACTGAGGACTTCATCTCTGTGGCCTTCCACTCCACCAAAGATTGCAATGCATACATCAGTCATAATATTCCACAGGCGTAGAGCATGATCTTTGCTAGCTGAGAGGAGGAGATTTGGATCTCTTGGGTGGAATTTAACTTCATTGATTGCATGGCCATGCCCTATGTAGTGCTTGATACATGTTTGTGAGGCTGGGTGGAAAATGCGCACAATGCCACGTGACCCAGCCACGGCTAATAAGGGAAGCCCGGTTTCTTCTTCATATGACCAGGCACAAGTGTAGAATGTTTCATCAACCTGTAAAGTTTAAGTTTAGTGATTAAAGAACTTGCCTCTGTCTTTACCCTGCCTTTACATGTACAAACTATGAGCCTAAACTTTTCTTGGTAAAAACCATATTTATGTATGACAATTTAAAATATGACCATCATTTTGAAATAGAGTACAAACAGGCAACACTTTAACATCAGTTGTGATGGCAGTAGGTATAATTTAAAAGCACATATCATTAATAAATTATTGTAACTTACATCTGGATCAGCATAACACTGCATGAATTTAAACCCACCAGACTCAGGGCATTCATATATGGAGACTCTGTTGCTTCCAACTACTGCAAATATTTGTGGCTCTCCATCCCCCATGTGATGGTTAAACTGGCAACCAAACAGAGGCTGGCCATGGTCTTCTTTTGCACTACAACTTTTACAAAATAATGTTTAATTCACTGTTGACATGACCTATGAGACATGTTGACTAATAACGGTATAATATTGACTAGATTATTGATGTGTGATGAAAAATATTAGAAGTTGTAATAAAACAAATCAATGTACAGTGCTTACTTGAATTTATATGGGGGTTTCACTTGTTTGTTTGCGGCCTTTTTCTTTCCTCGTCTTCGTTTCTTTACGCGGGAATTTGTTGGTGTTTCGCTACGTGATGTGTTATCGGTGTTTGAGGTGCTCTCTACACTTGAAGTATCATCCTAAACAATGCACACATTATAAACATAACCTTACTTTACAGCACGTAAGGGGATTGTATATAGATGTATTTATAACAGATTTTATAAAGGACAGGACGTAATCAAGATAAGTTAGCTAAGTTTCAAGTCATTCAATGTGAATACAAAGTCATTGTTGAGTCATGGGGAATGGGCTTATAACACCGTACTTACAGCTTCGTTATCAGAGAAATTCATTTTGTTCTCTCTTTGCAACAAGACGAGCACTAAATTGTACGTTTTTACATGAATTTAATACAAAATATCTATAATTTTCCTCAAAATGTAATTCAGCTGATTGAACCGCAAACCGTCGATAGGCGTCGGTAAACGTCAATGTCAAATAATGTCAAATTTTCGCGGGAGTTTTAAGATAAAGGTTCGACGAAGGCATTACCGACCATACAGCCTACGCCTTATAACGCCTTCGTAGTAGTGATTTTTTTTCTTAGCCTCTTTCTTGTCCACACTGTCCCACTGGTGGACAAAGGCCTCCCTCAAATTACGTCATTCTTCGCGATTCTTCGCGGTATCCAGCCAGTCTGGATGATAGGCGACGATATCATCTTGCCATCTTATAACGTGCCCTGCCTCGACCTTTGGAACAGTCTTGTGGCTGGCATCCAAAGTGTGACTCTTTTTGCCCATTTTTCACAAATATCACTATGACACGACTAGTCTAGTCCCACTTTAGTCTTGCTTCTTCTCCTCCATCCTGGAAATGCGAACTTCGGACCGCAGTGTTGAAGTTCGAACTCGATCTATAGATTTGTACTCCAAGTACCCATTACACAGCTCTTTGGCAAATGTTAAGTCTAGACTTTGAAGACTTTTTACCATGTTAGGGCACCGCAAGTCACAACGGGCAATATACCTACACCGATACACGTGTCGAAAAGCCTACGTTTCAAGGAAAGGGAGAGTTTACTCTTCATAAGTTACTTAATTGACCGGTAGGTTTTCCGGCTTTAGCTGCTAATGTTGGGAAGCTATATTTTCATAGTAATGACTACTTTTACGTATCAAAAAATTATAGGAAAAATAAGACAAAGTCTCACATGAATACATCAATTTATTTTGTTAAATTAGGAACATTTTGCTTTCTAATTAAAACAGTTGCAAATTACAATAAATATCTAATAATAAAGAGGATATAATAAGGATATCTAACTTATCTAGTTTAACCCAATTTTTGGGTAGATTTAATCCCTAAAATCTAGTCACAGCCTCTGAACTTATTTACACAATTTCAACACACTATATAATACTGTTTTGGTTCTCCGTCAATAATAGTGCCACATAAAAACTTGCATTTTCGTATGGAAATCGTACATTTTTTGGAGTCGTTACGACGAGGCTACAACACTGCGTTGCGGTGTCGCATCGCAAATTCGGCGTCGCACCGCAGTACGATGCAGTGACGCAACGCAAAAAATTTAACGCAACGGCTACGTACAAGATATCTTTATCTTTAGACCTTCCTCCCATCATGATTTCAGTTTCCTTCCAGTGAGACATTTCCCAAAGAACGGTACGTTTCTCAATAAAAGAAATGAAATAATCGGTGTCGTAATTAGTCATCTTATTCTGAATTACGTGCCTGTTCGAAGTGTGAACACTGACTGAACAAGTGTAAGTGTTGTATGACGTCCTAAATTTCTACGATGAGTTCGTCGTTGTAGCCTGGATCTTACGACTCAAAAATGTATATATGATTTAAAACAATATTTTAAATTAATAAGAAGGCGGTAGACATACACAGGCATGCCGCAATGCCAAACGTAGCCACGGCAAAAATTTGTCAACACGAGCGTAAACACCTGGGTATCCCTGTCTTGCGCATCCTCTTCCCCACGACACGATACCTGTACAAAAAAAAAACAATTTTACCGAATCGCAATTGATTTAAGTGAATTATTTAACAATACTTACCAACTACGGTGTACTGCGGTCTGGGAAGCATTAGAGGGCCGCCGGAGTCGCCGGAACATGCGTCTCTGTCTACTGCGTTGGCGCAGAGCATGCGCGGTGTCACCTTCCTGCGCCCGTAGCCTGCGCCGGAGCACTCCTCTTGTCCCCATATTTGTACCTCCGCCTACGAGTAAACGCTTGGATTAATGCTACCATCAGGCGTGCTAAAAGCTTGTTTGCCACCTTAATGGCATACCTAACCTACATAAAAAAAATCATTTCCTTTCAAACCTTCCGAGATTCGAACCTTTGAAGCACAAGATTTATGGAATAACTTTTACGAAACGGATCGATTACATGAACCGGATCAGCGTTCCGGTCAATTCTGAACACTGGTCATATTTAATCTATAGATATGGTTTTCCTTTTCGTGAGAGAACTGAAATTTCATTATTTTAAAATTTTAGTTATCTCACGTTTATTCAAAGGATATCGAAGGATCTACTATTTATTTCAAACATCACAAGCGGTGCTTTGCAAAGAAAAGCATAGTAGTGGAAAGCACTCATAACAAACATTAAAAGTGGTCATATATTGAACACAATTAAACTTTAATCGGTAGGTCTGTGGGAGTAACTTAATAGTAAGCTGTATAACCTTCATTGGAATGTTAGATGCAGGTCCTTTTTCAATAGTGCTTCCCCATCCCGATACAACCGCATCCTCGCCTTCTAGTGCGTCGTCATCAATATCTGTAATACCGAAAAGACAAAGTGTTTGAAAATCTATTAGAAGAGTAGGTACCTACTCGTTTTACAAACCTATACACATCAGGAATCGCCACTGTTTACGAGTCTCTTAAGTAAGTTAAGTAATTGTATTATTTTTAGTGCAATAAGGTTTTACATAAATAAAATAAATAAAAGCAGGTACACGTAGAAACGTAAAAAGATAGAGCCAACTGGACGTCAACTGAAAGTTAGAAGTACCTATATCGTTCAGCTTAATCGGCTCTATACCTCTAAAGTCTGTAGAGCTTGTCTAAGCTGAAATAACGCGCCCCACTCCTTAATTAGTTGATTTCGATGTGTGAGTGCGACGACGATCGAGTCAATCGAACGACGCGTGCTCCTACGTTTGAGTCTCACCATTTGTATATGTATTGCGTCCATATTTTAAATTTGCTTGTGTGCGTTAATGCGATAGTGGGGCTCGTCATTTCAGCTTAGACGAGCTCTACTAAACTTCCGACATAAACTCAAATCGCCAAGCTTCGAATGGTAATAGAACATTAAAATGTATGTATAGGCAACTGAGATAAGTTACCTAAATAGTACAAAAATAACAGAAAGAAAATATCGGAAAACTCCCGACCACTTTTACATATAGATACTTCTAAACTACTAAACCAAATTTAATTAAACAAAGCCAAGAACTATCTCGATTAAACTGCTCATTTCAAATAAATAAAACTGACAGACACACACCACACGTTATCAGTCATTAGACACGTTAAACTTATAACACCCCTCATTTATCGCCGGTGGGGAAAAATAGTACAAAAGGCCACATCCAGGTAACCTTACTGCCCCTTCGCCACTGAATAAAATAATAAAAATACATCCAAACCTGGCAAACACGCAGGCCGAAACAGCTTGTCGGGCAGCTGTCTCGCTAGCCGGAGCACCGCAATATCGTTGTCATAGGTAAACCGGTTGAAATCCGGATGCTGCACCACCTGGGACACCTCGAAGCCAGCGGCGTAGGTGCTGTTCACGTCGTACTCCCCAACCAACACGGAGAGGCGGGAGGCCTCGACTCTGAAATAAAAAATTTCCTTATAATTAATAATAATATAAAAGCCGTGTTGTGTCTGTTAGCCTGTGGTGTCCGGCAGAGTAGAATAGGACAAACCCCTTACATTCGAGGGTGACCGTGGTGAATCCTCTTATGATCTTTTAGGTACTATTATGACCACTTTCCAAAATATCTGGCATTAATTTTTAAGCCATTATGACTTTTTATAAAGACTACAAACGTCTAGAATCATAAAAGAGTTTCTCTCATCCTTAAACCACTAAACAGATTTGGATAAAATTTTGCAAGTATATAGATGCCCGGTAGGTTACTTTACATCGCTTACAGGTTCGCGCACGAAGTCGCTGGCAAAAGCTAGTTTGATATAAAAAAATCTCTTATTCAATGGCTGTGGCGAAAAATCGGGGTCAGTAGGTACTCTACAAGGCGAATGGGTGTGGTATATAAAAATATCCAATATCATCATCAGTGGTCCTCTACCCACTGGACTGCTGAACCACTTTACCTTAAGAACATAATGAACAAGATTTGTACCATACCTACCTGCCGAAATGTTTTATGTTTGTTATTCCCAAAGAACTTCCTACGAAAGAGATCAACGCGGTACGCATTAAAATGAATAGTTGCTTATCATTCGAAACAATGTTTTGTTTTCGATACAATAAAGTTTACATTTTAGTAAATGTTTTCACTACTTCGAGTCACTTTTAGAGTGATATGGACAGGGATATAAAATGAGCTTGCCGCTTTTATACGCCACAGAACAAACTATATTGCGTAAAACTATGTAGATAAGTAACAAGGTTCAACATCATCATCATCCTAGCGGTCAATCCCGACTTCTGCCAGGGTCAGCTTTCCTACTTTGTCTTCTCCACTTTGCCCAGATAAGTAACAAGGTTATTATACGTTAATGTTTAGACCTGTTAGATTAGATCGTCCAGCCTTAATAATCCGAATCAGGTTTAAAGGTAAAAAAATAGAAAAGGTGCCCAGGACAATGGAAAATTCGGTAAAAACGAAAGCGTTTTAAGCTCTCTGAATAATTTCGATTCAATGTTTTTTCGACTAACGAAAAACAAATGAATTGTCGGTCTTAAGAACGTATCAATAATAAGTTAATAGAAATTGGGTGCCTACTTCTACTTATACTAAAAATTTTGTTTTAATCCTGTGAAACAAATAGCTGACGTATCTCTTCAAAACGGGATACCCATGCAAACATCATTGATATTACTTACGATTTATTATTTCTACTTATTTTATTAAAGCAGAAGTCTGTATTGATTGGTTTGTAACTCTTCATGCGTATTTGGATTGTGATGAAAGCCCATCCCATATTCCAGAATAATACATAAGTACATTATGCCACAAATAATCCTGAAATTCAATGTGATTCCTAAGGGACCCCGTTCTCATTTAGGAACCTTATACCTACCTGAATTTTACGCAGACGAAGTCACGGGTAATAGCTCGTTTTTACACCTTGAATTACTTTTCGGCAAAACTACTTAAACGGTCAAAGACACAACCACAATTTAACAGTCACAATGTTGACCCTGCACTTAATAGAGGTCATTGGTTCAATTCCCATATAGAACAAATGTTAGTCCGACGTACCTACAGATATACTTTTTAGAAGATGCACCTTACAGTTTGTTATTTGCTATGGTCTTTCGTTTCTTTAACTTTACACTATAGGTAGTCTTGACAATGAGATCTCGTAACCTTGACAACTGTGACCTAGTTTTAGTTGGTGACCATAATTATGCGAAAATGTGCTCTGCATTAATTTTTATAGACAGCAACCTACAACATAAAACTAGTGCTTACGGCAAAAGGAATAGGTGCCAACGTTGATAATTGACATTCTACGTGCATTCATTGTCATAGGACAGAGCGAGTAAATCGATTTAGCATGCGTATTCACCACAAAGGAGACGCAGGCGCATCCAACACGTGCGATCTTGGCCCCCTTCCGATGACCTTGGACAGGAGACGAGTAGCAATTTTGTATTGCGAAGCATTACTCTTGTGTGGCCCTTATGTCACAATGAAGACGTGCATTCGAAGATGCAGTAGAGGTCGATCGTTTGCATGTAAAATTTTATGTTCTGACATCGTCTCAAGGTGCATGCAGCTATCGGGTGGGACATACTTGGACGTACTTCAAGATTTACATTAATATTATTTAGGTAATTAAAATGGTTATCAGTTGATGACTATATATATATATATATATATATATATATATATTATAGACTGTTCGGTTTGCTTAACTTTTAGTTAAGTATGTATTAGTTTATACAATGTTTATTGGTGGAAACCTGTAATTGGCTCTGTGCTTCCAGTGTTATTTTATATTGTAATCATTGCTGTTGGTTTTCCTTAAGTAAATAAAATAAAATAAAATAAAACACTACATCACTACATATTATAAAACAAAGTCCCACGTCGCGTCTGTCTATCTGTCTGTTTGAAGTAAACTCGATAACTAGTAACGGATTTCCATGCGTTTTTCACCAATAGACAGAGTGATTCATGAGGAAGGTTTAGGTGCAGGTATAATTTTTTAAGGTTTACTACCCGTGCGGAGCCGGGGCAGGTAGCTAGTGTCATTGTTAATCCAATACAACAAACGATGCTCGTGGAACGAAATAGGACTTCATTTGCTCCTGTAGCGCTATTGTATTTTTTGCCTAGATTACGCTTTCACTGCGATCCATTCACTAATGCCTCTAGGAGTACGTACTCCTCTATCTTTATATAAAAACTATAGTATCAGGATCTGCAGGAGGCGTACACTAAATTTAAGACCAAAACAACAATGTCCAGAATTCAGAGGAGTAAAATTACGTTGATGAATTTAGGTTCTCTTTACAATTTATTTTAGACTTGCAAATTACTTGCGGTCTCGCGAACAAATGCCTAGGTAAGAGAGGTCAGTTACGTAAGTTCGTATGTAGAAAGCACGTTAAAGTATGTCAGTGATGCTGATGTCAAAAATGTATTTTGGCAGGTGTCTCCCAAAGGGCAACTGGGGTCCGTGAGGATATTTCGCAAAGATCAAACAAAACCAACATTTAAAAAGGTTTAAGAAGACATAAGTATGTATCATCAACCTGCACTTGCTTTTTTAACAGTCATACTAACGCCGAGATGAAGAAGATTGGCAGTTTCTAGACAGGGATCCTTCATCTTCGACCGCATCGTCACGTACCACCACCAGGTGAAATGGCGGACTATTGTCTAGCCAGGCAAAAAAGACTTACAATATAATTACTCATATCTCCAGATCTTTAAACCACGCATTGTCGTGAATGGTCACACCGTCAGATATAGTCATCCGCCAAATAGGGCGGTCGACAGCGAGGCTCTTCCAGCTATTCCAATGATTAAATGAGATCGAGTCACCAAATGTGTCTTTCCCGTGTTGGCCTCGACAGCTATCAGAGAAAGTGCCGTACCATTAACTAGGACGCTGTTTAAATCATTTATAATAGATGTCTACAGCCAATGATGATCTTCAGATCTACCTTTCAGAGCCAAGTGACAATCACGGTTACGAAAGATGCAATGCATTGCAAATGCTGAACAACAAAATCAGTGAAACTTAATGATGATTGAACAGTTTAGTCAACCACTATGTTTCGGCAGTTGACGAACGCCTGCTTCAGTCAATACTTATCTAAGCTTTCACCGGCAGGGTGCGCTGCTCGAGCCATTGTTTGCAGATCGGATGTTCTCGTGGAGCTCGGACGGTTAATGGAGTTGGCGGATGAAGGATTTATTATTTAGAGCATATATTATACTAGAGGACCCGACGCGACTTCGTTCGCGTGAACCTACCCTATTTTTTCTTACTTATAAACCTTCCTCTTGTATCACTCGATCTATTGTTGTAAACCGCATTAAAATCTTATACGTAGTTTAAAAGATCTACGCGTACAAATATACATACATACCTACATAGATACAAAGGGGCAGACGGCGGGAAGCGACTTTGCTTTAAAAGTATAGATGTGTATAGATGTAAAGATATATCGTAAAGCTTTGAATTCAGATCAAAACCATCAAAATCATAGTTAATACTGAGATGAAATGATAGATCGTAACGCTGTATCTACCTATATATGCAGCAACAGCATATTTAACAATATTTTATACAAACCTATATACTCGCTCTTCTCCTGTATTTTATCAGCCAAAATATGGCAATTTTTATATTATAATTAACTAGCAAAATAACTCTTGTATATTAAATTGCAACTGATATGTGGTGTTAAATAATTTATTTTTGTAACCTCGTTTTAAGTGAACCATGTTGTTCTTACGAGGAATAAAGTTCTTTAAACCGAAACCGAAATTGTATGTTCACTCCAAATGGTATTCGATCCTAGCTCCTAGACCTGCGCAAGCGTTGAAGCATCTCTAACGACACCGCAGCGACACGATTACATTCACCGAACATCCTCAAATATTTTGCCAGGCCCGATGGAGCGTGAGTCACGCCTAGGATTTAGTTTTGTGTCATGTATTACTTTTGGTTATTTGATCTCGTATATAAACGCTCGCACAGTATTAATATTGTACAACATATGGTATAAAATATTTTCTATATCTGGTCAGGTGTTAGCAGGGTCATGGAGGTCAGATGGCAGTCGCTCCACTGTAATTACCTGATCGCAAATTCCTGGATCATGGTCAAGGCGGACCCCGGGCCTTCGTTCGCGAGAGCACAACCGGGACATTAACGCCAAGTTGATTATTATTATTATACGGTATAAAATATTTTACACTGACTGACCTATGTTTAATAAGCCATGAATGATCAAATTACAATAATTTATCGGTTTAGCCAAGTTTCATCTTATCTTAATTATTGGCAGGATGGCATTTGGAATCTAGCCAAAAGAACGTGCACCTGAATACATATGTTTGGATGGACTATATTACAACTACAACTGCACTTTAACTTTGTAATATTAATACCCAATTTTTGCGAATTGAGTTGTTGACATACTGAAATTTTTAATCATAGTTGATTCACATTTATCGCGAATGTTTGCTTGCTACTAACCAATCAATAATCAATACATAAACCATGCGAACTCTTCGCACGATTCACTCACCCATAGACGCAGTGCGTGGCAGTGATCAGGTGGTCCCTGGCCACGACGGTGGCTCCACAAATTACCCTGTCGTCCCTCTTCAGAGCCGCCAGCCAGGGGAACTCGCCAGGGTACACCGCCTCGCCCCCCACCACACGCCCCCTCCGCGCCACGCCGCATGCTGTGGACAACACCAAGATATGTGGTAAGGATATGGATATACGTAGATAGAATACAAACAGCTTGCAGAACGATATACCGGAAGACGCAGCGTGGGTAGACCTCCGGCAAGGTGAACCGACCTGTGAGCGACGGTGGAAAAGGCCACAGGTACCCAGCTGGATGACTGTGGTACTGGACAAACGTTTGTGGAGATATTTGGGGGAGGCGTCTTCCGGCTAACGTGACGATCATAATGATGATATGTAGATTGGATTCAAACAGCCAAAATTAAGATCAAATAGGAAAAATACGTTCCGTTCTAAACCGAGGTACGGGCTTCTCATAGAAGCGTGGAAATGGCCAAAACAACTAAATGGTAGGTGTAGAACATAGATACTGAGTGACTCAAATGCAGCAATATCGCGAAATTCAGTCAAAATATAAATAATCTGTCCGTATCAAAGTCCACATTAGTACAATGGAAAACGAGCGAGCGGACCAGCTGGCAAAGGAAGTTACGCTGTACACAAGAGCGGCGGGCTGCCCGTCTTTTTCGCGATGCATAAGACAAGGCACATTATTAGTACCTACGTACACCCGGAATAACTTTGATGCGGATAATAAATTACTTCGGATACTTTTATAATTTCGGTTACTGTGCTCTATAACAAACCTATACAGGGGCTAAGAATGCACTAGCCCATCACGCATATAATGGAATGTTCTTAATGCTGAAATGGGTACCCATCTTATATTGATATCTAAAAATGACACAAAAAAGAAGAGCTACTGTACATTATTTTTAGACATACCTATCTCCTATCTTTCTAGATTTTTTTAGCTATAAATAAAAACAAAATCAACCACGTCGTTGGTTTTTCAACCAACTTCTTTGTCGTAGGTCTAACTAGAATAACTTGATCGCCCGATCGCTCTTTAAATGTTATGGTTTGGGATCCCCCACCACAAAATAAAACGAAACGTTGCTGCGTTTGTTTCATATCATTTACTGAAATTATATCTTATTTAAATTTGCCTTTACAAAACTAGGTTAAAATCATGGCGCGATAAATGATAAGACAGACGGACGGCCCACGATAATTATGTTGCACTTATCTTTAGGACTTGTTCGAATATTCAGGTTTGTGATTCCATTTACGAGTAATGTTGTATTTCTTTTTAAAATTGTGCGCGCTTGATACGTACTTATTGGCTGAAAAACACAAAGAAAATATAATAAATGTTTGATTAAATTAAGTTAGGGATTAATTAGAGATATTTGTAATGCTACTTCAATGCGGACCCAGGGCCCTCATGCGCGAGAGCATGCACAACCGGGACATTAATGCCAAGATGATGATTAATTTTATTACTTCAATACAGTAAATCTTCTTCGTAGAATACATTTCATCACTTTTACTTTGCCTACGGGGAAGTCCACTTTCAAACAACCAATATTGAGACAATCTAATATCACTCTGTTCGAACATCACATTCGAATCCCTATTAGGTCAAAATACAGCTAACTAAGATAAAGAACGATCACACCTCACCGTAAGTATAGGTATTTTTAGGGTTCCGTAAAAGGTGGAAAAGGAACCATAATAATGCCTCCCTGTCTGTCCCGCCCGTCTGTCACATGGCCATAACTTTGGCAGCGACCGCAATAGGTTGACACTTGAAATTCTCTTAGAAAACGTGTTCCTTTGGCCGCTATAACAACAAATAATAAAATTTTATCGGGTGTGTCTGACTCACATATCAATGTTTCGAATTTAAAACTATTTAAAACTCTGGCATCGATATATTCATACCTAATAATGATTTGCAGTATTATTATGTCGAATGGTACGGAACCCTTTGTATGTAAGTTCTTCGTATGTGAGTTCGGTTTTTTATACATCACCGACCGTCCTTTGAAGCATAAAGCAATAATTACCTACCTACTGTGTAATAAAAAGCGTATTAAAAAGTGGTCGATAATAATTTATTGCTTAGTCGTATATCTTAGTTTATTTTGTAGGTCAGTATGACTGATAGGTCAGTATGTGACGTTGATTTGAAAATAGGTATATCCTCCATCTTAAGCACCAAGTGAAGTAAGGATTTTTTTTAGCAACGCGGATTGTTCGGTGATATTATACCTGAGGTATAATTGTAGAATAGAATAGAATAGAATATTTATTTGCTTAAAACATGGTTACAATGATAGGTCTTAAGATAATCATCACATGGTGACTCTCACGTGTTCAGCCAGTATTAACAGGCATGCAAATTTGTTCAGTGTTAATGAACATGCACCTTATGCTACCTTAAACTCTAAAAAATCCTTGACAGAATAAAAGGAGTGCTCCAATAGCCATTTATACAAGTCCTTTTTGAATTTGTTTATTTGCTGTTTTGTAATTGCCAGTGGAATTTTATTAAATATTGTACTACGTATACATACTTTTACTCGATACAGTCTTCTCTACCATATATCACTTATCAATTTAATTTGTCTTAACTGCGAAATAATTGAGCGATGTGATTCCATGCCACCGTAAGATTTGTCCGTAGTGATCTACTTAAAACCTATACCTAAATAAAATGATAATCTTGGTGTTACCGACTGTGCTCTCGCGCTTGAGAGCCCGGGGTTCGCCTTGACTATGATCCAGGATTTGGCAGATCCATGACCCTGTTGACAGGGGAACCCGACCCAGATTGGATCATGGTTACACATTCAATCGCCTGAATGTGCAGGTTTCATTCATCGCGATGTCTTCCCTCCAGCATCGGTCAGTGTTGAACTAATGTACATAACTCAGAAAAGAGACATTGGTATATGGCGGAACTGGGGTTCGAACCAGGTGGTTAGGAGTATGAGTCGGACCGTTTAACCATTAGACCACCGATGCTCTTTGAACTGTTTTATGTATCAAAAAGAAGAATACTAAAAAGAAGATAGGACAAACAAATGAAAATACTCACACATTATAGTTAGGCCTTACGTACATTATGTAAAAACCGAACGAACAAAAACGGTTTTCATGGATTTACAACTCTCGATATTCTTTGACATGAATGGTCGTGCATTCGAAACATCTATCTCAATGTAGAGCATGTAAGGTACTTCAAAACATCGTAACGGTCACCTCGATATTGATTTTCAGTAATTGGGCCAACGTGATATGTTATGATTGGATACCGACAATGATATTAATAGCTTTAATCATAAATAGAATGGAGATGGACCCCCACTGTTGTGTTACTTATGACGCATTGTACCGTCGTCGCCGCGGGTTCTCGATTGCTTTCGATCGCTCGATCATGAAAGTGTTCGACAACTTTTGAGAGTGATTGTACGGAGGTCGAATTGGATGACAGATATCGGTTATTAGAACTAGCTATTTGGGCTACTGTTACAGTGTAATGTAGCTCAGCTCGTGTGTGGCTTTAATGTGAAAAGCGAAGGTGTTGACCAAAAAAAAATTAAAGATTGAAGATTTTTGTAAATGCTGTAGCGTTTCCAGTTTGCCAGAAAGCCGAAGTCTTTTGCAATATTATAAGAGGTAAAAAAATAGTGAACTAGCTCTTTTATTAGTCACTGTACGGCGAAACTTCAAAGGAAAGGAGATCTTCACAATTTGAAGCCCATAGTGCTTCGAGAGTGAAAAACATGAGGAAACAGCACTAGTCTTCGATATTTGGATTAATCATATGACCGAAATATTGCTATGTTACACGTTTATTGCAATTCATGCGTAGTCGGAAGGCACATTAATCAGGAGCTCTATTTTGTAACCGGTCTCCTCTAGTGTTTTATATTTTAATTTTTTACATGAAAGATTAAACGATTTTATATTTATAGTGGCAACAACAAAAGCAAAAGGATCAAAAATAAAGAAAATCGGCGTCATTTATTAAAATATTGAAGATTTCAAAAGAAAATTGAAAACCGTTCGACTCGTGGCGAGCGGTTCAAAAATAAGGCCCCTGAACATGCTTTTAAAATCTCGATCTTCCGGCTGGATCTTAAAGAAGTTATGGTTGGTATTTCAAAGTACATTTCGTTAAATCTGTCGAATCGGAAGAGAGGTACATCCGCACAATCCTATCAAATGAGAATTAAGCTAAGCTTCTTTGTCAATTTAAAAAGTTTTCTGGTATTTTTCTGGTATTATTACGAAAAGGTACTTCAATAAAAAAAAATTTAAAACTTTTTGTACGTGAAGATTAGATTAGAACAAAGCATAATTTTTTTATGAACGCTTTATCACCTGGTGCTTGGTGGGTAATGGCAGAGAGCAAAGAATACAATGTACAAGTAATGGTAGCGCGTGTTGATGTCTTTTGTATGAAATCAGTCGTTGGTGTCTTTAACATTATATCTTAAATCATAAATCGTAATAGATGTTTGTGTGGCTCCCGCGGGAACTATAATCGATTATCGAATTTTTCGTAGGTGAAGTTGCGTGAAAAAGCAAGTATGATATAATTATAACCGCAATCACAACCCGTAACAGTCCACTGCTGGACTTGGGTATCTTACATATTAGTGGCGGGCATAGCTATAATTGGCTACATCGTAAATGGCTGATAGAAATTATGCTATTGTACTTATTTTATTGTTGTAAGCTGTGATATCCCAATACAATAAAATAATATAAAATGATCTCCACGCTTGGCAGCCGGGAGATTGTGCTGAACCTGACTGCGCGCTAGTTACATTTTCCATAAAATTTGCAAAATAACCTTATTATCCTGTAATACGTGGAATATAAAGTACCTAACCGTTTACGACGAACTAGTGTACGATAATGATCCTGTAAATTATTTTATGAGTACTTACAAGATTTCATGCGAACTTATTTACATGTATTTATACGAGGGAATTATACAAATGTTGTAAAAG
Organism: Blastobasis adustella; assembly: GCA_907269095.1. Taxonomy (NCBI): domain Eukaryota; kingdom Metazoa; phylum Arthropoda; class Insecta; order Lepidoptera; family Blastobasidae; genus Blastobasis; species Blastobasis adustella. Next base: position 8,803,944 of record OU026117.1, on the reverse strand, counting down.
CTAGTTACAATAAAACGGGATACGTACAGGAAAACGTTGCAAATTGTTAACAGTTATTTTGACCATAGGAAAATAAGGAAAGTTATAATGGAAACGTTTTAGGCTTTGTGGTTTAAGGTATGATCATAATGAAAAGCTCGGAATAGTGCAATGTGGGATTTGCCCTTTCTTTGAATTACTGAAGACTTATAAGAGGGTTTGTTGTAATCTCAATGCTCAGAAGGCGAACTAAACCTTACAGTTTGAGAAAAATATACTTCAGGAAGCACTGGTGCCTAGCCGGACTGTACCACATAACACTATACAAATAACTGATTAAAATATTCTGGCAGACGGTTTGCGAAGTAGACACATTGATAATTAGACAGAATGCGAAATAGTCTGTTTGCTAAGTGGGTCGATAGCGAAGTATTTGATAAGTAGACCTGTGCGCCTGATCGTGTACGTTTATTTAGTTTCGGTATTCAATAAAGCGAAAATACGAACTTTCGAATTTACCGCGCCCCATTGTTCTACAGGAGGAGAATAATTATTTATTAAAATTGATCTTTTCACTTAAAGTTGTCAATTAATCGTGTCGTAGTTATAAATTATTTACCTAGATATATTATTGTTGTTCGCGATCCTCAGTGGCCTAAGGGTAGCGGGCTCGACTCGTAAACGAAAACCGTGTTCGATCTCCATGCCGCCATGTAGGTACATTGAGTAAGTAAGATGAAAACTAACCGATGAAAACATCATGAGCATTCACAATAACGTGAATGTGCAACCATGATCCAATGTGTTAACAGAGTCCTGGAAGTTAGATGGCAGTTGTTCTACTGTGTCTATTTGATCTGCTAAATCCTGGACCATGGTAGGCGGACCCCGGGCCCTCGCGCGCGAAAGTAAGGGAATACTGACGCCAAAATTATTGTAATATGATTTTATTATTGTTGTCGTCGATATAAATAAATCGTTTCACCAATAAACTAATTATTTCACCACCGTTTTATCAGTACACTGCCTGAATATTCTGTCTATTCAAATAAAATAGAATGGCTGTCACTGTGGCTGTCACATGTGTAATTATTTATTGCGTTTTAAAATTTACAATATTCTGCGATTGTGAAGTTGGAAACGTGAGGAATGCGCTTTGTACCTATAGTAGATATTATATTAGGTACTACTGATAAAGAAATTTAATTTAATTTCATTGCTCTTGCATGGTCCACCCTTTACAATTCAGTGTAGGGTAATGTGACATCGAAAGTTTAATTTACCTTTGAAGTAAGTTAAGGGTCCCCTACGTCAGATACATTGTCATATCAATTTGTTAAAAATACTTTCGACTTTTTTAAGTTGACAACGAAAATAAAAGTTTCATATTTATATTCGCAACCATCGCCACTTTACTTTTTAAGACGCGAAACAAAATTAAGAAACTTGATAAACGCTCAAAGAATTTCCGTAATTTATACAGTTTATTTAGGTTTACTACTTACTTATTGAGTCCGTATTTTGTTGTGAAGTGCATTAATTTTTGCATTCCTAAAGAACTATATCTACAATTAAATGGTTATCGGATATATAAAATATGCAAATGTGCATTATGTAACCTAATCTCCGATGGTTTGAACTTTACCGATTTTGATGTATATTATGATGTTATCATCAAAACATAATTTAATTAATTTATGCTAATGGATTTCCACAGAAAGACGAAGATTCCATCCCATTAAACGAAATTTTCCAACTTCACATTCGTGATTGTTAATACCGATTTCCACTTTCACTTACCTTTTGCTGGATCAACAGTGGGTTTAAAAAATATTTCCGCACAACATTTTTTTAATGTGCGGTAATTATTTAAAAACACAATTAAGGCTTATCTCACTGCCGAATTCTACGAACACTGCGTTGACCGGATTTTGCACCAACCCGTCTTGAAGCACTAGATTCCACTGAGATCGCTATCAACCCTTCAAATTAGAACTAAACAATCACAAATCCAAAGGGCTCGAACTCACTGCAGGGCTTGCAGGCTTTGGCGGCGCTGGCGACCAGTAGCAAGACGTAGACGCGGAGCATGTCTGGCGTGTAGACTGGTCGACCTGATCTGGATGCGGCGGGAGTCTCCCACGCAGCTATTATAGGCCGCGGGCGCGTGGCCGTGCGCCCAGGGCGACGATGCCGGGCCAAGTTCACGGATACGGCCGCAGCGGCGCGTGCGCCGGCGCTGGCGGGCCGCAGCTGCGCAGGTGGGGTTGGAACGACCTTGACACGCATCTCGCGACTCGGAAGCTTCGGTTTGTATTGTTGCGGTATGCTCTAAAAGCTAGAGATCGTGGTTTCCGATGTTCTAATTTTTTTATTTGTATCCGTTGCGATGTTTTTGATAAGATTAAATGCGGTTCTTTTCTAATGGGTTTTCTAGGGCTCACTCTTGAGAGGTTTATAAAAAAACTGATCATCTATTCCTAAAGGCTCTGCTTTGAAGATGTTTGTTGAAAATTAACAATTGAATACCATAAGGTAAATAAACTATACTTAAATAGGTATTTTTGTTGTAAGTAACCACTTCATATTACTCAACGGCTGTTGGTTTGTTTCATATTCATGACATTAATAAATTATCATCGACAGCAGACAAATATGGCGTCAGTTTATTCAGCAAGCCCTCGAAAAATGTGCAAATAACAAGTGCCTCGCAATACGAGACCGAATTAAGAAAACTCAATAAAAATGTTAACATTTTTCATGTGAAACGTTTTCTTGTAACGGAGAACCGAGTTTGGTGCAATTAATAGGGCTGGCTTGTATTTTTTGTTCAAAATGCCGCTCCTGTCCGAGCAGCCATTTTGAACTCGACATGTTCATTAAGCGATTCCAAGACACGGTGTGAACGGCCGTAATTATCGGGTCGAACTTCCCGAGCTATCGGGTAATGATAATTACAATAACAAAATATTGTCAATAATTTTTATTTCTTTTTTTTAGTAAAAACTACGCAGTTGTAGTCATCCATCCATCCAGGCGTGTAAGAATCTGGGGGCCATTCTCGTGCTATGCCATCTCAAATAACACTGAAATTAATCTTCGACAATATACGAATCGAAGATAGTTGAGAAAATATATTTTGGCTGCAATAGACATTTTGATATCATTATTAATGGATATATGTGGCTATAATGTCGAATTCGAGATAACAAAGCGCGAGAATTAGGACCCTGGACGAAATCATATTGTATTAGGTACTTGCGACGTAGGCCCGCATTCCACTAGGATTCATTCACCGCCTTGACTCCACCAGTAGATCTTAGATAGATGGCTTTTTTTCCTTTTCAATCCCCAAAGATAGGATCGTTTTAGTTGTACTTCTAAAGGATCTGTGTGATCTATGTTACGTAACATCTTGAATTTTTGCCTCGTGGCTACCGGATGGACGAGGGCGACTTGGCAGGCACGGATCCAGTTACAACGATGGAGATCACTATCATTTTGTAGCTTAATTGAGCCCTTGTACGGACATTACTTGCTTTTGCTAATTTTATATTTTAATAACGAGAAATATTTGGATTTCTACGAAGGTTGTTCTCTATATGCAAATTGAAAGGATTAAAATGTAGCTCTGATTATTATTGTCTCATAATATTATAACAACACTGTTCTAGCTACATCCCTGGAGGCGATATAATTTATTTCGTGTTTATTTGGAGAACATTGCCCAACGGCTTACGTAAACCAGGATTAACGCGGCGATGCACTCTGGTGTTTTGCAATTTTCGATATTTTCGGCGGCCTGTCGCAGCCTGCAACTTGACCAAGATATTACCTACCACCCGGCGGCGCCAGTCCACTTTCTCATTTTATAACCTCGCGGACAATGTGCGAACGACATGCGATCGAGAACTAATGGTAGCACCGTTAATTGTTGGAAGCAAAAGCAACCTTTAAACGTTATATTACTTCGTCCTTTACGATTTGACGGACTGTCTTTATTTAATTATGACTAAGTGGAAGATTACGAAAGCATCTAATTTACTCAACACTAAAATTATGTTTTGTTTACAGTTGTAAAGAAATATAAACTCATTTCCTTAATAGCTAGGCTTTGCGAAGTAAACAAAGAAACAAGAACCTTTGATAAATGGATATGGTGTTAACTAGAAGTAGGGCACTTCCTTATTAAAGAATTTGTGACACCAAACCAGCATATCAAACTACTTGCTAACGTCTAATGATGTACAAGTACCCAAAATCGCTATCTAGGATAACACCACCGCATCCGGTCCCCTTGGACACTCCACATGTTGGCCCAAACTTTTGACAAAACATTTGCTGAGACTTTGAACGACCCTCTACATTCTTGTCTAGTAGGGATGTGGTAGGCATAAAAAGTATCAATATTATTTCGATACATCAATATTTTCCTACGAGTCTGTTGCTTAGCATTTGCCCAGTTATCTATTTATTATAATATGTTGTGGACTATTTGGACCTAGGATCAATATATTTCGATTATTATTAGATATCGTATAAGATTTATTTTAGTGATGGGTGTCTTGTCTGTAGAAAACAGACGAGACATGAACAACACGCACAAGACTTCACGAATATAGGCCAATAAATAAAAAAATAATCATCTTGGCGTTAATGTCCCGGTTGTGCTCTCGAGAACGAGGGCCCGGGGTCCGCCTTGACCATGATCCAGGATTTGGCAGATCAGGTAATTACAGTGGAGCGACTGCCATCTGACCTCCATGACCCTGCTACCAGGGGAACCTGACCAGATTGGATCATGGTTACACATCCAGTCGCCTGAATGTGCAGGTTTCATCACGATGTTTTCCCTCACCGTAAGAGCATCGGTTATTATTCAACTAATGTACATAACTCAGAAAACAGTTATTGGTACATGGCCGGAGCGGGATTCGAACCCGGGACCTCTGGCTTACGAGTCGGATCTGTAACCGGTCGGCCACCGACGCTGGCCTACACGAATATAGGCCAATACTCCCTCTAAATTCTTGTATTGGCCAAGTCTTACGGAGTTTTGGTCAGCATATGTAGCCTCCTTTAGGTTGCAGATGTCCTGGACGACGGTAGCTGCTTTCCGGCAATAAAAAAAATCCAGGTACAGTACAAGAGCATAAGTTCAAGAGCATTATCATTGCAAGAAAATTTTCCTTTGCAGCTACAGCAACACATGTTATTTGGTGCACCTTTAGCTTAAATGAGTTTGCTAAAAAAAGGGGGCATTAGCTGTCCCTTGCCCAAAGAACTCATCTTTGAACACCAGGGTATTTTATATTTATTACATAAAAATGTAATTCACGAATGCTTCAAAAACCTATTAAGAAACACAAGAAAATTATTCTTAAGGTTACTTGCACTTATGCTCTAGAAATGTACAGAGTAATCCAGTTATCTGTCTCTAAACGAAAAAGGAAAAACACCGCCAATTTTCCAGGACGAGATCGTAAACAACACTAGTCAGAATGTGGTATGACTCGCACGAAAATCCCATATTTCAGCACAATCACTGAATAGGAAAACAAACACCTCCGGCCTTGTCGTTCGGTGGGCGTGCCTTGGCGTGGTGGAAATAGCCAGTTTCACGGCTGCCACTATGAATCAGTCGAAGATCCTGACAACTGTGCCAAGGCGATGCGGCGCCCGTATGCTGATAAGGCGAGCCCCTGCGCCGGCGCAACGCTCGCTACCATTGGTTGGTGGGGCTAGTCGGGTGGTAGTCGATCGAGACTGGTACATCGTGTTTTTTTTTAATTGAATAGACGTTGCCCGTTTGTTTTTATCCGCGCGTAGTTCAGATCCCTGTAAACATTTGGCTGGGTTCTATTATTTTCCGGGTTAAAATAGCCTATTTGTGAAATAATTTTGAAAATAGTTTAGGTAGTTTCGGAGATTACGCCAAACATACAAACTCCCAAATATACAAACTTTTCCTCTTAGCGATCCGGCCCAGCTTCGCATGGATACCGAACTTCATAGGATCACTTACTGGGCTGAATGGGCAGAAATCGGTGTCCCGTTTCGAAGTTCGTTCGATGAAAAACACACACACATCGATTTTTATATAGATATTGGCATCACACCTAATGTTAAGCATAGATGCAGCCGAATGGCATACCTCAGGGGTGGTCTTGATGTTCTGGGTCTGTACGTAGGTCTGTATAATTAGTCTTTTTAAATACCGATGCAAAAAGAGTAGTAATTGTAGTTTTTGAGTAGGAGGAGAGTAGGGGTAACGGGTAATATTATAGCTCTCGGCTAGGAGGGCTCACGTGTAACATAGCATTGTAGGAGTAGGGTAGGGTAACGGGGAACATTGTTGATCTCGGGTAGGGTAGGGGTAACATAGGGATCGCATGAGGGTAGCATAGGGCTAGCATGGGGTAGCGATAATTAAGTTGAAAGCACGCGAACGACGTCGCATCGGACAGATAGAAATTAAAATACTAGTTGTCTGAAAAAGGTTCTAACTAGTTTTGATGAACTAAATGATAAGAAAAAAAAACCATAAATGTTTGTGAGTGCTTCGATTTCCTTTTTTATTTTTGGTATAACAGCATTCTTTCGACTATTCCGTGCTGTAGTGGTTACACAAGACGTTATGTGTGAGAAATTGTCCATGACCATTTTATGTAGGTGCGTATTCAGTATGTAAGATAAAAAAATTATAAATAAATACCGTCACGGGACCTTTAATTGTTCAACCAGTCACCGGGTCCCCAGCGGAAGCTCTTGGTAAACTTGTCAACCAAGTATTTAAAGTTTTATAGAAATCAATAACAAATCTCAATAAAGATATAAAGTTTTTAAAAGACGTCATTCAAAAATTACGAAAAGATAGAATCGTAGACTAAATGGAAACATCGTTGTTAAGATAAAGTGCCGGCCAAAACATGAAAGTATGTAATAAGATTGATATAATTTTTATTATGATAGCTACACTGTACAACTATACGAGATACACCCGGGCGTTATCCGCAAATCGACGAACTTGCGCCTATTCTGCATGTGGGTGGAATATTCCTAGATACCCAACTATTCCTGCCATTCTAACACCTCTAGGAAACGCAGTAATCCATTCAGCTGTACAAACGTCTCCGGAAGGGTTTGTTGTTGTCCAAGATGCTGCCACTTCGTCGCAGGTTTGCAGGATATGGGCAGCTGTCTCCTCTTCCTCCAGGCAAGCTCTGCACAGAGGGCTGTCGGTGCTAACTGATACGTGTGATAATATGAAAAGGCGTTTATTAAAAGGTCGGTGTCCGGTTAAAGCTCCGGTTATGTTAAAGCTTAAACTATTCTAATATTTTTTTAATAATAATGAATGCTGTCGAAGTTGATACCATAATTTTGATTTTCTAATAGGCGCTTTCTAATTTTGGTTCTTATTGTATAGGAGGTGAATGATCTCCTTTGAACGCTAGACGTCTTCAAACCGGTTTTAAAAACCTTCCTACTTTTATATATTATCATACTGCAATTTTAACCCTTGTTTAAAAGTCAAAAGTGTGAGTTTCAGTGGTAGCACGAACGTCTTATTTATGTAGTCGTCTGAATGCCTATGTGAAAATGAAATGCACCAGTGACCTACTATGCCTACGTTTCGATTCACGCCTGCATACATTTTACCATGAAATGCTCCACTTTGTAGATTTTCAAATCCGTCAAGTACATATTACATACATATTTATCAGTTCAATGTCAATCATGGCATCCATGTATTACCCGTTCGCTTTAAGTTGTCCCGTGAATTACAGCCAACACTTCACGCAGTCTTATATGGCCCTTTCCATGTCGCGCAATTTGACATAAATAATCTTACACTAGTGGCAGTGGGCAGGGCACATAGCTCGAAGAACAGATGTCGTACCGGAAGACGCAGCGTGGGTAGGTCTCCCACAAGGTGGACCGACGACCTGGTAAAGATCGCAGCTACCAGCTGGATTCGGAAGGCAAAGGAGCGGCCTTTGTGAAGATCTCTGGGAGAGGCGTATGCCCAGTAGTGGTCTTTCGACTGATATGATGATGAATCTTACACCACTCTAATTTGGTAGACGCTATAGCCGGTGCCCAACGTAGATGACGTAGTGTAGCATTTTTTTATGTCAAATTCAGCTGCCATCTGAGTTAGACAATAGCCCCGCAGAACCGGAAATAAATATACAACATAGACGGAGGTTATGCCTGAGGGGATAGATATGTACATATATAAGTGGTTATTATCGAACTGAAGCTACCAACATCAGCGGCAGGCTTATTGTGAACGGGTAGTAGAATTACATCACGTGACTTCGCGACTATTTATGCTATGAGCACAGTAATAATGTAGATAGGTAGCTAGTTGAGTAAACAATAACTTGTTTATCAGCTTCAATAGAGATTTGAATTGCAACACCCTTAGAAGAATCCTTGAGTCTGTTTACTAACATATTTACCTTTTATCTATCATATCCTTTTGAGGCTCCAAATTTTGTTTGTATTTATCACGTGTGGCTTGAGGCTTTTACACGTGACTCAGATAAAAGCAATTCCTACGACGCAGGACCTACGTAATTTTGAAACAATTTTTATCAAAAAGGTTGAGATTTACGTAGATCTTAATGAAATAAATATTAGCCAGGGTCGGCTAATATTTATTTCGACTCGGTCGGCTAATCCTAATAATTTCTTTTACAAACATAATATTAGTAAATTACAAAAATGAATCTTAAACTACTTTTCAAATAAACATTGACTATAATAGCGTGCGGTTAGTATCAGAGTACCAATCTCAATGAACGCCGAGCTGACATATTACGGACTACTAAGCACTGATTTTAAGATTGCAGAGATATCACTTAACCTTTTGTACAGGCATTATGCCACAAGCAAACAATTATTATACCACCAAAAATATTTAATTTATTTGTAAAGTCTTGCAAGCTCACCTTTCACTATTAAACAGTTATCAGATCTCATGATGCGCCAAGCCCTAACTCTACAAGGCCTGACTCTGGCTAACTCTACAAATTAAAGGTACATCGTGGCGAGGGCCCTAGATTTTAGAGGCAAATAAATCTACGACCTTGATTAAAACAAATAAACTTTTCGCAACCTCTTTAAACATAGTCATCTTGACGTTAACCGGTTGTGCTCTGGCGCGCTATAGCCCGGGGTCCGCCTTGACCATGATCCAGGATTTGGCAGATCGGGAATTACAGTGGTCCGTAAGCGAACCAAGGTCACCGACATAGCTCTAAGGATTGCCAGACTGAAGTGGCAGTGGGCAGGGCACATAGTTCGAAGAACGGATGGCCGATGGGACAGTAAAGTTCTCGAGTGGCGACCACGCACCGGAAGACGCAGCGTGGGTAGGCCTCCCAAAAGGTGGACCGACGACCTGGTAAAGATCGCAGGTACCAGCTGGATGCGGAAAGCACAGGACCGGCCTTTGTGGAGATCTTTGGGGGAGGCCTATGCCCATCAGTGGTCTTCTTGCTGATTGACCTCCGTGATCCTGTTAACAGGGGAACCCGACCAGATCAGATCATGGGAGACGGCAGTGCCCCCCGCCAAGTCGAACAGACAAGCACGGCCGTACAACCTATTCTCGAAACAACTCATCGCATTTTCGACCTCTTTATATCTTTGTTAGGGACTGAAGGAACTGCCTGAATTTTATATTGTATTGTCTACGTAATGTAGTCAGCGTATATTTCAAATTACAGGTTTCTGCCTGTCTCGGTTTTTAAAATATCGTTTATCAAAGTTTCAATATTTTGTCACTCACTCACTGACTCATGGATCATCAAAAAGATAGACCTTCTAGATAGAAGATAGACTTCCAAGGTCTTACAGAGATACAATTTGGCTATTATATATAGGTAATTGGGAGTTTATTTAGGGAAAAGTCTGTAAACAGTAAATATCCACCCCTGAGGGGATGAAATTGGGGTTGACTCTTCTTATATTTCGTGATTACCAAGTCAGAAAAATATTTTTATAAATGAAATCAAATAAAGTTCTGGTAGCTCCTAGCATAGACAGCGTCGGTGGTCGAGCAGATAAGGTATCCGACTCTTAAGAGAGAGGTACCGGGTTCAAAATCAACTGCTATCATATGATATTGGTATATAATAATGACTCATTTCTGAGTTATGTATTTACATTAGTTTAATACTAATTGATGCTCTTAGTTTTTAACCAAACGATCTCGTCGAGAAAGGTTTCTGCAAAATATAGTATTAAAGAATTCGTTGCATGACCTACAAATTTTTGCATTATAACTATCTAAAAGTCGAAAACGTAAGCCATATAATCCAATTTATCCAACACAATCACGAACCTTACGAGTACAAATGCTTAATTTGCTCCTTTCAAAGCGCCAACTAGCCGCGTAAAACGAGCGCGCGGTCGCGGCTCGCGGCGTGGACGCTTGAAATGAAATTTGGTGGCGCAGCGCCGGCCCCATACGCCAAACGCAAGTCACGAAAAGATACGCCCGTCGCGCCTACGACGTACTAAATAAGTTACTATTAAATGGTATGTTTGTTTTTTAGCATGCAAACTTAATTTAATTTAGATAAAGTCATTTAATTACTGTTTTCATTTTTGGTTTGGCGGTGCCAACTTTGCCAGCTTATAGAAATCGCCACTGTCAAAGTCGCTGTTAGCGTCTGTCTGTCTGTATCTATTTTCCGTTAACTCTTCCTAAACCACTCAGAGGATTTTAATGTGTTTTTCATTATCAGTTAAAGGATTTCTTCCTGGAGAAAAACCGAGAAATCTCTTGCGAAAGTCCTAGGTACTTGTGTTGTAAGATCTTGCTTCTTGCAAAAAATGCTTCTCGGTCTATGGTATAGAAGTGCTCTATATAGGTTTTGATGAATTACTTTCGAAGATCAAGACTTAAATGGGTCTATCTTTTGAAATAAAGTAGTTGTAAGGTTGTCTGGAAGAGATCACATTAGTGATAAGACCGCCCTTTGTACTACCTAGCATATTTTTTGTATCTGTACTTGTGTCCTCTGGTGTGCAATAAAGAGTTTTGTATTGTATTGTATTGTATTGTATTGTATATTTTATATCTTTAGTTTGTTCAATTAGGGTTCGGAACCCTAAAAACATGTGTTTAGTAGTCTAACTAACAAAGAGCCCAAATCAGTGGAACGATTACTTTGTTTTTCATTGCATGTGTGTAAACATGGTTTATACCTTATTCTTATCCACAGTTCCTATCTAATAACTACCTAAGATTATTTTGGAGTGTTGTTCTTTGGTTTTCCTACATAAATATAATAGCAATTACCACGGACGTACGAAAATTATTGCGCAGTGCAAATTACTAGGTGCAATAGCTTTCTAACTAGGTACCTAAGATGTATTGTAATAACAATACAAATAATGCCAATGGAGTTTAGATCTAGTGAAATGACTTCTCCATTGGTATTACGTAATTAATTGATGGATAATACATAGGTAAATTAAGTAGGTACCTAAACAACGTCAAACCCATTAGGCCCCCACATGAGGTGAAATAGTGCCTACCTAATTGAAATAACTGCACCATTATCCGCCAGTATTTCCGTTGAAATTACCTCGTCTATCGTTATGGAATTTGTGACGATGGTACTGGGCGGGATAAATTCAACTGCGGGCTAGGACCGTGGTTCATTGCCGTGTCCGCAGGCAGGACGATGTGGCACGTCCAGCTGGCCTTTCCACTAGAGTGAAAGTGAAGATAGTCTTTCTCTCTCTGCCTTCAATCAGCAGTGCATTCACGGATTCGCAAGGCGTCGTCGCCATTTGTTTTTCTTCCCGCGACCGCCTTGCCAGCCAGTGAGTTTTATTTCTTATTTGTTTTTATCAAAAGCGACGCTTCGGTGATTCTTGAGTAAGGTCAGTGATGTCGAGGACCTTTGTGTAAGGAACGGTTTTCTTTATGCGAAATCGTAAAGTTACGATCCTTCCAAAAGTTCCCGTGCTTTTATGAACGTAAAGTTTGGAGATTACGTGCGTGTGAAACAATTTATGTCGTTGTTTAATTTAAATTGGGGATATTCGTTTAAAAACTTGTGCAGTATTTTCTCGCAACCTTCCGAAGGTTTCTAATAGGTAAATAATAATGATGAATTGTAAGTAAGTAGCTAAGTAATTTTTGTGCATGAAAAACGTGGGTAGAGCTGTTTCAGCAGTTTATAAATTACATCCTTAAATTATTTCATAGTATAAAATAAAGTCGCTTTCCGCGTCTGTCTATATCTTCGCTAACTCCTCCCAAACCACGAATGGATTTTGATGCGGTTATGACCATGATAGTTAGTTATCTTCTTGAAGATATTTTAATTTATATGCATTATCCATGAAAATTATGGTAAAGACGGATCGCTAGTTAGGAAAAAAAATTGTATACTTAAATTCGTAACATTGGCTGCATTTGTACTCGTACCCAGAATTAAAGGACTCTACTTACTTCTAATTGCACCATGATCGTCCCTAACTATTCTCGGTAATCGTGTAATTACTCTTATTATCGTACTCTTTTCCAGTAGCAAGTTGTGACGCTACCTACACTTGATTTAGTCTGCATCTAGATACCTGATCTAGTCCCTAGCTCTAGAAGTCCCGTTCTCTAACTGCTCTATATCCGAGATGCATTGAGGGACGTAGCTAGAACCACTTTCTTTTCCGCTAGTAGTGAACAGGAAAACAGTTCTCGCCACCTAGATCGGCTTGGGAACCGTGACATCACATACGCGGGTGGAATACCAATAGCAATTTGAAATTTAACTTCTGTTATAAAGTGGGACACCGTATAAATCTTTCACCAATGTATTGAAGTAAAACGAAAGGTTTGAACGATGGTTTTAATTAACCATCTTTAAAGACTTTTGTTTTACTTCAATATTTAGTAATGAATTGGTAAAAGATTTACGCTGTACCACTTTCCTAATGCAAAAAATAAAAAACCTTTCAAACTTAAAATTTTGCAAAATGTTTGAGATATTAATTTTAAATTCAATTCAAATGGACTGTAGTTGCTAAATTAAAAAAAAACGTAGGTACAAATACATGGTAGATAGGTACCTACAGCTTTTAATTAATTTAAACAGGCCTGCATGCATTACAGTAATGTATTATATTTCATACTTAATTGACGTACGCGGCCTGCACTCCCATAAATTTCCATTGAGCCCTCGCATACTTGGCTTTTGAATAAAATTATGATAAAAGTATCCAATTAGAATCAATTCGGTAAACGCATGCGTATGCGGGTAACAGAAATGGCAATACGTATGCTAATGCCACGCTGATGAGTGATCGATGTAGCGGTACTCCGGCGATGGTGGATTCGGACAGTTTTTTGACCCGGTTTGGTAGCACGTGTCCTTGATTCGCAAACTTGTTGCAAGGTTGCCGCGGAGTTTGGAACTCTATGGCTTTAGCTGATGGGTAATGAAAGTATCAAATATTTTTTTTTATTGCGCGCTAGATAATTCGGCTGTGGGGATTGGACATGGTTGGGTCAATCATTTTTGAATCGCGCGCCTCGTGTTTTCGCTTTTGATTTTCGGCATGAGAATTCAATATTTTTTAAATACATCGCAATACCGAAAACGAACAGTTCAAAAATACAGAAAATCAGCGCCATGCATCAAGTACTGAATTTTTTAAGGCGAAAATAACAAATTGAAAACCGTTCGACACGTGACAGCGCCGAGAGGCGAACAGTTCAAAAATAGGGCCCTCGGACGAGTATTTTGCAATAATCTTCGCACTTGGATGGCAGGTCACGTTAACAATTAAGTTGTTGTAACCGACTTGTGTAAAAATTACCTTAACCAACATCATCATCATCATCATCGCAGCGGGCAATCTCGGCGTATGCCAGGGTCTGCTTTCCTGTTCTTTCTTCTCCATTTTGCCCAGTCTGCGGCATCCTCGCGGCGTAATTAGTTGGCTCCCGCATCCGATTAAGTGATGTCAATTCATCGCTCTATAGGTTTCCCTTGAGTCGCCGCGTCATGGAAAAACCTTCAGGTTTAGGCACATGTTCCCATTTATCCCTGGGGTTCGTTACTTGCAAGTCGCTAATGAGTTTTAAAAAATTCCACAAAATGGCGGCACCTCATCCTCTATCTTTGCTTTGGCTTTTAAATGTCGAATGACTCGGAAATTTGACAGTTCAATTCGGAAAATTGACTATTATTCGGAAATTCACATGAATGCTATTTAGCTCGCGGAAAGTTTTTGTGAATTGTGGATTATTACCTTTTTCTTGGAAAATGCAGTTTATACTGGCGCGACAACACCGTAATAGGATAAGGACGAAGCAGAGAGCCAATACAATGCACCTAAATCGGCATATAAGGGATTTGTCGAACCCATTCAACATGCACAACTTTAGTAGGGTTTATCGCTACTCTGCGAAAACTGCGATCCGCATTATAGAAGACATAAAGCCCCATTATCCTAGGACCTCATATGCTTGTGCGATTCTGGTAGAATTGAAAGTAAGTATGACAAAAATGGTGCTAAATACTGAAAAATAACCTAAAAATTGTAACAATAACAACAATACAAAACCATTGAAAATATCTGTATTAATTTCAGTGTCTATGTACGCATAAACCCACCAGACGAAATGGAAACTGAGGATAGTAATTCATTTGCATCTGCCACTAAATTTGAAGAGAGGGATAGGTATATATAGGCAGAGGCACCGAGGGTGGCAAGACAGTTCGTACAGAGGCTCTGCCATTCATTATGGTTTAGTGACTCTCTATAATTACCTGGTTGCAAAAGCACCAGCATATCACCTTGGCCGTTGTGACTATATTAAAAAACACGCTGTGAAAATTGTGGTGTTTGTTCTAAAGAAATATTTGACTTGATGTCTACAGCTACTTTCTATCAACGCACTGCTCGCCATCGACATAGTTCATCCTCACATCTTGGTCCCAAAGACACATGCGAGTTCTTCAAGAAAGTGGTTAAAAGGTTTGTACAGGGTCGGCAACATGGGAATTTTACCACTGGACTTGCAAACGTCCATAGGTTGCGGTAACTGTTTACCATCGGGCATATCACAAGCCTGTCTTCTTTGTTTTGTGAACATTAAAATGTGTTTTTTTATTTGTCCTATATGCACCATATGTAAATTTTCTTTATCTTTCCTTTCATTTCTGTTAAGTTTAAATTAGGTAACTAATTAAATTATTATTTATAAAAACGTTTATTTTCTTTCTCTAATTATAATAACCCTTAGAAACCCTCTAAGAAATTAAATCTGTGTGTTTTTACTTACAAAAGTACCGATCAGCTGATCACATTTTTATAGAGAGTTTAGTTCAATGAGTAGAACATTCTTTTTGCGGACTTCTTACACTCTTTCTGATATAGGTATATTAATAAAAAGAGATACAGTTGTAAAAAATACTTTACTAATTATACTTTTAAAATCACAATTCAGTTACTAATTTAAATCTGACTCAGTAAATTCACAGCAAAAATTAAATGATCACTACCTTATTTACTAATAACCTAATTATAGGTACATAGAAAATCACAATTCAGTTTACTAACTAACTAATTTAAATCACAGAAAAAATGCTGTCAAATCAAATTCAAATCTCAATTATGAAATTTCTTTAAAAATTTAACTACATTGCTAATTATAACTTTAAATTCACAGTTCAGCTACTAATTTAAATCAGACTCAGTAAAAATGAAATGATCACAAAACTATAATAAATAAAATAATAAAGTTGAAATTTAGTGAGTGGTAGGTAATCAAATTTAGGTAATCACTTAGTTAGATTTTCTATGGCAGTTGCAATTCGTGTGAAAACCTCTACAAGATTTTCTATAGCAACGGCCTGTCTAATTATGCCCTCTGACACTTTATTCACCGCTGCAGCTTGCACTTCGGCTGCTTCAGCTTGGCGTTGAAGGGCATTAAGCATTGGGTCACGCCCATCAGAGAAGGTCCACCACCAGTGCCAGCTTTAAATACCCGAATTTTACGGGCTTTATTTTTTATATCTGACTTCCAGTCCTGCCAAGTCTAAAAATAAATACCAATTTAATAAATATGTTATATTCAACCTACAACAACCTATGTTATATTCAAAATTAATCAATATTTACTTCTTCTTGTACCTTCATCCATTTGTCTGCAGTTTTAGTTGCACCATCACCGATAGCATTCAATTTTACGGCGAGGTCCGCTAACAATTTTTTCTTTTCCCTTCCTGCGTCTGGGAAATTCAGTCGACCCGTTGCGAGTGCGGGATGGGCCCGCATGTATTCTAACATCGCCATTCGTTGGCCGTAACACCGAGTTTGTACTTGATTCAAGTGAATAGGTACTATAAATATTTAGTCAGGTACTTACTGTTGACCTTTTTTTCTTCGATTAGATTAGATACGAAAGGGTAAAAATTAATTTAATTACTAAACTAAATCGTTCGAAAAAAACGGGGAACTTTGTGAAAAACTTTAGTTTGACAATATTTATGAGTGTTCATAACGAAAGAAATAATTTAACTTTCAAGTAATTACTTTATATTCTTGCAAATAAACTTTAAAGAAAAAATATATTCTACTTATAAACAATCAAATATTATATAAAAATTAATATATAAGAAGAGCGTTTATGAAGACACTTTTCTCCGTAAACGCTCTTCTTTTCCGAGGGAGAACCATAGACATTTCCGAAACGGTAGAGTTTCCGTGGCCGAATCTATCGGAAAGTTTTCGAATCATTGTGAATACGGCTATCTACGAATGTTACAGATGGTTTTCCTCTACATCTTAAAAAGTGTTTATCATAATGTATAATTGAATGAAAGATAAATAGAGATTTCATAGAATTTTGTTGAGGTCATGTTAGGCTGGAATGAGAAAGTCATGTTATTTGGTTTGTGAAATAATTTTTCAAATAGGCTTAATAGGTGAGGATGTAGATTCGCGGGGTACCGCGGAACTCACAAAATTCATACTATTTCCTTTAACATTTTAATTATTAGTCCAGATATTGAACGTTTTGCTTTATTTAATATTGGAAAACATCCAATTATTTTTATGAACGTATTATTTTGGCCGCCGCGCCGCCATTATCATGTCACTCGCACGCGACTCCCGGCGAAATAACTTGGCATTATCCGAGCGGAAAATACCTATGCATGTGAAAGCATTTTCCGTCAACAAAACAAAATATTTATAATGCACTCCACACATAGCGAGTGTTAATTTGAAGGTGGTCCGTGGCCGTGGCTTGCGTTGCTTACACAGTTCCTTCTTTTTTTTACAAAACGGTTGCGTTTGGTTCCTCAGTATGAAAGGGGATTGATTCATGTGTTACTAAAAGAACTGCGTGTGCATTGTCACTGGGAAGAATTTAAGCTTTCTTTTGTGTTCCTGCCGGTGAGTAAGGTCTCCGGGAAAGGTCAGTAGAGAGACTTCGTATTTGTCTATTTGTGTGTAACAGGCCTTTGCCTTTTTGCTGATTGATGCATCTTAAAATAGAGATGGGCGAAGCATTTGTGATACCCACGTCTTCACTTTTCATCAGGTGGCTCACTTACCTAAAAAAAATAAGAAATTGTTTTCGCTGTTTTAAGTACCCAGATGGGCTCAACAGACTCTACAACCTACCTACGCATCCTATGAATCCTAAGTGCAGATAAAGGATGATTTATGTTATTCCCGGTAGTTACGGCTGTTCCTCAGCTAACTGGAATCAGTCCGTTTATCACAAAAGAGTACAAAACAAAATCTCATTTTCCAGGTGGTCATCATGAATTGGCTGTTGGTGGCTTGTCTTGTGACCTTGAGCAACTGTCACCCGCATACGACTCCCGGGCCAGAGGAGAAAGGTCTCCTGGACTGGGTGACGGGGCTGTGGGCCAGTGAAGTTACCACAACCACGTTGAGGCCGACCAACGATCCGCCTGCCGACTGTCCTTCCTGCCGTAAGTGCTTTCCTTTGCCTACCCATAATTATCAGTCTGCGTAGGACAACGGGATATTTAGTGTGAGATACACCTTTATGTCTACCTTTATCGCAAATTGAGAAAGCTAGCCCAAGTCCTCGTTCTTCTGAGCGCGACAAAGCCCGACATACTACGGAGATCAAAGTTATTTGGACAGACGTGACAGCTGCTTCTTCGCGACATCATCACTTAAATAGATAAGATGCCGGTCAAATGTAACTTTGCTGAAATAAAACTCCAAGAGACTAAAACACACATCACATCATTCTGCCTAACAGTACGCAAAACATTTTGTTTTTTACCTAATTACCTACCTAATCAGTCTGAGTGCCGGCTTAGTCGTGCGGGAAACACCTAACTTTGTGAATCGCATACTTCAACGCAAATTGAGAGAGCTATTATCCCACTTTCTTATCCCCCAGAATGCGGTATAGCTCGAACTCGGCGCCGCATCGTCGGCGGCTACGAGACCAAGAAGTTAGAGTTCCCCTGGATGGCGGTGCTCATGTACAACGGACGGTTCTACTGCGGTGGCACTCTCATCAATGACTTTTATATCCTGACAGCCGCGCATTGCACTGCTGGGTGAGTCTACTGTAACGGCTTCACATGTTGATTGTTGCTATTATCTGATAACAATGACCTGGCAACAGACTTTGGAGAGGTGGAATTCATTTGAATTCGATAATTGGGTGTGGTGTTGACATCGCACAGTCTCCTATCTGATTATTTTTAAATAACTTTTTCCAACGTTTTCGCTATTCGCAACCTTTGTCCAAAATCTGGCCAATTAAAGTGACAGTCAAGCAGGCCAAATGGCAGACTTTCACTTAATACTTTTGGAACGTTTGTTGCAGATTCCGCCAGGACCGCATCACTGTGCGTTTGTTGGAACACGACCGCTCGGATAACAACGATACTAAGCCCATAGACCGCAAGGTGCAGGCCATCATCAGACACTTGCGGTACAACCCCGGCACCTACGACAATGACATCGCTTTGCTTAAGCTGGACCAGAGGGTAGGTACAGTCCAAGACCTAACACCGGGAAGAACACCTACAATCATACAAACTAGGCAAAGACTACATAGGTTAGAGTCCCACTTGCTACGGCCCTGACAAACCTCTCTCGCTTCTTCCATATTAGTCAACCTTTTCATACATGCTTGTCGGTTTAGGGTACATCTCTGACCTTTCTTTAAAATATCTCCGATTTGATCGTGATAGCCATCGGTCTTCCCCGTACAACGCTTCCTAATCACCACCTACAATATAAATAATAAGTGAGTAGGTACCTATTAAAACTAATCATAGGTATTTATGTGGTTTTACGTCTCTCTCTCTCTCTTCAAATTTCGAATTACCTACCACCTAATACAGGATTACAATCAATAATTATAACACAAATTTATCCGTATTTTAATTAAATTTTTATAATCGCCTCTGTCTAATGCGCGACATAAATAAACAAGACTCGTAACCATCACCACAAACTCTAGATACACATAACTCCACACAGCCACCACCATACACACACACACACACACACCACGACCACAGAATTCTAGACAACTGGATAGTGTTATTAGTGTGTGTGACTCTAGTAAACCTTACTTCCAGATTGACTCTACTTGACTCTACTAATCGTAAACACAGAGAGAAAATTAAACGTAACTCTGTCTACGCTACATATACTTACCACAAACTAAAATAGAGAGCCAGCCGTTTCCTAAATCAGGCTTTTTAACTTTAACGGGAATTATTTACTAGGCCTTTTTAAAAAGTAGGGCGCCTATCCCGGGTTTACCCTACAGAAAGAGTATTTATAATTCACAACATAAATAATTGCTATGGGACATTGGAAGTAGGTGCTACCGCTCACTGCGGTAGATAATATCGAATGTTTGACCCTACTTTTACCATTACTGTATTATTTATTCCACAAATTCCTAGGTCGATCTCAGCAGTGCGTTGAAGAGCCTCGGAAGGGAGGGCGAAGGTTCAGGGGCCGACTCCGACAAAGATGTGGGAGCCCGTCCCGTGTGCATGCCGGAAGCTGGCAAGTCCTACAGCAACGAGTCCGGTGTGGCCACCGGGTGGGGTACTACGGAGGAGGGTGGCTCCGTTGCCAATACTTTACAAGAGGTTTGACGTGAACATTTTTACTAAGTACTGCTGTAACGTTCCCAAAAGGAACGTCGGTGGCCGAGCGGTTACAGATCCGACTCGTAAGCCAGAGGTCCCGGGTTCGAATCCCGCTCCGGCCATGTACCTACCAATGACTGTTTTCTGAGTTATGTACATTAGTTGAATACTAACCGATGCTCTTACGGTGAGGGAAAACATCGTGATTAAACCTGCACATTCAGGTGACTGGATGTGTAACCATGATCCAATCTGGTCAGGTTCCCCTGGTAGCAGGGTCATGGAGGTCAGATGGCAGTCGCTCCACTGTAATTACCTGACCTGCCAAATCCTGGATCATGGTCAAGGCGGACCCCGGGCCCTCGTTCTCGAGAGCATAACCGAGACATTAACGCCAATATGATGTCACTACTGTAACGTTCCCGTAGCAAGGTTTGTTTCTGATTAATCAAACTATCTACTCACGAGATTTTTTTGGTTAGCGTAAAAAACAACGTTTTACGGGGTGCGGTGGGCAACACGTAGCGATACCTCTGGTATTGCAAACGTCCATAGACTATTTCCCACCTTAGTAGTATGTAAAAAGACGTTAGAGCCCTGTAGGTAAAATAACTAATGTGAATTTATGGATATTAAGTCTCAAGAAAAAGTAGACTGAGTGCTCATAATAACAAAACAACGAAATGGGTTAACGGAAAATCCTTATGATAAAAGATAAAGGAATTCACTGTCTGTCCTGATAAGTAACGATAGTGGCGTACTTTTGGTCAAAAAACCCATCTATGGAAAAATTCGGGCTCTGAAAAGTAGGAAACGAGAAAATATTGTTTAATGAATCGTGAAGTTGTCGCATGTCATTTTGCCTTAGGTTTTGTAAACTCTCATAGTCATTCATAGGCATGCGACCACCTTTATTAATTAAATTAAATGTCATTTATTTCAGGTATTTAGGTCCCATAAATACATAATTAATAATGTCACATATAATTATTCTTTTAACCATAACCTATCGTCCATTTTCTGGTTTAGGTAACTACGGAGGTCTCTGACGATTTGCCTTGCTTTTATGCCTTTTCAGGTTAGCGTACCCATAATATCGAATGAGGATTGCCGCAAGACTGCCTATGGGAACCGCATAACGGATAACATGCTGTGTGCTGGCGAACCGGAGGGCGGCAAAGACGCCTGCCAGGGAGACTCCGGCGGACCTCTACACGTGAAGGGAGAAAACGCACAGTACCACGAAGTCGGTTAGTATACTTTCGTCAAGAAATGCTTGCCTACTAAACATCAATTACTATATTCAACTATCCGTTTACGGTAATAAATATGAGCAAATTTAACAGCTTAAGAAATAATGAATGACGGTGAAGGTTTAGTAATTTTACACACGCCGACGATAGCTCGTTGAATAAGCTTATTTGAACTGGGCGTTATAACAGTTTCTAGCATAGATATCTCTCAGCACCTAATAGGAACTAGAGTTTATCTTCAGTAAGACTGGGTATCCCAAAATAAAAGCTCTTAAGTATTACAGCTCGTAAGTATTCCAATAATGCGGACATGAAGAAGCTAATTTGCGCGGTGTTGTATAATAATAACTAGCGACCCGCCCCGACTTCGCATGGGTAGTAACCGTTATAAATTATACACCTAAACCTTCTTCATGTATCACTCTGTCTATTGGTGAAAACTGCAAGAAAATCTGTATACGTCCGTAAAGGACTCGGTCGAGTCGTGTGCATCTTAGGCTAATCTATTATCTTCAATTTCATTACAGGAGTGGTGTCTTGGGGCGAAGGTTGCGCGAGACCTGACAGGCCTGGCGTGTACACGCGAGTCAACAGATATATGACGTGGCTCAAAAGCAACACTAGAGATGCCTGTTACTGCCATTAAATAAATAAATACCTACCCGTATTTATTGTGCAGACCCCCACCTATTGGGAAAGGGGACATGGATGACGATTTGTTCTGATTTAATTAAGTTATTATCAAGTAATGTAAGCGAGAATAATAAATTGATCGTTAAATTAAATGTTTACCATGCCTTCTTTCATGAGCCTAATAACCTGTTTAAAGATATGTGGTGATCTTATTATGAGAACTTATAACACAGAGCAAAACTACAAGTTACAATTTTTATGATCATTTATTTAAAGTTTACAACTATAAGTTTGAATTTTGCTTTACGTATCATAATTAATAAGGATACATTTCTAATCTTAACTACAATTTTTAAATATTAAGTTGTCATAGCAACTAGGATTAAAATCCAAAGTATCTAATTTACTATCAAATTGTGCCTTTAACAATACAATAATTTCAATCAAGTACAGCTGACAGAGAACAACACAAAGTTGTAAGAATAATATCAGCTGCTCCAAATTTTATTTAGAAATATTACTTTCTGTTAGGCAATACCTGACATTTATGTTCTAGCAGCGTTCCAGGTAGTACACTCATGAATAAACAGGTGGTGGATACTTATCTTCTTTGCTTTTTGATGCTTCTCATCACTTCTATGGTCTATCTTTGTTTCCTCCTAACACATCAAATAAGAAATATAAATTACTACTTAAATTACAATAATGATGTTTAATGAAACCGTCAATAAATAATACAGGTACTACAGTAGTTAATCTAGTGTAGTGGTTCCCAATTAGTATTATGGCATGAAGCAATCTAATATAAAAAAAAATATTTGTACTTTGTACTAGGTATAAGGTGTTTTGTGCTTTAGAGGGTAAGCGAGTGAAGGGTCTCTCCTGTAGTGGTACACAGATGAAATTATCTAAACAATTCTCATCATCTTCCGAGCACTTTACCTGGTCTCACATCTAGCTAAGGGATACCAATCCATCTCTATTTGTGAGACCTCCTCCCACATATCCCTGGAGCTTACATAGCATGTGATCAACCAAACTAATTGGGAACCATAGTGAAATGATAGCATGTTGAATAATATGTTCTGTTGCAGTCGAGTAATATATCAGACCACATGGTTTGACTACAAGTTAGCAGAAATCCAAAAAATGAACCTGAATATGCACCTCCCCATTCCCAGTGTATGACTACGAATATGGAACTTATTTCAACACTTATTTTTACACAATATGTATCTAGCTACATTAACTTACATGGTCTTACTACAAAAAATTTATAATTAGTAAAAGTTTTTGAACATAGATGAGAAATCAGGCCAAAAGATAGGGTTAAATGTGGCAGGATTCAAACCTGGTGTCATTGGTGTCCTAGTGTCAGGACCAGTTATGGTGGAATCTTCAATTATGTCATGGCCATTTTTCACAATCCTTCGAGTTTCAATTGTACCATCAGACTTTTTTACGCTAGTTGTGATTATGGTCTTACAATAAGCATGTCCAGGCACTAGTCTGCTGTCGAATTGCGAGACTGGCTCATTCTTTTGGAACAACCCTGATATTTCTTGGGAAGATATTTTGCCATCCAAATCTACATCTTGGTGATCATCTGCCTTGATTTTGTTGTGGTACCCTGGTTTTAAGTAGTAGTCTCTGATGGAATTGGAGCTGTAGTCGTCGGGGCCCGACATTGCATCCATGGTGGTGGATGGCACTTGGAATGCATCGTCGTTGAAGAATGATTTCATTTCACCAAAAATGCTACCAAATGACATGAAGATGTCGTGCATCTGGCGGGATATATCCGCATCTGCCCCGAACACGTTCAAGTGCCTGGTGTACAGCTCATCGCCGTCGTCGTCGTCGTCGTCGGAGCCCCATATGGGGTTGCGGAAATCATTGCGAGGCGGCTCCGTTCGAAACCCGAAGAAAGTACGTATCTTATCCATAAAGTAACCTCTGTCCATGGTGTACTCACTTGAGGATTTTACGTGAGCCGCGTAGACCGTTAGATATTTATTTAAGCATTAAAATGCTCTATTGCGCAACAAACAAAAACTGGGCGACAGACAGTTGTTGTCAAATTTCGCTGAAGACGAGACAATAAAACTAAAATACCTAATGCAATTTACCGAAAAGCTATACAGCACACCAAAACATACTTTATGACATACTCATACAGTGTATATTGGCAGTTTAGATTTTTGACACCCTACTACATTGAAAGCTATCGATCACCAAAATACGTTTAGAAATTAGAGATATAGTCCGTAAACTCAAATTATTTCATTTCGAATATCTATAAAAAACTAGACTAAAGCGCATACCACATGTGGACAGTTCCGCGGGAACCCGAGAGTGTAGAGGGAGTATTCGCCTACATTCGTGTAGTCCCGTGTATGTTTGGCATGTCTCGCTTAACATTAAGCGTACTCCACATGTCCGCCGAAACTTTCGGCGAAACTTTTGACGGGACTTGGTCGACCCTCTACATTCTCGCCTATTAGGGATGTGGTGGGTATCAAAAGGCGTCGACATTATATCGATTCATCGGTGTAATATCGCTAATCTGCTGTAAACAGGGTCACAGAGGTGATGGCAGCTACTCTACTGTAATTATTTGATCTACTAATATCCTGGATCATGGTCAAGTGTTTTGGGGGTCTTGCTGCACCACGTCCGTAGGCTATACCCTAGAGACCCTACACGTGACTCCCGGGTGGTGCGAAGAGTGCAGCCGAAATAGCTTGGTGGTAGGGCCTCGGCCCGAATGGTTAGCGACCACCCACGGAGATGAGTCTACATGGCGCTAAGCACCCTCTGGGCTGTGTTTCGTCAGAGTACTTCGTGAGCCATTCCCCCTCGTGCGAGTGCTGTAATATTGGTATCCTGTAGGTCCCAGTTTTGTGTTGGACATGTTAGAGGGTTGGGCATGACAGGTTGGCGCGGGGGCCAGGGAGACCCGATGAAACGGCTCGTCGCTGGCCGCCCGCCAGTTATTAGGGGACCCGAACCCGGGCATTACACAGAACACGGGCTCGGGAGGCTGTCCCGCCAACTGTGCGAAAAATCCCGAAGATGTCTGTCGTGCCGGGGTAGGAGACCGGAGTGGACCCGGCAGGCATATTCGGGGGGGATCGGGGGTCCTTCCGTCCCCCGTGCCAGCTTTTCACACAACCCTTCCCTCTGCAGCGTTCAGTAGCAAAACGTCCTTGCCCTACTGGATACCGATGTTACAGCACTCCTTTACATCCCCACCTATAATATTATCACAAATGGCAGGGAACAATAAAAGTAAGGTTCTCTCAGCGGCACCCCTTTCCACACTTCGAGTGGACTTTTGTAATATCAGGGGTCTACACTCCAATCTGAACGCCGTACATCACCACCTAGAGACGGCGAAGCCCGCCCTACTTTTCCTGACGGAAACGCAGATATCACCTCCGGCTGACACTTCGTATCTCCACTATCCTGGATACAAGCTGGAACATAGGTTTTTACCTCGCGCTGGTGTGTGCCTATTCGTCAGAGGTGATATCTGCTGTCGACGTCTTAATGCCATAGAACTAAGTGACGAATCTGTGGTGTGGGTGTGCGTAGAACAGGGGGGTCTATCCCGTGTCTACGCATGCCTATACAACAACCGTCACGGCGTAAGTGAGACAAATCGGTTTTTCGAGCACATACAATGCGCTACCGACAAAGTCTTTGAGCGGTATCCTTCCGCCGAGTTGGTGGTCCTAGGAGATTTTAACGGTCACCACACTGAGTGGCTAGGGTCAAGCCGTCCTACCAACCCAGCCGGGAGGTCCGCCCATGAATTTTCTCTGGCCCATGGTCTCACGCAACTGGTATCAGAACCCACCTACTTACCGGATGTTGTGGGCCGTGATCCTTCTTTGTTAGACCTTCTGCTTACCACCCACCCAGACGGTTATCAGGTGTCCGTAGATGCTCCTCTTGGAACATCAGGCCACTGCCTGGTCCGTTCCGAGGCGCCTCTTGCTATACCCGAACGGGCTCGCCCCAGTGGGTCACGCAAGGTATGGCATTATGGTTCAGCAAATTGGGATGGATTGCGAGAATTCTTTGCGTCGTACCCGTGGATATGGCTTTGTTTTTCCTCAAATGACACCAACATCTGTGCTGCCGCTGTAGCTGATGTCATACTGCAGGGAATGTAGTGTTTTATCCCGTCCTCTGTAGTCCGTCTCGGCGGTAAGAGTCAGCCCTGGTACGACAGGCCTAGTGCTGAGGCAACTCGCCTCAAGCACGATGCTTTTCGTGCCTGGACAGTGGCTCGGGCCCAAAAGGACCCTAATACCCACATTTTGAGGAAAAACTACAATGCTGTATCGAGGTCTACAAAGAGGGCATTGGCCGGAGCAAAATACAAATTCATCGGTGGAATTGGAGAGAAACTAATCAGCTACCCTTCTGGGAGCCGTGCTTTTTGGTCTCTCTCCAAAGCTGTCGAGGGGAACTTTTGTCGGACCACCTTTCCACCTTTACGCAAGCCGGATGACCAATTGGCCCACACAGCAAAGGAGAAACCCGATCTCTTGGGTAATCTCTTTGCTCATAACTCAACTCTGGATGGGGGAGCTGCACCGCCTACCATCTCACGGTGTGAGGGCATCATGCCCGAGGTTCGTTTCACCCAAAAAATCATAAGACGTGTGCTTCTCTCCCTAGACATCCGGAAGTCCAGTGGACCTGATGGCATTCCGGCTATCGTTCTTAAAAAGTGTGCTCCCGTGTTAATGCGCCTATTTAAGCTTTCCTACGCCACAGGAGCGGTGCCGTCTTCGTGGAAGTTAGCCCATGTGCACCCGATACCCAAGAAGGGTGACAATTCAGACCCATCAAATTACAGGCCTATAGCGGTAACCTCCTTGCTCTCTAAGGTGATGGAGCGGGTCATAAATATTCAGCTCCTTGGATACCTCGAGGATCACCAGCTGATCAGTGACCGTCAATATGGCTTCCGTCATGGTCGCTCAGCTGGTGACCTTCTTGTGTACCTAACACACCGGTGGGCTGAGGCTGTTGAGAGCAAGGGGGAGGCTCTGGCTGTCAGTCTTTATATAGCCAAGGCATTTGATCGGGTCTGGCACAGGGCACTGCTAACAAAACTCCCGAAGTACGGTATCTCCGAGGGACTCTGCAATTGGGTATCCAGCTTTCTGTCTGGGCGGAGTATCCAAGTCGTTGTCGACGGATGCTGCTCCGATACCAAGAGTATTAATGCTGGAGTACCCCAAGGTTCAGTGCTGTCTCCCACGCTGTTTCTTCTGTATATCAATGATATGCTGAATATTCCCAGTATTCATTGCTATGTAGATGACAGTACTGCAGATGCTCGTTATACTGGCCGTGCGAATATCCCTCGTTCCGTGGTGTCGGAAAGCCGAATAAGACTTGTGTCAGAGATTGAACACTCCTTGGAGCAAGTTGCTCACTGGGGCAGATTGAACCTGGTGGAATTCAACCCCTCTAAGACGCAGGTCTGCGCATTTTCCGCCAAAAAGGATCCCATCCTTCTCCATCTCAGAAAGTATCGGGATCCTTGGTGTCGGCATATCAGACAACGTACGGTTCCGAAGTCACCTGGAGTGTAAGGCTAAACTAGCCTCGAAAAAATTTGGTGTGCTTAACCGGTCTAAGCGATACTTCACCCCAGAACAGCGTCTGTTGCTGTATAAGGCACATGTGCGGCCACATATGGAGTATTGTTCCCATCTTTGGGCCGGGGAAACCGCCGACCTACTTAATCACTTAGATTCTATACAGAGGCGCGCCGTACGAATTGTCGACGATACCATACTGACAGGCAAGTTAGAACCACTGGCTGATCGAAGGGGCCTTGGCTCCCTGTGTGTGTTCTACCGGCTGTACAATGGGGAGTGTTCTGATGAATTATTTGATCTGGTGCCCACAGCACAATTCCGCCATTGCACCACCCGCCGTGGGCTGGGTGCTCATCCCCATTACGTGGACCCTCTAGTGGTGTCCACGCGAAGATTCGAAAGAACGTTTCTCGCTCGTACGATTCGGATGTGGAATGAGCTCCCAGCCACGGTGTTTCCTTTGGTCTATGACATGGGATCGTTCAAGAGGTATATTAGAGGTCTCCTTAGAGGCGGGCAACGCATTGGCAACACCCCTGGTGATGCTGATGTCCATAGGCGGCGGTGACCACTTTCCATCAGGTGGCCCGAATGCCTGTTTGTCTGCCGGATAAAAAAAAAAAAAAAAAAAAAAAAGTGTACCCCGAACTTGTTACGGGAAAAAGCGATAGGAATATAAATATAAAATCGATCGAATCGAGACGACAACAAACTATCTCTACTTAGTCTATGAAATAGGCGAGACATGACAAACATGCACGGGACTACACGAATATAGGCGAATACTCCCTCTACATTCTCGTGTCCCCGCGGAACTGTCCACATGTGGAGTACGCTTTACAAACCCATAAACAAAAAGTTGATTTAGTGAGTTTCGTGACCCGTGTTGGGTGTTCGGTGTGTTGGAAAGTGTTGGTAAGTGGAAGAGTTCTCAAAACTTATTTCTAGACGAAAACGTCACATTTCGTTTGAATGATTGATAGAGAGGCCAACGTTTCAACCAATTGAGAAATCGATTAGAATAGATTTTAGTTTCATAATCGGAACAATACTATATTGCTTGCAAGAGTTATGCAGTCAAAAAGAAAACTATTAAATGTTTGTATGAAGTGTCAAAACTGTTTACTTTTTATCAAGTCTTATCCTCTAAATAATACCGTTTTCAGTGATTTACCAACAAAATTAATTACTTACTTACTTAATAAAGTAAAATAACTTTAATATAACTTAAAGTTTTCCGTAATGTATCAAAGTAACCTGAGTTCCTATTTTACCAATACCTATACCAAGTGAACTGGAACAAAATTTTTATTCAAAAACCGATAAAAGGACTTTTTATGTAAAAAAAAACCCAGAAATCTATTATCGAATTTTGGCCACAAAATGCGCAACGCATTGTGTACAGTCTCACTGTGAGTGCGGCCAGGGGCCTAATTCTCGCGCTGTGACATCTCGAATTCGACATTTTTTCTAGCCACAAATCTCCATTAATAATGACATTGAAATGTCTATTGCAGCCAAAAAATGTTTTCTCAACTATATTCGTCAGTCGTATATTATTGAAGATCAATATCAGTGACATTTTAATATAGCTTTTGGCTAGAGAAAATGTCGAGTTTAAAATGTCATAGCGCGAGAATCACCCCCAGTCGTGTTCCCTGTATCGAATTTCAATTTGAATATCGATACAGCTACTGTCCTTGATTGATGCGTCAATCACAATTGACATGTGCCAGTGAATTTCGTTTGATGCACAGATTACTATCTATTACCTACGGTGGTGGTTTGATGGCGTGATTGGTCTGTGTTTACTCATATATTTCGCCATTATTTCGCGCAAAAATATTTAAAAGTTATTGATTTTGTGCTCTGTGTAATTTTTATTTTTTAGGTTTTAATGTTATTATAAACATTATTTAGTTTGGAGTATTTATTTAGTAGGTATTATGTGGTGTTGCTTTGTAATGCCGTCTTGATTGTTATATTGTTGTCGGGGACAGAACAGGAGCTGCGATCGAGGTATGTTATTTTTATGTTGTATCAATAAATTCTTCTCATAATATTAATTGTTAGTAAAACGCATCAAACATAGGTAGGATAGCGCACATTTATTTGTGTTATTTTTGTCTGTGAACGAGGTGCCTACGTGCACGTGCCTGGTTCCCCCTCACTTATAATTAATTGATTACTTCCTATGCTTTATTAAGTTCCTTATTGAATGAAGGCAAATTGATGAAAATTGTGTCAAATAGAACTTGTCAATTTACTAATATGTCTAATAAGTATCTATATTTTAGAAGATAGGTACTTATAATTTTCCCTCAATTATTTTTTTATTAATACTTAAATAAAGTAGCCTAAACGCTGGTATGTATTTTAAAAGATTTATAAATGTGGAAGAAGCGAAAGATGTTTGTCGGGTAGGATCATAGCAAGTGGATCGAAAAGGTGACCTTGTGAATGTATTAAAAGCTGGTAGGTATTTGTATTGTCGCCTCATGCATTACTTGAGGGTTTTCTTTAATAAGTAAAATATTACTAATAATTATCGGATAATTTGAAAATTTATTGAAAGATTTTTTATATCACTAAGGTGGCAAACATGCTTACGGCCGGCCTGACGCTAAGCAATACAGCGGTACCATTTTTGCATTTTTAAAGAAATTGCATGTATCAGTGAATAATTACATATCTGACACCAAAGTTTAATTTAAGTACCTCATTGAATTTATTTGTAATTGACCTTTTGATAATTTACATGTTTGACATATTTTATCATTAGTTTAACAAATGAATTATGAATTATAAAGAAATTAATGAGATAGCAAAACCAGCACAGCAAACTTTTTGGCCTTTCGGCTCTAAAAAGCTTGACTGAGAGTGTCGATAAAAGTGAATCTTTTTATGCAACCTCAAATTTCTTTGCTATTTTGCTTTTTTTATATGATTTTGTAAACATGCGATCAGTCCTTAGACTGATCTGCTTACAGTTGTTATCAACAATGGCATGGCATGTTAGGCTATACCTTCCAGTGTTGGTTTGCCTTCATTAGCTACATAAGACAGGTCATATGTTATCCCATAAGTGCAGCCGATTCAGGTGTCTTATTTTAGGTGGTTGTGGTGGTTGGTATTTTTGCTATCAAAATAGTTTGAGAAATAGTTTTCTTTGGAATTAAGTGATAAGCTTGGTCAAATCAAGGCCACCGGCTATCCATCCCATTTAGTCTAGAGGCCATCCTTGCTATCGTTCTAACTCGATCAATCATAACATTTTTGCAAAATTAAATGAAACAACCATTGAACTTGTTGAGCGGTGACAAGTTCAATGGTTGCGGAACTTGAAATCGATATTACCTTAGATTACTGTCGATTTATCTTGTTATGCATACAATACCTATTAATATTTAAGGGTGGGCCAGGCCCATCCTGGCAGCAACCTTAGAGCCATGTCAGTGACCTTGGTTTGCTTGCGGATCTCCGTATTTCTGATTCGCGCAGCAAGACTCCGAGCATAGCCCTTTCCATTGCCCTTTGGGTAACAGTGAGCTTTCTTATAAGGACCATAGTGAGTGGGTCTCCGGGATTAGTCTATACTAATATTATAAAGCAGAATAGTTTGTATGTTTGTGTCTATGTATGTATTAATCTTCGATACTACTAAACCGATTTTGAAAACTCTGACTGATAGGAAGCTGCATTACTCGCAAGTGTCGTAAGGTACCTACTTTTAATCCCGGAAAAATTATATGATCCCGCGGGTTTAATGTTTACAGAGAAAACCGTGGGCAACGGCTAGCATTTAATATTTTGTCGACATGCGGTATGTGCCAATCTTGTTCCAAGAATTAGAAATCCCTGATGGTCCCCATAAATAAAACCTAGTTCATAATAGTGCATTGTTATGTAAATGCGTTACTTGGACCTCAATAAGCGTCAATAAGATATCAGAGCGTCTTGACGGTATGAAAGACGCGGGAATTCCGATAAATTCCAAGCATGCCATCGCTGACCCACTTTGGGTGATGGAAGTAGGCTACAAATATTAGATTTTTTCGCCTTTTAGGTAATACTAGCGGGCCTGGCGCGGCTTAGTTCGCGTGGCGTCCTACCCCTACCCTACCCCTTTGCCTTCTTCACGACGTTTTCCCTCGCCGTAAGAGCATCGGTTAGTGTACGACTAATGTAGGTACAAAACTCATAAAAAGTCATTGGTATCTACATTGAGGCACTGGGGATCGAACTCCCCTCTTGCTTACGAGGCCAATCCGATAGCCACCACCGACGCATCAGTGTGTAAGACCTAATGTGCTTTTTTTCTGCGAATTAGGTTCCTGCATAGATGTATTAGTAAGGGCAGCAGATTTAAATAAATAAATAAATATGCTTGCTTGGACAATTCACACATCGCCATCTAGCCATAAAGTAAGCAAAGCTTGTGTTATGGGTGCGAGAAAACTGATAAACTTCTTATATATTTTTTAAATACATAGATACTTATTACACATGTAATACCCAGACTCGTAGCAGAAATTAAAATTCATCATTTCGTATTCAGCCCATCCGGGAATTGAACCCGGGTCCTCTGCGTGGTAACCAACTGAACCACTCAGGTCGTCAATGTAGATGTCCCTAGGTAAAATTGCAAATCCCTAATGTGTCTTTAGGTACCTTTTAGAGAAGTCCTTTATTTAGAGAAGTCTGTGTCCGTTGGGTATTTGCTAATAAATTCTTAGTGCCTAATGACTAGCGCTAGGTAATTTAGACTGGTTTAATTAGACAACTCTATTGGGGTTTTAAGTAATACATCCGTCAGTGATCACTTGATCACGTGATCACTTGTGTAAAAGAAATTAATTGTGTTGTTGTGCAATAAAATATTAAATAAATAAATAAATACATACCTATATATCTATCTGCATTTAAGTAGGTATATTGTGTTAGTAAAAAGACGGTAGCCGGGCGGTTGAGTATCCAACTCGTATGCGAGAGGTACCGGGTTCGAATCCCGCTGCGGCCATGTACCAATGACTCTTTTCTGAGTTATGTACATTAGTTTAATACTAACCGATGCTCTTACGGCGAGGGAAAACATCGTGATGAAACCTGCAAATTCAGGCAACTGAATTTGTAACCATGATCCAATCTGGTCAGGTTCGCCTGCTAGCAGGGTCACGGAGGTCAGATGGTAGTCGCTCCACTGTAATTACCTGATCGCCAAATCCTCGATCATGGTCAAGGCGGACCCCGGGCCCTCGTTCTCGAGAGCACAACCGGGATATTAACGCCAAGATTATTATTGTGTTAGTATAAAATCCGATAATGTAGGTACAGTATCGAATTTTGACCTGTAACTATTGTTATCAATAAAGAATCTGAATCTGAATTTGAATCATCACAGACATTAATGTTTAAGAAAAATGCTACGTACATAAATGTTTAAGAGAAATCGTCTAATAGACACATCATGCAACTATACCTATTACGTATGTCTATAACTCTGCGTAGCGGTAGATAATAATTTATCCCACTGGTCCATCATCCTCTGGCGGAACGAAATGTGTGATTATAGTCTTGAGACGCGTATCGCATTTCTTTGGCGCCACGGCGCTTCCCCACTGGCTAAGGCTAAGGCTCAAAGTTGCTATAAGTAGAATCTACTTAGAATGTTGGATAAGAAATACAAAATGAATCGGGGTACATGATTGGTCAGTATCAGTAAGATCGGTCCGTCAGGGTTATCTAGGGTAATTCTCTGTATTTTTACAAAGACTACCAAAAATAAGCATGTGACTTACATAAACGACGATATCCACATAACTAGTGAATATAGCTTAATTGGACAAAAGGTGTTTTAAAACGAGTTTTATTGTACACATTTCTTTCTTTTTACTTCGATGAAATACATTTTAATGTTCTTTTGAGTTCATAGAGCAATTCATGAGTTATTTAGGAAATATCATCGTTCATGTGACATAGTTTTTTTTTTTGCTCGTGAGTATATTTTTCAATTTACCAAAGAGGAAATATCGGCTGGTGTTGAGTGTCATAAAGGTCGACTAATGCCTTAAACCAGAAAATGGGCAGCAGCGTTTTCTGATGTATATTTTAAACACTGCGATCTACCCGCCTGCCCAGCGTGGAGATTATGGCAATAACCTCCACAGATGTGGGGGAAGGCTCATATCCGGAAGTGGACTGTTATTGCTGTTGATTGGCTTAATTAAATAATGTTCTCCCGCTGGCAGTAAAAGATAATTATGATGGACTAATTTTATTTAGCGGTGATATAAATCATTGCGCAAATCGCCTTTAGTACCAATTATTATTTTAAAAAAGGCGATATAATGCTTAAGTTATGACTTGAGTTGAGTCCTAAACGATAACCTATACAAATAAAGTAATAATAATAACACATAATAATATACTAATATTTATTATGAAGAGGAATGATTTGATTGTTTGTCGGTTTGTTTGTAACTGATAAACTCAAAAACAACTTAACCTATTTAAAAAAATATTTTTCACGTTTACGTTGTCAGCGACTAACATGTATGTGCAGGTGTAGGTGTAGGGTAGGGTAGCGGTATTACGCCACGCGAACGAAGTCGCGCCGGGCCCACTAGTGGCAATAATTAAGATACTCGTCCAATGCCCTAGCGCTGTCAACTCTTTATATGGGCGGACCGCCTTTCGACTTTGTCTTTATTGTTTCGAGATGCAGATGCCTATCCACTGCAGTGGTTAAACTAAAGATCAGTTTACTGACTGAGTACGTATGTAGGTTATCTAGTTTTACGTTATCACTCGCGAATGACAAATAAAACGGCTAGCCAACAAGCATTCATCGCATCACATCTATGGCCTGTCACAGTCCACGGCTGGACTCGAGGCTCCTGCACAATAGTAGAAGGTTTTGCCATAATCTTGGGCCATTGCGAGCCTTTTTACCGCGGACGTCCAAGATGTGGAATGAGCTATCCTGAAGTTTTATAGCACTACAGCATAGGGTTCTTCATAAGGCATGCAGGTACCTAAAAGGCCGGCACCGCATCCGCTCCCCTGAGGTTGCAGGTTGCACATGTCCTGGACTATGGTGGCCGCTTTTTGTCAGGTGGAGCATCCGTCCGTGTATCTCCCTAGCTTGGTAGGCGGGTTGGAGATCGCCGTGTTGAAAATACTCAACAGGAAAACCTGACGTCCATTTTCCGGTGCACAGGACCGGCGGACTAACTGATTTGCCTCTGAAGACATTAGTCGGCACTCGTTATAAAGGGTTCTTCTCAGCAAACTTCCGGTAGCGATATTGTACTATTTTTGCGCGATATTGAAGAATGAAAAGATGGACATCAGTTTCTCTGTTTTTTCACTACAACATTGACATATTTACTGAATCAAACACCGATTTACGATTAGGTATGGCTACCCAGCGCTCATTTGCACTTATATAGTTTGTACGGTTTTTATAGCAAAGTTGCCCTTTAAAAATGTATTTTAAGACGACAATGTGCCTTAATAACAATATTTCCAACTTTTAGCAGTAATTCCGTGTCCATAAATTACAGATAAATATACCATGCCACGCCCCACGCTATTGAATTATTGCCAAAATAATGTAGAAGAAAGTAATTCTATTTGTTATTTTTTTTATAACTTGATGAAACGCCAATTCTAATCGCGAGTCGCGACCACAAAATATAAGAATAGATACAGGTATTCACGATATACTGTTAATGTATTGGAATAAAACCTGTTTTTTAATACTTGATTCTGTTATTTGTTCGATCAATAGATGACAAGATAACTCTTCCTAAAAACTGGCACTAAGCAAGCAATAGTGAGGCTATTTATGTAGTTCTGTTTTTGTTTTGTGTCCATCTTATAAGACACTAGTAAATTAACATTGTGTCAAATTCTCGACTTAATGTGACGTCTAAGTTGGTAGGCAAATTGTTTGTGTTTCCAGGCTTTTGTTATTTGCACGGTATCGTATCTTCAAATCGGCATAGTTCGTTTGCATAGTGATTCACAGTTCCGAGACAGGTGCTGTTGTTTCCTCATATGACTTTAGTTTTTTAATGTAACTTACAATTTAATAGTGGGAAACGAGCAGGCAGCGCACCTGACGTAAATCAAAGCCTGTAGCTATAAATTACGATTCATTGTGAAAATGAAGAATTACTGTTGGCTTACCTACGTACCTATAACGAAGACGAAAGTTTCTAGTTATTAAGTTCATATGCTTCGCCACAGATGGGTACTGCTTCGTCTGTAATTACACTATCTTGCCTCATAAGCCGGGGCATATCGCGAATGTTATTATTGTAATTATTGTAGTAGCTAGCTTTGGGTAGGTATAAGTTTGTTTGTTAAGTTTTGACACCTACTAATAAAACATACATACACGCTCAGGCCCATATCCCATAGGGGTAGGTAGTATTATAGTATTATAATAATTCTAAATATAATAGGATTTATTAATATTTTGGCAAACCCCACAATACTAAGCAGCAGTATAACACTGTATAAATATTAATTACAATGATAGTTCCCATAAACACCACACCATTCTGTTTACGCACAGTCCATAAAGTTAAATATCAGGGTAGGTATACCTACTAACTTTACGACACATACTTTATCGGTGCTCGGAGATCCGCGGGTGTGTAGGTACATTCGTGAGTGCTGACCGGTCTTCGGCATCCTCGCGTCGTAGGCCATTAGTTCTCGCATCCGACTCAGCGATGTCAATCTATCGCTTCTTGGGTCGCTCACGGGCCTCTTTTTTGACACCGGCAGGTTTAGCCACCTATTTCTCACGTATAGCACATGATCAAACCATCGCAGGCAAGCCTCCTTGATCTTATCTGCGATATCCCTCACGCCAAGGCTGCCACGAATGTAATCTTGGATTAGTAGTGCATATTATGCAGCATTAAGCTTCCACAATCATACAAACTCTATTTTTAACTAACTGACCAATACTGTCAGCTTGAATAGGCTTAGGCTTAAAGGTTGTAAGTCACCCTAGTTTACTGCACTCAATGTTTGCTAATTCGTCTTATACAATACAGCCCTGAAGTGCGAAGTGTTTATAACCGACAATAAAACGCCTTGTGTATGGTGCACATTCATTGTAAAATTATACGTAGATATACTCCGTATAACGTTCTCTGTCATTTCATAAGAATACGTTATCTTTAAATTGTGATACCTGCTGCTATGTCTAGATTATTATTACACACGTTGCACATATTGCGACGTTTCCCCCATTTTGCCAGGTCGCGACAATGAAAGAAGTTTGTCAATAGAAATATTAAACAATTCATAGCTGTAATGTGTGAATCAAGTTTATCGATTTTTAAATTATAAGTCGCTATACCTATCGAGATATATTTAGACTTTTAGGGCAGCGCTTCTCAAAGTGCGGTACTAGCCTTGTCGGCTTTTCTAATTTATCGTGGGTTTTACGCGATATGGTGCCGAGTCTGAAATTAAAATTCATATTCATATTCATTTATTGCTTCACATGGTAATATAATAACATTGGATCTTAACAGTAAATAAGTATCTCATGTGACCCTGTGAGGGCACTGCAAAATAATAAAAAATATAGTAAACAAAATTATCCTTACAATTAATCTAGATTCCATATTGCATAAATTATTACATGTTTATTAATAATAAATTAATTAAATAATCAACTAGCTATACGTCATAAATAAGAGTATGAGTATGTCAATTAAATATCAAAATTAAATTAAGTTAAATGTCACCTTTTCAAATTAAATTACACGTCAATTATCAATAATAATTAAATTAAATGTCAATCACCGATTAAAATCATTATAAAAATTATATTCTAAGTCATACAAGTACAGATATTGAGCATTAATACAAGATAGGGTATAGATATCAATTTTTCTCATTTAGAAATTCATTTAAACTATAGTAGCTCTTAAATAACAGTAACTTCTTAAGTTTCCTATTAAAAACTTTGCCATCTGTTTCATTTTTCAAAGTTTCAGGTAATTTATTATATATTTTGATGGACATGGTATATGTGCTGGTAGAGTGGATCTTTAGTCTGGACACTGGGAGCATTAACTTGTTTTTGTGGCGTAAATTCATGTTCGTAGGCAAATTTTCACGTTTTGTATATGAGCCTAGGTGGTTCCTTACGAACTTACACATTTCAAAAATATACATGCTTGGAAGTGTAAGAATCTTCAGTTTCTGAAAGTGTGGTTTGCATGTTTCAGTTTGTTCAATGTTAGCCAATATTCGAATCAGTTTTTTTTGCAAAATGAAGAGTGTAGGTGCATCTGTACTGCATCCCCACAGGATTACTCCATAGTTCAACCACGCATGAGCATATGCATAATAAGTAGCAAGGGCAGTATCTAAGTTGGTAGATTTTTTTATTTCACGTAGCGCGTACGAAAATTTTGATATTTTTTTACAGATTTTCCCAACGTGATTTTTCCAATCTATATGTCTATCTATATCTACACCCAACAATGTGAATGCATTTACTGTTTCCACTGTATTGTTTTTGTAGTTAAAAGTTACGTGTAAGGGATCTTTCTGACGAGGGTAAAATGTCATTATTTTTGATTTTGAAAAATTTAAGTCCAAATTGTGTTTGTACATCCAATCGGTTATAGAGTCGAGCATGGAAGTTAGTTTATTCTC
The DNA here is from genome assembly GCA_907269095.1 of Blastobasis adustella. Taxonomy (NCBI): domain Eukaryota; kingdom Metazoa; phylum Arthropoda; class Insecta; order Lepidoptera; family Blastobasidae; genus Blastobasis; species Blastobasis adustella. The sequence continues at coordinate 8,765,604 of OU026117.1, read as the reverse complement.
TATATCAGTACCATCCTCACATGAGGTCAATAGTGAAATATCGTCTGCAAATAAAGTACAGTGATCGTTCACAATTTTAGGTAAGTCATTAATGTATATAATGAATAGAAGACATCCTAGAATACTTCCTTGAGGGATTGAGGCATTTAAACTGGTCATTTTAGATCGTATCATTTCTATTCTAGACGTTTTGTCATCGTAATATTCTACTTCTACAAATTGTTCCCTTCTTGACAAATATGACTTAAACCATTCGTGTGTTATTCCCCTTATTCCTATCCCATATAACTTGTTAAGTAAAATTCCATACTGGACTTTATCGTAGGCTTTTGTCATATCTAGAAGCATTCCCACCGCATATTTTTTCTTGTCAATAATGTTTATTACTTCTTGAATGTATTTATAAACTGACAGTACTGTTGATCTTTTTTTACGGAATCCGTTTTGATTATCGTCAAAAACTTTAAACTTTTCACAAAAAGCATAAACGCGGTTGTACATCGCTCTTTCGTAAATTTTCGAAATTGTTGGTAATAAAGCAATTGGACGGTAATTAGATGGATCCGTTTTTGAATTTTTCTTGTAAATTGGTCTTATTATAGCTTTTTTCAGTGCATTCGGAAAAATACCACTTTCAAAAGACTGGTTTATTAAAAATGTTAGAGGTAACGTAATTACGTCAGCGCACTGCTTAATTAGAGAAGGCGGGAGCTCATCCATTCCGTAACTATTTTTAGTTTTCAAGCTTTTAATAATCTTGTGTATCTCACCGTAGTCTACTGGGGCAAGGAACATGGTATTTTCAGTAGGACTGAGCACCGGACATCCTTGCCGGTTTTCAGTGCACTGTGCTTCCTTCTCTCCAACTGACGCGAAGTATCTATTAAAAATGTCAGCGACTTCTTCTGGTTTCGAATACTCAGTTTTATTAACTACTAAGCGGATATTAGATTTCTCTTTTTTTCTTGTTTTATTTGTACGTTCATTTATGATGTTCCACATAGTTTTTATTTTGTTATTTGACTTTTTTAGTTTATTTATGTAAATTACTTTTTTAGCTATATATATTGATTTTTTTAATGTCTTTGCATATTTTTGGTAATGTTCTTTAAGTATTTTGTCATTTGATTTTATTGCAAGAATTTTTAAAAGTCTTTTGTGCTCACACGATTTTTTTATGCCGACTGTTAACCAGTATTTTTTATTTTTAGTTTGTAGTCTTATTCTTTTTTTAGGAATACATCTATTTAATATATTTGTTAATGTATTTCGAAAGTTTTCGTAGTTTTCATCCACTGTGTTATTTTGTTTCAAAATACTTTGCCAGTCTATTGTGCCAAGTTCATGTTTAAATTTTTTTATGTTTGTTTTGTTAAATAATCGTTTCTCTGTATACCAAACACTTTTACTGTTTGTCGGATGCAGATCAATATGTAATACGGTCCCCATATGGTCCGAAAACCCGAATTCTTCAATTGTTGTGTGGGTATTATTTGTATCAAAATTCGTAAATATCAAATCTAAGCATGTTGATGTGTTATTTATTATTCTTGTTGGTCCGTTTATAAGTTGAGTAAAATTATATTCTTTTAAAAGGTTCAAAAACTTGTTTACTTCCGGTATTTTCTTTAGAATGTTTATATTGAAATCTCCTCCCAAAATAATGTTGTATCTTGAGTATTTGGTGGTTAAGTAATTTAGAATTTTATTTAGTTGTGAATAGAACTGGTCCTCCTCCCTTCTATTCCAATACATAGTAACCAAAATAGTATTTTCCCTTGGTAATTCTGTTGCACATACTTCCAGTACATAGTCTATTGACATATTTGTTATATCCGATCTATCTACACACTCAAAATTATCCTGAAGCAGAATACATACACCGCCCCCCCTTCGTGATTTTCTGCAATCAAAATATAGAGCGACAAGCCAACCCCCATGTTGGATTTAATAACACATTCGTAATTCTTTCGACACCTACGAAGGGGTTGGTGCTATTCTACTATGTTTGACACCACACGACCACTTCTTTTAATGTCTCTGTATTATCATTATCGTCGTCATTCTCGCGGTCAATCTCGGCTTCTACAGGGTCCGATCTACACTCCCTCCTCCACTTCACCTGGTCTTCAGCATCCTCGCGTCGTGAACCGTTGGCTAACTCAACGATGTGAATCCATTGCTTCTTTGTTTTCCCGCGGGATCTCTAACCGGATACTGGAAGGTTTAGACACCATTATTATACCGAAAGTCACCGACGTAGCCCGAAAGATTGCCAAGCTTAAATGGCAGTGGCCAGGGCGCATAGCTCGCAGAACAGATGACCGATGGGGCAGTAAAGTTCTCGAGTGGCCTCCTACTACGTGGACCGACGAGTCCAGCTGGATGCGGAAGGCACAAGACCGGCCTTTGTGGAGATATCTGGGGGAGGCATACGCCCAGAAGTGGGCGACTTCCAGCTGATACAACGAGGATGATGATGATTATATCTAATGTATTCGTACAGGCGTGGCCACATACCATAAAATATTGCACCCATCTTGGGGCCCTCGAAACTGCGAATCCGCTTAATTCTCGGCAGTCCGTGCAATGACGCGCCATTTATTTTACCGATGGTCCCATACTAACAAGCTAGTTAGAACCTCTGACTGTTCAAAGGGACTTTGGCTCACTGCGTATGTTCTACTGCTATATATAAAAAAAGTGGAATGTTCTAGAGGATCTAGTGACTACAGCACAACTCCGCCTCAGCACTAGTAGTGTATATATGTGGTATTGCTAGTGGTATTATATATATGTGGTACATTACGTCTGTACTGCTCTCGCTACCGTATGATATAAAAAAGTTTGAGAAGCCCTTACTTAGGGTGAATGTGTAATGAATCGTGTGTTTTCCCCATTCCTACTACTCGATTGAAGCAAATGCTTTGAAATTTAAGTTTGTATGTTTTATATGCTTGTGCAGGTATCTAAAGGAAGATTGCATGTTGGACTATTTTTTTTTAATATTTGAAATTATAACAATTTTTTTTTGGATTTGTTATTGTCAGGACATGATTTGTATGTAAGAAAAAGAAGGGTGGGTAGGTGTAGGGTAGCTGTAGGGTAGGTATAGGTGTATCTAATTATATTCTATTAATCCAAGTCTTATCTAATTCTATTTATATCCTATTCACTATACTACACAACGTCCACTTTCAAAACATTTGAATCGTAAAGTGTAATAGAATAATAATATAAGCGTACAAAGTATAATATTTTAGTAGCTAACGTTATTCTATTGTTCTAGAGATTATAAATTTATTGATAATGGTTTCCTGGATGATGCACGTAGACTACTGCAAGTAGTCTAACTGATATTGGTTGTAGATATTAATGAATGAATAAACACTATTGCATAAGTACCAGGTACAGTCGGTATAATATCGGTCAATAAATGTATTAAACTTTTAATCCGTTTTATAGACTTCATAGTTCATCTCTACTCATTCATATTTTATCCAAATAATGCGCGGGATTGCTCCCGATGTTTTTTTCCACTGTAAAGCATGTACATGCTTGAACTGACCACCACTCGACAGTGTATATATTTTAGTGGAAAGATCCCATGAAAGGAGGGCAATGCAATTGGATTAAAGTCGCCCCACGTGTCGTCCTCGGTGTCCCAGATCCAATAGCAAACGAACAAATGGACATCAAGTAAATATACTCACGTACAACCATATAATCCGACTAGGCGTACTCCAGTGACGTCACAGAGATGATTACAGCAGAGGCTGCTTGTCATCTCACAACGGATCCGTAATACAAAGTTGTTCAGTAATATATGTTGTTAGGTTGGTACTTATAAATATTTGTTTATACCATTGTAGTATACAAATATATGCCGGTTGCCACGCCCGGCGAGGTCCTGGTTTCGATTCCCGGCCGCGCAGAAATTGAAATGATGAATTTTAATTTCTGTTGCAGGTCTGGGTGTAGTTTTAAGATAAAAGTATATAAGTAGTTTTCAGTTATCTATCACTCATAACACGAGCTTTGCTTACTTTGGGGCTAGATGGCGCTGTGTGAATTTGTCCAAGCTCGTTTATTTATTTATATTGTGCCCTTCAGTTCGTCGTAATACCTCTTGTGAATACTGGGTAGTTGGCCTCTGACAGACAGTTTCTGCCAATGTGAGACTGTGGTGAGGCGGAAACTGCGATAGGTAATTATTTTATACCCGTACATAATATACATAATAACTTACTGTGTATTACTTACAGACTGTTTCTCGGTAAAGCGAGCAAATTACGTCACATCTGAGAAGGGTTATATATTTAATTCAACACAGCACCTAATTCGTGAATAAGTTAACCACAATGACAGATTTTAAATAGCAAATGACGCTACTGTAACAAGAATCGCTCGCTTTTCTAGTATTTGATAAGTCGTGAGTTAACTTTAGAAAGGTAGGTCCTAATATAACAGAAATTTTGGACAATTTACACCGCGCCATCTAGCCTTAAAGTAAGCAAAGCTTGTGTTATGGGTGCTAGATAACTGATAAACTAATTTTTAAATACATACTTATTATACAAATAACACCCAGACCCGTAACAGAAATTAAAATTCCAGCGGGAATCGAACCCGGGACCTCTGCGTCAAATTTGTTTCTTTTCATTTTATCTAAAACTTGTAGAAACTTTCATTTTGTCTAAACAGCCACCGTACCTTGTTTCGAATCCTAGCGGCCAACATAGGAACTACAGTGTGTTTGCTATTGACAAAAACCGCTCCAACACGTACCAATAACACCATAGCAGTGGCGCCGCCGCCGCAAGCCATTCAGTCCGTTACCAGCCACCGTCACGGCCGTACGAAATCACTTTTACTTTCCGTGTTTACGTAAATTGTTTCGCCAACTTCCCGCAGTGCCCTCGTTCGATTGGATACAGTGTTTTGTCGATTAATTCCGGTAAGAAACTTTGGATCTCTCTAACAAGTACGTAAAACAGCTTGTATAATTCCACGCATCCAGTAAACTGGTTTTCTATATTCGCACACGGGTCTGTTTATTATAGAACTGTGCCTTTAGGGCAGGTGATACCATTTTGATTTGTTTTGTTGTAAGCACTGGTGATAAATGATACGTTTGTATAGAGAAACTTATGTTAAGGCAATGATCTTGACCGAATTTTGGTGCAAGTGCAACACCAGCAGATACCGGGTTGTGACTTTTTGTTGTTTTAGTGAGTCAATGCGGCGCGATTTGTTGTAGACTATTATGCATGCACCACTGATTTCTCGACGGGTTTTCCTCTTGATGTTCCGATTTAAAGGTAGATACGACGATGATTACTATGTATTCATTCATATTCAAACATTTTATAGGCTAAATATGCTTCGGAATATATTACGTGTAGGAACAATTAGGAAGTCATATAAGAGTTGTAAAAAACTCAATGAAGTAGATGTAACAATCGGTAACAAAGTGTTTGAATTAATTACGTATATCGAATACATGCTTCTGAATACTTTAACATTAATTATATTTACGTATTTTACGTATAAGAGTTACGTATATGCCTACGTAGTAAACAATGTATTGCTTGAGTAGAATTGAGTATACCACCACTGCTTAGTATTTTATACCACACAATCTTAAACCTGCATTGGGTGCTATTCCTACAATTTAAAAACAGTGCCTCAAAACATTATTGAAAACATGATGAGTATAATAAAAACATTGATTGTGTTACGAGTATGTTGTGAATGACCTGACGACCTTCTAAACGGCCGACCGGGTACATTGACGATGGTGACTATCCGTGGTCAACAGGTCGATTGCGGTTTCCCCAGTCGATGGTGGCAATGCAAAAAAGTTTTATAGTAACGAAATGATAACTTTTTCGCTCGCTTCGAGTCGAACGGTTTCTTTGATTTTCGCCATGAAAAATTCCATATTTTGATGCATGACGCTGTTTTCCATATTTTTGTACCGATCGCTTTCGGTGTTTCCAATGTACTTTAACAAATATTTAATATTCGTGCCGAAATTAAAAGTTGAAAACCGATTCGAGGCGAGCGGTTCAAAAGTAGACTCCCAGATATGGTAACGACCAGATAACGGAACGAAAACTTTTGAGGGAATTCCAGCCTTACTTGTCACTAATGAATAGCTAATCTATAGTTAGATACCAACCTACTAAACAGTCATCTGCTATAGTGAACGCGCCCCCCAGCGAGCAGCGTAGGTAAAATAATCACCTTGGCGTTGATATCCCAGTTGTGTTCACACGCGCAAAAGCCCTGGGTCCGCGTTGACTATGATACAGGATTTGGCAGATCAGGTAATTCCAGTGGAGCGACTGCCATCTGAACTCCGTGACCCTTTTAACAGGGGAAGCTGACCAGATTGGATCATGGTCACATATTCAGTCGCCTGAATGTGCAGGTTTCATCACGATGTTTTCCCTCACCGTAAGAGCGAACACTTGTCGGGGTTAACCGGATATAGTGTTGTGTTGTTGTTGTTGGAGCGTCGGTGGCCGAGTGGTTACGGTATCCTACTCGTAAGCGAGAGGTACCGGGTTCGAATCCCACTGCGATCACGTATGAATGACTGTATTCTGAGTTATGTACATTAGTTGAATATTAACCGATGCTCTTACGGTGAGAAAAGAACATCGTGATGAAACCTGCAAATTCAGATCCAAGATGATTTGGTTTCGCTGGCAGGGTCACAGAGGTCAGATGGCAGTCGCTCCACTATAGTTACCTGATCTGCCAAATCCTGTATCATGGTCAAGGCGGACCCCGGGCCCTCGTGCGCGAGAGTAGGTATAACCAGGACATTAACGCCAAGATGATTACTTTTTTATTTTAGTGTTGTGTTGAGCCATTGACATGCGGGAGAAAGTTAAAATTCGAAATATATTCTAATTAACAATGTAATCAATTAGTAAATGCTTCAGACAGTTAATTAATGTAAATAATGATAACCTAATTGCAAATCCCAAAGTCATATCTGTACATTTGTATACATTATTATTTAAAGAGGTATGCATATTTGTTTCTTCAGGTGTGCTTTTATTGTCAATAGAATGACTCAACGTGGCCTGTCATGTTCTAGAAAAAAATATTGCATATAATAAATTCCTTAAAGTAGGAAAAAAAGTATCACCTACCTATTCTGACTACCGCGGCGTGGTTGATATTTTGGAACATTTTGATTGACGTCGTAAGTGCACTAACGACCCCTATACCCCCTTTTAATAGCTCTTTTAAGTCCTCTGTGAGTCCTGGAGTGAAATGAACTAGCGAACTTACGATATTTGACCATATAAAAAAAAAACTACATTAATTCAACATTCAACAACCGTAGGTAAATAGAATTACCTAATATTTTATAAAGCATTTTTTGGATCTGTTACCACGTACCTTGGTAATACCGGGCCACTCGTTTGGAAATAAAATAAAATAATAAAACGTGAAAGTTGTGTGTGTGTGTGTGTGTGTGTGTGTGTGTGTGTGTGTGTGTGTGTGTGTGTGTGTGTGTGTGTGTGTGTGTGTGTGTGTTTGTGTGTGTGTGTGTCTTCCTGTAGCAGAGGCGCATCGGTAAAACTATCCACCCTTCTATATATTTTCATGTCGTCTGCAAACAGGACAAATTTAGAGTTGAGGAAACAGCTGCCGATGTCATTGATAAATGCCACATAAAGTAGCGGACCCAGCAGATAGCCCTGGGGAACGCCTGACGGTACCGCTCTCCAAGCAAACGAATACCCATTCAAAACAAACCTGCGTCCTATTCCTCACATAAGAGATAAACCACCGGAACAGATCGCCACGAATACCTACACCGAAAAGCTTCTCCAAAAGGATGTTATGGTCGATACGGTTGAAGGCTTTGCTATAATCGGTATAGATAGCGTCTGTTTGGTAGCCCTTGTCCATATTGCTACTGACAAACCGTAAATAGTACAAGATTAGATACCGTGTACCTAACTACCTCTCATAAAGCCATGTTATTGGGACAATAAGCTGGACTGGATAGCGGAATATAGCTGGTTGTAAATTACGCGTTCAAGTACCTTAGCAAGCATGCAGAGCTTCGAAATAGCTCTGTAGTTTCCGACGACATGCTTTGACCCCTTCTTGTGAATAGGTGTAATAAAAGCAGATTTCCACAAAGAAGGCATGACGCCCTCCTGCAGCGAACGTTTGAACTGCAAGGAGACAGGAGAATTGTAGTATTTTCCTACATAATATTTACTCGTACCTTGTCTTTGATGTCTTTATTTTCAAGTAGGTATTCGTAATTTAACATTATTGTGGCATTCGACGTTTGGTTTGCTACCTTTAAAGGATTTTCATTTCCTGCTCGAGTCCTTGCTTCTATATTTTATATTATTTTATGTGAATAACATCATATGTTTTATGTACGGCTAAATTTGGCATACTGAAATATAAATATGATTTTATTTCGCTATGCCAAGTTCGCTCTCGACCTTTATGGGTATACGCATCATGGGTAGTTCGGTATTCATTATTTTTACACTGTTTAAAATATTTCACACATCTATCATTCTCATTAAATTATCTGAACTTTTAAAAATTTAACTACGATGACATACAATTTTAAAAACTAGCTCAGACTAGCTCAGTACCAATATAATCACAGTTTATTCATACTATACGTGTGTATGTTATGTTTTATTGTTTGTTATCACAAGTATATTTAAAATTACGAGATAGGTAGCACATCTCAAGCTAAGTTTAGCCTGAGAAATCGCATACCCATACAAAGACTAGTTGTTAAAACAAAGATTTCTCTCATTAGTTTTTGTGGTCAATGTTTTGCTGGTGATCATTTTGGCAATGACTTAGTCGGTTTAATTGACCAGTTGACGTGACCATTCGTTTGTAAAAACTATTTATCCGGTAATGCCGGATGCAGTGGGGCAACGGAAGTCATCAACATCACAATGATCAACAGTCCATAACTGTCCACGGCTGAAGATGGCCATCTAAGGCTCCACACCCGCCCGGGTGACATGGTTGGCATCTGGAAAAAAAATCTACTTTTAAATATATACTTATTATACATAGAACACCCAGACCCGTAAGAGAAATTAAAATAAATCATTTGAATTTCTGCCCGGCCGGGAATCAAATCCGGGACCTCTTGCGTGGCTGACTGTCATGTTGACCACTGAGCCACTCAGGTCGTCAATTAACTATCTTCTGCGAGTAACTGTTCCCCAACTGAATGTGAAAAAAACAAAGGAGGCGTATCACGCACGATCCTTGATTGTAGTATATATGGTTGTCTCTATCGACGCTTGCAAGAAATTAGTATAGCAATTTTTTATAGGCCCGTGAAAAATATGTTCTACAGCTAAGACACCCGTTGTAGGTAGGTTGGTTCATTGTAACTACAGTAGGCAAGTAACTACGTATCTGTAATGCTTGTTTGCTATCAGTAAAAACTAAAAACTAAAGTAAACTAATTAGTGTTGCTAAAATGCGTGAAGATAGCGAATGAGTAACGACAGTACACATCAATATTTCCTTTTATTTGTATTTAAAATTAGACTAAACTAAAATATACTTGAATAGGATAGTCACAAAATGTCGAAACGGTGTTCGCTACACTGTAGCTAATCAATAGTACTTACCTAATTAGCTTATTTGCAGGATTCAAGCTTTCACAAGAGAGCGCGAAGTGTTATGCATAATCGGTCATTCTCACGTTGGTTAGGATTTTTATTAGGCCTACCTTATCTTCCAAAAAGCATTAGTCTACCATTTAGAGCTGCTGTATAAAAGATTAAAAATAGAAGGTTGTAGTGGCAATAATGATTGCTAAACTGATGTAGCGGACTGCACCCAAAGAAGAAGATATTTAACATGTAAAACAAAATTAAGGCCAGATATCCCAGAATTTGGGATTTTTTAAACAATCTCAGACTGTTATAAAAATATATGTATTAGTTAAGGATCTAATCTAGTCAAAATCGCCACGCATAATCAAGTACCTACGCGCAGGTAGGCACTAAATTATTTCATTAACCTACGATAATAAAACCAATTGTATTCAATAGTATTCAAAATTAACGGTAAATTTGTATTATTTCAGGCATAGATATGTTTATTAATTCATTAGAAGTAAATAACGAAATACCTGGTCCATTCAGTATGATATGGATTGTTTTAGGTATTATGAGTGGAAGTGACTACAATACTCTGCTAAACTAAACATTGTATTTTACGTTAAGATGACGTCAGGAGAACTGGTGTAGGCTAGGTATGCTTTGCGGTCGAAATTGGTACCGCGGTGCGCTTGAGGTTTTCCTGGAGGAGTTTGATCAGGTATTTTATTGCAGCTGTGTTTTTGCTGTCATGCAATGCGCCTGCTTAGTAACGTCAGACAAAGACATTTTGCATTGTTGTGTTCCGGGTTGAAGGATAATATAAAACAATAATCATGGCATTAATGTCCCGGTTGAGCTCTCGCGCATGAGGGCCCGGGGTCCGCCTTGATCATGATCCAGGATTTTGGCAGATCAGGTAATTACAATGGAGCGACTTCCACCTGACCTCCATGACCCTGCTACCAGGGGAACCTAACCAGATTGGATCATGGTTAACACATTCAGTCGCCTTAATGTGCAGGTTAAATTCAAAATCGGTTCATTTATCGTGTTTATCATGATAATGGCGATGGCGAATTCAACGATTTTGTGTAGGCTTCACTCGGCCAAAATGTGGTTTGCCAAGGTGAAAGTTCTCGGGCACGTCATTATAGCAAGGTTGATTTTCGCTTGCAGTAATATTCTGGACAACCTTGGCGACATTTTGGTGACAAGGGAAGCTTTGTCAAAACTGATAGTCCACTTTCTTAGCCGATCGTATATTAGCTAGTCAAGGTCAAGTAAGTTTAGGTAACCTATAAAAACTAGACAAGTGCGAGAAGACTCTCCTTGAGGGTTCCGTAGGTACTAACAGCAATACTATGAATAAGCAATACTTTGACGACCTGAGTGGTTCAGTTGGTTAACATTCCGGTCGCCACGCAGAGGTCCCGATTCCCAGCCGAGCAGAAATTGTAATGATGAAATTTTAATTTCTGTTACGGATCTGGGTGTATAATAAGCATAAATCTATCTAAAAATACCATAGTATTTTTCTTAGTGTTTCCAAGTGTTGTCAGATGTCGCTTCTTGCCTTTTGTGATTTCACTACTTAATGCGGTCGCCGACCTAAGCCTTCCAAATTACAAAATTCAAATTTCAATTTGTCTTTGGTGTTCTACACAACAATAATCCTACGCTTTTACCAGAGTTTCGGAACCCTGAAGACTATAAATTTTATGGCCGCAGTAAATCCTATTAGTCTTGCTAGTAATGTCTTAAAGTGTAGGTACTGCACTGCCTACCTATATGTGAAAACGTATGCAAGTTGTTTATTTACCATCATAAGCCTATGATAGTCCATAGCTGGACATAGGCCTCCGCAATGAGCGCCAACAATGCACCCTGTCTTCGGATAAGCTACCACCTACAGCCTTTCGCAAATCGTCATGCCATCACACTATCATTGGAGGGCGTCCTACCGTTCTGATAAAAAGCGGCTGTGGATACGTAGAGGGGTAGGTAGGGTCCTTTTTCGGGCAATCCCACATGTCATTCCCCCGGATGACGTCACCGTCACGTATCATTCGAAAATTTCACCTCTTAAAAAAAATGGGGGTGTTACACTACGCTTGTCGAGTCGCGGTCTCAACTCAAAAATTTTACTGTCTGTATTTAATTTGGTCGTAGAAGAGTAAAAAAAAGTGCATGAGAAATGATTTAAATCTCTTGATGCAGCTAAAATAAATTATACGTGCGTACTAATCTTGTTGTGTCTACAGCGTGCCTACTGTAATCTTGCGACGATCATAATCAGCCACTTTCAAGTTTTTCGCAATTCTTATCACGTTTATACATCTGATCTCTATTGCTGCGATAAACGTAACATTTCAAATGCCAGTCATAGTTTTACTATATCTCACAGTTAATGGTCGTTTTTTGTGATATCTCTCAAACACATACCTATACGAATCTCTCAAGTAAGTTGCCAATATTTCCGTATGGTCTAATATAAGATATATTTCTTATTAATTTTTTTTATTGAACAGTTTATTGCACACAGTAAAATACATAGAGAAACATCATATGTTATGTTTTTCTTTCTTTATGGCGATGTAAATAACTTTGTATCCCGGCAGTCAAATTGATTATTAATTATTATTTATTATTAGTATAATTTCTATGCTAAACTGTACTACATTCGTACTTACGTACGTACGTGGTGTAGTACGAATTACACTATCACATCAGCAGCCTGTCACAGTTCACTGCAAGACCCAAACCTCCTCTATAGACCGGACAAAAAATTTAAAAAGCGAAGTTCATTTTGGTATCCGATGTTTTCTTACTAATTCGACCCCACTGAATTTTGCGATGAAATTGTTACAAATAGGAGCAAATTGTCATGGAAGTAATTAATCTACCTTAAATTTCCGAAATATCAATGCTAAATTTATATCAATACGACAAGTACTTTTTGAAATAAAGCCTTACACATTGCACGAAAAAGTGAAATAAATGTTTTTCTTTATCTTCTCGATTAGTTGAGGACACTGCCGTAATCTCTGCGCTTGGCAGGCGGGTTGAAGATTGCAATATTTGTAATGTTAAAAATACTCAACAAGAAAACGCTGCTGCTCTATTTCTTGTTTATAGTACCCAATTATAGTGCCCAATAGATCGACAATATCGGACGTAAACCTCTTGGTTGGAACTAATTTGGAATTGGCCACAGTAATTGCTATAATAATTTTAATAATAATATTCGTTAAAATGTGATGTATGTAGAATACTTTTCGTTAAGTAATTTTTAAGAAATAGTGCCCGCAGTGAAATTTTTAATAAAAGGCATTGACCCCCATTTGCCATTACTAGTCATTAGAAACGAAGTTGGGCAGAAATTTACTTAAAAGGTTCTTTCACACTTAATTTTTTTTACAAATATGATCTTTTAAACAATCATCTCACCACTTACGAGTTAGGGCCGACCGAGAGGTCAACGACCTTTATTGCCATTTGTAAAATATCTATTTGGCACGTACTGCCGCCGTCAATAGACCTGGTTGGTGCGCGTTCTATTCTGCCGGTAGCAGACAGGCATAAAATAAAAATAATCATCTTGGCGTTAATGTCACGGTTGTGCTCTCGCACGAGGGCTCGGGGTCCGCCATAATCATGATCCAGGATTTGACAGATCAGGTAATTACAGTGGAGCGACTGCCATTTGACATCGGTTACCCTGCTGCCAGGAAAACCAGACCAGGTTGGATCATGGTTACACATTCAGTCGCCTGAATGTGCAGGTTTCATCACGATGTTTTCCTTTACCGTAAAGGCATCGGTTAGTCATTTAGGTCAGCAGACAAGTATACCTACACTTAATCATTCGCCTACCCGCATTTACCTAAATCAGGCCGTACACTTGTTTACCACCTCACTGGTATAAAAAACCCTCGCGTGAATCACAATACAATTAATAGATTGTGCCTGAATGGTCTGTACCTATCACCATCTTGACGTTGTCAAGCTTGACGTTGTCAAGCTTGACGTGGTCCGCCTAACGGCCTGTACCTCTATTTGTCTACCCATTTCTGCGTAACCATACTATTTATATTTAAATATTCTCGTACAACCGAAAACAACATGTTTTACAATAGATACTCCAAGTTTTTATATATTTAAGAAGCCTTCGCATCAGTTACGGCGATGCTACTGAAAGAAACTTGTGAGAGTATGAAGGCAATAATTTATGCCAGTATGTTAATTGTATAGCAAATTATCGTCGGAGCGAAGGAGCCGTGAAGGGCTACATTTAATTGCATTGAAGTAGGTAGCTAAATCTTGTTGTTTACTTGTTAAATGAGAATATGTATAAACATGGAAAACGGTAAAAGGCGTGTTAATTTAGAATACTTACTTGGAGAAACGAGAATTGGTTCTTTGTAGATTATGTAGTCATTTCGAGTTTCTTAAAAAAATAATGCGCTAAATTGTAAATGGTTTGGTGAATTTTGTTGCAGTTCATAATATTTCAATAGTCACTATTAGTGAGTACAAGTATGAATAATAATTAGTGTAATAGGTGGATAAAACTGCCGGTATCAAGAAAGAGGCCCATGGGCGACTCAAGAAGCGATGGATTGACATTGCTGAGTCGGATGCGAGAGCCAACGGCCTACGACGCGAGGATACCGAAGACCGGGCGAAGTGGAGGAGAATGAGCAGGAAAGCGGACCCTGGCAGAGGCCGGGATAAACGCTAGGACGATGATGAAGAATAATTAATGTAATACACTATTATAGTGTATTTGAGCAATTATTATTTATACTCGGTTACGGAGACTCATAGTCATAAAACTAAAATACTGATAGGAAGTCTGCGGCTTACATGGACATTATTTAATCCTTTATTATTATGTTAATTGATAGCTGTTGTTGATTTACTCTTTGAAACTGATAATTGATCTAATAGATTTTCATGATATTATTCACGTATGTAACTAAAATTACAACTTCATAATGATAATACATTTTCCTTGTTAATATTATTTATCTACGCAAATTGTTTTTTATAGCTCTCGTAGGGATTAGTCGATTTACTTAAAATCTTTTATCTTACACTGATCCAACCCTGTCTACTTAGAACATAAAATGGACAGCAGAATTTTCTTTTGCATAGGTATTTTAAGCGCTAGGCAATGTGAAACCCAATTCTCTTATTATACATGTTATCTACAAAGAACTCATCGGGGAGATATGTAGCTACAATACGAATATCTTATCTTGACACACTGCATGTGTTTATGTAAGTATGCAGTTCGCTAACCAGATCTTTACGAGATCAATTTTGTTGGTTTGGATCAAGTCATAAGATTATTTTTCAAACGTTCCAATTTAATTTGGTTGGAAAGTCTTTTTATATTTACAAAACAATATTTCATTTATACCGGCCTTTTGGAGAATTCTGGGGGAGGCCTATGCCCAGCAGTGGGCGTCTTCTGGCTGATATGATGATGATGATGATGATGATTTCATTTAGTATATCCTTCTGTTTAGCGATGTAAGGTCCAGACTTGCCAACGAATATGTAATAATCTATTGCCTTCTTGTGGAGGTGTACAGTTTGTTATATAGGACCGTCTGAGTATGAGCCCTCTCAACTTTCAAATGTGGGTGCTAACGCGTAGGGAGTCAGTTGTTTTGTTTACTCATCATCATCAGCTCATACAAGTCCACTGCTGGTCATCCAATGAGCGCCTCCCCCAATGAGCGCCAATGCAACGTCCATCGTTTGTTAACTCACGTGCCATCTATTTATATTCCAGTCCCACCCCCGCCACGATGTCGGGCGGTACGACGGGCCCGCTGCTGTACGCGGTGGCCGCCGCCGTGCTGGGCATGCTCCAGTTCGGCTTCAATACCGGCGTCATCAACTCCCCTCGCGCCTTCATCGAGAACTTCATCGCGGCGAACTACAATGCCTCCCCGAGTCTCCTCTTCAGTGTCGTGGTGAGCATCTTCGCCGTCGGCGGCATGATCGGCTGCCCCCTCGCCAGCTGGCTGCAAGAGAAGCGCGGCCGCAAACAGGCGCTCCTACTGAACGCGGCGTTCGGTGTGATCGGCGCAGCGTTCATGGGATTCAGCAAGCCGGCCAACTCCATCGAAATGCTGATCATCGGAAGATTCCTCATCGGCATCAACTGCGGATTTGCGACCACCGCGTCGCCCACGTACGTGTCGGAGGTGGCGCCGCTAAGGATGCGCGGCGCGTTCGGCACGGTCAACCAATTGGCCGTCGCTTTTGGCCTGGTCGGTGGGCAAATACTGGGCATCGATGGGATCCTCGGCAGCGACGACGGCTGGCCGTGGCTCCTCGGACTGGCTGTCGTCCCCTCAGCGATCCAATTCGCAATGCTACCCTTCGCCCCCGAATCGCCGCGATACCTGCTGTTCGCCGGCCGCGACGAGCAGTCAGCGCGAGAAGTGTTGACCAAACTGCGCGGGACCGACCAAGTCGACGAGGAGATTAACGCGATGCATTACGAAGACCAAGCGGAGAAGAAGGAGCAGAAGTTCACGATAATGGATTTGTTCAGGACAAAGGCGCTGCGGGCTCCGCTTCTGATCGGCGTGGTGATGCATCTGTCGCAGCAGTGGGGTGGGATCAACGCTGTTCTGTACTTCTCAGCGACGATTTTCGAGGGCGCCGGGCTCGAGGCGGAGGAGGCAAGGCTGGCGTCGATCGGAGTGGGGAGTATACTGTTCGTGATGGCGTTGGTGTCGATTCCTTTGATGGACCGGCTGGGGCGGCGCACGCTGCAGCTGGTCGGGCTGGGCGGGATGGCGGTGTTCTCGATACTGATGACGATCGCGCTGACCAACAAGCAGAACACGACGATGAGCTACTTCGCCGTTGTGTTCACGTTGCTGTACGTGGGGCTGTTCGGCGTGGGCCCGAGCTCCATTCCGTGGATGATAATGTCGGAGATGTTCAGTCAGGGCGCTCGCAGCGCCGCCGTCAGCGTCGGGGCCTTAGTCAACTGGTTTGCGAACTTCATCATCGGTCTCACATTCATTCACATTATGGGCGCTTTTGGAGACTACGTATTCGTGCTGTTTACCGTTCTTTTGGTCCTGTTCTTTATATTCACGTATCTCAAACTGCCGGAGACGAAAAATAAAACCATCGAGGAAGTGACGGCTCTCTTCAAGTGAACGGCGGAACGTCGTGACTGCTCTTAACATTCCCTAGGCGTAAAAGAAAGCTCTATTGCAATAAGTCTAAACTACAACTTGTGATAGTTACTGTAAATAGTTTTATTTGTTTTCGGTGATGTGTAAAACGAATTATGTAGTAGAAAATGAAAAATATAACATCAGTTATCGATGTAAGGGAAAGGAATGGTTTATCAGTTTGTAATCAAATTTAGTACCTAAGACTGAAACCTCACTTTAAAATGTAAGTGGTATCGTGTTTATATTTGTTCGTAGATGATGTACTTATTCGAGTAATATATTTAAGGAAAGAAGGCATAACCAGTTACTCATAAAATTATAGTAGCAATTATTACTATTACAAAATAAATAGATATTTATATATTATTCAAAGTTTATTATCACTTATTCTAATCTGTATTAAAAATAAAAATGTAAACGAAAGTTTAGTTAGTATTAAGTAGGATATAAGTACATGGAATAAAAAAAATGAATTTAGGTAATGAGTAATACCTACAATAATCTCTTAATTATGAATTCCATAGGGATTAAGGACCAAACACTATCATTTTGCATTTTTACCAATTTTACTTAGGTAGAGAAGAAAATTGTATCCAAATTTACTATTCTTTACTTATTTCAGAATTTTTTAAAGTTTGGTGCTCTTTATGTATTTATGTTACACTTTTTCTATTCCAGTGCCTTATTACTATTTAGACCGTGTTCACTCTTAGTCTATCATGCGTCATACCATGTCATATAACATCTAACTAATGCGTTTAACACACGTTTAATTTTGCAGATAAAACTAAATGTGAACATGATCTTAATTATTTACAACTCCATTAAGACAGTTATAGTATATCAATCTAAAATTATAATATCTATTTTAATAAGTATTAAAAAAATTATGTAAAAGATGTTGCTCCAATTTATTAATTGATAATAATGATACCTATTTAGTATTTTAAAACAAGTTGAAAGTATGTAGTAAGACGCAATCACCGTCCTAGAACACTTAGTGCCAACCTCTAGAAAATAAGTATATTGTATTCACTATTCACCTTACTACTAGTATACACTTCTACACTTATTGTTAGGGATGGTTATAGAATTGAAGTAAAACTAACGAGCAACATTTACGAAATAAATATATTGGAAATAGTGAAATAAGGAAGATTCGACGTTCTAATAGCCTGTATTCGTACAATTTGGAGCAATTTTAAGATATAATATAATTTGTAATATAGAATAATATATTTTACTGTCCTAAAAGTAATTAAAATGTATTGTTTACGCGCTACGAATATATAATACTTAAACGCATTCACGAATGACGTTTAACGTTTTTTTGTATGAAGTTTTATGTTTAAGTATCAACTTAAATACATTTAAGAATTTGGTGCAAGTCGCCCTAAATGTTGATTTATGAGTAACATGCATTACTTACGAACAATAGTTTATACAAATGGTAACCTAAGTATACCTTACTCACAGAAATCAAAACAAGTTGAGTCAATAGAAGTCCTTTGTGCGCGTGACTTGGCCACCATGTAGATGACCTGACGGACATTTTTGCCCATAGTATGTGACTCCGGACAGATATACAGTAGTACAGTTAGTTGTGTGGAGTATTGGCCGAGATGGCGAGAAGCGTTCTCTATAGGTTTGCGCCCCATATGGCATTTCTATTTACTTACCTTATTTTGATTTCTGTGTCCCTAAGCAAAAAATATTTGATAGCGTCTATCGTGACTGTATTTCCTGATAACTACTGAAATAAAATAAAAATATATAAATTCATAAACATTTAACGTAGGTACGTATATCCCAACATCACTTATTAGTTGAACTAGTGCTCCTAAATAATACCTTATACTTAACTAAATCTCTCTACAATTTATAATTTCAGAATTTTGAAAGTATTAATATTACTTATTATTATAATAATTCATTCTGTCAAAATAGTACCGGGAATCAATAATTAAATTCCAAATTCATGTCTTCAGCTACTTTTATGCAATTGGGTTTTTGAAGAAAATTCAGATTTTTTGGGACTTTTTTTAGTCTAGTGGCAACGTGTTTAATGGTAAAGTGATTGTTTAAAATGGTACGAATCGATTCGTGAGATACAGACAGTTACGCTGCTATCTCTTACAAACTTAAATGAGAGTTTTCAGTCACTATTTAATACACTTTAGCGATGTTAACTTCAGTTGAAGACGTCGATGGGTGACCAGCCTGGCTATTGGCTATCTCAGTGGACAACAGAATTTGACATGTAATGATTTTACACTTCTCTAATTAGGCAGACGCTTTAGCCAGTGGTAGATGACGTAGTGGAGAATTATTTAATGTCAAATTCAAATTTCGAAAGGGGCTTACTTTGAAGGAAATACAATAATTTGGATGAATAAATAACATTTTGTATAGACCTTTTCCTGATACTTTCTTGACAGAGTAGTATATATCTACCTAGTAAATAGGTAAAATAAATAAGCACCTCTATAAATTAAATTGTTTATGCATGGCACAAGAATTAACAACGATCTATTACGGACTCAACGTCTTTATCAATATTTATTAGTTTTTGCTCACACTAATAATTTAAGATGTATTGTTAATTTTATATTAAAAAGATTATTTATTTTACTACACCTACTTCTACATGTATTCTTTTTGTTAATTTTACAATTTTTACTGCAGTTCGCATGTATTGTTTTAACTTATTACTTAAGTAGTTGTAAATATTATATTTATCTATATCTATTGCATAGAAAATGAAAAAAAAGACAATCTATACGAATTTAATTCGTTTGCTGATATTAAACTATTTACATACATAATTTATTTCGTTTCATTTCTAATCGATATCTAGAGTTTGTGCAGAAAGAGAAGCGGTGCGGCGTGGCGTTAATGGGAACTAAAATCCTGATTTGTATTTGATAGTATTCTTACTGGTAAACATCGTGATGAAACCTGCACAAGTGCACATTCAGGTGTCTGAATGTGTAACCATGATCAAATCTGGTCAGGTTCCCCTGTTAACAGGGTCACCGAGGTCAGACAGCAGTCGCTGCACTGTAATTACCTGATCTGCCAAATCCTGGATCATGTACATGGCGGACCCCAGGCCCTCGCGCGTAAGAGCACAACCAGAACATTAACGCCATTATGACCAGTGTTATTATTGATAATTTAAATTCACCCACGCTGCTACTCTTTCCACACATACCTATGGTGTATTGCAAATGGATACAGTGCCACTAAATCGTCTGTTAAACAACGGCAGCGCTAGTAAGTCTGTTAGATTGACATTTACTAAGTGACGTAGTTTTGATTTTATACTTGATTTGATCATCAACAATTTCCCTTAATATCTGACATCTGATAGTTATTGCGCAGTAGTAAAGTTTTGCGCAGAAGGGGCCAAGATGGCGACAAGAGTTCTCGATAGTTTAACTCCACATGGCATTTCGATCTTTTTTGTATTATACGTCGGACAAACAAGCAAGTGGGACACCTGATGGAAAGTGGTCACCGCCGCCTATGGACATCTGCAGCACCAGGGGCGCTACCAATGTGTTGTCCGCTTTAAAAATACCTCTAATATACCAATTGAACGATCCCATGTCATAGTCCAAAGGAAACACTGTGACTGGGAGCCTATTCCACATCCAAATTAGGTAGGTGCACTACCTAATTAACTTATAAACACATTATTATTATTACACTTATTAATGAATTTAATTTACACAAATTTGCAAATTTACAATAATACAGTGCAGACTAAAATATGTACCTATTCGTATACCTAAATAGAGTCACAACATATAATAGTGACCTTGCTCGACTTTTGTGAATCTTTAATTATCCTTTAGGTATTTTTAACACTTGCACAATCGTTCGATACCTACGTAAAGTACCTTATGAATCTCCATCAAGAGCGAAAAACGATTGTAAGCCTTCATCTTGTTCGTCATCTTCTTTTTCACCTTCAAGCCAGAAGGTCTCCATCATACCTTTGCCCTGAAGAGAATAGTAGAATCTTTATAGTTAGAAGATTACGTGGGACAGTTCTAATGTTTTTGGTACATCATTTTTGATTAGTTATAATTATAATGTGTGTAATGGTTATACGACGAAAACTGTACAAAAAGAATGAAAGAGTTGTTTTTGTATAGGTAAGTATAAATAAAAGATGAAGTAAATTAACGGTTTCAACAACCTTAGTTATTACTTCCACAAGACTGCATTGTGCTGAGGACAGGAGATGATGGCGTGTCTTTGTTCGTGACAGGATTATGGGGGAGAGAGGCCAGGACCCTCAAATATGAGGAATACGAACGAAGGAGGAGTTATTACTTAGGTAGGTGCTTCGATGGATCGGTGACACAACTGGGAGTAAGATTGGTAGTAACACGGTTTTGGGTACCTACTTATCTATCTATCTTTGGCGTTAATAGGTAGGCAAGTCACATACATCCATTTTATAGAGCTTGAGGTAGTGCAATCTCTAATCTCTTACAAACCTTCACTTTGATGAGACCCCGGGTTCGCAGTCTGAATTTTCCCGGCGGCAGCTCGGCGGCGGTTTGCGCCGATATATGGATCCGGCCGGGCTGGGATTCAAAAAGTTTTTTTTTCTATACAACGTTATTTTTACATACATCAGTAGACAAACAGAGATACCGGACACCTGATAAAAAGTGGCTATTGACTTTTTATGGTTTAAGTCCCGTGGTTTTTAGGAACCAGGATGCATGTCAGTGTGATTTAAATGTCTGATGTCAGCCATATCGACAAAGATAGGTAGTCCTCACAGTCATAAAACACCTTTGCAGTTCTGCATTGCTCGATCGTCAAAATCTCCGTTAATAAACCGGCTGAGCGTTAAGAAGTACCTATATATCGATAGAAAAACATTTGTTTGTGGTTCCTAATGGCGCTTGATTCAAATTTGTAGCTGGATATGTTTCTCGTGTATTGTATTGTTGCCATACGAAAAATAAAATGTCGCACCTGGCGCACAACATGCAAATAAAACTAAGGTAGTACACGAACCTCCGAGGTGGTCTGCATTCGGCTGGCGGTGTTGACGGTGTCCCCCACGAGGCAGTAGCGCGGCAGCCGCAGCCCCAGCACGCCCGCCACGCACGGCCCGGTGTGCACGCCTGGAACACGGGATTATTACCTACACTATGATGTTCTGATCGGTCGGGACTCCATCTGTTTGGTATCTTAATAATTTTAATCGTTAAGTTCGTGGCGCCCGTCCAAGAAATATTTTCAAGATAGGTACTCTTGAGTACCTATCTAGGTACTCATGGACATATGACATTGTATTTGCGTATGACCTGATCTTTATTTATGTTCTGATACACATTGTACATACCCTCATTATGCTTGCCACCCGAACAGGGACTAGTATTAAGACCTTCTTCTTCTTCTTCTTCTTCTTCTTGATCTTTTATGTATTGGTTACGTTTTATACTAGACTAGCGATCCGCCCCAGCTTTGCAAGGTTTTCTCGACATTCCTTCCGTATAATATGCATGTATTATACATGTAAACCTTCCGGAAAAAAATCACTAACTGATGGTGAAAACCGCATCGAAATCCGTTGCGTGGTTCCGGAGGAGTTAGCGGAAATACATTCAGACAGGCAGAAAGCGACTTTATTTATACGATGTATAGAAGTAGACTAAGCCAGAGAGCGAACAAGCAAGCCATGTACCAAAAACTTCGGCTTACCAATAGTGAGCATGGGCAGCGCGTGCGCAACCGCGAGCGCGGCGCCGGCGGCCGCGGCGGCGTGTCCGCGGCGACGCTCCGGAACGCCGGAGACCACCATGTAGACTGTGCCCACTGTCTCCACCTGGAGATGGACGGGGAACTAGTTTTTAACCGACCCTAAGCCGACGTTCATGTATGAAAAAGTGAAAGCTAAATAGGTTAGTTAGGACGGTAGCAACTGCAACAATGTGTCTGTGCCTACCATTCTGATTCCCTACGGGAAAAAGGCGTGACGTTATGTACGTTTGTACGTTTTAAATTCAGTTTTGACGTGAGGGTTCCAAAGTGGACACCTGTGCCTCATGACAAAAATAGTGTGCTCGGGCAGACCTTAGGTTAGGACGGGCTCTAAGACAGGTAGGCTTTCGGAGGCCTTAGATTAGGACGGGCTCTAAGATAGGTAGGCTTTCGTGTTGGCGCTTCCAGAGGGTAGCCTAGGCTTTAGTCGGTTAAATAGGTTGGAGCCAGTAGGATGTAGTTTAGAGGCTTAAATAGATCGGAGCAAGTAGGACGTAGGTCTATATAGGCTGCCTCTATGAGCACACATAGCACTGGCTAGGTAGGAATTAAAATGTGTTCCATTTGAATTAGATTTTGTGTATTTTATGGCATTCTTTAGTATACTTTGGTGAATATAGTTTCAATTAAGCAATTAATTTTTACTTAAAGTAATCGTCCACCCCGGTGTTACAGTACTTAATCTGATTCGGGTAGTCTCTGAATAAGGTGATGAGATCACCATCTCGGTAGATACACCCAAAACTCAAGTGTGTCTTATTTCCACTGAACCTTTAATAGCTGACCAATGCCTGTGCTTTACAGAATTTTAGAGCTTGGGCTGTTAATTAACTGTGCCTCCCAAATTAGTCGTAGTAGGGAGGTAGTAGATGCGATTTTAGGTTCAAACAAGCAGCTACGCCTTTACATTGTTAGATACAGAATTTAATACGAACCGCCAAGGCTCTCTGTGTGTGCATATTTTCATCCATAATTATCTGTCATAATATATAAAAACCTACCTCATATCTTATTTTATCCTACCTTATACACCCTATGAGAATCCAGCAGCCGGTCAATGCGTGAGTAGACGTCGTTTATGTAGGCGACGGTTTGCATGACGCCCGCCCGCGTGCCCGCAGTCTCAGTCAGTTGTATGCCACAGAATATTATCGTAACGCTCGGGAACGCCTGTCATCAAATGAAAAAAATACAAATAAGTACCTACTTGCAAGATCGCAGACACCAGCTGGATGCGGAAGGCACAGGACCGGCCTTTGTGGAGATCTCTGGGGGAGGCCTATGTCCACCAGCAGTGGGCGTCTTTCGGGTGATGTGATGACGATGATGACCTACTTGCAGATACTATAATGCTACTATCAAAGACTGACAAGACCGGAGCTTAAACTACGCTGTCGCTACGATAACGCGGGTCATCGGCTCAAGCGTTATCCTTTTTTGACAGATAGACAGTGCGAGCTTGAACCAATGGGCCACGTTATCGCAGCGACAGCGTATTTTGAGCTCCGGTTTGGGCGGGGCCCTATGCAATATCTCGTCGAGATCGTATCATTGATGGCTTCCATGACACTCGGGGAAAGAAAAGACAGAGACGTACCACAGAATTACACTAATCAGTAAGAATTTATGGACATTGTCCTGGATCCACACACGTATACAAGACACGCACATAGATCCCTACTACCTAGATTTGATTACCAAGAGTGACACGAGCAAATGGCCCGCCCACCGTGCATACCCAGTTGGGGCCCAATCTGGGCTCTGTGGTGGGTACAGAAAGACCAAATTAATTATACCTGACAAGCAGACATAGCGTCCTTTCCAGCTCTCAGATGATCCGCAATAACTTTCGGTATCATCGAATAGAGGAGCTGATCACCCCTCTTCTTCCATTGATCCAGAAGCCTGCAGGATTTCTCCAGCGACAGACAGCGCGACTCCTCCTTCTCAAACAGCAGTTCCAGACGAGACAGGTGTTGCCAGCCTTGCAGTAACATCTCTTTGGATAGGCCATGGCCGTTCATGTCAGCTAGGTAGAGCCCAGCTTGCCTTAGTTCGTCCAAGTCGTTGAATCTGTAAATAAAGACTTGGAATCACCTACCGACAGACAAATCCACTAAACTATAATGGCTATAGCGGGTCGTCTTCGTAAGCGAGAGGTACCGGGTTCGATTCCAGTGACGCCATGACTTTTTAATTATTTTTTCTAAGTCTTACCTAAGTTGTACAATAACCGATATTCTTACGTTGACAGAAAATATCGTGAGCAAAACTAAAAATTCAGGCGCATTAAAAAGTAGAATGTAACTTTTTTAATCTAGTCATACTCCACATTAACAGGTCACGGATGTTGGAATGCGTAGCCACAGTAGATGTCCGAATCCAAGTTCTGTACGAGTTTTCTATTGTTCGCCAAGTTTAGTTTATATTTAAGGTTATTTGATAGTATTGCAAGTATCTATTTCGTATTTAGACGAACTGTTTCGTAGGTCCACATCATTATACCGCCATTGAAACGAACTTACTTCACGTATTACCTACAGATCTGTAATTTTTACGAATTCACACCGGATGCACAATCTAACGACTAAACCTTTTTAACCAGCCTTGAAGCTTCCACACAACCGCAACTCACATAGGACTGCACAAGAATATGAGCGCATCAATCTCCTCTAGTAAGTAGATTGGCCCTTTCAGCAGCACAGCCCTGGCGCCCTGGGAGCCTCGGCGCGAGTCCGCAGCGACCCTCGTGCAACACCGCATCAGCTCCAGCTCGAACAGCATCGTCTGCATGCAGACCACCTGGAACATGAGTCACAGGTCATATGTGAACTGTCTTGTATTGGCTCGACTGGGAAGTCATTTCAACAAGTTAAACGTCGATGTAGGTATCGACGGTAACTAAAATTCTAACTCAATAGATCCAAACATTTACGAATATCTAGGTTAGTACCTATGGCAGAAATAAACATAGCTACCTATCGATATCCACATATGTGTGGGTACTTTCTTATCTGGGGGTTAAATTACGAATTAAACACATTACTAAATTTTGAATTATTACTCTTATACCCAGCTACATTTTTGTGACATATGTAGGTACAGTTATAATGCAGGTGTTCTTAGAAGACCCTAAATTGCATTTCAAGAATATAGTGGACGGTGTACACGACCAATATTTATAAAAAACAGCAAATCGATGTACAGGATAGCCGTTTGGTACACGGGTACTTCAGGTTACAACAATCATTTTGAGCGGTAGTTCTTAAAAATATTTTCATGGGGGGAGCGGTGTTGACGTCATAAATTTGTTGTATGGGATTTAATTTTTTTTTACAGAAACCTATCGTGTTTAGTATCATATGAAAGGGCTTTATGACCCGGTTCTAAAAATATACTACGCAATTACCTTTCGGCCATGTGTTTTCTTAAAATTCAAGAAATATTCGAAAACATATCAAGTTTGGGCTCTTCCAGGTAGGAGACGGGTTACAAAACAGGTGGCCCAAAGATGATGGTGTAGTATATTGTTAGAACCGGCTCATGATGCCCTTTCATTTGATACCAAACACGAAAGGATTCTAAAAAAAATGTTTAGTTCCATATAAATAATTAAAGACGTTACTACTGCTTATGCTATGCCATGGGAATATTTTTAAGAACTACCGCTCAAGATGATTGTTTTAATCTAAAGTACCCGTGTACCAAACGGCTATCCTGTACATTGATTTGCGGTTTTTTTTCACATAGCCCGACCACTAATAGATTAAGTACTTTCCTAGTAGGTCCCAACAAATTTTAGTAGGCTAAAGGGTAAGGATAGCTGCATAGCTATCTACAGGCAAACGTATAATTCAATCCACACATTTAGTTTCCATCATCTTTTGATTTACGATATCGAAAAAAAACCGGCTCGATAACGACACGAAAATGACCTCCCCCAGATGTTCGCATCCCTTATCGTAGGAACTCTTGGTTTGGCTCTTTTTGGTTATAAATTTTTGTACCAAATCAGAACAGTAGGCCTCCTCTGAGGGGGTCAACTCACCGGTATCGCCTTTGTGTTGTGATGGACTTAGTCGGCGGTGACCATATTCTATATACGATAGGATATGACAACGGTGTTCCTGGCGTCGCTAGACGACATACCTAGTTCACAAAGCTGAGCTTACCTTATCCCAAGTGAATGCGACTTTCGGTTTTCGAAGGCGCAAGATGTCACCGACAGGTTGTTTTTGTATTCGGTTGTACGGGCCACCCCAGGCTTCTATTAGCTGAAATATAAGGATAGAGAAATTGTTGATAACCAAGGCAGGCACTTTCATAATTTTAATAGCTTGACCGAGTGGTCACCGGTAGGGTAGAGTGCGCGCAAGATAAGTAGAATACCCTTACAGACACAATTTCTCCCATATGTTTAAGCAATGTTGGTTTCTCTACAAATGCCAAAAAGCTTATTTTATTATTTGTAAATAAACGCGCAGCGCCCGTATAGTCACCGCATAGCAATCGCGTGGCACCCGCATAGTCGTCTTGCCGCAGATGCATAGTCACCGCGTTGTGTGCGCGGCAATTGGGTAGACTATACTAGATTTTGGAATATCGATATAATGACATAATAACCGAAATCGATAACTTTGCGTACGGTACGTTCCCAGTGAGTACGACCGGAAATAAATGCACAATTTGTTTCCGATTGCTACGCGGTGACTATGCGTGCACGACGCGTATGCGTTTGCTGTCCGGTGTGCAAGCGGTGACGTATAAACGGGCCCTAACTTTTCTTGCGGCTGAAAATGTAAGTTTTAACAGACAACCAATACAACGGCAGGAACGTCATATTTTAGCAGACTTATCTTGCGCGCTATAAAATATCAATAAGACTATCCGTTGACGGGGTCGTAAAAGGTGACTCTGAAATGTCATAAAGGCAGGCCGCCGTCTATTGAAAACGGACAGTGAGCAGCATTTTTTGTTGACTGTTTCAAATCAACACTATGTTTTCCAATCAACCTGCGCAGCGTTGAGATTATATTATTAGCTATGCACTTCACTAATGTGAAGGAGGTTCAAGTCCACCAGCGGGCTGTTAGGCGCTGTCTTAATTGGAAACGGTCGTGCGACCATGTTCGTATGACGAGCGTCGCCGGCTTTTAGGCTGTGCATGGGCTGGAAGCATGACCCGAACACTCTATTCCTCTATGAAAATAGTAGATTTGTGATGTTATTTTGTGTAACTAATTTAGGTAGGTAATCTGGTTTACAAACTATAAACGGCAGGGCTTCTAACAGTCTTATGTAGTCTCTTTTATGATTTATTATTTTACAATTTACCTACTTATACGTAAGTCAACATCACAACAACGGGATATCCCTGGTAACAATATCTTTACAGACATGATAGACAGCTACCTTATCTCCAGCATTGATGATCTTCATTCTCCGGTCGAGCATCACGCCGAAAGGGAAGAGCTGGAGCAGCAGCGACGCCGGCACGGACGGCAGCAGGCACGGCAGCGCCTTTTTCAACGTTAGCGATTGCACCTGGGATTGTGGATACTATTTAGTTCCAGCCACAACTTGTCAAATATCTAAGTACTTATGACACATATTTTTCATTTGAGGTAGGACTCTGTCAAGTCTGAGTCAAGTGTTGATGAGTTCCAGTTAGCTACAATTATTTATAATAAAAAAATGAAAATAAAGTCTGTTGTAAATACAGAGCACAAAAAGGAAACCTTGCTGGAAATATTGTTTAGAAGCAACCGAGATATACTGAGATATTTATCGGTCTTAAAAACGATGGAGCAAATTGACTATTTCACCATTGATCCTAGTTATGTGTTCAGACTAAGATGTGTTCTTCTACATTTTAAAGTACCTACCTAATAAACGTACCTACTGAACATAGTACAATAATGTCGCTTTTTGCGTCCAATAAGACGCAAGCCAAGCCGGCAAGAGCATCGATTTTAAGTCAAGTCAAAATGTATTTATTAAGTAGGACATTACATATATCTTTCAATCGTCAAAGAGGAGGGGGTAGGAAAGTAGGAAGGAAACATACAGTGACATGATGGTCGCGTCAGGACCGGAGCACATCCACCCCACGCCGACAACCGTTAGTGTTCAACTAATGTACATAACTCAGAAAAGAGTCATTGGTACATGGCGGCACTGGGATTAGAACACGGTACCTCTCGCTTACGAGTCTAACCACTACCACCGAAGCTCTGGACTCGCTTTCCACGTCTGTCTGTCTATATGTATATCCGCTAATTCCTCCTAAATTACGCAACGGATTTTAATGCGGTTTTCACTACATAACAGAATGGGGCAATAATTATCGTGTCGAACTTTTTCAATGTCTGTTGCTGACGATAATGTTAATCAAAGCTGTCAAATAAAAACGATTGAATTGAGTCAGGGGATAATAATTAGCTAACATAGAAATGATATTTATCTACCTGAGGCGCAGTGACAACGCGCTGTTGTTCTGGATTTTAATTTATGCTACTATGTGACAAACGAGCACACTGCCCATCTGATAGAAAGAGTTAACTGACACCCATGCCTTAACATCATTTTTGTTGCCAACAGCCAAAGTGGAAACTCACGTTGGAAAAATGACATTTTAACCCACTTTGGAAGTTTCTCAGAAAAAAGAGTAACGTGAAATATTTGTACCTACATTTTATCAATTCTCCAGAAAGAAACTATTTACCTGGGTTTGGATACCTCGCTAAACATATTCTGGGCATGTTTCAAAGTGGCACGTGTAGGATATTTTTTTTCGGAAAACCAAATAATTTGATGTTTGTCACGAATAAGTCACACGAGATTCAGTAGGTAAGCATCCATAATATACAAATAATACGTACGCGATCAGAATTATAAGGAACCTTGTCAAAGTAGCATCTTACATATTTGCTGCCAGAGTAACTTGTCCCATGGTTTTAGAGGTGGGCAACGCATTGGTGATACCCGTGTTGCTATGTCCAACTTGTTTGTGTACTGATTGACTTAACCTAACCGACAAATAACCCTCGGCTAAGTGTAGATATACTGAAATATTTCATAAACTACTGAACCAAATTTAATGAAAGCTAAGAACCATCTTGGTCGTGTGGTGGCCGGCAGAGTAGAATAGCACCAACCCCTTACACTCATGGGTGTCGTACAAGGCGACTAAGGTATTCAAGGCAAAATATCAAGAGTCTCCGTAGTCTGGAAAATGGGCAGCATCATTTTCCATTGTTATATTTAAACACTGCGATCTCCAACCCGCCTGCCAAGCGTGGAGATTATGGCAATAACCTCCTCTTTCGTGGGAGAGGCCCTAAGTCCTGCAGTGGACTGTTACGGGCTGTGATGATGATGATGAAGAACCATCTCGATTAAACTGGCTATCAAATAGAGAAAACCGCATCAAAACAGGTCCAGTCGTTCAGGCAGACTTATGACACCCCTCTCTTTTCGTCGGGATTTACAAAAGTTTGTTCTCAATAACTTATAATAGTTTCATAGACAAATATTTACCTATTATGAATGTCACAAGCTACGATCCACAAACCTCGTTTGTCTTTACCACATTCACTTTTATCTTTTCTCTTTAGTGTTAATGTAGTTTTACCTTCTTCCTGATACGAAAATAGTCACAAATAACGAGTAACAACATTACTTTATTGTTACGTCATATCTCAAGGTCTACGGATGCAATAGTGGAATGACAATAGTCAATTAGTACAACACGTTTTGAGCGAACGATGTGTCGCAACGATTATGTCGTTGTTATGGCGTTACCTGTGCGTACTCTGAGGTGGTATCGGCGATGGTAAACAAATTGCATTTGTCTTTATGTCAAAACCTGTCAACCTCTTAAATTCAAACGTTAATCAAATACACTGTCAAGGCGGACCCCGGGCCCTCGTTCTCGAGAGCACAACCGGGACATTAACGCCAAGGTGATTTTTAAAAAAATTTTATTAATTTAATAGACTGGGGGAGATATAGTTTTCACTAAGTTATACGTTGCCGGTAGGTGTACGTATAAGAACTTCATATCCATATGGCGGGTTGGAGATCGCATGAAAATACGTAAATACGCTGCTGCCCATTTTCTGTTTTACGGAGATACCTTGACGTTACATTTTTGTAACAGACTGCACTGGACTTCGAACCTGGTACGAGTGGTACCCAGTGGTCGTGGAGTCGAACCCATTAACATTAGACCACCAACGCACTGCCGGTAAGCAACTAACAGTATAAACTTCAAAACATTACTAATAAAATCTCAAAAGCTTTTCCCGATTAAATCGATAAGTATTTAACAACGATTCAGAATCCGATCTGGGAAAACACTTCGTCCATTTAATGCTTATTTATGGACGTAATTTGAATACCTATTTATAGGGAAATAGGTCCCTTGAGAAGGCTTTTACGCGGCCTCCTTTCGGCCTTTCACAACAGGTGAGATTCGGATATCTACCACCCAACATTTACCACTTTAATTACGGAATTCAATTACCGTAAATTCTTTTGGCCTGTACTTTTCGGCGGTACTTAAAATGGGATGAATCCATTTTATTACCGTCTTAAAATTCTCCGCGGTAAAATATACCTAAACTGGTGTGGCAAGAATTTTGACTCAATTACTTATTTTATCATCAGTCTGTCGTAGTCCACTACCTCGACCTATATCGAGGATGTCTATGCCTTGCCCAAGGCGTGCAAAACATACCAGTCACGTTTTGCATCTAGCCACAGGAGGTCCCACAATACGTTTGACCTATGGTCTTTAATGGAAAACACCACGTCTAGTATCTATAACCCAAAGGTTTGTCTGGGCTATGTCGATCGTTCGTTTTGAACATTTTATTAAGATTATTAAGTTTTCATATTCCGAGTTTCCGGTTTGAAAAAGTCTCTTATTCGTAAAGATTCATAAACTCAATTAAAATATCAAACATATAGACTATGCATGCAAGCCTTAACCAGAAAACCAGTGAAATTAGAGGCGGTTACTTGCCTAATCAAATATGTATAATTCAATCATCATCATCCCATTCATTTGGGGTCGGCACAGTATGTATAATTCAATATAATCCAAATATTAACTCTCACTGTTTGTTCCCATCAAAGGCGATGGGGAGGCATTTACTTACTTAGCAAAACTAAGCTGTTATTATGATTTGAAATCACGTAGCGCAGTAAGCTTTGAACCGTGACGAGGGTCCCATATACAGTATACCACCAAGATAAGATTGCTTCGCTGTCCGCCCTCAATAGCGAGAGATTGGAGTGTCAAAAAGATCACCGAAAGAATTTCATTAGAACCGTATTAAAATGAAATTGAATGGAGCAAAATTCTAAAATGTCCAAGTAATAAATCTCATTTAATGTTTGACGTACGGACACTCCTTTAATACATAATTACTAAGCTAAAATTCAATTCTCAGACATGAGTAGAATCATGAAGTGGTTAAGGTACACGGCCTATGATGAAGATTGGTAATTATTTTATATTATATGACATACAATAATAGATTACGAGTATAGGTAATACTTTATTATCCCTTGCCCATTCATTAAATAAAATTGATAACCTTCCTATTAATAAACTCCTTCAGAAACATTTTGGGTGGAGAGGTCAGGTGGCTGGGATGGGTTATTACATTATTGGAAGCACAGAAGAATTTTAATTAGATGACTCCCATGAGAAACTAGTATTTGCTTACCCCGCGTGAATGGGAGATAAACGTGTCCTCAGTCACTTGGTATGACGGTACATAACTCAGAAAATAGTCATTGGTACATGGCGGCATTGGGGTTCGAACCTGGTACTTCGGCGTACGAGTCGGACCTATATATAGTATATATAGTTATACGATATATAGTTGCTAAAACCATGGGCCTTATTTTAGTTTGCCGAAATCGAGTCATCCTATAATATGGAAAGGAGGTACTTACATAGTCGCTGTTATCAAACTCCAACCGCAGAACTGCTACGAAGTAGTTGCCTTCCATGCCATCTTTCACCACGGACACTTTCAGTTTCAATGAGAAAATATCTTCCGCAATTTCATACAGCTGACCTGGGGAAAAATCATTTGTTGACTTTAAATATTAAGTGTAGCCTACAAAACCGACTAATATCGTACAAATTAAACTTACCTATCGGTAAGTTAAGAGGACAATAAGTTTCAATTGATTTGAACTATAAATATGTATTTCTAAACGATAATGCGTTTAACATCAGGTGTGATTAATTATTCAAAAAAGTTAATCATATAATCAATATTTAGGTACTTCACCCGGCTAACTATTAACTTCACCAACTGAGCATGAAAAGTATTTGGTGGAATGACCGGTAGGTACTATAGTACGCATTTAACAGACACCATCGACAATATCGCGATGTAGTAGGCAATACATTCGCTACAAAACAATTTCTCCGATTTCAAGCTTTACAATTATCAGCTATCTAACGATGTTCTAAGTAATTAGCTATTTAATTTATTGCTCCTGTTATAGGTCACACCTCGATTTTAAGCACCTCGTATAATTAAAGTAACAAGAGTCCTGTGTAGGGCGCCAAACTGAAATAACCAAAGTATAGTGCAACAAACTTATCTGACAAGGTGACCGCGTCGCTGTTGTTGGAGTAGACATCATATTTCAAAATGGCGACACTTAGTTTCAACTTTGACCATCAGGTCAGATAAATTTGTGGCACTGGCAGTCCCTTGGTGGGCGCCAATTTTACGACTTCTTCGAAATATTACGACTTCTTTTTGATCACGCCTTTGTCCTCAAAGGCGTCTTCACCTCCGTAATATTATTTAACGGTAGCCGACATTTAGAACTCTTAGGCCCGGATTATAACAAGCGTCGCCGACGCGAGGAGCGTCAATAACGCAAGTAGCGTCGGGCTGTCAAACACAAGATGTCAACAGTTCAAACAGGTATAAACCTTCAGATGTCAATAGTCAAAAGGTCTATATGCACCTGTCGACAGACAGGTTTGATGATGGCGTGCACCGTCCATACGAGTGAATAGTACCACCTGCACCGCATTCAGCCGAACCGGTGCGATAATAATGTGAATCGTGAATCGTTTGTCACATGCTTAACATGGTTCGATTTTGATGATATGATTATTTCAGCCTTCAGACATAGGTGTAAAGAGATTTTAAAAGTAATTCTGTCCACGGTATGTGTATGTTGACTTATGTTCGCAACTGGTTTCGTACAAGGAAGAACGTCTTTATCGCAAATAGTTACGTGCATGATAAAAAAAGTCATCTATCTTCGAACTGTGACGAACTGTTTCTTAGACTAACATATGGGATCAGGTTCCTGGTATATACGGCCAAACTTTAGTTAAACTTTAGAAATGGCTGGCTTAAAACAATAAAATTAGGGACCGCTACTACAAACTCTATTTAAAACCTTGTCCTGCCTAACACTACACATCTTTGACTGCAGTCACGCGCAGTATCGCGTCGCAATAGTGCGTTCAGAATTGTCGTTGCAGTGCAGTCAATGTCCTGTCCTGAGTACAGAGGACTGTTATGGACCGTAATGATGATAAAAACTGTGACTTTTATTCAAAATTCAAAATTCAACACCGAGTTTTTAAATTCTAAATTATAAATTCTAAGTCCCAAGTCGCCAGTCGCCAGTCGCCAGTCGCCAGTTCCCGGAAGGCCCAAGAAACAATGGATTTACATCGCCGATTCGGATACGAAAGTCAATGGCTTACTTCTGCAGGCAGAAGCCAACAGCAGAAGCTATTGGTCGGGGAAGGAGGTTTACGGGACTGTGGCGTATCCTTCGTACTCCGGCTTTTTCTCGACCGGATAATGACCGTCGGTCAATAGAGTATTGGTCGGCTTCTTCTGGGATAGCAGGCGCTCATGGCCATCAGTCGAGTCGCGCGCCGGTTGCTCTCCGTTTAGGAGCTCGGTGCGCAGCACCTTTACACGCCAGAATGCCCATGACGGGGCGAATTGGAAAACAAAGAGTCGGAAAGCGGACGCTAGCAGAAGCCGGGAATACCCCCTTGGAAATTGTGATGATTGCTAATAATATAATACTGACGGCACCGTTGGTTATTCTACGTCATCAAGTACATAAAATATGCCATGTTGTATTAATGACTAGTAGACGCAATAAACGTTGGCCTGCCTATGCACATCGTAATTAATGGGTAAATATTATTACGCTAATCTATAACAGAAAAGGTAGTGTGCAGGAATGCGGACACTATCGAAGTATTAAACTTATGAACCACACAATGAAGCTATTCGAACGTGTTTTAGACCAGAGACTTCGCCAGGAATGGTCCTTGTCGGAATGCCAATATGGCTTCAGGTCGTGCTGCAGCACCATGGATCCAATCTTTACCCTCCTGGAGGACCAGGAGTTCTACTGCAGTAGAAATTAACCTCTACAATACGCATTTCTCGACCTGCAGAGTGCTTTCGACAATGTCCCTCGGGAGATAATCTGGTTGGCTCTGAGATCAAAGTCATCAATTAGTATTATACAGGACATGTGTGCCAATACTGGAGCCGTCGTCAAAACCATCGTAGGCCATACTAATCCCTTCCCGATTACTGTAG
Source organism: Blastobasis adustella (assembly GCA_907269095.1). NCBI lineage: Eukaryota > Metazoa > Arthropoda > Insecta > Lepidoptera > Blastobasidae > Blastobasis > Blastobasis adustella. The sequence goes on along the minus strand of OU026117.1, from coordinate 8,730,333 downwards.
GTGTTCACCAGCGTTCAATGCTGAACCCTTACTTCTTATGCATTGTGCTCGATTCTTTCAGAGGAAGTTCAAGACATGCCTCCTCTGCTTATAAAGTACGCTGACGACATTGTACGCGGCAATAAATAACATCATCCGAAGGGCGCTTGTCACCGTCAACGTACTTGACGATGGCATAATTCATGACGGCATGATGCTCATTGCTTGGAAACGTGGGAGGGCGCTGGTGTGGGACGCGCTACTTGCGTGGACACTCTGGCGCCGTTCCATGTAACCTCTACCGCTCGCTGCACTGGAGCTGCGGCCTCTGCTGCTGAGGACCTCAAACGGAGGAAATATGAAAGCCTAGGCCAGGACTTCATATTTCAGCCGTTTAGGCTCGAGACTTTGGGACCGTGGGGTTCTGACGCTTTGGAGCTTTTTCAAGATTTAAGCAAAAAGCTAATCCACACCACAGGCGGCTCGTTCCTCGGATCTAATGAGGCAACGCAGCTAGCTTTCTGGGCACCATTCTGGGGAACAATGGTGTAGATCATTTTTTTAATAGTTAATATTTTAGTATTAGTGTTTATTTTTTGGTTCTCATTGTAAATATTTTTTCTGTAACTTGAAAAATCAATAAAACTTATTTATTCACCTTTTTTTGTTTTATTTCCGTATTTCAATCACACCATCTGGTAAACATTTCTCGGCACACTTCACTCCATTCATTGCTCTTTATTATTTATTTCTATACGACGCCTGCCGACAATCCCAAATGGGTGGCCGCTTCTCAATTTCGTAAATAAATATTTCCTTATCGACATGGTCACCGCTAAAATACGTACTTATTTTCAGCTAGATATTGTTTAAGTTTCAATACAATTAAACAGCTCCTAATGTTGGCACGGCACGCACTTGCCATTACAGTTCTATATATCCTATCTAGGTGTGAGTGGAACAGAGAAGCCGCTTGGAAAAGATTTTTACAAATTCCTGCGGGAACTGGGAGAATAAGTATTGTATAGGAAATTATCGGGAATATCTAAAAATTAGCCCAAAGTCAATCATGTAAAAATTGTATGAATGGCGGGCGGCCTGCGGGTGCGTTTCCAAACGTACCGCCCACCCCGCCGCGCCTATGTGAAGGAACCTTAAACAAAATGTGTGCCCTGAAAATGTTCAAAATGAATAAAACAATTAAAAACCGACGGGCAGAAGATATTGTTTTGGCATAATTTCCAAATCTGAGCAAAAACAGCAGGAGAAAGATGGCGAATTCTACGAAAATCAATAATATTTACATGTTTTGTTAGATTTCATAAGTTAGTACAACGCCATAGTTTTGATACCCCCCACTCACTCACCCGAACTCACTCACCCGAACCACTCACCGAACAGTAACTCACCAATAAGATAGTGCGTGAACCCGTTCCTGGTGCTGCTGTAGACCAGCTCCGCGCCGTGGATGTGCGCGCGCGTCAGTTGCATGCTCGGCGAGCGCATGCGCGGGAAAGTGAACCGCATACGCTGGTGGATGTTGTCCACGGACTGCAGGAAGGTGCAGAAGTAGCGCCCGGTCGCGCGGATCATCGTGTCGTAGCTGGTGAAATGTGGAAGAATCGATGTGATAAATTGTAAAGAGACTATTAATCGACGCGTCTTCTTTCCACGTTCTCCAACGCAGACATCGCGGCTTAGTGCGTCGCAAACATAAGTAAGCACAACTGCCACAACTTATGTGATCCGGTGACTAAACTTGGAACTATGTGTCGCCATATTGAAATGGGAATATGTTCAGGGTCAGATAAGTTTGTGGCTGACACCGACCCCTTCGGCCACTCCCTCGCGGCTTTGCGCGCATTACTTCAGTTTCCGTCGCGTTTGTCATAGAAAACAAGTCATTTGTTTGTATGCATTTAAATTAGTAGCGGTGTGCGTCAGAGAACGCCGAAAGCAGACGTGCCCTTAAGACGTTACAGAAAAAAATCTGATTATTAGAAACTTAGTTCATAGTGATTCTAGTATTGATATTTTCTAACTAATAAGACTGCATTTTATCTAGTTCTAGAGTAAGGTCACAAACATTTATTTTATCGAACCTTCATGAAACTCTGTAACACGTAGCAATTCCCTTTGACGTGATTTTATATTTGGAACACTCTTGACACACAATTTCTTACTGTCTGCGTAATCCGGAAGTACGGGCCAGAATAGGTATATATGTTTACACGAGCAGATAGCCTTCTAATATAGAGATATTCTTATTTTGTAAGAAAAATCAAGAATTTCCGAATTTATTTATTTTTGTTATTTTACAATATTAAGATAAAGAGTGTTTAATATTGTAACAAATCCAGGATTAGGTTATTAGGATATTAGGCTCTACCTAATAGTAGATAGGTATACAGAGGAAAAGTTTTGATGTTGGGAAATTTTAATATTTAAAAAATTATATCATAAACTTATACATACCTAAAAGCTTTGATATTTGGAAGTTTTAATATTGAGAAATTTCGAAAACACTTTTACTAATAGGAATACTTTATAGATCGCAATAGTAGCAGGACCCCGCGGGATTGTCGAATATTATCAGAGATTCGAAGTCCATCGGGACCACTAGTCGCAAATAAAAACCTATAGCTTTCTATCTTCAACCGCTCTCTTTGGCTCCTTCAATCACTCTTTTGATGACGAGCGTATCCTATTGCACAATTACCCACTCCAAATCCAAATCAATGGAGGAACGTGACGAACCCTCGGCAATTCGACACCCTTACGCTCTTGCCCCAAAATGTGGCATTTCTCGACACAGGACTAGAGATGGGGTACTGGATACGGATATGGATAATTGGAACTTTTTTTATCAGGTTTGTTTGAACATATAATTAGTGAGTACACCCGATAATTTCATCTCAAAAAAAAACAGTAATGTTGATGGCTAAATATTATGAGGTCTGTCAAAAGTGTGTCAAGAGAGAGCTACTGTTGCTGTTACTTGCTGTTGCCAATGTAAAAAGTATGTTCTAAAAAACTCCGCAATATTGCGGCTACAGCTAAGTACAGCTGACGGCCGTAAATAATCGGTTACGTAGAGCGTCGTCTCTGTCGTACCTGACGATACGAGTAGATATTAATTTTTTTGAGCATTTTAAACTTTTATAACATCTATCAATCTATGCATATGGTATCGTTTGTTACCGTATCAAACACAAAAAACACATTTACTTATTTAAATAAGTCGCTCGAAAATATTTGAAGCTTTTACTTCGAATTCCGTAAAGGAAACGGATATTAAATTGTTTCGGTTTTCCATGAGTTACGGAGCTCCATACATCTCTGCACAGGACCCAGTTCCACACGTTTCTTTTCCGCTCACATAACAAATTAAAATACTCCGTTTCAGCTAAACGTGACATTTCAAGCGATTCAGTGAAAACATAGTTCAGTCTTGTGAAAAATTACGTTAGGGATTTTCGATTGGGAGTAAAATGCCAACATTTAATATATATATATATATTGTTTTATACTACTCAGTGACAAAGGAGCAGTCAGCTCACTTGATTGTAAGCGGTAACTGTCGCCCTTAACATCAACAATTCATACATTTAGCTTGCGGGCAACAAAAATGAAGAACCGCAGGTGTATGTTGTGGATATTTGGGATTGTAATTTTGCTTCATTAGAGTTGTTTCATTCTATACATAGCTAGGCACTGTGGTTTTCCCCACCTTTTTTTATTAGATTAGCTAGGCATTTGACAGCCATCTCACCTGGTGTTAAGTGACGAAGCAGCATGTGCATCTATTTTTATATTTATTGGAATAAAAATGGTCTATCACGCTCAGGAGTGATTAAATATTCTATACAATCGCTTTTCTACCTATTCGCGATTCTACACAAAATAGATTAGCGCATTCTCTAATTCAAACAGTCTAAAATTTTACACAAACGCTTCTTTTTCGCGTTTCTTCCTATTCGCGATTTTAATTCCACACAACTGCCAATCAACACATTCGCTATTCCACACATTCGTTAACACCGGGGGGTCCTAAGACTGATTGTCACCTAAGCGTAGACTTAGACCTGGGTCTAAGTTTGGTGGGCTTAATAAACGTTGATTAAAGGTTGACCAAGGTCAACCCTTGTAGAGAGAAATATTTTTTGATTGCAGATTCAAACATAAGTTACGTTCCGGTTTACGTCTTTATAATATTCGATAACTATTGCTCAGGGAGGCACAAGGCCTGATATACTCAAGAATTTTAGTACCCTATACCACAGAATATTGATACAAGCGTCTATGTCTATTGCATACAGTCAAACGATCAATGTAGGTGTACCATGTGGAAAATGTTGCTGCTAACTGTGTAAGGTATAAATAAGAAACTCTGACAGCGCTATTTATACCCAACTATGTTTGTATCACATTATGGATAGTTGTACCTACTACATAAACCAAATTAGGCATACAGTTTTGAGAGATTGCCAAATGTCTCTGATTTAACAAAAGTAATACATACGGCATGGCTGCCTTTTGAGGATTTTCTTATTATAATAAAGATAAAAAAAAATGATTTCTCCTGCCAATTCCATTTTTTTTCCTCTGTATCATCGACGAACGACCTATAAAAGATCACTACCAACCAGTCAAAGCGGTCAACAAAAATATCTACACAATCCATCCACAAATATGTATTAAAAGATAACCATTTACGCAAAAGCAAAAGGTTACGTAAAATGTTGCCCCATACAGTATCCCCAATTCGGTTCAATGGTCTTGAGTGACAGGAATAAGGGTTGTTGTGATAAACGACTTTGCTTCTTACGCTTCTGAAATGAAAGCGCTACACATGACGTCGATACAAAAGTTTGCAGTCACAACTTTTGTTATAAGGCGAGGAAATATCACAGATGGGAGAGGAAAATTAGGGATGTTCACCCGTATTCAGAAACGTAGGTCTCGCAGTGCGCGCAAACGCACAGGGGGGCGATTCGACATTTTCTCTAGTCACAAATATGTATTAAAAAGTCACTGAATCTCTAATGCAAGCAAAAATAACCTTTATCTACACTCATTGCGTAATGTTCCAATTACAAATTCGAAAACAGTTGTTTAAGGATACACTTTTCAACTTTTTAATCATTATGCAACACTTTACTTTTTTAAATTTTTGTCGGGCGCCGGGACACGGCGAAATGTAGGCTGAATACTTAAATGTCTTCAACAAATTCAAAATTAATTTTATTGTTAACAATTTGTTTATATGCGTGTGTAATTATTGTCCCGCTAAACGGTATATGTTTTTCTAATTGTTGTAATTTGTGTATGTGATTGTTTTTTATTGTTTGAAGAAAATAAATAGATAAATGTGAAAGTATTGAAGTGAATTTCCCGCCGCTTGATATCCTCGGCGCGCAGATACAACAGAATTGACTCGCAGCTTACTTTTAGCAAAGTTGAGAAAATTATAGGTACGTAATTTTAACATGAAAATATGAGTGTAGATAAAGTAGTGTATGCAACTGCATATAATTAGGTATTAAAACACTCGTGTCAAACTATTATCGTACACGGCTACGCCTCGTATGATAAACAGACACTCATGTTTTAATATCCCCTTTTATATGACAGTTGCATAAACTACTATTTCTTAACGATTTTCGCTAATACTTTATTGGCGAAATTTTAAATTTAGCTAGAGAAAATGTCGAATTAAAGATATCACAGCGCGAGAATTACGCCCCAGGGTTCCAACTGACAATATTTGAGTGGCGATCGGTACTATACGTCTGTCAAAATGAACAAAATTGACCAATCATAGAGCCTTTATTAGAGCCTATATTTAACGTAGTGCGATCACGTAGAGCCGCTGTCAGAAGTATCTTCATTTGCAAAGTAAGGCCGTTTGTGGACCGCCGCCGTCACCAGGACGTTACCGAGAACGAGATGACGGCAGCGAGGTAGCTACACATACATTTACTATGGCCGCCTGCCCCCCTCCGGTCTGTTAGGACCGATGGCTATTTTGTACTGATCTCATAATGAACAAATATCAAAATCCCCTTTCTACTGCAAGTCTGTCCATAGCTCTCCGGGACGGGCGTGCAGTGGACTGGCGGTCACAGTAAATGTATGCATCTCTACTTCGGCACCGTGATCTCGCTCTCGGTGACGTCCCAGTCCCGGTGGCGGTGGACAAATGGCCTTACGCTACTTTACGACAAGTATTGTTTTTAGTACTGGTGTTTGTAGCTTTCAATACAATATAATGAAGTTTACAATGTCGGCGTTAAATAATGCACATCGGCTATATTTCGTGCCAAATGGATTGGCAGTAGCGGTCATTGACCTTTCGGTCAAAAATAACTAATTTGTAGGCGGTCAAAGTGATAGCTGTAACGCTTTAAATAGTCGTATTTGTTACAATTTAACGAAGTATGTAAGAAAGTTTAAAACTGTTTCCGGAACTAGCTGATGTGTATTATGTACAGCCGACTAGTGTAACTACCTTACTTACCCAAAAAAACTGAAGTATTTGACGAAACATCTTCCGAAGAAATGCATCACCTTCTCAGGAGTTCCAAACCTCTCCCTCAATGCGGATATTTTGTCACTACTAACTAAACTTAAACTGTTCATTCTTGGCCTAGGAAATATGGAAGGTCTGCGTTTATAGACGTCCAAAGCCAACGTCACACTGCTCTTACGGCCTTTGGAATTCCTTCTGTGCCCTTCAGAGTTTGGAGAACACGGTTCGGAATCCTTAGGACACACTTCGTTACTCCCATTGGTGATATCATCACTTAGTTCTGTATTAACTTTTGCTGGACTTTGCGACTGTGTGGGTGTGACAGCCACACTTCTTCTATGCAATTCCTTACAAGTTGCCGGCAATTCAAGTTCTTCTCTTCCGTTGATTCTATCTGATGAGACAGTTTGAGAGGCTGCTATTTCGTCTGAAGAGTTGTAAGCGTTGATTTCCTTCTTGGTAACGGCTGTGAGGGCGTTGGTTGCTGTGAAGGGGCACTTGAAGCCTTGGGTTCTGGTGTCAGCGTTAACTGAGGTACTGCGCCAGGTGGGCTTCGATTTGATGGACTGTTTCCCTACAGCTGGGCTTCCAGGTGTAGAAACAGAGGGACTGTTTGAGTCTTTGTTCACAAAACGAGCTAAAACGCTCGCCAGACGAGGCATCAGAGCATCGGGGTATTGCTGCAAACGGAAAGAATAAATAAACCTATATTGAATAATGGCCGTGTACAGCAGTAAATAATCAGTACAGGGACTTATTTGCTCACTGTTGAATGTTTATTAGTGCATAACGTGCGCGTTGGTGTTAAGGTATCCGACTCGTAAGCGAGAGGTACCGGGTTCGAATCCCACTGCGGACATGTACCAATGACTCTTTTCTAAGTTATGTGCATTAGTTTAATGCTAACCGATGCTCTTACGGTGAGGAAAAACATCGTGATGAAACCTGCACTTCAGGCGACTGAATGTGTAACCATGATCCAATCTGGTCAGGTTCCCCTGGTAGCAGAGTCACAGAGGTCAGATGGTAGTCACTCTACTGTAAAATCCTCGATCATGGTCAATGCGGACATCGGGCCCTCATGCGCGAGAGCACATCCAGGACATTAATGCCAAGACGATTTTTTTTGCAACGCGTGTAAATAATTGAAGCAAACTGAATTGTTCACCAATAAAATGCGAAATTTATTTCGCCTCAAGCTCGCTCTTCAATAATACAATATTACGTACCTGAGTGGTGCGCAAGACTATGTTTCGTGCGCCTGCATCCCGGAGTATCGTCTCCCAAATTTCCTCGCCACATTCTTCCTACACAAACAAAAACAAAGCTTATAATCCATTATAATCCACTCGAAGCCTCCAAAGAGAAACAAGGTAAACACATTGGTAGCTATTATTACGTTGTTTGTTTACCCTAAACTCATAAGCTTTATAATTAAGTGATATTGATAACAATACATGGAATAGTTTTAGGACAGCGGAAAGAGGGAGAAATGTGTCACGCACTTCTTTATTAATTGACCATTTATTTACTTGACACAATTAGGAAGTTTTCCGCGTGTGACAAGATTAGCTGGTGTTCAGCAAAATGGCAGTCTACAGCAATAAACAACAATATCGTGAAGTAGCTAGTTGTTAAACCTTATTTTTGAAATAGAGTACTTAACAAATTTTTTACTTGCTTGGATTGGTTTTCCAGTAAGCCAATAAAAAACCGGCCAAGCGCGAATTAAAGTCGCATATGAAGGGTTCCGTCCCTTCCATAAAATGCAAATAGGTAATTCGTAGGTTAGGTCATCGAATATTTATATAATTGTAATGTCAGAAATACGTGATTTTTGTAAAATCGATAAGAAAATTGAAAGTAACTCCCTCCATTTGTTTGTAGAGCGAGCGGTTAAAGTAACATATATTCTTTCTTAAAAATTTCAAATATCTACATATAGATAGACAGATAGATAGACATACAGACAGACAGTAGATGCTTAGTAAAAGGGCTCCTTTTTTAGGGAATAGGATGGAACCCTGAAACGCGTTGTTTACAAATGGTAGTAATAAATTCTGAGCTACTCATATTCAGGGTGTCCATAATTGTAATTACCGAAATAAAAGGCGGAAAAGGTTTCACGTATAACATAAAGGATAGCCACTAGGAATCAAGTTCAGAGTCTATAAATCGTAGTAAAATTATGGGCAGTTAATTTAATGACCCTCAGCCGTTCGAAGGCTCTTGTTCCAACCTTTTAGCGGAGGCTTGGACTTGAACGATTATCGACCTTGAAATGCAAAATATCGTTTACAGGAAAATCACACGATAGTTATAGGCAAGAAGCATAACATTCCTCACGGTGACAAACTGACAACACACATGCTCTTCTGCATTTATGTTATTGAAACCCATGTTTCCCCTGGAGGTTTTCCATGCAGAGTACAAAACGGAGTTCTTCTAGAAAGGAATGAAAAGGTTTTTACGGGGTCGACAACGCTTGGGTGATGCCCCTGGTAATGCAAACGTCCATAGGCTACGGTGACTGCTTACCATCAGCCAGGCCGTAAGCTTGTTTGCCACCTTAGTGGTAAAAAAAGTGCTTGAATCGTATCTAGATTTTGTGGGCGACAGTTATCGCTTTTTAACCCCCAACAAAATAAGAGGGGCGTTAAAGTTTGACGTGTGTGTGAGTGGCTTTGTGTATCTATCTGTGGCATCGTAGCTCCCGAACGGATAGACCAATTTGAATGTGGTTTTCTCTATTTGAAAGGCAATATAATATGTTTCATTAAAATTGGTGCAGTAGTTTAGAACATATTTTAGTATTTATTTATTTATTTATTTAAAACTTCATGCACATTACAGTACAAAGGCGGACTTAAGAATAAGAATAAGAATAAGAATATTTATTTTTCCACACAAGAATAACATAATACATTTTATATATTAGGACCTTATACCTAGGGTACATACAAAATAAAATAATAATAATAATCAAAAGCTTTGCGTGGAAGGGCACAGTCTCAGTTTACGCTGAGGGCTAACGCCCTGCAGCACTGATTTTCAGACTGCCCCTATTACTACTTGCAAGCAAACATAAAATACGTGAGCAAGCACAAAATAAGTGATACCTTGAATTTAAAATTAATTCTAACTAAACAAAGAAACAAAAATATTCTAACAGATATCCTAAATTAAACAGTTTTTGCAATAATTTTATATAGTATAATGTTAGAACTACAGTAACTGGTATTTACGTGTTTATATAATCAGTAAACTTTCCTTCTGTTGTTGAAATAGAGCTCTCTTAATGTGAGATTTAAATGTTGGTTGGAATACGCTTTTTCTGAGAGGAGGGGGAATATTGTTCCAAATTTTGTAAGCAGAATACTTGAATCATCCTTTGTAGCCTGTTGTATTGTAGACTGGGATAGTTATAAGGTCTTGAGCACGGCTACGTAGACCTTTGATATTTCTATTAAAATTTATTTTATTGTACAGGTAACTAGGGCGTTTTGTGGTTATAACTTTTTTAATGAAGCAAGCTAAATGGACCAGTCTTCGTGTTTCCATGTTTAAAATTCCTTTTTCTATCAGGATTGGGGAGATATGTGTACGCCTTTGTATATTGTAGCAAAATCGAACGCATGCATTTTGCACTCTCTGAATAGCGATTTTCGTTTTATTATAAATTCTTAGGCCGTATACGATATCACAATAGTTAAATTGAGACAAAACTAAGGATTCAATAAGCGTTTTTCTAACTTCTTCCGACATGTATTTTCTAATACCATAAAGTAACTTAAGACGATAAAACGCGTTTCTAATTTTGTTATTTAAGTGCTCAATGAACCTTATTTCAGTATCTAATATTAAACCTAAATTTATTGTGCTTTGTACTCTGTCTTTATACTCATTTTCAATTTTTATACCCGGATTTAAATTTGTAATATTTTGACATTGCAATTTACTACCCATTATCATAAATGTTGACTTAGCTGCATTTAAAAGAAGAGAGTTAGACTTGGCCCATTTGTGAATGAGGTATAAATCTTCATTTATTTGTGAAGTGACGATGTCTGTCTCAGATGGGTTAAAAGATTGATAGACTTGTGTATCGTCTGCATAAAGGTGACATTTCGAATATTTCAAAATTCTAGGAAGATCTGCTGTGTAAATAAGTTGTAAATGCTGTAAATAAGATGGGACTGAGTATAGAACCTTGAGGCGTGCCTTTATTGGTAGTTATTATTGCAGATGACTCTACATGCCCTTCATCCATTTGTATTTCAACATACTGTTGCCGGTCAGATAAGAAAGCCATTTACAACTTGAACTCGATATCCCATAATAACGCAATTTTTCTATTAATAGTTCTGGGTCTATATGATCGAACGCTCTGGAGAAATCGAGCAGAACCATGATACTACCTAAACCTTTATCCGAAGCTTCTAGAATGTCGTCTATAACATGTGCCAGAGCCGTTTCCGTGCCATAACCGGTTCGGAATCCGGATTGAATGTTTGGTAAAATTTCACGATCTTCTAAATATTTAGTCAATTGCGTACGTATTAATCGTTCTAATATTTTAGAGAATACTGGAAGTATACTTATAGGTCTCAGATCTTTATAATCGTCAACTTTATTTCCTTTAGGTATCGGTTTGACTTAAAGCTACATAGCTTTTTCTATCAGTCAACCAGAGAGCAATAAACAAAAATTACAAGGCGTTGCAACAAAAAGAAAGAGAAAAGAACATAAAATAGACTAAACGTAAAATAAAATTTAAAATTAGAATACCAAACATTCACAGACCGAGATTTACAGATAAACTAAATAGTAAATGTAAACTTCGTCAAATGTATCCGACTATTTCTGTCGGTTAGGTTATCATCAGGTGGACTGTCTGTCAGTTTGTCACTGAAGACGCTGCAAACAATTTGTGTTACCTAGACATACATATTCTGGTCACATATACCTTCGCGACCGCCATCGCACGCTTGGCTACAATTAATAGTCCAATAACATTAAATTTATCGTAACGTGAAGGTCGTAAGTCCACCGGCTGACAGTGAAATGCTGTTTCAGAGACGATCAAGATTCTACAGGCAATATTTCTTAACTATGCCTGCTGAAGCTTGAACCTCTCTGTCAATACACAGGATTTTGTCAGGAGTTTGTCAGGATATTCGTAAATATTTACGAATAGGTGTAGGTAATATGTGTGTAGTGTATGTTGTGGTGTGTGGTGCCGCCACCTTAAAGAATAGCACCACCCCATCTCTTCCCGTGGGTATCGTAACAGGCGACTAAAGGACAAACCCGAAAGATGGGCAGCAGCATATTTCTGGCTACATTTACATCTACTGCACTGCGATCGCCGCCTGCCAAGCGTGGCGATTATGGCAAGTGGTAAGCAGATTACATTGGGACATTATAGGGTTATCTGAAGTCCGAAGAAAGGGGTGGACTCGATAATTCTAAAGTCCGGAAATCTGCTATACTTCCGGGAGGACGACCAACTGTCCCTAGGTGGTGTCGGATTCCTCGTCCACAAATCCCTCGTGAACAACATCGTCAAGATCGAGAGTGTTTCGTCTAGGGTTGCGTACCTTATTACCGAATTACCAAACGGTATTCCTTGAAGGTCATACAGGCCTATGCACCGACTTCGACTCACTCCGACGATGAAGTGGAGGCTATGTATGAGGATATTTCTACAGCCATACATACCTCCAAGACACATTACACCGTTGTCATGGGGGATTTTAACGCGAAACTGGGCAAACGAAGCGGAGACGAGTTGAGAGTGGGGCAATTTGGAGTTGGAAGTCGGAACGCCCGTGGCCAGATGCTGGTCAGCTTTCTGGAGTAAGATAGACTCTTTATGATGAACTCATTTTTCGGGAAGCCGGATCATCGCAAATGGACGTGGGTTAGTCCCGATGGTGTCACAAAAAATGAGATTGACTTCATCCTATCTACGAAACGGCATATATTCAATGATGTTTCGGTGATCAATAGCGTAAAAATTGGCAGTGATCACCGCTTAGGTAAGAGGCACATTGAATATTAATCCACAGCTAGAAAGATCGAGATTGATGAGGTCCACGCTCCGGCTTATACTCATCCAAATCCAAAACCCCGAGAGCTTTCAACTCGAATTACAAAATCGCTACGAGTGCCTAGGAGAGTGCGTCGACATGGACGACTACAATAACAGGTTCGTAGAAACTGTCTATACGGTTGGGTCAAAGTTTTACAAAGCCTGCCGTATAAAAAGAACAAGCAAAATCTCTGACGATACCCTCAAACTCATGGAAGAAAGACGCGCAATACCTCTGCAATCCCCTGATGATGTCTCTCAATTTAGGCGACTTAATCGACAGATCTCCAAGTTTCTGACTCGCGACATACGCCGCTTCAATACTATCAATATTGAGGCGGTGATCGAGCGGAACAAAGGCTCTAAAGTCTTTGCGAGAGATCTGTCGATTAAACAGAGCCAGTTGACGAGACTGAAAACGGATGACGGCAGAGTTGTTTTGACCAAGTCCGAGGTTTTGAGAGAAGTCGAGAGGTTCTATGGACATTTATACACGACAACATGGGCACCTGTTACCAGTATGGCAAAAGACCCCAGAGCCAAGTTGACCCGATACTACACCGAAGATATCCCGGACATCAGGCTGTACGAGATTAGTATGGCTCTCAAACAGCTTAAGAACAACAAGGAGCCGGGTGATGATGGAAATACGGCTGAGGTTCTGAAAGCTGGTGGCAAACCTGTGCTTAAGACCCTTCAGAAGCTGTTCAATTCCGTCTTCCTCGAGGGAAATATTGTTCTTCAAGAAAGGTGATAAGGCTCTCTTGAAGAACTTCAGACCAATATCGCTGCTGATCCATGTGTATAAGCTGTTTTCGAGAGTCATTACGAATCGTCTCGCACGCAGGTTTGATGACTTCCAGCCTCCCGAACAAGCCGAATTCCGAAAAGGTTTTAGTACCATAGAACACATACATACTCTGCGGCAGGTTATACAGAAGACCGAAGAGTATAACCGGCCATTATGCTTGGCGTTGGGGACTATGAGAAAGCCTTCGATTCGATCGAAACTTGGGCGGTGCTCCAGTCTCTACAGCGGTGCCAAATTGACTATCGATATATCGAAGCACTGAAGTGTTTGTACCAAAATGCCACTATGTCAGTTCGTCTTCAGGATAAGACCACAGACCCTATTCAGCTGCAGCGAGGTGTTAGATAAGGTGATGTCATATCACCGAAGTTGTTCACCACTGCACTGATTAGGCATCTGGACTGGGACGGACTTGCCATCAATATTAACGGCGATTACATCGCTCACCTCAGATTTGCTGACGATATCGTAGTCATGACTGAAACCCTGGAAGACTTGGGCAAAATGCTCGACGACCTCTGTAGTGCCTCTCAACAAGTAGGTCTTAAAATGAACATGGACAAGACGAAAATTATGTCGAATGTCCATGTTGTGCCTACTCCAGTGACAGTTGGAGGCATTCCACTTGAAGTTGTTGACGGCTATACATACCTAGGACAAATAGTCCAGCTAGGTAGGTCCAATTACGAGAAAGAGGTCACTCGACGAATCCAACTCGGTTGGGCAGCCTTCAGGAAGCTACGCCATATATTTTCGTCCCAATTACCGCAGTGTCTCGAGACGAAGGCCTTTTACCAATGTTTGTTGCCAGTGATGACTTACGGAACTGAAACGTGGCCGCTCACTGTGGGCCTTATAAGAAAGCTCACTGTTACCCAAAGGGCAATGAAAAAAGCTATGCTCGGAGTCTCATTGCACGATCGAATCAGAAATGAGTAGATTCGCAAGCGAACCAAGGACACCGACATAGCTCTAAGTATTGCCAGACTGAAGTGGCAGTGGGCAAGGCACATAGCTCGAAGAACAGATGGCCGATGGAGCAGTAAAGTTCTCGAGTGGCGACCACGTGGCGGAAGACGCAGCGTGGGTAGGCCTCCCACTAGGTGGACCGACGACCTGGTAAGGATCGCAGGTACCAGCTTGATGCGGAAAGCACAGGACCGGCCTCTGTGGAGATCTCTGGGGGAGGCCTATGCCCAGCAGTGGGCATCTCCTGGCTGATATGATGATGATGACTTACTTTAATATGCGGAGGTAGTTTAGCATACACACCGCGCCTACTTGTAGTCTACTTCGGCGGTCTTCAAAGTAATTCCAAATGTGATTTTAATTCCTTCGTCTATTGTAGACTATATTTTAATGGCATATTTCTAAGGTAAATTATATCGACATTAGTTATCATTATTTACGCTTTCCTAAAAAAAATTAACTACATAGGGTCTTTGGTCACAATAAGTAGCATTCTCTGTATATTTTTAATCGACGTCCAAAAAATCTCTCGAATTGAATGTCTGTTTTTATGTATGTAATTATTACGGTGTAACTCTTACGGTGAGGGAAAACATCGTGATGAAACGTGCACGTTTAGGCGACTGAATGTGTAATCATGATCCAATCTGGTCAGGTTCCCCTGGTCACGGGATCATGGAGGTTAGATGGCAGTCTCTCCACTGCAATTACCTGATCTGCCAAATCCTGGACCATGGTCAAGGCGGACCCCAGGCCCTCGGGCGCGAGAGCACAACCGGGATATTAACGCTAAGATAATTTTTTTTTTTTTTGTATTTAATTATTCTTGTGTGTACAATAAAGAGTTTATCTATCTATTCTCGACCTTTACTGGTCAGCAGCCGACCATAGGTAATCAAGAGGCTCCTTTCGCAGCCATAACTAATGATCGATGTAGCACGTGCCTCGCCAAACTTATGGTTTTAGCACATGGCGACACATCTGTCCGTCCGTCAGTGCCCGTCATACATAATGGATCAAGCGACCTTTCTTTGCATCGTAAATCTTGTCTGATTCAAAATTTTAAGACATATTCGCTCAGATTTCCGAGCTAAACTGACGCGGAGATGGTATATTGCGTCCTTATGACTATTTGCTATTCCTGAAGTATATCCTTTATACATTTTTACTTCGTAAAACTTTCCTGGAAAATTTATTTGAACATTTGAATTTGCCATTTCTCTAATGAAATTTAGTATGAAACACTGATTGATGATGAACCTAACTTGAAAGTCATTTCTCTGCCATCGCTTCTAATTATACTGAATTTAATTGCCCTAATTGTCCTAATTTTCGTGAAATAATTACTTTACATTATTAAGACGAAAAGTGTGACACACGTCACTTTAAATACTTGCTAAATTGAATAATAAGAACATATGGTACTGTGTACATCTACATAATTTAAAGTGAATTAAATGCTGTAGTCTATCAAATCCCGCCTGCCAAGCGACATTATGGCAACAGCCTCCATTTTATTGTGGAGGAGGTTCAAGTCCAGCAGTGGACAGTATTTCATATCTGTAGTAGTATCTGATACAGGTTGCTAATGATGATGATCCTTATCGGGCATTTAGTTTGAGGGATCAATCAAAGGGATTATAGGTAAAGAAAATTATTATAGAGGTTTATTGCCGGGGCTTTCATTGCTAATAACAGTTTCTTTATACATTTATGATTTAAATCCGAAGTAATACCGATAAGTTAGGCATCCAAGTCTGTAATATCTGCTAGCTCCTCCTAAAATACGCGATAGGTTTTGACATAGAGATAGACACAGACATTGATTTTATTTGGCAATAACTACAAAGATATCAAAACAGGATCAGGTTCCCAATTATATTACTTCTTACGGAAGGTTTTGTGTGTTTTACATGGGTATTATATAGACATACAGCTTGACCTCTCCGCACATTTACACAGCTGAAAAGTTAAATAGTTTAAGTCACCGTTTACATAACAACTTTAAATTGAGGCCCGCGTTTGAGCAAGACTAATGATGGGCGAGTGAGTCCCGTTTAATTTGTTTGAAAGCGCTAAAGCCAAAGCTATCTATAAGGTACTCGTATTAAATTGGAATATGTGCTCGTGTAACCACAAACGGCACGTGCACGGTGGAGCAAATCATCATCCCAGCCCATAACAGTCCAATGCAGGACTTAGGGCCGCTCCCACGAAAAGGGAGGTTGTTGCCATAATCTCCACGCCTGGCAGACGGGTTGGAGATCGCAGTGCTATAAATATAACAATGGAAAACGCTGCTCTACCCATTTTCCAGCCTATGGACTCTTTGCTTCGAAATCATTAGTCGCCTTTTACGACAAACCCACGAGTGTGAAGGGTTGATGCTATTCTACTCCACCGGACACCACACGGCCACGGCCGAAAGCATATACATATTTATTTTATTTTATGTTGGGGATTCCGTTTAGTCTGTAGGTAACTCTATTGAACGGACGTATTTTTCCAGAAGAGACTAAAATAAGTTATTTAATTTCTATAAATCATACTAATACAGAAGATTCTCAGGATCGTGGATGTCAAGTCACAAGCTTAGATAATATGACTGTTCTGCCAGATATTTAATTAATGATTTATAATTTACCAGCCGAAAATAAAAGAAAGACCCACTGCATATAAAATTGTAAAATTTCGATATCTATTAAAAACTTACTGTAAATTTACAATAATTAATCTCATTATTTTGAGAAACAGTGTGTTCGGTGTCTTCTGTCACAGGCTTTGCCTAAAAGGAGACTCCAGAAACGATAGATTTAAGTACTTTTTGTTAATGAAATAAATATTTATTTATTATTATTATTATTTATTAACATACCAATTTTGTCGAGCTAATAAACAAGAAATAATATAATTATTCTATGCTGTCCAATACGTGAAAGAAATTACAAATAGAAGTGCATAAAGTATCGTTTATTATTCAAAACTAAACTTACCACGATATAGCACTGCACGCTCTCCAGCAACCAGCCGTACATTTTGACTAACGCTTATTTTCCTTTCCACTAATTTTCTTTAGAAAACAAAGTTGATGAGATACTTAATTCGTTATCTCGAACGAGATTTGAACCTCTTTACAAAGAGAGCGGGGAACGAACAATAGAATTAAAATGAGAGGAAAACCTCCTGTTAATTGACTTAACGTTGAAGAGCCCTTTAGGAATTTGGTAATTTATTTTCACGTCTTTCGAAAGAGTCTTTAAAAATTTCAAGGGACGTACGGCCCGTAAGGCTTTCGCGCGTCTACTGAGCGAATAAGGGCTGTGATACGCAACCTCGCTTAATATTCTATAAGGTAATCATGGTAAGAGAAACGCAACATTATTAGTTGAAGCGATACATTCAGCACGTCTTGCCTCAAGAGACGGTATAGTTGTCTCATAGTATATATTAATGTCCAAACACAATTAAGTAAAAGTATTTAGTTCCAATGATATAACTTGCATTGCTAGTTATTTTTAGGAATGTAGGTAACTGCTATCCTAATCAAGTCTAGAACTAGTTTGAGTGTGACTATCATTAATTGTCATAGCCATCTTTCTATTGAATGGTTTTAGATAAAACGAGCATTTCCGCTACTTTGTCCAGGTAACCAGTTTTTGTTGTTTTCTATATTGTATTTCTTCGTTTCATCTATTTTCGGTAGCAATTTACAATATTAAATTTCTCGTACCTCTATAAAATTACAATTTTGTGTGTGCAAGGACATCCTTCGGTTTCGGCTATGAGCTTAAAAATTATCGGGAACTGGAAAATCGGTAATCCGAGATCACAAAAGTACTCGTCAACATTAAAAATATGTAGTATGGGGTAAGTATGGGGCCCAACCACCATGTTATCACGCAAGCCAGCTTCTCCTGCCCGCGGTCCTCCCGCTGACAGACAGACGAGGCTCTGGCAAAGCGGGTTTTCCGTGCCTTAACCTCCTTTACTAGTTGTGCGGGGCGGATGGTACCTACTCGCCGCAGTTAAAAAAAACCTACCCTGGCGGACCCTGGCAGAAGCCGGGATTGACCGTTCAAATGACGATGAAAAGGAAGTAGGTATAAGTAATTCAAGTAATAAGTAATAGTAAGTAAGTAGTAGTAAGTAATAGTTCAAGGAATCATTTTTCATTGCACTTACAAATTAAAAAGTATACGGCTCTTTAAATTGTAACTGGGACTGTTACAAACTGCATTTTTTAGATTTTTTATTTGTATTTAGTATGCATTTCCGATCTATAGTAGTATATCGCTCCTTCTTCTCACTGTGATGTAGCTATATTTTTTTCTGCACCGCCTACCATTCTACAGCTTAGATTATCCCGGTTGACTGGTGGATAAGGCTATTTTAGCTTTAAGTCCGCCACTGTACATTTATGTGGATAAAGCTTTAAATAATAGATATACCTTTTTTATAGAGATTATTATAACAATATGTTTGCATGGCTTTATCGTCAGTAGATATGATAGTCGAAATGCTTTTCATGAAGGAATTCCACAAACGCACAGGGTTCCTATTAGGGCTTGCAATCGAATATTCGAATTATTTGAATATTCTACTCATTTCAATAATCGAATAGTAACTTAGGTAAAATTCGAATATTCGAATATTTTTATACTATCAGAATTTACGTACTCGTCGTCTTAATTTTGTGGTATTTAATCAAACGGATCGTGTGAACGCATCCACCGAATGCTCGGTGACTTGTGCATGAGTATTCTGCTATGCTAGACGCATTCTGTCTGATATAATGTTTTAGTTTACATACAATTTGATTTTAATTAGTATCACTTATTTTCTTGTTAAGTCAAAAATCGTTTAGCATCCTAATCTCGTAAAATACCTAATCTTAGGATCCATTAGGTTCCTCGAGGTAGCATAAGGACAGTTAGATCCTAAGATTCTCAATCGCAGAGGGTCTCGCAAGGCAACCTAGCGTGAGATGACACCAGGCGAGGCGGGCCCTCTTCACTCTCGCGAGGCAGGTACTTTGTATTTTGCTTTGTTCGGGACTACACAGGAGGGAATCGCGAGGCAAGGAGACCGATAACACTCTCGCCTCACGAGAATTAAGAGGATTCGATTTCCGTACTAAATTAAATTTTTATTAGTGTTTAGTAATAGAATTATGACTTATACTATTAGTAAATATATTTAAAGGTGCGGCAAATCGCTTTCTATAGCTTAATAATATAAAATAATGCAGTTAAATAAAAAAAAAACATATTCGTCTTGTTTTGTGATTTTGTGATTTTTATTTTTCATTGCTTTGTTTTATATTATTAACAAGTAGAAATCCATTTCACGCGCATTTGGGTACATTTACTAACGGTCAATTTCACAAATTTACATTAAAAACGTAGTTAATACCCTGATTCCAGGTTTCACCATATTTCGAATAATATTCGAATATCACCAGCAAAAATATTCGAATATTCGAATACTTAAATTTTCGAATATTTGCAATCCCTAGTTCCTACTGACAATGCTTGCGTGGCAATTGGTACTAGGCGTCCATTAAAATAAACGCATAGCTAAGGTAGGGAGCAAATTGACTAATCATGGAGCCGTATTAAATGCAGACCGTTCTCTTAGCAACGAGCCGCCAACAAGCACTGAGAACTCATATTTGCTTAGACAAGTAGGTATATACTGTTTGTGAGTACGGGTATGGGAGTATTTCGCACGCGAAATCTACCTATCACCTTTAAAGAATGACAAGATATATGAGCAAGAAGAGATCACTATTTCGCATGCAAATCGAAAGTCGATCGGTAAAAAAAAACGGCCACTGACCCGAAATGACATGTCAATCTAAATAATTATTGGCTATTGCCCATCTTTCCGATCGGGAACGAATGTAATTTCTATCAAAGATGGCGGAGAAATTGACAATAATTCCATTAATTTCCGTCTTCACGTTAAATGAGGTACAAAAATATTACAGCCTGTCTATGTCTAAAAGTGACACCTAAGCCGGTGCCTTTAATTAATTAATTTGCAATTAATTAAAAGTAACATGTCATGTAGCGATGTAACATAAATTATAAATTCATTATTTAAAATTTATACCTCATTATGACATTATTTGACGACCAAGTTATATATATATATATATACTAGTGTTTCGCTCTGTTCTCGGCCAGCAAAGCTGGCCTCGTGGGCTAAGTGCCAGCGGGGTATGCTTGGGAAGCGTTAATTTTGTAACTTTTCCCCAAAAAACGGGATATTATTTTATTGTCTGGCAAAACTTGAAAACAGTGCCAGGGGTCGCTTAAGAAGAGTTAATAATTTAGTCTGTTATTATCGGTCACCCTCGATACGTCTTTTTCCCGAGAAATGGGGAATTCATTTTCACCCTGGTAATATCAGACTTAATTTATAAAAAAAACCTTCTAGTAAGATAGGTGTAAAACGTTTATAAGCTAAAACTCTCATTAGGTGTTTAAAACGTATTTCAAATTTTTTTATTCATAAACCTCTATTAGCTAAAGGTCTAATAAAATATAGATCGGCATCATCATGTTGTCACTCTGAGGAATTTATAGCCTAAACATAAAATCGCTAGTACCCAAATTAAAAAGAAATGTTTATTGTGCTAAAATTGGTCATCAAAACGGGGATCCAAAGAAAATTATACAAGTCATGGCTGCTAACTTTTATTTCATAACTAATTTAACCAATAAGGGTTTAAATTTCTGACACATAGCAACGCTACTTTGGATACGCTTACACTGCCAGTGAGAACAACTATGTCAGTATACATTTTTGACACATGGCCCCGCCACTTGGGAAACGCTTACATTACCTGTAAGAAATGTCTATAAGTAATTATTACAATCAAAATTTACCAAAAATAGGTCTTAATAGTTTTACTGTATAGCAACATCTTGCGTAGAGTCACAGAAGGGGAAAAAAAGCATACCGGCTTAACTACTATCATAATGATAACTTTCCTAAACACCGAATCCACAATAAAACTGAGGTACAAATTGTAAATAGTGTTAACTGTCATAATTTTCATAAAACGGGCAAAATCTTTATTCAAAACAACACGTTTCGGCAATCCATAATAATAACAATGTAAATTTCAAACGGGTAGTATATTATAACATAACATTAATTTGTGTAAATACTTATACAGGGTATTCTTACGTCTTCTATACTTATAAGCTTATTTATGAGAGCGTCGGTAGCCGGGCGGTTGAGTATCCAATAACTCGTAAGCGAGAGGTACCGGGTTCGAATCCCGGTGCGGCCATGTACCAATAATTCTTTTCTGTATTATGTACATTAGTTGAATACTAACCGATGCTCTTACGGTAAGGGAAAACATCGTGATGAAACCTGTAAATTCAGGCAACTGAATATGTAACCATGATCCAAACTGGTCAGGTTCCCCTGGTAGCAGGGTCACAGAAGGTCAGATGGTAGTCACTCCACTGTAATTACCTGATGGCCAAATTCTGGATCATGGTCAAGGCGGACCCCGGGCCTTCGTTCTGGAGAGCACAACCGGGGCATTAACGGCAACATGATGATTTTTATAAGCTTATAACAGTATTTTTCTTTTTTTTTTATCTTATTCGGCAGACATGCGGGCCACCTGATGGAAAGTGGTCACCGCCGCCTATAGAGATCGATCTGTAATATACCTCTTGAACGATCCCATGTCATAGTCCAAATTAAACACTGTTACATAAAAAATCTGGTGACTAAAATAGGGGAAAAAACTCCTGTGCTATATATAGTCACCGTCATTATTACAAGTCATAGCAATATGAACAACACAGTCAAAACTCGCTTTATATTGATAGTGTACAACGTGGAAGAGTCCACGAGACGTTCAGAGTTTTAGAGAAAACTAACATGTCTATAAAATGTATGTATCTACTCGAGTAGACGTAGAGGAAAGTGGTCATTTTCAATTTATAGTACTGTCCTTCGAAAGTAACCTTTCATGATATAAAACAACGTTTGTTTCTTCGTTCGTGCGTTGCCACGGCGTTCTACTGATTATGATAAAACTTTGTCAACTTATTGCAAACACTTATGGGAAAGTTGTAGGGTAGGGTTGGTTAGGGGTACTAAATTAAAAACTGAGATAAAAAAGATACTGGTACAATGTGTTGGATATGTAGGGTATGTAAGATGGGATAGGGTAGTGTAACATAATGATGCGTAGATGTAGGTTAGGGTAGGAAAGGGGTGGAAGGGGCGTGGTAGACAAGGGGTAATGTGGGGTCGGGTAGGGAAGAGGTAGAGTAGAGTAGGGTAGGGTTGGAGTAGTTTAGGTCCTATTCTATCATAATATGGTTAGGTATGTAGTGAAGGGGTAGGAAAGGGCTAAATAGAGGTAGAGTAGGGTAGGATAGGGCGGTAGAAGTTGTGTAGGGTAGGATAGACGGGGATAAAAGAGGATAGTCTAATGTATGGGAAGGGTAAGATAGTGTAGGGTAGGGAATAGTTATATGGTGTGGAAAGGTAGTAGTTGTAGAATTAGGGTAAAGGTAGGGAAGTAGTAAAGAGGGGTAGGATAGGCAAGGGTCAGAGAGGAAGGGAAACGGTAGGGGACGGGTAGAATCGAGGTAGAGTTAGTTGGAGGGGGGTGGGATACGGTAGGTTAGGGTAGGGTAAGAGTAAGGTAGGGTAGGGTAGGATAGAGAAGGGGTAGAGTGGGATAGAGTATGGTAGGAGTATGGTAGGGCAGAGTATATGTTGCATGTAGAGTAGGGTAGGGAAGGAATAGAGTGGAGAAGGGTATGTAGGGGGTGGAGTAGGGGAGGGTAGAGTATGATAAGGTTAGGGTAGAGGTAGGTCAGTTTAGAGGATATGGGATAGCGAATGATATGGTATGGATAATAAAGTAGGGTGGGATAGGGTATGGGTAGGTGTAGGGAAGGGTCGGTAAAGGTGTAGTAGAGGTCGTGTAGGATAGGATAGGGTCGGGTTGATAATGGGTATAGCGGGGTATATGTTGTATGTAGGGTAGGTATGTAGGGTAAAGCAAGGAAGGGGTAGAGTGGTGAAAGGTAGGTAAGGGGTGGAGTGGTGAAATGTAGGTAAGGAGTGGAGTGGGGTAGAGTAGAGTATAGCAGGGTTAGGATAAGGGTAGGTCAGTGTAGAGGATAGGGGAAGCGTAGGATATGGTATGGAGAATAAAGTACAGAATATGAGTAGGATAGGGTAGATAATGGGTATAGTAGGGTGGCGTAGGGAAGGGGTGGGGTAGGCAAGGGTTTAAGAGGAGTACGTAAAGGTATGGGTAGAGTTAGGTATAGTTAATGTATGCGTGTTGTACATTACAACAGTCATATACGCTCATAGTCTCTGTCTACATAGACGTGAGCTTCATGTATGTCTGTCAACAACACAGCCAAAACTCGATTAAAAAATGATACTGATACAGTGTGTTTAATATGTTGGGTACGTGGAGTAGGGTTAGAGTAGATAGGGGTCGAATATGTGGGATATGTAGTATATGTAAGGTGAAAAAGAGTAAGGCAAGAAAATGCTATGTTACAGGTAGGGTGGCGTAGGGAAGGGCTGGGGTAGGCAAGGGTTGGAGAGCAGTACGTAAAGGTATGGGTAGAGTTAGGTATAGTTAGGGTATGCGTCGTGTACATTACAACAGTCATATATGTTGTCGTATTGTCAGACAGCGTCCGAGATTATCATGAGGTACCTCCATGGCTGCTTATGTATGCTGACGATATTGCGCTGACAGACTGTGACAAGGGGCGACTAACCCAATGTTTAAAAAAGTGGAAGGATACACTTTAGAACGGCGGTCTGAAGATTAATGTGTCGAAAACAGAGTACATGGCCTGCAACAGTGCAGATCCCCTACCCGTGCGAATAGGCGATAAGGAAATCAAGTGCACGGATCAAGTCAGATACTTGGGATCTGTACTTAGCTTAACTGGGGACATCGATGGCGTCGTTAAGGCCCGTATATCTACTGCTTGGGCCAAATGGCGGGAAGTTGGTGACCCTAAAATGCTACACAGGCAGGGCTAATTACGTAACGCTGTTGCCAACTATTCTGTGATTTCAATGATTTAAATTGTCACTTTTGCGATGTCATAACATAGATGAGTATGTAGAGAAGGGGTAGGGAAGGGCTAAATAGAGGTAGAGTAGGGTAGGATAGGGCGGTAGAAGTTGAGTAGGGTAGGATAGACGGGGATAAAAGGTGGTAGACTAAAGTATCGGAAGGGTAAAATAGTGTAAAGTAGGGTAGGGGTAGAGTAAGTTGGAGGTAGGGTAAGATACGGAAGGTAAGGGTAGGGTAAGAGTAGGGCAGGGTAGGGTAGGATAGAGAAGGGGTAGAGTGGGATGGAGTATGGTAGGGGGTATATGTTGCATGTAGGGTAGGGTAAGGAAGGGTGGTGAAGGGTATGTAGGCAGTGGAGTGGGGAAGGGTAGAGTATGATAGGGTAAGGGTAGGGGTAGGTCAGTGTAGAGGATATGATAAGCGTAGGATATGGTAGATATGGTATGGAGAATAAAGTAGGGTAGGAAATGGTATATGTAAAGTAGGGCTGGGTAGGTGTAGGGAAGGGTCGGTAGAGGTGTAGTAGAGGTCGTGCAGGATAGGATAGGGTAGGGTAGATAATGGGTATAGCGGGGTATATGTTGTATGTAGGGTAGGTATGTAGGGTAAAGCAAGGAAGAGGTAGAGTTGTGAAAGGTAGGTAAGGGGTGGAGTGGTGAAATGTAGGTAAGGGGTGGAGTGGGGTAGAGTAGAGTATAGCAGGGTTAGGATAGGGGTAGGTCAGTGTAGAGGATAGGGGAAGTGTAGGATATGGTATGGAGAATAAAGCAGTGTGGGATAGGGTAGGGGTAAAGTAGGATAGAGTAGGATAAATAATGGGTATAGTGGGGTATGTAGGGTATGTATGGTAGGAGTAGGGTAGTCAATATGTAAAGTGTAGTAGAGTCGAGAAGGATAACAGAAGGGTAGATTAGGGTATGGGTAGGGTTGGATAGGGTATAGGTAGGGTAGGATAGGGTGTTTGTAGGTTAGAGTAGGAATAGAGTGGATAGGGGTCGAGTATGTGGTATATGTAGTATATGTAAGGTAGAAAAGGGTAATGGAAGGAAATGCTATGTTACAGATAGTGTGGCATAGGGAAGGGGTGGGATAGGCAAGGGTTTGAGAGCAGTACGTAAAGTTATGGGTAGAGTTAGGTATAGTTAGGGTATGCGTGTTGTACATTACAACAGTCATATATGACGACGTATTATCAGACAGCATTCGAGATTATTATGAGGTACCTTTATGACTGCTCATGTATGCTGACGATATCGCGCTGACAGACTCTGACAAGGGACGACTAACACAACGTGTAAAAATTTGGAAGGAGGCACTTGAGAACGGCGGTCTGAAGATTAATGTGTCGAAAACAGAGTACATGGCCTGCAACAGTGCAGATCCCCTACCCGTGCGAATAGGCGATATGGAAATCAAGTGCACGGATCAAGTCAGATACTTGGGATCTGTACTTAGCTTAACTGGGGACATCGATGGCGACGTTAAGGCCCGTATATCTACTGCTTGGGCCAAATGGCGGGAAGTTGGTGACCCTAAAATGCTACACAGGCAGGGCTAATTACGTAACGCTGTTGCCAACTATTCTGTGATTTCAATGATTTAAATTGTCACTTTTGCGATGTCATAACATAGATGAGTATGTAGAGAAGGGGTAGGGAAGGGCTAAATAGAGGTAGAGTAGGGTAGGATAGGGCGGTAGAAGTTGAGTAGGGTAGGATAGACGGGGATAAAAGGTGGTAGACTAAAGTATCGGAAGGGTAAGATAGTGTAAAGTAGGGTAGGGGTAGAGTAAGTTGGAGGTAGGGTGAGATACGGAAGGTTAGGGTAGGGTAAGAGTACGGCAGGGTAGGGTAGGATAGAGAAAGGGTAGAGTGGGATAGAGTATGGTAGGGGGTATATGTTGCATGTAGGGTAGGGTAAGGAAGGGTGGTGAAGGGTATGTAGGCGGTGGAGTGGGGAAGGGTAGAGTATGATAGGGTAAGGGTAGGGGTAGGTCAGTGTAGAGGATATGATAAGCGTAGGATATTGTAGATATGGTATGGAGAATAAAGTAGGGTAGGAAATGGTATATGTAAAGTAGGGCTGGGTAGGTGTAGGGAAGGGTCGGTAGAGGTGTAGTAGAGGTCGTGCAGGATAGGATAGGGTAGGGTAGATAATGGGTATAGCGGGGTATATGTTGTATGTAGGGTAGGTATGTAGGGTAAAGCAAGGAAGAGGTAGAGTTGTGAAAGGTAGGTAAGGGGTGGAGTGGTGAAATGTAGGTAAGGGGTGGAGTGGGGTAGAGTAGAGTATAGCAGGGTTAGGATAGGGGTAGGTCAGTGTAGAGGATAGGGGAAGTGTAGGATATGGTATGGAGAATAAAGCAGTGTGGGATAGGGTAGGGGTAAAGTAGGATAGAGTAGGATAGATAATGGGTATAGTGGGGTATGTAGGGTATGTATGGTAGGAGTAGGGTAGTCAATATGTAAAGTGTAGTAGAGTCGAGAAGGATAACAGAAGGGTAGATTAGGGTATGGGTAGGGTGGGATAGTGTGTAGGTAGGGTAGGATAGGGTGTTTGTAGGTTAGAGTAGGAATAGAGTGGATAGGGGTCGAGTATGTGGTATATGTAGTATATGTAAGGTAGAAAAGGGTAATGGAAGAAAATGCTATGTTACAGATAGTGTGGCATAGGGAAGGGGTGGGATAGGCACGGGTTTGAGAGCAGTACGTAAAGTTATGGGTAGAGCTAGGTATAGTTAGGGTATGCGTGTTGTACATTACAACAGTCATATATGACGACGTATTATCAGACAGCATTCGAGATTATTATGAGGTACCTTTATGACTGCTCATGTATGCTGACGATATCGCGCTGACAGACTCTGACAAGGGACGACTAACACAACGTGTAAAAATTTTGAAGGAGGCACTTGAGAACGGCGGTCTGAAGATTAATGTGTCGAAAACAGAGTACATGGCCTGCAACAGTGCAGATCCCCTACCCGTGCGAATAGGCGATATGGAAATCAAGTGCACGGATCAAGTCAGATACTTGGGATCTGTACTTAGCTTAACTGGGGACATCGATGGCGACGTTAAGGCCCGTATATCTACTGCTTGGGCCAAATGGCGGGAAGTTGGTGACCCTAAAATGCTACACAGGCAGGGCTAATTACGTAACGCTGTTGCCAACTATTCTGTGATTTCAATGATTTAAATTGTCACTTTTGCGATGTCATAACATAGATGAGTATGTAGAGAAGGGGTAGGGAAGGGCTAAATAGAGGTAGAGTAGGGTAGGATAGGGCGGTAGAAGTTGAGTAGGGTAGGATAGACGGGGATAAAAGGTGGTAGACTAAAGTATCGGAAGGGTAAGATAGTGTAAAGTAGGGTAGGGGTAGAGTAAGTTGGAGGTAGGGTGAGATACGGAAGGTTAGGGTAGGGTAAGAGTACGGCAGGGTAGGGTAGGATAGAGAAAGGGTAGAGTGGGATAGAGTATGGTAGGGGGTATATGTTGCATGTAGGGTAGGGTAAGGAAGGGTGGTGAAGGGTATGTAGGCGGTGGAGTGGGGAAGGGTAGAGTATGATAGGGTAAGGGTAGGGGTAGGTCAGTGTAGAGGATATGATAAGCGTAGGATATTGTAGATATGGTATGGAGAATAAAGTAGGGTAGGAAATGGTATATGTAAAGTAGGGCTGGGTAGGTGTAGGGAAGGGTCGGTAGAGGTGTAGTAGAGGTCGTGCAGGATAGGATAGGGTAGGGTAGATAATGGGTATAGCGGGGTATATGTTGTATGTAGGGTAGGTATGTAGGGTAAAGCAAGGAAGAGGTAGAGTTGTGAAAGGTAGGTAAGGGGTGGAGTGGTGAAATGTAGGTAAGGGGTGGAGTGGGGTAGAGTAGAGTATAGCAGGGTTAGGATAGGGGTAGGTCAGTGTAGAGGATAGGGGAAGTGTAGGATATGGTATGGAGAATAAAGCAGTGTGGGATAGGGTAGGGGTAAAGTAGGATAGAGTAGGATAGATAATGGGTATAGTGGGGTATGTAGGGTATGTATGGTAGGAGTAGGGTAGTCAATATGTAAAGTGTAGTAGAGTCGAGAAGGATAACAGAAGGGTAGATTAGGGTATGGGTAGGGTGGGATAGTGTGTAGGTAGGGTAGGATAGGGTGTTTGTAGGTTAGAGTAGGAATAGAGTGGATAGGGGTCGAGTATGTGGTATATGTAGTATATGTAAGGTAGAAAAGGGTAATGGAAGAAAATGCTATGTTACAGATAGTGTGGCATAGGGAAGGGGTGGGATAGGCACGGGTTTGAGAGCAGTACGTAAAGTTATGGGTAGAGCTAGGTATAGTTAGGGTATGCGTGTTGTACATTACAACAGTCATATATGACGACGTATTATCAGACAGCATTCGAGATTATTATGAGGTACCTTTATGACTGCTCATGTATGCTGACGATATCGCGCTGACAGACTCTGACAAGGGACGACTAACACAACGTGTAAAAATTTTGAAGGAGGCACTTGAGAACGGCGGTCTGAAGATTAATGTGTCGAAAACAGAGTACATGGCCTGCAACAGTGCGGATCCCCTACCCGTGCGAATAGGCGTTGAGGAAATCAAGTGCATGGATCAGGTCAGATACTTGGGATCTGTACGTAGCTAAACCGGGGACATCGATGGCGACGTCAAGGCCCGAATATCCATTGCTTGGGCCAAATGGCGGGAGGTAACAGGTGTCATTTGTGACCCTAAAATGCCGATAAAGCTGAAGGGACAGGTCTATAAGACCATAATTAGACCTGCTCTCCTTTATGGTAGCGAGACTTGGCCCCTATTAGAGCGACACAAACAGGAGCTGCGCGTTACGGAAATGAAGATACTGCGATGGATGACCGGAGTTTCACGGAAGGATTGCTTTCAAAACGTCCACATCCGGGGTAGCCTTGACGTCCGGGACATTAACTTCAAGAATTCCGGCTTCGATGGTATGGCCACGTTTTGCGCATATCAGCAAGTTATGTGGGGAACAAGTGTCTGCCATGCCGCCCCCGCCGGGCGAGCGAAGCCGGCCCAAGAAGCGATGACTTGACGTAGTCAAGAATGATATGCGTGCCAAGATAGAGGTAGGATGGAGATAGATTAGATATTGGTCAAGTATGTGGATATGTAGTATATGTAAGGGAAGAAAATGCTATATTACAGATAGGGTGGGGCAGGCAAGGGTTTGGGAGCAGTACGTATAAGTATGAGTAGAGTTAGGTATAGTTAGGGTATGCGTGTTGTACATTACAACAGTCATATATGTCGACGTATTGACAGACAGCATCCGAGATTATCATTAGACCTAATTACGTAATGCTGTGATTTCAATGATTAAAATTGTCACTTTTGCGATTACGTATCATCGATTTCATGGGTTCAGTTGCTAAGAAAAATCCATGCAACAAAGATACGTAATTAGCCTACTGCTCTCCTTTACGGTAGCGAAAGTTGGCCCCTATTAGAGCGACACAAGCTGGAGCTGCGCGTCACGGAAATGAAGATGCTGCAATGGATGTGCGAAGTTTCACGGAAGGATCGCTTTCGAAACGCCACATTCGGGGTAGCCATGGCGTTCGTGACATCGCAGATAAGCTTCAAGAATGCCGCCTTTGATGGTATGGCCACGTCTTGCGCAGACCGGAGGGTTATGTGGGGAACAAGTGTCTGGTCATGCCGCCCCCGCCGGGCACGGGAAAGAGAGGCCGGCCCAAGAACCGATGGCTTGACGTAGTCAAGAATGAATGATATGCGTGCCAATAAGCTCACCACTAAGGATGCCGAAAACCGAGCGACGTGGGCCAAGAGTAGCAAGAAAGCGGACCCTGGGCCCTCGCGCGCTGTGCGGGAGCGCAACCGGGACATTACGCGAAGATTATGATGAGGGTGGTATAAGGAGGGATTAGCGTAGGGTAGAGTAGAAGTGAAGTGAAGGGGTAGAGTAGAAGTGAAGTGAAGGGGTAGAGAAGGATAGAATACGATAGGGTAAGCGTAGGTCAGTGTAGAGTTAGAGGAAGCATAGGATACGATAGGGTATGTAGGGTAGGGGAAGGGTAGGCAAGGGGTACGGTAGGGCAGGATAGAAGAAGGGTAGTGTAAAGTAGAGTAGGGGTGGAGTATGGTAGGCAAGGGATATAGTAGAGTAGGGTAGGGAAAAAAAGCCCTTTAAACTGGGGTAAGTTTATTATCCACGGTAACACTTCTCGAGTAGCCCGATAGTCCTCTCATACAATACAACCTACACAAACGTTTATAACACGGCAAAAACGCACTTAGATATATAAATCGGATTAAATATCTAAAAACTACCTTAAAAACGGGAGTTTTCGTCTGTGGTGTCACTCCTCGAATAGCCCAACAATCCCCTCATACATTACAACTTTCATATACGTCATCAACACGGCAAAAAACGCACCTAAAATTATAAATTGGGGAAAATCTTAAAAAAAATCCTCAAAAACCGGGTAATTTTTCATTAATGTAAACACTTCTTGAGTAGCCCAACAATCTCGTCTTACATGACTACTTTCAGAAACGTCAAAAACACAATAAAAATGCGGCTATAAATGTAAATCGGGATAAATCCCAAAAATTGCTTTAAAACCGGGTAAATAAAACATTCATGTAAACACTTCTTGAATAACCCAACAATCCCTTCATACATTACAATTTTTATATACGTTAACAACATGGTGAAAACGAATTTAAAAATTTAAATCAGGCAAATCTCTAAAAAATTCCCTGAAAATGGGGTAAATTTTTTATCTACATAAACACTTCTCGGGTAGCCGGATAATCCCCTCATAAATTACAACTTTCACATACGTCAACAACACGGCGAAAACGCACTTTAAAATAGAAATCGGGGAAAATCTCAAAAATTTTCTTAAAAACGGGGTAAACTTTTTATCCATATAAACACCTCTCAAGAAGCCAGATAATCCCCTCATACATTACAACTTTCATGACGCACTTAAAAATATAAATGAAGTTAAACCTCAAAAATTTCCCTAAAAACGGGGAAAATTAAACATCCATGCAAACACTTTTTGAGTAGCAGGATAATCCCCTCATACATTACAACTTTCATAAACGTCAGCAACATGTCGAAAATGCACTTAAAAATATAAATAATAGTAAATGCCAAAAATTTCCCTAAAAACGGGGTAAATTTTTTATCCAAATAAATAGTTTTTGAGTAGCCGAATAATTTCCTCATACATTACAACTTGAATAAACGTCACTATCACGGCGAAAATGCTCTTTAAAATTTAAATAGGATAAAAGTCCAAATTTTCCCAAAAAGTGGGGTAATATTTTTACCCCAAGCAATACTAATCATTTAGACCTACAAGTCTGCCATACACGCGAACTGCCACATACATCAGCAACACTAAGAAAATACGACTTAACTTTAAAATAATACCTAAATTGAAACAAAATGGCTTCCACAATCGCCGCCATCTTGAATTTTTGTAAAACGTCAAAAAATACATTAAAATACAGGATGCTCCGAGCAAGACTGCATTAAAAAAAAATTCCCAGTGTCCACCCAGCCCTCGCTACGGGCCTGGCAATGAGACCATGTCTAAAAAATTTGATTTTGTACTCACTTTCAGTGTTGCCAGATGAAAAACTTGAAAATACCAAAAAGACACTAATGCTCTCCCCGACCATCGACCCCCATACCAGAAAGTTGCAAAAAGTCAATATTTCAATTTTTCGTATTTTCGGGGAAAATCTCCTAGATTACCCTGAAATGTGGGAATTTTTATTGCACAAGGCAACACTACTCGGCCGGGCCTACAATCGTTCCGTACACTGCAAACCTCGATTCAGGTGGCAACACCGCGAAAAGACGCTCCGAAAAGTGCAATTTCTCGTGCGCTTTACAAAATGGCCACCACGGCCGCCGCCATCTTGAATTTTAGTAAAACGTCACAGGAATATTATAATACAGGATACTCGGAGCAAGACTGCATCAACAAAAATTTTCCAGCGTCCACCCAGCCCTCGTTACGGGCCTGTCAATGGAACCATGTCGAAAACATTTGTTTTTGTTCTCAATTCCAGTGTTGCCCGATGAAAAATTTGAAAATACCAAAAAGACACTAATTCTCTCCATGACCATCGACCCCCATACCAGAAAGTTTCATTAAGTAATTATTTCAGTTTTTCATATTTTCGGGAAAAATCTCCCAGATCACCCTAAAATATGGGAATTTTGATCGCACCGGGCAATACTACTCGGCCGGGCCTACAACTGCCCCATATACAGAAAACCTCGATTAAGGTGGCAACACCGCGAAAAGACGCTCCGAAATTTGCAATATTTCGTCCGTTTTTCAAAATGGCCGCCACGGCCGCCGCCATCTTTAATTTCGGAGTCTGCTTGCCGAAAACCCTAAGGGTGGGTTGCACGATCTTACTTTAACAATAGCAGGTCAGTTAAAGTTCCGGTTAGACAAAAAATGGGTTGCACCATTTTGACAACGGTCAAATGACGTCATAACTTAACGCTAACTTTAACTGCCCACGCTTGACCGGTTAAAGTTGTTGTTTACGTCAAATTCATTGTTAGAACAGTGTCAAACGTATAAACATAACCTAGTAAACATGTCGCTCCTTCGAGAAATAATTGAGGAAAGTTCTTCTGAAGACGAATGTGATTTGCTGGTCACCGAAAGACCTAGAAAAAGAAAAGTATACTTCTTCAGGCCCGATCGCTTTACAACGTGGGATGACGCATCGTTTTTAGCAAGATTTCGAGTCTCTAAAAACATGGTACGGTGGCTGGTGCAAAGGTTGCAACGGTGGTTAAAGCCTGCGACGAAGAAGTAAGTTTTCTTTTGTTTATAAGTACATAATAATACGTAGGTACCATTTATATATCTATCGCAAGGGTAACCAAAGATCCTAATTTGCGTAAGATAGCTTAGACTTAGCTATTTTTATATTTCTATAATGAATGGCATATCACTAGGTAAGTCAATACAAAGTAATATCAGATTACCTAGGCACAGAAATACATACATACACCTTACATCGTAAATTATATAATTTTCAGAAATAAAGCAATTACACCAGAGCAGCAAGTACTGATAGCATTAGAATATTATGCTTCTGGTTCTTTTCAAAGATGTGTTGGCGATACAGCTGGTGTTCACAAGTCAACTGTATCACGCATAATATATAGAGTGAGTCGAGCAATCGCAAGTATGAGGACAGAGTGGATATCAATGCCACGGAGAGCTGAGGAGATGGAAAGGACGGCAAGAGAATTTTATAGAATAAGTGCTTTTCCTAAAGTAATCGGAGCTATTGATTGCACTCATATACCAATAAAGTCTCCAGGTATGTATTTACTTTAAACATTCTTTCATTACCAACTATCTGTGCATCTATATAAACATTTATTTCCAGGTGGTCCAAATGCTGAACATTACAGAAATAGAAAATTGACATTTTCTATGAATGTACAAGCCATCTGCGATGCAAACATGTATATCACAAATGTTGTTGCACGTTGGCCTGGCAGCAGTCATGATAGCCATATTTTCGACTGCAGTGTCATAAAGGTACTATATTGTAAATAAGACTATAACACAAAGTTACTTCAAAAGACACTTTGTTTAAAGAGTAATTTTACATTTAACAGGGCAGAATAGAGGATGGTGAATTTGAGGGATACTGGTTGGTCGGTGACAAAGGCTACGCAGCAAAACCCTATATGTTGACACCTGTTCGTAATCCAACTACTGATAGAGAAAAATTATACAATGAAAGCCAAATACGAACAAGAAATGTAATAGAAAGGGTGTTTGGATGTTGGAAAAGAAGATTTCCTGCCCTTTCTATGAAAATAAGGACTCACTTAGAAGGAGTCCAGCCTATCATAGTGGCTACTGCCATACTATATAATATATGCAAAAAAATGCGAGATCCTATGCCACCATTGCCACCAAACTGGAATAATGAGGATGCCTATTCATCGGATGATGAGGACAATGGTATAATATATACAGGTACAGGAGATGATAGTAATAGGTCACTATTGATCAATAACTATTTTAGTAGATTATAAGGCATTAAATAAAATGATAAATTTTATTATAAAAATTGTTTTATTTATTTTAGATTTGGGATTTTTTTAATAAGGCTATTTCTAAATTTAATTTTTCTAATTCTAATTTGTGCCGCTCCTCGTTGTGTCTCACTTTTTGGTCGTGCACCTCCTGGGCATGTCTGATGGAGTCCCTTATTTTTTGCAGTTCCAGGTCCTGCAGGTTATCCATTATGGATAACTTTTTCTGGCGAAGCTGCTGACGAATGAGATTGCAGCTCTCACCAGGTTTTTGTTTCTTAGGGCGACCTGTCACATACAATTTGTAGGTTAATATAGACTGACAAGAAATTAGTTCGGATGTCATTTAATTTAATTGATAATTATAGTTCTTTACGTATTAGTGGAGATGATACTGGTCGCTTGAGGGAACTGTACGGGGTGCTCGCATCAAATTCACACTTCTCTTCTGTCATGGCCAAGTCCTCAACCTCAATCAATTTTATTTCATTGACAGTTATCTGTAAATTAACAAATTAATTCAAATTAAAACAAAAACATACTAAAAAGTTATAATATAAATATTAATAATCAGCCATAATAATAGTTATAAGTTTGCCCGCCTAAGGTATACACTAATGTAATAAGAATAGAATAATATTATTATCAAAATTAATACCTTTTTTTCATGAAGAGAGGACTCTCTGTCGGAATCATCATGTTCATCGTTTTTTTTGTTTGGTTGGTTTGCAGGCTGTCAATATAATTATATAATATGAGTAAGGAGTGAGTGTTAAGAATGTCTTCAAGGTAAAACAGTGGGTAACTATTAGGTACTTACGCAAAGAGTATCTTGGCTTATTATGACATCGTCGTCATATGTGGCTGAATTTCCGTCAACTGACACTGGAACCATGGACCTTAGCCACTCTGTAGCATCGCCCTGCTGTGGTGGCACAGATGGTGGTGGCCCTCCTCCAGTGCGGCGCATTTCTTGGCGCTCTTTACTAGCTCCCTGGAAACAGATATTAGATTCGGCTTACATAAAAAGTGTTCATTTAAAATGAAAGGTACGTTACATCAGATACAATATAAAGCTACAAAAATATAAAAAAGTGTAGTAGGTACCTTCTTCGCAGATCTCTTTAAATTTTCAAACTTATATTTTAGTTGTTTTAATGTGCGTGGAATATGTCCGAGAGCATTAAATTCACAGTGGATCGTATTCCACGCTCTCTCTTTTTGTTTAGTGCTAACACCATCTGTTTTTTTGCAAAACAATACATTTTTATATTTTACAATTAGAGTTTGCAGTCTTTCCATTTCTAATGCACTGAAGTTCGCACTTCTTTCTCTGAAACGTTAAGAATGTAAGTTATAACCTTATTCGGAGTAATCAAAAGAATAACACGCAGCTCCAAAAAATAACACGTTTCTCCAAAAATTAACATGCTTACTTGGTTGGAATGTCTGCGAGCAAGCTGGCGTCCATGATTTTCACTGGTAGTTCACAAAAACGTTTAAAATCACTCTCACACGTTATATTTTAAGGTTATACTATACATTAATTAGAAAAGAAAAATTTTCATTTTCAACTTTTTGACGTTACGTCGGGTGTTGCCATGTCACAAATTGTTTCCCACAGTAAGTTTGCGGCAAAATAGGCGTCATTAGACTTGCAACCCCGGTAACTTTAACAATAGTGCAGAAAAGGATGGTGCAACCCATGTCGCTACATCGGTAAAAGTTAGCGCTATTGTTACTGTTAAATTTAACTTTAACATTTACATTAACGGGTACTATGGTACAACCCACCCTAAATCGAGTACAAAAGCAACGCACCGACGACGTGATCAAACTCAAAATCCGCCCACAGATTAAAAAATCCCGAGACTCTAAAGTCGGGTCTGAAATTGAAAATTTTCAAACGGCTCCTGCGCGGCGGCCATTTTGATTTCTTTTATTTTTCAAAATTGCCCACTTTTTTTCTGTCACGTAGTACCCACCTGGAAAATCGGCCGCCATCTTGGAGCCGCCATCTTGTTTTTTGCAAAAGTCGGATTTTTCCCATGCTAACCAGAGTCACGTGACCATATCGCTCATACATTGTTTTCACCTACCTACCCTCCTTCTGGGAGAACAACCATGTCAGTGAGTGAGTCAGTCAGTCAGTCAGTCAGTCAGTGGTAGTCGAGCTTTATATATTATATATATATATATTTATATATTTACACCGCCGTGTAAATATTATAGGTTTAGAGATATTCAGATTATATTAACATTTTACAAAAAATACGTCCGTTATTAATTTTTAACAGCTTTATCAATAACTTTAGAGCAAAACAATGCACAAGGAAAATAAAGGCACATTATTAACCCATACAAAACTATTTTTATAATCCCATTCGGTTAATAAAGAATTGTAATTTTTCCCTATCAACGGCCACCATTTGAAGCGCAATACGATTATTTAATTTGTGTAAATTGCGTTAATTAATGCATACATAACAACATACTAAAAGATGGTGCTGGTTTCCGGAAGTGAACTATCCGGGCCATATTTAAAGCTAAGAGAAGGGACTAGAAATGCTTAACTATCTTATCCTTCAAATCCGAACACAACAATGAGAGTATTGTTGCATTGCGGCAGAAATAGATAAGACGGTGGTACCCACACAGGCGGTCTCCTCAGGCTTGACAGAGTCCTACCACCTCATAAAACCATGATGTTTTATTTCACCATGGAGCCCGTAAACTACCAGTTTATACGTCGCCGGGTAGAAGTCGCGTACGCATTGCGTTCGCCTAGTCTCCTAGCAACCGAATAGAAATAGCGCAGTCTATCATATTGGCGCGGACGATGGCGCGGTGACTATACGCTGCGTGTATAGAAACCAAAATTGCATAAACATTTGG
This sequence comes from Blastobasis adustella, assembly GCA_907269095.1. NCBI lineage: Eukaryota > Metazoa > Arthropoda > Insecta > Lepidoptera > Blastobasidae > Blastobasis > Blastobasis adustella. The sequence goes on along the minus strand of OU026117.1, from coordinate 8,692,845 downwards.
GACAAAGCGTGCAGAAATTGGGGAGTCAGGGGACAACGGAAACAACATCTATACCAACCCAAATGTCAACCTCACCTACACGCGCTTCTAGGCGGCGGGGTCTTATTTAGACGTCGTGTTGCTACCTGCTAGATAACGGACGAGGGTCTGCCGACCGAGCCATGCCAGTATAACCATACCCGGCCAATTTGTTGATTGAAAGAGGTGACAGCGACTTTGGGGTCCAAATAACCCCTACAGGTAATGGGGAACCCACTGCATTACAAATTCTTAAGAGAGTTACATTGGATCTCAATGCAATGGAGAGTATATCGAGCGACCCGGCTAACACCCGGTCACGTGGGAGTAACACACCATCTCCACGTGGAAAATTAGCAACTAGTGCAACACATTTTAATATAATCTAATTCAAAGATGCACATTAATCGACGTTCTATCAAATAGCCACAATTGCCTCAGACAGAGGTTACTGGAGACAATTTATCAGTTCCCGAATAGAATCCCTCCACGGACATGATCTTCAGGCACAAAGGACCGACCTGAGAGAGAGTTCCGAAATCGCATACTTCTGTATGGGGTCTTACGCGTTTTTTATATTTATTCAATTGTGAGTTCTGTACTAATGAGTAAAAGTTTATTTTAAAATCTTTCCCCGAAAATCTCCAACCGAACCGCGAACGCGCAGCAACCGGTCAGCGTTTGCGTAGAGACCAATAGCAAACACGTACCTACCCCGTAGTTCCCCGTAGCTAGGGGTCAGCTACCCTGTAGCTATACCCGTAGTGACCTCGTAGCTACCCTGTAGTGACCCCGTAGCTACCTCGTAGCGTCCTCGTCACTAGATTGTTTGTAGCGGTGACTGCACGCTTACTGTTCGGTTGGTGTAGTTGTAAGTACGCTACTCGGTCTCTGAGCGTACAGCTGCAGAGTAAACATAGTCACCAACATCCTTCTTCCTACTGGTATAATTTTATAAATGCCTTTATAAGGATATTTGGATGTTTGTTTCTCTTTCATGCAAAAACTACTCAGCGGATTTTGATAAACTTTGGCAGCAATATAAATTATAGTCTGGGCTATATAATTTATCTCGAAATTCTGGTACGTTATACCCGAATTCTATGCTTAAGAAGCGCACAAAAGCTTACATTACATGCGTTCAAGGGGGATCAGTTCCTCTGCAGATGACTGTATCAGATTGTGAGCGTAAATATACAAATGGGTCCTAAAGTTACGCTTGACGTTAGACGCTTTGGCTACGTACCAAACTATTGAGGATATTATTATTATTACTATTCCTGAACAGATAGGCAGAGTTGGAACTACTGATATATCTGTATCTCACTATCCTCAGCTTTGGTAACAATTAGGTCACACCGCCACAGAATCCGAGGCACAGGTTTCTACACGTGTAAGACACATGGAAGTACACTATTAACGCCTACGTCAGCATTGCCTGTAGCGGGCGGTTTATTGCCGGCGTATTTAGCCGAGTAAGCCTGACTTACTTACTTGAACTCCTTTACTTCTATTAGTTTATATGAAATACTGTCCGAAACGACTGAATCAAATAAAGAGAAAACCAGAAACGTAAACATTAAATGTTTGCGTCTATAAATATTTTATTTTGTTAACATTTTCCTAATCTTGACATTAGTGTAGGAGGTAAAAGTGCTGCATTAATAGTAAATCAGCCTCCACAGGACAAATGGATTGGTCGTGAATAATAAAATTAAATACCTATATATAAAAGGAGAACGGGCAGAGTTAAACTCCCTTTTTCGACGATTGACCGATGGGTATCTGCGCCTATCTGTCATATCGAATTAGTTTGTTATCATTCAGCAAACGTTAAATGATGTCATACTGTGATTAGTCAATTCGCAGGGCTGGATTCAGACAAGCTACCCAAGTGAGATAAATTTTATTATTAAACTGTAATAACATATTTTTATTTTTAGAGCGTCGGTGGCCGAGCGGTTACAGTATCCGACTCGAAAGCCAGAGGTCTCGGGTTCGAATCCCGCTCCGGCCATGTACCATTGACTGTTTTCTGAGTTATGTACATTAGTTGAGTACTAACCGATGCTCTTACGGTGAGGGAAAACATCGTGATGAAACCTGCACATTCAGGCGACTGAATGTGTAACCATGATCCAATCTGGTCAGGTTCCCCTGGTAGCAGGGTCATGGAGGTCAGATGGCAGTCGCTCCACTGTAATTACTTGACCTGCCAAATCCTGGATCATGGTCAAGGCGGACCCCGGGCTCTCGTTCTCGAGAGCACAACCGGGACATTAACGCCAAGATGATTTTTTTTTTTTTTTAACATATTTTTATTTTTATTTTATTATTGACGACCTGAGTGGTTCAGTGGTCAACATACCGGTCTGCCAAGCAAGAGGTCCCGGGTTCGATTCCCGGCCGGGCAGAAATTGAAATGATGAATTTTTATTTCTGTTGCGGATTTGGGTGTTCTATGTGTAATAAGTATGTATTTAATAGTAGTTTATGCAACTGTCATATAAAAGGGAGTATTAAAACATGAGTGTCTGTTTATCATATGAGGCGTAGCCGAGTATGATAATAGTTTGACACGAGTGTTTGAATACCTAATTATATGCAGTTAGTGTGTATGCTACTTTATCTACACTCATATTTTCATGTTAAAATTTCGTACCTTTTCAACTTTGCTGGTAGTAACTGTGAGTCAGTTCTGTTGTATCTAGGATATCAAGCGGCGGGAAATTCACTTCACTACTTTCACATTTATTTATTTATTTCAAACAAGAAAAAACATTCACAAACACAAATTACAACAATTAGAAAAAATATTCTGTTTAGCAGGAAAATAATTCCAAATGTACACAATCACAACCACAGACTATGAACTGATTACAAATATAAACAGGAAAATTCGAATTTTGAATTAGTTGATGACATTTAGGTATTCAGCCTACATTTAGCCGTGTCCCGGCGCCCAACAAAAATGTAAAAAAGAAAAGTGTTGGATAATAATTAAAAAGTTATTTTTCGATACAGCTGTAATGAAAATAGTATGGGAAATCCTGTATTGAAAAGTAATTTTTTTAAATTTTATAGACTGGCGTGAAAAAAGTGTATCCTTAAGCAACTGTTTTCGAATATGTAATTGGAACATTACGCTATGAGTGTAGATAAAAGTATTTAAGTAGTATATCAGTTATCTAGCACTCGTAGTACAATGGTTAGCTTGGGGCTAGATGGCGCTGTGTGAATTTATTCACGATTATTATAAATATCACGTTCCAATAGATACTAGCCATGAAGCCATCCCTATGTTAAACAAAAACCTATTTAAAAGTGGGTCGTTTAACTCAAATCTATAAATAACTAGCCTTTACAGTTCACGTGCGACTTTTTTTAGTAGAGTTACATAAAAATGTTCTTCCCTACTCCATAACAAAAACAGGCTTTAGTTCATCATCATCATCATCACAGCCCGTAACAGTCCACTGCAGGACTTAAGGCCTCTCCGACGAAAGGGGAGGTTATTGCCATAATCTACACGCTTAGCAGGCGGGTTGGAGATCGCAGTGTTTAAATATAACGATGGAAAATGCTGTTGCCCATTTTCCAGACTACGTAGACTCTTGATCTTTGGCCTCGAAAACATTAGTCGCCTTGTATGACACCTATGAGTGTAAGGGTCAACGGCTTTAGTTGATTAAGGTCAATTGTAAAAAATGTTCTTTCATTATTGGTTGGTTTATTAGTAAATAATGATTTCTTTACAAGTTATTGTACACATGAAAGCTTAAGGAAAAATACAGATTTATAGATAACACAACATTTTTTATAATTATATTAGATAAGATTTGATTGATGTAGATACTTTATCTAAATAATTTTACACTTAAATTAACTGATCTGCCAAATCCTGGATCATGGTCAAGGCAGACCCGAAGCCCTCAAGTGCGAGAGCACCACCGGGACATTAACGCTATGATGATGATGATTTTATTATAATTATTCAATTACACTCCGTCTGTTTCACAGATTCCTCACAGAGTTCGTCTCTGGTCGATTTGCATCCACTTGATAGTGAACTGAATTGGATCTCTTTGGTTCGCTTCAGTGAAACGCATTGGGGCCAATTATGTCGCGCCCTTCCAAGGACGCCCTCAATCACTACATTGGGCTACATTGGGTTCAGATAGAAACACTAATTTATTGTTGGACAGATAACTTATTTAGGTAATATGAATAAGAAAGAAGAATGTGTTGGTATTTCTGAGTTCAAGAACAAGAACAATAAACAATAAGTTAAAAAGTTATGTAGGTTTTACTTGCTTACCTTACACACAGCAAGAAGGCATTATTTCGTGGCACTGGCTTGATAGAATTTAATTAGAAATGTTGTACCTTTTTCTTTCAGGCCAGTGTTACAATTAGGTATTTTACAGGATAGGTACAATACTTTTGAATTTTAGGTAGGTATTTTATCGGACACCATAATAAAATAAAACTCACCATAATAAAATGTTGCACACTTTGCAAAAGAATACCGTACATGGTAAAATACTCTGCGGAACTTTGTCATTCGCGTGTTTTAACCTTCACAACAAAGGACGGACTGCGCTTTTGGTATGACAATGTACGAACTACGGAGGGATATTTTCCCGCCCTCCGACGTCCTTCGATGCTTTCTTTCTTTATTAATGTAATTAACTGTAGATAGGTATGTGTTCGAAGTAATAGTGCGTGCGTCAATTGGGTTAAGTTGTTTAAGTGGTACCTATTTTTATTTCATTTGTAGGAAATCTTGATAATTTGAGTGTAGGTATATAACCATTACATGTACTTACCTTTATTGATATATTTGAAAGCACGAGAAAGTAATTGAGGTCAATTCACGAATAAAAACAGTATCTAAAGTAGCAACTTACTTGGTATAACAATGGCGGATAACTTTAATGGGTAAATACTCGTAAGTAAGTAAAAACTCTTTATTGCACATATACATATGACAATCAGCATAATATACATGGGCGCAAAGCGGCCTTATCGCGATTTAAGCGATCTCTTCTAGACAACCTTTGGGAAGAGGTAACGTTTCACGTGAGCTAGAAGTAGAGCAAGGGCAAATATAAGTATGGGTAGAGTCCCTCTATTTATATGTAAAAATCTTTGGTGGTCATAAGACGAACTACGATTGGCTTCGAACTTTTTATAAGCGTAGGTTTTTTAAGACAGATGGGTGTAATTCAATTTTAATATTTTGATTAAATGTTTACACTACTAAAACTTTACTATGACGCTCTTCTATGACAAAGCTATGGTACAAACGATCTGTGTCCCATGTACTTAATCTCAAGTATATATATACTACCCTATATTCACGATGTAAAAAACATATTAGGGGGTGGTACCCAACCAGGCGGTCTCCTCAGACTTGCCAGTGTCCTGCCACCGTAAAACTGTGAAAGGTAGAACTCGCCATTCATCTCAGACGAATTCCCCAATGTATATAAAAGTGAAATTCATCCAGCAACAGGACACAGGCAGCGCAATATCCCTCTGTATGGGGCCTAAAAGCGAAATATACGTCGTTTCTCAAAGCCTTGTGTAACAAAAAAGCGACCTTTCTCATCCCCGGCACTTCATTCCGATTCCGATTCTCGCGCTTGAATTGTTGGAATAACTGTTTTAAAGGAGCTATTTTCTTTGTTTGTCGAGATTATACGGGTATTACCTACTTAGTTCATTTCAATTCAACTTGGTAATAAAATTATCACGGATGTTTAACCTTAATGAATGCTTAATGATTTACGATAACAGATGAGGAGCGCCGGTGGCCTAATGGTTGAGAGATCCGATCCGACTCGTACCTTGTGATACCGGGTTCCAACTCCAGTGGCGCCATATAGGTACCAATGATATTTTTCTGAGTTATGTACATTAAGCGATGCTTTTACGGTGAGGTGAGCATTAAGTTAACATTAAGCGATGCTCTGTCAGTGAGGGAAAACATCGTGATGAAACCTGCACATTCGGGTAACTGAATAAATGTGTAACCATGATCCAATCTGGTCAGGTTCTCTGTTATCAGGGTCATATAGGTCAGATGGCAGTCGCTCCACTGTAATTACCTGATTTTCCAAACCCTGGATCATGTTTAAGGCTAACCCCGGGCCCTCTCGTGCGAGTTGTTACTTATATAGGAAATATATCAAATTTATATTTTTTAAATAAGCTATTATATCTAAGCAAACTTAATTATTTTATTTTCGAAATCGAAAACGGGACCTTTTCGTGAAGACCTACATTGTCCTCTAAACCACTCTGGTCGCAGATCATTTATATGGGCCGGAGAATTAAATCATCTTGTTTTCTCCAAGTCTATGAAGGTAAAGTCACAAACAAAAGCTATATTTATTTTCACGAATGAAAAAATTGTGAACGTCACCTTGTGCATCAATAACGCTCAACGACGACGCACCGCGTCCCGGAAACTCGGCAATTCGCCGCAATAAATATAAATTATTGTCAAACAATGTCAAATGGCTTTCTCTAGTACCTAGATTGCTGTAATATTGCTCGTAATGGCAATAATGCGGGAGGCGTACGATAGCAACTGAGACGCATGAGAGGCGGTTGACCTGCACAATTAAAAAGTGGTCGTTTGCTCGAGGAATTGGTGCGTTGGTGATCGCCATAACATATTTGATCGCGGCCTAGATATTGGCTGAAAATGGGGCGGTCAACCGGCCGCCCGCTACGGGCTCTATTTTAATTGGTATCGTTTTTTCTATTAAAAAGAACAGCTAAATTGTCATATTTACTTAGTAGAAACAGGTCAGAACTTAAGCGATATATAGGTTCTCTTTTTAAAATGTTTTGACAATACTTAGGTGGAGTGCTTTTTCTCTTTCTACCACACTAATTACATAAACAAACATACAACAAGACACAAGTCAGTAAGATCCAATCATCATCATCATCTTGGCGTTAATGTCCCGGTTCTGCCCTCGCGAACGAGGACCCGGGGTTCGCCTTGACCATTATCCAGGATTTGGAAGATCAGGTAATTACAGTGGAGCAACTGCCATCTGACCTCTGTGACCCTGATAACAGGAAAACCTGACTAGATATAATCTTGCTTATACATTCATTCAGTTCGCTTCAATGTTAAGCCGCAAGTTTATGTCGCGTACAAAATCCAATTATAGGATCCATGTTTACTGTCATGGCCCTCGAGGCAAGATGTTTGAAAAGTTTTGAGGAAGAAATTAATCGGAACAAAATGATCCTTGAACTGAATGATTTATGTGATAATGTCTGACTTGTTCTTTTTTACTTTTGGAAGAGTAGTAGACGCTAGATACAGATTACTAATAAAGTAGGTTAGGTTAGATTAATGTGTTCACTTTCCCGCATATTATTTGGTCTTTTGTACGTAAAATAGACTCGGACCTTCAACGTGGTGTTGTTGTGCCCCCATAGTTAGAACTGCTAATAATTATAAGTAACATTTAGGTATAAATTATACAACATATGAAGTACAATTACGAATTGTATAGTGTAAAAGAATAGTATAATAGGAACAAAGACATTGACTTTGTTTGAATGTAAGGTAAGGTAATATGTTTTATTCACCGTACATGCCCGTATGATTTCTTTTTCCTTGGCAATTACTGGAAAATCAGATTCCGCACATTCGAACTACGAAGAAATCTCTAGAGAAAGTCTCATGTACCCGTAAGTACATATTGAATGGAATCCAATCCGTTTGATCCCAATGAATATTTTGTTCAGCGGAATCTAATCAAAATTTCTTATTCTTGCTATCTTTTCGAATCGTTTTTCGTGTAAGTGTTTTTATTTGTTTTGATCTTTTATTTCAGACTTGAGAAAGAATTTGTCCTGAAGTGGTACAATAATTCACCAGAATTACGTTGGTAAGTTATCATGGCCTGTTGAAGCGTAATTCACTTGATTTTAGGAAGTACAAAATTATCTTTTTGACTTCAGAATGAGAAATTTATTCCCATTACGAAGCTACGAATTTTGTTTATGACGGCTTGCTTGGCTACATCGTTTGCATCCAAAAATTGTGAATGAAGTAGCATTGGTCCGCCTGCTGCTGTGCAGTCTCCGAGTTAGATTCCCAGAGTCGCAAAACTGAAGTAACAAGATGGGGCGGAAAGGTTCTCGAGTGGCGACCACGTATCGGAAATCGCAGTGTAGACCGGACCCCGGAAAATGGACGGATGATCGCGTACTTCGTAGGGAGCCGATGGATGCAAAGGCACAGAGCTGATCAATATGGAAGATGGTTATTCTGTTGACATAGAAATCTTTGCCATTGGGAATCTTTAGACATGGGAATCTGCAGAATTTTGTATCTGTTGACATGGGAATCTGTAGAATTGGGGATCTGCTCGATCGATCCAGGATTTTGCAGGTCAGGTAATTAAAGTAAAGCGACTTACATCTTACCTCCGTGACCCTGTTACCAGGGGAATCTGACCAGATTGGATCATGGTTACACATTCAGACACATGAATGTGCAGATTTCATCACGATGTTTTCCCTCGCCGTAAGGGCATCGGTTAGTGTTCAACTAATGTACATAATTCAGAAAAGAGTCATAAGTACATGGCGGCAGTGGGATTCGAACCCTATACCTCTCGCGTGTGAGTACCTTTACGAATGGGCCACCGACACTCATGAATTTGACATCTGTTGACATGGAAAAAAAACTGGCGCGTCCCACGAATCCCCCTGGATCTCCAGTTGGCCGTCCCTGCTAGGCAACGCAGCGATGCGCCCGCGCGTATATCTACGCGGCGTTGCGCGGCACGCTGCGCACTCGACGCGGCGCCGTTCGCCGCGCAACTTGCACCCGGAAAGGAGATGGGTAAGCCGATTTCCCTTTACTGTATAGTATAGGGGACATGCTTATAATACCTTCGTTAATATTTCCAACCCATCCCAAGGGAGAAGCGGTGGTAGGACTTTTACTCTGGCGGATATCACACGACTCTAAGTTATAAAACAAGAACATGCTTGGGCTAGGTAAGTTTACAATCTTGTAATTATCTAGTTGAGGGGGGAGGGGAAGATGGGGATAGATATTGGGGCGGCCAACGACAAGACCACGCTTACCCTAGCACAGAGGCAGAGTAAACTAGCACCAACCCCTGTAAAAAAACTACAGGTCCCCAAACTCTTTATTAATGTAGAGGGAGGCTAAAATTGCAACGGTAGATTTCCAAGGGTTGTTGGCGACGAGTACCGGTCGCGCATAACATTTGCATATTAGATCTATTTATTTTGAACATTAAGTACACTGTAGTGCCACAAGATTATTAAACCTGACCAGGTGGCCAAAATTGGAACTCCGAAAAAATAGCGACACTTCAGTTAGAAATAACATGTCAATGCAAAGCGTTTTATAAACAGGGGTCAATGCCAACAATAACGACGCCGTTACCGGGTCAGTTAAGTTTGCGGCACTGTACCGTATTTCCATGGACTTTTGGTACTAATTAGTCCATTTCATTGTTTGACATGACTGTTGCCCTTTTTTCTCCTACCGAAGAAGAGGTTAGACGGTTTGTCCCAAAGACTGAAAAGAGTTGGTATAACACGGCTTTTCGAGAATTTTCGGGGTAGGTTCGGCAACCCGTATGATGTTGAAGCATAAGAATCAGCCATTTAGAGGAACGTGATTTCAATTGCCGGCGGGTACAGAAACAAAAATTATGAATTTGGTTCTGTGTTTTGTGTTCTTGACTTCAATTCAATCACGCCCAAGAGAACTATGCAGTGCGCGGCATTGTGTGTGGAAAGTGTGTTCTGTTTATAAATATTTTCTTGTGTCTTACATAAGTTTATTTTAACTACACAGTTTAACTGTGCAATTTTTGACGTATTTTCGTCCCATAATTTAACAATTGTTAGTACAATTCGTTCTGAAAGGTGACGATTATAATAAATTTAAATAGTTTAAAACAAAGTCGCTTCCCGCCGTCTGTATCTATCCGCTTAACTCTTTTTAACTACGCAAAGGATTTTAATGCTTTTTTCAACAATAGATAGTCATTCAAGAGGAAGATTTATAAGCTAAAAAAAGTGTATGTGTAGGGTAGGTGTAGGGTAGGTGTAGGGTAGGGGTAAGGGTAGGGTACGGTAGAGTAGTGGAAAGATGACACGCGAACGAAGTCGCACCGGTCCACTAGTTTACTTATAATTATTACCCTAATAAACGAATATTATAATATATTTATATGTGCCTCAGATATAACGCATATTTTTATTACTTAAAAGTGCCTAATGTTTACCCCTGAGGCAGAGATTATAAAAACAATCCTTTACAGCGCAAAGCGTGTAAACCTCGTGTAATTTTATGTAAAGCTCTGTAATAAAGCTTTCCCACATTGTTGGTGTTACGAGAATGTACTCGTATCATAAAATATGTAAGGCTTTTAAAATAAAAAGGGTTTTATAGTCCACAAACTTTTGCCTGTGACTTCAATTGCTGATAAAGGTTTATGGAACTCAAGAGCGAACATCGTTTTAAGTTTCAAGGTAAGATTTTTTTTGTTTTTGCGCCCACCGCAACGGGTAAAGGGCACCCTTCGGGCTACCGGGAGAGAGAGGCAGAGAACTCTCATGATGACTAGCGCGGCCGGCCGGCTGGTTATGCAAGAGTCGCTACGAAAGACCTAAGCGCCTACTTGCTGAATTCGCCTGGGGACGCCTGTAATCAGGAAGGATTTTAAGGCTTCATCGGTTGCGAAACCGCATGGGGATGGAGTGCGCGTGTGACATTAGTTTTAATGCTTTGAGGACTTCCAATTGTAGCGGTTTCCAATGTCTATATAGTGTCGGCACAAATATGTATCATGGTACGTTTCCCAACACACACAGCTTTACTCAGGCGTTGAGTACCCTGGCGCAAGTGTACGTTACCACAGAATCGACAATTGTCACAATAGTATGTTCTGAGAAACCCCATTTCAATTTTACCTATTCTTTCCTTAGCCATTATTGAACCACTAACCTTCGCCATTATTGAAACATTCACTCACTTAATTCTATTTCATAATATGAGTATTTACCTATAAGCTGTATGTGATTTTGACTTTACTGACTAGTTTATAGTTGGGTAATACACATCACTTTAAAATAATATAAATATGTAATTGTTTCAAAGAAGACGTTACATAAAATAAACAAGACGCTTTGATTTCCTTAATTGATTGAAAGCGAAATCGTTTTGCACCTTTTCTAGAATTATAATAGTAATTTCGTTGACAACAGGCTTTAATCGTGTTAGTTAAATAATTCATCATGCGTAGGTACGCTTCTGTCTTGCTTTATTCTTCTTCTTATCGAGTCGATGAACTAAACTCTGACTTATACTTTATTCGCCCAGTATTCGGCGACGCATACAGCGTTTGAACTGGCCTTGAACAAGTCCTCCATTGTACAAGTTTTAGGGCAAGTTGTATTGCTTTATTGGAAATATAATATGTTTATGTATGTAAGATGTAAGATAGTACGTTATGACAGCCCGGGTTTCAGGCCGAACCCGAAGGTTTCGTCGAAATTACAAACTCTACATATAAGTTTTGAAATATTTCCCCAACTATTTTCCAATAACCATCTTGTATAAACTGGTTCCCAAACAAAAAGAACCGCGTCGAAATAAAAGTGGATCATCATCACAGCCCATTACAGTCCACTGCAGGACTAAGGGCCTCACCTACGAAAGGGAAAGTTATTGCCATAATCTCCTTGCTTGGCTGGCGGGTTGGAGATCGCAGTGTTATCAATTTTACAATAGAAAACGCTGCTGCCCATTTTCCAGTCTACGGGGACTAGATCTTTTGCCTCGAAAACATTAGTCGCCTTCTACCAAACCCACGAGTGTAAGGGGTTGGTGCTTTCTACTCTGCCGGACTCCGCACGGCCAAAAGTGGATCCCAAAGTTTAATCTTCTCATTTTCCTCGTCGAGAAAAGAGCCCGCTTTGTAAAAACCCGAAAATAAAACGAATACACAAACATTATGAACGAAATTTGACCGAAAGAATCGACCATAGATAATAATAGCTCCATTGATAATTGCATGCATTTAGTAACAACAATTGTAATTTGAAACCTTGTACAAATTGTGTCACGCACGCCCGCCCAACCCAGTAACCCTTTGCTATGGTCCCATACATCCTTGTAGCCACTGACGTATCCAATTACGTTTGCAACAATTTAATAGGCACTTCGGCAACTTGCAGGATGAACTATAGTGTGAACGAACCTAAACAATCACTAATGGTTATTGAACCATATTCGCTACTGATTTCGGCAATGCCCAATGGCCTCCTACTATTTAGTATGCTCTTAATTTGCGTTGGTGACACTTTGATTTGTTGTCTCATATTGTCTACATTTATCTGAATTAGTTCGAACATTGTGTGGCCTCAATATCGTGAAATAGGTTATATTTCATTAGGGCGATTCCGTGATTCAATAGGCTGTTATGATGATGATGATCATGATGGATGATATAGGTACAGGGTGACTTCATTATCGTGAAACGATTTTTTTTATATTTAGGCTTACGAGGCTTGAATTGTTTTTGTGAGATTTTAGAACTATTTGTAGTCTGGTGAATGGATTAATTTTATATACAGATTTGCACTCTTGTTTGTGGGGGCTGCATAAGATGCGGATTTCTTAATTTTCTTGTTACCTACAAATCCTAGAGGCCAAGTTTCAGCTTTCTAATATTTCGGGAACTGCCCTTTAAATTTATTTTTTATACAGACTTGCGTTATGGATTTTTAGAGGTTAAAAGTTAAAGATTTCTTAATTTACTTGTCAATAGTGTGAAAATTCTATTCTGCATACCAGATTTCAGCTTCCAAGAACTTCTGGACTGCCCTATAGATTCCATTTATATCTTTTCCTTCAACTTCCTTTTTAGGGGGTTGGAGGATAAAAGTTACAGATTTCATATTTTTTGGTTGTTTGTTTGCACACCAAATTTCAGCCTACCAGCATGTCGGGAAGTGCCTTTTAGATAAATAATTTAAGCCGACTTGCATCTTGTTTATTTTGTGTATTTTATGAGTTTACTACGTACATCTTATCCTGAAAAGTTGAGCTTTCTGGCATTATCTAGACCGAAGATATGAGGGTCTGAAAATCCGACGAAACGCTTCGAAAAAGGTAGGTAGTGCTTCTTTTTGCTCGGCTTGGCGCAGGCACTTTCGTGTCCACAGATTTTAAAACCTGTTAGCAATTTGCTGGCTGGACAATAACGTCTACATTGTCATATGGTCCGAATAGGGCGACCATAGATGATGGTATGTGTCGATCTACTTTATATTTTCATCGATAACTAGCTTTTGCCTGCAACGTCGTCCAGGTGGAAATAGTTTATATGAGAGATTAGCTTTTGCCCGATCTCCATTTTAAATGACCTCCGTTTGCTATGAATGCTAGTACTACGCGGAGGTCAAGCTGTATCTCTGGTTCTACCTACCCGAATAAGATGAAACATGGACTGGCAAAAATTCCAAAAAAACAATAAAAGTGTAAATTGTTCAAAGATACAAATTCTAGAATGCTCGATACGAAACCAAGCCGCTCATTCCAGGGAACCTGTGGTGGGCCGCCCTGGCTTGCCTGGCGCTGGTGCTGCCGGTGATCTGCAAAGACCTTGATGACGTGGATATCGACAAGCCCCAGGCTCAGTCACCGGATTTGGAGAACTATGACGACTACAACCCTGAAGAATTAGAAGGTAACGGTAAAAATTCAGTTCAAACATGAAAAGTTTTAAATAGAATGTAGGTATTCCGTAGGTACTATTAGCAAGACTGAATGTGTAGCCATGATCTAATCTGGTCAGGTTCCCCTGTTGACAGGGTCACGGAGGTCAGATGGCAGTCGCTCCACTGTAATTACCTGATCTGCCAAATCCAAGATCATGGTCAGGCGCACGCGAGCGCCATTAACGCCAAGATGACCATTATTACTGGCAAAGATTGCCTCTTACTTTCGCCGCAATTTATACAACTCCTTTAAGTATAGTCTGGACCTAGGGTGGCATAGCTATGATACCCAGGCAGCCCAAAGACAAGCTAACTGGGACAACAAATATAATTAAGAAATAAAGTAGGAATCATAAACGCATCAATTGTGACTTCTCGTCAAATTAATAACTTAGTTTTGTGAATGTATGCCTTCGTGACATTTGTCTATGCGCTCGCGAGTTCATGTTCATAGGGCCCGACCGTCTAACTCGGACGGATCGCGATCTCACTCGCTCAAACAGACACCTAGTAAGAAGGCGATGTATCCAGCCTTCAGTGATTGAATGCTGACGCTACTCGAGTAATTTAAGCGGTCGTGCCCGATGGACAAGAACTCGCGCGCGTATCGTACTTTTCTTTTTACTAGTACTTCGCCTAGCAGTTACTATTCGCTTAGAGTACTATTTCCAATTCATTTATTTAACGAAACCCTGCTTATTTTTAGGGGAATTTGATTTAACGGGATCCACCTCTACAGGTAAGTTGCAAACGAATAAACTATGTCCTTCTATCCGTTATTGTGCTTGTTTGGACTTCCCTTAATGTGATAAATTACTTTTTTAAGGTAATCCTGGGTATCGACGTGTAGTACCGCCGGCAACAAGGCGTAAGTACCCCATAAGAATCGTAGTTATAAACCCACTTTGGAATATAAATTGCCTAAAATGGAATTATATTCAAGCTTAAACAATAAACTTGTAAAGGAGGTACTTTAAAAAAAGTCCAGGATACGTGGTGGACAGTTTGTAATTCTCTTACCTACCTCAATCAAATGTTTAACTGGACTAAAATAAAATGCTGCTTAGTTTCGCTTAATTGGCTTTGTGATGTAATCAGAAGCATTCGATTTTTCGTGTCAAAAATCCATTATTTCTGAGTACTCCGGGGCTGGAGCGCCCCAGAGGACAGACATTAGTCTGAGCTCCTTAATTTGGCGTAATTTAAACGCCATCATTGCTTTAGTGTGGACTATGGGCTCTATTTTGAATCGATAGCCTCAATTCGAACGGTTTTAATTTTTTATTTAAACTCAATATTTCTTAATGACATTGACAACACCGGTGGAGTACTGTCCTAAATTAGGGAAAACAGCATCATGCATCAAAATATCGAATTTTTCATGCCATGAAAACAGTTCTAATTGAGGCAAGCGATTTAAAAATAGAGCCCCAGGTCAATTTCTCATCTCATCATTCTGATTGTAAATCCAACCTTCTTCGCTTTTATACCTATGAATTATCTTTGTGATAAAATACTTTTACAATAGCAATTAGGTACCTGGTACCAGTTAGATTAATCTCTCCCAAATCTCTTAGAGCCACCTCTGCAGACGCGGTGCTACGAATCCGGTCGCACCTACGTCGAGGGCGATCTGTGGAAGCGGGACAACTGCACACTATGCCAGTGCCACTACAGCCGTGTCAACTGCTCCATCATCGCAGCTTGTTTAAACGGTACCCCATTTATCTTTTACGAGTCATTTTGGTGTTCTGGATGTGCACTCGCGTACGAGGACCCGGGGTCCGCCTTGACCATGATCCCGGATTTGGGCGATCAGGTAATTACAGTGGAGCGACTGCCATCTGATCTACGTGACCCTGCTATCGGGGGAACCTGACCAAATTAGATCATTGTTGCACATTCAGTCGCCTGAATGTGCAGGTTTCACCACGATGTTTTCCCTCACCGTAAGAGCATCGGTTAGTATTCAGCTAATGTACGTAACTAATGTACGTACGTAACTAATGTACGTGGCACATGGCCGCAGCGCGATTTGACCTCGGTACCTCTCGTTTACGAGTCGGATATCTTAACCGCTCGGCCATCGACGCTCATTGTAAATAATTCGAGTCAATAGCTTCGAAAATCAGTCACTTTCGTAACAGAAAACCGTAAAGTTAATGAAACTTTAACAAATTTTATGAACAAAACAACTGCACGAGATACATCACAAAAGAAAGATCGGCTCGCGGCTCACTGCGCTAACAGAGGCAACGTAGCCAGCTTTCGGGGCACCATTTCGGGGGGCAATAATGTGGATGACTTTTTTTTATTTTAAGGTTTTAGTTTATTTATTATGGTTTTGTAAATATTTTGTTTGTATCAATAAATAAATAAATGTGAGTCAGCACGCTCTGGACATCATATTTTTAGTTAAATGGTTATTGTAATGATACAAGGAAACTATCATCAAGCACTGCCTGCACTCCTGCCAAATAATTAATAAAAAATTTAATTATAATAATAAATAAGTATAATAATTACAGCTGCAGGAGGCAGGACTACCTGGAGTTCGTCGGGATCCGTCTCCGTATCTGAGCCAGGGCCGGACTCAAGGCCGCCACAGCCCCAAGCGAGGGGTCAGATTGGGGCCCCGGGTGAAGTGGGGCCACCGGGACTGCCGGGTGCGCCGGGCATCAACGGAGGGGCCGGGGCGCCCGGACAACCTGGATCTGTTGGATCTCTACCTGATGTGAGTTATATAAAAAGTCTTCAGGTCTATGGACGCTTGGTATTAACTTTACCTGATCTATATAAGCTAAGAGCCTTCAATTACCGCTATTTTGTAGGTTCTTAGAGCAAGATCTCGAATAATGAGTCTACGTTTCGTCATACGAAAAACCAATTGACTTGTATAATGCTTATAAGTTGGTATATTATTCGACGATATCTGAAGCATAGTGTCCATATCATTCATTCGTTAAACCTTGGCATGTAGAGATAAGATGACCATTAATCAATTCCTATCTTCACCAGGTGAACGCCTATCTGTCCCAGTTGGCTGGCACCGGCGGAGACAAAGGCCCTGCATTTGATCCTTATAATTACATGCAAGCTTCCGTGGGTTCTCCAGGCGTTAGAGGAATTGCAGGTATTTACTAAATCCAGGTTTTCGTCAGCGTATCATCCCTATATTGATGACATTTCTTTCAGCGTTTTTCTCTTTTCTGTTGCGAACGGCAAGGGTCTGTAATTCGTTGCCTGCACATGTTTTCCCTGAGCGCTACAATTTGGGTCAATTTAAGAAAAGAGTGAATAGATATTTAATAGACAGGTATGCACCATCGGTGACTGCATCTGTACTTAACATCAGGTGAGCTGGCAGTCAAATACCTGTCAATTTTCTATACAAAAAAAGAACAAATTTACTTTTACAAGGTGAGTAATTCAAATGGGTCTGTGGAGAGATATCTGAAACTATATGAGAGAGGATATTTATGAAGCTAAATTCTCATATCTTAAAAATTTTACGCCCGCAATTATATTATTTCCACTACTTAATGTTTCTTTTATTTAGGTCCTCAAGGCCCCCCAGGGCCACAAGGCTTTCAAGGCCCGCGCGGAGAACCTGGCGATTCGGGCCTGCCCGGACTGCAAGGACCGCCCGGGGAAAGAGGACCTCAAGGGCTCCCCGGAAAGGATGTACGTACAAGAGCTCCTGTAATTTACCAACCTACCAAAACCTGTTACAAATACCTACCACAAACTTCATAAACATGATTAAAATACTACTTTCACACGACAGGGCTCACCAGGTGAAGACGGCGAACCAGGGCCGGCGGGGGCGGTGGGCTCGACGGGGCCTCGCGGCGCGGCGGGGGTCCCCGGCATACAGGGCCTCAAAGGGCACCGCGGCTACGACGGCAAGGACGGCGCTAAGGGAGACCAGGGCGTGGCGGGGGAGAAGGGTCCCACTGGATTGCCCGGGCTGTCTGGACCTGCGGGGCCTGTTGTATGTTTATTATACTTCCTTTATTTGACTTCCTTTCGCAAGATACAGTGGTTGATAAGTCAATTTGAAAAAGTCATGCTAAAGATGGCCTTGATCATCTTGCTCGATCTCTGGAATTAAATGTGAACGCTTTAATTTCTGTAGGTAATTTGTCTGAAAATAAAAATAACCATGAACTGCTTGTTTATCATGGTTTTCCAAATTAAAATATGTTAAGTGTATTATTTATAATTATGAAAATTTTTCAATTGCAATTTTTATATTTTGTTAAATGTTTCTAAAACGTGCTAAGACTAAAAAAATTAACAATAAAAAACTACTGTTCTACTATATATTGCTGGAATAAAATTTAAACTTACAATCTGACATTTCTTTCCACGCCAGGGCCCGCCCGGCAACCGTGGCGAGCGCGGCCGCGAGGGCCCCTCCGGGCCGCCCGGCATGCGCGGCGTGGACGGGGCCTCGGGGCCCCCCGGACCAGTGGTAAGTATGCTACTACAGATAGAGAAAAACAATTTTTTTACACGGCAGGCAAACAGTCAAGCGGGCCACTTGATGGAAAGTGGCCACCGCCGCCTATGGACATCAGCAACACCAGGGGAGTTACTAATGCGTTGCCCGCCTCTGAAACGACCTCTGATATACCTCTTGAACGATCCAAAGAAAACACTGCGGCTGGGAGCTCATTCCACATCCGAATCGTACGAGCCAGAAACGTTCTTTCAAATCTTCGCATGGTGACCAACAGAGGGTCTACGTAGTGGGTATTTTGATCTTCTTAAATCTATTTTACTTTCTTTTACAGGGCAACGTCGGCAAAACGGGCGCACCAGGCTTCCCCGGTGCCACTGGGTTAAAAGGCGAACAAGGCAGTGTTGGACCAAAAGGCAGTCAAGGTTTACAAGGACTCCGAGGGGAATCTGGTCGCCCAGGATTACCTGGCGAGGCTGGCGCCTCAGGGTTAGCTGGGCGCGATGGCGTACCCGGGGAAAAAGGTTCTCAAGGGCAGCCTGGATTATCGGGACCGCAAGGATTTCCTGGACCTAGAGGAGGGCCCGGATTGGCTGGTGACCCAGGTATACCTGGCTCTAAAGGAATGCCGGTAAGCACAGAAGTGATTAGGTACAAGCTACTCACTACCGTTTTTTTGAAATGCACATGAGAAAAATTGCAGAGGACCGCTAGTATTAAATTAATTATTTCCTATTTAAGGGTCAACCAGGAGAAAGGGGAACAAAAGGAGATACGGGTATCAGAGGAGAACTAGGCGCTCCCGGACCACGGGGCCTCCCAGGCATTGTTGGACCTGAAGGCAAGCGTGGAAAACGTGGCTTGCGTGGCCCCGGCGGCAATGTGGGGCCTCAGGGTGACAGAGGATTACAAGGCATGAGAGGATTACCAGGATCAGATGGACCATTAGGGGCAAAGGGGCAGTCCGGAGAACGTGGCAGTGTTGGCCTACCTGGGTCTAAGGGGAGCATTGGAGACCCTGGAAGACCTGGTGGTCAAGGGTTGCAAGGGCCTAGAGGTTCTGTTGGGCGCCCAGGTATTGCTGGAAAAACTGGTCCTGCAGGCGAAAGAGGTATCCCTGGCGCGGATGGAAGACCTGGCGAACAAGGACCTCAAGGGTTGCAGGGGCCACCGGGTATTACAGGCAGTCCAGGGGAGCGAGGATTGCAGGTATTTTTACAATATTAGTTGAATTTCATGTACAAACAGAACTTGTAATTTTCTTGTATAAAATTTATTTTTTGTTATTCTTTTACAGGGTGAATCTGGCAAAGACGGTGATATTGGATTAGCCGGACCTCAAGGGCCTAAAGGTGATGCAGGGCGCGACGGGAGCCAAGGCATTCAGGGCCCTCAGGGTCCCTCTGGGCCTGCTGGCGAAAGAGGACCTACGGGGCCGTCGGGCCCTACTGGTTTCCCTGTAAGTGAGCCAGTCTGGTATCTGCTTTGGTCAATTAATAATGAACATTGTTATATTTGATTTGAAGATAATCATTGCAGTGAAGATAATCCATCTTTTCATCCATAAATAGGGAATGCCAGGCGCAGCCGGTTTACCCGGGTCCCCGGGTAAGGAAGGCGAGCCGGGTGTTGCTGGACCCATAGGACCGGCCGGGTCCGCGGGGCCTAGAGGCGAGCGTGGCTATCCGGGTGAAAGAGGCCAACCTGGACAATCGGGGCCATCTGGAGAGAAAGGAGAGGGGGGGGCTCAAGGCTCTGATGGACCATCGGTAAGATATTTTTAAGTTACTTTAATAACTAATGTTTTAATTCATACATCAATTATTCATAAACTAACATAAAAATAAATATGTACAATAAAAAGAAAAATAAATGAACTAACTAGATTTTTAAGTAGATCTTGGGTATCTCACTTCCCCGTTATATAACCAGTTGCAAAAAGAAGCAATATTTCAGTCGATTTGTTGATTGTTCATTCTAGTATGCTCTGCCTGAAGACATAAAGATGTACACTTGTAGAGCGTTTTGTCGCATGGTGCCAGATATATAATATTATATATATTATATATCTGGCACATATAAGGCGGTGATACCTATCAATTCATAATCCAGCGAACCACCGGAAAACGTAATAATAAATAAAAGAAATGAAATAAATATAATTGTATTTAGAACATACTTCTGTGGCAAATGGTAAGCTGTTACGTAGAAAGAAAGAAAGAAACAAACATTTATTACTCATAGACGCCACGACACTTATTTTATAATGCGATAACATGAAAAGAGAAAAGTAAAGAACACTGAGACAATTATTAGGTTCTCAGTGGCATTGTGGCGTGGCCTATAACTATACCTTTGCAATACCAGAGGTACTTTTTAGCGTTTCGCCGATTCACGCGATTGACACTATTCACAATGTCTTATCCCACAAACACAGGGTCCCGAAGGTCCGCGTGGTGCGAAGGGCCACCCTGGGCCGATGGGTACTATGGGCGTCCCGGGGATGCGCGGGCCGGCGGGGGCGCACGGCGAGAAGGGCGAACGGGGCTCGGCGGGGCCCACCGGGAACGATGGACCGCCAGGTAAATAAAGTTAAAAAAAAAATGTGGACCCAAAATGAATGCCTTCTAGTATCCCATTATGTTCATCTATGCAATGAATTAGCTGATAACTTAGGCCATGTTGTCAATGGACTATGTCTTAACTAATTCGTTGAATGACTCTACAAATCCTAACCTAGATAGGGTATACTGACAAAATAATGATTTGCGTTCACTCTGTATTTTTAGGGAAAATTCTAATCTATAGGGAACGGATCTTAGGAATCATTAGATCTTAGTGCCGATTCACATTGAAGAGGTGCGCCGCGCGGCGCACTGCAAGATAGGGGCAAAACCCGCAATCCAAGCCCGAAATGTTAGCTCTGACGTATGAACTTTTTTTAATTTTTTTTTAATTTGCCCCAATCGTGCAGCGTGCGGCGCGATGTCAGTAGATGTCAACATGAGACGTCAAATTTGACTGTTTCTTTTTACCAACAGTTCGAATCTTTCCTCCTTATGTGACATAGTTCACTCACATATATCTGTCTACCTTTTTTAAGTACAGATATAACGCGTGTGAATGAAATAGGAAGTCGACCTAGTCAAAAAAATTTTGACCGTTGATGTGTAAGCCCCTCCCCTTTTTCCGATTCTGTACCAATTACGTATTCGTTTCGTTATCGTGGTCTTTTCGTCATCCCGAATTATAAATTTGGCGTGTTTAGTTCTGGAACACTAGTTTCTAAAGAGAAATAATAGTGCTAGTCAAGATCTACGTTTCGAATGACAGCTGTCAAACTTTTGAACGATCGCTCCTAGAACATTAGTTCCTAAAGAGAAATGATAGTGCTCATCAAAATCTACATTTCGGATGACAGCTGTCAAACTTAATACTGTGGTAACTCTGAAGCGATCGCTCCTAGAACATTAGTTCGTGAAGAGAAGTGATAGTGCTCGTCAAGATCTACATTTCGAGTGACAGCTGTCAAACTTAAAACTGTAATAACTCTAAAACTATTGGTCCTATAACATTACATCATAAAGAGAAATGATAGTGCTCGCCGAGATCTACATTTCCGATGACAGCTGTCAAACTTAAAATGGTAATGACTCTAAAACGATTGGTCCTACAACACTACTTCCTACAGAGAAATGATAGTGCTTGTCGATATCAACATTATTTTAAAGAAATTCTTTGAATGATACACATTCATTCGGTCACGCCTTTCTCCCGTAGGGGTAGGCAGAGACCACATTGTTCCACTTGACAAGGTCCTGACAAATCTCTGTGGCTTCTTCATACATAGACAGTTAATTTCATTATCCTTCCTTGGCTTCCTCGAAGTCGAGTAAAAATTCTCAGTTATCATAGTATTCGGGGAAGACCAATCGAGGTGGTCCAATGTCTTTACATATTTATGATGTTATACTTTTTAGTTTAAAAATGGCAACATTTGCGTTTCATACATTTTTAGATCAAAAATCTAAGTGTAGGCCAGAACAAAATTATTAGTTTCAAATAGAGAAAACAGTACTTAACATTGTTTACTATGACGTCAAATCTGCACGTCCGACGGTCCGACGGCTTTTAGAATAGCGATACTTAGTGCCTACTGTACGCCCAGTGGTACATAGTGGTGGTGGGCGTACAGGTTTGGCACCATAGTAAAAAATGATATAATCTGTATGCTGTATCTGAAAATTGCAAAATATTTTTCGGGCCGGCACTTTCAGTGTTTTAATCCAAACTGAATGATATCCCTTTCGTACGTTTCTCTTAGTTGCATTTGAGTCGGCAGATTTAAAAAATCTCCATTCACTTTTTACGCCTTCGTGTCGCAGGTTACACAGTCGAAAATATATATGGTCAATAATTATGCGAGTCGTTTAAAATAACGCGCGTAAAAGGATTCAAAATAGCTCTCGTGCAAACGTAGCCTAAGTTAAAATCTCTCGTGCGAACGTTGCCTAATTTGAAAAACCAGAATAACACCACCGATTCTTTGGTTGTCACCGTGACGTGGCACCGCGCGGCGCGCCGCGCAGTGCACTGCACCGCGCCAATGGAGTTCCAGCCTTAGCGAAAATAATTTAATGTATTCAAGTTATTGCTTAAGCGTAAGTTGTGTGAAGTTTTGTATGAACATGGATTCGGTTGTATGTTTTTTTCATATTATGCTAGGCGAGCATATTTTAACTGCTACCTCACCAGATCTGCAAGGATAAATTTCTTAAAAGGGAAGAAAAACATCTAAAAAATTTAAGTTCAAGAGAGCCGATAAGGTCAATTGCAACACTCAAACCTATTATTAATATTGACTTATAACCGCAGGCCGACAGGGAGAGCAAGGTCCGCAAGGCCCTGTGGGCCCTACAGGACCGCCGGGCGAACCCGCCGAGCGAGGAGAGCCAGGGGTCGCCGGTGTCCCGGGAGAATCTGGGGCCCCCGGGTCGCCCGGGGAAAGAGGCCATCCGGGAGTGCAAGGGGGCCCCGGACTGCCAGGGTCGCCGGGACTAACGGGCATGCCGGGAACAAAGGGCGAGAGAGGTTATTTCGGACCGAAAGGACAGCAGGGATCTCCGGGTGTTCCAGGTAATTTTATCTTATAATTATAAGTAGCTACCAAATAGGATTTATTTGGCTGACAGCTTTTATTCGTTTATACCTCAGTAGAGTTGTTTTAAGTAGTCTCAGTAGAGAAGCTTATTTGAGCCCCCGACTAAAGCAAACAGAGGAGTACAGCTTTTGCGTGCGACTTGCTTCTCATGGACAACATTTTTATAAAGGTATCGTATCCCTAACTTTTTAGACTTGTATGAAGGTAACGCTCTCCTGTCATGGTATTTCTACTAAGTTAATACATATTACAAAACCTTACCTTATATTTTCCAGGTATCGCTGGAGAGCCAGGGTTACGAGGGCTAATAGGAGCGGCGGGAGCGAAGGGGGCCCGCGGGGAGCAGGGTCACAAGGGAGAGTCCGGGCCTGGGGGACTGCCTGGCCGTCCGGGACAACTGGGTCCACCGGTATGTGGCTATTTGATTATTAATGGTTGAAGTTTTCCATATATTATCAAATTCAGTCAGGCAGTAAGCTTGTTTGCCACCTTAGTGGTATAAAAAATATATTGGTATTCATGATCAGGCCATAATCTCTCATTTTATCGACATTTCGTTCTCAGAAATCTGGGTCTTAAGGTACATAAAATGATCAGAAAAATTCCATTGGTATGGTGGGGTACGAGCAAATTTTAATTTTCCAATGTTTTTAGGGCCCACAAGGCACAACAGGGCCGGCAGGTGCGCCAGGTATACCAGGCGCTAAGGGTTCCAATGGCGACTCTGGCAGGTCTGGCCCTCCTGGGGCCATGGGTTTGACTGGTCCAGTCGGGCCTGAGGGTGCGAAGGGAGAGCGTGGCAGCGAAGGAGAGACCGGGCCCCAAGGCCCTAGTGGACCGGCCGGGCCAGCTGGGGAGAGAGGTCCGGTGGGACTGCCTGGTATGATGGGGCTTTCAGGGCCGCAAGGGATTCGCGGCTCGCAAGTAAGTTTATTGGACTGATTGTATTTCTTGCTTTTTGTAAGAATTTAAGCTCTATCTATTTAGCAAAAGGAAATACATATTTTTATGTATTAGAATAATCTATATTTCATGCAAAAAACATAACTTTACATGATATAATATAAATAAAGTAAAATATTATATTATATAATATATAATAACTATCTAATATAATAATATAATATAATAAAATAATATAATATATAATAAATAAAATTTAATATATAATAACTATCAATACTTAGGTAATAATAAAAAGACAAATAGTCTAGCTACCTACAAAATTTCATACAAATCCGATTAGGTATAAAGAGTTAACAAACGTACACACAAGCTTTTATTTTAAAAACATTTATACAATTCTGTTAATTTATAGGCAAATAAATATTTCTATTTCTATTTCTATTTCTATTTCTTTCGCATTTATAATATTAGTGAGAGGCTCCATTGATTGAATGTTATAGAGGCGAACATCTATTGCCTCATTCTAAAGAGATATTTGGTTACTAACCAGTTTTTACATATATTTTTTCCTATTCAGGGTGAAAGTGGCATAGCAGGCAAACCGGGAGCCGATGGCGCCCCCGGGTCGCCAGGCAACGCTGGTCTCCAGGGTCCCCCTGGACCGATGGGCGAACCGGGTCCAGAGGGACGCCCAGGCAAGCAAGGCCCGGGGGGCATACCCGGACGACCGGGCGACAGAGGACCTTCCGGACAACCGGGCGCTTCTGGACCGGGTGGACCACCCGGATTGCAGGTACTTATTATTATTATTCGTAGATTCGATTCGTGTGTCGCGTAGAGGTTTCTTGAAAAGTTATTGTAGAAATATTCTTAGGGAAAGGTCAAGAATAGGTTTCCTAAACTGACGTGCATTTATGGACAGGTTAATGAATGTGGAAGAAGTGAGAGAGGTTTGTCAGGACCGTATCAAGTGGAATAATGTGGTCTCTGCCTAAAGACCTGACGTTATGTATGTATTTAGAGGTTTTAAAGGCTATGGAAGTTTAGGTGTTATGGGGAACAGTTACCCTTTTCCCTCAGGTACGATTGTCACCGACTAAAAAATCCGAATACGTTGTTAGACATAGTTCTTTAGATTTAGAATAGTTTTTTCTAGATCTTGTTACTACGAATATGAATATGTAACCTATGTAACCTTACCTATGTAACCTAAATATTAGTAGTAAAATATCCGAACGAATATTAAACGCTGATTATTGATTTATTATTTATTTTTGTATTGTTTTAAATTATTTACTAACCTAGGTATAAGTCTTACTAACTAAAATGCGTCTTTGTTACTTCGTTCAATAAATGAAATTGAAACTAAACGATACAGCATTCAATGAAGCTTGATACATCTAACCCAATTTCCAGGGGCCCCAAGGTGCATCTGGCCCTCCCGGATCCACCGGGGAGCGAGGCCCTCGCGGCGAGACTGGGCCTCAAGGCGCCGACGGCCCTCAAGGCCCCGCTGGCAAGCAAGGCCTGGCCGGATTAGACGGACTTAAGGGCGAAAGGGGCGAGAATGGACACGATGGTGCTAAGGGCCATGCAGGACTGCCGGGTCTGCCAGGGTTGATAGGCGCGCCAGGCAGGCAGGGCGAGAGAGGATTGCAAGGAGCGATGGGACCGCCCGGCAAGGATGGCGATGCTGGACCGAGAGGTAGGATTTAGTTTATTCTTCTTGAAATTTTGGCCAAACAATGCTGCAAAAAATGCATTCCCAACTATGCTTGACGGTCATGTTCCTTTGACGTCCATAAGAATCTTTGCAGGAAATCGGTGCATCTAGCACACCACACTGGCTACCTAAACTTCTTTTAATTATTATCGCTCAAACACCCACGTTTAGGAATTGAACTAAATTGCATAACCATTGCAAAATAGTAGAATTTTGAACTCAAATACATGATAATGATTATGAAATAAAAATAAGATTGGGATTTCTTTCATGAAGTACAAGATAAAACCGTAAAAAAATAAAATCCACTCCCCACACAGGCAACCCAGGCCGCGACGGCAGTCCAGGCCCCCAGGGTCCGATTGGTCTCACCGGCGGGCGAGGTCCCCCCGGCGACCCCGGCCGGCACGGACCTCCCGGGCCTTCTGGACCCCCCGGACCCCCTGGCCCCCCTGGAGACGGGGTGGCGTATGACGCGGCCGCAATCGCTGCTATGTTGCAACAAGGTAAGGCTATGGGTAGTTCTCTTCTTCTTCCGAGTGACTCTTTTAGTACATAAATTAATACAAAATGGCCAAATTATAATGGTCAATTTAATAAAAAAAAATTTAAATGTCTTAATATACATACGATAACGTACAAGGTAATACTTAATCAGATTATATTTCAAATGTCAAGAATCATTATGTATAGATAACATATCGATTCCTTACCCAGGTTCAGTGAAGGGCCCGGACCCACTAGGCGACGACCCCAACCTGATGCCAGCCAGATTCTTCAAAGACGACATGAGCCCGTCCGAACGCAAAGAAGTCGTCATGAAGGCCTACGAGAGACTGAAGGTGTCTCTGGACAAATTCCTGAAGCCAGACGGCAGCAAGGATGCTCCAGGAAAATCTTGTGCCGATATCATGTACCACCATCCCCAGTTTGAAAGCGGTAAGTAGATAATATATAAATAAATGTGCTTGGACCAATTTACACAGTGCCATTTAGCCCCAAAGTAAGCACAGCTTGTGTTATGAGTATTAGATAACGGATACAGTAAATAAATAAATAAAATATTCGTGGACAAATTCACACAGCGCCATCTAGCCCCAAACTAAGCAAAGCTTGTGCTATGGGTGCTAGATAACTGATAAACTACTTAAATACTTTTAAATACATACTTATTACATATAGAACACCCAGACCCGTAACAGAAATTAAAATTCATCATTTCAATTTCTGCCCGGCCGGGAATCGAACCCGGGACCTCTTGCGTGGCAGACCGGCATGTTGACCACTGAACCACTCAGGTCGTCAAAGTAAAAACCTAAAAGTATAAACCTTTTTTGAAATCCATACTTATTATACATACATACTGCACCCAGACATTAAAAGTCAGGCTCGGCCGGGAATCGATGCTAACCAACTGAACTACTCAGGTCGTCAATATTTTGGTAACATTGGCTATTTCTGGTAACAGAAATGTAGTCATGAAAAGTGTACCTCACTGTCCCTGCCTATTTGTTCAAAATGTTCCCTTGATGGTCTTTGTCGGTTAAAAGTGTCTGCCTTTCTTTTCATCCCAAGGCCAATACTAGATCATTTCTTGACCTGGAATTTAGAATATATCACAGTCATCATCTTGGCGTTAATATCCTGCGGTCCCGGGGTCCGCCTTGACCATGAGCCAGATTTGGCAACTGCAGACGCAGAAGATTAGACCACGTACAGTATTTGTCTAATATTACGATAGTGTAACTTATGGTGACTTCTTCCATTCCAAGGTCTATTCTGGATCGACCCCAACGGCGGGAACTTCAACGATGCGATCCTAGTCCACTGCGACATGGCTTCCGGGGCGAGCTGCGTGTACCCGAAACCGATGCAGTCCAACGACATCAGCTACCGAGGGAAGGATAATGAAGTCTGGCTCAGCGAGATCGAGGAAGGATTTACGGTGAGAATGATATCCATTATTTCCTCCTGTCTCCCAAATCTACCTATCTCTTTCACACTTGTGGTAAGTTGTGACGAGTGTGAAAGAGATAGGTAGATTTGGGGGATTGCGGGAATTATCTATTATAATTCATTGTCATTGTCATATATAGGTAATTGTTATAGGTTCTTCCCTTCTTACCTTCTTTACATAGTATGAAACACCTTACACTCGTGGGTGTCGTACAAGGCGACTAATGTTTTCTTGGCATAAGATCTAGAGTCTCCGTAGGGTCGAAAATGGGCAGCAGCATTTTCCATTGTTATATTTACAAAAGTACGATCTCCAACGCGCCTTCCAAGCGTGGAGATTACGGCATTAACCTCCCCTTTTGTGGGAGAGGCCTAAGTCCTACAGGGGATTGTTATGGGCTGTGATGATGATGATGATGAATGTCTTATTTGGTATATGTCCCCAGATCTCTTACAAGGCCGACAACGCCCAACTGACGTACCTCCAACTGATGTCTTCGAAGGCGACCCAAAACATAACCTTCCATTGCCGCAACACCGTCGGCTACTTCGACCCCAAGACCAATAACTACCGGAAAGGCGTCAAGCTACTCGCCTACAATGATGCTGAGATTCTGCCGCGAGCTAACAACAGACTGCGGTATACTGCCTTGCTGGATGAATGCCAGGTACGTAGCTATGCTTTTACTTACAAGAACGAAATGGCCGTGTGGTGTCCGGAAGAGTAGAATAGCACCAACCCTTTACACTCGTGGGTGTCGTACAAGGCGATTAATGTTTTCGAGACAAGATATCTAGTCTCCATAGGCTGGAAAATGGGCAGCAGCATTTTCCATTGTTATATTTTTTTAACTGCGATCTCCAACTCTCCTGCCAAGCGTGGAGATTATGACAATAACCTCCCTTTTCGTGGGAGAGGCGATAAGTACTGCAGTGTTATAGGCTGTGATATTGATGATAAGAACGAGTGTACTGTAACAATAAAATGGAAATCTTTATGAACACGACAGAGCACTGTCACTAGACTCTCCGACCAGTTGTCGCTGTTATATAAACAACTATCGCAAATCCTTATACTATTAACCCTTTTTACACCGAATCCCACTTGGGCATCCTAGATTCTATCACAAAGTAGTTGTATTTCGTTAAAATCATATGATTAATCCTTTATTTTTTTATCAACAGTACAAAAAGGACGAGTGGGCGCAAACCATTGTGCAGTACGAGACGGACAAGCCTGGGCGTCTTCCAATCCTCGATGTAGCTGTCAGGGACGTAGGACGCCCCAACCAGATGTTCAGAATCGAACTGGGCCTGGCGTGCTTCAATTAAATCCAAGTGCTACAACGTATTTAGACTCTGACCAAACCCCAACCTAAGATAATAATAGATAGGTATATTATACTCCAAACTAAATGCAGAACACCTTTTATCATACTTGTACAATCGGCCAAAAGTGTCGTCTAGTACCTTAGGGTATAGGTACCATCACAAAACATCATGGTCGATTTTCCCTTGCATTAATATTCTGACACGCTAAGGCGCTGGCCTAATTGGCAACGGTCGTGCGACGGGCGGTTTTAAAGTCTCCTATTTGACGGGCGACGTCCGTCGTACGATCATGGTGGCACGACCGTTGCCAATTAGGACAGTGTCTAAGGTCCAATTTCAGTGACATTTTGGTTACTAGGGAAGTTTTGTCAAAAATAATAACATTATTGGCCGACTGTAATTCCGGCATCTTTTAAGGGTAGGCAATGACTAGACACGATCCTGACACATCTCTTTTGCCTTGCCATATTCACACTTGTTCTCATACTTTTGTTTGTACATCCCTTACTTTAACTGGTACGTTTTTCTTTCGGTCTGCCTGAACTTTAATGGTTAGGGGAGCATGGGTAACAGTGGATAGCTTGAAACAACAGGGATGAAAAGGGACGAAATGACGTAGGAATTGATAATGTACTCTTAAGTACATACAATACCTAGAATTACAAAAAAACATCAATTACTTAAGCAAATTAATTAAACATTTAATGAAATAAAAGTAGATTAAAATTGTTTTACTATCGAGTTCTGAATGTTTCAATAAAATTTTGCATTTATTTTATAGTTATTAAAATAGTATAATTTTGTAGTCAAATTTAATTAGTAAGTACTTAATCTCAAATTAATTTTAGGTTGTCACAACATTTTTTAAAGTCTAGATGTATATAACAAGGGTCCTACTTAAGGCTGTGTGTATAATATTACGAAATATCCTTATTTATAATTTATAAGTGAACTGTCATGTGATTGTATTTAAGTACCTATAATTTTTTTATAAATAAGTAGCCACCTAACGTTTAAGTTACCAACGATTTTATTTTGTACCTAGAGATAAGTTGTCAATAAACAAAAGTAGTTATTCTTTCCCCAGAATTTATTATTTCACATAATACCATTTATTTAATTTCAAATGGAGCGTAAAGGGTAAAACCTCCATTGAGCTTTGGTGTCATCATCAGAAGTCCAATCACAAACTCTGACACGTCAAAAGACGACCGAAGAATTGACAGAGACGGGATGGTGTGGACCACTAAGCTGATCAACTATGAGTCGACTTCGCTTGTGCATCTAGGTTTCGAAATTAATAGAACTTTGGAAATATTATGTTAATAGCATGAATTGATTCGTTCTAGTTTCTTATTCGACTCTCACTTGATCTGTTTTATTTAGCACCTACACTGCTAATAGCTGTTTTAATTTTTGTTTCTGATTGCATATTTCCAAGATTGATCAACAATGTCAGCCGCCCTGCTGGTTTTTTTAATTAAAAGCCGAATGGGTAGAAAATATAAATAATAATTACAATAAATAAGCTATTATTTATTCATGTTAACTTGCCTATATATTTTCTAAACTACATAAGCAATTTGAATGTAATAACTATTAAACCTACATATGATTTATCATTGTATCATTATACTCGCCTAATTTAAGTAAGTTTACGGAAACTGATCGACACCGGTTCGACACCGACTCGGCACCGTCTCGGCACCGTCTCACTGTCAGTCAACCAAGGGTATCGGAAACAGATCTGCTTGTACTGGCGCCTCTACACGTCAGCCAATATCTTCGCCAATGTTGTACCAATACCTATTGGCCATCATGTAGACTGGGGGTTTGTGGTCTACGTGGTAGGTATCGGAGTAATGGCCGCCCATACATTGGCGACGGACCCGTGTGGTATTGGTTTTTCAAAGCAGGTTTTATTATGATTATATTTTTGTTGTATTTTATATGGTGTATTAGCTATATTAATTACCAAATTATAAATTGCAGTTTTGTATTTTTTATTACAACTACATAATGTAACCTTTTTAAATATAATTTAAATACTGTAAAACGTGAAATCAATAAATAAAAATACTATAGCATGCACGTGTTATGAGGATCCGAGGATAAATTACTGTCTATGTCTATGTCTATGTCTATGTCTATATCTATGTCTATGTCTATGTCTATGCCTATGCCTATGCCTATGCCTATGCCTATGCCTATGCCTATGTCTATGTCTATGTCTATGTCTATGTCTATGTCTATGTCTATGTCTATATCTATGTCTATGTCTATGTCTATGCCAATGCCTATGCCTATGCCTATGTCTATGTCTATGTCTATGTCTATGTCTATGCATGGTAGTGACAGAGCCACGGCTACTGGTTTGGCCGCGCATTCTTTCCCGGCTTTCCCAGTTCTCTTTGATAACCATTTTATTATATACATTTACGTAGGTACTTAGCGAGTGGCGGCCTTTCACGTTGGCCAATGCCTTCTCCAATTGTAGAGACGCTGGCCAAGGCTTTCTACGTCGACCGCTGGTTGAAGGCTAGTCACCCATAAAGTTAGTATATTCCCTTAGGTATACTGACTTTATGACGTCACATTTTATATTGTACTAACTTTATGCCGTCAATAAGGCGCTAAAGTAGTTGCACCAAATTTCCCACAATCCCAGGAATCCTTGGTGCAAGTGACGTAAGGCGGTACCAAACATTGGCAGTGGAAGCATGAGTAGTTGGTTTCTATGTATTGCCCGACCTGAAGAGTGAACCTGCCGAATGTGCACGTGCCCTTCGTGCCACGGTTGTTTAAATAGTTGACCACCTTGCTTGTGGAATCCTCTGAAATTAAAAAAAAACATTATTTTATTTTTATTTAAAACTTCACAGTATTATCTAACCTTACCGACAGAAAAAGTCAGCCAGCCCTCGACCAAGTTTAGAATTACTCAAATATTTCCTAAACTACTAAGCCCATTTTAATGAAACAAGTAACAAGCTAAGAACCATCTGCATTAAATAAAGCATATCCAGGATTTGGCAGATCAGGTAATTTCAATGGAGCGACTGCCATCTGACCCCCGTGACCCGTGAGTAACCCCCAGTGAACCTGACCAGATTGGATCATGTTACACATTCAGTCGTCTGAATATGCAGATTTCATCACTATGTTGTCTCTCACCGTAAGAGCATCGGTTAGCATCAACTAATGTACATAACTCAGAAAAGAGTAATTGGTACACGGCCGCAGCGGGATTCGAACCCGGTACCTCTCGCTTACGAGTCGGATACTGTAACCACTCGGCCACCGTCGCCATTATTGAATGAATGCTCTGGTAAAAATGGTATTTACTTACCACAATGAAACTCTATTGGACAGCGGGTGGCATTGAGGAACACTGGTGCGCAGTATCTCCGGATCTGATCCTGGTATCCGAGCTCGACACCACACTCGATATCCGTACAGTATCTACTATCGATTACACCGACCTTGAAGTCAGCGGTGCACAAACACGTCAGCTTAGTCTCAGGAGGCTCAAACAGTTGGCCCTGGGTGTATGTACGACCGTCTACTAAGCACGTTGGCAATCTGATGAACTGCTCGTGATCTGTGTGAATAGGGTAAGTGTTAGTAGAATATTTTCATCTATTCACGTAATGCTCACGTTCCAGATGAGATTTCAACAGGTTCATCGCATTTTTTAAATATCATTTATTACTTATTATTATTATCATCTTTAAAACTTAATGCATTGTTATAGTAATTTGCATGTAAATTGTAAATTGATACAATATTTCTTATCCTCTTAATACCGTTGGCGAAGCGTGGTTGAACGAGGTCTTCCTCAGGGGACCCTGAGACTGGTTGAACAGCCTCGGGAACCGATGGGCACCCCGTGACGGTGTTATATGTTCTTATTATTAATATTTGCAAATATTCATAAATAAAAGTGTCCACATGAAGTGAATTAATAACCGCCCCGGAGAACCATACATCGGTGGCCTATGTCGCTCTAAATCGCCACACGAAGACTCACCACAAATTTTGTCCACATAGCAACACTGATCCAGGGTGTATATCTGATGACATGTAGCTGTTTCTATGGAGTTCTTTTTCATGGGTCCAACGCAGTCCGCCCATTGGCACGTAAAATTTGGCTCCCCCTTATGTTCCGCGTGGCATTGGCAGGACTGCCTGCACGGGTTCCGCAATTGGCTATGTGGTATCGTGCTTAGATCGTTATACGCTATTCCCCTGGAAAAGTAAATAAGGTTCCACGTGTCCTTTCAAAATCATATACAACTGTCTTAAAAGCCGATAGCTGGATCTGGATCACCGATGGGTACAGCAGTGTAGGATGTAGTGAAATAAGGGCATGACAAAATTGATAGCAATTAAATTGAATTGAAGTGTGACTTCGACATGTTATGGTCCAAATCATATTGTGTTATTATTTAACTTCCCCAACACTTTGGGTACGTCTAATAATGTTAATTTACATGAAAACTTAGTGAAAATACCAATGCATGATTACACTGGTGATTGTTTGCAGGAACAAAAACTGCATACACATATTTTAGCATAATTTTTGGCAAATGCAGGTGTCCCCGCAACCACTCTCTACTGGAGTTGTGCTCCGTGGAGGGTAGCTTATTTATAATTTGCGGTATGTGGTATCCAACCACTTGGACCTTTATGAAGGTGCCTGCCCATTTCTGGTCTATGGACCAGAAATGGGCAGGCAGTCCCAATCGGCAATGCGCGTTGCGTCGGTGACGCATTGTATGTAGAAATTCATACAATTTTGAATAACACAACCACAACCCGCATCTCCGACGCTTGACATAATGCGTCCCTTATAGTTTTCTACACTGCTTTCCCAACCCAACTGCCAAGCGCGTGCAAGAGTGCACTTTCAAAGAGTTAGTTAAGCCCAAACATTTTTTCACATAAAGCCTCGCCAATCAAGCAGTGTGTCACGAGCTCATGTGTCATGCCATGTGGATGTGACTAACCTATAGTAGCACTTTCGTTTGTCAGTCCTTTTCCAGTCCGGGCACCTGTAGGCATCGGGGCAGATCTTGCCCGCCTTGGTTTTGATAATTTTTCCAGATGTCGGCAGTTCCACGCACCCCATCTCACGGTAGAACCACACCATGTCGCATTCACCAGCCCGACCCGCGTAGACTGCGCTCACCACTAACAAAATAAAAGTATGATTTTGTAGTATCAATAACTTAAAGGACCTTCATGTCTTTTGTCCAATCGGCTGTAGAATAGGCAGTTCAATCGGCAGTGACTGTTGAAGTTATGACGTCGCCAGTGACGGGTGACGATGTTATAGCCGTCTTAGGCTTTCTACTAACAAAAAAAAAAAAAAAAAAACCCCATTAAAAAAATTTTTGCGGCTAACCTGTCGGCATGATCAAACCAAATATTGTGCCGCAAAGTAGGTATAACTGTCATGCCAATCCAGACCCACACGTTTAGGTCTACTTTATCGAATCGACAGTTTCGTGCTGATTGAACGATTGGCATGAACGTGTATTAACTTTAATTACGTCACTTAACGTGACGAAACATGTAGTGAAATTAGCGTTAAATTCAGGGCAATCAAATTTTAATAAGAATTGCGATATTCTTTCATATTTCGGGTGAAGTTTGATACACCTATTTTATGCACTGCTTTAGGAATCCTGAATTTATGAGTAGCGTTACTATGCGTTATCTTAGTGCTTGTCAGTGACTCGTTGCTAATGAGTTCAATACGTTTCTATGATTGGTCAATTTTGGTCGCTACAAACGCATTTATTTATTCTACGTAGGCAACGACTGCCACTCAAATATTGTCTGTTGGAACCATGTGTTCGCACGCATTATCCATAGCAATTTAGGTATACGGGTGGGTTCTACGGGTGATAGTTTTTATTTCAACATTGCTTGTTAGTAGCCAATTTACTAAGAGAAATGCACTAAAATCTAATCAACAAAATAATTATCGCTATAGTTTTTATGAACGCTTTTAACTGCATTTATTTATTAGGCAGTGAATTTTTATTTGAACAACAGCCTTACTAAACTAGGTTTCTCAATCAAAGATGCCTATTTATATGTTACCGGAAATGTGTGAAATCTAGGAATTGTATACACGTCCTAAGAAATGTGTACATGGCGAGCTAATTTAGGAAACGTGTATTTAATTTGTCGAAGGTTCACGTTTCCTAGGAAATGTATTTCGTAGGCATTGTACCCAATACCTAAATATAAATAATAAATAATCATCTTGGCGTTTAAGTCCCGGTTGTGCTCCCGCGCATGAGTGTCCAGGGTCCGCCTTGACCATGAACCAGGATTTGGCAGATCATGTAATTACAGTCGAGCGACTGCCATTTGACCTCCGTAACAACGCTACAAGGGGAACCTGACTAGATCGCATCACAGTTACACCTTCAGTCGCCTGAATGTGCAGATTTCATCATGATGTTATCCCTCATCGTAACAGCATCGGTTAGTATTTAACTAATGTACATAAGTAAGAAAAGAGTCATGGCCGCAGCGGGATTCGAACCCGGTACCTCTCGCTTACATGTTGAATACCCTAACCGCTCGGACACAGATGCCTTGACCGAAGACCAATTCCTTAATGGAAGCTGGAAAAGTATGTTCTAAAATTTGAAAGTTTATAATAACACGGGAAAATTCCATTGCTCGGATGCCATATTCCACTTTCATATTTTGATGTTTATTTTAAAAGAAATGAATTCATTCAATTCATTCATGATTTTAAAACTAAAAGAAAATAAATTATATGCATTGAATTTCACCCACCTGTCTATGGATCACAAGTTCACGACACAAACACCGGTAAACCGCGACACGTGATTCGCTCCTCCACGGAGCATTCTCAGGAAAACGTTGACCGTAAGAAAATGTTACAGTTTACGGCCAACGATTTCCTATCCTCAAGAAAACGTTGACCGTAAGGAAACTTTGACGTGTACGGCCAACGTTTTCCTAAGGACGCTCCGTGGTGGAACGAAACACGGGTCAGGGTTTACCGCCTATCAGTGGCCCATTTCTATTACAAAATGGGCGAAATAGCCCAGATAATAGAAGCCAGATCATTGGACGCCCCAGAATCTTTATTTTGACAAACACATATTTTTAACTATATAAAATAAAATAGGTAATCAAAATTTAAAGCTCGATACACTTGGCCCGGCGGAAGTTCGTTTCCATGTTTCCCTACCCCTACTCTACCCTATTACTACCCTAAAATACCCTACCCTACAACTAGCCGGCTAGTAATTTTTGGCCAAGGAGTGTGTATGAAAATTTGCCTTTAAACGATACAAAAATTAAAACAATAGGGTGTATAACAAGTCGTTGGCTAAAAACTTTCGGATCAGCCTTAAACAGATAGATTACGTCCTCCCAGGGAAGGGGTTTGATTTATATGGCCCGGGGCAGGACTAAACCTATATCCGCCACTTCTGGTTAAAGTAATGCGATAAGCCGTTTAGCAGCCTAAGCTAAAAAAACATGACAAGGTCAGATGAGAATTCCGGATTTCTCTTACTATCTAATCTGTATTTCTTTTTATGTTATACGACAGACAACAGGCAATCGGGCCACCTGATGGAAAGTGGTCACCGCCATGGACATCGGCAACACCGGCGCTACCACTGTGTTGCCCGCCTCTGAAGAGACCTATAATAAACAACTTGAACGATCCCATGTCATAGTCCAAGGGAAACACTGTGTCTGGGAGCACATTCCACATCCGAATCGTACGAGCGAGAAACGTTCTTTAAAACCTTCGCGGGACACCACTAGTGGTGGACCTACGTAATTAATTCAAAGCAATACCTAAATTCATTTCTTGCTTTGAATCAAATTCATTTCTTCTTGAGCTGCTACGATCAAGAATATCTAAACCTAGAAAACAATACAAATTAGAACATTATATTTTAATGACATTTTATTATGATTGACTAATTTGAGTTATTATTATTATTTACCAATGAACATTCAATTATTTAAATTTGTATTGACATTACGGAATTCTCTTTCTCTTCTTTTAATTTTATTTTTAGATTAGATTTATTAAATTTTTAATTTCATTTTGGCGGACGTTTCATTGTTTTAATTTTAAATTACATTAGTTTATTGAATTTTTAATTCGGTACGATCATAATGTATACCTAATATTTAGTATGCCAAGAGGCACATCATTTTTATGTTACCTATGATGAATAAATAAATGATTTGATTTGTATAATTAAACTAAAGTAAAACTTGTGTAACACTTACAATCAAGAATCATGAGCCACATGGCATTCATGCTTCAAGAGTTCTTCCGAAGATTCCGCAACTAAAAAGAATAATTTGAGAACTTGTAAAAAATTCTTGTGGTTGAGTGTTAAATGCGGCCGCCTATCATGTCGAGGAATCCGATCTGAACTAATACGAGTGGGGGTTGCGATAAGGCCATTGATTACGTATGAGTAGGGTTGCCAACCCTACTATGTAACATACTTATTAACGGTTAAACATAAGTCTTTCAATGAAAATATGATATATTTGAGATTTGATTCGAGTATCCTACTGTTATTTTAAAATTTTAAAATTGTTTTTTTAATATGCTTGGTCAAATTCACACAGCGCCAATTAGTCCCATAGTAAGCAAAGCTTGTGCTATGTCTTTTAAAATATACATATTATACATACTACGTATGTATACATACTACGTATGTATACGTACGTGCGTACGTACATTGAGCGTCGGTGGTCGAGCGGTTACAGAATCCGACTCGTAAGCCAGAGGTCCCGGGTTCGAATCCCTCTCCGGCCATGTACCAATGACTGTTTTCTGAGTTATGTATGTGAGGGAAAACATCGTTATGAAACCTGCACATTCAGGCGACTGGATGTGTAACCATGATCCAATCTGGTCAGGTTCCCCTGGTTGCAGGGTCATGGAGGTCAGATGTCAGTCGCTCCACTGTAATTACCTGACCTGCCAAATCCTGGATCATGGATCGCGAGAGCGTAGCTGGGACATTGGTGCCGGGATGATGATGAGGATATTATACATACTACACCCAGACTCGTAACAGAAATTGAAATTCATCATTTCAAATTTAATTTCTCCTCGAAATTATGAATTTTAATGTTTGCTCAGCCGGGAATCGAACCCGGGACCTCTGCGTGGCGACGGGCATGTAAACCAACTGAATATCTCAGGTCGTCAAAAATTGTATGTGAAATTACTATATCTTATCAGCAAAGTCGCTTATCAGTATCACTTACCGTAAATCGGAACGCGTCCTGAACTTCAATTTTAACAACTTAAATTCAGAAATAACTTAATTAAACGCTATCCTAGACCAGTTAACTACTTACTGAAGATCAACTTTATACAAAATCTTGCAGCTGATAAATAGCAACAAATGTTCATCAACTGCAATGACTACAGTGAGTCCGATGGTAACTCCAGTGAATCAAGATTTTCTAATATTCTTAAAGTTGTTACAAGTTTTACAGCTAGCCCATATTCTGTGTGATGAACAGAAAAATGTAGAGATGAGCGTAATAAAGCCAGTATGTCTCATAAAAGCTGAGTTAATAATGGTGGTTTCAATTTTAGAATTTATATAGTAATAAGATACAAAAAGTAAAGAAACCTAATAGTAAACATAAATAATTAAACTAAATCAAATAACCCGCCCCTGATTGTTCCCGGCGCAAAGGTACCCATTACACCAGCAGCATTAGAATTAGATTGTAATTATAATTATAAAGCGTTAATCAAAATTACTCATCACCTATGAAATAATATATATTTTAGTAAAAAAATGTTTTACTAATTCCCTATCTACTATATTTTTAATTGCTACTGAATCCAAAAATACTATATTTGGTCTTAAAAAAGTTGGCAACCCTATGTATGAAATACACATAAAGAGAACCAACCTGAAGCTTTTTTGTTTCTTGACATCCTTACTTCTTATTCGGAATTAAAACGGTAAATGCATTATTGTACCTACTTATTTAGAAAACATATGGACTTATTGGCCGTGTGGTGTCCGGCAGAGTAGATTACACCAACCCCTT
Source organism: Blastobasis adustella (assembly GCA_907269095.1). Taxonomy (NCBI): domain Eukaryota; kingdom Metazoa; phylum Arthropoda; class Insecta; order Lepidoptera; family Blastobasidae; genus Blastobasis; species Blastobasis adustella. Next base: position 8,653,365 of record OU026117.1, on the reverse strand, counting down.
ACACTCGCGGGTGTCTTACAAGGCGACTAATGTTCGAGGCAAAAGTAGATGGCAAAATAATCTGGATGCCTTCAAGGCTAGAGTGAATAGGCTGTTACAAGACGGGCGTGCTTCATCTTCGGCCACATCGTCACCTACCAACAAGCGAGATGGCGGTCAAATGCCTGTCTTGTATAATATATATAAAAAAAAAGGATTTTCGAGAGCCTTGAAAACATTAGTCGTAGTCTCCGTAGGCTGGAAAATGGGCAGCAGCGCAGTTTCGTGGGAGAGGCCCTAACTCCTGCAGTGGACTGTTATGAGCTGTGATGATGATGATGATGATGACACTTAGTTATCTCTTTCTAGACCATATCCAGTACAGTCAGGCATGATAGTTTTCCAATCGTTTCTTGCTCTGGATACCTATTCTCTTGTTTATTATTTACCGTTTTTTTACCTAGTATTACCAAATAACAAATCTACGAAGAATTGTCAACTGTAACCTTTTCTGAGGTCACCAGTGGCGTTTCTTATAAAGTTGGCCATTTCTTGGCATTCAACGAGGTCATCGTGGAAGGTTGCGACCTGGGTAATCTTGGGTCATCTTACGCAATTTTAAAAGGTAAAATCTTGTAAAATTGCTCTTATAAACGCTTGACCTCGATGTAGCTCGCGCAGAAGACCATAACTGGTAGCCAGACATTTCTTTCTAACGTAACATCTACAGTACTTTCTAACGTACTTAGCGCCACATAAAATGTAAACATATATGATATTGGTCATTTGAGCCCGCGGGCTGAATTGGATGTGGGTTTAGTTTACCCTGAAAGAAGTTTTTTCATATTTATAGTAACAAATCAGTCTAATTTTAATGGAGAGACCACTACCATGCCATTTGTTAGTCTTTAGGAGGCAGACAAGATAGAATTTAAATAGGTATAATCTACATGAATTTATGTAGGTTGTAATTAGTTATGGAGGTACTTAAGTTCAATATGTGATGCTATTGGTAATCCGCCTGTCAAGCATTACGATTAAATCAATCCATCAATCAAGTTCTGCCGTGTCCTATGCGGACACTAGTTGAAGGTGTACGACTTAGTCGCTGAAGATTCTATACAAGTGTTCATACAGCCGAGCACAATGGCATTGAAGTTTTCTTAATTATAATAATTAAATTTAAAAACGGGGATAAACATTCCCATTGTCCCTCATTTCAGAATTTGGGGGACAACAGGTATGAACCGTTTCTAAAACAAAATTTAAAAAATCTTATAGTCTACCTACCTATACTTATAAAACCAGGAAGTGTGATAATAAAAAATATTATTGTGAAATTTAAAACAGTTTACCTAATTAATGGTTAAACTGTGTGTGAAACAATCATGATAAGCAGTTTGCGAGCGTTCATAGGAAGCGTAAATAAACTAACACAGTTTATCGAAGCAAGTATAGCCGCCCATGTATTTACCGGTAGCGAATCCATCCAGTGATACTTAGCAATTATCTTTTACACCCTATTATTGACTAGAGGTACCACTTTGACTAGAGGTACCACTATACGTACCCCTACTTAGTTACTGCGGCCAGATACCAAATCGATTGTTGACAGCGACTAGCCTTTTTTTCATTGACTTTAATGAGATCAACATCATCATCATCGGAGCCGTCAATACCGGCTTTAGCCGATCGTTGGCTCTCGCATCCGCCTAAGCGATACCTTCCTGGGCCGCCCTTCTAGGGTCTTCCGCGGGACCGCCTCCACCTGATACCAACAGGTTACGGCACCTTTTTCTTACGTATTCCTAAGGCGGGAGATGTTACTTATTTAACTTTGTATCAGAGACACGGTAGGTATTGCAAGGGAGTTAAACCTAAGATAAACAAACATAATGTGATTTATAACATTGTGAATTTATATATAGGTACTTTTGGTAACTTTCTTGGTACATTCAACGACTTAATCGTGTCATTTGATTTTGCCTTAAACTCTTACCAAAAAGAAACGAGGGTAATATTAGGATAGTTTAGATATAGGTCCTTAAATATATTTTTATAATATATGGAGTAAACGAGCAAGCAGGTCATCTGATGGTAAGTAATCACCACAGCCCATTGACACTTGAAGCACGAGAGGTATCGCAACAGTCATGTTATATCGTCTAATGCAGCTAAAATTTTAATTGTGACCTATTCTACTCGACCCTAGTCAGGCATCGCTCACGTATAAAATCTAGACGCAAGCTAATTTCATTTCAAACAATCATATAAGCCAGGATTTTTCTGAAAGACATGCACAATATGAAGTTTTGTTTGTTCATCAAATTCATTCTGTTGAATATTAGCATGTGTATAAGTATTGATTTAAATTATACGAATAAATTGAATTTGTTAAGCGATGTTGTGAAAAGTTACGAAATTCCAACGGCAGTCACTGCTTTTGTATGTTGGGACACGGGTAAATAGTTTGTACTTTAGTAGAAGGTAGGTATTGTATTCAGGTTAGTCCCGGAATATGCCAGGGTCTGGATTCCGACTCTCTTTTCTCCACTTCGCCCGCGTCCTCACATCGTTTGACTCTCACATCCGACTCGGCGATGTAAATCCATCGCTTCTTGGGCATTCCACGGGATCTCTTTCTAGTAGGTTTAGGCACCGATTTCCCTCACATCCTCGCTATATTTAGTTGACGCTAATGCTATAATAGTAGTTTATGCAACTGTCATATAAAAGGGGGTGTTTTAATACCTAATTATATGCAGTTGTATACACTACTTTATCTACACTCATATTTTCATGGTAAAATTTCGTACTTACATTTTTTCAACTTTGCTGGAAGTTGCTGCGAGTCAGTTCTGTTGTATCTACGCGTCGAGGATATCAAGCGGCGGAAAATTCACTTCACTACTTTCACATTTATCTATTTCTTTCTTTCAAACAAGAAAAAACATTCACAAACACAAATTACAATTACAATTCTGTTTAGCGAGAAAATAATTCCAAACGTACACAATCACAACCACAGAGTATGAACTGATCACAAATGTAAACAGGAAAATTTGAATTTGAATTTGTTGAAGACATTTAGGTATTTAGCTGTGTCCCGGCGCCCGACAAAAATTTAAAAAAGAAAAGTGTTGCATAATGATTAAAAAGTTATTTTTCGATACAGCTGTTATGAAAATAGTATAGGAAATGCTGTAACGAAAAGAAATTTTTTAAAATTTTGTAGACTGGCGTGAAAAAAGTGTATCCTTAAGCAAATGTTTTCAAATATGTAATTGGAACATTACGCTATGAGTGTAGATAAATTATATTAAGAATTATATTTTTACAGAAACTAAAGTAAAATTTGCGGCTCAACTGCAAAACAGCGAGTGTCCTACGACGATCGTTTTTCTAAATGATATCAAAAGCACATTCCGGTTCTCTATAGAGACTATCAATGTCGTTGACATGAATTGCCCAAATATCGAAGAATTATTACAGAAGGTACAATTAATACCTCTCTTTAATGTAGTTACCTAAATTATCATTGTTATAGTTACTTTTAGGACAAGAATTGTTTGTTTAATAGGCACAGAAAGAACGGTTGTTTCGAAGTCACTACCGATGGTTGATCTTGGATAAATACCAGAATGGAGTCGTACCACCACTTGAACTTCAAGATTTCAATATATTCGCTGATTCAGATGTTATCATTGCTAAGAATATTGGAGATGGAATCTTCCATTTATTCCTAAGTAAGTTTGCACATATTCTAAATTTTTCTTACCTAAAGTCTCTTTGTAACTATTATAAGGATTTACCGTCAATATTCCGGTTATGCTCTTGCGGGCGAGGGCCCGGAGTTCGCCTTGGCCATGATTGGACTTAACAGATCAGGTAATTGAAGTGGACCATCTGTCGACTGACCTCCATAACCCTGTTAACGTAGGATCATAGTTACTTACACGTATCTGTGGATGTCTCCTCACGATGTTTTCCCTCACCGTGAGAACAGCGGACAATGTTCAATCATTGGTAGATTCACGTCGGCACTGGGGTGCGAATCCCGTATCTCTCGCTTATGAGTCCGACCCGCTAACCACCGACGTTTAACAGTCACTTTTTAACTCAGTTTGGTTATTTTGCAGTTTACAAAATGGATTTCAATAATCAATGGTTGAAAGAACCGTTCGGAACCTGGACTACGACACAAGGTTTGAAGATCTCTCCCGAAATGCTGGTCTCCAAACAGATGAGACGAAAAAATCTGATGAAACGTCGTGTGGTTGCCTCTGTTGTGTTATCTAATAATAAAAGCAAACTGGACTTGTCTGACATCAAGTAGGCATACTGTCATTATTTTATGGACTGAATTATACACAGACTAATAATATTAGTATTAGTAGAGGTATTGAAAAAAAATCTTCTTCACGCCTGTAGAATTATAATAAACTAGACTGCGCGCAAAGTATCTATATAATTTTGAAATTAAAAACAAAAACTATCACAAGGACACCATATCAAGTGGTAGGACTCTGTTAAGCCTCAGGAGTCCGTCTGGGTAAGTACCACCACCTAATCTATTTCTGCCGCTAAGCAACAGTGATTAAATTGTTGTTTTAGGGTTTGAAGCATAAGGTAGCCAACGAAATTACAGGTATGAGGTATTTCATCTTAGTCCACACAGTGACAACGCATGTGCGGTTCTGAATTTTTGTTACCTGCAACCTAAATGTATGAGTTGTAGATGTTATGAGCGACAGTTACCATTTATCATCAGGTGGGCTGTCTGCTCGTTTGTCACTGAGTAGCATAAAAAACATACCTAAGTGCAGACTTATCTTGCGCGCTCTAATCGGTGCATATCGGCTAGTTTCTATTTAGAATCGACGCTCTACGGAGACGAAGTAGCCATAAAGTAGCCGATTTGGCGGTAGGTATCTAATACCTACTTGCATATTATAAATAATTTATAGCGAGAAACCAAAGTAGATCAAGCCATAATTTTTTTACAAGCGGTATGTAGGCAGGCGTTTGACCGCCATCTAACCTGATGGTAAGCGGCAATGCGGCCGAAGATGGTCACTCTGGCCTTGAAGGATTATTAGGTTATTGAACTATTGTTATGTAACTTTAATATACATACGACTACTTTCTGCTAAAGCAGAATTGAATTCTTCTTCAGCAGAGTTTTGTTAGGTGGGTGTACCTGTACCTACAGATAACCTGCAAAATCCCTGAGTTATAAAAGAAAACAGTTACAGCGCTAGAGAAATTAGAATTTACGCAACTTAGCTACAAATTAAAAACCTAAGTCACGATGAAAAACACTTGGTTTCACAACGCTCTCTAGCAAACCTTGACCTTCTAGACCTTGAAATTCTTTACAACAGTTTGACGGTATTCTACTTAAACGATAACTAATAACAAATTTAGACCTATAAATAGCACTGACCCTAAGTTACGATGCTATGTTAGTACAAGAAGGAGTGATAGTAAGGACATGTTGACCGACCCCATTTGGAGGGATACGTTAGCCGTAAGAAAATAACGAAATATCCTATGTTTCAGATCCCTAGACGACGTAGAGACCACACTGGGCTACCGGCAGTCCGCGCCTGCGTACGAGTTTCTGAATGCAACGCGCGATTACGTCGTCACTGACACCTACGGGTATATCGTCAACGGCTCCTACAATGGCATGGTCGGCATGATACAGCGTGGAGAAGCCGAAGTCGGCGGTGACCATACATTTCACTCTTTCTCTTCTTTACTCGGAGTAGGAGTGGCTTTCAATAGGATCCAATATTTTAGCTTTACCGCTTGTTTCGAGTACGGTTTTCAATTTTGATTCTCGGCATTAAAAGTTCAATATTTTCGTGCATAACGCTGATTTTCTCTATTTTTGAACCACCTGCTTTCGGTATTGCCAATATAATCGAATAATTATTGAATTTTTCATGCCGAAAGTCAGAATTGAAAACCGTTTGACTCGAGGCGAGCGGTTCAAAAAATAGAGCCACTGGTATCTTTAATCCAACTAATATCATAAATGCGAAAGATTGTAATGAGCTATTGTTTTGTTCGTAGTGTACGTAGACGTATATACGTACGACGTACTTGTCTATCTTCCCTACCGCAAAAATTGCAGAAATAGTTTTATTTAGAGACGTTGCTTGTCGTTTCTTTAGATCTGTGCTATGTAATATAATATCATCAGCATCCTAGACGTTAATCTCGACTTCGGTCGTAACGCTTTCCTACTCTTTGCCCCTTGCCTTAATCTATCTTTCTTCTCCACTTCTCCTCTCATCTTCCAGGTATAGGGCCCTACTATCTCATGGCCCTAGCCTGCTCAACTGCTTGTAGTCCCCCTGCTGTCAAATTGACGAGGGTTTTCCAGGCTTTTCCCTAATGGGTTGTGGAGGTCGGATGGTAATCGCCGCACGTAAAAAGCCGATGATATTAAAATGCGATAACTAATTCTGAATTCTAGTTTTCTTTTCCTATTTTGCAGGCACCGTTTTATTTATTACAAAAAATCGCTTGGACACGTTATTCTACATGATAACTGCTGTTAACGTCAAAGTAAAGTTCCTGTTCAGACAGCCACCCCTGTCCCTCGAGAACAATCTCTATCTTCTACCCTTCAACGGAACCGTATGGCTGAGTTTGGCAGGAATAGTGGTTGTGTTGATCTTCGTGCTCTATGTTAACTCTTTGTGGGATGCAAGACGTTCGAAAACGATTGTGAGTACCTATACTTCAACATTTTTAATGAAACTTGAATAGTATTATTCAATAGAAAAGACAATACAATAATGAATGTAGCGTAAATAGGAAATTAAATGCCGCCAATACGAAAACTAAACTGAAGAAAAGACCAATGACGCTCACGATAGTCGTAATTTCGAGAAGTCATTATTTTGAGAAGTCGTCATTTCAAGGGGTCGTAATTAACCACCAAAAAGCATTATCGTTGTCGTTCTCAATAATAATTGTTTTATCTTTTTCTATTGAAACACACCTTAAAAAACACATAATTTACCAAGATTGATATTTTAATTACAGCCCAATTCAGTTGGCGACATTACGATGATAATAGTTTGCGCATTGTCGCAGCAAGGGAGTGCCAGTGAGATGAGAGGTTAGTCACGTTATTATCTTATTACCTACCTGCAGTATATAGAAACCCTGTTGCATTAAGTGTGTTAGTGTTAATGGTGAGCCTATAATAGAATAGTATCTATAAATATTTAATTATACACAGTATAAAACAAAATCCCGCCGTCTGTCGCTATGTATCTTTATTCGCTTAAATCTTTTAAACTACGTAACGCATTTTAATACGGGTTTCAACAATAGATAGAGTGATTCAAGAGGAGGTTTATAAGCAAGAAGTAGGTGGCGCTCCCAAAAAAATGGGTTACCACAGGGTAGCGTTCTTGCTCCCATGCTTTTTAATATATACACGAACGACCAGCCATTACCGCCAAATACATCCAGTTTCATTTATGCCGATGACCTCGCCCTTGCCTCACAGACTGAGACATTCGAGCAAGCGGAGTTCAATCTGTCAGCAGCACTGGATACTTTAAGCACCTACTATGAGAGCAATGCGTTGAGACCTAATCCTTCAAAAACACAATCATGCGTCTTTCATCTGCGCAACGGATTGGCCCAACGCACTTTAAACATCTCTTGGTGTGGTGTACCAGTTGCACACAATAGCCACAAAAAGTACCTGGGGGTAACTCTGGACCGGGCACTGACATACAAATTCCACTGCGAAAAAACCAAGCAGAAAGTCAGTACTCGTAACAATCTCCTGACCCGGCTCAGATCATCGAAATGGGGGGCCACCCCGAAGGTACTCCGTACAACCGGTCTCGCCCTGTGTTTCTCTGCCGGTGAATTTGCCTGCCCCGTCTAGCACCGGTCGGCCCATGCGAAGCTGGTCGATACCTTTCTTAATGAGACAACCCGAACAATGACAGGCTGACTAAAACCCACCCCGGTCAAGAAGTTGTATCCGCTAGCAGGCATTGCACCTCCGGCCGTGCGTAGGGAAGTGGCGTACGCTGTGGAGAAGCACAAGCAGGAAACTGATGAGAGACACCCCCTCCACAACTCTACCCTGGCTCCTCAACGGTTGAAGAGACTGGGAAAATATAAGTAATAATAATAAAATAAAAATGTATATACTTAACCTATTTATCATTGACACGATAAGAAGAAGCAAGAAAAAAGGGTAAATAGGGGTAAAGAAGTTGCGCCATGACCACTAGTAATTTATAAAGATATGCTGTGGATTGAGCTTAACCTCACAAATAGACGTCTTCCAGAGACAGGAAGGTTAGGTCAAGAGTTCCCAGAGCAGACTAGCATGTATGAAAAGGTTGATGAATGTGGTATAAGCTAAGAGAGTATTGTCAGGACCTTAGCAACTGGAACAATGTGGTCTCTGCCTACACCTACGGCAAAAAGGCATGACGATAGGTATGTGTAAATATTCCAAAGAGGAGAATTCATCCATCAGTGGTTGTAAGCGATATTTGTCTCTACTACTTAAATGTGGATATGGGGATGTAATTGCTCTCAGGTATATCAAGTCGCATGGTCATGCTGATTTTGTTCGTGACGTTCCTATTCCTCCACACCTCGTACTCGGCCAGCGTGGTGGCGCTGCTGCAGTCCACCTCCGGCCAGATTCGGACCCTCGAGGACTTACTCAACTCCAAGTTGAGCCTTGGAGTCCACGATACGCCGTACAATAGGCACTATTTCATGGTAATACAGTTTAAATTGCTTTGCAAAACTTAAAAGTTTTACTACGCTTAAATATTTGTTTAGTCTAGATAGCTTCGAAAAGCCACTTTATTTAGCAGTTTGTGGAACAGCCCAAGTTAAAAGAATTAACACTTCGCAGGTCCTAAAATATCCTGAAATAACTTGTAAAATATGCATTGATTTGATTACTTATATACTTACTTCATCATCACAGCCCGTAACAGTCCACTTAGGGCCAGGACTTAGGGCCTTTCCCACGAAAGGGGAGGTTATTGAAATAATCTCCACGCTTGGCAGGCGGGTTGGAGATCGCAGTGTCTAAATATAACAATGGAAAATGCTGCTGCCCATTTTCCAGACTACAGAGACTCTTGATCTTTTGCCTCGAAAACATTAGTCGCCTTGTACGACACCCATGAGTGTAAGGGGTTGGTGCTATTCTTCTACACACGGACAACTTACTTGTGACCTATCACTACATGACTACATCACTACATCTCATCTAGCTTATATTTGGCTGACTTGGCTTGCTTTGGAATCTCCATCTACTCAGAAGCTACAATTCGACCATCTGAATATGAATCTGAGTGGATGAAGGTGGTACAGCGCCCGTGTCACACTAGGGCGCACAGAAAACCAGCGCTATATGACGCCTCACGGTTCACAGCACAAGCTGAGTGGGACCCTTTTGCACTGGCCGCCGCGACATTACTTTTCTACGTAGAACAATGTATTTTTTCCCCGTTTTTTGTATTATTATTTTAAATTTGTTTATTGTTTGTCGTGTCGCGGTGTCTTCGAGCAATAAATTTATTCTTGTTCCTATTATTCAATCGCCAATAATAAACCATGAGCTTTGATTTATAGCATGCGACCGAACCCATACGGAAAGCTATATACGAAACAAAAATAGCACCGCGAGGATCGAAACCAAGATTCATACAAGATGCCAAAGAAGGCGTCAGATTAATGCAAAAGGTAGGTGGTACTTAAAATTCTGTTCCAAAATCTTTACTTAAACTTAGTGCAACGCACCGGTATTCTGTCTGACTTAACGCGATAATCTTATAAATGACTGATATACCTGTAGATGTAGGCGGTAAATGAAAAAAATCATTTTGCCGTTAATGTTCCGGTTATGCTTTCGCGCACGAGTCGGATACCTCGGAGTCCGCCTTAAACATGATCCAGGATTTAGCAGATCAGGTAATTACAGTGGAGCGACTGCCATCTGACCTCTGTGCTACCAGGGGAAACCTGACCAGTTTGGATCATTTCATCACGATGTTTTTCCTCATCGTAAGAGCATCGGTTAGTATTCTCAGAAACTCAGAAAAGAGTCATTGATACATGGCCGCAGTGGGATTTGAACCCGGTATCTCTCGCTTACGAGTCTGATAACTTAACCACTCCGCCACCGACGCTCCGCACATCGATTAATAATTCAGCTAGGTGGAGCTTCGTTTCTGTCCCATGCGTGTGAGTAAGAGAGATAAATAAGAAGCCGAAAATAGGCGATATGTATTTAGCGCCGTCTATAGTTCGATTTTTAATTTAATAGTCAAATAACACTACAAATTTCCCTGGAGAGTACAACGTTCTTGAGAGTTCCTGAAGAGTTCTTGCAGAAAGGGGTTAAAAGGTTTTTACGGGGTCAGCAACGCGTGGGTGATGCCCCTGGTATTACAAACGTCCATAGGCAGCGGTGACTGCTTACCATCAGACAGGCCGTAAGCATGTTTGCCACCTTGGTGATATAAAAAAAAAACAAATACAATAGTGACAAACGCCTCTATTAAATCGCGAATCGAGAGTACTAAGGTGATAAACGAAAACATTCACAAGCTAAATTCTTTTCTGATTTCAGACTCCATTTGCATTCAATATAAATGTGGGCATAAACTATCGAATGGTGGAAGAGCTATTCCAGGAGCACGAGAAATGTAACCTGAAGGAAATCAGTTACATCCCACAGCAAGTCCCGTGGCTGACCACACACAAACAATGGCCGTACAGGGAGATGCTTCAAATTGCGTATGGACTTTTTATTATTACTTGTAATACCAGCGGAGTAGAATGGGTGGGGGTGAAATACGTCTGACTGAAGTCTGATGGCATTAAATAGATGTTACCGTAGCGGTCAGGATTGATCGCTAGAATGATGATGAGGATGATCGTACCAATCCGTGAAAACCAAAGTGATTAAAACTATTTGGAAAAAGTTCATATCACAAAGCTTTCAATTCAACATGAATAAGGACTGGAATTCTCTGCATGCGTTACTATCCCCGAAAATATAGCCTCGAGATTTTCAAATTGAAGAAAATGAAAGTTATTTTAATAAATGTATGAAAGCACTGAATAATTTCAACATCATAGGCTACAGCTCGTGGATATCGTATATGGCGACTAATTTTTTCGAGGCAAAAGGTTTAAGAGTCTCCGTAGGCTTGAAAATTGGCAGCAGCTTTTTTCATTGTTTTAATTATAACACTACTATCTCCAATCCGCCTGCCAATCGTGGAGATTATGGCAATAACCTCCCCTTTCTTGGGAGAGGCTCTAAATCCTGCAGTGGACTGGTATAGCACCACCACCAAGGCAGGCCGTACACCTACCTACGATAAAAACGAAGAACAATAACTTATTTCCAGGTTATTCAGGTTGCGGGAACACGGTCTGATCTACCGTGAGGAGAGGCTGGTGCTGACGCCGAAGCCAAAATGTGCGGGCCACGGCGGGAGCTTCACTTCTGTCAGTTTCATGGACATGAGACCTGGGCTGTTGATGTTGTTATATGGCATGTTGGTCTCCGGCGCGATGCTGATAGCCGAAGTGCTTGTTCATCGGAAATTGTACAAAAACCAGATACCTCGAAGGGATGAGGAGTGATGGATTTTTATGAACATTTATGTTCTTTAAAACACTTTTAGTTTAAGCTAATTTTTAGTAGTGATAGGCTAAAATGAGATATCTACGTATCTACTTAGGCAGTTCTGAACGCTTTTAATTATGGTTCTTCTAGAAAGTTTAACACGCACTTATCATCATCATCATCATCCGAACGGTCAATCCCGGCTTCTGCCAGGGTCTGCTTTTCCTACTGTTTCCAATTTTTTTCTTTTATATACGCACTCTACTACTAACTATTAAGTTTTAGACTAAAAATTATCTAATACTAGCGACCCGCCCCGGCTTCGCATGTGTTTACTACAAATTATACACCTCAACCTTCCTCATGAATCACTCTGTCTATTGGTGAAAACCGCATGAAAAGCCGTTCAATAGTTGTTGAGTTTATCGCGAACAGACAGATTGACAGACGCGGCGTGGGACTTTCTTTTATATGTGGTGATATTTAGTATATAGTAGTCACTGATGATCAGTGAAAATTAGTACTTAGCATGTAGCAGTCACTGGTCAGTAAAAATTAGTACCTACTAAAAGCCTTTTGGGTTCCATACCGTCAGCTTTATATACACTGTTTGTTAGAAACCTAAATGTTATAAACCTAATATGATGATATCTTATTTTCCTGCTCGCCGTCAATAGGCGATTACAATACAAGCTTCCTGAAGTGGTAATTATTAAGAAAACCTTGACATTGACGTTCACGTTAAGAGGCGATGGACCGTAGCTTCAGACATCCGTCTACAAGGTTTTTGAACAACTACCGGATATGAACCGGATCATGCAGAACAACAGAGCCACTGTTCCTATATCCCTGTATACTTTGAGTTCAGTTTAGATTTTATTGTAGAAGTCTGATTTAAATAACTTTACAAAGTCTTTTTTACAACATAAGATATTTTTAATTCGTTCGTTTTCTTCTTTTATGAAACAATTAATTGTAGAACTGGTCCAACATACAAAGTTATATTCGAGTCGCTGAGTTAGGACAATTCAGGATTCAGCTTAACCGAAAAAGAAAAACAATCTTACAAATCAAACGGATGTGAATTTCGATTATCTATTATATCAACAAAAACAAATTACGTCTAACTATAATTTAGAGCTGATAAAGTACTTATTTACATTTAATACTTAAATTATTCACAACTTAATTAGCTACTAATTACGATTACTCACTTACGAAAGATATTTATTCTATCTAGTCTAGATATTTATCAGTGCGCCGGTCGTGATGTAGTGGTGTCACATAGGGAGTTATCCTTGATGCAAGTGACATAAGGAGGTACGTCACACTGACAGCGCACACAAGGCTCCGACACCTCCACGTAATCGCCGACGGCTAGAGACAAGTCGCCGAAAGAACATAAGCCTTTTACTCCACGCTTATTGGTACTGCGGACCACTGTGCTATTAGCATTTTCTGAAAATAAACAAGTTTTAATTAAAAATATGTTTTCATTGCAAGCTTTTGTCATGGTTCTGTATGATCAGGTAACAGTATTTGTCAATACTCATCAAACGAGCCCAAACTGGATGGGTTGACCATGCGTAGGTTAGGAGTTCCTATGGTCTCCATCCTCACATCAGCTCGGTGGCATTATCATCAAACTTACATAAGTGTACGTAGTGACGCAAACGAACAAGCGGGTCACCCGATGGAAAGTTATCACTGCCGTCCATAGACACTTGATAGTTTTTACTACATCTGTGCTATTTTTTACCCATACCACCCATAGTGTCTGAATCAATTTTAAAACCCAAGTTAACCAAATACTACTCACGGCACTGAAACTCTAAAGGGCAGCCCGTCGGTTTCTGGTAGAAAACTGGGGCGCAGTTCTTCTTTATCTCTGGCTGGAAGTCCAGTTCTGTGCCACATTCAATCTCTTTGCAGTATGTCTCGTTGAACACGCCCGGTTTGTAGTCCGCTGAACATAGGCAGTTCAGTCGAGTGTTGGAAGGTTCAAACAGTTGACCTCCTTGGTACGAGCGGCCCTCTACTAGGCATGTTGGCAGTTTGGCAATCTTCTCCTCGTCTGCATGGACAATGTATAATAAAGGTATTTAATAAAGGATGTCAATTGCATAGATCTCTCTATCCTGTCGGTCAAGTCGGTAATAATCCGAAATCTCCTCTATGTCTAGTCGTCAGGCAAAAAACCTTAAACGTTATCTCTAGCAACTACGTCACAGGTCTTTTATAGTAACAGAGGTACGCTTCTGGGACCTGGTGGTGCAAGAAACGGAAAAAAAAACGATTTAGTGAATTCATTTTCTTATTTCTCGTGTTTATGTTCATTATTTGTTATATGATAATCTACGGAATAATTAAAGGCTCACCCGTCTTGTATTTCAACGAGTGAAAACTGTCGATAAACAACCAACATCTTAAACAATCCATGTAAACAATAGATCATTATAAGATAATGCATCCTTTTAGGTATACTTCGATACAATAACGCTACACGGTCGCCATTGTACCATTACAGAGGAAGATACTTATGCCATATGAGTTGGAATTTATATCGCATGATTGGATGCTCTAATAGTTGTGTGATATGATACTGATGTAACATTATAACCGCCATCTGAATCATAAGATAGGTAGATACATAATGTCGAGACCACAGTGCCGCCGTCTGTTAAATAACACTAATGTTTCAGTTTTATATGGTGTACTTTTCAATGGGTTAAGAACAATGAAGAAAAAATGTCGGTAAACAGTTAATCATCATCATTACATCGGTCTACATTGTTCAGCAGGGATTAAATGCGTGGAATAGTCTGCGCACCCCATCTCTATGGGGTGTCGCATTTGATGAAACCTAAAAAGCCTTCCCAGGGATGTGCATACTCCATAGGCGCCTAGGTATTTTCCTAGTCAAACATAACCAGCCGGCCGTGCGGGTACACATAAGTGTTCTCTGCCTCCCTCCCTCGATAATCCGGAGGGTGCCATTATACCCTTTGCGGTAGGCACAAAAAAAACATTCGACTCTTACCACAAATTTTGTTGTCGCTGCAGCATTCTGTCAGGCTGTACGTGAGATGGCAGGCTGCGGTTTCCTCCGAGTCTATGTTCTCCACGCAGTCCACAGCCGCACAGTCGACAGTCGGCTCTGGCTTCGCACTGCATGCACAGGCCATCTTGCAAGGGTTCCGCATCTCCGACTGCGGGATTGGAGCGCGATCCTCGTACGCCTTGTCTCTGGAAAAGTATTACACTCAGGATTGAAAAACTAGGAACTTCAGCAGTGGTAAGACTCTGTCAAGGTTTCAAGTCCGCTTGGATAGGTATCTACTACCACCCGTCTTAGTTTTTCTCCCGCCAATGAGTTTTTGTATTCAGACAGTCTGATGAAAGATAATGTTCCTGACTAGCACTAAGAGGCATATATAAATCGTCGATGTTATGGAAAAAGAAATAATAAACATTGTTATAGGTAATCGTTGAGGCTTTCCATTTGATGAACTGTATGCTCCCCTGTCACAGAGTTACTTGTGTAAAAAAAAGTTTAAAATTGTTTAATTAGTCTCCTACCAAACTAGAGGTTTTTGCCATAATATTTATACCCTTGCCAGGCGGAAAAATGTCGAACGTAATAAATTTCTGTATGCTCTGTCAGATCTTGCGAATGCGCCGTTGCAACAACGGCTCGTGCGCCGCTCTATCTCATCATCATCATCATCATCATCGTCCTAGCGCTCATCCCGGCCTCTGTTAGGACCCGCTTTCCTACTAAATCTTCTCTACATTGCTCGGTCTTCGACGCGCCCCTCTTACAATACTACCATATAAAATTGATAGTTGCGAAAGTACCTACCTATAGTAACACTTCTTAGGGTCTCTCTGCTTCCAGTCCGGGCACTTGAAGGAGTCAGGGCAAGCCTCCCCGGATGCGGTGGTAACGGGCATACTCCCCGAGAGCGGTAGTTCCGAGCACCCCAGCTCGCGGTAGTACCCCACCATGCTGCACTCGCCGGCTTGATCAGCGTGGACTGCGCTTGCCCCTAAGAACATTATTAAAATACTAACAACTGCCCGTAGGTAGGAGCAATCCTGGTGAATATTTTTTGGTTTTTACACTACGGAGATAAAGGAGGAGGAGATATAGCTCGGCTTCGTGGAGCGTCGTCCCTGTCGACGTGTGTAAGTACAAAAAACTTTTTATAGCCTATGTGTATTATTTCCCCCTACTATCTAGTCTACAGTACGCAGCACATCAACCTGCCCAATGAACAGGCGCTGTCGGTCTATGGAGATGCTAGCTCATCGTATACTCAGGCGCTGTCCTAATTGGCAACGGTCGTACGACCATGGTCGCTTAGTTATGTTAGCTCCTATTGTACTGGTTTAGGTAGGTTGATGTACCACCTTCTGCACATACATGATACCCGTTCGCGCTAAGTTTGTCGTTGAAGGCTTAACGTCAGCGATAACAATATTTTGTATGGCACAATGCCCACGGGAGTGGGACCGCTTCTGACATTGCAATATTCTAAAGACTTAGTAATGAACATTTCGCCAGAGGTTGTAAGTAAGATTATAAACCGGTCGCGAACTGATTTGCATACACGGTGTCACGACATGTCACGATTTGTATGCCCGCTGTCGACATCATTCATTTAATTTGTAATGTGTTTGCCAAGCATCGGCAATGACAAGTACTGGTATTACACAAATGTCGTATTTACTTTTTTTGGAAAGCTTTTAGATGTGTAAATAAATCAAATTACCGTCATACGGAAACTCACCGAAATATAACGATATTTTGATGTCCACGCTGACGGCAGTTGCCCATCGGTGAGTCAGGTACACTAGAGTCGGATTTTTAATTAGCTAAACTAAAATGACAGCTGCGAGCGACCTTTAATTCATACAGTCTGGCACAGCGACCTTTGTGGAAACCGTATTAGTCATCATCTGGGCGTTAATGTCCCGGTTTTGCTCTCGCGCACGAGGGCCCGAGGTCTCCCTTGACCATGATCCAAGATTTGGCAGATCAGATAATTATAGTGGGGCGACTGCCATCTGACCTCCGTGACCATGCTACCAGGGGAACTTAACCAGATTGGAACATACACGTTTATGGTTTTCCCTCACCGTAAGAGCTTACGCGCCAGATACCTTAAACATTCGGCCACCGAAGCTCCTATATTTGCGGAAACCGTATTGATGGTCGCTAATTATTTTTCCTCTAGGTAAGTGATGCATTGAGTAGGTATTGATAACTTGCTCCATGACTTTGGAGAGTAGGGAAGTAATTGCGATATAGCGATAGTTAGACGGGCCTGTGCGGTCACCTGACACGGATTAGGAAGACAGAGCCTAGCTTCCACGAAAACGGAACTTCCTCAATATATTGTATTATACTCTTTGTTGCACAAAACATATTAGATACATAGTTACAATACAAAGTACAAAGGCGAGCTTATCCCTAAAAGAGATATCTTCCAGCCAACCTTACATTCTGTGGAGAGACCATAATGTCGGGGTGTAAATTAAGTGCAATCGAAATTTTAATTTAAGTAATATGTGTAATATTTATATTTCTACACACATTAAAATACATGTAATACAAAATAAAATAAATACCTATATTTATAATATACATACATATGCTATACTATCAGGTGAGTAAAGAGAGATAGTGCTCTTTTAATCGATTTTTAAATGATGACGCAGATGGAGCGTCACGTATAGAAGATGGCAGATCATTCCACATTCGGACCGCGTGAACAGAAAATGACTTAAAAAAGAAATGCGTTTTTGATGATGGCACCTGAAGGGTTTTAGTAATACAAGGACGCTGAGAACGGGAAGGAGAGGGAGCAACTGAAATCTGCAACGAAGATAGCTGGGCGCAAAAGGATTCCTTAGGGTCTTGTATAAGAAGGTCAATATATTTACGTTACGACGCTGACGTATAAGCGCCCTTAAGCGCTTTCGTACTTTCGTAACCCGAATATAAATCGTATCGCAAGATTTTGTAAACGTTCGAGCTTATTTAAGAGGTCTTCAGTTACATCCAGATAACATATATATAATAGGCTGCCACGGATATACTCATAACGGCCTCGGTCGAGTCGTGTAACGCCGCAGATCCACTTCAGCATTTTCATTTCATTGGCGCGGAGTTCGCGGACGTGCTTCGTCAGCGCTGGGTTTCGCAGCTATAGAGCATCAGAGGTTTGATAACGCCCTTGATGAAGGCTTCTTATGACAATGGATGCGCGTATCCAAAGGAGGTCAAAATCCAAACAGGGTAGATAAAGTAGGTTGAGATGCTGCCTTTTGTACCTACTTAGATGACTTTGAATCTCACCGGTTTTGAGTACCTACTTGAAACTAGGTGGTTGCTCAATGAGTAATAGTAATAATCCATCTGGACAATCATAACGGACACCACTGATAATCATAGTAGACGCCATCTGTTTACTTAGGTTTTTATCTGTGTGGAACAAAGGGTAATTTTGCATGGCAAGTTTACCTCGTAACGTACTAGATAAGTAATAGGTACTCAGTTGTCTGGGTATTCTATTTTGACCCTATTTTCCTATTCGCTTCCTTATCGCCATAATTATTCACAGGAAACAATTAGAATCGTGAGAGAGACAATACGGCTACACTATAAATGGCTAAGGTTAGGTTTATCTACGCGGATGCATTTTTAATGAAACCATTACTACTATAAGTGATAATAGTTTGAATAAATTAACTACTAAAAAGACTACAAAATTAGGACACTGTCGAGAGTTTCAGGCGCTGTCCGAATCCTAATTGGCAACAGTCGTGCGACGATGGTAGTGCGACGTTCGGTTTTGAGCTCTCGTATTGGTCGATGTCCGTCGTACGACTACAGTCGCACAACCGTTGACAATTAAAGGCAGGCTCAAGCCTGAGGTCTGAGAAGTCCGTCTGGCCTGCTGTATGGGTCCATCGATATGGCTAGTATGCATACATACCTATGTATTGTGCCTCAATGTACCACGAATATCGTTGCGAAGCACACAACAATGCGAAATAGGCCGTTCTGTGGCTGAACCTAGTATGTCCTGCAGTGAGCTTCAATAGCTGGTAGCAGTGGACCAGATGTTTTGAAAGGCCTCCTTATATAGAGAGTTAGCTTAACGCCTGGTCGACATTATTAATGACCAGAAGGCTGGCCCATACTTTGGTCAAAGGATTAGCCTCGAGATCCAGCGGAGCAACGCGGCCATCCTTCTGGGCACCTATCCGATTTCTGGGGACCTGGGGCAATTTTTTTATATTTAGTCTAGCACGTGGCTTAGTTAGTTTAAGATTTACCTTTTTCTTTTTCAGGAAATTGATGTATTTAATACATTTTCTCGTGTTATTCACGTCTGTTAAGTTGGCCAGAGAGTTGCTATTAACTTCTTCTGTGCAAACGTTCAACGCCAAGCCACCTATACCTGAGTAGGCTAACAACTACCTTCACATGACAATATATTTTACTTTATCTCAATAAAAAAAAAAAAAAAAAAAAAAAAAATGTATTCCATCAACTAAATTTACAATCAATCGCTGTGCCTACTAGGTAATACCACATACTTAAATGATTCTTTAACAAAAATAAAGCGTGCTGCAAACATTTTAAGCTTAATAAGCTTTAAGAAAATCTCGAAGGAGCGTCGGTTGCCGAGTGGTTAAGGTATCCGGTAAGCGAGAGGTACCGGGTTCGAATCCGACTGCCGCCATGTACCAATGACTCTTTTGTGAGTTTTGTAAATTATTTGAATGCTAACCGAAGTTCTTACCGTGAGGGAAAACATCTTGATGAAACCTGCTCATTTAGGGGACTGAATATGTAACCATGATAAAATCTGGTCAGGTTCCCCTGGTATCACGGTCACGGAGGTCAAATGACAGTCGCTCCACTGTAATTATTTGATATGCAAAATCCTGGATCATGGTCAAGGCAAACCATAGGCCTTCGCGAGAGCTCAACCGGGACATTAACCTAATGACGATTTTTTTAACAATAAAACACAATCTAAAAAAGAGTACCAATCTTAAAATCACACAATCAGTAAGTAACATCCCTACCCTTTCTATTCGATCTATGGCGGTTTGCTCACGATAAAACCTTAAACGTAAATCGAATAAATACAAATCAAATAAACCAGGAAAGGCACTTACAAGAGAGCATCGCCAAACAGATGACAGCCTTCATGCTTTGAGAGTTCTCAAAAAACACTGACACTAAAAATAAATACTTTGCGAACTTGAAGGAAAATTGTTGCAATTTATTAACGGAAGGTTACGTGGGACCACCGGTCGTGTCGAAGGTTCCTATCTGAATGGCACACTGCGGTGTCGGTCAAGTTGTCGCTGTTTGTTGTTATCGGAATATGGGTAAGGTTGATTTATTAGCAACCTCTCCGCTAAGCCGTCTGAGTTCAATGGAGAAGCCAATTTTTTTCTGCGAATTCAGCAAAGTTGGCGCACCAAAGTTGTTTGTATTTTTTTTTATATATACTATAGCTATACCTACCTATACTACGCGGTGACAAACGAGCAGACAGCCTGATGGTAAGAGGTAACTGTCGCTCATAACATTAACAATATTTTATTTAGGTTACGGGCAACAAAAATGCAGAACCGCAGGTGCGTTATCACTGTGAGGACTAAGATGAAATGCCTCATGCCTGTAATTGCATTGTTTGCATTATTTGTATTACTCATAATAGGTGTTAAGAAGTTTTTTAGCTACTAATTTACAAATCACATTGTATAAATTGTTTTTTATTGCCTTGCCACCCGGACGGGAGGTCCACATCTGCAATCTAAGGGGAACCGATGCGGTGCCAGCCTTTGAAGTACCAGTAGACATGCTTTTTGTAGAACCTTTTGTTATGGCGCAAAGGAGAGACGTAATCCGAGCTGAGCCTTGACTTAAGCCGCCTCCACATTAGTGGAGGGTTTTGCCATAATCTTGACGCTTGCATGTATCAAGAGTACAGCACATTTTGCGACACAGACCTATTCATTAAACTTAGACGACGCTTAAGTTATCCCTACCTAAGGCGCTGTCCTAATTGGCAACGGTCGTCCGACCGTGATTCGCGTTTTGAGGTCTCCTATTGGTCGGACGAAGTCCGACGTACGACCATGATCATACGACCGTTGCCTTTTAGGACAGCGCCTTGGCGCTTGCATACATTTAAGCGTCACAAAACCGTATCATAAAATTAAAAATTAGTTAGCGAGTTTAGATTTCACCTAAGGTTGGCGTTAGTGCAATGCTATTTCTTATTAGGAATATCTTAAAACGATTACACGTCAACCTAAGTTAGTGCAATCGACCCATGATAATGTTATCTAGGCCTCTTGTGTAAGCGACACTGACACAACATGTGGGCGCTTACCTACATTAAACAGTTTTCTATTTCATTGCCTTTTTATCAATATGTGTCTATTAGGGTGATATTACATAATATTTTTAGAAGCAGGACATACTGGATATATTATATTTGTATATATGTATTATGTTTCTATGGGGTGTTTCTTATGTTAGCATGTCTTACTCAGTTGTTCCCTTCAGAGAATCATCATCTAAGGCTGCAGTGCTGGTGATGAAGCCACGGAACTCCTAAAGTTTTTGGAGAAAAATTATTGATTAAAACATCTAAATCGCACACTGAATCCGCCGAAAAAAACAACAAAAGCTATCATGGCTATCTATTGCTGTAAACTTATAATGTAGCTATTTGTGTACATGCAAGTATAAATAGTGACTAAACATTTAAATATTACTATCGGTTAAAAACAATGACTACCGTAGAAACATTTATGATCAGAGGATTCTAGAATACCATCACGCCAGATGCCAAAACTGAGCCTGTGAATTTGGAGTGATGAACTATATGGATCTCGGTGGCATGACGTGGCAGAGGATGCCCTACCAATGTTCACAACTCTTGATGGGATGGTGGGTGAACTGGAAATTGGATTTCGTGCAGCCGCAAATATGTAGAAGTGTATCTTTGTTAAGACTTTTTAGTTCCTCTAGTTTATTTAACCGGTCTTTAGTCGCTGTACCACCATTTTTTGTCACTCCACTGCCACTTTATAGTCGCTGTATCTCTCCTGTTCTGATCGATTACACAACCCACTACCCTATCTAACTCTTAGTTTCTTTTATCTTCTTACCTACAATAGTGAGCCAAAGAAATTGCTAAGTCACGGCTGAAGTCACAATCTATATTTTGTTTCCTTTTTAAATGGTGCATTTAACAGCTATTGTCAAAAGGTGGCCTTGGTCACCTAATCGTTCCTAGGTTTTTTGTATGACATTGAGTCATTTTTATAGAATGGTGACAGAGTGACAGTGTACATTCTCTATAGGTCGAAGCTCCATCTATGCTCTATGTCCAATTTCTTTAAGCTGAGCCTACGCCGCCTTAGGCGCTGTCCTAATTGGTAACGGTCGTACGACGGACGTCACCTGACCAATAGGAGACCTCAAAACCGCCCGTCCCGCGACCATGGTTGCACGACCGTTGCCAATTAGGACAGCGCCTTACGCTACCGATTACCTAGTGTCACTAACTATTAAGATAGAAAAAGTTTTTATTGAATAATTACTTAATTAGTTTTTACTTAGTAATTTTTTACATCAAAAGACGCGTTATTTAGACGCGTCTATAAGACGCATAAATAATTTAAAGAGCTTGAACACTCCAATATTCATAATTTCAAATGACAGCTGCCAATTTAATTGAATTGGCAGCACAGAATTGGTCTTGGTTCAAGAAAATGTTCACTTTTCAAGCGAAATAACGCGAGCGATGCCCCGGTTGATGTCTTTTATATTAATGTAATTAAAATTTGTGTATACTAGTTTTCTATTGCACTAATTTTAAGCGAGATGCTTAACCTCTTCAGATCTTGACATGATTGTTTAATAAAAAACGTATCACGCGTCTTCGTTCGCGCGGTTACACTTCCGACTTTCTGATGCAGTGGACGTTCTGTATAGTGGTCATTCTGATATAGAGGGCATTCTGATACAGAGAACATTCTGATAAAGTAGTCGTTCTGACACTGTCCACATTTTGAAACAGTGAACCTTATGAACCTAAATGATTACGATGATGTGAGCATCTCCTAATAACTATTATTTTGTTGACAAATTTGTGTTAAGCACTTGAACAACTTGTGCCGCTGAGTGTAGTTTTGGTCCGAGACTTCGGTCCCACAGTGGCTTCCAAGATAAAGTCTAAAAAAATTTTTGTGTAAACATTTTTTATACCCATAAAATACTTTATGCAAGAATATGTTGTACAATAGGAATGATGACCGACAAAATTTACAATATTTTTAAACAAAATATGAACTACAACAAAAACTAAAAACGAAATTAACATCGGTTAAAAAGCACTTTAATGATCCTATAGATTATTGTCTGTCTCCTTTTCGTAAAACGGAGTTTACATGGCTATACTCAAGCGTGACATCCGCTCTGTCTAATTAGGAATTTCAAACGTTCCTAAAATAATAATAATATATCAGTCATAATGCCCAATTTTATACATAAAAATAGCCGGACAATCGAACTTTGCCTGTGACTCAAAATGATATCTACTGAGCATCGACACTAAAAAAGTCCGAGCACAATCTGTACTTAGTCTAAACGAAAGTCTTGGGCCCTGCAATTAATTAACTAATCAGGAAGTAAACCTAGAAATACCTACCAAAAACAACGTTGTTTCGAAGTCTCTCACCAAGCTGCCACAATCCTCCGATCAGTTCAATCCGTCGAAGATCACATAGGTACGTACCTAAGGTATTGGAGAAAATTGAGTTTTAAAGACTAATATCATCATAATCATTATATTTCAAAACAATATCAACAATCCACATAAGTACACACTAAACCGGACTAAAAATATCCACATTATTATTTTTTTATTTTTAGAGACTAGATATTAAATATAAACCATCATATCGTTTTATATCAAAATCCTATCCAATTAACACAAAGCAACTGCGATGACTAAACATAAAGGAATAAGGTTTTGTTTATTAAGTCTTTAGGTATTGCTCTCATAGAATAAGTTTAAACACATTCATAATAATACAAGTTTAGTAAATTTATCTTTAGAATAGCACAAGCACTTCGTATTCGTTTGAGTTCTTCTCTTCGCCGTCGAACGGGTAGTAGCAGGTGCCGTGGCTGGGGTGGATCTGGAATTTATAAAAGATAATAACAAATTGTCTAGTTTCAAATACTTATAAAGTATCTAACGGAGACCATTCACGGCCTATATACAAAATGTACCTAGAACAATTTAAAAGTGCCTACAACATAATGGTAGCAATTTCGACAGACAGCGTGGCGAAGGTGGTAAAAATGTTAAGTTCTTTGGTGTTTTTTGGACAAACTAACGTCATAGACGCATAGTCTGGCAACAAATTTGTGAAAAGGAACTATTATTATGGCAATAATAAATTACTGTCAAACTGCGTCAAGCTGTTCAGCTGTCAAGTGGCGCCCCCAAATTTTTCACGACTTTCTTGCTAGAATAGACTAGAGCTCAACAAACTTAGCTGACGCGTTGACAGTGACACTGTTGTTAGAATTGACATGACATTTCAAAATGGCGACATTTAGTTCCAGTTTTGACCATCTGGTCAGATAATTTTGTAACAGTGTACCATCTACTCGTATTACTCCCGTTAACCAGAAACGTTTTATTCAAGTATTAACAAACACTGCGATCTCCAACTTCATTTTAACCTATAGCAGCCGAACAGCACGTTGTACAGAGATACTGAGTTTTGACACTCAGAAGCCTGAAGACAAGCTTACTTGGCAATACTTTTTGACTATAGGTTTACTCTCCGAGGTTAAGCGAAAGACCCGAGAAGCGGTGGATTCAGAGAGAGCCAACGGCTTACGACGTGAGGATGCCGAAAAACGGGCGAAGTGGAGAAGAAAGACCAGGAAAGCGGAAAGACCTCGCAGAAGTCAGGGTTGGGATATGATGATGATGACTCTCACAGCTTGTCTTGATTTTACATCCGCACATTGCTTGACAACCACCATACTAACCTTGCCAGGAGTGGTGCATCCGTCGTGCGTGACCCTGCCGAAGTACAGCTTCTCTCCGTCGGCGGTGCAGCCTGCCTCCACTGCGCCTGGAGGCACCTCGCCACCGGTAGAGAACTGCCACGAGAACATCGCTGGCACTAGCACCTGAAGTTGAAGAGGTTAAGGTTTGAGAAGAAATGCTAGGTACAGTACCTTGGTAGGTGTCGGTTCTCGGTACCTGGCGCGCATTCTTTCGTGCACGCTGGCCGGCGTCGCCCCTACCTGGATGAGGACGATAAACGTCCCTTTGTTTTCCCGTAGATTTTGACGTTTATTATTCCTTTTTCAATTAATTATTTTTTACTTAGAGTTTGATATTAGGTACAGCCACGGAAATCAAAATAAGTACAGCGTAATTAAGTTGCGGACTTCAATTTCTTAAAGAAAATCAACAGCAACATTATTGTGTAGCAGGTCAAGTAGGTACATAATAATAGCGATACCATGCGATTCAGAACTAAATTAAAGATATCACGGATAAAAAACCTATATAATTTGTAGAGACGCTGTAGCCACACAACATAATGACAAAATTGTAGTCGAATTTTATTGTTAGTTCAATCATTTATAGTAAAGTAGAATACAGTCGACAGACCCCCGGCTGGACTCACCTCAAACTGATCAACAGCGACCTCCTCTCCTCTGAACGGGATGTAGCAGGCGTTCTTGGTGGGTATGACCTTGGCGGGTAGGATGTCCCCCTCGTGATGGGCGCGACCAGCATAGATCTCGTCACCATCGGCGTCGGTGCCCACGCGCAGCGCCCCTGGCGGGATGCTGCGCTGGCTCAAGCAAGCGGGGACCCAGCGATATGTACCTGGAATGTTGGAGGGGTGGAATAGTAGAAATCTGACGTATACCTGGGCGCTTGCTTTTCGACAAGACAAGATTTTCGTTGGAGTCTATGTTACTTTTCCCCAATCTACTCTACAACTACGTCAATAATCTATTCTAAAATATATGGGCGTTTATGTCAGCTGGTACTACGGGCGTAATAGAGGGGTCTGATTTCTCTTCAGTTGGCTGTAAATATATCGAGACATTTATGAACATATCGATTTTTCCCGAGACTTTTATGAACTTTGTAACAAATGCTAATGAAGAAGAAATGCTAATGGTGATGAATTATAATATGTAACAGGCAAGAGCAAAGCTGGTCCATACGGACGATGTCGCGGGCAAAAGCTAGTATAATTCTCGGACCTATTTAACACGCCCCATAATCATAAAATATATTGAAACTGGGATAGATATATCGAAACAGTCAGAGTATGGCCCTGACACCACACCATATAGAACTCTAGAAGCTCTAGTGTTAGATAATTATGTAAGTATCCAAATACCAACGTTATTGCATTATTAGATAACGAAAATATCCAAAACCACATAAAGTACAGTTACGGCCAAAACTCTGTATGGAACTCTTTATGGATAATAAAAAACGAAACTTTACAGTTTTATTGAAAGAAACAACAGAAATTTTGTTATGTAAATAACGAGTTTCAAGGATAGGATGGTAGGAGCGGAGAGGAGAGGGAGGAAAGAGGAACCATAGAGAGGATTGGCCCCAACTCGGCTGACAAAACATTGCGACGACCACGTGACGAGATAACATCTTTTACAGATTAGCTAGTCATAGATAGCCCACCTACAGCATTAGTGAGTTAGACAGATCAAGTTCGTATACGTTACCCAAATTATTTTAACACCGAATTTCATGTAAGTCGTTACGCCTAGAAATTCCAAGAAGTCTAATTTATCGAATTTGCGATAAAATACCAAACGATCGAAGGATTAATGGCCAAAACGGATTAGATAACAAGGTTTTACTTACAAAAATACTGTGGCCGTGTACCTGATACCTATCAGTATTGTCGTGAATAAAACAATCAATGATGAATGTACAGCACAGGAAGTTAGTTTGAATACCTCACGTAAAAACACGCTTGCATGTGAATTTGTTATTTATCCTCATGTCGTTATTGATTGCAATGAGAACCATGAAATTACTAGGAGAACCAGTACACCTAACATGGAACGTCTTCTTCACACACCTAGGCAAATCTGCTATCAAGATGATATGTTGCTGCAAAGATGCTATCTCGTCGCTAGCCGCTGTATCCACTTACTCCAAGGCAGTTCAACTGTCTCGCCAGGAAGCTCCGGTACTATTTCCTCTGGGGGGCTATCGACCACTTGGACCGAGTCGGAGGGGGGTGGGGGGTAGGGGTAGAAGTAGGCTGGGTTCATGGGGTAGTACATGACCCCAGGGCCCGGGGGGTACATGTGCGGGGGGTACCCGGGGGGCCCAGGCGGCGGCGGTCCGTAATGCCCGTAATATGGATGGCCTACAGGAACACAGAAAGATTTATTTTAACAACATAGTTATGAAATAAAAGGAATTCTGGCCGTAAATGTAGCTAAATGTATCCTTGGTTGCACCTATAGGTCATTACACTCGACAGCACCTCAATCTGTCCTGTTTAGATTTTGATCTGTCTCCGGTTTGTACGGAAATCCATAGTTATGATAGCTCCTTTTACTCTGGTGATGGATAGCTTGATGTGCTGCTAATCATACTTTTTGTCTTTCTAATAATAAAAACAAATAAAATGATCCTGTCTGATCACTGATTAGTGTTTTATTGTAAGTACTACAGCGACTAACAAGCAGTCCACCTGAGGGAAAGCGGAACTAACGTAGGTATATGATTCATATTATATTTAGCTTTCATCATGTGTGTACAGTTGACTAATGAGTACATAGAATCACAGGTGCATTTTCAGAGTGCGGAATCGGCTGATAAATGCCTCACACTATATTACATCTATTCCATATCAATCATTCAAGACGACAAACAACAATGCAACCATGTATCTAAATATGATATTTTGTGCATTTAGGGCGACTTGCATCAAATTCTTAAACGCATTTAAGCTGTTACTTAAACAAAAAACAATAAACGTCATTCTTAAACGTGTTTAAGAATTTGGTGCAAGCCTGGTTAAGTATTTATATCGTTATTAGGTAATTACCTAACCTATTAACCAATTGGTTGGTGACGTAAAAATTATTTACTGGAAATTGACAATTTGTCATTGATATCACTAATCAGACCGATAACTCCAATAAACAAAGTTTCCAACCTGGCTTTTAATATTATAGGATTTATCTATATTTCTACTTAAATAGATATTTATCAACATATATATCTGTATATTTCATCTAAGTAGGTATTTAAACCCACCAATAATTCTAATAGATTCCGTTCCACAACAAAAACCAATAGCATTTGTTTCAGGGCTTCAGGCTAATTTTCAGGGTTTGTCAATGTGTTATCAAAGTATGAGATTACATTATTATCTATAGTATATATTATCGCATTTTTGATAAGTTAGCCGGCTGTATGAAGGTTATGTTTAATAAAATGTCGAATTTTGGAAATATTAATTGAAGCTACAGAAAAAACAATCAATTTTGAATCAACGACCACCAAAGATAAGTTATAATTAGATGAGGTATCCATGTTCGCGACAGGTGTAACAACTTGCCCAATAACAATAATAATCATCATCAAAAAACTATGGTTTCTGCTTACCCGTAAAGCTTGCAGGTAAAAGGCAAAGCTTCTGCCAGGGTCCGCTTTCCCACTCTTCTTTTATCAATTTGCCGGAATAATTACTCAGTGATTAGTTCTAACGTAATAAGAAAGTATATTTTGCAATAATTTACCTGCCTACATACTTCTCTGATAATAAGAAAACACTTACAGTTTTGCAATATCTAGTAGGTGTTTGTTTTACAGCTCATTGTACGCCAATAACTGTTTACATGCGCTCGTGGCACAGTAGAAAGAGTTGCCAGACATACCTACTGTACCTACTACCAACCATCTTTTGTATGTTAGTATGTAAAGAGGACTAGGAATTAGGAATGGAACAATATTAACTGCAATATACGGTCAGTTAGAGTATAGGGTTTTTAGTTTATCAGTTAGGGTAAGCGAAACACTTTACTATAAAGCTAAACTCTATAGTATACCCAAGAGTTACAGTGTCGCGTTTTTGTTTTACTCGAGTTCCTCTTACTCTAACTAACTCTACTTAATGTCATATCGAAAGCTTGCCTACACCTGTTAAATTGGATTAAAACAGAAAAATTAGTAGGCAAAGCATGATTAGGCATCGTATTTCTGGGATATATTTGAGATTCCCCTTGTCGGTTTTTTAATTTGGATAACGATACCATAGACATATCACAAGTTGATTGTTAATAGGCACCTAAATTACAAAGACATTTATGGAACCATTTATACTTAATTAGGCATTTTTAAATGACATTTTAATAGAGATTTAATGTACTAGCTACCTATGTAGGTAATTCTTCTATTAAGTTCTTCCGCCGATCTCTCATTCATTATCGATATATTTTTATAATGGTGTAGTTAAATGTATATATGGTATATACAAGTACTAGGTACCTAACAGTAAACAGCAATCATCATCATCATCATCATCATCATCATCCTGGTATTAAATCCCGGTTTCAAGCCTATAATTAACACCATACATAGCCTTAATATGTCTTATAGTTCTTATCGGTTTTTTACATTATCACAGCTACACTTCTGAAACGATTTTCATAAACTTTATGAAGAAGCTTGAAAATATTGGGAAATTTTGGATATTTGTCATTCATTTGTAATAAATAACTAAGAAAGTAAACATGTGAAAATGCATCAGAATAAATAATTAGTGACACGAATGCAAGACATATGCACAGGTTGGACTAACTAAAAAGTAGTTAATTTTTCAAAGTAAACTATGAACAGAACTCTAATCAAATCACTTTGATAACGTTTCTGTCACGAGATAGGCGCTTATAGGACATATTTTTGAGTCTGGAACTATAACAGTCACACAGTACACAGTCTGAACGAGAGCGTACATTAGAATCACAATGTAACTGAACTGATAATTTAGCATGTCCTTTTGCAACCACGATACTTGCTAACAGAACCTTGCAATATGACAAGGCTTATAGTACATAGGATTTGTAAAAAAATTAAAATCAAATCAAATACACTGATCTCAACGAACAGGTGTAAAGTTCTAGCACAGTCTTCCTTATCTATCACACAACATTTATCACTTTATCAAAAAGATTATGAGGCTCTTACCTGGCATGGCAGCTCGATGTCTCGTCACTGAATGATGCGACAGTCGCATGCGCACCTTTATTTAATATGTAACGTTTCATACAATTATGCTGATAACGTAGTTTCCTTCCTACGGTTTTATACCTTCTTGCTTTGTCATAGTGTAGATATTTCCTTAAAACAGTTATGAGGACATCCTAGTGTGTGTGAGGAGTGAAAACAAGGTTTGAAATGGCGATATCTTTTCGAAGTTTTCTTCCTTGAAGGAATGTAGTGAGTAGTGACTCACTCACGTCATTGATTACGGTTTTTTCTATTAGTGGAAACAATGATACGAGTGATATCCATACATTTCATGCAACGATAGGAAAAAAAAAAATTTGGCGCGATGAAGTCGAATTTTTTTGACTGAGCGTGCTTGGGTGTGAAAAGTTAGTATCTCTTTTGGGTCTCCGCTGTGTATCCTGACCAAACACCAGTTGCAGCGGAAGTTTGTCGTTAGAATTAACGACAAACAAAGAGATACTAACTTTTCACACCCAAGCACGCCCACAGACTATATAATTCGAAAATCTATATACAATGGAGACCTGTAATAATCGACACTAGGTTTGTTACCCGTCTTTTGGAAAAAAACTCAATCTAGGTAGAAAATTTGATTATATGAAACTATTGTTGAAACCGCATTAAAATCCGTTGCGTAATTGAAAAGATCGAAGCGTACATAGATACATTCATAGGAACTGACGGCGGGAAGCGACTTTGTTTTATACTATGATAGATGGTTATCATTTGGAAGGCCTAAGTGTCCTGCTTCCAGTATATGACTTTTTGTTGAAAAAAATGCGATACAATCTAAAAAAGAGTTTTAATTTTAAGTCAGGCAACAAAGCTGGAGTCGATTCTTTAGCCACCACTATAGTTAGGTTAAGTCCAATTAAATCGGTTAGGTAGATAGAAATAATTGATCTGATCAGGATCTGTTGATCCCTGCAATCGGCCACATTTGAACTCTACCAAAACATAGAATAGAGCTCGGGCAAGTTCGAGATCAAAAATATAGTAGGTACAGTTAGCTGCTGAGTGAACGGCCCCCTAATACATGGAATGACTCATTGGTTGAATGCCGGGAAAGTAGCTATACCAGTCACTTTGCACGCCCTGACTGTCGCTACATAAAACGCTTCTACACATTTTGATAATCCCGGACATTATTATACCCAGAGGAAGGGATTTGTGCTATCTACTCTGCCGGTCACCACACGACATCCTAATCCTCAACTCAGCTCTACTACTATTTAATGACATACACTAGTACTACTACTAGGACACGGCGCGACTTCGTTCGCGTACACCTACTACTTTACGCCTACCTACCCTTTTTTTCTTGCTTATAAACCTTCCTCTTGAGTCACTCTATCAATTGTTGAAAACCCGCATTAAAATCCATTGTGTAGTTTAAAATACCTAAGCGTACATAGATACATAGGGACAGACGCCGAAAAGCGACTTTGTATTATACTATGTATAGATAGAGGACTAGTGAGTCTCTAATCAAACGTCAAACATCTAAAAAAAACGTAGGGATCGGAAGGAGCTCATCGAGGCAGGGGGTGACTCTTGTAGACCGTAAGACCTCATGTGCTCCTCACGTGACCTCAACCGCAACATGTCATTAGCAACCACAATTTTATTATTGTTCCTAACAGGTAATTGAAAGATACAAAACAATAATCACCTATATTAGGTATTTAGTTTAAGGATAAAGAGACAGGAAAGTAGGAAAGGAAGGAAATTATGTGTTGTGTGTGTGTGAAATTAATACGTCCAGACGTGCCGGACGTCACACGGCTTATACGTAGGTATTATACGTCTCTACCTATGTATTAAACGTATTATTGTTCCTTACTACGTATTATAGGATTACGGCAATCATACGTTTAAATTAAAATAAAGAAACCGTTAATGATTTTAAATCAAAACTAAATGTAAATTTCATCTCAAATACAGTAAGATACAACTACGTAAGATACAGTAAGACCAATAATCAACTGTTCTTAGCTCGTAATCTTGGTGCCTGATGCAGCATGGTGTTGCGGAACACCACACATCTTCGTGGACTCCAACAGATACTGCGCTAGCAGCACAAACTCCTTCAGTACGAGCTCGTCACGGTGTTCGTTCTTTCTGTACGTCGACAGGGAGGTGTAGGTGTCCATCAGGTCACGGAGGGATTCGTTTATCAGCAGAACGATATCCAATCTCGTTGGCCGGTCCCTCTTCTCTGCTGCTGCTAACCTATCCAACACCTGGAAATGATTGGTCATATAAGTATTTAGCTTACAGCTGTTAAGCCTGTTGGAGGACTCCTAGAGTTAGTCGGAATGGACCTATAGTACCGGGTCATCAACATGGTTATCATCATCTCAGCGGCAGGATGTCCACCGCTCTGCTGGACATGGGCCTCCCCTCCCCCCAAGTGTTTCATACCGATCAACGTTGTGCCTCTTGCGTAGGTACGTATGATGGCCCAAGGTTTTTTAAGCTTCTATTTCCTGCACGTGGTCATCACGTGCATTTTTTTTTTATTGTCAGTAGGCTTGCATTTGACCTCAACTCATCTGATGGAAAGCGACGACGAGGTCGAAGATGTAGCATGCCTGCCTAGAAGATATCTTTTCACTGTTGACTTGAATACTCCAAGGTTATACTTATCGGGGAACAGTGACTTAGACAGAGAGTTCCAGTCCTTTGCAGTGCGCATACGAAAAGCGGATGCAAAACGCTGAGTACGAGTTAGTGGAACATCTACTATATGTGGATGACGATGTTTTGCCCCCTCGTTGTTTGATAATAAAAATATCTTCATTTCTGACAATATCACGCAGAGAGACACCGAGCTTCCCGGTGCGCGCTGAGTAATTGTGAGCATCTTAACGATGCACTTAGTAAGTCACCACGTCTAAATAATTCATTCCTTAACTTAATCGGTAGGAGGTACCTACGACTCTACAGAGAGAGAAAGCTCATTTTTGGTACGAGTATATCGTTCATATTGTTTCTTGTAGTGCCTACATCTCGCACAGGCCTCCGATCAAACTGCGCTGTTATTCACCTGCTTCCTCAAATTACTGTGGTAGGTATTAGATAAACCTATTATGATGTCTCTCTATTTAATTATTGTTTGATGGATATTTTATTAGATCAATTTTCCAGAGTATTACGGTCCTCATTTACCTCTATAGTACGGTCCACGTACTGCTGTGACTCGTTCCACATGCTGCAAACACTAGTCCCAATAGCATACATAGTGGACGAATTAGAATTTAAAAGATTCACAATCGTTCCACATTTTAAACATACCTTATTTATCCAGGACTTTACCAGTTCTCCGACGAACGTACCCATACCGTTCTCACTAACTTTTTTCAGGTGATGACTTATCACGACAAAGTGGTGGATGCGGCATGCGTCTGTATATGAAAAGAACGTAATAAGATACAAACATCACCCTGAACAATGTAGTAGTGCTTAATCTAAATGAAAATGCAGGCATGGGCCACCACCATATAGGTATTTCCTTATCCCAAGCACGCAAATTAGCCATTATCTTCATAGAGTAAGTATTTAGTAAGCCATCTAAAATATGAGACCAACCTAAGTAAGTTCGTATTTAAGTTCTGTGCCATATTTGCGTAGGTATCTAAGTTGTCCCAAGATGGGTTACAATATGAAACAGTAACATCTTCATCAACAGCCTATGATAGAGCCCCGCTGGGCTTGAGCCTCCTCCACATCTCGTGTTGAAAATACTCAACACTCATAGGTACAATGCTGCTGCTCACGTTCGTAGGGTTCGTAGGACCTCCTAGCAGGTTAGAGCTCAGACATTACTCGCCGCTTGGAAGTCGAAGACGATGGTGTGCTATTCAACTGGACATCATATGGCAAATGTTATAAATAATACCTTGTAATATAACTAGTTACTTTACACATACCGATGTTACAATTCTTTTCGTCGTCTCCATTTGGACAGTCCTTTTTTCCGTTGCAAATCAATGAGCTGTCGATATAACTAGTTGTGCCGTCAACCAAGCACGCGTACTGCGTTAGTTTGGGTTTTACAGAACACGTAAAGATGCACTTGGGCGTACATTTTGTTTGTGCGCAAACCCAGTTCTTGCAGAGACATTCCTCTGGCAAAGGAATGACATCGTTTCCAGATTTCGAGCGCTTCAAAGCCATCATATACTCCCGAGACATTTCAAGCATAAAATTGTAGGCATACTCCACATGCTGCATTGACACCAATCCGCTCACTAAATCATTATAGACTCTAACAAACAACGTGAAAGCTTTGTCTCTGACTTCTTTATAGATTGCAAGATCTTTGTTCTGTCGCATAGCTAGCTTATGTACGGTTTTTACAGTATTATATAGCTGTAATAGACTCTTTCTGGCTGGCTGATATTCAAATAATATTGTCTTCATCTTTATTGTTCTAAGAATAGTTTCGTATAGGACGGCTGATTCAAATTTCAGTGGGCTCATTTCTGGAAACATATAAAGAAGCATGCAATAAATTACATATTTCTAGAATACCTTTTGAATCTAAAAATGAATTGACCTGACAAGCCAACGATAACTTGTACATATAATTTTAGAACGCAAACTTTGCTAAAAGATACTAAAGTTTTCCTCACCACGTGCGCAGTCTTGCTCGTCTGATTCGTCGTAGCATTCGAACTTGCCGTTGCACAGAGCTGCATAAGGCACCGTCTGCTCACCAGATATCGCGTCGCACTGCCAGCGGGGCAGCGTATACCTGTGGTAGCAGACCCTTCGGCAGGACATCGAGCAGGTACCATTCACGCAATTCTTCCCGTGGCATGTACATGTACTTGGAGTCCACACCATCGGGTCTTCCTTATACTTATTTGCCTCATGAAACGCTTCATTATCGATCCGGTTGAACATCTCCTCGAATTCTTGCTTAGGGTTTATGCAGAACGCACCATGAAGCGCCATGTAGAACGTTCTTATTATTACGTTTATATCGTTGGAAACGTCTTTAAGTGAGCGACTGTTGAGCTGCTCGATTATCACTTTCTCCGGTGGAGTATCGTTGACTGCGGCGTATTTATTTATGAAATTTATCTCTGTCTCGAGCAGGTCCCCGAGCAACCGTCCCTGATTCGAGAATATGGTGTTGTCAACAAGCGCTGTGAAGCAGTAGCGGGAGTGGTCGACGTCCGCCAGGATATCAATAGCGTTGTGCACCTTCGCGATCGCTAGAACCGAATTTACGGATTAGATCATGTGTTTTAATACTTTAAACAGAGTACAGGTCTAGCGCGGCAGTTCGTGGGGGTGGGAGGGTGCGGGAGGGAGTGCGGTGAAGGCGATAGGAGTCGCCCTCAATTTAAAATTATAACATATAAGATAATAATATATATGAAAATAAATATAATGTAGTGGACAGAACAACACATATTCTGTGATAATTTCAAATACCTTACAGTTCCAAAGATATAGCCCTGCAACGGACAGACGGACGGTCGGATAGACAACCAAAGTGAAAGGGTTCCTTTTTCACCGTTCGGGTACGGAACCCGGAAACCCGGAAATAATTTAAAAAATACCATTATAGCTAGGAAATTTTTATTTGGAATAAAGTCGAAGACGTATATGAAATGCTTCGTCAGCATCGTGGCCAGCGCCATCTGAGGGTGGGTTCCAGATCTCGCGAATGCGCCCCGAATTCGCCGTTGCAGCAACTGCACGCGCATACAGTAATAAATGATCTGCACTCACGCATTTCTCCTGCAGCTCGCATGCAGTTGCTGCCTTAGGATAGAAGTGGGCTTCCTACTAATGTAAGAAATTTTGTAATTTCAAAGTTAGAGCATTCCAACGAACAAACAATCATCTCATCGAGTGTCTTCTAAGTAATTACCTAAGACATGTTACATAATGTTACATGTTTTAACCTCCATTACCTAAGTCATAAAATACGTACAAATAGGTGAATAAAGGAAATGGACCTAAGTCATCAAATAGGCATCACCTTATCAGACTGGTTTCAAAATAATTATATAGGTATTTGACTACAATTTTGGTGTTTTATACAGTTGATAAAACTCCTAAAAATCAAACATTCCCTACCCATTTTTCGTGTTCCGCATTATCGCACAGACAACCTTTGGAAATACGGTAGATGGTAGCATGTTATTAGCATAGCCAAAATACTGCTCGTCGAAGCCTTATTATCACCTGACCATCACGCAGTGTTCAGATGGGCGCGAAGAGAGTTCGGGAAAGCCCGTTAGTTTAACTTTCCACTAATGAGGCCGTATTTGAAAGCGAACTCGCGATGGAGTATTTTAGCAGAATTTCGGAGGGGGTGCGGTGATGTCAATCTGTTGCCAGAAGCATTGAGTAGAATAAATAGCTTCTTCTACCTAGGAACCTACTGCGTTAAGCAGTACCTATAGCAAAACATATTACGAAATTTGCTTACCAGTTTTTGCACAGTCCTTTTCATCGGATGAATCCGGACAATCCATTTCGCCGTCACATACCTTCTCAATAGAAACTTTTGTTTTGTCGTAGAGACAAATGAAGTTATTTAATGTATCCAGCGACTTGCACACTTTATCGTGCATGTGTTCACAGTCAGGAACAGTTGTCAGAAGTTCCTGATCAGACTTAGTTGCGGTTTCGGTACGGTTTTTCTTAGGGTCTTCTGAATTATAACTGTCCTGCGCTCGTGCGTTCACATAATCCAGAATCTTGGCTTTAATTATCTTGTCGTGTGATTGTCCGTTAGCGTCATCCTCCCTCTTGGTATTAATTAACAGAGCCATTCTTCTCGCATCTTCCTTTTCACGCATCATCTCAATTCCTTCCATGATTAAATCTGTGTATGAGTTATGATCTTTCGATCTGGTAATCAAATGTCGTTTCATAAGAGCCTTTTCAACTCGTTTTCGAACTCTAGCTAAAGCCTTTATTTTCTGGTTCTCTGTGGTAGCATTGGCAAGGAATTTCCTTGCAACTTGTTCCATCTTATGGACAATTTCTCTTAAAAGTTTTTGTTTAATTGGTTTACGATCCGTCAAAGTAATGTTATTGAGTAATGTGCGTCGAGTATCATTGTGTATAGTCTCATTTTCTATAGTGTCATTATTTACGTTATCGGGGCGAACTGTAGCCAATGGTACAGACGTCATGTTTCTGTAGGGAACCATTGGTCTTAGGTCGGGGTATCCCTTCGGGCAAATACGAAAATCATTGTTTAAAATCATCACTTTTAATCCCTGTAGTAAAAAGTCCATGTTTTTTTCATTTCTCAAATTCAATTTATGAAAGGTTTTCTTGAGTTTCTTTTCAAGTTTATGCAAGGTTTCAACTTTTGATTGATGTGACGCATGTTTTACAGGACCCATAGTTAAATTGCACATTTTACGTATTACGGACTTAAGCTTCTCATCTCTAGATATTTCATCGCTCTCCTCGTCAGCTAAAACATTTAAACAATGGCTTAAAATCAGTACTTAGTTAATTTCGAATGCGAAAAGAATAACTATGATTATCCGCCCCAGTTATAGTTTAAAGCTCTACTTTCGAAGTTGTTGATGAATTTGACGATCTGTGACCAAGTGTCCAGTTAGTAAGTTAAACTTTCTTTTTTATGATAAACAGTGAGCAAACAGGCAAGCGGACTATCTCATGGAAAGTGGAAATGGAGTGGACTTCGTGAAAGCGGTCAATTGCCGTATCTAACTCGGTTAGGCAGCGATCGGGAAAATTGAAGAGGACATTCTCGTCCAGAACACCTACCTCACTCAGTTATCTGTAACGCGAGTGTTGCCAGTGATGACCTAAAGGCCTCTTTTGAAAGCTTACAGTCGCTCAGCGTGCGATGGAAAGAGTTATGCTCAAATTTTCTTTAGGTGATAGGATAGGTAATGATAACCGGTATCCGACTCTCCATAACAGAAATACGATACAGTACCGACAATCGGAGCGAATCGAACTGATGGATGCAAGAGGCAAAGTCGAATAGTGTGCAAGTACCATTACTTCACTTTAATGCGTGAAGAGACCTATACCCATCAGTGGGCATCCTACGTGTGAGGAAATAAATTTGATACCTAAGTAATGTATGTATACGTACCGTTACAAGGATTTATCAAATAACAAATTAAGATAAATGTTATAAACAACAATAATAGATATTTTGACACAGAATACATTTTTATGTTTTAACTATGAAAGCTAGGTACATTTGTTAACAATTCATTCTAATTTCAAGCAAATACATTCCAATAAAAATTGCAAACGATCCAATAATGATTGTTAAATTAATGACCCTTTAGAAAACACTATAAAATAAACACGAAAATGAATTACTGGAAAATAAAGAGAGCCATTAAAAACATTCATTTGTTTTACGTAAGTACCTAAGCACTTACGTAAAGATTAAGGCACAGAAACAATATGATTATTACTTACCTAATCACCTTTGATAATAACAAAAGATTTTATAGTTACTATTCTTTAATCTTTGTTTATTTATGTCAAAATTGATTAAAACAGGCAAGCAGGCCACCGGCTAGAGAGTGGTCACTGCCGCCTATAAATATCAGCAATAACAGGGCAGTTACATTGTAAGGCGTTGCCCGCCTCTGAAGAGACCTCTAATATACCACTTGAAAGGAAAGACTGTGGTTAGGAGCCCATTTCACATGCGAATCGTAGGAGCGAGAAACGTTATTTCGAACCTTCGCGCGGAGACCAATAGAGGGTCTATGTAGTGGGGATGAGTACGCAGCCCACGGCGGGCGGTGCGATGGCAGAATTGTGCTGTGGGCACCAGATCGAAAAGTTCCTCAAAAGACTCCCCATTGAATAGCCAATAGAACACACACAGGGAGCCAAGGTCTCTTCGATTAGCCAGTGGTTCTAACTTGCTTGTTAATATGGGATCGCCGACAATTCGTGCGGCGCGCCTCTGTACTAAGTCCAAAGGATTAATCAGGTCGGCAGTTTCGCTGGCCCAATGATGGGAACAATACTCCAATTATATATATGGGCCTTATACAGCAGCAGACGCTGCACTGGGGTGAAGTATCGCTTGGACCGGTTAAGCACTCCAAGGTTTTTCGAGGCTAGTTTGGCCTTACCTTCTAGGTAAGTGACTCCGGAACCACACGCTATCCGATTTGTCGACCCAGGATTACGATACTTTTTGAGATGGAAAGGGTGAGATGGAAAGAGTGTTCCTTTGTACTGCGGCACTTTGCGGATCTTTTTGCGGAAAATGCGCAGACCTGTGTTTAGTCTGCCCCACAGAGCAACATTCTCCACGGAATGTTCAATGTCTGACACAAATCTAATTCGGCTTTCCGACATCTCTGAACAAGGGACATTCGCTCGGCCAGAATAACGCGCATCTCCAGTACCTACTGTCACTTGATCAGAAATAAAAATATTTCATAAAATACTAAAACGGTCAACTAATTTTTTAACTTTAGCGTCCTTTTTTTTCAAACCGGAGGAGCAAGAGATATAAAAAAAAAAATTCGGAAACCACATTTACTAGGATTATAGAAATATAACTTTAATTGAATGTAAATTTCAACCAACTGGAGATTAACCAACTTTCAAAATTGTGTATATAAATACACCATGGTTTACCAGGATCAGCGAAGTACACGAGTAAACCAACATACCCATGATCAAGGATGAGATCAATACGAGATCCATCCATCATGTATAAGGACAGACTGAGTTCTCACATAAACCAACTCACCACTGCGGCGTTTGAAAATAACTCACATTAGTGTGTTTTCAACTCGTAAGGGTGTGGCCTCCGGTGGGGGGACAACATGCTGTGATATATCCCCCCAGACAGTATACCCTTCAAGGACTGATTGCACGATTAAGCAATAACAAAAACAAACTTAAATAAATTTTGTTGGTTTGAAATGTTTTTGTATTTTCATTTGTATCATTTATTGTTATTAGAATAATTAGCAATACAACAATAGCTTTAAATATAATAGGTAGGTACACCAAATGCTTGTCTACATTTCTGAACATAGATTTTAAGTACCGAAATAATTAATTTTGCTGTTTTGGTAAGAGCGGTATTTTTAAGCAAACAAGTCGGTATATTTCTCGTCTTGATGAATATGGCTGTATAGCCTTAATAACTTTTCCGATTTTCTGTCGAGTGAATAAAAAAACTACTTTGATTTGACATTGACTGTCATATGTCAACAAGATGTCAAATGGAGATAACCTAAAAAGTTTGTCATGTTAAATGTTACTTTAAATTAACTTATTGTAAACTAAAAATCGAAAACTAATAAAATATGAACTCTTCAATAATCAAATTGGCTCAAGTAAGTTGTACAATGTGTGCTTGTTGGTTTTACTTGCAATAATCAAAACATTGTGTATTACACTACCTTGTCGTTATTGTTTACAGTCTTCTATCTATTCTGTGGGAGGGCTAGTGCAATGGGCTCCAGCTTTGGCTTCACCGCTGCATACATCAGCTGCACTTTGCAGGGTGGTAGCTGGAAAGTACAGAATAACCAAGAAACGC
This sequence comes from Blastobasis adustella, assembly GCA_907269095.1. Classification (NCBI taxonomy): domain Eukaryota; kingdom Metazoa; phylum Arthropoda; class Insecta; order Lepidoptera; family Blastobasidae; genus Blastobasis; species Blastobasis adustella. Next base: position 8,612,798 of record OU026117.1, on the reverse strand, counting down.
GACAAACCACTAACTTATGAGATGGCTAACCCTCCACACTACATTGCTCATCGGAAGTCTTGGAACTCTTGGAATACGTGTTAGTGCATTATACAAATAATGTGATTTATTTTCTCCAAACTGATATACTCGTCAATACCTGCTAATGCCAGGATCCGCTTTCTTACATTTTTTATCCAGTTCGCCCGGTCTTCGGCGTCAAGTGCTTCAGGTTCAAGTAAAATAGTAGCAAAGAATATAGAAATTTAGTGTTTTCTGTTCACGCCCCCGTGATTTGTTAACGGGTCGGCTAACAATAGCTTTTCTAATGTTATAAATTTCTTGGGGCTTGACTGGTTAAGCTCAACTGCAAATACATTGACTATTGTAATGTATTTGCAGTTGAGATGCCTGTGCTAATGTAATATAAAAATATAGAACAAAAGAAAGAATATTCTCATATTATACTTATTATTAGGCAGAATAAATAATAATACTTATTTGTTTTGCATAGATGTCGTTATTGTAAGTGTGGTTACAATCAAAGGTTCCATATTTATTTTACAGCAAACTTGAAAGATGGACTCCGTAGATCAGAAACAGCTGTTGAAGATGAGTTTATTAGAAGATTTATGACTGGGACCTGGCATGGACTAGTGTGCAGTGAAGTAAGTAAAGTTGTTAATATTTTAGATGTTAAAGAATTTTAAAGTCAAAGGCTTGTTCCAATAGCAAAGTTGTGATTCCTTACTAATGAGATGATTATAAAAATACAACATGCATATTACCTTCATCATCAATAATCCTGATAACTATTAGCTCGAGCCTCCTTCACATCTTATTACGACTCGAAATACCATGAATCCCAAAATTTGTATTTTTTCAGGTAATCATAAAAAGGCAATTCAACCATATCAGAGTGGCTGCCATCATCAGACGTGCAGTCTCACCAACCAAGATGTATTTCTTGCTTGGCTACACAGAAGAGCTCCTTTCAAACTGGCTGCAATGCCCTATCACTCTGGAATTACAAACTGTAGACAGTTTCAAAGATGTTGTGTTCAAGTATATTTAATTTTTAAATGTAGATAAGTAGGATAATAAAATTTTGTAAATAGTTACACACACTGGATTGTTTTCTTTAATTCTGTTATCAATACCTCCAAAAATTAGGGTAATAATGGTTCAGTAATTTTTACCAATAAATTGAATATCAGAATACTTTTCAGAATCAACTTATAGTTGGTGGGTTTACTTACAATTGAGCATAAAATTACTCTACAAGAAAATAAGTAAGTGGGTATATGAAATGTCTGTTCTCAATGCTCTTTTCTCGAAATGGGGTCATATCTGTGTGTATGTAAATTCTTTATTGCATATAACTTCATAAAGAACATTAATAAACGATAATAAATAAACATTGCAAAGTGGGCTTATCCCACAATGGGATTTCTTCCAGCTAACCTTACCTTGGATAGTTCGAAATGAGCTATTTAACAAGCAGTGGAGTTTATTTTATTAGCTTTTATAATGAGTTTTCAGTCTTTTCTTCAAACTCGGATAATGGCCTTTTCTCGAAATGCCCGTTCTAATGTAAGTAGTTTTCTGTTGCCTGTTTCCGATTTGTATTTAGAGGCTCTGGAGGTAAACTCTTGCCGGCCAGTACCCTGGTAGGATGCCTTCTACTAGACATAACGATTGCAGGATGACCACTGTTGGTCATAATGCGACATATCGACCCCAGGATGCCTACTTTTAGACGTAACGGTCACAGGGTCCCCACTTTTAAACATTATGTCCAATGTGATCTTTCAGGATCGTAGCAAGTGGAAAGATGTAGTAGTTGCCTACCACTACGTCAAAAAGGCAGGTGAGCTGGCTGGTGTGTGAAAGGTGGCTGAGTTTTCTCAAATGGCGACCACGTACCGGAAGCCGCAGCGTGGGTGGACCGATGACCTGGTAAAGATCGCAGATACCAGCTGGATGCGGAAAGCACAGGACCGGCCTTTGTGGAGATCTCTGGGGGAGGCCTATCCTCAGCAGTGGGCGTCTTCTGGCTGATATGATGATGATGATGATGATGGCAAAAAGACGTGCGTGACGATATGGACGAACGTCCAATAGCAGGCAGGTCAAGCGACCGTATCAAATAGTGGTACATATCATTGTATTCAGTGGAGTTTCCCAAGTAGGAAAGATGACACTGTCGCTTGATTAATCAGTCTTATGTGCACATATAACTAAATTCAGTAGGTAGCTTAAATACAGAAGCAAAAAGCGTGAGAGGAAATCAAATTGGAATGTATTGCTCGTGAAATAAGGTCTCATTCATGTTAAAGACTTTGGAAAAAATTCTGGATATTCACATTAGGGAAACAATAACAATTGAAAACCCTATTCATTACACTCAACATGCCTACATCAAAGGAAGGTCGACTGAAAATGCCCTATTGAACTTGGTAGATAAGGTCGAAAAGACATTAGAGGATATACAAATTGAACTATGTGCGTTTTTGGATATTGAGGGCGCTTTTGACAATACCCCGAAAAGCGAAGGTTGCCCTACATGGAAGCTCGCTTGAAGTTTTTACTACCAGAGGTTGTCCACAAGGAGGGGTCCTAACCCACTGTTGTGGACCCTAGCGGTAGATCACCTCTTGAATAAATTGGCAGAGCCCAGGATAGATGCATAGGGCTATGCTGATGACCTTGTGGTAATTGTCAGGCGCTTCTGCCAAAGTACGATTTCATACAATATGCAAAGAGCGATGAATGTTATTGATAAATGGTGCAGGAACAATGAGCTGTCCATAAATGCAGATAAAACTGTAATTGTACCATTTACCAATAAAAGACAACTTGACGGATTAGTCAAACCGCGGTTAAATGGCAAAACTTTAGACTTTTCAAAGGAAGTGAAATGGTGGGTTTAATACTAGATAAAAAACTGACCTGGACAGCCATCTAAATGCAATACTACAGAAGGCTAAAATAGCCTTGGGCATTTCCAGTCGACTGGCAGGGAAAACCTGGGGTTCGACCCCAAAAAAGTCCCTATGGCTGTATATTCATATTCATATTTCTTTATTAGTATTGTTCATACATTGTCCAAAATTCAGTATCTAGGTATAATTATGTCCTAACTAACAATGCATATATATTGAGTATTTCCATCAATAATTAATAGTATCACAGTCAAAAGAATTAATAACAGATATGAAATTGTCACCTTTAGATATTAATTGAGTATCAATAGTTATATTAACATGTCACATTACAAAATTAATAAAATGTCAAATTAAAAATTATATTATTATCTATACAGCTATAGTAAGACCTATAATTACGTACCTCTATAGTGTGGCATACAAAAGCCAACCAGGAGACTGTGATTAATATACTGCGCGGCTTACAGAGAACGGCGTGCCTTTTGGTCACAGGAGCCATGACAATCGCCCCGAGAGCGGCCCTGGATGCCATTCTGGACCTTCTGCCGCTACATCTGCATTTGCAAATGGTGGCGGCGCCCAGTATGCACAGGCTAACCATCCAGGGGGAGGGGAACTGGCTCTCACAGTCTCCGAAGTCTTTTCAGGAAACGATCATGGGCAATAAATTACTAAGTATGCATACAGACACCATGATATATGGGAAGCGACCTAGAGTTAAGATATTCCTAAACCTGGGCAAGCACGCCTCTATATTTCAAGCCGAGGTTTACGCAATTTTGGAATGCGCTGACATTAACCTCCAAAGGCACTACGTGAACCATATTTATTTACACTCGGACAGTCAAGCAGCTTTATTAGCCTTATCATCAAACTCTGTGAGTTCTAGATTGGTGCTAAACTGTGTGAATGTTCTCAATTCCTTGGGTGAGAAAAACCAAAGTAATTGTATGTTGGGTTAGGTTAGGTTAGCAGACGATTTAGCTAAGGCTGGTAGTGTGTCCACAACGCATGGTCCTAAACCAGTCTGTGGCATACCAAAAAGCCTAGTCAAACTGACCCTACGCAAAGAGCAATCATTAGAGCACTGGAATAAGCAGCCAGGCCTAAACCATTTTAAAGCATTAATCAAGGCCTACAATAGACTACACGCCAAAGAACGATTACTACTCAGTAGAAATAAGTTGCGGATCCTGGTAAGGGCGCTGACTTGTCACTATGGGCTGAATAAGCACATGTTTAACTTAAATATCAGCAGTACGAAGGTCTGCAGATTCTGTAAGGAGGACGAGGAATCGCCTCTACACCTGATTTGGAAGTGCGAAGCCCTGATGCGCAAACGTAGAATCCATCTTGGTAAATACCAGCTACTACCGGATGAGGTGCACGATATCAGTGCTAAGAGCCTTTTACAGTTCATAGAAGCTGTAGGGATCAGCACTGATCTGTAAGCTAGAGGCGATCACAATAGATCAGTAATAGTCGCAGTGATACTAGAACGTTTAGCCTTGAAAAGCCCACCGACACGTAACATAAGTTATCACGCTTTTTGCTTCTGAATCTAGTTAAATGTAATGGGCGAATAAGGTGAACAAGGCCTATAATGGGCGGCATGACAAAGAACTACTAAATAATAAAATAATAATCTTAGCGTTAATGTACCGGTTGTGCTCTCGCGCACGAGGGCCCGAGGTCCGCCTTGACCATTATCCATGATTTGGCAGATCAGGTAATTATTGTGGAGCGAGTTCCATCTGACCTCCGTGACCCTGCTACCAGGGGAACCTGCCCAGATTTATTCATGGTTACACATTCTTGGGACTGAACGTGCAGGTTTCATCACGATGTTTTCCTCACCGTAAGAGAGCCAAAAAACTTACTACTTAGTAGGAATAAGTTGCGCATCGTGGTAAGGGCACTGAGTGGTCACTGTGGGCTGAATAAGCACATGTTAAACTTGAAGAACAGAACAAGGGACTGCAGATTCTGCAAGGAGGAGGATGATACGCCATCTACCCAAAAAACTTAAGTCTACAAAAACCTTACTGCATACAAAAAATATGGATGACGCAAATAAAAGTCAGGTGTTAAAATTCATATTCTCTTATAATTTGATTCATTCAAATATACATAATGTGTCAACAAACAGAACAGCGAGACGCGAGGCGCGGGCCGGGCCGCCCAGAGTCGTCGAGCCGCGAAACTTCTGCACATATACGTTTTGTACTTTACATTTTATATACGAGTAACACATTAGACCTACCGCCAGTCGCTCCGCTCAGTGATGTATTACTAATTAGTGTGAAGAAGATTGAGTACCAATTATAAACTTACAATTATAATATAACCATATCTTTGTGCATTGTCAGTAGACAGCTCCGGCGACCACGACCGGAGCGGCGGGCGGCGCACTGAGAGTACATTATGTAACATTCCGGTTTCATAAGACAATTTCCTAACTTCTCGTAAATGCCTATGGTGTCTCTCTCAGGTATATTTGTTTTGTCTATCACAGAGACGTAGAGCATTTGTCCTTACAAACTAGTGAGTTAAACATTGCGATCTTATCCTTAAATCACCATAAAACACATTTTGTAAAGTCATTAAGGTGCTTCAGAAAATATTTTCTTTTTATCATGATATCATTATTATTTGTTTAAAGTCTCGAACAGTCTTTAGTATTGAGCTTAATTCGATTGGGCCTGTGGAATGTCTGCGAGGCGCCGTCGCGGCCGCTGAGGAGGGCGGGCTCGCCCCTCCGCCGTTCATTGAAACAACTCACATATATTTACAAATCAAATGTACAGACAAGGAGGCTTCTCGTGATAAACTCAAACGTCGATCGCGAACGCGCGGTACTTACACACATTACTATGTGGACAAACTTATTTATATTACAACATATTATGTACAAATAAAGATAATAAAAAGGAATTCCATCGAGTAATTACAGAAAATATTTTCCAAAATACATCTGAATGTCGGCGCCCGCTGGGAGGCGTCGGTCGCCCCAGACTGTGGTGCTACGGTGTGCTCGCGGTCGATTGACAAACGTACTGTGCGATGGTATAAACTCCCTATGTCAACACTACACACTGCTAAAACTATTAAGTAAAAATGTCCATCAAAACTCTATTACAAATAAAGAGATCATATATGTTCTACTACAAATAAGATAAACTTGTTACAATAAAGCTCTAGTTATTCATAAGCGATACTTACGCATCGTATTGTGTTCTATTGGCTTCTTTGAATACTGCGGCAGCCGAGAACCGCTGGCGTCGAGTTCCATCGATAAAAGCCCGCTATAGCAAGCCTTGGATGCCGTACGGTACGTCCATTTCATCGCGGAGATAATTTACTATGTATAAATTCAAAGGGATACTTTATTTACTGGAAGAAAAAATATAATTTACAAAGAAGTTTGCGTTTACCACATGGAACCGACCGACCTCCTCGGTGAGAATACCGCGGCGGTAGGCGTAAGTATTACTCAGAATATACAGACAAACTCGTTAAAGCCAAATCTTACAGTCCGCACGTATAATAAACACTTGCCGCTATTGTATTGACATTGTTCGGAGGCTTGGTGTGATCGTAGTTCTCTAAATATTATTATGCATCACAAAACGGGTTTTTTGTATTTCAAAACGTTATAAATGCAAAAATACTCACTAAATTTACCAATGTTCTGAAACCATGTATGTATTATTTCCGATTACTCCTAGGTCTCGGTGTGCAGGGACCGCAGGCCGGGCGAGCGGCCGCCCGCGCCTCTAACTCCTACAATAATTTACACAAGTACTACGGTCATGATATGGTTTAAAATCTATCTGTACTTAGAAAAAATTATACAGTGTCAGTAGTAAAATTTGTTTTGTATAAAACTTCATTTTAACCCCATTTATCCTAAAAGTAATAATTCAAATATACCCTTTTCATGATTTGGCTTATTTTTTTTTTTTCACAATTCATCCGATAGTTTACAAGAGAGACGTATCCCTATCACAATGGCGTTAGTAATATTAAAATTAAATACAACAGCACCTATCGTTTGATATACATAATAATAATCATATATATACCGAATAAAAAATATGTAAAAATCAATAAAATTATTCGATTACAAACAGGTTCAGATGGGGAGGGCAAAATAAGCGTAGGTACAACTATGCTGTGGTCCGAATTGTTAAGGAACAAATACGGTAAAAGGTCTAACGACTACCACTTACTGTTGAGGCGCCCACGCATGCAAGTTATGGGGAAGCCACTGGTACCAGTGGCTCTTCATAACCTGTGCATCGCGACGTTACCTCAGACAATCCAAGACTTCTATGCGAATACGACCCGCGGCTAAAGCTGAGCGTTCACTGCCCGTAAAGAGCTGACAGATTTTGCATCGCCATTTTCATATCATTGACATTGACACGCCGTACGAACCGAATCAATGCAGCGGACGCGCGCATCCTTTGTCGTTACTTTCGCACTGTGACAACCGCAAATTGTTGGAAAATATGCTCTTCTGATCGCAATGATAATCGAGCGCGGACTGAAGACTGTAAGTCCTATACTGAAATGCCTCATATTGGCTACCTTATCCTTTAAGCCGAAGCAATGCAAACATTGTTGCTGCCGAATTAGATAAGGCGGCGGTACCTGACTAACTGGACTCAGGCTTTACAGTCTACAGTAAAGAGCATACAGCAGAGCTGCAAGTCACAGTAGCGAAACACGACGGCGACCAATCAGAGCCCGCCTTGCCTCACGCCTATACACCGACATTCACACATACATTTTGTACTACGCCAGTATGCTACCCGCTATTACTAACGAAAGGGGAGGGACAGTACACCGTCGGGAACCTCCCGGATCGACCGATCTTCACAAACACACTAAGACTAAAAATAAAATGCATCTAGGTATCGTTTACTTTAATTTGGGGCCGGACCACTCGAGACGATTTGAATACTGGATCGTTTTTTTTACAACCTTAGAGCTAATGATAAGTAATAATTTGTGAATTAATGGTTGGGTCGCGGCCATTTATAATTTAACCTACTTACGAGCTAGGTGGGGGATTCCCGGCGGCGTGTCTTCTAAGCAGAGATGGAGACTCGAGGACTTATAAGCTACACGACTCTTACGTACACTGACAAGGGGTTAGGGGGGAACTAGGGGTATTCGTCTCGCTGAAGAATTTGTTGGGACACATGATGCGACATTAACCTAAGACCGGCCGCCGCGCAGCGCCACCGTTTGTTTGATTGTTTGTTTGTTCTGCCACCAGCCGCCCGCTACGCTACGTACACCTGTACCGAACAACACTACCGTCCTACCGACCAGTGAGACAAACGACACGTCGGACCGACGCCGGACCGTACACTATATTCAATTAAGGCCAATAGCTTCGTTACACGTAAAATATTAGAGGTAAGTTTCCCGGTTCCGGCATCGCTCCGACCTCCCTGACGACTAAAGCGACATCCAATTTCATAGACAACTATGCAGCTCCTAGAACGACTCGGAGAACTATTAGGCAAACGAAATCTCGCCCAATGTACCATCACTTTGTGCGCAATCCATTGTCCTATCACCAAACACGAGTGGATCACAACACTACACTAAACAACAACGAATCGAACATCAAAACCACACATTCCGACAGCCACATATAACAACAAATATGAACCAGCTAAATGCCCTATCGATTCTAAGCCACAATTACTGCTACTTAAGTTCCAAATTTCATTGGTGATGCAATCGGGTAATTGGTCACCAATGAAACTATTCTCTAAACAATTTTTTTATCTATATGAATACAGAAGTTAGTCTATCATACAATTAAATTCTCCATAGGTACAAGTACAAATATTTAGATGATCCTCTTATTGCACACGAGTGATGTCACTAAGGCAGTTTTTGGACAACAATAGTCTTATATTTATACGTAATTAAGTATCAAAAATAATTCGAACACTCTGTTTTACACTATAAAGATTTTGTTTATAGCTATTTTACAAACCCGGCCGCGTAAACCAACTATGTATATTGCTTCGATTGTGATGTATGTCAATAAAACAAGACTGATAATGATTCACATACGACAATCAATTTCGCGGATTTACCTATAAAGTATTTGATTAAAAATAAAAAGAAAAATACATTTTGAATCTCATTATTGCGTCTCCCAAAAGAAAGTAAGGTGGAATGTTACACCATCTGTTGTCATAGCAAAGTAAACAACGTTGGGCGTCGAAAAGGCGTCGAAAAGTTGGGGTGAGGGCACTCGGCGTTGCCACTAGTAGGCTAATTGCGTAAAGCGGTTGCCAACAATTATCTGATTTCAATGATTAAAATTGTTACTTTTGCGACTACGTATCATCGAGTTCATGGGTTCTGCAGCTAACAAAGTTCCATTGCAATAAACTACAACTATGAAATCGTTCATACGTAATCGCAAAAGTAACAATTTCAGTCATTGAAATCGGAAATTTGTTGGCAACAGAGTTACGTAATAAGCCTACAGCTCTCAAGACGCCTAGCAATCCCACAGTTGGCGCGGTATACACAATCAATAATACGCCAAGTATAAAAACGCCGTCAGCTCACATAAACACGCATCGTCTCACTGATCCCAACATAACGAATAACCCGACCGAACGAGGAGGGCATCACAAAACAATCTATAATTTCAAACACCAGCGACCTCCTTATTCGGTCGCTTTATAACATCACACTTACACACACACATACATTGCATAATACGTCCAGATTAGAAATATTCTAAATTATAAATATACAGTGGAGGAATATACAAACTCACTAATTGGTAAATGGACGTTTGACACACACTCAGACGCGCGAGGACGTTATCAATTACGAAACAAACACATTAATTAAAACATTATACAATTTGACCAGCGTATTATTACGATTATATTTTAAAACTTACAAATTTGAAAAACAAAACGGCCGTGAATCGAGGCAGTGACAAAATTCATAGCGATTCATTTTCCAATTCAACGCGGCCACAAATCGAATTCCTCAACTGTATATGTCACATTGAAAAACTAAGCATACCATTGCCGAAAAGCTATATCTATTGAAAAATATACGTCTTAACTTTCTCGATTTGTTTAAATAATAAAATTTGATTATGTTACAATTTCTCCATTGACACAATAAGCGTAGGTCCGAATTTAAAAATTTACGACACATCCAAAAACATCTATAATTTAATATTTTCCTTTCTTTTATTAGATATTATATATTTAATGCAAGATTAGAAATATTATTGCACTGATTACTTTACAAATGGCCGCGATGACAGTAGATCGCTTACAAGGTAGATTTTTACATAACAATAGCACGTTCAGAATTCGCTCCACTGGATCAGATACATGCGTCATTGTGTCATCATAATATGCATTGATTGAAGCAATCGGGTCGGGGGCTCTGAAAGTTAAGCCAGCTGCCGTCAGTAAAATCTGTCCCGACTGACTTATCCTATTTGGTAAACAGATATGGCGGCTAAAGACAATTTTTTGCGGAAAAAATCATAGACAAAACAGATTTCCTTTTTTGTTTTATCTGCGGTAAGTGATGGTGAAATTTATATTTTAAGTGAAATTATATATTCAAATGGATAATTTGCAGCAGTACTCGTTGAAATTTACATTATACGTGTTTCTTATCTACTCACACGTCCAAGGGAAGCGTAGTACCCGAAAAAAAAATCTCAACCGTCCAAGGGAACTATAGTCCCAAAGTCAGTTTGTTACCTGTTGACAGTTTGACAGGTGTCATTTGTTTTACAAAATGTCAATAGATGGTTCAGAGATCACTATATAGCTCTATAAGACATTTTTCATATTTGGTAATAATAGTTTTTCTCAAAAATGCGCGGCCGGGTAGCGTTACCATTTAGCGCGCGGACGCGTGAGACTAGGTGCGCTTGCGCCCCGGAAGCTTGAATGGTTATATAATTCATAATATACGTAGCGTGATTGATACGGCAAGTAGTGATTTTGTTACGAGTATTGTTTGTTTACCAAATAAAACAAGTCAGTCTTGGTCAGTTTTATGTAATTTGGCGCTGTTACAAATAACGGTTTTACCCATGGAACATAAATCGCATGTATAACATCGTCCAAAACATTACGATTTCCCGACTGTACATCACATGTAAAGCATATTTCAATAGAAAAAGAAAAAACTGTGCACAACAACGATAATAATGAACGTGGCGTAAAAAGGAACTAACATCCCGCCAATAGGGAAATTGTCGGAAAGACGTTTAGTTATTATCGTAGTCGATTGTTTCAATTGTTTGGTATTTTTCCAATGAAATACATTTTATTGGATAAATAATGGTACATTTCCGTTGCTGTAACAAAATTCACTAAGCAAAATACAATACAGTTAAACCATACAGTTAAAACTAGATACAATTTCGTCAAGTCAAGGTAGTAAAACAGTAACAACACAATATTCTATATCCAGTGGTAGTCGAATTCAAAACTATGTAGAAAGTAATGATTGACATAGGTAACATAATTGGTTCGTGTAAGGCCTGATTTACACTGGCCAAGTGCTTAGCTTAGTTGACAAGTAAAGTGAGAAACTACACCGGTGTCAATCGATTTTGACAGACAGCCAACAAGAACAACTCACAATATGGACAATGACAAGGACGTTATAACCTCAAAGCAATCTTATCTGCGTGGCTTAGTCTAATTCAGTTGACAACTGAATTTGACATTAGATAATTCTACACTACGTCATTTACGTGGGCCACTGGCTATAGCGTCTACTAAATTAGAGTAGTGTAAGATTATTATGTGTCAAATTCTACTGAGATAGTCAATAGCCCCGCTAGACCCTACTCTAGCAAGTCCATACAACGTACTGTCACTGTTACAAGCCACAGTCCTTGACCAATGCAAACCAGCCAACGATTGAAAATCAATCCATGGACACGCTACACGAATTGACTTTCCTTACAAACACTTGGTCTTTACACTAAGTTCGAGACTACGTCAAGAGTTTACAACAATCAGATGCGTCGAGACTTACAAAAGAGTTTAGTTTCGAATGTAAGAAGAAGAACCGAGTAAACAGTGTGTATTGGTTCTTGTTAAGTCATAGAAGTGTACTGAAATCGATCGTGCGGGGCGTCGCGCTTGCCAAAATCGAATAAAAAAAGAGAAAGGGGCTATCGTTCGACCGAAATACGCTAGATGGCGTTGCTGAGGGCCTATTGTCAACATACACCTGTTCTATTGGACAGAAACAACTATTCATAGTTCCCAGATCCACACTATCCAATGAGGCGAGTTTATATTGACAGCACACCGGGTACCAGTCGATGCGATCGACAGAAAAAATAGAAAACCGCGCTTGAAGAGTCGCAGTTTGTAGCGTACTCTTCTATCAATACACGTGTTCTGAGTGTCACACAGAAATCTTTTTGACAGTGGCACTTAGGTGACATGAATGCCATTTATCTCCCACGTGTGGCACGATAAAGGTTTGCAATTTTAACATAGACGCCGGATTTTCTGTAAACCTTTAGAACCTCATGGCGTCTATGACTGTTATTGTATTTGACGTGGCTTTAAAAGGGTACTAACTACTAAGTATTAGGGTCGAAAATAGCTTGCAGCGATACAAAAAATGACAAATATCTGCCGGAAGCATCCAGTAACGCCGTCTAACGCGTTATCTCTGAACCTCGCACCCCGAAAACCACATTTCACAAGCGCACAAGTCCCCGCACGCACCGAACGTTCCGGCAACACGGCATCCATCCACTACAATTAGTCTTCTAACGCAATAGCCCAAAACGACCTTAGCACAGCGTCACCTATCTCGCATTTTCTCCCGTATCCAGCGTCAAAACCGCGCTACCGTCATTTCCGCTAGTGGCGAAACTGCGCTACCGTCATTTCCGTCTTTCGAATTAGAAAAAAACGACCTACACAATTAGTTACGGCTTACATGTACTAGGTAGTCGGCTAGCCCGGGGTGGCCCGAGCGGCCCCGACGTTCCGGCATCCGAATCCCTTCGACACTACAATTAGTTACGGCTTAGTACTAGGCTTACAGGTCCCGGCTGGGGTGTCCCCGGTGTCCCTGGTGTCCCTGGGGTCAGGGGGCTACGTGTGGGGGCGCGGCGGGCGGCGGGCGGGCCGGCGCGCGTGCTACCTGCGCCCGATCAGACCGTTCGAGTTCCCGCTCGCTGTTGGCGACATCTCCAATTCGACCAGCAGTGGGAAGTGGTCTGGAAGGGGGGTTAAGTTTCGTTATGTGAGAGTAGGTAATAATATATCGTCGCGGGGTGGTAATCGGCTCTCGAGACTGTTCAACCAATCTCAGGGGCCCCAGCGGAAGACGCATCAACCTGGCTCCGCCAACGGCATTAGGAAGCACACGTAACGGGTATCCGAAATTAAAATATTTTTAACCTAATAAACACGCGCATACAGAAGACAGATACTATGAGAGCGGGTGTCTCAACTTACAACTACAGTACTTATTACTGGTAGTCGAATGCGTAGTAACACGTACATTGTAAATGCGTGTATGCGGACTGCCCACCTGATGGGGATCGATAATTATCACCTGTTTCACCCGCGATTTATGCAAAGTTTCACCAAAAATGCAAAACCGCAGGTGTGTTGTCATATTACTCACTGCCAGTATTATAGAAATAAATAAGATGGTGGTACCCATCCAGAGTCCTACCGGTAATGGCTGCGAGCCTCCAGAGACATGCGCGAAGGTGATATTACATTCGATATTAGCACAATATCTCTTGGCCCCATTTTAGAGGTTGAAAACTGCAAACGAGAGCGTCGTATCAGTTACTTGCTTTTTAATAAGTCGTATTACTCATCTTGCTTATTTAGCATCTATCCAATTTTTCTACGAACCAAATTTCACTGACTTAGCGTGACTAAATTTGCAAGAACAATGACCGTTCCGTACCTTCAAAGTAGTACCCGCAACCTCTTTACTACTGGTCCATTTCGGTTTCCGTTACATCACTGGCTGGTCTTACGTAATTTTAATTTCATCGTAATAATAATTTACTGTGCTCACCTTAGGTTAAGAATGTAATGTGGAAACGAATAAAGTGCTGTTTATGTCTACTTTTATAGCGAACAGATTCCTACGAAACCGACTAAAGCGATGCTATCGAAAGGAGACAAAGATTGTAATGTAAACAAAAGTTCGTGTTTCACCTGTCATTTCATACAATACTTTCATGTCACACGACGAAGACAGACGTATGTTTGTATGACATGACAATGACAAACTTTTGATCTTAGTCTCCTTACCTTGGCGTTTCTCTAGCAATTGCCTGTTGCCTATCTGTCTATCGTCATCATCATCTTGCACGAGGGCCCTGGGTCCGCCTTGACCATGATCCAGGATTTGGCAGATCAGGTAATTACAGTGGAGCGTATGACATAAAAAAGCTTACCTGAAGGTATGTGTGGGTGGGGACACCCCACGACCTTGTGCTCGCGGAACCAATCCTGCGAGAGGGGCCCGAGCAGCCCCAGGGGGGTCATAGACTGTTTGCTGTAGAATATGTAGTCGATTATGCCCTTGAAGTCGAACCTGAAACATGGGAGAAAGTAAATCAGTAAGGGCCATTTGATGTGCACTAGATGGCGTTAGTCAGATGCGAGATCTACTGTCAAAAGAGACTTGTCTTAGGTCCAATAAGTAATATAATAATAGCGAAAGAAACTCTGTCTGCCTGGTACCTTGTCACGGCTAAGCTACTGAACCCATTTTGACTAAACTTGGGAGGGACATTCTCGGCATCCCTGAGATGGACATAAGTTATGTGAATGTGACAATATCATGAATTAAATATGGCGGCGACCGTGATATGAAATGTAATCCACGCAGACGAAGTATGTATTCCGACAGTAGAGCTGTTTTGTTTCCGTAGCGCCATCTATGGGCAACAGCGAGTCAATCTCAAGCTTACCAAGCTCGCAAAGCTCAGTCCTCAATATCACTAATATTAATACAAATTACAAGGTCGATCAGTGATATGACGAGCCGTATATTTGAAACTATTCGACCGAAATCGAATAATGAATCATGAGAAAAAGTGTTTAGTACAAAATGTTCAGCAATCGTAAAGTAGCCAATTCTCGGAATGTCCAATTTGCAAAATATCAAATTCGTGTAATGTTCAAATTGCAAAACGTAAAATTCGCAAAATGTCCAAACCGCAAAAAGTAAAATACGCAAAATATTTAATTCACAGAATGTCCAAAATGCGGACTACTGCCTCCTGCTGCAGGACTAAGAAAACGCGGCAACACATTCTAGTTCAGTATGTCCAAGTTCCCAAAACGTCCAACAGTTTAAAACAGTACTGAATGGGATATTCTACGAATTGGACATTCAGCGAACAGAAAACTACGAAACTTTGTACTTCAGTTACCTTCTGTTAAATTGTATTTATAATTTTTGTGTACAATAAAGAATAATGAAAACTTTGTCGCTAAACCAGAAAAAGCAATCAAAAATAACTCCGGTAAAAAAGTAACTCACGTATAATTAGTATAGGGCATGATGTCCTCGCTGTACGCCGACGCCAGTTTGAAGTTGTGTGTGAACTCGTGCTCGGAGCCGGGCATGCGGCGCAGCGAGGCCGCGTACCCCAGCTCCTTGAAATCGCGGTGGTCCGCCGACACGCGGCCCGCAGATAGGAACTCCACCACGCCTGGGGGGACATCCATCATCATCAAAATCATGGATTAGCTCATAAATAGTGCAATTATGAAAAATCAGCACTCACAGTGACAACGCACCTGCGGTTCTACACTTTTGTTGAATTGTAGATGTTATGGACGATAGTTACCACATACCATCAGGTGGACTGTCTGCTCGTTTGTCAGTGAGTAGAATAGAAACAAGGCCCGGCAATAGATTGGCCGGCAATGAGGACGTTTTAAAATGTTTCCTTACGCCATGTTTTCTTACGCCAAATAAGATATAATGTGCGCTAGCACTTTTTTAGTTACATCCAAATCACGGTTCTATGACGTAAGTGACGTAACAAACCCTTCGCGCAAGCCTATCTTTAGGCGCCCAACAATATTGTGTCGCATTCGTGCATCGATCTCTTTCTGCTCGACTGGTTATGCTAAAACTTGCTTAATGTTATATGGAACTGTAGATCTGATTGTTTGTAACATTTGTAAAAGACTGTTTGTTTCATAAATAAATAAATACGGTAGTCGATCGCACTCACCGCTATCAGGCAACGAGTTGAAATCCCCACAGAGCAGCAACTGTACGTTGTCCCTCTGTCCAGCGAGTCGCATGGTTCGCGCCGAGTCATCCAGCATCGTACGAAGCTCGTTGCTCAGCATCATAGTCTGGATCAGCTTCACATCGCAGAACTCGGGGTCCCAGTGGATGTGAGCCGTGCAGACCAGGATCGGCTGCCCGATCATGGATGAGTCCGTTGGGAGGCCTGGGTCAAGGAAAAATATATTATTTAAAAGTTGGTTATTGTTTGAACTCTATATCTACCAGATGGCGCTGATGAGAAATAAGGTCAGTCGTTAAAATACAGCAGCTATAAAATGCCGGATAGATAGGCTTGGCTTGACAATCTAATGACAAGGTTTCATTTTCACATCAGACCTCACGCCTCAGTATCGCGATCTAGTGGACTTTGGAATACGTGAACTCATTCATTTTGAGGCGTATCGTAGGTTCTGAGGTTTTTATCGAAATCGTTAAAACCCTCATTGAAGCGACCATCATGATTTCGAGGGTTTAAGATTTCAAAATACATCAGATTGCAATGCAACCTGAATAATTTTAACAGTTTTGTCACTCACCGTTCTCCCAAGCGGCCTCCTTGGTCTTGATGAGGGCCGCGAGCCCAATGTTGTCCTTCGGCATGACACGGTTAAGCATGTTGTCCGAGCCCTCGCTGTTGGCCATCGCAAACTGATTTCACTTTTATCAGATGCATTTCTTGTAAGCACTACCCAGGCCTTTGAGCGCCGTCTTACCTGGTGGTAAGTGACGTACCTGCCTCTAGCTTTGAAGGTTTCCCGATTACAATATTGGGGGAACGCACTCGCAGGCAACGTGTTCCATTCCTTTGCTTTCTAAAGCAATTATTTTGAAGAGGAGTGCCGCCAGACCTTCGAGAGAACACCGAATTCTTTGCACTCACCGTTCTCCCAAGCGGCCTCCTTAGTCTTGATGAGGGCCGCGAGCCCAATGTTGTCCTTCGGCATCACGCGGTTCAGCATGTTGTCCGAGCCCTCGCTGTTCGCCATCGCGAGCTGGTTGAACTCGATCAGGTGCTCCTTTACCAGTGAAAACCTGGAGGGGATATGTGAATGTGAGTGATGGAAGGAAATTAATGTTCTAGAACCATTGGCATGGTGACTAAATTTTTTACTAATTATGTAAATATAAAAATATATAAATTGTTTGCTCGCGACTTCGTCTGCGTAAAAATCGGTTACTACGCTCCGGACCCGTTCCCGTGGGAATCACGTTGAATTTCGGGAAAAACTATAGCCTATTATGTATCTCGCTGATAATGTAGCTCTCTATCAATTAAATAATAATAATAATAACTTTATGTTATTTGATAAGCCAGTATAATTAAATCTTATGACTAAGTACATTATGGCCTGTATTTTAAATACTTCCAAATTATTTATGTCCCCTGATTCTCAAGCTAAGTGAAACTTGTGTTATGAGAATCAGTGGTTCCACACTTTTTCTGCCACAATCATTAAATAATTTATAAAATTGGTTAAGTAGTTTTTTCGATTCGAATATTTTTCTCGTTACATTGGCAACACCGAAAGCGAACGGTTTAAAATTAGAGAAAATCGTATTCGTCAAAATATTTGATGTTTCAAGCCGATTCAACTTTAGAAGAGTGATTCAATAATACAGCCCCAGGCAATAACAGTGGAGCGACTGCCATCTGACCTCCATGACCCTGTTAACAAGGGCACCCGACCAGATTGGATCACGGCCGTTCTGTCTACCCATCGACAAAGAAAAAACAAACACCACCAACGGCACATACTTAGCAGATCTGAAGAATATCGCGCAACCGTCCACGTATTTCCTCTCCGATTCGGACATGGTCTTCGCGCGCGACTTCGGCGAGAAGATCCCGTCGTAGCCGTCCTGCTTCAGCTCCGGCAGGAAGAAGTTGTAGAACTGGTCAGTCTCCACTTCCTGGAAACGAGACGGCGATGGGTGATGATGAGTTTTAACATACTGTATGCAAGCAAACCAAGGTCCACCGACATAGCTCTAAGGATTGCCAGACTGAAGTGGCAGTGGGCAGGGGACATAGCTCGAAGAACAGATGGCCGATGGGGCAGTAAAGTTCTCGAGAGGCGACCACGTACCGGAAGACGTTGGTAGGCCTCCCACAAGGTGGACCGACGACCTGGTAAAGATCGCAGGTACCAGCTGAATGCGGGAGGCACAGTATCGGCCTTTGTGGAGATCTCTTAGGGGAGGCCTATACCCAGCAGAGGGCGTCTTTTGGCTGATATGATGATGATACAATCGTTGCTGCTGTCTGTTGTAAACCGAACGAATAGGTTCGGCGGTAACTTCCTGTCATAACCTCAACCTCACAAAATATAAAATAAAGTCACTTCCTATGTCTGTCTGTACATCCGCTAACTCCTCCGCTAATTTTCTGCGTGCCATATGATACGACACGGATATATTGAAATTAAAACAAAAACTTCTTACTGAGATTTCGTTAGAAGTCATCATCATTATGTTAGCTGGCTAAGCTATTTGATCTGCCCATTGCCACATTAGTTTTGCTATTCTCAGAGCTATGTCGGTCACATTAATTCGGACACGGATATAGTTGTTTTTTATCCTACCTAATACGCAGAGAAAATCCGAGCTCAGCTCCTTTCATCGGCCCTTGAGAAACTCTCGTCTTTCTGCTGAGATAAAACCTATAGTAGGTACCCACTACGTGTTTGTTACAAATGGACAGCTAGATACACAAAGAGCCATACCTGTAAGCTGATTATGTCCGCGGAATAATGTCTGATCTCGTCGAGGATTCCCTTCTTCCTATAGTCCCATTCGAGCGCCCAACTCGGGCAGTACCCGTACATTTGCCGCGTCGCGTACTTGTCACACAGGACGTTGTAGCACATCACTGTGAATATGCCTGAAGAGAAGGACAACATTTTAATTAAAAACAAGTTCTCAAATGAAAAAAATATTTCATGACAAGTCTATCGCACGGTAGTACCTACTCATCAAGACCATTCCAAAAAGCCCAAACACGGTGGGGTTATCTTATTGCGTATCTATGACCACCTTCCGACTCCATTATCAGACCAGCTCCATGGTACCATATTAATGCATTGTCGTCCAAGTTCCATAGGTATACCAAATTTGAGCTCAATCGGATACCAACAAATGGCCGAAAAATTGTTTGCAAATTTTGACTGACGACTAATATACTTACGACGCAAGTTAAATAAAAGCTTGTAATAACATCAACATTGCCATTGGGTGGGGCGTTTCTTAAATTGAGCCCTATCATTCGTCATCATCGTTATTCAAACTCCAATATCTGATAATAAAAATATATTCTAAATGAGAAAGTAACTCTTATTTATCTGTCTCAACTCCTAGCCCACCAAACAGATTTTGTTAAAATTGGGCAAGGAGATTGTCATTTTTATATCCAAAAATAAAAGAATAATACGCTATAATGTGTCACCGTAGGATTGTAAAAACCGTTATGTTTCACGATCCATCTTAGTTTATAAACTGTCGGGAAATTGTGGTTGTGAACATTCTAACATTTGTAACGCAATTCATAACTGGGCCGAGTTCCCGCAGGGCTCCTCGACACTTTGTCACAACACAACCAACGTAAACAAATTTAGTCCTAATATCTATGAGTTTCTTTAAAAAAGTATGCGTTATATTGTAATGCATTTTGTTACAGTTCACAATTTTTCAACAGTTTACAATCTCGCTAGATAGATTACAAACTAACGGTTTCCACAAACTTACGGTGACATACGCATTGTTCCGTTCCGGTTGACAAATCTATTCGTTTCATACAATCCAAATAACAATCATGAACCTGGTAAACATATGCTTGTACTGGCACGCCGTATTAATAATACAATGTTCCATTGTAGGCGTGTAATCGCTAATGTGATAGATCGATAATGCTGCTCCTATGCTTGTTCAATTAAATGCAAAACTAATTTTGCTTTCTCGCCTTTTTCTCTACGTCATTTACTCTAAGTATTGAGAATAGAATTTGCAAACCATTTCCTGAGCGTAATGTCAGTATAACCTACTTTTCAGCGTG
Organism: Blastobasis adustella; assembly: GCA_907269095.1. NCBI lineage: Eukaryota > Metazoa > Arthropoda > Insecta > Lepidoptera > Blastobasidae > Blastobasis > Blastobasis adustella. The sequence continues at coordinate 8,592,476 of OU026117.1, read as the reverse complement.
CCATTTATCTATCAGCCGCCGTCAATCGTTCACCAGGCAATTAGCTATCTCCGCCGCTATGCAGCCGTCGCGGGACGTGTTGCGTGACAGATAAAACAAGTGTGCCAATTAAATGAGGCTCACATTACGCTCCACATGTTGTACCGAGTGCGCTGGCACGCGACATAATGCCTTTTTTTAACAATCACCTCAGCGATGAGAGGTTATCATCAGCATCACCGTGGATTTATTGCATTTAGCTCCAACAACTTAACAACAGGGACAGGGGACCCTCGGGCTATGCGTGTATTTTGCGTTAGCGTACTTTGATGGCGAGGAAATGGCACAAGCGTTTGCTTGACGACCGGGGCCGTTTCAACATGCGCTTCTTGTTACAGAGTGTCTAAATTGAGTCATACAACGGGCCGCGTGCGTGCGACGTACGCGGAACAAACGGAAATCGTCCCGCAGAAACTGGTTACAAAGATGAAATTGGGCACGGCGTCCTGCGCGGGCCGTCGCCGACGCGGAGTCATTTCGACGTATCCACTTATTACGTAAACTAACGTGGCACGACTGTGCTCTCTCACGCTCCCCGCCATTATCTCAGATTTATGCGGACGCGGCGCGCTCGCGGCTCGCACCCGTCTCATTACGCGGATCAAAAGGCGCGCGGGGGGACGCCGGCGCGTCTAAATGTCGACTTCGTGGAAGACCTTGGCGATGCAATTATCTACATTTGATCGCTCCCTGTCTCGACCGATCTGCAGACAAAAGAGCGGGAGCGGTGGACGCGGAGCCTGTAACGTGAGACAAAGCGGCGCTGACGGCCGACTGGCGGGTGGAAGGACAGCACAATGCTGGCTCATCGAGCAATGGGTAGGGCGATCCACACTTTGTAGCTGCACATACCTATTTTTCTTATATTTTATAGGCAGACATGGACCTTGCCTGTGCAGAAACATCCTATTTACTGAGACCTTATTAAAGGTATCAGCTCGATTATACCGAACAAATTGCAACAGCAACTAATTCTTAGCAATGGACCGAGTAAAAGCTAATGTTGCTAGTTTATCCACGACATAAGACCCGCGATTTGTGCCCCGTAGACGGAAAGGAGCCGGCGGTGAAAGCCGCCACGCAGCTCAACTCAGTCGTCATTGACGAAGTGTGATCAAGGGTTCGGATAGTATTCGATATGGTCGGGTGGGTGACTGATGGCGGTCGGCCGCTGGCGGCAGGGCGTAGGCGGCTCTAGACCGCGGCGCGTTCAGACTCAGCACGTGCCAACCGCGCCATTGTGTGCCGATGCGGCCTGTGTACGCGGCTCCCATACCCAAGTGTCGCGAGACAATGCACGCATCGATAATTCGCCGCTTAAGGATCCACACACAGATCGCAGATACCTTACGAACGTATCATTTCGAGCCCATTTGTTTGGGCTGTGCGGTTAAATAAACGATCTGGGATAATTAAATAGCCAATCAGCAATCAGGATCATTACCTGGCTACATATTTTGTTTTCCTTGCTTAGTTTTATCTTGCGAACTTCATACCCTTGCCACGCCACTGAGCCTCACCGAGTAAACATCTTTTCATAGGCACGACTCCGCTTAAAACGAAAGTTTAACCACGTAGGTAGGTACCCGAAACAATACAATAACAAATGGTAATGGATTTACATATGGACGCGCGCGTGGCTTCATTTTAAAATAAATAGGCATTGATGATGAAACTTGACGTGTGCATCAACAAAACAATGTGCTACGGCACAGAACACAGGAAAGTACCTTTCTGTTTTCGATGGGGTACGGCCTACCAGGCGACGGCAAGGAATTAGGTTGGCAGAGGTTATCGCATTCGAGAGATGCTTGCACATTACGTTTCTGATAGGTATATGTACCTAATGGCTATAACGTAGTGGACAATCAAACTTTGTGCATGTGGTGCGTCTGAGCATCTCGTACTAAGCATTTTGCATCCACTTTTCTTATGCGCACTGCAAAGGCCTGGAAATCTCTGCCTGAGTCATTGTTCCCCGATAAGTATAACCGTGGGGTCTTCAAATCACTAGTGAATAGGTATCGCACGCATGCTACATCTTCGACCTCATCGTCGCTTTCCATCAGGTGAGTTGAGGTCAAATGCAAGCCTATTGATAATAATAAAAAAAAAAGACTCGACGGACGTGAACATTTTCAAGCTTGAACCTACTCAGGTAGGTACCTACTGCATAAAATAATTAGGAGGAAGGTTTAGTAACGTATAATAATATCAGGGGAGGAATCAGTCTAGCAATGGGACGCGAAAATAGGTACTTAATGGATCAGTGCATTAAAACCTAATTCGACTTCTTTAACTACCATCCCATGTCCCTACCACTCTCTTATCATCATCTGCCTAAATTAGTCCCCTACTGGACATTGGCTTCCCCCATCAATGAGTGCATTCCCCCAATGCACCTTGTTCCCGGTTACCGCATTCAGCTTCCACCAGCAGCATTTCACAAACCGCCACCCCAGCTCTTCAAATGGCGTCCTAGACTTCGCTTGTTGAGACCTCGTCTACGGTCGTCGGTTCTCGGAAGGTATGGCCGAGCTACTGCCACGTCTCCCTAGCCGCTATCCCATTATCTACCATCAACAGTACAATGTCTTTCTGGGCCATTGTTAGTACACACAGCAGCCCATACATGCGGGTGCGGCTCGGCCACGGAAAAGGCGCGGCCAGGCCCATGGCCTGTGGAGCGCATCGAGATGGCGTCGATGGCGATAAGCAGACTATAAATTGCTGGGTCTATTTATTGTTAGTAGCTTAGCGAAAGAACAGAGCCTTTTCACTTTTATCGCTGATACAGGGGTTGACAGGACGCAGGTGTCGATCGGTACTTCCGTACTACTATATTGCAGAAATGCAGGATTGAAGGAAATAATACGACTATCCGATCCGATCATTCTCGAAACGCGATGAAAATAGACATTTACATGATCATATTTCCGTGCAAACACGATTTACGAGTTCATCGATATGTACCACAAAATATTAATACATACTGTACGTGTAGTGAGTGTTCATATAAGGACTAGCTGTACACATTAGAAGTAGGTGTATGTAGTGATTGTCACAAGCACGAACCCGTGTGCGAAACCAACCACGATCGATCGCACATATGAAACGAACGATCGATTACCGTTAACGATGTTAGTCACTCGTAATGATATGGCTGTGAAGGACTTGCAGCCGCTTTGTAGGCTGCGATTGTAAAGGGGTGGTGTTCATTTTGTGCACAGTTGCATATCGATTAATACGATATGTATTTACGTCTCTTATAAGCGCCTAATCCTGCCGGTATCAGGAAAGAGGACAGGAGGCCCCGGAGGCGATGGCATGACATTGCTGAGTTGGATGCGAGAACCATGGTCTACGACACATGAGGGCGCTAAGGACCGGGCGAAATGGAGTAGGTAGAGTATAAATGCGGAAATATAGGTAGATGATACACTGTCATCATATGTAGGTATATAATGACAGTGGTCAACCGCAAACAGGCACATATCAAAGCAAAATTCCGAAAAACATTTTGGATGTTTGATTGAAATGAAGATCCATTCATCTGTCATATACGAGTATAATGCATACTGAGTATTGATTAAACCAACCAAATGTGTTCCACCTTTTAGGTTCTCTGTAACAATCGTTTCCGAAAGTGTTGCAAGATCTACCAAACAAATTACGCGTACTCGACCCAAGAAAATTGTATGACTATCCTTCCTCATCCGCACATTATGAGGAACCAGTACGCCGCGAGGGAGATGTTAACGAGCCGCCGCAGCTTTTTGCAGTCGACGCACTGTACTCATTAAAATCGATTTAGGCGAGTGAGCGTTCGGCTATCATTCGGATTGGCGTGGCAAAGAGCTCATTATATCACTTTAGCACCGCACCCGTGCCCCTATGACGCAACTGCGCTCAATAGGTGCTAACAAGACGTTGTTAGCGGGTCAACCACGCTCACACAATAGGGAAGATTAGCCATTAAAACCCGTGGTAGGAGATTTGTGGTGGTTATGGAGTATCTTACGAAAGGCAATGGCTTAACTGTTCAGACCAGTGCGCAAACCTTTCCTCACTAACGTGAAGTACGCTCAAGAATTTATAAAGCAAAATAATTAATATCATCATCATATCAGCCGATAGACGCCCAGAGATCTCCACAAAGGCCGGTCCTGTGCCTTCCGCATCCAGCAGTACCCGCGATCTTTACCAGGTCGTCGGTCCATCTTGTGAGAGGCCTACTAAATAATAATAATTAAAATACAACATAATAATATATTGTAAGCAATCACCTATTATTTTCCGGTAAGCAAACGAGTTCTGAGTTTCTTGGTAATAAATTTAAATCTTCTTACAAATTAATTTAAACTAAAATGTATTTACTTACAATATATTAATTACCTACTTCATAGAAGACGCTTTACTTCGCGGGTCCAATGAGTTGCGCACAACAAAATTGTTGGTTCGCGGACAGAGTGGCACGATAATAACAATCTGGGGGCACGTCCTCTTGTCAAAGTGATGAGTGTTTCGTTATGGGATGCGGGGTGGTCACAGAATGAACGGTCCAGATCTTGCGTATGACACGGCTGTAGGGATGCGACTATCCGATTCAAGTTAATCTCGAAGCATGCGATCCAGCGATTTTTGAGAGGATTCCACTACTTTTGGCACGACTAAGTTATGCACAACATGAATCGTCGAAGATTTAAAAACTAAAATCATAATACGAACCAGATGGTTATATTTTTACGAGATTTATTTACACGTAGATGAGTAAATCTTTATACATATTGCTGCTTAAAAACAGTAGATTAATATAAACAATGAAATTCTCTACGAAAATATGAAACGTATTCATACGATTTTGAATCGATTTAATAACACGTGATTCGATGCACTGCACAGGTCGAATCGATCCGATTAATCGATGCAATGTCGATTTCGGCGCATCCCTACGCGGACGGCATCATTACGGTAGGCCACAGGACGCGATTAAATAGTGGCTGAGCCAGAAATGATGGCGATGTTATCGGGGTGTCGGTGTCATTTGTACGCCAACGGAGCGCGGTGATTGCACGGATTTATGAGGGACCGCTGGTAGACTACTTATTTTACGCGTGCTCACATCATGCTACTTTAATCAGTGTAAAAATCTACTCGTGTTGACTTTAATAGTGGCACGCGGAGAGCAAGTATGTTAAGTCGGGTCTGAATCTTTTTGACTCCATCATCTCCACACTCGTTTTTCATCGAAAAATTAAAGACACAATAATAGCCATTCGTGCATGGAAGACATCTCATTGCACGATCTCGTACTTAGCGATTTGCATCCACTTTTTCTCTCACTCTCTACCTGCGTCAGTATTCTTGGGGCCTTCAAGTCAAGCGTGAGTAGGTATGTTCTAGGCAAAAATTTTTAACCTCATCATCACTTTCCATGAGATGAGATGAGGCCAAACGCAAATTATGTCCCCGTTGGGCAGGCAGATTGAAGGTAGCCGTGTTGATAGTACACAACAGAGAACGCTGCGGTTCATGCTTACGAAGGGCGCCTAGGACATTCGTCCCGATGTTCGCATTGTATTGTACTCGTATGTACTACCTATGCCATTGGTCGGCAAAGTTATTAGCCCCCCTTGAATGGAAGAAGGGGATGCTAGTCAGCGAGAAACCAACTGTGGTTCGCATTTTTAATCCCCGACGAAACAAGAGGGCTGTTATAAGTTTCGCATAATGTGTTTGTGTATCTGTGGAGGTGTGTGTTTGTCTGTGGCATCGTAGCTCCCGAACGGATGCAAATTTTTACAAAAATCATGACATATTATTCATAATACTTAATTTGATCTCAATGTAAAAGAACAATGGAGACATTGAATTGAATTGTATGCTTTGTTAATTAATAGAAGGAAATTGACGTATAATTAATTATGTATGACATTCATAAGTGTTTTATATAAACCTAAATAAAATAAAATAATTTGAATTTGGTGGAACGACTTCGATGCGGTTTGTCTTTATGTAAGCCAGTTTAATGGAGATGTTTCTTTGATTCCATAAAATCAGATCAGTATTTTAGAAAATATTTTATAAGTATGTAAACTTGGTCGGGGTTTATCTGATTTCTTATTCAAGTAATTCTGACAACCTACATCAAAAGTCAAAGCAACAACAACCGCAATGGGAAAGCCAACACCTCTCATCTTGTATTTAGTACCACCCATCACCGCGGCGTACCCAGCCTGTTGCCTACCGCCCCGCCGTATAGATTTCACCTCCAGCTAATGGTCCCGTATCATGCGATTTCGACCGTCGTCCTAATGATAATTGAGACATTTCGGTTTAGCAAAACGACTTCCCTTGGCCGCCGCTTTTTGCGCTCATCAATCATAGGGTTTAATTAGAATTTGATTTCCAGCCCGTAATCACTTCAGCGTTTCGCGTCTGTACTCTGTAGTTATATAATTAATTGCCACAGCTTAACATTATAATATACGAACATCGCAAAAAAAATATTGACCAAAATTAAACTACCATCCGGTCAGCCTCCTCTATTTATTGATCACACTTGTTAAGTAATATAATGTATGCAAGATTTGTAGCGAACTCAAATTAATATATATCTAATAGATATGAATTAAATAATTGCCACATAGTTATGGACATCCGACCATAGGTACCATAAGAGACAATATTCACCCGTGAGCTATTTATATACATATTGTCTTGTCACGGAATCATATCTCGTACGGCAAATACGCGTAAAAAGGAAGAGCTTCAAAAGCTCTAAAACATACAAGGTACCGGACAATTAAGTGTCCAAGTGACATATACGACTTACACCAGTAAGTACACGCAACTGGTATTACTGTGTGCTTTAAACAATCGTTCGGCCTAAGTGTTTGCAATTTAAAAAAATAGCGCACGTCGCAACGGAACGCATAATGGCCCAGTAACACTAATACATAATTTATCACCAATAAAGAACATTACAGTGACATTCACAGTCCAATTACCGGGTCCATTATAATTTGCATCGGAACTATAATGGGGGCGATTGCCGGCATTATATCGAGTATGGAGGCAGGTACACCTGACGTGTACTGCATGGGAACTAACAGCTGTGATATGCTGCCGTTGTGGTAGCAACAGAACTTGTTGTAAAACGAAACGCAAATTTTTCAATCCAGAATTCGATCTCGCAAACACGTGTGCCCCCAAGATGATGACAGACAATGGAGGCGGTAAACAAAGTGAATCACAACGGAATGAGTTGCTAATTGTATCACGAGGAATGACAACATTGTTATTAATTTAAATTGTTGTAATAATACAGCAGGAAACTGTGAATTTGCAACACATCATCTCCTGGACAGATAAATTTGCGAATGGTTGCGTGCGCGTGTGTTTAATAAGGAAGTGAAGTAAATACACTTTGAAATTGTATAATTAACGCCTGTAGAAGATGTTAGGGGTCAAATGCATAACTGTCTGTCGCGCTAAGGGGCCGGTGATGAATGGCGCGTGGGTCCGTCAGTTCAACTGCAGCGAATGCATCAAACGCAGCACGAGAAGCGGAAGATCTGCTTTCGAAACATGCGAACCGACTGCCGTGAATAGCGAGCGCGCGTGCGGGAGATTCGTATGCATATAAATCAAGCGTACATATCCAAACAGCATTTTCGATCACAAGCGAGGCTCTTGCTTATGAAAACCTCTTCGTTTTCCTTGTTAAGCAATTAGACAATTTCTACACAATCATCATCATTCACATCACAGCCCATAACAGTCCACTGCAGGACTTAGGGTATCTCCCACAAAAAGGGAGGTTATTGCCATGATCTCCACGCTTAGCAGGCGGGTTGGAGATCGCAATATTATAAATATAACAATGGAAAACGCCGTTGCTAATTTTCCAGTCAACGGAGAGTCTAGATCTTTTGCCTCGACAACGTTAGCCGCCTTGTACGATACCCGCGAATGTAAGGGGTTGGTGACACCACACGGCCTACAAAATAATTCGATGGAATAGAACGGGTCGACTATTATGGCTGTACAATTTAAATTTAACATGCCTTATACGAGGTGTCAATCGCAACGATACGCCGGCTCTTGCATGACTATAAAAAAGAAATAAAAGCTTCGAGCAATCTCTGCTCATCTGAATATAATGGAGGGAGGCGCGGATCGTGTTTGCGGGCGATGCCATTACGTGGGCATTTTGTATGACACGAGACGAATTACGTGTCTATTCTGCAAATAATGCGTAATATTGCGATACACTGCCGGGCTATATAAGATATGTTATTTGTGTGTAATGGTGGAAAGATTTCTGTTCCTGTGATAAATCATGTGAACACAATGTGTGGTGGCCGTCCGGTGGTAGTGGATTGGTGGGAGTCCCGCTGCGCGGGGATGCTCATATAAATCTCGCGTTCGCGACTGCAGGCTGTAGGTACAGACATAACTCAAAGCGCGTGACAACAGTCCAGCGGTGCCGCAGTTGCCCGCGTAATGGCCTAGTCGTGTATCATCCGAGGAGTGCCTATCTGCTTCGTCTGTTCTTTGACCCGCTCTCGAGCGTCGATTAACTTTTTATCGAGCCTTTACGAGTTGATACGCAAACGCGCGCAAGCTTTATTAGTGTCTCGACGCTATGGTAAATGTTTATTTTTATAATTTTCAAGAGCATCACTCGGTAAGCAAAAAAAGGTTACTGCAAAAGCTCATTGAGATTCTGAGAATAGCGAAAAGAATTTTTTTTGTTGATTAAACGGAGTCAGTCAACGTTTTAGCCAGGCATTGTCTGACCAAGATATTGTTTACGAATAAAAACGAGCTATTTAAATTGAAAGACGCTAATAAGTCCGTCACATCAGACATTACTACTCATTGAACACATGCGTACTGGTCAGCTAGTCTTCAAAAAGTCGTAGCAATTTGTTGCAGCCACCCAGCCGCTTGACACGCCAAACTTTCTTGCTTACCCAGCGTGAGGTTCACGGATGCGCTGAGGTCGCGCCGGCGCATTGTGCATTGTTCGACCGCGGGCCGAGGGCACTTCCTTTCTTCCTGCGCGCGCGACCCTGAGCGCGATTAAGTTCAATCGACCACGCGCTTCCTATTCGTTCCAATGTTACGGGCGAGGTGATCGCTACATTGGATAATAAGCCTAGATAGACTGTTATGATGATAGATAGGGGGACGTTTGCGGCTAGTTTAAGGCCAGTATGGGAGAGTCGGTTCAAGGTGAAAAATTACGTAATCCCTGATCGTTATAATCTGGACGCCTTCCAGGCTAGAGTGCATAGACTATTCTTAGACAGTCATGCTCCATCTTCGGCCGCATCGTCACTTACCACCAGGTGAGATGGCGGTCAACTGCCTGGCTAGTACTAATAAAAAACGAGTCGGTTAAAAGAATCATTTATCATTCATTTATCATTTTATTTATTTATCAGATTCATATTACAGCTACATTTTCTTAAAACAAAAAGTATACATAATTGAATGATACGTCAAAGAATCATGATGATGAGGAGATGATGAGATATGAATCATCCGATATTTGTCGATATAGATGTTGATACTAGGTAGCTGAGAATCGCAAACGATTGCGTGATGCCCGCCAATTTAGTCTCCCAAGACATATTTACACCAAAATTGTATAAACGCGGCAACAAAACCGCAACCAGCCAACACGCACGCTCCAATCAAGGTGTTTACGCGTCCCTAATCGAAGCCGCTCCAGATACGCCGATATCTCGCGATGATATAACAAGGGCCAAGGCGCATGACGTGGTTGTATAAGCGCCCAGCGCTCAACTGATGGGCGATTGACCGGAACGCACTTACGTAATGGGCGATCGCGATCGTTCGCATTACGATCGGTGCTTGTTTATGAGCATTTCGAATTCAGTTCGCCGGTCGTTGAATTGTTACGAGATGCTCTATTAACATCCGTTTATCATGCCATGGCACTTATGGACGCATGCGTCGACGGTGTCGAGGCGGCCATGGGATCGGACGGTCATTAGTCATACTTAGTCGTTGATGGGTTTTACTTCTTCCTTCATTTCTTAAATACGAGTAATTTTCCAACTTTGTGTGGGTTCCGGGCTTAACAGAAGTTTCGGCTATGAGACAAGGCCTGTGTTTGTTATCAGCAAATTCTTGAAATAACGATTATATTATTGTTACAAGCATCGATCGAATCAACACATCAAGTTGCTTCTAAACTGCCAAGACTTCGATTACCACACACTACCCATACAATCTCTGTTGTTGGACGACTTCAAAGAGGAGTGTCTCGTCCGATTCATATGTATAAGTGCCTAAGCACCAGATAACAGTGACCGAATGGAGGTTGTATATACGGCCTTCCCACGTAGGGGCGGGGAGCACGCGTGTGTTTATTTATGAGGGCGCGCGCGCGCCGCCCATAGCCGCCGCCACGACACTTTATTAATTTCCCGACTCTCTGTTAGAGCCTGTTCACACTAACTTGGACGTAGGTATCGGATTTTTTCGGATCGTCGTCACAAGGGTGAGGGGTAGATTTTTGCAGTGGTACATTTGATTTTATCTTTTCTCTATGTATGGTTTTGAGAACACACGCATCATGTAATCTATGGCCAAGTTATGGATGGTCAAAACAGCAAGACTCGTTTTTTGTGACTAATCTTTCGATACGATCTAATGTTAGCGTCTCCAGGCGGTTTCAAGCGGTCAATGATACGAGTTACCCTAAAAGCTGGTTTACATTTGGACGTAACGTGGCGATTTGTCTCCGGATCCGGTTACCGTAATGGATGAGCATCGCACACGCATGCTAGTTCACGCTCTTCCTCCGCTCCCTGTCAGACCATGAGCAGCCTCACATTTTTACAAGAATTCAATCTTACCTATACCATTTCGGTTTGTACCTGGGCGTGTTCGAAGCACGGTAACGGACATGGGCGACCGGATAATCAGTCTGAGATTATTGTGCCACTCCAAATATAAACGAATCGTCACAAAACTACGCTACGTTACGCTGCGGTAACTGCTTAGCTGCTTACCACCAGGCAGGCCGTACAGTAAGTTTGTCACCTTAGTGTTATAAAAAAAAAATACGGCACGGTAAAAGCCACGAAATATTATGATGTCCAGGTGTGTGAACAAGCTCTTACGGCTTGCAAGTCGCAATCCGCACCATTGTGCTACACAGTCCCGGGCCGCGAACACTAGATCCTATCGAACGAATTAATCTCCCGCGTAAACGCCTTGGGAATCCGAAGGTGGGATGCGCGGAGAGAAATAATTGGAAATGATAATGTAATTATTCGTTTGGAAGCCATCGCCGAGGTCGATCGCGGAACGCTCGGCTTTTACCGAGAGCCCGCGATATTGGCTAAAGGCACGGATTTGAAGAATTGCCTTCGGGTAATTCAGCCAATCTTTTGCGTGTATCCATATTTGATCTGCCTTCTTTATTCGAGATAACGGCTTACGGATATGGTATTTCGATCTGTACGTTTTTTACCTAATAAGATCAAACGACAAAATATTGTTATAGATACGTAAATGTGAGATGTACTTACAAGTCGGCCTTGTCCTATTCGGTCTCGTCAAAGGTATCCAAGGCCTCTGTGGTGGTAGAGTGGCAGTAACTGAAACAATAAAAAGACATTTCAATTTTCGTGAAGTTTGTACCCATGTATAGGTAGCTAAAGAATGAATACAAGCAAATAGCGCTAAGGCTAAAGCTAAACGTAATCTATTCCAGCCCAACTTTCACGAAGAAAAAATACAACGGTGTCGATATCAGACAACGGGTCCATTGATAGTTTCTCCATAAAAAATTCATTTGCGAACTAGCGCGTTCAGCAAAAACTCGCCGTTATATTAAAGGGGATATTGAAAATCGTGATCACCGTGCATAAAATACGGGGTTGTAAATTTGCAGCATAACTATAATTACTTCAAGGTACCGGTAGCCTTCCAGCCGAGTAACGAAGCAAAAACAGCCGGTTGCTCAATGTGATCTTTCAATTTGTTAATGCTCAAGGTACAGGGAATGATACAAAAACGTATCTACTTTGTCACACTTTTGTTCTTGGTTGACAACAATGGTTACAATGTCTCTGGTGTTTCCATTGCAGTGGGCACAGACGAGGTGGTCAACGGTATCGGAACCGCGTTAGCTAATACATCGCAGTGCAAAAACTAATGACTCCTTGACGGCACGAAAAAACATTACCTGCATCTGGTGAAGTGGAACTGTGACGTGGCTGGGCCCGTGGGTTTGTTCGCAGCTGCCCGAATCAGTTTTACTGACAAGTGAATAAATTAAAACGTATTCGACGAGACGCGTGCAAAAAACGCAATCGATGGTTTTGTCGAACTAAACACGCATACAGAACTGTCAGTGGAGTTAATCGAAGAGATGAAACACTTATTCGAGAAACAATATTGTAGGAGCCAAACGAGTCGTTCCATTAGCATATGCATGTTCGAGTAAATTGATCAGCGACAGGTTGCGTCTTCATAATCATAGTCTGCGGGGGGATGATGTACAGCTCGAGGTGATATCGATGATACGCGCAAAGTTATGATTAAAAACGCGTCCCGAGTAAATATCAATCACTCGTGATGAAAGGGGCCAGGAAAAGAGGCGAATACAAATATAAAATACTTAAGTGGAGCGAGAGATGTATCAGATACCGTGCGGTGCCGAAAAAAATTAATAACACGTTTAATGGGCATTTCGGAGAGAGACGTCTCGGAATGAGTCGTTTGGTTTTTGCGTGGCAACCGAATGGCGGCTACTCGTGCGTAAATCGGCGTAATAAAACTCTTCCAGAAGATTATTGCGCAACCGACCACCCCGCAATTACTTTCGCGAGTTTGCGATGTGGAGATAAGTATCTATTAACACGGTGTGTAGCAAAAAATGTAATTTGAACACTGGCACCATGATTTAATTTGCACCGCCGATTAGATTCCGGATTAGATTGCGGCCATTTGTTGGGTGGCGTGTTCTATGCCCCGACTTCGCCGGTTAATAGATTCATGTTACTTGCTCTTACGTTGTGGGTGTCTCCAGTACACGGTCCTTGTAAATTATACTTTTGGGTAGTCGATTTGTAATAGTGACATGTTCGTATTTCGAATAGGTATACTATGATTCTTTATTTTATAAAATATTACCCTGTAAAAATGATGAATTTCCTGCAATGATACGATTATAATGTACACAATACTATTACTCTAATATTCAATTTCTCTTCGAATTTAAAGGAAATATAATTATTTCAATTTGGTACATTTGCTGAATTGTGATAGCTAGCTTAGTAGAAAGCGGAACACTCAAGTTGTTCACCCGAAAGCAGTAACAGATAATTACAGCAATGAACTTAGTAACCGCAAGGAATCCTTCGTGAGACGGTGTGACCCACTATCAGTAATTGTCTATTAGTGGAAATCAAAACCATATTTTAGCATCAAATTACCCTAAAGATCTTCTGGGGATATATTACTCAGAAATTATATAACTAAGGCAAAGTTTTTGAATAGGTCGACTGTTAATGACAATTTTAACAAGATGGTGTTATCGGGTAACTAAGATGCTTCTCGTGTCTGATTTCGGGACGTATAATAGCACTAAATTACTATAACCGTCGTATATTTGTACATTTTTTTCCTTATCTGCACAGCTAAAGTTTGTAACTTTGTTCGCAACGAGGTAATCTCCGTAACTACGCACCCCATTTCAAAAGCTCTTTCACAAATAGAAAGCTACGTTATTACCGAGTATCATGGGATACTATTATAGTCCAGGAAAATAAAAATAAAACATCCCGCGTAGTCGAATGCTCACTGAGATCCGAACTATGAAAACTGCGGGGGACCGAACAATCGGTTAGTAACGTGTTTTCGGGTTGGGTCTTTAAAATAAAAATAATTCACACAGCGCCATCTACCCCCAAACTTAACAAATCTTGTGCTATGGGTACTAGAGAAACACTTTTAAATACATACTTATTCTACCTACTTAGAACACTAAGCCTCATAACAGAAAATAAAATTCATCATTTTCATTTCTGTGCGACCGGCAATCGAACCCGAGACCTCTTGCGTATCAGACCAGCATGCTGACAACTGAACCACTCAGGTCGTCGGTCGTCACTTTATTAGGCTAAATTGCAGTAAGAGGCGTACGACTCGGTGCAGGCGCGCAGAGCGCAGGCGTCTGCTCATTATACTTGGTAATTACTCGTTCCCGTCGGCGACTGGGCCGCACTAAATCACGACACGGGTTTTGCATGTCGACCGCAGCCGGGTGCCTCGTCGAATACCCGTCAATGAGTACGCGCGGTGCTCCTACGCACCCGTGGCTGGTTTTTGTTTCGAACGCCTAAAGGGGTTATTGGTTTGGCGCTTAAAATGGTCTACGAAATAGTAAGAAGATTATACTGGGTAGGTTTTTCAATGACATATTATTAGGTACTTTTATTGTTTATAAAAAAACGTAAGGTTTAAAAACCCTCGCAGAGTCCGACCACTGGACGGGTAACCGTTTGTACTTTGAAACTAGTCGAACTTCAGCACAGCAACGAGTTCGATGCTCGTAAGGTGTACCTCCTAATGTCGTTGGCGAAGCGAGATTGGCCAAGGTCTTCCCCTGGGGACCCTGAGACTGGTTGAACTGTCATGAGGTGCCAATCAGGTGCCCTGTATATCATAAGTCATTTAAATCAGGTGTGCTCTGAACCGGCGTACGTAAATGTGTGAGAATATAGGATAGACAAAAGAAGTGTATGTATAGGATTCGTAGCTTGTGGCATCCATGAGACGCTGCCATTGGCGTGGGTTCTATGTATGTATTGTCTAGTATTCTATGCTCATGAACAGCTAGTACTGAACGAGCTATTATTATAATAACTTTATTACTACAAGTAATGGCTCATTACAGCTATAAATACGAGCAAACAATGGAGTTTTAATGACAAACGCAATAATATGGGTGTGCTACTGACTATAGAGCTACAAAAGAGCACATCCTCTTCATATTTGGACGTACACAATGACAACTAGGGTCGTTCACTCCCAACGAGGGTTTTTAACAAGGATGTTACCGACATTGATTACCTTGAACGTTGCTTTATGGAGAATATAATCACTGACTTCCTTGTTATATTGCAATTTGAAACGTTTACTTGTTAGTGCTCGAGGGTTTGTGTGAAGTGTAGTCTATGTTTTGGTAACTTATTAGCAGCTGATAATTCACAAACGTAACAATTCGCCTAATGTTTGTTCGCTTAGTTAGAAGTTCTGCAAACTACGCATCGATATACGATTTATAGTCAAGGACACATTGTGATTAGTTGATTTATGTAAAGCAACTTCGTCCATCACTAAGTATAATCGCACAAAGCGAGACCTTGCCGCGAAGGACGTCATTAAAGTTATTCATCTATTGACTAAACTAATTTAAATCTGAAAGCAAATTGCGACGCGCCGACGTGTCCTCATTATCCTCAAAAGGCAACAAGGAAAATCGCGCCGCTATAAAATTTGCATCTACACAGTACAGCACATCCTCTAGCCAACTCAAAGATCTGCATAAAAGAGCATGACATAACACGATTTACCCACTGATGGTATTCATACCTACATTATCAGACTGCTACAATCTTAATGCCGCAACAGGGTAAGAAGTTCGTGCGAAACGAAATTAGAAATCCATCATCATCATTATCCATCTACATCGCTCGTAACAGTCCACTGGGACCGAAAAACCCAAATTGTCTATAGAAAATGCTATTGAGAAATCTGTCAAGCGTCTCAACGATGTGTAAACAGTGTCGACAGAAGCAAAGCAAAAGAGAACCACTAAGTCGACCAAACGTGGAATGTGTCAAATTTCGCCGGAGCGAGCCGCAACGACTTCGACACAGCAGCTCTAACAAGATGCATATACAGAGCAAAGCACACATCCAGGTGTTGGGCTCAAGTGAAAGTCTGATGAGCACTGTACGGTGATAAGCATCGGCACGGCGCGCTAGACATTGTTCGCGCCTGATATGTGAGATAAGGCTTTCTCTGCTTTGAAGAGCTACCGTGGGAACTCGTGTCATGCGCATTGTCAGCGGATTGGGAGTGCGCGATTCAGACTGCGACGGTTTTGTGCTTAGGTCTTGAGCAACTTTATTTTTTTATACGATAAGCCTGTGCCTAAATTGCAACCTTGCGGAACACTCGACTAATGGACTTTATATTTTCCTGCAACAATAGTTATTGTATTGACCTCCACCTAAAGAAAAAGTTATATGTTTGTGCAAGAAACTGCGTAATTCACCGTTCATAAGTAGGTACTGCAAACTTGTGTCACGTACACTTTCACGACCATACCGTCACGACAAACTAGGATATCACTAAAACCTTAAAAGGGGCTTCTTCTATCGCGCCTTCAATCTGCGTAAACAACTCTCATTCATGCAATTCCAGTACCGCTCTAACGTTACGAGCTCCAACAATAACATCATACTTACATTTCAGCGAAGTGAGCGAAATTCCTCAAATTAGAATTTGCAAATTCGCAGTCACGAGTTGTTCGCGTAATGACAGGATTGTTTGTTTGTGCAAATTAGGCCACCTACGAAGCGTCGGTGTAATTTCGAGAAAGTAAATCAACAAAAATAACGCCGAAAAATCTTTAGATACATGTTTATATTGGTTCGTTACATGTTTATATTGGTTCGGCGGGTACATCAACATGAAACGATTTTAATGGCGGCGTATACTCGTAAAGCTTTTTAATCATAAACGTCACTCACGAAATAGACAGTTTGGATTTTATTTCAGAGTCGAACATTTAAGCGATAAACAACAAAATATACGTGCACACAGAGTTGCAGCATATCATATAGAAGCTCGACCAAGTGGAGCCGACGTCAAAACAGAGAATAAGTAATCACCTACATACTGCGAGAAAATTAAGGCGGACGATAAACGATAAATAAAATTAGCTAAGCCCGCAGATAAATATCAAAAGCGAGGGCCGTGGGGTTAATCAATTCCGCGCGAGTGTTTTCAGCCCATTGAGCGGGCGGGCGTCCTCTGCAGACACCGGGGAGCCTGGAACCGGTAACCGGTCGCCGCTTGTTGCGCATCGCATACTAGAACAAAAAACGGCACGCCTTCCATACAGCTAGCTACGGCTAGGGAGAAAAAACAAAGACACAAGCTGCGGGCACTGGGGTGACCGCCTAGCCTGTTCTAGACCAATTACCTGAAAATCAACGACGCCGCCGGCTACGAGGACCTGTTGACGTCGGTTTGAAAAAAAATACTAAAACATTACCATCATCGGCCGTCTATTAGTTCTATACACAGCAGTTGTCCTGGCCGCAAGACTAGGGACATTAAAAACTTGATCTAGTATAGCTATAAAATAATAGAGATTGTGATATTTGAAATTGCATAAATTGCAAGAAAATTAACTGCAACCTGAGATTGGCGTTGGCTAAATACGGATAAAAACGCTGTCCAGAAATCCAAGAACTCATAACGGATTATTAGCGAACCCGTATGAAACTATTATACGCCCCAAGCCTTGGAATCAGTTAATATACGTAATCTAGCCTTTTGTATTGCCAGCCGAATCGGCCCGGGGGAATAGTCTATTGTTTTTCAATATTTCGTTCACGCGCGGTATAAAGAGATCCCGTAAGCATACGTGACCGCACCGTTTACACGGCGTTGCTATTGTCAGGCGCGTCCGCGGGCGAAAATACGACGTTCGTATCATATCGGCGTCCGTGAGTAGAATGCGCGACGGCAACGCCGATAAATAACGACACTGATGGTTACAGAGCCCGTCGAATCACTTGACTTATACGAATTGTGTGGATTGGGTAAAGATGGAGACGACGATGCCTTCGGTGGGTTTCTTTATTCAAAAATCAACCCGATAGATACTTAAGTGACGGTTTCTTGCAAAGATTCATGCAGAAAATTGATAATGATATATTTTTTATATATGGCTGACGGTTCTACCTAGATTCGAGAAACTCCATGTTGTCGAGACATTTCGCAAGAATGTGGCAAGTAGGTACGACGACCTCGTGTGCGAGATGAGATGATAATCTTTCCACCGGCAACATAAAAATACACATTCAACGAAGGAGGACATAGGTATGATGCAACATTAGAATCACTTTACGGCGATGCGCGTCACAAGTTTGCCGAATGTATGTTTGATTAAGATATCCCTGCGAAATGAGGCGTAAAACATCAAACGTGACTCCAAAGTTGTTAACCATAATGTAGCCAACGACTTTCCTCAAAGTATCCGCGCTTGCGATAATGTTTACGATTATGGCTAAGTGAAACTTTCTGAAGAGATTTCAGAGAGGGTCGCGGCGAGATGGTTTATTCAAGATACAACTTTATTAAGAAATAAAAAATAAACATTCGCCGATTCGCGAAGGGTCACGTAAAATTTTCTTTTGGAATTTAATTACGAGGCAGATTTTATTCCAGTGAATTTGAAGATAAATTGCTAATGGACGTTATTGTTATGGAGATGTGACCATTACCTACTTTCAATTCAAGTTTATAGACGCCGCGCAGGGTTCCTGATAAGATCCTTACTGAAGCTCTTTGCGCTGCGTAACCTCACAAATACTGGTAGTTGCCAACATAGCGACCGGATGTGACATTATCGAGTCGGCCGGACCAGCCGACCGGTAGTAGGCGGCTCTTGGCACACCAATTGATGCAATTGTCACCACCGTTGGCTGGATTATAGCAGCCATAAACCGACGAGAGCCGCTAAGTTTTAATGGGCCCCTTATTTCCCGATGACGGTATGGCACGTGTGCTGAATCAGTGGATGACGTGAACTACGTCTGCGGTGGTGTTCGAACGATAGCCCCCCACCAAACACTTATCGTGTCCTAGGGGTTCAAACAACTGCATGCAGTAGGATCTGATGATATTCATCGATAGTGCTGTTAATGTAGCTATGTTTTGGAGTTTTTCATTGACACGCGGAGAAGAAGTGGATTAACGAAGCACAGATTGGCTTATTTTGTCGGCTGGCGTTCAGGTGTGTCGCTAGTGGACTTTAGACGGGCACGTACAGTGCCATAGTAAATTATTAATTAATTACTGGATGACATCATGATTACCACTGCTCCGGCGCACAGCAGAGCGTTCCGCTCCGGCGGCCGCAGCGGGAGGCGGTTTTTGCAAATTTTTACCGATAGGTGATGATAATGGCACGCGCCGCCTCCCCGTGTATTGCTCCTCGAAAATTACTTTCGAGATTACTTCTCAATGCTCCGATGATGTTATAATAACAGTGTGTCAATCACCTTCGATGGCAGCGGCAAAAACACGCCAAGTCCTCCAAAATCTTAAGTGGATGGTTATATCAACAATAACTTCGAATCAACTGCGCAATGTAGCAAGCCGAGAATCACGGCAGAAATAAATTCATGTCATGTCCTACCTACTACCTATGCTACTACATAGTAGAATGAATTAAATAATTTTTGTTATAATTAATTACGAATACAGACAGAGTATCATCGACGCAAAACAAAATAAAACAGCCACTCGTACACGTCGTTGCGTAGTAAAGTAACAAAACAAGGCTTCCCCGCGCCCGCGCAGCCCACGCGCGGCCGTCCTCCCGCGCGACCGTCCGTTCACGGCCAAGGCCACGCAGATAATAAACGCGTGATGATGAACGATGTGCCGCCGAGCAAAAAACGAGCGCGCGCGCACCGCGGGCCCACGTGGGGAGCCTTTGGTAGCCTCCGAGCAATGACAACGCTTAATGGCTCGGAAAATCACAGCGCTACCGACCGACCAATCTACGCCACAGATGAAAAGTGCTGCGTGTCAATTTCGTATTGCGGCAAAAAGTGAAGATGTAATGCGGGAGTGACATATTGGCTGCCATTTCGAATCCAGATCAGATAAAGCGAGCGAGCGCGGAGCCCCTGTCAGAGTTACATTTAAAGACAAGCTTGAGCCATCAGTTTCGACGACGCTCGTAAAAAGACTAAGAAATTTGCAGAAGTCTTATTTAAGAGGTTTGTTTTGTTTGTTTGGCCGGGTTTAAACTGGACATGGCGCGTACATGCGCTACCTACTCCGAGAAACAACTGCAATTAGAGAGTACATCAATTGCAATTTCAAAAGCAGTTAGCGCAGGCGAGTCTGCCGGCCCGGTATCTTGTCTTTATTACAGTCATCGTGTACTTGTTACAAAAGTGATTACACGACATTGTGGAAGAGAATTCAATTTGTCCGATCCATTTCAGCGAGGGCTCAGCGGCTGCGGGCCGAGTGTACTGAGGTTTAAGATAAAATCTACGGCAGGCCGCTCTCGCATTCGGATCACGCGCCCTCATTCCTCGCAGCTAGTGCATCGTACTTGGTAATGCAGCGCGATGCGTGTGTGGGTTGCCTGCTCTGCCTCCAACGCGAAAATAATGCTTGGGACCTTGAATGGTGAGGTGAACGCCCTGACGATCGGTAAACATCGGCTTGATTGATTACCTGATTCTCAGACTAATAGTCTCGCCGCAGCAGTGAGAGAAGCTATTTCGCTAATAGGTAAATTGTAGCTAAAGCGTTCATCTGTCATAGTTAGCACTTAGCACGTCGCGGGCGTCAGCTTTTGTTCGGACTCGTTTTGAACGTTTCAAGTGTTCGTTCCTTTTGTGGAATAAGAAAAACATTGAGTCATGAATTGCGTAGTTGAGATGACCGTAGGATAAGTGGGTTGAATGTTCGCGTTTACCTAAGGGGGACGCATATAAAGGAGGACAATCTGCCATCAAACGTCTCTGGTGGCTGTATCCGGGGCCCGGCCGTAGGGTCTCGGAAACGGCTCGGTCGTGTCATTCTGCCAACGTAGCCAACGCTCGACGTACATTGCTTACCATGATGGAATAAAAGGACGTGGGTCGTGAAGCTATGAATGTAAATTAATGTAAGTAAGCTTGTACTGTAGCGGCATCAAATCCGTTTTCGCATTCGATTTATACATATGGCTATGAATATTTTTTAACATTGCGGTATTGAATACAGTCTGACTGGAAAATCTTTTTGTTTCCATGTGCTCTAACTCAAAAACCTACTCTGCATTATAGCTTTCATAATATGAGGTTATAAAATCTGTGAATAGGTTTTGGTTCTTTGTCTGTTGTGTTCGAAGTTTTCACCGACAAAGTAGGTCTACTCCACAGTCCACATTTAGCGTCTAGATCTATAGTCGATCACACCTTCATTTTTCCGCGCTGATTTCTTCCGACGTACGCAATGCCGCCTCCATACTCCGATTAGCAGTAGCGAACTAGCGAAGCGTATGACCATGACAAACAAGGCAATCGCTTCGGCCCGCGATCTGTATCGCGCGGTCGCAAGCCTGCGCATAAGCCACCACATGCCACCCTGTGTAGCATGACGGGTTTTTACGCGCGCGATTTCAATTTGTATCTCGCTTACTTCAACACAAATCGAAAGAGCTAGCTAGAGTTATCTCTATCCGTAGTCAGTCTGCAGAGCTACTGCGTACACGACAAATGTCACACCGAGACAAGCTTTATGGCGTTATTCGATAATGGAATACCGCGGCGAGACAGGCGTATGCGGTGACATTGATGGATTCTATCATTCATCCCGGCTAGAGTTGTAAAATAATGCCCCGAGACTACCGTTTGTAGCTGACTTTCACTGAAAACTGTGAAAATAATTACTAATACCGAGCTTTGCTCGGGGTATGAAAGTACGTAACATTGACGATAGATAGCGCTGCCGGGCGGTTACGCGGTGGCGAATTTTGCATTTTTTATGCGTAAAACACGAGAGAAGCGCACCCCATCCCCAGGGGATATCGCATCCGATGAAGCCTTCCAGGTTACTCAGGCATTCCCAGGCGGAGTTTAGCAAGTAGGATTTGTCGTAGTGAGTCTTGCATAACCAGCACATGAGTGTTCTTCGCCTCCCTTCCCTACTATCTCGGAGGTTGCCCATAACCCGAAGCGGTGGGCGCAAAAAAAAAGAGGATTAATTTGATTTATCGGCCCCAAAATAATTTCATCGAAATCAACTAATTGTATTTTGAAGCTATTGTATATTGTATAGTCTTCCTATAATTATAAAATAAAGTGTTGTCATTGTAACCGGATATGTATTGGATTTAGATGATTTTTATTTTTATTCTGGTAAACATTTGTTCACATACCTACCTATTTGATCCACTGAGAACAATAACTCCCGCCCTCACAATTCCTGTTCAGCTAAGATTCATTCGAGGTTGTACTAGCTAGGTGGTCGGCCTCTAAAACATTAACCCAACGAGACCCGTGAGAGGAATATTTTGTGTTAATCTACTTTACGGACATACTATGCCGACCCCAAATGAATGGGATAAGAGCAGGCAAATGATAAATCTACTTTGCCGGACATCGGTAACACAAAACTCAATTTCACTTCATCACTTACATTACAACCTGTAACGACCTCCAACCCGTTCGAGTCAACACGTCAAAATTGAATGGAACAACCATAATATCGCCGTCTGCCGCTAACGACTATATGATTACAGCGTCTATGTCCACTATCAGCGTAACAATCTAAACTCCAAAGCGAACAATCACTACATCCGCGTACAAAGTATTAAGTAAGTGTCTTCAAATGGGTTTCTCCGCCGATCCTAAGAAGGTTCGGCTACACTCGTCCAAATCCGAAAGCAAATATAAACGAGGTTCCCCCCAATTTTCGCTCCCGGGCCATTACCATCCGTACGACCTCCAATCACATCGGTGTCGACACACTGTAACCATTCGGAGGCAACAATGGTACATTAGCATGCATTTACAACTTTTACTTTGTCAAATTCATAAGCTACTTACCTACTGCGGGGGAAAAAAGAGCGAAACGGTAATGACGGAGGGATTATGGCGGCGAATAGAAAGCGATTGTGTTTTAGATCGTGGATCCATTTGAAATATCGAAATTACCATTGTTCGCAGAGAAATCGAGTTGGTTTTAGTACGATGTCAGGCAAAATTGTTTCTAAATAATAAGTAGGCTTTTTATATTATATAAATCCATAATCCATAAATATATTATATTAATCAATACTTAAAATACATTAAAAACCACTACAATTACCAGTAGGTATATAGATATAGTTATATGCATACCTACACAACAAAGACAACAACAGACAATTAAAACCCACCAAAACCCACAAAGTAACTATTCGCGATAGAAAATAGAAACAAACTAATCTTAATCAAGACCTATCGTCAGCATTCCGATATTCCCGCGGTGCCCACACACGAATGGAAAGTACATACATTCACGTACACACTCACGCCCGTATTCATCGCATCGGAAGTATTCGGAAGTAAAGCCCGGTAGCAAGCCGCCGGCGCAGGCGCAGCGGCCCCGAGGCGGGACGGAAACGAGCGTGAACTATGCCCAGTCGTGACCACGGGCGAAAGTGAACGGGCAGCTACCAGTATCGGTGCGCTAATATGACCACCTAACGTGAAAGTCTTTCACGATTGATAGCTGGCATCTACTCATAATTCGCAGGCACTCAATCAAATCAACTTCCACATGAAAGCCAGCGGTTATGTGATGATAAAATTATAGTCGCAGCAGACGATAGATAAATTGAAAGTTATATAGTTGAATATTGCAATGATGGACGAGCTAGAAAGCGGCATAGAGCAGGCCTCGAATCCGTAAACAGATCTCGTGACATAAATAAAAGAAACAGTAAATAAAACACTTTGTCAAAACGTTTCTGAGGTTAACAATAGACACGCAGTAAATCAAGTCTTTGAATTATTAGTTTTGAATGCGATGATGAATTGATCACGATTGTAAATCACAGGATCGAAAGCATTTCGACTTGCGATTGCTACGTAGATAGATACTGATCAGAATTTATTTGACTACCGCATGATATTTATAGCCTTGTAGGTACTGTGTACGACAAACAGGTGTCTGACCAATGACCGAGATTTATCCGTGAAACAGGATAACGAACATGAAAGAAGACTAACAAAACATAGGAATGTCTTTGTGTCGAAGACAAAGAAGCAGAACTGTTATTGCAAGAAAAGGACAACGGTCCGCGACCTTCAATGTTCACCGCAGAGCGTTAAAGTGGACTGTGTTTTGGTGCGTTGAACTGTCATTGAGGGGGTTGCCTGTCGTGTCGGGAAAAGGTCAACTGGCAATACTTGCACTGGCTAGATTCTCACCAGACGTGTTCTGCGCTAGCGTGCATATAGAAAGTTCTGGTTGAATACAGACGTTCAATTAGTTGCGGTGCACTCTGGTGGGTCATCGAACTCCCGTGTGAAAGGTCCTCACCTATCTCGATGCAACAGTGCAACGGCAGAGGTTCGCGACTCTCGTGCCATAGGCCAATGAGGAAAGTAATCGGTGAAATTGAACACTTAAACTTACATAACTGGCTGTGGCAAGCCATGAACGTTCCCAGATGGGAGTTGAATTATTATACAACATGTCGCTCGTTGGGTTTTCGTTCCTGATTTGTCTACTCATGCAAATTCTGTAGAGTAAAAATGCTGCTGCTACAAAAAAGGTGTTCCATTAAGCGCAAATACATAATGAAACATCAACATAAGAACGTTTGCCAATATCGAGATCGACTAAATTAGAAAAAGCTCAATAAATCGATTTGGCAAGACCAAGAGAATTTATTTAAGTTAAGCGTGACGTCTCAGATTGATCGTCTGCAGTGAAAGTGAGGATCGTGCTGTGACTGCGAACGCGCGATTTTCTTACAAATCCGGGGGTCGCACTGAACCTGACCGCTTTACGAGCCTACTCTCGAGCTGCGCAAAAAATACACAGCTCGAACATTTTAATCGTCACATCGAATAAATTTTGTCAGTAGTTTATTTCTTTGAGTGTTTCGTTCAACGGCGTACGGTATTGGGAACGATACATTTGTTTAATATAAATATCGCGGCGAAGTATCAACCAAAACATATAATCACGTAGGATGTGTATGTAAATTATTGCGATACCATTTTTTTCAAGATTCGTAGTTGTTGTGTCCTGGGTCGTGTCTACTACTCTTAATTTTTCGATTCCAAGGGCTGGACCTGGTACGTTTGATGTTGTGGACCACGTCCTTCGCCGCCACCGTGTAGTGAAGGTTCAGCCGGAAGTTGAGCCCGGTAACTCCGGTGCCTCGAAGCTTCTGAGCAGCACGACGTCGTCTACTCTTCTTCTAGCTAGACCGTGAGAAATCCATAATACCTACTTGGTTCACTCCAAGTATGAATGTCAGTTGTATAAAAATTGTGAAAATAATTAATTACTTCGACGCCAACGGAAAGACGCAGCGACCTGAAAAAGCCGTCCTCCTACGTTCTTGCGCGAGAAAGTTCGCATTGAATTGTCCGTTTACCAAATTAGGCGTTCAAATTAATTGTTCTAAGAAAATGAGAGAAATTAATATTGATTTCAGAGATGAGTTCAGAAGTAAATTAAATTTCGCGAATTGAGGTACAATTTCTATTAGAAATCAAAGTGTAGTGAAAGTTTATAATGAGCGTGGGCGGAATGAATTTAATGTTAAATAAATGTCGGAAAAAAGGTAATTGAAAACTAAACCGTTTTTGCGTTCAGCACATATTCTGTTCTAATTCAATACACCCCTATCATCGATCAGAACAAAGAGACCTGCTTTTACCGATTCCCAAACACAAGCAGTCGTCACGCGACGTTAGGTGTTTGAGCGAAATCCTCTATAGTCCATAAATCAAGAGTTGGCAACCGACACCGCCGTAGCGTAGCCTCCGCCTGCGGTGTATCAAGGCCTTCGAGGGCAAAGTGAATTATGGAGGCGTCACGCAAAATGAGCCATGACCCCGTCGAACGATTACCCGCGGTTGCCAAGACGACACGGAGATGGACATCCTCATTCACCTATTCTCGAAGATTGAATGGAGAAACAGAATAGAGAAATTACATTCGACACTCAAAGACCGTGTGGTGGGTCCCACGGACACAAGAAGAGCGAGAGGAATATTTATAAATTCAATTTCTTTCTATTCGGCCAGTCTAGATAACAGACAGGCATAGAGGCAGTCTGGCCATTGGGATGCAAGACAGTAGGCGATAGGAGGAATGGAAGGTACTCTTACGAGAATCAGGATGGTATCACAATGTGTTATCAGAGTTAATAAAAAATGTATCATTACCCTACTGCCACGGGAGAGTTCTTTTTCACGCGTATCTATATTTTTAAATTTCTTTATTACCTCGATCTTCCAAAAAGCTGGATTTCAAAAAGCAGTTAAGGTATCGTTAGATTCGTCCCAAAAACTCAAGTGTCCTTAGAAAGGTGTTTAAAAAAAATGCACATTGGCGGATTTTGGGCGCCATATACGTAAAAAAAATTTTTTTATCCTTTTTTGTTGCTTTTGAACTACTTTTAAAGCAACTAAAACTGTCACACAAAATGGGCCATGACCCCGTCGAGCGATGCCGTTGGCAAGGCGTCGCTCGAATCCTCATTCACCCTTGAATGCGAAAAGGGAAAACAAGGATACGAAGACAGTAGGCGGTGACCCCAATAACGGAAGAGACAACTAGCTGTTTACTCATACGAGGATAGACATTTTTAAGGAATGGGAACGAACAAACTTGTATCGGAAATCGTTAGGCAGTATCAATGCAAATTGGATAGATTTAAAGATTTCTGAATATCAGAAATATTCTACGAAAACGTAACCTAAGCCTAAGATTTTAATATTCGAGTTTAATTTAATAGGTAACGATCTGAAGCCATAGCCTATAATAAACCAATTACCGCTAATAGGTCTCCAGTACCAACTAAAGCCATAAAATTTACGTAAATACTTTAAAATTGATGTTAATAAACGAGTTCAAGGACCGATATTGGCTTGAACACATACCTATACCGTGTATTTATGGACAACAATGCAAAGTGGTTAGTAAACATGTCCTTAGCTATACATTGGAGCAGTAATTTCGTATTGTAGTGTGACACGCGACAAATGCAGAATGTCTCGGGGAGGTGAACAACCCGGCTATCTGCAGTAGCGATTGAAGTGTGACGTCATCACATTACCTCTTAACCACACAAGCGATTTCAATAACGAACGTGACGTTCATATTTTTGGAGGTATATGTTTTTGTAAATGATTTTGAAATGAAGCGGTAAAACAAAATGCCTTTTTAATTTATTTATTATATGCCGGTACTAAACTTTGTGACACACGTCGATGTTATCGAGCACGCCTCTAACTTTTAATAAAAATAAAATAAGGACGACGATGGCGAAGCCAATCGATAAAAATCTTTTCTGCGAAAGTAACGCATCGTTTCATGTTCCAGTTGTTTGCTAAATTATATTCCACATCAATCACAAAATAACAATACATTTTAATGTCAATAATACCTATTTAAGTTATTAATTTTTATTTTGTGTAAACTGTAATTTTAGTACAAGCAAAATTTTTAATTTCCTCGAAATGCCAAATTCGATGGCAATGAATCTTTGGGGGTATTATCAGACAACATGCTAACTAGTGAATCGTTGTATTTTTAAACTGTCTTTGTCACAAAATTACGTCTGGCTAAAGAGGCAAAACTGACTACAAATAAATATGGGAATTTTAAACGTTTTCTTATTTATTGGTATCAGTATCTTCTTTTAATGCGTCCAAAGGGTACTTAACTACATACATAACTCCACGCCTCTGCCCTGCCACTTGTTTCACTTGCAACGATCCTGACAAATACATTGTTCTTGCCGAAAAAATGAAGTATCTAAATAATAATGTTTAGAAAATAAACACAAAGGCTGTTGGCTAAAGTCGTTTGTTGTTGTAAAATGTCACAGTGCGTAAACACTGACACGAGCGCGATTTCTCCTGCCTAAAGTACCCTTTTCATTGCGATTTGAACTTGTGATCCCGACAAATTGTGTCTGACGTGAATAGTTTTGTGCGCGATGCCTATATCCGCAATAGAGACATTACTCCAAAGGTCGCGGCGGTCATCGACGAATAAATAATACTCGACAGAGCAACGAACGGCTTTAAATAATGGCATTTCATTTCAAATTTTCCAAGCGTTCAATAGTAAAATCGAACAAAATTAAATTTCAACAGTCGTAGTCGGAAAACGTAGGAAGTGGGAAGCGAGGGAGTGAGCCACTGAATGCTTAATTGTTCGGAAAAAAGCCAACAAAAAAGAGTGATCTTCACATCGGAACCTTTTTCTTTCTCGTGACGGACGTCATCGGAAATCGAGGAGCGAGGACAGTGGAGTGCAAAAAGCCACTCCGGAAACTCGATAGGTTTTTTGCGGAGCACTTTGCGTGCGACATGGATTGCGGGGCGAGGTGGGGCGAGGAGGGCCGCGATGACCGCACCACCGCAGCCCCAGGTGTTGTCGGGAATAAAGCCATTTATGGCGATGGAGGTGTCACCGCCGGCGGGAAAAATTGTAAATGATTGCAGCCGGCGCCCGTTCGCACAGCGTAAGTACTTAGCCCACTAAAGGCAACAATGTATGGTGTGTGAAAAAATGGCTTTAGTTCGCCAATTGCTGTTTTTATGGGTAATGTAGTTATTTTAAATAAAATTCTCATTTTAAAGAATGTGATAACTTCTTGCGATAAGGTAGTTATAAGTTATTCCAAAAAAAATTGTTGTTTTGGAAAGAATAATTAATGGCGGCGACTAAAAAAATGTTAAGCTACTTTTTATCATTAATTTTAAATAGTTCTTACAGGACCACGCTATAATCGAATTTTACATGTGTAAAGCCGTGAGCGGAAAATATATACTTTCTTTAAAGTTTCATTATACATAACTAATGCATATCTAGAATACAATACAGTCATTGTTTAGTACAACATTCTATACATTTTGACCGGGATTCGAGTCAAGAACCCTCTTCTACCAAACAGGTTCACCACACTGCGTCACACTGCTACCAGCCCATTGTCGCCAAGATAACGAAGATATACAAGTCAAAACGTACGTTTACGCACAAACAATCAAATATTCAAAGATAATGTTTCAAGAGTACATTTAACATCGTTAAACTGAGCAAATAAACACGCTAACTCGATTCGAGGCAAGAAAAGCTACATAGCAACAGCACAAAAAAAGACGAGCGTACTACTCTGTATAGTGCTTAGTATACTGTTAAAGGCAATTATTGGAGTCGATTTGAAAGCTTGCGATTAAATAATTTTGTCGGGGCGAGCAGTTTCGGCGGTGTGTGTTTTTGTTATTAGTTTGTTTGGTGTAAACAAAAAACTGGTAACGCAAAAAACGGTGAAGAGCTAAGCCTGCAGGCTGCGTCGATTGGAGCTGCGGATCTGAATATTCAAAACGCCAACGTCAAGCATCATTTTGAGTTCTCAGTTGACTGCGTAGATACTTTCATTCGTACCTAGCCTAGTAATCTCTTCATTTTAGCAACTAAACACGAGATCATTGTAATTATACGTCCACAGAGAGTCATCACATAGATCTCGGGCCAAATTATAGGCTCTGTGTCACGACCACCGTATTATTAGTGACTCACTCACAGATTACATAAAGGTGTACGTAAGTACGCACAGCAAAGTATAATGTGAAATATTACTGCATTGGGATCATTCATACGTAATAGAGAATTCGGTTAGCGGAAGTAGAATATTTAAATGTCAGATTATATTGTGTCGGTCACCGGTAGGTAATTTGAGCAATTTAAATTGAATTAAATTGATACTGAGTTTATCGACCATAACATAACAACATAGGTCCATTAGGTGTCTCTGCTGGTGCGGGCCAGCTCCAGCACCGTCCTGGCGATAATTCCCGATAGGCTAGACTGCCCGTATATTAGGCGCTGATGTAACTTGCACATAACAGCAGTGGAGATATTACTTTAACTAACTACTTTACTAACATTAGATTCAATAACATTTTATTTACCTCTTAACAAATTGTATGAGTCCTCAGATACTTGAAATAAATGATTATTTATTATTTATTTATTATTAATCTGGTACAACTTCTACATTGCATTTAATGATACCATCCAGCATCTATGAAAATGTAAATCTCTGAATGAAACGCTAAAATAAATGAAACAATCAATACATTCGCAAGGATACTCATATCCTCCACGATGAACACCTTCGTACTTTCAACACTCCAAGATGAGTGTACGTGAGTAGGCACTCGCACCCAAATTTGGCCTTGGCCTCAATAATCGCTACGCATACGTTATGAAACAGAACGTAAATCCGACAATTAACTGTAATGCTCATCCACAACTCCAAGATAATGCCCAAATATCGTGACCTACTGCACGAGTTACATTGAATACGTTTGTAAACGGGTATCATGTCACTTCTCAGTCGCTAAGATCACAATACTACCTAGTACTTACTGTAATGTGGATGCACTTATTTATGCCACTCCCAGTGATTGTACTTATGGGTCTTTCTTTAGGTATGTGACATCAGACATTAAGCTATTACAATGAAGGAAGGCACGGAAGAAAACTTAGATTATAGGATGTGCGTGATTCCACCAAATCGCAATGATTGTTCTTAAACAATCAACGAAGAAGAAGGAAGACAATTACTCTTCCTAATTCTCTCTCACCAAGATTTGTGAAAAAAAACCCGGGGTCTCAGCTGAAGGCTGTACGCTTAGTTACCTAAGTAGAAAAAGTTGGATAAAACTGAGGTCAAGAGCATTGACAAGAGATAGCAAATAGGTAAACAGCACAGTTCAAGATCAAAACAACAACGTTCTGTGCCAAGGGCATTGTTTACACAAAATTTAGGTATTAGAAAGCATTTCGTGAACAAATGAAACGCTAATATTTTGAACAGAATACTAAACTAAACCACAGAATACTAAACTCAACAATGCACAAATTGTTGCTTGGCGGAAAAAAATAGATAAAGATTTAGTAACTTTACAGTATAGAGGCGGACTCCTCAAGGATGATAAAGTTTCACCACTTAGATAAGCCAAGTGAAGCATGTGCCTTTCAGACTCAGTATCCCAAGTTGATTTATTAGGTTGTATTTTAACGGTAGTATTATTACGGCAAATGGGTGAAAATGAATGCACCTTTCCAGCCGCGTTGCCATCTAGGCCTCTTGAGTCCAAGTAACGGACAAGGCGAATTCACAAACGATAGAATTACCGGTGTAATGTGCCAAAATAAGCAACCATCGCGTATGTGAAGACAGTTAGATACTACTGTACCTATTAAGTGTTGTGGAAGACATGTTTGTACAAAAAAATATATCTTATTTTGAGGTACAACAATCTATTGTTACAGTTAATGAAGAATGGTGTCACGTACATCTATGTGATTACCATTTAAAGAAATGAAACACAGATACTATCACTTTAAACTTTTAAATACCGATCAACTGAAAGAATGTCACCGCAGCAAAACGACCCTGATTTGAAAAATGCAAACAGGCAACAGGAAAAAATAGGTTTGACCTCGACTGGTTAATTAGCAACTGTAACAAATGCGACGATACCGGATTCGACGCGGAAACAAACAGGTCAAATGAGATCGAAACAACATCTTCACGGTTGAATTTCAAATTAGGCCAGCCTGCGTTGAGCCTCTCGTGTGTATCGCATCTCGAGGAAGATAATTTAGAATGCAGATTCCGAGTAACATACTGGATTTACGACTCAATTACAAGCGATCCGCGGGGCGAGGACATAAACTGTTTCCAAATAACAAGATCATCAGCATGAGCGACGAGAGCTTTCATGGAGCTATAAACGGGGTCTCTTCCAGGAATATACGTATAAAACAAAACACCGCCGAAGAGCCGCGGTGAGGTCGTTGGCCCGAAACAGCTGTGCATCAAAAATAACGCAGATAGTGCACGTGGGCAGCGGGCCGGCCTCGCCGCCGCTGCAGCCAACCAGCCATCAACCGATGCAACATAATTAACGACGAAATTGTCCGGAGACAGCTAGACGCCTTACTTCTGCGGCCCGCGCTGCATCGCGCCCCGCAATAATAACACACCGTACAACCGACACACGGCAATTAAAAAGTTGGAACGCCCGTTTCCCACACATTACTGGGTGAGCGCCGTATTGCAATAAAAGCATTATTTGTTGTAGAGAAGCAGGACTCGGAGATTCAGACACAAGAGAAATTGCTGAAATTGAGGTGAAAGCGTACGGTAGATGAGACAGTCACAATAATGGACGTAATCACATTAATGATAGTATAACCTCAATACACAATACAGTAGTTGGATATTGAGTCACACCGGTTTCTAAGTTATTATTAGATCTATATAGATCACAGGCAATGTTTTGTAGTTTATGATAAATAACTGGCCAAACGTGTGCAACGTAACCGATTTGCAGTCACAAATCAAATGTATGGTGCAATACGCCGAACATAGCGTAATTTAGTAGCACAAAACTTTCCTGGTGAGGAAAAGTACCAAATTCTTGGAAATTTCTCTTTTGATAGAATTCGTGTGCGTATAAATTGTTTGTTTTTTTGTTTGCAATACCAAAATGTAGTAGGTAAGGTTAATTCAAAGCACTAGAAAACGATTGGTACGTGCAGAACGACGGCTGGTGCAGCAAGCTGCGCGCCGCGAGAAACTGGTCCATTTGAATATTAGTCGCTCCAGTTCGCGCGTCGCGCTCCCGATTGTCGTGCGAACTGATAGCGTGAATTCGCGTGGCCAATCGCCGGCTCTCTAATACACCCCCGAAACGCCGTGCAAATCACTCTTTACCGCCCGGCGCGTTGATAATCGACAGCAAACAACCGACCGATTTGTAAATTCAAATAGCTGGGCAAAGTGGGGCAGTGAAAAAGTGAAGTTTCGTCAAATGCACCACTTACCCAATTTACGAGAGCGGAACCGATGTCGGGCGGAAGCATTGTGTCGGAGCGCGCGGCGGCGGCGGCCTTTGTGGAGAGTATTAGATAACGTGCCCAGGAGAGCGCGGAGGAGACAATGCCGATTTCGCATTTGCGGCTAAAGAGTGAGAGCGGCCCCACGCAGGGATATTGGAGCATAACCTGTTATGGCTGCATCCATACGCTACCATCGTCATCCCACACAGAGAGATGGTCGATTAGCGCAGGTCGGCGCGGCGGCCGATGGGATCTGTTGCGCGTGAGGGCGATCCATCACCGGCGAGTAATACTCCACCGTGCATCGGCCTCTGGTTCACACGGTCTTGCTTCTTCTATCGTGTAGTTTATCTGTCATACACCTACGCCAACTTCTAGACTTGTAAGCCGGAGTATGGTAGGTATTTTGCCATGACAGCGAATTGTCCTGTCGCATTTTACACCTTTAGTCGAAGGGACAATGCGCGACAAAGTTACATGTAAGATAGAATACCATTGGAGGTCCATTAGAGCTTAGCGCTAGTACGGCGTGGGTGTCACAATGTCACTAACGAGGGATATCGTCTGACAGACAGAAGATATTAGTTAATGCCCGGTGGAGTGACACAAAGCGCGACAGAAGAAAAACTGTACAAAAAATTTAAGTGCGGTCTACAATGAAAGAATGATGAGTTGTGCGGCGCTACAAAAGATTGTGAAACGTCATGCGGCACACAATAGAGAGAGCGACACGAAGCGTGAGCATCATGCATTACTAATCATGGTAGCATGCGTCTCATAACGACCCGGACCTGCAATGGGAAGCGTACGCATCACAACAGCAAAACTTTTCGCATTAAAACGAGATCACTAATGGCTAAAGAAAAACCAACGACTTCATTCTAGGACGAAATGACGCTGAAACAAGTATTAATGCTAAAACATATAAAATTCAAATAAGAACCGCGATACGACCGGTCAATTGTAAGTTCGCGCAGATGTCACAGACACGGAGTTAAGCTGATTCTCGGAGCGAATCCATTTATTTCTGAGGTTACTACTGTAGGTACTTTAGACACTTCAAAGCGGTTTGTTTATCACATGAATAAAAAAAAAAGGTGTAAATATGTTTTCCCATTATCTAATTCGTTGTAACGTTATTCTAATCTTTTAGTATTTATTCTTACCTAGCATCTACAGTTTACTTGTTAACTTCAATATGTCCCAAGGAATATTAATATAGCCAATTCAGGAGAACCGGTTCCTACACGCTGCTAAATATCAAAATATAGGCCAGTTTTCGTATGCTATGCGAAGGACAATAACAAATGAATCAATGCTAAGAATTTTAACGGCGGCGCAACAACCTGACAAACAAGAGTTAAATTTAGGTTTTATGGTTGGAATAACATAAGTATTTATAGTAGCGATGAGACTGTAAAACGTAGGGAATGGGATCGAATACTAATGAACTATCGAATTCTTATCGAAAACGTAAAAAAACATGAGTTTGTTTATACGCTCGTTGATTACTGAGTACTGACCTTACTGACAGTTCCATAGTATAATGAGAATTATATATGTATACATCAACTGCAAACAGGAGAAAATTTGTCTAACGTTAATCAAGCAGTCGTCGCTATCGTATTTGTACGAGTCAGGCCATAGAACAGAACGAATAAAGCTCATCGAAAGAAAATCGGAAAACGTCGCTCAGGCGTACGTACGGCAGCGCCACAAATTGCGAAAACCGCGGTACCTGCCTACATTTGAGAGTTTACCACTTGGCATTCGGCCACAAACCCTGCTGTCAGATGTTAGCCAGTTTACGAGCCGCAGTGTCATGCAGTCGTCCGATGGTTTACTGTTATTGAGGTCGGTACTCGATACACCGATGCCTCCTATTGCGTTACATACATCAACTCGATTACTTACTGTCAGTCCGTCATTATATTCTCGGGCGTATACGCAATAGATATTAAACAGACACTCGATAGTGCGAGCACAGTCTAGTGTTTTATTGCGTATCTTATAATGACTTAGGCAACAGCAACAGCACGAGTGTCTAAGATAATGAGTATCAACGACCAGCTTTCTCCTGCAGTTGAGTTATAAGATAATTACAGTTTGATAATATTGGCTCGGTGTTGTACAATATAACGTAGAAAGCGAACGTTCTATCTGGTTACAATGTTGCCAACTTCAAAGACTACGAGAAAGTTAGGACGAAATATTATGTATTTATAACTGGTACTCTATCAATTTTCTAATCAACCTGGGTATAGCTACAACTGGAAGTTTAGCTTTTATTTGCTACTTCGTTCGCCAAAACTTCGTTCGGAGGTAGATGACCTCCCCAGGGTCCGAGACTGTTCAATACCGAATTTCATCAACATAAATGCAACGGTCGGTTGAAGAAGCGTAAACATAAACAGAAATATAATATGATATGGTACGCTATATTAAGCAAAGATTGCACAAAAGTAAGTACCTACTCTAGGACGTGTACTCAAAAGTTCAAATTGAAACAAAGTGGTCTATAACAAAATGATGCATCCACACACTGGATTAGAACCTCGACCGACTACTAAGAGGCTACACCGTGAGAGTCGAACGAAACGCTCAATAAATAAGTAAAAAGAAAAAACATCGCATCGCACGGAGACTTACCGTTGCGTATGACATGCTCGACCTGGTGGCTCAGCTATTTCGCAGGGCGTATTAAATTCCTAACGCACGGCCGGTTCGCGAGAGAGAGAGAGTGCAATCATTTTGGCGGGCGGTTAAACAGATGTCGCCCACGTACAAGTACACAGCGAATT
This sequence comes from Blastobasis adustella, assembly GCA_907269095.1. NCBI lineage: Eukaryota > Metazoa > Arthropoda > Insecta > Lepidoptera > Blastobasidae > Blastobasis > Blastobasis adustella. The sequence goes on along the minus strand of OU026117.1, from coordinate 8,556,675 downwards.
TCCCGCCACCCGGCCCACCTGAGCGCGGACAAATGGTCTGCGGAGCCGGAGAGCCGACCGCCACCACGCTCTAGATACATTCGCGGGCCTCGTTATATTTTTTCCCTGCGCAACGAGATATCTCGTTAGCGATGCTAAAGCCGTAACAATTTTGTTTTAACAAACGTGAAAACGTTATGGGTGAACGTATTCGTAGATATGTATGCAAAAAGTCACAAATTTAGAGTTGCAATTTCATCGTCCCAGTTGTTTGAAATGGTTATATGCTAGAATTATTGATTGTCTATTGAAAATCTAATTGATGCTCAAAAGGAGAGTTGACTGTTTATGCGCTGCGCGGTGCAGCTAGCGCAGCGCGAGCTAGCATTGCGCAGATCATTCGCCTCACTTTCACACTTTCACTGGGGCGTCGCCCCCACAGCCGCGCACGCGCAGCGTAGTTGCAACACGGATTATTCAACACACATGACAATCTGCAACCAGTGTTACATGCGACGTCACCGATAACTCGGTACTAAACCCAAGTTAACCCGGATCTCGAGCTGATATTTAACACGGCGGGATATAATAGCCAATTGAGAACAACGGGCTGAGTCACGACATTTCCAATAAAAATAATTAAAGAAACGATAATATAATTCAGATAACTGCAATGCGAATCGGCGAAGATGCTGTTATGTGGAAAATAATTGGGGCGAATTGTTAAGTTAATGTTTCTAACAGTACACGCTCGTGATGCCTGCTATATTTTCTGAGGTATATCTGCTGAGGTTTCGATAAAAAAAAACAGATGAAGACGATTACGTTGTGAGCGTTGAGTAGACAATAAGCTTTACATTGGCCCACCTGCCAATCACAATGGCCAATAAAAGTAAACACAGTTACAGGTCCAGAGAAAATTGGACAACAGTTATTTATAAGGTGCTGCCGAAACGGCATATTTTTATTCGAGGACGGCACATAATTTAGCGCTGTAAAGCAATTAAAATGTCGGCGGTTATCGCAGCGAACGCGGGGCGATATTGAGCACATGGCGGCACATATACAGCGGATAATGGCGATGCATTCGGGTGAACGTCGAATCAAGGCGCGCCTGAATCACATCGGCATCTGTAACCTTGTTTAGTTCGAAGGCTGTGTGGATACCTAGCCGTATTTCATTGTACGGCTGCCCGAGCCGCCGCTTCAAGGCCCACTTGTCCCTTCAGTTCTGAATACCGACCCGGTTCGCCTCCAAAGTTGCGAGTTTTGCCGCGCGCCTCAGTAGCTTCTCAAGACTCGACTCGTAATTGGTAAAGAGAAATAAAAACGCACTGCAGTTATCGGTTGCACCCATTATTATTGAGCAGCGAGGCTGTAAATTCTCAACAAATGGCCTTATTAGAGATATCTTGATGATTTTATTATTAAGGCAAGAAAAAATATCTAGAGTGGATACGGTTTCAAAAGTGTTGCCTTTTAAGTTCTTTGTTTGAGTTGTAATGCGATATTTCGAGGTGACTGTATCTGTGCTGGCACAAGTATGTTGGTATTGATTTATGGTTTTATATTCATGCATGATCTAATTTGCAATTCGAAATATGTCGATATTTCTACTTCGGTTTTTTATAAGCACGTTGGCACTGTTAGTACGCAGAACAACATTCACCGCACGATCCGTGGCCATGAAAGTCAGAATTAATCCAACCACAAAGGTTTTCGTTGGAAATTAGAAAAGAATTAGAAAGTACAGCTATTATGTTATCTAGTGTTACGCATTTTGAACGCTTTCGTTGCACTTCGATCCAATTGCAGTCAGTTAATTTTTATTGTCGGTATGGTTTTCGGCTACTTTTTCGTAGTAACAAAATTGGAGCATTCGGTGCTATTAATAGTTGTCTGCAGCGTTCGGACTGAATTGATCGAGATCCAATTCCACATAGGAATCAAATGTCTATATTTATCGGCCGCAGTTCGATACGAGCAGAGATAACGATCATTATGCAAACAACTCTTTGTCTCAGCCAGAGTCGGCACTCGTGAGACAATAGGTGGTGAGGAATTGGCTGAATGCAGATCATGGTGCCGATGCCGGATCCCGCATCAAAGATTCCTTTGTAACGGCAAAACAATAACACCACCTTGTGTTTTAGGCCGAGTGATTGTAGGAATCAGACGTGTCAAACTTAAGGCCGCAGTCGCAACTCAACACAGTTAATTACTTCGCGAACCGGCACTTTCGTGTAACTGTAGCGAAACGTGTGCAGTGGGTTCCGATGCGTAGAAATTCCAGGTTTACCCAACGCGAGCTATGTTAATTCTAATAATTTATTGTGGTGCAGGGAGCGAAATAACAAGGGGTTTATTTTAAACACGGGCATTCGAATTGGATATCGGACCGGCCACATATTTCCTGTGACCCCGTTTGCATCCAGTGTTTGAGATGCCCGTTTCGAATGCAGGTCTGGTATAAATTCTCATAACGTCAGACTATCGGCGGGATGATGGATCGATGATAGATAACGCAAATATGGTGGAGGAAATGGAGGCGAATGTTCTTGATACAGACAAATATAGTGTTCATTAGCGGAAACCACATACTGCCGGGTCAGTTTCTATGTAAAGGCGCAAATGATGAGGCATTATGTTCGAATGGAACCGTATATAAATGTCGTTCTAAGAAACAATTGCACGCGAAGAGAGGGAGACACGTGTTGCTGACATCGCTCCGTTATGTTATTACGAGAGAATTTGAAATTCGTAACAGGTCAAACGTGACACAAAGGGCAAAAAGCAGATAGGTATGTATGTAGTTTTGCAATTGCAACAAACAGTTCTGATGGGAACATTCGAATGCACAATAGGCAATACACAAGGCACCATTGTATCTACACATATCGAAATATGATTAATGTTATGGGTTGCCTGAAGCCTCTTTCTTCCCTTTGCTTACTTTCCTAGTAGATTGCGTGTCATAAGGCTATAAAAAGACTTTACAATATTGATAGAGAGAGTACGCATGCGCTTTACTAGAGGGTATGTTTTGCTCATAATAACAAACAACTTTTACCGTGGCACCAACACTGAAATCGCGAAAAAAAAATCAGATGCTTCATCCATTTTTGCAGAATTAACTTTCAATTTTGAATGATTTTTTTTTCGCGATTTCAGAGTTGGCGCCATAGCAAAAGTTATTTGTGACAACGAGCACATGCATTCCCCTTAGCGTCTAAAGAATTCATTTAAAGTCCTCCTGTATACTAAATCTTACGAGAGCCCGTTGAAAAAAATAAAATGGTGTGTTCCCATTTCGGAAATTGGATGCGCCCGGACTCTCTTTAATGGTGAACGAACGAACGTACGGACGAAGCTAATTGCGTAAGAGGCGTATGTAACAAGCTCTTAATTGGAATGCGCCCCAATTAATGGATGGACTCGAGCTGTTCCAAATTGAACTGACAAGAGTAGAGTAGTGGAGTTAAGCGTTATCACTCGCGTTCGGTGTTGTGAGCATTGTACTGTGTACGTAGCTACTTACAACGGATAAGTTTACGATAAACCTTTTTCTTGATGTTATGGTATAGGGAGACATACAAGCGAGTGGTACGTATGAGTAAGCGGTCATCTTGGTGGTAACCTATATGTTTATAAGCTATCGTTAGATTTCTCTTTAAAAGAACATACATATGTTTGTAGTGTATTTATGTTTTCGTATACTGTAGATAATCAAGAATGTAAACAGACCAACTATATACAACCACAAAACGTCTACAAAAATCAAAATATGTAGGCACGTCAGCTTACAACAAGTAATCTAATTAGAATACCAAAACTCCTTAAACGAGTACGGTCTATCCTACAATCAATTTAGTTCCTACTACATCTCCATCAATGTTAATCTCCAATCCGAAGGCTATTGGATAGAAAGTTGTGATAGCGCCAAGGACAGCCCCATCTCCATCCCGTCCCGGTTGACAACGCGCTGTTTACACGGCTCCTGGGTTGAACGTCCGCCGGTGAAAGTCGGCCCACGGATATAGGTCACCTGGTCGTTTACCCCCAGGTAGCCGTGGCTAGCCAGCCGGCTCGCGCGCCTCATCCCACCAAAATACACACGACACTAGGAATGCGACGAACATATTAAAGTCGATTCGACGTCATCGAATATAGAATCGTAAGCGGATAATCCAGCTATTTTTTAATCGGTTAGATAAAAAAATGGCAGGCATGATCTTCTTAGTCTTCACAGTAACAATGCACCTGCATCGTAATGTTACGGGCGATAGTTACCGTTTCTATTAACGATTGTCTAGTGGATCGATTGAATGATACTACCGATCCTGTGATGAAGATCGAATGGGTAGGTAATGTAGCAGGAAATGATCCGACCGGTCAAAATACATTATAAGGAATTTACATTATCGATCGGTCACATTTCATCGGAGCGATTCTTTCTTCGATTCTTGTGCCGTTTAATTGGTGCAATTGGTTATTTTCATAGCCGTAATTTTGTTCCTAGTCAATTTTATATCAATTATCCGTTTTTATATTTGTACAATTTTCATTGTTGTCATTTCTTGCGAGTGGATACTAACGTTAGATATTCATTCAATTCATTTATTCGCCTAACTCAATATTCCTACAAGATTGAACACGCGTTACAAACTCCTTAAAAACATAACGATGTTGTTTTTTAAAGTTTCGAGTTAATTTTTCGGAGATCGATTCAATGCGCATCGTTAACGATTCGATTAATCGATTTAACTACAACTTAGGCGCATCCCTAGAAGCCACGGAATCCACTCAAATAGCGTCCACTCTAATATAGATAACAGTCCCGTATGTTGACTCGCCGCGCGGTTCTGTTTGTACAGTCCACCACAATGTTATAAGTGGAGTGGACGGCGTCCGTTGAACGGACCATTTCCACTTGATTAAAGCCCTAAGTAATAACTTAACATGGCTTTCTCGAGGTAATCTCATCGATGTAGGCGAGTAACAATAGGTGTTCCATTAGCTCTATTAAGTAGGTAGGTTTTCTATTTTGTATCGGCTTTTTGAGGGGGGTGTCGGAACCAATAATGCTTCCTACTTCCAACGTGTATCTGTTATTATTTTCCTAATAAAATTTTGTAGCTGGTTCTGACACAGCATTAGCTGGTACTCGGGCGTACCCGAGTATCAAAACTCAGCTGATTAGGTTGACGCTGCATATTCTGGCAGGAGTTGCAGCGGTGGGTGTGAGTGTTGCGGTTTTGCCCGGTTAAAAAACGTAACACTAGGCTAGCTCTTTTCAGTATTCGAAGCGAAGTTCCCCGAAGTATCTACTCTAAAGTGACGTATAATGTCCGTGGTCAGTGCGTAGTACGCCCCCGTTAAAAAGTGTGCCATAATGAACAATGTCCGAGTGATTAACATTAATTTCTGCGTAGTAACGAGGTAAATAGCCGCATTAAATACCGCGTTATTCGCCTAACACATATCACGTTTGTCATTCCGTTATTAAATACCGTATCGCGTTTTAATATTAACAGCTGTACACGTAACAGTATCGGACCAAATGTAACGGTCCGGATTACCATCGATTTGATTTTCTAACAAGATGCATGATACATTAAAGCACGATGTCCTGCTACAAAATGTTTTGTTACCAGAAAATGTATGATATATCATGCGGCTAACGGATCCAGAACGTCCAAATGCAATATGCATGATCGTGGAATGCCTTAAACTGAGGATTTCTTAGAATATAACAGGAAACGTGTGGCTCTTCTGAAAACTGCAACAGCGCATTTGATGTATTTTCAATTGGGCTGGCTGGCTGATGGTCAGTTTATTTGTAATTCACAAACTAAATATACAAGAAGCCAACATGGTACAGTTGTTCTGTAGTATGTGCAGTACGTCTCATAAAAATTAGGCATTTAAAAAATGGCGCTATCGTAATTTCAAATTAAAAACAAAACTGCGTACACTTTCTCCATCGACGGAGTACATTATTCAGGGACGCGACTCGAATTCGTTCAGAAGTTACACAGAATTCATTAGACTGTTTTGAAAATTCGTATAATTAAATTAAGTAATCAATCTTGATGCTTTTTGGTGGGTTTCAATGTCAGGTATGGAGCGTCGGCCGTCGTGCCCCATACTGCGATGCAAGAGCGAGTGATTAACATAATAGCCATAGTAATTATTCTTTCTGTCTGTTTTCGGCTCCGTCGACCGTGTCGGACGTGTCGACCCCAGCTCTGGCGTAAGCCACAGACGAAAGACGAACGACAACAACATTAAGCCTCGTCATGACGCGAAGCGAAAAAATGGACCAATGCGGGCAATTTATTTGCTATTTGGTTTACGAATTGAGACTGGTCCACATGTCATGTCATGCTACTAAGAAGTTTTCGCTGCGTCCGGGAATTACGACTTAGTGAATTCTCACAAGAATGGTTTACAAATGCTCGTTCCATAGAGGGATACCTTCAGAATTTCTTCTTAAAATTTTCACAATTAAGCACACGGATTATTCTTGCAGAATACTAACTCTAAATATTGGACCTGCATTTAAAACTTTATTAGCTAGCAACTATCAACAAAATACGTCGGCATCCAAAATCTATTACAGCCCAAATGTCGAACGGGATTTACATGTACATCACACTTGACACACACATTAATCCGTCCCACACACCAGCAAGACGTTCCCGGGTTCGTTCCCCGATAATGTCATACCCAAATGCACGGTCGCGCGCCGCCGCCGCCGCCTTCAAGGACGCCACTCTCACCGCCCACGTTTCCTGCGAGAGAAAGCTGCCCCGTACCTCCTCCGACCTCTTTGCCGGACAAAGAACGCTCCAAGGGCACCGCGGAACGTACGCTCGGGCATTTTAACACGTAATTAACTTGCTCTTTTTGTGAGCACCGCCGTTTCGAACGGTGAAAATGGTGGGAAAAACGAAGCGTTTCAGGGGCTCAGTTGGAGCGTTGTTTTTGTTTATAGCCGTGAAAGGTTTAATTTAGTGAGAGTTAATGGGGCGCTCTTGAGGAAACTTGCAATTAATAAAACGGAGTATAGACAGAGGTACATTTATTCTGCCACTTCGACACGTATTTTCCTATTAACCGACGTTTTGGCATATTGCAACAGATTTATCAAACTCCTACACGTGCAAGTCGCATGCAAGAGCTAGTAGTTAATAAATTGGTTTCAAATGTACACCGTTCCAGTGAAACGCAACGATAATAATAATTGGCAACGAAAATCCTATCTCCAGTAAGAGTAATGCCGGACGCGGCGGAGCTAATAAAATCACCATGAAAGGAAAGCAGCGTGATCAAAGGACGAAGATAAATGGAATACCGAACGTAGGATACGAAACTATTCGTGCGTTGAAATGCCTTCGGATCTCGATAAGGATATGATATTCAATTTCGTGGCTTGATGTTTATCTTTTGGAGCTCTAACGAGCTCGATGATTTGAGAGGGATAGAGTCCATTGCCAGCGTAGTAAAGGAATTAGTGTATAGTGAAGACGGACAAGGTCGTTGGATGTGAATAATTAAATATCGTAAAACGATTAAATGATGAGGAAGTGAAACGCGGCGCCCGCGGCTGCGCGTGGGCAGTGTCCATATTTGGAAGAGATGAGTCTATCGGTGCATCGATGGCCGGTTTGCCGCGGCCGCTAATAAACTCACGTAAATAACGTTCGCCATAAAACCGACGCACATTGAAACGATTGACAATTACTGGTTCGTTTTAATTGTACCTACTGTAAACTTAGCCGATCCATGTTTCGGTTTCACTGTTTTCCCACAGTTTCACGCACGTCGCAAATTCGCAATAGGCCTTAAAGTTTCTGTTAGTTGTTTAGGCAATCTGAGTTATTAAACAGTGAAATAAGTTCTACAATCGGCTAAGTACCGTAGTTGATGCCTGACGGCCTGTCTATTCGCTTGTCGCTATTCGCTTACATTTAGTTACAAATTAATAATATATTTTTTCATTCAAATGAAATATTAACATCGCAGTTGGGTAACAACAGTTTGGTAATAAAAACCGATAAAGTTTATACAAAATAAGGACAAAATGTCTACATACGTAATAATAGCCCTGACGATCAACAAAAACGCATTTGTCTCTTATTTATTTTCAGGAAAAACGACATCGATCAATCAAAACTTTATCAATTTCAATGTACCAATCGTTAATTTAGAAATTAGTAAAGTTTTTATTCTGATCTGAACAGTAGATAATACCACAGTTGGCCAAATAAGGCTGTTCGCAAATGTCCGGTTTTTAATTCCGGTCGCCCGGTTACAGGATCAGGCCATCGGAAAAATACAATGCATCGCACAAGCCCAATTAAAAATGAAAGCTAAATGACCGGTTTGGATCGTACAGTGTCGGCGCTCTCAGTCTAACTCTAACTGATGTGCAGCGAGGGAGTACAAACTAAGGACCGACCGAGATTGTATTTTTGGTCTCGGCCGAGACCGAGAATGGAAACATTCTCTAAAATGGGGAAAATATTGAAAACTTGTTACAGAATATTTGGCACCAGTATTTATAGACACCTACATGAGATTTTATGTGACCTAAAGACAACTTCCAAAACTATTTTTTTTAATATGTTTATATTTTAGTATGATAGAATCGACATTTCGGGATTGTGAGGTCGGGCCCTACTCATGAGACAGTATCGGTATCTTCAGGAATCTCGGTCGATTATAGCCAAGAACCGAGACCGAAGTCTTGACTGCATTTTTAGCCGACACTAGCCAAAACCGTCACCGACATCCCGGTCGGTCTAAACTAACCGGACCGGGCGACAGGATGTAAAAACCTGACGTGTGCGGCCAGCCTAAGACGTCAAAGAGCGTAAACAATCCCCTGGATCTGGATTTATATTTTATCCCACAAAATGAATGTACTCGCGCATTTATCATTTCAATTCATTCATTTCGATACCGGTGCGACAGAAGAATCTCCTATAAAAGAAACATTCAATGGCCGATCGAGGCAAAAAAGTAAGAGATGAATCCAACGTCACACGCTAAGGAACGCCATGGTGCGCCGTTTATCGGGGCCCAAGTGTCATTTTATCAACTGAAATGGAACAAAAAATCTCACCAACCAGTCTCGGAGCATAGATGAGTACGTAAGTACCTACGACTCACTAGTGTGAAGACTGTGCAGCGATTGTGTATATACATATATGTTCGTTAGGTTTTAATGTTGAGACACCTGCCGTCAAGTGCTGTCATACGTAATTTGGCGTTGTTACGCATATAGACATAAATCCATGGATATAACAGTTTCCTATATGTATGTAAGACCACCAAATTACAAATGACCGCAAGTCGCCTAGCATTGTACATCCTTCTTCTTATTAGAAATAGAAATATTAATTTGCCTATAAATTAACAGAATTGTATAAATGTTTTTAAAATAAAAGCTTCTAATAGACAAAAAGGTCCATGACTCAGCGTTTGGGTGAAGGTGGGACCCACACCTGCTGGTATTCTGTCATGGCCAGACTTAAGACTAAAAAACTAAAAAATTAAAACTAAAAAACTAAAATTAACAACATTAAGTATAAATATACATACATACACATCATCATCATCATCATCATCATCCATGTATGTATGTATATGTGTACTATACACAAATTTACTCGTACAATTAATATGGCACAACATATTAAAATACACTTTAAGTATAAAACTATTATTATAAGATACAACGGCACACAAAAAAAATATTTTAATCTTTAGGTATAAAAGTAGATAGCTAAGACAAGTAGATAATTAGATAATTGAACATCACCAGAAACCCTGGTCTAGCTAGACCTTCACTCCAGCAACCCGTGAATGGTTCAGCAGCAGCCACTTTGCACATTCCTTGCGAAATGTAGGAAGCTTCAGGGACGATGTTGCTCGTACTGGAGGTGGGAGGTCGTTCCAGATTCTTGCTGCGGCATGTTTGAAGCAACCACGGGTGCATGCGAGAGATTGTACTCGAAGGAGTAATAACCGGCCTCTATCTCTAAGATAGCGATTGTAGGTTTTGAACTCCAGTTTTTCAAACAAGTAAATAAGACACTCGGTTTTGAAGAGCGAGCTAAGAAAACAGGAGTACTTGAGACTACTAACTACTATTAGCCTTCAAGACTAGAGTGAATAGGCCAGTTCTGCTGCATCTTCGGCCGCATCGTCACTTGCCACCGGGTGAGATGGCGGTGATCATAGTCCATAACAGTCCACTGCAGGACTTAGAGCCTCTCCTACGAAAGGAGGGTTATTGCCATAATCTCCTCGCTTGGCAGGCGGGTTGGAGATCGCAGTGTTACAAATATAACAATGGACAAAGTTGCAGCCCAGTTTCCAGCCTACGGAGACTAGATCTTTTGCCTTAAAAACATTAGTCGCCTTGTACGACGCCCACGAGTGTAAGGGGTTGATGCTATTCTACTCTGAAGGATGCCCCACGGTCATTTGGGGGGCACTGTTTTCGCTATCGCGGATTAGAATAAAAATGACTGCAAGTCAATCGAATTTGATAATTAATATACCCAAAGTATCGAATATCTTAGAATGTTATAGTCAGTGTTGTAGTTCATGGGAATGCATGATAAAAACATAGCACGATTTATATTGAGATAGGTATCCAAAAGCCACCGGAACTAATTTCGAAATGAGGCAAAAACGTCGCATAATTTAAGGTTGACATGTAGCGAATATTTATCTTTATGTAAGGTTGTGTGTAAAATACACATCTGGACTCATTCACAATCACAGAGATCTTTTGTGTAGGTAGACTCTGTTCCAGATAGAATGACAGAATCACCCAATAAGACAAGTTTTATTTGCTCTATTTTTCGGATATCAATATATTACATTTATAAGTATTTATAACTCTTTGTTTGATGTTATAGTAGACGTGTATAGCTTTGTAGGGAATACATGTAATACAAAAAAAAATGTGCTATTTTAACTGGGGGTGAGGACCTGGTGTCCTGTAGTATAGGTTTTGTACAACCTATAGCAGGCGCCAGTCTTCACACAAGTTTTATGTCAAAAACTTTATTTGTGTTACCTAAAATGTCTGTATAATACCTACTACATGACTACTCTGTGTGAAGAAAATAAATAAAGTTATATTATTATATTATATTAAGTTTCATTTTGATTTACAATTATATTATATTAAGTTTCATTTTTCTAAATGAAACTTAAAAATATAACAATATAACTTTATTTATTTTCTTAATGTTTGCGTGAAAATTGTGTATAATTCACCATGCTGTATTGACGAAGCGGGTATAACACCTAGCGTCAAATAAGCATGAAGGTGTCTTACCAAATTACAGCCACTTCTCAGAGTAACATCCTTACCTGTAACAAATATACAGTTCAGATAAATAATGGAACATGAAAAAGAAGAAATCACATTCACAATTTCAAAAATATTTAAAGATTAATACCGAGAAAAAATCCTGTAAAAAATTCTCGTGGAGATCTAAGGTGGAGCCAAGTCTGACAGTAAATTTTTTAAATAAATATTCTGCCGTGGTTTTGTTTAAAACTTACTTAGAAATTAATAATACTTAAACTTATGATAAATGAGAGAGGCGAGACGAAGTCGCGGGCAAAAGCTAGTATTCAATAATTTTAGGTACCTACCAGCTTTCTAGCATAGACTATAGTTATATCGCGCGAGGGGGAGAGGGGAAGATAAAAAGCACCCTATGTTTTATTCCAAACCTAAATCTACCTACCATACAACATACACACACACAAACTTTCGCATTAATAACATTAATTAGCGGGATTTCCACTGAGCTACTAACCCCATCTAATTAATCTAATTATCTCATTTCAACTACACACAGCGACAATGTACCCAAACCACTATCTATTACCATTACTGTTTTGAATTAAATGCGTAGAAATCGTGTCACAGATAAAACGACAATTTGGAAAGAGCATTGTGACTGTGAAAGTGATAATCATCTTATCCTAGTTATGCACTGGCATATATTTACAATGTATCGTATGTTAATGGAATTGCATGTATATATAACAAGCAGGTTGACGACCTACTTAACTCATCTACTGTAAACGAATAGGCACTCAATGTGCTCATAAATGAACAAGTGCTCATTGTTTTAAGCACATAGGTGACAATTGGTCAGTGTGCCACGAGACTACATTGTCCGCTGGCTGGCACATAATACTGCATTCACTTATATCTATACCTTTAATTTAATACTGTAAAAAGATCGTGTCTGTACATTGGAAGATATTTCAGAAAATGTCGGGATAGCATTCTGGGACGTCACCATACAAAAAATATGTTTTTAATTACTGAACGAATTTAGATTCGGTTTTGATAGTTTGGTAGCTTTAAGTCTAGGGTACAATCTAAGTCATGTTTCATCTAATTTAGGAAGATAGAACTAAAGATACAGGTTGACTCTGGATCCTTTAAGATTTAGGTCAAAAGCCTCGTAACATTAAAACCGCCTCAGTATACCTGTCGTAATGTTTTTCCGACATTTATCTGTACGTAACTATTAATGTTCAGGTCGCAACTCGGCACCGCCGGCGTCTGCCATTCGATCGGAGCTAGTTGACTTTCATGCCTTAACACAGCGGTGAAATTTTCAATAAACCCGGATTCGGCGCCCGCGCACAATGCTAGAAACAATCGTGGCTCGCGGCTCGATACAAAACGATTGTTGATCATTACTCACTGGGACAATGTCGTGAGCAAAATGAGCTTTATGTTGCTCTGAGTCTCTGAATGGCACGTTTGCAGTTTCAATTGAAACTTGAAAGCTGTGTTTTTGTGGATCCCCCAACAATTGTGGAAAAGCGATGAACACCATTTTGGTGTTTTTTTGTAGAGCTGGACAGTCGAGAAAGCTCTGTAAAGCTAACTGACGTTATACCTAATGTTATCTATGTAGTCAAAATTGCAATTAGGTAATTCTACTTTTTATAAATACTACGTTTGTTCGTGGGTTCATCTTGTGGATAGAAAGGGCATAAGCCCTAAGTCAAATAACTAAAACAAAGGTCAATACGATGTGAAGCCTCGACCCAAAGGGAGGGCAAGCAAACTTTGGCATTCGGACATTACAGTAAATTCCCTCCCACTCTTGTAGCCACTTGTAGGTAATATATATTTGGCACATTTAAATGTCTTAACAAGATAAACAACCCCAGCGCACAGCGTAGGAATTTCACAAATACGAGTACATATCACAAGCAACCGTAAACATGCTCGCATGTCACTCATTCATAATCTCCACAGCTCACGTGCACAAAACGTTCAGTTGTTACATTGTTCACTTGTAGTTACATCAAGGGAGAAATAAAATTCAGATTAAGCTTTCACATGGCAACGACACAAAGTAAAATCCAATGCACGAACCAATTTGCATTCGTAATTGGTGCAAGTGAAACACTGTGTGCGACTGCGACGGTCTAATCGCTCTAATTGAACCAAACGACACTATCGAATGGCTCGAGACGTAACATGCATGAGTACTAAGTGGTATTAAAAGAATAAGAGTCCAGCTTTTGATTAACCACCGTGGGCTGGGTACTGATCCCACTACGTACATCCGTTGGTCACCACGCGAAGGTTCGAAAAAACGTTTCTCGCTCGTACGACTCGAATTGTTTCCAGTGTTTCCTTTGGACTATGACATGGGATCGTTCAAGAGGTATATTAGAGGTCTCTTTAGAGGCGGGCAACGCATTGGTAACTCCCCTGGTGTTGCTGATGTCCATAGGCGGCGGTGACCACTTTCCATCAGATGGAACCGCTTGCCTGTTTGTCTGCCGTATAACATAAAAACAAACACGGAATAAATGGTGGCTAAAGAGAGTAATACTGAATCTCTTAGTTCGGTACACACACGGCCCAGTTGGCTTGCCTCGTGAGATCACGCTGTACCCACTGTAAACAAGTTCAACGACTGATAAACTATGTAGATGTGTAACTAACAAATATTTCTGTGCCGCGACATTTTGGCTGACGACTCGGTAGGCAATTGAATCGTTTCATGTCACATCCAACCGCGTTATAATCTCATTTGTTACAAACTTTCTTTGATCTAATATTCACGTACCGCATTATACTGCATGTTATACAGATAGTGGCACTAAATCGTTCTAACAATAATATCAACAAAGTAGGTATAATAAATTGGGTAACTAATGGACACTTTTACAATGCTGCACAAGAACTTCTTTAAGACGGGAAGGATTCCCAGTAATCTCCATTCTTAACAAACGAATGTTGCTAAATGATGCGAGCTAAAACAGCTTACAGAAAACTCAAAAAACTATTGCAATTTATGTGTGCAACAAAGAATAGATACGTTGTCTCTGTTCTAATATCTATTCGTGCAAGCACGAAAAGGAGACTTACTAAAATGAGTCATTTTGAAGGACTCCATTCACTCGTCGCCTTTCTCACAATACCGACAATATAATCTTGAATAAACACGATTTTCCCTAAGCCTTCACAATCGACATGTCGATGCGTCAGCCGAGGGCCTAGGTAATTCCCTTTGGACGCATCAGCAAACATATCAGCATGTGTCGGCGGTGTGGTATCGTGCGGGAATCTGCCGCCTTGCGTGACTAATCCTGCGAGACCGAGCTGGCATTTGTTGAGTTTTTGGAGGATGTTCATAGTATTGGGTCTCCACTGACCCATAGGTATATACCATGACACCATGCGCTTCGACTTGCGAGTGTCGTACAAAGGTCTAGGAAGTTAGCGTTTTGTATGGCAAATATGAAAAAAAACTGGAAATTTTATACAAGCAAATTTTTAGGTTTCTTCGAAAGGGTACATCCGATTACGATGAAACTTTGTAAGTATAATCAGACAACATTAAGCTAACTTGTGTGTACCATTTCATTTTGATAACTACCCTTTTCGTAAAATTAAATCTGTTTAAAGCGGTAAAGGAAGGCAGAGGAATGAAGTGAGCGAGGTGTAGTCAAATGCTATCGTAAAGAGTTAGAGGGTAGGGCAACAGAAGAAAATGGGAGGCAGCGTTTTCTGTTGATTGGTTTTTCATAGTGCGATTTCCAAGCCTGTCAACAGTGGAAATTATAGCAAAACTCTCTACTAATGTGGTGGAGGCTTTAGGTTTGTGGAGGACTGGTCATAATTTTCTAACAAAGCCAGTTGGCATCACTATTCACCCGTAGTGAAAGTTGTACTGACCCGTGGAATTACTTTTCGCGCAAATATAACATGTTTAGATAGTTTTAAATAAAACATTATAGCACTATTACCGCTTCGTGCTGTCGCAGTAATTAATACATTCAAGTCACAATGTCAAATGTTCAGGAGGTGACATTTAGATAGAACATTATGTGGAACAAACTTAGGAGAAACATAGGTAATGAGATTTCAGATATATCTATGTCTTCATAATAGAGCGATTATACAATTGATAATAGATATATAATAAGTAAACACAGTCAAACTGAGCATACAATTTAAGCGGTGATCAAACGTCGAAGCCTCAAAAAAATTACGAATCGCTTTATATCACTAATCGTCATTATATACTGTTTTATTATGAAATAACAACGAACTGTCATTATTAACGATCTATCAAAAATGGCAAATGATGACATGATGATGTGTGGAAAGGCCCTTATTCTATTTGAGTCAGTGAAAATAGCAACTGATTTTGCGACGCGTGTGGACGGAACTGTAATTTTGTATAATACCGAATATGTAGACCGTAGTTACGCCCGTGTGGCGTCTGCCAATGTTGGCGCGTGGCACTAAAACGGGCAAATTTTTGCCACTAGATGACAAAAGCCGCAGGTGGCACCTGTACAATACTGGATGTACTTGTACTATCATTATACCGACCCAAATTAAAAATGAAAACATAATAGAGATTCAGCGGAATTCAGTTACAAACCTACTTGCCAGTAAATTAATCAGGTGCACCGAATTCGTATTGCCCATAAAGGTCATAAGAGTGGACCCTTTCGAATTGGGCTTTACTATTATAAGGGCCGGCTATTCATTGCGAGAGAACATGTGATCCGTACGATATCGTAATGGGGGTTCGCAACAATGCTCTCGATTGTCGACGGCGCCGCGTCAGAGATCTAAACGTGGATCCTTTAGGCCCTTAGACCTAGTTGCCTTCAATATAACGCACCTGGATCGTTACACTGATCAAGGAGTTGATATGAGTCCGGCAGGGTAGAAACCGAATAGAATATTTATAATATATATGACTTTTCTTTTCAGATCTACTCGTATTTTATAAACACTTTTGAAAGGCAAAGGATATGAGGGGATGAGAAGAGGAAAAAAACAGGACCCTGCTGTTAAACGTGGATATTACGTTCTTTTACATATGTAGTAGGCAAGCTAGCCGGCGAATGTACCAGGAAGACGGCTAAAAGGTCAAGATGGCAGGAAATCGTGAAAAGAGTGACATACGCCTACAAAACATAGCGACCAAGACCGCTCTGTCAAGAGCGTATCGACCAAGAAGAGAGTAGTCGACAAGCATTACACCGCCATCTGAAGGTAAGCCGCGAGGCGACCGAGGATGGAACAGGCCCTAGAAACAGTCTATTCACTTGGCAGCGCCCTGATTGTACTGTTCGGGAACATACATTGACAGGTTAATCAATACCCTGATACGTAGGAGTCTCCACCAGTTGACCGTTACGGACAGTTCATTATAATTGATTACATTAGTAATCCTTGACATTAATAGGATGATTGCACGGCAGTAATATGGTACGCAGATTGTGCTATCTGTTTTGACATGACATACTGATTCTGAAGCGGAAATTAACCGATTCCCGATAACTGCGTCAGATTAATTATCGATAAGTGCCAGTGATTTCTAGGCGTTGGTAGTAGGTAATGTCGGTAGTGGAATCGGGCAACCGTCCTACTCATATTATTAATGCTTTAAATATATAGAAATGTTGCTACGATTCGATTCGCTATGTTTCAACAGCAACATAATAAACAATTCAAATTTCTGTTCTACCCGCAAAAACTAAATTAAATGCCTTAAATCTTTGAGGCAACAACACTGCAATTGAAATGCAGCAAGCGTTAAGCTGAACGCTCTTATACAGAATGTTAAAAAATATTAACAGAAATAATTTGAGGGGTATCCGAATTTTCGTTGTTCCATGTGTATTATGAAATTAAAACCTGAACATTGGTCTACGTTACGCTAAAAATATGGAATATAAGGTGTAGAAGTGTAAAAATTTAGAAAAGCAGTATATTGCAGTATCGTAAAAGGGGATTGTCTTCGAGACTAACCAACCATGGATACGATCTAAAAAGGATTTGAACGACAAGAAAATGGGTAGCAGCGGTTTCTGATGTATATTCTAAAAACTGCGCTCTAAACAGCATTCCCAAGGACGTCAAACAGGCCGCTGCCGGTCCAAAATATGAAGCACATCCCGTTTTACAACATGAAGGGAGAGAGATGTTGTGCCTACTCCCAAGGAACACACGTGGGATGTGGGTAGAGGGATGATGATATATACCTATACACTGCAAATCTATATGAGGAACGAAGCAGTTTTAATACGTTCTGTAGATGGGAAAAAAGTGCCCATATCTTTTACCAATGAGTCGAAATGGCCCGCTTGTTAAAATGCACCACCCGTGGAATGCAGGTTGGGGTACCCGCAGGAACTGTGCTCGGCTGCGCATGCGTTGTGTTAGTATGTACATACGCTTCAAGTTACTTATGATACGTAATGCTATTTTAAACCTTACAGCGTTCAGCAATAAGACATAAGAAAGGTTTATTTTCCTAATAGGGTAATAACGTGATGTGTTGCCGTTTGTACGTGCTACGGTGGTACTGACGACGCTACTTAGGTAGAATAAATTGTACAAATCATACTAATTTAGGTTTCATTAAAGTTCAAACGAGGGTGAGTGAAGGTACGTGGTGTGAGAGAAATCAAATTACAGTGTTCCTCCTTTTGTTGACTAAGTACTGGCTTTTGTCTGCGACATGTTTCGCATAGCCTAAGTCCATACCAAATTGACGGTTGACGACCTGAGTGGCTCAGTGGTCAACATGTCGGTCTGCCACGCAAGAGGTCCCGGGTTCGATTCCCGGCCGGGCAGAAAATTGAAATGATGAATTTTAATTTCTGTTACGGGTCTGGGTGTTCTATGTATAATAAGTATGTATTTAAAAAAAAAGTATTTAAGTAATATATCAGTAATCTAGTACCTATATTACAAGCTTTGCTTAGTTTGGGGCTAGATGGCGCTGTGTGAATTTGTCCACGAATATTTATTTATTATTTATTAATTTCATTCTAAATCGGTGCGGCCAGTGGTTTAGTCACAACAACAAACAAGCGTAACAGACAGTTACTTTCGTATTTATATTTTTATATTAGTATGGACAATAGGGGGATATATTGGTGCACTCACAGCGACGACCTGAGTGGTTTAGCTGGTGAACACGCACAGGTCCCGGGTTCGATACCGGCCCGACCGGGCAGAAATTGAAATAATGAATTTCAATTTCTGTCACGGGTTTGGGTGTTATATGTATCATAAGTATGTAATTAAAAAAAAAATAAGTCATTAATCAGTTTTCTGCACCCATAACACAAGCTTTGCTTAATAAAGCTCCCCAAAAACTTCTAGCAACTTTATTCCACCACGTCCGTTTTTCAGTGACCACCCACGCATGAGTCATCCCACCACCTACAAATGGTATGCATTATTGTTAATCACCTTATCTGTTTCGTAACGAACGCAACGAGTGGGTTTAGCAGGCAGCGTGAGGAGGCCGTGGTAACGTATCCCGGCGCGCGGTCACGTTCCGAATAACCCACCTGTATTACATTTCAGCCTACTATGTGCCCGTGTAACAGAAGCTTTGGATCTGCCTGTCCTCCTTACTCGTGCCTTGCTTGAACTCGTAAAGGGCGAACGGTACTGCTTTAGAATATAGAAAGTACTTGTACGTATCCCTTTTGGAGGTTTAGAACTCATTCTCAATTAATTCGTCCATTTGTAATGCAACCCACAAGACGCATTTCTTTAAGCTCAACCTATAATTCAAATTAAGGTTGTAGACTGCATTAAAACCACCTGTTGACGCCATACCTGTTGCAAATGCTCTTTAAGGCCTCGTGAGAATGATACTAGAGATAGAGGGATAAAATTTCGCGAAACACGTACCGCTTAAAATGCCAGGCGAAGTCAGGCAATTTCAACGACTTATGTGTAATACAAAAAGCTTCCAAATCTATCCTGATTGCACCGCATAGTACGAGCATGTGAATAACAACGAATGTAATCTTTTCATATCAAACCTTTATCGCGCGGTATAGTACTAATCAAGATCATTCCAAAAAGCCCATCACGATGGGGTTATTTTGTTGCGTTTATTAGTTCCTATGACCACCTTCCGATTACATCATCAGATCAGCTTCACCATATTAATGAATTGTCCGTTATATATGTATACCAACTTTCAGCTCACTGGGAACGTTAAGTGGGTCAAATTAGGGTTGCAAGATTCCAGGACATACAAGTTAAGTGAAGTTTGTAAAAAGTTAGCTCCACGCTATTCATTGCTTGCTTGGCTAGAGACCGTATTGCCTCCTTCAAACTAAGCAGGCAATGGTAACGCTTGTGCTAGACGTTAGCGACGTCTAGTGAAAGTGAAGTGAGGCCGATTACGAAATCTTAGTCGCGTCTCGGAGACACTTCAGAGAGACATAAGTTTAGCACAGCCTGAAAACAATTATCGGCATTAGTTGGAAAGTTACACTTTTTAAATTGTATTTAAACTATCAGGTGACTTGCTTGCTCGTTTGCCTTCTTCTTATAAAAGAAAAAGAAACTGTAAAAAACGCGGAATGGATTCGAAGACTCGTATGGAGGGAAGAAGTGGCCACCGTGCGGTTTCTAGGTATTCAACTGAATGAAAGTGTTGGGCGTTTGCAATTTTTACATCAAATTTTTGTATGTGGTAGCCCGAGTAACACGTAAAGCTACAAAATTGAATACATAACTCAATTTGACCAAAATGGCATAATAAAAAAAACCGATACTCAACTGACAATAAGCAATCCTTATTATTATATTTTTGATTGTAGATACAGCCACAGAATATCTATTTCGCTTTATTCCGCCGCGCTCGCATTCACTCGCGTTGGGCATGGTGAGAGAGACTTCCCGCCCGAAACGCGTGCGCGAGGGAGCGAGACGCATAGTGCTGCACCTCACGGGTGTGGCAAACGGCAACGACGCGGCACTAGCCACCCGCCAGCCATTTTATTTCATTCACTAGGTACAGTTTTCGTTTGTCAGACGCGCGTTTTGAATACTCCTGTGCCAGTAGCGAGTTTTTGAGAAGATGAATAGAGTACAAAATTCAAATGTAATACAGGAGAATATGCGTTTAATACAAGCGTACAGAGAGAGGCCCGTGTTGTGGGATCCAGATTATCATGGAAACGGCCCTGATCTCGTGGCAATGAAGGATCAGGCGTGGACAGAAGTAAGCAAAATAATGTCCATGGACGTCGCAGTTTGCATACAGAAAATGGTGATGCTCATCGATAGTTACAGACGAAAAAAAGCTTATGTGGAGAAATGTGAGCAAAACGGTAAGTTGCGTTTTTTACCTATGTATTATTATTAATAACCTACTTATGGTCCACAGCACAGTTTGTAACAAACGGCTTATTATAATACTCTGAAAAAGACGTGTCGTTATTTATGTACATACATATCTATCGTACGTATGTTTGAAATAATTTTAGCAATCTTACGTAAAAAGTAATTAGAAATTACTGTAGGTAAGTATATTATCTAATCTAAAGGGCCCCACAGATTAACAGTTCGCCGTACGATATCAGTTAATCGCAATAGATCACACACTAACAGTTCCGTTGAAGGTTTCGGACTGACGACTAATGCGAGCTGAGAGTGTGTGACCACTAGACAGATATCGGCCGGACAGTCACCTTGAGGCCAAATAAACACACATTAGAAGGTAGTCGGCAAGCGGGCTGTCTACCGTCAGTTGAGCGCCTTCAGAAATTGTCGACTCACAACTGCTAATGTGTAGTCGAAGACGTCGCAGCAGGCCATTGCCGACAGGCAATAATCGCTTTAGTGTGTAGACGTTTATGTGCCTAGGACGGCAGGCCGCCCGATGCGATCAGAGACTGCAGGCGGACTGGTAATTAATGGGCCCTTAAGGACTGATTCGGTTTCCGAATGCGAAATTCAAATTCGACCAATCAGAATCCGCGACACTTTTCACGCAGGCTATTGATTGGTTGTCACGGATTCTGATTGGTCGAGATCAAAATTCGAATTCGGAAACCTGACCAGGCTGCGCCCGGCCTTAGAATTAGGAGCTGCCGCGTTTTTGCTCATCAAGTGGCGCCACCGACTTGGTCTTGTTACCGTCAAAATACAATCGTGTCACTGAACAACTTTACCACTTTAGTGGGTATATAAATGATATGATATATGATGATGATATGATTGCGGTACCTATATGCTGTATTGTAAAATATGTTTCACAGGTCAAACGCCCAGATTCAGGTGCTACGTTTACGACGCAATGTCATTTTTAGCGGACATGGACAAAGAAAGGAAACGCGTATATGAAAGTATGGTTAGTATTTATTATTATCTTACTTATTAATCACGGTAATAATCAGTATTTTAATAGGTAATAAGCTTTTCTCAAATGCAAATGGCATGTTTTCTTATTACTAGTAACATACATACCTGATCATTATTTTTCAAATATAACTTCGTATAGTTATTACTTTGACGAAGTGATGCTTTGGTGAAGTGAAATGACAATTATCTAGCTTCTTCCTTAGTGTTTGTGAGGATCACTGGAATGAAATAAGCGTACTAGACGCAGAACGCATACTCCAATCCGCATGGTATTTTACGCTAACTCTTAGCGTATACAGCAGCCAATGATAGCTATTAATTTAAAACAAATCAAACAGGTAATTAGTTTATGTGAAATTCCAGGCTGCCAATATAGAAGACGATGATGACGACTACAGGCCTGCCACCAAAACACCGTCACTACTACTTCGTTGTGATCCAGATCCAACCAGAATCGAGCACTGTAGCTCGAAAAATACACCGCAAACCGAAAGTAAAGAAATAAAATCTTTCACAGACTTTATAGCGTACAAAATGCTAAATTACAAAGCGCATGTACGGAAAATGTTGCGACTAGAAATAAGTGAAATCTTTAATAAAGCGGACAAAAACTGTTTGACATTTAACAATGCAAGCGAAGATTCGAATATATTTGTAGGTGCATCTAACAATGAAAGCGATTCACAGAGTCTACCTGGTACATCAAAAGCTGGTCATCACAATAAAGGCAAAGAAAAAGACCCTAAACCTTCTATACCTGTAGAAGAAGACGAATAAAATGTAAATTTTATAGAACTAATTGACTGTAAAGAAGTCAGTGAAGTGAGACAATATAAAGAAAGAAAAGCACAGTAGATACAATCCGTC
This sequence comes from Blastobasis adustella, assembly GCA_907269095.1. Taxonomy (NCBI): domain Eukaryota; kingdom Metazoa; phylum Arthropoda; class Insecta; order Lepidoptera; family Blastobasidae; genus Blastobasis; species Blastobasis adustella. Next base: position 8,534,105 of record OU026117.1, on the reverse strand, counting down.
ATTTGACTATCCCGATAGGCTTGATTTGAAACATGTACTTATTTTAAGTACATAAATGCATTGGTATAGCCTCCTACTGTAAGGTTATCAAGTTTGACGCCAAAGAATGACCTACCGGTAGGAACTTGTTGTAAATAAAGAATGAAATAAAAATGTACGTTGTTTTAAGCACCTCTTTCTTCAAGGGATTAAGGGAATTGACTTACCATGCGACCTATGTACGGTTATACGGTGAAAGATAATATCCTGAAAAGGGTGAGCGTTTAATAGAAGAAATTCCTTCTATACCTTTATGAGCTCGTGGCTCTGTGAAAGAAATATAAATGTGCTATTAAACACTATACACCTATGCAACGAAGTTTTTAATACATAATGGTTAACAAATTTCATGGATTTAGTGATTTATGAGAAAAGATTAGGTGTGATCCTGAACGGGGCGGATCGTTGGAATATTATATATACCTAACAGTGCGTTTAGTTTAGACCAAGCGAGCTCAATCGCTTGGTGTAAACTAAACAGAGGTAGAGCTCGTTGTTCTTTGTTCCGAGTAAACATAAATAAAAAAGGTACAACAAGGTAGTACCTACATAGCACTCACTCGATTGGTCTAATCGCACCGTAACGAGATTTTAAAAACTATACGAAGGTACAATAATAATCTACTAGGTATTCACATTGCACATTGCATGCACAATACGTGGTAGGTATGCATTTATATTTATCTAGAGCTCGTCTAAGCTGAAATGACGCGCCCCACTATCGCATTAACGCACACAAGCAAATTTAAAATATGGACGCAATACATATACAAATGCCGTTATAATTGGTCATTCAGTTGCCGGTGAGACTCAAACGTAGGAGCACGCGTCATTCGATTGAGCAGTCGACGCTCCTACACAGGTGAGGTGTCGTTATTAATATTTGCACTCACACATCGAAATCAACTAATTAAGTATTGGGGCGCGTCATTTCAGCTTAGACAAGCTCTAACACTTTAGCACTTAATAAAACATACCTACACTATTATTGTTGTACCAAAGCACCGCCACATCTTGCACTGTGCTGTGTATCCCCGCGCTAGTTCAATAGTGTCGCGAGCGAGACGCCAGACATGCGTTCCCGTTCACAGTGGCACGTGTGCGACAGAGCGAGATGGATAGTGCTGTGCTGGTTGGGTAAGCGAGACGGGTACACGACGCGATAAGGTAGGTGTTCCGCCATTTTGGAACAGTACACAGTTTGGCTTGCTTACGTGCCTACAGCGGCCGTGTTGTGCGGACAGTAAGAGGCGCGTTTGAGAAGCAATAAGAAAAATAGTTAAATAATGTCTGAAAAGACGAGATCCGAAAAGAAAAAGGACCATAAGTTGAAACAAGAACAAAATATAACTATGATCCGCGCATACCGACAAAAGCCTGTACTATGGGACCCGATTTACTTCGGCAAACAGAGACTGAAATTTAAAGCCTGGATTGAACTCGGAGAAGAACTTGACATTGAGCCTGTAATATGCAAAAGACAAATGAAAATTTTCACATCATCATTCTTTACAGAAGTCACCAGAATGCGGAAAAGGACAGATAGAGGTGAGATATTGTTCAAATAGTTAATTTATGTCACAAGTATAATGCAAATGTAAATGGGAGCGTCGGTGGCCTAATGGGTAAGGGGTCTGACTAGTAAGCGAGGGGTGCCGGGTTCGAGCCGCCAATTACTCTTTTCTGAGTAGATACTGACCGAAGCTCTGTCGGTGAGGAAAAACATCGTGATGAAACATGCACATTCTGACGACTGATCCAATCTGTTAAGGCCATCCAAGCCGCGGCCACGCTTTTTACTTTTTTACAACCATCTGTGATATATCAGTTTAAATTCTCGAAATATACATAGATTTCAAGGATCTAGTCTAGTCAAAATCGCATTCAGTTACAAGACCTTGTGAACTTCACTCAATAGAAAATAACCACAAAGCTACCCCTCTTTGTAATGTTTTTCAATATTATGACTAAACTACTGACATTTTACATTTAAATTTTATTCTCTACTAAAGCCAATAAAACAAAGATTTTGACAAAGATATAAATACAGACAAATTCGCAGAGTTTGAGATTTGTTTATTGGATAATTTAAGTATTTAATTAAAAAGCCAAAAAGTATCAAAATTAGTCTTTTTAGCACTTACACATCGCTCCGCGTTCCAAAATGGTTGATACGACAATGACCCTTATTCTGTTAGCAACGCGTTCCAGCTTGGTCTGTCAGTGTAAACAAACAAAAGCCTAACGGACTACCTCCCCTACCTAGGGTTACGGAGGTCAGATGGCAGTCGCTCCATTGTAACCTCCAAAACCTCTGCCATATCCTGGATCATGGTCAAGGCGTACAACGATCCCTCGCGTGCGAGAACACCACAGACACATTAAAGCCAAGATGATTACAAATAATTTATTATACAAAACAAGTAAATGTAAAATGTGCATATTTAAGTTTCACAATTTACTTTGCTCGCAAAAATAATAAATATCCGGTGGTGGTAGAACTTATGTCAAGGCACAGAACACCTATACTTGGTCAAGGCTGAGAAATCCTTCTGAATTGGCACCATCGCGACCTCTTACGATATGTATGCCGCCAAGCAAGCCTACAGGCTAGGCAGACACCATATTGGCATTACAGGCATCAAGCAGAAAGCAGGATGCTCAAACCCAGTCCCGGCACAAACGAGACGTATCTCATATTATCAATAATTATTATAAAACAAGGTCCCACGCCGAGTCTGTCTGTACGCGATAAACTCAAAAGCTACTGAACGGATTTTAATGCGGTTTTCACCGTTTTTTAGAGAATTCCTTCCGAAAGGTTTATTTGTATTATACATACATATTATAGTACAGAAAAGCCGAGAGAACCCAAGCGAAGCCGGGGCGGGTCGCTAGTTATATATAAAGCACAACAAGTAGTTTCGGCTTTCGGCTTCAAATCCTTCGTATTCCTCCTCACGAAGTAATTGCTTCCAGCATTGGTATTTACTCACACGTGTCCGACAGAAACGGACGACGCTCTCCGAACCTTGCCGATGTGCACTATATACCGCCGACAACTGTACGTAACTTTTTACAGGACTACCTCCAAGAGAATCAAAATGGTACGCTTACAAAGAATTGTTATTTTTACTGGACAGAAAAAAGGAGGTTGATCGTCTACACGATCAAGCATCAACCATAGTCGCATTGTACAATAAGGTAAGTGATTAAAGTAATATACAAGTGTATGTGATTAAATTTATTTCTGCAGCCACACATCGCATGCTAGACCACTTTCTTCAATCCTACTATCCTATTTTAAATGTAACTCATTCGCGATTGTTACTCAATCACATGTCAACAGATGAACATCTGGATTACCTAATCTTGGTACTTATCATAAACAATGTCCTAACTAGGCTCAGCAGCACAGGGTATCTACCTGCTTTTATTTCGGTAGTTATGTAGTTTGTAATGCGGCGGGCAGGTGTTCCAACCTCACGTAGTACAGATACCTGATGTTCGCACGAACCCTTTCGGCTCGCTTGACCTTTCTAATGCGTACAGCTAAAGGATGGAACGCTGTGCCTACTAGTGTTCCCCGAACAGCACAACCTGGTCACCTTCAAGGTCAGAGTGAATAGGTTGTTTCTCCACCTTCAGCCATATCGTTGCTTCCCATTAGGTGAGATGACGGTCAAATGCCTGCCTAGTATATTGTAAAAAATACTCAGTCACACTCGCGCGACCGAGACGAATGAAGCCGAACTATAATAGCCGATCTGCATTATTTACTGCCAACATCTGTACGATAGTAATAGTGCATGCCGTAATATATTAATATTTTTTTAATACTACTCTGTGACAAACGACCAAACAGCCCACCTGATGGTAAGCGGTAATATAACTTGAAAGTAAACAGAAAATCTAACATTTATTCATTTTCAGGACAGTGAACAGGAGATATCGGTCAGTACAGGTTCTCCTAAAAAATTTTATACCAATACTCGTAAATCAAAACATACTTTACCGACCCCAAATGAATTTGATGAGGGCAGGCAAATGATGATGATGACTAGTAAATCAAAAGCTCAGGTACCGAACCAAAAATTTACGGCGAGATCTACAGCTGACGACGATCCAGAGTCTTTTTCGGAATATATGACGTCGCGAATGTTAAATTACACACTAGCTACACGGAATGCAGTGCAAAAAGCAATATGTGAACTGATGTTTTCGGTCGACGAGCTTCTATACAGTGACAATTTGCCTAAGATTCAAACACCATCAAACATTGCAAATGCGGTACAAAATCCACGCAGACCGAGCACGTCAATAGTAATAACAAAAAAGACAACAATAGTACGGGATCCCTTACTCTATCTTCAAGAGGTTAAAAACGAGAATTCTGACGGGGACATGAAACAGGATTCTATAGCTTCAAATAATGCACAAAATATTACATCAGGAATCAAAACTGTTGAAAACGATGAGATAGATGAGTGTTTACCTCATACAGTGGTTAAAGACGAGTATTCTGGCGGGGAGATGAAAGAGGATTCTCAAAATGTACCTGTTTCAATGCTGGAACAACTACTTGAGCCATCTGGAACCAAAACTATTAAAAATGACGAAACAATTAAGAATTTACCTCGTACAACAATCATATACGATCCTATACCTTATCTTACAGAGGTCAAAGAAGAGTACTCTGACGAGGACATAGAATCCTTTCCTGGATGATTCTTTACCTGGGCCATTCAAGACAGCCAGTACATAACAAAAGTAAAAGTTTGTCATGGTCGAAGAAAAGATAATTCACATTTTAATATTTTAAATTCCTATTAAAAGAGTCAAAGTAAACCATTGTGTTTTTATTGTATATTCGGAGCTTACGAAAAGCCCTCCGAACGAAATATAAAAATAATGGAAAGTCTAGAGTAATAACCCGGAGAGATGTAAGTAAGTATGTAAGGCTAATAAACCTGCGTAGGGCCGAGCCGATTAGGCTAAGGATGCGTCGATAACACTGAAGAAGGGTCTTAAGCAACAATTGGTGGTTAAAGCATTCCGGTATAGATTCCAATCCAACGCAACGCCTGAATTGTTTACGAGCCGCTGAAAATGAGCAATTTCAATAATCCACAAAATGAAGCGTATATTGGGAAGCAATGAGGATAACATTAGCAACCGCCACCCTCGATGAATGTGAGTAATTTGATTTTGGGCGGTACTTACTTCCCTAATGGTTTAATTATCTGTTCACCGGGGAGCGGTACGGATAAGTTAACACGGTGAAGTTCCAAGACAGGGTTGGAGCTACACAAGTTATAATGTAGGCCTAACTTTTGTATCAAGTTATCTATAGTAATATAATAAAGAAGAAAAGTTTATATGTTTGTATGTTAGGGGTTTATGCTCTAAACCACTGAACCGATTTTGAAAATTCTTTTACTTATAGGAAGTTACGTTATTCCCGTGTGATTTGATTTCGGAAACATAATTGGATCCCGCGGGATAGTTGAATCTTTACAGATATCCAAACTGCGCGCATGTGAAAATCGCGGGGAACGGCTAGTAGCTTATATATTGCATTAAGATATATTGTATTAGGTACGCGGCACTCTATAAATAATACTTATAGACACAGCTGTATCTATCATACGTGAGTTTACAAATACACAGAGCACAAAACTTAAACTATTTTCGTCTGCTCCTTTAATTAGGGTGGATTTAAAGGCTACCTCGAGACGACCTCCCGACCTTTGGAGAGAATTAGTCCCTACCCTTTATTACAAACTGCAAAACTTCGTATTCGGCAAATCCCTTTAATGTTTTCCGGTGTCCCTTGCTCAGTAAGCTGGTTCGCTCGTCGAAAGGGCTAATCCACGTCAAGGCGGTTCCACAGCCCCAAGGCCGAGGGAGCTTCGCCCCTTCCCACGCTCGATGTCAAAGTTTCACGGGTCATTAAACATACAATTTACGTAGTCATCTGCCTAAGCCATCGGAATAGGTAAATGTCAAATCCTTCCTTAGTTAGCTATAGATAGACACCCCATTGAAAGTTCGAAGGAGTAAATATAATTAGTGTTCTGAATTCCTTCAGCTCAACATTTCTGGGAAGAACAAGAACCTAAGCAACGCTCAGTGCTAAATCGCGTACCTAAACGAGACTTGATTTCACGTTTCCTTGACGCCACCGTGCATGATGATAACTTCTTGAATTATATCGGTTTCCTTAGAAAAGTATGGCTATTTTTAATCAACCAAGTATTTATTGTTAAGCTTAAAAATGTTTTATAGAACACTAATGGACCCGGCGCGTACACCTACTTTATTCCCTTTTTTCTAGCTTATAAACCTTCCTCTTGAATCACTCTAAAATACGTTGCGTAGTTTAAAAGATTTAAGCGTACGTAGATACGCAGAGACAGACGGCGGGAAGCGACTTCGTTTAATACTACATACCTATAGATTTTTGAAAATTTGTTGAAGACATTTGCTATAATGTTGTGCGATCAGGTAAACCACATCTCTGGATAGGATTAAATGAGATGAGAATTGTTCGCCCTTGACGCTGCTGTGGCAATATATGGAGAGTTGTCGTGTCTTATAGAGAAACGAGGTTAAGTTTATTTTTGGTACATGACTTCTTGGCTATAAAGAGTGAAGGTGCCTTTGTGGCCTGCGGTACACGACGACGTGTGAAATCATTATCATAAGGCTTCTGCAACAAATCTTCGCCGCAGTGTACGTGTGCCAGTTCCATTGGGGTCATAATCACACGCGCTATGGCTACAATTAACACGTAATTTGGTATTTTATCTTTTAAATCGGTCACAATGAGTGTAATCAATCGTAAATGTCCCTACAGAAATAGACTCATACTGCCTCTGTCATGAGCGCCGTTAACACATGTAGGTATGTAAGTATAGCGCCCTTACAGTCTATAATAACTCAATGAAAGAGTCCCATCATAACAAAGAACGCATCGAAATAGACTCATCAGATGGGGAGCTATGAAATCATAGACAAACAATGACGTCAATCACCTCTTTTTGCATCATGCGAATGACATACAACTTTACTGACCGAAGCCATACCTTCATACAAGGTTCGCGTCCTTGTACCCCTTACATCCTTGTCACCTAAGATCGAACGCACTTAAACCTTGGAATAATTGCTGGTTGAGCGTCGAACCTGGGCCAATAATAATTTAAATCCAGACGCTGTATCAGAATCTGTGTTTCTCGTAAACATCGACTAAGTAACAGCGTGTACGTACATTGAAAGGCAGATGGGAGTAAAAAGAAGTTTACAATGTAAGGAGCGTAGGGCCGCCGTGACATCGGGCACGATGCGATAACATCACCAACGTCAATGACCACGAGAAATTGGGCCTTTGTGGCCACGTACTCGATCTTACTCGGAAACAATTTTTTGGTACGTTTTATCTATTACGCCTCATTCATAACAATCATACGTTATGCGTGGCTCGGAATGTTGAGCCCGTGGCGAATCGGTTGTTCCATGAATTGTTGAGTGAGAATTTAAACGTATAAATGTAGTCGTAGGTGTATATATTATGGGCTTTACACTCAAATATTGATTAGATATGGTTGGGCTGGGTCAGTTCAGGTATGCAGGTGACCCATATTCAAAGCAATCTAAACAAAAAGGTCCAGCCCTCTATCCAAGTAATTTTGTATTGAATATAAGGGTAGAAGGGTAGAGAATAGAAGGGTAAGAAGTACGTGCGATCAAATTGATTATATTTCAAAGAAAGGTCAGGTCAAGATATACCCTAAACCGACGTTAATGTATGAGAAGGTTTATGACTATGATGTGGAAGAGAAATCTTTCAGAACCGTAGCAAGTGGAACGATGTGGATTCTGCCTACCTCTACGGGAAAATAAGCATGACGATCATATACAGCTTCGGACGCGGAGTTAAGCTGCTAGGTACTATCAGTTGATATCAACCATCACCCACAAATTACAGGGTACCTAGAGCGTGAAACGACACCTCCTTCTAATTTCCTTGTATTTTCTCAATGCTGAAGATCGTAACATCGAAGAAGCACCTCATGGACAATGTTCTTATGATCTTCGGAAACGACACATACACTTTTAAAAAAAGATTGGACTAAAACGTTAGGTTAGGTGCAAAATATAATGAAAATGAGCTATAACATTTTAAGTGTCATGTAATGTAATATCAATAGAAGATTTAGCTCAAATTACATTTGTTAAACCTTCACTGAGTGCATGAACCGTAGGTGTTACGGGTGACAGTTACAATTATCTATAAGGTGCCGTCTACTCGTTTTTCGATAACAACCTACTCGTAACAGCAACTTGCACAAGAGCATGCGGTATTGTAGCTTATAATTTATTGCAATAATATATACACACAAGTCTTTAATTAACGCCCAACCTATCCATCATACGTGTGGTTCTGTAAACCACCTACGCTAGGCAAGTCAATCATATCAATCACACCACGGCCCAAGAGATCACGTTATAATAGGTTAATTTGTCGTAATCAGGCACAGATGAGGAATCAACCGCTTAGTAACCCATCTATTATGGTGAGTGAGTCAGCCCACCGTAAATTGCAAGCAATAGATGCTACGGCCTGGATTAATGTTATATCGGTACACGTTTGGTACGCATAAATATTGATTAGTACGACGTTCTATGACACATTTTGTTAATGAAGGGAGCGTTGTCAATTGCGATGACTCACTGGGCCACGGCTTGGGCCGTCTTTGGATAGGCATTATTAGTAAATCAGCAGTCTTACTCTTCTTGATACTGGAACCACCTCAATATCACTTTATCCCGATAAGGCCTGATATTTATTTGTATTCATCGACTATTAAGCAAACATTACATTGATAAAGGGAATTCTACTTCACACGATAAATTGCGTGTGGCTCTCTCATCGGACGAAACAATGCACTTGATATGGATTGCCAAATAAAGTGGATAGTTTAGACGGTACAGTTGGCTTATTTAGAAACGAGGTCTTGTGGGATTACGGATAGGTTAACGAGCTCATAATAGGATTACGTACGTCGAAGTGGCCCAGATTGGCGGCTCGGCAGGCACCGTTAGCAGCCCACACCCGTCGCCGCTGCGACAATATAATGATTGTGTGTTTATCCGAGCGCCATCGCCACATGCACGGCCGTGCGTGCATACGGACGCCGTCAGAACCCCTCCGCCGAGCCATCAATCCGATGCATCCATAATTGGAGTTATTATCTCCATAGTCGTGACTCCGCCGGATTGAAAGTAATCCAAACATCATTCAAATACGTATGACATGTAAACAGCGCTTTTGAGGGTAACCCGGTCTTTGAGTCTCTTTTGTACTATGACAAATTTGTGTGGGGCACAATGGCTCGCGAGTGATATCACGGTGGAAATTGAATGCGCCGCGATCACGGCCGCGCCCGCGTGCCGGCCACCGGCCGTGACTCACGAATTAGAGCTCCGCGAGATCGTAATTACGCCGGAGATATTTCGTGCACACCCACTCACTGACACCGGCTAGATAACAAACGCACAATAAAACGCGGTAATTTAATCAAAAATTAAGGTCAATTACGGTGGGCCGGGAAAAGTGGCAAAGTGGACTGTCGAAACCGGTGGACGCAATCGTTAAGATTCAATAAAACGCAGTAAACATTGGTTGCGGTATAACGCGCGAGTTATTGGGCTATAAATATTTGCATACGAGCGGATACTCCCGACAATGCCGCCATAAAGACGTTTGCGTACAAATTCAGAGACGCTCACTAATTGACGTCTCGCGGTGTGATGTTCTGTTTGAGGTCAGCTTTTGATTTCGAAGTGAAATGCTGGCTATTAATAAATTCGATATTTTAAACGGCTCCCACGTTGGGGCGATGCATGGAACGGCTGCGAGCGCGATGAGTAAGAGGACGTGTACTAATTAACATGTACCAGATACCATAGTGCTCCCTGCTTTTCATTTTGCTTGCTAGTGTCTAATTATGTTTGCTATGCGGTGTTACGGCATTAGAAAGCCGCATATTCCGAGGGAGATGCATCGCGATAAGTTAGGAATTAGCCGAGGAGGTCGGAAAAATCCATAGGCAGACGGTAGAGACTGTTGGCGGGTTCATTAGAGGCAGATCCGTGGCGAAGATTACGATAGAAAGTGTCGCGACTGAACAATGGCCGGCCTCGAACTAGAGCGAGCGGCGATAGTGTCGCCACAGCGCGCGCGGCGATGCGGCGGCTTCACTGCATTGCGTTTACATCGAACCGGCGCAGACAACAGATTTTATGCTGATTTTCGCCTAGCCTTTAAAACAAATAGCTTCATCAAAATCGGGTGGCCAGAGATATACAGAGAAGCATACATCCACATCTAGCCAATTAATCGGTTATTCCAACGTAGCCTATTTGCCCCAAAGCCTATCGTCAGCCATATGGTGGTCCGGAATCGATTAAAACAAATATCAGAGAGCTCCCATGCCCAAATAGAAACAAAATAAAAATAAAACCTGAAATGTTTTAATGAACGCACACAATCTTATAATTTTATGATTTCCAAACACGCCTGATGGCCGCACGCCTTCGTATCGAGACCGCACAAGCTCTAGCGCACATGGGCGCGACTTGTATCCCTCACCGTCCCACGCGCTGTGCCGATGTGGAACGGCGACAGTGTTGCTCTCCAATTAACGAGATAAGGCGAATTGAGAGAACAGCGGCTCCTACACGCGAACACAGGCACAAAAGCACCGAGTGGCCATCGTTCGATAAACAGCCGTAATAATTGATTAAAACAAATATCAGTGAGCTCGCATGCGCGAATAAACATCGAATTAGCTACCCGAAATGTTTTCATGAACGCACACAATTTCATAATTTCCAAACCACTGATGGCCGTAGGCCTTCGTATCGAGACCGCACAAGCTCTAGCGCTCATAGGCTGTACGACTTGTATCCCTCACCGTCCCACGCGCTGTGCCGATGTGGAACGGCGACAGTGTTGCTCTCCAATTAACGAGATAAGGCGAATTGAGAGAACAGCGGCTCCTACACGCGAACACAGGCACAAAAGGACCGAGTGGACATCGCTGGATAAACAGCCGTAAGAATGTGGTTCAGTTGCTTTTACTTACATCTATGGTTCCAGTGTTCTGAGTTGCAAAGTAGTTTGTCCTAAGGCGGAACAAAACAAAAGTTGATTACGGGTGTTATCAATCTCTAAAATCTAAATTACTACGCATTAAATCGCAAAGAAATACAAACTATCTAAAACTTAGTCATGTGGTCAATATTATTATTAACCCGCGTTCATTTCGAAACAATATTGCCATAATGCTATTTTAGCTTTAAGTCCGCCAATGTACTGTTTGTGCATGAAGTATAAATAAATCAATAAATATTCCCAAAATTTTTAGAATTCTTGATTAGCCACCCGTCCAGAAATTGGAATAGACGATCCGTTCACACATCAGTCAGTCATCCAGTCAGTTGTGTGCATGCTTGTATGTAACAGACGAGAAGACAGACCACGTTAACAAAAGTGGCATCTACCACCAATTAATCGTCATCAATCAATCTTGTTTTTCTCCCCTATTAATTTATTTAAACCTTTCTCTCACTGCTATTGTTTAAGCAATTAATCTTTGACAATTAAATTGAGGAAACGCTTTGAGGAAACGCAAAGAAATGAGCAAGCGATTAAGAATTAAACACGTCGGTTATTACACTTATTACAATGTATTCGGCGTAACGTACACACATGTGGTGGACAATTAACGGCTCTTGAAGGCAGGTTCATGCGGGGCGACGCGCCAAAAAGACCGCCCAATTCCCGACTTGCCACCGGAAGACGCCGCATTCGTAGGCTTGTTGAGATAAGTCGTTGATTTCACATATCCATTATCATACTTTTTATAACAAGCGGGCCCTCTGATGGTAATATGGTCTCGGTGCCGATGGACATTAAGAACACAAGGGGTATAATTACGTTGCCCACCTCTAAAACCCCGGGGATACGTTACTCTAGCACCAAATAGGCCGCTCCACGGCTGTCTTTGTAGACCTTAGTATCTACAGGAACACAATAGCAAAGGGATCTGAATCTTATCTCAGTAAAAGTAGATTTTAGTAATTAAACTGAGTCCAAACACCATTAAAACTCAACTGATCGTTCACAAACTGTTTATTAAAAGCTGTGAAAACACTTGCGTTCTGGTCCACTAGTTAAAATCAACTGATTAAGTTCCGGAGTTCAAATATTCTACTATAATACTGACTATAGAACAAAGCAATGCGGTCTCCAACACAGGACGGTGTTATTGCTTTAATATAAACTTAGCCGAATTCGAAGAATTCGGAGGAACGATAGACGCCATGAATGGTCGCCTGTCTAATAAGTACCTTTAAGTAGCTGGGCCACTACAGAGGCCAGGTATGCAACAATGAGTCTTACATTAGTACGGTCTTATTGCTTTTATATAAACATAGCCGAATTCGATGAGTACGGAGAAACGATAGATGTCATGAATGGTCGCCTCAGTCTAATAAGTACCTATACGCAGCTGGGGGCACTACAGATGCCCGGTATGCAACAATTAACCTTACAATAGGTACTATTTAAAATACTTTTGTTTGTTAGTTCTTCCTCATGATTGAAGCCACAGTTACCATCAAAATAGATCCAGAACACACATTCGCTTTAAAAACAAATATGTAGTAATACTATCTTTACTATGCAATCAATGTAATCAAGTCATTTGATATTCTGTGCTCGTTCATCATAGCATTCGATTCTTACACATAAACTTGGCTCCGTTATACAGTTCGTTCATTCTTTATCATTATCAATATTACAAATAAATAATGAATGTGAGTTGGTTTGATGCATCGATCTGTGATTATTTGAAACAATCATTATATGGACCGGAGGATGGTTAGCTGCTTATTAGCTGTTTTTTATTGAAGTAATAGATTTTGCCCGCGACTTCGTCCGCGTGGGAATAGTTTTTATGACAGTTTAGCTTTTGCCCGAGTCACAATTTTAAATGACCTCCGTATTGTATGAATGCTAGTACTACGGAGAGGTCAAGCTGTATCTCTGGTTTTACCTACCCGAATTGCATGAAACATGGCTTACATTGTACCCTGGACTTCAAGCTACCAAACTGTCAAAACCAAATCAAAATCCGTTCAGTAGTTTTCGCGTGATGCGCAAATCGACAGACAGTCAAAAATGTCAAAATGATTTTAGGCCCATAGTTACGTCCCAGAATCCTATACCGACAATTTTTTCTAAAATATCTTCAAGGTACAGACACGGCTCTTTTACAGTTTTATAATAGTATAATTAGATGCGCAGAAGAAGTTTGCTAAAGCTTGTCTACACTCTACATTAAAAACAAAAGTTAAAAATTAAAACCCGCCTCTGAAAAGTACCGAACAAGAAAATATTCTTCATTATCGGATTCGGACGATTAGAAGAAACCGTGGGCATTACATTTTACCCTTGGTTTTATACATCGCCGAAGAACGACTGTCAATGTATATTTTTATTGATATTCACAATAAAAAAAAAGATAATAGTCCAACCGAATAGGCTTTAAGGAGAGAAAAATTGTTGTAGCGGAAAATATAACAAGACGGTCACAAACAAAACTGTAATTCGGACAGGACAATGTCGGGTCGGGTCAGCCAATTACAAATAAAATATCAATGTCCCAGTTATTCTTTTTAGATAAAAGAAAAAGGAACGCGACGTTGTTAGTCTGACCGAAGCTCGTTATCAGTGTTTTGTTCCCTTTATTTGTCCAACGCGATCTTTGGCCGCGCCGGCCGGGGATTGTCGCCCCCGTTTAGCGAATTGCTTGTATCCTAATGGGTATTTTCGTCCTAATGGGTATTTTTATTTGCGTTAGTGCAACTTTTTCGGATTACAACATTTTTGGGCCCTTGGAATTTTTTATTATACCTATATTTTTGTCTGGTTTACTCGAATTTCTGAGCTATTTAGAGTTCGGAGATATTATTTTTTTCCATTGGCTTCTTAAATTTCCAAAGTAGCCTCGTTCGTAATATCTTAATTGCTTTATGTTAGTGAATAAGTAAGTAATTACGTTTCCTTCAACAAACATATTTTTACACAAAATATAGCCCACTTGATCTATTTTAGCCGTTTCTCCGTATTTCCATCCTCGTTGTTGTCATGTCTCTCGGGAATTCTCTTTCCCATTAGATTGCAGTGATATTTTCAAATTGAGCCCTATAGTTACCATCTAGCAAGACAATACTGATCGATATTATATCAGTACACTTGGCACGCATCTAGTTGACTTATTCCCCGAACAACACATCCACGGGCAATTTACCTCGGCAACGACTACGTACAATATCTGGTGAACCTCGATAAATAAAACATGGCGCCCGCAGGAAGTTTCGCCGGTATCGTGTTTTGTGCCCGTCAAATACGAGCACGCACAACTTATTACGATCGCACTTTTCCTTTTATACTTACTGATAAAATTTCCGTCTGAATACATTATTTATGACGTCGTCGTCGTGGGTACTCCAAGCCCGCCGCGGAAAATGCGTATATATTCGGATGCGTGTCCATCAACGTGTTTTTGTCGGTTTGCTTCGAGTTTTTCTCCTATCATTAAGTTTTTATTTCCTTGCGTAGGTAAGGTGTAAGGAGCAATTGCATATAGGTATTATAACTAGCATATTTCAGTGGGAATGCAGTGTTCCCATCGGACAAAGTGTAAGGTCGTCGCTGCGTGATGCCGAAGATCGGGCAAAGTGGAAGAGGAAGTGCAGGGGAGCGTGACAGAACACGGGCTGGCACAGTAACACAGACTAGGTATGAATATATTCTGTGCCACTGGGATAAAGACTTTTAATACGGACATTCGTGATAAAACGTCTATTGCCTTCTTTGGTATTAGCAACAATGCCAGCAAGTAACTACTTTTATTGTAGCGAAATCGCTACAATGTCCACGTCCTTTTATTCAAACAGGTTGCTTCCACGTAATTTTTGTCGATGTCTGTCTTCTTTTTCCGTAGCTTTTGTCCTCATCTTGAATTTTAAAATTTATCAGGTTCCTTTCTATCAGAAAAATTTCACAGGCTTCTTTCAGATAGATTTATTTTTAGAAGATATGTATTTTGTAGAAAATCAAGTGTTATTTTTTGGTAAATTTTGTGGATAATCTTTGCTATATCGATTAGGTTAAAAGAATTTGGTATTAATTAATAAATTGTGGTTTTTGTGCTTGCGTCCGCGGCGGTCTATAGTGCAACATTGGCGTACAATCAGAATTTGCATTTAGCGGCAATGTCACCATTGGCCTTTTAGTGTCATCATCATCCACCTGCCCTTATTCCAATAGGTTGGATCGGCACAATAGGTATATTTCTTTCGTCGTCGGTATTCGGCCTCTATTGAAGCTCAGACCAAACAAGAAAGAAAGACAGAATCCTGCGAACAACATACTGATGCACGCAAAACTACGCTATGCTGTGTGTACGTACACGGTCACACGCACACATTAACAACCAACCAAGTACTGAAGATCTAAGATACATATTCCTGAATATCAATACGCTAGGCTTCTATCTTCGCCATTGCAACATAAAATTACATTTCAACTGAACCGTTCATGGCATGTCGATCATATCGATAAGTGCGAACTTCCTTCCTGTTACCAATAATTAATTCCACCTCTGTTTGACTTTGTACAGCGCAAAGCACCGTCATTATCGGTTCGGAAATAATTTGACGGCGTGCGAGCGTCGCGCGGTGCCCGGTCGTATGGAGAACATGGGAAGGTCGCACGCGCAGACTGGACGGGGGCCCTTACCACGGGTAACGCGTACGAATATTTACGAAATTGTTAAATATACTAGGCAGGCATTTGACCATCATCTTATGTAATGATAAGCGACGATGCAGTCGAAGGTGGAGTCTGTGGACGTGTCTCCTACACGTCCACAGACTCCACCTTATATTATTCTGGGAACACGCTAGCTTTCCATTCCTTACCGCATTAGAGAGGGTCGAGCGAAAATGGTTTGAGCTGGAATATCTTGTACGTAAGGGTATTCAGTTAATATAGACGCGATAGTGCGATGCCCGAGTGAAATGGAGAAGAAAAAGCAGGAAAGCGACCCTGGCCGAAGCCGGAATGGACTGCTCGGATGATGATGACGAATATAGACGTGTTGTATGATACCTACATTTAGCCAAGTTGGAAAGTAGGATCCATAATGAAATATTTTACGCCCATCGCAGAGTAATCATATGTTTGATTGGGCACCAGTGGGAACAATTTTCCCTTTTGTTAACAAACAGTACAACTGAGAACAAATTGGATAGATATATGTATGTTTGTTACTATTCAGACTCATCTGATTGAGACTTCTTTTTGGACCTAGGACAGCAAGTGATTACCAAAACACAAGTAGCACTCCGAACTTGATCCGGGCGTACTCATTCTTACAAACGTGAAAACGATGAGTAACCAACCACATTGGGCAACCGAGGACAGGGTGCATCGACGCTCATTTGGAGAGGCCTATGTAGCAATGGACTAGTAGGCATAGGCTGATGACGAACCAACCAAATTAAAAGTAAAACCACCATCGAGTTCTGAGAGGGTCACTCGTAGTTGGGACACCGAAACAACCGTCGCGAAGTGCGCAGGCGGCGAGCGCACTGCGCAAGCTCCCATGTGGCAACTTGAATATACGAGTAGCTCGATTATATATAGGTCGTAAACGTGACTATACTTCTTGGAAATGGTACTCTTCTCGTAGGTAAGCTTATGTTGGATTCCTTTTAGCTGATGATTAATATTCTTTATGAAGATTTCTGTCAAAAGATACAGTCTCTTAAATTTTTGCCGGCCGAAATGTAGGCTGAATACCTAAATGTCTTTAACAAATTCAAAATTAAAATTTTCCTGTTTATATTTGTGTCATTATTTTCCCGCTAAACAGAATATTTTTCTAATTAATGTAATTTGTGTTTGTGAATGTTTTTTCTTGTTTGAAGCTAATATAAAATAAATATAAAATGTGAAAGTAGTGAAGTGAATTTCCCATCGCTTGATATCTTTGACGCCTAGATACAACAGAACTGACTTGCAGCTTACTTCCAGCAAAGTTGAGAAAGTTATAGGTATGAAATTTTAACATGAAAATATAAGTGTAGATAAAGTAGTGTATGCAACTGCATATAATTAAGTATTAAAACACTCGTGTCAAACTATTATCATACTCGGCTACGCTTCGTATGATAAACAGACACTCATGTTTAAATACCCCCTTTTATATGACAGTTGCATAAACTACTATTTCACGGCCCTCTTAAAGAACACCTCGACTGCACGTTGTTCTTAACATTTTCAATTGTCTGCGATGAAAAAATTACATATTCCAGGTCATATATAATGAACTTATGAAATTTCATTTGAATACGCAACTGAAAGTGTCCACAGGCATACATAGATACAAGATATTATGTCTCCAAGATACACGGACATACCAACATTGCCATGCACCCACCTCGTTACTGGAACAGTAATGCGACTGAGATCTTTGCGATTGTCACTGTGAGTTGACATTTGGCTCTATATCAGGCATCTCGGACTCGACCCGATTGTTCTTTACCCATAATCGGCAGTCGTGGTAAGGATCTTATCTCTCAAGAGTCAAATATAGCTATGGAATGTTCCACATTTTTCGATTTCTAATCCCCTAAGATCGTATCTTTGAACTGTAACAGTGGACTGTTATCGCGATTATGACGTTCGTAGACTGTTTGCATAATATATTATAAAGCCTACTGCCTAAACTAATCACGAACGGTATAGAATATTTTATACAACAATACAGCTGTGACATACAAGTTGCATGACACGTTTGAGATTGACCACAAACGATCGCAAAGTTTAGTGCTGATTACAAATCGTCTTTTGAATTTTAAGCACTGTAGGCATGTATTTATGGACGGCTCAAACATCGATCCTATAAACAACATAATTTTAAGCCTTTATTCGTCTTTACGATTGCTATAAAAGACTATTAAGTTTGCAAGATCCTAATCGATTCCCAGGATGAGTACTAATCTCGGTTAGCATTCTGCGAAGCTCTAAATTGTTATTCAATCCAAACAATAATGGCACTTTAGTTTGTATTCTGCTACAATCATTTATGAGTTGTGGTGTATTGCGTAATAATGGCATTGTCATTATAACTTATTGTTAAAGTCGTGGTAGCCAAGTATGCGACCCGCCGTGGTGTCTGAATGACGCAACGGTCTTCTTCTAATTTATGTAGATATACTGTATACCTATAGATATGAATAATGCTAAGGTAATATCTATTTATATGTTAAAACGCAATGAAAATTTAAGT
Organism: Blastobasis adustella; assembly: GCA_907269095.1. Lineage (NCBI taxonomy): Eukaryota > Metazoa > Arthropoda > Insecta > Lepidoptera > Blastobasidae > Blastobasis > Blastobasis adustella. The sequence continues at coordinate 8,515,635 of OU026117.1, read as the reverse complement.
TTAAGTGGAATAAGGGCGCATTCTGACGCAGTGACATTTCAAAATAGCCACTTTCTCTAGCTAAAAAAATTGAGTATTATCTCAGAGAAAAAAGCACTGGCGAAGATTGTTGAGAATATGTTTTGATTTCAGTGACGCTGAGGGGGGTGATGATAACGCTAAAACTTGGAACCTTGCTTGCTGACACTACTTTATCTAGCAATCGTATAAAATAGAGAGTTTTGGCGAATTGACAACAACTCTCTACTATCTACACATACTTTAAACTTGTTTCGAGTTTACTTTCAATGTCCATCATATAAATTTCAAATGTAATGTGGCGCCCTAGATGATTTCATTGATTCCCAAGGCACAGGATATTCCTGGTTTGGAAACCAGGGCAACAAAAATTTTAATGTTTTAGTCGTTACTACCATTTCGCATGAAACTCATTGTATTTAAATTTTAAATAAAGATTATTATTACAGTAATGTATAGAATACATAACAGTGTGAAGAATTTACTTTATTTACTGACTTTACAGAATGACTTTCAGAATGGGTAATTTCATCGTTTTCTACGTTCGTCACGGTAGCTATAAACAGGATGAATACGGAAGCATATAACATACACATTACATAAATTATATACCTAGACTAAACAGTGGTAGGTACTGATGAAATTATTAATGCAAGAGTTAAAGACGAGAGCATGGCAACAATATGTTTATATTTCAATAAATCGCTAAGAATGAAGCTGCGAAATATAATTATTAATGTTAGAACAGTTAACTTCAACAGTAATAGATACCTTTACTTCACATACATACGGTTTTACATGGACTGAGTCACGACCATCAGCTATGAAATCATAGTACGAATCAAGGTACCAGCCCCGCCAACCTCCCCATTATTCCCAAATTCCAATTTCATGTTTAGAAAACAAAGTCCGTTGGCGACGTAACGTCTATTCCGAGAACATTTCTTCAACACGCGCCGTTCAACCGTCGCGCTGTTTGACTAACTAGATTATGTAAACACGTTTATTTATTGTGACCGAAGCACGTTCAGATAAGTATATTACGGAACTAGTGCGTCGCTAAAAACAAGACCGGGTGCGATGACACCCAGCGTCACCTTGAGACGCGAAAAAAGTGTTTATTAGCGCCATTGTGAGTGATTTATTAGCGTTTAAATTCAGGAGGAAAAACAAAAAATTAGTTCTCAAATGAAAAATATTGTTTTCATAACATGCTCTTATCGCGCATAGTAGCTACTCATCAAGACCATTAATTAGAAAGAGCTTAAACACGATGAAGTTATCTTATTGTGTTCATCCTTCCGACTCCATCATCAGACCAGCTCCATGGTACCATATCAATGCATTGCCATACAAGCTACACAGGTATATCAAATTTCAGCTCAATCGGATACCAACAAATGTTCGAAAAATTGTTTGCAAATTTTGATGGAGAACTTACAAGCATACATACGAACTGTGCAAGTCCAATATAAATCTTGTAACGAACGTATGAAAAAGATAAAAAATATACCTATACAATTTTCTTATAGCCATACGGCCCGGCAGTTCATAAGCTGTTAACGTATCCCAAGGACGTATGCAATACCAGGGGCATCATTGGCGTGCTGCTCACCTCGTAAAAACCTTTTCGCATCCTTCTTGAAAGTAGTCCATATCTCTAGGGAAAACCTCTAAGCATTTATTTTTTAAAACGCGGGCGAAGTCGACCCAAAACTTGTAATAGATGCGTAAGTAAGTGCGTATGTAATTGACTATAGAATAATTTGCATAAAACTTGGTACAAGGATGTAAAGAATAAAGTCCATTCCAGAATCAGCGCAATAAAATTTCTTTGAAAGGAAACGTCGAGAATGAGTGTCTTGAAGGAAATTTTCGAAACTATTAAAGTTTTATAGTGTGCGTTTCCAAAGAACACCGGCCTAGGCGGTTGGATTAATAACACCGTTTAAGAGGATCGTTTCCCGTCCGAGGAATGGTTACTCGTAGAAATCTCGATCTGGAAAAGAGTAGTTTTAATCCTGGCAGATTTAAGAGTAATCGCTTTCGGACCAACCACAGATAGGGATATAATGTAGGGTATCCGACGAATGTTATAAATGTAGGTAGGTACCTACTTGTAGAATGCACTCAATTTAACTGTGAGATGCTCTAATAGAGTTCGTGCACAATTAAATTAAAACTACTTAGCTCGCTTCTTCTACGAATTGGATGCTAAGCGGCCGCTTTCGAAACGCAACATTGGCTTATAGCGCGAATGTTCGTGTGAAACTGGGTGTCGAAAAGAAAAGAAAAATCGAAATCGGCATACGGCAGGTTGAAGAACAAAGCAAACACTGTTGAGAAATGAGGCCACCCGAAGGGCCGCGCGCCGCCGCCTGCGAAAGTGAACTGCACCAAGGCTGACCAGTCGGTCTCTCCTCAAACCAAGTGACCTTTAAGAGCTTTTAAGCAGCCGAATGATATCCTTGTTCCCGCGGCTTGCCGTATTAAAATACCAAATTACAGTGATCACAAAACCTCGGTTAAAGGATTTTCGACCCTATGGAGGAATACGTGCGCGCTTTGCGGCACAAACACGACATGTCAAGGTGTGCGACGATGCAGATGTAGATATATTATTAGGGCGGAGATTTATACATGTAGTCGTTACACGGTAATACGTGTCCGTTGATAAACATGTTAAATAAACGTGTGAAATTTGCTAAGTCCATTTAGGATCTAAATCCCATATTTAAAGTAGTGTAGGTACTATACATAGGTAGGTAATCGTACAAAAACTACTTGAATTAAACGTTCCACAACCCGCATTATAGTCTCATTCAAACACGTATTCTTAATACGTTAGTGCAGCTGTAGACTCGACTAGTACCGCGTATACTGAGAACACATTTAGTATGACGTTTTTTAGGCGCAGCTATTAGGTTACACAGTGTGAGACAGCAAATTAATGACGTCCACGCCACAATATATCTACACTTAGACAAAAACTTAGGCGGCGGTATTAATTATAGGATCACACAAAGGAACCTGGCCGCAGTGGGTTTGTCAGCCATACGTACAGGTTAACTCGATAACTCGGCAAAAAGATAAAATTGATCGCCGCTCGCGGAAAAAAAACATTCGGGCAATGATAATAAGTCAACATCTTTTTGAATAGTACATTTCCGACCGCCAAGAATGAAGTCCGCCATGTGGAGTGGAATTATTTAGTCATTGTATAGCAAGCAAAGTGGATACCAAGTCACAGTTGTTAATTGAATGATGTATTGCGCACGTCCCCGGCACAAAGTAAAGTTAATATTGATGCATCAATACGTTTTGTCATGCAATTATTCCATGTTTATAGGTATAATATAACACTAAACCAGCTAGGACTGCTTTCCGGTATTGTGGGAGCAATATTCTTGCCTGTTTCAATACAAATTGCTTCCATTGCCCGCCGTGCACAAAACCGAATGTATGTCGAATCGATACGAATAAAAACGATTTACGACTTCTGAGCTTATTTTGCAAACAGATTGAAATATCATATGTGTCGTTCCTCTCCTATACTACGGTATCATTTCATACAAATAAAATTTATTCATTGGATCTCCTATCGCAAAGTATCGTATTCACATTACATGATTGATTCGCAATTTCGCTTGTATCAGATTTTGTGATGAGAAATAACACCTGCGAAATAAAAACATTTCGATTCAAATTCTTCTTCATACACTGATCAAATCTGCTAGTGTAAGTAACTTTATGTAAGCGATAAATATGTAAATATGTAGGTAGTACAACTTGCGGACTAATTTGTGATCCATTGCAGTGCCTGCAACCTCGACGGCATCAGTCCAACGGAACACGTTCCCGATCCACATACAAGAGACCAATTACCAGCGTTAATTATGATTAGAATTTGTGAACACGTTTTTCCGCATACTAATACAAAACTAATAACAAATTCAGATTGAGCAAACCTAAACCAGTTCGACATTGGACCAGCTCTGGAGCGGGTAACGGGCTGGCCGGAATACGTCTGGGTTAGAAAAATGGCTGGCTTATGTTATTCGAATGTTTAGGTGTCAAAATGCAAGCTGGTCTGTAAGTCAATAGGTCATGCGCGCGAACCAAGGCAACGCATGACACGGCATTTCGTTTAAAAGAACAATATGCATAATTTCTGGCAAGAAATATCACGAAATTATACTGTTGATCTCAAATGAAAAATACCACAATTACTTAATATAAGTTTATTAGGATATTCGACTTATATCGAACAAAAGCCGTTAGGAATAATGCACAGACAGCAAGAAGGTTGCGATTTGCGAGTGGCTCAAACAGCCACGCTCCAAAAAGGCTGCATTTAGATACCACAAAAATAATAATAAATGTGTTACTTAGCGGCTTTACCGGTTAGAAGATTTTGAAGGAAAAGAAAAAAGAATATAAGACGCGACAAGAAAAGAAAAATACAAAGAAAAGGGAGGTTCAAGGGACATAAGTTTATCCTACACCACGGAAGGGCATGTGAATAGCCTATTAGTTCAAAGGTACACGTGAACCGAGTCGTGAGAAACTGACGCGGCCGGACTGAATAAAAAACTTTATCACTACCTTACTAAGAAACTTCGTGGTTCGAGGAGATAACAAAAGATATTATCGAAGCAATATTGACACATCGTCACGTACGAGATTCAATTACGCGGAACACGACGAGGCCGCTTAGCACCGCTCTCTGTTATGTAACGCGCATTACATACGCATGTGTACACAATATACGTCTTGATTACATGCCGCAAAGTTCATTATGAGCCTTTAAGTAGTGCCACAAGTGTTACTCGGTTGCTACAAGAAAAATAACTAACACAATGACGTTTGAATTTCATCCTCAAATTAGAGCGTCATCGTAAGCGAATTTCAAGTTTAATTACCAACAGCAATAAATGTCTTTACAGAAATTGTGGGTAGTACGGAAAACTGTAACTCTGGATAGTAGGTACTTTAGGAAAACGTACCTACGTCAGACTTTTAGGTATTCATAGTTAAGTAAGTATTGACTCGAAGGCTCCGACACCGCGCCGATAAGGTAAAAAATGTTTCCAGACTTTTTTGACAAAACGCCCGCCTTTTGACCTTTACGAGTCGAGAAGGAAAACCGCTTCCATTTTAGGTCCTATCCGATTTATCACATCATAATTCACGTGTGCATACCGTGTACGTGGGATTTTGCGACAAAATAACAAAGTAAGACAGCGAGATACCGCGGGTTAGACGGCCATATATTGCTAGAAAAAATGTGCATGTATTTTCGGCATTACCACGGAATGAGCAGTGTAAACGTTGTAGAATTTTTCTCGGAAAATAAAAGCTGGAAAAATTTGGATAACATTATTTTCACCGAAAAGTTACCGAGAGCAAACATTTTTCTTATTGCTTCGAATAAAGCGGTGAGCCTGGGAGCTAAATTCTATGTAGGTCTGTAGTACGTACACTATAATGTAGGTAGGTTTTCGTGTTCATTTACCATTGTAAGTTGCCTGTGAGGGAGACTAAACATGCGATGTTTTCCATGTGTTTGCGTAGTGGACACTGCAGACCCTTCAGGGACGGCCAGGGTGTTTAAATTATTAAATGCTAAGCTAGGGCGGACTGGGGAGGGGACTTTCAATGCTGAAAGCCTTGCCTGCCAATCTAGTATCAATTTTCAGGCAGCCCTTGCATTATCCCCTGAATAAGTCATAAGCAATTTGTACTTAATGGTGCCGTACTAGATTCATTCCTGCAGGGCCGTCAATAATTGCTTGCATACGGTGTTTTCTTTCAATGTACTTTTGTAAATAATACTTGAGTCTAGCAGTTAGCAGGGTGCAGGAGACAACTTTTATTCAGGATATTACATTGTATCCCATTATTAGAGAATTTTAGATGTAAACAAAAAATACGAAAATACATAATCTAAACAGTTTCACATGGACTTATAAATGAAGAACCGTGCATGACACATACTGAAAAAGATAAAGTGCGGCAACCATCCGGAAGGTGCTCTATAGGCACCTAAACAAAGTAGACGCGCCGCGACCCACGGACGTCGCACGTAAACATTTCCGCGAAGAAATACCTCTGAAAGTCGCTGCTACATTTAAATGCGGAACCGTGCTGTAAAAAAACGCACATCGTTATTATGCAAGCGAAGTGGTCGAGGTCGGCGAAAAGGCTTTAGGTACTATAATATGCGATATGACGTCACGCGCGCTCAGCAAATATGGCGCGCGCTGACGAGGAAAAAGCTCACGTTTAGCCTTGATGTTTTTAATGGAACAGAAAATGGTTGGTCTCCAGTTACAGAGCACACGATGTGGCCCCCCGAATCGCAAGTGATTGCTTGAGTGGTGTACGCGAGCAAAGTTGACGAATTCGTAACTTGACACTTAATTTACAAATGAGGATCTTCACCTTCCGGAATGTAAATTGGAACTTTAGGTATTATTTGGGAATGTTTGATAAAGTTTGCAGATTTGTCCTCAAGCAAAAAAACCAATCTGCCTATGTATTCTAAAACTACACTACATAAGTACGAAAAATAAGGAAAAATTTCACCACCGCAACCGTACCTACCACTTGGATGAGTAGCGGTCCACCTTCGTACGATTTTCACAAAACTTCATATCTTACGACCACGCTTTGGAACGAGTTCCCTACAGCTGTGTTTTTCTAAATCGTTACGATATTGAAATTGAAACCCTCAATAAGAAACGGGTGTCTATTGCGGCGCATATCACTTTCAATAATGTAACCAGCTTGTTCACTTGCCTCCTTCATTAGAGGGACTTTTGGTAACGGGGTAACTTTCGGGACGGTGGCCTAGTGGTAATGGTATCGGACTATCAATGCGAGAGGTACCGAGTTCGAATCGCGCTGCGGCCAATGACTCTTTTCTGAGTTGTGTACATTAGTTGAATACTAACTAATGCTCTTACGGTGAGGGAAAACATTGTGATGAAACTTGCACATTCTGGCGATTGAATGTATAACCATGATACAATCTGGTCAGGTTCCCCTGGTAGCAGGGTCACGGAGGTCAGATGGCAGTCGCTATACTGTAATTACCTGATCTGCAAAATCCTGCATCATGGCCAAGGCGGACCCCGGGCCCTCGTGTGCTAGAGCACAACCGGGACATTAACGCCAAGATGACTATATTTAATTATTAGAGGGTCTTTTATTGAGTTAGATAGAGAGAGAGTTTAGATAGCTCTTTATTATATAAATTTAATACCCGAAACTCATTACAAGGGCCCGGAGAAAAACTGTCGGACCACATTACCGTCGGCGACGCGCACTATACCTTTTGACAATTTTCTCAGGAAATAGGGTGTTACACATGGACTACCATAACTCGATAGCATTCGATAGCTCTTGTATCGAGTTTAATACCTAAACCTTATTACAAGGGCCCGGAGAAAAACTGTCAGACCGCATTACCGTCGGCGACGCGCACTATACCTTTTGACAATTTTCTCAGGAAATAGGGTGTTACACATGGACTACCATAACTCGATAGCATTCGATAGCTCTTGTATCGAGTTTAATACCTAAACCTTATTACAAGGGCCCGGAGAAAAACTGTCAGACCGCATTACCGTCGGCGACGCGCACTATACCTTTTGACAATTTTCTCAGGAAATAGGGTGTTACACATGGACTACCATAACTCGATAGCATTCGATAGCTCTTGTATCGAGTTTAATACCTAAACCTTATTACAAGGGCCCGGAGAAAAACTGTCGGACCGCATTACCGTCGGCCACGCGCGCTTTAACTTTCGACAATTTTCTTGAAAAATAGGGTATACACATGGATGACTGTATCTCGCAACGGAGCGTTCGATAGCCCTTGTATAAAGTTTAATACCTGAAACTCATTACAAGGGCCCGGAGAAAAACTGTCGGACCGCATTACCGTCGGCCACGCGCGCTATAACTTTCGCGAGGTGCGGACGTTTTAATTGCACTTACGCAGACTGCGTTTTGCGTTTTGTAATTGAATCGAATCCCCGCTGAATCGTGGGACCAGTACATTGCAGAGTTTTGGTGGAATGAACAAACTGTATATTGGACGGCTATGAGATATAGCAAGCAAAAAATTTGATAAAACTTTAGGCAACTATTACGCTGCGAAGGTTTAACAAGTGTTTTCCGTTGCCAATTTGAAGAGTTTCCGTTACTAAAATACAAACTTTGTAGTCCCTTCGACTTGCTTAGCTAACTTACAAACTTACCCGAGAAATGTTGAGAGTTACCAGAGTTGATATTAAGCCAGATAGAGATATATGCAAGCACTACTTTTGGCGAGGTTTATCAAGGAGGTTGATCACTGGAGACCGAACCGACACCTGTAACTTCAACCAGTCTCAGGAACCGATTGGCACGATGGAGCCCCGTACAAAAAACCCAGGTTAGACAAGAGAAAAGGTGTGTCAAAATATTGGAAGAATCAATGCCATTAGATAATACGAAACAAATGTCTCAACCCTGCAGTCTGCCTTTGAAATAGTTGAAACCACAGGTTCAACATTCGTCAACAGAATAAATTTTACAAGCACCTATGTACCTACTAGACTCTGTTAAGTTAAAAAAGATGATTAGAATTTTGTACAAATACGCACGAAATATTCTAACTAAAATGAGGTCATCATCTTGGCGTTATGTCCCGGTTGCACCCACGCGCAGCACGCAAGGGCCCAGGGTCCGCTTTCCTTCTAACTAAAATGAGGTACCTAATGCATATTTCGGGGAAATCGATACTTTGAACCCCAGTAGAAGGCGCAAAAGAGCTATTACGGTACCTTAGCTGGGTAAACATCTTTAATTAAACAATGAGGGGAGTCTCGAAGCAGCAAATGCGCGGTCTATGGATCCAAATCGAGATCGAACCCATTACGAAGCCGCGTTTCCTGATGGGCGCCAGGTAAATAGCTTCCTTTACTTACTTTAATTAAACTATAGTCTATTTGTTTGCGTTTATTTATCTGATGGGGTGTTGGCGAATGGCGTTGCGAAAATAGCCTATTCGGATGAATAAATAAATGCGGAATGGAGGATATGGCGAGTTATTTGTGGCGAAAAAATCTCTTGATACAATCAAGAGAGTATGGAGCTAATTGTAAGTCCTGGATCATATTGTAACTCCTTTTGAGATTCCCCGAGGCGAAGATAGAGGATTTTAATAGGGGCGATTACGTAAACACTTTTTTAGTCCTTCAGGTAGGTTATAAAAGAATATTGGACACGTATTTTTCCTTTTGTTACTTTTACAATAAATAACGCCGATACAGTGCGTTGAAATGTTGCGTGACGTTACGCTTGAGGTGAAATTTTACTCATAAGTGACGTCATGAGCCTCCGCTCCGAAACTTTGTAATTTTTTATGGATTTGATAAATAAAAAATACGTGCCTAATATTTTTGTTAAGAATGTTGACCCAGTCATCATCCCTATTGGATCAGCAATACGCCGGTATCAATCCCTGTCATTGGAGACATCCATCTATAGGCTAGCAAGAGTAACCAACAACTATCAGATACACCATTCGTTTCTTGCGTACCTTATGTGGCATAAACACATAATATTGACTAATATGGAAACGTATGCGCCCATGCAGCAGAATAAAGAAGAGGAAGTGGCACGTTCTAAACGCGTGATAAAGCAATTGCTTGTTAACCAGTAAACTAGATCAATGCCAAATGTGCCGTGGTTTCAATAGGTAGACTTGACCTACAGTTGCTTCCTTGATAGGACGTGATGTGTGAAACTACCTAGTGGACACTAGGGAACCGGTTGAGTTGTTAGTAGCTAATTTTACACTACCTTTTTTAATTGAATTCTAATCTGTATGTATCTATGCATGGTGTCAAAAAATAGTAATACAGCCCCCATATAAAAATATACTTATTATACATATACGCTACTCTACATTTTAAGATTTGTTTACACGAATTGGCTCTAGTTCCAGTCTAGCCAGTAAAAACCAAATTTAAGAAAATAAAACATCGGATCGCTAAATTCTATCGCTGAAATGAAAAGTTTGGGAAACGCTGCCGTGGATGATGATGACGTATGACGTGCGAAGTCGAGAGTGGTCGTCATCAGACATTAACAACAACTACACAGCAGAATTGTTGCTAATAGTCTGTAATAAAGCGATCTCTAGTCCAAGAGTCTATAACTACGCCTAGCCCTATCCGCGTCGCGTGTCTGTACCCTATTATAGGCACCACAATTTGCCTACGCATCGTTGTTAGCCATAGTTTCATGTGGGTACAGAAGGCAGCACATCAACCTACCCGAACAAATTATAAGATAAGCTAGCTAGTATCTCTACGGTGTCCATAGAGATAGAATAGTAGCGTAGAAATGTTAGGTCATTGTATACTGGTTTGTGTAGGTTAAAGTGCTGGCGCCTGTCCACCCGTCACAATGAAATGTGCGTTCCTAGTTCCAATTATACTAAAAGCCGTTACTTAATCCTTGTTCGTATACAACTAAAATAACGTTTATGCCATCATAATTGTGCGGTGATGCCAGCTTTATGCCCATGTGATTTGCGCCCACACGGATTGTATTAGTGGAATTCGTAAATAGTAATTACTTAGCTGTCAACGCGTAACAATAAAGTGTCTAATGTTACATACCGGCGACCTTTTCAATGTCACATTGTTCTGGATGAAAGGTAAATAAATATTGCTCCCACGGTGCATATAAATGTTTGAAAGCGATTTGGGTGTTCCCGCTTCGTCTGCACTGCACCTTCTATGGAAGGGTTACTTACTATATGACTGTTTTTCTTTTTCATACATACATTCATACACACTTACGCCCGTTTTGTATCCCATAGGGGTAGGCAGAGACTATCGAGTGTCACAAGCTATTAGGAGACTATCGAGGATCCTGACACAGCTCTTTCGCCTCTTTCACATTTATAATCATTTACGCCGTTTGAGGGTACTCCTGACTTACCCTTTTTGGAAAAAGTCACTGGGCCTGAAATAAGTTTGGATGTACTTATTCCTATTAAGTACAATCCAAACTCTTTATTTATATTCTATCACTTATAGAAACTAGGTTTTCTACTAAGCTTGAACTATAAAAAAGTGTTTATGTTTCCGTAATTATAACAGGATACCACGGGAATTAACGTTCACAGAGTTTCACAGCGATGAAAACCGCGGGGGATTGCTAGTACTAAATAAAATGGCAGTTATTCGTTCCTATGTCTGTTCGTATGTACAGTAGCTACAGTACGATCAGCACATCCTGGTACACACATTTGCACTCTCTTTTTACGCGTACATACAGCGACATACGATTCCCTGCATATATAGCTAGTTACTGCACAAGTCTTCGCTTTTAAAATGTTGAATTCACACAGATGATAAACGTGGGACTTCTATATCAGCGTACTAGCTATACTCATATACATCAGTGTATATTAATAACATAATGTTTTAAACTATCGCGATTATATAATAACACATTTTAATGGTAAGTTCACGGTTTACCACGTACTTTTGATTATATTTCGACGCATTATCCCCGTGACCAAGATGCATGCAACTGCATCGAAATATCGTACTACTCGTAAACAAAGGTAAGCGGCAGGAAACCCGGACCATACCTTTAAAATATATTAATAATATTATGTAGGTTGCACATAAAAAGGGAACAAAATATCTTTGCGTGAACGCTACACTAAATTTTCTAACAGAGAGCTTAGTCAATCTGGCGGTCGCGAAGCAAAAAGTAACCTATTAACAGCTTACGTAGCCTTGTTAATGTAAATTAAACAGGCCATTCGAACCTTCTCAAATGGGTCATAATTTCCATAATAATAGAGTGACCCCATTAATTAAGTAGGAACAAAAGAATTAACTCGTGGTGTCGACAAATTTATAACACTCGAAATAATTTAAAAAGACATGAATAACAAAGATATAACAGGAGTATAATGTTTTAAACATAATGTTTTTATCTGTGTAATGGGAGTAGGTACTAAGCAGCGAAATTCTGATTAGAGCAATTGCGAAAAAAGTCTCACCAAAATCTAGGTGGGAACCGCCCGAAATGTACGTACTGACAAAAATAATAATCTATGGAAGCTATCGGCTTGGTATATTAAATATTAAGAATATTAGTCATTATTATCAACAACTAAACTAGATGCTGGTCTCCTATAGAACTTTTTACGCCATCTACTCCATCCATAAAGTCCCATCAGACTTCAACAGTTACTGTACTTTGGTAATTTATTGTAATTTCTTTCCAATTATACATCTTATATATCTACCAATAAAATTCTTCACCATTCTTTGAATTCAATCATTGAATCTCACCTTTTTCTGTGAGACAGCTGACCCAGTATAACTGGAGATGAATATTATTGCTTTGCATATATTAAATTGTTTACAAATTTCAGTATACACTGAGAAACAACATTCCGATGAACGATCGACGTGGCATACCAGCCGTCGAGTGTTACAATGCGGATGGTTTGCGCAATTATCCACAGATCCTTGCACTCGGCACTCCGCTCCCATCTTTCGCAACGAGCCAAATGCCAAAACCGAGTACAATCGTCGATTACGAGCAATTCCGAAGCCAAGAGACAATATAAACCTGGCGGGTAGTTAAGCTAAATAGTCGTAAAAGGTTTTTGCAACCGCGTATATGATGGGATGTTGGGAAACGGATCGTCGTCGCGTGCAATTGTGGACGGGTTGAGTGCATTTAATGGCTTCTCGTAGCGGAAACCAAGCTGAACGGAACATCCGTGCGGTGCGAGGTGTGCCGTTTGCCATGAATCCGCAGTAGGCGGGAGACGAAATTGTGTGATCTTCAAATTAGGCTGAGTTTGTATTACCTAATTAATATTTAAAAATTGCCGCAATTACCGCAACGTCTCAAGACGAAGGTCTTTGACCAATGTGTGTTGCCAGTGATGACTTACGGAACTGAAACGTGGCCGCTCACTGTGGGCCTCATAAGAAAACTCACTATTACCCAAAGGGCAATGGAAAGAGCTATGTTCGGAGTCTCTTTGCGCGATCGAATCAGAAATGAGGAGATCCGCAAGCGAACCAAGGTCACCGACATAGCTCTAAGGATTGCCAGACTGAAGTGGCAGTGGGCAGGGCACATAGCTCGAAGAACAGATGGCCGATGGGGCAGTAAAGTTCTCGAGTGGCGACCACGTGCCGGAAGACGCAGCGTGGGTAGGCCTTCCACAAGGTGGACTGACGACCTGGTAAGGATCGCAGGTACCAGCTGGATGCGAAAAGCACAGGACCGGCCTTTGTGGAGATCTCTGGGGGAGGCCTATGATGATGATGATGATTTAAAAATAGATTTTATTTACTCCTAGCGACCCGCCCCGGCTTTGAACGGAGTAAACTTAACAAATTATACACCTTAACCTTCCTCATGAATCACTCTATCTATGATTAAAAACCGCATTAGAAGATCCAAGCGTACATAGATACATAGGGACAGACGGCGGGAAGCGACTTTGTTTACACCACGTATAAAAGACAAAAAAAAAAAACATCAGGACAAATGTTATAGGTATATCTAGAAATAGTAATTAGGTATACATGAAACGGTACAGCGTCAATAATACGCCCTATTAATCTAACTAAGTTACGCCACAGCAGGTGGGCCGGGCACACGGATGGCACTTCGAGCTATTTGCATTTGTAATGCGTACTCCGATACTTATTATTTGCATAATTCACAGTGGCACAAGTCAATTGGCTTTATCGATGGGAGACCGATGAGGAAATCCCTCAAGAAATCACCCTTGATGTGAAATAAATATAGGTAGAGTGAAACAAGTCATTTCTTAAGCACGTACAAAGTGATCATATAAAGGAAAACAAGCAAAACCTATAGGCAAGTACCAAGAAATTAACCTTGATGATAAATAAAAATATGAACTAAAAAAGTCAAACGATCGTGAAAATGCTCTAACTAACGTACTGATTGCGTTAAAAATGTCCAAATCACAAGACGGCTGGGAAAAAACATGTTATTTTTTTTAAACCACTCCATGTTGCACTCTCCAGGGAAACCATTTCCGTTATAATTATTAACATTGTTCAAACTTTAGCATAGAAAACTTACCGAAATTAGTAGCTAACAAGTTCACACATCAAATATAGACAAGCACATACCTGAAACAATAGAATAAGGCAACGTTAGAACGAGTAATATTTTGTTTGCTTTGTTGACTTTCGGTAACGAAATCTAGACAAATAGCAGTTTCTCTTGGAGAAAATTTCATTGAAAATGAAAACCAATGGAAAATACAATCAGCTCTAGCTGTTTGTCCAATACTCGTAGAATTGTTAAGTTTGTTTTCATTTCTAATATAACCTGCAAGCTTCTCTGGGAGGCCATTTTATGACCAATTGATTTCTAGCGTAAAAAGTATGAGTACACGTAATTACATAGAAGAAATGCTGGTTTAATAGTTTTAGAAGCAATTGGAACGGATTTAATCTGTTAAATGTGCATTGAAAGCTTATAAAAGAGAAGTATCAGGATTTCCTTATTAGAAACCCAAGAAATAATGCAACACACATAGATTGCCTTGAGATAAGTAAAAGCTAAAGTAATTATTGAGGAAATTGAGCGCTTAAAGTTTAATCGGAAACAATTTAACATCCGCTTTCTTTTGCACTTTATCTACCGTGGCTTCTATGTTCATCAAGTGTCTAGGAATCAAGTAGGTACTTTTTGGCAACAATTGAATTTTTTTTTACTTTTTTTTCAAAAAGCCTGAACTTCTGTACCTAATTAGAACACACGTTTTGTCTCTAGATACTCTTTTAATTATGGTATAAAAAATACAATAAACAGACAGGCAGGACAGATGCGGCGTAGGACTTTGTTGTGACATTATGATAGTATTGACAAAAATGTGCATGTTCCCTAGTCTGTAGTTCTAGTGAGGTAGGTACTTTAAATCTCGCAATATTCTGTTGACTCTGAGTAAGAGATGTGAGGAGTACATTTTCATATAGCCTATCTGCCTGCCTTAGCCTATTACTGCTGTCAACGAATACCTAAGTCGTACTTAATATTTTATTTTTATACAGCACCAGCAAACTATAGCTACGAGTAGAGAGACAATGTCACTGTTATTGTGTTTAAGGATATAACTCATCACATCATAAGCCTATCATAGCCTATCTGCCTGCCTTAGCCTATTACTGCTGTCAACGAATACCTAAGTCGTACTTAATATTTTATTTTTATACAGCACCAGCAAACTATAGCTACGAGTAGAGAGACAATGTCACTGTTATTGTGTTTAAGGATATAACTCATCACATCATAAGCCTATCACATCATAAACATATAACATTTATTTCTTTACTACAGTAATGTTCTATTTCAGGAAGTTATTGCAACATACGACCACATCCAACCAACCAGCATTGTTCTTTTCTACGCAGACGCCAGACCTGCATCACCTTAGGCCGCATAGTTTTTTACCATCACTCGAGATGAGGACACATCATCAAACGCCTGCGTATGGTAAAACGTAAAAACCAAGCGAACACTGCACCAGTCCACAATAATACTGCATCGATACCAATCGATCTGGCACGATTTATCGATCGAGGAAGTGCCCTCGAGGTGTGAACGTTAAAGCGTATAAACAATAAACCTATAAACTTTATGAAGCTGCGAGGTGCAAACAACGGCTTATAATTAGCAACGGTATGCTTGATTGCGTCCGCTCGACTGTGGCATATTATTCTCAGTGTGATAAGGTCAGAAACTGTATTGATTCGTATCATGTTTCGGAAGACGGAAACTGGTTATGGCGCGAGGATGCGCAATACAGAGCGAAATGTAGGAAACACAGCAATTCAATTCAAACACTTTTATTGTGACACAAGACATGCAAGATTGCGGGATTGTCTGACTTCTGCCGGGATTGATCGCTTAGGAGTATAGCAAAAACATCGACTTACTAGTGTTTTACAAGTCAGAGGCAAACTAGTTCGAGCCTTCGTAGGTCGCCAAACCCGCCTCCCATTGATTGACTGGAGATTATAGATTATAATGCAGAGGAAGCTGAAGTCCAACTGTCAGCTGTTGATACGGTTGACTTAGTCTAGGTCCTATACTATGTGTTCGGTCGGTCTGTGTACAAAGAAATCCTCACAAAACCAAGTTTTGGGAACTTTTTGCGTGATGATGGAGGGACGAAAAACGTTACCTATGTCCACAAATATCTTCATACAAACATGTATATTTTTTCACTTTTATTTGTGTCTATGTCCACATACTTATTAAATGGTCAATACAGGATTTTTATTACATATTGACTGCTACCTAAGTTTCCAGACAGGTGCAGTTCAGTAAGCACTTATTGACGACGCTACATTACAAGACCTACACACGGAGGTAAACTTTCACATGCGAATATCCGTTTCCTGCCAAAAAAAAAAAAATTACTCGCTACAGAAAACGACAGGTGCGCAGAGACGTCACTACCGGCCAACGTTGTTGATAAGCATATGTGTGCCGGGCGTTCACCTGGGCCCAGTGACATAGAACGCATCACGCTCGCACCCCCGCCCTCGCCACGTGCCAGAGCGGGACGCAAAAGGGCGGCCACGGACAAAGGAGCGAACACGCAACAATTCAACGAAACAATACGTTATACGATATATTCAATTTATGCAGAAAATGTGTGTATTGTAGTAATTGCAGTAACGTTGTCCCACGGTAGTACAATGCCGCGTGGAGTGTGGCACCAGAGCGGCGGAACGTGCGCCGTGTGCGCTACGGTTCAGACCTGTATACTGGTACTGTACATACATAGACTAGTAATGTTCAAGCACATTGCACATAACATAGGAATGCTTTTAATCGGTTTAACGGCCGACCAATATCATCTAGAAAAGAACATTAAACGTGTTTATAGGCAATGATATGACGAAGCGTCGCGTCGGGACTAACACCTACGAAGCGGCCAAGGACAGTAATTTCAGGCTGTACTGAGAGAGCTAAAAGAAAAATAATTTCACGTTTACAGTCGGCATTTGCAATAAAAACCCGACTGGGATGAAATCGTTACGGTAAATAGGCGAAGAGAATTTAAATAAAATTTAGATTAGCCATTAGTCACATCCACTATCGAGTAGCGACCGTTACTGCAATAGAACTAGTTGTCGGTGGTCATTAGGTTATAGGCTAGCTCGTATATAGACACTATAATTTGTGAACATTATGGCCATTCAATGTTTTATAATACCAGTTCCATAGTAAATTCTTGTAATCCGCGTTGATCATTATTATTTCAGTCAACTTAAAAAAAGAGGCACTGCCAGTAAGCTCACGGCGAAACACAATTAGCCGTGTAAACACGACTCACTTTTTCTCCTCCAATATTTGACGGTTTTTATGAAAGATTTCACTTTTACAATGGAGCGTAACAGTTTCAAATTAACCACAATCGGCCGGTGAAATGCTTTTACGCTTTGACACAGAAATTGTAGCTGTTAGCCGCTGCATTCACAAACAGAAATTGCAGTGGATTAGGTAAGAATTGGTAAGAATAAAGTTTAAATCCAAGCAAGATACGCCACTGGATAGTTTCACTAAAATTGCAATATTTGAGATAGAAATCGATGTTTGTTGTGCAAAGGTGTAGCGAAAAGCCAAGTTCTCCAGCGCTTGAACCGCTGCTGAGACACGGAACAGACATTCACTTTACTTGTCACCTATTTGGGTAAACAATGCATAGCGGCACGGAGGCTCGTGGCGCCTGAGTGTTTCTTGTATTTGTGCAACTCGTTGGCGGCTAATGAGCGTGGTTGGCCCTATTATCATAGACAAACAAGTTGAATAGGTCACCAAATGTAGGTCAGGAAATGCGTTGGCGAAGGACACGAAAAACTTCATGAAGCTGTTTTCAAGGGTTTATGGAATTAGCTTTTACCCGCGACTGCGACATTAAATTTAGCGATATTGTTTTTGTATTATTCTAAGCTGAAAGCTACAAAACCTCATAATCCATCCTTCCTTACCATCGCCATTGCAACATGTATAATATTAGTAGGATGCCTACTTGTCTTAATCCTATCTCAAATCCTAGTTTCGACTGTTCTTGTTCCAGTACGTTTTATATTTCAGTTGTCTTTAACTTCTTATTTCATTTCATGATTTTTAAACGATTTTTAAACCCCGACGAAAAAAGAGGGGTGCTATAACTATGACGTACCTATGTATATGTGTGTCTGTTTGTGGCATCGTAGCTCCCGAGCGGTTTTCTCTATTCGAAACTAAGTTAAATCGAGATGGTTCTTAGCTTTGTTTAATTAAAATAGGTTCAGTAGATTTGAGTACCTATATGTAAACTTGGTTGGGGGTTATTCAACTTTTTCTGTCGGTTAGGTTATAAGTACCTAGCACAGATCGGTCCTATCAAAGACCCGTCTTCATTAGCTTTTGTATTAAAAAAGAATTGGTTCAGGTACCCATTCATATTGTTCGTCAACACCAGAACCTCAAAACTGTAACAACAAAGGCGCCAGAACAACATCGAAGTGCTACGTGAAATGCTCAGTGGAACAGCAAAGGTGAGTCATCCCAATTTGGCGAATGGTTGCCATGCCATTGTGTAGCACAGCGCACTGCAGCCGCAACACGGCGGTGCGCGGGCGCAGGCGCAGTTTTCGAAACGCCGCTCGCCGGCTGCTGCCACCGGGCCGCTTGCGCAACCGCCGCCGGCGATTCCCACGCGGATTTCGTATAAACAGGTGCCGTTCAATGCAGTAATTGTCGACGGGTGTTGGCCAACCACGTAATCCTTTGTAAAACCGCCGGCGAGGCGGCGGCGCGGCGGGAAGCTGGCCGCATGCTTCCTTGTCAAAAAGACGGCGACACGACAGTTTTGTACAGTCACATAGTTTAGGTTTAGAGTGTAACTGCATTTAGTGAAATCAAATTACTATATAAACGCAAAAGTTCTATTGTATGTGTATTTGTTTTGCGTTCACGCAAAAACCAATGAGCGGATGTTGGTGAAACTTTGCAATCTCAAAATTCAAATAATCCAGTCAAATTTCCAAGTTTACAAGCTACACGCTCTCGGATGTGGCGGTTGATAAACAAACACCCTATTTTCAGGGAATTGTATGAAACCTATAGACATCGATTTTTGGTGATAAATCTACAAAATAACGGTTTTGGTTATCCCTTTTACTATTATCGATTATCGGTTATCGACAAAAATCCTATAGTTTTTTATACGTTGAACAAAAGGTAAGCAAACGATGATAAAGGGTCATAAGAATATATTCTCTTATGTAAAGTATGGAACAAAACTGCGCAGAGGTCACAGGCTGCGCCTACAGATAAATTTACGGATCAAGCAGTACCTACATTGTACCACGCCTTTGCCCTTTACACCAACTTCGCATCTAAATAGCTTCGTGAATATCGTAAGCGCAAGGCTACTTGTTTCACACAGTGCAGTAGAAGGCAATAAACGGTGATTTTCAATTTGGGAGCACTATAGTAACATTGCCTGCATTGTACTGGGGATATTTCACAAATGGTTAAAATTCCTTCGTCTATACAAACACGCTAAGTAGGCATATAGATCAAGCAAGTGGTAAACGGGCAGTAGCCGGTGATCTAATTATGCTGTACGCGTGATAGTTAAGGGTCGGAATGCGGCGGCGCGCGGTGCAAATTGCAAGGCGCGCGACGGCAAGGTGCAGCCCGACAGCCTTCCATTCTCTGGTGAGTGCGGCACCAATGCCGATGGGCCCATTAACTGTCCGCCAGTAGACAATCTCCGCTAGATTCCTTCAGCGCAATCAACAGGCTACAACACAGCTTCAACGCTACAATGTGAGCCAGTATAGGGACGGCTGCTGTGCCGATATTGCATAACACGCCAGCGCTACGCCAGCGGGCGTTTAGCTCAGATTCAATTTCAACGGCAAACCGCAAATATTCTTTACGATTACGATTTCATGCTAAATCTAATAACCAAAGCACGTTACATTACGCTTCGCTCGCATCGCAATAGGACGTAATTTCCATCGTCAACATAGAGATCGAATACTTAATTTTATTTATTCAAATCTGATTCCCTATGGTGGCCCTTTTATAGGACGAATCTAATCGAGCCCCTATGGTGGGCGCTGGGAACGACCGTGTACGGGAAATGAAATTTTATGTTTATTGCCGATAAATATTTACATGTCGTTTATCGCATCATATACGTTACGTAGCTCGAACAATATTATACTGAGAACTTCCCGCCTTTGGTCGAATACTTTCGCGTTTCATTATTTTTACGGCGGAATATTAAAACGGTTTCCAAAATCAACAACGTGCCTACGCCGGTGAGATGGGCGTTTAGAGTTATTGAGTGAAATCGTAAACCTCGTGACCTCATTGGCGACTGGAACAAGAGTCGAACTCTTTGAGTGAGCTTAAAGAAAAACAACGTGAAATACACGCGGCATTGATTGCATTTGGGCACGAGGCATTGACAGCCGAATTGAGGACGCCCTGTTCGAAAAGCGGGCTTCGCGACAGAGGCGAGTAGGAATACGGTGACCTTGGGCCGAGCGCGACAACGACAACGGTCGCACGTCAATCAAACTCTATTGGTTCAAAGCCACATCTATAAAGTTCATTACCTCAATAATATAGGTAGGTACTGTGGTGCTGGCCTTACAGATGTCGCGTCACGTGACGTAGGTACTCTGTCCCGATTGATGGTGTCGAGAGGCCATGGTAACTTGTTACTCCTCAATAAACCATGAGAAATGATAAGATAATTAATACGAACAAACTCTCACGAATAGATAATCGGTGGGGCAAATGTGAAATGGCTGAAATTTCGTTAGATTTTTTTTTAAATTGGCTATGTTTACACGGATTATTTGAAGGTGTTAAACTCATGAAGTTAAGTTGATAAAGTGATATTGGTCAAATACCGTCTTCGGAGTTGATGCACATTTGGGTTCTTTCTATGGCATTTAGATTTGCTGATTTGCAAAACACCTGGCTCCAAATTTACGATATTTTTCTTCAATTGTTGCTTTCAAGACTTTGTGATTTTTTTATGGTAACTGCGAGTTTTTAAAAGCCTCAAAGAAGCCAAACCAGTTTACATAATGACATTATTTTTGCGCAAGCCTAAACTAATGTTTGCCAAAGTGAAATCCAGCGAAAAATACCTAAGAAGATTGTGTACACAGCTTAAAGCTCACCGTCTACGAACATTCTCAAGTTAATAAAGTCCACGATCACCTCGCTTCGGCACCTATATAGTAAAACTGGTTCAATCATGGACAAGGCTGGTGACAGCACCTTCAATGGAATCAATGCATGGCGTCGGATCGGATGCCCTACATTACATTAGTTTTCTAAATGGTGTCCATTCTTGTTCACGGCTAGCATGCCACACCTATTTCCAAATAAGTTATAAAAACCCCTGCATGCTATAATATCATGTAGGCTTGCTGGAAGTAATTTCTTTTTAGAAATACGTAGGCAAATGGTTCTGCTATCATCTACATTCGTGATTTTCTGGTTGGTTTCTCCCTTTGAAAGAAACAGAGTAGGTACCTTATATAGATTATGAAAGCGGTGAATAAATTAATAGTACCAACACAAACAAATGGCATTCACAGATGCTTCATCTCCGTGGGGCGATTACAACACAGTCGAGTCGAGACTGATACAAATAATGATACTTAGCATCTGTCCGAAATGGCGCAATTGCACGTGCAACGCAATGTAAACATTCAACTAAACTTACAAAGAATGATTTTGCGCAATACATAATATTGCTGAAATAAAAAGTGTTTAGCACTTTTAAACGCTAAAATAAACATTTTAGCACTTTTTAAGGGTTGCTCAAGCCAACCACTCGATGTGCGGGTCAATAAGAACTTCTAACAATTAGATAACATTCTACACAACGCGCAGTTAGTTCCACGTTTACCACCGACTCCGCAAGAAGCCATCCAACAGCGACCTTCATAGTTGATCAGCCTTGAGATTGATTGCTACTGAACGCCAGTGATTATAACGCCATCAGATCATGCAACGGCTTGTGTTCTTCCACCGTTTAGTAATTCAATAACAAATACTGCAAAACGATCTCTCAACACAACGTTCTCATTGAATCTAATTACGACACTTAAAGTTACAAAACCTGCATTCCCGGTGCGAGGCTACTCCAATTTCATATTTGAGCTAAAGTGTAGATTTGCATCGCCCAAGGCTGTTATTATACTGTTATTTCGAGTATAATATATTTACATTTTTATAAGAATTCTGATTCGTTGCTCTTAGGCGATCTTAATCATCATTTACATATAGTAAACACTGGACTAAACAGATTTTTACAAAGACGACTAGATAGAAATAGAAATTCATAAAGAGGAAATCATCGATGCTTTATAAATAAACTATCATTGTAGGCACTATTACAACAGCATTTAACATGAATGTACCGTTGTCTAGCTTTATTTATGGAATCTGCGGAGGCCGTCTCACATTTAATGCAAAAGTAAAAAGCTTGTAAAACATAATTAAGTGGTCGAGACCACCTTGCGCTGGGGCCATAAAAAATGGATTTGCGGTACAATTAGACGGGATGTCAGTGGGACAGTTCCAAATGCAGGCAATCAAGAAGCCTAGAGCTACAGTAGAGCTAATAAATCTTCCGCATTACCACTGTGGCGGCGCAAACGATCGCATTG
The DNA here is from genome assembly GCA_907269095.1 of Blastobasis adustella. Classification (NCBI taxonomy): domain Eukaryota; kingdom Metazoa; phylum Arthropoda; class Insecta; order Lepidoptera; family Blastobasidae; genus Blastobasis; species Blastobasis adustella. Next base: position 8,492,819 of record OU026117.1, on the reverse strand, counting down.
CGTGACCAAAAGGTGACATTTGTATTTTAGTACGCGTAATTGCGATTGATCATTACGCCATGTTATTTAACTCGCTTCTACCATAGCATGTGTTTAATTTTAATTTTGACAATGTATGGAATCGCGAACAGTATATCAGTCATGCGGCATGTAAGTGTACGGTTAAATTACATTCACATTCAGCTGAGCTAAAGTAACGTATTCGGTATAAGCCGTCACACTGAGATACGGCCTGCGAAACTAGCTTTTGCCATGTAAAGCCTTCGTAAGTTAGAATATAATTTCATGGGCACGAGATTAGAGATCTTCGCATTGAAGTGGCGTACGCAGCAACACTGTTGCGTTTGTGTTTTCTAGAACCTGATTCAGGAAGCACCATTCCGTCCGCGTTTATTGGGTCACAGATCAAGTTAATCAATGTGTTTCGCCTGATTCACATAGGAAATATAAACGTGATACAAAACATGAATACAAGATACCACTTAGCATATCATATGAGGCATTTAACTTACAATAATTTATTAAACAAAGATAGCCTAAACACGAAAAAAATCTGGCTGAGGCAGATCTAAGAAAATCTAAACGTCGCTGCTAACAGAAATCTACACATAACGTTAATAGTAAATCTTATAATTGTTTATAGTAGGTACAAACACTACAAAGCGTAAAAGACCACGAGCCGGCTCGTGGTATGGTACAGTAATTTCGATATTCATGCAGTAGGCGTTCAAAAGACAGTTCAATTTTATAATGAAGCAGTTCGAGTTCCCGCTTAATTATATTTTCAATTTCACAACGCGCCGCCGCGCCTCGGGCCATGGGCGACGCAAGGCCTTCCAAGACACACCCATTCCTCTTCAGGCCAAGCAACGCGCGAGCCAACCGAAGAGGGACCTTCAAGGCCACAGCTCAAGATACCCTGGCACGACGCAACATCTAGACAACTTCTGTGACTGAGAATATTTGCAACGCCGCCGCCGCTTAATTACATAGATCAAAGATATATTTCGCATAATGCAATAAAATAACTAACGAGCCGTTCAATATTCATGGCCTTATAACTTCACAGCAAGAAATAACATTGGCGGCGTTGACATTTTATTTGGCTGTTGGCGATATTTCCTGATTCGTGCAGGAGTAGACGGCAAATTATCAGGCAAATTAATTCCTTAGGTATGTTATGGCCGTTGTAAAAATAATATGACCGTTGTAAAAATATCTAATTAATTGAGTTTCATTGATAAAATACGGATAAGATTTTTACGAGTCACCATCAACGTGAAATCTTTAATTTTTTAATTTCGGACTTTATAAATAGACCTTTAGATAGATTCGATGTTTGAATTTTGTAGGTGATTGTTAAAACCTACATACGGGGACTCCCATGAAGGGCAGACCCCGCCATACCATGCCGATGCATGCATCAGATGCCATTGGGGGTTCTGGTTATTATCGAAAATATTAATTTGCCATCTTTATCATTCTTTTGAAATATTTTCAAGCGAAACATTATTTGGCTGTTTAATCAGCGAAATGCTTCGCATTCACTGAAACGTTAATTATAGTGATTGAAACACGCGGTGGCGGGCGTATGGGTGAAAATTAATTTAAAACATTTAATATAAAAGGCTTTTAATCTACAACAGCGAGGCCTGAATTTTAAAATATAAATAGTACTATACTAGTGGACCGATTTCGTTCGCGTACTAGGTACTTTAACCTCTACCCTACCGAACCTTTTATTATTCTTTATTTGAATCACTCTATCTATTATTGTACTGCATTAAAATCCGTTGGATAGTTTAAAATATCTAAGCGTACATAGATACATAGGGACAGACAGCGGGAAGCGACTTTATTTTATCCTCTGAACAGATAGGTACGTACATATATGAGATAATCGATTTACTGTACTCGTTTAGTTACGGCGCATTTGGACTAGATTTCTCGGCAAGGTCACAGTCTAGGCGTTGACAAAACCGCAGGTCACGCCGCCACCGCGGTGCGATTAGGTTTACATGTCTTAGGTACCTAGTCTGTGATCTGTCTGAACTGTTCTAGCATTCCCCGATGCCATGTCCGTGAACCTGTGCATTTTGCGCAAATAAAATACACGTACGTATTTTTTGTATCTGTACTTGTGTCCTCTGGTCTGCAATAAAGAGTTTTGTATTGTATTGTATTGTACGAATTTCTTTTGTTTTAATTTTTGTAAGGGAATTTTATCATTATAGGTACAGTTATACGATATTGGCTTTATAACTATAGATCCCTAAACCGTAACCAGTATTTGACAAAAGAATGATTACCATTTATTCCCGTCAAAAAAATAGTCTGCGAAACTATAGCGACACCAAAGATTTTAATTACTAGAATAAAGGCTAGACTTAAAAAAAAATTAGAGTAAGTAGTACATTAGACTCCGTCCTCACGTCCATGAAAAGATCTGTCCATTAAACTCAAAAACATTGACAATTCTTCTAGTTCACGTTCATATCTACAATAATTTGCAAAGATTTTACTTGAAAGTTTACCGGGCAAAGGTTTACCTACTCATTCCCACAACAGTAACTCCTGTTTAGCCAAGCTGGATCTATCAATACGATGTCATTATGATAATATTAGGTTGGGTGATATCTATGAAATTTGCGTTTTTCTCGCTATTACACATTTGCTAAAATATTTTTAATCGTACATAACATATCAAAATTAATACTTGACTACGAAAATAGAGGAAGTCCCTAAATTTGAATAAACAATATTTTCTCTAGTTTTTATAAGGGTTTGAAAAGCCCCTTCTAATTTATCTTCAGTTCTGCCTCTTTAACAAGAAGCACCATTTAGCTTAATGTTGTCTGATTATACCCACAAAGTTTTACCATTATCGAAATGGCCATATAAAATATATAATCGCTTGTATGAAAATTCCAGTTTCCCTCATTCACGCCATACAAACGCCAATTTCATAGGTAAGGACCTAATATCTTGATCCAGTGCAACTTTGCTACAGTGCAAACTCTTATAAAAATATTTTTTTTTTACGATTTTCAAAGTCATGTGTTAATTTTGATATGTTATGTACAATTAAAAATATTGGACCAAATGTGTAATTGCGAAAACAACGCTAATTTCATACGACCCAATATTTTGATCCAGCGCAGGCTACAGAGCATACGCCGAGCGCCGTAACCGACATCCGCGCCCACGGGGCCACGTGACTGCGGATCACGTACCGGGCCACTGGCGGGCGCACTAGGCTTCCTCCTTCCATCACCCGGTGACACGGTCGGTTCACGTGGCCGCTGAAGCTGTACCTTTCCCGCCCAAAGCCGCAATTCGTAAGCACACCCGTGTTCCTGGTCGACACGTGATCAGTTATGCGACCGACGCTCAGTTGGAATGTACTAGCGACTTGGTACGGGTTCGCACGGGTGTTTTTTGGTTTTCTGTATTATGGTATGCGTGTATTATACTATCCATATAAGCTTTCCGGAAGTTCTCTAATGAAAACCGCAACAAAATCCGTGGTTAAAAGGAGATGGCGGAAATACAGTCAGATAAACAGATGTGGAAGACGACTTTATTTTTAACTATAATTTGTAAGGAATCCTTACATAGAATATAATCTATAAAATTTCATTTTATATCCTCTTTTGATTCAAATTTGAAAAGCTTTTATTGTATTTATACAATAAAATCTTTTCATTTTTGCTTCGCAGTTGCTAGGAAGTTTTTGAATTAATAAAATATTTAAAAAAAAATTACTCTTTTCAGTTGCACAACGTGGGCCTCCCTAAGCTTTCCACGTAAGCTTTGTGCTGGCTACCTATATCCATAACGTCTTTTATAAAGTCGGCGAGCAATTTCAATTCCAGAAATACATTATACGACTTTCCGACAAACAAAATATCACACGTACCATACAAAAGACGACTAGGTACGGCCTCAATAAAACACAGAGAAAACTAGCAAAATGGTTTGGGATAAGCACCTACCTAGTCCCTATTACGGACCGCCGCCCAAGCAAAAAAAGCCCTAATGATAACCGACCTCTTTTCGGTGATCGAATAAAAGAAGTAGAAAATGCCTTTGGACCTGTCAAGGGTTCTGTAGCGGATCAATTACGTAATGAAGCGACAAATCCCTGCCGCGCATGTACAGAGGTCTAGCCGGAGCATTACGAAGCCCTACTCGTTACCGAGTCGTGCTTCGGTGTAAATTTACAACCGCGTGATGGAAACCCGTCAGAGACTGTTGCGCAATCTGTACGGGATTTCATGCCTCATCTAATATATTTACAGCAAATGGGGCAATCAACATATCCTTGGGCGAGCCCACACAAGCTTCGAAGGCCTCGGGAATAATGTCACAAGCTAAGTCAGGTGGTTGGACACTGTCAAGCCTGAGGAGTCCGCTTGGGTGAGTACCACCGCCTTCTGCAGCCAGGCAACAATGCTTGCATTGTTGTGTTCCGGTTTGAAGCATAAGGTAGCCAGCGCATGTACAAGCTTGAGGCATTTTATCTTAGTCCTCACAGTGACAACACTAAAGCTCTGCATATTTGTTGCCTGCAACCGAAATGCACGAATTGTAGATGTTTTGGGCCACAGTTATCGCTTACCGTCAGGAGTCTGCTCGTTTGTTACTGCGTAGCATTTAAAAAAATGTGAATTTGTAGTTGAGCGTTGCGTCAAATAGATTAGTCGCTCTAAAATAATTACCTATATAAAAATTCACGATCGATATTGTTTCATCAGCGTTGAAATACGAAGAAGATTATATAAATTGTCGATAGCATCACGTTTGATGAAATCTCAAATCAAATCAAGACGTGGTCCAATGTCAAAGGCGAACGGCATAAAAACGAAAAGCAATGAAACACTAATAGAACAAAATAAAAAGGCTTCGAAAACCTAATAGCACAAAATTGATGAACGCAACGGTCACCTTCAATAATTTCGTAAATATTGGACATCAATTTATCACGAGTTCGGTCGAAGGATAACATTGTACAATAGAGGTCAAACGGTGCTCAAATTTATGGGTCCTTCGCACGTTAACCTCTGCTGGCATTTTAGTACATCGTGACAATGTCTGATGGTTATTTTCGTATAAGAATATTACACATTGTATCACATCCATTGCTTGTATTGTTCATGGAACATTTATAGACGATGTTCACCACAACTACAATGGTTACCAAACTAAGAGGCGAGCAGAAATTATATGCTAAAATGATTGATTGTTTCACTTACAATCTTATGTAATTTTATCTAAAAACAGTAATGGATAAAGTGAGCCTTAATAAAGCTCAAGATCTTGACATAGAAAAATGCGTTTATGGCGACGACGTTAAATTCACTATAAACGGCGTGAATTTATATGGACATGGAAAGAGGGCACATAGCAGTCTCGTTCATTGTAGCCAATCACAATGTTGTAGGATTACAAAATTTACGTCCCATGCTGGCAGTATATCGAAAACTTAAAAAGCGTAAAATTATCCAGGTATCTTTTAAATTACTGTAAATTTTACTCAGGAGAGTTTACTGAGCTGCCGAAAATGCCTTGTCCGTGACAGTGGCAATTCAATTAACACGTTATTAACTGACAGAACCCCGAGATCTCGAAATCGGGCCGAGATTTTATTTAATCGACAATAACGATTCGATTCTCGGAAACGTGACGCAATGGAACTCTGTTTCGGACACAAAAACAACGTCGACAGACATGCCTACAACACGACTCGTTAAATTATCCTTGGTCGCATAAATAGCTATGCAAATGAAGCGAGTAACAATGAAATATAAACGAATGATACAATTTTTATATGGTCGACGCCAATTTTTGAGACGATGCGTGCTCTCGACGGTGCGATGCCACCTGCGAGTCGCCGCGTAGGTATTAAAAGAAGGCGTGTATCCGCAGTGGATCACGAGCGAGATGTTTATGGTCACCATTACGGTGATGATGAACGAACATTACTGGACAATAAACAAAGCACCGGCCACATTGTCGGCGGCGCAGTTTAGTGCTGGCGAGAGCAAAGTTCCCGCTGCTCGCTCGCAGGAGGGAAGTCAAAGACTGGTGAGATGAACGCAATGATTTGCGGTGGCGATAAATCCGGCTGGCAGACGGGGACAGACCCGCCTCAGGCCGCCACGATAAGTGTATCCAATTACTAAGATACCCTACACCGGCCCTGCGCCGTAATATATCAGTATACCGGCATTAAATATTACGACAAAAAATATATCTATTAACTCATACCTACGCGCGTAATGGCGTATAAACTAGAAGGGAAATTATTCGATTCAATATGTTGTACTCCATTAATGTCAACTACATATTTGATATTTTATCTGATTAATAGTTCATAAACATTAGTACATGTAATAAATTTGCAATTAGTTCATTTCGATACCATTCGCCGATCAAGATACATTCAACGGTTCGGCGGTTGCGAAATTGTAATTCGCTTCTTAAATGCGCGTAATTATTCCCTCGCTTTCGAGCCGAGGATGGTCTCGCCGTGTCGAATACGAGTGAATTTTATGTGCAGTTAGCCTTTTCCCCGGCGTGCGTGTCGCGTCTCGTTTTACGCGAGAAACCGTTGGGAGCAGTGATAATTAATTCTGTCCTGAGCCACTTACTACCGCCCGAGCGGCTGCCGCGCCCGCTGTGGCTGTGGTCAAAGAACACGTTCCTGCGTCTGGCCAGCGATCGGCCGTTTGACATTGTCCCGATTTCACTCACTGTTATTTGCCGCGACGTCTCGGATCGGTATTAATGGGCTAATAGCAGGGGATGCGAGTGCGGCTGGAATTTCTCGCGGCACTAGATAGCGTAACTACAGGTTAGCGACGTCAGCAATTTAGCTGATGATAACGTGATATTTTTCATCGCTCGCTCCAGAGAACGAGGCCCTCGTTATGTAGTCGCTTTGTTGTTTTCACAATGTGAATGTAATTATTGTTCAATATTTACAAAGAAATTCCGCCAAAATAATTTTAATGTGACATAATCTTTGCGGAGCTGGGAAAGACTATATTCTTCATTACTTGGTTTCACTCACGAATTTTATAAACATCTCAGTTAAGAGACCACAATCCACTTCGGGCCGCGCTTGTTTCCTGTCGTCAGATATGATTCAGTGGAAATGTAGTGACCCGCAATGGTTTGAGGGCCCGCTGGCAGCCGGCTGCGGCGCAGTCACCGGACACCGCGGAAGAGCTCGGGTATCGCATCGAGAGACCATAAATCAGGCGGCGCATCGCCCCCGGCTCGCCCTGACCCTGCCGCCTTTGTTTACTCGCTACTCGCTCCCATTAAGGCGATCACCTTCGGATAATTCGACCAAAATGGGAATATTAATGTCCGCCAGATCGATATCTATTATGATGCCACAAAAAATATAAACGAGACGTTTTCAATGCATGAATAGGCCGACTTTTTGCTGCGAGGGGTGACCTCGGTGCGTTTTCCATAATCAATGGCACAATCGGCACAATGGCCACGTAAAAGGCTATAATGAGAACGCGATGCAACGCTGCGATGGCAATCGAGAGAGGCCGGCCGCCGCGTCGCGGTCTGCGTTGTGGGTGTTTAACTTGGTCAGATAGTGGCGTTCGGTGAATCGCGGCGTGCTGATTCGGATCGAGGTCTGCCGGGTCGGCGGGTTCCGATGCCCGCGAATCGATTAGTGCACGTCACGAGCCGCGAGCCGGCCGCGCCGTACGTCACACGCAATGTATTCCGAACCGATCCCAATTCTACGTTACTATTTGTTTGGAGCAGTACCCTTATATGCATTTCATGGACGGAAATTAAACTGGAATAAGTCAATACGCAGAATGTAATAGAAACGCTCCGGGGCCGGCAATAACAATAAGTATTTCGTGTTTTCATTAGCAGTAAGTTAACAAGTAGGAACCGAGCGCTGTGCGAGATGTTTGCGCGGAGTTGCGGTGTTTTCACTCCGCCGTCTGCAGATCCATAAATCACAAACGCGACTGTAACGACTTCCGAGAGAAACCTCTACGCTCAATTTAATTTATAGAGATTTCCATCTCGAATAGTTATTTTTAATTTTAACAAGAAAAAAGCCAATTACGTACATGGCTAACATTTCTTGCAAACGTCAATTTGTCGTTTTTGTATCACGTAACTTGTTTCACGTTTTGAAAACATGATAAAAGTAACAGCGGAGTTCAATTAACCGCGAGCTGATGTATTATAATGTAGTGTAATAACGCTCGTGCATACACAGATCATGCTATATTGCTCATAACGCCTTTCGCGTAACAATACTCATTAACAATCAATCTCGCGAAGTGGATGCGAATCACACCCTGCGGCCAAACGCATACTCATTGTATCCACGCCACGCAGATTACATGGCGGCCGTTCGAAAATATGAACCAATCATAGACTGATGTCATTCTGGGCTGCAGCTGCGGGCTGCATATCAATTATTGTTGCAGCAGGGTTAACCGAGGATTGTGTGTTCGTGCACGTATGACTGGCAACGTGGACCTCTCCCGGAGGCAAGTGAGCGAGGCTGTCAGTTCCGGAGATATTAAAGTAGTTATGTCGGCTGTCTTGTAACGTGTCAACTTGTCCCTCGCCCCGGGATGCGTAGGAAACAGTAACAATGGATATTTGCAATCAATCAGGTGAATTCCGGTGGGCGGCTTCGACGGCTCCGCTTAGAAAATTGCCCCTCGCGGTCAAGTCGGGAAACTGTGTGATAGACGCGACATAAATAAGCCCCGGGGAGGCGGTCGTGATCGATCCGCAGTTGTGACGTTTCGCGTTTGAGGGGCAGCTGAGGACCTATATCGGGAATATATCGAGCTAACCGCATGGTCCGTCGGGGCGGTGCGGCGAACACCAGGCCCGAGATTGTGGTGGTCGGGTTGATGGCTGCGGTCGGCGGGTGGCGGCACGCGCTGGGAACACGTACGGGCGATTGAATGCAGCGCGAGTTATAGCTGGAAATGCGGGGCGAACGGGCAATTGCAGCTGCCGGGCACGCGGGCCTGGCCCTGTCGCTTCTCGACTGACGCCACCGCGGGCAAACTATCCCATATTATAACCGATAACATTATCGTGGCAATATCTCCACTCATTCTTATGAGTGTGAGTAATAATTACAATAGAGCGTCCCAAGGAAGGATGTCATCCGCTATACTGGACAAATTAATGCCATATAATAACAAACCCAATTAAGCGTACGAAGAACCTCGATAAATGGCTTATTGGATTCCCGGACCTGACGTACATGCCCAGGCGACTGTCGGTTATTAACCTAGCCGTCTCATTACTAATTTCCGGTAGCTACACAGTACAGTACGTGTTGCGTAGTGTATGGGATGTTGCAACACGGCGCGGGCATACGTAGAACGTTTTAAAATGCCCAGTCGACGTGCACAAGAAAATAATTGTCAACCCAAAAATGGAAGACTGTGATGTGGAATTTTAATCGATAGCATGCCTGGAATATCGAGGATGAAAAAGTCCTTTGGCGGCCGGGCTCGCGCTCCGACGAACCGAAAGGACTATACTTGTCGAATTTTGATGGTCAAATTAAAATACACCGACTCATTCAATGAAGGGACTTTAGTTAAATTTCTTAATTTAGTATAAAAACTTTGTTCACGCACGCGGGGCAAGTCCAATCAATGATTCGTTGGTAAAATATGAAATAATTTCAGATAAAGAGTTCAGTTTTATTGTTCGTTTCGTGTGTGATTAGAACACTAACGAAAACTGTGGGAGGCTGACATTTGCGTGCTTATTTTTTACCTACCATTTATTTAGGCTCATCAACGAATCAGTAAATCTCCAGCGTTCAAGGTGCGACAGAATATTTATGTAGCAATTTAGAGAACAAAACCTTCAGCCACAAAGCAGCCGGCACACGGACCTAAAGAATGATGCATGTGACACACATATCGTCGTAATAGATCCATTTATTACGATCCGTTTTTTGTTTTACATTTTGTTTGGAATACAATGAGACGGCGCGCGGAGGCGGTCGCCCGTGGGAAGGATCGAGATAACGCCACAATCGGACTTTCATCCGATCACGCATGATTTAAGTGTGAACCGTGCAACAATGCTAACAAACAACCACTGCCATTACCAACTTACCAGCTGCACTTTACCATGTACTCACTGAGGTATCGTATACCTTAACAGCGTCGCGATAGTGTCGTGCAGGCGAAGGAGCCGCTTTCGTTGCAGAAACGCGGAGTGCAACATGAAATAAATCCGACCTAACATTTGTTTGCATGCAAAGTGTTTACTTTTTTGCGCACGCGCACTCATTAAGAGCTGAACTGTCTTGTATGCAAATGAACAAATGCGTTTTTCTCTAGGTTAATTAGGAGATGAAATCTTGATTTAATGCGCTAGAAATGTTTATGGCTACTTTACCCCGTTAATTACTCTTGTAATTAAACTCGCTACGTTCTCTTGTAGATAAGTCTTCTCTTAGTTTTATGCCTTTACAAACAGGAGCATCACCCACTTGTGTCCCGAAATACCGATACGACTTCTCGTTACTGCGACAGTCTTTGCACAGCTTCCAACTTCGTCAATGTTTGTGTTTACCCGATAGTTTTGAGTTGAGGCATCGGCACCGGGATCCTATTAAAACTTGGCCGCCTCAGCACCTGGTCAACTTGCGCCGAACTAGGTGGCTCTACAAGCACCCCAAAGGCCGGTCGGTAAGGTCGGTTTGCGTTACAGGTTACAAATGCCGTTAGGTTAGACGAACCCAACAACACCACAGACCCTCTAAAAACTTGCCCCGCAGAGAGGGCGATAAAACTCAGCCGAAAGGTTATTTTCGAGCAGCGCTTCTTAAAGTGCTTTACGATACCTTGCAACTTAATAGTTTGACATTTTCACGTAGGTACTTTAACTTCATGCGTCCATATAGGTACGGTGTTGGAGCTGAGAATTTCAATCGTGGCTTCGTAGAGAAACCTAGTAGGTATTACTATTTTTACAACCAGCACGTGTAACCGACCCGAGATATCACCGCTGCCATCACATAACCGCAACGTGTGGCACGCTATGCATTTTTTGGAATACTATATCGCAATATTTTGTATTAGGTGCCACAGCTATTTGCCAGCGACTGCGTCTGAGCATATATCCTCATTGCAATAGTTTGAAACATCAACGTTGATTTAATATTTCACTTAGGATAAGAGACACAATACAAGTATAGGTGACGGAGCCAATGATAAAAACACATCGGGCCAGTTTTTTTTTTGTACCACAAGGTGGCAAACAAGCTTACGGCCTGCCTGATGGTAAGCAGATGACCTATATACAGCCTTGCAGAGGGATTTTTGGCTGGTTTTATACCTGAACTTTGTACAGAAACAAAATCGTACATTACAAGTTTTAACCATGACAAGAGAATAGTAAAAGAACTGCAACACACTTTCAGAATAAGGATTTGAGTTAATCGCATATACATTTCCGGCATTCGCGTTGTCGAAGCAACAAACCGTCGAACTACCGATAATCGATCATTTGTAGTTCGAACCAAAGTTATGGACTCATCCTTTCGAGTCTCATTATTTGTCTTCTTATTTAGTTAAACAGTCTAAAGTCCATTTTTTTTATGTTATACGGCAGACAAACAGGCAAGCGGGCCGGCCACCTGATGGAAAGTGGTCACCACCACCAGCAACACCAGTCGTGACGGTATACCTATTATCGCCCTGCTTCCTTATTATGTACTTATTATGTTAGTTTTAGGTTTTTTTAATATGTTATTGGACCAAATAAAGATACGTCTGTCTATTGTTCGCATTTTCAAATACAACGATCGGATTGGGCGTCGCTGTCCCCGCAATGCAAGCGCCCACATGACGCGGGAACGCGTGTACCCCCGCGGAGATATCACCGGAGTCCCCGGCCCGGGTGAAATGTCATAATATAGCGCCTAGTCACGCGATTGTCTTAGGGATGGGGAAAGTCGGCGTTTCTTGAGTCAACTCACAGGGTCAAGTTAACTCAAAACTTAGCTCAGCAAAGTAACTCAGTTGTGATGTGATAGAGAACACTGAATGAGCTGTAAAGCGCTCGCTGTTATAGTTTTTTTTACCACTAAAGAGGCAAACAAGCGTACGGCCCGCCGGATGGTAATGCACTATGCACGTTTGCATTACCATGGGTATCAATCACCAGCGTGTTGCCGACCCTGGAAAATATTGTTACACCTATTTTTGAAGAACTTCATGTTGCACCTACGTGCATTTCTGCGTTCTTATAGGCAGACCAGCTGTTACAACAACTTTGCATACAAAAAGATTGAGCAGTTCCTTTTTTTTTTATAAATTTCAATTACGTTGCAAGGGGTGAAAATTGTAATTTTGATAGAGTTTACTAATCTGGTCTAAGACGTTCTCCTTAATTTGTATACCGTAAAAAATAAGACATCTCCAAGTGTCATATCCACCGGCCTCAGCAACAGTGGACTGTTACGGGCAGTCGACGGCGATGACTCAACTCACTCGGCATAGGAATTGAACTATGGCGTAGGATGTTACCCATCTCTAAAATTTCCTTCAAGAACGCAACTTCGCATGGTAACATAACAAAACATTATAACAACGCGAATGGCTCTTATCAATTTGCTATAGAGTTCAGTATTGCCAGACCCAGAACACACTCAGGACCGTCGAGGGGCTCCTGGGAAAGTGTTATTTAAGTTTTACAGTTACAAAATGTGTTGTAAGTTAACGTCGCCGGCACGAGGGAAGGCAACGGCGGAAATTGAACTCAAAAACCAGTGATAGCACGTTATGAAGTTCGTTTCTTTTTATCGCAGCTATATTGAACTAGTTCGTAAATATAGGTTGAATTTGTTCTGATAACCCCGAATGTGTACTTGTTATTTTTTTTATCTGTACCCGTGAGTGGAATGGCCGGTTTTAATAATGTTACCAATTAATTTGACGTTGTTTATCCACATGTGGCAGCCAAAAAGAAAAAAAGGATAGAAAAAAAAAACGTAAATTACGATGTAAATCAAATCGGAATCACCTACCGATTTATAAATGAATAACACGTAATTAAATTGAATATAATACCCACAGTTAAAGTAACCTGTATAATCATTTTACGGTCAAATCGTAAGTTATCACTTCCTTTTACGGGGGCACTATAAAACATTTTTACAGACAACGTGTTGGCCTTCTTTCGGAAGAATTAATAACCAAATTGGATATTAATTAATAACGTTTAATGGCGATTTAATTACAATCGGAAACCTCATATTGGTTAGCAATTTGGCGCCTTATCTCGATACCTACTTATATCTTTGAACACATCGGACCGATAAATTACTTTCGGGTGTTTGGGAGAGAACCGCCTCGTCCATTACTCATATTTTTTCAACGAGTCATTTTGCTACGAGATTCTCCCACAATCGCATTACATATCAGCGTTGGAGACAAAATTTGAATAGCTTTACTGACACATACACCCGAGATTTGGGAATTTACTGCGTCGGGGGATCGAGCCAATCCATATTAACATACGATGTTGTAGCCATATTGTAGTCATAGTCACTAGTCACGGATCCAATTGGGAGCAGGCAAGCACGGGCAGGCAAGAATAGAAGCTAAACTTAAGCAAACAAAAATAGACATCGGTGCTTTTAAGCCATAAATTACTGTATGCGGGAGCGAGGGTGGCTATTTCGCTCACGCGGCATCGTTCCTAGCAAACATTTGTGCTACGAATATTACGAGCAATAAATCTGATTTTAGTTCGAGGCCAGCCGCCGGCCGCCTCCACCTTGGCGGGAAAATAGGGACAAATGCGTTACGCGTATCGAAAACGTACACATCTAAATATCTACCTATATATCGTAAATATATCGATCACATCTTCCTAATCATCACGGGAAAACGTCTGCTACTAGATAGAGGCGATAAATGCCACAATGATCTCTATTGTGGAGCCCGCATCAAAGTTTCCCGCGATCCCCACCGGTTCAGATAAACATTGACGTAACCATTGGAGACCGTTTACATTTAACAGTAATAGCAATAGTTCCTGAAGCAAAAACCACGTTATTACTTCAGCCACAAAATACGATTTCCTGAACACAGAAAAAATAATCTGCGTTAAGTCGAAACGTGTTGAAACACTTTCCGAACGCACAGAAATAGGTTAGCACTCGCGATAACCTGAATTGCTTGTGCAAACAGAACAGTAGCCGGCTGAATTATTATCACAACAGGCGAATTGACTAGACAACAACGGCCCAGTGTATTTACTATCGCCATTACACTTCTCGGTCAAACTAGACCGAGTCGAGACATAACGACATAATTTCTATCGGCTGACATTAACGAGCGAGCGTCGACCGGACCAATGAAAAGATCACTGTTCGACCACTGTCTAATATAAACATTTAGACTAGACCGTTATGAGGAGTATAATATGTCCATTCAGACAGATATATCTGAGTATCAAAGCGGCTACTCGGATAAGCTACTAAAATGTCACAGAACGGTCAAACATCGATAATCCTTGTAGCCTAAAATAACTGGCTATAATAAATATTATTATTCACACTACTGCTTCGTGCTTTACTATCTATATTTGTCGCCTACGTAAACGTCTTCGCATCACATTGTAAATTGGTGTCATTATTTATCAACCGATACTTGTCTCAATTACGGACTAGATTCCGACAACAGAAGGAAGGTAAAGTGAACCAACTAAACGCTACAGGGGGGCTGTACCAGAATGCGTCATTTATCTATGATTCCCTGTTTAGCTTTCAGTTTGTTCGAAATTCGAATATACTTCGAGGATCGACAAAACAGAATATCTTCGTCGGGCGTCTGGGTTCGCTGAAGTAGAAATACGGCCACAGGGCGTCAATTATAAATTACGTCACTCTATGAATAATCAAGCAGCGCCCGCCCTTCAATGACACTGTTATTTAAGCAGCCCATTGAGTTTTTCCGCTGGCCGACGCGACGGGGCATCGCTCGAAAATAGCACGGTTACTACGCGAATCGCCCGCCGGCTCCAATGATAGCTCGATAAGATTACATTATCGGAATCACGGAGGCTTTTACGCACACGCGTGTAGCATTTCACTTTGGTCGGTTGATATTGTTTTCGCTTGTGTAATGGTCGGACGCTGCCAGGGGAACTTCGCCCCAATCCCGTTTCGGTTCGGTTCGGTTCGGTCCCCGTTACGTAATATCCATTGGTCTGTTAGATAACATGTTCGGTGTTGTGTTGCAGGGTAAACGGTCCGACCTTCGTCGCGCTCCGATGGACATTCTCGCAGCGAACTAGATTGTTTACAACTAATTAACACAAATGTTTGCTTTAAGCCGGCCGGCACAAGTTGGTAGTTAAGTATGATTAAAACATTGCTAATAGAAACGGCCGAAATAAAATTATGATAATGGACTGTTTTATAGCGGCAATATTTGTTTATTAATTAATGGATTAATTCAAAAAAACGTTATTCGACACTGAATTTTGATTTATAGTTCACTCGCTTTTCGCCTAAGACTAGCTTAGGTATTTAGCAGTCGTGATTGGTCTATCTGCATTAGTGTTAAGGTGGCGAGCGTGTCAAACGAGGCTGCGAACATTTATTCAGCGCAGGCATCGCCCCTGACACGGCGGCCGATAAGATCCTCCAATGAATCCGGATAAGCTTCCACTTCACATCGTAAGCGCTGAATATGCACGCGACTGGTTTCATAACTTATTTTTAGTCCAGGCGTTAGTGGGTCAAACACGCACCCGCCTAAGGAGATTCAATTAAGATATGTGCACGACACGAATGTCAAAGCTACCCACATCTTTTCCAATAAGCTTCGTTTATGCCCGGTTGCACCTAGGCGTAGGTGGTTTGGCAGTTTGTGAGTGAAATCCCTAATTAGGCACTGTGAAAGTTTTTCTCTATCTGTCTATCGGCTGTACCCTCAAGTCAATTTGACGAATCGTCGAGAAGACGGTGTGAAGTCGGCTTGTAGTTTGCAGACAGACAGAGAAACGAATGGAAAATTATGGCCGAAATCATTATACATTTGTAATATACCAAATTGTCTCATAAATTAATATTAGAAGATTGATCAATATACCGATTAAAATGGTTTTAAGGGCCAAATACGATCAAATATTTTGGCACTTACAAATCAATGGATTCCAGGATTTCTGATGAGAATAGCAGAGCAGTATCGAAAATCAGTCCTGAGAATGCGATAGCTACAGAAATCTCCTTTGTCTAACGCTGTGTATACCTACGGGCATGTCGGTACCTATATACCACCGAGTAACTACCCTCAAACCTATGCGCCACGGACCAAACCATCTACATTTACTGCCCCAAAAGATCTGCAACATCAAACAGATTGTTTATCCACATCGCGGTGTCATTCGAAACGGCAGCTGCGTACTGACCGATATTCTAAGGCCTTCCGCCCGCTCGCGGCTGCGTCGGACGGTTTCCTTTGCCGGCGCGTGGATTTATTATATTACGTTTTCTCGAAGCCAGGCGGGCGGAAAATCTTCTGTTGAGCGAGTTTAACGGCCACGCGAATGAATGCGCGCCGTATCTGTCACCGACACGGCCCAGGAACTGGGTAGGCGGGTCACGTCGCGAAACACTTCGCGAGGATAACACGATAATTGTTACATAGTAAATTAAACAAACAAACGGTTGCTACCTCGTTTTTCTAGCGATAGAAAGACTAACGATTTGGCGTGATTCATGTCGTGTTTTAAGTTGTTAGTCCTCTACATACTCTCATCATCAGAACATGTAATTTAAGTTTTCGACTTCGAGAAGCCTGTGTACCTTTTGGTGGGTTTTCGACTACGAGGACCCTGTGCTACCTTTTGGTGGGGCCAAATAAACACGAAAGTTTTGGATTTCCTTTCTTGTGCTTGGACTTCCAGTTTTTTGCTTATAACTCGAAAACGGCGGTCTATAGCAAAAATTCTTTTACACTAGTTAATCTACATAAAATTCTCTACAGCTTTTGCTTTATACAGTTTTTCAAATTTCCAACTGTTTACGAGCAACACAACTAAAATTTACTCCAGACAACTCAGACATTGGAGATATCGCAAATTCGAGATTTTTTACTCTATAAGGAATCTGAATGACATGCAAATCAAATTCAAATACTGACACTATCAAACAGCATCTACACCACTTTACGATACGTCGTAAAAATTAGCGGATCCCGCTCAACTAGTTCGAAACTTTGAAACCGATAAATTTCACTCTCCCAAACCATCGAAGCTTCGACCTTTCAATTTTCAATTTACACTCTGCCGTGCAGCCAACACAGCGTTTCAGCGTAATATGCGAGGTTTCAAAACGTGAAAATTGAATTCACTTCACCGTCCGTTACAAGTATGCTTGCTCGACAATTCGTGTTGGCTGATCTGATAGACGTGGCACAGGATCGGAGTGAAGGATAGCCAAATGCGGTAGCCTATAACACAAATTAACAGATTTGATAAAGGAATTTGTTCAGCAGATACTAAGTATCTAGTAGCGTATTAATCTCGCAAATCGATCCTAACCATTATGTAGGTACCTATTTAACAGTATCGTACACCGTATAGCCAGCCTACTAGATGCTTTTATATACCATTCCCACTGTATCATGTAATTTCTGTTATTCATACAAAAATTATTAAAAACAAAGGCATCCTGGTTCCGGCAGCGCGGGGCGGCGGTGACACTGAAAACTCCATACATACGCACATAACATCACGCCTTTTTCCCGTAGGAGTAGACAGAGACCACACGTTTTATTACCTTTTCCATTTGTTTCCCGGACGTTTCGGTAGGGTTACACCCACCGTTGTCACGTGAAAACCTCTTGTCTTCTCGTGACCACTGTGGGTCGCGAAGGTCGGCAAGGTACGTCGCGTCTGAGTTCCGATTAATATAATTATATGTGTAAAGAACGCAAGTTTACGCATTTTACGGGTATATTCCGGGTTTCCTACCGCGTACCTTTGTTGACGAGTAGCCCTATATTTAGACGCAGTTGAATGGTCCTCCCGTGACCATGACGCAACAAAGGTACGCGGAAGGAAACCCGGAACATACCCTTAAAATGTGTGATAATAACCGCGATAGTTTAAAACATTATATTAACGCTAGTTTAGTTTGAGAGACCATACGGTTCCATTTGCTATCTCTAAATAATACTGGTGTCAGCTAACCCGTACGCAACTCGCAGCAATATTGTCATTACGTACCTAAGTACACGCAAACAATATCGTACACACGACAGCACCTCAACCTACCCGGCTTAGACTTTAGTTTGTACACGCATCCACAGCGACGCTAGCCCATTTTACACTGGTGGTGCGTAGATTGATGTGCTGGCTTCCACAAATTCAAATAGAGAACTGTACGCCCCAGTACCTCGCAGCACCGCAGTGGCGACACCGAAAGCTCACAATAAAACGTCACGTGCGAGCCATTTATAAATCGCACACGCGTCAGGGTGCGCGGTGGCACGTTCCCCCGATTAATGGTCCGGGAGCCGGGAGACGGCACGACTATTTCCGGTGCGAAACTCGCACTAATCACGTTGCGAAGTGGTATTTTAGTACTGAGTGTATAAAAGGACTTAGATCGTCGTTGGGGGCGTCGGTAGCCTAATGGTTAGCGGGTCGGGCTCGGTAAGCGAGAGGTATCGGGTTTTTATCCCCAGTGCCGCCATGTACCAGATTTTTCTAACAGGGCGGAAACATCGTGATGAAACAGATGTGAGAGAAAACATCGTGATGAAACAGATGTGAGGGAAAACATCGTGATGAAACCTGCACATTCAGGCAACTGAATGTGTAACCATGATCGTCAGGTTCCCCTGTTAACTGGGTCACGGAGGTCGACGGCGACGATGCCGCGGCGCGTCCCATTGTGGATTTTATGACATTCATAAGTGTATTAAGAAATTGAGTTAATATATTTGAACTGGAAATTTGATGACAGTCGCTCCACCGTAATTTACCTGATCTGCCAAATCCTGTTCAAAGCGAATTCCAGGCCCTCGCGCGTGAGAGCACAACCGGGATATTGACGCCAACATGAGAATACATGGATACACACAAGGAATGTAGACGTAACGCGTGATAGTTACAGCTCTCCATCGGACCATAAAATAAAAAATAAATAGACTCCCCGACAAAAATAATAACTGTCAGTGGTTTTTACGAGTTATACCCGCTATTTATATGCCTAAGCCCAATTCCGAAGGCTCCCGCTGAGGCGCTTCGTAAAACACTCGGCGGTTAACACACAACCGACGTTAAGGCATCTGGTCAAACAGAAATTAATGTCTGCATACATTCTTGACGTCGATCTCAATTAAATTTACGGATACGAACTAGTTTTTAAAAACCGCTTCTTTGATCTAAATAACGTGAAATTTGAAGATATCATAACGCAGTCTTTATCTCTCTATCAAACTTATGAAAGTACTGTTGTCCTTAGGTGCTACTGACCAAACTTGAACAGTACTCACATCTTATCTGTGAGTACTGTTGCTCTAGGTTGCATCATGCAATTTAAATGGCTGAAGCCATACTTCATAGAGGTCATCCTTTAAATCTTATTAGATAAATTTACGCCAGGTAACCCTTAACTTGTAACGTGGTAACACGCACATACTTTACTGCCACCCTACTATGTCCGTACTATGCCACACCATACCTACTGCTTAAATTTGTGTAGTATTTACAATGATGTCGTAAAAATTCTCTGTCAATTGAAACCCATAAATAAACAGGTATGTATTTTATTACCGCGTGAGGAATTTCCTTGAAATCTACACATAGATAATGCAATGTAACTTATACTGCTATTGCTACTTAATACAGGCTTAGGTATCTACATATTATGCTGGAATCGTCGTCTCTATGAATGCTAACACAGAGTAAAAATAAAACAAAAAGAAGACTATAATACCATCTGCCCAACTAATTTAATTGATATAGCTGTAACGAAACCAGCTTACAAATGTTTACAAACACAACGCACGCGATCTGATCATTATTAGCACCAATATCATCAAGAGCACCACAAAAGCAATACATTTCTTATTAAGTAAACCGAAAGTCAGAACATTTCATTGCCGTGGAAGCGGCGGCGCAGTGTGAGAATCTCAGCGGGCAGCGAAGCAACTTTCTCACCGCCCCGGCATCGATACTGGAATGGAAACTCAGCGGTGTCACTGGACTGCCGACGGCGTCCAATAATTATTATCGGTCCGGCGAAAGACTAAACGCGTCAACAACATTCAGTTTCACTATTGTACGAGCAAACACACTGGCGCCAGACGTGGTGGTGACAATTTAGCCGTTAATGAGCACTTAACATTGTCACCTGTGAAAGTCCGCGTTAGTCTACGTCTCTACGATGAAAACTTTGTAAGTAGGTAGGTAGGTGTCGTCACGGCCCGTAAAATGGGACACCCAGATCAAAGGCGGAAGAATGGCAAACATAACAAATCTTAGTTTACGGTTACGCTTCGCAGATGCGCGGGAGGTTGACTTCAAAGAGCTGGGCCGTCCGTCGGTAGGTATTGTGGGCTGGATGGATTGATCCCTCATTGTCGACGGCAGCCGATGAACGTTTGCGTAAATCCTTGTTACTGTTCGCCGCGTTCTATACGACTGGAGAGGAGATTTCTCTCAATCCGGCCGGTACACGGCGAACTAATGAAGCAATCGCCGGAGGAAAGATGGACCTATTTCTTTTCGGTAATTAGGGAGCGAATTAGGACAATGTATTGTATGTTTTGTTTAGGTAATATAGCCAATATAAATTCAGTGTAGACATATAGCCAAAATAAATTCGCTCTTCTTTACAAACGGTCGCAAAAACCGCTTATTTCAGTTACAGAGGTGGCCGTTTGGAGTGCTTGCATTGCACTCGCTTCCGCCTCTGGTTTCGATCGCACGAGTGCGCAAGCCGCAACCAATTCAGGAAATGCGACAATATCTGCTTTCCCCGACAACTGGATGGAACAACTTCATCGACGGCCCCGTAGAAAACTGCACGGTGAAATTATGAAATCGCACTCTTCGCGGCGAACGGCATTGCGCGCAATGTTTTATGGACTACATGGAATTATTACCGTAGGTAATCACTGGCTGTTGGGACACATACATACATAACATCAGACCTTTTAATTTTCTTTTTTTCTAATATTGTGTGCATTAAAGAGTGTATCTCTATCTATCACGCCTTTTTTCCGTAGGGGTAGGTAGAGACAACATCTTTCCACTTGCTACGGTTCTGACAGATCTCAGCTGTCGAGAATTTAAACCTAACAAACAGACACGCCCAGAACTGCATAATTTTAGTTGAAAATGGATGATGTACCTACACGGTATTGACAAGAAAAATTGATCTAGATTCAGAACAAAATGTATAGGTAGGACACTTCTAACGACCGATTTCTAAACACGCGGTCAGTACAATCGAACAAGAAATTCAAAGCACCATTAAAGCTTCCTAAACAAACATCATTAACACCAAAGAACGTGTTTAAAATCCACGACGTCAATAGCGGTGTAATAAACTGTAAGACAATCGATTAGAGAGACATAAATGTCGTAGATAATAAAAGAAAATATATAGTCGGATCCAAATCAGTACAAACAGTGATCCCGATTCGGCCGCAATAAATACATGCGGCGACAAATTAAGCGAGTTGAACGTCCGACTAATGTCTTGTATTAACTCAGCGTGCTCGTATCGGCTCATGTAGGACGATTAACATTAAACGGGCTGCTTTCCTATGCAAATTAGATTTTTTTTCTAAAAAAAAAACTTATACAACGTTGACACGGTATGCGAAAACGATCGCGAATAAATCACGGCGCAATACGCGAAGGACGATGAATGCTAAACACATACAGAGTGCAAACAGTGCGTAAATCACAATTACAGTGTTACAATAAATAAATGCTTGGAAGGATAGTGCTGTAAAGTGGCGAGTAATTCTTTATAATCCACCGCACAATAGGGTCGGTGATTTGTTATTAAAACCGGACCGGGTCGGGTCCGCCCGAGACGCCCGACCGGTGAATACTTCATTAGATGACTGTACAGAAACGTTAATAAACCGAGGAGAGCAATAACCAGCCACAAAGCGATGCGTTCGCGCACCGGCTTATCTTTTGTCGATACTGCACTCGTCAATTCAATATCGTTTACGCTGCAGGAGTCAATCAACCGGCGCCATGTGACTGGACAGGCCGGAAAGCATTTGGTAGCGAACTTTAGTTCACACATTCTAGTGCAGTTTGTTCCGCAATTAAGACTAAATGTTGTGTGACAGTAATTACCTATTATATTGTACGCTATTACAACCCAAATTTAGATTAGATAGTTGTCCGTTTGTAGCTGCTATGAATGAAATGGATAAAAAAGAGTATTCGAAATTAATGGTCCATCTCGGATAGCGGGGCGGTCAGGCCTGGACAATAAGTGTTGAAGACGATATAGCAGTAGTACCAGCCCCGAGCCGTCTTCGTCATCGCCTCCACGAGATTAATTGCTCGCATAAATCTTAAGTGGGCAGACTTTTTCACAACAACCCCCCATAACAATTTGCACGATCATTCCCCGTGCGTCGAACTCGCGCCGCATTCGGTAAGCTGTTTTAAATTAGAATACTCAACTGACCGTCATTTGTCTTGCACGAGCAACAGTACAATATCTTGAGGTGACAAATGAAGATCACTTACTGTTGTTTTGTCGAAAATCAAGGGTCAACAGCACCGAAGCAAATGCCGGCGATTTATTAGCAAGCGTCTGAAACCGAGGGCTGTTTAAATTTTCGGCTTATGCCGAGATAATATTAATCTCGTTCATCATCCGCGGCAGGACATTTATCTTTGTAAGCATCAACACCGTTGACTTTTAAAATGATTTCGGAGCCCAGTGTTAAACCCTCGTGATGATTGATGGCGGACTCTAACATGTTTTTTGTTTTCAATTTTGTTTCAAACCGAAACGCTTCGAGCGTTTTACCTGTCGTTTATTTAACGACTCACAAAACATATGTAAAATGAATAGAAACCTATAAATTGTTATCAAATGGCACATCACACATTCCATGTAGGAATTTGTGGCACTACTAATTAAAAACTTGCCGCGCTTCCTGGGCCTCATCTTCTGAACTTTTGATTATATCCGGCGCAACTCTGCCGCTCCCGAGTGTGCTAATTCATTTTGATGTAGCATGAAAATTTTACTAATTTAATTAGACTTGCGATCTTGCGAAGTAATCCAGTATTAAGGACGGCTCGTGTTCACGCCAGAGTTAGTATTACAACTTTTGGACCTTGTCTACCTACGTAGGTTTGGAGCGAAATCCTCACCCGCGATCTAAAGCCGGTCCTTTGCAGGTGACCGCAGCGCCATTACAGTTGGAAAGTGTGCGGATCTAATCTGCAGTGCCATTTAATATCTGGGGCCGGTGGCGCGTTGTCGGCGTCATATCTCGGGTGGCGCGGACGCGGTGCGGGTGAAAGCGGTGAAACTTCCGAGCGGAAGCGTGCCGGCGGCGGCGGTCCGGCGGCTTTCTACCCCGCCTCCCGTCAAGAAACTCACCCCAGATACGCACTGGAAACTGGACTGGTTCGAGGGATAGATTAGAGCCACGGCGACGCGGCGTGCCGCCAACGAAAGTTGTCGCGAAGGCGAAATTTCACTAAGTTCCAGCCTTTCGGGCTGGTAATGCGGTGGATTAGCGTCCACACGAGTATACGTCGTTAAAGGATATAACAGGATACATATACAGTTAATTATTATCTCGGAGAAGTTAAACTTTACAGGTATAATTAAGTGGCTAAGCGTTTATTTATGAACACCTAACTGAACTTCGCTTCCTCGAAAATTCCTTGAAAGTTAATTGATTCTGTAGATTTACTACCAAATCAATTACCTCACAGAGAATTACAATATACTCTGAATCCCCTTCTACCGCACACAGATACACCTACGACCTTCTTGCGTAAACCTAGTCTCTATCTGTGGTGACAGCGGCAGCGTATTAACCGAGTTCGGTGTAAAAAGTGCTTACGAAAACTGCTACTAAATAATGAGTGCGAAGGAACCCGTTCTAAATGGGCTTTCTACACCAGCCATGGTAAAAAAGGCCATTACTAGAGGGGAGAATAGCCCGACGACGTCTGCGGGTGGTGACAGGTTTATGACGTCTTAAACACACAACACTGGTGCTAAATGGGAAAGTAATTGCGCGGAGAACTGGCGGTAAATGCAGTTTACAGACAAAAGATATTTATTTGTATTGAGAATGTAATTTACGACGTTTTAAACAACGTCCAGCGGATCATGAGCCCGCTCTGACCTTGTGCCCCTATTTAGCTAAGTACAATTGTGGTCGTGCAAGTCAAACAAATCAAGTAATCACAGCCTAGATTTGTCATAAACTTCGTAAATCGGTAACCCGCGACGCAAACCGCAAACAATACGAACAATAGCAATAATTTGTTAAAACAGAAATCGTCATCAATCTCACTAAGATTTACTGGCTTAATGCCGTTGAAATATTATAATCAAAGCAACATTAATAAATCATCTGTTTTGTTGTCAGTTTGCGACGATTGCGTTTAAATGTGTCGATCGAAGTCTGCTTGGGCATATCAAATCCATACTTAAGTTTCAATTCGGTTAGGTTAGGTTAGTGTTGTGCCAATGCAGGTCCGCCAATTCGGGGCATAAGCGCTGTAACAGCTGTAAATACAGCACAATTACAATTCGTATTCTCCAATATCTAATTTAATCTCGACGAGTCACCGACCAGATCTCAGTTGGCCCAGGCTACGACACCAATATTGGGATTTGGGACCAACATCGGTTTCGAAAAAACAGGAAAAGGTAGAAAATGGGAAGAGGAGAGGCCTCTACTCAGCAGTTTGACACAGTAATGGTGGGTAATAAAATAAAAACGAAGTGTGTAATAAAATTATTCGTATTTTTAGTAGTTTCCTTAACATCTCCCGATCTTCCCAGGAGACTAATACACGACTAGCAAAGTCTGGGCGGTTTCCACCCGCATACATAACATAACATAATGTCACGGGGTGCTAATCGGCTCCGAGGAAGACCTTAGTCAACCTTGCTTGGTATAAATGCTGAAAAGCGAGACTAACCAACCCTCTTCAGATCCTTCTTCCTGCGAGATAGGTACCTTCCTGACTTTTACTCTAGGTACGCAATCAGTCCTCGCAACCTACCTATCATGCGAATGTCAACGCATACGCCGCTACCGCCACTATGATACACATCGCATGCGCGAACGCGTTAGCGGCGTATCGGCCACGGCGCATTACGCGCGTATTTACACAGCGCGCGCGCAAGGCCGCCACGCCCCACAGTGGGCTGAAAATCGAGCTTCATAGACATAGGCAACTCAACTTTTAATGTGTCGTTTTTTTGGCGGGAATTGCTTCCATGAGCTATAACTATACATAAAAATGTTATCCGAGTTAACTCTGCGCAAAAACAAATGAATTATATTTTTTTTACGAAAAAAATGTATGGAGCCAATATGAAAAATCCAATTATCTCTGAAACCGCTAGGAAAACCGTAATATCCTTACAGATGGTTATAAAACTAATTATTCATGATTTTTTGACATACTCCATATAACGGTTACTGCTGCAGAATTTTTTTTAAAAATCGTCGAAATATTTTATTTATTTATTTATACACGGTTCCTTTCGGTGAGAATTTAGCAACACGTTAAATCATATAGTATTAGGCTTGGTTCCTAGAAATAGTAGGTAGATGTAGGTAGGGTAAATTCTCACCGAAAGGAACCGTTAATAAATAAATAAATAAAATATTTAGAAGATTTTTAAAAAAAAATCTGCAGCAGTAACCGTTATATGGAGTATGTCAAAAAATCATGAATAATTAGTTTTATAACCATCTATAAGAATATTACGAAAAAAATGTATGGAGCCAATATGAAAAATCAAATTATCTCTGAAATATTTTGCTTGGTTATAAAACTAATTATTCATGATTTTTTGACATACTCCATATAACGGTTACAGCTGCAGATTTTTTTTTTAAATTATTGAAAAAAAGTATTTTCAAATTTTAAATGGTAGGCAAATATATTTGCTCAAATGTTTAGTAGGTATATATATAATAGGTATATGTATATAAAAACCGTTTAATCAAATTGATAATTGTTTATATTGATAATTTACATTTATATAAAATGGTGGGTTACAAAAATGTGGTTTTTATTAATATAATATGTATTGATAATAAAAAGATAGTAATTTATAATATCTTACAAACTATTGATAAGAAGAAACTTAACTTCTTCACTTTTTATTATTATGTACAAGTAATAAGAAATAAGGAATAACAATAGCATGCAATAATATTATTGAAATAAAAAAAATAACAAAAAATAATTAAATATGACTTAATCTAAAACACATTATTCAGTTTATTCATTTTCCTTATCACTCTCGTCGTCTTGGGTATCCATTTCTGAGTCATAATGCACATTGGAAACATCTAGAAACTCAAAGTCAGTTTCTCGAAACTGAATTATCTCGAGAGTTTCAGAAAAATACTGCTGCCTTTTCTTGGTATCTAACTTGGGCCTTTGTGCACTTATTATAGGATCTGAAGAAATAATAAGCATATTAAGGATATCTTGATTACTATCTTGCCTGTTCTTTTTCCGCGAATGATGTTCTCGAAACCTTCTAAAATCTTTATTTCGAGCTTCTGATGCTTCTTCTGAGAGACTTCCAATCGGTACAATATCATTATTTTGGATTATATCTGCCCCGTGTATAAGTATTTTATGGACGGTTGAAGACATATAATACCAGTCATATAACTCCACGTACTTTTCTGCGGTTTGGCGAGCATAATCTTTGAACTTACTGACATCGATGTTCTCACCCGAAGTGATTGTTTGCAAAATTACAGCAAATCTTCTTACAAGTTCTTCATCCAACCCGGTAATGGCTGCAGTTTTATTTGGGAATTCAAAGAACCTTCTTGCTGTATTTCCGTCATTGGTAGTTCCCGAGCCTTGTTTTACGATGTCAATCAAAAGATTGAGTTCATTTTTGAACTTATCCTGGATAATCTTTTTTCTTCTTTTTAACATTTCTTTGTGCTCATTTCCTCTCGCTGCCCACTCTTTGAAATCAAGTCTGTACGAAATATGTAACAAACATTCCATACAATTAATACGGGCGTGTAGAGATGACAACCCAAATTCGTAAACGGCAGCGGACACGGTCTTTGACGTCACAGCATCCAAACGGTTCATTTCAGTTGGTTTTGCTAAACACAGATAGCATGATGAATTTGATCTGGCATCAGATAGGTACGTGCAGACTTTAGCATCGATCATTGTCATCATCAGTTGATGGTTCACCTTATTTCCATTATTGCACTCTGTGGGAATAAGAGCCTTGATTTCATCATCCATGTGTCTTTTATTATCAATGACGACTGCTTCGCTCTCCTTCACAAAAGTAAACTGAACTGGGCGACAATACACCGCTGAGCACGGTTTCGGGTTCGTCCATAAAGTGTTGTCTCCATCAGTCAGTTTAAGTGGCACTAAGGACGTCATAAAAATGCTGGAATCATCTTGCTCACCCTCCATTTTCTGCTTGTATCGGCTTTGGTTTGAAGCACCATCAAATCCCCACTTTGATATCAGTTTCAAATGTTTATTTTGCACATTGTTAGAAAGAGTGTGGAGGATTCTCTTCACTGTGATGTCAAGTAAACTTTGAAGTGTAATCCTGGCTGATGAATCCGTCACCGACACTGCTTGCTTTGGCGGATAGCATTCAAGCTTCGCTTGTTGCACTTTATAGTACGATGGATAAATGTCCTTAGCACCTTCTCTAATGGCCGTCTCTCGCAATGTGATATATTGCCACTTCGATAGTTTTAAAGAGAGCAATAATCCAAGCGCTTTTTCTGGGGTAAATATATCAGTTTTCACAGTTTTTTTTATTGATTCCTTAATTTGACCAGCTGCTTCAGGATTTTTTAATATATATTCGATGACAGATGCGATATCCTCGTGGCCTTTCTCTTTTAAACGTAGTGCAGCTGTATATGCCAATTCACTTGGGTCTTCGTCTTTATGATCATCAGATCTTCTCTTTTTCTGTTTGCTTCCTAGATCTTCAAAAGGTTTTCGAAGTATCTTGGTCATTGTTCCAACAGAGGATGATGTCGATGGCTCTGGTGAGACTGGTCGTTCATCAACAGTTGCTTCTTGAGTGTTTAACATTGTTTGTACGCAACTTGGCCAATCGATATTTGCTTGTAGCCAATTATCGTACTGTTTTCTGAATGTATCTTTAATTCGGTGAGATCTCTGCCATCTCTGTGATGCAGCTCGTGTGAATTTCCGACAAAATTCTTTTAAAGTCACACAATCTTCGGCACCAATGCAATCGCCTAAGCGAGACATAACTGCACCAAACAATACTTTATAGTCAAATGAAGTACTTTCACTTTTTAGAAGAACAAACAAGTCTAAATTAGTTATTAAACTTTCCATTCTAACACTTTTCAGTCGCAGGACAAATGTAATGTTAACGGTTACAAAGTTTTGTAAATACTAAATTATAACACAAAATTTTAGTCCTTTTATTGTAGTGGTCGCTCATTAGTTAATTACTACCCTCATTAAGGGTAGTTACCTAATGATCATTAGTTAACTACCCTTAATGAGCGACCACTACAATAAAAGGACTAAAATTTTGTGTTATAATTTAGTATTTACAAAACTTTGTAACCGTTAACATTACATTTGTCCTGCGACTGAAAAGTGTTAGAATGGAAAGTTTAATAACTAATTTAGACTTGTTTGTTCTTCTAAAAAGTGAAAGTACTTCATTTGACTATAAAGTATTGTTTGGTGCAGTTATGTCTCGCTTAGGTTACGGGTATACGGTTTTCCTTGCTGTTTCAGAGATAATTTGATTTTTCATATTGGCTCCATACATTTTTTTCGTAATATTCTTACAGATGGTTATAAAACTAATTATTCATGATTTTTTGACATACTCCATATAACGGTTACTGCTGCAGATTTTTTTTTAAAAATCTTCGAAATATTTTATTTATTTATTTATAAACGGTTCCTTTCGGTGAGAATTTACCCTACCTACATCTACCTACTATTTCTAGGAACCAAGTCTAATACTATATGATTTAACGTGTTGCTAAATTCTCACCGAAAGGAACCGTGTATAAATAAATAAATAAAATATTTCGACGATTTTTAAAAAAAATTCTGCAGCAGTAACCGTTATATGGAGTATGTCAAAAAATCATGAATAATTAGTTTTATAACCATCTGTAAGGATATTACGGTTTTCCTAGCGGTTTCAGAGATAATTGGATTTTTCATATTGGCTCCATACATTTTTTTCGTAAAAAAAATATAATTCATTTGTTTTTGCGCAGAGTTAACTCGGATAACATTTTTATGTATAGTTATAGCTCATGGAAGCAATTCCCGCCAAAAAAACGACACATTAAAAGTTGAGTTGCCTATGTCTATGAAGCTCGATTTTCAGCCCACTGTGCGCCCGCGCCGACACAAGCAACACGCACGTTTTGTGTACAGGAAAGCTTGTTGTTACAGTAACAGAACAAGCTGATGATATAGACAATCAAATTTTAGCATCGGCACCTTCCAATCTTGATAGTTGAAGAATATTAACGGTTGATTTTTGGTTGATGTCTAAATGATGTTTGATAGTCAAAGCAAATTGCAACTCCTGTTTAGCTAAGAGCTATAAGAGCGGCAACCCAAAACTTTTTTATCTCAAGCAAACTGAGGACAATTTAATAATGTCTTGAAAGGAACATTCTTTAGGCTATGCGGTTGGCAAATAGGCAAGCGGGCCACCTGACGGAAAGTGGTCACCAGTGCATTGCCCACGTCTAATGAGATCTCTAACATGCAGAATATTTTATAAAGAAGTAAAAGTAAGAAACACATTTATTCCGATACCCCACCTCAATAACCTAACCGACAGTCTTAGTAAAGATACGCTACGTAACTCAAAGATGCTACCCCTACAGGTAAATCCCACCAAAAACATTTCACGTAAAGTTGATTCGCCAAGCCTCGTAGCTTTTAACGGTTTCTGTGGAAAAGTTATCAGACCGCATGAAGAGCCAAACTCTTAACTCTACAAAGTCAAACTCTCATACCCTGCATTTTGGCCATAAAGTATGGCTTGGCCTTTCATAGAACTATTGTATGACACATATGCTGGATTCAGTGCTCGACCGACGCGACGGTCAGGGCTGTCGTCGGTCGAACGAAGATAGTGCGTAGCAAACATCAACCACCTTTTAATGGAGCCACGTTTGAATCTATGGACGTTTTATTATTACTATTACGACCATCTCGCCCCAAGGTCAGACGCAAGGGCTCCGTTAGAGCTGTCCGTACAGTGGGACGTATAGCCGGCGATTCTTTTATTCTCCGCTGTTTTCACAGCAGTTGTCCGCCATAACTCCGACCGTGGCGTCCGACCGCCATATTTCTGAGCTATAACCTCGCGTAATAATAACAATTCGGACACGTGTAACGAGTGTCACAACTATAAAAACGAATAATATGACATTGCCGAAACCGTGGCGTTCTCTTATGTAAGGTTAACGTTTACGTGCACGTAGACGTTTCGTAACGTGTGATGTGACTAATAGTTGTAAAACAGCATGTAGGTGGACCTTAGTTTGAATATTCATGTGCATAATTCCAATCTCTATAACATCTCTTGCTAGATCATCATTCGCTTTAGGACCTAATTCACCTGTTATTATACCTCAACCTCTCTAGATGGAGTTTCCTTAACTACAAACACACGTGGCATAGGTACTTAAAATATGTAATTCGTACCTATTCGAATAACCCACTGATACAAACATCCGAGTGAGATATACACATGACATCCGCATCAAGACGGCCAACCACGTGGCCGTCTCGGCTAAATCCATCGCATTCAGTCAACCATAATTATTAGCGTTCCTGCATCAAAAAATTATAACAATCATCTTGCGTTAATGTCCCGGTTGTGCTCTCGCCACGAGGGCCCTGGCTCTGCCTTAACCATGATTACAGTGGAGCAACTGCCATCTGACCTCCGTGACTCTACTACTCGGTGAACCTGATCAGATTGGATCATGGTTACACATTCAGTCGCCGTAAGAGCATCGGTAAGCAGTGCAACTAACGGAAATAACTCAGAAAAGAGTCATTGATAAATAGCCGAAGTGAGATTCGAACCCGATACCTCTCGCTTACGACTCCGATACATTAACCACCCGCCCACCGATAGCGTTCCCGCTTCAAACGTCCGCGAAGACCTAGAACCAAATTGGGGCTGATCAATCCCCCAGCGGTCCACGTCGAACTAATCACGTCGGTCACCCGAAATTCTCCAGAGTCGCGACGAACGACGTCGTAAACGTAAATCGCTAAAAATAGTGCAAAAAGAAAAGAGCAAGAGATACGATTGCGCAGTTTGGCAGAGCGAGCAAGATCGCGGGGCAAACATTCGATGTGACATTGACCAAGGCGTCCTTGCGGTACAAAGCCATCCACGTATGTGTATAACGTTCAGCAAACGCTTACATATTCAGCAGTGAGTGGTTCAAGTGATAGGAGAGAATGTGGACGATGGACGCGACACGATGGCGTGTGCGTTGGAACCAAACAATGCTCATATGGCGTAGATTTACTTAGGTGCTCGGAAATGGTATATAGATAATGGTAACTGTATACGTAACGTCTATAACTTAGAATATGTTAAAGATCTATTATAACTATGTTACGGACACAAACCTCTTTGGTTTTTTCACGTAATTTTAGTAGTATAAGATTTTTTGAAAAATGTGAAAATAATAAAAAAAAATAAAAAAAAAAACTATTGATCTAATGAAGGTTGATCTCTAAAAATTTCTACTAAGTATGTACTATTCATATTTTAGTATTCTCGAGCAATATACAGTACTTTTGATTCCGAAAACATAATAGATGGCCGCCTGATATTTGAAATTGAACAGAGCTTCGTCCACGTTTTTCGGACGAAAAAAAATGAGAGAACTTTATGATAAAATGAATAGTGATGACGCTTAATTCACAGATAATAACAACAAACCTATCGCTTCCCTGATCTCTAATAAGCGGTATCTAGCAAAAAAACAATGGCGACCAAGCGCATAACAAGATAAACAAAACAGCTATTAATTCCATCGATCAACATGCCGATCGATCACATACGTATGCAATAACAAACAATGTACCGATTCAATCGGAGCATTGTAAACGGCCCTTATAACAACGGTTACGTCACGTCAACCGGCACATTTGCCCTATCCGTACCAGAATTGAATTTGGAGCCAATGCAGTTACAAGAGCCGAACCGCCGACGGCCCCAATTTGGGCCACTCGTGTTTTCTATTTAGAAATAAGTGTACAACACAATGGTACGGCCGTAACAGTCCAACAGCTGTTCTGGCTACAATAGAACCGGCAGAGTTACGTAAACCCACCCGACTATTTACCAAACATGTTTTCGAATTTTCAGATAGCGTCACCGTTTGTTGATTGTTTCCTAATGAGGCCGAATGTGGTGAGAGAAATCTGGTTGTTTGCGAGACTTGAGGCGCGAGGTTTGTTTAGAACCGTACGTAAAATTTGATTTACAACGCATCACGGACTCCGCTGATTAATAGAGCTAATGAACAACATCTAAAAATACTAAGGCGTAAACGAATACGCCGCGTGACGCACAGAAGTAATGACAAAATAACGACCCTAAATACAAAGTAGACTATTGATCAAGACACACGTCCATTTCAAGAGCATATAAATCAAAGTCAAATAAAACAACGGCAAATTAATATCAGGACATGGTATTTATTGTACAAAAATAGTGTGCGGGCGTGTAACTCATGTTTCACGACATACACAAACAAATATTTAAACCTATATTTTTATGTATAAAATGCATTCACTCAGTAAGTTAGACATAGCCTATTTGTTTTATCCATAATAGTGTGGGTATCGTTGAGTCTTACAGCCATGCGAGAGGCACGCCCTCCGGATCCCGGCACAGCACAGGCCCGGCGTATTATTAATTCAAAATTCAATTTACGTATCTATCCACCTCCACCGAGCATTCCACTGCGATCCCTCAGAGTAATAAAACCAAATTTCGAATGTCTAAAGGAGTTGCGTCGCCGAATAAACAGAAACTTATCGCTGTAATAAAGAAGCTATTGCCCTCTTCCCTTTAGATAAAAAAAAAGTATTTATTACGTGAAGGGGGCTCAACTTTCGAATCGAGAGGTCGTTTAACAAGTACGATAGCAGCAGACACCAATAAATAACCCAATTGACAGAGACCCACAAATAGGCATTAAAATGAGAATTTAAAGTAGATAACGCGGTACGAGCCTACGCTGAGCCTGAATGGAGTGAAAGAAAAAAGTGAAGCAAGAACCAATTTATCAT
Organism: Blastobasis adustella; assembly: GCA_907269095.1. Lineage (NCBI taxonomy): Eukaryota > Metazoa > Arthropoda > Insecta > Lepidoptera > Blastobasidae > Blastobasis > Blastobasis adustella. The sequence continues at coordinate 8,459,192 of OU026117.1, read as the reverse complement.
GTCTTCCCACACGCGCGCCCAGTAATATAAGCAAATACAACATAAAAATAAAAGTACATCGTAACAACCCATGGTGTGTAAAACCCAACGATAGAGGCGTACAACAGAACTGTACTGTCCATGAATAACTTAGTCATATTCACATTATCTACATTACGGAACTTTATCTGGTATCACATAACGTCGCATCGTTTTATTGGAACCCAACTCGACAGAAACATGCAGTGCCACAATCGAGTAAAGATATTTTCGAGTTCACCGTTTAATAAAAGTCTTTTTGTTTAAGATAACTACAATTCGATTTCGGCTATCTTTGAGTACGTCTTGTTTTTATTTACATATTTTATTTTCGTAAAATAATAACAATTCACTTAGGTGTAGCGATAAAAACAAGATTTGCGTGCGAATAGTGAGGTTTACGACCGACGATATAAATAGCTTTTATTATTTTAGATTACAATTTCACAACAGCTTTTAGTTTAAAGTAAAAGGCTGTCATGGCATTAAAATTTTTACAAAATATTGTACGAATTATAGAACACTGTCGTACTCTTATCGTAAAGTTTGTTTTTGGCAAACGAATTTACAGGAAATGATAACATTGGAATTCATTACGCGAATGAGTAAGATCGTCTGCGAAATAATGTAATGTGAATGACCCTTGCGTAGGTATGTGTGTTTGGCAGACGATAAGCAAGGTGCAGCGTTATCGTTTCTACATAGTAACATGTGCTTATTTACGATAAACGTAAAGTTTATAAGGCTGCGGCTATAATAGGGGGAAATTATTGTGATTTTAAGACTAATAGTGAATTAAACAAAGAACATTTAGTAAAGTGAGCTAGGGAGGTGTAATGACTAATGACATGCTAATGGTAATCAGGATATGGAGATGACACGACATGAAAGGATACGAGCGGTGCTACTGGTGATTATGATGTATTTTTAATGAGCTGGTATCAGCGAGGATGATGATGTATTCGATGATTAAGTGGAATGCATGATAATGTGTATGATATGATGGCTGTAATAATGACCGAATGACGAGGTTAACGAGGTTAGGAGCCAAAGAATATTCTTGAACAATAAGAATATTTTAGAAATAAAATAGAAATACAAATGAACGATACGAAATAGAATAGAAATGAATGAAAGACAATATGGAGAAGTTAAAATAGAAATGAAATGAAATTTGATGGCAGTGCAAAATGATTTATGGGCAGGTGGGTGTAACGGAGACGTGTTTGGTTTTGAAAACGAACGATGCGCCGCAAGCGGGTCGGGTTGCGATGCGAAAGAGTCATTAGCGCTAGGAACCGGTGCGTCGGCGCACGAGGCGCCACCCGGAACGGCGCGCGCGGTGAAAACACCGGGAAACCGCAATATCACTCGACCAGCGCAACAAGACCCGCGGCGCGAGACCTCACTCCTCCACGCGACGTAGTAACCTGAGGGAGGGAGGGAGGCTCCCCGGCTCACCTTACGATTGCCGAGTGAAGTTGTAAGCGCAGCCGCAGCGCGAGAACCGTGTCAGTAGTGTGAAACACTAATTGCGCGAGCAGTTTATGGCAGTTATTCATAACGCGCCGGGTATTTTGCAACATAAACGGATTTACTGCGCGATCCCCTCGCTTATCCTGGCTCGTGTTGATTTATGGATTGAACGCCTAACGGTAATGTGTGGTAATGTAATTGTCGTCCATACGACCGTGACGGTACATTTGCGAATGAGAAAAGTTTCGACAGCCTTTTCTGATGAAAATTTATTTTTATTTTATTATTTGTGCGACTAACAAATATCGATATTGGTCGATTCGTGATAAAAGCCGCGACAAAACTAATTTATTAAACGGTGAAAACAAAATATCTTTAATGTATCCAGATAAAGCTCCCCCGACAGTTTCCTACGCTATTGTTAACAATAAATTAATACAGAATCTAAAGGAAACCGATTCGGAGATCTCAATATGAAAGGGTTGCGATGAGACGCTCCGTGCGTGCCTCGCTGTGAGGATTTGAGTCCAGCTCAAATGGCGAGCGTAGAGCTCCATGCATCGACGCCACACACGCATCACTCGGCGCAGCGCGTAACGTAACGCCATCACAGGAGCCTCAGGCAGTAACTAAGGCTAAATCACAAACGTTGCGCGAGGGCTCGCTAGCGGCAAACGCCGGCGAACATCCCGACTCAGACACATCCTCACACAGTTTTCCTTCACTAGTCTTGTTACTGTTCACCGCACTGTTCACTTTTAGGTTGTGGCTCATCAAGCATTTGTTCACTGCACTTTCACTTTTGTCGGCGAAGAAGGAGCGCCGCTGGCTCGTGGCGGAGGGCGACGTCGAAAACAATTTAATTTCCAAATCACGATGGCCGTTCATAGAAGTGACAATTTCCGATGATATTTCTAGAGCGAGTGGTGAACGTGGTTCTGGAGAGCTGGTTCTTCTCGCAGGAGGAAACAACGAGTACAGATTAGGCGCTGAATAGTTCTCCGTACTGTTTCCCTCCCGTCGGTCGGGTACTCGTGAAGAAGGATCACTCCAACTGCGCCGCAGCGTGGTGTCTGTGCCTCGTCTGCCTAGTGGACCGACCACTTTCATGGACTCTTCTAGTTTAGTTGGAGCGAAATCAATACTCGAATTCTCGTCTAACAAATCCGCAATCGAATGAGAATCCCAGATTTGTCCGACAGGATCACAGTAGCGGCATTGACACGAACTCACTGCAGACTCGGCCGGCGACGCAGCCTCCGCTATTCCGAACCTAGTGGCCTCCAAAGCCTCACCCAGCGCTGACACACGATAGGTTTCCGGCGCAGGTTCCGGATACTCTAACACTTTCACATCTAACCGGTACGGCAGAGCCATATCTCGGCAATAAGTTTCCTCATAGAGGCCATGTGCCGCCGTCACGACACCAGAAACCGCACAATGTTCGACATCACCAAGATCCAAGCCGGTCGCTAAATCGTGCGGCACAATATTGTTGGGCTTTCTATCTTTCTTGCGTCGCTTCCGCGGTTTTATTATCCTTGGCAACATGGTTTCCGAGTTGGTGGAGCCAGAGCTTTCGTCGCTGGCGACGCTGACAGCATCGGTGTTGTTGCTGCGGCCGCCGCGGGGCGTCCGCGGCTGCTGCTGCGGGTGGCGCGGCCTGGGCTCGGGCGCCTCGCACCGCTCCCTGTGGGCCGGCTCGAGGGGCCGATGGTTGCGTTGCTCCGGCGCGGTGGTGAATTTCCGCCGGTCGTGTCTGTTCTGGATGATGAGCGGCGCGCCCTGGGCCTGCATGGCAAGCTTGGAGACGGAGGTGTTCCGGGCCGGCGGCGCCCGGCCCGCCATGGAGATGAGCGGCGCGCCCAGCCAGGCGTTCGGGTGCGGGACCCCGTAGGGCGGGTAGTAGGGCGGCGGGAACCCTGGCGCGGTGGCACCGTACTGGGGGCGAGCGGCTTCGCGGCGCCCGAGGACGGCGCGCTCGCCCGGACTCATCGCTGGCCGATGCTCGTTTAACCCATATTCGAGAAAGTTATGTTCACTGTCACGGTAAAAGTCCGAGTTGTGTCGCGATGTCGTAATCGTGCTGTAACATCTGCGGCGCTTGGTACGTGCGTGCGTTCGCCGCGGCCGCCGGCGGAGGACTGAGTGAATGAGCGGCGAGGCGAGCCGCGCCGGTGGGAGCCGGCCGCCACGCGACTTATCGCCGCCGCCGCCGATGCACCGGAAAGCTTTACAACCCTAATCGCGCGACAATTAAACCGACCGTTGTTTACTTTCGCGCTCTAAAAGATAAACGCACCGACACGCGCAAGTACCCCGGTTACGGTTTTCACTGCTGACGAATATGTGGTGCATAAAAATACTGCGTGCCTATGATACGACGCATTTAATTTGAAAGCGCGGTTGTTATTAAAATATGCAGATAAAACCTATGTAATGTAATAAACATTAAAAATTATTTTGCATACGGCGGGAAAGGAACTTCGAGTAAATATTTCCTTGTAATTAAATGTTTGTTTATCGCCTATCGCTTACTTGCCTGCCCCGCGTAAATTGCCGATTTAAATAGAAATCTTTATTTCCCTATACTTTACAACTTATAGTAACATTTGTTTAATACAAAAGGCTCTTAAACACAAAACGGCCAATGAACCAGCGAACTTGCAACATAATCTATATACTTTCAATGCTATAAAACGCCTCCGAAACATAGGTACTACGTATGCAAGCACTAATTCTATGCAACTTACCCCGCCAAAGACTTGAGGTGGCCCGATCACAACACACTCGCATAAGGTTTCTCTTATTGCGCAACCGCGTTTAAGCGAACATAATAACCGCTCGGAACTTTCACCCGGGATCCGGCCGAGGCGCCTTTCGAACTTACCTGTAACAAAGAAATCGAGCTCGTTAATGTCGCGGTGTCATGAATCACCCATCACGGAAGCGGATAATATCGCCCCCCAAACTCGGAGGAATAACTCCATCGCAGAGGAAAGAGCCTAACGAATGGACATAAACGTCATTTATTGGATCATAAATTATTGCCCTTGCCCCGGAGTCGGAGATTGCCCAATGGATTTGTTTTTTTATTTCCAAATTGGATAAATAAAACGTAATTGATGGGTCATAAGATATTTTGTAATTAAAATAGTTGTAATTGATTAAAGTGCGAATGTTCTTTATTGGAAAAATAAATAATAATAAGAATCGCTTAAGGATTTTTAAAAATCCTTAAGTGAAAATTAATCAGCCAACCAACTGCAGGTTTTTTTTTGTTTATTATAGATTAATTAATACTTATTGTTCAGTAGTTTAGAAAATATTCAAATAAAATCTCGAAATCACCAACTGCAGTACAGAAATTAAGTTAAAGAAATCCAGAAATTAGGAATAACTACTGGAATAACCCATAGTTATTTTGTTAGAAAATTAATTATCAAGATTATTAATTAGTAAATATCAGCTTCATTCGGTTTATTTCAGGTTAAGTAGAAAAAAATCGCTTAAAATATGAGTGACTTTTCAATTTACAAAAGAACCTAATTCCTTAAGTGCATACGTATGTGTACACGTTCCCACGTGCACACACTCGCACTCAGCTGAAAATTATCCAACCAAACAGAGCGACGAACATTTTCCATTCCGCTTTGCATAAATACGTCCATGTGCGGTTGATGCGCTATCGTTGCGAACGACCAAACTTTCATCGCTCGAATATGGAAAGTTGTACACAATCTGTGATGAGTTGTCGTCAACATGACTCAGTCGATTATCTCTGAATGTAAATAAGCACTTGTACATGTGCATCGCAAGGCACTTGGCGGTGATATGTTGCACGGGCCACGGCAATGAAAGCGTGATCTCTCTCCATAAAATTATGTGGAATATTATTGGTTTTGTGGGCGCGGAAACGAAAACATACGATTTTACGATATTTTGTTATAGCCCGCTACGTGGACTTGATACTCGTACGTAGGTTAGTAAATGTTCCATAAACCTCAGCATCAGAAAAAGACATAAAATCGAAGTCGCATTTCCGACTCCCCGGGTGTTGCGAGTGTCCATGGGCAGCGATGATCACTTTCCATCAGGTGGCCTATTTAGGCGGCCTTTATTATAATAAAAAATCCAGCTATAAGTCTTTCTGCAAGGGTGTACGTAGGTCATATCAGCAAGAACCAGGTATGGTCATCGTTTTTATCGGTGGTTCCACCGTCTGTACTTGTATTTTATGTATAAAAAGAAAACAACACGTCTGTCTGTTGCCACGCAAACGTCCTTGAAATAGAATTAGGGAAACACAATACGCACAGAAGTTAGCACGTGGAACAGTACCATTGCTTTATTAGATTGAGCAAGTTGAAACCGCTGAAACACGAGACGCGTCAAGTTTTTGTGGCAATAAATTGGATAGATTTGAATGTCAGATTATTTGATTGACGTCAAGGAAAACGATATGCCTGCGGCTGAGCGACTATCTAATACCCATAAAGGTAAATCTATCCGGTCATCACGCTTTATCCGATTAAACGTACATTTGGATCTAATAAATCACACCCCATTCACTCCATGACTGAGGGTTTTGTCACAGTACACATGCCTGGTAGACAGGAATCACATATCGTCATGCTCTAAAAAACTATTACTGGTTTTCTGGTCAACTGCCTAACACAAGATCGAAGAGAGTTTTGCCTCGAAGTCGCCTGAATCACATATCGTCCTGCTCCAAAAAACCACTACTAATTTTCTGGTCAACTGCCTAACGCAAGATCGAAGACAGTTTTGCCTCTAGGAGAAGTCGCCTTGTACAACCCCAGACCACACGGCAATTACAGGGGATGTTGCCATTGCTCCCGCATAGTATGTCCCTTTCGTGAACATTTTTCAGGCAGTCTCTTTCAACAGGTGCGATCTTCAACCTAGCCGTTGGAGGTCAAGTTGGCTCTTATAGAGTTGCCCATGCGAGCCAACTTGACAACTTCATATATCGGTCTTAATTTAATTAAGTAGTTCGTCAAGTAACAAATTGATTCCAACGGCAACGTACGTTATGTCCGAAGTCAAGCCAACGCAAGAGGGCTGCTTCGATCTTTCCAGCTTACCAGCCATTGCATAACCTAAGACAGTGTAATTACGAGTCGGGCGATCGTCCGCGATATCGCACTGCCAGAGAAAGTGATCGGTACGAATCGTCGACCTTTGCGTCGCGTGCGAACACCGAATTAATTCAAGTCCACTCTCGCTCTCCGCACGGCGCAGGCGCGGTTACAACTTATGATAGTTATTACGGCAGCGCGGCGGATTATTACAGTTTCTAGTCGGGTGAAAGTCGTTAGGAGTGACTATATGATCCGTAATGTCAGGCCGGACAAGACGTACATCGTGGTCCACCGTTGAGGGGCATCTCTTGCCCGAGGGTGAGATGAACGTGGAACAATTTAGAGTACCACCTGCTCCCTACAATCGACTCTTAGTGATTTATAGAACATTTAATGTTCTGCTCACATCGACACGTTTATCGCCCAGGCGGCGACGAGAATCAATATGCAAATTGGGCCTCTCGAAAATATTTATTGAAGACGATAATGATCAATGAATAAATGAATAGCGTATTCCTCGAAATCCGATAATTAAAACTTGGAGCCCACAAAGGTGTTGGATTGATTATCTATAGATGTCTCGTCTGTGGCATAAAATTCAATTAATTACAGATATATTCGAACCAAAATGAGTGCCTTTTTTGTTTGACAATCTGAGGTACCTATACATAAAAAAATTCGCAATTTTAAGAAACTTTGGAAATTGCTAATTTTGATGTAATTACTAATTTTGATATAGCTTACTTATCTCGATCTCGATAAAAAGCGTGACACTTTCAACTATGGCGTCCGCTCAGTCTAAAGCATGCTATTGCCCTAATAAGTGACCATAGACCAATATAATAAGTGACGGTGAAGGATGTAGGCAACCTATCCTTGAAGCGAGAGTCGGCTACTATAAATCTTTAGCGCAATTGATGCACCGCGATAAACACAGATAACAACATCACGAGTCCGTCAAATTCCTCGTCCATCGCATCCGTGCAGCACGCGATAAATATTTACATTATAACAGCAACCATACCCGTTTCGACAAATTGGTCAGCCACAATGACCACAGAGTTGAGTAGACGCTAAAACATCGTCTTTGTAAGCCCATTATCACCATTATTGCATTCCACTTTCCATCTCCACGCCTCACGGCGCCAAACTCGAAAACAAACCGATCAAGGAACTCAGTCTTTGTTTATTTACCTTTGTTTCTTCGAGTGTTTGGATAGTGTTTAGTCCGCTTTTGACTTTCTATCTGCGCGGTTTCGCTGTATGTTTATCACATTATTTATTTTGTCGAAGGTTTTTAGCGCATACTTTAGAAGTTTAGAGGCAACAGTATTTGCCAAATTTTTGCTTGGTTTACTATAATAATTTTGGCTCTAACCACTTTCAGACATAAAAAGTCACGTTCTCCTCCTACATATTCTAGTTCAGCTAAAACGCAAAAATGATGCTATATCCGCTTATTTCAACAGCTTTCGCTGTGGTTTAAAATACTTTTAGGAATTTGAAAAAATAATCTCGCATTCTCATAAAACGAATTTATTTATGTTCTAGAATGCATTTCTCATAATGTATTAAACTATGAGCAATTGTATAGTACATTTATTCACCTTAAGCTATTGTAATATTATTAATATTATGAGCAATAAATATCAGCATAATGTTTTTGATTGATTTGTTTTTCGTAGATATGTAGAAATGAGCTTATTACACAACTCAAATGAATTTTATTTGTCGGACTCGCGCTTCAAGATTTTCCAATTTAATCGTATTTGACGAGTTACATGTTGCTCTGGCATCAAAATATTGTCACTATCCTAAGATTTATTTGTGTTAACGGTGTACGAAACCATGAGCAAGAGAGGGGGGTACACAGTATGTACGCGGAAAAAGTTGTTATTATTTTCATTGTATGACCCCTGAAAATTTAATAACTGTTTTCTAATTCGAGTCAGTAAAATGATATTTAAAACTGTTCGTTTTGAATTGTGTAATGTCCGAGTGACAGCTTTTTACCAAGTGGCCCGTATGCCATAAAAATATTCTTTGATAAATGCACACAGTGATTCATCACATCATCCTCATCATAATCATTGGACTGTCCCCATTTATACGACGCCAAAACCGAACTGCCTTAGTGGATTGCCCCAGCAATTGGCCCCGTGTAAAAGGTCCCTTACGTGCGCCGGCGCCGGACAGCGTCGAATGATTGGCGCCACGGAGACAGCGCACTTTCACTGCAGCGAACGCTTTAGGTTATGGGCCCAGAGGTTCGTACAACGATATCCCTAGTGTTTCTTAATCGCCCCTTAAAACGCTATAAGCTCGGCGACATTTATGGCTCGGTGTTCCTTGCTCTCGACGAATTTAACTAGGTACTAATACCTACGCTTACCTTAAAGTTATCTCTTCTTTGGGAATATATTGGACGATATAGTGTTATCGCGCAATAGGCTAGGCCACTACATATTTGACATATCCACCGCTGGGACTCCTGCTTAGACATGATTTACCGCTACGACTCAATAAGGACACATTATTCACACTGATTAAAACTGCATTTTTTAAAATTATTTACCTAATTCTCTCTGACTACTTTTGCGTAACTTCACCCAAAGGTAAAGCATAGTTTCAAGTGAATTAACATTTAAATCAAAGTAACACAAGTGCTTTTGTCATCAAAAGTGGGCTTCAGTAGATTGGGAATTGTGTATGTTGCTCTTCACGAAAGTGGATTTAAAAGCGCCTAAGAAACGTTAACTATGATCGTATGTTTGCTTATACAATCACCTCTTTAAATGATAAGGAACATAAGGAAGTACGTGCTTAACGCAAATTATCGTGTAATAATCATACTTCAAAACGTACATTCCGATTGTAATCAGATCAACGACTAATCGGAGTGGCGTAGTACGTATAGTAACCGTCGTCTTAGCAGGTATTCGTTTAAAATCACTTATTTCAATCCTTTCCCCGCGAGCACTAGCCGCCTGGCGCGCGCTGAATGGATTCAAATTACCCCAATATTACACACTCTCCGCTAATCTATGTGCATATATTACAATAATTTTGATAATATAACAGCACAACGTTTGCTTAATTTAGTTTAGCTAACAGTATTCACAAATAGGATGGTGGTTAGGCGGTGAAGAGTAATGGAATATTTTACGTCATACTTTTCTTAATACGAGTATTATGTTCGTCACAGACAATATCAAGGCTAAATATTGTGTACATGGTAAATCGTAGTATCAACTGAAACTTCGAATATCACCCACCTAAGCAAACAGAATCGTTAAACAATACTCATGTGACAATAAATAATTATGAGCACTTTGTGACGATAAAAACGAATATAGCCCACGATGAAAAGCCATATACGAGTTAACAAACCTACATTAATGTACGTACATTTAACATTAGTTATTTACTTTGCCCGATGGGTCCGCCCTCACACATTCTGGGGTTCATCTAATATTATTTCAACTGCAAACCCGCAGTTCAACCCTTTGGGGCTCAATAACGAAAAACATTGTGTTGTAGTCAGGTCTAGGTCGTGGTAAAACTATTTGCCAAATTTCAGATTAGTTTCACAAGTCGGGAAGCAAAATTTCGTGTTCCTCTCTTGCGTCTCCAGACATAGATGGTACGGGGCATAGCTAGCTACACAATACGAATAACAATCGTTCGAACAGTGAGCTGCAGCGTAGTGGGAGCCATTGCGCGCGCGTGCCCGTGTTAGCGCCTTCACAAAGCGCACGTAGTCTGCCCGAGAACCACAAAGGGGTGAAGACCGGAACGAAAGGTCTCAATCGCAATTTAATACTAAGTTATGCGTTTTCGCGGCACGAGCCGGCTTTACGACGCCATAAAAAGCATGGTGCGTCGGGCCTATGACGCCGTAATATTAACAGCGACCCCCGCGCCCCCCGCGCCGCCCCACCTGCGCCCATTCCTATTTCAACCGACAATAAATCCAGAGATTGTTATGTACGACAGCGTCTTCAGATATGTCGTTAAATACAGATCATCGGCATTAAGTTAAGCGATTGCGAATGAATCATGAAATTTGCAAAGGCAATAAAACTTGTCGCCTGGCGGTGTTTAGCTCCCGGCCTTGGTGAAGCATAAATCCTGGTCAGACAGCCAAAGTCGAGCCAATGTCGTTGCGAAACGCAAGGGAAATATTTCGCAAACTTTCCGACTCGTCCATATTCAAAAGCTAAGCGTAATATAAGAACAAAAAACAGTTGCGGCGCCTACTACGAAATTATGATGTGACTCAGTCTTTACTGAGTCACAATTTAATTTCGTTTAACAAAGAAAAAACATAACACATAATTCTAATCCGTTTATTAGACAGAAGTAAAACACACTGAATAGCTAAAAACTTGAAGAGTAATTCTCGGCGTATAATTAAAATTGCTTTTTACACCGTTACTCATTTTACGCTGCTACCGTAATGAAAACATCTGTATCCAATTCTTGACCGGTTGCCGACCAGACCGAGGACGCCCGTAGCAAATAAGATTAAGTAGTTGACGAAAGTTTGCGCGTAGTTTCGTTTGGACAAGATTTGTTGGCGTCTTGGCGACATTCAGACGTGTCTTGGAGGCTGTACGTCCCATCCCACCTTGGCGATGATTCACGGCCATCGGTATCGATTGCAAGACAAGTCATCACGGAACCAGCGGTAGGGGCTGCGTGTGGAAGGGACGGAGGGTACATCCGTGACCTCTAGACTTTGTCCCGGACAAGGGCAGTCTGCCCTTGCACTTTACCTACCGCCCGCCCTTTACCTACACGAGGGCAAAATTCGACTTTGAACGCACGAATAATGTTTATTTTATGTAGTTATCCACTTAATTAATCTTATTTCGGTGAGGCGTTTCTATTGTGAGTGAATCGCGAGTTTGGGGTCGTGCACCGCTTCGAGTCTTACAAAGCCGACAACAAAATCCTGGCAACGCTGAATGTGCTTATAACGTCAACGAACTACGCGAAGATATTAATATGGAGAAATGAGTCGAGCGTCGAATCTAACCTTGACGGCGAAAGACACCTTAAGAAGATTATAACTGAGTCGCCGTCCCGAGCGGGAACGTAATCCGGACCGTTAAGAAACTTTCCATCCCTAACTAGATATTCGAGAAGTTAATCAGGAAAATTTTCCACTAATGCTCTTTGTTGTAGTCGTAACAGTGAGCCGTGATGTTTTTACTAATTCCGAGAGTCATTACGCTTTATCGTTCACGGCCATAATAAAGTTTCCTCGGAAATTGTCAAATTGTTATGCATAGGCTGTCCATTTGTTACAAGACTAACGAGCTATCGATAACATCGCGATTTCAATCTGGAATTTAATTTAAATGGTAAGAACTGCTCATGTAAGGCTCGTTTAAAAGCCATTTGGCTTGTGTTTTTTATTTGTCTCAATTTATAAAAAATGAACGCAACTTTCACTCGGAACCAGCGTTTCCTTCCCGGAGCCTTGGGAGTTATTAATAGCATTTAGGACATTTATCATTAATGAAACGATAACTTCGTTAGGCAGCCAATTTGGCGAAAGTTGCGTCCCAATATCTTCCGCGACGTTTTCTATCGGAGTCGCTTCGGTTATGAGTAGAAGTACAAAATTAGCTTTCCCGTGTTGTCATAAAGAGCGGGTGAACGGAAAAGTTAATTGGAATACGTGCGCGCGCCGAGCGCCCGTCGTACGGCATAAACAAAACGTCAATAGAACACTGCATCCATTTACGTTGGGTGTCTAAATATAGAATTGAAAAGATCCACAGTGAGATACGGAGATATAACATTTCGCAACGTCCGCGACGGTGGGGGGAGGTGTTGCGCAAATCGTGACGTCACGCGGTTCCGGCTTCACTTTCGCGAACACTTTCACCGGCGCCCGCGCAGCGCCGGCGGATGCGCGCGCCCCGACGTGTGCCGATTGCGACCATTGTCACGCCGCGCGCCACAATCGATGACCGCTCGTATCGACTCGATAATTTATTTTGACAACACTATCTAAGCTGTGGGCGCGACGTGTTTTTGCGTTGTATTTGTGTCGTGAAGATTCAGTTACTAGATTTCTAAAGTAATACCTACGTTGCGGTCAGGTTGTTTGTAGTTCGTCGCAGGTGGTGTCACGTTTACAATCACACTCTCTAAGCACATTTTTATTGCTGAACTAAGTCGCAGTTTATGTGGGCCAAAGAATGTAGGTATCGGATATACGAAATAGGTACATTAGAATGTCAGTATTTAAAACCTACATTAAAATGTTTTTTTTTTTATTTGCTTAGTTCATCGCTGTGAATCATGTTGCTTACTGTTAGTGCAGTTTTTCAGTACCTACTATGTATATTCTTTATTTACTAGCTACAAGTAGGTGAGTTAAGATTTGGCGAAATCACTCCCGTTCTTAAACTACTGAAAACGTTCTTCGGCGTCAAAGGGAAGACCAACAAACTTCTTCTTCCAAATAACTCAAAATTAGGATTAGGGATAAGTAAGCATTTTAATCCCATAACACCATCACGTCAGTACGAGTGTTTCCCAACTCACACATTTGAGTACGTCCAAAATAATAATAATAATAAAAGCCGTTTATTACACCTATCTCACACAAGGCACAGTACATTTGAGCACAATACATGGTATAATGCAGTACACAAGAAACAATGAGAAAGCGACAATGCTATCATTACTTCGTTACCTGTGCCATAAGGAGACGTGCAACGGTTCCACACTCAGCATAAGCCATAACTACTAGACCTAGCGCCAACGACACGAGAGCCAACGATGACACAACGCCAAACCATACTCGTCATACCCATCGACACGTCCAGCACTCAAACGTGACCTCACACCAAACGTTATACTATCACGGGTCGTAAGCGCATGCGCGAAAGGCGAATTTCACCGGATGCTCACGCGCACCAAACGGCGCTATGAATTGGAAATTAATAACATTGCGCAACCAACGAACCAGTCCGGCGTGCTTGTGTAATTTAATTATTGTCCAATTTCACTGGGCCCGGTTAGTGACGGCGTGAAATTTGTTTTGATGGACTTTTTTTTAACCACTATGGTGGAAAACAAGCTTACGGCCTGCTTAAGGTAAGCAGTCACCGCTGCCTATGGACGTTTGCAATACTAGGGGCATCTTTAACGCGTTGCCGACCCCGTAAAAACATTTTAGGCGGTACATCGACAACCTAACGTTGGATTTGAGTCTCCCCCACATCAGAAGAAGTTTTTGTCAGGTATTAGTGGATGGCAGGCGATGCTCTTACGGTGAGGGAAAACATCGTGATGAAACTTGCACATTCAGGCGACTGAATGTGCCAACCACGATCAAATCTGGTCAGGTTCCCCTAGTAGCCACGGGTCACGGAAATCAGAAGGGAGTCGCTCCAATGTAATTACAAATTAAATCCTGGATAACGGTCAAGGCGGACCCTGGGCCCTTGCGCGCGAGAATGCAACCGGGACATTAACGCCAAGCAAAGACTTCTATAATAAATCAATGCCGCCAAGATGATTATTTATAATTTTTTTCGTGGATGGCAAGCGGGTTGGAATTAGTGTGTTCAACATGGACCTAGAAAACACCGAAACCGAAACATCCAAATATCCCGCATGTTCTCAAATATAAAGAGGCAAAGTTATTTGTAAGCACGTACGACGTTTACTTATTTTTATAAGCTCTATGAATACAGATCTACCCTCTTATTATGTAAGCCCCGACCTACCCTAACCATCACTCGCCGTAGGGTTCAATTTACAATTTCCTCGATGGCTTCCATGTCTACGACAGGAGAAACGGAACTCGAACCATAGGATAGTTTCATATACTACACATATTAGGTTGGGGAAAAAGTCTTTTCGCATATAGTATGTATGAACTTGTAATAAAACCTCTTTGGCTATACTATTTGTACCTGGCTGGTTTTGGTATCATTTAAAAGTTTAAATTTTATAGAAGACAATTCCAAATTCAAATTATGAAAATGCGTGATTTTCATTTGTTTTTCTTACCGTCAAGATGAGTGAATCTAATGAAGAAATTGGATACATTTTAAAATTTTACTACAAAAATGTTAAAAATGCAACGCAAGCCGCGAAAAAATTTTTCGATGTGTATGTACCTAATGCAGTGTCTGTGAGAGTAGTACAAATTTGGTTTAAGCGTTTTCAATCCGAAAATTTGGATGTCACGTCGCTCTGGTCGCCCTGTTACGGATAAAATGGATGCTATTTTTGAAAAAGTGGAGCAAGATCGGCATATCAGTAGTCACGACGTAGCTGAAGAACTGGGAATTGACCACACAACAGTTTTGGCGCATTTGAAAAAAAATGGGTACACAAAAAGCTTGATATTTGGGCTCCACGAGCTCTCTGAAAGAAACCTAATGAACCGTGTACTCATTTGTGATTCTTTATTACGACGTAATGAAACCGAATCATTTTTGAAGAAATTGATAACTGGTGATGAAAAGTGGATCACGTACGACAAGAACGTGCGAAAAAGGTCATGGTCAAAGGCCGGTCAGGCTTCACAGACTGTGGCGAAACCCGGGTTAACTCTTAACAAGGTGATGCTGTGTGTGTGGTGGGATTGGAAGGGCATTATTCATTATGAGCTGTTACCACCAGGCAGGACCATCGATTCAGAACTCTACTGCGAACAACTGATAAGATTAAAGCAAGAAGTTGAGATTAAGCGGCCGGAATTAATCAACAGAAGGGGTGTGGTTTTTCATCATGATAACGCTAGACCTCACACATCTTTAACCACTCAGCAAAAATTAAGAGAGTTTGGCTGGGAGGTGTTAATGCATCCGCCGTATAGTCCTGACCTTGCACCTTCAGATTTCCACCTGTTTCGGTCTCTTCAGAATTCTTTAGGCAGTGTCAGGTTAAAATCACGAGAGGACTGCCAAAACTACTTGACGCAGTTTTTTGATCAGAAGCCCCAAAATTTCTATAGCAATGGGATCATGTCCCTACCTATAAGATGGCAAAAAGTTATCGAACAAAATGGTACCTACATACTTTAGTTAAATGTAAATAAACTATATTAAAAAATGTTTTGAATTTTCATTAAAAATGCGAAGAAACTTTCTCCCCAACCTATTACATTATAACATAAACAACCCCAATGCGTGTGGTGAGTAAGGTAGGTTCCAAGTTATGTAATAAAGGGATGTTTCCCGATAACATTATCTAATAATTAATAGGTCCGCATAGGGTAGCCAGGTTATAAATAGAAAAGCCGGATTCGATAGGATAGGCCAGTTTAGCCGAAGTTTTGGGCATCAAGGCTATTTCGGTCCGAAAATAGCCTCCATTATGGAGTATTTTTGAAAGCCGTGCGAAAGGCCAGATCGGCCATACTAGTTATAAATATGGAATAAGGGACCACCGAACTTAGTTATTAGAACTTGATAGTTTTGGAGAGGCCTGGATGAGTAGGCCAGCTAAAGGCCAATGAAAGGTCTACAGTTGACTTATTATTAGCCTAGGACACTTCCTAGGCTAGCATATTTTGGTATTTTTCATCTAAAAAGGTTACACGATTGACATACGAGTAAACCAAAATGAAATGAATTTTTTGTATGTCGGCGGCCTAACTCGTACCCTCGTACCGGGCTCAAACCCAAGTGCTGCCATGTACCAATGACTCTTTTTCGAGTTATGTACATTAGTTAAACACTAACCGATGCTCTTGCGGTAAGAGAAAACATCGTGATGAAATCTGCACATTCAAGCGACTGACTGTGTAACCATGATCCAATCTGGTCAAGTTCCCCTGGTAGCCACGGGTCACGGAAATCAGAAGGGAGTCGCTCCATTGTAATTACCTGATCTAGCAAATCCTGGATCATGGTTAAGGCGGACCCTGGGTGCTCGCGCACGAGATCACAACTGGGACATTAACGTCAAGATGACAATTATTAGGCTTGCGTGATTTGAGAATACACAGCTAAAATACTATAACAAACTCAAATATTTGGTATTTTTGGTATTTATAGTAATCATGTATTTTAAAAGTATTTAAGTAGTATATCCGTTATCCAGCACTCACAGTGCAAGCTTTGCTTAGTTTGGAGCTAGAAGGTGTTGTGTGAATTTGTCCACGATTATCTATTTATCTAATTTAAGTCTCATTTTAATGAATACGCGAGCGTAGCGAGCTTAATAGCTATTTGTTCTACCAATGAGCACAGTAGTTTTTACTGCTAGTGCTGAACTCAATAACTAGCTAATTAGTCTAGAATCGAGAGTCAAAAACAAAATTTCTAACTTTCCACCTCTTCAGTACGAGAGACTGCTGGAAGAGATTTCTTTTTAGAAATAAGTAGTGCCTGTTGTGTCGTCTTAAATTTTTGTAATTACTGTTTACTATATATTATGTGCAATAAATTGTTAAATAAATAAATAAATGAAAATAGAGCTTTCTTGGAATTTTGTGATGTGGGACGGCCGGAGGCTGGGAGTCAAGAGACATAATAATAATAAATCTAACGAGCACTACAACCAGACGACACTGTTTTAGTACCACTGGCGATGACACAGCCAGCTTATAGTGAACCCGTGCGAGTGGGCGAGTTTTTGTGATAACTTCGCAGTTGGAGCAGGGGTGACGTTTTCGTATAAATATTTTCTCCCGAACGACGCTAAGGGGCGAAAGGCTGGCCGACGAGGGGGCAACAACCACGGCCCGCTTTCGGTTGACGGGCTTATTTTGTTACGGGAGAAGCAAAAGAGTTAAATAGCGTATGCTGCTTAGTAACTATAGTATTTCGCAGCCTTGAGTAGTTTTTCAGATTTCATTATCATAATGACCCTTCCTAATTACAAAACCTGTATAACCAGTTTGAGAGTATAAAAAATTGAAAACTAGTTATATACCGCTAAAAACATACATAAATAGCACTGATTTTGTGATTACGTGAATATTGCTGTCCGATATCTATTTAATCAGTTCCAGTCCATCCATCAAAGTTAATCACTTAATTAATAGAAAATTATAAAACCAACTTGGAAAGTTTTAGAAATTCGATGGAATATTTTTTCCTTATCTATCAACTGTATCTATCACTTTCCATTACGAAAAAGTTATAACATAACATTACCTAACTCGTTACATTACCTACATTTGTCAACCAAGATCAACACAATTGCAACAACGTATACGTGACCACGATAACAAAGATGTGCGTTTACAATTAGATAATATAAATGCGGATAGAGCTATTGTCTATCCATTCTTCACTAATCGAAATCATAGTAGACGACCGAACAATGACAGTCTGCGCGGCAGAATCGAAGAGCAAAATCTAACAAAATAACATCACACGACAAACTGAACAAGGCCAGAAAACGCGTCCAAATAGAAAACATCATTGAGAACCCCTGTTCCCGCAATTAATTATATCTGCTCGGATGTCTTCCCACACTTTCTAACGCCATTGTGTACGAGCGAGACAATCGTCTCCAGTGGTTTTATTGTTGCTCGCACCGCGGTGGTTGTGATCACGATATTATTTTTATCGGAAACCCGGATTCAAGGCTGACTTTCGTTTACGGTTCCAACGACCTTCGCGGTGACTCCTATGCTTCCTTCGAGAGCATATTTACGCACTTGGCAGTGTGGTAGGTGGCGTGTGGAAAGTTTTCTAGAGTTCACTTTACTGCTGTAATAAAGTATTATGTTCATAGTGAATTCAGTAATCAAACAATGTAGGTACATACAGTGCACCATTACCTACACTTTTTAATGGCGCGGGAAATTTTATCCAGGTCATTTATTGATCCATCTATTTATTACTTTTAAAGCCTTAGGAAATTTATATTTGTGGGAACTTTTAATACATTAATTTTACATGTTAATCTTTAAATATACATATCTTGATTAGTGTTTAAACCAAAGACTTCTATTAAAATATAAATCAATGGTTTAAATTGAAATATTTTTTCGTGCGTCATTGAACGTTAGTATACATTTTTTTCAAAGTCAAAGTCTAAATTTATTTATTGAGTGGGACATTAAATATCTCTGTCAGTCGTTAAAAGGAAGAAGTAGGAAATTACGAAGGAAATACAGTGACATGTTGGCCGCTCCTAGGGCCGGAGCACACCCTATGCCGCCAACGACAATACCAGACAGAGCCGGTCAGCGCCCGACAATGCCAGGCAGAACCAAACTTCGCCCGACATATAGGTATATTATACTTAAGAAAACTACCTAAAACCACAGCAAGAGTAAGCCCACCAAGGCAGCCGTTCACGAGTAATTGTTCAGTACAAGGGGAGAGCCCCTTTAGCGTGGAACAAACACACGTGTTTGACACAAACACTTCGATTAACAACCAACAGCATGGACTACTGAACTTCGCTCCGCAATGAATACTTTGTATCTTAATGTCATATCTCTATACAAAGTGTTAGTTTCAATGATCACGCAGAAGATTGTTGTGCCTTCGCTCTAAATATGTCACGACACACAAAAGACACAAAGCAAGCAAGTACACTATACAAAGTAATTACATTGTTATTAGTATAGTGATTAGTGTACCATAGATCTCGCTAAGTGATTGTAGAATGTACATAATGCTTCTATCACGCACAGAGCTGTAATAAACTTAACGGCTATCTGCAGTTTATTGCTTATCTCTAGGCCGTGACAGAATAGTAGAAAGTGCTATCGTAGTTATATAGATGCCGTATCGTATCTAACTAGACAGATGGAAGAACAGATATTAAAATCCCATTTCCATTGGAATTTCGTTTGTAACACGTGACATAAAGTTCAACTCTGACAATGGATTTTGACTCCTATATGCATCGGGCTAAGAAACGGTTATTGCGTCCGAGAAAATAATAATTTCCCTGGCTGGTTTCACAAAGGACATCGAACAGCCAGTAAACGTCCACATTTGACGAGAATGGAGAGTTGTGTAGTAAAATTTCTACGATTGTCAGATTGGAGATGTCAGTGCTGATAGAAAATACGCAACATATAAAGCTGTTGCAATTTCTTTATAGATGGTAGATACAATTTTGTATCTAAAACAATTTATTTTGCAATTACCTATCCCATGCCACCGAAAACTTGTGATGCGTTTTTTTCCTGCACACCGTGGGCATTGATTTAAACTTTTATAATACGTACCCAAAAGAACTTACTACCGTTCAGTTACCCAACAACGAACAAAAAAATAACAATTAGAAAACCTCAGTCCCAGATAAAAACGAAACAAAGCGCAAATCTAAAATCAACAGAGGAGACGCTCCACAAAAAAAGTAGCACCGTCTATGAAAGAAAACCTCGCTGATTGTAATCAGTCGGCGTCTGCACAACAAAATGCTAACAATCCTCGCGTGACAATGAGAAACAAGCCCATAGCAATGGCTGCCCCGATCTTGCTGCGATCACTGGATTATTGAATTCAATAAGGCGACGTCACGATGACTTCAGCCTTTTAAATTAACCCACTTTAGAAAATTTATTAGGCAATTCGTGAGCTAGGAATGGGGCTTCACTTTTGTCTTGTCAACTGTGCTCTCTTTTTCATTATCGATTACATTTTGTAAGTACTGGCTTGGGACTAGGTAGTTCAGTGGCCCAGACCAGGATCGGCATGAGGGGCGTCTTTTATGTCGGAGGCCAAAATCCTCTTTGACTAGCCAGCGTACAGTGTAGGTTAGCATAGTAAGTAAATAGGCCAGAATATGTGAGCCAGGAAGCGTCGGTGGCCGAGAGGTTAAAGTATCCGACTCATAAGCGAGAGTTACCGGGTTCGGATCCCACTGCGGCCATGTACCAACGACTCTTTTCTGGGTTATGTACATTAGTTAAATGCTAACCGATGCTATTACTTTGAGGGAAAACATCGTGATGAAACCTGCACATTCAGCCACATCCAATCTGATCAAGCTCCCCTGGTAGCAGGGTCGCAGAGGTCAGATGGCAGTCGCCTCACTGTAACTATCTGATCTGCCAAATCCTAGAGCATAGTCAAGGCAGACCCCGGGCCCTCGAGCGTGAGAGCACAACCGGGACATTAACGCCAAGATGATAATTATTATGTGAGCCAGGTATAAAACCGCTATGTGACGGTGAAATTAAGGATACCAAAAGCAGCGAGAATCTAGCATAGAGGTGTCCACACTAACGAGATTACGCGCGCAGAAAAAGCATTTCATTCCTTAAAGGGTATTGGTATAAGAACTTAGTTGAGTTGTGTGCATATAAATAGTATAAAACAATAGTATGGATGTTTGCTAACTTAGTTACAGTTTCTTTGTTTGATACAAAAAAAAGGGAACCGAGATGAAATAACTGCATTGTAGCGTCATCTAGAGATCGAGGGTGGAACTAAATCGATGCTCTAATTTCGCGGGCTCGCGGTAGGTGGCAGTAAGGATACATTAATGTATTCTGCGTTTCCTGGAAGTTGAGTAAACTAGTAGTTCTTCATGAAAGGGGTGAAAATGTCTTAACAGGGCAGGCGGCAACACACGATACACCTGGTATTGCGTACGTTGGCAAAAGGGCCTGTCAGTGTTGTCGCCTTAGTGACATACAACAGCGATATACATTATACAGGAGTTCCCGTAGGATAACCTCAAATCGATAACAGGTGATAGGTTTTACGCGGTAAAAGTAATAAAAATAATCCGGCCATGTTAAGTACTTTAAATATATGAGTATTTAAAAAAGGCGGGAAAATTTTACAAACCAATAACATAAAGAAATGATCTATCATTCTTAATCGAGGTTGACCAAGGTTATTCCGCTGAAGACCCTGCGACTGGTTGAACAGTCTTGGAAGTCAATTAGCACCTTTGAACTAGTAACAGACGTTCCGTTTTAGCTAAAACCGACCAACCGTCAGTTGCAGTTGATACAAATCCTTACGCGTATAAAATAAAGTCGCGTTTGGATGCGGGAAACTCGAACGTCCGACCAAGGTCGGCTCGGTAAGGATTAGTATCGCCTGCAACTGACGGTTAATCGGCTCCAGCCAAATCTGAGCGCCTGTTACTAGTATTAGGACCAACCTTACCCCCAAATATGCCTGGTGGTTAATTGAAACCGCTTTTACCACTAGCGGTAAAACGGGAGCAACTTCTTCCTAACTCCGGTGAGTCGTAAACATCACCCCCCCCCCGTTTTTACCATCAGCGGTAAAATGGGAGCAACTTTTACCTAACTCCGATAAGTACTAAACATCAGCCCTTCTCACTACGATGAGAGAAGCTAGCATTACGATAATAACCGAGTTAAATAGAGACTGACCTTGCAAGTTGTCCAGCATGTACGTGAGCAGCTTGGCGGTACCGTTGTTGTCGTTGTATATCGAGAGCATCTCCTTGCTGAGCGGGTTGCCCTGGAGCCCGAGCATTTGCAGGTGAAACAGCTTCCCCAGCTCGTACGGCAGCACGCGCAGGTAGTTGTTGTGCAGGTGGAGTTCTCTGTGGGCAAATTGTGTTTTTTTATATTATGCAGTGAGAAACGAGCCGACAGACCACCTGATGGTAAACGGTAATTATCGCCTGTAGCATTTACGATTTATGTATTTAGGTTGTAGGCAACAAAAAGAGAGAGGTAGGGCCTAGCGGGGTATCCCGTTCGAATAGGAGCCGCCCGTCTGGGGAAGTACCTCCACCATACAGAATATTGCAGCTAAACAATACTCTTTTGAATAGTATTGTGTTTCTACCGGTGAGTAAGGTCTCCAGAACTCCATGGGAAGTTCTGGGGAACCATGGCTTTAGCAGTGGAGGGGCATTTGCCTTTTTGCTGCCAGAGCAACGTGTTATAGACGTGTTGGTGACTCTTGGTTTTGCTAATGTCTATAGGCAGTGCTGACCACTTCCCATCACGTGGCCTGCTTGACTGTTTGCCTACCGTACGTCATAAAAAAAAATCAAAAATGCAGAACCGGAGGTGTGCTGTCACTGTGAGGACAAAGATGAAATGCCTCATGCCTGTAATTGCGCTGACTTCCTTATCCTTCAAACCGGTACACAACAATGCAAGCATTACGACTTTAAGCATGGTAACGGTTAATTAGGTATGATTATACTCCCCCAACATATTTCACATCGATCGACATTGTGGCCCTTGCATCCATAGACTTTCTAAAATCTTTACAAGGTCGCCCCCTCGAGGGGGCCGTCCTACGCTTCGATTGCCGGTAAGCGGTCGCCACTCGAGAGCTATCAGTTATACGAGCTATATGGCCTGCCCATTACCATTTCAGTTAAGCGACTCTGAAACTTATATCGGTGGCTTTAGTTCTGCTATTGGTTGACTACGATCACACGATTATACTAAAGGTGTAGGACGGGTTAGTAGTTATGATGAGCGTCAGTGTATCGGAATCGGTTTGGGTCGGGTCGGTCGAATTGTTTGCCTATACAAGCCTAAAGCCTATACTGCGTCCACTGATATATATAACGCAGGAACCTACCAGACTATGGAGTCTGGTAGATTCCTGCGTTATGGACAGGGTGCGGTGCTTCAGCCTTTCGAGCATTAAAGCACGGTTACATCAACCCATCCCACATCTCTCCGCTACCGCAATAATCAACTGAGTTAACGTTACACAAAGCTTTATTTAAAGGTACTCTATTACCATACAATTCAGCGACAAAAGAGCAGACAGCCCACCAGGAGTGAGGCCGCCTTACTTGCGATAGCGTGTGGGGGTAGCGTACCAACCCCCTCTACTCCCGGGTGTCACAATCAGCTAGGACCTACGACCCTACGTAGACCAGAAAAGCAACATCATTACAGGTACTTTTATAGCAATAGGTAGACTTATTACTCGACCAAGATCATAAACTAGTGGACCTGGCATGACTTCGTTCGCGTACACCCACTTTACCTCTATCTACTCTTTTTTTCTTATTATAAACCTTCCTCTTGAATCACTCTATCTGTTGTTGAAAACTGCATTAAAATTCATGCCGTTGTTTAACGTATAAAGATATACGAAGAGACTCGTATAGGGACAGACAGCGGGGAGCGACTTTGTTTTATACTATATACTATGTAAATATAATATGTTTGTCCTTTCCAAAAAAGTATAAAGTTCAAAGTACATGTCTTAAAGCAAATATTATTATGCGTTCACTGACATGACAATGCATGGATGTATTCATCAAAATTAAATTTTCAGGCGAATACGCCAAGGCTAAGTTGCCGCTGAATCACTATTTTTACAAACCGCCTCGGTCGTCAGCCGGTGTCAGTGACCTCCGATTTTGAGGCAATCTTAAATTTAACCTCAATTCTTTGCCAATGTGAAGAAACCACTTTGTGTAGTGTCTTTAAGTTAGATAGCTTCTGTGAGATTAGAGAATTAGTTACGTAAACTACCTATTCAATTGTAAATCGCCTCGGATATATCTATCAATTACAACCTAGTAAAATAATCATCTTGGCGTTGTTGTCCCGGTTGTGCTCTCGCGCACGAGGGCCCGGGGTCCGCCTTGATCATGATTCGGCATTCGGATTTGGCAGATCATGTAATTACAGTGGAGTGACTGCCATCTGACCTCCATGACCCTGCTACCAGGGGAACCTGACCAGATTGGATCATGGTTACAACCATTTACAACAAAATAAAACATTTAAATTTTGTTGCACGCTGTGAGACGTCAAAAAAAAAAGAAACAATAAAAATATTATCTCAAAAACACTGAACGTATTTTGGTGAACCACTTGTCTGTTTGTCTGCCAATTGGCATAAAATCTCATAAACTGTAGGGGTAACTTTAATTTGCCATTTCCACAAGCTACCTGACATGAGAGTATGTATCAGAAAAGATTCGCCCAAAACCTTATAATTTGTCGTTACCAATCAGAAGTCGTGGCGGGTGGCTACATAAACGTGAGAAGGATTTATATTTTGCAAACAAGATAGTAGCACATTATGCTTCCCTCATTAATATTAAGTCGTTTGTAATCTGAACTGTGTGGCCTGTCAATACGGGTGAGATTAGCATAAAATACATTATGCGGCTAGGAACAACGTTGCAGATGGTAACGGCCCAAGGTTTTTGAACTTTGCTTGTTGTTATGATAAGTATGTAAATTGACGTATGTATTTGTAAACACGGGAATCGCTTCATTACTTATTTCAACAAATTCAGCAAAGCTAGGTATCCATCGGTACGTCTTGCTCGGTTAGTGTAATGTAGAAAAAAACATGTTCATTAAAAAAAACATCTCGGCGTTAATGTCCCGGTTATGCTTTCGCGATCGAGGGCCTGGGGGTCCGCCTTCACCATGATCCAGGACTTGGCAGATCAGGTAATTCCAGTGGAACGACTGCCATTTGACATCCGTGACCCTGTTACCAGAGGAACCTGACCAGATTCGATGACCACCGTAAGAGCATATATTAGTATTTAGATAACTAATATACATAATTCAGAAAAGAGCCATTGGTACATGGCCGCAGTGAGATTCCAACCCGGTACCTCCCGCTTACGAGTCGGATACCATAAACACTCGGCCACCGACGCTCCTTGTTTTCTTTATTTTAATGCGTTTCTGAGTTTTTCTGTCGGTTAGGCTACAGTATTATTTTTTTGGGCTACAGGACACTTGCCTACCAAGAAAAAGCGGCCTTAGCTAAACTAATATACATTTTCTTGTTTGAGTACAGTCAGCTGCAGTGTGAACGGGCCCCGCAGCATATATTTAATCAACTTGTAATTTAATTTGAAGCGACAAAAACCCCAAACAAATACACTTTCACATTCACAACGGAAAGAGTGAAGCTCTTAAATTAAGAACGCTGACTCATACAAATATCAATAAAATAACGAAATTATATGCGAGAAATTTCATGCAAGCAGTAAAAAGCGCTGGCGTCAAAAATGTTTATTATAAATAAACGCAATACACACAAAGGCCATCGATGACACCGCTACGTAAGTGCCGTGACCCCGTTCTGGGTTCACAGTCGCTTTACCGAGGATAATTCTGAACAGCCGCGTCCTCGATACTTGCTAGTGGCCATGTTGATGGACGTGCATGTTGAAATTCAATGGTTTGTAGCTGTACCCCCCACCTCATGCAAATTACGTGACCATCACCCATTTGGCTTACGGCTATAACGCTGACCGACAGGTAGACTTTAGAAATGTCAGCCAAATTCATTCCATATAGTGCATTACTGATTTTATAAACTGTCTATTTCTAGGCACAAACAGCCACAATGTCATGAGCCTCATCATTTTAGTTTTCAGTTTAGTTTTCCAGTATCCAAGATTGGTTGGTACTGTTTATTTTCTAAGCCTCTAGCTAAGACATGCGAATACTAAAAGATCTCCATCTAGAATATTGGTCCATGCATGACAAGCTTTGGTGCAATTTTATTTTGTTGGGAAAATATCTAAATTACAGGAGTAGCTTTTAGTTCAGCAATTTCCTGTGGTACTGGAGCATTGCTCGACGAAATATGGCGTACAAGGTGTAGTGTCTGTAGGAAGTATAAGAATAATTTTCTAATTCTATAAGATTATAGAGTATAATTTGCCGTTGAAAAAGACTTTTGGACATTGCTTTTTTGACATACAATTTCTAATTCTAAAAAAACTAAATACAGTGCGAGCGTAATTAAGGTAGTAACTGTAGTATTAAGTATTTTTGTTAAACTTCGACAGAGAACATCCCACCTTGTGCTTCTGTACGAGACGCCCAATACTATTGCACACACAAGTACCTGCAATCTTGCATGAATAAATTGACCATACCTCATAGCCTCGCCCATCTCATACTCCACAGCTCCACTTGTTATACACTTAAACTATGGTAGAACTTTCTAGAATCTCACCTTAGCTGTATTAGATCACCCAACTCAGCCGGCAGTGATCTTAGTTTGTTATTGGACACATCCAACGTGTGCAGGTTCACGAGCTGGCTTATATCAGTAGGGATCCGCTGCAGGGAGTTATCGTTCAGGTACAACGCGGTTAGGTGCGTCAATTGGAACAGTGGAGGCGCCAGGGCGCGCACACCTCCTGTTACCTGAAATGTTTAACGAGAAGAATTAATTTAAAATCAATATTCAGTATGCATGTAATGACAAACAAAGAAAATGTCCTACAAAAAGGAGTGGTCCTTTGTAGTATGTGTAGTAGTTTTGACTTCAGCCCACATGCCTGCAACATGCTATATCCCACTGTGCACTGTTTATAATGATGAAATTGATGTATTATCTATCTAATAAGACATTCTTGTAACCAAACAACTCTACATCAATTGCATTATCATACAAAATTATTCAAAATACAGTACAACCTATCCACCACCAGTATAACATTGCCTGTACAAACTGGAAACGGTTCAATATTTAAATAGGGTAGGTTAAGGTGCAATCATGTATTACAGTTGTTTACTATTAGTGTAAATATTTGTAAGTTATTTATTAATTAATTAGTTAAGTTATTAAGAGAATTAATAATTCATCACATAAATTTTTGCCTGGTCTGGGTACTGAGTACCTCGGCATAGCAGACTGGCATGTTGTCTGTCTACTGAACACTCAGGTCATCATTAAATTGTAAAAGAAACATATTGGAAGTGTAAGT
Source organism: Blastobasis adustella (assembly GCA_907269095.1). Taxonomy (NCBI): domain Eukaryota; kingdom Metazoa; phylum Arthropoda; class Insecta; order Lepidoptera; family Blastobasidae; genus Blastobasis; species Blastobasis adustella. The sequence continues at coordinate 8,431,971 of OU026117.1, read as the reverse complement.
AATATAATTATAAAATGCCAACCTCAAGCGTGGTCCAACCGCCACGGCGGCCGGATGCTCGTTCCGCCTCTGACATAATGTGGTATGTGCGCCCGCTCGCGCCCTCATGCTTGTCTTTGTTGCGAGACATTCTGACACCTGGAACACCAATCTTGTTTTGTTATATATAACAAAGAATTATCATTAATATAGTCATCCATTTATTGGTAACATTTATCTTGAACCTTTCTGAAAATCAGTGATGCGACAGGCATTAAGCCCTCATAGCATGGTGCTGACATTGATCCATTTCAGTTCCAGTCATTAGCTCACTTCATTTTCATTGTGCACGTATGATGTATTTTTTCAGTAAAGAGTGCAAACTTGAACCAGAATAAAGTGTTGTCTATTCTCAGTAATTTCCAATTTGTCTTAGTACTAAAGTGTAAGTTTGTAAAAGGTTTGAGATTTACCACATCATGTAGATACATCACTGTTTTTTGTATTACAACTTTTGAATTTTAAAAAGACTTAGATTAACTTGGGCAAGTAACTGATACTTTTCAATCTGATAGTTATCCCATATCATCTTGGCGTCAATAACCTGGTTCGACTCTCGCCGAGAGCCAGGGTCCACCTTTACCTCAATCTAGGAGTACTTCTAGTAGAGCAACTAGAATTTGACTTTCGTGACCCTGTTAACACAGGAACCTGACCAGATTTGATAACGGTTACACATTTAGTCACCTGAAAGTGCAGGTTTCCTCACAATATTTTCCCTCACCATTTAGTTACCCCCTTCCAATTATAATTATCTTCCCAAACAGCTAAAACTCAGTTCTGTACTACCAATACACCATAAACAAACTACTCTAGCAATGAATATACCTTGTAGATACTGCTCAAATAAGATACTGTTATTGCGAAAAATCATACTTATCTACATAAACACTGATAATGATTGTTTTTGCACCTATGACTACAACAAAGTTTGGATTTTGAGGTAGTATACAGAAATATGATAAATGTACCTTTTTAGCACTGCGAGGGGTCATTAGGGGGGCTAAAAGTACTTGTTTTGATAGAGGATTATCTTCTTTGGAGAAATAGGGACAAGAGAGTTCCATAACCTCCGTTATTCGGGAGATAAACCTAAAGAATAGAGGTGATTAGTGGTTACTCGCACCTTGCAATAATGACATAATGGTCTATTTCACAGAAAGAGTAAATATTTAATTCATTATTTCCATGATCGTTTCGTAAATGCGTATCATCTTTGTATACAGCTGACATGAAGGCTCAACGCAGAAGGGACTCCAAGCGCCAACCCTCAGTTTGAAATAAACAATCAAGAACGATATTTAATATTTACGTTGTAAAGCAGTACATACCTTCATCTACTCCTTAAACCGTTTACTTCGATTAGGGTTATAATAACGAAGAATAAATCACTGTAAACACACAATAGCACAAATCTTGACAAACACCACATCAAACGTCCATTTACCGACTGCAGCGACAATTCGAGTTCGACATTTGCGGTAGAATTGGGAAACTTTATTGTGTTGTGGCGACCATAGACAAGATAAATTCATTTCATTCGTTCTTTCGTTCCTGAAAATAATATTTTTCCAGCCCATTAAATATTTAAAATCAAAACAATATTTCCTAATTTTTTATATTCCCGTTTTATTCCTGTTATATAGGTACACCGGTAAGCTACAACATCCATAATGCAGAAGTCTTCATTATGTGACCAAGCTATTCCCAGTAGGCTGCGCTTGCGCAAGATCCTGTTTAAGCATGCGCACAAAGGCGACGTCATCAGCGTATTCCAAGAGCCATGGAACCGTGTCGTAGAACAAGTAAGGGCTCAGTACCGAATGCTGGTGAACACCTACTGTAATCGAAAATGGTTTAGTATGGCCTATGTCGAAGAATTTATTCTCAGTCACTGTTTTGATGTTCTTAGCCAACGCCAGTGCACCCAGCTGAACTCCTTGCTTCTCTAGCCAACGTTGACGTTGAGGTTCGCATCAAATACGATCTGCACGAGGATGAGGATGCAGGGTATCTTCGAGCTGATTCGGTAGACGCAGCTAGACAGGAATATAAGCGCTAATGAGGTTCATTGTTGTCCCCACAATTTGCACCTTGATCGCTCACTCTACTCATTTCGATAAGCGATTCACGAAGTGACTTCACTCCTATCTTCTGTCGATCCAGTGTACCTAGACAAGCTAGCACCCCAGACCAATTTCTCTGGATTGTGAGCCCTGCCCTGAGTTCCTAAAGGAATGCCACCTGCACGCCTGTAAAGGTTTGCCAGCTCTCGAGAACAGCCAGTCAGAGAGCCAACGTTCAGGGTGGCTAATCCGAGCTTGCTGGTATGCGCTAACGTCTTTAGCCCTGTCAGTATACTTGCTTTTAGTATTACAATTAATAACATGTGTATGCGGTTTAACGTGGTGAAATGTATGCGGTTAAACGACGAGAATACTCGTATAGTAAGCTTAACTTTACTTGTCTCCAGGAAAACTATGGCAATGTATCGGCTCGTATTTCTCTGGCGATTCACAAACATGGATCTGCAACGTTTAGGGGCAGATTCCGCTATACTGTAGATGTTATATTTTAAAACTTTAGGGTCTTTGTCTCAGAACACTTTTTGAGATGGTGGAGCACCTCATTAATGTTATAGTTGTTTTACCGTACACCCTTCTTCTTTCCGGGCAACACTGTGCTGAGCCATAACCATTTTGCAATACTGCAGTAGACACAATTATTTGTGTGTGTATGTACGAAGTGCCAAATATTTTTTTATATTTCTATTTCATAATGTACATATTTATGAATGTCCACCTACCCAACTCCTACTCTATACCTACCCTAAACCTTCTCTAAATCTCTCCTACATCTACCCCACAGCAACCCTACAACTACGCTACACTTACCCTGTAAATAGATACAAATGGGAATTTAATTTCCAGTACATTTAATTTCCAGTCGTTACCAGTTGGTACGACTGTTGTTAAAGTTGATTTGTCAGATACTTAATCGTTTAAATATATCGTTTCATAGTTAAACGGGATTTAAGATGTGTTTTGAAATATTAAATCCCGTGCAACTTCGTGCGTCTCAGTTATCGGCTGGACGCGAATGGCACAGGACCGGCCGTTGTAAAGATCTCTGGGGAGGCCTGTGCCCTGCAGTAAGCGTCTTTTGTTCTTAAAAACCACGAAACTGCATTCAAACTTTTTTGTAGCTCTCAGACACAACACACCCCAGACAAATTTTGTAAAAATATTGAAAGTTATTTTATTACAATAGGGACTTAGGGAGTTCTTAGTGAATTTACCTACATCATTAGGAATAACCATCTTGGCATCGTGCTCTTGCGCGCCACCGTTTGACTATGATCCAGGATTTGACAGATCAGGTAATTAGGTACAGCAGAGCGACTGCGGTGATGTCGTCTAACCTCTGTAACCCTGTTAACAGAGGAACCTGACCAGATGGGATTATGGTTAGGTTAGGTATACATATAGTTGACTGAATGTGCAGGTTTCATCACGATGTGTTTCCTCGCGGTAAGAGCATTTGTTAGTGTTCAGGGAGGATGGATTAGAAAAAAACATTTGTACATAGCGGCGGCACTAGGGGTCGAACTCGGTTCCTCTCACTCTCGTTTACGAGTCAGATCCGTTAGCCATCAGGCCACTATTACTCATTCTAAAATATAAATCTATTTTGCTAATAAATAATAATTATCTTGGTGTTAATGTTCCAGTTGTGCTCTCGCGCGCGAGGGCCCGGGGTCCGCCTTGTCCATGATGCCGGGTTTGGCAGATCAGATAATGACAGTGGAGCGTCTGCCACCTGACCTTCGTGTCCCAGCTACAAAGGGGGACCTGACCAGATTGGATCATGGTTACACATTTAGTCGCCAGAATGTGCAGGTTTCATTACGAAGTTTTCCGTTACCGTAAGAGCATCGGTTAGTATTCAGCTCAGAAAAGAGTCATTGGTACATGGTCGCAGTGAGATTCGAACCCGGTACCTCTTGCTTACGAATCGGATACCTTAACCACTACCGACGCTCCGAAATATGTATATTTTGCTTTTACGTAAGTTTTTACCATTTAGGTACCTATTCGAGTTAGGTTCACAATAATACTTATGAACGTCATCTTGACATAAGTAAGTGCAATATTATAGTCTGGCTACCTGTGTGGAGTAAGTGAATATCTACTTTGGATAACCAGATAGGCAGGCAAAGTATATCGAATAGATAGGTACTTATCAACTTTTTAATTACTTCGAGTACCTACCAATGCCTTTAAAAATCGATTGCAGGAATATTTAAAGAAAATCAAAATAAAGTAATTGAGAATGTCAATAGGTTGAAGATAGTGAAATACAGACATATCAGTTGTTCCAACTGCCTGTCTGTTCAGGAATAATAATAATAATGCTGGTTCAAAAAGCCAAAGCGAACAGAGAAAAAGAAACAAGGATCCGATTATTTCGCATTTTGCCTTTTCAAATCAGGATAGATAAAAGCAGATAATATAATAAAGTAGTAAACGAGCGAGTTTGGAATTTTTGGTATCATGTGGCGCAGGCTGTTCGGAAGATGAATAAAATGCGTGGGCAGCGATATAAAAACATTTCAGATTTTTCACAAAACATCTGGGGTCAAGTTAATAATAATAGTTAACCTAAACTAATGAATGAGCGAGCACCGCGAGCTCGGTATTAGAATGCGATGCAACTTTTTCCTTCTATTGTTTTGCATTTTGGTTCGTTCAACTTGGGGGGCATTTGCCCCTATAACTAGCAAATCATTCAATATTTCTATAAATCGAGCTCCATTCCTGATACTAATGCCTAAAGTTTTTTTTGTAATTGATAAATTAAAAAACTACCAACTGGACTTATTTAAAAATTCTTTCACCAATAATTGTCAGGACAAGTTTCTATATAATAAAAAGGGTAGCTAGTCCCATAAGATTTTTTTTTAAATTTATTAAGCAAGGCAGGCATTTGCCCGCCAGCTCACCTGTTGGTAAGTGACGATGCGGCCGAAGATGGAGCATGCCCGTCTTGGAACAGCCTATTCACTCTAGCCTTGAAGGCATCCAGATTATATTGATCAGGGAACCCACTCGCAGGCAACGCGTTCCACTCCTTAGCCGTACGCATTATAAAAGTCAAGCCAAAAATAGAATACCATCACAAAAACTTAAACATATTATTGAAAGGCAAGTAAAAGTTAAATATGCGTAGAAACACGCATAGGTATGTACATATACCATATCTATACCGTACGTAAGATACAAGTATAAGTAATATACACGGACGTTGAAGATGTTATAAATTCTTCCGTGATAATTTCTAGGTGTTTATAACCAGACCTCCGTGAACATATTAATTTTTTCTCCTATGGAACCTTATTAGTCACCTGTCAAGCTCAAACTGAGCTAAAAGAAGTCAAGATCACTTGGCTTGATACGGTCCAAAATATATGGCTTGATTTCATGAATTCTATTGATATTATGTCGGATAAAGTGATAGACTAGATACAACTTTCTTAATCAAATATTTTCCACTTAGCATCGACACATATTTTATAAATAAGAAGGTCAATGGGATAAAGCACCGGTAAAGTCATGAGTAGCGAAAGAAACGAAGAAATTGTTCCTGAATTAATGAATAGTGGTCAGATTAGCCAGATGGTGTTACCTTGGGGCGGGCCGTTTTTTACTTTGCAGCGTTACGGAAAGTGTTATGTAATTACCTCCATTAATATCTAGTAATCTAAAATCTTAATAACTACTAACTAATGTAATACAAGACTTTGTACCGGTACCTATAAAGATATATACACATCCAAATATATTACAATAAATTACTGTAACCATTAAAAGTAAGCGCAGTAATTATTGAAATTCTGACCTTACAGGTGTTATTTTGGTTTGTAAATGGGCTTCCATCAATCCTAAGAATTTTATTCAGTTGTACTTGTATATCGGTGCGAGTCGAGACATTGATGTTGTTGAATCGTGAAAATGGTGGAAATTAGCAAGTTTTTGGTGGAACAATCCGAAGTTGGAAAATTGCCATGTAACCTCATCGTCCACCCGTGGGCCAATACATGTTCCGAAGCATTCTATACTACTGTGCTGTCTTCAACTAAGGGATCGCTGAAGTTTTTTGGACCAATATATGGAGTTGTTTTGGTATGTTTTAATTCAATCAATTGGATCAACTGTTTCATATTTTTCGTACCTAATATTACAAAATAGGTAGGCAAGCTTAGGTTCTAATGTATAGGTATGTGTGTAAATAAAACTATTTGAAACTACGTTTCCCTTATTTCTGGCGCCAAACATGTTTAAGCCTCCTGACTTCCTTAGACATATTTTATTTATTAGAATAACCAACCAGAGTTACAATAGTGCATAATATATAGTGGGCAACAAATTACAAGGTCAATGGCTTTGCTCCGGAACATGCTTGTCTGGAGATCTAAGCTCGCTGATCATTAACCAATTTTATTTATTGTTTTAGTAACCTAGGGTTACCTAGTGTAACTTCACACATACTTCGTAGGGAACACATTTCCAACACATTTATGCCATTTTTATATATCACTTCCAGCATGCCATTCTAGAAAATATGATTCGTAGGAATAGATGTGACTCATGAGTCATGAATACGTAATGGTGTCGCACCCTTGCAAAGCTGTGGTGCTTGTTATCCGCTAGCATTATTTAGGTAGACCCAAAATAAGCCCTATTTCTGATCATTAAGGGCAGATGGCGACCGCTGGCAACGTCATGGATAATCACCGTCAAAGATACAGAGTCGACGAAAATCCAGACAACCCTGAAGACAGTCAATCAACCCAGACACCCGGAGTAACCCGGCGCCTAAGAACGTTGAGGGCCGACTAATTTGTTTGCTTTGCTTCATTACTTACTTAATTGTGCTCAACCATGTCAATCAGCCCAACAGCACAAAATATAGATGCTACCAAATCAATAGAGGCGTAGGCGTTCCTTACATTTTTCATTTTGGTTTAGAATTGTAGAATCTCTCGCCAGCAGATTTTAAAAATTTTTACTGTACCTCCTTTGTATTATCTATATTGTCTATTATCTTCAGCTTCCGTTTCCTTCTTGTTTATTCATTCATTTTAAGCCTTGTATCCAGGCCGAAATGAATTAGAAAAAGTAATAAATTGACATTTCTCTCATTCAATTCACTCACTCACTGTCATCCTGGCTGGTATTATAGTTCATAGTTTGTGCTGGCTGGCGATGCTGCTGCTGCTGTGGTGTGGTGCCCCTCCCTCCCATACAGACGTCTCTTCTCCCTTATTTTTTCATTTCAATTTTCTTTGAAGATTTTCTGTGATTGATTAAGTTTGTTTTTCAAAACATGTTGTGCTATCAGTCAGTTTGAGTAAAAAGTTTAATAATTTACAAAACTTTATACATTTTAGATCAGTGAAAGTATAAAGTTTAATTTGTTATTGTCAGCTGAGAGGCTCCCTTTTCTATGCTGTGCTTGTGGTGAATTGACTTCGAAAAGATGGTTGAGGCTAGTAAATTTCTCTTTGACAAAGGGTGTAGGGATGCTCCCTGCAATGTCCTTATTCATCCCTGGACAGAAAGTTGCTCTCATGCAACCTCCTCAATGCTCCTCAGCTGTATCAAAGGAAGCTATAAATTCTATGCAATTGTGTACATTGTAAGTTTTTAAATATTTTTTTATACTTTGGTCCAGATTAGAACATCTACATAACTATACATATCATACAGCTTTCTAATAAGCCGTTGTTTAAACATTATTTCCAATAAGTCATGACTTATTTAACTACAGATGCAAAAAGAAGGGTACTGCAAGTATGAAGGTTTATCTGTGGGTCCATCTGTTTGTCCCTGGCATCTTACCTCTCGAATGAATGGACAGATTGGGATGCATTTCTTTTTTATTAAAGCCTAATTAAGTAATTAACATTGTATCCCAGGGTTTTAGGGGTGGGCTCACATTGCTGTTGCTAATGTTCATAGGCAGTGGGGACCACTTTCCATCAGGTAGCCCGCTTGTCCATTTCTCTACTGATTACACAAAAAGTAGTTGTGTTTTAGTTTTGTTTTATTAAAATCTGTTCAGCTTAGGAGATACTTGGGTGTTAGTGATGCCAGGGATTCAGTGGGTACTGCGAACTATCAATAAGTGAAGAGATTGTCGGAGAGGAGAGAACAGTGGCTATTGCTCCACGACGTAAACCTAACTGGGGAAAATTCCGACATCTGCCAGGTTTACCTCTGACTGTCACTAACCAGCAAAATCTTAAAACGAAAGAAAATATCAGTTTTAAACAAAGTATATTGTTTTTTTACCAGTAATGCAGCCTTTACAAACTTTACAATAGTCAAGTTGCCGCCTTTTGTGTACTTTGATTGCAATGATAGCTTCTTACCTTGTCATTTGGACTTTAATCAGCTAGTCCGTTGTTACCAACTATGCTAAAAAAATACTGTGATATGATTGTATAATGCAAGAGAATAAGTGCATTACCTTTGCCTTTTCCTTTGCCGCTACAGCAACACATTTATGGTATTTGGCGCGTCTTTAGCCAAAATCAGGTTGCTAAAAAAAGGGAGCATTAGCTGCCCCTAACGTCTAAAGGACTTGTCCTTTACCCCCGGGTATTTTTTATAAAATTAGTATAAATTTAATTCAAGACTGCTATAAAATCCGTTTAACAACTGCACTGTAGTGCAATGGATTATGATTCTTAAGGTGTTCTTGCATTCCTAGCAATTTCAATAAGTGTATGTTACCTTCAATGTATATAATTTGTCATCTTTTTCAGCTGCAAATGTTGATGAAAGGTAAAAAACTGGGCAAGAAAGAAATGCTGGAACAGTTCAAGATGTACTTAAAATCAGGAATTTTTGGACTGACAGTTGGGTCATCCTTTGTGACAATTAATTGTATATTCAGGTGATTACATTACTTTTCTCCACTAAAAACTTACAAATATTTTATGGGTATAATACAATTATAATGGTATATTGTAGGAGATTGAAGCTTACGTTGGGCCTGACTTATGTTACAAATCTTCAGGAATCCTCTTAAAATCATTTATTAAATTTATGATACAACTAATGAAGGGTTTACAACTGAATTATTTGTATTAGGTGTATAATTACTTTACCACAATTTCTTTAAATTTTCTATGATCTTTGAAACTAATGAAAATACTCAAATAAATTTTGAAGGATGAAAGAAAGAGAGCAAGCTTGTATAATCAAAATAGAGTTCCAGGTAGAAGTTTGTCTAAAATCAATACATATTATAAAACAAAGTCCCACGCCGCTTCTGTCTGTCTGTCTGTTCGCGATAAACTTAAAAACTACTAGCAGAGTGATTCATGAGGAAGGTTTAGGTATAATTTGTTAAAGTTACTACCTGTTCGAAGTAGCGAGTCGCTAGTATGTAATAATTTTTGTTTTGTATCTTGTATCATTAGGAAGCTGCTCTACAATGAGTTCACCTACCACAAGGCAGTGCTGGTACCATCCACAATTAGTGGCCTGGCGATATTCTTTGAGCCTCCGCACAGGCGTCTGCTTGTTGTTAACCTATTTGTCAACCTGGTGAGTAAAAAATGGAATAAAAAAGTATAAGGTGCTTCATGTCTCCATTAATGATGAGAGCCATCGAAATCCAACTTAAGTGGCTCAACATTATGGCTGAAATTAGCATAGAGAAATACAACTCAAGTGATTTTATTTACTGTTTAACTGCGTTAAGTTGTGTTTGTTTGTGAAAGGTGTTACTTAGTACATTTCGATCTCTACATTGTCAATAGGGACACGAGCGGCACGGCCAATGGGTCCGACTAGAAAGGTAAAGAGAACTGATAATGGCTGATGATTCAGAACCCATGAAAAATCCATTCATCAACTTGGTGTTAAAGTCCGGTTTTGCTCTCGTGGACGAGGGCTCGGCGTCCGCCTTCACCATGATCTAGATCTTGGGAGATCAGATAATTACAATGGAGTGACTGCCATCTGACCTCCGTGACCCTGCTACCAGGGGAACCTGACCAGATTGGATCATGGTTACACATTTAGTCGCCTGGATGTGCAAGTTTTATCACGATGTTTTTCCTCACCGAAAGCGCAGCGCAAAACTCAGAAAAAAGTCATTGGTATATACCGGTAATGGGATTCGAACCCGGTACCTCTCGCTTACGAGTCGGATACCTAAACCACTAGGTAACTGACGCTGACTTGGAACAAGCCATTATCAGTTCTTTTTATCTTTCATACCAATGAGGTTTTTCGCGTTTCCAAAATCCACTGGATAGCGCTAGGACGACGTGAGGTCTGCTGAAAAACGTGTCATTGGTTGGAATGAATCCGTAATTTCAAACTAGTAACAGACGCTCTGATTTGGCTGGAGCCGACCAACCGTCTGTTGCAGTCGATACTTATCCTTACGGTGTACAAAATAAAGTCGCTTTTGGATTAATCCGGATTTGCTGGCGAGCCGACCTTAGTCGGACGTTCCTCCAAAAGTAACTTTATTTTATACTTCGTAAGGACTAGTATCAACTACAACTGACGGTTGGTCGGCTCCAGCCAAAACGGAACGACTGTTACCAGTTTTACAACTGTTGTCTCTGTCGAATAGCGCGGCAGTATTTGACGGCAGACCTTGCGCCTCAGTAGCGACATCCGGTGGATTTTGATATCGCAAAAACCCTTAATATAATCCTTTTAATCTTTTAGGTTTTTGAATACTGGTTGCGAACACTAGAAATGAAGGGATGGCTGAGGCGGTCACCTGCCAAAGAAACTGTTATCTTTATGTTTGGTAGTGCTTTCTTTTTCTATCTCATGCGAATGGAGAAGGAAAACGAGAAGAGGACACCTATCTTTTGGTAAATAAAAATTATTTATTGACATAAAGGCAAAAATTCCAAAAAAACGGCTTACATCTCACTATCCTACCCCGACTATTTTTCCTGAAATATGTTCAATGTTTTATAATAGGGGAGAAGATATTAACCTAAAATATGACCGATTGTGAAGAAAAAAGCTAAGAAAATACGTATTAAAGACACTGACCCAAAAGTGAAGGAGTTGAGTGGGGCGTAGACTATGCTGGACTTCAATAGGGCTTCGAACACTGTCACACAAATTAATCCTGCAATCAGTTTTATGGCTAAACCCTCCATGGCTGTAAATTAGGAGCTTCGGTGGCCTATTGGTTAAAAGGTCCGCCGCATACCCCGAGGTAACGGACAGGTTCGAACCCCCAGTGCCGCCATGTTCCAATGACTCTTTTCTGAGTTATGTACATTAGTTGAACAAACATTACCTAGGAACCTGCATTTATTCAGGTGACTGAATGTGTAACCGTGATCCAATCTGGTCACGTTCCCCTGCTAACAAGGTCCCTCCGTTATAATTATTTGATCTGCCAAATCCTGGATCATGGCCAAGGCAGACCCCAAGCCCTTGCGCGCCAGGGCTCAACCGGGACATTAACGCCAAAATGACCCTGACCTGGCTACAAATTGCTACATAGAAAGTTGTCAATCATGTATCAAATTGAACAATGAATGTTCTAGGTTCTTCTCACCTCCTAGAGTGAGCAAAGCTGTGGGGGAACCAGTACCCGGCATCCAAGGGAGATGTGATGCGTGCCCACACAAAGGGTCTTGCTTAGACTACATACTGAAGGTAATGAAATATAAAATAATCGCTTAACTCGTTCGCTGCGGCCACCTCGGCATTTGGGTCGTAATTGGCGTTACGCGAGTGTGCACGACTCGTTTCGCAGGTCCATACAAAGTTGGCGCTACGCGAGTGCGCGCGGACTCAAACACAATCGGGCTTGATCGGCTATGGCGCGCACACTCGCTTCGCGCCAGCACGGTCTCAGCTGGCCGGACGTCCGCACTCGCGTATGGTATATTTTCGTATTATAGTACCAAAATACCTATGCGCGCCCATGCTATGCTATGCCTATGCGGTGGGTATACCTGTGCGCACGACTCATCCGGCGGCGTTTGTAATCACCGCGCCTGACTCTTTGATATTTGGGCTCGCAAAAGTGTTAACGTGTGCTTTCTGGTAGTGTTGAATAGCGTCAACACCTTGACTCACGGGTGTCGTGTAAGGGGCTACGATACGAATGTTATTCCGTTTTATCCTTGGACGATACAATTGTGCATATAACCATACCGACAGAACAAGTCGGATAACCCCCGACCAAGTTTACACATACTAACATATTTTCTAAACTACTAAACCGATTTTGATTAAACAAAGCTAGATTGAACCGGTTTTAAATAGTTTTCAAATAGGTCCTACCGTTCGGGACCTACGATACCACAGATAGAGACACAAAGCCACAAACCCAGAGATACACGCGTCAAACTTATAGCACCCCTCTTTTTTCGTCGGAGGTTAAAACTTCCTTCAACTGACATACTTTATGTAAAAGGCTTATTACACTTGGCTATGTTGAGTCGTCTTAATTGAAAAGAACCGAGTGTTTCATCTAAAATTACAGAATATAAATAAAATGTACGGGACCATATTTTGTTTATAATCTTAAAAAAAATTAAAATTGCGGCCGCGGGCAGCTATCAATGCTGTTCCTAGAATGAGCATGAGTTGAGTAAGCGGTCAATTCAAATATACGGGACCATGAATGGTCCTATATGTTTCTTAAAATAACGAACACGGCCCAAATGATAGCGGAACGTCCTACAAAATACAGGACAGTTGGCCAGCTTAAGTTAAGGCCAACTGAACATGGGATAATTATGATGTTTATTAACAATGACAGTCTGGTGTTATTCCTTGCAGGGCATGGCCCAACTATTTGGCGTGGGCTGCGGGATGACCATACTGCGGACTATCATACCGAAGATACTGACTCCAGCGAAAGCGTTCAAATCGCTTAGGCTGTCCCACTTGAAGCTTGGCGTCTTCTTTGGCAGCTACATCGGCATTTATAGAGTAAGTGGTGTTTGTGCTGTGTTGGTGTTTAGTTATCGTAAAGAGGCTACAAACCGGGCAATATTTTTACTGCAACGTGTAGCTGCAATACCGGTAATAACAAAAATAGAATTTTTTTTTGGTAATAGTTACCGGCCATTGTTTTTCAGCCACATTATGCAGTAAAAATATGCCCGTTTAGAAGCGCCTTAAGACACAGCTAGCCGGCATCACTTTTTCCATTTTCATCATCATCATATCAGATGCCTACTGCTGGGTATAGGCCTCGCCAGAGATCTCCAAAAAGCGCGGTCATGTGTCTTCCACATCCAGCTGGTATGTGCGATATATACCAGGTCGCCAATCCACCTTGGGGGAGACCTACCCTACCCACGCTACGTCTTTCGGTACGTGGCCGCCATCTTTTATGCGAGCTACGTGCCCATTATCCATACTACATGTGAATCGCTAAAGTGGTTTCACGATGAAAAAGTGTCTGATTTTATACTAACAAAATATAAATATAGTTATTTTTTATTCTCTATTCTCTGTGGCGCCCTCAACATTTTCACAGCTCTCTTGACTGTACATAATGTCTATGCCTTCAGCTGGTAGTCTGTCTCCTATGCCGCCATCATGGCGTTGACCGCGCGTGGTACGGAGGCGCGGCTGGTCTGCTAGCAGGCACGGCGCTGCGGGCCTCGCCTTCCACTACCATTGCACTGGCGCCTTGGACCTCGTCGTTGCAGGTAGGCGGACTAACTGCTTTCAGCAGTTGGCTCTATTGTGAAGATAGTAGGGTTGACGGTCGCAAGAACTGATGGGCACGTGGTTTTTTTTTTTGACAAATTTACACCGCGCCCCAAAGTAAGTACAGCTTGTATTATGGATCTTAGATTACTGATAAACTACTTAAATACTTTTTTTATACATACTTATTATAAAAACTACACCCAGACCCGTAACAGAAATTAAAAATCATCATGTCAATTTCTGCTCGGCCGGGAATCGAACCCGGGACCTCTGCGTGGCAGACTGGCATGTTAACCAACTGAACCACTCAGGTCGTCGAGGAGTTTACGTCATGAAGAGATAAGCACTGGCGCCTTGGACCTTGTCTCTGCAGGTGGGTGGACTTTAGTGGGCAGGGTTGAAGGTCACAAGGACTGATAGGACCGTGGATTTACGTCATGGAGAGATTAGCATTGGTGCCTTGGACTTCGTCGCTGTGGGTGGGTGGACTAGCTACTTCCAGCTAGGGTTCGAAATGATCAAGATCTAGTTCAAGCCAAGAAAAGAGACCTGGCGAGCAGCACCCGTATGTGTTACACGAATCATTTGGAGCAACTTTTGACCCCTTCATAACTCAAAAACTATTATAATAAGACCCGCTAGGTAAACTAGTACCCTAAATTTTATAAACAAAGCTTAAACGGTTATCGTTCAAGAATCCCACAACAAACATATAGATTAAAAACCTAACCCACTTCCAGATGACCTAGAAAGTTCAAATGCAGAGTGAACGGATCTCTCCAGCTTACATTTGATGTATGATTCTGCAGTTTGCTGGTACTAGTGGACCTTTCCAAAGAACCACGCTTCAAGACCTGATATTTACATCCCACCCTTCAGATCCTGGGTTCGTGGTGCTACCAGCGCGGCTATATCCCGGAGAAGTGGCCGCTGCCCGAGTTGCTGTACTGCCTCTGCCAGGGTCTGCTGTTCCACGCGCGTGTGATGCACGAAGATGTGTGCCCGCGGTACATCATCAACTTGATGCACACAGTCACCAGTTCGAAGTGAGTTGGTTATACAGTTTAACCTTAAATATAGTTTACATAGGCGAGCTTATTTCCATAAGAGATCTCTACCAGCCAACCTGAGAGATGTGCAATAATTATAACCTACTATCCTACTCTCTACTAATATTAAAATGTGAAATTTTGAAAGGATGATTGGATGTTTTTTACTGCTTCACGCAAAAACTACTGAACGGATTTTGATGAAATTTGATATTTGACAAGCTTAAGTAAGCTTAAGTGATCACGTACCGGAAGACGCAGCGAGGGTAGGCCTCCCACAAAGTGGACCGACGACCTGGTAAAGATCGCAGGTGCCAGCAAGATGCGGAAGGCACAAGATCGGCCTTTGTGGAGATCTCTGGGGGAGGCCTATGCTCTACAGTGGCCGTCTTCCGGCTGATATGATGATGATGATGATGGCAGTAATGCAGCTTATAGCCCAGAATAGCAGAAATTGCCTCCTACACATCAGTGAAGCGTGTAGCCATAATCTCGAGGGCGGGTTGGAGATTGTGGTGTTGAAAAAAAATAAAAATTCCCTATTGCCCATTTTCTGGTCTAATGTCAAAAGGCAAATTCCACTGTTACTATTCCATTGTCGTCTGTATTGTGAAGATACTAGGGTTGAAGGTCGTGATTTACCCTGCTTAAGTCACAAAATGGCGCTACTGATACATGATAGCTACTGTTATATAGAATACTTGACAATTTATCTGTTTTTATTTATGGATTTTACGTTATTAATGGGCCAAGCTTACGGACAGCAGTACTGAGTAAGCTGGTACCGCGGGCTATTGACGTTTGCAATACCAGGGGAATCACTAGTCTTGTCGACCCTGTAAAAACCTGCTCACCCCTCTCCTTGAAGAACTCACATGTACTCTCCAGGGAACATCTCTCATTCCACAACTACGTGGCAGATAGTTACTTAAATCAAGTAACTTGACATGCTGTTTTTTTGTTACAGGGCGGACGAAATCCAAGGTGCGTTCATACAGAAAGTACTTAGAGCAATGTAAACTCAGGTTATAGTACAAATTGCTTTGTTTTCTATTGAAAATATATAGTAATTAGATTGTTTTGGGTAAGTAATTATTGTAGTCTTTATATACAAGGTGGTTTATCAGTTCCAAGCAATATTGTTTAATGTAAGTAGCCTTACTGTAAAACACTGTGTATGTTTTAGTGCACAAAATGAATACAAAATGTTATTGATTTCTTTATTGAAAAGCGCTTCATGCCCGTTTTCACCAGCAACCCCTAAGTTTTAAGAGACTCCTAACACGTTTAGTGACAGATTTTGAAAACCCTTAAACTGCTAAAAGGGTCTCCTAAGAATGATGGTGAAATTGGGCATCAGAATTCTGCACTTTTTAGGATATCAATAAATTCTAAGTAGTACAACCGATGGATACGACATATGATTAATTTTAAAAAGAAATATGATTATAGAAATATTATCTAGTCCTTCATTTTGTGCACTAAAAATCTACCAAAGTATTCTGATAGAAGGTTGGATATTTTTCCCAGGATTTGATTAATTATACGAATCAGCTGCCTTCCAACAATATGGATAAGATTGTATAAAAAGTTGATTTTTTTTATACAAGTCACCATCACTAATTTGTGTAACATTACATTCGTGGGGGCTCGCTAAGCCTGTTGATTGATTATCAATTATCATGAACAATTGTTTGCTACAGTGCCTATTATAAACATGATAATGATAAATGTTACTAAGTACAACATATTCATTTTTAATTGATTACTTACACATTTTATATTTGTAACTATGCCTACAATATAATTGTGGGATTATAACGGCTTAGTCAATATAATTTAGGGAATATTATAAAAATTATGTTTCTTAACTTGTTTATGTAAAAATCGAGGCATTACACATGTTTATAAGGGTTATTTTAGATTGCACTGTACGTAATATACAAAAGATAATAAACTTTGAGGGCGCCGTAGGTTATCCTACGTCAACGAGTATAAAAAAATATATTTGACTTTGTAGTGATAGTGACGTTTAGGAGACCCACAAGTTGGTCTGCCCGTGCACAGCACAATTTTTTTTAGTGATCTAAATTTCAACTTTTTGTACCAATAATACTTACATATCATCTTGTGTGGGTACTATAACTAAAAAACTGGGGTGCCTTACATCTTTGCTTTTCAAACACATTAAAGTCACTTTTCTCTCTTGTGGTTATCGATGACATAGGATAACCTACGGTTCCCTCACAGTCTATAAAAATAAGCATTGTAAGTGGGAGGTGAACATGATGATTAAAGTAATCCATGCTACTTGAATAATTTCGGGTTTATTGTAAGGCTAGAGAAATTATTTATATCCCATAGTAGGCCAATTAACCAATAGTGATTAAGTTAATATAAATAGGGTGATGCGGATTTAGTGATAGTTTACGATCACAGGAGGAATGTGAGAAGTCATTCAAGCAATATTATCGTTTTCTAATGTTAATTTTATATTTTATGAGGTGATAGTCTGTGATTATTTATTTTGTATGGAACAGGGTTTCTTTTGTTACACTTGGCTTTGTTTTGTAGGTAAATTAAGGGATTTAAGGTGTTTATTTTACGTTTGATGGTTACTAGTTTAAATCTCCACTATGTAATAGTATTCGTCATATTATTTTCATTTCAAATGACTGATGAACATTGCCTTATAGATATGATATTGTGATTTTTGCTTGAGTAAAATGAAAACTCGGAGACGAAATTCAAAATGAAAAGTGTAAAGAAATTGCCACTATAAAAATAAACTAAAAGGCAGAATTTGTTAAAATAATTGAAATATTGATAAAAATTGTCATATTCAAAACGTATGATTATTAACAAAAACACTTTTTAAATAATCCTGCTCTTGTTTTTTTTCGATTTGTGTACACTTTTGATCTTGAATTTCATCCCCGAGTTTAGGTAAAAATAGATATCACACAGTTTAGTAAACAAATCGAAATATGCTAGCTAGAGCTTAGGAGCCACGAGATAACAAAGAGTGTTGACAGCAGCTTAATGAGCAATAAATTAGCGATAAATGAGAATTAATGAAAGTACAAATCAAGTGCTGAGTCAATGTTAGCGTTAGTTGTAGTGAGTTAGTATTTATAGTGACCTTAATTGTCTGGACTCTGCTCCCAATTCTCTGCTAGTATTGTCAATTTCCTTGCTGATATTAAATGTTCTTTCTCGTATTTTCGGTGTTATTTTTACATGACGTGGAGTTTAGGTATATCTGTAATTCGTGACGAAGATATTGACGAAGATTTTCTATTCATTTGGCACGAACTATATTGGGGCCTAGTTATGAAGCGAGAGATACCGGGTTGCAACCCCACTGCCGCCATGAACCGATGACTTTTTTGTTAGTTATTGTACATTTAAACACTAACCGATGCTCTTACGGTAAGGAAAAATATCGTGATGTAATTTGCACATTCAGGAAATGTGTAACCATGATCCAATCTGCTCAGGTTCCTCTGGTGGCAGGGTCACGGAGGTCAGACGGCAGTCACTCCACTGTAATTATCTGATCTGCCAAATCCTGGATCATGGTTAAGGCGGACTCCGGGCCCTCGTGCGTGAGAGCACAACCGGGACATTAACGTCAAGATGATTTATTTTGGAACTATATCAGTTTTGACTTAAAGGTCTCGCGTTTTTGCCAATTATTTCAAATATCAGTGGGTTGCTTGCTAGGCCCACATCTACATGTTCCTTATGAATAAATATAACAGTTTATAAGTTTATAGTAAAGCATTATAACAATCTAGTTTTTTGCGTCGTACGGTAGTCAACCAGGCAAGCGGGTTTTCTCTTCCGTGATAACAACGTCTTCCGCAATTCTGGTCTGATAATCTGGACATCGCAAACAAATCCATCATAAAGTTATTGAAATTAATGGGACCCTTGTCTCATGGTTCTATACATTTTAATGGGACTGGATAAAACATCTTCCGTGATAACAATGTCTTCCGCAATCCTATATAGACAATCTGGACATAGCAAACAAGTCCATTATAACATTATTGAAATCAATGGGACTCTTGCCTTATGGTTCTACGCATTTTTAATAGGACCGAATAAACTTATATCTCTTAGTCTCGTTGGTACTTAAATAGCCGTAATTTATGAATTAAATCACCTTTTGTACACTAGTTCCATTTTATTGTACAAATTTTATTAAATTGCAACCGGTTTCGAATTACTCATCTTCAAGCAAGCCTAATAAAGTGGAACTAGTGTAGAAAAGTTGATTTAATTAAATAAAAGGAACTCCGATGGAGTTCCATCACGAAGTCACAACACAAAGTGTCAAATATTTAGCCGTAATTTATTTTATTTTAAGTTTTAATCCCACACAGTAATAAATTATGCGTTATTATCAGGAATGCTTATTGGGACAAAACTTACGGTATTTAAACAGACACTATCTTCGTGAAGAATTGATTGATTCGAAAACATACATTATCTTGGTGAAGAATTGATGGATTAGAATTATTCTCCACGTTACATAATTTAATAGCTACATTCTTTGTTATCTTGTGAAATTAGTACTTAATCGACCTTTGAATCTTCCAATATCGAATATTACTTACGTAGGGTATCTAAATAAGTATTTCGTCAGAGCAGTTCTCGAAGCAACAATTGTATAGATATTCTTAAGTTTATTTTTTATTCAGATCCAAAATCAAGGAATATATTTTGAAGTTTCAAGTTCCTAGGTTTCAGTCAGTTAATGGGCCAGTAGCTAGGGAAGTAATTGAAAATATCCTAGTTGTTTAAAATAGTTGTCATATTTGCTTGTACTTTACAACGCCCTATGTTCGTACTTCTTATGTGAAAATACAATTGTTGCTTTGCGAAACGGATCAGTACATTTTATTATTTTACTGTTGACATGTGTATGGTTTAATAGCAATTTTATTTTAAGTAAAGGGTATTATTGTACAATTAAAACAGTGATCATAGTGATTTTATATGCCGCCATCGTTTTAGTTTTTATGAAGCACAAATTTGAACAATACGAACTAGTAATCAACATTAGCACTAGTAATTAAATTATATTGGATCTTAGTGAATAAAGCTGAAAGCCTTACTTTTACATACTTCTTGGTCGTTGCGACCGATTGTCGAAGAACGCTTGCCGACTATGTATGTTGGTATACATGCTGATTTCAATTTCAAGGGGTACCGTTTGTATGTACTCGTGATAAGAAACATATTTTACCAGCACCAACCCAGTTGGTGCTTTTATAGCACCAAAAAAAACAGCCATTTCATAAAAAATTTGAAACGAATTCTGCCAAAATGTAAAAGTTGTTTGTTGAAATTGCACATGCATACGGTGGGTACCCCTTGGTTCCATTAATTTGAATTCACCTGTATAAGAGGTGAATGTACAAGTGCAAAATGCACACAATAAGGTGCTTGCTCCCAAACCGATGTTGGGAAACTTTGTAAACAACTGCAATTTTGCAACTGGCTTACAAGTCTAGCAACTAGTCTGTTTGAAACGTTTTATTGTAACTTGCAAATGCATATCTTTCAAATTATATTTCCCATTCAGCACAATATTCTTCCAATTAAAAATATTGGTCCTTACCTATGAAATTAGCGTTTTGTATGGCGAAACTGACGGAAACTGGAATTTTCATACAAGCAATTTTTTCAATTTTTTGGAAATGGCCAATCCGATTACGATGACACTTTGTAGGTATAATCAGAGAACACAAAGCTAACTGGTGCATACCATTTCATTTTGATAACTACACTTTTCATAAAATTACATCTAGTTAAAGAGGCAAAACTGATGATATATGAAAAGGGGTATTTTCAAACCCTTATAAAAACTTGAGAAAATATTTGTTATTCATTTTTAGAGATTTACTAGCATCTAAACATATTCTATTTTCGAAATCAAGTATTAATTTTGATATATTATGTAAACTTAAAAATACAAATATGTAATGCGAAAAAAAAACGCCAAGTTCATAGGTAGGACCCAATATAAATACTCATTTAAAGATATTTATAGGTTATTGTTCATAACATTGTACAATTTCGTATGGCCCTCTTGTGTAAGGGTATCGTATGTAGTGTTTTGCTCGCCACCAAATGTACACATAAATGCATTATATATTTTTGTAATAAATCATTTGTTTTACATAAAAAATGTTGTTTTATTTTTAAATATGGAACCAAACACTATTGAATACCATTCGTTGGGTTTGTGTTAATACATCGTTTATTTCATTATTTTTACATGACCATGTGATTGAAATATGCATTACAAACTGATCTTATACACATTATATAACATTATTGTAAGTAAATAAATAAATATCTGAGAATACAGCTGTCTTGACGTTCAAAATTGGAAAAAATCTGAGATCTAGTATCGAAAGACTTGGTTTCTCTAATCCACTTCTTCAACTCTTGGGCCAGAGTCGTTGCTTCTCCTGGCGCAGCTGGGGCCTCCGGCGGTGCCGCCTACCCCTCCGTGGAGTTTCATCATCGCGGGCTGGCACACCTAATATTAAATCACCATAAGGCGTTATCCTAATTGGCAACGGTGGGTCGACCAAAGTCGTGCGACGGGCGGTTTTGAGGTATATTTATCGAGCGAGCCCATAGTCAATTAGGACAACGCCTATGTTCCCTTTCTGCCTTGCCCAATTTATGGTGTCCACTCACCAACATGCGGCCTGATCCAGTGGCATGATCAAGCAAACTCATCCCACATACCGTCAAGTGGCATGACGTTCATCTAACATCTCCCCGCACACTGTCAGTTTAGGTTGATCAAGCCAAGATTTTGGTCAAGTCACTATTTTTAGTTAACAGTAAATATTAATTTTAATGCAATATCAATGTACAAAAAAAAATTAGAGCAAGTCTACTTGGGAAAAATAAATTGAAAAAATTTCATAGGTTACGACCTATTATTATTCAATCAGCGTTTTAAATTTTCAAAGCGAGAGTGAATACGTTGTGTCCGGGCAGACAAGCTCCATCTTAGGCCGAAACACCATGTCAAGATGGCGGTCAAATTCCTTGTCAATATGGCGGTAATTGATTAGGCTGCTAACCTGCTGAGCTCTTTTAAGCTGTTCCTCCAGTTCGTGCTTTGACGCCTCCGGATTCTGCTCCAACCAACGCAGCTGGTCGGCGCACTCGTTCGCGACATCGCTCCGTTCGCTCTCGGTGAGCCGGCTGTTTGGATTTCCTACAGCCTAAAATGTAATAATACGGTAAGTTAAGCCTGACCGGGAGACGTACCGCCGATCGCCTATAGGACGCCGTCATCTTGATGCCAGCTAGCCTTGCTGCGATTGGTCTCTACTCAATTGGATCAAGATGGCAGCGTAGGTACTATCGGTGATCGGCGGTATGGCCGCGGGAATCACGTCTGTCAAGCAAGAGTGTCAAGAGGGAGCTGATGTTGCTGTTACTTGCTGTAGCCAGTGTAAGAAATGAGTTAAAAATACCGCAATATGACGCGTCACAGGTCTTTAGACAAGTGTGTGTTACCAGTGATGACCGGAGACGTGGTCGCACACTAATAAGAAAGTTTGCGGTCCCGAAGGGCAATGGAAAGGGCTGTGCTCGAAGTGTCACTGTCCGATCGAATCAGGAATGCAGAGGTCCGCAGGCGAATCAAGGTCGTCCACATAACCTGAAGGATTGCCCGGCTTAAGTACCAGTGGACATGGCGCATAGCTCGCAGAACAGATGGCCGATGGGGCAGTGAAGTTCTCGAGTGGATACCACAGTCATACCGGAAGTCGTAGCATGGGTAGGCTTCCCGCAAGGGGGGCCTCAGTAAAGGTCTCAGGTATCAGTTGGGTGCGGACGGCACAGGATCGGCCTCAGTGGAGATCTCTGCATCTGATTTTCGGTTGATGATTAATTAATAATAGTACCTACTGAAGAAGTACAATGACGGTGTCAATTGTAGTGTCTTCCATGGAAACACACTAGGTACAGACAACTACACATTCCCATCTCCGTAGCATGACGGGCTTTGTCGCGCGTGGGGTAACTAGCTACATCTATCGATTGCAGCAAGCGAGATACAAAATTCGATCATAGGTACATACTTAGATAATAGGAATAACTCACAGTTTTACATCCATACACATAGGCCTCAAGATGGTTCCTAGCTTCCACTTTCTGCCTTACAGCGTCATCTTCGCTTTTGAACTTGTCAGCGTCGTGGAGCATCTTCTCAATGTCTTTCTTCGAGAGCCGTCCCATATCGTTGGTGATGGTGATAGTTTCACAGTGCCCGGTGCTCTTGTCCTCTGCGCTTACGTTGAGGATCCCATTGGCATCCAGATCGAATTTGACCTGAAATAATATGTTTTATTTCATGATACAAGGTGCATAGATTTTCCTGCGGTAGTGATGTCTGAGAGGGTGAAATTACGTTAGATAGAGCCGTACAGCACTTTCGCGTGTGCTCGACAAGCCACGATAAATTGACATCAGCGCTGCATATAAGTAGACCTAGATAACAACCAAGCAACTTTTTAAATCGACGTAATGGGAAATAAATTTCCCATTCTGTAGTTGGCTACCGAAATGGGAATACTTTTTTAGTATTTCAGATACATAATTAATGGTAAATAAAATTCACCTTCCGAAGTCCTACCCAATGAAAATATGTCATTTGACTGTTTCGAAGTCAGAAAACGGAAAGAAAAGTCCTGTTTCGTAGCTAATGCTACGAATTCTAGCTACGAAATAAGGCGATAAGTGATGTCGAGGTTTTTGTTGATTTTTTATTTATTTTCGGTATTTATTAGGAGTGAATCACACTTATTTGAGTAATTATTGTTCATTTAATCATTTCAAGTCATTTCTTGTGAAAATCTAAAAATCGCTACCAAATTGAATAATCGCTTATGTTGATATTCACCTAGCTATAAACTAAAAACAGAATGGATATAAGTAGAAACTACTTGAACATTTTTTAAATTTCATTCCTTACTTCGATCTGAGGAACACCTCTAGGCGCCGGCGGTATCCCAGTTAGATTGAAGGTGCCTAGTAAATTGTTGTCCTTGGTCAAAGCTCTTTCGCCTTCGTAAACCTGTGGCAGAAAGTACTTACTATTTATTTATTTATTTATTTATTTATTGGAGTACCAACAGCTTATAAAACAAATTACATATTATGAGTAGACACAGTCAAGCCAATTATAGGTACTCGCTGATAGCCACAGACAAAATATAGTAAAGCAATCAAACACATATTGCAGAAAAACAACATAAGGATTAAATGTAAACGTGGCACCAACGTAAGTTACTTAATATCTAGTTAGATTAAGTGACACTATATATATGACATAGGATAATATGCACATTATACATACAAACTATCGTATCTCATGCACCGCTCAGGGCATAATCATCAAAGAACGACTGAGTCAGCCGCCTCCTCAGCGACTCGCACCTTGTATTAAATAAATCGACGTCATTGTCCTTGCACAGTTCATTAAATGCACTACACACACGCCACATGAATGTGTTGCGCCTATAATTTGTAGAAGCATTTGTCAATGAAATTATAGAATTAGAGCGAAGGGCTCTAGTTGGGGGTCTAAGTGAAATTTCCTTCAGTAGCTGCGGGCTATCAACCACACCGGATGTAATCCTGTATAGAAAAACTAGATCTACAATCTCACGCCTTTTGAATAGAGGCAGAAGGTGGTGCTTCTTACAGAAGGTAATATATTCTTCAGAACAAAATTTATCACCGGTACGGAAACATAGAAAGCGCAGAAACCTCTTCTGAATGTTTTCGATACGGTTTTGATATGTGATATAACATGGATTCCACACTTGAGACGCGTAACATACATAACTATAAATAACATAAATAACATATTATTGTCTTAAATATTATAAGTACGTGCCAAATAGATTAGCAATAGCGGTCGTTTACCCCTCGGTTGAAACTATACCCTATGTGGCCAGAGCGATCATTGTAATAGTTTAAAGTCTCATATTTGTCAAAACTCTATGTTGAGCAGCTCATTTGTAAAATCCGTGTTAGTGAATTACTGCCTAATTTTGTTTCTAGTGACTAGTAATGGCAGATGGGAGTCAATGCTCTTTTAATAAAATTTTCAGTGCAGGCACTATTTCATAACAATAATATGAACAATATTATAAACTGTTCTACTTGCATCCAATTTTAACGACTACGATTATATATATCACGAAATCAATTCCTGTAACAATTTACAAATTAGTTCCAACCGAGCGGTCAACGTCCGCTAGTGCCAATCTATTTGGCGCGTATTATAGCTTCAAGGTTATTGAGATACAAGTTCCACACGCACCTGTATCGTCACTGCAGGCTGGTTATCGGAGTACGTAGAGAATATTTGCTTCTGGAACGTCGGTATCCTAGTGTTTCTTTCCACCAGCTTCGTCATCACCCCACCAGCTGTCTCAATTCCGAGGGAAAGAGGTGTCACGTCGACCAATAACACGTCTTGCAGTCTTGTGTCTTTGGAGCCGCTCAGTATGGCCGCTTGCACCGCAGCCCCGTAAGCAACAGCTTCATCAGGATTGATTGATAGGTTTAAGGTCTTACCGTTGAAGTATTCCTGTTTAGGGCAACATGGGGAAGTATATAAACTAGGTACAGACAAGTTCTATGGGCACTGTAGACTGTGTACCATAATATGTGATGTATTAATAAATATGCTTTTACAATTCCCACATCAAGCCCAAGTAAGCAAAGCTTGTGTTATGGGTGCCAGAAAACTCATAAACTGCTATTTTTAAATACATACGCAAAAACTACTTAACGGATTTAGATTCGGTTTGGTAGCTTGAAGTCCAGCGTACAATCTAAGCTAAGTTTCATCCAATTCGGATAGGTAGAACCAGAGATACAGCTAGACCTCCCCGTGGTACTAGCATTCATACAATACGGAGGTCATTTAAAATGATAACGCGAGCAAAAGTTAAGCTGTCATAAAACTATTTCCATCCAGACGAAGTCGTGGACAAAAGCTACATAATACACATTTACACCAATATTGCATAGATTTAGGCAGAGACTATCGAGTGCCAGCCCACTGGCTACGCTTATGACATACCTACCTACCTCTTTTACCTCTTCCACTTTCATACATCTTCTCATACATTTATGCCGGTTGAGGGTACTCCTGACTTCCCCTTTTTGGCGAAGATAATTTAATTGATAAGTAGGTACCTATATGTCCTCGGGACCTGTATGTTTAAGGCACCCTCTGCCGACCCTTTCATTCACATTCGCACAATACATACCTTTAACTTAAGCACTCCATCTGTAAATTATAAACTACTAGTGGACCCGGCGCGACTACGTTCGCGTACTTTACACCTACCTACCCTCTTTTTTCTTGCTTAGAAACCTTGAATCACTCTAGCTATTGTAGATCATATCAGCCAGAAGATATTGCATATCAGCCAGCTATTGTAGAAAACATCATAAAATCCGTTGCGTAGTTTAAAAGATCTAAGCGCACATAGATACATAGGGCCAGACGACGGGAAGCGACTTTGTTTCATACTATGTAAAGATAAATAATTCATACCTGCAACAACCTTTGCACTTTCGGAATTCTTGTTGACCCACCCACGCACACGACGTCGTGTATTTCTCGGGTGTTCAAATTCGAGTCTTTCAACGCCTTCTCAACAGGCGCAAGAGTATTACGGAACAAATCTGCGTTCAACTCCTCGAAACGTGCCCTAGATATTTTCGAATAAAAATCTACGCCTTCGTGTAAAGCATCCACTTCTATACTAGCTTCAGTACTCGACGACAGTGTCCTTTTGGCTCTCTCGCAAGCAGTTCTGAGTCGCCGCATAGCTTTAGGATTATCCTTTGGATTCTTCTTGTATTTTCTTTCGAACTCCTGAGCGAAATGTTCCACCATTCTAGTGTCGAAATCTTCACCACCTAGATGGGTATCGCCCGCAGTAGCTCTCACTTCAAACAACGAGCCCTCTGATATTTGTAATATTGATACATCGAAAGTGCCTCCTCCAAGATCGAATATCAAAACGTTCTTTTCACCTGTTAAATTTTTATCCAATCCATAAGCGAGAGCTGCAGCAGTGGGTTCGTTGATTATACGAAGTACATTTAAGCCGGCGATGGTACCTGCATCCTTTGTAGCTTGCCGCTGTGAATCATTAAAGTACGCTGGCACTGTCACCACAGCATCATTTACTCGACCACCGAGATACGTTTCAGCTGTTTCTTTCATCTTAGTCAGTACCATAGAAGATATTTCCTCAGGTGTGAAATTCTTCACCTGCCCTTTATATTCAACTTGTATTTTTGGTTTGCCATTGTCGTTTACAACTTTAAATGGCCAGATCTTTAGGTCGAGTTGAATTTTGGGATCGTTGTGTTTTCTACCGATTAGGCGTTTAGCATCGAATACAGTGTTCTTTGGGTTTATCGCCACCTGGATTTACAATAAATGGTTTGTTATAAAATTTTAAAAGTGGGTAGATGTCATAAAGAATAGGTAGAAGGTACTAACATAGGCAGTTAAAGTACGTTTCAATAGAAAAAGTAAAAAGTAGAGCACGATGACAATAAATTATCCACAGAAATCGAAATAAATTGACCTTTTCAAATAAAAATAGATTCTTCTGTAGATTTCTGTAGATAATACATTAAAGAAGTAACTTCATTTAGATTTCTGTGGATAATACTTATCGTTGGTTGTCGTGCTCTACTTTTGTCTTTTTCTATTGAACCGTACAGTCAGCTGCAGAGTGAATGGACCACATTAGCGTACATTCAATGTATGGTAGCAGGGTCAGTTCTCTCTGCAGCTGACTGTACAATACTAATCTAATTTTGTACGTAGGTTAGTGATCAATATCTTGCTGTACCTAAGTATGTTTTTTTATCTACAGCATTAGTTCAACGACCTCTATTGAAAACAATTGTTCAACTAGAGCTAAAAACTTGTAGGTATAGGTGGACACACAACTACCTTACCTAAATATTTACATACAATGTAATTCCTCGCTTGACCAGTTCGGTCTCTGAATACATCCCGTGCCCATTGTGTAACATACTTACGCATCTGACCAATGTAGATATAAATAACTACATTAGACCCTATTTACAGATTTTGGGGAACGGAAAAGTCGATTATCTCAATACACGCTTTGTTAAGCCGCCATCTTGCCAATTTCCTCAAAGTTTTAATGGCAGTTCAGTAACTATACCTACTTTGAATTCTTAACAGGAGTAGGTACTTAAGTAGGCAGCTTTTATCTCTTGTGACTTGACGTAATTCGAAGCAGATTTTTGTATTTATATAAACCATAATATGTTTTATATAAATACAAAAATCAATATTATTGATTGTGTAGACTTACGCCCAGCAGTGGGCGTCTTCGGCTGATCTGATGATAATGATGACGATTTAAAACTAAATAATTGACGTATTTATACAATCAAAATTTTTACCTACACCTCTATTTTGGATTTTTTACTGGATTAATGCATCTGAGTAGTGCATTTTTGCTATAAGAAACCTCAATGTACAGAAGACAGCGTATCGCCTTAGAAAAACCAGTGTAAAAGGAGATAACATTGCTGTGTGCGTCTAAAGAGACGCTAGCTCATTTTATACTGGTTTTGAGTAGGTCGATAAGCTGTCTTCTGTACATTTAGGTTTAGACATACCTGTAGCTGTTATGGATGGCAGTTATCGCTTCCCATTGGAACTATACTCGGAGATGAAATTCAAGTTCAAAAGTGTAAACAAATTGCCAATATAAAAAGTAAACCCTGGGGTGGATTATTTAAAATAATTTAAATATTGATAAAAATTATCACACTAAAACTGAAATAAAATCGTATGAATATTAAAAAAATCCTCCCCTTGGGTTTGTTTTTTATAAGGGCAATTTGTTTACACCTCAGGTTTTTGAATTGCTTGCCTCGATTCGAACTGTTTTCAATTTTGATTATCGTCATGAAAAATTCGATATTTAGATACATGATGCTGATATTCCCTATTTTTGACCCATATTCTTTCGGTGTGGCCAATGTGATTTAAAAAATATTCAATTCTTCGAAACTATTCGAATCAAGGCGAGCGATTTAAAAATAGAGCCTGATCTTGAATTTCATCTCTGACTACGGATTGAATTCAAGACTTGGAGTGTGTTACAGGGAAACGAAACAATGCGCAAGAATGGTCATACGATCGTCTCTAGAAAATTCCCTATTATAAAACCCTAACAGTTACCTACCTGATTCTTGGCAGCCTCCCCTATCAGCCGTTCGGTGTCATTAAACGCGACATACGACGGCGTGGTCCTGTTCCCCTGGTCGTTGGCGATGATCTCCACTTTGCCATTCTGGAACACGCCCACGCAGGAGTAAGTCGTGCCCAGGTCAATGCCCACAGCTGGGACCGACATCTCTCATCAGACGCTGGAAGGAAAGAGATCTGTTTTTACAAGCTTTTATTTAACTGGCCCTGTTCGTGTGTATGTAAATTGTCTGTCAAAATTTGAAAACCATTATTCGACAATTTGTTAATATTCGATTAGGCTCAAATTTGGTATACCTGTATTATGTAACTTGGATGACAATACATTAATATGGTACCATGGAGCTGGTATGATGATGAAGTCGGGAGGTGGTCATAGGAACTAATGAATGCAATAAGATAACCCCATCGTGTTTGTGCTCTTTGGAATGGTCTTGATGAGTAGGTACTATACCGCGCAATAAAACCTTGTTATGAAATTTATGTTTTCATTAGATAATTTATTATAGGACCTATTTTAAGCAACTCTGACAAACAAGCAAACAGTCCACCTGATGGAAAGTGGTAACTCTCACCCATAATACCGACGATTCATGCCCAATAGTTTAAAGTAAGTACCTAACTGAAATTCGTATTTTGTTACTGATTTGCCAGTCGTGTCCTGTTCGCTGGAGTGGAATTAAACTAATGACATACTGGTGTCGTATCAGGCAACTAAGATATTAGAGGGGGATCAACGCGGCCTCCATGGACCAGAATATGAGAAAATTGTTATTGTCTTTTGAATATTCTAATAAAAAGGGTATACAGCGCGAATTTAGAAAACCGGCCTCGACGAGGACGACCCAGAAAAATAATCTGAAAAGAATCTAAAAATAACTGATCAGATCGGTGATGTTCTTAAAAAAGCTGGGGCCGAAGTGGCAAGAATAAAAGGAGATGTATTAAAATAGTTGGGGATATATGCGAGGCTAGGAAGTTGTGTCAGGACAGAGCAAAGTGGCGGTCCATAGTTTCTGCCTACCCCACCCCGTGGGACACAGGCGTGAGCTTTATGTGTACATTCTATCATACTTGACGGTAAGACAGCAATTAAAGATGACTGAATCTAAAATAAAGTTTACCCTACAATGTCCAAACTGCCAACTCAACTGCGAATTCCGATTATGAAAAATCTTTCTAATCTATCAAGATCTCCTACGCCTCCTCCAGGAAGGCTCATGCTTAGAAGTGAGGGTTGCAGGCTGTGCATTAGCAGATTTTATTCCGAAGCCAATAACTGCGCTTAGAAAGCCGTGTGAGTTTAGAAATGAGTTGTACATCGTGACCTGAGTGGGTCAGTTGGTTAACATGCCGGTCGCCATGCAGAGGCCCCGAGTTCAATTCTCGGCCGAGCACAAATTTTAATTTCTGTTACGGGTCTGGGTGTAGTATATACAATAAGTATGTATTAAAAAAAAGTATGTAAGTAGTTTATCAGTTATCTGATACCAATAAAACAAGCTTTGCTTTACTAGGTGGCGTTGTGCGAATTTATCCAAGCATATTTATTTATCTGTAGTCTGTATTTAAGCTAGTATCGTGTCCTAATTGGCCCTAACTTCGGCTTGTTCGGCACGGCATTAGGTACCGGTAAAAAGAATGATTGTCCCTAATTAATTCGACACTGTTCCTTTACTGCTACACAATTTGTTCTCGGTCCAATTAAGATTGGCCCCAATTTTCTTGGTCCCGATTTGTAATGGGCCCTCTACGAGCATTGCCTACCTACTGCAATTTAGATCGCTCGACGGCCCAAGGTAAT
This sequence comes from Blastobasis adustella, assembly GCA_907269095.1. Classification (NCBI taxonomy): domain Eukaryota; kingdom Metazoa; phylum Arthropoda; class Insecta; order Lepidoptera; family Blastobasidae; genus Blastobasis; species Blastobasis adustella. Next base: position 8,401,002 of record OU026117.1, on the reverse strand, counting down.
TAATTGCTTTATGTAGGTGCGGGCCCTTATGTCGGCTAAAATTATGTTTAATATAATTACTTAGGCACACAAGAGGTTTGTCTCATAGATGTGCGCAGAATACTAATTCAGACTTGTAGCTTCTGACGAAAATCGTCTGTGCGGTCATATTCAGGTCGAAACTATCCAGTACCTGTAACTACAGATATACAGATATACAGGGTGGCCGGAACATTTCCGTCAAAAACAAAATTAATTCCTTGTTGTGGGGTGTCCGAATCACACTCAGGTATGTTCCGCGACTTTTCGTAGTTTACGAGTTATTAATTTTTTCAGAATTTTAGCTTTAACCAAATAAAAAAAAAACCTAAAAAAAAGTAAGAGGCTTTCTCGAGATTTTTATTTGCAACTGGATCTTCATGAGTTTAACTTTATAAACGTGAAAAATTTACGTTGCTTGAATCATGACTTTAATTTTCAACTTGAAATTTAAAATCTTAACAGGTAACTTCATAGTTTCTTAGTAGGCATGAAGAATGCGCCAGACACTCAGCTTTCATAATAATAAAAAAAAGTAGTATTTAATGGGCTACTTTCGCTAAAATCGGCCTTTAAGCCGATAATTCCACAGCGAAGTGGAAAATTCTTAAAATTATCCATTTGAGTACAACATTTTTTTTGTCATTTTATCAGTCCTAAGATTAAGTAGTCTGCTAATTAACCAAAAATTAATTTCGAGGTTTTATTATTTTATGAGATTTATTAAATTTATGTTATTAAATTTTATGAGACAGAGAAGTTATGGTACTGTGCATGATAATTCATTAGCTGCCTAAGTAGCTGATAGAGTTAGGTTGTATATGTTACAGAATGAAGTACATACGTACCTACTTATTACTGGTTATATTATTTGCCCAACCAATGTGGATGGAATTGGAAACGACTGTTTACTCTGAAATTTCCGAGCTTACTAGTATAATGGTACATGGCGTTTAATTGACAATGTGGTATATAAAATGGGTTGGTCGTCGTACGTGATTGAGCCCATTCATATTATTATAATTTGTGGGCAGTTAAAGATTTTGTGCAGTTACGCACAATGGGGAGGTAGGTATAGTGGTTGCCTATTCGAGAGGAGGTCGGTCAAATCTGGTACCAAATACACACACCGGCAGAAAATGTTGTCCAGGTGCTTAATCCTTAGTTTGTATACAAACCGTGGATTATTTATGAGGTGTTTTGATGCGAATGTGTTTTGAGACTTTTAAGTGACCACGGGTCCTATTTTGAATCGCTTGCCTCGATTCGAATGGCTTTTCATTTCGATTTTCGGCATGAAAAATTCGATATTTTGATGCATGATGTTGATTTTCCTTATTTTTTAACCGTACTCTTTCAGTGTTGCCAACGTGATTTAAAGTTGAAGTTGCTCAGGTGGTGTTGTCAACCGATCAGGCACGAACTTATAGATGAGGTAGTTGCACATATTAATGTAGGTACAGCCTGTAAGACGCAAGTGTTTCCTGTGCGCGCTCTATACTATAGTTTGATCATATTTTCAATATTACGCTATTAAAACCAATGGATTTTTGTAAACGTGATTCAGAAACCAATATCTATGATTGTGATTTGTTAGATTTTTGTTTAAATATATCGTTTCAAAGTTGCACGGGATTAAAAATCAAATGACTGTCCTCCCTCAACCTCCCTCTTCACAAGATCTCGCTCCTTGCGATTTTATTTATTTCTCAAAATGAAATCAGCGCTAAAAGGATGCCTTTTCGACACCATTGATGACATTAAAGCAAATTCGTCACAGGACTGGAAGAACATTCCGAAAGAAGCTTACCGCAGGTCCCTTTTGCAAATTAGAAACACATTACCGCTGGGAAAAGGGTGTGAATAGAGGAGGGGAGTACTTTGAAGGGGAAACGGACCAATAATACGAAATGGATTTTTTTTATTAATAAAGAAAGAAATCGTGGCTTCGTAACATCAGGGAATGGATAGGCGTTGCCGGCGTTAAAGAATTGTTTCGCCTGTCACAAGACAAGTCTAAGTTCGCTGAGCTGACAGCCAACCTCCAGTAGTGGAGAGGCACCAGTAGAAGAAGAAATTAAAAATAAAGTTTGGTTATTTTTTAAACAGCCCTCGTATGGTAGGATTTCTCACAGACAACATAAGTAACGGGAAAGAAAAAGCTATGGATAAACCATTTATAAGATGAAAGAAAATGGTATCAAAGTCGGTCCATTCGTACGGGAGCCACAAAACCACAGACAGACACACAGACGCACATTTCCAACTTATAATACTCCTCTTTCTGCGTCCGAGGTTAAAAACGGCAGCTCTTGATCGCAATAGACACTTCAGAAGATATATTCAACAGAGTATCAGTATCCAAAGATCGTAAGTACTTTTCCGAGTATCGCCGGCTGTGGGAAAGGCGACCCTTTACCTATTATATGGGAGTTTAATGGATTCTGCATGTAACCCTTTCTCGTATTAAGTGCGCAAGAATGGATCGTTCTTCCGCATGTTTACATCGATGCTTTTAACGTAGATACCTTCGCTATTATACAGTTTTTGCTAGGGTTATCCAAAGAAAATTATGTGTAGGATGAAGATGAGATGAAAATAATAAGCTTTCGTTAAAATAAAGTGATTTTGTCAAAGACTCTAACGAAGTAATTACAAAGACCGTTGAGAAATCACGTTCAGGTTCAATGAGTACCCTATCAATTGAATTGGAATTCATTTGAATCGATTCATTATTGTTTTTCTTCTAACACAAATATCAGGTGGTAGGACTCTGTCAAGCCTGAGAAGTCCGCCTGGGTGAGTACCATCTATTTCTGCCGCCAAGCAATGATGCTTGCATTGTTGTGTTCCGGTTTGAATGATAAGGTAGCCAGCGCAATTACAGGTATGAGGCATTTCATCTTAGACCTTACATCGACAACGCGTCTGCGGTTCTACATTTTGTAGCCTGCGACCTAAATGAATGAATCGCTGAAGTTATGGGTGACAGTTACCGCTTACCATCAGGTGGGCTGTCTGTTCGTTTGTCACTGTTTAGCATAAAAAAATATGACGGTATAGCAGCTGTCGCAGCCATCTTGTTAAATCGACTATTTAATTAGAAGGCTAGTCCGTTTACTAAACGCCGGCATTTAATTTTATGCCTAAGCCGATCGTTGCTTGAACTAGCATCACTCGACGTTCAACTAGTTGGCTCATAGAAAGCTAGCTGACGTAAAATAAGGCAGGTGATTTTAAGTCTGCGGTGCTTGTATTAGTCACGGAAACAAAAATGGCGTCGGATAGCTCGCAAAGCAAGCAATGATTTTGTAGCTATTTTCGTTTTAATTTATGGTGTGATACCTATTAATAACAATTGTTTCAACATTAATGTGCCTGATATTACGCCGCCGGCTAGAAGTTTCACGAAAAGTTTGAGTCTAAACTGATTGAATAGTTACGAACAACAACATCAAGGTAAGTTGATTGTTATTATTTAGTTTCGTAGCTTTGTGTTTTTGTTGACGTGCCTAGACTATACAATAATAATTTAATAAGCTGGTGTTATTTTTTTCAGGGTCCCAAAGACAACCATGGACCGAATAACTTTTAGAGGTTATGTGAGAATGAACAATATTCAAAAAGCCGGGGTATCCATGAGTTCCAAGCAATCCAGGACTATGATGTCTGCCAAAGTTTCGTTTTCAAACACTATTGACAGTACATACAAGTAGTTAATGAGCGATAAGTTTAACGTTTTTATTAAATGTAAGCAAGTGTTAAATACTATAAATATTATAACATATAATTGTATACTGAATCTTATGCCACTCATACTTGCTTTATTAAATGAAAGTGATATTTAAAAATCGTTTATTTCTTTATCAAGCAAGGGCACCCTAACCAAACATTACAAATTTACGATATTCCATTGAACAAAACGGCTAAATGGCGTTCAGCCAGGTCGTTGAACGTTACATTCACCAATTTGGCTAGTTGTCCTTTAGGCATTCAACTGAATGCCAGTGTTTCATGAAATGACCAGCCTTCACATGAAAATACTGATTTAACCAGTTGGATGCGACATAGCTACAGCCAATAATACCTAAGAAACATAGCTAGATTACTAATTAAGGTGATTCAGTTCCCTTACACATTCAAACACTAGACTAAAAAACATAATTTACACCATCATCATCACCTATGACAGTCCACTGCAGGACTTAAGGCCTCTCCCAGGAGGGGAGGTTATTGCCAAAATTTCCATGCTTGGCAGGCGGGTTGGAAATCGCAGTGTTGTAGATATAGAAATGGAAAACGCTGCTGCCCATTTTGTAGTTTAAAAGATCTAAGCGTACATAGGGACAGACGGCGGGAAGCGACTTTGTTTTATACTTTGTATAGAAGTATATCAGCTGCAGAACAAGCTTCCGTCTACTTACAACAGCTGTTCTTCCCAGGATACTGAGTTCACAAGTTTCTTCTCACATTTTGATGGATTTTGTAACTTAATTTGAATGTGTTTTACTGCATTTTTAACTATAATTCACAAAAATTTACTTGATACACAGCGAATTGTTGTTTGTGATGACATTGTTGACAAGCAATGTCAAGCAGCCTACAATTTCTTGAGCAATTTCAGCCAGCGATATTCTAATATAAGTTGGAACCATGGAGATAGTATACTTGGTTGGAACTACATCCGAGTTTTAAAGTATCAAACATAAAAAGTTATCAGCAAAGCCAAGCCCTTAATTGTACATAATAACCGTAAAAAAAATATTCGATCTCACGAAACAAGCCCTTAACTTTACATAATTAAAGCAGCCCTAAGCCTGGGGTAATGTCCAGCAGAACGAGCGCTAATGCATCCTGTCCTCGGTTAGCCGTATCCAGCATCCCTTTGCAGCCTTTCGTAAATCGTTATTCCATCTGGCCGGAGGGTGTACTCAAGGACTCATTTACCCCACGTTGTCTGTTCGTCGGCAGCTTTTTCTGCTAATTAGTTACGAATTTTATCTTTTAGAGAGTCCTAAACGCTGAGCGAACCTACACTGATAAACCAATTGCACTGTAAGTGTCCACGCATCAGTACCTAGGTCATAACGCTAAAACCTCAGTACATAATATGAAAAAACTTGTAAATTTTTCATCATAGTCTGGACGAAACCGCCGGAAAAAACTATAAAAATTGTGCTGACTGCACTAAACTCATATTTACTAATATAAAAAACTCATTCTCATATGTAGACGTCATAAGAAGCATTTAGGCGTCACAAAATTGTATCTCTCTAGTTAAGTTTTCACTTGAGGAGTGTCCCGGAGTGCCATTTCCAAACAAATTTTAAAACCCGCGCAACTTTGAAAGGACATATTGTGTCGAAAATCTGAAAAACTACAAGATAGATTTTGGTTTCTGGATCACATTTACAAAATTTCATTGGCATTGGCTCAGTTTGGTGCTGGTGAAATGCATTTTCTTGTTAGAAATATCTGAAACCGACTTAATTAGACGTCCTCTATAGTTTTGTGCAATCGAGCGTGAGTAGGTATTGTTTTAAGGAAATACTATACAACAACATGATTTCAAATGGGTAAAAGAGAGACAAACCATTGTAATTATGAAACCCTTTACTGAATTAACATATACGGTTATCTCCTCCATATAATTTCCAGGAACACTTATCGCTTGCCCTTCTTCTTCTTCTTATTGTAATCTGGTGGATGGAATCCTCTCGCTGCTAGCAAGTCTTGCACATTATGGCAGGCGTAGTAAACATTATCCATTGCTGCCTCAGTTAGCATGTCCACATTGCATCTTCCTTTCGACTTGCCTTTCTTACCGCGACCTCCTCCACCGCCACCTTTCTTGGCCTTCTTTTTATCACCTTCATCTTTTTCTTTCTTTTCTTTCTTTTCTTTCTTCTTCCCTTTCCCTTTGCCAGCCATTTACACAACAACTGAGACCTATTACGCTATCGATTAATTAATGCCGTTGCCTAGTAACTCGCTAAGTGGGTAATGTAATACTAGGAGTTAGTTACAGTGTTATTAGTACTTGACGTGAATGTAATGATAATAACAAAAGTTATCTAGCATCCAGGATCTAATGTCATCTTTAATAGCCACTGTGTATACGATTACATGATAAATAAAGAGTACGATGAAAGCGAGAGTAACTAGGCTGTTGTTATATTGTATAAAGATCCATTGTCACTTGTATGATATACTCAATTACCATCAGGTGTGATGGTAATTTTCCACTGGAGATCCTGAGATTAATTGAATAGCCTTGGGAGCCGTTTGGCACCCCGTGGTGATTTTTGTTGTTTTATTGTATATTTTACGGCCTGAGTGGTTCAGTGGTCAACATCCGGCTGCCACGCAAGAGGTCCCAGGTCCGATACCCGGCCGGTAGAAGTTGAAATGATTAATTTTAATTTCTGTTACCGGGCTATGTATGTATATAATATTCTATGTATAATAAGTATGTATTTAAAAGTATTTAAGTAGTAGGGTATATCAGTTATCTAGCACCGATAGCACAAGCTTTGCTTAGTTTGGGGCTAGATGGCGCTGTGTGAATTTGTCCCCGACTATTTTTATTTATTTTAGTTAATAATTTTAATTTATCGCGTGGTGGCTGACTGGCGAAGGGCGTCCTTTGGATCCAGGTTCAATTGCCATGGGACCCGGTCATGCAGTCGGATCAGATGCTGTGTGTAAACGCATTAAGTTTAATTATACTGAGGTATCGGTTTATACCTCTTCTTGCTTCTTTCAACAAGAAGATTTATAAGCAAAAAAAGAAATGGTATGTAAGTGTAAAGTAGGAGTACGCGAAATGGCGCAGGGTCCATAGTTAAAAATAAAATCAAACTTCTTCTCATCGGGTAGGCTCTATCCCCGTTTTTCTCTAGGGTGTAAGAAAAACTTTAATGCTGTGGGAATCTCGTTCTTAGTGATTGATTGAAGCAAACCCTAATCCATCAATTGGGTCAAAGCGTTTTTCCTGTGTATGTGTATTAAGTTATATTATATTTTCAATAGAGCGTCGGCGGCGTAATGGTTAGGGATTCCGAATTGTATCCCGAGGTATGGTTCGACACCCAGTGCCGTCATGTACCAATGAGTCTTCTTGAGTCTGATGAATGAGTTATGTACATTAGTCGAATAGTAACCGATGCTTTTGTGGTGAGGCAAAAATCGTGATGAAACACACACTTTCAGGCGACGAATGTGTAACAATGATCCAATCTGGTCTGGTTCCTCTGTTAACAGGGTCACGGAGGTCGGATGACAGTCGCTCCACTGCAATTACCTGATCTGATAAATCTTGGATCATAATCAAGGCTGACATTAACGCCAAGATGACCAATTGAGTATCTATTGTCATCACAGGTACTGGTAAGCGCTAGAGGGCCATCGACGCTCCGATGATAATATTTACAACAGTGGATATCATCAGCGTCTTCATCCGAGCGGTCAATGCCGGCTTCTGCCAGGGTCCGCTTTCCTAATCTCCTTCCTTCACTTCCATCGCTTCTTCGGCCTCCGGTGGATATAAGTGTACGTAGCTCATAATCATCATATCAGCCGAAAGACGCTCACTGCTGGGCATAGGTTTCCCCAGAGATTTCCACAAAGGTAGATCTTGCCTTCCGCATCCATCTGGAACCTGCGATCTTTACCAGGTCGTCGGTCCGCATAGTGGAAGGCGTACCCACGCTGCGTCTTTCGGTACGTGGTACCCACTCGAGAACTTTACTGGCCCATCGGCCATCTGTTCTGTAAACTGCGATCTAAGTGTTCTGCCCATTGCTGTTCGCTTGCGGATCTCCTCTTTCATAATTAAAGGCATCAACTTAGAAATGTAACAACGTTTATTTACAAAAATATATTACTTTTAATATTGGCATTTCAAATACATTAAAGACAAGACCATAAATGCGTACGTAAACGGGTTGAGAGTATAAACAAATTACTTGTAATGATGATGGATTGTGAAGGATTTGGGGCATTAAATAATATGTAAGCTAATATGTATGGAAGGGCAAAACACTGTTGTTACCTTAGGAATAGTATAAATAAATAGTATAAGAACTAGTACAATAAAAAGAGTTGATATGAGTATATCTTAGTGTTCTACTACTACTTTAGTTAGAACATGATGAAGTTCAACTAATATCTTCTGATTTTAAGATTCACAATTTCACATTTTTCTAAATTTTGATATTAACTACCTAATAAAATTTCATTCCAAACAATCGATTCAAATGCAAGGTTCACGATAAATGCAAGAAAATGCTCATTGACTAAGTTAAGATTCTCAAATGTCATCCAAAATCTTCATTTGATGTTGTACAGAGGCTCCTTCAAGATGTGTTCCACCTCAGCTCGATGCAAGACCCCGGCGCCCACAGCTGGAGTTGCAGCTTCTGGTCTTCCCGCGTATATCAGCTGGAACAGACAGTTGTTACAACCCTTATTACCTCTATTATTATCTGATTTACCTACAGAATAAAAATAAATTGTATTGAGCGTCGGTGGCCTAGTGGTTAAGATATCTTACTCGTAAGCGAGAAGTACTGGGTTTGAATCCCACTGCGGCCATGTACCAATGACTTGTTTCTAAGATTTGTACATTACTTAGGGAAGGTACGGAGGAACTCACGGTAAGGGAAAACATCGCGATGAAACCGGGACATTAACGTCAAGATCAAATAAGGAAGTTAAAGTTAGCCTACTCTATTCAAAGAGCAGCGGAGACAATGTAATAATTGGAATTGACAGTACTGGGAATATTAGGATATGGCCATGATTCCTTATAGAACCCACGCAAGAGGATACGTAAGTACGATCGTTACGATAGTATAAATAAAAAGTATATGTATTTGTTTTTAAAGTAAGTATTTATGAATGTATAGTATAGGCTTTTATTAATTGAGCATTTTATATATCTATTTTTTTACTACTGTGCACGTCTTAACTGCATTTAATTGTCACGATCTCTCTGCTGTGAAGAAATTTCTTTATAGAAATAAGTTTGCCTGTTGTGTCTGATTTATTCTGTCATATAGTTTTGTAAAAATCTTTTGTACAATAAATGGTTAAATAAAAAAATAAAAAATAGTTTTAAGCTATTGCATAGCTTTTATCGCGGGCTTTGAGCGCGGCGACCGAATCAAGAAATTTCGTAACACCGACCGGCACAGCGGTGCGGCGTTGAAAGCCGTGCATCGTCTAACGTCGTTTCAGTTCGGCAGACTTCGGCACGGTGTTTGTGTGCGTGCGACTAGACGTATGCGTGTAGACTAGCTGCTAACTGCTCATAACTGATTCTATCTCTTTTAGACACAATGCTAAGTGAGACAGCGTGCTTTTTGGCCGCGTCCACGAGTGAGTTCGAGCCCGCGACTAGTTGAACCTTAAAGTGTATGTATAATAGGTTAATATCAAAGAAAAAACTTGAATAAATATCAAAGAAAAAAAACACTGCATAAATAAAATAAATAAATAATTATAATTGCATAAGTTAATAAAAAATGCTATGCAATAGCTTTACCGCGGCAGTCCCCGAGTGCCACACGTATTTTTTTTTGCCTATTTGTGCTCTGACAGGCCAACGTTTTGTGGGTCTCCTAAACGTCTACTATGGCTACAAAATGGAATTTTTCACGCACTCGATGTAGAAGGATAACCTACGGCGCCCGCACAGTCTATTACGATGCTTGATGATTTACATAGGCCCATTGTCCTAGTGGGTTCCTCAGTGTAGTCGTGTGTAGCCGCAATAAATTAATGGTCAACTGCAACACTTCGGCCAAAGTGGCAATTAGTTTAACTAACAATTTCGTATCTACGTGTAAGGTAGACTACAGTTCTTAGGTCATTGCGGTATCAATTTGAGCATTTGCTAATCCGAACTAGACAACAATAATTATTGGTTAATGCCACTAAAATATATGGTTATTTATGGTAAATGGAAGAAGCAAGGTCTTGTAAGAAAATGAAAAACTTTGAAAACCATAATCAATTATGAATAAGTATAAGGGTATTTGTATGGATTGTTTTATGTTTATATGCAAGTATGTTGAGGTTTGTCTGAAACTACAGAAATGATTTCGTTCACTAACAGGAAGCCACGCTCCGTGGCAACACTCAGAAAGGGCCCCTGGGGAATAGTTGAATGTTTACAGAGATCCGAACCCGCGGGGAACGGCAAATTCCATCTATTAAAAGGAATTAGGAACAGAATTACGTAGGTAGATAAAAGCAATTATTATGGCATCATAGAACCAAATTTATTCAATAAAAAGGTCGTTTTAAGGCTTCGAGAAGGAAACCAATCAACGCTTATCAAGGGTGACGCAATTATTTTAAGTAAAATATTGTTAGGTGTCTGTGACGAAAGCTGTAATTGATAAGGAAAGTCTTATTTCTAGTATTTCTGTAATGTATACTATCGTCATCGTCATCATTAGCCTAAACTATACTAGTCAACTGCTGGACATAGGCTTCCCCGAATGAGCGTCCATGCAGGGTCTTCGGCTTGCCGCCATCTGTAAATCGTCACTCCATCGCAGCAGATTATGCGCGAGATCAAGCTAGATATAACGTAAATACTCTACTCTACCTTTCGTCCCAACAGATTTTCAAACCGCGGCTTTATGAATGTCCAAGCACCCATGTTCCTGTGCTCCTCTTGACTCCATATGAATTCTGGAATATATGAAGCGGTGATTAAATTTTTAAAAAGAACACTCGCATTGAGGACACTCTGCTCTATGAGCACCTGTCTTAGTGCCGACCATTTCACGTCTTTCACGAGTGAAACTTTTTACTGTACAGTAGTACTTTTTAGTGTAGTCAGCTACAGAATGAATGGACTCCCTATATTACATGTTTAGTAGGGGGGGAGGGTCTGTTCTTTCGCAACTGACTGTACCTACTTCAGTTACAATGACCTAACCGCCAATAATTGGCGCAAAATCCCCGACAAAGCACACTTGTATCTACTCAAATATTTCCCAAACAACTGAACCGATTTGAATGAAACAAAGATAGAAACCATCTCGATTAAACCGATCTTCAAATAAAGAATACTGCATCCAAATCGCTCCATCTATTCGGGAACTACGATGCTACAGAGAGACACGTCTAACTTATAACACTCCTTTTAAGTGCGTCAACAAGAAATTCAATGTAAAATCAGTTTACTTACTCCTAGCATTAGTGTATTTATCCAGTTCTTCCATCAAAGCTTGCACTGGGAACGGACTCAACGCTTCCACTCTTACGATGGCCACGTCTTCTATCTTGCCTCTCACTCGCTCCTTGTGCAATTCGTAATAGTGCTTCCCGCTCACCAGTACAACCCTTTTCACTTTGAGACGGTCAGCGGTACTGTCGCCTGCAAACGGGGTAATGTAAATAAATTAAGTGTAGAAGTGTTGAACAAATTGAAGCCAAGCTTTCCAGACTTCAAGATTTTCACAATCGTTTGTTTAAGAATCACTCAAGACTGTCTCAATTTAAACTATTATTTCTTGAGTAGGTACTTTGGCGAATTTTCTAAGACACCGGCCTTATTAACTTTTTATGTTTCTTCATTTTGTGTTCTGATTGTATTGTAACACAAACCTATGCTAAAATCTGATTTACCTAGCTAACTATTTTTACACTTTAATAACATGTCAAAACTGATGATGGCCTAATTGTTCATGATTGAAGAATGGAATGGACAACCACGGCCAGTGCAGTCATGTTGACTTGATCTGACTGATTTCAATCATGAGTCAAGATCAAAATCAGTCAGATAAAGTCAATTATACTTATTTCAGTTTTATACTAGAACCGTTAAAGATGATTGAATATAGTTATAGCTTGTCTAACATAGGTTCGCAAAGGCAGAGAGTCGTTCGTTGTTCGTACGTTGCTCACCAAAACTTAATAAAATGTATGGGGTTACGAGTAGGTGCCTACCTATCACGGGATTAAAATATGTTCCTGGCGCGAATTCTGATAGTGGAGATACGGCATCTGCTAATCGGAGAAGGACTTTTGGTGCGGCTACAATTAGGGGCTTTCTGTAATATCTCGCAACCTGTAAAATGAAAAATAAGTTATTTTATTTTTTTCATTATAATTTGGGGTTGAGGAGGATTATTCATACACTTTAATCGCAGAAACGTCAGGTTTAATAACACACATATTAAACACTTCTTTTTTATACATTAAACACATGCAACATAAAACATTGCATTATATCATCATGCTTTAAAAAGCACCTAGATAAGTCCTTAATATCTTTAAGCCCGAAAATTGTGCTGTTATGCAATAAAGTTTTAAATAAATAAATAAAAGATCATATTAGACTTTTTCATTCCACGTCCTAATCATAAAAATCACAGAGCAGAAAAAAGCTTTTCTATCCTATTGACAACAACCACCTGTTATACCGTGAAAAAAGTTACCGGGTAAAATTTCGACATCACTACCAGACAATTTTATACTGCCATCTCCACTCGGAGACTACGCTGAACATCCTTACCTGTCTCCTCAACAAATGGAAGTACTGTGCCGGCGTGGTTGGGTTCACGACGTGCATGCAGACAGCCTCAGAATCCGGACTGGTCTCCGAGCTGTCCGTCAGCTGCAGGAACCTCTCGAGTCTGCAGGAGGAGTGCTCTGACGCTGCGCCGTCGTAGCCGTGAGGAAGCAGCATCACTAGGCCGTTGCTGCGGACCCATTTGGCTGGAAGGTTTCCGAAGGTGTAAGAAATGGTCCAAATGGTTGGTTGGTTGGTGGTGGTCCTGATGTTAATGTCGGATTTTAGTAAGTAATCTGTGTTCATCGCACTTTGTTCAGGTTCAATAAGTACCAATATTCCCTTGCAAATTCCTTTGGCCGGGTATTCAACATTTCGCAGGGGACAACATGCGATGAACTCAAAGATGAACCAAAGAACTCGGACTATGGCACAGAATATCTATACCATGATCCAAGTTCTTTGCGATAAATGATTTATTAAGAGAATTTGGTGTCAGTGAGTGTGAGTAACAATAATTTATTTCAACATCAAAGAAACGTTAATACCATGAGGTCTAACATTGAGGGCGACCGCACAGGGTTGCAAAAACCTATTCACAGATAATGCTTGATAGGCGATCGGCATTATGCATGCGTACGTCAAAATGAACGCATAAAATTTACCAATTATAAAGCCGTATTGAAACGCAGCGCCTGGGGGCCATTTTTTATTTTGTGACAAAGAGTGCCGTTAGCAAAAAGCCGATAACGCGATCTAGGGCCGTATTTTTGTATCGCTCGCATCCGTGCGAGCGCTCGCCTTCTAATGCCTGTCTTTTCTATCTAGCAACTTTACCACGAGTGTGGAGGAGAAGGTAGCGCAAGCAGGTGCTCGTGCGGATGCGAGCGGATTCAAAAACAGGGCCCCTGTGAGTGTCTTAGTTCGCATAGTAACGCTACTTAGACAAGTGGGTATTGTCTGTGAATATGGGTGCTGAAAGAATTTGGGAATACAGCCAAAAGCGAGCGAGTGTGCTATTATCCAGAAATACGCCTTATTTAAAGTTTTACCTATTTCGAGGTGGCGATCTCTGGTGTCGGAGGCCAAGATCCACTTTGGGTCGCTGAGCCAGCACAGTAAGTAAGTAAGTATTTCGTCAAAGAAAGGTGCTTTATTTTTGAACCGCTCGCGTCGAGCCGAACGTTTTCTAATTTTGATTTTCAGCATCTAAAATTCAATATTTTACGCAAATTTCCCCTAACTTTGAACCATTCGATGCAGTCGCTATATCTAATTAAAAATATTTAAATTATTACACCGAAAATCTTAATTGAGAAACGTTCGACTCGAGACGAGTGTTTCAAAATTAGACCCACAACGTAATAAACGACTCCTCTTTGACATAGCTGGTAAACATACTCTGTAGATAAACCTATAATTTTCTTTAGAACCAATTATGGGTAGCTTATCTAATGGGTCCGAATGAAAGAGGAAAACAGGAATGTAAAGATGTCACGCACAGGGGTCCTAATATCTCTTGTGTTCCTCTACCTAATGTTCTATTGTCTAAGGTCTGTGTGAGTTAAAACCCTCTGGCGGGTTCTATTATGTGTGTAGGGACTTCATTATGTTCACTTCATTGTTGAGGATATAGGTCTCGTTCGTCAAGGTACTTTGGGTTAGGTACACGCAATCAATAGATCCTTTGTATTATTAATCTCGGAGGGTCTATATTAACTCTATAACTTCTTTCTACCGTTATTTACGTTTATTATATCGGTGTAACGAGATTTTTACCTTTTTACAATTCCTCTTCCCAAAACTTATTTTTATGTCTATTCGTATACATCAAAACGAGTGACCGAGGCTACAGGGTCATCATCGTCCTAGCGCTTATCCCGGCTTCTGCCAGAGTCCGCCATCTTACCCATTCTTCTCCACTTCGCCCGGTCTTCGGCATGTATATATGTATGTAATCTCTTTATTGCATCAATTTATAACATTACAGGAAATAAAAATACAGTTTATAATGCAAAGGCGAGCTTATCCCACAAAGGGATCCTCGCGTCTTAAGCCGTTGGCTCTCGCGTCTGACTTAGCGATGTCAATCCATCGCTTCTTGTGTCGCCCACGGGGCCTCTTTCCAGAAACTGGCAGGTTCAGGCACCTATTTCAAACGTGTCCCTGAGGATTACGCAACACGTGCCCAAACCAGCGCAGGCGAGCCTCCTTGATCTTGTCTGTGATATCCCTCACGCCAAGGTTGCCACGGATGAAATTTATTACGTACTCGATCGAGCCGCGTAACTCCGCACATCCATCGTAGCATTTTCATTTCGTTGGCGTGGAGCTCGCGAACGTATTTCGTCAGCGTTAGCCATGTCTCGCAGTCATTGGCCCGGATTATAACAAGCGTCGCCGACGCAAGGAGCGTCAATAACGCAAGTAGCGTCGTCGACGCTCCCTGCGTCGCCGACGCTCCCTGCGTCGCTGACGCTGGTTGCGTTATGCTGTCAACACAAAATTGTATGTATTTCTAATCCGCGCGCCGAAGCAGGTAGCGTTTTTGACGCAGGTTGCGTCGGCGACGCAAGGCGCGCGCGTCCATACAATTTAAGGTTGACAAGATGCGTCGAGAATTCTAAAGCCGGGCACAGACCTACCGGTCAGGGCCGTGCTGGGCCGGCCCGGGTTCATCCTGAAGGTCATATTATTTTTATAGAAAATCACCCGGTTAAAACATTCAAACCGATCAGAAAGAGGTGAGGCTTGCATAAAATCTCCTTATAATCGGCATATACAGCCCGTTAGCTTTCCGGGCCGGGCCGATCGGGGCGGATCTGTTATTATCAAAGAGATTGGTATACCTGGGAAAGATAACTCTATGGTTGACCCTTAGTCCACTCGTGCCTGAAGAGATATGATAGTACTCGTTGACAGTTGTCCAACCTTAAAGGGGTTACTGATTCCATTGGTTTTAGAAAACTAGTTCCTATATAGACATGGTAGTACTCGTCGAGATCTAAATTTCGGATGACAGTTTTAAGTTTGAAGGCTCTCTTACGAAATGTAGATTTCGACGAGTATCTACTATCATTTCTCTATAGAAACTAGTCTTATAGGACCTATGGTTATCGAGTTATAACAGTTTTCAATTTGATAACATTCACTTGAAATGTATATCTCGACGAGTGATATAATTTTCCTTTAGAAACTAATGTTCTAGGACTAATAGAATCAGAGTTATAACGGCTTTAAGTTTAACAGCTGTTATTCGAAATGTAGATCTCGACGAGTACTGTCATGTCTATATAGAAACTAGTGTTCTAGAACCAATAGAATCAGAGATATAACCCCTTTAAGTTTGACAGCTGTTACCCGAAATGTAAATCTCGACGACTGCTATCATATCTTTTTAGGAACTAGTGTTCTAGGACCAATAGTTTCCGAGTAGAAGGATAGTAACCTTGGGCTGGACCCTGGTCAAGCCCCAGGCTTAACATAGCGAATTCTTGACTCGAGTCAAATTCATGTATTCACGTAGACTAATGGTAATAGACTGATACTGCCCACCCGTATTAATTTTCTCCTCCTTATCCAATCTACCTTCTTTCCTTTTTTTATTAGTTTTTCGCGCCAATCAGTAAGGCGATGCACATTAATTTGTCGTCGTTCATTTCTACCCGTCAACCATTCCCGGCAAGCGCTTGATAACGATTGAATGAACATTTTAAGAATGTGTACCGGTAGGGCCCGGCCATGACCGACCCTGACCATTTCTGTAGGTCTGTGCCCGCACAAAAGCAGGGCTTTTACATCAACAGGGCAAGGAGTTTATATACTGAAGAATGAGTTTGGCTAGAGACTGGGAGACTGGATATCACAAAGAGTTATATCCATAGAGTTATATACCTCGTAAAGTAACTCTAAGGGCTATCCATAATAGACCCTTACCCCACACAGGCGTGGGCGATGCGGTCGCGTACTATTGGACTGAATGCGCCCGCGGACAGACCATCCTTATATCAGCCAAAATACACCCACTGTTTAGCATATGCCTCCCTCCTAGATCTCCACAAAATCCTGTCCTGTGTGTCCTGTCCTGTCCTTCCGCATCCGGCTGGCAGCTATCGCCCTCAGATTTATAGCTAGCAGTCGCCTCTAGTTGCAAGTTGATATTTGCAAGTTGCATGTTGCAAGTTGCATGTTGCAAGTTGCATGTTGCAAGTTGCATGTTGCAAGTTGTAAGTTGGAAGTTATAAGTTCCAAGTACCAAGTTGCAAGTTGCAAGTAGCAAGTTCCAAGTTCCAAGTTCCAAGTTGCAACTTGCAACTTCCGCGTCTGTCCTCCTGTAACTTCTACTAAATAACGCAACGGATTTTGACGCGACTTTCACTATCATTTAAATAATAGAGTCAGTAAGCTATTGTAAGGTTATTGTAAGCTAAGGTAGTGGAATTTGGAACTTGCAACTTGGAACTTGGAACTTGCAACACACTATCATTTAAATAATTGGCACTTGGAACTTGCAACTTGCAACTGGCAACTTTTAACTTACAACTTGCAACTTGGAACTTACAACTTGCAACTTGCAACTTGGTACTTGGAACTTGGAACTTGCAACTTGCAACTTGCAACTTGCAACTCGGAACTTGGAACTTGCAACTTGCAACTTGGAACTTGGAATTTAGAATTTAGAAACTCGAATTTTGAATTTTGAATAAAAGTCACAGTTTTTATCATCATTACGGTCCATAACAGTCCTCTGCAGGACATCGGGCCTCTCCCACGAAAGGGAAGGTTATTGCCATAATCTCCACGCTTGGCAGGCGGGTTGGAGATCATAGTGTTATAATATAACAATGAAAAAAGCTGCTGCTCATTTTTCAGCTTACGTTAACTGCACTGCAACGACAATTCTGAACGCACTGTTGCGACGCGATACTGCGCGTGACTGCATTCAAAGATGTGTAGTGTTAGGCAGGACAAGGCTTTAAATAAGAGTTTGTAGTAGCGGTCCCTCATTTTATTTTTTTAAGCCAGCCATTTCTAAAGTTTAACTAAAGTTCGGCCGACCAGGAACCAGATCCCATATGCTAGTCTAAGAAACAGTTCGTCACAGTTCGAAGATAGATGACTTTTTTATTCATGCACGTAACTATTTGCGACAAAGACGTTCTTCCTTGTACGAAACCAGTTGCGAACATAAGTCAACATACACATACCGTGGACAGTATTACTTTTAAAATCTCATACACCTATGTCTGAAAGCTGAAATAATCATATCATCAAAATCGAACCATGTTCAGCATGTGCACACGATTCACGATTTACATTATTATCGCACCGGTTCGGCTGAATGCGGTGCAGGTGGTGCTATTCACTCGTATGGACGGTGTACGCTATCATCAACGTCTGTCGACGCTGTGTTTCTCAGCACAAGTGCATATAACCCTTTGGACTATTGACATCTGAAGGTTTATACCTGTTTAAACTGTTGACATCTTGTGTTTGACAGCCCGACGCTACCTGCGTCGGCGACACTACTTGCGTTATTGACGCTCCTCGCGTCGGCGACGCTACTTGCGTTATTGACGCTCCTCGCGTCGGCGACGCTTGTTATAATCCGGGCCTTAGAGCATCAGAGGTCTAATTATACTCTTGGATATAAGCTACAGCTCGTCGATGTCAACATGCATAATGCGGTGCTTCGAGTATTGCATTGCTGGGTACGAGGATCCAGTACGATTTGAAATATGGATGTTTCTAAAGATTGAAACATTTATTAATGTCTTATTAATGACCAAAATACCATTCTATATCCAGGTACAGTCATCTGTACCTGGATGTGGATTGAGACCGGGTTCATACCCGGTCTGAGTCTGCCTCTGAATCCCAAACTCATAATTTATACAGTTATCATTATTTCCTATTTTTATTTCATCCTAACCAAACACCGCAGAATACCAGCGCCGTGAGTCGCTTCTTGCGCCTTATAGCACATGCTGCGTGGGTAATATTTATGCCGGCCGTCGCGGCATCGACAGTGGCATGGGAGGCTACGCATTGTTTTAGATCTTTTATTAATGTTTCCTTTGGCTGTAACTGTAACTTTTATTGTGACGTGGTGTGCTATGTGTAATAAATGTAATTTCTTTCTCTCATCCTATAAATGATGAAATCGTTCACAGTATGAAGGACATGTAATTACTTACCTTCTCCAGAACCGATGTACGCGTCGACAATTATCTGAGCCCCGTTGTAGAAGTCCCCGAACTGGGCTTCCCACACATACAGATTTTCAGGATTGTCGTAAGCCATGCCGTATTCAAAAGCCAGTACCGCTTCCTCGGACAGAATTGAATTCGCGACCTGTCCAGAAAATGTATCAATTAAATTTTTGCCCAGAAGTTTTTACGGCACCGCAAAAGTTAAATTAAATTGACCAGGTTTACATCTCGTTTTTATGCCCGGCGGCGAGGTTTCGCTTGGAAAAGTTTTGCTATGGTCCGTTTGAGTTAGGTACATGCATAGCTACTTAAGTACGTCATTAATCATCTGTGGACGTTTGTATTTGGAAAACAGTTTGGTAGCTGAAGGTTCTAAGAAGCAGGTATATAAGCTAGAGTATCTACTGTACGGCAGATATGACAAAGGACATTAGGTGTAGGCGGTATGAGTCAACAATACAAGATAAAGCGGCACAGAACATTTCCACGTGCCGCTGTGTTAATGACCTTAGCGGTAACCTGCTATGCGATGACCGCGCGGTGAAGGAGAGATGGCGCTCGTACTTCCACGAGCTGCTCAACAAGCAGCACAAAGAGGTGCAGCCCCCGGACCTCCCTCGGAATCAAGGACTTGTGCCACCGATAACGCCTGAGGATATCGAGACGGCTCTTCGCCGCATGAAAAATCGGCATGAAAGCTGCAAGAGTGCCGCCTTGTCTTGGTATGGCCACGTCTTGTGCAGACCGGCAAGTTATGTGGGGTACAAGTGTCTGGTAATGCCGCCCCCGCCGGGCACGGGAAGGAGAGGCCGGTCCAAGAAGCGATGGCTTGACGTAGTCAAGAACGAAATGCGTGTCAATAAGCTCACCACTAGAGATGATGATCACCGAAGACCGAGCGAGGTGGGCCAAGAATAGCAGGAAGGCGGACCCTGGGCCCTCGCGTGCTGCGCGGGGGCGCAACCGGGACATGACGCCAGGATGATGATGACGATGGTATGAGTCAACAATGCATATCGTCTAGTTTCGGTTGCATATTTACTCCCACGCGTGAGGCAGACGATTCTGTATGAAGTCGAACTAACCAATGTGCATTATTTCCTGCCGAGACATAAGTACATTTCTCATGTGCTGCCTTCCTTCCTTCATTAAAAAAGAATTTTATATAATATTTTTATAATTCAGAAGCACAGCAGCAGCGGCAGCGTGGAGGTGATACTCCAGATAAGTATTGCAAAGATCCGCTGCGGTGACTGCTTACCATCAGGCTTGCCGTTAGCTTGTTTGTCACGTTAGTGGTACAACAAAATTTTAACACACGGTCCGAAATGATTCTTTTAACTTCCGACGGGACCACTATATTCTATCACTGTCTGGAGACATAGAACGACCCTTGCAACCAGACCCATGTTGTCATAATATCGTAACGAACCTCCAAGAATCCCTTCTGTTTATCGTGTATGTTGTTGAGTGGGACGTGGATATGTCCTGTCTCCTGGTCGACCAGCATTGCGTGGCGGTGGGAGAAGGTGCCTCGGCCGACATCCTCGCCGCTCAGTCTTACGTGACAACCCTCCATCAATAACGAGCCTATGGAATGAGAAAAGGAAATGCACGTGATATTCAACCGGTCATAACAGTTTTACTTCGTAACTACTTACGTCTTTGCTTTATAATATTCTTCGCTTATCGCATCTTGGCGTAACGGTCCCAGTTGTGCTCTCGCGCGTTTGAGCCTGTGGTCCGCCTTAACTAGGATTCGGCAGTAATTACAGTGGAGCAACTGCCATATTGGATTATGGTTACACAGTCAGTTTCCGAATGTGCAGGTTTCATAACGATGTTTTCCCTCACCGAGAGCATTGGTAACTAATGTACAAGAAACTCTTTTCTACACACAGAGAGTCATTAGTACACGGCGACACTGGGGTTTGAACCCAGTACCTCTCGCTTACGTGTCGGACCTATTTACCACTTGGCCACCAACGCTCTATTTTCTTTATAAGAGGCCTTCATGAAAACGTTACCTACATTAATATTCCATCATAATCATCCTAGAGGTCAATTCCGGTTTCAGCCTAGGTCAGCTTTTCTTTTACTGCGCTTTGCTATTTAGTATCTACATGAATATCTATTTAGAATAATAGAACAAACTAAAGTAGAACCTCCTGAAGTCCAACAGCAATAAAAAAATAATATCCAGACGACAAAAATTAATTATACATGGCTAATGCATAGCTTTTAAAAAATATGGGGACGTAAATTTTCAAACTTTGGCCAGTAATTTTTTTGTGAAAAAGAGTATTTGGTTTTGAATAATGGGACCTGTGTGACTAAAATTTGTACGATATAAACAGAATTCTCAATGAAAATTCTCTTTATCCTGCATTTTCAGTGCTGAGACTGGGTCGTAAATAATGCATTTTATGTGGTAGTCTCGAGTTTTATAACTTTGATACGGGGGCGTTTTACGCTGCTTAAAATCGACACTGGACTCTGCTGATATTTCAAGGAAAAGAGATTTTCTTTTCCATTTTTATCTATACCTACTTAACTACGAAGAGAAAAGATTTGACTGTTTGTTTGTAATAAATAAATTAAAAGCTACTTTACCGATTTTAAAAATTATTTTCTATAATCCGAATTTAAATATACTAGTAACATAAGCTGTAGTTTTCCCGAAAGTCAGTGTGTTTCCGACGGGAACGGATACGAAAACTCCGTTTTGCGGGAAAGATATAGATAATCATCTTAAAGGGCTTCTCATTTGTTTCTGTCCCATTTTAATTTTTTAACTAAGATTATTTTTATAATCTTTTCACAAACAGCATTACGCGTCATCTCTACTGTACCTCTATAATTGGAAAAAACAATGCCAAATACACCTACCTCTAAAGTATATATCCCAACGAATGCAATCAAGTATCCATTCTTACGAAATATGCCCCTATCAATATCAAGAAGCTGGTAATGAGGGTTTCAAATAAACTCGTTCATATGGTAGATCAATTTCTCTGGGATCAGGGACGTAGAGATAATAAATGTGGGTACTTTACCAAATGCTAGGGCTTCGGCCGTCGCCCAGTCCAAGTCCTTTTCCTCCTGCAGTTTGGCCAAACGATTCCTAACGTGAGTTTTTGCTAAATGTGGGTGGACATTCTGGAAGAGAAATAGGGTTAATTATTTTATGTTTTAAATGAAAGGAGCGTCGGTGGCCGAGTGGTTAAGGTACTGGTAAGCGAAAGATGGTAGTTGCACCACTCTAATTATTTATCATGGTCAAGGCGGAACCCGGGCCCTCGTGCGCGAGAGCACAACCGGGACATTAACGCCAAAATGATTATATTTATTTTTATTTTTTGTTTAAAACCCTGACAATGAATACATGAGGTCCGTCAAGAGTGTGAAGAGGCACAGTGGCACTCTAGCCACCAACTTATCTATTATTCCATTACTCTCACTGGCATAGAACGGATAAGTGAGCGCACACACACACCCGCACGCACGCACGTACGCCCGCACGCGCGCACGCGCACACACACACACACACACACACACCTCATTAATGGTATCGTAATTGTAACGTGCACCCTTCTTCTTTACGGGTCTTGGCAGAATATCAGTGTGATGCTCTCCCAAGCAACACTGTGCTGAGCCATGACTTTTTGTGTTACTGCAGCATACACATGCGACTTTAGTTAGTAATTAGTTAGTTAGTAGTCCGTCGTCTGAAATAAGTTTCTTCTTTTGTGTTACTTATTGTACTTGTATGTGTATGTATTTTCTATTCTATTTTTCTATAAGTTAGTGGTTGCACTAACTGACCGAACTAAAGCAAGTGAATGTTGTTTAGCTCTCACGGAACATTTACCTAAACGTAATAAAACACTTTAAAAGTTCTGAACGTCATATGTAGGCACGGAATGTATTGATTTTATTGGAGGGATATGTTGAGCCAATTACGATGAAATTTGATTTATTTCAGTCACATGATGCCTAGCCAAGAGATTGAAAGCGAGTTCTAAAGACCAATTCTCGTTATCTTTTTCAAGAACTTTGTTGTGTGCGAAACACAAACAACATTAGCCTCATACATGTTTATCCCGTATTTCCTGTATAAATAAAAATCTCCCGAATTAACGCCTGATATGATCAATAACCTAATTATAAAGCTGATCTATCGCAGTAAATGAACTTGTGCGTGGTGCTATCAAAAAAGGACTGTGTATTACGGCATACATATAAATGTCATCTTACGGTCCATTGTTGTATTAAGGATCATTTTCTCTCGGGATATGTTAAGACTCTTGTCTATGTCCATAAACCACAAACGTTGGACCACTTGGGGGGGTCCACGCAGAGCAACGCAGCCTTATTGCCGCCCTCAACTGCTTGAATAAGTGATTCAGAATTCCGAAGTTCCGGAGGCCGCTACAGTCGAGACTGGCGTGGTGCTCTTGGGTACCTATTACTATTTCATCACACGTTGCATGACATTATAGTTTCAATTACGGTATTTATTAGTTTTATTTCCTACGTTGGTATCTTGGACTTACTATATCGTTAGCCGAGGAGTGAGCCAGCTCTGATTAATTTATAGTATACTAGTGAACACGGCGCGACTTCGTTCGCGTACACCTACCTACCCTATTTTTCTTGCTTATAATTAAAATTCCTCATAGATCACTCTATCTATTGTTGAAAACCGCAATCCGTTGCGTAATACAGATGGCGGAAAGCGACTTTGTTTAATACTATGTATAGATAGAAGAACAATAACTTACGAACTGAGAAGGCACGGTGACCGATGCTTGTCCGACCAGTGTCAGCAATCCAATGTCGACGCCAGTGTCCCAGATCTCCACAGCTTTCGGTGCCGCCGCCATTTTAGACCATTGCTCTGTATAATACGACACCTGGGAATGAAATTCTTTTTATTACTATGAAATCTTCTTCATAAAGCTAGAACATACGACAGACACACAGGCATGCCGGGCACCTGATGGAAAGTGGTCACCACCGCCTATTGACATCAGCAACACCAGGGGCGCTACCAATGCGTTGCCCGCCACTAAGGATACCTCTAAAATACCTCTTGAACGATCCCATGTCATAGTCTAAAGGAAACACTATGGCTGGGAGCTCATTTCACATCCGAATCATATGAGCGAGAAACGTTGTTTCGAATCTTCGCGCGGAGGGTCTACGTAATGAGGCTGAGTACCCAGCCCGCGGCGGGTGGTGCGATGGCGGAGTTCCTCAGAACACTCCCCATTGTACAGCCGGTAGTACACACACAGGTGAAAGTCCCTTCTATTTATATTTCGTTCTTCTTTCATTTTCAACGTAGAGAATATTTTCCCCGACAAATCCGCAATAAAGCCCATTTGATAAATATCAACAGTAAAGGCGAAAGCGAGTCAAATCAAATAACGAAATACATTTGAATTCGTTCGGTTTGTTTGATTAACGACATTTGTGTAAGTACTCGTAATTGTTAATTTTCGTTTTGATGTAGAAAGCGAATAGGGAATATTTTCTTTTAGGAAATTCCAACAAAAAGCCTAATTTTATAAGGCTTGCTCGTTTGTCAATTTCAATTACTTCATCATCATCACAACAGTCCACTGCAAGACTTAGGGCTTCCCTCACAAAAGGGAAGGTTATTGCCAAAATCTTCACGCTTGGCAGGCGGGTTGGAGAACGCAGGGTATATATAAATATAACAATGGGAAACGCTGTTGCCCATTTTCCAGCCCACGAAGACTAGATCTTTTGCCTTGCAAACATTAATCGCCTCGTACGACACCCACGAGTGTAAGTGGTTGGTGCTATTATACTCTGCCCGACATCACGCGGTGAAAATGACAAAATAAAAGTTTTGGCGCCCACCTAGGGACCAAACATTTCTCTACATATGCCGCTTTTTAGAATGTTACTTTTACTTACCTCTGGTTGATAGGAGCTCGCGGCCTCATACTGAGCCTGCAGGTACTGGGTGTATTCGCTGGTAATGTTGTTCACTTCGCTCTCAGAGAGTACGCCTTGTGACACTAACTGCTCTGCGTACAGGTCTGGGATGGATCTAAAATTAATGTCAAATGTTGGTAAAAAAGGGGCACGTAAACCCGTAACATTCGGAGTTAAGTACATTAGTTGAACCAATGCTGGTGAGGGAAAATATCGTGATGAAACCTGTACATCCAGGCGACTAAATGTGTAAGTATGATTCAATCTGGTCATGTTCCCCTGGTAGGAGGTTTGATGGCAGTCGCTCCACTTCTATTGCCTGATCTGCAAAACCCTGGGATATGGTCAAGACGGGCTCCGGGTCCTCAAATGAGAGAGCACAACCAGGACATAACACTAAGATTATTATTATTTATTATTATAAATACGTAGCATGTTCTCTAACCCTCCTCGTGGGCTTCGCTGCAGTCGGGGTAAAAACACCTAACTTTAAAATGGCATAATCGTACTTCTGCGTCATCTCTAGTGCGCGGACTAACTTATTTTAGCTACACGTCCGGTGGGGCTGTAGGTAAAACAAATATTAGCCAAGGTTCCACCAGTGGGGCAAAGCGGTGGGATTACATTCAAATTGACCTCATAGGTAGGAACCGCACCCGTTCCCCTTAGGTTGCAGATGTCCTGGTCGATATCCATCTACTGCAGATCCATCTCCTGGTGGCCGCTTTCCATCAGGCGGACCGTCGGACCGTGTGCTTCCCTAGGCAATAAAAAAAGCAAACATTTGACCGCCATCTCAGCTGATGGTTAGCAACTTGTTTGTCTACTCTAGAAACAACCTATTGACCCTGTCCTAAGATTGAAGAAGTTCAGATAGCATGGTTCGGAGAACAAATTGGCAAGCAAAGCGTTCCATTCCTTAACTGTACGCATTAGGAATGTCATATAGACATAGACATGGACATAGACGTATCTTTATTTAGCCCAATCTCACATTCAAAAAACTTAAAACTAACATAATAAGGAAGCAGGACGATGCGTCCTATGACCAAATTGGACCAGAAATTGGATAGCTGGTGCATCTACGACATGACGGTGAAATGTATGCCTGCTTGGCATTGACAGACTTACTTCCTGCTATGGATGATTTTGTACAGAAGCGGGTTGGTGAAGGTTGGGTCGTCGAGCTCGTTGTGTCCCCAGCGACGATAGCAGTTGTAGTCTATGAAGACGTCCTTTCGAAAACGTCTTTGGTATTCGAACGCGATCCGGGTGGCTCTCGCAACCAGCTGCAAAGCAATTGATGTGCAGTGCAAGAGCATAAGTGTATGGCCACCTTTGGAATCATATTTCTTTCCACTACTGTGCAGTTTTTAAACGGTTTTTTGCATTCATTAATTTTTTTTTAAGGCAAAGTAATTTTTTCTTGAAGTGGTAATGCACTTATGCTATTGTACCGTACATACATACATACATACATAACGTCACGCCTTTTCCCCGTAGAGTTAGGCAGATACAATATTGTTTATCTTGCAACGGTCGTGACACTTCTCTCGATTCATACTCTCAGTCATCAATTATGTGTGGAATGTGATTAATAGATGTTAGCTTTGTCTTGGTAGATCGAATTGTTGTATTATTATTGACAAATGCTACAATCGAGTAGTCGTTATTTACATACTAAAATTTAAAATGCGAAAGTAACTCTGTTCGTCTGTTCGTTACAGTTTCACGTCATAACCACTGCACCGATTTTGATGAAAAATGGCATGGAGATAGTTTAGCACCTGAGGATGGATTTTTTATTTCCATACACTCGCAAGCTCGCAAGAGCGAATAGCTTTTTCCAGCGAACTGTGCCCGCAAATTGGCCCGCGTAAAATTCAGTTATTTTTGACGATGAAAAGTAGCCTATCCTTATCCAAATTGCCATAATATCTCCTTGCCACAGCATATAAAGAAAGTCTTTATTTCTCAAATTTTCACAATGTATGAGGTGCGTCATCCCCAGTAAGTAATAAATATACTTGTGTTGGTGTGGCTCGCTCTTCCCTTTTTCTTTCATTTTAGATTCTACATGTATCTAAATCTGTTTAGTGATTTAGGCGCTCTCCTAATTAGCAACGGTCGTGCGACCATGGTCGTACAACAGACGTCGCCTGACTAAAAGGAGACCTCAAAACCGCCCGTCGCACGACTATGGTCGCAAGAACGTTGCCAATTAGGACAGCGCCTTAGGCGTACAACGTAACAGAGAGATACAGAGACAATACTGTCTTATTTTGGTATATTCGTTTTTAGCAGCACTATCAACACAGTATAGTTCGTACAGTATCAGTGAACCGTTAGTGTGACTTGAAATAGCAGCACAAACTGCTTTGACTCCTTTTTCTTTAGTAGGTATCTTTCGTCGACCAGAAGAATTCAGCAACATTAATATCTGTTGTGAAATTTTATATTTGCAATCTTCAAGCAGCAAGATCGACCAGTCTTGGATTTGGTTAAGTCCAACAGTAGGCAAATAATAAGCCATTTTAGAGTCACAAAATGAAAACACTTACCTCAGGGTAATCTCCATTAACATGTATGACGGGCGCATAAATTGCCTTAGCCAAGTCAGTGACGTACCGACAAGATCTCCCCCTTTCCGCTGGCAATGTGAAACCGACCTAAAGAGAAGGCGAGTAAAATTCATTTTAATATGGCAAGCATAGAAAAGTGCTTAAGAATTA
The DNA here is from genome assembly GCA_907269095.1 of Blastobasis adustella. Taxonomy (NCBI): domain Eukaryota; kingdom Metazoa; phylum Arthropoda; class Insecta; order Lepidoptera; family Blastobasidae; genus Blastobasis; species Blastobasis adustella. The sequence continues at coordinate 8,373,538 of OU026117.1, read as the reverse complement.
TTTTTAAAATCCTCAAGGATTTGAAGTGCAAAAAGAATCGAAGAAATGGAATCACGACTGATTGTCCACTTTTCAATCCATTAAACCGTGTGAAACTCACTTGGTTGTTAACTACCACGTGAAGCGAGCCACCGACGTCAAAATGTGGCGCTCGGGATAACATCAGTGTCTCTTGGTTCACACCCTGGCCAGTGAAAGCTGCATCGCCATGGATCTGATGAAAAATCAAAGTAAAATAAATAAGATAAAACGTTTATTCCACTCAGATTCGCGGCACAACATAAAAAATATTCTTAGAAAAAGAAAAAGAAAAGTCAAACAGAGACATAAATTAACGGAAAAAGATACTCTAATCTCGTTCTCGTAAGGGTAAATCTATTGTACACACGAGAATAATTGTCGGACCACCCAATACGTTCCATATACGCCCGTACATTTCTGCCGTTAGAAATCAGTCTTTAACTTCGTTAATACTTAATCAATTTTATTAAGGTTTACGTGGTTTGATAGTCAATAAAACAATTATTATTTAATTTATTTCTCCAATACGATGGCTTTATTCAGAAGATCGATTTTTTCATAGACTGTTCTGATTACATCTGTTTTAGTATGAAAATTGCGTTATCATTGTACCCCGTAGTGTAAAAGAAGGTCCATGAAACATAGACAAAGTTTCATTTACATATAAATCTTCGCCAGAGTTGGGCAAAGTTTATCTATTTACGAATAACCGAGTAGATAACTCAATTATTCGTTATTAGAAACAACAAACAGTCATTTGTTATTTTGAATTGAATAAACGGTTTTATTCTTGTTCAAATAAATTTGTTATTAGAAGGAATTGAAATATAAGGGTGTTCCAGCAGTAAAAAGATTTCTTTTCTTGCCTGATACTGGGCCACATTATAATTAAATTTTATTAAATACATTGCCAATAAACATTAAACAATTTATTGTTTACAATATCTCTTTCGGTTATTGCTGTTTCATTTCTAAAATGAAGCGACAAGAACAAAAAGTAATGGCGATTGATGTACTTCGGTTTTATAAATTAAATGGTTAATTTGCTACTGCTGCTCAGTTTTCTCAAGAATATATTTAATGAACGAGTTTTTATTAGAAAATTGAGATATAAGGATACACGACAGACAAAATTCAAACAAATTTCTTGTCGGTGAGCCAATAAGGCTACTCCAAGCAATATTACACGAATAAAGCGTCTTTTCGAACAAAACTAAATAAATCATACCAAATCAATCCGAAATATATCCCACAAACTCCAACTGAAGATATTTTATGTATCCAGAATAAAGTTAGAGATCCTAAGTATGAAAGTGTATTCGAAATCATTAGCAACGCAAGTTTTATTGAGATCAAGAAGTGCGAGCATAGAGGTAACGCAAAAAAAAATATGAAGTCTTTGAAAAAAAGCTTCGAATAAATCATCTTCATTATCTTCATCTTGGCGTTATGTTCCGATTGCCCAGGGTCCGCCTTCGAATAAATAAATTTCAAATAATTTTATTTAAGTAGGTAATCTTGTAAACATCGCCCAACTCTGTCAGTTATGGCTTAGGTAATACCATCCCTAAGACTGTTTTTATTAACCACTGGAACATAATGAAACGTTTTGTGTGGCAACATTACAAAATCCGTAACGTCTGTCGCCATTACATTAGATACACATTTTATGCCACAGCACAGTCCACTCAGAATAAGTAATTTAATAAATTTAAAATAGCACTGTGAATGTTGAGAGATATATATTTGAGAGCTTGCTCGTTCCTCGAGCAGAGGATAAGTTTTGCTATCCAACGAGGTAACGGAGACAGCTTTCTGGGCACCATTCCGGGGGACAGCGATGTAGAGGACTTTTTTATTTTTTTGTTTTAGATTATTTTATATGTTATGGTTTAATAAATATTTTGTTTAAATGTGTATTATATTATAAACATTTTATAATGTGTAAAAGTTTTAAGCGATCGTGTACTTTACCTTATTTGGAGAGAAACAAAACTTTACAAGAATTACCACCATGTTGTGCCTAAAATACGTTTAAATAGCGAAAATAAGAATGTAGAGCTAGGATTATTAATTCTCCTTCTACGATGTAGAGCGTCGGTGGCCTAATGGCTAGCGGGTCCGACTCGCAAGCGAGAGGCACCAAGGTCGATCCCCAGTGCCGCCATGTACCTTTTCTGAGTTATGCACATTGGTTGAACACTAACCGATGCTCTTACGGTAAGGGAGAACATGTAGAGTAAACCTGTACATTCAGGCTACTGAATGTATGACTATAATCGAAACTGGTAAGGATCCCCTGGTAACAGGGTCACGGAGGTCAGACGGCAGGCGCTCCAGTAATTACCTGATCTGCCAAACCCTGGACCCTAGTAAAGGCGGACCACTGGCTTTCTGATATTGACGACAAGATAATTATTAACGATATTAAAAAATATATTAAAGAGTAAAAGGGAATTAACATGTCGCCATAAGACAGTACAATCGCTCTAAACATCCAGTATAAAACGAGCTAACATTGCAATGTGCGTCCATAGACACGCTAGTTCATCTTGTACTGGTTTATTGTAGGTCGATATTGTGACAGCACCTGTAAATTCAGCACTTTATCGCCCATCTTCGACTCGCCAGTCCTCGAGTACTCTCCTTCAAAGAGCTGCAGCTGCTTCGACCTGGTCTTCCCCATAGACACAGGGTTAGCTGCTTCCAAGTGGGAGGGGTTGTTGAGGAGGGAGAACCGCACAGTTCTACCGTCCACAGTTATGTTTGTCGATGCACCTGTGATAGAAAAGTTTTATAGGTATAATTAGCTGGACTGGCGCGACTTTGTCATATCCTTCACCTATCCTACATCTAGTCTACCCCTACCCTACCCTATACACCTATCCTGTCCTACTTTACCCTACTCTTCCCTACCCTTGTCCACTCTACCCTACCCTACGTCAAACCATTCATGGCCTCCACGATACAGGCTTCCCCTAGTAATGGAGACCATTTTAATTAGTTCCAACCTACTTAGTGCATTGAACAAAACGTGTGCCATTAACTTACTGTAACCATGTCCTTTACTAATAAGTAAATTGTTTTTGTAACAGTACATTTTACAGATGGCTTTTTTTTTAATTAATATCGGTTAACCTACTCGCACAAGAAAATCGTTTTGATCCTCGTTTATTAGCTACTTAGCCAGTACTTAGCCGCAATTCGTACGAAATTAAACAAGAATGGGAATACAACGGTTCGCACGAAAATAAATTCTAAAATGTCGATAAAATATTGATAGAACGGCGTCGTGTCGCGATGTCCGATGAAGCGAATATGGCTGGGAAATGCGGAGCGAATTCGACGCGCAACAAATGCGTTCCAGAATCTTTTATGATTTGGTTTGGATTCGTTTTATTTTTATCGGGTAAGAATGTCAAGCAAATATTGCCACGTGGTCTAGAAAACTAGAGACAAAGTAAAAAAAAGTATGTAGACCTCAGTGAGGTGTTAAATTATGAATTGAGATTTCCACATAATCCAACAGTAGGACGTCATCTTCAAAGAAGAAAATACCCCTCATTCCACTAGGATCCACCGACGAGGTTACACCGGGGGTTCTATGGATATTTTTTTCCTTTTCAATCCATCGTATTAGGGCAAAAAACGTGGATCTTTTATCATGCTTACTCCACTTCGATCCACAACTTAAAAGATAAGTCAGGTGCCTAACTAAACAAAACCCTATTTATTTTTGTTAAATATTATACTAGCAGTCCCCATGGTTTCCACCCGTGCGCAATACGGATCTCTGTGAACATTCAACTATCTCGCTATTATTTTTCCGGGATGAAAAGTAGCCTATGTCACTTGGGAATAATGTAGCTTTCTATTAGTAAAATATTTTAAAAATCAAACCACAAAGCAAAAATACAAATTTTCCAGCAATTACGATAGAAAACTTTCCAATGTTTTTGCCCCCAACACACAAACTCACAAGCTTACAAACTTTTACTCTTTATTGTATTAGTATAGATGTATTGAAAGTACTATAAACGACTTACTCAAATGCGTAGATATATCGCAGGCGGCGTTGGCTTCCAATGGGAACTCTGGCTGTCCGCTGAACTTGTGGAAGATCTTGACGGGTGCGCAGCCGAGCAAGCCGCTGAGGGCGTTCAACTTTCCGCGGTGAGCCATCGCCAGGATCACCTGCTGGATGCCCTCTGCAAATCCAAGGAAATACCATCGTGATCTTGCCTTTTTACCAAGCACGAGCAGGATGTGGAATCCCTCCCGCAGTCTTTCCACTGCACTGCAACATGGGGTTCGTCAAAAAGCATGTTTACAGGTACCTCAAAGGCCTGAGTCCTGGGAAGGATGTCCTGGACGACAGTGGCCACTTTCCATCAGGTGGACCATCCGTCTGTATAGGCAATAAAAAAAACCCTGTCTAATGCTGGTGGTCAAGTTATATTTTCAACGTAACGGGTTGATTATTTTCAATACGTCATTTTAGAGGTCGCTGGGTGTCTGTTAGATCCACAGAAATCAAAATAAGTAAATATAAATGTGATGTGGGGCGTCAAACTTTTGAGAACGCTTGTCGTGACCTCGGCCACTACTGCGCACTAACTGTCAGATGTATGATACTATTGGCAAATTATGTCTATCGGGTCATCTGCATGGCGACAATTTCACTTGCGCATAGGACATCTAATTACTTATCTTATTTTGATTTCTGTGTGTAACATGCAATAACAATGGAAACTCCTTATTTCGTTGTAATAGAAAATGAACCCAAATTGAACCATGCTATGGTTCAATTTGCGTTGAATTTCTATGTGCGGTGACCGGACATGATCGTGCCGATTCGCTATATTGTGTACGGTAGGGAATTCTAGTTCTTAAGCTAGTTATTTTAGGGCGTCAGCCAAAACAGGCATATACGCATTTGATAGTAGGTACGCCTTGTCCTTTTAAAAGGAATTTCTTCATCATTGGCTAGATCGCGCTAACGGGTCAGTATAAAAGGCAGGAGGTATTATTCGGTTCCTGAGCGGTGTTTATCTTTGACTTAACAACTCTACAACCCCAATACTTTATTATTAACGAGTATATTTATTCCAAGCATATCTTCTTCTGACAAAGTGTAGCACAAAAGTAGTTCAGTTTGAGGAGTGGAGTATTTGTAATACGTAGGCTAAGGGCGGCTTTCACAAAATTCTTAAACGTATTTAAGTTGATTGTTAAACAAAAAACTTCATACAAAATACGTTACACGTCATTCTTAAACGTGTTTAATAATTTGGTTTCTTTTTTTATACCACTATGGTTGCAAACAAGCTTACGGCCTGCCACCGCTGCCTATGGACGTATTGAGCAAGGGCATCACCCACGCGTTGCCGACCCCACGCGGATCAAAACCGGGCAAGGTGTAATACATAATCTAATCTCGACAAACAAAACATCGATGAATGCTACCACGATGTTACAAGATTGCGATGCACGTTACCGCAAAAGACCTTTACAGCAAAGCCACTAGAATCTATACCCTACGGGCCTTTGGGGCTTACGCGGTACGCCGCTTACTTAAGGGCTTACTGTGAGGAATAGAATCGATCCTGGCATTTGAACCCTCTCGCCAGTATTCTGTTCGTTTTTTTATTGAGTGTTTAGGTTATTTGGCTAATTATGCGTCCCTTTAGTATGACAATAATAATTTTTCAGATTACCTTTAGGAATTTACTAAGAAGGCAAATAAATTTCTATTTTACATTTGCAATTTACGTAGTATATCTTCGTGAAATCAACACAATTTAATTTATCTAAGTATGTTTCAGCTCAATTTATTATATTCCACACTTTAACCCTTCACCAGACAGCACAACGAACATAGCGCACATACGTTCAGGTCGTTTTGAATTTAGGTCAATTTGCGTTAAGGTCAACACTTGTGTTTAGGTCACTTAATGCTTTTAGGTCGTCATGCGTCGAGTGGGTCCTTAAATTACCACAACACAACCCTCCTCACCTCCAGTAGTGAGATGGAATAGCGTCGAGAGAACGGTTAGCAGCGACTCCGCCCCCTCGCCGCAATATCTCTTCACCGTTGGATACTTGACGCTTAAGAATTTGTCCCACGCCTGGGAATGCAGCATTTCCCTCGCAATATTTATCTGGCGCGCTGTCTGTATTGCGTCTGGCGCGGCCTCGGCGCTTTTCGCGAACCATTCTCGCTCGGCTTCTGTCTGTGAATGAACAAAAGATACTATAAATGATTACATACATACATACACACTGACGCCGTGTGGTGTCCGGCAGAGTAGAATAGCACCAACCCCTTACATTCGTGGGCGTCGTAAAGGCGACTAATGTTTTCGAGGCAAAAGATCTAGTCTCTGTAGGCTGGAAAATAGGTAGCAGCGTTTTCCATTGATATATTTATAGCACTGCAATCTTCAACCCGCCTGCCAAGCGGGGAGATTATGGCAATAACCTCCCCTTTCGTGAGCGAGGCCCTAAGTCCTGCAGTGGATTATTATGGGCAGTAATGATACGAACTGACTCCAGTATCGTATAGGGTTAGGCGGAGACTATCGAGTGCCACAAGCTACGATCCTAACACACCTCTCTAATTCCTTCTACATTCATAAATGAAAATGATTAATTATTTTAAAAGAATATTTAGCTTCGTCCCAGCTGCCAATGCCTCACCACACTTTCTTGTTTGAAATAACACCTCTTCTCTCACAGACAAATAAGAACATGTATTTACAATGAAAAATGAAGAGCACTATACATAGAATCACTAGAATAGAATCCTTATTCTCTGTCGAAGGAACAAGCCAGCTCTCCAGTCACTTGTGGTGTCACGTAATCACTTTTAGATAGTTCAATAAAATAACTTTTTAGCACTAGGGTCCCACTATTCCGACGTCTCGACCCGAAAAGTATATTCTTATAAGTAGGCTCTTTTTTATAAACCCTTGACAAACAACCTAGCCAACCCGCCCTCGGGCTAGCTTACCACTTACCAGCAACAATTCATTTTTGTAACGCTAACCCCAGGTGGGTTACCTCTATAAAAAGAGAATTTATTGGTTCCAAGGATAGTTTTACGAGATTAAGGAAGTTTTCAGGCGAAAACATTGTACGCACTTTGCAAAGAACCCCTAAGCAAATAAGATAAGAAATACCTTTACTTATCTCTTCTTCCTTCCCAGCGCGTGTTACGAATATAAATTGGTAGTCTTTTTTTCTTATCGCCGAATTGGAGCCTCCTAATCTTGGCCATTCTTAAGATATGAGTGGAAAGATTTCATTTCCATATCAAGCGCTAATGAAGCTTTTCAGTTATAATAAATTCATAATAATAATGTGGTATGCTGTTTAGTAGCCGTGTGGTGTACGGCAGAGTAGAATAGCACCAACCCCTTACACTCGTGGGTGTCGTACAAATCGACTAATGATTGCGAGGCAAAAGATCTAGAGTCTCTATAGGCTGGAAAAAGGGTAGGAGCGTTTTCCATTGTTATATTTATAACACTGCGGTCTCCAACCCGCCTGCCGAGCGTGGAGATTATGGCAATAATGGCTTTCATGGGAGAGGCTCTAAGTTCTGCAGTGGACTGATATTGGCTATGATGATGATGCTTTCTAGTTCCCTCCCCTTTCTTGGGAGAGGCCCTAACTCCTGTAGTGAACTGTTATGGGCTGTGATGATGATGACGCTTTTAGTACTGTTTAGTTCAATTTGTTGCATTTTGTGTGCTGATTGAATCGAGTGTTAATTTTTCCTTGTGTAGGTCACGCGCCATGTATGTGCCAGCACACATTTATTTAATTTTCGTTGTTTTGTTTGCGTAGCTGTGTGCTTTGAAAGCTTGTATATGAATTGTATATTGTGTGGTATTGCCTACGTTCTCAGTGTGTACGACCGGGAATAAAAAGCACACATTAGAAAAAGCAAGTTGACCAATTATAGAGCAGTATTAAACGCAGTGCGTTTACTGAGAAAAGAGCCGCTGTGAGATGTGTCTTACTTCGCATATCTTGTGTCCTGCTAACTAACACTACTATACAGACAAGTATTGTTTTGAATACGGGTGTATGTCTATCTGTGGCAACAAAGATTCCGAACAAATGTACCCATTTCGATAGCTTTTGCCCGCTACTTCGTCTGCGTAAAATTAGGACCCGTTTCCTTGGGAACCACGTCGAATTTTGGAATAAATTATAGCCTATGTGCTATTCTGGTTTATGAGCTATCTTACGACCAAATTTCATTAATATCCGTTAAGTAGTTTTTGCGTGAAGGAGTAACAAACATCCACCTTACAAACTTTCGCATTTATTAGTAGGATTACGGACTCTGATCGAATGGAGTCCATAGATGCTCTCACAACACCATCAAGTGGGCTATCTGTTTTGACAATAAGTTTTGAAAAAATATAACGCTTACCTCCAAATAGGAGAACTCGTAACTGATCGGTCCGCAGTACAGCTCCTCCAAGGTCTTCACTAGGCTCTGAGCTGGCTGGCGGCCGCTTTGGCCGTAAACAAGGCTAGTATCGACGACGTCTGTCTGGGATAGCCCGTACCGGGAGAGATTCAGCTCTTTTACTGTCCTGAAATAACAATAGGGTAGATAACATTGTAATGGAGGAGCGTCGGTGGCCTATTGGTTAAGGGGTCCTGGGTTCAAATCGCACTGCCGCCATGTATCATTGACTCTTTTCTGAGTTATGTAAATTAGTTGATCATTAACCGATGCTCTTACAGTGAGTGAAATTCGTGATTAAATTTGCACATTCATACTGAATGTGTGTGTTATGGCCTTGTTGTGTCCGGCAGAGTAGAATAGCACCAACCCCTTACACTCGTGGGTGTCGTACAAGGCAACTAATGTTTTCGAGGCAAACGATCAAGAGTCTCCGTAGTCTGGAAAATGGGCAGGAGCATTTTCCATTGTTATATTTAAACACTCAGATCACCAACCCGCCTGCCAAGCGTGGAGTTTATGGCAATAACCTCCTCTTTCGTGGGAGAGGCCCTAAGTCCTGCAGTGGACTGTTACGGGCTGTGATGATGATGATACTGAATGTGTAACCATGATCTAATCTGGTCAGGTTCCCCAATTAACAGGGTCATAGTGGTCAGATGGCAATCACTCCACTATAACTACCTGATCTGCCAAATCCTGGATCACGGTCACAAAAGGGACATTGACGCCACGATGACCAATTATTAATTTTAAGTTGATTAATGTGTTTTATGTTTTTACTCCGTTTTACCACGAAATGCATTGTAATTTGTTAGTGGACTCTCTCGGACTCCGAGTTTCAACAGCCACAGGAATTATAGCGATAGGAACACAGGGTAGAAATGAGTAGTATCCTAACCTTCTAGTACTCTTCACTTTGACACAAAATAGGCATAATTAAGCTATTGCATAGCTTTTATCGCGGGCTTTGAGCGCGGCGACCGAATCAAGAAATTCCGTAACGAAAAAACCTAACACCCCCCACTCCGACCGGCACAGCGGTGCGGCGTTGAAAGCCGGGCATCGTCTAACGTCGTTTCAGTTCGGCAGACTTCAGCACGGTGTTTGTGTGCGTGCGACTAGACGTATGCGTGTAGACTAGCTGCTAACTGCTCATAACTGATTCTATCTCTTTTAGACACAATGCTGTGTGAGACAGCGTGCTTTTTGGCCGCGTCCACGAGTGAGTTCGATAAGGTAATCCATAAATAGTTAGTATTAAAGTAACATTATATCTATATAAAAGTACATCGCGCAAAATTCGATGATCAAACTCTTAATATCGTTACTCGAAGGTACTTATTACAATTGCATAAGTTGATAAAAAATGCTATGCAATAGCTTTATCGCGGCAGTCCCCGAGTGCCAAACGTATTTTTTATTTCATTTGTGTATAAGCCACGTGTATAAATAGAAGGCAGTCATCATGATAAGCGGCCGCCATATTCGTCTGATACATAGGAAAAAACATGACATCTTGACAACAACAATCATGTAAACAAATGTGCCTAGCAACCACAGTTTGACCACAGTCCATATTATAAACCAAACTATAAAGTTCTTTCTATAGGTAGTTATCACATTTTTTACAACAAGGGGTTTTTACTCTAATTTTATTTATTATTTGAGTTGAAAAAAGGCGGTTTGTCAAACCAATGATGTCATCAATGAGGTCATGGCACAATGGTAAAAACAGTTTCCTATCTCTGTCACTTGTATGTTGGCCTTATATCGAGGGAAAATGAACCTTGTGCTTTTATGAAGTGCAACTGAACTTCAACCTTAGGGTGCTAAAGCAATTTCTTGGCCCAGTGTACATAAGAGTCATAAGAGTTTTGTAAACCTAAACTGAATAAAAATTATTTGACTTTGACTTGACTTTGACTACAATATAAGACCATCATTGCATGACTCTCTTAAAAATCCTATTCCTGTGCAGTTGTTAAAAGGCTTTTTTATAGCATTTTTGAACGAAATGTGTATTTATTAACTAAAACATACCCTGGGGGTCAAGGACACAGACATAACAGACTAAACACAAATCACAAATATTCCCTGTTCGCTCGCTCTACAATGATTATGAATCTTGCTATCCCGTTTTTTCATCCATTGGAATAAGTTCACGGAAAATTACGCGCGCAATGTTTTGAACGTTCGACATATTGCTCGAGGGCCTAACGACCTGAAACCGTTTCTTTTGAAACATCGGTATAAATTTTATAATTTCCAAATAAAATTAAAATCAAACCATTTATAAGACGGTGTAATTTAGTGTACATTAATGAGAAAGCGCAAAGTATGGAAATACAAATGGATTATCTTTTCATCGGTAAGTAATTTCATTCGTGGTCGCGGCGATCGGAAATAAATGTTAGAAATTGTGATAAAAATAAGCATCGTAATAGTGTGAATTTGCAATAATTGAAATGCTTTACCTTAAAACAATATGCCATTAAAGATAGATTTAAAATTATTGCCAAATTGAGCAATATTTCGGTGTCTAAATAGGTACGAAAATATTTTGATGCTAAGTGGGTCGGACTTAATATTTATTGTATAGAATTATAATACTCAAATCCACACTTTTACCACAATTTTATATGTATTAGGGCTTCAAACACAAAATATACCTAAATGACATTTTAAATGTTCAGACATTTTATGAAACAACGGATTAATAGCGTATTTACGTTTATCTACATTTATTTGTTTTTCTAGGTTTCCTAAAGACCAGACATGGCGATGTCTGGGTTGCATATTGGAAATGCTGCGTTGTAAACATTTTGAAGAACAAGATAATTATTAGATGCAAGATCCTTCTGTCCTGGTGCACGATCATTATATGAATGTTTACTGAAAATAAAGAATATGCTGCCTGTTTAATATATTAATGTACCTATCCTGTTAATTATTATTCTTTTTTTCATGACTATGTCCTCTAGAGGACATCATATTTAATTTATTGTGAAGTCACATAGGCCTACCTGTGGACAATGAAGTCGCTTCTAACGATAAGTAAGTAGGTACCTACTTAGTTTAGAAGTTATGAGGCAACAAATAAACATTCATACTGGTCAAAATCATAACCCTCCTTTTTGCAAAAGCAAGCACTGCCGATTCAGGGTATGTAGAATCGAGAGATCGAAAAGACGGTGGTAGGTATCAGGGCGTGGGTTTGATTCACTAGACACCTTACCTTTTATTATAATGACAAAATTAAATTATAAGTACAAGTTTAAAAAAATGAAGTCGTCAGGAGCGAAATACGCCAACAAGTAAGATTTTGTGTGTACGTTACTAGTAGAAAGTCGTAGCAAAATATAACATCTGCAGATGGGCTGCCTTGTTTCGTCGCTGCATTTGCATTAGTGTGTGTGTTATAGAGATGTGTAACATTTTGTCTCGTATTTCAACTCGGATTGTACTCTCTGCTTCTGTATATAAATTTTTTTTTCTATGGTCAAGGACTAGTTGTTTGGGCGTAGGGGATAGCTAATGCCTACTTCTTTTAGCAAACTATTTTTGGCTAAAGATGCGTCAAACTCGCAGTATGTTAATTCACTTTATGCTTATGTATTGTACATAAGGCTACGCGTAAGCCTCAGGGATACGTGGCAAAATAGTTGCCTGAACCTGCCTCTATCAGGTAAGGGCCCCGTGGGCGACCCAAGAAACGATGGATTAACATCGCTGAGTCGCATGCGAGAGCCAACGGCTTACGAGAGCATGCCGAAGACCGCGCGAAGTAGAGAAGAATGAGTAGGATAGCGGGCCCTGGCAGAGGCCGGGATAAGCGCTAAGACGATGATGATTTTACATAAGGCAACACTAGATCTATATTACTGATTAGAGGATTACAAATGTCATCGGCCGTAATAATGCACATCGATTAGTTTGGCTTCGTAGGGCGTCGTCTCTTTCGCACACGTATGAGAAAATACGAAGACGAAACTAGCCGATGTGTTAGCTATCAACTACTACTGACTAACATATAGTATAGTTCAGCAAACTTTTCCAACAAGGCGACAGCGTCGCTGTTGTTGAAATTGACATGACTCTTAAAAATGGCGACACTTAGTTCCGGCTTTGGCCACCGGGTCAGATAAGTTTGTGGCATTGTGAATAGATTTTGGGGAAATACCCACTACCCACTACTCACTACCCACCTGTCTACATTTCGGTAATCTACATTGTCTATCGTCGCCTTTAGGTGTCCATGTGTGCGGTAGGCTTCGACTAGCTGGTGAGCCCGGCAGTTCTCGTATCTTCGCACAAGTATTTCTTCAGGTACATCTGTAAAAAACAAAGCATAATTGAAATAAAATAAATCATCTTAGCATTAATGTCCCGGTTGTGTTCAACAGGGGAACCTGACCAGATTGGATCGTAGTTGCCCATTCAGTCGTCCAAGTACGATGTTTTCACTCACCGTATGAGCATTGGTTAGTATTCAACTAATGTACACAACTTAGTGAAAGTCGTTGGTACATGGCGGTACTGGGGATCGAACTCGGCACATCTCGCTTACGAGACCGACCCGCTAGTCATTACGCCACCGACGTTCTCAATAATGAGTGCTTACGCGCTGTACTGTCCGTTGGCTGTGTGATGTCCAGCAGAGTTGAATAGCACCACAAAATAAAGAACGGCCCGCCCCAAGCAGAAGGTCCACTGGAAACAATGCGCCATTTCCGTCACGCACACATTGACGTTACGTTTACAGGCATTCTCAAGCAGTTTCAAGCAGTGCTCGGTCGCGATTGTTAACGCGAGAATTCGTTGTAGTGTCGACTTAAATTGAATATTATTTAATTAAACGATAATATTATTTATAAAATAAAAGTACTTATACGTAACTAAGATTACTTAAAAACATACAAGCAACGCACGCAGAGTCCAATAACTGATGGGTGACCATTTCAGACTTTGAGGCTAGTCGAACTTCAGCACCGCTACGAGTTCTAATGCCGATGGTGAATCGAGGTTGACCAAGGTCTTCCGTTAGAGACCCTAGGACTAGTTGACAGAATAAGAAACCGTAATGACCACCTTAATGGTTTCTAGTTGGAAATGCCTGTCTAGTCTAATATAAAAAAAATCGCTGACCACCTTCCTTCTCCATCATCAGATTAATTGACTAATACCATAATATTGCATTTTCATCAATTTACATGTGTATGAAGTTTTCAATTCAATTGATTTCCGGGAAGTGGATCAAATCCCAGGTCAGGGAAAGGTTATTCTCAGGGTCTGATGATGTAATGAGGTGGCAATGAATTTTTAAAAAGTGAACAAACAGTAGATTAATGTAGTGTCAATATTGTATACTTGTTTTTGTGCACAATAAAGTGTTAAATAAATAAATAGATTATTATTACCCCTACTAAAGGCATAACGTCTGAAGCTGGTATGGAAAATCTAATACACTTGAACACAATCTGAACGGCTTTGGACGCAATTATGGTCACATTATGGCAAGGATTAGATATTGGTCCTTTGCAAGGGATATGTTATTGTGAACAATTTTTAAAATTCTATTCGATATTTTCAATACTCTTTTCAAAATTCAGAATAACTACAGTAGCAAGTAGCAACCCTAGCGAGTCGGCAAGTTTACGTAATAATTTTCGAAGACGACGGGAGTGACCTTCTGTTAGTTTTCTACGTTGTGATAGCACCAACCCCTTAACATTCGGGTGTCGTACAAGGCGACTAATGTTTTCGAGGTAAAAAGATCTAGTCACCGTAGGCTGGAAAATGGGCAGCAGCGTTTTCCATTATGTTTATAACACTGCGATCTCCAACCCGCCAGCCATGCATGGAGATTATGGCAATAACCTTCCCTTCGTGGGAGAGGCCCTTAGTCCTGCAGTGGACTGTTATAGGCTTTGGTGATAACTCGCTGTACTTATCCGATCCAAATCCGAGGATATCCTGCCCGAGGTAACCACCGTACTATTCCTATTACCACCGAACCTACTCTAGGTATCTATACCTATATAATAATATGTTACCGTCGAAACTCTTGATGTGTCAAAAGTACTTTTAACTGAAAAACCAGGCACAAGTAGTTTTATCTGAAAATCATTGGTTAATAATATTTTTTATGGAAAGTCGCTGTGATTGACGGTCTTAGTCAAAACTACTTTTAATCTCTTCCCAGTCATAATAACTGGTTAGAATGTAAACTGTAAAAGTACATAGATATATGTATGGGAATTGGTTTATTACGAATGTTATTTAATCCAATTATGTGATCCAAAAGTATTAAAGTACTACAAAAAATACAAAGAAGATGTAAGATGAAATAATCACAAAACAGCTACAACAATTATTATGAAAATATGAGATCAAAGTCTATTTAGACGTAAATTGTTTGACGTAAAAGCAATAATGCTTGCCTTTACCTAATTTAAGTAAAACAGGGAAACGTTCCTCGTTATTGTACAATATCTACTTGGTACTACAAGTCTGATACCAGACCCAGAGCTTGCTCTTCTTCTTTTCACACCTTGCAATCATCTGTTATATAACATTAGCGTACTTTCTTTTCGTGCACAATATTATAAAGTAATTATATATATAAAAGTAATAATCATCTTGGCGTTAATGTCCCGGTTGTGCTCTCACGCACGAGGGCCAGGGTCCGCCTTTGATCATGATCCAGGATTTATAAGATCAGGTTATTACAGTGGAGCGACTGCCATCTGACCTCCATGACCCTGCTACCTGGGAAACCTGACCAGATTGGATCATGGTTACACATTCAGTCCGCTGAATGTGCAGGTTTCATCACGATATTTTCTCACCGTAAGAGCATCGGTTAGTGTTCAACTAATGTACATAACTCAAAAAAAGTCATTGGTACATGATCGCTGCGGGATTCGAACCAGGTGCCTCTTGCTTACGAGTCGGATACCTCATCCGCTCGGCCACCGACACTCCTAAGTAGTAAGTAATTATGAATGGCAGTATGAATTATGTTGTAGATTTATTTAGACGGCAAAGGATATTTGATAGTAGGTTCTGTGTCTTGGTACTTTTTTGTACCAGAGACTTCAGCGTAACAGACAGCTCAAGCTAGTGTACTTACTGTACAATAACAGCGTTTTATTTTCTGCAAATTCGTTTTTTACGTCCGTTGCCAATTTTTAAAATTATTCTTTTGTCATTGAATAAAATACGGCACATTGAAATTACTATATTTAATATCTTTACACTCTTATCATCAACATCGCAGCCCTTAACAGTCTACTGCAGGACTTAGGGCCTCTCCCACGAAAGTTTATTGGCGGGCGGGTTGGGGATCGCAGTTCTATTTTTTTTTATGACGTACGTTAGGCAAACAGGCAAGCGGGCCACCTGATGGGAAGTGAACATTAGCAATACCAAGGGTATCGCCAATGCGTTGCCCACCTTTATAACACGTTGCTCTGGCTGCAAAAAGGCAAATGCCCCTCCATTGCCAAAGTCACGGTTCTCCAAAAGCCCACTCCATGGAGCACTGGAGACCTTAGTCACCGGCAGAAGCTGCGGTATTCTGTAAGGTGCAGGTACTTCCCCAGTCGGGCGGCTCCAATTCCAACGGGATATCCCGCTATGCCCTACTTCTCTTAAATTATATATGTAATATATAACAATGGAAAAAGCTGCTGCTCAGAATTTAGATTTTTTACCTCGAAAACATTATCTAGTTGCCGTATGGACACCCACGAGAGTAAGAGAGGTGGTTTTCTATTCTGCCAGACACAACATGGCTAACTAATTCTCTAATTATAAGTATTTAGTTTTTAAAAACTTTTTATATGTTATTTTTATAAACCTCCTTAACCAATAAAGAGATTTGACTGATAAAATTAGTCAATACTACTTTTGACAGAATAGTTTAAGTCAAATAGGCGGTGAAAGTTTGTATACAAGAGAAGTTACATACCAATATCTACCCCCTATTTTATGTTTATGGAGGTTAAACATTTTTAAAGGCATCCGCGTGAAGCGGGATCAGGTTGCACTCCTTGGTATTGCAGAAATGAACGAGAGAACGTAAAAAGTGGGCAAAAGGTAGTACATTATAACCGAGTTGATCGAATTTTCTTTAGTATGTCAAGTGGCACTGAAACTAACTAATTTTGGTAATGTATTTCGTATATGACGAAATGTTTCGTATGTAGAAGGCGCCGTCATTGGGACTAGGGTTGCCAACTCTCGAACGAGCTAACCCGAATGAATTTTAAGAAATAAGAGTCTTTCATATTTATATTTAGGTACTACGCTATGGCGCTACATCTAATATTTGTAACTCTGATTGTACTAAAGAAATATTCATTTGGTTTCTTTCCATACTTTTTGCTGAATATGCGTTCGCAAAAAGCATTAAAGATAGTAATGGACCGAACAACAGGACAGGGATTTATGTCTTTCTATGTCGCAAAGAAGTCAACCCAACTTAAATACACTTGATTCTCTTCAACGATGTGGTTGCATATCACTTAAAATTCCAACCTTATTGTACAGTTCCTTTTTATCTAAATCAATATTTATAACTTCTAGTAATCTAGTCTAGTCCATGCGATTGGTACTTATAGAGATAACATTTATTTTCATTGCTTGATCCGAGCGACGTATGCGAGAGTGCAAGGTGCAAGGACGCGATTTTGTTAAATATGAAATATACGTTTAATTTTGAGAAAAAACCGGATAAATTATTGTGTCCCGGGAGCTTGGGAGGTTAACTACCATTAGAGAATAACTCCCGGGTATTCCCGGAGAGTTGACAACCCTAATTGAAAAGCAAACTTAGAGGCGTACGGTACAGTGCATTTCAAATAAACTTGTTCAACTTTGGGCCAAGTTTGAAATGCACTATACGTGTCATTAATGATTTTGTCTGGCTGCACGTTTGTAATTAGTAATTGTACTGTACTGTACTGATTAGTAATAAAGAAAACAACATATTATTTAGCCTTAAGTTGACGGAAAATGATGAGTTTTAGCTGAGATCTTTCTCTGAGAAGATGGGAATGTTGGTATTGTAAAAAAAATATGGCTAAAATATGCAGTATTAGTTGTTATACCGGCTTCAGTCTCCACACGCGGTCGATGTCCAAACACGCCTGCGCCGGAGTGGTACAAACGATACTCCTTCCATCTCACCAACTGTCCTGCTCGCACCTTATGAAGCCCCAACATTTTGCACTGTTCACTCTCAAGATATAATAGAACAATCAACTATCACATATTAGAATAATTCAATTATTGTTTTCGACAGTTTCAATTCCGAATTGACCGTTTCAAGGCGTTCTAAATTTAAACCATGATAAGATGCGCGCGAGTGCGCGTCGCTGTGACCGGTCACCAACTGAATAGTAAGTATTTATTAGAAAGAGACAAGGGACTGTGTTGTTTACAATGAACCGGGCCGATTTGATAAGTTGACGTAACAATTACGTTATCGTGATAAGTAATGATAACTTTTAAGTTTACAAACGAAAAGATTGCGCGTTTTAATTTGTGAAGAGAAGATAAAATATTTGGTCTAATTGTCAGCTACGTTGGTCTATATTATTACTTATATCACAATAGAGTCCCCCCCCTCCCCCCCTCCTCCTTTCCGGCTTTACACGAGTTTTCTCGAATGTATTATGCGTCAGGGGAGGTCCCGGGTTCGATAAGTATGTATTAAAAAAATAAATAAGTAGTTTATCAGTTTGTTTGCACCCACAATACAAGCTTTGCTTACTTTGGGACTAGATTGCGCTGTGTGAATTGTCCAAGTTTATTTATTATTATTAAGCATATCGGAAAAAATAGTCTACGTGATCGTGAAAACCGCATCAAAATCCGTTGCTCATGGCATACTTTCATTGTCAAAAGCAACTAATAGTTTGGGGGTCAATATGTGCGGTGACCCTGTACGTACACACAGCGGCGTAGTTTTATGTGCGTCAGTAAGTTGTTCGCAGGACTTTATTCCTTATTTGGTCCGACTATCGACCTAACTGACTTGTGACCTAACCTTCTCATCCTAGTTGTAAATCCCCATTCCTCTCAAATCTGCCAGCCAGGTAAATAAATCTGAGAACGGTTTCTACCAGAATTCTCAACTAAAAATTTGGGGTGTGTTGCCTTTTCCGTCTGTCGGTAGAGGGACCACGTGCAGGTGAGGTTGGCCTCAGCCCAAAGGACGGTGGTAGGGACCTACAATCCCCTCTAACCTACTTCTGGGGCCTTTTTTTGAATCACTCGCCTCCATTGGAACGGTTTTCAATTTTTATTTTCGGCATGAAAAATTTTGATGCACTATGTTGATTTTATATAAAATAAAAAATATTTAAATTTGCCGACGTAATATAAAAAATATTTAAATTTTCATGCCGAAAATAAAAATTGAAAACCCTTTGCATTGAAAAGAGCGATACAAATATAGAGCCTATGTAGTTGTATATTGATGAAATATGAGCGTGAAATGTAATAAAAAAATAACAGACCTACAGTGTGTGGGGACCATGGGGAAAGAAAGAAAAGATTTATTACACGGACACCACGGCGACACAACAATGTAGGTAGAACAAAAACAGGTAGCCATAATACAAAGTAAAATACTAAAACAAAAATAGTTCAATTCCCGCTGGCATTGCTCGGGTCGTAGCTTCCAGTCCAGTGTAAGTTGGCCCCACTCAGAATAATAAGGTGGTCGCTTGGCAAGGGCCTCAATTCTGGTTTCCAGTGGGCCATACAAACACTAATAATTGAGGACTATGCTTTATAATTCGCCATGCCTATAATGATTCCTTGAACTATATATACTTATCATCATCATGATCCGAGCAGTCAGTCCCGGCTTCTGCCAGGGTCAGCTTTCCGGCTCATTTTCCTTCATTTCATAAGGCATAAGCCTTATGGTAAGACTAGAACTTTAATTACATTACGGTATTTTTATTTGATGTAGAGTCAATACGCATAACAAAAACAATCAACAAAGTCTACAGTTAAAGGCTTCGAAGGGTGGTCTTTACGGAATATTTTAAAGAATTACAATATAGTCAAATCGGACTGGAAATCGCTGTTCCAAAACATTTTTAAACTTTTTATTAAGTATTAATTCTTCGGCGAATTTATACTGAGGGAATTTATGTCTCCCCCCCCCCCCCCCCCCTCCGCCCCTCCGGCTATCTAACCAATATAAAGTATGCTAAAACACGCTAGTGTTATACCCGCAAGACCCAAGTGGAATCGGATTTGATGGATTTGGTTTTTGTACTAAGTTTCCAAAAAAACAGTGAAATTAACACATTTACTATTCCTGAATAGGAAATGTATGAAATTTCAAGGAAGATTACATAAATTTACTGACATATACATAATACGAGTAAATGTTCACTAGACGAACGCTACCACGGAAATTAATAACTTCAAAGGGAAATTCCAAGGTTTAAACAGAGAAACAAAACAAATTCCACAACTAGACTCTAGCATTAGCACTCTAACATCTACATTTGCGTAAAGTTCTGTCTTTCTACTTTCTTCAATAATATGTATAAAACCCAGAATTAATGTGTAATATTTCGACGATACTAATTTAAAGTAGTTATCGTCATTTGTCTACAAGGGGTATCGGAACAAAGATAAGAGATATCGTTGTACCGTTATCGCGAACATTAAATAACATTTGGCAAAAAAGACCTTCACACTCCATGGTAACAAATTCTAAAATTGAATCACGCTCTGTTCAGTTAATGAACATACGTGTACTTATAGAATAATGTAGACGACCAGTTTATATATTTCCCGTGGGTACAGTACGAGAGCATAAGTGCACTACCACTACAAGAAAATTTTCCTTCGCAGCTTTATACAGGATTTTGATGCATCATTATACCAAAATGAGTTTGCTACTCCCTTCTAGCCTTTAGGCCTAAAGCACTCGTCATGGTCCCTCAGGGTATTTTTTATCTATTAGATAAAAATATAATTCCCGCCGTTGCTTAAATCTTTTAAACGACATAACGAATTTTAATGCGATTTTCAACAATAGATAGAGTGATTCAAGAGGAAGGTTTATAAGCAAGAGAAAAAAGGCTAGGTAGGGGTAAAGAATGTAGGGTAGAAGTAGGATAAGTGTAGGATAGGTGTAGGGTACATGTAGAGTAGGTATTGGGTAAATGTTTGCGTTCTCTCGAGATCCCGGAGCCCTTCGAACTGCACCGAGGTGGACCACCGTGGAGTTTTTAGTAGCCCCACATAACCTAGCTCTTCCCCCGAGGGGTTGGGTACCTGAATTGCAGGTATCCTCCACGAAAAAAAGGTGTAGGTGTAGGGTAGGGAAAGGATAGAGTAGGAAGAAGAGCGTAGTGATGGAACTCAAACCGAAAATTAATATTCGAATCAACTCGAATCATCGGGCAAAAGTTCGAATCATGATTCGAATTAACCCTTGATTCGAACTGACTGATGATTCGAATCAATTCGAATCCATATGATGATTCGAATCAATACGAATAGATATAAATAAATGAAATACGTATTTGAATACTTAGATAGATCTATTTGTGAATTTACTCAGCTTATTAAAACTATTATTAATTATTGAAATTATTATTTGTTGAAAACGAAAAATACCCGAAGGAATCCATATTGTCTCATCTATAAGGTATGTCTGCCGCAATGAAAGATTCGAATTAAAGAAATTGATTCGAATCAGCTCGCGGATTCGATTCAGATCGTGGATTCGAATCAGCTCGAAAATTCGTATCAACTCGACAGTTCGAATCAAGCGATGATTCGCATCAACATAAAATCTCATTCGAATCAAGTTTTGACCGTCATATTTCGAATCATTCGAATCAAATGTGATTCGAGTCCCATCTCTTCAAGAGCCGGGTCTACTAGTTTATAGGGTCCAATATCAGTAAGGTAGGATATACTTATTCAAACTTTGGAATTTGAACGTAAAGGGTTGCTGGAATAGTAGTTGGCTATCTACCATTAACTAAACAATGTACGATAATTAGATTACACTAGTAAACATGTTACATCCATTACGTAGCTGCACGAACGGACAAAATTAATTACTATATAATGTTAGGTCGACGCTGATTCTAACTTAGTAGTTTATTGGTTATGTAACTCGTATTTATCAATTCTACGATTATAGAAAACAGTTTAAGCTTTGACGCTCCTTGACGCTGTAAGTAAGGTATTAATACGAGTATATACCTATAGATGCTTAAGTTTCATTGTTTGCACTTCAAAAGACGGCAAGTGACTTCATAGAACCTACATATAAAATAGAACCTGCTCCTAGAACCGAACTTACATGAGGGTGCAAAATTTTAGAGAAACCGGAAAAGGGGTCAAAAGCTTGCAACATTTTATTACGAACAGACATGGGGACATATGAAACTAAATTGGAGCTTGTAAAAAGTAATGAACAGATTGTATCACATTCACGTTTATAGGATAACTATGACCTAAATATAAATTTGCTGCACTGAAAGCAGCTTCTAAAGTCCCTTATTTACGGTCTATTTTGGTATAGACAGTTCCAGTTTCTTGTTTTAAACAAGTACGGGGCGATATTCGAAACCATTAATATTTCAAAGACAAGTCCTTTCCGAGCCTGACAAAGGTAGGTACAGACAGACGTGACCTTTCTTTAAACAAGATTTATTGTGATTGTGGACTCCAGAAATCCCGCATCACAGCAGGTAGTGGGTAAAATTTATCTATATGTTTGTCTGACCTAGTAACTCTGTTTGATAAATGTGTTTAGTATTTAAAATTATTTTCTAAAACTGTTTTGTTGGACGAGTATCATGAAAAACTTCTAACTCCGTAAAGCAGACCAGGAATTCAGTTGCAGTATTTACATTGTAAATCAACACCGTCGTGATTCAAGATTTTTATTTCACCAGTAAAAACGGTAACGTACAAAAATACATAAGTTTAAAATAGTAAAAATATTTTATCCGCAAGGTTTGTATTTGTTACATTGAAAATATAAAAAGAAATTCTGATGATACTGAAGCAAAAACTTTAATTAATTAAATCACTTTTACACTAGTTCCACTTTATTATACAATTTTTTATTAAATTGCTACCGGTTTTGAATTACTGATTGCCTGAAGATGAGTAATTCGAAAACGGTAGCAATTTAATAAAAAATTGTATAATAAAGTGGAACTAGTGTAAAAAAGTGATTTAATTCATAATAATGGAGTTCCATCATGAACTGTATGCTCTGAGATCATACTACGAGGTAGGACACTGGATACTTTTTACAAACTTTTATTTTACTTGCAATGTGAAAGTATTTATGTTCGGGACAAATCTTGCTAACCTAACTTGACCCACTACCCGGCGTTCTATTGAGCTGAAATTTATTTAGTATAGCTCTATGTAACTTGAAAGACAATGCATTAATAATGGTATCATGGAGCTGGTTTTAGGAATTCAGTCCACTCCAAAGAAATCAGATATTGCCAAATTTTAGTACTTTGATATTTATATCACAATAAAATCAGCTAGAGACTATGGATTCAACTGAGAGGCAATGAGGCAGTAAGATAAAACTCTACATCTAAAGCCTGTAACATCTCCGGAATCAGTCGGTCTTTGTCTAAACTGTCTCTTTTTACCGGATACATTTCAGACACTGTAACGGAACTGTACAATCTAATACTCCCTTCTTCGCTGCACCATCAAACGAGAAAAGCCACGGCGAAATGAAACTGATTTGCTGTTGAAATTACAAAGACTACTCGCACAAACCACTTTGCTTCAACCACAAAATTTATTGTGCGAACCGCGACGGAACTCTCTATCTGACGTAATGTCTTTTGATAAATGCAACCTGAGAGAGTAAAAGTAAAAAGCTCCTTTTTTATTAGAGTGTTTCACTGTAAACCACAGTGTTGTTTAATATGATACATACCAAACATCCTGTGGTCCACGCGAACGAAGTCGCGAGCACAGCTACATAGTATTAGTTGACCGTGCTACGGCCGAGCTACAGCCGAGACTCGGCTCGGATCCGGCTAGGTGTAACGTGAGTCAACGTTTATATCAAGTGCATCGCACTTGCTCTTGAGCACGGGCTTGCAGCACTCTCTATTATTCTGAATTATCAGTTCACCTGTTTTACATTTGGATTCAGTATCCCAGATAATCACAATGTTAATTTTCCAAATGTATTTGAAAGGAATATGTAATTTGTTGATGTTCATTAGCCCACGCAGACGAAAACGCGGCCAGCAGCTAGTGTACAATTCGTGCATATTATTGAAAAGAAGCTGGGGCGGGTCCCTAGATTTAAATTATTTAACTGACAAAAAGGTATAAAAATAATATGGCTACACCGAAAGCATTTTCTATGATTCTGGTCGGATTAGCAGAGTTTCCTCATACACTGCAGGTACTTCCCGCAATGCCTAATGCAACCAACGACGTCGGGTGCACAAATATATTTCTGAAGATCAAGAATAAAATCAACAACTTCGGCGACCAGAGCAGCCTGCATGGGATCGGCCATATCTTCTCTATGGAGCGCATACCGTTTTTCAAAAGGTTTTTCATCTGTATACAACTCTAAAACTCTTGTTAACGGCGAAGCAGCACATTTGATGGAAAGTATGATTCGTACTTTCTACATTCATCGTTATAAGTTGTAATTGTAAAAATCGCCTACTAATTGCTGTGTATAGATCGCTTTTAGCGACAAGGCCGTCTTTTGCTGCCTTGGTTGCTCATTAATTGCATTTTACTCACATCCCTATCAAAAACGCGTTGGTAAGCGATAACTGTCATCTATAACATCTAGGGTTCATATACTAGGTTTCATATAACAAAAATGCAGAACCGCATGTGCGTTGAATACCTCAGGCCTATTTTGCATTGGCTACCTTATCCTTTAAACCGGAACAAACTAAAGCAAACATTGTTGATTAGCGGCAAAAATAGATAAGGAAGTTGTACTCACCTTGGCCGACTTCTCAGGTTTAAGAGTCTTATTTGATAATTATCAAATGAAATCGTAGATTTTATTGTGGGCGGTAGGTAGGGAATCTTTAGGCTTTCCCTAATTGGCAACGGCTGTGCGACCATGACCTGAAAACAGCTCGTCGCATGACCATGGTCGCACGATCGTTGCCAATTAGGACAACGCCTTACGCCTTCTATCCATCTCGATCTAATTATCATTCATAATAAAAAATATGATATAATACACACTATCAGCAACAATAACAGGATTAAGTAATCACTAACACATAAGTTGGTTGTTTATATATGATGTCGTGAAAAAATAAAATAAATACGCGCTCTTCAGGTTGTTCTGGCTCATAATAGTGAGCTGTTGCTGCTTAGGCGCGTCGGCCATCTTACGGAGCTCCCTCCTTGTGCATTCTGGTGACGTGATCTCCTACTCAGTGGAGACCAACTACCTGAACTTCGATACTCCCTTCCCGGCGGTCACGATTTGCGAGTCGCAGGGCGGCGTCGACAGGGTCAAGCCGTTTCTGGTTAAGTTAGTGTCTGATGTAAACTAGTGTGTGATGCATTCGCTTTGCGATTTTGTTTTTTAGTTTTTGTCACGGCAATTTTTTATACATTGGTGGACTTAAAACGAGGTTTGTTTCTCGACTTTTAGAAAAATAACTCAATCTACTTATTAGTTATTCGTAGAGGTAGCAAATTTAATTATATATTGAGAGGTTATAATTTGGGAGGCCTGAGTGTCTTACTTTCAGTATAAGTAAACCTTACAAGTTGAAAATAATTATTTTTTTAAAAGTCAGGCAAGAATTTCTGAGTTTATATTTTAGTCTAATAATAGAGGCACAATACATTTATATGAAGGGAGGAAAACTAACAAGAGTCCACCTGATGGTAAACGATCCCTGGCGTCCATAGTCACCCGCAATGTCAGGGGAATCATGAATGCGTTGCATACTCGATTCTTTAAAAACCATTCTCTACAAATTATCTAAAATTCTGTTTTATAATACGAGACCATTTTATTTCAATATGCGATAACCATAAATTAAAGAGAAATGAATTTAATAAAGCTTAAGTACCTGCGCCTTGAAGATCGTGGCATTTGTCGTACCTGTGGAAAAGCTTTTTGATATAAAAATAAAACAAAAGAATGGCAATGAGTTTTAAGCGCCTCGGATGTTCCATTTTCCTTCAATCTTCCGTCTACTAACCTTCGAATTCGGCAGAGCAATTTTGATGTACAGATATTTTCTTTATTATGTTCCAAATGTGTACAAATGTATTTCAACACCGTTGAGGGAGCACTCCAATTGTAAAAAATCCGTGTGTTTCAGAAATGGGCTCCCAACAACATTGACGGCGTTTATGAAAGAAAACCTCTACTGGAATCTAAAGTACTGCAAGACATGCTCAACGTGCAAGATCAACCAGACATGCTCAGGAGACTACATAGAGTTGGTGGAGAAACTACGCTTCAATTGCTCCGAGATTCTGAGCGACTGCTGGTGGGCGGGACAGCATTTTAACTGTTGCGACAGGTATCGTCATAGTCCACAAAAATAAATACTGTGATACTACTGAAAAGAAAAACCCTTATAACTATATCCATAGCTAAGAATACAAAGGTGTTGCAGTTAATATTTTGTCGGTTCTAAATTTAAAACTGCTTATGTGGAAAAACGGTTTTTATTGAAATAACTACAAAAAGAAAATGTTTTATGTCTGACACTATAGATAGACTTGACAACTGAACACAATGAAACTGTTCAGAACTTTCCTCATCCCACAATAATATGCGGGGAAATACCACAACATCTCTCGCGCTTTGATAAAACGTGTAAAGAGTTCAAGGTTGATAATATTCTTAAATTACTGTCTCTTAAAAACGCTCAAAGTTGTAAATCTATCCCTTAATCCACTGGAGGCGAGATTCCATTTAGATAAATTTCATCGCCTTTAAGCCGTCATTTGATTTGACACGATCGTTGTCTCAAGATTTTTGTTGGTCAAACCAGCATTAGAAGAACCTAAGGTCCCAAGACGTTCCCTTGAGGCACTCCTTTACTTGAATGGCTCAATTCGGGTAAATAGGGTTCGTAGCGTAAGACATCCGATTATATTGTGCCTTGGTAAAAATATTGCTATTTGGTGCCGGGTCCGCGGCAAATGAGGCGAGAAATGATAAATCCAACGATAGTTTGTCACTGTGAATGATATGATTTATCGACGCTCGATATTGCCGAATTTACCCCAAGGCGCGACACATGTCAGTCGTGAAATGTCTGCATATGCAATAAAAGCAATCGCGTATTGCAAACTTCGATAAATAATGAGTATAGATGATTGTAATGGTAAAGTGGTTCCTTATTAAATTACTTTTATTAATGTTTGTTATATTAATTAAGGAGTGTCAGTGGCCGAGTGGTTAGGGTATTCGACTCGTAAGCGAGAGGTACCGGGTTCGAATCCCAATGCGGCCATGTACCAATGACTCTTTTCTGAGTTATGTACATTAGTTGACCGCTAACCTATGCTCTTACGGTAGGGGAAAACATCGTTATGAAACCTGCACATTTTGGCGACTGGATATACATCCAACTATGATCCAATCTGGTCAGTTTCCCCTGGTAGCAGGGTTAAGGAGTTCAGATGGTAGACGCTTCACTAAGTTATCTGATAAGCCAAATCCTGGATCATTGTGAAGACGGACCCCGGGCCGGGACTTTTTATTTAATGTTTGTTATATTGATCGATTGCTTATTCCAGATTTCTCCCAATCCAAACCGAGTATGGTACTTGTTTCGTCTTCAATTCTGCTTTGACTTCGCAGAACATTACACATTCTGTAAATCTGAAAGTGGGTTTGCCCGACTTGGTATTCATCGCTAATCAGACAATTCTGGTTAGTATTTTAGTCATTGGTCCCTCGGGTCTTACTTTAAATACGAAAATTTGTTTTACATTTGATGATGCTCGAAGAATATTTCTGTTAAAAGTTAACTTTTTTATTTTAGTGGCGGTTACACGCTCCTGACGATATAGTGTCTGTGTTTATGGACAATATTTTAGGTGTTCGATTGTCATCTTTACCACTCATTACGGATTGCGACGTTATGTTAAAGGTAAGTAACTAAATAATATTATTACATTAGACTTACAACATTAAGTTATTCATCAATTGTTGTATCTGACTCAATCACCCATCGTTTTACAGGCCGAGCAAATAATAAGCGAACCTTCGCTGATATCCCTGCCCGTGAGTATGCGCAAGTGTTTCTTCAGGCACGAGAGGCCTCCACAAGCGACGATGTGGCGATTCAAGTACTACACGTACAACAACTGTCTCGTCTACTGCAAGGCTAAAGCCCAAGTCGATGTCTGCAACTGCACTCACCACTTCATGCCCAAGTTAGGTAAGACTGAGTGCATTGAGGCTCATGTAGGCCTAGCTGATAAAATGTGGATTGATCTCCTTCCCGAAGTGTTTCCTTTGCACTATTACTTGGGGTCCTGGGCACCGCAATCGCTTCCCTTAAGTTGCTGTTGCTTTCAATCAGATGGAGTGTATGACCGTGTGCCTACACTAGGTGAAATATATCCTTAACATTGAGACAGCAATGTGTCTTACTTATCCAAATAATCTTTCTGTCCTTACCCCATTAGGGGGCACAACATGTATCTGTCTCCCCCATTTAACCCTTTCACTTGTAATCTTGGCTGAAGTTGATTCTTGACTATGTAAACTTAATCGACAGGTCTTGTAGCTTACGGAACTATTCTGGAGTGGCTCCCCAAAGAATGATAGATGACATTTTTAAATTCAAAGGGTACCGATTGGGGCCCGCCTCTCGTTAATCAATGGGTTATCAAAGGTAATAGGTAAAAAACAAAGAAATAAGACGTTCTTTAAGAAATAAGGAGAATTTCAAAATAAATTAATATTTTATTGAAAACATAGGCGGAACGTTGTTTGTTTCAGGCAATTATCCAGCTTGTGATATTGCGGGCTCTGGGTGTCTCCACATCAATAGAGGTGAGGTATTCATTGTGATATTTTTTCCACATCTTGAATAGTCTTTATTTATAACAGGCTTTTGTTCCAAGTATTGTTTGAACGTAGTATTCTTTTCTCTATGGTATTGTTTAAAATTGAAGGTGTACAGAAAATAGTCAATGTGTCAACTAAGTGTTAATAAACACTTGTGTTCTTCGGTTTTTTTGGGATATTGGGTTTATTGGGTTCGTTTTTTCTATCAAACTAACCCAATTATCTTACAATTCTTTCGCTATGACCCAATGATTGACACATTTCGTATTAAAAAAATTCGTTGTAGCCAACTATGCCAGCGTTAATGTCCTGACTGCCATCTGACCTGCGTGACCCTGCTACTAAGGGAACCTGACCAGGTTGCATATTGATTACACATTCAGTCGCCTGAATGTGCAGGTTTTATCATCCCGTGTTCCCTTATCGTAAGAGCATCGGTTAGCATTCAAATAATGTACAAATCTCAGAAATGAGTCATTGGTATATGGCGGCAGTGGGATTGAACCTGGTGGATGCCTTTACCACTAGGCCACCGTCGCTCTCGTTTCAAATATAAATACATGCGAATTCCCACACGTCGTCGAGTTTTGTATGCTCTCGTTGATTGGGAGCAAACATCTACAGACGTAAATTCGATCTTACAGATTTGATTAACGTGAAGTGCGACTGTGCAATGGGCTGCGAGGAGACTAACTACAAGGCAGTTCATATACATAATTTGTGAGTTAATATAGTCGTAAGAAACTGTAGAGTTACACTTAATTCCCGCTTATTCCTTAAACCTCATAGTAGGCAATTTTGAACAATGAAAGTGACACTTGCTTTCTTTATCTGCGTGAGACTGCTTGCATTGGAGAAAGCTACACCATATAACTCTGCTGATGTTGCTGATGTCCATAGGCGACGGTGACCACTTTCCATAAGGTGGCCCGGTTGCCTGTTTGTCTGCCGTATAACATTAAATAAAAACGGGTCTAATACGCCATTTAGAAGAAAGACGTATCCCGGACGACAGTAAGTTAACCGATCGAATTAATTAGCGAACGGTTCATTCTCCAACGCCCATTTATCCTATGGTTCGTTTAACTGAAAATTGTTTAATCGACGTTACAGTTTATGTTTGGTCGCTGTATAGAAAATACAAATTTCAGAGACATGTTTCTCGGATGATGATCTATTGATTGATTAATTTTGGCATATATATTTTACAAGCTTTTGTCCACGACTTCGTACGCGTAAAATTTGGTTGTTATGTTCCGGACCCAGAGTTGGTTACGGTCCAGACAGTTACCTTAGCCTAAGGTATTTAATGCAATTAAGAGTTTACATACATACATGGACATTTGCAATACCGGGGGTATCACTGACTGCCACGCAAAACTACACATTAGAAACTGCTTGTGGATATACATACACGTATGGCGGAAGAGAACATATTACGCCTATGAGATATGGCAGTAGAGTGATAACGAGAGGAGTTACGGTAAAAGTTGAACAAACCACAGATTCATCGTGAAAAATTTTTTCGGTGAAACGAACCTTCGCTGAAATAAATATCGATAAAATAAGCAATCAGGGAAACAAGTAATCGCTAATTTAATTTATTGGTTTACTGTCACACGGGGAACGTCTTTCTATGAATAGTGTTTTGAACTGGCGTATTAGAAGCTATCGTATCGAAATAAGCTTTTTAATAGACTCTTGCAGTACGCTGCTCTGTCATTACTATCGCTAGATAATGAAGACATCTGTTATACCTATCTCTTACAAATAAATATTTTGAATCTTTGAATCTTTGAATCGCTTCTCATAGAAGTCCCACTCCACCACACTCATTCTCGTATCATTTCATTGACACAAATCGACTGCCGCTATCTACACTTGCAATTTCTCCAGCCGTGACGTAGGCAATGTGACTCCAGGGCTAGTACAGCGATGTACGCGCTGTCTAAAATTTATTTCTTCAGCCGCCACGATGGCAAGAAGTCTCCAGAGATGGTGCAGCGAGGTACGCGCGTCACCGTGAAGTTCGCGGGCCTTCCCACCCTCAGGGTGCTGCGGCATGCCATCCGGGATACCATGGGACTCGTTGGTAAGTGTGACAAATTTTTCGCTCCACCAATTATCTATCTTATTTATTTACAATAGAGGGAGGTGAACGAGATCACTTGATGGTAAGTGATCACCACCGTAATATCAGGGGTGTAGTGCGTAATACTTATCTTTACATAGTCTAAAACAAAGTCGCTTTATGCCGTCTGTCCCTATGTATGTATCTATATTAATTTAAATGCGGTCTTCAACCAGAGTGATTCTAGAGGAAGGTTTATTAGTAAGAAAAAAGAGTAGATAAGGGTAAAGTAGGTGTACGCGAATTAAGTCCATGCGTACCAATAACCATACATACACCATAGTTTTTAGTGGTAAATTTCGTACCCGACTAGAATGAACCTGGCAGTTCTTAATCTGGTATTGTTTTGAATACTCTTGAGGTTCCAGAATTGATTTCCATGTAACGTGTAATGGACACTTTACATGGAAATCAATTTTATTTTATAAAATTTTAAAACTATTAACTCTCAACCACACATAGATTTTATTTATTATTAATAATCTTTCCTGATCAAATCCAAATTCCGATAAAATTCCAAACAAACGTAAAAGCCGCACTGTGCCAAATAAAAAATAAATGAATAAAAATCTGCTCATAGCCGCGGTTACCGGCTGAGTAGAATTATTATTGTACTCTTCCCTTTGGCTCACGAGCGTCGTATATGGTCATCTTGGCGTTAATGTCCCGGTTGTGCTCTCGCGCACGAGGGCCCGGGGTCCGCCTTGACCATGATCCAGGTTTTGGCAGATCAGGTAATTACAGTGGAGCGACTGCCATCTGACCTTCATGACCCTGGTACCAGAGGAGCTACCTGCTGCTAGCGGTTTCATCTAAAAAGGTAACAATTAGGTACGCAAAATACAGTCTGTACAGGTAGATATATATTACCGTGACCTACAATGTTGAACTGCCCCAAAACAATTAGAAACTGGACCATATTTTACAAAATAATAAGATTTTCACCTTTGAAGATTCGATTTGGCCGCTTACCCGCGAAAGTTGCGATTCAATTAAATGTTGGCGTGCACCAGTCCGAGATTCTCTGCCACTCATTTAAATTTTGAATTAATTTTGTTTAGAGATTTATGTAACAGGAAGCGTGATGAAACTTTATTTATTTGTCATCGCTGCTCTTCAGGGGATTAAGACTCTAAGGTGGCATCTTTTTAATTATACTGGAAACGGAATAGTCCAGGAGCTCTGTTTCTGAATCATTCGCCTCGATTCGAATGGTTTTCAATTTTGATTTTCGGCTACAAACATAATTTTTTTTTAAATTACATAACACATTCGGTGTTTAATACCGAAAGAATACTGTTAAAAAACGGGGAAAATCAGCATCATGCACCAAAATTTCGAATTTTTAATTTCGAAAATCAAAATTTAATGAGGCGAGTGATTCAAAAATAGCCCGAGCCCCGGCTTTTAGACAATAATATTATTAGTATATCTATGGGTCAAGGTACAAGCAGACAGTCCGTGATGGTTAGTGTAGCACATAACATCAACGATTCTAACAGTTAGGTTGCAGGTTACGTCCAGTTCCTATATATATTCTATGTTGCAGTTTACAGATTTTTTATGCTACACAGTGATAAAGAGCAGACATCCCACCTGATGGTACGTGGTAACTGTCGCCCGTAACATATACAATTCATACTATTGGTTGCAGATAACATGCAGAACCGCAGGTGTGTTGTCCCTGTGAGGACTAAGATGCCTGTAATTACGCTGGCTGCAGTTACATATTAATATCATCTAATCGATATCGAAGGCCACTGATGATGATGATGATTGAGATACTACTCAAATGCTCCTTTCCAATAATTGTATTTTATGTTGCAGTGGACATCGGTGGTGTCGGCGGTGTGTTTTTTGGAGCATCCCTGCTCAGCGTCATTGAGATAATTTACTTGTTATTCATTAGACGAGGGGCCAATTGATGTTAGGATCGCGTGTTTGAATTTTAGTAATCTTATTTATTTTATTAATTTATTTATTTATTATGGGAAACAAACAGTTTAAGATATTACATTAGCAATTTGTTATCTATGCTGTACACAAGCCAATAAAGTTTCAACTTAGTTCTAGTGTACACTTGTCATCTACATTGCTAACAAGAATTAATATCTAAAGTAAACAGCGCACGTAAAACAAAAACTTAATTACTTTGAGTTGCAACTTAACATTTTCTTAAAAGTTGTTAAACTGTGCGAAAATATATCGGCGTGCTTATACTGCTGGTTGTATTTATCACAAACACGGATCAAACAGCGATTTTTTGAGTAATTTGTCTTGCAAAAAGGAATAAGAAACGTGTTCTTCATGCGAACATTAGACCTTGAGCTATTTAAACATATTCCACGTAATAAATAAGGGGAGTCTATTTGATTATTAATTAATTTAAATAAGAAAACCTGATCTCGTATATTGCGACGAGCTTCCAAAGTCAAATATTTATTCCTAAATGAGCTTTTAAACTTGTATTGAAGATATCTAATAAATTTGTTTTGAATACGCTCCATGTTGTATTTGTACTTTTTATACTGTGTGTGTGATGGTCCCCGTCCTAATATGAGCCATTACGTCCCTAGATGTCACGGTCCTAGTGTCGATCTAGAAGCCTAGCGTTGGTCGATGGAGTCTCGTGCGTTACGTGAAGCGGTCTCACCATTGTGAGTGAGTCCAATATAAAATGGGTTGTCACCGACTGTCCATTTAACTTTGTGAGATTAGGATTTGATTATTTGTTTATAAATGCCTTAAGCTGTGATGTTAATTCCTCTCTAATGTCTATGTAAAATGAGATGACAGAAACTTGCAATAAAACTCTGCTACGTCAATGGCAATGATTCGAGTGATATATAAATATAGTTTTAGTTATAATACAGCAAGTTGAGCCCCCTGAAGTGGGTCACAAGGAGCCAGGTTCCCAGCCGATATTATTCTGCCACTAGGATATTTTAACGTGTCCCTGCTTCCTTTCATGTGCTCCAAAGAGTACCACGATGGAAGGTGTCGAAGCTTTCTGATCCCCAAGGTTCCCTAAGCTTGCCTTGGCCTGGCAAGATAACTAGGTATATCCTTTGATATACCGCTGTCAATCATTATAACCCCGTAGGGTTATCATATCGATATATTTAAAACACATCCACTTTTGATCTGAGAATGGGGCCCCTATATATTTTCTCTTCTTTCCTTTTTTATTCAATTTAGGATCCTTTAGACAGCTTTACCCTACGTTTTACGAGATGAAGGATCGCAACGACTGTGGTATCTCAGTCTTACTGAATATAGAATCAACTAGGGTTTGATAAGTATTACTTTAAATCAAAACTCGAATGCCATGCGTTAAATTGCAAGAAGTTATATGGATATTTGTATTGATTTTCTCTAAAGCCAATGAGTTTATTTAAGGCATTTGAGCACCATTAGTCCAGAATGCAGTTACTTGTCACAATGCTGGGCGTTTAGAAACCCAACTTAGGGAAAACTTAGAAAGTAATTTACTGAAAATAAGTCAAGCCTTTGATTTAAAGTATTACTTTAAATCAAAACTCGAATGCCATGCGTTAAATTGCAAGAAGTTATATGGATATTTGTATTGATTTTCTCTAAACCAAAAAGTTTATTTAAGGCATTTGAGCACCATTAGTCCAGAATGCAGTTACTTGTCACTATGCTGGGCATTTAGAAACCCAACTTAGGGCCAACTTAGAAAGTAATTTACTGAAAATAAGTCAAGGTATGCGGGAATATGAATTAAAGTCACAGGTAGAGTTTAAAGTATAAATATACGTTTATTTACTTAATTTAACTCTACGATTGAAACTTTTTATTATTTTATCCAAGAATTTCTGACAATAAAGAAATTCGTGATTCTGACCGAACGATTCCTAGGGCCAATATCTATCGGAACTGGAAAACGGGTCAATCCGCATAACCAGTTCCGCCCAATTAAATCTAATTATAGTTAATTAATTAATTAATATTATTTAAACAATTATCTGTTCATATCAAATCATTTCATCTACACAATTGAAAGTCAAAGCGTCATACTTGGTTTGCAAGATTAAACCATATAATAAAACATAAGATTCATTAAGTAAGTTAATGTTATACAATTAGTCAATATAAATTATAACTTATTAATGAAGTATTCGACTCATTAACGCTGCGCGTTACTAACAAGTGTTAGGCTGGTCATGTGGAGATTGATCAACTCACATGCCTTTTGGCCTAAAAATAATATAGATTATTATAGGTATATTCGTTAATTAGACTAGTATAAGTTAGGACAGCCCATACGCCTTTTGGGCCCAAACATTGATGTAGAATACAATAAACAATATATATTTTGAAGTATTCGTCATTGATGATGATTTCAATATAAGTACATTACGAACTCCTAAGCGTCGCATTTTAGACATAGGTAGGTTTGATATCATTTTATTCAAATAATGTCACATTACGACTATGTCACGCAGGGGTGAGTTAACGTGATGATTAACGTTAACGTGAATTACGCAATACATACATGTACATAGGCTTTGGTTGAATTTAATCAAACAATAGCAGATAATGATCTCATACAGAGATATATCAAACACATTAATTACTTGATTGGATGATGGAAGACATATGCTTCGGTATATTTTGTTCAAATAATACCATGCTCTAATTATCTCACGTAGAGATAATTCATAGTTAATAAGTACGTTAAAATTAAATGTAAATGTCTATCGATTAGGTAACTTTTACTTTCCATCTTGTTCAGTTAAACTTTATTATAGAAATCACTAGTGGTGAGAATTCTAATGGAAATTGATGAAATTAATAAATGTAATTAATCTGTTCGATACAATATAGACCCAACCATTTACATAAATATAAAAGGTGTCAACTTAACTTTTGTCGCCGGCAGCAAATATACACTGACTCTAATTTATAGTAAATTAAAATATCATTTAATTATACATTATTAAACTTTATGATCTAATTCTAATATTTGCTCCGCTGCTCGCCCAGCCGCCTCGCTCCGCTCCGAAATAAGAAGTGTCAACCTACTCCTCGATTCATCTCGCTGACCATTATTAACAACTAATTACAGTTTTAGTATCTACACTAATTAACATAAGGTTCTTCTTTGCTTGTGTTGCTTGGTGTCCTTTGGTTGTTTCGGATGGTAACCGACGCCTGCGCATCATCCCTTGTGGCGGGGAGTGCAATCTCCCAACCCCGTCGCTTCCCGCGTATGCGCCTTTCACCAACGACTGATTTTGTCTCGCTTGCTGGTCCCTGAAATTGTCCAACGAATTATCGCGTAATATCATATTTGATAAGCATCCCTAAGCCATAAGACTTAGAATACAGATTTATTGAAATGTATCTGAAACCTTGGTTTCTCTGATACTTTTTTATTATATGGCTAGCTTGTTCGCTTTCTTGGTATTGTTTTTACATCGATATCCCAGCGAGAATTTATTTGACATTTTGAATTACGAACTTTGATTTTTTTCGCGCTTTACAAGTGTGACCCTTGTAATTAAGCTCGTTGCGTTTTGGGGAATTTATTGCTTTTGGTTTTCGGAATTTTAAGTAGGTGCCACATGTAGGTGTTTAGCCTCTTATGTTAGCAAATTGAAACGTTCGAACGACGCCAATGTTTTTAACCGACTGCGACAGTTATGTTTTATAAATTTGAATTATTAGCACACAAGTGTTCCATACAACCGACCCATATTCCAAGTGCGATCGAACATAGGAGTTGTACAATAGAATGATAGTCTTAGAATTGTTAAAGTCACGTGACTGTTTCATTATAAATCCTAACATTTGATAGCCTTTAGCTGTTATTTTATTAATATGTGATTGGAATGATAAATCACTATCCAGTTGAATTCCCAGGTCCCTCACCTCGGCAACCCTTTTTAGTTTTTCATTAGAAATAGTGTAATCATACTTTATTTTCTTTTTCTTTCTGATAAAAGTAATAACGCAACATTTTTCAATATTCAGAATTAATTTATTGTTTAAAAAGTTATCGTGCAAACGGTTTAAATCTGTTTGTAAATTTATGCAATCTTGTATATTATTTATTTAAATATAACCATTATTGTTGTGTGATGCCAGTCAAAGTTTTTATTTTCTGACTACGTTTTAGCAGGTGGTAGGACTCTGTCAAGCCTGAGGAGTCCGCTTGGGTGAGTACCACCGCCTTATCTATGTCGGCCGCCAAGCAACAATACTTGCATTGTTGTGTTCGGGTTTACAGGATAAGGTAGCCTGCGGAATTACAGGCATGAGGCATTTCATCTTAGTCCTTACAGTGACAACGCACCTGCGGTTCTGCATTTTTGTTACCTGCAACTTAAATGCATGAACTGTAGACGTTATGGGCTACTGTTACCACTTATCATCAGGTGGTCGGTCTGTTCGTTTGTCACTAAACAGCATAAAAAAAGGAAATTTGACCAGATATTGGAGTTTCGTAAGCAAAGGCTTCCGATACGTTTACGTAGAGATACATTTACTGTTAAATCCATCAACTCTATATTATCTAGACGAGTTAGTTCAATAGTTCCATAGTTTCAAGTTCTTATCCTCTCATTGCTTTACTCTCTGATCTTCTGATAACCTTCTCCCTAATATCTCGTTCCACGCCTCTAACTTCTACGTCCGGTTCATTACAAACCTTTTTCGTGGCGCATCTGTCGACTCTCGATATCTGATAGTTTTAGTTACTGTGACGGAGCCTAATAATCACATCTCTAGTAGGTATCTCTATTAAATAAATTATGAACAGGAACATTTTGTATGTTTGGATGCTGGGAATAATCTCCGAAACCACTGAACCGATTTCGAAAGTTCTTTCCCTAGTTACGAAGCTGGAAAAACCGCGGAAGACGACTAGTGCAGTAATAAATGACACTGACTCTCAAATATCGGCAAAAACCTTAAATTGATTTTGCACGTCTTTCTGGAAAATACTTACCTAAAGGTCCCTTTATCAGCGTATTTTTACAACACCGTCTTTTTACCCTCGTAAAACTGAGAAGTGGATAGTTTAAGGACACGGTTCTTGATTATTATTGTTATTCTGACCGATTCCGAACATGACGACTTCTTCTATCTAATCAGGTCGGCGCTCATGCGCAAAAAGATGGATTGAATAGACAATCTTAGCGGCAACTCCCGTACACAATGATGCGCAAATGATGCTCTTTGCCACTTTCTCTTCCTCCATATGGGATACAGAATAAGATTACGGTAGTACTATAGGTATACCAGTAGGCTAATTTTGTAACGCTGTTGCTAACAATTCCCTGATTTCAATAATTGAAATTGTTACTTTTGCGATTCCGTATCATCGATTTCATGGGGGCAATTACTAACAAAGTTCCATTGCAATAAACTCAAACTATTAAACCGATCATACGTAATAGCAAAGTGACAATTTCTATGATTGAAATCAGAGAATTGTTGGCAACAGAGTTACGTACTAATTAGTTGTACGTAATTAGCCTACTGGTTTGTTAGAGAAATGTTGCATTTGGGAAAAATTAAGGTGTGGGTTTTAAAATAGGACGTCAACCTAACCTACATATGTCACGATGATAACATACAATATAAATATCGTACCTACAAATAGTAGGTACACTTACCATGCTTGTTTGTAATAAAATATTGCAAGTTAAATTTGACCCATTTCTCATCGAGTTTGGTTTGATTAGTCTTGAAAAGTTCTCTAACTGTTGATAGAGAACGCGCGATAAAAGCTTGGTGTGAAAAAATATTTTTAATTTGAGAACTTGTTTATTTTGTGGAGCCCTTGAATGGAACAGGAAATTTTTGATGCTGTGATGCAACGAAATCGCTCGCTTATGCTCGTTTCGCTCGAAACTTTTTTTGTTGTGTGCTATTAAGCCTGGGCAACATATAGGGTATAGTTGACTTTAAAAACTTAAACACCTGATATACAACCATAATAGACCACCTAAACGAAATGAAATATGGACCATTTCCATAATTTGGGGTCCAACTTAAAGTCTCGGCCAAGTTTTATCTCATTCGGTTGGGTTAGGTTAGGTACTAGCTTTCATACCATAGGGAGGTCTTTTCAAATGGTCTATCGGGAAGAAGATAAACTGCCCTGAAACGATTTCCACGCGGACGAAGCCGCGGGAATAAGCTAGTTTCAATATAAAGCTGTGACTAGATGTGTCATGTGTCACGTCATAGAGTTTGTTGCCATGGTTTGTTCATTCCTCTATCAACTGTCTTGCAAGAAATTATTGTTGTAAATAATCTTTATTATTTGTGTTTTTCAATATAGTTTTCGTGAATTTATTGATTTTTTCATCTTATGTCCGCTGCTAACTTTAATTGAGAGATGAAAACAAATGCTTACCATCGCAGGCCGTAAGCTTATTTACCACCTTAGAGCCGTTCCACACGGCGCGCGGCGCAAATTTTCGCCGCACGGGCGTGCAGGCGGTGGCGGTGCGGCGGTGCGGGCGGTACATTTTTTTCTAGCGACATCTCCATTAATAGTGACATTGAAATGTCTATTGCAGCAAAAAATATTTTCTCAACTGTCTTTGACAATCGTATATTGGCGAAGTTCAATTTCAGTCACGTTTTGTTACAGATTTTGGCTAGAGAAAATGTCGAATTTGAGATGTCACAGCGCGAGAATTACCCAGGAAGGTGATTCGACATTAGAATTCGACATTCTCTAGTCACAAATACCTATTAAAAAGTCACTGAATCTCTATGGCAAGCAAAAAATTTATACCCAACGATTTTCACAAATTTTAAATCACATTTTTAATAGAGGCATTTATCTAGGAAAAATGTCGAATTCGAGATGTCACAGCGCGAGAATTAGACCCCAGGGGCGCCGCGCCGTTGTTGCACCGCGCCGTGTGGGACGGCTCTTAGTGGCATAAAAAATGCTTACAGTCTGGATCAAATGTCGACCATTAAATTGTTTACTGTCGCGACTGTCACCCTCTTAAAATAACGATCGGTTATCAATGGTTATAGCCATGGAAAAAGGAAAACCAGGTTAAAGCGCAATAGGAAACCGCCGTAATGGAAGAAGGCAACTTTTTAGCCGCTGATAGAGTGCCAATAGGGGAAAATTTGTGTAATGACTAGTGGGTAGCGGGTCTGAGTTACGTACACCCCTTTAACGCATTGGTAGCACCTCTGGTGTTGCTGATGTCCATAGGCGGCGATGAGCACTTTCCATCAGGTGGCCCGAATCCTTGTTTTTCTGCCGTAGTACATAAAAAAACATTTACATACCTGATGTGTATCCGTGATCCAGTGTTGTTAGGTTCCCCTGATAACAAGGTTACGGAAGTCAGTTGGCGATGTCAGTCGCTCTAACTAAAGCTTACGCTATAACCAAAAAGATTGGAAAGTTAGCGACCTTCACGGCTGAGACTGGCAATTTTTTTGCTCTATAGCTAAAACTCTGAAGAAAAAATTCGCTTCACTCAAAACGCTACAATAATAATAAAAGATAATCAAAGCAAACCATCTAGGGAAGCCATATTTGAAAATGAATCAAAGAAATTGATTCTATTTTACATTCTACCATTTGTATTTTATATACCAGTTGAATTTAATTGGGCTTGCAAAACTTTTACCAAAATCTGATATCAACAATTTTGAACGATGTTTGCAATAGCTTATCTAATTTTAGCAATGTTGGTCGTCGATGGTGAATTTAGGAGTTATGTCAAGTATTACACCGTTCAACCTAGTAAGTCCGTTTGAAAGTTTTGAAGTTGTTTGAAATTATCTCCATGCTTTATATAATAGTCCAGCTAATCTTGAGCCAGAACATCAGTGGAGCCCTTGCCATAATCTCCATGCTTGGCAGGCGAGTTGGAGATCGCAGTGGTTGAAATACACAACAGAAACCGCTGTTTTTTTATTCTATGACAATCGGAAGACAACGCAAGCCACCCATCTGATGGAAAATGGTTACAGCTTGCTATAGACATTAAACCAGAGTAACACCCTGACCTACCCGGTAAGCTTTCGGTTCATTTAAACAACAGTACCTGCTCCTTATACGACGCTGAGCGTCGGTGACCTACTGGTTAAAGAGTCCGACTCGTGCCCCGAGCCAACCCGTATCAATGACTTTTTTTGAGTTATATACATTACTTGAACACTAACTGATGCATCGTGATGAAACCAGATCAGGTTTCCCAGTTAACAGGGTCACGGAAGTCAGATGGCAGTCGCTCCACTGTATTTACTTGATCTGCCAAATCCTGTATCATGTTCAAGGCGGACCCCAGGCCCGCGCGCGAGTCACAGTCGGGACATGAACGCCATGATGACCATATACGACGCTCGTGAACCAAAGGGAAGAGTACAATAATATTCTACTCTGCCGGTAACCACGGATATAAGTAGATTTTCATTTGGCACACGCACGGCTTTTACATTTGCCAATAACAAAATTTGGGAAACTGCAATAATAATAAGAACCGGAGTTTGGAATTTTATCGGAATTTGGATTTGATCAGCAAGGATTATTAATAATAAATAAAATCGTCGTGTGGATGAGAGTTAATAGTTTTGAAATTTCCAGCCTTGCCGCCCTGCAGCACAACATGGTGCGGCATATCAGAAGTATGCGACAATACCAAGCGTCCCCCTTTATGCCTCCGCAACGCTACTCATTGCAGCTCTAACTGCCAATGTGTTCACTACTGCACAGACGTCCCCAGCAATTATAGTTTAGTGTTTTGTTACGATGAGAGCTTGTGTCTCAGGAATAGAGACCCGTGGCGAACGACTAAGTCGGGAATGCGCTACTAATTGGCTATACCTTGGGTGTGTTTGGAATCAAGTAGAGGGGTTATCTAAATGCCATGGGAAAACGGTCGTGGTGTATCAGGATAAGCGATTGCACCCCAGATACAGTACGACGGTCCGCAGCCGTCGCTGTGACATCGGGCGGCCATTCTCGATGTAGTTTGCAAGAATTAGATTCTCGCTTTATCACCGTGACCGCTTTCCCGCTTTTAGGTACGTTTTCGAATTGATACTTACGACGTCTATGACCTTATGGGGCTATGTTCAGATCGACGATCGGCGCGTCCGTCGGTCTGTTTCGCGTATCCCTTACCACTTCAGGTGCCGCCGGCTCTTCTAATCCTACGGCGCTAATATATTATTTTGGGTTGTGGACCTTTCGACAATCTTCGCTATGCTACTCCACGTCGTAAAAGGGACCTGTGCTCTCCCCTTTCTACCTTTTTCTATATATACCATGTGGACACTTACGGGTTTATCAGAGCCATCGAAGCATAATTATTACGGTCTCATCACGTGCAACTTTTGGAATACTTGATTGTTTGACCGTCCGAGTAAGTCCTCTACCAAAACCATCGCACACAATGTATGTGCTTTCTAAATTATAGCTTTCATACGAAAACGTAACCGCAAAGGAATGAAAATGTTCCAAATAATCACCCCAATGGTTTTTATTTATTTTATTTTTGTATTTTTTTTTTATTACATTTGTACAATATTTTGTTTGCTAATGCTATTGTTAATTGTAGCAAGCGATTGTTTGTGCATTAGTTTTTTTTTGTATGGGTCACAAAATAAACGACTTTGTCTTACTGATTTTGTTGTACCTTTCTAGTTATCAACGAAAACAATATTTTTATTGGTATAGTTTACCAAACTACAATTTTTATGTGTACACTTTGTAAAGTTGATTTCCAACCGCAAATAAAGGATGACGTAAATATTGGTATCTACCCACCTCCAATAATAATGCAATGAATCGGTTGTTATTCCGTAAGAGTATCAGTTCAGTGTTCATCTAATGTACATAACTCAGAAAACGGTACATGGCGGCACTGGGTATCGAATTTGGTACCTCTTGCTTATGAGTCTGACCCGCCGACCGGCACCCTAAATACATTGTTAAATTCCTTTCGAGATAAGCAAGTTTTGAACTCGAAGAGCGTTGTATAATCTTTGTACCCGTATAAGAACAAGTAGGTATAATGAGTATAGCTTGTCCAAAACAAGTAGG
Organism: Blastobasis adustella; assembly: GCA_907269095.1. NCBI lineage: Eukaryota > Metazoa > Arthropoda > Insecta > Lepidoptera > Blastobasidae > Blastobasis > Blastobasis adustella. The sequence goes on along the minus strand of OU026117.1, from coordinate 8,330,757 downwards.
TGCAAAAGGCTCTTAATAATGGGACTTTCACCTCTTACTATAGCAAGCATGTTCGCCCCAAAGAATTTGGTTGAGTCGTTCTCTCCTCATATGAAAAAAATGTCTTCATCTTTACGTCTGTGGTTCTTACCGAGACGATGCCTTCTTTTGATGTCGTCGTCGTCTTTGAAGTCCGTGGTTATTACTTATATTGTGTCCGAGGTATATATTGAACTGATGCACATGCTGTAATGGCGTGCCTTCCAGTGTAACCAGGAGGCATGTTCTGCACTCACTGTCTATAACGTTAGAACTTACTCCACGGTTTCCTGAGCCTGCATATCACCATGTCGTCGACGTAACTGATATTATTAACACAAATGCCGCCAATATATCGTCCGATATGAGAGGCAGGCCCAAGAAGCGATGGCTTGACATCGTTAAGGATGTGGAATGAGCTCCCAGCCACAGTGTTTCCTTTGGACTATGACATGGGATCGTTCAAGAGGTAAGAGGGAGGTCTCTTCAGAAACGGGCAACGCATTGGTAGCTCCCTTGGTGTTTCTGATGTCCATAAGCAATGGTGACAACTTTCCAGGGGTAAGAAGGACACCACATCAAAATAACATCATTATGTCAAAAAGATTGTATAGAACAGATATTACAAAACGTTAATACAAGTAAGTTTAAAACTGTTGCGGCAGGTGAAGAGTTCCAGTGTCTAATCCACCGGACAGTAAACGTAAAGTTAGAACTGGAGAGAAATTTGAAGGAGAAGGTTTTCAGAAGAGCACATAGAGAGGCAATGTGAGGATGATAAGAATAACCACGATTTTAGTTATTAAGGAGAAGAAAGCAAAGGCAAAGTTGAGCGAACTCATCCAGGTAGGGGGCGACGCATGAAGACCGATCAGCGCGTAGACGCTCGCACCTACATGCACCAGCCGGCCCACCAGCGTCTCACCCGTGGCTCCCCCTCCGCACGGAACAAATAAGAAAAATATTGTCTGTGTGGCAGTATTGAAGCCACCTCCAGACTTTGCTGGCACAGCTTCTAAACATGTTGTTATCGAAGCTCGATGACAACTAGGCACATATCTACACAGGTTCCATTACGCTTCATGAAAATTCATTTACAATTTACAATTCAAACGAGTGGCTGAGAATCTTGGACGCGTGGTGACAACATTTTAATTGATTCGCAACGTTAGCGGGTGAGTGACCAAATCGAAACTTCAAAGGGGAAAATTGTATGTTGTCCCAGTTCTTACTTTTGAACAGTTTAACATTGTATTGGTTATTAGTTTATAGTCCATATTTGTCGTATTCGTAGCCATTGTAGATGAAAGCACAAGATAATTTCCATGTAACACGTAGGTAATGGTTTGTACCAGGTGAGACTAAAAATAACCATTAGAACCTCAAGAACAATGCTACTAAGAACTGTGTTCATTCTAGACATGGAGGTTTACCAAAACGGTATTGCGAGTGTCAATGGGTGGCGGAGATCGTTGGCTATCAGGTGACCGCATGCTCGTTTGCTTAGGATAATCATTCAGAGGGTCTAGCCAAGATGAAAATTAATGACATTTGCAGAATTAAGTCGTCAGAGCTTGATCGCCACAAACGTATCTGAACCGGTGAAGACGACGCTGTTGTTGACAACCGTTGACCCGCAGGACTGTTGCTACAGCAAATTACATTCTACATTTCAGTTTTTGTCCGGCCAGGAACAGGAATCAAAGCCGGGACCTCTAGCGTGGCAGATGTTGACTACTAAACCACTCAGATAGTCGTAAAAAGGAGTCTACAATGGATGTCAATGCTCGCATTGATTGGTTGTTTGCGGTTTTAAGAATAAAGTATCAGTAGCAAGATACGATACCACCGCTTTCCATCATGTAAAATAACTAGGCAACCATCAAGATACACTACAAAAAAACCACGTAATAGTAGTTTATGCAACTTTTATATAAAAAGGGGTATTCAAACATGAGCGTCTCTTTATGATAATAGTTTAGTACGAGTGTTTTAATACCTAATTATATGCAGTTGCATACACTACTTTATCTACATTCATATTTTCATGTTAAAATTTCGTACCTATAATTTTCTCAACTTTGCTGGAAGTAAGCTGCGAGTTAGTTCTGTTGTATCTACGCGTCGAGAATATCAAGCGGCGGGAAATTCACTTCACTACTTTCATATTTATCTATTTATTTGCTCTAAACAAGAAAAAACATTCACATACATAAATTACAACAATTAGAAAAAATATACCGTTCAGCGGGAAAATAATTACACACAAATATAAACAGTAAAATTTGAATTTTGAATTTGTTGAAGACATTTATTCAGCCTACATTTCGCCGTGTCCCGGCGCCCAACAAAAATTTAAAAAAGAAAAGTGTTGCATAATGATTAAAAAGATATTTTTCGATACAGCTGTAATGAAAATAGTATGGGAAATGCTGTATCGAAAAGTAATTTTTAAAATTTTATTGAGTGGATTAAAAAGTGTATCCTTAAACAACTGTTTTCGAATATGTAATTGGAACATTACGCTATGAGTGTAGATAAAATTATTTAAGCTTTTCCTTTTTTATCAAAACCTCATTGAAACAGGTAAATGCCTGTTAAATCTCACCGCTTTCGAAATATGTTAATTTATCGTAATTTAAATAAAATTATTTCGGCGCCCCAACTTAAAGCGTCGGTAAAGTAGAGCCATAAATAATGTTAAGAAGAGAAAGTAAGATAAGATGTGATACCAAAAAATGAAAAATCTTTCAGACGGTGGTGGAAAAATAAATCCGCGGCGGCGCTCCTTTGCCGTAATTATATTAGGAACGTGAAACGTCATTTAATATATGTATATGTATTTTACTTTAAGAACTAAACTTTACACATTTTAAGTAAAAAGAGGTTATACAATTAGCTAATAAACGATTGTTAAGAGGAATTCCATCAAGAATACACTATACAAAGTAAATAAAATAGTCCCGGTTGTGGTAGAAGTTCCGGGGTCCGCCTTGACCATGATCCAGGATGTTGGCAGATCAGGTAATTACCTACAGTGGAGCGTTTGCCATCTGACCTCCGTGACGCTTTTACAGGGAACCTGATCAGCTAACCACCTAGCAGTGGAAAATTGAATTTTACATTGATACACGGGGCCTACATGTTTTGGTGTGGGGGCGAGGGAAAACATCTTGATGAAACCTGGATAGGCAACTGAATGTGTAGCTATGATCCAATCTGCGCAGCTATTGGTCAACTCAGTGTACAACTAAATTTGATAATTGTATACAAAGTCAACTAGGGTGCTCATAGCGAATACTAAATTAGAGCGAGATTTTTGTAGCCCCAGAAATTATTACATACCGCATGCGCAGCGTTATCAATCCGGATTTTAAGAGCCAAAATAATAGAAATTCCGAGCACTCGCTACGCTCGCTCCTTCATTAGCACAACGGAACCCTTTGTATGCGAGTTAGATGTTACTTTAATAAGTTCAGCTTTTAGCCAAAATTTGAATAAATTCACGCTCCCCCCTCCTGCGCCGCGTAATCAATTCGAATATTAAGAACCGATATACCAAAAACTCCAAGCCGAGCGCACACTCAGTCAAATCGGATTTTAAGGTCAATATACCAAAAGTTCCGCGAGCAAATCGCTGCGCTCGCTCAGTCGTTTCAATTGGTATTTTAATCTTAGTTAAAATTCAGTTCTACCGATATTTTGGGAAAACTTTGGCCAACCATGTTTTTTGTACTAATTTGAATCTTCTGAATACGAATTCCGCGGCTGGCACTCCCGATTTTGGACCGGAAGCTCAGAATTCAAGATGGCGGACGTGCTATCGAAATATGCGATAATTATGCTATCTGAGGTAGCAGAGTGAACGGCTCTGTATACCTTCGCACTAGATTCTGATATTACTACATCACTATCACTAAATATTATAAAACAGTGTCCCACGCCGTGCCTGCCTGGTCGCGATAAACTCAAAAACTACTAAACGGATTTTCATGCTTTTTTTACCAATTGAGAGATTGATTCAAGAGAAAGGTTTTTAAGGTAGGACAACACGCGAATGACGTCGCGGCAGGCCGGCTTGTATGGCTTTCGCCGAATTAGTTTCTAGGTCCATGCCAAAGCCTTCGCGAGGTCTTTTTTTATAACTGTAGCCAAAGACCCCGTGACTACCTCACCCCGTGCTGACTGCGTTATGGCAGAGGTACGAATACATCAGAGAGAAATTTTAAAAATCCTGCGGTGTCTGGACGTGAACAAGGCTAGTGGACCTGATGGTATACCGGCAATAGTCCTGCGTAGTTGTGCCCCTGAGTTGTCTCCTGTACTTACGCGCCTGTATCGCCTCTCACTTGACACTGGTATTCTACCCAAGTCGTGGAAGCTTGCCAATGTGCAGCCCGTGCCCAAAAAAGGCAGCCGCGCCGACCCTGCCAACTACCGCCCTATTTCGGTCACTTCCATACTTTGTAAGATTATGGAACGTGCACTGAATAACAAACTCCTTGCGCATCTTGAAGGTAACGATCTCCTCAGCGATTACCAGTACGGATTCCGCCGTGGTCGGTCTACTGGGGACCTTCTGGTGTATGCCACACAATTATGGAGTGAGGCCATTGAGAGACATGGCGAGGCCCTTGCTGTGTCTCTTGATATCTCCAAGGCCTTTGACAGAGTTTGGCATGCGGGCCTTTTAAGCAGGCTTCCTTCATTTGGTATTCCTGCTGGCTTTTGCACCTGGATATCGGATTTTCTGAGTGGACGTTCTATCCGTGTAGTTATCGATGGCTACTCGTCTAATCTTCAGGCTATCGACGCGGGGGTTCCTCAGGGATCAGTACTGTCCGCGACTTTATTCTTGCTGCATATTAACAATCTGCTTGTACCAGGTACCTTTGGGTACGCAGACGACAGCACAGTAACGGATAGATATCTGTCAGAGGCAAAAGCCAGCAGGGACGATATTCAGTCTTGTCGAGAGGCTATGGTTGATCGTTTGGACAAAGCTCTCAAGGCAGTCTCTGATTGGGGTGAAGCTAATCTGGTGGCGTTCAACGCAACCAAAACACAGGCGTGTTTGTTTTCTGCCAAAAGGAGTCCATTCCATTTAACTCCAACTTTTCGGGATGTTCCTGTGGAAATTACCGACAACCTACAGCTTCTTGGCGTTGAGCTATCTGCAAATCTCAACTTCGGTCCGTACATCGAATCCAAGGCTAACACTGCAGCAAAAAAGCTTGGTGTCCTCTCGAGGGTTAGGCGGTACTTTACCAAGATCAAAGCAGTTGCTTCAGTTATATCAAGCACAAGTCCGATCCTGCATGGAGTACTGCTGCCACCTCTGGGATGGATCAGCCAAATTTCAACTAGCGGCTTAGGATTCGGTTGAAAAACGTGCTAAGAAGATAATTTGTGACCCGCAGTTGGTTGAGGCTAGGCTGCAGAGCCTCAAACATCGGCGTAGGGTTGCGCGTCTGTCGGTCTTCTACAGGTTACATTTCGGAGAGTGTGCGAAGCAGCTGCACGACCTCATTCCGCCGGCCCCTTTCCGCCATCGGGAGACGCGATCCGGGCGAGCGCTTCATCCTTATGTCGTGGATGTTCCAGCTATCCGCACGAGCCGCTTTGGCTCGACCTTTATAATGCGTACGGCTAAGGAGTGGAACGCGTTGCCTGCGAGTGTGTTTCCTGATCAATATAATCTGGACGCCTTCAAGGCTGGAGTGAATAGGCTGTTCCAAGACGGGCATGCTCCATCTTCGACCGCATCGTCACTTACCAACAGGTGAGATGGCGGTCAAATGCTTGCCTTGTAAAATATTAAAAAAAAAAAAAAAAAAAAAAAGACCAAGGAGCAAAACAATCTTATCTCTTTGATTCTTTGGTTTCCTCTTTGTTATCGACAAGGAGGTTCGTATTTGTCATTTTTGTCTGTCTCCTTGGTCTCTATGTCTCGATTTCGTAAAAACTTTTTTTTTCTCAATGGTTTTTAGTGTTCCGTACCCTAATGTTAAACGGAGCCCGATTGCTGTCACTTATGTGTCCGTCTGTCTGTCTGTTGAAATTTTCACAGAATAATTATGTATAAAACACATAATTATTCTGTGTGCCACTATAACATCAAATAAATTGAAAAAAAAGGGGGTCCGCATACAAGAAACATGATTTTGTCAGCGTTTATCAGAGATTTTTTGTTATTTCTTTATCGTAAAAGCGGCAATACGGCATACAAGCACTAAACTTGGTATGATTATAGTGGTAATACTCAAGTGGAGCAAGCGCCGGACTCGCGCATTAGGGTTTTGGAATTGTAATTTTTTTTCTCAGTGATAAATTCAATGTAATGCAAATTTATTTACTATGGGTTGGTTTGTTCATGAAACAGATATGAAAGGGTGTTTAATTAAAGAAGAAGAGAAAAAAAAAACAATAAAAAAGCACAATAAAAAAATCATCTTGGCGTTCATGTCCCGGTTGTGCTATCGAGAACGAGGGCCCGGGGTCCGCCTTGACCATGATCCAGGATTTGGCAGGTCAGGTAATTACAAATAAAAAAGCACAATACTAACGCATTAAAAATTAAAAAAGTCGTCCACACCGGTGCCCCCAAAATTGTGCCCAGAAAGCTGTCTGCGTTACTTCGTTGAATAGAGAATTATTGACGTTAATGCTACGGAACCCTTGGTACCTATGCGAGTTCGACTCGCACTTGGCCGGTTTTATATTTCTGTCCTCGTTGATTACTCTCACTCACACTGCCTTTTTGTATTTCTTCTCTCTGCTATAAACATCAGTTTATTATAAATTTGGAATGGACAAAGTTTTACATGAAATTATCGTCAAGTCAATGCTATACGTTTGTGCCATATACTTGGGTGCTTTGGTGATATACGGAAGGATCTATTACAGTGGTCACTCGTAATTGTCAACAAAATATCTTGCTATAATTTGCTTGAGGCTTTTATTACCTTTTTTTGGTACGTACAGGTTATTTTCACATCATCTGCAACCAACCTCATCTACCTATGCAATCAGTCTATCGAAAGTAGATATAAAAAGAAGATAATACTAAGAACGTTTTCAGTCTCTGATCGACGAGCTTCACTCGCTGATGTCGTCGCTTGGGCGGATTTTTTATTATTTTCCTGTCGAATACAGTAAAATGTAATGATGAAATTGTTATCAACATATCCGACAATGTATGAATACCATCAGTGTAGTGCTGAAACGCTATACATACATTTTGATTGACTACTCTCGACCGACCTCTATGCATTCAGCCACAGCGTAGAACGAATTATTCCTAATTCTACAGATTTCCATTACAGCATTACAGATTCCTAATTCTACAAATTCTTAACTCTATAGCTACAACCACGTCCCCATGAGATGGATCGACCATGTAGATATCGCAGAGAGCCAATGGGTGCAAGGAGAACGCCTTCATGGTCCTGCAGCTGCCATTATTGATGCCACTTTATTGGGTGGGAAAAACTTTATTTTAGCGGAAGCTACACTAGAAGAAGAGAAAATGCCCAGATATTAAACCTGTACAGTCGAAGAACTTATTCAATACAAATTTAAATACAAATGCCGTTTCTTTTTCAGAGGGAATACTTTGTTATCACGCCTACTGTACATAGGGACAGGTTATGTTTTGCTGAGGTGCGGCAGAACCTCGGAAGTGTCCTCAGTCCGCCATCAGCTGCAGCTCAGGTTGTGCCCGTAAATACTTGCGATGAAACGAATGTCATGATTGCTACAAAACGGACTTTTGCAATCGCAATACCCAATGCGGCTTCAGAAAATATGGTTGGTATTCGTCTGCCTCAAATCCTGAGGTAGCTGCATACTGAGACTATGGTCACTGGTGGTGAAAGGCCAGAAGGTGATGTTAAGCCTAGTATCAATGTCAAGTAGTGAATTATCTATTTCTGCCGCCAAGCAAATCCTTGAAGATTGTGTTACGGTTTGAAGGATAAGGTAGTCAGCGAAATTACAGGTTTGCGGCATTTCATATTAGTCCTGACAGTGACAACGCCTGCGGTTCTGCATTTTTGTTACCTGCACCTTAAATGTATGAATTCTAGATGTTATGGGCGACAGTTACCACTTACCATCAGGTGGGCTGTCTGCTCGTTTGTCACTGCATAAAAATAATATTTGTTCTGTATGTTGCCTTCTATAATGAGACTTCGAACGTTTTAAAACGATTTTATTGAAGATTAAATTGGTTCATTTTTTAGGATTCAGTGTAGAATTTGTTGTGATTTTATATTTTGAGATTGATTTATATATTTTTTTATTATTGTGATATTTTATAGTTTAAGTTGAGCAAGTATTGCCTTTCTCATAAAATAAAAATAAATATGTTAAAAAAGTTTTGGTTTTTAATTATACTACGTCTAGTTTAAAGTATACCAGATTTCTTTCCTCTCTTTGAATGTCTTAATTTTATGTTCACATGTAGGTAGGTTATTTTTTATGTCATACGGTAGGCAAACAGGCAAGCGGGCCACCTGATAGAAAGTGGTCACCACTGAATATAGACATTAGCAACACCAAGAGTATCGCCAATGCGTTGCCCACCTTTGCTTTGACAGCAAAATGGCAAATGCCCCTCCATTGCCAAAGCCACGGTTCCCCAAATCCCCTCCTCATGGAGCACTGGAGACCTCACTCACCGGCAGAAACACAATACTACTTAAAAGAGTATTGTTTAGCTGCGGTATTCTATAAGGTGGAGGTACTTCCCCAGTCGGGAGGCTCCAATTCGAACGGGATACCCCGCTATGCCCTACCTCTCTTAAGAAATAAAATCACTCACAAGTTTTCTTTATCAACGGCTGTATCCAAATTCCAGCCAGACCGAGTAGGAACACGGGGCTTTCCGCCCTCTGAGGTCTAAACTACAACATAGAGCTTGGGGCGGGCCGCTTTTTCCTTTGAACTCTTGTCCTTATCTTATTATTTCAAACTAGTGTACCCGACTTCGTTCGCATGGCGTCCTACCCTTTTTTTCTTACTTATAAACTTTCCTCATGAACAAAAATATCGATAGTTGAAAACCTCATTAAAATCCGTTGTGCAGTTTAAAACATCTAAGCGTACATAGATAGAGACTGAGGGAAGCGACTGTTTATACGTTGTATAGATTGATGATACCATACGCATGTGTGCAACTTTGAAATAGCGAAAAAATCAGTAGGTTCATACACAATTGAAAACGAATTGAAAAAGTGTGAAAATGTTAATTGTTTTCACGAGCAAATGCATATGGTACCGCTTGGTGTCATCAGTTTGAAATCACATTGTAGTACGATACTGCGGTTTTGTGGCAAAAGGGCCACGCATACGCATACGCATTTGTTCCTTCTCAAAACACTTCCTAGCGTGATTTTATTTCTTACATTGTCGTTGGAAAAATAAAAATACGCACGAGGGCCCGGGGTTCGTCTTGACCATGATCCAGGGTTTGGCAGATCAGATGATTAAAGTCGAGCGTGTCATCTGACCTCCGTTATCCTGATACCAGGAGAACCGGAGCATATTGAATCATGGTTACACATTCAAACGTTGAACAAATGACGCGGGATACGTATGGAAATTTCCACGGCCCTGAAAGAACGGGAAGCTTGTGCGAAGTATTCATGACACCACCAATATAAATGTAAATTAAGTTTTATCTTATCCTTTGGCGACGCAGAAAGATAATTAACTGATTTTTAAGAGAAGCTACCTTACTCATTAAGAGAAAGATGCTTGGTTCGCCTTCAAATTATGCAGTAAAATGACTTTAAAACATTACTATGTTAGCCAACTTAAATAGCACGATTTTTTTAAATTATTTATTTAACACTTCATTGCACACAATAAAATACATAAAGAAGCATCATACATATAAACGACACAACAGGCATTACTGATTTCTAAAAGAAATTTCTCTCAGCAGGCCTGCAGAAGAGGGATGTGATAAGTAAAGCAGATCGACGTGCGCGATATAGAATAAAATATATTTTTTTAGGTAAAAAGAAATTGGTATTTAACAGTAGACGTATTGTAAGCTGGGGCCATTAGGTATTCCTGAGACTTGTGCGATCTGATGACCGCTTCCACGTTCGCCCAGGCCTGCCCGGGCAACACGGACGCGGGCGCCCGCAGACCGCCTCTGTTTGGGATGTTCGTGATGTGCGGAGGGGCCTCCTGTACATAAAAATAATCATCTAGAAAACCCACAAAAGAAAAAGTTCGCTCAAACACAAAAAGTTTGGTATACCATGCTCAAACCTTCTGTATATAAATTTTGTTTTTCTATGGCTCAAACCCATTTTCCTCCATGCTACCATACCATAGATAGCTCATAATACTCATTGTAATCCAGTCTTTGAGAAAATCGTTTTTGATTATAGCACAGACATACCAGACTAAACACAAATCACAAATATTCCCTGTTCGCTCGCTCTACAATGATTATGAATCTTGCTATCCCGTTTTTTCATCCCTTAGAATAAGTTCACGGAAAATGACGTGCGCAATGTTTTGAACGTTCGACATATTGCTCGAGGGCCTATCGACCTGACGTTTTTTTTGAAACATTGGTGTAAATTTTATAATTTCCTAATAAAATTTAAATTAAACCATTTAAAAGATTGTAATTTTGTGTGTAATTTAGTGCACATTTATGTGAAAGCGCAAAGTATGGAAATACACCTGGATTATCCTTTCACCGGTAAGTAAACATTCGTGGTCGAGGCGATCCGAAATAAATTTTAGAAATTGTGACAATAATATGCATCGAAATAGTGTGAATTTGCATTAATTGAAATGCTTTACCTTAAAACAACATGCCATTAGAGATAGATTTAAAATTATTGGCAAATTGAGCAATATTTCGGTGTCTAAATAGGTACGAAAATATTTTGATGCTAACAGGGTCGGACTTAGTATTTATTGTATAGTATTTTATTACTCAAATCTTGTGAATGGCGGTCCACAACTTTATACGTATCAGGGTTCCATACCAAAAATGTACCTAGATGACATTTTAAATGTTCAGACATTATATGAAACAACGGATTAATCGCGTATTTACGTTTATTTACATAAATATTTGTTTTTCTAGGTTTCCTAAAGACCAGACATGGTTATGTCTGGGTTGCAAATTGGAAGTGCTGCGTTGTAAACATTTTGAAGAACAAGATAATAATTAGATGCAAGTCCCTTCTGTCCTGCTGCACCAGCATAATATGAATTTTTACTGAAAATAAAGAATATGCTGCTTGTTTAATATATTAATGTATCTATCCTTTTCATTATTATTATTTTTTTCATGACTATGTCCTCTAGAGGGCATCATATTAAATTTGTGAAGTCACATAGGCCAACCTGTGAACAATGAAGACGCTTTTAACTATAAGTAAGTAGGTAGGTACCTACTTAGTTTAGAAGTTATGAGGCAACAAATAAACATTAATACCGGTCAAAATCGTAACCCTCCTTTTTGCTAAAGCAAGCACTGCCGATTCACGGTATGTAGGATCGAGAGATCGAAAAGACGGTGGTAGGTATCAGGGCATGGCTTTGATTCACTAGACACCTTACCTTTTATTAAAATGACAATATTAAAATATATAAGGACAAGCTTAAAAAAATTGCATAGTCATCTGGAGCGAACAACAAGTCAGATTTGTTTGTGTTCGTTACGAGTAGAAAGTCGTAGCAAAATATAACTCATGATGGGCTGCCTTGTTCCGTCCCTGCATTTGCATTAGTGTGTGTGTTATAGAGATGTGTGACATTTTGTCTCATATTTAAACTCTAAATGTACTCTCTGCTTCTGTATAGAAAATTTTTTCTCTATGGATTATAGGTTCTGAAAAATAATATGTTGAATTATATGCTCAGAAGAAAAAATTATTTGTGACAATATGACAGTATTTTTATAGAATTTTTTAGTAAGTGCTATTCCAATTTTCCTTTCAAATATTCAAGATAAATTGGACTAAAGCTCAGAAGAAAAATTTCGCTGATGCGAAGTACTATAGGGGAACTTTGATGTAGACAAAATTTTACAAGAATTTTTTATCAAGATATTGATAAGCTGATTTACTGACATTTAGAAGAATCTATTACAGTGGTCGTGATCTAAAGTCTATAAAATGTCTGGTGCTTTGTTGTTATTGATGCTAACTTTAGCAGGTTCTAGTCTCGCATTTAATTTGGCATACAAACGAAGGTTAACCAAATGGGACGATATGCCTTTCGTACAACTGCCTCGTGAGTGAATTTCCATTTTATTTTGACACTTACATCTTAAGTTGCTAGATATAAACCTTGAAAAGTAGATATTTATCTAGTACTTAGTACCTAGTTGTCTCGATTCGTTTGTTGATCTCGGTGTGATTGCCTAACTACAAAGATATACATTATGTTATACAAATCTTTGTCTAAACATAGAAAAAATATTATATCATTTCCCTGACTGATGCCTGCCCGTGGCCTAAGTATTATGTATAACTATGGTATTTTCTTTTCAGAGGGTTCTCTTTGCGATAATGCCTACTGCGCTGTTGAGCATTGCCGAGGAGCTGCAAACCCTCGGAAGTGCCCTCAGAGATACACGAACTGCACATCAGGGTGCGCCTGCATCACTTTCTGCGATGAGAAGGAGGTCATGCACTGCTTTGAAACAGAGTATTGCAACAAGAGAATCGTGCTGCCGCATGGTCCGCTAAAGAAAGTACAAATATGGCCGTTAAGGTTGGAGACAAAAAAATAGTGAGTTGTTTTCCTGGTGTATCCTTCTAAGAAACTCTGAATGAGCTTCGATTGTAAATTAGTGAAGAGTCAAGTATATATCATATTATTTGTTAAATTATTGTGACGCAGTGTTAAATTCGTTTTGATTTTATATTTTGGATTTGTTATGTGAGTATTTACATTTTTTTTGTGTAATGTTTTATATATTTTTCTTGAAACGTCTCAATTATTTTTATCTTATGACGCCATTCATTCTTGTTATAACGTTGACTCATTCTTGTTAAATATTTCATTTGTAAAATACGGTTAGGCGGACTCTTTGTTTGCATCTCCGAAATATTTAGTTAGCGGGCAAAACCGTAATTATGTGGTGAACATCGTGTAAGTTTTCGTCTAAAAACGAACCACATTTTAAAGGTATGATCCGAGTTTCTTACCTTTGTTGACGAGTAGCCCGATATTTTGACGCAGTTGCATGCATCATGATCACGGGACGACTGGAGAGCTGCGAGCGCCGGGAGGTATTGGTTAGCGGTAAAACGGCCAAAGCCGATCTACCCGCTTTCACAAAAGTTGTCTGCTACTACCGGAACTCGAACTCACTGTTAAGTCACGGCACACTACACTGACCGTACTACTCACTTTTTTAGTCTAATTTCGGCCTGGTTCTGGTTGTAGAGAATAAATCACTGGTGACCAAGTATTCGAAAACCGAAATCCGAGAAATAATTAATGACGCATTATTCTAGGGTATAACCTACATACAACACTGCAAAATTTCGTCGATGTGGAGAAGGTTAAAGTCCAGCAGTGGACTGTTGTAGACAGCTGATGTCATGTAATGCGATAGTATAAGAGATACTCACTAGAAGACAAACAATCCGGCCATCCTATAGAAGCCGTCCATCTTATAAAAAGTGGTCACCGCTGCCTATGGATATTAGCAATACGAGGGGTACCACCAATGCTTTACTTTAAGAGATAAGTCGAGGAAACATATCCTTATAAATCTAAGAATCAATCATCGTCAAGATCTGTAATGTACCAGAATAAGTCTGGCCATACAAAAAGGTAACGCCGTAAGCCTCTTGGGAACAGCGATGATCCTGGTCTTTGTGTTTCTGGCTTCGAACGGGTATGCACAATGCATGACGACGATGATTGAGCGTCGGTGGTCTAGTGGTTTAGGGATCCGACTCGTAAGCGAGGTTCGAACCCCAGTGCCGCTCTACACTAATGACTCTTTCCTGAGTTATGTATATTAGTTGATCATTAACCGATGCTCTTACGGTGAGTGAAAACATCGCGTTGAAACGTGTACATTCAGGCGACTGAATGTAACCATGATTCAATCTGATCAGGTTCCCCTGTTACCAGGGTCACGTAGGTCGGATGGCACTCGCTACACTGTAATTACCTGATCTGCCCAATCCTAAATCATGGTAAAGGCTGACCCCTTGCCCTCTCGTGCGAAAGCACAACCGAGAAATGAACGCCAACAATATTTTTGAACTTTTCGCCTTCGGTGTAGCTAATAGTGATAAAAAAAATCAATTTTTCATGCTAAAAACCAAAATTGAAAACTGTTAAACTCGAGCCGAACGGTTTAAAAATAGAGCCTCTGGCCAGATGCGTAAAGGACTGTACTTACTAGTACTGTAGCGGGTACTTATATACTGGTACTTTCCATACATACATACATACATACATACATACCTAAAGCTCACGACTCTGTCCCACAGGTTTATTTAGCAATTTGCAAGCCTCTCATTATCCTGTCTCTGCTAACAGGCCCATATTGTCCATTTATCATTATTATACTTTTCACGATTACTCCTCCTCCTTATTATGCAGTTCGAGTTTCGAATCTGAGAGCCATCATCTCTGCGGGCGAGCAAACAATGTTATGTAAATAAGCTGGGGCAAGCAAGACTCCCTCAGAAGATAACTACGAGTTGTTATTAACTCTGGGTTAGTTCAGGATTTGGATTATTCCTGAAGCGAGGAAGTTCATTGTATGGCAAGGGGATTGACTATTAGTACCTATGCTCCGAGTTCGTCATTATTTAGGGATTAGAACTATGATTAATGTTATCTATACATAGTATAAAATAAAGTCGTTTCACGCTGTCTGAATTAGAATTAGAATCATGTATTTGCTGTAAATGCGTAAGGTACATTAACAATGTAGGTGGTACAATTATCAGAGATGCAGTTCTAACATTCAGTCAGTTTAGGCACTGACATGCAAATATCAATACATAATAACCATTAATTACATTTTATCAATTAGAGAAATCTTAAATTTAAATTATAATTATGAGAATTCTTATACATGTCAGTCAATATTTCAATAATTTCATATAATGTCAATTCAAATTTTATCTATGTACGCTTACATCTTTTAAACTACGCAATGGATTTTAATGCGGTTTTCAACAATAGAGTGATTCAAAGTGAAGGTTTATAAGCAAGAAAAATAGGGTAGGTAGGGATAAAGTAGGTGTATGCGAACGCACCGGGTCCATTTGTGATGAATATTGCCCAATGGCAAAGCTGTGCACCGGGCCATAGCCCTCAATACCAATAGGTTTATGAAAGTAAACAATGAATTTAAACAGCCTAGAATTATAACTTGTGGGACTTGCTTTTGGATTTAATATACTGACAAAAGGACTTCGTGATTCGATCCTAAACATCTGTCGGATATCAAAAACCTAAATTCATAGCTACGAATGCTTTAGACCTAAAGTCCTACAGTGCCGCGCAAAAATGCCCATCGACTAGTTTCGCTTCGTATTTACTCGCGTGCGACAGACACGATACTCCCTGCCAATGTGCACTATTTACCACTGGTTTACCACCACTTTACCACCGATATCTATATGTCAGGTTTCACGCACATTCTCCAATTTCAGGATTCACACGAGCATGTAGCGTAAGGTAACATTAACTGACCCCGATCTACTAAGTTGCTATAAATCGTAGGGGTCGACTGTACTTGCCCTTTCTTAGCCCGAATTTAATGCTCGACCGATGTCAATCTGGCATTAGGTCTTAGAATGATACCAATATACTTGAAAAAAGTCACTTGAGTTCGAGCAATGGACTCGATAGACATCGACTAATACTAGGTTTATTTTAACGACCCGTTAACTTAGAATATTTATGCACTTACTACATGAATTCAGAAGCAAAAAGCGTGAGTGCAAATCAAAGTATAATGTTTTGCTCATAGAATAATTTCCATTTTTATGTTACGCCCTTTGGAAAGCGGAGTGATACAAAAATTTACCTTCTACTTTAACTGGCTCTCAGAATTTAGGCGAATGAATTTAGCCAAATAACCGCATTAGATCAACTATACCAGCATGTTAGAGCGATAAAAAAGTGAGCCAATCAGAAATAACCGATGTTATTAATCAGTGATTGGCTATAATTCTGTCTGTATTTTTATCGAGACAGTACGTGGACTACTAAAATCGAACTTAAAGTTAGACCACGTACTAACGAGCGTTATCAGCAGGGAGCAGGCAATAAGTCTGATATAGCGTCTGCTGTGCTTAATGTTGTTTGTTTGCAAATAAATCTTTACTAGGGTCCCAATAAATCCTTTATCGATGAACCACCAGCACGAGCGTTGCAGCTCTTGTAAACAAATCATCGTATTTTGTCAGCAATTTGTCAGAGTTACTTGAAGGTAGTTTGATGTTCGGAGTTGGATTCTGGATTTAGGTATCGGAAATCGGATTATTGAGGTACATTTCATTAGCAATTGAAGGGGAGCGTCGGTAGCCGTCGGTTGAGGAGTCCGACTCGTAAGCGAGAGGTACCGGAATCTAACCTCAGTGCCGCTATGTGCCAATAACTCTTTTGTGAGTTATGTGCGTTAGTTGAATACTAAACGATGCTCGCAGAGGTTTGATGGCATTTGCTCCACTGTATTTACCTGATCTTCCAAATCCTGGATCATGGTCAAGGCGGACACCGGGCCCTTGCGCACGGGAGCACTAACATTAATATTTTATTTTATTTTTGTGGGTAGCAGGACCCTGTCATGCCTGCCTTCTTGTCTATTTCTCCCACCTAACAAGAATTTGTTAAATGTTGTGGTTCGGTTTGAAGTATCAGGTGGCCAGCGCAATTACAAGCATGATGCATTGCATCTTAGTCTTACAACGCACCTGCGGTTCCGCTCATTTGTCACGTTGAATCCTAAATACATCAATTAATTTCATATTATGTTAATTTTAATAACGAACGAATGTAATTTATTATTGTACCATGTCTGGGAACCTGACGACCTGAGTGGCTCAATGGTCAACATGCATGGCTGCCACGCAAGAGGTTCCGGGTTCCATTCCCGGCCGGGCAGAAATTAAAATGATGAATTTTAATTTCTGTTACGGGTCTGGGTGTTCTATGTATAATAAGTAAGTATTTAAAAAAAAAGTATTTAAGTAGTATATCAGTAATCTAGCACCCATAGCACAAGCTTTGCTTAGTTTGGGGCTAGATGGCGCTGTGTGAATTTGTCCACGATTATTTATTATTATTACAAAAAAAATGGCGCAGTATAGGGACCAATGGCGAATTCTTGTGTCGGAGGCCAAGATCCACTTCAAGTCGCTAAATATATTTTGTACTTTTAGAGGGATATAAATAAATCTAATCCTTGAATGCAGTTACAGCTCATCATTAGGTGAGCTGTCTGTTCGTACGTCACTTAATAGGAATAGTATGAAAAACTGACTAAATCTTCAAAATAACACGAGTGTCGTCTGGTATAGGTACTTAATCGAAGAGTTTTACATAATTACCATAAGTCCAAGTTAAAACCCGATTATGGTCAGAATTTTCCGCTTCAGTAGCATCGGAATCTACTTAGCCGTGGATCATGGCCGTAACTTTCCTCGAGTTGGATCAAATAAACTTGGGACTTTAAACCGCATTATAGTTCGCTCGATTTTCAGCACCGTGAGAAGTTACTTCATTCTCTTTGTAACTTAATTGAACTATCGACGAGCGACGGCGTTTGGCGCTTTCAAACTTCTGTATTAAAGAAGTTGGTGTAGAGTAGGGAGGGGGTCTTAATTCTACTTATATGATTAATGCGCAAGTTTTAGAAGTTTGTTACTCTTTCACGTAAAAACTATTGAAGCGATTTTAATGAAATTTGACAGTAATATAGCTATATAGCTTATTATCTAGAATAGCACATAGGCTATAGTTTATCCCGAAATTGAAGTTGTCCCTGCGGGAACAAAGCGAATTCTACGCCGACGACGTCGCGGGCGAAACCTAGTTATACATACATACACATACATAGATATTTAAATTACCCTGTACTAGTTTATTGTATAAAAATTACGATGTTGAATGTTCTAAGGCGTGAGTGCAATTTTTTAACCCTTAGTCGCCTGAGTATACTACCAACAACATAATGTGCGTGTGTATGCCCGCTGCTGCAAAAATATATTCATTTAGGAAACATGATCGTACTTTCATTTTTCATCTCTTTAACCCATGTTCGCGTGGGTTTAATTTGAGAAACTCTTACCCACAATCTAGTAAAGCCCAACTGTAGACCGTAGACGAACCGTAACCCTGCCGTAGCCTTATCGTAGCTCTACAGTATAACCTCCTTATGCCATAGGTCAGGCATGACGAACCAATGACACGCGGCCTATTAATTAGTACACTGCATTACTTTAAAGAATTGTTAACCAGTTGTCCAACTGCCTGTCTTTTCAGGAATAATAATAAAAAACAACTGCATCAATCAATAGAGACTTTAAACTGACCAAAGTCACATATTCATTACTTCAGAAGGCTCATATATTTAACACGTGCTGAATCGTCCAAAATTGTTACAATTACACACGAAAGTTCAAATAACAGTCCTCGCTAGTAACACTTAGTTATTATACATGACTCTCACTTGGCTTTGGCCTGTGGGTGCCATTAAGATATCAGTACTGTAAAGTACTAGTACTGAGTTCAGTACTATACGGCACTGAATGAAATAAAAATAAATAATAATAATCATTTAAGAACTTAAGAGGCAGCTGATCAACTTTCAGTCTACAATTAGGTTATAATTTTTTTTTCAAATTGTTTGGGGTTATTAATTTTTAAAAATAACTTTTATAGTTTGAGCTCCGCTCGCTTATAACAAATACGCGAACTTATTGGATTTTTCAAAATAAAGATTTATATTTGTATTTGTAAAAAATTTGTAGCCACATTTACCAAAAATTTCGTGCTCGCTCCGCTCGCTTATTGAATTGTGTTTACTTTAATTATTAGCTAAAAAACTAACTCTATTCTCGTTTTGTCCATTCATTACTAAGTCAAGATTCATTCACAGCACGTTATGGCCACATTATTATTTGATTGTATAGAATATGCACTTATGGCAATAAGAGCGTCGGTGGCCGAGCGGTTACAGTATCCGACTCGTAAGCCAGAGGTCCCGGGTTCGAATCCCGCTCCGGCCCTGTACCAATGTCTGTTTTCTGTGTTATGTACATTAGTTGAATACTAAACACCGAAAACATCGTGATGAAACCTGCACAGTCAGGCGACTGGATGTGTAACCATGATTCATGTATTTTTGCTACCTAATTGTGCTATTTTTGGTAAACGGGTTTTAAGGTGTAATACCTAACTTCTAAATGTAGATAACCAGTAACAAACTAGCAGGTTAGATCTTTTCTATGCCGAGGAATTTCAAAATATATGCGTTTTGGTGATTTTGGTGTAATTTCCATGTATAAAACACCATGGAAATTACATAAAACCCATGGAAATTACCTTGTTTCTGGTTGCAATGGCATAAATACAATGTTTGTAATGAAATATTTGCAATCACCAAATCAAGAAATAAATATTGAATATCGGCAATTTTTTTAAATTTTACTGTGCTATTCTCTGATCTCCACAAAGGCCGATCATGTGCCTTCCGCACTCAGCTGGTACCTACGACCTTTACCATGTCGTCGGTTCACCTAGTGGGAAGCATACCCACACTGCGTCATCGGTACGTGGTCGCCACTCGAGAACTTTACTGCCCCATCGGCCATCTGTTCTACGGGCTATGTGCCCACTGCCACCATAACCTAGCAATCCTTAGGGCTACTCCGGTGACCTTGGTTCGCTCGCGGATCTCCTCATTTCTGAATCGATCGCGGAAAGAGACTCCGAGCATAGTCCTTTCCATGGCCCTTTGGGTAACAGTGAGCTTTCTTATAAGGCCCATAGTGAGCAGCCACGTTTCTGTTCCGTAGGTCATCACTGGCAACACACATTAGTCAAAGGCCTTCGTCTTTAGACGAAAAATATATGGCGTAGATTCCTGACGCTGCCCAACCGAGTTGGGTTCGTCGATTGACCATTTCTCGAAATTGTACCTACCTAGCTGGATTTATTTGTCCTAGGTATGTATAGGGAAATATATACCTAGGAAAATATGGGAAAGGTGCTCCCGTTGGCGTTGGTGCTGTACTGAAGAGACAGAATTGTGTCTCACGGTAAAGACGTGCCAGATCTTCAGTCACTCATATTACACCTTAAGGCTAATGTTCAAGGAGTTTTATTACATGAAATTGAAGAAGCCAGCGTCTTAAAAAGAGACCTTCTTTTACCAAAACTTACCGTCATTTAAGGACCCTATGCAAGTGCATCAAGTTATGTGGCATAGAGACAAAAAAATTTACTGGCTCTAAGGAAATTAGGCTGTCCTAATGGAAACTATGCAAAAACTTCTACACAATAGAGTACATACAAGTACAGTACAAGTATACATGGCCAACATTTAGGCATGTATTGCATTAAAGAAAAAGGAGGTCTACCACAACATTCACCTGACTCACCTCATCACATAGATTCTATCGGTTCTATGAAAGATATTTTACCTCAAGACAATCGTTTTTGGACAGCAGTGTTATCACCAATAGTTAATACTGCAGGCGTTCAAGGTGAAATTATTGCAACTTTACCAAAGGATGACTTCGTCATAACTTCCGATCTGATTGTGATCTTGCTGTCACAATCAGATTTCAATTATAGCATTTATTGATATATTTTTTTAATAACTGGTCTAGCCAAGCTTTTGACCGCCACCTCACCTGGTGCTACGTGAAGATTTGAATTGAAGTTTTTTAATTCGAATCTTACAAATACTCGTAAAAAGTCCAAAAAAGTAGTTTAAGGATTGTTTAAGTATTTGTTTTAAGGCATTTTATTTTAACCGTTATTGTTTGAAGACTGAATTTACTGAAAACTAAGATTTTTAGTGCGGGTATTTAGATTTCGTACATGTTGATACTTTTACCAAATATTTGTAATTTTTATTATCGTGTTGATCCATAATATGCATGTTATGGGAATAATTAATATTATATAATAAATTTGTTAATTATATTACTTACATGTTCCTCCTTTGAGTTTCTTTTTATGTTTCTTAAATAAAGCTATTATTTTTTGCTAAATATAGTTAAAACTTTTAATGCATTTTTTTCTTAATACTACCTCAACTAACTTTTATTTGAGCTTAATTTTATATCTGATATGGTGTTTAGTTTAGATACATTTTATCTGCTGGGTGTTTTCCGTGGGCCTTTATTGTAATTTCCATGGTCCGCAAATTCTATATATATATTTTTAGCAAAAGTATAGATCCGCTACGTGTAGAAATTTTATATGTTATTTAGATTTGCATAAGCTTTCAAAATGTTTGTGTGATTTACTTAAATTTAGCGATTTTTCAAAAACCATGGAAATTAAGCGGAGAACACATTTCCAAAAAACCACCCTAATGATAGATAGTGCACATGAAATCTACACAAAAGTTTACAAAGACAACACAAAAACAATTAGAAAGCTAGTACCCCAGCACTCATAATCACCCCACTAAAGACAACAAGTAATGTTGTTTTACTTTTTTCTTAAAAGCGATTCTGTACACCTAATATCTCGGGGAAGACTGTTCCACAGCGTAGCTGCCTGCAGTGCGAACGATTTATGATAGAATTTAGTTGTATGGGAAGGAATCTCGAGCATCTTCTCACGGTATGCACGCAAAGAGCGGCTCTGGGTATGGGCTGTGAATAGAAAGAGTTCCCTGGGATACTTCGGCGATGACTGCCCGAACAACACGCAATAAAGAAGGGAGACAATACGAGCATTCCGGCGAAGACGGATGGGAAGCCAGCATAGCTTGGAACGAAACTTCGAGATGTGATCGAACTTACGGAGCCCAAATATAAATAGGATGCAGACATTCTGCAGCCTCTCAAGTTTATTTAACTGGGCCTCGATAATATCTAAGAAGCTGGCATCCGCATAATCCAATATCGGCAAAAGCAGGGACTGCGCGAGCGCAGTCCTAGTACCAACAGGTAAGAAGTTGCGCAATCGTCTTAAGGAGGAATAAGCCGCAAAGAGCTTCTGGCTGAGGCTTGCGATCTGAGGAGCCCATGACAAACTCTCATCTACAAGTATTCCCAAGTTTTTCACCATTTTGCTTCTGGGAATACAAACCCCGTCGAGCACAACATTGGGAAGCACCATTTTGTTAACCTTGGATAATATTCGTGAACTACCGATGACAACATGTTGAGTTTTGAGAGGGTTTACCTTAAGTCCATAGCTGTGACTCCAAGAGGATACACGCTCCAAGTAGTGATTCTATTATAAACAGTGGTTTATAATAGAAATAGCTTCATCTATTTTATCGGGAGGAGACTGAGTGTAAATTTGCAGGTCATCGGAATAAAGGTGGTAGGAAGAAAAGATATTTAATGTAATGCTATTCATAAACAGTGAGAAAAGTAGCGGAGATAGCACGCCACCCTGTGGCACCCCGGTAGTAATGCTCGACCAGTTGGAGAACGCATCACCAACGCGTACACGTTGACGGCGTCGCTCAAGATAGCTCTGGAACCACGTTACGGCTCTGGCTGAAATACCCAGAGAACTGAGGATACCCAGTAGAATGTCGTGATCTACAGTATTGAAGGCGTTACTGAAGTCGAGCAGAGTTAGGACGGTCACACAACCATTTTCCATTCCTCTTCTGCAGTCATCAGTGATTTTAACTAGAGCTGTGACAGTGCTATAACCAGGGCGGAAACCAATTTGGAGTGGGTTTAATAGATTAGATGTGGAAAGGAAACTAGTCAGCTGGTGATAGACGAGACGCTCCAGTACTTTTGATAAAAGTGGTAAGATGGATATGGGACGATAATCGGAAAAGGACAAAGGATTGGATTTTTTAGGGATGGGAATGATTGTTGCTTCTTTCCATATAGACGGCACGATACCGGATGCCACAGTTAAATATAACCTTTAATATTGGGATAATAATGTCAAGGATGGGTAAACCATATTACGACCTATATCATCACTGCCTACTCTGCATTGGAGGTGATATTCAGAACACTTTTCTTTACATCCTCCTCAGAAAAGGAATCAAAGGAAAAGGGGAGGTGGTTGGGATCGGGAGTATGAAGTAAGGAGAGGTTGTTTAAAGTAGAAGCTTTAGTGACCTCATCTATAGATGAAGAAGAAGAGAAATGAACATTAAGAGCATTAACGTCTAAATTAGGTTAAACCTGTTCATCACGCGATTTACCCAAAGTTTTGAGGTACCTCCAGACTTTAGCTGGATCGCCAACAGACACCGACTCGTGAATGTGGCGACGCTGCGCTTCCCTACACACTTTATTACACACATTTCTCAGATGCCTATACCTCTCCTTGTTGTCATCGGTAGGTCGAACTTTATATCGAAACCTGGCGGAGTTCTTGTGCCGCATTGCAGCGCTCATGTCATCAGACAGCCAGGGTGCTGGTGTGTGTTTTATTTTCATGGTCTTATATGGGGCATGTCTATCAAATAATTTATTCAGCATGGAGTTGAACAACGTAACCTTATCGTCAATTATCTCGGCATCAAGCACCGAACGCCAGTCAACAGCTAGCGCATCAGCCCACAACTTATTCACGTCAATGGCGCCAAAGCTGCTCTGCACAATAACCTTGGCTTTTAGTTTGGGAGGACGGATTTTATAGGATAAGTAGATGTGGTCACGGTACGAAAAAGCTTCCGCAGCACATTGTCCATATTTAGCTATGCTTCTAGGTGACGAAACCATTATCAAATTCAGAAGGGGAAGTATATTCAGGTTGGCAGAACCTACAATCGAACGGAGCATCGCAGACCGATGATCATTCCTTAAGAGGCAAGTAGTGAAATCTCCCATAATCATGGCATGGTCATATGTTGGAATAAGATCCTCAAGTTTGGAAGGACTAAAATAAACTCCAAGAAGAATCTTTGTATGGGACAGAACAGCCTCTATAAAAATGTACTCGCCAGACTGAGCAGGTGATGGCTGAGGCGACTGTGCAATGATGGTGGTCGAGAAATTAGATCTGAGGTAGATCGCAACTCCATCTCCACCCGTGCGATCGTTGCGCAGCAAGTTAAAGCCTGGCAGAGAATAGGAGATGGTAGAAAGACTTGGCTTCAGCCATGATTCGGGCAAAAGAATGCAATGGTTGTTAGGGTTATTAAAAGATGAAATGAGGTCAGCGTAATGAGCCGGAATGCTTTCGGCGTTTATGTGGACGAGATTAAAATTTTTCTGTAAGCCAGAGAATGTAGAATCCATTGTATCAGAAAGGGAAGGAATACTTTAAAAGCTGGAGACGGTGCTGTTTGGGTCATCATCGAAAGATGTTAAGGACATATACTCTTTACTAGTATCCCCGTCTGTGCTTGATGCCATTGTGGTTCCACTAGGCACTGTGGCTAAAGCCAATTTAAAAATAAATAAAATTACAATTAATAAACAAACTTCAAAATTAAGTTAACCAAACCAAATACCTCCCCAGTAAACTTATCTAATTCATTACATATAAAATTTAAATTCATGATACACACATTATAGGCACACAATTAACAAGCAACACAACAACATAGTATTAAAAATATTTAGCTACAGAAATTAAACAAGGTAAATTTTGATTTCTGTGACCTACCGTACCTCAGCCCAGTAAGGTTTGTGGACGTACCCCTGGCGTAGCCCTAACTGGGAAACTTTTCCAACTTTCCTCATCAGAAGAAACTTTCTCAACCTTTTTTTTAGTTTAACAGAAAATTCGTCTAGCCGTTCTCGAGTTATGCACTTACAACAAAGGTGATTCGTTTTTAATAATATAGAAGACTAACATTAAAGCAGTCTTAACTGCCTCGCAAGCACACAGAGACCATTACTTCTATTTTAGTCAGTGCTAATACCAGCAATCCACATGTCAGCGTGAGTCAACACACAACAAGGCTAGTCCACAAATATTAGACTCTACTGACCCACATTCGCAGCTAATGGGCGCTAAGCTACGCCATCGATCTTACAAATGAAACTGTATTGGATCACGAACAAACAAAGGTCGAATCTACGCAGATGTTATTAAGTACTCAGTTGGGATATGAGCAAAAACTTTGCTCCATAAGTGACGCCATCTCCATAGCTTGGTCGGCAGGTAAAAATTAGGAGACATACCTAATTTCGATTTTAATAAAATTTTGGAAGTATGTTCGAGAATAGTGTGGGGTGTGTAATTTAATTTTTCGACCTCGAGGAGCCTGTGCTACCTTGATTGAGCCCAAGAAAATTAATTCAAATTAAATTAAATGTCATTCATTTCAGGTACATAGGTCCCATAAATACGTAATTAATAATGTCACATATAACATAATAATAATAATAATGTCATACACACCAGAATAACATATACAATTAAATGTCGAAACCCACTAGACTTTTTCCAGTGTTTTCCTTATAACTCGAATGCTCTTACACTAAGGTAATCTACATAAAATTGTCTACAAGTTTTGCTTTAAACACTTTTTCAATTTCCCAACCGTTACGAACAAAACAGTCTCGGTTTTTGTTTTCCTAGGAAATTTAAGGATTTTTATGTAATATATGTACAAATTAAGAATTTTGTTTTTTTTCCCTTTACTTGTGCTGTAAGACCTTGCTTCTTGCTAACTTTAATAATTATAGGTCATCGGTAACTGCCCCTGAAGATATGATAAAGTTACTTAAAGTTATCATAACAATTGATACTCACAAAACTTCATCAAAACGTATAATGTACTTATCGTACTCCCAAAATTTCATTAAAATCGGAATTGTGTCTAGGTCGAAAGTACCTGCCGACCGGGCTAAAAACAATTTCAAATAAAAGAATAACGAATCATGGAAAAGTACATCGGAGAGGAAAAATACAGTGGTCCCCCCATACTACGCCCCATAATAACGGGCCTACAAAAATAACAGCGTAAATGTACCTACATAAAATAACAACGATTTTATGGTAGTACTAACTGGAAAGAGAGAGGTTTCCCGTGTTATGGTTTCCCGTGACAATTAACGTTGTAGGGTCCATTGGTAGGCTACGCTGCGATGCGACCGACGATTTATTGCATATAAAAACAACACCGAGGACTTTTATCGGTTTCAGTGACGACTCTCGTTTCGAATGAATTCGCGATGTTATTCTTGTTACTGAATAGGTTTGCCCTCGACTTCGTCCGCGTGGATATCGTTTTTCAACGACCATTTTAAATGACCTCCCTAATGTATGAAACCTTGTACTACGGAGAGGTCAAGCTGTATTTATGATTCCACCCAACCGAATTAGATGAAACATGGCCTACCTACCAAACTGTAAAAACCCCTATAATATACATTCGGGGCCGTTTAGATATTTCTTATAGTTTAGTTAGTATATTATGGTTCTGTATCAGGTATTCCAGTTTCCAAAATAATGATACCTTATATGTTGCCCAGACTTAATAGCTACACAATAAAAAAAGCTTTATTAAATGCATATAGAATAGGTTTTACTCGCGATTTCGTCTGGGTGGACTTGTGAATGGCTATTTCTTTAAGGTCTGTAGCTAAAACGGCTTGATAGCTGTATCCTAGTATTATACCTATGGCCGTGTAGTGTCCAGCAGAGTAGAATAGCACCAACCCTTTATTCGTGGGTGTCGTAAGAGGCGACTAATGTTTTCGAGGCAAAGATCTAGAGTCTCCGTAGGCTGGAAAATGGGCAGCAGCGTTTTCCATTGTTGTATTTACGACACTGCGATCTCCAACTCGCCTGCCAAGCGTGGTGATTATGGCAATAGCCTCCCCTTTCGTGGGAGAGGCCCTAAGTCCTGCAGTAAATTGTTATGGGCTGTGATAATGATGATACCTATAGAGACGTAGATAGACAATAATCCTTCCTCTGACACTGATATTCCATTCTATTGTTGGAAATAAAAATATTATGGGCAGTGGCAGGGTGTTAAATTCCGCTCATTATCGCTGAAGTGTCATTTCATTTGCGACTGCAGAAAACTGCATAACAGGATTGAGCTATGGCTTTAATATCACATCAGCTCGCATAACAGCGCGTATTTGCCATAATTTCCTTGGCTTCCTCGGAGATAAATATCTATTCTCTAAACTACAGTTACTGTTGTCATAGCCAGCTAACTACACCAGCTGGTCTGCTTAAAAATTTAATCGGCTTATATAGGTCGACCAGTGTACTTTTCGTATTGTATCAAATCGCAGGCATAATCAACAGCTATAGCGCAGTATAAAGAACGTTTCCCCTATTTTGTGGCAATAGTGTGTACATATTTTTTACTATTGCTACAAAATCAGGCATTGCCTACTGGACATAGGCCTTCCGCAATAAGCGCCAAATAGGTAGCGGACTTGTCTCGTTGTCACATTATTGGTTTGAGTTTGAGAAAGAAAATAAATGTCACATTATTACTAAAATGTTTACATACTATTTCTGCTCACTGTACATAATCTTCAAATGTTAACTCCAAAAAACACTACTCGAGAAAATTGAACAAAGATTGGATCCATGTTGCGATAGCTCTCGGTCTTAATCCGTATTGGCATTTGGACTGGGCATTCCTGGCCGTATTGGCATTTGGACTGGACAGGGAGCATTCCTGGCGAAGTTTCTAGTCCGTTTTCTATAAGCTTTTATTTTATTTTTCGAAGTGAAAGCGAGTGAAGGTATCGCAAATATGCGTCATATAAATTACTTAATTATTCTCCGGTATAGCCTTCGTTATTTCGTGGCATCTCCATAGTAATTGGTTTATGGAAATGGGTTCGTTCAGTGAGCAGTAACTATGATGTTGTGGAAGTCGAGTAAGGGTTTCGAGAAACAAATGCAATATTACGCTATTTTATATACTTTCATAGGTAATAATAAACAGCTTAGGTAATAATAAAGCATAAAATCAGTCTCTTTTTAAGCCAAGTATATGAAATAGTGTTCCAAGACAGGCATGCTCCATCATCGGCCGCAAATGCATGGCTGGTCCAATTATATAAAAAAAAAGTAAGCCATGGGAAACAACTAAGGACATTATCGGACTCATAACGCATATTTTTAATTTTTTTTTTTTATTTTTTTTTCTTATTTACCTATGAAGTAAAAGTAAATGTCGTTGATTACAAAGAGTCACGAGTTACAGAGGGACAAAAATAAAATGATAAAATACTAGCATTCACCTATAACTTCGTTTGTAGTAAGATACCGATTCCAATAAATTTTTCAATTTATTAGTAGCTCAACCAAGTATGGCTGTAAAGTATTAATATAATTAATTAATTGTGTTGAGTTGTGTGTCTGTAAATTACATTTATGAGTAGTGCAAGACAATTTTTTTTTATACCACCAAGGTGGTAAACAAACTTACGGCCTGCTTGATGGTAAACAGTCACCGCAGTCTATGGACGTTTGCAATACCAGGGGCATCATCCACGCGTTGCCAACCCCGTAAAAACCTTTGACAATGATAAGTTTTATCTACAGAAATCTAAATAAATTGACTTATTTGATGTAACTATTACTAGTGACTAGCACAGGCTTTTTGGAGTTACTCTACCCCTTTCGGAATAAATTCTCTAATTTATGGTGAAAACCACATTAAAATCCGTTGCGTAGTTTAAAAGATCCAAGCGTAGGTACTTACAGAGAGACAGACGGCAGGAAGCGGAAAGTGGTTTATACTGTGTATAGATCCACAGGAGAATCTATATTTTATTAAAAATAAGTCAATTTATTTAGATTTCAGTGGAGCTTACTTATTCTTATCGTGTTAATTTGTTTGTTTATATTAAAACGTACTTTTAGTCGAATCGTGTTTCCGATTATTCCGAAACGTTAATTGAATTCGATTAGTTATCTCAGCCCGCTTCGGTTTCGTCTTGTTCTCCAATTGCGTCCGAAACAAATTGGCTTCCTTCCTTTTCCGAATTGGGGATGGGGATCGCTCCATAATATCTCTTCTCGGTTCCGGCTTCAAACATTTGTTGCTTCTACATGACTTCCTATTATACTTGTTGTAAGGTCAATGATGGTACGACAGGCGCGTCGCGCTGAATAAATAAAATTTTAAAACACTGGTACCAAGCCAATCAACTATCGAGACTATTCAACAAATCTCAGGGGAGTGTATCGTAACATCGTATTCGTTGGGAACGTTCACCACTGCGAATACCTTTATATCGTTACATCGCATACCCAGCAGAATACCTTGATAAATCTCGCTTCGCCAGGTATCATTAATTATAAACATCGGCCCCTTCGCTTTCAACTCTAGCCCAGTCCTTTGGCCTTTGAGTAGACACTACTGTTGTTCGGCCCGTGATTGCGTGTTGTCGGATCAGAAGGATCGTCCCAGAATAGGGCGCTGTGGATGTAATCAACTTCGCTAGGATTGCCTTTATTGTGGCCCGGGGCTCTCGCGGATCAGGGTGGCTATTGCAAGGGTTGACGGGTAAAGCTCTCGATGGACCTATTGGAAGTGTAGCGACTCACTGTTCATTTGCAATCTTCTGTCATGGTAGTTGATATTGTAATGTGTATTTAGTAGTAGTAGCCGAGCGGTTGAGTATCCGACTCGTAAGCCAAAGATACCGGGTTCGAATCCCGCTGCGGCCATGTACCAATGACTCTTTTCTGAGTTATGTACATTAGTTAAATTCTAAACGATACTCTTATGCTGAAACCTGCAAATTCAGGAAACTGAATTTGTAAGCATGATCCAATCTGGTCAGGTTCCCCTGATAGCATTATCACGGAGGTCAGATGGTAGTCGCTCCACTGTATTTACCTGAATCCTGGATCATGGTCGAGACGGACCCCGGGCCCTCGTGTTAGAGCGCACAACCGGGACAATAACGCCAAGATGATTATTTATTATTTATTAACTAGTCGATCACAAAAAACATAAGTCGGCAAATGTGTTATCTTGAGTAGAATTATTTTTAGCTTTATACATCTCACATCGTCTATACGCGTCAGAGTTATACGTAGGTAGTACAAGGAGTAGGAGAGCGAGTGATTCTGAAACAAACAAGGTATTTAATTAAATTCGTTTCGTACGCTGGAACATCTGACACATTGTACTAGTTGGCAAATTACCAGCTGTCCCGTTTGCCTCACCTATCTCACCTGCCCACTCAAGGGGAAGGACAAAGTACCTACACAACTTTTCTGGGATACGAACATTAGACACTCTGTTGAAAACAATTTTCATTGTTTAGGGTTCAGACTCTCTGAAGATAATAATGGAACCCTT
Organism: Blastobasis adustella; assembly: GCA_907269095.1. Taxonomy (NCBI): domain Eukaryota; kingdom Metazoa; phylum Arthropoda; class Insecta; order Lepidoptera; family Blastobasidae; genus Blastobasis; species Blastobasis adustella. Next base: position 8,300,300 of record OU026117.1, on the reverse strand, counting down.
ATAGGTTCACTTTCTTGTCCGAATGTCTGCCTGTTGGACACTCGAAGACGCATTTTCTCCGAATCTTAAGATTAGAGCAACACGAGCCACAGGTATCAAGTGGAAATTATTATCAAATACCAAGGTCATGGACCTCATTCAAAGTCAACGCATTTAGAAGATAGGCTATTTAACATCTTAGATTTTGGTCCTCAGTAAAAACATGGATGTACGTAATATGATAATATTACGTACGTAATATTGATATCTAAGCAACCATCAAACTATATTCTCTACTGTAGCAACACTCAGGAGAGCATTGGCTCCATGACAATGCAAAAAGTATAGCTTTTTGCCCTGTCGTGAACTTTCGAAATAACAATTCTTATTCCCTGCCTTTGCTCTGTTTCTCCCTTTTGTGCTATTTTAATAACTTTTTATGGAGCACGTAACATTTTATTTCTAACGTTCCTCTCAAAGTAGTGTTGTTGTAAAAAATTATGGCCGCCAACATCTTAATAGTGTTGCCATAGAGGGTTCTTGGTGGGTCACGTAACGATGTTGAATGAAAAAAAAAGAAATGTTTTTAATAGATTGCGTAACTCCTTTATGAAATTTCACATTGTTGTAGGTTGCAGCTTATAAATATGATCGCCACCCTTACCTAATTGGAAATGGGAGACCTATTCCACCATCTCGTAGTTCAATTTTTTTTTTGAGTTATGCCATAAACGAAACATAGTATCACTTTCAGAATAAGTTAAACTACATAATTATTCACTTATATTTTTGAATTTCGGAGTCGCCATTTGTTCCATTTCTCAAAGGCACTACTGGTCTCGCTTGCTTGTATCATAAGAATTATAAAATTCCCTTTGGCACTACTGGTTGTGCTTAAGGGAATGGCATTTCCCCACAGTACTCGATTACCACGAATAAGAAGGTTGTCAGTAACAAACGACCAGACAACCCAACATGAGAAGCAGTGACTGTGACTCACGTCTACGATTCCTACAATTCGTTTTCAAGTAATAAAACTGCTGAACACAGGTTCAGCAGGAAGTGAGTTCACACCAATGGGACCAGCTCACAAACAAATTTTACGCGGATTACTCTACTGTCACAAAATATTAATACTAACTTAAAGACTATTTCAATAAAAAATACTTACATTAAGCGGCGGTTATGCTCAACGGGTAGTTGCGGCATCGAATTTACTCTACGAAGCCGAAATAGACGATGTGCATTTTTTACCATCGATGTCTGTATCAATATCATCATGGCGTCAATATCCCGGTTGTAATCTCACGGGCGAGGGCCTGGGGTCCGCCTTAACCATGATCTCGGTTTGGCAGATCAGGTAATTACAGTAGAGCGACTAATATTTGACTCTGTTAATTTTTAGATTCGACCATAGTTACACATTCTTTCGCCTGTGGGTGCAGGTTTCCTCACCTCACAGGATATTTTTCCTCAAGGTAAGAGCATCGGTTAGTGTTCATCTAATGTACGTAACTCAAAAAATCATTGGTACATGATGGCCCTTGCCGGTCGGGTAATAAACGTACTACTAGCTTATATTTCCCATCAGCTAGCCATTATACTGCCGATATCCTCGATATGTGTACCGATAAATAGTTTCATTGGGCTCTGTGCTAAGAAACATGAAATAGAATATAAACGTATAAACTGAATAAGTATATAGGATACTGCATATATTAATATGCAGTATCCTATGTTTTAACTCCACAAATTTAGCCCAACTTGTGCAATTTACGATCAAACAGATAACAGAGAGCGTGATTGAGCGTGACAGGTTTAGCCTTGATTAAATTTGGCTCTTACCCCCGAAAATTGCGTAAACTCATCAGTAGAACTGCCGTACTCTGGTACAGTCGGCTGCTGAGTGAATGGAGCGCCTAGTGTACATTAAATGTATGGTAGGGGGTCACTTTTTACGGGGACGGCCTTGCCGTTTTACGAGGACGGCAAGGTATGGGTGATGATCCTGGTATTGCAGACATCTACAGGCTACGGTGCTTATCACCAGGCATGCCGTAAGCTTGTTTGCTACCATAGTGGTTTAAAAAAAGTTCTCTCTGCAGCTGACTGTACTATAGTAACGGCTTTAATGTTGCAGTTGTAATACCAATAGTTCGAGCTTAGGTACTTGAAAATGAATAGGGTACGAAATAATGGAATCACTTATGGAAGCTTTACATGAAGTTGGAAGGCGGTTAAATCTTTCCGCTACCGATTCAAAATGGTAATGGAACGTTGCCACTGAATGGGTAAATTTTAGGTAGTAAAGTGACATTGGTATTCATGAAAACCCTTTTAGTGACGATTTAAACTTCCGTTGCTATGAATCCTACTGATCTATTCAACGTCAAATAAATTAACATTGCCCGTCTACGACCCACACACCATCGAAATAAAAATGCTGTGGTAAATGTGCGGAGTTACTCGACTCGCCCGAGTCTATAACTTACTTACTTACTCTTAGCATGATTTCATCATAGCATTTCAGATTTCAGCACAGTCTACATATCTACGCTTTAACGCAGGTAGACTTCTGTCGAACCTGAGACTTACCATCTTATCTATATCTCCTGTCAATACCAGGGGCATCACCCATGCGCTGATGACCCCTTAGAGAGACCTTTTCATCCATTTCTTGAAGAATTACATGTTGTACTCTCCAGATAAAACTTCTCTAGGGAGCTTATTCCACAATATAAGACACTAAACGACTGTGTTACTTCTTATGAGTAAGACGTATAGAGTTTCCCGTCTGTCGGTTAAGGTTATCCAAACTTATTGCCAGTGTCGCTCGATGTCAGGCGACATTGCTAAACTTCGCCCGACAACTCCAGCGATACGTTTTGCGGTAATTGACGCCTAGTGAATACGGGGCTTTATTTGGGCGAATTTCGGTTGATCGGAAAGGAAACATCGACATGGAGCAAATCGACTATCGATCTCGTGTAAGTACGTAACCGTTACTGCACTATCACAAGAAAATTATAGACGCATAAAAAATATAAAACTACGAATTCGGAAATGTATATAATAACTATATTACAATAGTTTTGACATTGTACATTTAGGAGTTATAATCACATACAGGTAGGGTTTTTTATTCATTATGTACATAAATTACGAGTGTAGCTATCATTATGGGATACTATTATGTAGGTTATGTACATTACTGAGTTAGAATAAGTATTTACACATGATTTAACATATAAACATTAATTACACACAATAATTTTAAAGGCTATAATATGAATAAAATTTGTCAAGGCTTTTTCTTTGATATAAATTATCTACTTTACAAGACATTTGCTTAAGCGGAACACAGTATTGTAAAAACAGCAGTAAATAAACGTAAAAATATCCTCGTTACACGTAATTCGAAAAGTTACACGTAATTCGTAAAACGACTTCATTAATTTGAAAAGTTTTTCGATCTCTTAACCAATCGAGTTCATGTGAAGGATACAACAATTTAAGGTAAAAACTTTAAGTTTCAGTCAACATTTTCAAGGTCTTTGCTGAGCTTTATTATAATACTTTAGCTTTTTTAAAAGCATTGCTATAAAAATAATTAAAGAAAATTAAAGTTTTAAGATTTTCGTGGTTATTCACTACATTTTCATTACAGATGAAAGGGGTTGGTAGTAACAGACCAGTTAATATGTGTGATCAAAGATTCCAAAATTAGTCTCGATAGATTTATAGAGGTAATATTTCTATGAATGTATTTTCCTACAATTATGTGTGATCAAAGAATCCAGAATTGTTTCAATAGATTTATTGAGTTATATTTTAACGAAATTCTCTAACATCAATTTCAATGCCTACCTATCTAATGTCTTTAAAGTTGTTTAAAAAAACCTTCAACATAAACACTTTTCTGAAGGTATAGATTGACGACAAGCAACACAGGGAAGCAACGTATAATTCCTCTTCTAACTTTATTATATCTTGCATAAAATAATAAAACATTTCGGTAATAAATACTCTATGACAGATACAGTAGGTGTCCTAGGTACCTACTCTTGGTTACATTATTATGGCTTAAAAACAACGAAAAGCAGACAATGATTATTGTACATTAATAGCTGATCTCATCAATTCGTCCCACTGCATCAAGTGGGTGGTTCTGGAGGTAAATGTAGCTCCTTCTCTCTTATCTGAGGAGGAGTCCGATCCTTACTTCTATTAGGCGTACTTTCCTTAGCTGGAATAGTCTGTTCCATGTCCTTGTGTAGGGGTCGCTCCTCGGTTTTTGGGGAGTGAGGTTCCCTGTTCTTCGTCTGGGGAGTCAGGTGTTCCATCTCCTTGCTGAGCGGACTGCCGCCGGGTTCGGTGGCGTCTCCACTGTTGCCGCTGTTGATGGCTACAGAAGTCAGTGGTACCTGTTTAAGGGAGAGAAACATATTATTTATTATTTTAGTTATCCAAGGCTCAACGATTGCTGGACTTATGGGTAGACAGAATAATATACTCTTTCTCCTTATCAATTAATCGCATACGGCATAAACATGTGGTGTCCATTTTTGGCCCCCTTATTCAAACATGACGTGACCAGGCGATACAGTAACAGGTACTCTGAAATGGCCAACCTTGTACCATGTTCTAATCTGGTCAGGTTCCCCTCGTAGCAGGGTCACGGAGGTCAGATGGCAGTCGCTCCACTGTACTTATCAGATCTACCAAATCCTGGATCATGGTCAAGGCGGACCCCAGGCTCTCATGCGCTAGAGCACAACCGGGGCATTAACGCCAAGATGATTACTCTATAATGGCCGAGCAGGCATTTAAAAAAAAAAATATTAACCGGCGTTTTCTTGCGTTCCGGCGTTTTATATCATCCAATCTACCAAGCGCGATAATTATGCAGATGAGATTATGCCCTCCAAATCCGAGTCTTGTCTTATAACGAAAGGTTACTAGGAACTTATGATTATGTATTAAGTATACATTTATGGTGGCTTTGAACTAGTTTACGAGCCACAGTTTTAATCACTTAGAACTTAAATTGAGTTAAGGCGAGGATCCAACTTAGTTACATTGCGGATACGAGTACGGAGTACCCAAGTACTTGGTACTTTATGAACTATTTTCTACTTTCAATCTGATAGATATCTAACACTAGTCATGCATGAGGGCGAACTTTCACATAACTTTAATGTTAAAAATGAACTCGTGACGGTGCAAAAGTGTCTCCGTGTCGTAGTATATTGGAATCGAGTATAAAGCTGTCTTAAAATATTTGTTTTTGAATATGTCGTAGTATTTTGTCCGTCCAAATTGAAGATGATTGATATTCTGTTGACGTTGCATCTGCACAATCATTTACCACAGCAAAGTTTTGGGTAGCTGAATTTAAATGCGTTTTTTAATATGAGTGGCAAAGTGCTCCCTACGCAAGCACTCATGTTACATGAAAGGCTCCTACGAAACCAGATCTAGTCCCAAGTGAGTTAGTTTTGTTTCCCCGTCTAAAATTACGCCCAGTGTATAGAGAACTTCGTCAAACGAGGAGCATATGGTGAGAAAGGAATAAAAACATTTTGTTTCATAGAAAGTTTATATCGGGCGTTATTTTTTTTTCGCAAAGTACTTGTCATGGCTAATCAAACGAGCACAAACTCGATGGGTTTATCATACGTGGTTTCTAAGGCCACCGTTTGTCTCCATCATCAGATCAGCTCAATTTTGACATGACCCCATGAAATAGGATTATTACTAAAAATCGTCTGATGCTGGAAAATTGCTATAATATGGGTCGGTAGTTTTCAAAGGATACTATATTTGCTCCAAGCTTCCGGAATCTTTCGAAGACCTGTAGCTCTTTCTGTACTAATTGTACAAATTCTCACAGCGTAATTCGGGCTGTCTTTTACATAGCAGCGCCACCTAGGCCAAAACTAGGCACAACTGATGCTGCGGATGCTAGGTAACTGAGATATGAGTACGCGTACTGCCTACACATTATTTATTGATTAGTCATCCCTGCCCCGCCGTGGGCCCCGCCTACGTATTCCCGGCTGGTCCAGAGGTGTGTCGGCGGAACGTTGTCTCTGCGGCAGTCTGAGCACCGGTGTAAAGTGGTACACTGATGCTCAGGCTATTAAAAAAAGAAAAATATAAAATTACAAAAAAATTATATAAAAAAAGACAACAAAACTTAACAATTAATTATTCATTTAACTACTAAACTTGATAAAGATAGTATTTTATCACAAAATCTAAAATTTAGTTAATTAATTACGCAAGTCAACGACCAATTAGCTCAGCTAATCGCCGTCACCTGAGCGCCGAGGATATTGTACAGTAGATAAATTTTATATTAATTGCAATTTTGTGTCTTCCAGTATCAAGTACGTTCAATGTGGATTTTAGACTAAGCTAGATTATTTTTGTAGAATTAACACGAGAATGGAGCAATTTGAAGTTGGAAGTCGAAACGCCCGTGGCCGGGTTCTGGTCGGCTTCATGGAGAAGGAAGAACTCTACATGATGAAGGAGAGACTCTATATGATGAACACTATACCACGAACATCTCAGATGGATGTGGGAAGTACCGATGAAAAGCTAAGTGGGGGCAGGCGCGCCACAAGTCTTCAGTCTCTCGCGGAATTCAGCGGAGTGCGTATTATAAAAAGTGGCTATAATATTAAAAATATGAAGTCTTGCGCATAAATTATTTATCGATAAGGTTGGTACTTGTGCACAGCACTAGGTTTAGCGCAGGTGAATATTTTTTTTTAATACTGAGTAATACCGGGTTTTTAGACTTATCGGTGAAATGAAAGCCTTCCTTTTGTTTTAGAAGACTTTTCGTTTCTTGCTCTGCAATTAACAATTGCGGCATATTTTTAACATTTTAGCAATAGCTTTTTTTGATACGCACTCCATTGGATTCCGTGAGAGATGACGGCGCGTTCGCGCCTTTTGGATGAAATATGGCCATCTGTTCATTTGTGGAGCGCCTGCACGCGCTTTCATCGGGACTAACCCACGTCCATCTGCGATGTTTGTGGTGTAGAGTTCATCATATAGAGTCTCTCCATCTCCATGAAGCCCGTGTGTAACTGGCCACGGGCTTTCCGACTTCCGATATTATACCAAATATATCCCGGATCCTGTTCAACCTGTACGAGATTAGTATAGCTCTCAAACAGCTCAAAAACTACAAGGCGTCAGATAATGAAATTGAAGGTGAAGAACTTAAGACCTTAAAGAAGCTGTTCAACTCCGTCATGGCAGAGAAGTATAATAATAAGACACTGAAAGGGTGATAAGACTCTGTTGAATAACTGAGCTGTTCTCGAGAGTCATTACGAATCGTCTCGCAGGTTCCGAAAAGGCTTTAGTGCCATAGACATCATTTAAACGCTGCTGTACTTTATACTCTTATACAGTAGACTGAAGAGCTTAACCAGCCACTCGTTTGTGGACTATGAGAAATACTTGGATTCGCTCGAAAACTGGCGTGTGCTTCAGTCTCTACAGCGGTGCCAAATGGACTATCGATATATTTTAGCATCGAAGTTTTATACAAAAACGTCACCATGTCGGTATGTCTTCAAGATCAGAAGTCAAAGCATGTCCAGCTGCAGCAAGGAGTTGGGCAAGGTGATGTCATATCACCGAAGTTGTTTACCGCTGCGTTGGAGGATTTCTTCAGGCTCCTGGACTGGGACGGACTTGGTATCAATATTAACGGCGAATACCTCACTTATCTTAGGTTTGCACTACTGCCAAGATAATTAGTGACAACCGCTGGGGTAACCGAGTTGACTGGTGATCGCGACTCGGCAAGCGTAGTTTAGGACCACCGGCCAGGTGGAGTGACGATTTGTGAACGGCTGCAGGTGGTGCAGGGTCCAGCAAGGCAAGGACAGGTTGCCTTGCCCCTCTTTAGAGGAGGCCGCAGTGAATTATATACTGATGATGACGAAGATAATTACCATAGAGACGGCGGTGCACATGTGCTCAGACTGCCGCGGCGGCGACAGCGCGGCGTCGCGTCGCAGGTCCAGCTGCAGCATGTACGCGGCGGCCGCCAGCGACGCGGCAGAGATGGCCAGTTGTGCGCCAGCCACGCCGACGCAGGTTTTGTTGCACCTGCGCAGGCAAAGAAGTGCTTAAAGACTTGGCTAAATTCAGAAGCAAGAAGCGTGACAGCAAGATCAAAGTGGAATGTATTCCTGATAGAATATTGTACATTTATATATCACTTCGTAATATGTTACGCGTCGCTCCGCTTTCCAAAGGGCGTGATACAAAAAATTTCCTTATTCTGTATGCAATACATTCCACTTGATCTTGTTGTTACGATTTTTGTTTATAAATTTATAACGTTAAGTGCCATAATTAAGCATTTAACATGGGGTCTGGAACTGTTAAGTGCAAGTATGGGCAGTAAAAAATGCCAAAACTAGCCGATGCCAAAAGAAACGTTGATATAAAAAGGATTTGATTAGGAAGAATGAAGGTTTTTCTGAAGCACATCTGTAGGTACAACAAATGATAAACTTCCTCACATATATTATGAGAAAGAATGTGTTATTCAACACGTCACGCTTTACAAATTACCAGTGGCCTGGTGCGCCTTTGTTCGCATGGCGTTCTATCCCTACCTACCCACACCTACCCTACTTTACCCCTATTTACTCTTTTTTTCTTGCATATAAACCTTACAATTGTATCACTCTATCTATTCATGAACCGTATTAAAATCCGTTGCGTAGTTTAAGATACATACCTACATTTAGAGGGAGAGACGGCTTTGTTTTGTATTATATATAGACACAGATTTTTTGGGCTATAAATAACTTGTAAGCGTTGTACATAATAAATTTAAAGAGTGATGCAAAAAAAAACTTGTGCGATACCCAACCAATTTTAGGACCCCTCCGTCCTATGGGGATTGCGATGTCATTTTTATGAAAAATAAGCTCAGAATGTGGAATATTGTGGAAGCGAGAGCTGGGTTAAGTCGTTGCTCGTTTGGGGTAACTTTGATAATATATTTATCTCCTGTAATTAGCAAATTATACTTTTTTCTTTTTGTTAATGAAATATGATTCAGCTTAGGAAAAATTATTTCTAATATGCACCGCTTTCGAACAAAAGGAAATAATTGGCAACAAAGATCTATAATTATTAGGGCCCGTTTACATGTCGCTGCTTACCACCGGTACAGGTCGTGCCCGCATAGTCACGGCGTAGCAACCGGACAGGAAACGTGCAGTATACCTGCCTATTGGTGCGCACACGACGCGTTGACTGTGCGGGTGTGACACGATTACTGTGCGGGTTCGACGCGATTACTGTGTGGGGATCATGTGGAGACTGGATGCAGTGTGTTTGGGTGTAATAAAAATTCTGACACCTCGAGTCTACAAAAAGACACCGTGACTTTTCATCTGTGAGAATTTTCTAAAGGAATATTGTCGTATTTTGGTCAAACCACGTAACGTTAATAATCTCAGATTTATTTAGTCCTTAGCCAAATATAAAAAAAAATGACATTTACTTCGAAATAATCGCTATTTTTCCAAACTTCATAGTTGGCAATTCCGATAATATTTTAGGGATACAATTATTTCAACTATCGATAAACTGACGAATGAATGATGTGAATAATTGTTTATTTAATAGTGGTTTCGCATTTTATGGTTTGAATAACATATAAATGTATTAGTATTATTTTTATTTCAGGTTTCCAAAAGACGTCATCCGCTGACAAAAATGTATAAAAGGATGTCAAAATCATAAAACATGGCTACCCGTACGTTTGGGTAAACGTACAAGCAATGGGGTTATATTTGTGCGTTTACTAGTTCATAGTAAGGTATCATCTAGGGATTTAGTAATCATCATGACTATTCCAAAGAGCCCAAACATTATGGTGTAATCTTATTGCGTTAATTAGTTTGTATGACCACCATACGACTATATAAGACTGGCCCCACACCATGGTACCATATTAATGCTTTATCATCCAAGTGACGTTGTTAGGTATACCAAATTTCAGCACAATTGAACAGCGCGACGTGGGTCAAATTAGGCTTCCAATCCAGGACATGAATTGAAGTTGAATACCAGCTTACGACTCCATCATTAGACCAGCTACATGGTACAAATTTCAGCTCAATTGAACGCCGGGAAGTGGGTTAAATTGGGCTTGAAAGATTCTAGGACATTCTAGTGAAGTTAAATAAAAGCTTGTAATAAAAAGGAAAACCTAGCTGATTTTCCCCGTAGGCTGTTCCCTATTATTTTATATTTAACTAATTGGCCAGGCGCGACTTAGCTCGCGTGGCGTTCTACTCCCACCCCTACCCTACTCTATAACCCTACCCTTACACCAACCCTAAACTTACCGTACACCTACCTTATACGTACCCTACATCTACCCTACACCTATCCTACACCTACCCTTTTTTTTTTTTTCTAGTTACGTGGAGAAAACCTGCTATCCAGGTACCCAGCCCCTCGGGGGAAGAGCTGGGTTATGTGGGACTTCTACCCACTAAAAACTCCACGGTGGTCCACCTCGGTGCAGTTCGATGGGCTCCGGGATCTCAATAGAACGCAACCGGAGCCCTTCTAACACCGCGCCCGAAGGCCCATCGCGTGGCAGGTTGTGTACTGTCCAAACCTGCCTCTGCACCGTTCCGGTGTGTATCGACTTGATGACCACCCCAAGCCGATACCGTCCCCGGAGTCATTTGGTCGGACATTGTAGCCCCCACCACAAAAGACCGCAACTCCGATGACCCCCTTTAGTCGCCTCTTACGACAGGCGGGGAAGACCGTAGCTCTATTCTTAGCCGGAGCTACACGGCTCGGGCACACTGGAGCTTACACTTCAGTGTGCCCCCTCCCGTCAACCGAGGTTGCCAGCAACCCTGTCGTGGACTGACGCACATCAGAGACTCCGCTACTAGTCGGAGCTCTTCGTCGTCGTCGTCGTCTCGCGGGGTCCACGCGCTCGCGTTCCCGCTCCGCTGACTCCTTCTGGACCATGACGGTCTCGCAGAAGGTGCTAACGGCCTCCCAGGCTACAGCACTTCCCAGCATTGCAGCGACTACTGCAGGCAGGGAGAGGTCTGAGCCGATTTCTTGGACCAGGTCGCTTCGCGCACAGAGCCATGCAGGGCACTTCTCTAGCGTGTGCTGCGCCGAGTCCTGGTCCGAATCGCAATGGTGACACTGTGGTGTCTGTTCCCTCCCTATTCGGTTGAGATATTCACCGAAACAGCCATGTCCGGTTAGTATCTGGGTCATGTGGAAAGTCACCCGACCTTTCCTATCCAACCATGTTTGAAAATATGGCAAGACGGCTCCAATAAACCGCTGCCGAACACCACGCGGCTCATGGAGACGCTCGCGCCAGCGGTTTATTGCGCGCCTGTGTTCCCTCACCCTTATTTCTTCGCTAGTAGCGGTTCCACCTCTTTGGCGAAGGATACGGTAGATTCTCGCATCCATATCAGCCAGGATATCGAGAGGTGGAAAGCGCGCCAGCACAGTTGCCGCCTTGTACGAAATCGTCCGGTATCCCCGTGCGACCCTGATGGCAATGCGTCGCTGCATAGCGTTGAATTTGGTCACGCGGCGCCGAGCGCCTGACAGTCGATCTGACCATACTGGCGCCCCATAAAGCGCAATGGATCGCACTACACCCGCATAGAGACGGCGAACTCCTTCCTGCGGTCCCCCTAGATTCGGTAGCAGCCCATGCAGAGCACCCGCTACTTTTTCAATCCGGGGAACCAGGCGGTCAAAATGATCTGTGAAAGACCACCGTCCGTCTAATACTAGGCCCAGATATTGCATAGTTTGCGCTATCTGGACCTCCGCTTCTCCTACCCGCACCACAGAAACAGGAGAGCTCTCTCGCCGAGGGAGTCCGTGGAACCATAGCGCCTCTGTTTTGTGAGGCGCAATTGCCAGGCCTAATGCACTGATTCTCCTCACGATACAAGCTACACCTAGCTCTGCTAGTTGTAAAGCCCTCTCAAAAGACTCCTCTTCGGCTAATATCAGAGTGTCGTCTGCGTAGCATACAACACTAATGCCGGCTGGGAGTTGGGTCCGGAGCACCACGTCGTATGCGAGATTCCACAACAGAGGGCCTAATACCGACCCCTGAGGAACCCCGCAAATGACCGCTCTCTGTTCGACTTGGCCGTCTCTACCCACGTAACGAATCCTTCTCTGGAAAAGATAATCCTCTATTACAGCACGGAGATAACATGGGATCTGATGCCGAACGAGGGCCTCTCGAATCGCATCCCAGGGGAGAGAGTTGAACGCATTGACGATGTCAATACTGACAGCCAAAACTACTTTCCCCTGGGAGACTGCCTCTTCAGTCACGGAGCGGACTCGAAGCATCGCATCTACTGTCGAGCGACCCTGCCGGAAACCAAATTGGCTCTCCGATAGGTCCGGTCCGGTCTCCCGCAGGTGCTTATTGATACGAAGGGCGATGATCTGCTCAAACGACTTACCAGAATCATCCAACAAGCAAAGGGGCCGGTACCCGGAGGGTGAATCCTCAGGCCTCCCTTCCTTTTTCAAAAAGACGAGTCTTGCTTCCTTCCACAGTGCTGGGAAGCACCCGTGGCGAAAACAAGCGTTAAACAAGCGTCTCATCCTCTCTCCTAGCACCCCAAGCGCTATGACTAGCGCTCGCCCAGGAATCCCGTCCGGACCCGGAGCCGTGTTTCGTGCAGCAAGACGTCTCACCGCGTATGTCAGTTCTCCCTCCGTTACCTCCAGACTCTCGGACCAAGCCTCTACTGCCAATGTCGCACGAGAAACGTCAGGGCATCTCTCAAGTGGAAAAAGGGTATCTACCACTCTCTTGGTAAACTGGGGTTCAAGAGTTTCCGTCAAAGGAGGAACCCAAGGGCGCAACTTCCCCAAGACCATCCTGTACGGACGTCCCCATGGATCCCTATTCAGGCCATCGAGAAGATCGTTCCACGAGCGAGACTTGGCATCCGCTATTGCCGACTGTAGGGCGACTGTGGCAGCTCGGTAAGCGGAGTAGGCATTATCTATTTCGGCTTGAGTCGCCGCTCGCCGTCTTCTTGTACGAGTAAAGAGCCTGCGCGAGGCAAGGCACGTCCTACGAAGGGAAGCAATGTGCTCCGACCACCAATAAACTGGCTGCTTTGAAGGAGACCTGACCCTGGGCATAGCAGCATCACATATTGTGGTCATGCTAGCTCTAAACCTTTCCGCCTCCCTTTCGGTTGCAGAGGGGTTTTCAAGGTCAGGTGCAGGTAACCAATCAGCTGTATGAGCCGCAGCAATCAATTTATCCCTGTCCAGCCGTTTAAGTGCCCAGCATGCTTGCACACCGTTTCGTTGTATCGCTGCAGCGACAGGACGGTTAGGGATAACGGCGAAGATTATATGGAAGTGGTCAGACAGGGTTACAACCTCCTCTGTTACTCTCCAGTCCGACACCAAGTACTCAGCTGCCTGGTTAGCCCAGGACAGGTCTACGATTGACTCACCCTGCCATCTGACACATGTGCTAACCGAGGCCCTGTTCAACAATCGGAGGTCGAGACCGGCCGCCCATTCAAGGACAGTCTCACCCCGTACGTTGTCCCGGACGTCTCCCCAAACCCGAGATCGGGCATTGAAGTCGCCCAGCACTAGTATCGGGTGAGATCTGTATCTGTGTACAAACACCTCCACTCGACCCAGATACTCCTCAAAGTCTTCGAGATTGCAGTTGGGAGAGATGTAACATCCCATCACGAAGAGAAAGCCCCACTTAACCACTACAATGCCGGGACTAGACGCCACTTTAGCGCACGCGGGGTCTCCGCGCCCTCCTCCCCAGTATAACGCAACGTTCCCAGTGTCATCTCCAAACCAGCGGGGATGGACTGGGATTCTGTATGGCTCCGAGATGACTCCAAGGGCAATTGATCACTCCACAAGGTTTTGCATGAGCAGGTCTTGCGCCCTGCGGCAGTGGTTTATATTACCCTGGAGTACTTTGTATGTGGCACTAAATGTTAGGCCTCCATTGCCTCCTGGCTCATAAGTTTCACCGCCTTTCTCAGGCCTACAATCTAGCGCAACATTGCCCCCCCCGTATAAGTTGGGGCAGACCTCCGGGCTTTCGTCCAGAGGTGAGGGATTCCCCAGCTCAGACCCTGAGACTGGGACCCTCCCGGGGAGATTGTGTTTGTGCTGTGCCATCATGTCGTAGTAAGTAAAGTAGTGAAAACTTTGGTATAGTAACTAGAATTATTTAAAATAAGTACATTTTTTCTGTAAACAAAATACGCTATAGCACGCCATAATGAACTACTGAATGTATGAACGAATGAACGTTTATCGACATTCTTTATCGATATGACCTTAGCCCTAACTGTTACAGGTTGTTGTCTATGTGTGACAGGTAAGACATGTGTACAGGCGGATGTTATTTATAAGCTTTGTAAGGAGGTTATAATAATAATAATAATAAATCTTTATTCCAGGCAATAGACCCATATTACAATTAAACCCATATTACATAAACATACAATAGTAAAAAATTTAAATAAAAGTTACATGATAATGATTGCAAAATTATAATATTTTGATGTCATTTTCGATTCTCGGTCAAATGCAAAGTCATCCATCTTCTAAAGATTGGACTATCAAGGTCATTACTTACTATTTTGAGTATGCTGTTATCAGAGCACCTCAATCTAGTTATGGTTGTGTTGACGAATTCAACTAGTGTGCGTTTGTACAGACATTTTTCAATTAACATTAGTAGTAAAATTATGTTTGTGGGAGTGCCTCTCCCCACCGCCGATGTTTTGACAGAAATATTATTTTTATATCGTAATCTGTGAGTGTTGCTATCTCTGAAATCCAAAATTAACATAAACTTTTGGAACATTATTGTTATCCTTAAGTGAACATACTCGCCAGGCTTGGCACATTACAAATCTTTAGTAGATTTAAGTGCCTGAACTAATTGATTTGTTATATTTATTGTTCTAACTTAACATAAATAAAAAAAAAAACAAATCGTTCAAAAATCGTCTACGTCTGTATGGTTTCTTATAGTATCTCAATTTACGGCATGTTAGTTATTTAATGGGCCACATTCCATGCCATCGTTGTCGCTTTCAATATTTTTGTTTTCAATTGAAACGAGCTTTACATAGGTAGGTACTTTACCTACCATGTACAAAAATTAAGTTTGAAAAATTGTCATCAAATGTACTATAGGTACTACGAATTTTACACCCGTATTCAGAAACGTTCTTGGCCGTGTGGTGTCCGGCAGAGTAGAATAGCACCAACCCCTTACATTCATGGGTGTCGTACAAGGCGACTAATGTTTTCGAGGCAAAAGATCAAGAGTCTCCGTAGTCTGGAAAATGGGCAGCAGAATTTTCCATTATTATATTTAAACACTGCGATCTCCAACCCGCCTGCCAAGCGTGGAGATAATGGCAATAACCTCCCCTTTTGTGGGAGAGGCCCTAAGTCCTGCAGTGGACTGTTACGGGCTGTGATGATGATGATAATGATTCAGAAACGTTACTTGAGGTCTCACAGTGCGCGCGAACGCACAGGGTTCTAATTACCACCAAGAAACGTTACTTGAGGTCTAACAGTGCGCGTAAACGCACAGGGTTCCAATTCCAACCAAGAAACGTTACTTGAGGTCTCACAGTGCGCGCGAACGCACAAGGTTCCAATTTCAACCAAGGAACGTTACTTGAGGTACCAAAGTGCGCGCGAACGCATAGGTTCCAATTCCAACCAAGAAACGTTCCTTGAATTACAACAGTGCGCGCGAACTACAGGGTTCCAACCAAGAAACGTTACCTACTTGAAGTCTCACAGTACGCGCGTACGCACAGAGTTCCAACCAAAATTCCAACTGACTATACTTGGGTGGCGATCGGCATTATGCGTATGAAATTGACAAATCATAGCGCCGTATTGAACGCAGCGCGTTACTTACTTACACTACTTACACATGTATTGTTTGCGTAGGGTGTTAATTATACTGTATTTAGTTTGCCGTGAGACAAAATGTAAACGAACCATGAAAAAGGTGCCATAGACAACATATTTTTATCAAGAATAGAACATTCATAAAATAACTGCTATTTTATCTAGGGCTTTGCGCCCTTTTAAACAAAACATATAACAGCTTTATTTAGGTGTTATTTTTAAATCCCAAACTGAACATGTAGGAAAAAAACACACATGAAATACTTTTAATATTTATCATATTTACTTGTTATTAATAACGTTACCTAAAAACACAGAAAATATCAAACTTTAATACTACCAAATGTAGACAAACAGTTTTTTTAAATAATGAACGTAGAATTATCAGATTTCGTATTTAGCCGGGTTATATCCGCCATTTTTTGTTCTTGATCAACTTGTTTAAGCGAGGGTATTTTTTCTCCGATTATTTTAGTATTTTTTTTATTATCTCTTTAAAAGTTGTTATTTTTATTAAGTTTTATTGTTGAGTTGAGTTTTTACATTCTGTTATTGTTATTCATAACGTTGATTCGGATGAAAATAAGTGATTCGCGAATGAAAAGTTTGACAGGAGGTTCCAGGTGTGGAGGAATTCGCATCTGAGTCACCTGCATAAAAGCCAAGCGCAGTAACCAAGCATTCGTCTTTAAAAACAGCCACCATAAGTAATCAAAACTAAAGCCATGATCGTTAACGTCAGCCCGAAGGATCGTAATAACAATAAACTTATCGACAGACATTTATAACAATCAATTCGTGGTGGAAACAACTTTTATTGTCTGATATTTCATCGCTTTTATCACGTATCGCTGTCATCGCCATTAAACGATTTCACTTCGTATCGCTGCTCTCGCTAACTCATCACCTACCTATCTCAGGGACCTGAATATGAATGGCGAACGTTATGAGCGGGATAAAAATGAACATTATAAAGAGAGGAGCAATTTTGTTAATGTACCAGATACAGAAATGTGAAATGGGGGTCGCATTTGCGGAGCGCAATTTTGCTGTACACGACGTACAGCGCAATCTAGATTTAGAAAATAAGATGTAGCTATTGACATTATAAGGGCTTTACTCGTATAACATAACGAGAACTTTTAGTATGTAAGTGGTTTGAAGACTTTCATGGTTATTCACTACGTTTTCATCGCACTTGTTATCGGGTTTATTACCACGGTTAGTATTGTTTTTATGTGTACAAATTTAAAACTGAAAGATTGGATGTTTTAGTCCTTTATCATCATATATTCGGTTTAAAGAGCTTTATTATTCATAAGAACAACATGGTTCACTTAAAACGAGGTTACAAAAACATAATACACTACATATCAGTTGCAATACAAGAAGCCGCTTACACAATATTATCTTGCAAGTTATAGTTACTTATGACAAAGAATACGTGCAGTATATTCACTTCACTTTTGTATTTGACATTTTAACTTGTTTTTAAATTCACCTAAAGTTTCAGTATTTCTTATTTCACTTATTTAGTGAAAATTTTATTTCATTATCAAAACACAATGGCATACACACAGCGATAGCTTAATAATTTAGCAACTATGTATTTACAAGTATATAAGATTACATAAAATATAATTTCAATTCAATAAAATCCATGTCAAAATTAAAACTAAAACTAAAGGGGTATCTGTAATTGCATCACATCGTCTTAACTTAAACTAGAGGCCCCACTCTTTGCCATTCCTGGTCCAAAGGTGCCCATGACACTAGCGGCATTGCCACGCTGTATGGCGATGGACAGCCTCTGTAACAGGAATGACCCAGAGCGAGGGTCGCCCCCCTCTCCCTCATACGACGGCCCAAATCTTTAATAAAACCCCTCGTCTCCTCACACCAACACCCGGTCGTTTCCGCAGCGAGTGGGACAAACAAATAATTGTTTTCCAGCTCGGAGTATTTGTCCCTTTTCCTAAGGGCCGCCAACTCCGCCGCTGCCCCAGCCGCTCTAACGGTGCGACCCAGATGCGATGCCGCAAAGGTACTCACGCATGTCGGGTCCCACAGAAGGCACTTTCCCTTCTGCCACGGCACCAAAGTTAGCCCATCAGGCCTCTTGCCATCCGATCTACAAAGTCCAGGAGGCTCCAGGGTGCAGGGGATGTTGGCCGCAACCAATGCCCTCCGGACAATGTCGTTGAGAGCGTGGTGACGAGGAAATCTCCCTGAGCACCGACAGCAACTCAAAGCGTGGTGACCATTGGCCTCCACTCTTGAACCGCAGATGCATTGATGAGGTAGACAAACATCGCATCCCAAGCGAAGAGACACAGCCACCCGCGATGAGTCGCTATCTAAAAGAGTGCCCAGGTGAGGTGATGGCAAAGCGTGCAACCACGCACCTGACTCCGGCCGCGACACCGCCTTCAGCCTTGCCTTCACTTGGTAAATTATTATAAAGCTGTGCTCCCTCAAACACTATGGTCTTGCATCCGTATTTTAATGTTCTTGGTTGTGGAAGCTGGAGTTTATTAGTATCTCTCAGATTATGTCTAAATACTCTCTTAGAAAGTTTAAGATCTGTGTGGATGGTACCTGATAATATTTTCCTAATAAGTAACCATATGTTTTAAGTGTAAATTTGGTTAAGGTTAAAAAGTTGTGTGTTTTTGTAAAGGTATTCCGTAAAAGTAAGATAGTCGTAATGGAACAGTACTTTAATAATCTTATTTTGTGACACTGGCAGATCTCTTAAGACAGTTTTCGCTGCACATCCTCATATCTCTATTAGGTATTCAAGGTGTGAATTAACCATTGCATTATAAATCATTATTCGAGTTTGAGGTGGTATACAATTTGTAATTTTTCTTAGAGCCTCAGTTAGTGGTGTCAATTTAGATCGGACATACTCAATGTGTGGTCTCCACGTTAGCTTATCGTCCAACCGTAGACCGAGATATTTTTCTTTTTTCTATTTAAGAGCATGACTCTAGTCGGTGGAGCAATCGGCACTCTTCTATCCTGTCTGCCAACCTCTTCATAGTTTTAGTCCTTAGCAGTAATAATTACTTAGGTATAGTTGAGATGAAATTAAAGATCAAAAATGTAAGCACATAACTGTCAATGTCAAAGAGACTATTCAAGGGTATAAAACCTTTTGTTTGCATAACCAAAAGGGTATGCATCATGCCCACTTTTCAGTGTGCTTTACAATGGCTGGTAAACTTTCGAAAACGAAACAAATCGATTTACTCACATTTATTCAATTGATTAAAAACGTAATAAGTAACTCGTAAACGTAAAATTCAATTCCATTAAAACTATGAAGATATTGTATTGTACGTTTGTTAGGAGTATTCTGGAATACCTACGCATCTCAGGTTTGGAGTCCGTGCTATGCTATTTACAAGTCACGTATCAAGGCTATACAAAATAAGTTTAGGCGTTATTATTGCTATCGAGCGGGTCAGTATTATGGATTCGACAATTACTTACGCCTAGAAACACCACCTTCCTCCACTTCTCAAACGTAGAGAAATAGCAGACCTGAGATTACTTATCAGAATTGCATCTGGTACTGTTGATTGCCCGGAACATCTCCCTCGTATTTTTATTAAAGCGCCTTTAAGATCCTTTAGACACCACTACCCTCTTTATGTTCCCGAAGCTACCACCAACTATAGCACAAATACCTTTCTGTTACGAGCACCTCAAAATATTAACGTCTTGTCCAAAGTTGTTGACCTTCACCTGTTTAATATAAGTTATGAATCGGCGAGAAATCATGTACTTAAGTATTAGTTTGACACACTGTAACATAAGTAATTTGATAAATTGAGTCGAGCAAAGATAATTTTTTGGCTTAAGTTCTTGTATCTCATCAACTGTTCTACTTCTTATTATCTATTGTGTGTTTTATCAGTCATCATCATCATCATCATCGCAGCCCGTAACAGTCCACTGCAGGACTTAGGGCCTCTTAGTTATCGCCATAATCTCGGCGGGTTGGAGATCGCAGTGTTTAAATATAACAATGGAAAATGCTGCTGCCCATTTTCCAGACTACGGAGACTCTTGATTTTTTGCCTCGAAAACATTAGTCGCCTTGTACGACACCCATGAGTGTAAGGGGTTGGTGCTATTCTACTCTGCCGGACACCACACGGCCGTTTTATCAGTGGAAGCCTATAATTGGCTATGTAATGCTATCATTGTATTTATTGTAATAACTGCTGTTGGCTTTCCTTAAGTAAATAAAATAAGACTTGGAAACTATTAGTCCAAGAACACTAGTTAGAAAACTCCAATATTAGAAAGACGTGGCCGCCAATTTGAATCTTATATTATTTTATGTATTATTATTTGGGAAATTAATTAAATATGTCCTAGCGTCGGTCAATCCGTTACTTTCCAAGCCTTTGCAATAATGTACTGTAACAATTAACCAAATGTTTAGAATTTCTCACCATTACCAGTGACATAAATGAAAACTACCCATATTTTATTGAAACAGCATAAATATGTAACAAAAAAAACATTGGTCCCTATGTTATTTAGTAAAATAATTTAAAATATTCATATAATATTATTTCAATTTTTTTTTTTTTTTTTTCGAGCAGACAAACAGGCATGCGGGCCACCTGATGGAAAGTGGTCACCGCCGCCTATGGGCACCAGCATTACCAGGGGTGCTACCAATGCGTTGCCCGCCTCTAAGGAAACCTCTAATATACCTCTTGAACGATCCCATGTCATAGTCCAAAAGAAACACTGTGGCTGGGAGCTCATTCCACATCCGAATCGTACGATTATTATTGAATCAATATTTTAATGGTTTTAAATAATCCACCATTTGCGTTATTTTTTTTATAGTGGCAACCCATTTGTTTACATTTTTGATATTTAATTCGATCTTATACCTTAGGTTATATAAGTAATGTTGTTGATCTAGATTTTAGTTTCAGGCACAGGTTTGTACTCATATTGCATTTAGATATAATGAATCAGAAAGTTATTAGATAGATGATTCAAGAGTACGAAGGCACTAACCGGAGTAAGAAAAAAAAATGCTTGGACAAGTCATACAACCCCATCTAGCCCCAATTTAGCAAAGCTTGTATTATGGGTGCCAGAAAATTGATAAACTACTTATATATTTTTTAAATACATATTTATTATACACCTATCCTACCCCCTACCCTACCTATTAGAAGTACTTATGTAGAAAGGGACTTCCTGTGAATGTATGACACCTAGCCATATAGAAAACATAGCCCATAGGCCTAGCCATCTACCCAGCCTTTGTCCATGACTTATTACATGGAAACCTCAATAGCATTCCGGAAATTTTAGTATATGATCTATCTGGGCGTGAATTTATGCAAGATTAACAAAGTTACTGAGATACAAAAATATGAAACCTTTAAATTATTTATTATTTCTAAATTATTGTCTTGATTCAATAAGTAATATAAAATACAATACAAAATCTCTTCTTTTGTACACTACAGGATACATATGAGATGAGATATAATATATTACAATAAGTACAAATGGCGGTCTTATCACCAGAGTGATCTCTTCCAGACAACCTTGGCATGGAAAGAAACAAAGCATTTTAATTTAGCTTTTCTGTATAGTAAGTAAGTTACAAAAAGAGAAAGAAACACAAAAACAAAAAGAAAGCTTGTACCCCAGCACCCACAGTCACCCCACTAGAGACATCAAGTATTGTTGTTTTACTTTTCTCTTAGAGCTATATAGCGATTCCGCACACCTAATAAGACAGTTCCATAGTCTAGCCTCTTGCAATACGAACGATTTGTGATAGAAGTCAGTTACCATACCGATTCAAACTCCAGCGGGTCTTCAGTCACTACATATGCGTAAGGAAACTTAAGAGCAGCACTTACGCAAAGATCCAAGTCCAGTAGAAATTCCTATTTTATATGAAGATTGGATTCTATATGACACTATAATAAATGCTGGACCTCGTTACGTTGAAGCATAAGTCATAACGTGTTGATGGAATACTACATCAAAGTAGGCGGTCAGACGCCGGATATTACAAGCGCATTTATTTCCGGACAGTTGCGGGATCTCGTATGCGAATATTCGTACGCTATATGAATATTGCGTAGGGTAATGTATGTGTCAAGTAAAGTCTACAATCCGAAATGTGATAAGTACTCACTGCGGTTCAGTGAATAAACTAGTAACAGACGCTCTGATTTGGCTGGAGCTTACCAACCGGCAGTTGTAGTTCTTAGGCACTCCGCACATGACGCGACAGCCACGCGACAGACACGCGACAGCCACGCGACAGCGACGCGACGGACACATGCAGGATGCATGCAGGACGCATGCAGCACGCATTCACTCCGAACACGACGTGACAATGTCAAGTGACGGTTTACAAAGATCATTTGGCACGTGGCCGAAATCAGAATTAACGCTGCCATCTTGTAAAGCGTCATTTTTGACAGACAGCTGGAGTTGATGTTTGACACTCACGCCCTCATCCAAATGCCAAATGATCCTTGTAACTGTGATGCAATGAGGAAAGAAAAAGCTCCTTTTAAGAGGAGAGAGCACAATGTCAAATAATGAGTGAAACAGATGTGCACAAACTAGAAGAACTATACATAAAATTCCATTACATCATAGTTTATCTTATCTTATACATACCTACACTCAGCAGCACAAAAACGTGTCCAAGTGCTTGTCGCAAATTTATAAAGAAACTATGGGTTATTTATGAGATGTTTAGTCGTGCATATAGATTTGTTTAGTTTATCTACTTAGTGCTATGACTCACTTTTTCTAACAATCGGTGCCAGAACTGTTTTCAACGTTAATCCAAGAGGTAAGTTTATATGTGAGGTTTTTTTTAGTTATGTGAGTCTAAGACAAATGTTTATTTATTTGTTAGAATTAAAACACTTTTTATACAAGTTCCACTATAATAATAATTTTTTATTCGTCACTTACTGTTACCCAAATTGGTCAGGCGGTCTCCTTAGCCAATTTGGGGCCAATTATCACCATATTATTTGCACTTTAAGAGGTACCCGTCACAATGAACGGTCACAGGTACGAGTATTTAACGCTAAAGTTGTATCGAAAAATGGCTTACTATACTCTATTTATTTCAACTATAAAGTACCGAGGCTGAATACAACGTGCTCATTGGTTCATTCAAATTAAGTAGGTACGCTAAGGCGGCTTTCACGGTGTGGATTTTACCTGCGATTTTCATCTGTGTTACAAAAAATAAATCTAAAATATCTATACATATAATAAAATCGTAAAGACAAAAAGTCTGTACATTGAAGATAATCGAAAGAAAACCAACCAGAGCGACTTAAAACAACCACATGAACACGTTACGACTATTTTAAAGTTTTTTGTTTGTCTGTCTGTCTGTTTGAACGAAATTGAAATTTTGTATAGCAAACCTCGGCCAATATTTAGGCTATAACTCAAATAAAAATTTGCTTGAGAAATAATAAACCAGTAATAAAAACCTCTGGTGCGTTACACATATAGTATTTTCTAGAGGTCCACTGATTGGCGCATGAATGATCTAATTCCCAGTACATTTACAATAGCTAGAGAGGTCAACGTATTTTTGACAGAGATGGTAAACATTTATACAGTCTTACCACAAAAAAGATAAACAAGGGCTGGACATCTGTTGAACAAATTATTAATATATAAACTATTAATAATAGCCAAGGCCAGCGACACCGTAAATCGAGGTTGGTACCATATCTAAAACCTTTAAGTGCGTCCGGGCTCACAGTACACTCTATTATCAGTTTACCTGCTTTACATTTATATTCAGTATCTGAGATGTATAATGATGAGAGCATTGGTGGCCTAATGGTTAAGGGGTAAGACACGTACCCCGAGGTAACGGGTTCGAACAGCAGTGCCGCTAAGTACCAATGCTCTTTATAAGTTATATACATCAGTTGAACACTGACCAGTGTCCTTGCGGTGAGGGAAACATCGTGATGAAATCCGCACGTTCAAGCCCCATAATCCAATCTGGTCAGGTTCCCCTGTTAACAGAGTCACCGTGGTCAGATAGCAGTCGCTCCACTATAATCGCCTGATCTGCCAAATCATGGATTGAGACGGACCCCGGGCCCATGGCCTATCATCGCCACAGAAACCATAACCAATTATGCTGTCCTGTGGTTTTATTCTTCATTGCTGGGGGGCTATGGGCTAACTCACTGGAAAAATGAATTTGTCAAATAAAAATCTTACACTACTCTAATTTTGTAGACGCTATGGCCGTAGATAATAATGTAGATGACGTTGTGTAGGATTATCTAATGTCAAATTCAGTTTGCAACTGATTTAGACAATAGTCCCCCCGTCATGCTACATTATGAACTAATGTTGAGACGAACTTTCAGTTTTGGCTCTAAATTGTAGTTTATATAGAAAATATATGCATTATTGAAGGAATAATTTATATAATAATAATAATGTGTCTCAGTACCCTGTCAAGACTATTTTTGAAATCTAATGTACTTTCGGTATACCATTATCTCACGAACCGTTCAACCAAGCCCAGCAAACCAGGTGTCAGGTAATAGAGTCACTCGGCGCCTTTCCACCAACAGTAAGTGCTAATAATTTTGATACCTAACTTACGTCAGTCATTTGGGCCGAAAATTTCTAATTTTCCTCGTTAAAGCCTAAATATCTCGGAACTGAAAGTCAGTTTGCGAAAATATAAAGTGCCTTGTGATTTTCAGAATTAAATCTTTCTTATAGCACTATCATTGTGTGTACCAGAAGCACTTACAAAATATTATAACACCATTCACTTAGTGTGGTGAGTAATAATTTGACGAATAGGCACACACCAGCGCGAAGAAAGAATCTATGTTCGAACTTGTACCCGGGATAGTGAAGGTACGAAATGTCGGCCTGTTGTTGTACTGTCCGCCATTTTGATTACAAAAATTTCACAAGTCCCGGGTCGGTGTTTTGCATTTGTGGCAATGTGCGTGTTTCATATTTTACGTAATTAATTGTAAAAAGTCGTAATACGCAATAAAATCCCGAGTTGTTGTTTTGCGCTGGTGGTATTGTGCGCCTAATACGGTCCATCGTTTGAGATCAAAATCAAAGAACGATTTCTTTGATTTTAGTCTCTGAACCAAGAACTCATAAAATAGCAATGATTAGAAGATCCCCCAACCTCCCAAAGCGAGCCGCTCTAATCGAGCGTACCGCTAGCTTCAAACTGTTATGACTAGAAAACTATTAGTCCTAGAAGACTAGTTTCTAAAGAGAAATGATAGTAATCGTCGAGATTTACATTTCGGATGACAGCTGTCAAACTTAAAATAGTTGTAACTCGGAAACCAAAGGTCCTAGAACACTAGTTGCTAAAGGGAAATAATAGCACTTCCCGAGATCTACATTTCGGATGACAGCTGTCAAACTTAAAATAGTTATAACTAAGAAACTAGTGGCCCTAGAACACTACTTGCTAAAGGGAAATGATAGTACTCATCGAGATCTACATTTCGGGTGACAGCTGTCAAAATTTAAATAGTTGTAATTCGGAAACTAGTGGTCCTAGAATACTAGTTTCTAAAGAGAAATGACAGTACTCGTCGAGATCTATATTTCGGATGACAGCTGTCAAACTTAAAATAGTTATAACTCCGAAACTAGTGGCCCTAGAACACTACTTGCTAAAGGGAAATGATAGTACTCATCGAGATCTACATTTCGGGTGACAGCTGTCAAAATTTAAATAGTTGTAATTCGGAAACTAGTGGTCCTAGAATACTAGTTTCTAAAGAGAAATGATAGTATTCGTCGAGATCTACATTTCGGATGACAGCTGTCCAACGTGAAAAGTGTAATAACTTGGAAACTATTGATCTCAGAACTCTTGTTCCTGAAGAGTAATGATAGATCTGTGTCATTCTGTCCACTATTCCATGTCTAAAGGAGTGTTATAAAAAAAAACAATATTTTTAATGTATAATATAAGGAGTATGTCATGAGTGGAGTCATCATTATTGATAAAATAAGGAGTAATGTGATAAAAGTTCGTAAGGATGATGTGGTGACTAGGATTGAAAGAGGTATGCTGAGATGGTTTTGACACGTGGAGAGGATGGCAGAAAAACAGCATACGAATGGTATCTATCGTATGAATGTGAATGAAAGGGTCGCAAGAGCGCCCAAGAAGGACAATATATTGATCAACTCAATGACCAGCTCCAATAAGGGCAGGTCAGGAGTACCCTCAACCGGCGTAAATGCATGAAAAGATGTATGAATGTGGAAGAAGCAAAAGAGGTGTGATAGGATCGTGGCTTGGGCACTCGATAGTCTCTGCCTACCCCTATGGGACACGGGCGTGAGTGTTGTATGAATGTAATAATAGTACCTATACATATATATTTAGGTTTACTTAATGAAAATTGAAAAGCATGCGGGACCAATTTTCTTATCAGAAGTACCTTATTTCACACTACATAATATTTAATCGATGAGGGTCTTACATTTGTATCACAGCTTTCTAGTTTTTTAGCTTTAATTAAACAAAAACTGGAACATCCCTAGGAGACACGTATGCAGTGAGTGTCATGTCAGTGTCAAGTTGCATGTCGTTACGATGTCGTTAGCGTGCGATGTGCGCAGACTAAATATATTATGTTTTTCTCACACGCGACATGCAACCGACGTCTAGGATGCATGCATCCTACATGCGTGCTACGTGTAGGATGCATGCATCCTACATGCGTCCTACATGTCGCGTCATGTGCGGAGTGCCTTATGATTTACAAGATTAAGTCGCTTTTGGATTAATTCGTATGCCCGGGTGATCTGACCTTGGTCGGACGTCCGATTATGGCTCCTTTGCACTCAAAAGCGACTTTATTTTATACTGCGTAAGGATTACTATCAACTGTAGCTGACGGTTGGTCGGCTCCAGCCAAAACGGAACGTCTGTTACTAGTTTTATAACTGAATAGATTAACTGCAGTTTTTTTACGTAAATATTAGATGTTTTGTATGCCGAAAATGACGTAAACTGTAATTTCCTAAACTAACTAGCCGTCTTCATAAAATTACACCTGGTTAAAGAGTCAAAATTGACCATCAATAAAAGGGGTATTTTCAAACACTTAAGAATATCTAAACTTTTATTAAATTTTAGCGAGTTATCGGCCATAAATAACTGTATTTTTGAAATCAAATATTAATTTTGATATAACAAGTGCAATTAAACATTATTTAACAAATATTTAGACAAAGCTCCAATTTTGTAGGTAAGGGCTACCCAATATGTTACGTGTGATTTATCTGTCACTTGTCATAATTATAAACTGCAACTGAAAGATAAACCTATCACATTCAGTTAAAACTGAACGATTATGGAATCAAATGGAGTCACGGGATCCATGCAACTGCCTCGATGTATCTGGGTTACTCGTGAACTAAGGCACGTAGTAAGAAACCCGTAAATACTTTTAAAAAGGTATGATAATATAATAAACGTAATACTGTACAACATACCAAAATATGCGTTTTTTCGTTATTTTGTCTTATTCAATCCGATTATCACAAAATTTCTAGTTATTAACCATGGCATCACTACACACTGTTTCTAAAAAAATCTAATAATTTAAACAGATACTTGCCTAACTATCAAAATCAGTACCTATATATGTAAGCACAACAATAAAGCCGTTAAATTATTCATAATAATTCACTACACTTACCCAAGACTCATCAGATTCCTAATGCAGAATGTGGACATGGCGATATGGGCGGCGATTGCTGCCGCCCACAGCAACGTGAGCGGCACTGCTGCCCACGGCGAGGGCCCCAGAGCCCGCCACGGGACCCCCCAGTGCCCCGGGGCCCTGGACCTGGCTGACACCCACCCGCCGAACCCGCGGCTGTAGTACACCGAAGTAGCTAAAGGGGATATTTACTCATTAGAATTGAATAATAATAATACGATACACAAAACAAATGAAAATAACCTTATTAGATACGAAAGACTTCAGACTCGACACAAGTATTGGGGCAATAAAGTTCTTGAGCGGCGACCACGTACCGGAAGACGCAGCGTGGGTAGGCCTCCCACAAGGTGGACCGACGACCTGGTAAGGATCTCAGGTACCAACTGGATGCGGAAAGCACAGGACCGGCATTTGTGGAGATCTCTGAGGGAGGCCTATGCCCAGCAGTGGGCGTCTTCTGGCTGATATGATGATGATGATTATAATGACAAGTATTGAAACACGACTCCTTTAAAGTAATACTGAGGGAGTAGAGGAGACGTAGAAGAAGTTATGTGCAAGAAGTGAGTATGGAAGTGGGAGCCTTGTCGTCAAGAACATGCGCGACCCATGAGCCGTTGCTGAAGAATGTGCGATATTCTTGTAAGTAAGAATTCATTATTTGATTAAAAAAATAAAATTATGTTATACTTTTATTTTTATTTTATTTTATTTTTATTTATACGGCAGACAAACAGGCAAGCGAGCCACCTGATTGAAAGTGGTCATCGCCGCCTATGGACATCAGCAACACCAGGAGCGATACAAATGCGTTGCTGAAGAGACCTCTAATATACCTCTTGAACGATCCCATGACATAGTCCAAGAGAAATTATGAATTAACAACAGTTGTATGAATAATAAAGCGTCTTCTGATTTTGTAATTTACTATTCAAATGTCTCACCATTCTAAAAGCGAGGTTGCTATAAAACATAAACTCGAAATTGCAATAATCTTCATTAAATCGAAACAAAGTAGCTACAAGAAATGAGGCATTAGAAATTCAAGAGCAGTTGAAAGCATCTGAATAATAGATTGGCAAACCCAAGACAATCCCTATCACGGTTCGAGAGGTGCCATCGCAGGCGTTTGAAAGCTGATATGTCTGTTAGCAACGTGAGAGGAATAATGCAAAGCTACAATGAGTACGAGAAGTTATGGCTCGTACGGATAGTAGCCTCGTGGTACTGATAAGCTACGACAAACAAGCTTAAATAACTGTAATTTTCTTCTACGGTGTGCTTTACGTGGAATAAGTGCTATTTCTGCACGGCGAGCACAAGTAAACCCGCGACACATCTGGCGCCAAGAGAAAGCATTTTTTCTTCTCGCATTACTTAAATGACAGAGATAACAATGTGCTAGCTGTGCTGTACGCAATAAATTGAACATAATAATTTTTATTTAATTATCTATAGACAGACTTCGTCGTGTTCACAGTGATTTTAACTTTGTATCTTTTTGTAAGTAATAGGTAAAATAAGCACTTTCATTTCTTCTTCAATTTACAATTCATGTCCATATGTACAAAAAATAAAAATTAAAATCGTTTTAAGTTGTTTCCCCTGAAAATATGATTTGGGACCTTATTTGGGTTCTTCTGCGATGGGCTTACGAACAAACAGCAAAACCAGTTTACATTGGCAACAGTAGTACTTATTGGAAGTAGTAGGAACGTTTTCTTTCGTGACGACGAAATATTATTAAAGATTTATTTTACCCGCAGCAAGGACTGTAACAGCGCCCGTAGGCACTCCCAGTCCAAGAACAGGCTTTTGCCTCTCTTCGAGCCAGCCTACCGCCCCCACCACCATTCCGCTGATGCCGCACACTATCTGTCGAAGAGAGAAGAAGCAGAGAAGAAAAGAAACAACACAACGTAGTTAGACAAAAAATCAGCAATTTGAAAACGAATTGTGCCAATTTATATGAATCATGGCCGTGTGGTGTCTGGCAGAGTACAATAGCTTCAACCCCTTACAGTCTTGGGTGTCGAACAAGGCGACTAATATTTTCGAGGCAAAAGATCTGGTCTCCGTAGGCTGGAAAGTGGGCAGCAGCGTTTTTCATTGTTATATGTATAACACTGCGATCTCCAATCCGCCTGCCAAGCGTGGAAATTATGGCAATAACCTCCCCTTTCTTGGGAGAGGCCCTAAATTCTGCAGTGCATTGGTATGGGCTGTGGTGATGATCATGATGATCATGTATGAAACATCTGATATTTTTCGCGATTTCGGAGTTGGCCGTAGTAAAAGCTGTTTGTTATTACTAGCACATGTGTACACATCAAGAATAAATTTAAAATCAACGTACTGGTTGGATAACATATTGTTTTTGACGGCGGAAAAAAAAAAAAAAAAAAAAAATTTTTACTTGTTCTGAAAAGTTCAAATGTTTTATAATAATATTACCACGGTCATTTTCTACTAGTAACAGACGCTAATATTTTGCTGGAACAGACTCGTCAGTTGCAATCGTCAGTTGCAATCGTCAGTTGCAGTCGATACTAATCCTTATGATGTACAAAATAAATGTCGCAATGTGTGTAATGTAAGGTTTAATATCAACTGCAACTGACGGTTGGTCGGCTCCACCCAAACCGAAACATCTGTTAATAGTTTTACTCTTAAATTATGTTCAAATTGACATATTTCTTTTTTCCATCAAAGCCTGTAACTATAGTTAAGTCTTTTTTTCAATCAAATTAATTTGTTGTGGAAAGTTCCAATGGTAACACTGTTTTATGAATCGTTATCTGCCATATCAATTCCGGTCTCTAATCAACAATTTTTACGCGCGTGTAAAGAGTCAGTATAAAAACCCTGAAACACGAGAACTTTGACTTCCAAAGCCGTTACAACAACAAAAGTTCCCAAATTCCCGTTAAAACATTTACATCATCAGCGTACAAAATTGGTATATATCGTCTCAGCCAACATCGTTTGTACGGGCAACCACGTACGTTTAATCACACCGCCCTGAGCTCCCATTTGCCACGCCCCAATTTGCGTGTAGTATGATATGTATTCGTAATTCGATACTTATATGACGATGATGGTGAAATCTACATATCTGTATAGGGTTAAAGAACGATTTAGGTAGAAAAATATGTTAATGTCATCAAAAGAAAAATTTTAATGCGCCCATGTTTTTTTTACAAACATTTGGAGCTATCTCACCTGCTGGTAAGTGACGATTCGGCCGAAGATGGAGCAGGCCTACTTAGGAACAGGCTATTCACTCTAGCCTTCTAGTGAACCCGGTGCGACTTCATTCACGTATACCTACTTTACTTCTACCTACCCTTTTTTCTTTCTAACTTTCCTCTTGGATCACTCTATTGTTGAAAATCGCATGAAAATTTGGTGCGTAGTTTAAAAAATCCAAGCGTACATATATACATACATACATTCGAACAGACGGCGGGAAGCGATTTGGTTTTATACTATGTATAGATTATGATAAGGCTGTCCAAATTAGTGTCAGGGAAAGCCTAGAGAGTTGCATTTCACAGTTTAAATTAATTGTAGACGAGGCGGAAAGGTGTAACTTTACTTACTCATCAAGCTTGAAGGTCTACAAGTGGTATACTCATAGATAGATAATTTCTTTATTGCTCACACAAGAAACACTACATTAAAGAGTTCCGACAAAAACCATAACTAGTTATGGGCAAAGGCGGCCTTATCGCTGCAAGCGATCTTTACCAGGCAACCTTTGTCTAAAGAACCGCTTGATACACAGGCAAGTCAACAACATGAACTTATACTAGAGAACTTACACTTAATACAAAGTAGATATATTCACCTACATTCAAATATACACATATACAAAACTAAAATAAATATAGACAATACACCTACATAAACTTAATAACAAATTGCCAATTAAGGACATAAATATTCATAAGCCAGCCGAGAGGAGATGCGTGCGCAACTTGGCCTTAAAGGAGCTCAGTGACTTGGAGTGTCGAATCTCTTTAGGTAACTGATTCCACAAGACGGTAGCTTTCACAGTGAAGGACTCTTTAAAATAGCCAGATCATGTAAACGGTGGCCTCAGAGTATTATCGAGCGCCGATCGAAGATCCCGGACTAGGTCAGCACTCATCTCCTAATGCTAATCAGATCAACAGCCCATAACAGTACACTGCTGTACTTAAGCTTCCTTCACATCTGTGGCGGGCTTTGCCATAATTTCCACGCTTTACAGGCGGGGTGGAGATCACAATATCCAAAATACAGATCAGGAAACGCTGCTGCCCATATTCAGGTGAATAAATTACTCGCCTTTTGCGACACCCGGTCGAAGGGTTGGTGCAGGACTCTTTCGGACACGCGCCGAACGCTGACAAATATTAATATCATCTCATTCAGTGCCCGACCAATGGTCAATTTCTGATATCTGCTTTCTGCTAATCAGCTATCGCCATAACTTTTGGTCGAGGCCGAAGGCTTAAAAGCTCTAAGAAATCATAAACAAGATTTTTAAAATTTTAATATTGAAGGTTTATCTATATAATCGTCTCTAGAAGTCAAATATAGAGATATCAGAGATATAAAAAAATTACCTTGCAATTGATTTGTCAAAATTAGAGGGGTGTGGGATGAGGTGGTATTTGCTTACCTGCAAGACTCTGACCCTGAGGGCTATGGCGAAGGGATACAGTTGAACTCCAGGAGCCAGAGCGGCGTCCCCATCATCACATTTGGACGCGCCGCTGACACCGCTGCAGATTGACTGCTTGCGCGACCACATCGAGGGGACAGCGTGGATCACTGGAAGAGAAGCACGCGTTCATTGATTGAAAGCAGGGGCCTGTCTGGTGTCCGGGCAGAATAGAATAGCACCAACCCCTTACATTTGTAGCTGTCGTACAAGGCGACTAATGTTTTCGAGGTGGGTGATCTAGAGTCTCCGTAGGCTGGAAAATAGGCAGCAGCGTTTTACATTGATATATTTATAACACTGCGATTTCCAATCCGCCCGCCAAGCGTGGCGATTGTGGCAAAAGCCTCCCCTTTCGTGGGAGAGGCCCTAAGTACTGCAGTGGACTTTTATGGGCTTTAATGAAGATGGGGTCTGAAGTGACAATACATACAAGTCACATCACCAGCTTATACTTAATAGTTAATAATGGAATTAAGCCTCTTCCAGATTAGTTGAAGGTTCACCAAGTGTAGGGATTTTCAATAATATCATATGGCAGTATTGAATACATAGACGAAAAATGCTGCTGCCCATATCTATTCTGGTTTATAGTAGTCCAAGCTGGTCTGCCTCTGACATTATTCGCCTTAAACGATACCCCGTTAACAAAAGAGATTTGTGCTGTGATACTCCGGACTGCACATGCAAATAGTAAAAATTATTTCTAATTTATATTAGTAGATAGTTAGTATATCGTCCGTTTGAAGCCAAAAATCAGATGACGCGTGAGGAATACCTAAGTCATTATTAGTGTATGTTACACGCTCTTTATAACTCATTTTCCTGTGGAGTCGTGAATTTTCAAATGTTTGACCGAGAGGTAGAACTTGTTTAGCACTAGATATTTTTTTCTCTTGAAACTCTTTCGGAGCAAAAATGGTCGAGAATACAAATAATAAGGCTGTTTCTTCATCGTCACTGAAAGCAAGATGACGATACGGCGTCACGGCGTCGGCATCCCGTCCGCCGAAGGTAGGAGATCTTCGGCGCGACCCCTAGAACTCAGCCCGCGCAATGACAGGCTCATTAATGCCCATAATGACACAGCATATTAACGCCAACGGTGCCGGCTATACTAAACACTTTAGAACTTGTTCACACACTGCCGGCACACTTAGCCGTTCTCTCGAACTGAACCATACCGAGATCATCTCACTCGGTGGACACACGGTCACCGTCACATCATCTTGTACTCGTTACTAACTCGGTACTGAAATAATCTCGTTCTCAATGACGGCCCGGTGATGTTGGCGGTGGACAAGTCAAATAAGGCGCGGATTTAGCTGTCAATCAAAACAGCGGTATTTGCTTTGTATAGTGCTGTAACAAAACTTTTCTTACAAAATGTTTTGCTATCGCGGTTAATATCACACATTTTAAAGGTATTTTCCCCGTTTACAACAGCTTACCATTACTGACGAGTAGCCCGATATTTCGACGCACTTGCATGCATAATGGTCACGGGTCATGTGGACTCTTTAACAAAGGACTGGTCGGTCGGTCTCAGCACGGCCAAGGAAATGCGCTCCATGATGCCGCGGCGCCTGGCAGTTTAAAATGCTTATAGATTTTTATTTAATGTTACCTATGTAGGTATGACGTTCATAAGTGTTTGTAAAAACCTAATTTGAATAGATGTTTTTGAATTTTTTTTTTACGCGGTACGAAACCCGAAACATACCTTTAAAACTTTTGTTATACACAGTCACTAATATTACTCTATTCATCGAATTCCTACTCTAAATCTTTCACTGCTCAGTCGATTAGACTCTGGAACTCATTATCAGTCGATATAATATATCCGTTTTACCGAAACTATAACGACTTTCTAAATCCTTTCATCCTCATCCTTTGTTCGTGATTGTTCGGTAGAAATTGAACTAGTATTGAGTTACCCATATTTTAATCGATTAGATACGTAATTAAAATAAATAGTTAGGTACGTTTTGTTAAATATAAAATAAATGATATGACTATTAGTTGAGTATTGTTATCCATAATCCACTACAGAAACGATGCTTGGAAGGAATAATTATAAGGCTGATTACAGACTCCATTCTTATACAACAGAATCTGAATTAATTTCTTTCTAAAACTGTTGTAGGTACTTATATTGTAGGTGTTATTTGATTTAGAGCAGAACTTATCAGTTTATCCTTGTAAGTTATAATTTTACAATTTGCATTACAATTAAATTAATAACGCCATAATAATGTCAGTTACATCAATATCATTTCTAAGCCATATAAGAATGTAAAATAAACAAGATATTTAAAAATACTTCAATTAATGTTCGTTCAATAAAAATAGAGAAATCGTGAACTGAAGCGCGCCTGTCATGGAATTGACTTAGTGCCGCCAACCGAATACATTTTGTGAAGCCAGGAGCACTCAACCTGATAAATTGGGAATTAATTCGAATGAAAATAGTAATTGTCATTTTCACTCACACGAAATTGGAAAGCAACAAAGTTCCAGTGGCGCCAATCACATAATAATATTTTGTTTGTATGTGTGCACACCGTACTTGAGGTAGTCTAATAAGTAAATGGTCAAAAGCAGAAATACGAATAAAGCGCCTTACGAATTGTCGACGATACCATACTGACAGGCAAGTTAGAACCACTGGCTCATCGAAGGGACTTTGGCTCCCTGTGTGTGTTCTACCGGCTGAACAATGGGGAGTGTTCTGAGGAATTATTTGATCTGGTGCCCACAGCCCAATTCCGCCATCGCACCACCCGCCGTGGGCTGGGTACTCATCCCCATTTCGTGGACCCTCTAGTGGTGTCCACGCGAAGATTCGAAAGAACGTTTCTCGCTCGTACGATTCGGATGTGGAATGAGCTCCCAGCCACAGTGTTTCCTTTGGTCTATGACATGGGATCGTTCAAGAGGTATATTAGAGGTTTCCTTAGAGGCGGGCAACGCATTGGTAGCACCCCTGGTGATGCTGATGTCCATAGGCGGCGGTGACCACTTTCCATCAGGTGGCCCGCATGCCTGTTTGTCTGCCGGATAAAAAAAAAGAAAAATAAGAAATGGTCCTACTTAGAACTGGCCTAATGAAAAAGTGGTCGAATCCAGGACTGGTGATATATAGAAAGTGACAAGAAGTGGTCCCCAAACGTTAAAAAGGCGGTCGATTGTTTTTAAAATATTGTACGTACGTATATAAAATGGGTAAAGAAGTACCTCTATTTCCTAAAGAAAGCTACGATTCGCATTGCCAAACCGTCCAAAAACGCTTTGGAATAGGATTTTGAAAATTGAAAAACCTAGCAACTGTAGTTTTTAGCACGTAGTCACCTAAAAAATTTTAATAATCTAGCTAGCAAGGCGCACGACAACTTGAAAACTAAGTAAGGGACTCGGAAAATAGTTAGTATAGTAGATACCTAAAATACCTACTTTAAATAACTTTACCTGTTTATAATATTGCTACAGAGGCAGGTACACATGGAAGTCAGTCTTTGTAATAGTTACGTAGCCGCGTGATGTTCACTAATACAGCTACTAAATCTACTTTATATTTCCTACATTCTGCGTGATGGGTTAGTATAGATACCTACAATGCGATACTATCTTTTCCTACCGGTAAAACAATATACACTCTACCGTGTAGTGTTAGGATCTGATGTTATCTTTAAATAAAAAAAGTTAGAGCATGCATTATCGTGGTGTTTCTATCGATAAAACTTTTTGTGGGTAGCAAGGTTTTATCTGATAAATCCGGTGCACCAATTTACAATGCAAATGGTGGGAATTGGGTCGTAAGTAGATATAACATATCACACAATTCTCTTATTTTTAGATGTTCTTATGGGTTCAAAGGCTGGGAAAAAATATAACATTGAAGTAGACGGCTTTGAGCAAGTAGAAACGGTAATTATTAAGGGCATGAACGTATTTAAGTTGATACTTAAACAAAAAACTTGATACAAAAAAAAACGTTAAAGGTCTTCTTAAACGTGTTTAAGAATTTGGTGCAAGCTGGGCTATTTAGTATTTAGTGCATTTGCTCTTCAACTATGGAGCCCAAAGACTTAGACTTATACTTATACTTGATATATGAGTATATCAATGATGGAGCCACAAAAATTCCGAATTTAAGTATCTATGGATTAGGAAACATCAGGCCATATATTGTACGATTCCACATCATAAAAATCAAAAAAATGGCGACCAGGTGAGATGGCGGTCAAATGTCTGGCTAGTCTAATAAAAAAAAATTACGACGATCCATAAGGGCACATTTTAAGGTTACAGGCGAGTAAGTAGGCACATAATTTAGGGGCGTAAGGGATCGAGGTAGGTAAAAATAAAAGTCCATTTTTACTGAAAACAAGGGACCGACGGCCTTTTGTTATATTCTATATATTTTCACTTAGGGCCAGTTCATGTGTGTAATCGCAATTTAACGATCCTCTCGTGGCGTATCCTTTCAAGTATTACCCTACTTACTATTCCTGCTAATATCATATACATATGTGAAACTTTATGAGAATAAATTCGGGTTCGTCACCAGTCACCACGGTTTGGATTATTATTTTTATTTTTACGATTATTGTTTTGTAGGTGTGAATGCTTATTAGTTTTTCACTTTGATAAATTGCCAGTTATTGCTTACACAATAGATTAAATTTGTTTCTTTTAACTATATTATTTTAAAATTTTATAATAAATACCTACTATTTCAGTTAAAAAGTTTTATGATGCTTTAAGTAACGCTAATACAGATTATAACATTTTATAACGTTATGAATATGTAGGACTAACTTCAAAACTATCAATAACAACATTAGGTAAATCATTTGAAATGTTATTAAAGCTCGGGGTAAGTCTTTGTGTTCGTTCTAATGGATTTTCAATAATATCAACAATCTTCGTTCGTTTTGTATTTGTAAACAAAATCGTAAATCATGTTACAAGAAAGTCTTTCCTTTTTGTCAGTGGAAAAAATAACTTCTTCAAAATAATCTTAGAAGTTGTTTATGAACTACTTAGAGTCGCAATTTTGTTTGTTGTGAAGAGGATGTCTGAAAGACGACCTACGAGAGGCACCTACTTATCGCCTGGATGTAGATGATGGAGGGATAGAAGGGTCGGTAGAGGTGAGTGATTTTTAATATATTAGGCGTAGGAATCTGTCAAGCGCAAGTAGGTAGTACGCCTGGGAGATTACTACCGCCATTAGTATTTCCGCCGCCAAGCAAGAATGCTTGAATTGTTAATTGTGTACCAGTTTGAAGGATTCTGGATCATTATCATCTTGGCGTTAATATCCCTGTTGTACCCTCGCGTAGGTACGAGCGACCGGGTTCAGCCCTGATCATGATCCAGTATTTGGCAGTTTCTGACCTCCGTGACCCTACCAAGGGAACTTGACCAGATTGGATCATGATTATACATTCAGTCGCGTGAATGTGCAAGTTTCATCACGATGTTATATCTCTGTATTTCTTTATTGTGTGCAATAAATAGTTAAATAAAGAAAGAAATAAATAAATGTTTACCTCACCGTAAGAGCATCGGTTAGCTTTCAAGGGTATGGAGGTTAAGATAATCAGCACAATTTCAGGCATGAGTCGATCTGGTCTTAAAACTCGACGTCGATAATTATCTTTGCTGATGGACTATGTACATAAGCCCGTAAAATAAGAGAGTTTTTACTGCTAGATTTTTTATTTTTATTGGTGTACATATTTAATTACCCGCGTGGTGTCCGGCAGAGTACAAAAGCACCAACCCCTTACACTCCTCGGTGTCGTACAAGGCGACTAAATGGGCAGCAGCGTTTTCCATTGTTATATTTATAACACTGCGATCTCCAACCCGCCTGCCAAGCGTGGAGATTATGGCAATACTACCCTACCCTTTTGTGGAAGAGGCCCTAAGTCTTGCAGTGGACTGTTATGGGCTGTGATGATGATGATGATGAAATATTTAATTAATAATTTCAAACCATTATTTACCTGTGAATGCCGAAAATGTCTGTAAGATTTCGTTTAGATAAATAAATGAATGAAACTTTCATCTAGCTAGAAACTTTCATCTGTGTGTTGTGTTTCATTTGCATTGTGAACACAGCTGTGTTCACAATGCGTTACTGCAGTTTTGTTACCTTCAACCTAAATGCATGAATCGTGCATGATAGGGGCGACAGTTACCTACCGTTACCGCTTATCAGGGCTGTCAGCTCATTTTGACACTGAGTATGTGTAGCAGAAATAACTTAACGGACAGAAAAGTCAGATAACCCCGGACTAAGTATTTTCTAAACTACAGAACCGATTTTAATAAAACATATCCAAGACCCATATTTATTGAACTGGCTTTAAAACAGAGAAAACCGCATTCAAATCGGTCCATCCCTTCGGGAGCTACGATGCCACAGACAGATACACAATGCCACAGATACACACGTCAAACTTATAACACCCCTCTTCTTTAACGGGGGTTGAAAATATTATTTTAAAATTCATCATTATCATCTGCCAATTACAGTCCCCAGTTAGTTTTTAAGCATATCGCGGGCTTTGAGCGCGGCGACCGAATCAAGAAATTCAGTAACGAAAAAAACCTAACACCCCCCACTCCAACCGGCACAGCGGTGCGGCGTTGTAAGCCGTGCATCATCTAACGTCGTTTCAGTTCTGCAGACTTCGGCACGGTGTTTGTGTGCGTGCGACTAGACGTATGCGTATAGAGTAGCTGCTAACTGCTCATAACTGATTCTATCTCTTTTAGACACAATGCTAGGTGAGACAGCGTGCTTTTTGGCCGCGTCCACGAGTGAGTTCGAGCCCGCGACTAGTTGAACCTTAACATGTATGTATATAGTTAATATCAAAGAAAAAAAAAATACTGCATAAATAAAATAAATTAAAATTATAATTGAATAAGTTGATAAAAAATGCTATGCAATAGCTTAACCGCGGCAGTCCCCGAGTGCCACACGTATTTTTTTTTTATGCTACTCAGCGACAAGCGAGCAGACAGGCATGTTAAGGGGTAACTGTGATTGTCTATGATTCATGCATTTAGGTTGCAGGCAACAAACAATGCTGAACCGCAGGTGCGTTGTCACTGTGAGGAGGACTAAGATGAAATGCCTCATGCCTGTAATTGCGCCTGAGATTTGAGTATGTTCCTCCATGCCACGGAAATAAACAAGTTTTTCAAAATTACAAACTGATTAAGTAATTGTTTTTTGAAAACTACAAATG
This sequence comes from Blastobasis adustella, assembly GCA_907269095.1. NCBI lineage: Eukaryota > Metazoa > Arthropoda > Insecta > Lepidoptera > Blastobasidae > Blastobasis > Blastobasis adustella. The sequence continues at coordinate 8,260,512 of OU026117.1, read as the reverse complement.
GACCCGGCTCGACATCGTTCGCTTACACCTACTTTACCCCTACCTACTCTTTTTTTCTTACTTATAAACCTTCCTCTTGAATAAATCTATCTATTGTTGAAAACCGCATTACAATCCGTTGCGTAGATTAAAAGATCTAAGCGCACATAGGTACATAGGGACAGAAACCGGGAAGTGACTTTGTTTTATACATTTACAAAATAGAGAATATCGGCCGCTTCAAGTACTTTGTGCTATAGTCCACATATTACATAAAAAGTACTCTGTGACTACATAGGCATTCTACTTATTCGGTATTGGTAGGCACAATCCCGTGCGTTTATCGGAAAGTTCCCAACAAAGAAACAATTGATTGATTCACACTCGTTTGGCTTCGAAACTTGTTACGGGAGGAACGCGTCGCAATTCCTATTATTGGTTCTCATAGAAATACGGACGGTAACGAGTTCGGGGATACAGAACTAGTAATATAGGTACAGGGATCACGCACGGGTTTGATGGCGTAGAGCAGTGGCCGTATCGGAAATTTCTTCTAACCCGAATACAACAATTATCCTTTTTTAAAAGCTTTTATTTAACTTGCAATGTTTAAATAAGAACTTGGGTCAAATCGGGTCAAATCTTCGAGTTTGGGGATACAAGATCTAGTCGTATAGGTACAGGACTCACGCACGGGTTTGATGGCGTAGAGAAGTGGCCGTCTCGGAAATATCTTCTAACCTGAATACAAAAATTTTTCTTTTTTACAAGCTTTTATTTAACTTGCAATATTTGTATCGGGTCAAATCTTTGAGTTTGGGTATACAGAACTAGTAGTATAGGTACTGAAACGTGGCCGCTCACTGTGGGCCTTATAAGAAAGCTCACTGTTACCCAAAGGGCAATGGAAAGAGCTATTCTTGGAGTCTCTTTGCGCGATTGAATCAGAAATGAGCAGATCCGCAAGCGAACTAAGGTCACTGATATAGCTCTAAGGATTGCCAGACTGAAGTGGCAGTGGACAGGGCACATAGCTCGAAGGACAGATTGCCGATGGGGCAGTAAAGTTCTCGAGTGGCGGCCATGTACCGGAGGACGCAGCGTGGGAAGGCCTCCCAAAAGGTGGACCAACGACCTGGTAAGGATTACGGGTACCAGCTGGATGCGGAAAGCACAGGATCGGCCTTTGTGGAGATCTCTGGGGGAGGCTTATGCCCAGCAGTGGGCGTCTTCTGACTGATATGATGAGAATAGGTACAGGGATAACGCACTGCTTTGATGGCGTAGAGAAGTGGCCGTATCGAAAATATCTTCCAACCCGAAAACAACAATTTTCCTTTTTTACAAGTTTTTATTTAACTTGCAATATTTGTGGCGGGTCAAATCTTCGAGTTTGGGGATTCAGAACTAGTAGTATAGGTACAGGAGTAGGTTTGAAGGCGTAGAGAAGTGGCCGTATCGGAAATATATTCTAACCTGAATACGACAATTTTCCTTTCTTATAAGTTTTTATTGAACTTGCAATATTTGTATCGCAAGACGTAATAAGACGAAGTGTTTCGTAATTAGGAGGCCCCGTCACCATTAAACCCCCAACTTAACGGACGGTCTGATATATAATAAGGCGAGATATCACACGATGAATTTATGATAACATATGGTGTAACCTATTGCATATCGCTCATCTCACAAGAATTTTTATAATTTCTTACCGACTTGTAACGTGTGTTACCAATAAATAATTTCATTTCATGTCATTTCATAAATGTAAATCTGTATTTTCTCGTATTCGAACCGGATGCAGTGCGAAACGCTCTTACTACCTGCAAGGAATTTCACCTAGTTTTTTGGTCTGATCTAAGATATATGCTGCTCAATAACAAAGAGGTATTTACCCGAAACTAAGTACCTATTAGCTGCAAAACAGCACACCCACACACACGCACAGGAAGTAGTAGATGATGTAGATATGGTACATGATAATGTAGGCCAGACTTTAGTAAAGTTATTCAGAACTGTGAATTACCCTTTCAGCGACCCTTGTTATATTGCCTACAACCTGTAAAATACTCATATTAGATGAATGTAGATAGTGAACTTATAAATTACGTACAACAAAACTATTCAGTTAATTACAGAGAACATGATTTACAATAAATAAAGACAAAATATAAATAATAAATATGTCAATACGAAATTATTAATTTATTAATGAAACAGACAAGAAGAAAGGCTATTTACAATGAGAGAACAAGAGAGAAAAACACTATCTATAAGCATTAAAACTTAAAAAAGACATCCACACCGCTGCCTTCCGCATTGTACCCAGAGAGCTGGCTGCGTTGCCTCGTTGAATAACAATGCTTATTCTCTGTCCGAGGAACGCGCCAGCTCTCCGGTCACTTGTGGCGTCTATAGAATACGAATAATATTGTGTACCTGCCGGTAAGGTCTCCTGTACTTTATGGAAAAGCGTAGCTTTGGCTCAGGAGAGCCGAGGCATTTGCATATTTGCAGCCAGAGCAACGTGCTCCTCACCCTTTTTACAGCATTTTAGAGGTGGACAACACATTTGCGTTGCTAATGTGTTGCTATACATAGGCGCCAGCGGCGGCGGTGACCATTTTCGGGTCTGAAAAGGCTACATTAGCTATTCTAGTACTATTTTCTATTCCATTATTGGCCACCGGATCAGATAAGATTGTGGCACTCTAATGTGAATCATAATATGAAACGCTAATGTATGGCCTTTTAGATCCTCTGCTTGCATGTTCATTTAACGAAAGAAAAAAATAAAAAGGGTAAAGCAAAACTGTTTAACAGAACTAAGAAAGTCTCTTGTCATTTTCTTAATTTTGAATTTGGTAAGGTATTTTGATATCCTTTCCGTTATCATTTCCTTACAGACAATTTCGTCCATTTTGTAAGAAAAGCCGTTGGCTTGGAAAGTCTTAAGTGTTTCTATCTCCTCAGAAATTCCTTTTGTAATTATCCCAGGGTGTCGTGGTGAATTCAACGGACCAGAATTTGCATTATAAACGACGCTTAATCACGGAAACTGAGAATTCCATTTCGCCATTTCACCAAGGTGTTGGATTTAGTAATAAAAGTCTAATTAAATATCGATTACCTCTGTTCTCAAGAAAGTTGGCAATTGTAATCAATCAAAGTCTCTTGCCACACCTAGGCATGCTTTAAGTTACCTAGTTCCAGAAATACCTTAACCTAGACTGGAGTATCGATGGTGGCTAGCGGGTTCGACTCGTAAAAGAGAGGTAGGTACCGAGTCTGATTCCGCCTTGTATCTGACATTTTCTGAGGTATGTACATTAGCTGAACACTAACCGATGCTCTTACGGTGAGGGAAAACATCGCGAGGAAATCTAGACATTTAGGCGACTGAATGTGTAACTATGATTCAATCTGTCACGGAGGGCAGATTGGCTGTAATTACCTGATCTGCCAAATCCTGGATCATGGCGGACTTTGACTCACGGGGTTTGGTTCTAGGATTTTTATATTATTTTTTCATTTATAAGACTATTAAAGCTGTTTGCCGCGAATTCGTCGGCGTAAACTTCGATTAAACGGTGTTCCTGCGGTAAATAGGCTATACCTATATTACGCTAAATATATTTATTCTAGGCTATACCTAGCTACAACACTGCAAAATTTTATCGAAATTCGTTCAGTACAAGTAGGTAGTGTTTGCGTGAAAGCATATATTTTACACCATTTATAATTTTGAGTAAGATAGAGAGGTTACGAGCATTGTATTTGCTATCATAGTCTCCGAAACCACCTACTGAACCGATTTTGAAAATTCTAGAATAGGAAGCAATTCCTGTCTGGCATAGGGAACTTTGATTCTGGAATTTCCCGGGGGAAGGGGTAAGTTAGGGTTGGTATTGGAACATTGTGAGGAAATTAATAGGCGGCCTTTATATTAAAGTTCGGCCTGCGCATCGGGACTGCGTTCCGAACCGAGGACAAACCGCCGGTCCGTTCGTCGGTTCGAACCGCGGATCAAACTGTCATGCGCTTGTTACGATCAGAAGTGGCCACGGTTTGGACTGCGGTCGAATCTATGATTCAGTTTTCATCGAGCTGGCGTATGGAACGTGATTATTTACAACATTTTTGCGGCCTGTACACGTAAAGTTCGGACCGCGAGTAACGCTTCAAACCATTCCTACCCTCGTTCCGAAGCGGCAGATGAAGTCACTGGGAAAAACTAATTATACTTAGATAGTACAGATTGATAGCCTTTTATTCGCAATTTTGTCACATCTATTGCTTCCGTGGATATTTTCTCAAGTGTAGCTAGTATAGAAGTAAAACTGTATGAGCTCTGTTAGAATTTCTTAACAGAATTTTAGGATCACCTTTTGATACTTTATTAAAAAATTACATTATTAGGTACCTAATAATTATTTTATTAGGTACCTAATAATAATTACAATGTAGCGACTGCCATTGGACCTGAGTGAACCTGTTAATAGTGGAACCTGATCAGATTAGACCATGGTTACATTTTCAGTTGCCTGACTGCGTAGGTTTCCTCGCAATGGTTTCCTCGCCATAAGAGCATCGGTTAGTATTCAGCTAGCAAGTGTAGCTACTATAGAAGTAAAACTGTATGAGCTCTGTTAGAATTTCTTAACAGAATTTTAGGATCACCATCTGATACTTTCTTAAAAAATTACATTGCAACAAATTTTGACATTTATACTTAAAGCAAAAACTGACCTATACAGCTACGACTTGGGCTCTTTTCGTACACAGCATTCAATTTAAACGGCGAGCATTCATAAGTATGACATCCAAGCTTGTCTAAAATATGGGTTCGAGTATGGTGCGATTAGACTAGACTGTGACAGAAGGCCTAAGTTTTGGACGGGACTCAGTTCTGTTCACGCTAACTGCACATAGCTGCAAAATGCAGTTTGGTTTCAGTTCAACAGTTACCATCAGGTGCTGTTTGCCCGTTTGTCACTGCGTAAAAGAAAAAATATATATTCACGCCAACTGCACATCATTGTCCTTTCCTTCAGGACTGCAACATTGCAGTTTGGATTAATTCACTCATGACACATTGCACTCCGATGGTTGTAAACACAGAGCATAAAACAAGAATTTGCCAGTCTAACTATTATTTCTTTTCAGTCGTGAAGCTAGCTAACTTTCCAATCTTATTATTAGCAACATTGCAGCTTGTACACAGTTATATTGATGAAAGCTGCAGAATTGCAGTTTGGGTGCAGTTCTGTGCATATCACATTAACTGCTACAGTTGGTGATTTCCTACCGTGGTGCTACCTATCGGTTGACATTATTTGAAAATTATTAACGATGTTCCTCAAAATTCAGGACACTCATACATAACACAAAGGGGCTTATTCTGGTCATCTTGATGTTAATGTCCCGGCTGTGTACTCGCGCGCGAGGACCCGGGGTCCGCTCCACTATAACGATTAGGTGCCTAATAGTTACAATGTAGCGACTGCCATTTGACCTGAGTAAACCTGTTAATAGAGAAACCTGATCAGATTAGATCATGGTTACATAATTAGTTGCCTGACTGCGCAGGTTTCCTCGCAATTTTTTCCTCACCATAAGAGCATCGGTTAATGTTCCACTAATGTACATAACTTAAAAAAGGTCATTGGCACCAGGCGGTACTGGGGTTCGAACCTGGTATCTCGGGGTACGAGTCGGACCATTTAACCATTAGGCCACCGATGCTCCTTGGCATAAAGGGCTTATTCTGACATCAATTATGTATGTCGGACCACTATTAAGTAAGTGGGTATTATCCCAAATGTTAGTTAGTACGTTAATGAAGGGTTGGTAAGGGATTTCATGAAAAGTTAAACAAAGTTAGCTAAATCAGAAGAGACTATGAAATAACAAATTAGGTTATGTCCTTTTAATTACAAGATTCTAAAGTTGTATAATTTCGTTGAAGAAATAAATAAATAAATCGATATCTGTTCCAATTTTAGGTATCTGTGTATGAGTCCATGCATAGTTTATGAAGATCCATATTTTCTCGTATTCAGGTCGGATTCAATGCAACACCCTGAAATCTTAAAAAAAACATAGGATATGTCTTTTTTTATCGCATTGTGATATCTATATAATGTGACTCTCACGTGAGGAATATAATATCTCACATTCAAAGTATAAGTACAAAAGGTAGGCTCTTAAAAAGCCAAGAGAAAGTTAAAGGGTTAACTTTTTAACAAGGATTAGAAATTCGCAACAGACGGTGTTTGAGCCCTCCTTCCCCTCAGATCCACAGTCTTGCTCTACATGTGGATCTGTGCGCACCCCGTCCCTATGGGGTGTCGCATTCGATGAAACCTAAAATGCCTTTCCGGCTAGAGGTACTCTCAAAGGCAGAGTTAAGCTGGTAGGAAGGAAGCACACAGTGGCACACTGGCCGCCCCATGGCCGCAGCAAACCCACCCCACGCCAACCACGACCTGACCGTGCCCGACAATGCCAGGCAGAGCCGGACCGCGCTCATATATTATATAGGTATGTCTATTTATGAGTATAATTTAGAAAAACCACCTAAAACTATAGCAAGTGTAAGCCAGTCCACCAAGACAGCACCCGTTCACGTGTAAACCGCAGGGCCACCGCCAGATAGACTTTTAAATGAGCGTGCATTACACATGCTGCATGTGATAGGTAGCCGCTCCCACGCTACTATATCCTATCCCTACCCTACCCCTACCTTACTCCTACCATATTCTACCACTGCCTTAACCCTAGCCTACCACTATCTTACCCCTACCCTACCACTATCTTACCCCTACCCTACCACTATCTTACCCCTACCCTACCACTATCTTACCCCTACCCTACCCCTACTCTAAGTACTACCCTACCCCTACCCAACCGCAGACAGAAGTCATCATGTGTAGGAAAGGAAGGAAAATTAACGCCGCTTCCAAGGTGGTTCTCCGTGGGGGAAAGAAACGGCAAGAAACCTACAGAGCCTAATTAATTCATTCTTTTTTAAACATTTCTTATGTACTAATACATTATTTGTCCTATATACTATCTTAAAAGTAAACACCTATATAGAACAGCAGTTTAATGTGTCCAGCAGTGGATAATGTTGAATATAATATCCTGAAACTACGGATCCACTGAATATACGTAATTATTTTACATATAAGAGATTTCCGACTCCTAACTTAGAGGTACCATACCTATATAGTGATTGACGAGGAAGGTTTATAAGCAAGTAAAAAGGGTATAAAGGGTTAAAGTAGGTCGCGCCGGGTCGACTAGTGTAAAAATAACTCTTTTCTGAATTATATACATTAGTTGAATAAATAGCAGTCGCTCCACTGTAACTACCTGATCTGCCAAACCCTGGATCATGGTCAAAGCGAACCTCGGGTGCTCGTGTGCGAGAGCACAACCGGGACATTAACGCCGAGAAGATTATTTCATTTTAAATAACGGAACTTAAAGCAGTTTATTTAATTCTTTCCACTGCTCTCTGTACGGGAAAGATTTCCCGCTCCTGCTGGACAATGAAAAATCAAAATAGTTTATTTCTACACGAGTTTTATAAAACAAGGCTGTACCATCTACAGAAATTAAAAGATACCTACTTACAAAGTAGTGGATTCTCTTACCTAATTCGAAAACAAAACTATAGGCTAAATGCCTGTACCTGGACTGATTGAAACTCCGTAGGCCACAAAGCACTTTCCCGAAAACTTTATTTTGAAGAAGATTTTCGTAGCGCGAGTATTTCGAGAACTTTTTGGGAAGTTCCTAAATTTCTAACGAAAGCAAAATAGCTGCAAACTCACCCGGCATCTAAATCTATCCAATTGTTTACATCACAATTACGTTACCACTTCATACACACATTCATCACTTCAGAAACCACGAATACGTAGTATGTTACACATTATTTCCTCGAAATATGAGTTCGTAGTTCGCACACGTAATTCGGGAAATTTTTCGCGCAAAACGATACGTCCTGCGTCGACCGCGTCTGGAGACTAACTGAATATCCGAGTAAGCTCTTTAGGAAGAGGGATGTCTTTGATGTTGAAGAGCTTGTATTAAAGTTTTATGTCTGGGCAGATTTTGTTAATGATGAGTTTTATGGGTCTCTATTGATGTTGGAAAGGGCGCTTACCGGTAGATTATTATAATACACTTTAAGTTGACGTTATAATGGTTCCACGCCAACTTTGTTCACTTACTCTACAGCCAGTTAAAAATGTAAGAAATCTTAATAAAGTAGAGAAATTTATTTTTAATTTGGCTCTAACAGTTATCTATTTTAAGTCGACTGTAAGTTACGTACCTAGTGATGATATGATAATGACTGAGGGTTCCACCCGTCAGTGGAGGGAATAATTATGGGAAGCCATTCAGTTTCATTCCTACACACACAAGTGACATACACATTTTGTGTGTCTAAAATTAAAAAACGGCTTGACCGATTTGATTTTTTTTTCAATTTTGTTCGCTGTTGTACTGGGTTGATTTAACCCATGCATAACCCCCGCGGACCCTGGCATAAGCCTGGATAAACGCAAGGATGATGAAATACAGGTGTGGTTTAAAATAAAAAAATTAGAGTAGGGTGAAGGGTAGGGTAGGTATACCAGGTATAGCGTAGGTATAGCAGTTGTAGGATATAGGCAGAAATCGGGACTAAACGCTCGGAAGGTGATGATTAGAGCAGGAGTAGGATAGGAGTACGGTTACGGTTAGAACCCTACCCTACTCTACGGTTGTGTAGGAGTAGGACACCACACGAAAGAAGTACGAGCTAGAAAAGCAAATTTTTAGTAAAACCTCAAAAGAAATAACCTAGTTTTGATTTTTGGCACAAGTTTTCCTTAGTGTACCAGGGGTGTGCCATAAAATTCCCCAACCCTGCCCTGTCCGCTCGACCCCCCCTCAGATGTGTCCCTGATCGTAGTTTTTTTAATTTTAACAAAAACTATCAGAGATACGAAAAAAACTTAATAATAAAAATAAACATGATTAAATTATCTACGAAATGGCTTTTACTTCATTTCGGTTCATAGGACTTTCACCGAAATTATACAAAAGCTACTGTAGTATACATAAGTGATGTAGAGTTGTGTTTACTAACAAAATAAGGCCCATCTTATTGTTGTACTAGCTTGTGCGCGCGACTTCGTTTGCGTTAAAATATATTTTATGAATGGACCATTTTATCTGACCTCTTTAGGGTATGTGTGCTACTACTACGGAGAGGTCAAGCAGTATCTCCGGTTCTATTCAGCCGAATAAGATGAAACATGGCTTAGATTTTAAATTTGACCCCATGCTACCAAACTGAAAACCCCATCAAAATCCGTCCAGCTCACAAAATGTGTGACAGTAACCGAAAAAGTTTAAAAAATTAAGTTTGCTCTCTCATTAAGAACTCTACATTTTCATTCCTGAAATTTGATAGCAGAGAAAAGTCGGCACTGTCGTCGGCAGTGAAATGTATGAAAGTGTCCTTCCTAAAAAAATCACAATAATCTTAGATATACAGTCTGCCTACTTTTTGCAATCAAGTCCATGGTCGCTACTTGAAGACATTTCAGTCACTTTGAAGTACTTTTAGTAACCTTCATAACGAACAATGTTACCGATTTCAGTTCAAGTACAACCGTCTAATCTATTCCTGCCACGCTAGGAACAATACTGACCTTGTTCAGTACCGCAAGGATCAGAAGGATAATTATCCTTCAGGCAGGTACTTCAGCTTAATGCTCACAATGACAATGCACCTGGGTTCTGTTTAATCTCCCGGTAAATATAGGTAAAGATACCTTATAAAAGTCCTTCCGACCGCCGACCTTAGCATTTGATATTAATTTTAACTGACGGATAGACAGACAGATAAAACGACAATCACTTCTAATGTTAACCCCCAACCCTCCGCTTCCTCCAACTCCTCCCCTTTATGTAAATGGGAGTCGGTGGCCTGGTGGTTAGGTATCCGACTAGTAAGCGAGAGGTACCGGATTCGAATCCCACTGCCGCCATGTACCAATGACTCTTTTCTAAGTGATGTACATTAGACTAACTGATACTCTTACGGCGACGGAAAACATCGTGATGTAACCTACACATTCAGGCGACGGAATGCGTAACCATGATCCAATATGGTCAGGTTCCCTTGATAGTAGCAGGGTCACGGAGGTCAGATGACAGTCGCTTCACTATAATTATCTGATCTGCCAAACCCTGGATCATGGTCAACACGGGCCCGGGCCCTCGTGCGCGAGAGCGCAACTGGGACATTAACTTACTAAGCCAAGATTATTCTTTTTTTACATAAAGAGAAGATAAAGTCGATGTGTGCATCTGTGTATCAGTCTGTGTCATCTCCTGAACGGCTCCTCCAATGTCGATACGGTTTCCTTTATTTTAAAACCAGTTCAGGTTCAGTAGTTTGAGAAATACTGAGTAGGTATATGCGTATAGCCCAGGAAAATCGTACATTCTACCTTTGAAAAGATCATTGAAATTCGGGCATTTGCTGACATCTGTCAGATATTTCCTTTTTAGGTATCGTATCCTCAAACTAAGTAGTATCACAAACACAATCTGTAGTATCAAAGTTTGAGTCATCGCTGGTACAGCACTTCCAAGAACTGTTTTCCAGTTTCCCTGTAATTTCTGTGCTACAAATTAGCACACTGGAGCGACCTATATCTATCTACTGATTCGGTGATATCAGAAGGACGTAGCATAGTCATAAATTACTTCTTGCTCAGAGCTACGACACTATAGGGAGCAGATTAAAGGGCGATGGCTATTTATCTCATCGGGCAGCGTGTTATTAGTGCGATGATAATATAGTAGTCAGGCGTAATATAGCGTAGGTCTAGCTAGAGTGAATGTAATCTCAGTTAGAAGAAAGTTTTAGTAACCTACACGTTATACCTATTCAATGTGTTTAACACGGGTACGAGATAGGAACGTAATAACCAAATTTTGCACGAAAGAAGTCGTTGAAACCTAATATACCTTACTTTAATACAATTCGTAAACTAAAGATAATATAGATCCTTTGCCCATGAAATTGGCATTTTGTATTTCAAAAATAACAATAATATCCTTTTATTGTGACAACTACCTAGCTACTTCATAAAATAAAAAAACTGCCAACAACTGAAAAGGGTTGTTTTGATAATAATTTATCGGTCAGAGAATAAGCATCGCTATCCAATGGTGTGAATGACTTTTTAAATTAATGCTTATTCATATTTCTTTTTTTTTTTGATAAATTACTTACAATTAAAATTATTTGAAAAAATTTGTGATTGCGACAAGAGCGCCAATTTCATCTCCTGATGAAATTGGCGTTTAAGAAGCATGTTTAAATTGCAAGTACGAATTGGGTCCCCCTGAGAATTCTTAGACGAATCACTAATATTAATTTGAATTCCTAAATGAATAAAAAAAATTTAAAATAAATAAGCGAGCACATCACACGTCGTCTGCGTAAGTCATATTTAATTACCTACTTATAATTACAAAGTTCATTAAATTTGTACCCATCTCCGGTGCCGTGAACAGTGCGCTGACGAAGACAGCTGTCGCTTACCCTTTTTGAGAGGGGCGCTGAACGCTTCCCTTGAAGTAAATCAGGCGGTACTTACTTTTTAAACCTCCGATTCATGACAGCGATATCGAATCCGTTCGATGTCAAAGGAATTTTAATTCATTATTTGTATAAAATTGATTATTAGGTGTCTGGTAAACAAATAAAACTTGGTAAAAGGAGAGGTAGGGCAAAGCGGGATATCCCGTTCAAACTATAGTCAACCGACTGGGAAAGACAGACAAACCTTATAGAATACCGCGTGATACCGCAGACAAACATTATTATTTTAAATAGCATTGTGGTTTGTTTATACCAGTGCGTAAGGTCTCCAGTGCTCCATGGCGTGATGATTTGGAGAACCGTGGCTTGGTCAGTAGAGAGGCATTTGCCTTTTGCTGCCAGAGCAATGAGTTATCGAGATGGGTAACGCATAAATACCCCTGGCGTTGCTAATAGGTGGCGGTGACCACTTTCCAACAGGTGATTACATTAAAAACAGGATACATTAAAAAAACATCATCCGTTGATAGTTTTCGTAGACAGGTCATACTTTGAACACGTTCTTAAACCTGATAATGGGCAGCAGCGTTTTGCTTACTTTTAATATTACAATATTCAACCCGCCTGTCAAGCGTGGAGATAACAACAATACCCTCCACTTATTTGGAGGAGGCTAAACTCCAGCGGTGATGGTGTTAAGGGCTGTTGATGTGATTTGAAATTGTGTATTCCATGACGGAACGCTACAGTTAGAACTTAGGGGCGGACTGAGGTAATATATCTCCCCAAAAAATCTTGGTTATTCTCAAGAATTCCTGTATATTCCTTATAACGCCCTCATGACAAACGGCCTGCCCAAAATGAAATGCAAAACAGCGCCTTGCTTCACTTTCCCACTCTTCCGAGGCTTTGAGGAAAGTGATTTCCATTCTGTTCTCTATTGTTGTATTAATCGCCTGCGACAGCCGTGAGAATTCACGAGATTTTTCTTTATTAAAGGCACACGGAAGCTCTCGGCTTCAACACAAAACGTCCACGAAATAATAAGAGCTCGTGTCACGTCGAGACTAGTCCCGGATATGAAACGGCGCAAATCTCTTGTGCACATTACAGGACTATTCCCTGCACGAACCTCAATAGGACAACATTCGTATTAGGTACATTTGTGTATTTTTGTTGGCACCAAACATACAATTTTGATTTTTTTCTCGTGTAGTGACAAATGATGCGTGGAACTGTTATGGAATATGGAGCTATTATTTAACCAATGTATGCGGTGTAGACTACTAATATTATGAAGGATGGATGGACGGATGTTTGGATGTTTGTTACTCCTTCACGTAAAACTGCTAAACGGATTTTGATTAAATTTGGCAGTAGAGTAGTATACAGTCCAGAATAGCAGATAAGCTATAATTTATCAAGATATTCAATGTGATTCCGCGGGAACAGGTTAAGAACGTTCAAACTGAATTTTCAGCGGACGATGTCGCGAGCAAAAGTATATTATCAAAAGTATAATGATTGAAAAACAAGTTGAAAGCAAAATTGAAATGTAGTCCTTCATTTTTGCTTACGCTTGTTGTTTATCAATTTAGTTAACGAGCATTCATTGCTATTTGGGTGCCTGCCCACCCTCCGTGACAAATGCCCTTCAGAACTTTTAGTCGTGGTCCAACATACAGGGTGACTTCAAATTCATGATACCACAAGGGATACCATACGGTACCATACATACGCATCCATGCATATGCATGTGCTCGTAGTAACAAACTACTTTTACAATGGCAATTATACTGAAATCGCGAAAATATCTGCTATTTTATACATAATTGAAAACGAATTCTGCCAAAATGCATGACATTTAGTTGCGATTTCAGAGTTGGTGCCATAGTAAAAGTGGTTCGTTGTCACTTAATGTATACGTAACCCCTTGGTATCATGAATTTGATGTCATCCTGTATAGATTGGATCTCTGCGCTCCCAACTTGATCCAATAAACGTCACACAGCTTCCGATATTAGATATCCGGCAGCATGGCTGTCGACCTACATGTTATTTACAAATAAAGATTTAATAACTCCTTTTCAATGGAAAAAAACTATTTGGTTATGTCCGAAACTTTTATAAAAATATATTAATCAAGTTCTTATTCTTATTAGTCCGGCAGATATGTGAAAGAATTGCGCATTTAATGATAGACGCATACAATTTGGACCACATATACTACATGTATAAAGGTTTAAATTTGGATATGAGGCCATCTCAAATTTTGCCTTTTACAGTAATGGCGGACATTTAAAATTTCGGCTTCAGAGAGTTTGATAAATGCTGCCTTTAAATGTTCTTAGATGATGTTAAAAGATAAATAGTATAATAGTGGCAAGTAATTGTTATTCACACATTTTGTTCATAAGGCATTACTAGTGAACCCGGTGCGACTTCGTTCGCATACACCTACTTTACCCCTACCTACCCTTTTTTTACTTACATATAAACCTTCCTCATGAATCACTCTACCTATTGTTGAAAACCGCATTAAAATTCGTTGCGTAGTTGATAAAATCTAAATACAGACGGTGGGAAGACGCTTTGTTTTATACCATATACCTATATATAGACAAAGATACTTAAATTACAACATAATTTGCTTAAATAAAATGTTTAATGGAAAAAGTAAAAGTACGGTACCATGAAAGTGTAAGTGAAGTGAAAAAAGTGAAATTGGTTACTAACTAACTTTAAATCGTTAGAGATCCTATACGGTCCTTATAAATGAAAAATGATGTGAGAAACTTAATGATGATTATTCATTACCTATTCCACGATACCCTGCATGACATAGTTTGTCGACATTAATTTTTTAATTTTTTACAAAATGTCGGCAGGTAGTCGCCATATTGAATTTTGATCAATTTCAAATCTTCATTGACTGACACCCGCAAGATTAAGACAAATCGATAGACGTAAGAACCATCAAAATCGGTCAACGCGTTTAGTCTCTACAGTGCCACAAAGGAACAAATACATACAAACATAGACTGATAAACACATTGACCTTCTTTGAGTCGCGCAGTCGGGTAAAAATAAAGGTGCGTACTACCTGTCATTGAATAAATGTGTAATTATGTCATGCATACATACTTAAAACAAATAATAATCGTCAAATAACAATAAAACATTGTAATCAGAGGTCGCCATTTTGAATGTCCACCATTAGTGCTATAGGGGAAATCAAAGAAATGAAATAAATGAAATGAAAAATTCTTTATTGCATATACATAAAATAAACAAAAACAGAGGAAAGAAAGAAAAGCAACCGGCGGCCTTATCGCTTAAAGCGATTTCTTCCAGGCAACCTTAGACAACTAGACACAGAGAATATTATAGGATAGGTGGTAAGTCTGTTCTACAGAACATTACTGTGGTATGTTTCTTTAATACTAATAAACCTATACATATATTACTACAATACAATACTATAAATACATAATACCTACTTATTAAACATCACAAAACAATATAAAGATGATAATAAAAAAAAAAAATAATAATAAAAAAAAAAAATACAAATATTGTTGTGTATCATGTATCCGCATGAGTAAGGTGAGACGATGATGATGATGGATGGATGGACCTATATGTCAGCTTTGAGGAAGTGCGCTTTGACCAGCTTTTTAAAGGTCGGTAATGTTTTTGCTAGACGGATTTCGACAGGCAATGAGTTCCAGAGTCGAATCGACTGGATAGTAAATGACTTAGAGTAGAAGTTAGTGGAGTGAAGTGGGACAGTTAGAAGAAGGTTATCAGAAGAGCGGAGGGAAAGGCAATGAGAGGAAGATAGGAATTGGAAACGCTCTTTTAGATAACGCGGAGTAGAGGGATTAAATAGTACTGCATATAGGAGTGACAGCATATGGAGATGGCCTCATATCCAAAATCAACCCTATACATATGTAGTATACGTGTACCAAGTTGTATGCTTCTATCATTAAATGCGCAATTCTTACAAAAATTGTCACGAATCTGCCGGACTATATGTTATATTCTCACATTGAAAATACAATAATATAACCTTAATATAAATGTGAAGTATTGCACACAAAAGAAAAAGCTTCCTCCAGGTTATCTCCGCAAAAGATATTATGTTCCCCCTAGTTAACTAGTTATCTAACTTAATTTTTTGTGGAACAAAGGTTCCATTCTATCCACTCCCTTTCTTCTCCTAATGACATACGATATCATAATAATAATGTCGAATCCAATTGTTTATCTGAGTTGTTTTGGCAAAATGTACCATTCAAAGAAAATATCAAAACCTGCTCTCGAGATCATTACTGGAATTAGGTAGTGTAATAAAGGGTTAAATTCGATGGAAATGTTTTTGAAACAACTTGTAAACCTATAGACTGTGATGGTGACATACTTTATAGTACGTGATCTAGTACACGAAAAATTTCACTTTGTAGTGATAGCAGACGTTTAGGAGGCGCACAAAACCATAGAGGAAAAATTTTATATACAGAAGCAGAGAGTACATTTCGATTTTAAATACGAGACAAAATGTCACACATCTCTATAACACACACACTAATCCAAATGCAGGGACGGAACAAGGCAGCCCATCTGCAGCAAAATATAACTCATCATGAGTTATATTTTGCTACGACTTTCTACTCGTAACGAACACAAACAAATCTGACTTGTTGTTCGCTGCAGGTGACTATGCAATTTTTTTAAGCTTGTCCTTATATATTTTAATATTGACATTATAATAAAAGGTAAGGTGTCTAGTGAATCAAAGCCATGCCCTGATACCTACCACCGTCTTTTCGATCTCTCGATCCTACATACCGTGAATCAGGCAGTGCTTGCTTTTGCAAAAAGGAGGGTTATGATTTTGACCGGTATTAATGTTTATTTGTTGCCTCATAACTTCTAAACTAATTAGGTACCTATCTACTTACTTATAGTTAGAAGCGTCTTCATTGTTCACAGATTGGCCTATGTGACTTCACAAATTTAATATGATGCCCTCTAGAGGAAATAGTCATGAAAAAAAAAATGAAAAGGATAGATACATTAATATATTAAACAAGCAGCATATTCTTTATTTTCAGTAAAAATTCATATAATGCTGGTGCAGCAGAACAGAAGGGACTTGCATCTAAATATTATCTTGTTCTTCAAAATGTTTACAACGCAGCACTTCCAATTTGCAACCCAGACATAACCATGTCTTGTCTTTAAGAAACCTAGAAAAACAAATAATTTTGTAAATAAACGTAAATACGCGATTAATCCGTTGTTTCATATAATGTCTGAACATTTAAAATGTCATCTAGGTACATTTTTGGTATGGAACCCTGATACATATAAAATTGTGGACCGCTATTCACAAGATTTGAGTAATAAAATACTATACAATAAATACTAAGTCCGACCCTGTTAGCATCAAAATATTTTCGTACCTATTTAGACACCGAAATATTGCTCAAATTGCCAATAATTTTAAATCTATCTCTAATGGCATGTTGTTTTAAAGTAAAGCATTTCAATTATTGCAAATTTACACTATTTCGATGCATTTTTTTGTCACAATTTCTAAAATTTATTTCGGATCGCCGCGACCACGAATGTTTACTTACCGATGAAAGGATAATCCAGGTGTATTTTCATACTTTGCGCTTTCACATAAATGTACACTAAATTACACACAAAATTACAATCTTTTAAATTAATAAATTTAAATTTTATTAGGAAATTATAAAATTTACACCGATGTTTCAAAAAAAACGTCAGGTCGTTAAGCCCTCGAGCAATATGTCGAACGTACAAAACATTGCGCGCGTCATTTTCCGTGAACTTATTCCAATGGATCTAAAAACGGGATAGCAAGATTCATAATCATTGTAGAGCAAGCGAACAGGGAATATTTGTGATTTGTGTTTAGTCTGTTATGTCTGTGCACAAAACGTTCTTCTGCACAATATGGCACAGAAACATGACATTACATGACATTTATGACATTAAGATTGTGATTTTTTTTACTGTTGTGACATTATTTTATGAATAATGACTACTTAAGAATTTAATAACATTTGACGTGTAAATTTATGTTTATCAAAATAAATGAATTGAATTGAAAAGAAAAAAATTTTTTTTTGTGAGTTAAAGTTTAGCTCTTCGTAGCGATAGTTCTTACATATCGTCTTGTGTGGATTCTATAAGTGTAAAAAACCGGTCGGTCTCACATCCTACGGCGCTTTCACAGTCTATTATTTTATGCTTGTTTTACAATGGGCCATGATGACGTATTTTTGCTCATCAGTAGGCGCCATAGTCGAGTAAGGTTTTTGTCAAGCAGAATGGTAGGATTTTTGAATGAAATACAGTGTTATACGAGTAACTTATAAACTAGGTACGCTATCTTTACGGGACTGCACTCATCAAAGTGCACAATCATCTTGGCATTAATATCCTGGTTGTGCTCTCACACACGAGAGCCCGGGGTCCGCCTTCACAATGGTCAGATAGTTACAGTGAAGCGAATGCCGTGACCCGTTAACAGAGGAACCTGACCACATTCATCATCATCACAGCCCGTAACAGTCCACTGCAGGACTTAGGGCCTCTCCCACGAAAGGGGAGGTTATTGCCGTAATCTCCACGCTTGGCAGGCGGGTTGGAGATCGCAGTGTTTAAATATAACAATGGAACATGCTGCTGCCCATTTTCCAGACTACGGAGACTCTTGATCTTTTGCCTCGAAAACATTAGTCGACTTGTACGACACCCATGATTGTAAGGGGTTGGTGCTATTCTACTCTGCCGGACACCACACTTTTTTGTGACTATAGCGTGGATGAGAAGCGAAACTGCCATGAGAATATTAGGCCAACCGGTTTTTTTTACTTATAGAACCCACGCAAGAGAATATGTAAGTACCATAGAAACGAAACGACAAAGTATGGGTCACTGAAAACATTTTCTTTTTGCGCTGGGTTCTGAACGGACAGACCAAAGTTTTGTGGGTATTCTGGGTGGGGTTTTGTGGGTGAATCTACTATAGCTACAATGTAGATTTCTTCTTGAACTCGATTACGTAGAATAACCTACGTCACCCTCACAGTTAAGTTATAGAGTTATATACGATTGGAAGGCTCGCGATAGCCAATTGGGTCCCACAGTGTCCCAGAGTACCCCCGGGTTGTTATTGGGATATCAAAAAGGGGAAATTGAGCAAATGTAGTGTCTGAAATATAATTGGTAAATTTATTGTATTCTACTGATAATCAGGTCGTAGCCCAATTTTTTTGTGGGTTTAACATAATAAATGTAGTGAAGCCTATGGTTATAGCTATACGAGATAAAACTCTCCACCCTTCTGGACCCCAGCCAGTGTTGGGCTTTGATAAGAAAATCGTGTCATGTAAGGGCTCAGCGTCTTTATCCACTCTTCAGATCTTAAGCCCGGGGGACACCGTACTGCAAACTGTCCCTCGCAAGCGACCTGTCGCCGCGATAGTGCTAGCCTCTTGATTTCTCGCAAACAAGCATAATTGTGTTGTATAAAAAGTAATACTTATATATATATATATATGCTTGGGCCAATTCACACAACGCCATATGTAAGCAATGCTTGTGTTATATACTTTTTTTTTAAACTTACCTTATTCGCTCATCATATAATTTTGACTTTAGCCCGCCCCCCTGATTCAAATCCTAGATCCGCGCCTGGGTGTAGTCAGGGGCGCATTTTGTGGGTACACACAGCCTACACCGCGTATTTAAGTCAAACTCCGAGTTTGCTCCTTCACTAATTTGTTACTTTTATTATATTTGCTCTTTGAGACAAAGTTCGAAATATTCCAACTCTACATTCGCTTATTTTTAAAACATTCACATCGCCCATACCGCCCATCAATTCAGATTATAATAACCAATATATCAAAAATTAAAAAAGAATTACAGAGGTCGACTTTGTATAACTAATGCGTGTGGCTTGGCTTGTATTGTAGCTTTAATCGTGCTGATTTGTGCTCACTGACTGTACATTGGCGATCGCCTTAGCTTCATCGGCCACCTCAGGGGCCAGGCCCCCCTGAAAAATAGCCCTAGGTACGCCAATGGACTCAAGGCCAATAATGGAATAGTTCAGGTTGGTAATATATTGACGAACAAACAGAATAGCCCATTTGATGGGAAGTGGTACCTGGGAATACTGCTCATAGCGTTTATGAAAAGGAAACCGACACGATCTTGTAAAATCGAAAAGATGTTTGTTTTATGTATCGTTATAGTCTCTTTAGTCCACGACCACGTAGATTAAATGCGAAGTAAATTTTATTTTTTGACATTAGACACTTCATGCAAAATTTCAAAAGTCATATTGTCTGTCAACGTAAATTAATTTACCGACTAGTTTTGTAGGCATAATTTTGTCCGTAGCTGTGTGCTGTCTGTATTTTCGGTCGCCAGCATCAGCTAGCTAAAGAAAGCGAATAAAGTTTTAAGGAAATCGAGAACAGCGTTTGAAAGCAAGACTTTTGGGATGATATGACGTGGAAGTGAATATAGCACGATGCCGACTCAGGGTCCGTCATCTTTTACGCCGCAGGCGACGCGTCGGGATCCTTCAGTTCTCTCCCCGGGCATGAAGGGGCCATCTCCCACACCGCAACGTCGTCCCGACAAACCGGGCGGCGCATCGCAGGGGCGCCACCAAAAAACCCATATCCACGCCATGCCGAAAGAAACCGAGCAAGGCTGTTGCAAGAGGTTTCTAAAGTTCCTCTACAACAGTGAAAAGGGCACGTTTTGCGGCCGTACTTGCCTGAGTTGGTTTCTTATCATCGCTTACTCCATCATGTACCTCATGTTCTTAGTCACATACACCCAATTCTTTTTGTACGGCTCCTTGGAGATCACGAAATCCCAATTTGATGATCCTGACAAGAACACGTTTAGCGGTGATATGATTCGCGACGTGGGCCTCACTGCCACTCCCACTTCTGAGAACAGCTACTCCATGATTTGGTATAGGAGTGGCGAGCCTGACGACTATGACAAGTACGTGAAGTCTATTGATAGTCTTATCATGGATAGGAGGCGTAGGAGGAAACGAGACCTTCGAAGTAATTTGGGTCCTTGCGGTCAGTCGCCGTACGGCTATGGGGATCGGCCGTGTGTTTTAGTGAGAATCAACAAGAGAATTAAATGGTCAGCGAAACCTCTGCAAGAGGATTCGCCGAACGCCAAGGATGCGCCAGAGCTGGTAAAGAAATGGATGAAAAGTGATAAAAAGAAGTTATGGCTCCATTGTGACGGGTATCATTCATACGATAAGGAGCATTTAGGGAATATTAGATACTACCCAGATCCGCCAGGGTACGATGCGGATCTCTATCCGATGCAAATGGACACTCCTTCACCGCTTGTGGCCATTCAGATTTACAACTTCACGATAGGGCTCTCTTTGGCGGTGAAATGTGATCTGTGGTACGATTCGGGTTCGTCGTCTGTAGAATTTTTGCTCTATGTTGCACCTAAAAGTAAGCTTATTGTAAGATAATAGTGCCACTTGTAGACAATGAATGCTTTGATGCTTATTACAAGTCCTAATATATTATTCACCATGGGAGTATTCAGAAAATAAAACATGTTGTGTTATCAAATTCTTATTTATTCTTTAATAACTAGTTGACCCGGCGTGACTTCATTCGCCTAGCGTCCTACCTCTACCCCTATCCTACACCTGCCCAACACCTACCCTACAACTGCCCTACACCTATCCTACACCTACCTTACACCAGCCTAATACCTAATACCTGTATATTAGGTTCACGAAACACAGTGCATGTGGTTATATACAATTGAATGTAAACGAAAAGACCTTGTGGTATGGTTTGTAACGAAAATAACCTACCTCACTGACCGTTCACAACATTCATGCATTTAGATGGCAAATACACTTAGATAAAAAATACAGCTTATTCTTCAACCGCAACACAACCATACCAATATTTTTGATTTGTGGAAGAAATATATAAGGGGCTGTATAAAAAAGATTGGAAAGTTAGTTACCTTCATTACAATTTATATTATTGCTCTGAGGGTGCTACCAATCCAGGCAGATTCCTCAGTTTAGGGTGACTTACGTGAGGCCTTAGGGAGTCTACTGGTAGATAGACCACCTATATCAGGACAGTAGTTTGTAGCACTACTTGTTATAGTCTTTACGATATGTGAGTATATATTCGTACGGCGTACCTAACTTCGAAAATGTGATATTTTTTACAGAACACAAAATCGACATGGTTGGTTCTACCCTTAGCCCTCCGCTGAGCCGCCTTAGTTACAGCTATTTCGTATAACCAGTAGTGATGATTAGGAATGCCTTCAAACTAAGCTTTTCTAAAGAGTAGTTCAAGGTGCTGATGGAACTTCAAGGGCGGTATAACCAAACTTTAAGTCCACCTTTGTACTATTTTGTGCATAAAGTATTAAATAAATAAATAAACCATGAAAATCGGTTAATAGTATAGATAGTTTTAGTATAATAAATAAATACCGCACGTTATAAATTATAGAGATCTAATACTCATCCCATGGCCAGGGCCATCTCGACAAATTAATTATTTTCCAAAGTTTGATCTTTCGTCTATCCTTCGGTCTATCGGATTGGAAAAAATATACCTGCTTACCCGGCTTTGTAAAACCGGTGCAATTTTCCCAGAAATATGTATCTAACTTTCTTTTCAGTGGTAAACTTTTTTAGCTTAATTCTATTATTGAGGTGTGATTAAAATATCGATAGCCTTCTTCAACTTATGTTAGCCTGAGAACAGGGTGGCTTGGACAGCGCTCATTCACGAAATGAGCAAATATAATCACGACACACAGCCATTAGGATTTGACGTAGAAAAAGACAATCTATACAGAAATTCGATGGGTTTCGGATTAATTTGAATTAAGCGGATTATTTCGCAGACGAAGTCCGACAAACGTCCTCAACTACAAAATATCTGAAAACTTCCTAAAAATAGAAATTTCCTCAGTATCTAGTGCTGGTTATGACATTATACCGTCGCAGTGGCATATGCTCCTCGCCACCTACGTTAAATCAACTCTAACAACATCGTGCCGTAGTAAACAAACCATACACTCCTAATTCTTAGCCCAGCGGGGAACGTCATTCAATTACTGGCGTCTAGATGAATGACGATTACCGCTGCCAGAATGGGGGTGAAGTTGAATTGAATTGACGACCTTTCTGTTTATCACTTCATTTGGCCCGACGACGAAGGCTTCGCGATTAATGTGGCTGTTCTGGGACTGCGGTAATAACGAGTCAGGGGTAATGTTCGGTTGTATCCGGCGAAATTTAAGACCAGAAGCCCTGTGGAATCAGCGGTTTTTATTGCTCCTGTTACAGGACACACGCTCTTTATAATAAAACTCTTTCTGTTGGAAAAAGTACTGGATACTGATTGATGAATCAATAGTACAGATTTTACGGGAAGCGAATCTATAATCTAGATTCTATACATAGTATAAAAAAAATCGCTTCCCACCATCTGTCACCCCCTATGTACGGGTAGATCTTTTAAACTACGCAACGGATTTTAATGAGGTTTTCAACAATCATCATCATCATCATCACGGCCCACAACAGTCCACTGCAGGACTTGGGGCCTCTCCTACGAAAAGGGAGGTCATTGCCAAAATCTCCACGCTTGGCAGGCGGGTTGGAGATCGCAGTGTTATAATATAACAATTTATTTATTTATTTATTTCCAATATACATTTGTAGCGTTACAGTAAGTAGGTACTTAATACTAATGCACTACAAACATGACAACAAAGTAACAAATAAAATAGTAAGAAATTATGGCACAACTCAAGTAAATTTTTTAATAATTACAAACGCTCATTCATTCATCAACTCACAAAACCTCAGACACATACCTCGCACGCCCGTCCATCCACCAGCAAATATGTCACACTCAGGTGCTGATGTCTGAAGAGCGTTCAGCATGTCCATGGCGCGAATTAGAGGAGAGTGCGCGCGAGCCAAAGTTCGCGCGGCCGGAGTCGCGAGGAGCCGGTTCTGACGCGCTCTTAGGACTATTCTTAGCTTAGGGGGGACAAATAAACGCACTACCTGTGAGACCAGAGCCGTACAGTCGGCATCCCCGCGCAACATGAGACACACCATTATGAGCAGAATAAAGTTACGCCTTACTTCCAGAGAATTAAAACCTAGCGTACCCAGCAGGTATTTAGTGGGGTATAAAAAGGGATAGTATCCATACATCTTTTTGTATAGATATCGCAAAAACGCTTTCTGAACTTTCTCCAGAAGCAAGGCGTAGGTACTCTCATATGGATGCCAAATGACAGAGGCTGACTCTAGTTTACTCCGCATTAGTGCATAATAAATGAGTTTGATGGCACCGGGGTCTTTAAAATCGCGCGAGTTCCTAATCACGAACCCAAGTCTCCTGGAACAGTCAGATGCGAGACTCTTCATATGCTCATGAAAGTTTAGCGAGGGATCAAAAATGACGCCCAAGTCCTTAATTGTGGTGACTCGATTAATTATGTTAGCGCCTAGCTTATACTATTAAAGGACTTTTAGACCGACTAAATGACATGACATGGCATTTCGATGGATTAAAGTGTAATTTATTATCTATACTCCATTTATACACAGCATCGATGTCCGACTGTAATTCATTATAGTCGGACATCTCAGACACCTTATGAATGAGCTTAAGGTCGTCAGCATACAACAAACAACGAGAAGATTGAAGAGTCTGTTCCAGGTTATTCACCATTATACTAAATAATAACGGACCCAACACTGAACCCTGACTGACCCCGGAACGTGTATGATACGTACCAGATTCATAGCAACCGTGACGGACGTATTGTTGCCTGTCACTCAAGTAACTAGCGAAAAGACTTAACAAAGATGGAGAAAACCCTATAGAACATAGCTTACTCAGTAGCACATCATTATCAACCCGGTCAAAAGCTTTCTTAAAATCAAAGTAGACCACGTCTAACTGCATACCTCTGTCTAGGTGATCGGAGACGAGTTCGACCAAAGTAAGAAGGTTGGTAGTTACAGAGCGTTTAGATCTAAACCCATGCTGGGAATCGCTCAGGAAAGGTTTGACCTGCGAGGTTATGTGTGTAGACAGTATCAGCTCATACACTTTTGCCAAAGAAGATAAGTTGGCAATGGGTCTGTAGTTCTCAACATCCTTCAAATCGCCCGAGTTGGGAACAGGTTTCACTCGGGTAGTCTTAAAATGCTGCGGGTAACATCCGGTGGAAATGGATAAGTTCAGGATGTGGTAGAGAGGGTTTATGAAAAATTCCTTACAGGCTTTAATAATGAAAACTGGCAGGTTGTCGGGGCCAATCGAGGGTTTCAATTTATCTATGGCTGTTTCGATATCAGTAAGAGAGATACTCCTAATGTCGATATAGTTGGCAGAAGAGGTTCGATCCGCCGTAATTATATCTGCACTTACCAGGCGAGGGACGTCAGGCAAGAAGACGCTTGAAAAATACGAGGAGAAGGCATCCGCCGCCGTACTACCAGCATGTTCCTTACCTTCTAATATAACTGAGGCCTGAAATCCACCCTTAGATCTCAGCCCGTTTATATGGTTCCAGAATGCCTTCGGATCACATCTAATCCTATCCTGAGTTCTACGTAAGTAGTCTCTATATGCAGAGGCAGATCTTCTTTTAATATCTGCTCAGAGACTGGAAAACCTGGCATAGGTATCCATGCAGCCACGCGACTTCCATGCGCAATGAAGTTTTGCCTTACGCTTTATGTCCCTAATGAGATCCGCAGTGTACCAAATAGGATAGACCCCACTAGCTTTCTTATGTCTTATCCTCCTTGGTATGCACTCGTCAAAGATATCAAAGACAATGGCGTAAAAAGATTCGAGGGCGTCATCGACACTTTGAGCAGCGTACACTCCATCCCAATTGGCACTAGCTATAAGATAATATAACAACTGATAATTTCCTTTAGGGAAATTCCAGTCACCCCGAGAACAGATTTTGCTAGGCTCAATCATCTCTGACTGCCCTCGCTTTGCATCTCCTAGGGGGACACAAACTTCAAGGGGTGGGTGATATACATCCCGTCGTTGGACGAGATCGCCCCCCTGTATCTCAGAGACTGTGGTACGAGCTATGTTCTCAGACACCAGCACCACATCTAGCTTACCTCCATACAAATTCTCTACATCATTCATCTCAGTCAACCCACATACAGAAAGAAAGTAATTATAGTCATTAAAAATTTCAGTCGACTTATACTTAGGGTTAAGGTTTAGGTCGCCTAGTATGATGACTACACCCTTTAGAGAACCAATCACTGATTTTACTTTTCGAAACCAAGCGATGTATTCAGTACCCGTAGCTCTAGGGTTAATATAAACAACACACAGGTTACAGTTGACGCTTCCAATAGTGCACGACGCCCACAGATCTTCACCGGCAACAGTTTCAAGTTCAGGTTGACGTAGCAACTGTATTCCTAGGCGTGCAGCAAGCATCACCCCACCGCCATAGCCAGTTGTTCGATCACGGCGCAGGACACTCCACCCAGTGGCCGCTATTTCAGCATCATCCACCGACTGATTTAAAAAGGTTTCAGCGATTGCCACGATATCACAACCCATTGCTAACACATTGCACCTGAGATTCGCAAGTTTGGTGTTAAGTCCTCTGACGTTCTGATAAGTCATACAAACGCTGCAGACCTTTCTAGTTCGATCTGTCCTCTGCGGGCTTTTCGGTGTTAGGTTTGTTGTATCTGCGAAATAACCAGGCCTTGACACGCGCATTCTCGGGCCAAACATCGGCAGATAGGCATTTATCAAAGTGAAGTACCGGAACAGTGATTTTATAAGATTTGTAATCGCCTCTAGGTTTAAGCTCCTCCACTAAGCAGTTAGCACCCGGGCACAGCTGATCCAAATAGCTGCGAATATCATCTACACCTGACAACATCTTCCACAGATGGATAACGCTGCTGCCCATTTTCTAGTCTACTGAGGCGCTTAGATCTTTTGTCTCGAAAACATTAGTAGCCTTGTACGACACCCATGAGTGTAAGGGGTTGGTGCTATTCTACTCTGCCCGACACCACACGGCCTAAGATTTCAACAATATTTAGATTTTCAACAATAGATAGAGTGATTCAAGAGGAAAGTATAAAAAGAAAAAAGAAAAAAAGGGTAGGTATGGTAAAGTAGGTGAACGCGAACTATGTCACCCGGGTCCACTGGTCTCGATATAGCGATCTCCAACCCAACTGCCAAGCGTGGAGATTATGGCAACAACCTCCCCTCTCATAGGAGAGGCCCTAAAATCCTACAGTGGACTGTTATAGGCTGTGATGATGATGAATAACTTTAACTCTTTGCGTCATACTTTTATATATATAACGGGGGAGGAGATAATTCGTTATCGTCTGCCATAGCTAGGTATCGAGTGTGGGGGTAGTACTGGGTATGTCGGTTCAATGAAACGTAGGGTTGTACAAACTAAACTTCTTATACTTTCTTCCTTACAATAATTGGGTCACTTAGTTCTACGAATCAACTATAACACACTGTAGGTATTTCGGAACGCGAGACAGTTTCTAGGGTACACTTCCACTCCGACCAAGAGACAACAAGCGAGTGTGCCTCCGCGTGTTCGACTAGTGGCAGGAACCCAGACTCCGTCGAGCGCCGAGAGGTGGCGCTGGCGTTCCGACGTACCGAAGTCAATAGACTTTCTTTATTTTGCCGACACGGCCATCCTGCTAGCACACGTCCTCGTGGGTTAACCTGTAACCGGAAAAGAAGCGAAAAAGCTTCCGTTCACCTCTACATTCACTAATCTCAGTCTGTGATTCAAGTGACTCTACATTTAAAAACTCAACTCAAATTTCATTTTACTTGATTACTTTACTTCATAGAGCATCATAATTTTACAACTCAGATCACAGACTTGATTAACACAAAGTATTTACAAACGGGACATAATTTATTTACAAAGTAATTTCTTGAAAGATCAATAATCAATTAACCTGAGTAGTCATGTACCAGAGAAAACCATCATTTACCAAACTTCAAAACCACATTATTTACAAGAGCTCACAGAACTTCCAAGTTTGCCACCCTCTATAGCCACGGCTTACATAGCCGACCAGCTGATCATCAGCCGCCACTCAACATACGTGTGCCCCCGTGTGCATCACCCACTGACTACACACGATACGGTCACTACAGACCACGACCTCCGCCAGAGCTAAACGCGCACCGCGCACCCACGGACTACTTGAGTTACCCCAAGAGACACCGATTTCCACCGGGCTACGACTACGTAATAGCTACTGGTATAGTCGACATCAATACGGTATATAGAGTGCTTACTGTTCACGTTCTGGCTCATCAGCACAATCAACATCATTAATATCTGCTGGTACATAACCTTCAGGCATCTTTCTTAGCCTATCGTGTGCGTACTTGTAAGTACGCTTCGAGTCTAAAGCTTTCAACGTATAGCGATCCCCATCCAACACTTCAATCACTTTGAACGGTCCCTTGAATTTTGGGTCTAACTTTAACTGGTTACGTTCTTCATTGGCCAGTAAAACAAAATCGCCTAGCGAAAACTTTTTGATTGAAGCTTTTGTACTGTCGAAACGAGCTTTGTCATAGCTTGCACACTTTTGAATATTATCTGACGCTATTTCACGGACCTCGTCAATGTCTACTTCTGTATCAACATCGCTACTACACATCAGTGATAATGGTCTAGCTACTTTACCGATTAAAAGCTCGAGGGGAGAAGCTTTGGTAACGCGGTTCATAGTACAATTAATCGCGAGTTGTACCTCACCTAACGCGTCCTGCCACGACTTAGTATCACTCGTTTCAACGGCAGTTTACATTGATTTTAAAACACTCATCACGCGTTCTACTTGTCCGTTAGCACGGGACGAACGGGTCGCTATTAGATGCAAGTTAATATTTTTACTTTCGCAGAAATCACGGAACTCTTTGCTGGCAAAACATCTACCTTGATCCGCGATTATTCTAGTAGGAGTACCAAAAAGAGCAACGCTTTGGGAAACCGCCTGAATGCTGCTTTTAGTGTCAATGTTAGTCGTATGATAGAGTAAAACGTACTTGGTGAATGCGTCTATCAAAACAAAGACGTATTCTTTGTTGTCATTTTTGCCGCTCAATTTACCTGTTACGTCTATGTGAACTGTGTGCCACGGTGTAGTTACTTTCGGAATCGGATGCAATTCGGCTTGGACTTTTCCTGAATGAGATTTCGCGATTTTACATGTTACGCAATTTTCAACAAACTTTTTAACGTACTGAGTCATACCAGGAAACCAGTAAAAATCATAGAGCTTTTCGCGCGTCTTGTCAACACCAAGATGAACGAGAGAGTCATGAAAGTTATTAATTACTGACCATCTTAACGCCCGGGGTAAGTAAGGCAAGCACTTAGACCTACCATTACGCTGTATTTTTCAGTAGAGTATACCTGAACGAAGTACATAAGTTCTAGCTACTTGCTCGTTCATTTCGTCGCTCTCCAAGTCACTTATGATTTTAACAATCTCATCGTCGCGCTGCTGCTCAGCTTGAATCCAGTTAGAAGAGAGCTGATTTACATCAATACGCTTTTGCTCTACATGAAGAACCTTTGCTTTTGGGCTGCACGGAAGAGGGTTTCGCGACAGAAAATCTACATGAAGCATCTTTTTGCTTTCTCTATAAACTACATCAAAGTCAAAAGACTGTAGAAAGGCCCACCATCGATGAGCTCGCGGGGTAAGATCATGTTTATTCTGAGACGCCTTCAACGAATTACAGTCCGTGACAACTGTGAACTTTCTACCGTGGAGATACTGCCTGAAGTGTTTTATAGAGTTCACAACAGCTAACGTTTCGAGTTCATAAGAATGATAGTTGCTTTCAGTTGGGGAAGTTCGCTTACTAAAGTAAGCTACGACTCTACGTTTACCATCGACCACCTGGAAAAGAATCGAGCCATAGCCCAAGCTACTAGCGTCGGTGTGAAGCTCTACTGGGAATTTAGGGTCAAAAATCATTAAAACTGGAGAGTTTGTCAACTTCGAAATAATGTTTTGACGAATGTCTTCATGTTCAGGCTTCCAATTCAGGTCACCTTTAAGAGATGTTAGTCTGTAGAGCGGGGCCATTATTCGGGAAAAATCCTGAACAAATTGTCGAAAGTAAGAAGCTAGTCCAATGAACTGTCTCAACTGAGTAACAGACTGTGGGGGCGGTAGAGCAGTTAATGCTTCTACTTTCCTTTGATTCGGTCTCACTTGGCCAGCCTCTACTTCAAATCCCAAGAACTCTACCTTCGTCTTAAGGAAGGAGCATTTCTTCAAATTTAAAGAGAAACCAGCTTCAGTAAGTAAACGCAATACGACATCAAGCCGTTCTACTCCAGACTCTATATTTGTAGAGACGATTAAAATATCGTCGACATAAACTATGACGTAATCGTGAGCTAGGTCACCTAGAGCGTTCATAATCGCCCTCTGAAAAACTGAAATCGCATTTTTGAGGCCAAAAGGCATCGTCAAAAATTCGTACTGGCCTTCAGGTGTTATAAACGCAGTGGTCTCTACCGACTCTGCAGCAACCGGAATCAAATGAAAGCCACTGGCACAGTCAAGCTTCGTGAAAAAGTTGGCACCACCAAGGCGTGCTATTTGATCGCAAATAAGGGGTAGTGGATATTTGTCAGCTACGGTATTGCTGTTCAATTCACGGTAATCAATACACATGCGCAATGAACCATCGCATTTTTGTACCAACAGAGCAGGACTTGCAAATGGAGAACAACTAGGCCTAATAATACTCGCCTGTAAAAGTTCTTTGACACGTTCGCGAATCGTGTTACGTTCGTCAACTGACATCCTGTAAGGTCGTCGCTGTACTGTACGATTTGGATCGATTAATCTGATTTTAAGTTGGCCTGTATTTACGCGCGTAGTAGGCATTCCGGAAATAAAGAACTTTGAAAACCGGGTTATTATTTCAAGAAGTTTTGACTTATTTTCGCCTGTAATATCCGCGTCAATATCGTTCAAGTTAGATTGTTTTTCCGCCTCGTGAGTTACTGAATTTATGACGTAATTTTTGCACAGTGAAAATTCTGTAGCAGACATATTGACAGAAAAACCTAGATTCAAAATTTCTCTACCGATCATAATATCACTTTGTAGGAAATTGTCTGGCAAAACATGTAACAAAATCTCAAAATTGTGGTCGTTTATCTTAACACAACATAAGATCTGTTCTGTACTGAATACTCGTGTCTGTCCAATACCCGTCATTGCAACAACATTGTTTATACGTTGGCCACTAAATTTTGCCGCAACACTTTCTTTAATCAACGAGCATTCAGCACCCGAATCGTAAGAAAAACAATACAGATCACCTTTGTGTTCCAAGGACCCCGTCGGTGGTTGCACGACGCAAACATCAACGCGCCGCTCGCTGCGCGCTGCGCCCGCGCCGCCGCCGTTTGCTTGACTGCTGCCGTCGCTCGTACAACGACTGGCAATGTGGCCTGCTTTTCCGCATTTGAAGCAGACTAGTGGGCCCCTTGTGGTTGATTGTTGTGTTGTTTGATTTATTGTGGTCGGCACTATTACTCGGCCACTGTCCATAGGCTTGCTTCTACACTCTGATCGTCGATGGCCTATTTTACCGCAGTTATAACATTTTAGTGGTGTAACCTTCGCTCGTTTGTTATCCAGTGCTGTTAAAGATTCGCTTGGTGTAGTTAACTTGCGTTTCGAATGGGAAAATGCGTGTAGTTCTTGTTGCAATTTTTCTCGCGACGTAATGTTGGTTGTAAACGCCATGCGTTGAATCCTCGTATCAAATTGCGAAACGTGAGCGAGTACAATAGCCACTATAATTTCTTCTTTGTTGAAGTCTCTCCAACAAGATGTAAGTGACGTCATCAACCGACTCGCATAAGACGCCATTGTTTCTTTTTCGCTTGGTTTGTCGCCGCTCAAATTTATGAGGGTAGCCGCTAAAGTTTCGGTCGGTGCGAATATCGCTGAAAAAAGTACCTTGAACTCGTTCCATGTAATGCCTTGGTAGACAACTTGCGATAACCATGTCGATGCGGTACCTTTTAGCGCTTTGCTTATCTCCAAAACCAGCTGAGCGCCTTGCAACGGAGTTTCTCCAAAACACAGATTTGCGGTCGTGCACCATGATCTCGCGTTCACATCCTTCTTGTCAGGGTCGAACTCGGGTAACTCGACGTGGCTGGTGGTCTTCGGCGCTTGTATAGCTGCAATCAACGCCTGCATATTTGCATGTTGCTGTTCAAACATGGCACGCCAATGATCACTTTCCGCGACGTCTTTTTGCTGCTGAACCGACAGTGATCCCACTTCTGATAACGGGGGAGGAGATAATTCGTTATCGTCTGCCATAGCTAGGTATCGAGTGTGGGGGTAGTACTGGGTATGTCGGTTCAATGAAACGTAGGGTTGTACAAACTAAACTTCTTATACTTTCTTCCTTACAATAATTGGGTCACTTAGTTCTACGAATCAACTATAACACACTGTAGGTATTTCGGAACGCGAGACAGTTTCTAGGGTACACTTCCACTCCGACCAAGAGACAACAAGCGAGTGTGCCTCCGCGTGTTCGACTAGTGGCAGGAACCCAGACTCCGTCGAGCGCCGAGAGGTGGCGCTGGCGTTCCGACGTACCGAAGTCAATAGACTTTCTTTATTTTGCCGACATATATAACATTATTGAAGGTTTTTGAGGTATAAGGTGGTTAGTTACGCTAGTATTTTTTTTCTATATGGCCATCTTCGTGACCCTGCTACCAGGGAAACCTGACCAGATTTGATCATGGTTGCACATCAGTCGCCTGAATGTGCAGGTTTCATCAAAATGTTATCCCTCACCGTGAGAGCATCGGTTAGTATTCAACTAATGTTCATAACTCGTTCATAAAGAGTCGTTGGTACATGGCCGCAGTGGGATTCGAACCCGGTATCTCTCACTTATAAGTCGCATACCGTAACCACTTTGCCACCGGCGCTACCCATACATTTTCGTTGATATCACAATGAAAACTTACGAATCTTTCGAAAGTTATTTTACTTGAAAAGTCCTAAATAGGTGGTTACCACCGCTAAACACCTAGACGCAAAGAGTTAATGTACAATATCGGAGTTTCTGACATGGAATCAAATTCGCGGTAAGGAAATTTGGGCGAAAGTTGATCATTACCAAAACGATAAATCCACAGAATTCGATTTATAGGTATATGTCGCAGGTTTATAATGAATTTTAGGTTCGCATGCGATCGGTTCGAAGAATTCGGTTGACGGGTGTTATGTATGCTATGTACACCTACCTATAACTAACTACCTACCTACCTTCTATACAATAAACAGTGCGTCACCAATCGCCGTTGGTTTCACTTGTGTGCCCTGATCCGTATATCTAACAGTGGCAACGGTTTAACTTACCCACATTAATCCGCGTAAAAGTGAAATAGGTCAAAATGTCTGGTGCTCAATTTGGAATATTGGCCAGTTTTGATCACAATGTGCACACATGGAAGACCTACAAAAGCCGTATTTCACAATATTTCCTTGCGAACGACATTAATGTGAAATCAGATCCAGCGGGCATCAAGAGGAAGGCCATACTATTAAGCGCACTCGGCGAGGACACTTACAAACTCGCAACTGATTTGGCACTGTCGAAGGACATCGAAATCGTACCCTATGAAGATATATTGACCTTTTTGGACGAACACTTCACTCCGAAGCGTGTTGGATTCGGAGAGCGACACAAGTTCTACCCAGCAACCCGGCGAGTCCCACACAGAGTGGGCGGCGCGCCTGCGGGGCCTCACGGCGTATTGCAATTTTGCGAAGGTTGAAGAAGCGCTTCTCGATAAATTTATCATGGGCATGTTGCCTGGAGTCGAAAAAGAGAAGCTTTATGCTCAAAACATATCCGAGCTGTCGCTTACGAAGGCCGTAGAATTAGCAGAGAACATACACTGCGCTCGCGCCGGCGGCGCCGCCAGCGCCAAGGACGCCCCGGGGAACCAGCTCTTCAAGATCGAAAAACGCAACCGCAGCGGTGGTAGTTCGTCAAAACCAAAGTGTGAAGTGTGCGGGTACACAAATCACAAAACAGCCGAGTGCAAATATGGAAATTACCTTTGCAAAAAGTGTCACGTCAAAGGACATTTGCGTAAAATGTGTTCCAAAGTGAATTACGTAAATGCGCGTGACGATGATATGGAAGATGACGATGATGGTAAGTTATATTATATCCGTTCCATGAGGGGAGAACCCATGGTAGAAACCATTTATATAAATAGCATGCCTTATAGTTTCGAAATTGATAGCGGGTCTGGTGTTACTGTTATTTCTAAAGATTTTTACAAGTGTCATTTCAAAGACGTGCCATTGTCGTGTACGCGTAAACAGCTGGTATCGTACAACGGTAACCGCATCGCGTGCGCCGGCGTGGCGCGGCTGCCGGTGCGCTACGCGGGGCGCTCGCGCGCGCTGAACGTGTAAGTGGTCCGGGACGGCGGCCCGCCACTCTAAGGAAGAGGTTTCATTTCGAAATTTCAATTGCAATTAACCCCGGTCAATTATTATCAACCTACTGATAGTTTAATTAACCAGTTACAAGAGAAATATCCGCGACTATTGTCTGATGAATTAGGCACATTTAAAAATTACACGGTAAAGTTAACAAAGTCGAAAAAGAGCTAAACAGGTTAGTAGGGTTAGGTATCCTAAAGCCTGTAGAACAATCCGAGTACGCCTCACCGATAGTTCCAGTTCTAAAACGGGATGGATCAGTTAGGTTATGTGCTGATTACTCCGTGAGTCTTAACAAACAGTTACACGTCGATCAATACCTTCTTCCAATAGTGAACGAGTTGTTTTCGAAACTATATGGGGGGGCAGAAGTTCACCAAGCTTGACCTGTCAATGGCCTACAAAAAGTTTATGCTAGATGAACATTCACAAAAATTCACATGTATAAATACACATCGTGGAATGTTCCAATACACTCGTTTAGTTGGTCAGCGCGTTGGCTGTATTCCAACGCGCCATGGAGGGCGTGCTGGCAGGGCTGGACGGCGTCCTCTGTCTGCTTGACGACGTGCTTATCACAGGCGCGTACCACGGGCGCGGACCACGCCCAGCACATGGAGCGGCTTCACGAGGTGTTACACCGGCGACACTCAGCAGGCTTAACGTTAAAACGAAAGAAATGCGAATTCTTCAAAGATGAAGTCTCTTATTTAGGATGCAATATATCCAAAGACGGCATTAAAAAGTCAATAGACAAAGTCCAAGCTATGACAAATGCACCGGTGCCTACCAATGTTAATGAATTACAATCATTTTTAGGCCTAGTTAATTATTACAGGAGTTTTGTTCCTCACGCATCCAGCATCCTATGCCCTTTGCATGATTTATTGAAAAAAGGTACAAAGTGGACATGGACGGATGACCATACCGCGGCCTTCATCAATATAAAAACGATATTAGCCTCGGATCAAGTGTTATAGATAGTTCAACTCAGTTGTGCGCGCGGCGCTATGTGTGCGTGCGCTTGTAAATATACAGCTTTCATTTATGTGGCAGTGACGCGACCACTTGGCGTGCCAATGGCGTGGCGTCATTGTGATGTGTCTGGGTTACCCACACATAGGGCCGCGCGCACAACTGAGTTGAACTATCTATAACACATTTCAATCCGAAGGCTAAACTTATTTTAACTGTTGATGCATCTCCCAGTGGCCTTGGTTCGATTCTGGCCCAGGTAGACTCTGATGGAATTGAAAGGCCAATATGTTTCGCGTCACGCACGTTAAATGCCGCAAAAAAACGATATTCGCAGGTACAAAAGGAAGCGACCGCAATTATATTCGGTGTTCGTCGCTTCCATCAATATTTGTATGGCAGATCTGACCCATTTACATTACGAACAGATCACAAACCACTCGTTGCAATTTTTGGCCATAAAAAGGGAATTCCAGAGGTGTCCGCCAATCGATTACAGAGGTACGTATTGTTCTTGAGCCGCGCTAGCGAGTGCGCGTGCACCGAGCAGCAGCGTTGCCAGATCGTACCTTTTGGTACGATTTACGTACTATTTGGCCGACTGTCGTACCTTTTGCGTACTTTGCTCCACATCGTACTATTTAGTACGCATTTGCAAAATGCTAAATTTAGCTGAGGGGAGTAGTCACTTTGTATTTCCTGTCCGCAAAATACCGTAAAATAATGGAAGGAGGGGTTGATCTTGATGTGTTTTTGCTCACTGGCGGCACTACCGGCGAATAAATAAGGTGTTGTCGTCAAAATAACGCCGTTTTATTGGCTACAAACCTCCCCCCCCCCCCCCCCCCCTCCCCCCAAGACCGATAAAATAGAAGAGAAGGTAAACCGTACCTTTTTAGCAATTTTCGTACTATTTTAGGAGCCCGGACGTACTTTTTTGGAAACTACTGCTGGTAACACTGCCGAGCAGTGCGCCGGCGCCGGCCCGTGTGACCGCGCGAGTTACGTGTGCTTCGTGACGGACGACAGCATGCCGGTCACACTGAGTGAATTACGTGAAGAGATAAAAAGGGACGTAATTTTGTGCAGAATGATTCAGCATATTTTAAAAGGCTGGCCACCAAAGGTAAGTAACCTTCTACTTAAACCGTATTATTTATGTCGAATTCAACTATCACTCGAAAACGGTTGTGTTATGCGAGGGCACAAAGTCGTACTACCACAAAAATTACAAAGTAAGGTTTTAAAGGAACTGCACTCGTCTCATCTAGGTATCGTTAAAACGAAAGCCGAAGCTCGGGCACGGGTTTGGTTTCCGGGCATCGATGAAACGCTCGAAAGAATGATCTTCGTGCGATGTTTGCATTCAGTTACGCGCCTCCCCGCCCCGCGCGCCGCCGTCACGCTGGGATTGCCCAGGCCAGCCCTTCCATAGGTTACATATGGATTTTTTAGGGCCAATATGTGGTCATACATACCTAGTCATAGTGGACGCTTTCACAAAATGGGTGGACGGATACGACATGAATATCATAACCAATACTCGTGCGGTAATAGACCGATTGTATACATTACACGTTTTAATCACTCAAGCGGCTTCAAAAGTTTCTGCCTTTTGAGACTAAGGTAATCTTGGCACAATCGCTGCTTCTCCCTCCGCTTGATTATGCAGATGTCTGCTATCTTGACGCCATGGAGGAGCTGTTAAACAAATTGGAGAGGCTGCAGAATGTGTGCATCCGGTTCATCTTTGGTCTGCGAAAATTTGATCATGTTTCTGAGTTTAGAACTCAACTTAAGTGGTTGCCAATACGTCGACGCAGGGATGTGCATATTCTCAGCATATTGTATAATATACTACAAAATCCTTTGGCTCCGCAGTACCTCCGTGAGCGCTTTGAGTATCTGGTGCCCAAGGATAAGCCTACTCGTTCCATCAGATCC
Source organism: Blastobasis adustella (assembly GCA_907269095.1). NCBI lineage: Eukaryota > Metazoa > Arthropoda > Insecta > Lepidoptera > Blastobasidae > Blastobasis > Blastobasis adustella. Next base: position 8,223,286 of record OU026117.1, on the reverse strand, counting down.
TTTCTTCCTCAAATTTTTGTGTTGTGGTGTTTCTGTTTGTGTAAATAAATATTTATTATTATTATTATTAAAGATCCCGTCCCACACCTCAAGTCGCTACGGCGGCTCCTTCACTGTACACTCTGCGCGTTTATGGAACTCCATACCTCTTAACATCCGTGCTAGTCCTTCTCTGACTACATTTATAAGGAAATTAAAAGAGCATTATCTCTCTCTTTCTAATATACAGTTATAGTACGTATATATTTATTGTATTCATTATTATTTATAGTATTTGTGTATTATAAATTATAGTATTTAGTTTACTTGTGTGCACTTCCTATGCCTAAATGCTGACTTACGGTTTCTTTGACTCCAAGGTTTGCTGGTAGAAAACTCAACTGTTGAGTTAAGCTCACCTTTGTACTTAAGTTACCTTCTGTTAATTTGTATTTATTATTTTGTGTACCATAAAGAATAAAGAATTGTATGAGTTTATCTCAAAGTTCGGATTACCGGCAACTATAGCAACTGACAATGGCACGGCTTTTTGTTCACGAGAATTCCAAAGGTTCTGTTACACTAACGGAATAAAGCATCTGACATCACCGGTCTATCACCCGGCCAGCAATGGCCAAGCTGAAAGTTTCGTTAAAATTTTAAAAAAGGGCACAAATTCGTTGCGTTTCCCTCAATCCAAATTCTAGGGAAGCGAAAACGAAGCTATTGAAATACCTAATGGACTATCGCAACTCCATTCATAATACCACGGGGTTTTCGCCTGCTGAAATGGTTTTCGGTCATAAATTAAGAACGCGGTTAGATTTAATCAATCCAAAACCGTCTTAGCCCATGTCATCTCCCGTATCTAACCATGTTAAAAGCAAACAGTGCTCAGCAAGTAACACGCAAACCAATATCAAATATTTTACTAAGAATTGTGCTGTATTATATAAAAAGTAAAAAAATAAAAATGTATTTACATGGTGTAAAGGGATAATATTATAAAGATTAGGGAAAGTAACGTATACATATAGTACAAGATTCTACAACTTTAGAAAAAATTTAAACACATAAAAATCAACTGATGCCATATAAAGGCTCGAATCACAATACATGGGAGCAACAATCATTAGACGATAAAGACTTACCGCAAATATCAATGTCCGTAACACCACCGCCGTCGTCGCCTGCTACGCCAAGCCCGCTGCCGCGTCCATCACCACCTGCTTCGCCGACGGACCCTACCAGCTCGTCATCGTTCCACGATGTTCCCGGATCATCATCGTACTCCTCACCTGCACTGGACACACACGATCCGAAGGAAGGAAGGCGAGACGAAATATATATCGAAAACCAGACCTCACCATCTCCGTCCACCGAGGGTATGTAATGTCAGTGCAGATGAAACGCTTGTTCAATCAGATGTTGCGCATAACACAACCAGCCTATCAGATGCAAGCAACCCATAAGCGTACCTTTTATCTGAAGATGAGTTCCAGGAGGCAGACGACTCGGCAGAACAAACGAAGGAATCAGAACGATCCTCAGTCAGGCCCATGCGATTGTTACGTGACCGTCCCAACGTAGATTATGCTAAATTCTTTTAGTAGGTACCACCACTTATTTAATTATTATTATTGTTATTGTGTACTATGTAATAGAGGGAGGAAATGTTATGTATGCTATGTACACCTATCTACCTTCTATACAATAAACAGTGCGTCACCAATGGCCGTTGGTTTCACTTGTGTGCCCTGATCCGTATATCTAACAACGGGCAATCTATCCAACGCAAGGTCTCTGGCCCGTATGAAGAACGGAAAAACTATTGGCCATGACGGAATACCCATAACTTTGCTTATTGAGCTATTTAACAGGATCGTACCTACGGGGCTTATACCTGGCACGTGGCGTGTAAATATTATTACGCCAATCTATAAAGGAAAAGAGCGCGGCAACTATCGAGGTATCAAACTTATGAGTCATACAATGAAGCTATGCGAATGTGTTATAGACCAGAGACTTCCCTGTCGGAATTTCAATTCGGCTTCAGGCAGGGCTGCAGCACCATATATTAAATCTTTGTCCTCATAGTCCTCCAGGAGTCTCGCCGCAGTTAGGAATCAACCTCTGCATTGCGTATTTCTCGACCTGCAGAGGGCCTTCGACAGTGTCTCTCGGAAGATAATCTGGTGGGCTCTGTGATCAAAGTCTGTGCCCGAAGCGTACATTAGGATTATACAAGACATGTAGGTACGGCTGTACGGCAATACATCATCAAAATCAGTCGTAATCAAAATTATAGTAGGCTATACTAATCCCTTCCCGATTACTTTTTAGGTCCCGATTAAAGTGTTCACCAGGGTTCAGTGCTGAGCCCTTACTTGTTTTGCATTGTGCTTGGTGTCCTCTCAGCGAAAATTTGCGGACGACATTGACTGGTGAGCAAGCTTAGGCAGGATCTTGAGACGATCCGTATAGGTAACGAAGCTGTCAATAGAATAACCAACACACGTTCATACACAGATACCAAAAATTAAAATAAAACAACCAGGTACTTCTTTAGCAATAATTTATTGATACGCTAATAATTAATTTTTATTTTCACACTATCTGTTTTAATATTTAAGACTCATTAAGTAGTGAAGACAAAATACTTCCCTTGTCCAACAGTCCACCCAAATAAAAACATTTTTACAAATTAAAATTTCAATGGCAACACAATAATAATTATTAAAATTCTTAAAAAGTATCGAATTGCTAGAGTAGTTACTATTTATTATTTACAGCAATTTAAATGTATCTAAGCATTATTTTAAAATAAATTTTACTTTGGAAATTTAATATTTAATAGAATAAGAATATTTTGCAACCAAAAAAGAAAGTCGTACAGGTTTTATTATCCACAAAAGTGAAAAATAAAATATAGGTGGGTAAAATATTAGTTTACGTATTTTTTATTAAAAAGAAAATTATTAAATTCATCGTTCATAGTTGCCGCTGTCCTTAGTGCAGTATATTAATAACATTTATAAATTTATTTTATACACCAATGTTAAAAGTGAAACCAGACTTTTTCAATTATATGAAACATACATGCAAAAATAATACAATTTTATATTGCGATATAAATTAGAACTGCTTTAGACCTACTTCTTTAATAAGTTGTGGCTTTTCACTTTGTACTAGTTCTATCAAGTAATCACTGTTAATAAAATATAGGTTTGTAACATTAATTCACTATTGAGATTTTTACATAAACTACTATAACAGTGTATTAATCTGGGCCCTATTTGTAGAAATATTATCGCACGCTCCATTCAGAATTTCAAACAGGAAGAAACATTATTATGGTGAAACAAGTTGAGGAGCACCTTGTTTTGCTAATTTCTTGCAGGTAATTCAAGTTTTGACATTAGACTTTGCAAATGTTGACTTAAAAATGCAAAGTGAGAACTGCAATTTTCATCTGTACAATTTCATCTCAGCTTATTATATTACTATCTAAGAGAAAATGTGAAAGTTGTAGGTAATATCTTATTTATCTGTACACATGCAGGTTTTAAACTACAGCATTATAAATTTCAATAGGTATAGAATTGACACACTATTCAGAAATCTAAATGAAGAAGCAACTGTTATAATAAATATTATTGATAAAATTGTTCATTCTGCTAGACAATTCCCTTTAACATCGGCAACATTTCTCGTAGGCTTATCAAAAATAGAAGGATTAGAGTAATAGTATATCACAAAATATATTCATTGTTTTTAATGACATCCTTTTGTTTTCAATACCAAGTTACACGACCATATTTAAAAATCCCATTACCACAGTTTGAGTTCAAATAATTTCGACCTAATGTTTACTTTCGAGTGCTACTATTTTAGTTTTTTAATAGAGTACGTATATACGTATTTACTTTTGTTATTGTAGTATATTCCATGGTGTGTCCCAAGGGGATACGTCCTCACAATATTTGCTGTCACATTAGCGACAGTAGTCCAACGCAGATGTCGACTACTACTAAAAACACGTTAAGAATATGTTTACAATGAGTACATATCCAATAATTAGTACAGTATATAAATGGTATTAGAAACAAAAGACAACAATAGGCCTGTTACCATAACCATATTCGTACTGGACCACTGAAGAAGAGGTATTTAATTAAATTCATCGCAAACCTAACTATTAATTTATTACCAAGCTACATGCTACGGAAACATGCTGGAAAATGCAATGTTTATATTAAATTATGCAAACGAGAGTATTATTTAAGAATATCGACAGTCTAGTTGAAGCAAACTCAATGTAATAGAGGCTTTGGATTAATACAAAGAAAGTTACTTAAAACAATACAATAAGCCACAACGGACGCCATACAATCTACAGATACGAACGTTTCCCTTAAAATTACATTTAACCAGCGGTAGCCCCGAAACACTTAAATCAGTCGATAAAATTCTACCTAACTAGCTAACCGCGTATATTAAATCGACATATACGCAGGTATACCCCAATGCATGCCTTCGATAAAACTACTGACACATAGTATATGTAATAAAATATGTTTTGAGTACTTAATAACAATTTAAACATCAACCAGTTAGAATTTTAAAAGAGCTAAACAATGATAGTAGGTAGGTATAGTGTAAAATTTAGATAAGCATCCATTTATTTACTTAAGTGCTTTGAAATATACTTGTGATGAGACTTTATACAAAGAGACAACGTTAATATACCTTCAAGTAAAACATCCAATCAAAAACAGTAAAAACTATTGAAATGAGCTGAAATGATATCATTATACTACATCTAAATATATTCTAATACACAAACGAATACACTTATAAATAATATTTAATATAATTTAACAATGGACGAACACATAATATCATTCCACTGAATGCAGTCTACTAGATGATCGTAATCGTATCATAATTAAGTCATTGCTTTCGTGTTAACTTAGCTTACTATAAACCGACGTAAATGCAACTTCTAAAACACATTAAGTGCACTTCCACTCAAACACGATCCAAAATTATAACTACTGTTGATTCTCACGTACCATCAGTTTCGGTCGTCCCTCAAATAGTCTCAGAGCAATAGTATAATTTTGAATTGTGTCATTATAAATAGTCTCCTCGTTCACATTTTCAAAGATGGACAAACATTTCTGGACAAATTCAGAAAATTCGATCTGCAAGGCAGTGCACAAAATGCGCGTCTCACAAAAATCAAACCTTAAAATAAACACTCAAACAGGACTTTAGGGTAAACACAAAGAAATTTCAATGGTAACGTACAATCAATCCCTTGAGATCACAATTCTGCTGTTTAACACAATAAATCACATTTTCGTAGGCTCCATTAAGTAACAACTCATCGTCAAACTTTGCAAATAAGTCCCACATGGTCCGATTACTTTGCCAGTTCAAATATTGCTCACTTCGTATGTCACTTGTGACCCGAAACACGTCCAATATAACTACAACTAACTAGGATTTGGCTATTCAAGATCACTTTCGAGACTCATACTTTATAGGCCACGTAGACAGGTACAGTCCGTTTGATAATTGTTTTCATATACATTATCTCACTCTTTTCTGGGTTCCCGATTATAAAGAACATCTAACATGTACCACTCAGTGAATTTGTAGAGTGAATTGAAATAACTTTCACGTAGGTAGGAGGTACTAACAGCCTCCTAGAGGCTCCTTACTAGAGGACTCCTTAAGACTTATATCCAAACCAATAGCACTCTAGAAAACTTGCAGTAATACTAGGAACAGTTCCAGAACACTCGAGGCTTACGACTTGATAGTCGAGATTAAAACGTGTATACTCTCGACAAGATCAAGTAGAATTCCTCATAGACACCTAGGAGCCAACACAACCCTCAAATGTACAAGCAGGTTAGCAATGACATTCCGATGATAATGTAGAAGTTAGGCGATGTCAGAAAGCCTGCTCTACTCCAACTACAGTCAAGGTCTCTATGTAACACCTGCAAATAATTATAAAAGATTATGAGAAATTTATTATTTAAAAGATAGCATTGATGATTAGGAATTGATTTAGGAACTTACATCACTCAAAGTTCTATTGTACCATGCTGGGCATGTCGCGAATTGAGTATCGTCCCGTGTTGTCTTACACTTCCATGGATTCAGACAGAGGTATTGTCTTCGCTTCCTGTCCCATGATTCAATCCATCTGAAAGAAAATGATAAAAATTAAAGGAAAATCCTACCAACTCTCTGAGAAAATGAAATACTTTTATCGAATCTTACCCAATTCCACAGTCGCAGTACAAAGGATTTCCGGCAACGAGGATGTCGTGAAGGAACACAGTATTTGGTATTCCCGGCCATTCACCCTGGCCAGGATTCGGCACCTTCGTTATTAAGTTATTTCTCAAATCCATAGTAAGGTTTCTGACACGGCCTGGACGCCAGAACACTTCTGGAGCTATTTCCTCGATACTTGTATTGAACACCGTGAGATGCAAGGCTTTTGATTGCATGCCCTAAAAACAATGTGATGAATAAGATAAACGAAACAATGGACTGAAGCAGATCGTTAAAGATGGCAACGAAGCTTATTTTGAAAATACTTACAATCAACAAGTATGGCGATAAATACTTCAAAGCTTTCCCTGTTATAGTAACATTGTTCAGTTTGCTGGGCATAGCACCACCGCCCATTTCTTTACCAAACTCGACTCCTAAGTTTACTTGATCGATGCTGATAAATAGATTTTTCAATGCTGTATTGTAGGTGAGCATTCGTGCCACATTGAACTCCCTGATGTTCGCATAGTTTGTAATTTTTAGAGTTCTAAGTGAATACATTTTGCTGAAGACACCATGCTGGAATAAGACTTGGATTCAAAAACTCGCACAAATACGTTTTCTAAATATAATTAAAAAATATATATTTAAAAACAATAACTATAATTTCGTATAAACATAAAATAATCCTGAACTGAATACTTACTTCAAAAATTCTGCATCGCAAGAACGTCACATCAAGAGATTCCAATCGTGGCGAAATCCCATATAGACTCGTGTTCATCAAAGCTGTAATAGGGTTACCAGACAGAGATAACGACCTGAGATCATTTAGAGTATGCACTGCCTAGGACAAAAACAATTTAATTAGGAAAAGTGTTTTAAGTAATTTTTATTAAGATACCTATTTTTAAATACTAGGTACATTATATTGTGATAACTTACAACAGGTACGGCTGTAAGGTCGTTGTAGGAAATGTCCAAAGATCTCAATCTTGTCAAATTTGCCATGGAGTCAGGAGGTATTGATGGAAGGTTGTTGAAGGCAAGATCAAGACTTTTGAGTTTTGGTAACGACATCGAGGGAATCTGAAATTGAAATACGTTAATAATTTTAATTTTTTTTAAGCAATCATAAGATTTCTAAACTATAAATTAAGCTAAATTATTGAATGAGTTATCGTATTTCTGTTCTAATGTTGACCTGCTAATTATTAACGCTTATTAATAACTGAACTTTTGTATGTATAAAATTGGAACTATTATTGTTATTGACTTACGTGCAACAAGCTGACATTTCTCATCCCTAAATGTGATAGCTTCCTTTCGAGACCTTTGAAAACGTTTAGGCCTCTTTCACCATTGTTGAAGGGCGAATTGTGACTCAGATCCACCCAGCGAAGTCTCGGCAAAGCAGTAAAAGTACCAGCTTCAATTCGAACGAGGTGATTGTCAGAAAGATCCAGTACAGCAAGAGACTGAAAAGATTGAAGGTTATTAAAAGGTCCAATCATAGAATGAATGATCCCAATGTTGTTATTGACAATTTTATGAATTTTGAATGATGAAATGGAATAGCCAATGTTAATAAACCAATTCAGCGATTTCAAAATTTTACTAAAATATTTTTTTAAAGAACTTATTGAATAAAAATTTGTAGTAAATATATTTTCAATTTAAAAACAGAAAAGGTAAATGTGGGAAGATATTGAATAACACAACTAAACTAAACTAAACGAAGTCCACGAAATATAACACAAAGAAAAAATGCAAGTGCAACCAAATACCATAACCATGGGATGCTTATGTTTCTAAGGTGTGGAATATGATGCAACACCAAGCTACCTTGTACAATATATTCTGCGGGTATTGCTTTTTTTGGTGGTACACTCTGGCGTGATCACGCCTAGCCGTGTGGTACATGTACTCATCGTTGTAGTCCGGCTCCTCTGGCCAGTATTCTCCTTGATCTGGGTTCTGGCAACACATGCGGGGTTTGGACAACACATTAGCTTGCCTACAGAACGCACACGCTCACACGCATCTACAGAAGTTACTTGATACAAATGTGGTTTTTGGGGATAATAGGCGAAATGTATAGAAATAATTCTCTCATTATTAGCTTCAAGGTAACATAATATTTTTTCAAAGGAAACGAATTTTACTGTCTTTTAGGTACAGAATACGCAATTCACTTCGTATCTTGAATTTTGTTATAAGTTTAATTTTGAAAACATTTGACATAAGACATAAACACATTTGTACCGAGCAACTTTGTTAGTATTTACAACTTTCACAAAATATGTTAAGTAAATATAAATATCAGCAAAAATCGATAAATAGTTGCGATATCAATAAAGGCTAGAAAATAAATAAATTTATATAGTATTTACACCATATCAATCAAATATAACAACCATATCAAGCTGTTAGTATTAAAAACTACCATGTCTCTTTGTTAAAAGTAGTAACCAAGTTTTTTCTCTGGAGGCACGGTATAACCAGTTGATGTATTTCGAAAGTTTTTGTATAAAAATTTACTAATAGAAACATCAATTGGCCAATATCAAAATAAATTTAAACATAAATACCCTAAATCTCAATGCGAAGTCACCAATAGACACAGCTGGTATGGAATTGCCACTGAGGTCCATCTCTACCACGCTGGCTGAGGCGGCGGCGGAAAGTGCATTCGTTGGGATTCTTGATAGCTCGTTGTTAGACAAGTCCAGCCTGGGTAAAATAATAAGGTGTTCCATAAAAAACACTCCATACTAGGTTTTCTTATGTAGTAGATACTGTACAAATATATCCGAATTCACAAAGACTGTCTTACAATTTGTAGCCACTTAGACCATCCAACCTAATTATGGAACATGGAGATACACCTTACAAAGTATTTCCTTCACTCTTTTGAATTGTAAAAAGGCAACGTTGATTTATTAGGTGAATTTTGAATCTGTATGGCTATTATAATATTCTAATAAATTGGTAATACTCCTAACCTTTCTAAATATGGAGACGTTATGAAGTTATCTGCCAGATTCCTGATGCGGTTGTCGGATAAATCCACAGAGGCCAAAAGCTGCATTTCACGGAATAGCTCAATTGGTAACTCAATCAGATAGTTGTGCGATAGATCGATGAACTGAAAAAAAAACAAAAGACCGATCAATTCTGAGCTTGGATTAGACACTATTAGTTCAATCGTCAGTCATAGAATATTATTGTTATGTTAATGTAGAATAAAAATATTAATGTAAAGTAAGAATATTAATGTAGACCTTTTACCTAGTAGGTTAACCTAAGCTATGATACTTTAAAATAAAGTTACCTGTAAATTCCTCAGCTTCTTCAAGCAGTCGAATTCCATATCAAATATTTGATTATGAGACAGATCCAAATATTGCAGTATGCTCATTGATCCAACTATTTCTCGGGTGACATTTCTGATTCTGTTGTATGATAGGTAGAGCTCCGAAATGGTCTGTTCTGCGTGTCTGAAATTCGACGGTAAGAGTTACCAAACATTGCTCCGACAAGACCAAAAAGTCTTTTTATTATGTACCTGGAACTATAAGACTTACCTGAAGTAATAGGGAGCGATATATGTAACATTGTTATGAGAAAAGTCCAAAACTCGAATGTTAACTGACACTGTACCAGTATCTGGAAATAAAACAGAAGTCACAACGATGGAAATCATCTAGATTTGGTAGAAGATAATTACAGCAATATTTACATAAAAATAACAGATAATGTTATAAATAACATAAAAATAATAGAAAAACACATAAAAGTAATAAGACAAGAATAAAATCACCTTCTTCAAAGCGATTGTCTTCAGGTACAGGGCCTTTAGAGTAAGCGAAAAGAAACAAAGAAAAAAATATGCATATAAGTAAAATACGGAAGAAATTAATATGACAGAAAGAGAAACAGTAAAACAGAAATAATGTTATTATTAACTGAAGCGTTGTTTCAATAATATTTAATTTTTCCTTACTTGCTTTAATAGGTGGATAACCAGAAGAAAAGAAACTAGGTAGTGCAATGGAATCAGTCAGGGCCACAATCCAGTTGTATGAAGCATTCACTTTTAGTGAAGTGGCTGAACCCACTTGGTCGAATATCGAGAATTTGAAAGTCTCCAACCGATTAAATGAAATATCTAGTCTGAAATAAATAGAGCAACGATTAATTATGGATGTTCATGAAGTATTTAGGTAGGTACATATACATATATAACATTTTTGAATTCATCGACGCATCGACATTCCTTAAAAATCAATTCGTTAGGATTTGGGTCACATTTAGTTTTTAAGAGATACAATAACTAAACTTATAATAATACGCGTATATCATGTTGGTTTTTTCCACCCTAAACTTACTCTTTCAAAGCTGGTAGATTCTGGAAAGACTCATCCGCAATTTCGTTGATTCTGTTCCCTTTCAAGCTAACGAATTTCAAATTGTCCAGTCCAGTAAATGATCTCTTCTGGACAATTTCTATAAGATTGTCTTCGATCAAGATATCTTGGAGCTCTCGCAGATCCACAAATGTATGTTGGACTATTTGTTTCAATTGATTCCCGGATAAAGATATGCTTTTCAACTCCTTATGTATGTCGCCCTGAAAATATTATGACGTTATAATATCTTTATAGATTTCGAGCAATTTAACTAAGTATTTTTGTCTGTTGTTGAATTAGAAGAGTTTAGTTATAAATAAACCGAACTTACTTGCAAAGTTCCTTTTGAGAAATGATCAATTTCGTTGTCTTGTAAATTGAGCGATTTGAGTCGATATAGAAAATGGAAAGAAGTGTCTGGCACATTTTTCATTTTGTTATTGCTGAAATCCAGATACTGCAACTCTATTAAGGCCTTCAATGGTTCGAATGGTAAAATCCTCACTGTGTCAGCTAAACCATTGGCCATTTTCAGAGTTGTGAGACTGTGCAACTAAAAACAAAAAAACATAAATAATTTATTTTTATTTAAGAATCTCAAAAATCTTAAGTACCTACTTATTGTTATGTGGTCAATTTGCATTAATATTACCAAACAGTTACCTCAGCGAATGCAAATGGATCAATAAAATCAATTTCGTTTTCAGAGAGATCCAAAGTTTTTATGGTCCTGACATGTTGGAATGCACTGGACTCTATTCTAGTTATGGTGCTTCCGAAAATTCTTAATTCTTCAAGTTCAACTCCAAATTCAAGGAAGTCTTCAGAACTGATACTTCTTCTTAGCAGTTTACTAATGGCCAGATAACGGAGAGACCTCATCCTGAAAATGACAAAACTCGTGTAGAATATATAATTTTTAAATAAGCATTAGAAGTTGAAAACGTTTAAGAATTGGTTCATAAGATTACACATTTAGTTATAGTATAAGTTAGAAAGCGAATTGAGAGTAGGTACTTTAAAACTTTGACGTTAAGAATTATCAGGACATTGAAAGTAGGTACTGCTCTTCAACGCCCAACATTTACCGTCTAACGTCTTGCAAGCTCATATCCATGGAGGCAGCTCCGCTTATGTCCAAATAAAACAGCTTGTACTGGAATGTGTTGAAGTTGTTGTATCCCGACATGGAGTATTCCGATGAGTACGATGGTGTATTAACTGATAGTAGATTGATGTCCACCTGCAATGAAATGTACCGTCAGAAAGAAGAAAAAACAAACACTGTTTTTAACACGACATGCATTTATTATGTCAACGAGCACCTAACTTGTGTGTATGTGTCTTCGCTGCTGTTTAACCTGCCTATATAGGAACTACCCAGCTGAGCTGAACTTTTCAAAACTATTTTGAATAATTTTAAAAATAGCTTTCAATATTAATGTGAAGGTATACCCGCATCGTATCTCGTTGTTTATTTGTCTCGTTGATTTTCGCCGAGCTCACGTGGAGGAAAAGGCGACAAAGTCTCCAAGGTATTCTAATTAAATCCGAATCAGCGTAAACAAGGAAAAGTTTGGATCTCTCGTTAGTAACTAATTTACAAATCACTGTGTAACAATGTATTTCGCAAATCATCCCATCAAATACCTACGTCGCACAAACGATCACTTGATTTACTTGCTTAGATGGCACTTTCGAACAATTGGTGTTGAAGGAGGGTCTTTAAACATTGTTTGGGTTGTCATTCCCCAATAGGTAGGGATGCTAATGATAACTTTGATTGCCAAATTGTTTCTATTCAAGGATAATAAACAATACTGTATTCATCTTTGAAGAGGGTGAACCTTAAGTTTCATAGAATGGACGATATTTGTCATGATTTTGTTGTTGAGAACAGTAGGAAGCGTAATATGTAAAGTGTAAAAGGGTGTATATATAATGACAGATATGATTAGAGTCGGTGTATGCCGTAATAAACTATTGTTTTCGCATTGAACTATATAGGCCTTGTCGCTTCTTGCATGAATAATTGCTGCCTTCTTTTTTTTCCTTGATCCCTTCTTACCTTATTTTCTCTAAGATTGAGGAATCGGAGCGCGTCCAATTTGTTGAGCATGAATTTAGAGACTGAAGTCAGATTGTTTTCTGATAAATCGAGGCTCTGAAGACTGTTCTCCAATCCAGCGAATGCTGCTGGCGACAGGTCGCTGATGCCGCAGTCGCGCAGGGAAAGAGTCTTGATCTTCGCATGTCTGAAGGCGTCCTCCTAAAAGGGCCAAAAAGGGGGTTTATGCCTCGAAATATTGGACCTAAAATGAAATGAATTGGGCAACCCTCTCCAATGTTATAGAAAAGGAATTTCATGACAATTACAAGAAGTACGTTATCGTGAGGAACAAGATTCTACGAATACAAAAGAAGCAAAAGAATAACAAAATAATAATGCTCATACTCACCCTCAAAGAATAAATAGGATTCCCATCTAGAGACGTCACGTTCAACACGTCGAAGAATTTGAAAGCACCAGGGAAAAGTACTTTGATTACGTTGTTGTCCAACCTGAAACATAAAAATTCATTTTCTTTTTGGCGCATAGATACACACGAGGAAAAGATTTTGCCAGTTAGCGTTGGAGATTCAGCAACAGTTATTATGAAATGCCAGTGTGTTTCTCGTACATATTTGGAAGCCTTTCCAGTTTCGTATATGCACTTCTACAGTATTCTTAACATTATTTTAAACGTGAAAACTCACTTTAAAGTATCCAGAGCAAGTTTGACGCCGTTGAGTTCGTGTAGTGGCGGGACTTGCTTGATTACGTTATTGGACAGGTCCAGGTACCGAAGCTGGCGGAGTGGTGACAACTCCTCGTACGGAATCAGGGAAAGTTGGTTGTCCCCCAACAGTAACTGGAATAGAAGAATAGTCATTTATATATTTGGGAGTTCTCCTTTTTAACGTCTTGCAGGCAAACACTACAACTGTGTGGTCCAGAACTCGGCCTTGTAGTTGATATAATGATGAAAATTAATGAGTACCTATGCTATAAATTAAATTAAAAAATTGATTTCAAGTAATGAAGTCATACTAGAAGTTTATAATGAGTATTTTAATGATTTTATATTACTACGGTGTTCAGTCTCCACTATGGTCTTATTATCAGCGGCCGTAATTTGTGATACATTTATCACTAACTTATCAGCGTAGTTTCGGCAAATGATCTTTATATACTTTTTATATTACGAGCTAGGTCAGCGACGTTTTGGGTATGTTTTTCTCGCTGCCTAAGATTTATCGACGACCAAACAATTGCGATTGGGTTATGTCTGTAAGGACCATTTCAAGACCATGGTGTTCTTTATGCTTTCCAGGCGGTACACAGGCGGCCTTTTTCCAGACTTCGGTGTTTGGGGTCATTGACTTCTTGCAAAATTAGTTTTCCTTTTGGCCTTGAGTCTAGCCAGTTAACAAAAACATTAATTAGCTTAACTTAATCCAACACAATATTTAAAAATAAAACAAAAATAATTACACAATATTGCCGGCATCGTTCTTGTTGAACAGACTGTAGGTATCAATTATTGAAAAAAGTAAAAAAGAAGAAATATATTTATAATCTAATTTTCTTCTCAACATATACCAACGCTCACCTTATTCAGTCTGCCCATTCCATCTCTAAACACTCCCGGGTCTATAACCGAAAGGTGGTTCCCGTGGAGGTCGAGGGTCTCCAACATCTGGAGGCCATTGAAGGTGTCCAAAGGTAGCGTCGTAATCGAATTGTCGGCGAGGACCAGGGTGTGGAGTGTGTTCTCGAGACCTCGCCAGCTATCGCCGCTTATTTCAGATATTTCGTTACCTGGAATGTTTGGAGAGAGATTTTAGAAATGGTTCAGGTATACCTATGAAGAGTGCTACCAAAGAAAATTGCCTTTTCGAAATTCCAGGAAAAACAAAGAAATTAAAGCAAAATAACATGGTAATTTAAACAGAGAGTGATGTTAAGCATTATGGGGCTTAACTTCTATTGTTATTGTTGTCATAACTTGAACAATTGAAAAACAAGAGCATCCTATAAGTACATTTAACACATTTAGTACATCCTATAAATACAATTAGTAATTCCAAAGTCAGGTTTCTGTCGATTTCATCAGACGATACTTTATTAACAAAAGCATCTTGTATTTCTGAATTCAATTTAAATTATAATCATCATCATCCACCTGCCCTTATCCCTAGGTGGGATCGCCCCAATATGTCTCTTTCTTCCATTTGACCATATTCGCTTATCCTCCTTCAATATAGGAGGTTATGCTATTCGTCATCACGATACTCACTTCTATTACTTCATTCAATACAGTCCATCCATATTGTCTTAGGTCAATTTCTATTGAAGGATCAACTATCTGTCGTCTTTCATAATCTATAACCTTCCTTGTTACACGACTATCATCTCCGCTTATGCCCATACACATTACTTATAATCTACAATTATAATAGTAAATACCTGCTAAATCCAAGCTTCTTAGTTTGAGCAAATATCGCAGCGCCCGGCTGGGTACGGCGGTGAGTTTGTCTTCTCTCAGCTCCAACTCCCATAAGGTATGATCTAGTCCATAGAAGGCCTCGTCGTGAATCAACTCCAGGGGATTCTGGTTGATGGCCAACTTGTACAGGCCTGTAATTAGACGTTGGTTTCCTTGATTACATAAGCTCGATTGAAGAATGTAATAGATACTGATGACACACTCTGGTAAATGTGGTGATGGCACACTCTGTCTTGGCACAGAAAAAGTGCCTTAAATTTTTTAAATCGTCAATATTCTTTTAATATTAAAGAATGTCATCATCATCATCATCACAGCCCGTAACAGTCCACTGCAGGACTTAGGGCCTCTCCCACGAAAGGGGAGGTTATTGCCATAATCTCCACGTTTGGCAGGAGGGTTGGATATCGCAGTGTTTACATATAATAATGGAAAATGCTGCTGCCCATTTTTTAGACAACGGAGACTCTTGATCTTTTGCCTCGAAAACATTAGTCGCCTTGTACGACACCCATGAATGTAAGGGGTTGGTGCTATTCTACTCTGCCGGACACCACACGGCAAGATGATTAAAGAATGTGATAGATACTAACTATGATACTCGTAACTATTGATGGCACACTCTGCCAAACCGTAAACATTTTCAAATCTTTTTGAATAAAATCTATCTTATTCCGTTTCATCTTAGTCATCACAGCGACAGCGCCCCTTTAGTTCTGCGTTTTTGTTGCCTGCAACCTAAATGCTTGAATCGTAGATGTTATGGGCGATAGTTACCGTTCACCAACAGGTGGTCTGTCTGCTCGTTTGTCACTGCATAGCAAAAAACATAATAATAAGAGAAGTTGATTTTCCATCACTTACCAGTTGACTGGAAGAACTGCGGTTCTAGGTCCCTAATCTGGTTCCCTGTCAGCTGCAGGGTGAACACTTTAGAGTTGTTGACTGCTGGCACCTTGAGAAGAGGCACCTTGTTGCAAGTGACGATGCCCAGGTCTCCAATCGGCTTCGAACACGTGCACAGCGCTTGGAACAAACATGGCGGATGGCCCGTGTCCACGTGGACCTGGAAATGGGTGACAATGTTGTGTCAGTTTCTTCTGTTACGTCCATGTTAGATGGTGATGGTGAGTAGGTTTCCTATGCATCGTTGGTGTTAGGAACACGAGCCCCAGCTACATTAACCCTTTACCGTCTTACTATTAAAAATTGTTCATACGTTGCGTTCAAGCGTTGATCGTTCGTTTAACGAGTACAAGGCTTATGTCAAAATACTTTTGACAAGTGCAACAAACATATCTGACCCGGTGACAACGTTGCTGTTGTTGGAATTGGCATGAAATTTCAAAACATAGTTTCAGCTTTGGCCACCAGGTCAGGTAGTTCGTGGGGTTATAATCTCAGAGAATCTGGTGCCGATAGTCGGCTTCTGTCAAGTTACACACACGTCATTACAAACTTATTTCCTAAACTGGAACTTAGTGTCGCCAAATTAAAGCTCATTTATCGGCAATACTAAATTCATCACCAGCGATGCCGTCATTGGGCCAAATAACTTTGACACATGCCGTGTAATTAGCTACTGTGTAACTTTTTATTAATAAGACGGTTAGATTTGAAATTGGTTGTATTGTTTGAGGACAGTAGGTACCTAAGCACTCCTTGTCAGTGTTATTATAGGTTATCCGTCGATCATTGTGCCGCATGTCAGTGCTGTCGTGTAATTGTATCGTCCTCGGAGGACCTCGATCATAGCTTTTGCGTGCATGATGCTCACCATATTCAAACACATTCTCTGCACTATCGCTCGTTTTACGTGGTGGGAAATGTACCAGTTACCGTAGGGTAGCCTGAATTTCTAGATAATAGCGGAGATATAAAGAAGTAAATATGTTTAATATGTTATTTTTACATTAAGACACTTCGTTAAATTTATATACCTTTTACGATATAAAATATCATAAGGCCGTGTTCCCACGGGAACCACGTTGAATTTCGGGATAAATTATGAATGTGTTATTCAGGGGCAAAAGCTGCAACAATGCAGAGTTTGCACTGCATATTTAATCTAAATCGATTTGTAGTTTTTGCGTGAATGAGTAATAGATGTTCCATTGTAATAATAATGTACTTTCGCATTTATTATTTACTCTCTCTATATTAATATAATAAATGCGAAAGTACGTAGAGAAAAAATTATGCAGTTAATAAAAATATTGTGATGTAAATGTAACTAAAATCGACAGTGTCTTGCATTTAATAAAATTCCCATGGACATTCCATAAGTAATAAATAGACGGCAATTGAACAATATAGATAAACACACCTACTTATTACCAGGTGTTAATTAATACACGGTCACGGAGGTCAGATGGCAGTCGCTCCACTGTAATTACCTGATCTGCCAAATCCTGGATCATGGTTAAGGCGGGCCTTGGCCAGGCGCCCCGGGCCGCTGCGCGAGAGCACAACCGGGACATTGCCGAAGACGTATTTCTTTTATAAAGGTAAGAAGGTAAAAGACTTACATCCAACGCTCGTGATAGTGATGCCCATATCATGAGCATCAACGTGACTACGACCAGGGCATATCCGAACTTGATTATCGCCATTAAACTCTGAAACAAAGAGACATATATTATTAATTTTAGCTTTTACTTTCAGCTTTAGTAATCACCAAAAGAATAAGTTCTCAAAGGCAAAAATTGTTTCATGTCAAGCTTTTATCGCGCGGTATAGTACTCATCAAGACCATTCCAAAGAGCCCAAACACGGTGGGGGTATCTTATTGCGTTCATTAGTTCCCATGACCACCTTCCGACTCTCTTCCGAGCTCCATGATACCATATTAATGCATTGTCATCCACGTTACATAGATATAAATCAAATTTAAGCTCAATCAGATACCAGGTTTGCGAATTTTGACGTACAACGCACTAACATACATACAAAAAGTGCAAGGTAAATACAATTTTTTTTAAAAGGATATAAACATCATAGGTGGGAATAGGGATCGAATTTTGTGCGCACTACAAGGCACTGGCAAATATTGTTTAATTAAATGAAAGTCGGGCCGTGTGGTGTCCGGCAGAGTAGAATAGCACCAACCCCTTACATTCATGGGTGTCGTACAAGGCGACTAATGAATTCAAAGCAAAAGATCAAGAGTCTCCGTAGTCTGGAAAACGGGCAGCAGCATTCTGCATTATTATATTTAAACACTGCGATCTCCAACCCGCCTGCCAAGCGTGGAGATTATGGCAATAACCTCCCCTTTCGCGGGAGAGACCCTAAGTCCTGCAGTGGACTGTTACAGGCTGTGATGATGAAATGAAAGTCTTAACATTTTCTCGTAACGTTATACTCTACTATCGGAAGTTAACTACCTCTAAAAGTTTCTTCACCTTAGAGCATGACCTTTATTCCACTTTAATCAATTATGTATTATTAAGGCTATTAAGGTTTTGTATGGTAACTGTGGTAATAAATATCTACCTTTCTTTAGTAATATACAAGGTAATATAAGATGTTATTAAGATACAATAATTATTAAGGCATAAACGCCATAGGCGTGTACTAAGGTATTACATTTGGTGATTTCTCGGTGCATGGTGTAAATTCAAGTATTGCTAATATTCTAACAAAAAGGAATATATACGTCTCTATGGAAAATTCATAAAACTATGGATAAAGACTTTGCTGTCACATACAGTTTTACTGTATAAAGCAAAGTAAGGAGTTTCAGCTTTCAGATGAATGCATACGACGTGGGAGCTTCCAGCCATTTTTAGTGTATCCATGTAATGAGCGCGCCGAGAAGTTGTTCTTTTTTGCTATCAGGCTATGAATTTTCGCTAGTTTTGCTAAGCGATAATAATATAGATGTTAGCCATTTTACACATCCATTATACGGGACTGTTGTATAAAAAATCAATTAATAGTTATTAAAACAATGTCCGTCAAGGATGCAAAATATTGCCTTGAAGAGCCTTTTTTTAAACAGTTTAAGCTAACTGACTTCTCTCAGTGACTAACGTATTTATTTTCATTATAAACTCAATTCTTTGGCCGGATTATTAGAGTGTCTACCATTTTCCTGTGTTACCTATGAACCTTTATATTAACCTTTTCAAACTTGCATGTCACTTGCTAGAAATAGCTACACCGAATGTGTTGATAGGTACAATATTCGTAAAATGCCAATAGCCTGTTGGGGGTTAAAATCGATTTAACGGACCGAAATAAGGAAATGGAAGGTTGAAATACTATTAAGGCGGCTACCCGAAAACGCGTGTGCGTCATTTCGCACGTAAACGAATCACCCTTGATAAGCTATTTACGTGGTTTGAAAAGCCTACAGGCTGTTGTCCGTCACTTGTCAGCGCCGTTGTATATAAGGTGAAGTAGGTGAATCGATTCGTAGACATATTATATACTTAGTTCGCCTTTTAGACATAGCCAAAGACGTATCTTTATTTGGTCTAATACCATATTCAAAATACTTAAAACTAACAATAAGTTCATAATACGTAAGTGCTTTTAATTCGATACAGTAATAAGTTCTCAAATCAAACATATTTTTCCATAACAAACTTTTATGTGTGCAGTATAAGTACTCATCAAGACCGTTTCCAAGAGCCCAAAGTATTATTATTATTAGTGTTATCTAATTGCGTTCATTGACCACATACTGACTCCACCATACCACCTCCATGGTGATTTGACCCAAACACAATTACAATACAAAAATCCCAAGTTAAATAAACCTTGTAAATTAAAATATCATTCTTCTTTTTAATTCTAGCAGTAAACCTGGCTCAGCGGCTTGCGTATCTGCCAGCCAGAGACCGCTCTTCTACGTTTTACTAATAGCGGTTTCCTACCAGAATCATATTTTTGGTGGTCTTGGCTTTTACGTGCGACGACTGCCATCTGACCCGCACAACCCGTTAGTTAGGTGGTCCGCCAGTGCCTCGTCCATCTGCCAGGGGACCGCGTGCAGGTGAGGTTGGCTTGGCCCCGGAGGATAATAGAATTAGAATGGCTCAATTACATTAGAAAGACTTGAGTGGTTCAGTTGGTTAACACGCCGGTCTGCTACGCAGAGGTCCCGGGTTCGATTCCCGGCCGAGCATAAAATTGAAATAACGAATTTTATTTTTTGTTACGGGTCTGGGTGTCATAATAATATGTACAATAAGTATGTATTTTAAAGTATATAAATAGTTTATCTGTTATCTATCACCCATAACACAAGCTTCGCACTGACTTTGGGGCTAGATGGCGCTGTGTGAATTGTCCAAGCATATTTATTAATTATTTAACAATCAAACGACTACGACCCACGTGGTCTTCTTTGCGCGTATACCTTATTGCAGTGTTTGATCTCAGCAAATCATGTTTTATAGATTTTACAGTGAGTATCTAAATATATATGCGAACGTAAATACACGGTTGAATAAATTAAATATGATAATAATTACTTGACATGTTCTAACAAAATAGCATCGAATAATGATTATCTACGATTGAAAGAAGAAAAGTAGGCCTCAAATTGAATCAATTATCCATATCACAACGTGTTTGCGTTGGCTCTCTCAATATGTAGCGGCTGCTTTCCCCTGGCAAACAGCTCGATATTGAGGCACCACGTGTGACCTGATGCGGACTATTTTGCCGAAGGAATACAAATATGACTGGCACTAGTATGGCTGTGGCTTCTGGTCTTTGAAGACACGGTTTTGGAGGGCTTTTCTTATTTTATTTTATTTATTTTATTTAACCATTTATTGTACACAAGATTTTTACAAAACTATATGACAGAATATATCAGACACAACAGGCCAACTTATTTCTATAAAGAAATTTTCGTTAAAAATTGACAAATACCCACTGTATTGAAAGATACTGTAACTTTGTTAAACACAGTACAATATCTCAATGATTTTGTGGTTTCCCTACTCTATCTCAGAGGATGTCACTTTTAAAGTGGTTAGGAAGTGCAGTCCTGCGAGAAGTACAAATACGTGTTTTTTCCACTATCCACAGCAAGAAGACTAGGTGAATACTTTATTTTAACTAGTTTAAAGCGTCATATGTGAGGACACAAATGGCTTAGAGGCAGAGCGTTTACGACCAGAAAATGGGCAGCAATATTTTCTGAATTTCCCAAATTACCTATGCTATAATCTCTACTTGAAAAAGTTTATAAGTTACTACGTTTGTGGATGGTTGTACAGCATTTACTTAAACAAAAAAAACTTTCTTTTAATTACTAAGAATCATTTATTTCAGACATTCTTCATAAAATTATATAAAATAATAATCCCGTATATACTGTGCATTGACTCCTCCTTCTGAGACAATACTATAATTAATAGGAGTTTTTTTCTAAATAATCTTTTGGGACCTAAGTAAGTAATATCACTCCAAAGTTCACTTCAATTAGAAAATATTCTCAACCCATATTATTTTACCATTTCGTTTCATTTTGAAGCTTGTATCTAACATTTCCAGCATCATGTAAGCACATTCATCTCATTCTCAATGCTCTTAATGTTCATTACCCACGGTGAAAGCTTTTTCGTTTTCTTTCAGCTTTATTTGAATACAATTTCGACTTGCGAAATATTACGTATTACTTGATTTAATTTCATATGTCAAATAATTCTGTATGTGATGGAAAAGGCTTTTGGAAGTTGTGCATATTATTTATTTATTTATTTGGAAGGTCATTTAGCGGAATAAACGAATTACTTAGTGCGAGTTGTTGAGCTGGGACTGTGTTTTGGCTTCTAGTATAATTTCTGTCCGTGTGTAAGAAATACTATCTACATTAATAGATTCATACATTATCCATTAGGATACATTTCATTGCTAAATTAAGTTAAATGGCCGTTTTTTAATTTGAAGAAATTATGATTACATACTCTAGGCCACCTTTATTTAGCAAATATGTAAATCGAGGTTCGGACAATGGGCTAAATAACTAATAACGTCAAGTGGAATGTCATTAGAAAGGTTTTGTTGAATGTCACAGCGTGTCATCTATAAAGTTGGTTAACACCGGAACTACAAATATTACAAGTATATAGCTAGGCTAGATACAACAGCACCACTCTTCAAAGGCACTACATTTTGACGCAGATTATACTTTTACTATGGCGGCAAGTAATTTCGACTTAATAAAATCATCGGCAAGTAAATTTACTTGTTTAGCTTGCGTTTGAACTAAAACACATAGACTTACTATCCAAAACATGATTTATTGAATTTTCTTCTGTGTTTTTAATTGCGTTTTTTGCTGTACAACTCATGCTAGAGAGATCAAATAAAATGCATTAAAAAGAGGACTCATAAACGCGCATCAGTGTTTGTTTAACTTGATCATCCTCAGGCCCTCCATCCCCCAGTTTTATTTTGTTCATAAAACTCCTATATTCCTTTTCTCTTCGAACTCTGTCCGAATTGGTACAAACACAAATCGCGGGTTGTTATTGGCTGGCTGCAGTGGCGATATCTCTAGACTCCTCGGGGATTGACCGACTACATCGTATTTCACACTAGGCGATATCGTATCGTAATTTCGCTGTGCCATTGAGAAATGTAATGCGATTTCTCTGTCCATTTCATCGAGAGCTCTTGTAGCTAAAGGCTGAGTTATGGGTACATGAACTTGGATAGAACTCGGGTGCATACATATCTAGTGCATAAGCTGTTATAGAAACAGTATAGTCGTCTGCAGAGTGAACGAACATATTATTCAACCTCCTCCATTTTGTTTCATTGCTTCTCTTGCATCGCCTACCCTTTTCTTAATTCTCTATCTGTGAGTTGACTGATTGATAAGGCTTTTTTAGCTTTAAGTCCGCCATTGTACCATATTATGCATGAATTTTTTGTTGTAGGAGTGGAACGCGTTACCTGCGAGTGTGTTTCCTGATCAATATAATCTGGATGCCTTCAAGGCTGGATTGAATAGGCTGTTCCAAGACGGACATACTCCATCTTCGGCCACATCGTCACTTACCAACAGGTGAGATGGCGGTAAAATGCCTGTCTTGTATAATATAAAAAAAAAATTAAAAAAATTAAATAAATAATAGCCGTAATGGGTGTACCTAAGTCTACGTAGAGTATCGTACGTCCGTGGCTATCTTGTGCGATTGCATTCTCTCGGATTGGATACAATGGTGAAGTGACCCATAGAAACACTGTATTTTCTACCAGGGGACAAGGAAATAGGTAGGTACTGTCATGAAACCCGCAGCAACATAACGGTTCCATGCCCTGTTGTTCATTTTTAAAAGTATTAAATTGGAGCACGAGGCCTCCTATAAAAAACCTTCTCGTATTTTTTTAAAAGCTCATCACAATATTACGTCCCCAAGAAGCTACTAAAATGTGTTTTCGTGTTCAACATAAGAATACACTTCGCAAATGTTACAAAATTGCAATCCACGGCATATTTTATTCATGAAGTAAGCCTCAGTTTACTTGCTCAGCACAGCCTCAAACTGCGTGAGTGAGAACTGCGTAACTGTATAGCTATAACTACTTCCGTGTAACATACAAATATTTGTGCCACATTATTCCTATTCCTCCTGTTTTCCTTATTGACTAAATTTCATTTAAGATAGCTTTTAAGATGTCTCTTATTAATTAAGATACTAGGTATAGCATTTATCCAATAATAATAATAAACAAGCGTGGGGCTTCCATAAAGGGTACCTCTGCACGTGGTGCTGTTTGGGGCGGACTT
Organism: Blastobasis adustella; assembly: GCA_907269095.1. Taxonomy (NCBI): domain Eukaryota; kingdom Metazoa; phylum Arthropoda; class Insecta; order Lepidoptera; family Blastobasidae; genus Blastobasis; species Blastobasis adustella. The sequence goes on along the minus strand of OU026117.1, from coordinate 8,199,284 downwards.
TTACAATGATGTGGTGGTAGGTATTATTTATTTGATGTAAATATTTAGAATTTAGGTTTATTTTAATTCACTGTTTGTTTTCCTATTTGCCTTTGCCTATTAAATACAAGTATTGTACTTGTAACACAAGTATTCGTAGAAATAAATAGCAGCGTTTTCTGATCAGTAGGTATTTTCAATTCTTCTGTTAATAGTGTACATTCTGGCAATCATGGCGGCAATAGCAGCCTTTACACGGTAAAGTTCGAACTGCGCATCTGGCGGTCCGAACCGAGGATAGACCGTCGGTCGGTCCATCGGTTCCTACCGCGGATCAATCTGATCTTCGGAACGAGGGTAGGAATTGCGTGAGGCATTTCCCGCGGTCCGAACTTTATGTGAAAATGCCCACAGGCTCAATCTTTCAAATCCAACATTGTCAAAAATATTTTACAAAGAATCACAAGGAGATTGCAAAAAAAAATTGTTGGAAGAAAGCTAACTTTCCCAATCTTACCAAATAATTTTTGATAGTTATTTTTGGAGCCAACCCACAGCGGTCCAATGTTTTCTGGTTTTCTGGCACAAATATACTTTGGGGCTAGATGGCGCTGTGTAAATTATTCAAGCATTACTATTTTTTTTATTTTTTTATTTACAGGTCACCCGTGCCACCAAATACACACAGCATAAGTATCTAGGGATCAATAACGTTTCTATCAATTGTTAAAAATTAAGTTTTGTGTATTTTTTTTTAAATATAAGAAAGAAAAGTATTTAAAGATAAAACGTGTTTCTTTTTTCTAATAACTGAAAACCAGGTCTTCAATCAGGATAAACATTAATTCATTTTCCGTAGTAGCCAAAAAAGCACTTATCCCATGACACTTTTGACGAGCGTCTATGGATCAACAAAATTTAAAATTAATTTTATGCAATTATGTCAACAGCTACGAGTACAGGAAGTAGGCCACAGATTGTCACCGAAATCCCCTCACGGCATCTCATAAATCAGCCCGGAGCGTACAAAACGAAAACAAAGAACAAGTAGGCACGATTAAAAGCCTTTTAACCTCGGATCCCTTGAAATTGGACGCCGCAAACATTATTATTCGGGCACAAACTCTTCGTGTTCCGTTAAAGAATACTTGTAGCTTACGTTTCATTGGTTCCCTTTCTTTGGTGGTGACGTTTTAAGAATAAAATTAAGATTTTTGCTACTCAGTGACAAATGGGCAGACAGCCCACCTGATGGTAAGTGGTAACTGTCGCCCATAACAACGATTTATGAATTTATGTTGCAGGTAACTAACAGGTTCTTTGTCACTGTGAGGACTAAGATGGAATGTCTCAGCGCTAGAAACCTTATCCTTCAAACAGGAACACAACAACGCGCGATAAAATTACATAAAGCGATGTATCCTGAGTTCCACCAACTGACTGCTAAATTCCTAATCGAATTCTCTAAGACAATTCTAAGATCGCGACATACACCTTTGTCACCAGCTGCTAAGTTTTTTTATTTTATATTTTGGAATAGTTACAAATTACTGTAATAACCTACAGGTTTCTTCGTCTAATTTGTTTTGGTCTGGTTTAGGTACTGGTTACTTTGTTTAGGTACTGGTTACTAGCGTTCTCATCAATCTGTGACTACATCCTCGATAAAATCATTGTGCATACTTTTGCTCGATTGATGGACGAGTACCTATCTATACATAGGTTTTATATAAAACTATTTAAGTCATCAATATTACAATACGGTACTTAGTAGTAGTACTTCATCATCATAGTCCTAGCGTTTATCCCGACATCTACCAGGGTCCGCTTTCTTACTCATTCTTCACCACTTCGCCCGGTCTTAGCAGTTGTATTTACTATAGTATAATAGCAGCAGTATACCTGTTATGGGGTACAAAAATGTATCACTTACTTCTAAGAAGACTTAATCAGCTATGCTTTATTTACTGCTATAAGCATGAATATCTATGAATTTAGTTTAATTATCACTGAGTAACTTAATTTACATTCGCTGAGGAGACCCAAGGTGAGGAAGTACTTCAAACAGATACGTCTTTGAGAAGCGTTCGGAAAAGTAATTACCTACTTAGCTAATTGTAATTCGCTCATGCGTGGAATGGGGAAATATTGGATGGGGATCTTTCCATGCGGCATACATAATAAAGGTTTTGTTACAGTTCCAAGATCTTGTCTTGTGTAGGTTTCTCTACGGGTAATCCAAGAAATGGGCCGCTGCTTTTTCTGTTGAACTTATTTTCAGCACTGCGATCTCCAACTCGTGTGAAGATATGATTCTACTCTCATCATTATCACAGCCCATAACAGTCCACTGCAGGGCTAAGGGTCTCTCCCACGAAAAGGGAGGTACTCCCATAATCTCAAATCAGCCGGCGAGTTAGAGATCGCAGTGTTTCAAATATAACAATGGAAAACGCCCCTTTTTCAGCCTACGGAGACTAGACCTTTTGCCTTGAAAACATTTGTCGCCTTGTACGACACCCACGAGTGTAAGGGGTTGGTGCTATTCTACTCTGCCGGACACCACACAGCCATGATTCTACTCTACTGAGCAGAATATTGAGCTAAAATATTATCTGCTCTTTGGCACAACACTAATCTATTCGAACAGAATTGAAACGTCAATATTGAACGATCTGCTATTAATTCGATGATTGGCCCACGAATTAATATACCATTAGGGCTTTATGCCTATACTACGGTACGTATCTTATGCTTAAAGCTTTATCGGTACAGGTTCGCTGAATTCGAACCACGCCGATCTTTGACTTAACCCAGCTTAAGTGGCGACCTCACAGCTTAATTCCAACTTAGTATTAGCCACCGCCCTGACCAAGTTTGGAATGATTGTAGTTTATAATTAAGGCATTTTGCTCCCAACTTTTGGATTTCGATAACAACTTTTTGTTTACGCTATCCCAAATTTCCAGTCAATTCTGAACCCTTCTTCAATTATTCTGTTATTTAGAATTGGTAATTCGTTTGTTGGTGTACTTATGCCAAGTTTATCTACAGTATCTATTTTGTAAAGTATACACAGAAATGGAAATAATTTTATTTAGACTTCTGTGAGAGTGTATGGCCGTTTACGTACTATATCTGCTCCAAATATGAGATAGGTAATAGTAGACAGTCCGAGGTGGCCATATTATTTATTTCTGTCCCAGTTTTAACGTTTGTCTAGTTTAAGCTATATAGTAAGAAAACAATTTTGATAGTACAGTCAGGTGCAGAGATAACTGACCCCCTACCATACATTTAATTCCTATATTATGCTAGGGCGGTCCAGTCACTCGGCAGCTAACTGTACTATTAATATAGACGAATTGTTTCGTACACTAGTCAACAGGAAATAATGCACATTGGCTAGCATGAACTTTAGTACGTATAAAGACATAATATGAATTTATGAGGCGCTGCCATCGCAGCAATGGACGATATACCTGCAAGCGTTCTATCAGTAGCTAAACAAACACCAATAATTATATACCTCTACTTGTTAATGCCATAAACAAGGAAGCTAATTATGTAACTTTTCCACTCATTCAAGTCAGAGGCTCTTTTCGCACATACTCCGTATCTGTAAACACGGTAATACGCAAACAGGTAAACAACATTTGGTGTCTACTTTTGGAAATTAGGGGCAAATGATCATTATCACTGAGAAATTGTCAAAAATGCAGAACCGCATCTGCGTTGTCACTGTTAGGCGCTGATTTAATTGGCAACAGTCGTTCGACCATAGTCGTGCGACGAGCGGTTTTGTGGTCTTCTATTGGTCGGGCGACATCAGTCGTACGACCATGATCACACGACCGTTGCCAATTAGGACAGCGCGTAAAAAGTAAGATAAAACCTCTGTAATAATCTTGATAGAGTTCTCAGACTTAGAATCACCTATCCAAAGCAATGTTAAAGTGTCCAGCCTTAGACTAGCCTGTGCGAAAATTTCCTAAGACGGGCATCGCGTTTCTTTGCTCACATGAGCGAAAGCTTTCAACGGTCAGTTAGCACTCAGTAAACTCACCATGACTCCGAGAGTGGCCTACTCCATAAAAGCTTCACATTTGGCGGGCAATACACTTGAGGCTGACCGCAATCTCGTGCGTCACTGCAATAGACGAAAATGTAACAGGTTATTGGCGTCATTCCCACTGTGTATACTGGTTATTATCTAGAACCACAGATATCTGTTAATAATAATAATTTTCTTAATGTGTATATTTTTTATCTATATTATGCCCGCGACTTCGTCCGCGTACAATATGCAGTGTTCCTGAGGGAACTTAATAAATTATGTAATAGTATATATGTTATTTCGGGGGATATAGGTATCTTTAAAACGTCCATCCTTACAAATTCTCGCATTTTTAATGTTATTAAGTAAATGTAATGTTATTTTATACATGAAATATACTAAATTTTAATATTTTCCATGTTGCTTAAAAAAATTAAATGGCAGTATTTTAATTAACCATGAAAACTGTAAGCCCTTGCCTACATAATTTATTTTGACCTACATTAACTACATTATTTAGGAGGAGATTTTGTATATCCAATGACCCAAAACAGGCTGTCAACTTTATCTTTTGCGGTTTCGTAAGTTTGGTTTTCAGAATATAAGACTTTGAAAAATATTAATCGGCGGCTTACTTGTATTTTCAATGATCAATCAAAAACATCTGTATCAAGAATAATATCATACTTATACGCAGTGAATCAATAAAATAATTGTGATGTTGCACATACCATGACACGTTATACGACATTTACTTTGCTTTTTTATTTTTTCAAAATTCAAACTATCCTATTCTACTTGCGTTTCGCGGTAGACGCCAAAAATGACATATTATAAAAATCATTAAAAAAAAACGATATTCAAAATAATATAGAAAAACAAAAACAATAAAATAAAAAATTTATAACTTCTACCTCGCGCTATTTCTCTTATCAGGTTCAAATGAAAATGTATAAAACGAGTGTAATAACAAAGTAATATCTTGTAAAAGATATCCATAAACAATAAATTACATTATGGAAATCGTAAAAGCGATAAGTAGGTACTTTCAGCGCGAATAAAAAAATAATACACAGAAACCGGAAACTGGGGCATGGGGTACAACGGACTCACGATGTTTTCTAACAAATTTTAAGCCATATAAATTAAAAGCCTGTAGGGCAACTTGTTTTTGACCAATTAATATTTTTATCAAAGTTTTATTTTACCCGCAACATCATCTGCGTAAAAAACATGTCCCGTTCTCGCGGGAAGCACATTGAATTTCAGGAGAAATTATAATTGATATGCCATTCGCGGCTATAGACTACAATATAATATATAATAAAATTTGACAATAATCTAGCATACGTTATTGCCAAATTACATCAAAATCGGTTCCGTAGTTTTTGAGTAACTAACATCCAAATAACCTTACTTTTCACATTAATAATGTTAGTAGGATTATACCTAATTGCATCAATACTGACGTCTTTCAAATAAAAAAACCGAATCGAAGTTGGTATGGGACGAGAATTACGACAGCACAACTTACGAAGGGGCGAAATACAGATGATTCTGTATTGAATTCTACTAAGATTAAAATCTTCAAACTTATAAAACCTCTTTTTTTTCGTCAAAACAAGCTTGCATTAGTATAGAAATCCAAAATACATAAACATTTGGGACACATAGTGCAGAGATTGTGTAGGTACGTCTGTTTGCGTTCTTAGTCGTCCGTGACATACATCCGGAGTGGTCTATTGGAAGATCTAATTATTTTTTTCTGCCCTATGTCCATAACGCCTATAATTAGTTTTACCCGTTGCCCGTACACGCACTTATTAGAGGCGGCGACAAAATGATCTTTATTATGAGATTATATAATAAATATTTAATACTTTAACGAGCGGTGGACGCGCAGGGCGGCAGAGAATGGGGGATTTTCAGACAACTACTTTTACCCTGGTATTGCAAACGTCCATAGGCTGCGGTAACTGCTTACCATCAGGCAGGCCGTAAGCTTGTTTGCCACCATAGTGGTATAAAAAAAAAGTTTATTTCGGCGTGCGTATCTCGTGCGTGTGCGAGGGCGTGGCATGTCGTGCTGCTTCAGGATTCTCAAGTATTGAATTTGTTAATCGATGTTTCTCGGAAAGGTGTTTCGTGAAAATATACTTAATTGTAATACCTTTTCTGAGAAGAAAGCGCAAAATAGCATACATTTTTATACATTTAACGGTCTCCTTTTGATTTATTTTTGAGAATCGTGTCTAATTAGAGCCATTTATTACAATTATTGGAACTATTTTTGATTTGTAATAGGCTCTCGGAAAATCTCCCTTCCATACAAATGTGTTTGACGCACCGCTTTGCCGCCGCGAAGTATGTTTTCAGCTTTAAGCTACATAGTTTACAAGGTTAATTAAATACAACGTCAATATTTGTATTCACCGTACCTTACAGTCAATGATAGACCATTTATTATTCACCCAGCCCGTTTCGTATAAAAAGTGCTGTACTATTTTCCATCGCGACCTTTTTAAGTTCGCTCCTGTATAAATCAGAAAGTCTGCCGTGTTCCTCTGACTTTAAAGTCGGTGGATTTTCCTTTTCATCTTCCCGAGATAGCTGATCCGAAGGAATTTTCTACCTTTGATGTCGGCTTTCGACTTTCGACGTAGATTGAGTTTTTGTAACTTGTTTAATTTCTGATCCTCTGTGACGATTCGACTGTTTATCTCCGGTTTTGGGTATATCATTGGCATTTTATTGAATTGGATTAAATCATATTTGTATAATAGGATAAAGGTCACTATCTGGTCTGTGCACAGAGTGCATGTCTATTGAGACATGCTGTGTCTGTATTATTGAATAACATTGAAAATAATTTTGAATATTTTAAAGTGAAAGTCGTAGCAAAACAGCGGCTTGTGACGTCACTAAGGTATAATTCTGTGACTTTACTTCATTATTATGACAGTTGAAAGGTCATTATGACATCCAGCAATCTAGAGATAGACTGAGGGCCACGAAACTGTGACAGGTGATGGCACGCCTGTCGATATTGGGTGTGGTCGGTCGGTACTGTGGCTGAACTTGACATTGTCAGGCAAATTTAGTTTGACTTTCAGCCGGGCGTAAAGTCTCGGTCTACTTACTCTAGGTGGTGTGGCGTCCCTGTTATTGTTTATATTGGGAGTTGTTCTTGTTGGCTGTCTGTCACATTTAGTTCCATTTTCAGTCGTTATTATCTTGCGCGCCCTCTAGTTTAAAATACATAATTAGATTCAATCCATGTTGATTTACATTCTACACCATAATTCCTTGTACCTTAATTATGGAAGCAAAATTAATTAGGTAATTCGCAATGGTGTGTGATTTTCATGGCAAATTAACTTTGTCTGTCTAAAGCATCAGTTCGCTATTCATTGCTTCATTTGCAAGCACATTTACCTGCGATGTCATGCACGGTTCAATTTTGTACCACCGCTTCGCGCAGCGCTCATTCATAAGGGAACCTAATGAATACCATGTACCGTGTCCAAACCATCGCATTTTATCACCCAATTCAGATACGATACTGTGTGCGTTTATACTTTTATATATCATAATCATGAGGATAATAAATCATAAACAAATATAAAAGGCAACGATCGCGTTCATTCATGAAAGTTAGACGTTATTTGCGTTTTGATGATTATGATGATGACATGACTTTACGGGTCCTATTATTCACTCCTGTGGGTTTGAAATAAGTATTTCTTCTATATTTGTTATTCATCCTAGCGTCATTCTCGGTTGTGCTCTCGCGGCAAGCTTGCTTACTTCTAAAGCTGAAGAGTTTTTTTGTTTGGAGCTGTGCCGCTCTACCTAATAGGATGACTCGTTACCTTGTTATCGCAGACTTTTAAGAATGATCTACTGTGCTACACACTTATCTGGCCTAGTGGCCTAAACTGGAACTGCGGAAAAATTGCGACAATTCATTTTGTAATTAATAAGGTAATGAGGTATTATGGGTTTAGTTTCAAATGGAACGGAAGGATATTAATAACAACTCAGATAAGTAAATGGCACTGTACAGTACTACAAGGATCATTTGGCACGTAGCCTATGCGCTTTACAAGTGTAAAGCGCACTTTTGATAGGCATCTGGAGTTGATGTTTGCCACCCTCGTCTGTTTCATCTTTCAATCAATTAAACGATTGATTGGTTGATGATTATGAGCTTATACTAGTCCACTGCTGCAGGCCGATGCTGCTGACATAGGCCTCCCCCAATGAGCGCCAATAGGGTTCTCGTCCTTTAACCATGTGGACAACGATCTAAACAAAATTAGTAAGAACCTAATGTACTTGTCCTTTAATTTACAAATGAATCAAAATGTTTTCATCAATGTGAACAACGATACAAACAAAATTAATAATGCATAGCTTCGGTATCCAGCGGAGCAACTCAGTCCATTTTCCGGGCATCTATATCTGTTTTCTATGGACTTGGGGCAATTTTGGATCTTTAGTTTTGTAACTAACATTAAGGCTTTCCATTTTATCATTACAGCCCACAACAGTCCACTGCAGGACATAGGGCCTCTTCCACGTAGGGGAAATTATTGCCATAATCTCCACGCTTGGTTGGAGATCGCATTGTTGTAAATATAATATTGGAAAAAGCTGCTGCCCATTTTCTATCCTACGGAGACCTCCTACATCCTATCCTTTGCCTCGAAATGTTAGTCACCTTGTAAGACACCCACGAGTGTAAGGAGTTGGTGCTCTTCTACTCTGCCGTACACCACCTGGCATTGTCCTTTTATGTTTTCCTTTTTATCTTATCTGTAAATTAATGTCTCAATAATATCAAGTTGTTTACTTTTAAATTCATTTCCCCGAAAAATCCTGATCGTTTAATTAAAACGCCCCGTGACGCTGTGCCAATAGATAAAGACCCGATGCGGGGAGGCGATTGGGCCTCGGCTAATTCCGGTATATTCCGGATTAGGACGGCTGGCTAAATTGGGTCGTGGCTGAACCGGCCTGCTTTTTGTTCAGACATTGGTTGACAAAGGTACAACACTATGTTGTACAGTTTTCCCGATGTTTGGATACGCTTACATCAATAGGAAGCTAATTTATTATGCCGTATTGAGAGTCAGACGTAAGTACGAAACGTTCATCCATTCGGTTATCTGCGTGCGGTGCTTAACTTTTGTTATCAGTCTCGCAAGCACGCTGCCACTAGACTGGGGTCACTTGACAGACCTAACTACACTTATAATCATAATTTCCTTACACACAGTCGCACGAAAATTATAGGTTTGCAGTTTTCCATGGGCAAAACGAATAAGCGTACTCGTATTATTCTTTGCAATTGCCTAGTAGTAATTGTCAAATTACTTGTGTAGTTTCAAGGTTTGCAAAGGTTATTTTATTTACTGTGCGGTGTTCAGCAGAGAAGAATTATAGCGCCAACGCCAATGAAAGGTCAGTCCTACCTAGGGTAGACCTGGTAGACGCGACTGTTGGAAGTGTCTCATTTTTGCAGTATGCTTTGCGAGAACTTCTTAAACGACGAGATTAGTAAGCTACTCGTATATCAAAATTATGAGTTACGTGAGTTACGTACCTGTGCAACGTACGTGAAATAAAATATAATAAATCGTGTAAAAAAAAGGTAATTTTTTTACAGTATGCAAGTTTACAAATGCAAGATTCCAGTATGCAATATCGATTACGTTTTAGTGTAAATGATAAATATGCCGCATGAAAAGTTCGCAATTTTGACCAGGCGAAATTGACTAATATAGGCTGATAGTAGGTTCCATATAGCAAGTCAACGATAAAAAATTCATTTTTATCGTTCTTTCATTCAAAGTCACTACATTTTTGTCTCTCGGGGGTCGTAAAATATTGTCTGAACCGTAAACCCTTCCAAACCGAATCAGATATGCTTGAGAAATGTCAAGAGTAAATAAAGGAATGTCTTTCAAATACAAAACGGAAACTAGTTTGTGCCCCTGAGTGCGCGGTTGGTGATAAATTGTACCCTCTGTCTGTCCAATGGTTTATTACTCTATCCACCATCCCCTAATACCGACAAATCAAGATTTTAAAGGTAAAATACACACATGAATATTTATCGAATTGTAAAATCACCTTTATACACTAGTGCCACTTTATACATACATACATAATGTACATAACGTAGAAAAATACATGCGGATGAAATGCGTTAATATCTGAATGTTTTCTTCAAAACCTTGTTAAAAGTAGCTTGGTTAACTTAATTCCTCATTTATAACGTTGCCATGGAACATGTTGCCTTCGAATGTGTGTTCCCTGATCATTATAATATGGACGCCTTCATGGCTAGAGTGAATAGGTTGTTCCTAGACAGGCATGCTGCATCTTCGGCCGCATCGTCACTGACCACCGGGTGAGAAGGCGGTCAAATGCATGGCTAGTCTAATTAAAAATAAAGTTTGGATAGTGTCACAGGATTTATTTTATTTCTTACCTAAATAGGTACAAATGTTCCAGTACTATATGAGTACCGAACGCGGGTGATATGGTTTTTAGTTACTACTAGCGGACCAGGGACGACTTCGTTCGCGTACACCTACTTTACCCCTTTTTTTCTTGCCATAACCCCTCTATTGAATCACTATATATTGTTAAAAAGGGCAATTAAATCCGATGCGTAGTTTAAAGTTCTAAGCGTACAAATATACGTACATACCGCGACTTTATTTTTTACATACCGAAGCGACTTTGTTTTTTACTATATAGATAGTCAACCAAAAGATGCTACTTCATTTCTCATCATCAGACATCAGACGTTTTCTTTAATAAATATTACCCTGCCCATTCGCCGACAAGGTAAGCATCTTGTGCGTGAATTTCTCGCAAATTAGGTACGTCGACCGAATATAGGTGGCCGGAAGGAAATTCAATCAGAGTCCGGGATTTCGTCCGGGTCCGTCCTTTTCCGGTTATAGATCCGGAATTTATAACTCCAGTCGCTGCTTTACTTAGATTTCCAATTCATTCCGATACGGATTCAAACAACTTTTCCCTCCCTCTAGTGGGCAAGAGGGCTTAACGACAAAACTGATTGGTAGAAATTATTTTAATTTAAAGTTGGTACCGACTTAAACAGCATCTCAGCTCCTAGTAATTTGATTAGAAAATTTATTGGTCGTTTACATTTTTCCTGATTAATAAAACAGACAGGCTTTGTGATGTTCTGAATTCTATACTATTTTATAACTTGAGCGTTACAAATTGCACGAATTATAGTTACCGTTTACCATCATTTGTCACTGAGCCGGCATAAAAAATACGGTAAAGGCGTTGATTTATATACGCTAGTATGTAGAAGTCTTTAGGTAAAGGCTAGTTACAAGTATTTCCAAACGTGAGATCGATGTTGAAACTTTTTCGATTTATTAATAACTAGATTGTATTTACCTTCAATCTCGATACTGAATTGTAACGTCCAGTAAATATTGACGGTAGCTGCTGTGCTGCCAATATTTTATAATGGATTCCTGTTTCAACATGTTCGTTATTATTTGTTTAAAAATATAGTCTGATTTCCCGGGTCTGGGTGTTGTGTGTGTAATAAGTGTGTATTAATAAAAGGATATAAGTAGTTTATCATTTAGCTTACACCCATAACACAAGTGTTGTTTAATTTGGGGCTAGACGGCGCTGTGTGAATTTGTCTATAATAGTTGTGGCATATTTATCAATTTATTGCTGTGTGAGCTATGTCGTCACGAGTATACGCATAAAGTAGACGGCGTTTCATCTTTGAAGTCCCGTGATTATCAGCGGAACTACAACATTAGGTAGGCTCTCAGCTAGGCCAGATACAAAGGTACTAAATGTTACTCTACTTAGGTTTTTACTAGAGTTGCAAGTAAAAGTAATACAAAACCAACTTAAGAAAAATGACTGCAATATCCACTACCTATGTCGGAAATTGCGCAACCTACAATGAAACGTGCGCTCTAATATCTAAAAGCTACTTGTATTACATTCTTTTGTGGACTATAAAGTAAAGTGGCTGTAATTTTACGTCCAGGAGTGGAACGCGTTGCCTGCGAGTGTGTTCCCTGATCAATATAATCTGGATGCCTTCAAGGCTAGAGTGAATAGGCTGTTCCAAGACGGGCATGCTCCAACTTCGGCCGCATCGTCACTTACCAACAGGTGAGATGGCGGTCAAATGCTTGTCTTGTTTAATATATAAAAAAAAAAAAAAAACTCTATTTATTTTTGGTTCAGGATTTATGTTTGAACTATTAAAATAGAATAGGGCAGAATTCGCTAACGATATAAATGTACAATCGCGGAAACTGAATGTTTAGCAGTTTAAATGTCATCTTAAGACAAGTGTTAACCGAGCGCTCTCCTTACAAACGTAATTTGATCATATTTCGCTATCAAAGCGAATGGAAATTTTGTAGACGTGATACAGAAACCAACATCTATGCTTGTGGTTTGTCAGATTTTCGTTAAAGTATATCGTTTCAAAGTTACACGGGATTTAAGATTTCCAGTACAAATTTGAAATTGCGTGCACTTTTATAACGATATATTTAATGAATACTAGAAGGGGCCATTCACTCTGCAGCTAACTATACCTATACCTAACTGATGAAAATTGTGGAATCATCGCCGTGTGCCCCATACGTAATTACACATATAAATAACGCCTTCGAATCCAGAACATAACAATGAAAACATTGCTTGCTTAGTGATGCTGGTTACAATACAATAGATAGACAGATAGACGGTGGAGGTCTGGAGATTGAGTACCGAATGCACCCAAGGGACTTCGAATCGAAACTGCAGCAATCAGAGCAGGCACAGCGCACGCCCGTACCTTGACCTAGCAACTTTCAAGGTGGCGTAATAGCTTACGCTAAGATTTTGATATCGCGTGCTACCGCACGAATTTGCTGCCTAGCCAATTCAGCTACTGTAGTGTTTTTTAATTTGCGTGAGAAACTTTTCTAGGAACGAGAAGGTATTTCGAAATATAGAGGTCATTAAGGAAGGCTTGTGTAAAAAAGTGTGAGAAGCGCGAAAAATTCAGGTGCTGAGGAATGAGTTATGGTATAGCCTCCTTCATCTGTTATGGTCATCAGTGTCTTTGACATTATGCCATTACAGACATAAAAGGCAGTCAAGTGAGGTCTCTATGTGAGATACTAGCTTCTGTCCGCGACTTTATCAGCGTGAAATTCGGTTATAGCGTATCAGTCCCGTTCCCGCAGAAACCACATTGAATTTCGAGATCAATTATGGTCTACGTGCTATTCTGGGCTATAAGCTATATTGCTGTTAAATATTATCAAAATCCGTTGAGTAGTTTTTACGCGTAGAAGTAATAAACATACACATTCTTACAAACTTTTAAATTAGTAGGATTTACAGCCCGTACCAGGGTGAATGCCATTAAATAATAATTTTATCACCATCAAACCCAAAATGTACTCCAAAATGAATCATGGCAATCAATTTCCATAAAATGGTATAAGAAGCCCTCAAATTCAATAAAACGCTCGTCAAAAAGAATGGTGTCCCAAATTTTCCCCTACACGTAAATTTGATGTAAATATATACAGCGTGATCAATAAGAGGGCTCAGTATGATGGAAATTGAAACTGCTGAAGGCAGAAAATAACGCCATGGAAACTCTCCGTCGATTATCAACAAAAACTCTACGTGAATCGGAAATCTCGTTTGTTACACAAATACTAATGCAAAATATTTTTTCCTAGCAGGCTTTTATCGCGCGTTCAGTTCGAGCAGTCAAGACTAATAATACAAGCCCGAATTCGATGGGTTTACCATGCGTAGTTTAGGAGTTCATATGGCCACCTTTCGTGTCCTATGCTCGATGGTATGATAACATAGCATTGTCACCCTACTTTCATGGATATGCATAATTTCAGCTCAATCGGAAACTGGAAAAAGGGGTCAAATTTAACTTGCAAGTTTTTATTACGAACAGACATGGAGGGAGACATGTAAAACTAAATTAAAGCTTGTAAAAAAGGGAAACGTCTGTAATTTTACTGCACTATTTAACTTGTGTATGGGGTAAGAAATAAATACTGCAACAGAACACAAACAGAGGAATAGCAGAAAACTGTACACCGGTGAATCTTATGAGTTGTCACAGTTAGAATGAGTTATCACAGTTAATAAAAGGTCTACTCGTAAGGCATTCTCGTAATTACAACAGAGTTTCTAAATCCATAGTCACTCCGTTTCACTCAGTCCAGTCGCTTCACTTCGCTGCTTCGTTTTAGATTTCGTATTTTGGTCACGACGCCCCGAGGGAGCTTTTTTCACGAGCTTAATTTAATGTCAAGGGTTGTCCATGTCCGTCAATAATTTGCGCACGTAGCGGCCAATAATGAAGGTCGTTTTATTGGGGGACACCAAAATATGGGGGCAATTTTCTGATGTTCTAATTTCTTTTTGGTGACTACAGGTTTTATCACAGCGGTATCTCTGATTGTAATATGTTGCTGTTCCTGTGTTTCACAAATAAATTATATGATTGATTGGCTAAGTAAACTGAGGGCATTGCTCCGTAGAAAGCGGTAACGTATCTAAGATACCAACAATCGTAGATATTATTCAACTTGGTGTTCTAAATTAACTATTAATTTAAAAAAGATTCTTTCGTACTTTACGGCACTGGGGTACTAACCTGGTACCTCGGGGTACAAGTCGGTCCCCTTAACCATTAGGCCACCGACGCTCTCTACTCTATTGATCAGCACGGAATCAAAAACTATGCGATAATACCTATTACACTTATACAGTATATCACGAGAGCTAACAATACACCGACTATCCGGTCCGCGGCTTTCACACATTATTACAACGCTGCGGATTGTAATAATGTTCCCGAACACCGTACCCAGGATGTGGGTCTGATTTTAATAAGTCCCCGCACCCCGGGAGACCGTGCCGCGGGAAAACTTCCGGGATCCCGCGGTGCCGGGATACCGTGATGGCCAACGAAGCTACTTTAGACCGAACGTTCAAAGAAAAATGAATTTAGAATTTTTTAAAGTTTAATTAATGGTGCTGGCTGGAGAGATGGTACTTAAAAGGGTTGCTTCCTTAAAAATAAACTAATATAATATTTGGTAAAGTATTTTTAGTATGGAGGTTCTCCTTGAAATATTGTTGAGGCTGAAATCTTGTATTTCCTGGAGGACCTAGGATGACGGAAACCCTTTGGGGGAAGACTGGGGTCTTTGGAGTAGGGGTCAACCCCCACATAAAATAAGTGCAAGATCGTCAAGCGTAAGAAGCTATGGATTGACGTCACTGAGTCGGATGCGAGAACCAACCACAGACCGGATGAAGTGCGGAAGGAGGGGTAGCAAAGCGGATCCGGGTATCGGAGTAGAGTAGGGGCAGAAACTGGAATTCATTATGACTATCGTCAAGTTGGCCGGATAAATCTAAATCTAAAATCGTAGATAACACACGCCTGCATATTCTTATAGGACTATGTTTATCTGTGTCATATCCGCATGATTGACGGTCTAATCTTCAGGACAGTGTTACCGCTTAAAGCCCTTGAACACCTTAATAAATCCACCTATTAAAGCCCATCAAGATTGTGAGATGACGGACTCAACAGGTTATTAGACGCTTGCTAAGTTTAAAATATTACGAAATCACAAATAAAGTGCCCCAGAAATTAAGAACATAAATCCATCAGAAACATTACAACAAACAAAACTTCGATAAACAACCAAAGTCGTAATAAATAATTAACGCTTCGTAACCAAAGCTAGTTGGATGGTATTAAATTTTATGGAATAAACTCCTCGGAAATTCCAGGGCCGTATCCCGAGACGTGTCAAAAGTATGGACCTTAGGGCCCTATTGATTCTCATCGCGTCCCTCTCATTATGCCATTGGCCCCTGAGGCCCCAACTTTTGGGGGTTCCAACGCTGTTGTACAAAATGCAGAGCCTCTCTGGAATTCGGTATTAGGAATCTTTAATAGAATTCGCTCCGACTGCCGACTTGGAGTAATTGAATCAACTGATATAGATTTACGGACGTCGGTACAGCTTCGAGGCAAGGATTTCGTTGATAATAATAAATCGGTCTTCATTATACTTCAATCGGAAACTCGTAGGTAGTTAGGTAAATTGCAATAATTATTTAACTTATATTATACTTTTCATTATGATATTTGTTTACTATTTCGTATATAAAAATCAGGCACAATCATCACAATATCCGCCGCAGAGAAAGTAACTATTAATTAGTTTTTAGCTTATTTTATCCAGAAAATAACTGCAGCTGTCCCTAAATATCAGGATGATAATGTCATATAAATCCCCAAAGTCTACTCACGCAAGTCGCCTGGTTTTCAAGACGCAAAAGGAGTTGGGCCCTGGGGCCTTTTTTATTCTTGCCGTGTGTGATATGCTGAAGCAACGCCCTAAGGTGTGGCCCTAAAGTCACAAGTTAATACGATTTGACAGCGAGGAAGGGGGCCCCGACACCTAATACAATATGTAAGAGCTTCGCGGAATCCGATGGAGTATTTGATGATCGTTAATAAGTACGCACCCACTTGTTTATTGTTTATATAGTACGGGTATTCAGTGCAAGATACTCTGTTTATTTATACTAAAACGGTAATAAAAACGGGAACTATTCTTGACTATATTTTATTTCGTTGATCCGTTGAGATAACTAGTTAGTTTCAGTCTTTTGCAGTCTTCAGTATATTCAGTCTTCGTGAGAAAGAATACCTACAAATCTCAAGGGTCGATATCGCATCTGCTCTTAGGTTAAAAATGACCTGGACCTCGGTAACCACTTTCTTCCTGGTGGTGTCTAACACCACTCCGCCCGCACTTGAGAAATTCTTAACTTTCATATATATGCATCAGAATCCTCTACATTTTACAAAAAAATAAAACTCTTGTTTCTTTCTTATAGCATCTCAATGGGAGAAAATACATACCGAAATCAGTTTTACGTCCTAGAGATTATCTAACCCAATATTAAAAATTGAGAGAGGGACCCGAAACATAATGTAATAGTGTTACCTATAAGTAGCGAAAAAACAATAACTCAATAATCTCAAAAGAAAATTCGATCTTTATCATAGGTTTATCATTGGTTGTAAGCTGATTTTGCACAGCTAATTTACCACATAAGCGGATGATATCACATTACACGAGATCTTGTGGCTTCAGCTAAACCAATTATATGTATACTGAGGCCTTTCAGTTACGCTTTGTTGTCTAATAAAAAATTCAACGGGATCTGTTTGCCAGTCGCATCGTAATGTCTCTCGTATTAAAGAGAGTTATGGAAACGTGACAAAGATAATATCAAACGATTATTTCTGTTTAAGAAAAATAGAGACAAGCGTTCAATTTGGGCTAATGTTAGGGTCCATTTGTTTGTTTCATAATTATTAGTTGCAAGTTTAATACAGTAGAATCTATCCAGAAATATAGATTACAAATGTTAAGGGTATGTTTCGGGTTTCCTACCGCGTACCTTTGTTGACGAGTAGCCCGATATTTCGACATAGTTGCATGCATCATGGTCACAGTTAAAATGTAATGTGTGTTGTGTGTGATAATAACCGCGATAGTTTAAAACATTAAATTACAAATTTAACATTAAATGCATTTATTGTTAAAATAACTAAGTAATTTTGTTAATATATTCGGAGAGCTGGCACGTTCCTCCGACACAGAATAAGCATTGCTATCGAACGGGGCAACGCAGCCAGCTTTCTGGGCAGTATTCCAGAGGGCAGCGGTGTGGACGACATTAAAAAATATTTTTATAAGTAGGTAAGTAATAGTTAATGTAAGTATTTTTCTCTTCTGTTTTTTGAATAGGATGGTATCTTGTCGAAATAAATCGAATGACAGCTCTTGGGCGATTTTAGCGTTAGCGTTCAGAATGGGATGGAATCTTGTTGAAGTAAATCAACAACCAAATCAAAAGTTCAGTTTCATTCAAATTGCACGCGGATTTATTGATTAAGAACACCATTCACGGCCCATAAAAAAAGACCACAATTTGAAAGTGTCGCCCTACAAAATTATAGTAGCAATTTCGACAGTACCCATTATTCTGAATATTTGCTATACGACAATCACTACAGTCGTTACTGAAACCTGAAAATCGAGCTGTTTTGCAATTAAAATCTAGATTTTCAAGTCTCAATAACAATTCTAGTAAGTAATGGTCTTTTAGCGTGGCTAAGGTAATAAAAAAATCAGAATGAAGCATTTTATCAACCCAAATTACTTTTCACATTTTTCACTTTCTACATTTTTGGTCCTTTTCATGAAAGAATTGTCAGTGTAGATTACTGGGATAACCTAAATCTATGGCCGAGTCCATTGCACCCTGAGTACGTCCCCGTCGTGCATCACTGCATCTCTACTCATTGGTCACATCCGAGAGTAAATTAGCTGGAATGAGTCAACCATGTGGTCAAAGGGCACCTTGTCACTGTCAACGGTCAATTGACTGACTGACCTGGTAGCTAAGTTGATTTGGTAGTGACCCTGCCAGCTGATGAAGGTCTGATCCCAACACTATAGTATTTTGGTAAATTCATAGTCTGGGTAGATAGTTAAAACTATTTATCTACACTTACAGCTTAATGTTCTAATTATTTTAAATAAATACTCGAAAACAGTTGTCTAAGTATGAACATTTTTCATGCCAGTCTATAAAATATTAAAAACTACTGTTATATGGTACTTTTTATAAATAACCTACAATATAACACAAATTTTTATGAGTTAGGCTGTATCTAGATAATGTTCATACTACACGTACGTTGTATAATGAATTTGGTTGCATTTATGTAGACTTTTCAATACATTTTTTATTAATATATATAGAATGTATAGGATTTGTGACGTCTAACAAACACCGCAGGTGCATTTTTAATTTGAGAATTCATATCATTTTCATCAACCTTAGCAGGCCAACGTAACCCACGAGGCTCTGAGCCCTTGCCCTTGATACCCGCTAAAATGTTTTCGCTTCCTGAATGAGTCCGCCGCAGCGTGAATTAATAATTCACACGTACACAGAACCTGTTCATATATTATTTTTGTCAGGAAGGTGTTCTGGCCGAAACGTCGACGAGAACATTTTTGCGGGTGTCTGGGACTCGTGCTTGGATTAATATTTTGGGTATGGGAATTCTTATAGCTGAATAATATAGCAGCGAAAGTGTGTGTAAGGATGTTCTGCTAAAGCTTCATTAAGGTTGATGAAAGTCATGTCAATCCACATATTGGCTACGCACCTGCGGTTCTGCGTTTTTTGTACAGTACAGCCATCCGACGTTACATGTCATTTCAGTAATTTGGCGGCTGCATTGATACATGGTACCAAATTAGTTTAGCCCGAAATCGGGTTAGGCCGGTAATATACACATCAAGAGCCCATAATTAAGCAGATGGCAGCGCATCAACCTTCCCATCACATGCATACAATGAGCTAACATTGCTATATGGGCGTATATCGGATAAAGTCCAAAATCTAAACGGGGTAGTTTCACGTGCTGCCGTCTATACACTACCAGAGTAGATCCTTCCCAGATTTCTGGAGGGTTTAGTCATAATCTCCACAATCACCGCCAATTTACATACGACGGCAGGTGTTTCAGCATTAAATTCTCCATACGATAGTTAATTAATGACATTACAGACCTTTCTTGTGGTTACTTCGTAAATTCCAAGTGAAACACAATAGCCATGCGAAATGGATCCGAGGTCTGAACTTACCTGAAAATAAGAAAGAAATATTTATATTGTGGATATTACTAAGTATTGAATAAAAGAGGTCCCTCGGGAGGGATTAACATTGTTGAGTCAAATACGAGAGTCAAGCCAACTTACATCGCTAGGATGCCCAAGACAAGCGACCAGGACGATGATGATAATGATTTATTTTTTCGGACTCCAGGCCCTCGCGCGTGAGAGCACAACCGGGACATTAACGTCAAGATGATTATTATTTATGTACAGGTACGATCGGGGGATTTCCACGTTTTCCTGTTTGGTAAGTAGGACATTAATGTAAGAGAAGTTTGTAAGCATAGCAAGTGGAATAAAATGGCCTACAACGCAAATCTGCGGAAGACGCAGCGTGGGTAGGCTTCCCACAAGGTGGACCGACGACCTGGTAAAGATCGCAGGTACCAGCTGGATGCGGAAGGCACAGGACCGGCCTTTGTGGAGATCTCTGGCGGAGGCCTATGCCCAGCAGTGGGCGTCTTTCGGCTGATATGATGATGATGATAATGAATCTACAACAAAGCACAGTAGCAACCGACAGGTACGAAAACGGCGGTCTTTTCAAAATTCAAAGGTTCAAAATGACCGAACAAGTTTCACTAATGGGCCGACAGGAGACGATAAAAATGATTCATTCCCTTGTAATTAGTGAAAGTCGGGGACACTTTGTTTTATCGCGGACGACAGGACTCTGTAGAAAGATGAGCTTCTAATTTGTAACGAGAATTCCTCCCCGAACTTTGTACGAAATTATTATTGATTGATCGTACCATCTGATAAGGCATTCAATTAGGAGCGTTGTAAATCTTTTGTTAGCTTTACCGAGACAGAAAATTAGGTTAAATTGTTTTTGAGGTAAAGGATCCATCTTCTTTGGCGGCGTATGCAGAAAGCTTCAAACTTTATATTTCAAAATTTCTTTGTTGAATGTGACATTAAATATCTCTATCAATTTTTAAAGAGGAGGGGAGGAGGAGGCGGTAGGAAAGTAGGAAGGAGACACAGTGACATGTGTGACAATACCAGACAGAGCCGGTCAGTGCCCGACAAAGCCAAGCAGAAGCGGACCGCACAAAGCCATAACATTTTGTTCAAATTTTAAGAGTAGGACAGATTTTCCCTTGAGACTGCAGACTGGAGTTTTTCAAGAAAGGTGTTAAAAGGTTTTACGGACCCAGGACAGTAACCCTCGAAACGAAGCCATGGTAGATATATAATAGCTTCAGTAACTGGTTACTACGAATTCGTACGTATGTTTCCGGAGACAGAGACTCGTTTATAAATAGGGAGTGTTTTCCAACGCCGAAAATTGCGTACATAAATTCGCGTCTTCCCAGCAAACGTCGTGGTTACAATGGTCCCACATATTTTACGACACAAAAAATTACGCTGAAGATTACGTTGCTAATACATGATGCCACAATCATGCATAGAACGAACCGAGGAAAAAATGATGCCTATGCGCATATTCATTATTACATTAATTAATATTGTTAAAGTTAGATAATGATATATTATGCTTATGACGTGTTTTTATGCTACTCAGTGACAAGCGAGCAGACAGCCCACCTGATGGTAAGTGACATAAATGCAGACCCTCAGGTTGTCACTGTGAGGACTACAATGAAATGCCTAGTGCCTGTAATTTTGCTGGCTACCTTATCATTCAAACCGGAACACAACAATGCAAGCAGAAATAGATAAGGCGGTGGTACTCACCCAGGCGGACTACCCAGGCTTGACACACGCCTGATAACGTTTGAAAGATGATACCATGTATCCTATTTAAATAAAGATATTTTGGCACAAAAAATTTAAATAAATTCTATAATGTATTGTCAATGTAATAGTTAGGGTACGTTCAATTGAATGGAGTAATTGTGAACTTTAAGGAAACCCTACTAATGAGTGTTTCCTTAGTCTAATGTGTTAAGGTAATTTAACTAGATACACAGTTTTTTGTTTGAAGAGGCAAACGACCAATCGAGTCTCCTGATGGAAAGTGATCACCGCTACCCATAGACACCCGCAACACTCGCCAGGGAGTCGCGAATCATCGTTATCGGTCTTTGTGATATTTATTTATATGTAATCGAATCGTGTGCAAAAGTGTGAATTGTGAATTGTGTGTGAACTGAATTTCACTGAATTTTTTGTTAAACATTTGACATTGCTCTCTCTAATATAAAGAACAATTAATACGAAAAACAAAGCTTTGTTTCTCTCTACTAATTTAAAATAAAATTTAAATAAGGCTTCTACTCACGATTACAATTAAAAACTTTAATTAGCCGGAACGAACTGCCTAATCTGGGATTTCACGGACTTCGCAAGGACAATTTACGTTTTGTTTTGGATTTACGTAGACCAAGGTTACCTAATACCGCTTTTCTGGTATATTGTGTCTTTTACCCGACCGTAACTTTAATGGTCCATAAATTGGGCCAATCTGCCCTGGATGAGGTCGCGTGGCCACGACGCCTTTGCACATTTTCGCAGTGTTTATTTCGCAATTTCTTGTGCTGTTTAGGCAGAACCTATAATCTATATCTATGCATAGTATAAAACAAAGTCGCTACCTGCTGTGTGTCCCTATGTATCTATGTACGCTTAGATCTTTAAAACTACGCACTGGTAGGTATGTCATGCGGTTTTCAACAATAGATAGAGTGATTCAAGAGGAAGGTTTATAAGTAAGAAAAAAGGGGTAGGTAGGAGTAAAGTAGGTGTACGCGAACGAAGTCGCGCCGGGTCTACTAGTAATATCGTAATAAACACATCAAAGAGGTTACTCTCTAAGAACTCTGGCGTCAGGGGATGGTATATTTTACTCCCACTAGTTCGGTTACACAGTTCTGTTTTACAGAACTGTTTTTAATAGACTTCAAAACAGAAAGATGTTCACAATTCGTCGGAATCTATTATTTTTCTTTTCTCACTTTTTTGTCCATGATAGAGCCTACTTAAAGTGCCATAGCCATATCTAAGTAGGTTACGGTGGCGATGTTGTTGACAGTGAAACGACATTTGCAAATGGCGACACTTAGTTCCAGTTTTGGACATCGGGTCAGATAAATTTGTGGCACTGTAGATTAATTCCGACCTCTACTTTCAGTCTATTTCATTGTTTGCTTTCGATACTGGAATTTGTCACATTGGATAACAGTTTTGCTTAAACAATTTAATGAAATCAATATACATTTTGAGCTTTACACCGTTGTTGTTCGTAATATGTGGCTTTCACAAGCATAGTGCGATCCGCGAGGAAGTATTTTTTTTAGTTGGACTAGCCAGGCATTTGACTGCCATCTCACTTGAGGGACGATTCTCGCGCTGTGACATCATACATTCGACATTTTCTCTAGCCAAAAAACTGTATTAAAACACCACTGAAATTGGTTTTCGTATACGACTGTCAAAGATAGTTGAGATTGTATTTTTTGACTGCAATAGACATTTCAATATTATGTTCAATTAATAGAGATATGTGGCTAGAAAAAATGAGAAATTTAGATGTTACAGCGCGAGAATTTATCCCCTGATGATAAGTGACGACGCGGCCAAAGATGGGAGCATGCCTGTCTAGGAACAGACCATTCACTCTAGCTTTACAAACATAATAACAGTAACAGTGTAATGATAATATAAATAAACCCAACAAACGTTAGCGACCTAAATCTATGTCCTCACGATCCACTGCACAGTTCGAGACACGAACAATGGAAGACGTAATGTCACGTCATAAGAATGACAAATTTTATGTGTACTCAATTTTGTGCCTTAAAACTCCGTAATAAGGTTCTGTGGTACCTGCTATGCAGTCGAAACAAATTTGAGGCCAACTTGTAAAGGCGACTTTTTATAACGCGACTTGTTTAACTTTGGAGAATGTGCTGCTTACTTAATCATGTTGAAACAGGTTTAGTTAAATCTTCTAAAATTCGGGCAAATTTTCTCTATGAAATCTTCTTCATTGTGTTGACGGTAAATATTATGCACATGGGCTAATTAAACTTCGTAGTATCTGTCGCACGCAAGCGTATGAGAAAAAGGAGACTGGGCACAGATTGTCTATGAACCTGCAGCATTACGGTCATGACCTATTACGGTCCATCGGCTAAATTCTTGTGCAAGAAGGCATTCGAATTTGACTGGTAGTTCTAAAAACAGAATGATATTTACTTTATAGAGATACAAGAGTTTATCTAAAGGTGCTAAACATAAATAGGTACTATACGGATATCGTTATTTGACTACAAACCATTTCCTCTACATAAGTGTCCAGTATCTATTGCTTACTTCGTATTTAAGAAGCCGCAACTAGTCGATGTGCATTATTTACCATTATTTTGCAAATGTGTTTAGTGCCACCAAGATAAACTGACTTTTCCCTTCTTCTGAATTCTAAACACTGTCTTGTCAAAAATACCAACACGATGAGTAAGATTGATTGAAATTATTGCAATTACAATTTGTAACATGAATAATTAAAACACCTCCTCCGTATTTTACATTATCTCAAAACCACCCTGTAAATATAATTTGCCAATAAGTATTCATTAAATCACACAAATTAAGTACGAACACAACTCGTAATTTAAATTTGATTGTATTGTACGTACAACACGACAATCATACATGTGACGTAACAATCCAGTTCACACACGTTCAACGATTGCGCCTTAGAAACAGGGATGCACCGAGTTGTACATTTGAGAATACGAATATAATGTTATTCGTAAAATACTATGATCATAATATAATACTATAATCATCGTGAATAGTCACGATTGCTATGTCGGTGGCCTAGTGTGAAAGGTATCCGACCCGAAAGCGAGATGTACCGGTTTCGAATCACACTGCCGCCATATACCAATGACTCTTTTCTGAGTTATGTACATTAGTTGAACCCTAACCGATACTCTTATGGTGAGGGAAGAAACCAGAACATTCAGGCGACTGAATGTGTAACCATCATCCAATCTGATCAGGTTCCCCTATAAACGTAGGTCAGATGACAGTCGCTCCACTGTAATGATCTGATCAAGGCGGAAACCAGGCCCTCGTGCGCGAGAGCAAAACCGGGACATTAACGCTAAGATGATTATTTTATATTTTATTCCAGAAGTAGTCCAAATGCTGTTACTAATTATTTACTTGTTTGTGTATTGCCGTGTTTACCGATACGGAGTACGTGCGAATAGAGCCTCTGACTTGGATGAGAGGAAAAGTTACATAATTAGCTTCCTTGTTTATGGCATTAACATGTAAGTAGATACATCATTATTAGTGTTTGTTTAGCTACTAATAGAGTCGCAGTCGCTATATCGAAATTATCTGATCTGCCAAATCCTGGATCATGGGCAAGGCGGACTCAGGACCCTCGTGCTCGCCAAGATGATTACTGTCTATAGAGAGAGACCAATGACGATAGAAACTCGGAGTACCTACGAGCACCTACTAAGGACTTTCTTCATTGGTAGAGTCAATATTCGGCAAATACGAATATTAGTTTTCGTATTCGTTCCACCCCTACTTAGAAGTTAAGCATTTGTCTGCAGGTGCGGAGTTTTGCACAGTTTAATTAACGAGTTGGCCAACAAAGTTGGGACACTTCACCGCGATCCGCACAAGAGTTTGTCTTTGTCTAGACCGACGAGACGTTAGTCGGGCGAGAAATAAGCGTACATTTTCGTGGCTAATGATGGGCGAATTTATGGGTATTGGGTATATTTCTTTTCTGCACATGTGCAATTGTTTTTAATGAGATTCTTGTAAATTTTGCGTATCTACGTTATTTAATAAGTTCATAATCCGGTTCTGGTGTGGAAATATCGAGCTATTCGTTAACCAAGGTAGGGTAAAAACACAGACTAGGCTGCTGACAGCTGCTTTCCTACTTTTCCGCTCGGTCTTCTGCATTCTCGCGTCATTTAGCTTTGCTTACTTTGGGGCTAGATGACACTGTGTGAATTTTTCCAAGCATACATAATATTTATTATTATTAGTCATTGAAATGAATTTATTTAGCTGGTTATTCCCGTTAAGTCAAAATGTTTGGGTAAACATATATTAAAATTTATATTTTATGGGGCTTATGTAGCATATATGGTACTAAAAAAATATTTTCGAATTCGAAATTTTAAGAATGTAAATATATATAATACAAGAGGACTAGAGATTTGCATTACATTACTGCATATCGTAAGATACCGTATTACGAAACGGTAGCAATTTTCAATATCGAATTACTCGGGTTACCGGACGCATCGCCTAAAAGGCATCAGGGTACCGTAAAATGATTCTATCGCTCCATAGGGGTAGCGTTTAAGGGCTGCGTAGACGAGTGTAGTCTTCCATGTAGCTTGGGATAACTCTGGACATGGCCAAGTACGGCGTAGTATTTATTTCGTTGTCAAGTAAAAGTTGACGCTCGAAGGTTTCTACGAAACGCTGGCCATGTACGAAAAAACACAACAGTATTTATAGACTGTGAGGTTATCCTACGTCATCCAGTACAAAAAAAATCCACTTGACAGCTATTGTAAAGGTTTAGGAGACCCACAAAACCGCACACCCGTGCACAACCTTGCACAATTTAAAGTCACCAAAAAGAAAAGTGACTTTAATGTGACCGAAAAGCGAACCTGCGAAGAGGATGTGACGCAGACCTTTTTTTTTTTACTTCTAGAACCCACTCAAGATGATAAGCAAGTACTGCGATAATAGAAAAAAGATTATAATAAAACGATATTACATACAGCGCCTTCACCGTTTATTACTAATTACCAAGCTGCTGACCATAAAAAAAAATTACTATCAAAAACTGTTCGATTTCTTGCCTAGCCGCGACTTCTCACTCCCGAGCGCCATACCGTCCTCGGTAAGTCGGGTGTCGAACTATCTGACATCCGTATTCAGAAACTTTACTATGAGGTCTCACAGTGCGCAAACGCACAATGTCTCCGTCAAAATCCGACCAAGCATAGAGCCGTATTTAACGCACTTCACATAGTAACCGTACTTTACTTAGACAAGTATTTTTTGTGAATACGGTGTTAGAGGCTAACCAGCTAAGATTTCCGTAGACCATAACAACCGCCTGCCAAGCGCAGGGATTACGACAAACCCCTTCACTGATATGGGGAAGACTCAAGCCTATTATTCCGCTGTTATAGGCAGTTTAAGTGATGTGATGCAGATCAAAATGTACCTAGGTACCCTAAGGAAGTAAGTAATGTACCCTAAGGATCTTATCTCGTCTGCACTGCCTCCTTTTTTCTACCGATGACCAATCGGAATGAAAGGGTAGGAATGGTTACACGGGAATACGTGAAGGTCCCAATTACGTTCCCGAATCGAGGTTCTATCACCACACTCGATTCGGGAAAATTAATCAGCGTCTCAGGTGGGACTGAAGCATCTAGGGATTTAACGAGGCTGTTGAGTTACATTATCTAAAAGTTTACCTATGTACCTAATTCAATAGTAATACCAAGCCTTATCTGGAGAGGCTTTTCCTGGAGAGTACAACATGGAGTTCTTCAAAGGGGTGAAAAGGTTTATACGGGGTCGGCAACGCGTGAGTGATGCCCCTGGTATTGAAAATGTCCTTAGGCTGCTTACAGGCAGGCAGGCTTAAGCTTGTTTGCCACTTTAGCGGTTAAAAAAACCACAATTTAATTTCCCAAAGCGAAAACTAAGTATTTGTAAGGTATCCTAAGAATTGTTTAACTTTGAAAATACAACCAAGACGCGCCTTTACATAGCCATAACACCGTGGAACCGTTAATGGAAATCGAAAGTTCGTACACCTTATTCCATTGCAATAAGGCTCACTCACTCCACAACCTGTTTCACTACCGGACGACGGTCATCGTAGTACAGTACGTACAGTACGTAGTACTGTGCAGTAGTACGTGACTCATACAAAAAATAAACGTGGTTATACTGCTGATTGTGTCACCTTATTTATATGTAGGTATGTATTTGTAAAGTGCATTAGTCATTAGGTACCTACTTTGCTGAGGTTATGAATCAAGTTTTGTTTTAAATCCGTTTACTAGAGGTTAGTCTGGCCTTTGGGAGGTAACAGCGTAAACAAATCAGAAGCTATTATAAACTACGTATATATACTCATCAGAATTTTGTTACCTGCCACTGGACCATTCTACATACATTATTATCCGAAGCAGTTCAATCTCGCGACTAATATCGATACAAAGCGGCATGTTCCGTGTATACTTCTATATCTGTACATAGTATGAAATGAAGCCGTTTCCCGCTGTCTGTCCCTACGTATCTATGTACGCTTAGATCTTTAAAACAACGCAACGGATTTTAATGCGGGTTTTAACAATAGATAAAGTGATTCAAGTGTAAGGTTTAGAAGCAAGAAACAAAGAGTAGGGGTAAAGTGGTACGCGAACGAAGTCGCTTTAGGACCATTATTGATCTTATAAGTATATCTTAAAAATTTTACACATAAATACCAATTGGAGACGGCGGACGAACTTGACAGGGAAAATGACTAGAAACATGTTGAAAACATCCTATTCTTGTCAGTGACGGGCACGGATCAACCACAAAGTCTCGTTTGTGGTTTCAGGTTTATGTAACAAAAAGCCCAGTGAAAAGTTTAAACTATTATAGCACTGAAGTGTGGTAGAGACCACACTTTTACATAAAAACCACAAAGTATCTGTATACATGTACTAAGTACAGTAGTTTCAAGTGTGAACCTCTTTCAAGTTGATATGCAACATGATCATTTAACTTGTGAAGAGAAACTCGGAGTTTATTCTGACGGTAGATAAATGAATGAAATTTCACGAGATTCCCTGTATGATTGATGGATTGGAGCTATCTATACGGAGAATCCCTCTACAGTAAGCCGTCTATCTACGCCAAAATCTCTTTCAAGAATCGCTACAAAAATGGGTATGTTCTTAGATTACATTAGATACTGATGTATCGAGTTTCAAAGCTTAACTTCGCACTTTATACCGACACGGTAGGCATCCATACATTCAATACTTACTCAGACATGTTATTTTGTGAAGGAAATAAACGCTTACTTACTTGTACGTACTTACTTACAATTTCCTGCATCAAGATTGCATAAGAAGTCGCACAGGAAATTCCTAGCTCACTTGAGTCGTAGACTAGACACGTTATATAAGCACTCCATTCATAATGACTGATAATAATTAGCTAAGCAAGTTTCTTTAATACACAATGGTGGGAAACTGGATATAGACTATTCACAGAATAGCCGTTAGTCTACATAAATTCTGCACAATAGTGAGAGGAAGAGTGTGTAAATCTACTCGAAAAATCTCGCTCTAGATCGGTCATAATATCATCAGCGGATGACAATACACTTGACTTCATCATCACAGCCCGTAACAGTCCACTGAAGGACTTCGGGCCTCTCCCACGAAAGGGGAGGTTATTGCCATAATCTCCACGCTTGGCAGGCGGGTTGGAGATCGCAGTGTTTAAATAAAATAATGGAAAATGCTGCTGCCCATTATCCAGACTACGGAGACTCTTGATCTTTTACCTCGAAAACATTAGTCGCCTTGTACGACACCCATGAATGTAAGGGGTTGGTGCTATTCTACTCTGCCGGACACCACACGGCCAACACTTGACTTGAGCCTCTTCTAAATTCGTGTAGAGTTTTGAAATAATCTGCACACATGGTAGACAGACAGTGTTGTATGAATGTGGGAAGAAGGACTTATGTTTGGATGTTTGTTATTTATAGCCTAAACTAGCACATAGACTATAATTTATCCCGAAATTCAATATGGTTCCCGCGGGCATGGATCTGGAACGTTGTTACAAGAATTTTACGAAGAGATTTTAAGAAGAACTAGTATTATTATTATTTCGAAAGTTTGTGTGTGTGTGTATGTTTGTTATCTCATCATGCCTAAACGGATTTGGTACGTAGGTAGGTTAGGGTATGGAATAATACATAGGTTAAATTTAAGTACCAGAAATTATTGAAATCATTGAAACCATTTTTATTAACATTAGTACAGGTAATTACGAACAGTTACAATTGTTGAAACTGGAATATTAACATAGATCTCGAACACATAATTGTGTTGGGCCAAGCATTTATTTTAGTATTATGTGGCCCAGGTAGAACTTAGAGCAGACGTTGGTATAATTTTTGCATTCCGTAGGGAATGGTTGTCGTGGGCTATTGGCTATCTCAGGGGACAACTGAATTTGGCATTTAATAATCTTATACTACTCTAGGAGCGTCGGTGGCCGAGCGGGTACAGTATCCGACTCGTAAGCCAGAGGTCCCGGGTTCGAATCCCGCTCCGGCCATGTACCAATGACTGTTTTCTGAGTTATGTACATTAGTTGAATACTAACCGATGCTCTTACGGTGAGGGAAAACATCGTCTGAATGTGTAACCATGATCCAATCTGGTCAGGTTCTCCTGGTAACAGGGTCATGGAGGTCAGATGGCAGGCGCTCCACTGTAATTACTTGACTTGCCAAATCCTGGATCATGGTCAAAGGCGGACCCCGGGCTCTCGTTCTCGAGAGCACAACCGGGACATTAACGCCGAGATGATGATTTTAATCTTACACTACTCAAATTTGGTAGACACTATAGCCAGTGGCCAACGTAGATGACGTAGTGTAGCATTATCTAATGTCAAATTCAGTTGCCAACTGAGTTAGATAATAGCCCCACAGGTCGCATTCATACGACAGCATTTATATACCGACCTCAGTTATTTAGTACATGCACCGTAATAAACAATTGTTATAGTTGTCAGTGACATAGATTTAGTACGAGTTATCTGTCCCATGGCATGCTTCGCTAAGCACAAAAGCGGCCTCTCATATATCTTAGAGCAAAATTATACAGGAAATGCGCATTATGTAAAGAATGCTACATTTCGTTTGTATCAACACAGCTTGTCGACGGTCAATATTTTATTTTTACTTTTTCGTTAGTTTTATTTACCATGAATGAAAAGTGTTGCCTGCCGTCACTGTCCTATAATTACTCGCTTAGATCATAGTCTCGCCTGCGGCCTAATTCTCGCGCTGTGACATCTCTAATTCGACATTTATTCTAGCAAATTATCTCTATTAAAAATGGTACTTAAAACGATCTTCGACAAAGGGATCAACTAAAATCGTTCAGAATATCTTTTTTGCTTGCAATAGAGATTCAGTGAATTTTTAACAGATATTTGTTGCTAGAGAAAATGTCGAATTCTTATGTCGAAACCGCGAGAATTGCCCCATAGTCGTGTCACAATTTTAGCGATTAACATAGATAAAAATATAAAGAAAAAAAATGAAGTATTGGGAAAAAATTATTTTCGAATCACACTTAGGGTTTAGTCGTCATTAAATTTAAAGGAAAGCACACAAACATCCTAGGCTTGCGTACCCCACTTACACAAATCCTGGGTGTTTGTGTACTCAACAAGATGTCTCCTATATTATGTAAAATTTAATTCGTCACGATGTTTTTACTTGGCGTAAAGCACAATCATACTTGAAATCTATACATAGTAGTAGAACCTTCGAAAAAGGCACTGGCTCATGCCGTACACGTCACGGCCTACTCAGTACAAAAACATGACGAATTCACAACAAAACACCGTTCTTAGGTCACTTTAACGATATAAAAACATGCAACCATTATAAACGAAAGGAAAGCGAGAGTATACTCCGAACCGAGCCCGCGAAGACCAGACTGCGCCGGCGTCGATGTGACGTCACTAGGGGTCTTATATTTACTACGTAAACCTGTGGCATTGTTATTGCACAGAGAATTAGTGTCAAGTCAGCATCAACCTGTTTTGTTAAATTAACTTATAATTTTTTTTCTCGTATTTTGCTTTTTAGTTAGAGTTTTAGATTATAAATTAATGTTTTTTAAGTCAAGTCATTTGCTTACTAGGTGTATTTTCGTCAACGAGATTGGAAAACTAGCTACCTTCATAGGTAGACTGGCAGTTTTTTTTTCTATGATTTTTGTCCTGTTTATTGGTATTTTTAATTCAGTTAAATCAAATAAGTAACATCTTAATACACTTTTGTCACATTACTCGTATGTAAGGCACTTAATTCCAAACTAAACAGTCTTATATATCTTACGTGGAATAAACAAAAATCAAGATATAAGTGCACGACAGATGATTGTTTAATACTTTCTTAAAAAAAATTTAATCTCAAGTAATCAATGGATACCCCCTAACTCCCAAGGGGCTTGCGCAAACGACGGTGTAGGTGAAATCATGCGCAGTCGATTCACTCAGTTCCGAATGTAGGCCACAGACCTCAAGTTACGTAAGCAACTCGGTTCTTTCTTATAGAGCCTCCACTTGTACCCAGCAGTGGCGTTGTATTCGCAGTGAACTAATGAACTTGGTACAGTTATGTATTGGGAATTTTAGTTCACATTTTTGCCGTGACGATATGGCTTCGGATGGAAATTGAAATTTTTGGTTTCGAAATTTCGTGCGAGAAATATTGTTGATCGTTCGTTTTTGTGTTGGGAAAAAGGTTTGGTTGAGTATACGGTTGGAATTTATGTTTATTCATCGTTTTATAGTTTATTCAGGTTGTAGGTATAATATGTAGGTTTATATCAGTTTTTGGTTAGTCTCTATACTAACATAACGACAAAAAGTTTGTATGTTTGTAAGTTTGTGATGGTAGATAATCTCCGAAGCAATATATATAAAACCGATTTTAAAAGTTTTTTCTTTTATAGGAAGCTACATTATTCCCGAGAGGGTACTTTTCGCCCCGGAAAAGCAATAAGATCCTGCGGTATAGTTGAATATTTACAGATATCCGAACTGTGCGCGGGTGTATACTGCGGGGAACTGCTGGTATATACATACTACAACTAAGTAAGTAAGAAATAATAAGGAATATTGTTTTAGCATTGAAATTTTTAAATTAACATGAAACGTTAACCACAATTTTAAAAATTTTGAATTTCGACTATGGTCAAGCGGCTCAAAAAAATTTAACTCCATCTCCATGGAATCGTTTGCAATCACAGAACAAAGCGAAGGGTACAGTATACTTTAGGTACAATTATGGCGTTGAATATTAATACCAAACAGGTTCCTAGTACGCGTTGGGCCTGGGTCTAAACCTACCTAGGCCAATTACCGAGCTATGCACGACTGGCACGCTCGTGGAATTCGCCAGAGCTTTATCCTAGGGTTGATGCAACATATGTAAGATTTATTTTCGTTATGGCTAGCTTTCCTGCGTCTTTGTCTGCGTGGAAGTCTGATAAATGTCTATATGTTGTTCTGGGTTATAAACTACAACAAGATACAATTTCAAAAGTCTAAATCCATTCCGAGGAAAGAGTACTAACATCCATTTAACCGCGCGGCGTCAACAGCCTCGCCGCCTTTTTTTTTATGCTATTCGATGACAAACGAGCAGACAGCTTACCTGATGGTAAGTGGTAACTGTCGCCCATAACATCTACTATTCATACATTTAGGTTGCAAATAACTAAAATGCAGAAATGCAGGTGCGTTGTCACTGTGAGGACTACGATGAAATGGCTTATGCTTGTAAGGTAGGGCTCTATAGTTAGCTACATAATGAGGTATGGGGCCCTCCTACCTTTTTCTTGGCTCACCTATCGCGACCTACTGACAGGCTGACGAGACTTACTGGATTTTTAGCGCATTGTACGCGCCGGTTTGTCAAATGGTAGTCGCCGCACGTAAAAAGCCAATATACAACAAATTTTAATTTAGGATCCTGGTAGGATACCGCGTACAGTTCAACTGTACGCGCTCTCTTAGTAGAAGAGTGGACCCTGGCTGGTAGATCCTATATAATCTTCACGCCTAAAAGGATAAACGGATTTAGATGAAATATATAAGTCGGTAGATGGCCTGGAATAACAAATAGGCAAAAAAACTTGAAAAAAAAACGCGTCGTCATTACCACCATCGCAGCAGCCCTATTCTATTGCACTACTGCGCCTGCGCCTGTTACATCTCGAAGGTCGACCGGTTACGTTCTAATCTCGTGGACCACCATTGCCTGGTTGACGATCACGTGAACCACCAATCAGCGAGCTGCGATTGCTAAGGTGACTTGTAAATTTAAGTCTATATGCTAAAAGCTCCTTTAAAGAATATTATGCATAATACATGCAATATACGTACATACGTACAGTTATGCAACGAATTAGCTGACCACTTATCCGTATCGTTATGATATGGATTATCATATAATCATTTAAATACACTGAGTTATACAAACGAAATAACCAGAATCCATCATCACAGCCCGTATCAGTCCTCTGCAGGAGAAGAAAGAGGAGGTTATTGCCATAATCAACACGCTTGGCAGGCGGGTTTGAGATCGCAGTGCTATAAATATAACAATGGAAATCAGTGCTGCTCATTTTCCAGCCTACGGAGGCTCTAGATCTTTTGCCTCGAAAACATTAGTCACCTTGTACGACACCTACGAGTGTAAGGGGTTCACTGCAGGACAATACATGGCGAACCAGAATATTAAATGCGTGATATAGTCCCCATTGTTTTGTCTAAGCTACAGGTGTCATCAATCGAATCAATTACACACGTCTATAAAAACATTGGCCCTGCCGTCACCCGCCTACGTGTTTCTGCAAAGGGCAGTGCAAAGGGCAGTGATAAATAAAACGTGCAGAATAGTCTGAAAGTGATTACAGACCCCCACAAAGATTCCCTTGAAACTGGCCTAAGCCCGTGTGTTTCATTAAAATACAGGCTTCAAAATAGGTATTGAGAAATATATAGAAAACAAATAATAATATAGGTACCATCATAGGGTGCCAATCGATTCCCGATTATCATATTGTCTTATAATTTGTGAAATTACTGTATTTACATAAGTAGGGAGAGCCTGGCAAAGCTCTCTCGGTTCTTCCACATTATCAACTTTTACACCGGACAGAATACGTCGGACAGAATATTTATAGTTAAAAGTTACTTTACGGTCTTATGCTCGATTGCACAAAACTTAGGCGACTCTAGTTGGCGCCTTAAGACGGTAAAAGGGGTGATGCTGCCACTTTAGAAAAAAAAAACAGTTTGCACCAACTACAATCATTGTCAAAAATCTGCTCTACTCAATGATTAGAAACAGCAATAGACTATTTTAAAAAGTGAGTATAAGATATCTTCCACCATAAGTATCATCATCTTGGAGTCAGTCCAGGTTGTGTACTCCGCACCTTAAATGACTATTACCCAATAAATCTGTATTACGATCAGGTTACTAAAATAATTTAGTTAAAAATATCGAGCAGCTTCACAAATTACAATGCAAACTAGACCATAACAAGTAACCAATAAAGTTTAAATTAAAACCGCACCAGATAGCTCCTGCAGATGAAGGCTGTTCAAACAGTTTCCTTTACCGGTCCGTTAGCCTATCGATCGACCCAATGCAAATAGCAACCTATTTTGTGGACCAATGAATATGCGAATTAAGTTTCTTGTTTGTTGGTTTTTCGTTGACGTGCTGGTTTAATAAGTCGAGAAGTAGCTCCTTGTTGAAAAGGTAAATCAGTTTCTTGTCTGTCCCTTTTGTATTTTTACGAGAAACATTTTTGATTTGAAAGGCGTCTTTGTTATTTCTAGAGGATATGTAAGTAGGTACTATCGGTACGAAAAGTGAAAGCTTGGGTCACTAAAAAAATTGTTTTTTTTGCAAATTTGTGCACGGGCTGGCCATCATTTTGTGTTTCTCCTAAACCACTACTATCAAAGTGTAATTTTTCTTGTAGTCAATCGCCCCTAACAGTCCATAACAGACGGCTACGGTAATGCTTACTGAGACTAGGTCGTCTTTTGTCACGTTGATAACTAAGTCTCGGAACGGTTTAAAAATATTTGCGTAATAGGGAAACGATATAAGCTCGAAGCGGGAAACTAGTCATATTGGTGGTAGCGCCAACTGCCAAGTGAAGAATTTTCATCTATAAGGCCATATTATATAGGCTAACTATTACTGGCTAATATTGGCTAAATTCACAGATGTTTTAAATGTACACTACTTTTCTATATAGTAAAGAATAAAGTCGCTTCACGCCGTCTGTCCCTGTGTATGTATGTATGTTCTATGTAAGCTTTGATCTTTTAAACGACGCAACACATTTTAATGCGATTTTAAGCAATAGATAGATTGATTCAAGAGAAAGGTTTATAAGCATAGATAGGGTTAAAGTAGGTGTACCCTAATAAAGTCGCACCATTAGTATTTGACATTTAGAAGCACGATCTTCATTTTTTGTAGGTACCAGCGTATATTTTATTACCCCACTCTCTAATATTTCAGCTGAACGAAAACTCCCAAACGCAGTTTGAATTTTAACGCCGCCATTTTATTTCCGCTTCAAATAAGAAGAAACTTCCGCTTGTCTTTGACAATTTTATTTCTTTTGAATCCTAAATTGAGATTGAGAGTCTTTGGCGAAGAAATTTTGTTACATTGCAATTACAAGTCTTAATTACGTAGCCTTTGTACTTACAAAGAAATGTCGTATTTGGTGTTAACGAAGATAACATACTTTATACCTACTTTAATTAGAAGCATTTCTAGCAGAGACATGATATCTCCAAGGATAATGCCTCAGACAGAAATCTTTAAAAGCATTCTTGCTTAATCTTTACCTATCTACTAGTAGAAACTATATTGCAAAATTAGAGTTAGTTTATTAATAGGGCCTAAATATATTTCGATTGAAACAGAAATCAATATTGGACTACCCAGCTTTTACATCAGCAACAAGTGAGTGATAACAGCGATGCATAAAAAAAAAAAAAAAAAAAAAAATTGTGGACATCGCCATCTAGCCCCAAACTAAGCAAAGCTTGTAATATGGGTACTAGATTACTGATATATTACTTAAATACTTTTTTTTTTAAATACATACTTATTATACATAAAACACCCAGACCCGTAACAGAAATTAAAATTCATCATTTCAATTTCTGCCCGGCCGGGAATCGAACCCGGGACCTCTTGCGTGGCAGACCGGCATGTTTTCTACTGAGCCACTCAGGTCGTCAACCTACTAACAGATTATTTTCCTGCAAATAACAAATAGATAACTGCTTATTACTACTTACACGCGACACGTCATGCGCGTGAGGCTGAAATATCGGGAAAACAAATCGAAAAGTTACGTCGCGTGTGATTGTCGTTTGATATAATTAATATGTGTAAAGAACGCGAGTTTAGTTCGAAAGAAATATTTGATCACTGCTTACCATCAGAGTTCCGAAAAATTATCTTTTCATTTTTTCAGTAACATACACTAGGCACATAAGTTTGAACGATAACCACACACCATCGCAGAACCACGTCAAAACGTCAATCCAGCAGCTGTCAGATCCAGATTGCAAGCGAAAAGCCAATTTTGCAAAGAATCATTCAGATATCGAGGGCATGTTCGCTCGAGGAACCAGTCATAGTTTATTTGATTTACTCTTCGATTCAACGTGAATAATCTATGGAGGGTATGTTGAAGCTACTGGGAATAGCCTTTTGAAGAACGCTTGGGATTTTAGGAAAGGTTTAGGTGATGGAAACTGTTGTAGTGACACAAAATATTTATTGGTTGCGAGAAGTAAATCGACTCAGTCGTAAACATTTCGAGCGGAATTTGATGGCACCTGCTGTTGCTTTATAATTCTTTGTACTTACAGCAAAAGGATAGGTACAGTGCAAAAGCATAAGTTCTTAAGTGCATGACCACCTTAAGAATCATATTCCTTCGCACTACTGTGCAGTTGTTACACGTTTTTAAATTGTTACTTATAAAAATAACCCTGGATGTAAAGGACGAGCATGGGAATAAGCCAAATACCGTGAATGTGGTTGTAGCCGCAAAGGAAATTTTTCTTGAAGTGGTAATGCTCTTATATTCTTGTACTGTACATATTAGTTTTTTATATTTCCTGGTGAGTAGACACTATTTGGTAAACATGATACTATCGGCCGTATCGTCACTTACCAGCGAAGATCGCGGACAAATGTTTGCCTATCTATACAAAAACTATGTCACGCATTACAAAGATTTATTTTGAAGCTAAGATACCTTACTCCAATACGTAGATATCCAACTCTACTACATACAACAGTTACGTTGCAAAAGTCAACCATTAACACCCACTCGCAAACAAAGACACGAGTAATCCAATTTAAAGACAGCTGAGAAAGTTACCACACTACAGACACATGCCGAGTGACCGGCCATCCGTCCACCAATCAAGAGGTTGGAGGTCAATCGCTCACACCTGCCCTCCCCCCCCCTTCCTCCCCTCCTCCTTTGCTACTCATTAAAGACTGGAAGACGGGCGCCGTTTAACGACGAGCATCCTGTAATGCGATTCTGTCCGTGCTCTATGTCATGGTTTTTCTTACTTGTCCAATTCGTGATATGTGACGTCCTTATAAGCAGATTTCGGTGCAAGTATCGTATTTTGCATGTTGTGAAACAGTGTAGTAGTTGTACGTATAATAGACTCTGTTAATTATCTACTCGAAAAGTAATGTTGCCTGTAGTATATATTTTTACAAGCTTTTATTTAGATTCACACGTACCCATGTCAGTTCGTACATAAACCTTGCAAGTTAAATTTGACCCATTTCTCAGTCTCCGATTGCAAGTTTTAGTACACGCCGAGCATGAGGCGAGGTGGTCTATGGTTTGCCACTGGGTGCCATGGGGTGGTCCAAGCCACAGTCACAGGGAGAATTTTCTTTTACATATCCCTACTTGTAAAGGTTCTCTTTGACCTACCTGAGTTCGCAGCCTATTAAGCACCTTCCAGGCAGGCCACGGAAGTTGCTTTTCGGGTGGAAGCCTTTCAGCAGGAGGAATAAAAGATGGATTGTAAAAATTATTGAGCCACATGTTTTTTCTGGCAGTAGGGGCGTCGCTTTCGCAGGCAGTTGTGGACACCAGGAAACTGGATCGGCTTTTCAGCCTTTTAGCAGTGGGGACCTGACCATAGAGCGTAAACTTGCACAATGGAGGACTTGTTCGAGGCCAGTCCAAATGCTGTATGCGTTGCCGATAACTGGGCGAACGAAGTGTAAGGGGGAGCTAAGTCCATCGACTCGATAAGAAGAAGGAGAAGAAGAAGTATCCGATTGAGCCGAAATTTTGAACACTCATATAAGTTCGGTGACAAAGCAATGATATGATGGCATCGAGCTGATCTGATGAATGCATGCATGGTAAACCCATCAAGTTTGGACAGGTTTAATTAGTCTTGACAAATGAGTATTTGTCAATGCCAATCTGGTGACTGGAGAAAGCACGATAAAAGTTTGCTATTAAAATATATATTTTTCATTTGAACTTGTTTAAACCTTTATTTAAGGATTTGTTGCCTGATTATTGTTTCAATGAAATATTGGAAAAGAAAGGAAAAACGTGTAGTTTAAATATCGTTGTCTCTCTCTCCCCCTCTTTCTTTCTCTGTCTCTCGAAAGATTGTCAACTCTGATAAAACTCGATGTGGAGTGGATGACAAAAACGACTAACGTTATAGGTACGACAACGAAAGGATAGTACTGTTCTACAAGCAGAGTGCTGTCAAGCGCACTTTGTTAATGAAAACATCCTTCAAGTGCACAACTACGTACCTACTCGTTAGTTACGAGAGCGTATGCTTGGGAACGGTATTTTCTCATTTATTTACGTTCATTGTTGGTTTGCTACAAGATGATTTCGGCAAATAACAAAGGCTAAGTAACTTACTGTCTTTGTCGGTGGCGCTGGCTAGGTGTTAACGAAGATAGTAATAATCTTCATATTATGAAATAGCGTAATATAATATCATCCATTCTCATCTTGGTCTTAATGTCCTGATTGTGCTCTCGCGCACGAGGGCCCGGGGTCGGCCTTGACCATGATCCTGGATTTGGCAGATCAGGTAATTACAGGTATTTCGCAGGTCATCACGATCTACTCCCTCACCGTAAGAACATCGGATAGTGTTCAATTAATGTACATACCTATAAGTATCAGAAAAGAGTCATTGGTACATGGCGGCAGTGGGATTCGAACCTCTCACTTACGAGTCGCCTACCTTTGCCACTGACAATACAAATTGAAATAAATGTTACAAATATTGTGCCGGCATGAGACATAATTATTTAATAACGATGCGAAAAAGCTATTTCTGTCACAATAAAATTGGATATCCCTTTATCCCGACACAAATATCTTTCCAGCGTAAACATGAAAATGGTGAGATATTTTTTATGAAAAATGTTCCTTATTAGCGTTGTCAGTCAATGTAATGAGACATCCTTGCGAAATTCCTTGTCTAGAGACACTGTCTACCAAGGAAGGTATAGAGAAGTCAATAAACTTTCTTCTTCTAATTGAGTCGATGGACTTAATTCTCCTTTGCACTTTGTTCGCCCAGTATTCGGCGACGCATACAGCATTGGGACTGGCCTCGAACAATTCTACCATCGTGTAAGTTTTAGGACACGCTGACATGAGACGAGGTGGTCCATGATTTGCGGAGATACGCCACAGTCACAGAGAGAATTTTCCTTCAAATTGACCCACTTGAAAAGTCTTTTAAAATCTACAAAATCATACAATATCCTTGTCCAGAGACACTGGAACCAAGGAAGGTATAGAGAAGTCAAAGAATTTAAAGAACAACAGGAAAATAGCAACGAATATTCTCGCTGTCCGTTAAAACGGTTGAAGTTTATCATAATATATAATACATTAGACGACCAGATTTTTTACTTCTCAGTCCGATATGTAAATACACAAACCGGTATTAGTAGCAAAATCAATTGTAGAAGGCCAAAACATTGTTGATAAGCCTACATACAGTCACGAAATAGATAACTGGGGTTTCTTTACAAGTCAGCAAGAACTATATAAATATAAAAGGCTAGATATCAAACACATTAGTTTCCCGAATAGAGTCAGGCGAGCGTGAAATTCCGTATAATTTTATTGTACGACAACAATGTCAATAGAGTACAATAAAGACACGGGACATATAGAAAAAAGAGGTATTATTCGCCCTATTGATTGGCGTATTATATCTATTTTGGTGTAGTGTTATATCGCCAGTTATGTTAGGCACTAATGGTCAGGTTTACCTTTTAGTAGGGTCACGGAGGTCAGATAGCAGTCGCTGTAATTTGTTGATCTGCCAAATCCTGGATCGTAGTCAAGGCGGACCCCGGGCCCTCGGTACATTAACGCCAAGTAGTTCTTTTATCGTTTGATAAGCACAACCGGCACATCAACGCCAGGATGATATTTTATCGTTTAAATAAAGTAAGCAAACACACTATTTCCGCTGACTGTACTGTCTGTACTGTACAAAGTTAGCGGCCAGACCACGAGCAATAACTAGATGGGTAGATCTACATAAATTGCGATTTCCCCGAACTTTACAACTCTATTTAACTCTACAAGTCTATACGTGTCTATGTAGAGATATAATAGAGTTGTAGAGTTGAGTTCATCTTACCGAGTTGGATCGAAAGGTGGCGTCGGTGTGTCACATGGGATGAGGGGCCGGAAGCGACACGGCGAGCGGAAATGGGCTGGAACTTCGAGAGTGAGCGAACCCAGTTCCACTATTGCATATGGAGCGTAAGAGGTTACGTTCTAGACTAATTAATATTGTGTGCTTCTTTATGTAGTATAATACAAAGAGGCGTCCACCGGTCTGTACGCATATATATTTTAAACAACTCAACGGAATTATTTAAAAGGAAGATTTATAGGGTAGGACAACACGCGAACGAAGTCGCGGCGGGCCTGCTAGTTATACATATTTTGCATGACAATAGCGGGTAATACAGGTCCGTGTAAGTTTATCCTAATATCTGAAAAAATTCTATTTTACATACGTCATCGTCATCACACAAAAACAGCCACTGGGAGATTTTATAATTCTTAATAACGTGACGATGTCATCGTGGATGTCCACAGTACGACGATAACACAGGGAAGTGATTTGTATGGAAATGTATGATGACGCTTTTAAAGTTCCGTTCAAGGTGACGTGAACGTTATGACGTGATAATATGTACCGTGGACGTCCACAATAATATCCAGTCCACTGCTAGACATGAGACTCCTCATTAATGAGGAGAACCTCAGGCTTTGTGTCCTCACACCGCGTAAGCAAGGTGAGCTGTATAGCTCCTTCATGATCCAGAATTAAGTTAGGTTTACGCAAAGAAAATGGTGAAATAGAAAGGTGTCCGACAAAAGTTCAGCATCTATCCAATTCCGTCGATCAATTAGAATTTTGCTCTTGCTATTATTCTCTTTGTAGGCCTTAATACAGCTATACACTCCTATAGAACTTTGCACGGGTGTGTCTCTACATTTCTATACGCTCTACATCCAACAACAAACATGCAACGTGATGTGGGCACGCCACACAGCACCTATTAAAACCCAATGACTCACCTGAAATTATGCAAAATTCTCTTTTGTACCTCATAAAATTGAAACGACATTTGAGTGATGTAGTTAGTCTGTTAGGCGTAGTAAGTATACCTGTAGCTTATACCAGAATATTTGGTAACTACTTTGACCTAGTTCGCTTACAGTTTACCATTTAGGGCACTTACGCACTACTTCCTATATGAATCCGAGAAAATACTATCCGAGAAAGCCATAATACCATTTCTATGACAGCTTTCGTCCGAGTTCTGTCCGGGTTTTAATCCGTTTAAGCTTAAGCGGCGCGTGGTATTAAAATGACCAATTAATTTTGATTAAAGTATCTAGGGACTCTATTTCATATTTAGATGAATTATTTCGGATAAGATTTAAAAGGCTCATTTGCACTAGTTCGGCCACGTGCTATGTAAGCCCCAGGGATACGTGGGAAATAGGTATCTTACCGGTATCAGGAAATAGGTACCGCAGGGAATACAAGAAGCGCTGGCTTGACAAGCCTGAATCGGGTGAAATAGAGAAGAAAAAGCAGGAAAGCCTGAGAGATGCCATGGATTGATCAGTCAGATAATGATGATTTCGTACAGTAGGTGCGGTAAGTAAGGTATCGGCTAGACTCGGCTTAGTATTAGTACTGATACGCGTGAGTCGGAGCAATCGCGGTTTCTTCATTTCGATTTCGACCAGTATCGTATTTGTCTATATGAAAGTTAGCAAAGTTAGGTTAGTGCCAATCAAAAATTCAGAAAAGGAATAGAATGGTTTTTAAAAGATCGCCAGTGAAAGCAGCAAACATCTTTCAAAGCTTTGGTATGTTAAGGTTTTACGATGGCGAGGATCGAAGGTACGTAGATAGGGTTATTTATGTCTAGTTAAAGTTTTCCGCGTATGTTGTTCGCGTGTATTGATAAATAAAAAGTCGAAATGACTCAGGCTTATATCTTAATAGTAGTGCGCCTATATTTGGACCTGCAGAGTAGATTAAAATAGGAACCACCTCATTGACGGACCGGTGTCATAAAACGCGTCTTAGGCGACCAGCTAGATCCTCAGCTTTACTTTTACGGCAGCATTTTTGTTTATTACCTACGTATGTTCAACGCTGAGGTTTCCAACCCGCTTTCTAAGGGTTATCTGGAAAATGTCACCTCACTACAAACATCAGTTACGTGATCTGATGTGATAAACAGTCCTGATAGTCACACTGGAGCTGTGATCGGGTGTAAGCACTAGTCTGCAATGTTTAGATATACGTAATAAAACATTGTAGAACTCGGAAAGGTCACAGTGTCTATTCTCTCGCTGAATGTCACAAACGCTATTACGGTCATCGGAAAAAATGGCAATAATAGAGAAGGGGAAAACGTGACAGTGGACACGATGGTTAGGGGACAGA
Source organism: Blastobasis adustella (assembly GCA_907269095.1). Taxonomy (NCBI): domain Eukaryota; kingdom Metazoa; phylum Arthropoda; class Insecta; order Lepidoptera; family Blastobasidae; genus Blastobasis; species Blastobasis adustella. Next base: position 8,155,514 of record OU026117.1, on the reverse strand, counting down.
GAACGGCCGAAATGGGTTCCTGAGGCTTCCGATGAGGTGACAACGATTATATTGAATCCGTTACGAGTGAAGACAATATCCCGATATGTTGAAAAGGTTTGACAGACTTAAGATCAAGGAATGAAAGTTTTAGTTTAATTTTAATTTTAGGTAATGACACCTATCCTATAGTATCCTATAGTACTTTGCACGGGTGTGTCTCTACATTTCTATACGCTCTACATCCAACAACAAACATGCAACGTGATGTGGGCGCGCCACACAGCACCTATCAAGATCAAGGAATGAAAGTTTTAGTTTAATTTTAATTTTAGGTATCATTAATGGGATCGTTCAAGAGGTATACTCGTATTAGAGGTCTCTTCAGAGGCGGGCAACGCGTACCATCCCTGGTGTTGCTGATGTCTGTAGGCGGTAGTAACCACTTTCCATCCCGCTTGCCTATTTGTCTGCCGTATAACGTAAAAAAACGTTCCTTTGGTATTTTGATTCAAAATAAAACGGAATGAAATAATAAAGTAAACTTTGCGAAGTGAAAATAGGGATAAGGAAAACATTAAAATGAATCTCAATAAAATTAGGTTCTCAAAGCGTGCCATGTAGGGGTTGGGCATTCATAAACATGGCAACTAAAACCGGATCTAACAATATAATGTTGCCTAATAAAAATATTAGTATAACAATCGGGGGGAGGCATTTTCCACCCGTGGTATGATCCAGGCTAATATAGGTAATAATAATAACGAGAAATTTATATTGTTAGATTAGTGTAACGTTTTCTGAGTGAATGATGAAATTATACTTTTCTAACGCAGTAAAAACAAACACAAACACAAAAAAGAACATTATTGTAGAATAGAGAATAAAATGCTATCTTCTAAATAACTATAGAAATAAGAATATGTCACAGAAGGCACGGAACACGAGAAAATATAAGCCATACATGGTTTCGCATAAAGTTACACAACTATAAATAACCAACCGTTTTATTGAAGAGAACAATCTATTCATGTATTCACATCCTATATGGGGAAAGGAAATATCACGCTCGAAGCAAAAAGGTTGACTGAACGTGAATGGCATTTGCCTGACGCTTATCTAAAAATACTGACAACTTGAGTAACAGAAAAATTCTATTACATTTTCTTTTTTCATATGAATACGGAAAATGTATATCAAAGATTGTCCCAGAAACGAATAAAACGTCTATTTTATAAAAAGAAATATTTTGCGAATCAAAAAGTTGGCTGGTATACGGGGTACAATATATTTTTAATGGTAACATACTCTCGTATATTATGCTTCGGTGTGTATAAATGAACAGCCGGCTCCAGTTGCTATAGATGGATAGGTAGTACGGAGTCTTGTTGAGCGGCTCGAAAGTCCGACACCAGATTCAAACTGTCCCAATTTTCAAAAGCAAACTCACGCAAACTTTTGGTACCCGACCAAAATATTTTAAGCCGGACACTGTAACGGTCCACGCCTTTCCCAATCAATACCTCAACAAGTCCAGCCAGGCACCTAATAATACGTGGGCTATAAGCGGAATATTTTCATAGACCATAAATGTGAGGAATCGGTGTTGAACTCAAAGCTCGTTAACGTTCCGACATGAGGCTAAATTTGAGGTGACGAAGGAACTATCGCGGAAATCTGGACGCGTGGACTACCTGCTGAACTAGATATAAATAAACGCACTACCAGCATGCAGCAAAGGAATGCAATGTTATGTAAGAGAGTTTGTTTAGATGTTGTGAACGATTTATGATAGGTGGTCTAGAAATATATACAGGTGGTTCCAGTAGATTGTAATTTCGATTTTTTTATAGGGTGATTGATATCTGTCGGTGTTGAAAAGAATTATATCTAGATCTATTTATGAGAAGAGATATGTTAAGTGTATATTATGTTATTATTTCTGTATCGATATTTTTTATTCAGCAAAGTCCCATCAACCATTTCCACCGCTACACCTCCTGTATCAAGGAATAGTCAATGAATGATTTTTTCGACTTTCTTCAGATTTTGTCCTTAAGTAAATAGTTTCCCCAATTCGAGTGTCCCAAGTTATAAAATTCAAATTAAATTGCAGCGGTCTGATAGCAAACGACTGTTTCACGATTTTTGGGTACGAACTCGAGAATAAAGCCAGCATAACACCGTTGCTTAAGAACTTAAGCTATTACACGGTGACGCGTCCTAAGAAACTAGAGCAGTTACGTTTATCGCCGACCGTGAAATTTTCACAGAGACAAATGCAGACATAATGACACAGTTGAGACAAAGATGATATTTGGCAACACGGGACATCAGTAATAGAGCAAGACAAGCCATCAGACCAAACTCGTGGCTGATGAAAATTGTGATATGCGACGTTTTCTTCGTTGTCTATAGTGTTTGTAACAAAGAATTTATAAGATTGGAGTAACGTAGCGCTTGAAAACATGTAAGTTTATTGGCTCTTTGGGAGTTTGCGGCATTTTGTTATATCATCTTAGTTGCGTGAAAGTATACGGCAATTTTAAGTGGAATTTTTATTTTATTTTATTTGGTGACAAGTTAGTTTTTACACCTTATGTAATCATGGTGACAAACGGACGGTCCACCTGCGAGGTAACGGTTAATATCGCCAATAACAATTGAGTTATACCATGAATCATGACCTAAAAATGCTGAGGCGCAGGTTCGTTGACACTGTGAAGACTATAGAATATAAACAGATTGTTTATATGGCGACGACCAAGCTAATGGCTCATGTTTATAATACTGGTTACTATAAAGCGTTGGCCTAATTGGCAACGGTCGTGCGACCATGATCGTACGATGGACGTCGCCCGACCTCAAAAACCGCCCATCGCACGACAGTTGCCAATTACGACAGTGCCTAAGACTGACCACCATATCTTACAAACCGGAACGCCACAACGGAAGTGGCAATGTTCATTATCTTGGATCTATTCAGGACGCACAGAACAATAGATCTTAAAAGATACTTCCTTATTAAAATGCTCGTACTTTAAAACTTACAGAAATAAAATGATACTAATATGCAAAGTTACATTGCCAATAACCATAATATACTTTGTTAACTAAATTACTAACCTACAACAGCGAACCAAACGTAAAATACATAATAATATAGTGACATACTTAGCAATAGAAGATAACAAATGTTCTTCCGTCCCAAAGGTTTAGAACAATGGATTTTAAGCATGCGGAACTGACAAGGTTTTCCTGTACGTATCTATAAATTATTTCGAGAAAGTAGGTGAAAAGTTCAACTTGCATGAGTTTTGTGTGCTATTGTGGTTAGGCTTCTTTAATATAACATTAGGAGTAATTCCATAAATTAACTTGGGTTATCATATTAGGACGAGAAATGTACGTCGACAAAGACAGATTACAGCTCCGAGTAAAATACAGATTGATTCAATAATAGAAGGTGGCATGGAGGAAATTTATAAATGGAGTAGACAAAGCTATCAGGCCCGAAGAAATCGGATGCAGGATATAAAGTAAAAGTTTATGGAATAAATAAATAAATAAAGCAAGAACAGTCAAACAAAGTAAGTATCAATATATGTATAATATAATAAAATTAGTATCAGCACTTTTTACTGTAAGTTTATTTGAAACTACTGAGCCCGGCGTGACTTAGTTTGCGTCTTGTCCTACCACTACCGTACGATATACCCTACCCCTACCCCTACCTTACCCTATCTTACCCTATACCTCCCTGTATGGGTGACTTCGGGAAGTCTTGTAGTGCCAAATATAGAGATCACGGGGAATACCAAAGTCACAGATATGACACGACGAATTGCGGTCTTGAAGCGGTGGGCCATGGGCAGACCACGGCCGTATGTCGCAGAGAGGATGGACGATGGATCTGTAATGCCCAATTTACATTGTTCAAGAACAGTGGCGCGTGGCAAGCACTCAGACCTACTGTTTACACGACAGCGAGTCCAGTGCCATTTCTCTGTCGATATGGACGAGCAACGTCAACAAATTACGCCAAAGGCGAGTCAAGTGGCACACGGGGTTTGAGCGGGCACGCAGGAGTGCACTTGCCATTTGCAAGGCAGCTTGCAAGCCAAGTACAACCCTGTACTTGTTAACTTAGCTAACCATTTGACTTTATGAATCAGGCTTGAGCTGCTGGAGTCGCCACCGAGGCCCATACATTGAATGGGCCGACCACCGGCGAGATGGGGCGACGATTTCGCGAAGTCGGTATGGAAAGGATTTTATTTGAATCTTTTTTAAGGAGCTTTGTCCAAATACAATGTAGGTATACGGAATGGATGAGAATAGTGCAGAACGGGAGAGAATAGAGTGTAAATAAAGATAGGGCTTCTTTGTTTGCACGCCAACTGTTGATACTCTCCTCCTAATTATGATGAAACAAAAAGAAATCATAATAATATACAGTTACGGGATGCTAATCAGCTCTGAGAAAATATAGAAAAGATAAAGGATATACTAACTATACCTAGTAGCTTTTACCACGGCCCCCAAGTCAATATTTCAGAGGTCTTCCCTTTAATTGAGTTAGATGGTTATTGCGGAAGCGGCTGATTTATTTTGCAAATAGGCGGGTAATCCGTTTTCAAAACGAAAATAATAAAATCATTGAATAATAATTGAAAATAATTTTATACCGCTTCGATCACGTTCAGGAAACCTAATGACTGTTAATAATGGGAATCAGGGTAAACGTGGGGAGGTACAAGGGTCGTCGTATGGGTACATAACGATGTACAGCCTTAATAGAAGTAATTCATACATTTTTGTCTTTGAGTATGTTATCTTATTTTAAACTAGTAGACCTGGCACGACTTCGTTCGCGTTCGTTCAACTTCTTTATCCCTACCTGCAATTTTTACCTTACTTATAAACGTTCCTCTTGAATCACTCTATCTATTGTTTAAAGCCGCAATAAATCGATACATAGGGCAGATGGTGGAAAGCGACTTTGTTTTATACTTTGTGAAGATGTGACAGTTGTCTTTGGATTTCCAGTAAATATAAGATACGTCATCGAACATTATAGCAACTAGTACCTAGTTATAGAAAATATTGTTAAGGCCATACAAAAATACTAACAGTGCAAAAATATTTTGAAGTATTCCAAATATTTTTAACGTAGCTAGCTAAGTTACCTAAATGTTAGCAGCATTTCTGCCCATAGGTAATGGGTATTTCCCAAAAACAACGAATGTTTCAACCTACGTCAGTATTTCACATGGTTGCCGCTTCGACCAACGATACCGGAACTGCTGTCATTCCATCAATGGTATATTTTTTATTTCTGTTTACTTACATAGGTAACATAGAAGACACATACAATTCTGTCAATCAATCTTAACAACGATAGTGTTGTTAGGGTTGATTGACTGAATTGTATGTGCGCCAGGAATAAGCTAGCTTATGGATATCAATTATTAAACAGATTCCTCTACTTATTGAACTAAAATACCACCACATTATTTAAATATAATTAAATTAATAATTACTATTCCACACCGTTTACTTTTAAATTAAGCTAATAGGTACCTACTTGTATTAATTAAAAACTGTAAAGGCTTTTTGATAGTGACGCAAACTAGACCACAATAAACCTAAATATTTTAAATTGTAACGGTTTATTCAACCGTTTAACAACGAAATATTTAAACTCACTCATTTTAAACAACGATATTAGTGAACCAGTACTACTTAGATACCAATTCGAAACCAGTTTTCTAACGATGATGTCACGTCTTGTTTTTTGGCCAAAATCGGTTTCTAAATTTCTATGTCATGGTCAATTTGCTATTCTGACCGTTTATTTTCAAACGTTTCGTTTGTGACTTGTACAAGTTAGGCTAGGTAGGTTTCTAGGCATCCGCCTAGCTTATCTAAGCTAGGATTCTGAAATAAGTAAACTTTAGAGTACAGTAGTAGATTGTTGCTTAAAAGTAAAGAGTATCTTAGAAAATTAATACGATACAAATTTCTTTCCCTAATAGAAAACATCGCTATTACCAACGGTCACATTCAATATCCTTCCGGAAAAATATTAATCAACAGTCAAAGCATACCTAGTAGGTATTACCTACACCGGTTTCGTAGGTTTTTACATTGAGTTCTCTGTCAAGAAACGTTATAGTACACAAATATAAAATAAAGGATTAGTAAGGTTACGTTGAACAGTTTCTTTACAAGTCACGTAGGTGCGTCACTGTGAGAACTAGGATAATTTGCCTCATACCTGACTGCCTTATTGACCTTGAAACCGAAACTTAAATAGCAATGCAAGAGCGTTGCATCAAAAAATATTATATGATATTGCGGCGACTGGCGACGGTAACTGCTTACCATTACGCTGGCCGTGCGCTTGTTTGCCATATGCCTTAGTAGTAGTAATTTTGTTATAAGTCGGTGGCACCCGTAGAAGCTGTCTGTGACTCTAATTTGAGATCCTCAATGTGTACATCACTGAAAACCTGAGTGGTTTAGTTGGTTAACGTGCCACGCAGAGGTCACAATTTCGATTCCCGGCCGGGCAGAAATTTAAATTATGAATTTAAATTTTTCTGCTGAGTGTTATATACCTATGTATAAGAATGAACCTATTCAAAATGAGGAGCTTTTCAGTTCTCTGGCACCCATAACACAAGCTTACTCTGGGGCTAGATGGCGATGTGTGAGTTGTCAAAGCATATTAATTATCTATTATTATTCATCTTGGTGTCCTGATAACCCACCTACGCAAGCGCCCAACTACCACCGGTAATCAGAAGTATAACTTTAAACAATTCTCAAAAGCTACTGCTATAATCCTACTCATACCTATCTATACAGCATTTTAGGCGAAAGTTGTCCATACGGTCGACTTTCACTACCAAAAGGGACGTACCGGAATGTTTTCACTTGCTGTGTCTTCGGTTATCTTCGGTGTTCTTTAAGTTTTAGCGGCTTTTTTCTTTGTGTCAGTGTATCTTTATGGGTTTGTAGGATATTCGTTGTAAGTACATTTTGTGTTACTGACTGGTATTTGTGTTCTAATTTAATTGTAACTGGCTTCAAAATCGTTGTATTGTAATACTCTCTGTCAAGACTGAGGACTGAAGAGTCCCCTTGGATGGATACCATCTCCTTATCTAGAAATATTTCTCCTGAAAATATTGCATTGCTGTGTTCCAGTTAGAAGGATAAGGTAACCTGCACAATTAATACATTCATATCTATCATCTGGACATTGTGAAAAAGCATCTGTAGTTCTGCATTGTGACAATTACCACTTCCATCAGGTGAGCTGTCGGCTCGTTTATCGCCGATTAGCTCTGTGTGGTGTAGTATACCTAGATAGTATAAATTAAAAACACTATCTCTATTCACAGTGAGCTACGGCCTTGCATTTTTCTTAATTAATGCTATATTAATATTATATGAATCAACATAGAGCGTTAGGTCGTATTGTTTTACATCATAGGTATGTACCTACCACTTATTACTTTTTACGAAATTACTAGGCATTCCTACATTCTGCTTATTTATACCTAATGTGATTGGCAAAACCCGACAAACCCTGTCGTCAGCTGCACGACAATGTACCTATATCATCACCTAGTTTCGTACATCGACACAACAGACTATGTGGTATGCATAAAAATACTATGTTTACGGTACAGCCACTGCTGTTACTCATACGGATGCGATAGGTGTAAAACAAAAGACCGTCTAGCGGTTTGCTATAGGCATATAATATCTACCTATCTATAAGAGTGACTAAATGCATGTAGTTACATGTTTGCGGTCAAGAGATATTCTGATTTTGCATGCGAAGTTTGTCTCGTATTGCCATGTACTGCTTTCTACTTTCGAGATGGTTTAGATAGGAAAAGGTTGCGATTAAATATAAGCAGGTTGTTGAGCTTTCGAGGGTTTATCAATATTGCAATTTTATTGTAAATAATGCACTATATTTGGCATTTCGCACCAATGAGAACATGATTGTGTAATGTCATTGCCCTTAATAATTGTCAAGCTTGTTACGAATAATTTTTTTTCGTTCGAGAACTTATTTTATACAAATATAATAATAATAAGCGTCATTATTGTTTTGTCTACTACAGGTGTTGTCCCGAACTAATTACACACGTCCATAAACCACTGTCCCTGTAGCCATCTTCTTTTGTGTGGATGCAAAAGGCAGTGATATTGAACTCGTGTAGAATAGTAAGGAATTTTTAAAGGCCCCAACGAAAGATGAACATGAAACACACTTGACTAAGGCCCGTGTGCTACAATTGGATGACAATAGTATTTCTTATAATATCAAAATATTTCTATGAAATAAAGATTATAACAATATAATATTTATTTCAGGCAACAAAATGTAGTGGTTGCCGTTGCCCTTAGCCACTACTTATGATTCATAAATTTTGATTTCGAAATCGGCAACTCCATTAGACAATTCATCATCCAATTTCGTCTGAGCCGTGATAAAGGTCTTGCGAAATAATAGATCCCCTAAACCTTGATAATTGAATCGAGCAAGTAAATTCACGCCGTGCCAAATATTCAGGTCATTGGTTTTGCCATTTGAGCGTATTGACTGGAAATACGGTAAAATATTGGTAGAGAATATGGTTGACAAGAAGTCTTTGGATTCGGGCAGAGTAGAAGCGATCTTTGTTGTATTTACTTTGTCCAGCAGGCAGAGCAGTAGATTATCTGACAGATCTTAGTGAGTGAGAAGGGTTTTTTGTTATAGGTACCATTCATTGACAAATGAGTACACATCCTACCTTATTTTTTAAGAGGGGAAATCTTCCAAAGATCTACGTCACCAGGGGAAGAGACGTGGATATGTGGGATGGGTCAAAAAAGTACCTACTTACTAAAATCCTTCTAGGTGTATCCACAGCCGCTTTTTATCGGAACACCACAGAACCTCATAAATAGTTTGCACTGTGGAGTTTGCCAAGGTACAAAAACGCAGAACCGCAGGTGCGTTGTCACTGCAAAGACTAACATAATAATCATCATACCTATAACTGCAGTGGCTACTTTGAAAGCGGCTTGTGGAAAATTACTTATCTAAATTGATTGAAAATTGAGTGGATGCGAGAGCCAACCGTTTGGATGCTAAAAACCTAGCGAAGTGGAGGAACGAGTAGCATACATAGCGGATCCTGGCAGAAGCCGGGTTTGACTGCTAGGGTGCTGATAATAATAGCAGATATAGCTAATGGTTTTACTATAGTACTCTTGAAACAGACGTTCAGCATAGTGTAATAGTGATTATTAGGCTTTCAACGTATAACTTTGGCAAAACAAAACATTGATTATACGCTCCTTTGGCAAAATTTTGGTTTTAACGAATAGCAATTTGGATGGTAGGCATAAAAATCGAACGATGATAAACATTTAATGTTCTCAAATTATGTAAAGTATATTGGTTCATCGACACATAGATACATGCATAAGCCAATCATGACGCATCACCAAATGCAAGGAAAAATAAGCTAAGCAACAAAACGTGACAGCAAATACTATGTTCCGATTTCCAGACGAAAATGTCGCATCAGCAATAGTTTGGAGACATGAATAAAATATGCACCGAATCTAGGACACAACAAGCACTTGAGTTGGCAGAGCTAGTGGGCTGCATAGAGTTCTTATTTGCTATATCATGGAGAACTTAATATACTGGATGGATCGATATTGTTGTATCCTGAGCCGATGTGTAAATTTGGAAGATTTAGGTTCACGTGTTAGAAATGTAGCCTGTGAAGCCTGTAGGTATGGGGTTCAGGCATAATACGGTTGATAGACATGTAATCGTGTACTGGTATTGGGTCTGTGGTCTGGTTTTTCAACATTCATTTTAGTAGGTTTTGTATATTTTTTTAGTAGAAGGTTACGTAAACTCTCGGTATCGAAAAAATTTTATTGCTCTACGTAATATTTGAAACGGCAACGAAACATATACCTATTAACAGTTCTAGTTTAGATAATTTTATTTCATAATGATGAATATGATATTCAGAGTAGTCGTTACACCCCTACATACACCTAGCCTACACCTACCTGCCTTTTTAAGCATACAAATCATGTCCTTAAATTAACAAACCTAACAAAAAAAAGAATTAGTTAAATGGCTGCAGTCGTTCTGAAATACATTTTGATAACTTGGGGTATATTTTAGCAATTTTCCTAAGGATCTCTTATTTATTTTTAAGATGATATTGTATACCTTTCTATAGGCTTTCTATAGGTTAAAGAATTATTAAAATCGGTTCAGTAGCTTTAGAGTTTATCCATTACAAACAAACAAACATACAATCAAATCTATCCCCTATACAATATTAGCATAGATAATTTAAACAAACATAGGATAGGAAACACCCTGGATAACCACAACTGAATTCTTTTGCTATAGATGTTGAGCAGTAGAGGCACAAAATACCGGTCCCTACCATCAGTAATGTCAACATGGCTTACGCAACGAGACCTCGCCGAGAAAAATCTCCAGCACTAAGACCAAAATCAGCTGGCCTCTCGGAACGGATTTCCATGGCAATATAATTTATTTTAGCCGACTTTTCAAAAGTTTTTTGATTAATTTTTAAGGGGAATTGGGTATATAAAATATGTGAATTTTGAATATCTTAGAAATCGTTATCTGAAATGTCTTTAATGATGTTTTACGAGCAAATAAAAAATACACGAACTTAGTTTACTAACTTGTGAATTACTAACAAAACACTGTTTATTTGTCCTATCTATCGCGTTGAAACGCGATTCAGAAAAACATAATAAAAAAAACGAAAAAGGTTTATTTTAAGGCTTAACTTATTCTTAGGGAATGAGTACAAAAATAGTGATTAATAATCTTTATTCGCTGAAAATGCCATAACAATACGAAAACCGTTACCTACACTATCTCAGAACGTACACAAGCTAATTGTGAACAGACATAACAAACCAGGCTCTCACGAAAGGTATCAGAGCAAGACAGGCTATTAGTACATTCCGCGCTCCAAGCATAAAGCTCCAAGTAATCTGGTTGACCGGCTACGATGGCCAATGTAACTTGACCCATTTGCAAATGCACGTGCTATAACAGCTCGGGTCAAACGCTCTGGCCGTTTTGGAGGTTGTATAGTGCTAACAGAAACTATTTATGTTGCAACATGATTTGTATGAGAACAGCGTTAACGCATAGTCCGCAGTTTTCTGAGCTTTTTTATAGCGTTGTTCTTTGCTGGAGCACGTATAAAGTACCTACATAAAAATGTTACATAGTACATGATGACGTAGGCTCGATGGAAAATTTTTTCAATGGACTTTAAAGATAATAAATTCAAATGTAGCTTGATCTCTGACAATTATCATTGCCAGTGCGTACATAAAGTCGGTCAGACCTACGTTTTGTGGGTCTCCTAAACGTCTACAACGTCTACTATCGTACTATTTTCTTAAACTCGATAACATAGGATAACCTACGGCGTGCTCACATTCTACTACTTCAAGTATTATTAGTTATTCCCTGCATGTGTTATAATATAATGTTTTAAACTATCGCGGTTTTTATCACACATTTTAAGGGTATGTCTCGGGTTTCCTACCGCGTACCTTTGTTGACGCATGATGCATGCAACTGCGTCGAAATACCGGGTTAATCGTCAACAAAGGTACGCGGTAGGAAACCCGAAACATACCCTTAAAATATGTGTTATAATGTGAAAAATGCAATCGTTTTGCATGCAGATATCAAACTGTAGATTAGTTTTAGCTTCGCACAGGTATAAAGAAAATGTCAAAATTTTCTTCGAGAAACACTCTATGCGTTGGAGAAAACGGCATGAAAGTTCGTACCACCTTTGTAGACCTTTATTTTGGTACAATTTAATAAATTAGCTGACCATTTAAATATCAATATTATGGTCAAGGGTCAGCGAGTGCGTTCAGTATATACGAGTACGTGTGTTTACTTAAATTACGCAAGAATAAGTACGTCACTCATACTTATTCGTCAGGAATAGGGAAATATACCCACGTAAGTATTCATGCGGTAAATAACTCCTTATATGGTGTCTCTCTCTGGTAATTATGGACTACACTGAACATCAATTCAAAGAAATCTGTGACATAATTGTTGAATAGAAAATCCAATTAAGTTTTATGGCGTAGCGTCTAGTAGGTATTAGGTATCAACACTAAGGTAAGATTTTAATTAAAAAGGTCGTTCTTTTTTATTTAAACTCGTTTCATATGCATAGTGGTAGAACACAAAAAAGTAAAGCTGCTCAGTTTTCCTTATTCACCTTGGTATGTGGTAAAAATATTGTTATTCAATTTTAAATCGATAGATGAGTCACAACGTATTTGCATTTAACATCAACTATAATTAATTCCTATGATAGCTTATAAAAAGAGGTGCCAAATGACTGATCCAAAATTGCCAGAGAATACATTTATAAGTTAGAGGTAAATTATAAATGAATTCCCTGTTTTTAAAATTACATCTGACGGAAAGGATTATATTAAGGATACAAGTATTTAAGTTAAATGCAAAAAAACACAATGTCTCGTAATAAACGGAAATTTCTGTTAATTAATAGGTATTAGTACATTCTTCACAAAAACTGATTTGCAACCAACATAGTCTATTGTACGACATTGTTACTGAACGAAACGATCCCTATTTTTCGCTAGAGACTAACAATCCATCAGCTTCATCTCCTAAATACGAAACTTAATCAAGCATTTAATAATCCCCAGCTTGATAAAGCTCACTGGGATCTCATACAGCTTCCCGCTAGAGTTAATTCACGTAATTCGTTATCTTGGTAAGCTCTAAATCGTAGAGTAAGATTATAATTGAGTTTTGATATAGAAAGTGTCTCCACGAGCACATCTTGTGTAAGATATGAGTATTTATACTTATTACCTTGTTTTAGATAAATTTTCCACAGATGTAAACAAATATTGCCTTTTAATAAATTCAATATAAACTGTTAGTAATTAATGATGCGTATCAATTTAAGTGGTTATTTGTTTACAAAACTGAATCAATATTAGTTACATCTTGTGTGAATTCACATCTGTTCTTACGTTTTGGTGGATTGACGAGGTATGTAAGTGGTGGTCTTTAACATGCAACCTACACAAGGTTAACAACCAATTTTGGGATAATAGAGACGTCTCATTGGCGCTCCAAAACTCATGTAAAATAAAGACAGACAAACAGGCAAGCGGGCCACCTGATGGAAAGTGGTCATCGCCGCCTATGGACATCAGCAACACCAGTGGTGTTACCAATGCCCGCTTCCGAAGATACCCCTAATATTTATTTATTTAAACTTCTTGCACAAACAGTACATTGGCGGATTAATATCTTGAACGATCTCATGTCATAGTCCAAAGGAAACCTACTACAACTACAACAACAAAGAAATTGCAAACAAAGGTCCCCATTGACATTGAGGTCTGTGATTTTTACGACAGAAACTGTCGAAATTTAATATTTACGCGGTCACAAATGTTCAAGACTGGAACCATAATTGGTTTTTAATCGTGCCTTAATAACCTCTCATTTCAAAGGCAGAGAAAGCCCTTCGCTTTTAGCCGTAAGTGCCTTATTGATTAGGCATCCAGAATACTAATATCTCGCGTTTATGGTATTTTTACTATATTAGTCTTTATGTTCGTCACCTCATCCCATTAATGGTCGTGCCATATACCATAATCTTGGCATGTCCCTGTTGTGCTTTCGCGTACGAGGGCCCGAGGTCCGTCATGACCATGATCAAGGATTTAGCAGATCAGGTAATTACAGTGGAGCAACCGCCATCTAATCTCCGTGACCCTGCTACCAGGGGAACGTGACCAGATTGGATCATGGTTACATATTCAGTCGCCCTGAATGAGCAGGCTACATGACGACGTTTCCCTCATCGAAAGAGCATCGGTTAGTATTCAACTAATGTACATAACTCAGAAAAGAGTCATTGGTGGGCCGGCCATGGCCACAGAGTGGGATTCGGGACATTTTTGCTTACGAGTCGGATACCTTAACAACTCGGCTACTGACGCTCCTTGGACGCATAAAGAATACTAATATCTCGCGTTTGAGGCGTTTTTACTATATTTTATTAGCCATTTTGTTCGTCACCTCTTCTCGTTAAAGGTCGTGTCATATAAAACACGATCGAAAAGAACTATAGTCAACTGTAACAACTGAACAAAGTCAAAAGTAGTAAACGACGATATTTTTTAAACTGCACAAAAGATAACGTCATGCAACAAAAAGTATTTAAAAAAATTTTCAGTTCAAGTAAAAAATTATTTTTACTTATACTTGAATGTTCGCTTGACTTATTGTTTATGAGATGTCGCCGTTTAAGCGACTAGTAATTTTTTCTCGTTTATTTTTTAGTGTAGGTATGATCCAATATGACATGATATTTTCCTCGTCGTCCTAACATCTATTAACACAGAAAAGGACTAAAATATGTTATCTTATTTTAAAGAAAAAGGGCAAAATTGCCGTATATCTTTACTGCATCTTTGCAGTCCAATAGGATGCAGTTTTAAATACTACGATGTCTGGTATTTTATTTTAGTGCTTAATTGATATCCACTTCCGATATATTAGTCATTCAATAACAGAAGCATTTAGCGTTTAATTAGTTTGTCTCATATGTCATCATTAGTCATAATGTTTCCCTACGTGCTAATAGGTGTGACAAGTTGATCGAAGGACAATAAATAATATTAATATGAAGACAGTCACATTATTATCTCACAACTCACAATTTAAAATATCATTAAGTATTCTAAAATTAATTTTTTTAATTAATTCAACTTTCATCTACTTTCCAAATCGAACAACGTGCTTAAGCTATGTAATAATTACTTAAATATCTCTTACCTTGCGTTATACAATTCCAATGTCCAAACACGGTATCACAGTTGCAGAACCAAAACTAGTGTATTATCGAACGTGAATGCACCAACCGCCCGTGAACTTGACGTCATGCGTTGCTATAGCAATGCTCTCCCTGGGAAAATCACCCCTAGCTCTCATCCGTTCGCACTTCAACAAAAAAAAAAACAGAAAAAAAAGCACTGGCAGGTTCCAATTCCAAAAAAATTAACACAGTTTCGATGTCTTGAATTCGAAATCGCTGGCTGATATTTTATTTCCTTTTTATTTCAAAATTCGAACGTTGTTTTTTCGGATTGCGTTCGGAAACGCGCGTCTACGCGGCGGCTTGGGTCGCACTACGTAAATGTCAGCGCGCTCGGCACATGTGCGGGCCTTGGTAAAGCGGAGCGCACACTGGTGAACGTTTCCTTCGCTACTTTTGTCGTCTGGCAGTTTAATTGAATAAAGGTGATCAGTGTAATTGGGTACGTCCTTCCGTATTGATTATAATTTTGTTGCAGTTTGTCTAGTAAAGTATTCTTGTTTCAATTATCCGTTTTTAGTGACTTAGAATACATTTTTTTCATGTGGTTTCTTGGCATACCTATTTTTTACAGGATATATGTCTCAAAATACCAAAGGGAAAATACTATTTCGTTGCGTAATCATGTTTTAATTATAAAGGTACGCGTAAGTACTAGACTAAGGAGATATTTTGTCAGTTACAAACCACAGTGGGAACCGCATTATAAAATATGATATTATTTTACTTCCTAACGAAGACTAAGATTATCTTCATATATTTTAAATAATTATAATTACTTGATCATTTTTTACGAATACTACATAAATTATAACGTCACGTGGTGCTAATCGGCTTTCGAGACTGCTAAACTGTAAAATATGTTTTAAGACTTTCGTGGTTATTCATTTCACTACACATATTATCGAATTTATTACCACGGTTAGTACTGTTTTTACCTCGATATTTCGAAGCTGTCGACTGATGAAAGTGCTAAACTGTATACTTTGTAAAAATAATATATACACGCTAGTAACAGTTAATTTTACAAAATCGCATACTGACACCTATATATACCACCAAAACGAAATCCAAATCGCTCGGAAAACACCGACCTTAACGCGTGCCCTAACAAAGAGGGAGCGGGACAGCCAACCGCCAGGGGTTGTACATCCGCTTTTCTCGGCGTTATGTAAGCGACGGCCCTGGAGCCTGGCGCTCGCGACACACCCCCGCACCACACCCCTACCCTCAGACACCCTTGCTGCGCAGAGGTCATTCAGACACACCGCCTCGGCTTCCCCTCTCTTTTCCCGACCCGTAAGGTCCCACGTCAAAGTAATAGATACAAAACGTAAACAAATCGCTGTCACACCTCATTATCGATTTCCTCCTGATTTCTACTATTCAAATTGACGCATCCAAATCGAATGGCAATATAACGCGCCATTACAATTTAGAATGGAAATCGATTGTGCATTTTTTTTGTTAAATTAAGAATAATATTTTTTGTTTCATTAGCTCGATAAAACATAACATCTACTTGAACATACGCCAATGTCGTATTTATTTTCCTTTTTGGCGCTGTCTTCATAATGGATTTTACGACACGGTGTGCACCTAACCCCCGCCAGGGACCCGCGATTTCGGAACCGGAATTCGAGCCCCAATGTCTACGCAAACAAAACTCATTATGTCCCCAATTTGTTTATCAATTGCGTTGTGCTTTTATTTTATTGGCTGCCAGTACGACTCCAGGTTTCCTTTTGTTTTTCGGCCCACACGATAAGGTTTTGTTTCGCCACTTTTTTTTCAAATTTCGAACAACGGATTTTGAATACCGGTGTCGGATTCGTAATTAAAAGTTAGGACGTCAAAGCTGTAACGAGCGTTGGAACGATCGACTGTAGGATACAGGAGTGGGTAGTACTCCCCTATTGTTTTCGACGAAATGGCTTTGCGAACTCATTTAGGACTGCGATTTCATAGTGGGAACAATAAAGAAAGTGGAAGAGGTGCTTAATCCAAGCATTGAGTTTAATTAAATTAGCCTGAGGGGCCTCACAGTTGGCGAGAATGCAAATTTATGCTTTACATGAGCTCTAAAATTTATAATTAATAGTCACTAGCGTTTGCTGTGGTATAATTTCCTGTAATATTGTTGAAAAAAGTAAGTTTCAAAAGAAAAAGATAAAAGTAAAGTACATTAAAACAAAGTCGCTTCCCGCCGTCTGTTTATTTTTGTGAGTTATGAAAAATATTATTAAATAATGGGCAAAACACTTTAAAAGGATGTGCGGGAGATAATTTTCAGCATGATTAATAATTTAGTCAAACTAAAAGTACAAGTTCAAGCTAATAGTGACCAAATAACTGAATGTGTACAAACGGGACTGACAAGGACAAATTTTTCCCAGATTATTGCCATATCCACATTTTATAATTTTTACTACTGACAGTCAATACGGACTTATCGTGTTCCTATTATAGTAGATGGCATTACTGTCCACAAATGTGGAAGAGGCTCCAGTCCAGCAGTGGACTGTTATGCGCTGCCGATATGATGTTATCGATAGGTGTAGTTGCGAATTTTGCGAAGAAAGTAGAAGAATTTTAATACAAAACCAAGCAAAACTGTTAAAATATTTATGTTCATCTTAGAAGATCATGTATTAGTATTATAGCGTACTTACCTATATTTATACCTATACATATAACCATTACCTGAAATTTAAGGTAACTAATACAGTGCGTTAATTAAGCTCCAATACAATCCGTGTTATCGGTAATGAATCTATTCCGATTTCTCGAGGCCATATTTGACGTAAAACTAAATAGTTACCGGGTGGAGGTAAAGCAGCGAAATTCGTTAATTATAGTATACCTACCTACTACCAATATTGTAACGATGGTATATCACCTCCTTATGATATAACATTTCTTACTGTTCAAAATTCTAAATTATTTTTCAAAATCGTAAATTCAAACATTTAAAATTCGGCTTGATTTTATTTTACTTTCCGCACTCACTTTTTATATTTGAACCAAGTAATAGCCCTTACGAATGAGCAAAGCTTCTGCCCTAGGGCTCTGCCTAAGTCCTCAGCATTAAAGTTTTTTAATAAAACTTCTATAGAAGCAGTGTTATCATGGAGGTAAAGCATCGAAATTCGTTAATTATGAGTATGCCTACTACCAATATTGTAACGATGGTATATTACCTCCTTATGATATACCATCTGTTACTGTTCAAAATTCAAAATTATTTTTCAAAATCGTAAATTCAAACATTAAAAATTCGGCTTGATTTTATTTTACTTTCCGCACTCACTTTTTATATTTCATCCAAGTAATAGCTCTTACGAATGGGCAAAGCTTCTGCCCTACTGCTCTGCCTAAGCCCTAAGCATTAAAGTTTTTTTAATAAAACTTCTATAGAAGCAGTGTTATTTATTATGTTTAAATAGTGTAACGTCAGTAACCTAACCTCTTACAGCTTTATCGACGTTTAAACTCCTCACCCGAGGGTTACAGTTCCACCGCCTGCTTCCATCATCACAGCTCTTATTTTCAACCGCCTAGTATGTCACAGTAAGCTAATTACGTAACGCTGTTGCCAACATTCTCTGATTTCAATAATTGATACTGTTACCTTTGCGATTCCGTATCATCGATTTCATGGGTTCAGTTGCTATCAAACTTCCATTGCAATAAACTGAAACTATTGAATCGATCATATGTAATCACAAAGTAATCACAAAGTTGTTAGGTATATGGTATATATGTAGAAATTTATCGATAGTATAGTTTTAATAATTAAATATTTATGTACGTAATTATTTATTATTATTTATTTTATTTATTTATTTTATTTAACAGTTTATTGCACACAGTAAAATGCATAGAGAAACATCATACATATAGACGACACAACAGGCACTACTTATTTCTAAAAGAAATTTCTTCCAGCAGGCCTACAGAAGAGAGATGTGATAAGGAAAGCAGATCGACGTGCGCGATATAAAATACATACTAAAATACTTAAACATAATTAACTTCTCAAATAAAATATAATAAATATAATATAAACATATAATAATAATATAATATATATTATAATACAATACTATGCACTTATGCTTTATGCTTGTGCACGTCTTAAACTGCTTCCAGTCATCACATTCTCTTTGCTGTAGGCCTGCTGGAAGAAATTTCTTTTTAGAAATAAGTAGTGCCTTTTGTGTCATGTATATATTTGCCATGTCTCTGTTACCATTTTTGTGTGCATAAACTATAAAATAAAATAAAATAAATAAATAAAGTAACAATTTCAATCATTGAACTCAGAGAATTGTTGGTAACAGGGTTACGCAATTAGCTACAGGCCATAGACCGGGCGTAGCGCGACAATACTACATTCCAAACTACCTCAGACCAAATAAGAAATAAAGTCTGAATCTTCCGAACAACATACTGACACACGCAAAACTATGCCATGCGGTATGTCGGTCACGGTCACACTGGTCACACACGTACACATTGACAACCAATCTATTGGTTGCTACTGACAAATAAAGTACGCCATGGCACACATGTTTACGAAACTGGCGTCATGTCACTGTTGACAGCGCGCCATCTTTATTTCTTTGATCTTAGCAAACTAATAATGACGAAGGGGTGGATATCACGGGATTTCTTCAAACATTCAAATTCAAATACTTTTATTGTGACACACAGGTTGGTATACATATAAATAATATACAGATTTTAAGTAAATATAGAGAGCTTTGTGATCTGCCCACGGACATATAATAATTCAGAGTTTTTAGGTCATTCAAATAAATGTCAACATGTCAAATTGTTTTAAATAATTCTGTCAAATTTATTTTATTACTAAGCTATACCTATATTCTTTTTCATTTTAATATTTGTTTTGTACCTTTTCGTCTGTGTTTTAGGTTTTGCTGTTAAGTCATCATCATCATCTTGGCACTATGTTTCGCTCCCACGCGATACGCGAGGGCCCGGGGTCCGCCTTCCTACTCTTCCTGGCCCACTTCGGTCGGTCTTCAGCATCCTTTGTAGAAAGCTTGTTGTCACGCACCAACAATGAGTGGTTAAGTACCTACCTACATAATTTCAGTCAATGATCAACCGGCTTTAAACTTATTATGGCACTAAACTTTAGCTGACTTAAAATATTCCTTAAAAGAAAAACTACTGCACCAACACCAACTTATGTGAAAATTAAACTCTCTAAGTCACTCTTAACTTTATGACACAGATTTTGTGTCTCCTAAGTAATTTTAGTGCTATCAGATCACTCAATTCATTATTTGATTCCTAAGACCTACACATACATATTTACACACATATTTATTTATATACATACATATTTGTGTCAAATCATTCAATTAAAAAGTCATACAGTAAGACAGTTGAGATCATAAGATATGTTCTAATAACAATAATTCCATGTTATTCTTTGAAATGTGCAAAAAAGTGATTTCCTTATAGATATAGGTAAGACTACCCCATATTTTACAAATTTAGGAAAAAATTTACACAAGGTGTGCCGAATACAAATTTTCATTACAATAAATATCCCTCACATATTTTAATTTCCTTCGTAACTGTTAGGTATAACTTTCATTTCTCAATAATTTCCTTGAAAATTATCCGATACCCCGTGGTTTTCCATTGGAAAATTATTCCTAATTACGTTGCCGTGAATATTAAATTATGCGGAAAAAATAATTAGAGTCCCTACAGACTTACCCGATTTCTGCACGATTGATCGAAAACGCAGTTTTAGTTTCTACACTAACGACAGAAAGCTTATTTAGGTATTTGTAAAGCGCCTGCATAGTCGCTGTGTCGCAACCACAAAGTCGTCGTGCCGCACCCGCGTAGTCACCGCGTCGTGTGCTTCGTGTGTTTTCTGTCCGGTTGACACGCGGTGACATCGCGTACCCGTTTTCTGCCCGTTTTGTAAGCGGCGCATATAAACGGGCCCTTAATTTCCATAATCAAAATTTATTTTCCGTAACAGATAGAATAAAAATTTCATTTTGCCAAAGAATTTTATGATTTTGCCCGCAAGAGCCCAAGCTAAATACCAATGTTTTACATAATCAACATAGAGTGGTTCAGCCGTAAAAGACTGCAAAAGCAAACAGATTCACATACCTTCGTATTATAGTAGACGGTAAACATTTTTATGAATATTTTCAGTAGATACTAGGCTATTGCGCCTGCAACTTGATTTGCGCAAAATTCGGTTGCCGTCGTCTCGTGGGACCCTCATCGAATTTCGGGATAAAATGGCCTACGTTATATTCTGGGGTGATAGGTAGACCACTACAAAATTTCTTAAAAACCCGTCCAGTAGTTCTAAAATGGAAAAGACAAATGGACGAGTGAAATAAACTACAACTCTATTCGTTCATCGATCAAGTAAAAATTTGAAATTACTGCCTACGAGTTCTATCACATAGGTGCAAGGTCCTTACATACATCTTCATACATAAGGTCACACCTTTCTCCCTGAACAACCTGACGAACCTCAAATTCTATCACGAATTCCCTTTTTTATGGTAAATCAACGCCTAACAAATCAGTATTGTCAACATTTGTCTTAAATTCCCCAAATTCTCAGGTACAGGTAGATTTTTATTAATATTCTACCGAGGGAATGTAACCCTGAATTTTTCAATGTCAGCGTGCAAAGGCCGGCCGAAGGGTTACACTGACTAACTGGGATGAATATTTCAGCAAGGGGCTCCTACTGCTGCTTTTTTGGTGCAAATATCGTGCTGAAAGTATGTAGTTTATTTTTTATACACATAAATAATTCCTTTACTTGTGTAGAGAAAGATACTCGTACAAGAATGAATTTAGAATTGATTGATGATTAAAATGATTGATCAAATCTATAATGAAATGTAATATTTCTTCATATAATCTGATATTTGCAATTACTTTATTTTGTATTTAAATTAATGAACACATGAATGTACTTGAGTGATAATAAAAAACAACAAAATGTCAAACTTGACTGGTGTTGCCATTTGTAAAGTTGTTCCTTCTCTGTAGAAAATATTATGCATTATTCTATTCGGACGTGCTCAAAATGGCAACACTGACGTTGCGTCTATAAAAGCATGTGCAACGTTGTATCTGGTTCCTTATTATTCTGGTGTTCATAAAATACATAACAGCTGTTCTATAAGTCAATTATGTTTTTGTTCAATACACAAGGTATATCACCATATTTCTGGGTTTTCATAGATCTCAAATCGTATATTTTGTGAAGTTAACAAGTATAGCCGCCCGATATTTCGATGCAGTTCCATGCACAGTCACAGGTCGTCCCATGAAAATGATGTATGTAACTGCGCGATGCACAGACTACACAACCTATTCATGTATACCAGGTACGCGGCAAGGATCCTATAAAAAATATGTACGTATTTAAAAATATAAATTTTAGGTGCGAAGTGGCTACGTTCGTGGAAAGTTGGACCTGGACCAAAGAGGCTCATGAAACTAAGGTTCGTTAACTTGTTCCTATGCGCCTTCCCCTCACGCCTTCCACACTGATCAAATTTGTGTCTCTTTATCTTATAAAAACGCCCGTACATCGTGGGGAGCCGTCCTACTCGTGTTGACATCTCACATTCATATCACCCTTTTCACTCGTGTAAGTTTGGTAGGACTATCAAGCCTGATGAATCCGACTGGGAGAGTACCTACCACCGCTTTTTCTATTTTTACGGACAATCAATTTTGGGATGTTGTGTTTCGGTTTTAAAGATAAGGTGCCGAGCGCAATTGCAGGCATGAGATGTCATCTTAGTCATCACAGTAACAACATACCTGCGGTTCCAGGTGACCACTTTCCATCAGATTGTCTATTTGTCTACCGTTTGACATAAACAACAACTAAAATTTTCATAGAAAGGTGAGGTACGTTTCAATTCACTGTGAGAGCTCAACGACAAAGCGAATGGAGCCCAACCCGTGGGCTTGGCCCATTGTCATACCTAATGTAAACAAGTACAATAGAAATGCGGATTTATATTGTAACATATGGTTCTTTCTTGCAACCTTTGTAAAATGGCTGGATATGTATGTATGTATGAAATCTCTTTATTGCATCAATTTATAACATTACAGGAAATAAAAATACAGTTTATAATGCAAAGGCGAGCTTATCCCACAACGGGATTTCTTTCAGCTAACCTTTGATAAGCCGAGAAGACCTTTGATGAGCGGTGAAGGCAATCA
This sequence comes from Blastobasis adustella, assembly GCA_907269095.1. Classification (NCBI taxonomy): domain Eukaryota; kingdom Metazoa; phylum Arthropoda; class Insecta; order Lepidoptera; family Blastobasidae; genus Blastobasis; species Blastobasis adustella. The sequence goes on along the minus strand of OU026117.1, from coordinate 8,132,271 downwards.
AGAGTATAAACAATTAACTATAACGAATATTACCCCATATATACATATGAGGATGTAAATATTGGCAGACTATATACTAATCAAATACTAATATCAGTACATAAATTAACAATTACTAATATACATAATATAATAAATAAATTATATAAATAAATATTCATACTATAATAAATAAATCTATATAATATATATAATAAATAAAGCTCATTCATCAAGTTTTAAGAAAAAAATTCTTCACAAGATCCTTGAAGGTGACAGGTGTGCGAGCGAGTTGAACATCTTCAGGTAGCTCGTTCCACAAGAGAGCCGCATAAACCTTGAACGATTTCCCGTAACTAGCCGAATTATACGAGGAAATATCCTGCTGAAGCTCTCTGCGGGGGCGCAGTCGAGGGTCACCGGACGGGCGGAAGCTGAACCATTCCCGCAAGTAATCGGGCGCATTAGAGTTATTAAGTACCTGGTATAGTACTGCCAGTGTATGACTATCTCTGCGGCGACGTATCGGAAGCCAATTCAATTTGCTTCTAAACTCTGATACGTGGTCGAATTTCCGCAACCCAAAGACATAGCGAATGCAAAGGTTCTGCAGCCTCTCCAATCTAGGCAAAAGATCTTCAGTAGGATCTAAGTAAGCTACATCCCCATAGTCCAAGAGCGGGAGAATGAGACTCGTTACCAGCAATAATTACCTATTTTTTATTTAGGAATCAAAAAGCGAAAGTAATTTAAGTTTTTTTCGAATCAAAGTACCTAAGTGAGTCTCATCTCGTCATTACTTTTAACCGCCGACGCACAAACACGGGTGCTATAAGTAAGACGTGTGTGTCTGTGGCATAGTAACTTCCGGACATATAGGCAGATTTGATGTCCCCTAGTATATGATAGAAATTAAAAACCACGTTTTTACGGTGGAAGTTAAAAAATATAGGTATCATTTATACAAATCTACATAGTTATTTATTTATTTACGTTCTAGTGGCTCCGGTGCGACTTCATTTGCGTGGTGTCCTACCCCTACATACACCAACATTACCCCTACCTACCCTTTTGTTCTTGCTTTTAAACATTCCTTCCTTCCTAAATCTTGAATCACTATATCTTTGTAAACCGCATTAAAATGCGTTTCATAGTTTCAAAGATCTAAGCATACAAAAAGATACATACATAGGAACAGTTGTTTTATGTTACATAGGAAAATATTGTTACATAGGAAAAGTTGTTTTATGCTATGTATGTAAATACATAGATATTTATGTAATACTATTTGCATACATATATAGGTACGCACAAAGACAGTAGGCATTTTGGAGTTGCATGTTCATCTTTTGCGACCTCATCCGTTACTCCCGAAAAGTGACACCTAAAAAATCACCACCACCGTCGACTTGTCAACACGAGGTTAAAAAAATACGCGCCGTTATCGTCTCTACCTACTCTAGATAGAGCATAAATTTCCACAAACCCCCAGTTTTGCATGACAAATGGGCGACTGTCCGCGTATAAAACGACTTCGTATTAATAATTCTCGAGTAGAAGCAAGTATTAAGCCTCATTAGTGGGCAACTGCGGGTTTTTACCTCAAGTGTAGGCTCTCATACTTGAGGTAAGATATTTCCCATTTGTCTCGCTATCGTCGGCCAATGGGAACCAATTTAATTTTTAATGGAGACCCTGCCCTCATTCGTTTAAGAAAGTTTCTTTTATTCCAAAAGGTATTAAAATTCCAGGAACGAGCAGGATTATGTCGCTCACTTGGTGAAAAGTGTAGGTAACAATTCTTTGGAAAAAAATTAAGTAAATTTTTGTCAGGTATTCGACTACCATCACATCATACCTGATGTTAAGTGTTGGTGTAGTCTACGATGAAGCATATCTGCCTGTTAGAAAAGGAGTATGGGTTGCAAGAGGTGCTGAATCATTCCTCCTATCGAAGACGACGTATTCTGTAAATCTGACGAACGACTTTTTATCAGGTGGTAGCTAGATCAAGCCTGAGGAAGATTTTTGTTGCCTGTCACCTAAAAACATGAATCATATATGTTATGGGCAACAGTTATCGCTTACCATCAGGCGGGCTGACAGCTCGTTTGTAACTGCGTAGAATAAAAAAAGTGCTACAAACTTCGCATCGGAACACGGCGCGTTTGGCGGTGCGGCATATCCGCATTCAGACACGTTACTGTGAGGTCTCACAGTACGTGCGAACACACTGTGATCCAATTAATAATACTTGAGTGGCGGTCGGTATATCGGCAATATAAGTCCGTCAAACCGGACCGGAAGACGCAGCGTGGGTAGGCCTCCCGCAAGGTGGACCGACGACCTGGTAAAGATCGCAGGTACCAGCTGGATGCGGAAGGCACAAGACCGGCCTTTGTGGAGATCTCTGGGGGAGGCCTATGCCCAGCAGTGGGCGTCTTCTGGCTGATATGATGATGATGATGACGTCCGTCAAAATGAACTAAATTGACCAATTAAATTAAAGAGACGATTACTGTGATGGCGGCACCACACTTAGGTACGTGTTATTTGATAAACTGCTGCGCTGTTTTCGCTCAAATATTTGTTATGTGAGCGGACAACAAAAATGCCATCCACCGCCATGGTGCTGGCGTGCCAAACATACGGAACAAAGTTATTCGTGTCCTTTGAAGTGCGTCAGAAACCGATAAGTGAATGGATACGCGTATTTGCTATCCGCGCTAATGCGATAAACTATCGAATAATGCATTAGTCGAATGATCTCTCGACAGTTCGTCGTATGCAGCCGAATGACGCACATAGCAACACAACGAAATGTGGTGCCGCCATGAGCACCATTGATGTAAGATGAACATTTTTTCAACATCAACAATTTTTCAAATTTTCAACATGTGGTGGCTACTTTACTAAGACAAGTAATGCATGTGAATACGGGTGTTAGTGAGCAGTATAGTGATCTGCCGAGACCTACCACTGGAAGAGAACTACTTGCCAGTATCCAAGAGTCATTTGGAGTACGGCAGCGAGTAGCATCGACACCTACGCTCTGTATTGCCTTTGCAACCCAGTGTTGCCTTGTCTGTTGACCGTACTAATGTAATTTTTTTAATTTGTCAGGAATTTATTTCCTTCGTTGAAGAATAGTAGTTTACCTTCCATTAGCACAATCGACAAGTCAGGAAAGTATTTACAAATGTGTTAACTTGATCCCACCGGTGGACCGACTGTTTTTACCGACCGCAAATGTATAGTTACATTGAAAACGATAAAACAAGAGAGAGCCTAGACAGCCTAAATCGATAAGCAAAGCCAAGCATTGACAATGCTCTATACTAATTTATGTTAAAATCATAACGCTCTGGCTACCACGAATCGCCGAGCGATGGGCTAAACGGTACCCCTTTTCCTGGAGAAATTACGCTCCCTTTTAGTAACCAGAGATGAAACGTTTTTCGGAGCACGCTCCTGAGCCGTAAAGGGGACGTTTGACAGTTTTCCGATATCGCAAAACTTTAAGTAGGCTCCCCCCGTAGTTTGTGCAATTGACAGATCTATGAGCCGGCGGCGTCCCGTTCCGTCTCAACTTTTATACGTCATACGATCGAAATAAACTTGGACAGCTTTAAAATTATATAGCACGCTGACATACCTATCACAAACAATATTTGTCTTAGTAAAGTATAAATAATTTCAGGATTAAATACCTATTTCGTTATGTAGGCAGACCCGACGGACGGCGGCGCTGTGGTTGACAACAAAATGACATTTCAAAATGGCGACACTTAGTTCCTGTATGTGGCGCTGTATCACTGTACTGCCAACATAAAACATAGGCATTTAATTTTGTAACAGATTATAGCATTACATACGTTCTCACAGTGCTTGCCACGGCTCTTAGCTAAGTGAACATACTGCGTTTAATACGGCTCCATTAGTCAATTCTGCTCGCTATCTTAGCTATGCGTTGCGTTAATTTTGATGCACGCACAATGTACATATTCTGTCTCAACATTTAGCACCTATGAAGAGTGGCGATGTTGTCTCTAGCCTCAGTAGTTCCGCTTCCAAACACGTTCCTGAATAGGTACGGACCATAGACCTAAGGCTTGGTGTCCACTCGCGCGGTATAGTGCACTGCGCGGCGCGCCGCGCGGTGTTACGTCACGATGACAACCAAAGAAACGGTGGTGTTATTCTGTATTTTCAAATTAGGCAACGTTCGTACGAGGGATTTTAAGTTAGGCAACGTTTGTACGAGATCTATTTCGATGCTTTTACGCGCGTTATTTGAAATGACTCGCCTAATTATTGACCATATTATATGTCTTCTCGACTGTGTGTTCAAACGCAGGCGTAAAAAGTAAATGGAGATTTTTTAAATCTGCCGACTCAAAAGCAACCAAGAGAAATGTACGAAAAATATATCATTCATTAAAATACTGAAAGTGGATTAAAACACTTTCAATACCGGCCCGAAAAAAATTATGCAATTTTCAGATACAGCATACAGTTTCTATAATTTTTTACTATGATGCCAAACCTGTACGCCCACCACCACCACCACCACCACTATGTACCACTGGGCGTACAGTAGGTACTAAGTATCGCTATTCTAAAAGCCTATAACAGTCAAACCGTCGGACGTGCACATTTAACGTCATAGTAAACAATGTTAGTAAATAATAGTAAGAACTGTTGTGACGTCATAGTAAATAATAGTTAGAACTGTTTTCTCTATTGGAAACGAATAATTTTGTTCTGGCCTACGCTTAGATTTTTGATCTAAAAATGTATTAAACGCGAATGTTGCTTTTTTTAAAACTAAAAAGTATAACATCATAAATATGTAAATAGTTAAATTTATAGAGACACCTCGATTGGTCTTCTCGAATACTATGATAACTGTTCCTTTTTACCCGACTACGAGGAAGCCAAGGAAGGGTAGCTTTTTTTTTTATTATCAATAGGCTTGCATTTGACCTCAACTCACCTGATGGAAAGCGACGATGGGTAGTGATGTTAACAGTCTATGGGTGTATGAAGAAGCCACAGAGATTTGTCAGGACCATAGCAAGTGGAACAATGTGGTATCTGCCTTTCCCTACGGGAGAAAGGCGTGACCGAATGAATGTGTGTCATTGTTTGTTGTATCAATGAATGTTGATCTCGACAAGCACTATCATTTCTATTTAGGAACTAGTGTTGTAGGACCAATAGTTTTAGCGTTATTACGACATGTAGATCTTGACAAGCACAATCATTTCTCTACATAAACTAGTGTTCTAGGAGCGATCGCTTCAAAGTTATCACAGTATTAAGTTTGACAGCTGTCATCCGAAATGTAGATCTTGATGAGCACTATCATTTCGCTTCAGTAACTAATGTTCCAGGAGCGATCGTTTCAGAATTATTACAGTTTTAAGTTTGACAGGTGTCATCCGAAATGTAGATCTCGTCGAGCACTATCATTTTTCGTTAGGAACTAGTGTTCTAGGACCAAAAGTTACAGTTAGTCTTAAGTTTGACAGCTGCCATCCGAAATGTAGATCTCGACGAGTACCAGCATTTATTTTTAGAAACTTGTGTTCTAGAACAAAATGTGTTATTTATTATTCGGGAGGAACTAAGAACAAAATGACGAAAGGATCACGAAAGCGAAACAACTACAATAATGTGCAGAATCACAAGAAGGGGCGGGGCTTACGCATCAGCGCTCAAAATTACTTTGACAAGGTCGAATTCCTATTTCATTCATACGCGTTGAATCTGTACTAAAAAAAGAAGACATATATGTGTGTAAACTGTATCACATAAGGAGGAGAGATTCGAACTGTTGGTAAAAAGGAACAGTCAAGTGTGACGTCTCATGTTGACATCTGCTGTAATCGCGCCGCACACTGCACGATGGGGCCACATTGAAAAAATGTGGACAAAATTCATACAAACTGACATTTCGGGCTTGGATTGCGGGTTTTGCCCTATAATGCAGTGCGCCGCGCGGCGCTCTGCACAGTGGGACATTTCGCCACCTGTCAATGTACTTACATACAAACTGCTCGGCGTGCAACAAATTTTGCCACATTGTGCAGTACACCGCGCGGCGCACCTCTTCAAAGTGTCTCAGCGCTTAGTGTTACTCCTGATCACAGTTATCTTGTGTCCTGATTATTTGTATTTCACTTACTACATTTGGCTACGTTCAAAAAGTTTACAGAATGTATTGCTTATAGAGTAAGGTCAATTTTTGTATCATTTAAATTATGTTACGCGTCACTCCGCTTGCACCAATACTGGTCTCGTTCTCGCTTTTCATCATTTGCATTTATACAGTGATGCTTTTAGGGCATTCATTCGCTGAACCAATCCTAGGGTACTGAACTTGAACTGGCATTGAACAACACCTTAACAATAACACAATACACCAAAAAATTAAAAAAAAACTTCATTGGCTTGCTGTAAACATTGGAATGTTATTAATGTAGCCTTAATGGCTTTAAGTCCGCCAATTGTATTATTGTGCAATAAAGTTTTAAATAAATAAATAAATAAATAATGTTGTTATGACCTATGCCTATGACATTAACAAACATTCTGTTTATATGACAACGATTACCTGCAGCTGTAGAAAATAAATAATAAAAAAATAGTTACGATGGTGACATTTATCGTATACGCTATTTGGCTAAATTCAGTAAAAAGCGTGAGAGAATATAAAAGTGGAGTGTATTGCTGATATAATTAGGTCCATGTTTGTATCGCGCCTACAAAAATAGACCTTATCCTACGAGCAATACATTCCATTTTTATTTTCTCTCAGGCTTTTTACTTCTGAATTTAGACGACTGAATTTAGAGAAGTGTAATAGGTACATTACTGAATAAATGGGTGGCAGACTCAAAAAAAACTTATTCCTTTATCGCAACTGTTTATAAAAACGCGTTAAGTTTCGAAGCTCAAAAGTTATTTTTATATTTTACTTAAAATTTCTTTGTTCTTAGTTGGCAACTGGTTACTGGAATAAAGATTCTTCAATCGCAACTGGTTACGACAGCCAGTTATTATTTTCATCTATACTCGGAACAAAAATAGAACAACGAGCAAATGCTCTCCCTCTGTTTACACCATGCGAATGACCGATATAGTACCCCCTTGGTATAAGTAAACCCACTGAGAGATTGATCACGTTCATTTACTTTATCCACTTTTCCACCCGTACGTGGAAAAGTGGATAAAGGAAATGAACGTATCATCAACTGTGTGGTGTCCGGCAGAGTGGAATCGCACCAACTCCTTACACTCGTGGGTGTCGTACAAAGCGACTAATGTTTTCGAGGCAAAAATCTAGAGCCTCCGTAGGCTGGAAAATGGGCAGCGGCTTTTTCCATTGGATCAGAGTGAGAGTAGGCAACCCATATTATTTTTCTTATTTGAGTCATATTCTTTCGTATAATGTACGATTTTTTCTGCAGGACACGAATAGATCTCGGTAAGAATTAAAATGCCTGCCCAAGGTCATCTCGCCATCGCTTTCTAGGTACTACCCAAATATCATAAAGTATTTGGGTATATTAATTGACGATTCCCTATCTTTTAAACCTCATATTAACGTGCTTTCAAGTAGACTTCGACAAGCCGACAAGAGAATATTAAAAACCGTTTATTTCGCACTTTGCCAGTCAGTCATCTCATATTGCATCATATCCTGGGGTGGTGCATCTAAATCGACAATTATTGAACTTGAGAGAGCACAAAGAGCCATTTTAAAAGTAAGTAATTTTCTCCCTATCTATTACCCTACCACTGACCTCTTTGAAAGGTGTCAAGTTCTCTCAATTCGACGACTGTTCGTTTTACAGATAATTTTAAAAAAACACTCTCAAATTTCCTATAATCCCGCTCTCCTCATAAACAGACGTCGTATAAACATGGTATGTAACAGCCCCTTTTTTACTACAGAATTTTCTCACCACTTCTTCTGTTTCTTAGGAAGTTACTTAAACAACAAATTAAATGGTATGTTAAAACTCTACTCTCTTAATAAACATGAATGTAAAACTATTGTACAAAAATGGTTGCTTAAACTAAACTATCAGACTACGGAAGATATTCTCAAAATATGCTCTTAACGTATTTTGATTGCACTTGAAATTTTTAGTTCTTACTTACACACCCATCAAGCAGAAACACAAACACAAACTCAAAACACACACACATATGCACGCACACGCACACACACACACACACACACACACACACAACCACTCAAACGCCCGCGCACGCACGCACGCACACACACACGCACGCAATACATACACCATATTTTTTTGCCCTATTAAACAATTTTTTTCTTATTGTTGCTAAATGTTATCTCTCTTTCAATGCTAAAATGTTCAATTGTATAATGTATCCATACAACCTAGGATCCGGAGTGGGGCCTGGTGGCTGTAGTACAGATTTCGAATCTAGTTCGGTCTCCAGGCTCTCACTACATATTATGTACCTACCTAATGTAATAATGTACCTACATAATGGTACAAATGTTGTGAGAGAAATAAATAAATTATATTATTATTATATTATTATTATTATTATATCTACGTCTAGCTTGATAATAATTCCTATAAACAGTATTTTATTTTACCATGTACACAGTGGCCCAGGCAAAAGCTTTATTAACATTATTATTAACAAAAATTGAGTAATCAAGAAATAATTTTACCGGATGGCAACGATAAAATCAGTGTCATGCTGATTACCACCTGTGGTCTGATAATAATCGCTACTGGGGATTAACGATTGAAATTGCGGCCTACAAATTATTTATTGATGGCTTTTAGTAGGTATTGCGTATTTCCATGATATTTCCTGCATTTGGAATACCGTACAATGTGCGTATTGAAAGTGTTATTTCTTTTAAGAGCTTATACGTTTATTTTTATATTCACTGAGCAATGAGAATGGGATGGATCCTTGTCGAAGTAAATCGAAGTAACAGGTATCAGGGAAATTAGGGTTAGCGTGGGCTAAGATATTTAATAGGCAGGTACTATATAGGCATAAGCGCGGTCAGCATAGGTAGTACCTATAGTTACGCAAGTGAGTTCATGTTCATCGGGCACGACCGTTTAAGTAATTCGAGTCATGTTAGTATTCAATTAGAAGCTTAGATTATTAATTAGAAGGCTCGAAGCATTGCACTGTCACTCGGTTGCGGTTTGTGCGATGAGATAGCAATGTATAAGCCGTCCGAGCTAGACAGTCGGGCCCGATTAACATGAACGCGCACACAGTAGTCGCTGGTCCGCATTATACAAAGCGAACGACATACCTATATATTTTACCAGTATCAGCTTATAATCGAAACTTTGCTGAAAAGTCGGAACTCCCACAGGAAAAAATGGAACTGGGTTAGAAATTAGACAAAGACGTAGAGAAAACAAATATTCATAACGTCACCTCTTTTCCCGTAGAGGTATGCCGTAGACTACATTGTACCTCTTGCTACGGACCTGACACCTATCACCATCAATCAAACAACTAGCAAAACACAACCCTCCTCTTAACACAGTCGGGTAAAAATAAGTTATCATCTGCAAAGTGCAGCAAAGGTATATTTCGGAACTAGATCTACAAACACTACCATCACGCATCGTTTCGATCTAGATCTACACACACTTACACAGAAATACACAGAACAATTAGGGCTACACCTAACTTAGCAACAAGCAACTCAACCATTCAACAAATAGGGACAAAACAAACACCCTATTCTTAGCTTTAGGTACACCAAGTACCTAAACCCGAGCAGACACACCTGAGCTAAGTAAATACCCGTGTACAGTAACTACATAACAGCCAGACAGGATGCCCGGTTTGCCCGGCTAATACAGAAACCATACAGGGCACCGGACATAACCTGTAAATCGAGTTAGACGGAAGCCTCACTTATGTCACGGAAACAGGGGTCGAAGATGTAGGGTGAAGATGCTAGATATGGCTAGGCTGTGATAAGGAATGGACGTTGTCTGAGACTGTGTTCCTTGGTCAATATAATCTAGACGTCTTCAAAGTTAGAGTGCATCTTCAGCCGCATCGTCGCTTACCCCAGGTGAGATTGCGTTAAATGCCTGCTATTAAATACAAAAAATACGTGTGGCACTCGGGGACTGCCGCGGTAAAGCTATTGCATAGCATTTTTTATTAACTTATGCAATTATAATTATTTATTTATTTTATTTATGCAGTATTTTTTTTCTTTGATATTAATTCAAGTTTTTTCTTTGATATTAACCATATACATACACGTTAAGGTTCAACTAGTCGCGGGCTCGAACTCACTCGTGGACGCGGCCAAAAAGCACGCTGTCTCACCTAGCATTGTGTCTAAAAGAGATAGAATCAGTTATGAGCAGTTAGCAGCTAGTCTACACGCATACGTCTAGTCGCACGCACACAAACACCGTGCCGAAGTCTGCCGAACTGAAACGACGTTAGACGATGCACGGCTTTTAACGCCGCACCGCTGTGCCGGTCGGAGTGGGGGTGTTAGGTTTTTTTCGTTACGGAATTTCTTGATTCGGTTGCCGCGTTCAAAGCCCGCGATAAAAGCTATGCAATAGCTTAAAAAAGGATGATATAAAAATAAATCGTTTAGGGGTCTATCTCAGATAGTCTAGAACGCAGTATGACTTGTTTGGTTTTTGCATTCGCTACATCTCAGTATGACTACCGACGACTAGAACGCAAAATGACTAATTTGCCATGTCCCTTAGTCTTTAGGCCTTATGCCAAGCTGGATTATCACGGTAAATTCTCTTTCGAGGTTAATCTCTTAATATTTTGCACTACCAAGAATTAGGGGCTAACTTTTGATTGTATGAAAAATTAGCGACCAGCACACACATATGTTCTCAAAGCAAAAGATTGGTGTCGCCACAGGTTCCCGTTTTCTGTATTATTATACATAATATGTATTATTTTATAGCCTAGATCACCGATTTTAGCTTTTAACTTGATATCTTTACCCGTTTCTGTTGAGTGTGCTATAGACATCAAACATGACTGAAGCTGGTACCTGATTTCATTATTGTGGTCAAGCCACATCCAGTGATACCAAAGAACAATTACCTACAAGTGCTTCATACACCGGCTGGAATAGTTTGACCGATGGTTGGTATTGCATCACTTCTTTTTTCCTTGCTTATAATAAGTAGTAAGTAATTAGCTAAGACCTCGTTTTGTCCTAGAATAATTGAATTATTTTTAGGACAAAAATAACAGGTATCAATATTATAGATGAAGATAAATTATTAAGATACCTATTTGGAAATGCCCATAACAGGTCATCTGACCTCCGTGACCCTGTTTTTTTGAAGTGGCTGCTATCTAGCAGTCATTCCATTGTAATTACCTGATCTGCCAAATTCAGAATCATATTCAAGAGGGATCCAGGGCCTTCGCGCGCCAGAGCACAATCAGGGTATTGACGCTAAGATAATATATTTTTTATTTGATAAACTGCCTCATTTCCAACTTTCGTATTTATTGGAGTAGAATATATAAAATCTGTCCATCTGACTTATCTTTTTTGCATGGAATGGAAATTATGTATTTAAATCGATTCTATGTACCTATTTCTTATACATAAAATTCAAAACATTAATCTACACCTTTATTTGATTGATATGGTAAGTCGTGATTTTGGGTGTTGTATGTTCACCAAAAAAAGACAAGTCAGTCTTGACAGATCATAGGTAAGATCACTACGATTGATTAAGCGAAAAAAAGTTGGAATAAACCCAACCGGTTACCTCAGGTCAACAAGTCGAGAACGAACAGATGATTCATTTCGTGGACGGTCGTTTGTCCGGTATCTACGGGCGAGTCACTCTTCCTCCCTTAGTGATTAGATTAGCTATTACACACTTGTCGCAATTAACGAGGTCGTAGTGCAGACGGACAAACGTATTTTATTAGTAGACGCACTCGGGAAGTGAGGTTAGTCTGTATTGAACGCAATAATAAGGGGCGGATGTGATTAGTTCATGACGATTGTTCTTAGATATGGGAAAGTTGTAAGGAAGGATGTAGGCAATCGTTCACGAAAAAACTACTAATCGGACTTAGATGAATATTTGCAGTGCTGTAGCGTATAACCCTTAGGTATTGAGTAAAATGCCGTTTTCACTAAACATTAGAATAGCCAAAATTCCGTTATGAGTAAATAGTTTTTAGGCAATCAGGTGGTTTATCAGATGGTAGTATTCTGTCAAGCCTGAGGAGTACGCCTGGGTAGTACCAACAATGCTTGCATTGTTGTGTTACGGTTTGAAGGATATGGTAGCTAGCGCAATTACAGGCATGAGGCATTTCATCTTAGTCCTCATAGTGACACCTGCGGTTCTGCATATTTGTTGCCTGCAACATAAGATTACTTGTAGATATTATGGGCGACAGTTACCGCTTACCATCAGTAGCCGTATTCACAATGGTTCGATTCGGATTCGGATTCGAAAAATTTTTCGAATGACCTTGAAAATGACAGTTCAATTCGAAAGTTGTCTATTATTCGGAAATTTTCACGAATGCTATTTAGCTCGCGGGAAGTTTTTGTGAATTGTGGATTAGAACGCTTTTCTTGGAAAATGCATTATAGAAGATATAAAGCCCTATTATCCTAGGACCTCATATGCTTGTGCGATTCTGGTGGAATTGAAAGTAAGTATGACAAAAATTGTGCTAAACGCTGAAAAATAACCTAAAATTTTTTACAATAACAACAATACAAAACCATTGAAAATATCTGTATTAATTTCAGTGTCTATGTGCGCATAAACCCACCAGACGAAATGGAAACTGAGGATAGTGATTCATTTGCATCTGCCACTAAATTTGAAGAGAGGGATATATATAGGCAGAGGCACTGAGGGTGAGAAGGCAGTTAGTACAGAGGCTCTGCCATTGATTATGGTTAAGTGACTCTCTATAATAACTTGGTTGCAAAAGCACCAGCGTATCACCTTGGCCGTTGGGACTATATTAAAAAACACACTGTGAAAATTGTAGTGTTTGTTCTGAAGAAATATTTGTCTTGATGCCTACAGCTACTTTCTATCAACGCACCGCTCGCCTTCGGCATAGTTTATCCTCACATCGCAAAGACACATGCGAGGTCTTCAAGAAAGTGGGTAAAAGGTTTTTACAGGGTCGGCAACATGGAAATTTTACCACTGGAATTGCAAACGTCCATAGATTGCGGTAACTGTTTACCATCGGGCAAACCACAAGCCTGTCTTCTTTGTTTTCTGAACATTGAAATGTGTTTTTTTATTTGTCCTATATGCACTATATATAAATTTTATATATCTTTCCTTTTATTTCTGTTAAGTTTAAATTAGGTAACTAATTAAATTATTATTCATAAAAACGTTTATTCTCTTTTTCTAATTATAATAACCCTTACAAACCCTCTAAGAAATTAAAACTGTTCATTTTTACTTACAACAGTACCAATCAGCTGATCACATTTTTATAGAGAGTTTAGTTCAATGAGTAGGTCATTCCTTTTGCGGACTTCTTACACCCTTCCTGATATAGGTATATTAATAAAAATATATACAGTTGTAAAAAATACTTTAATAATTATACTTTTAAAATCACAATTCATTTACTAATTTAAATCAGACTCAGTAAAATCACAGCAAAAATTAAATGATCACTACCTTATTTACTAATAACCTAATTATAGGTACATTTAAAATCACAATTCAGTTGCTAATTTAAATCACAGAAAAAATGCTGTCTTAGTGCTTTTTGTATTTTCAAAGTGTAATTTGGTAAGTGATACATACAAAAGCATATCTCAATTATGAAATTTCTTTAAAAATCAACCTACATTGTTAATTATAACTTTAATTAACAGTACAGTTACTAATTTAAATCAGACTCAGTAAAAATGAAATGATCACATAAAACTAATAAAATAATAAAGTTGAAATTTAGTGAGTGGTGGGTAATCAAATTTAGGTAATCACTTAGTTAGATTTTCTATGGCAGTTGCGATTCGGGTGAAAACCTCTACAAGATTTTCTATCGCAACGGCCTGTCTAATTATGCCCTCTGACACTTTATTCACCGCTGCGGCTTGCACTTCGGCTGCTTCAGCTTGGCGTTGAAGGGCATTAAGCATTGGGTCACCCCCACCAGAGAAGGTCTACCACCAGTGCCAGATTTAAATACCCGAATTGTACGGGCTTTATTTTTTATATCTGACTTCCAGTCCTGCCAAGTCTGAAAATAAATACCAATTTAATAAATATATTATATTCAACCTACAACAACTTATGTTATATTCAAAATTAATCAATATTTACTTCTTCTTCGACCTTCATCCATTTGTCTGCAGTTTTAGTTGCACCATCACCGATAGCATTCAATTATACGGCGAGGTCCGCTAACAATTTTTTCTTTTCCCTTGCTGCGTCTGGAAAATTCAGTCAACCCGTTGCGAGTGCGGGATGGGCCCGCATGTATTCTAACATCGCCACTCGTTGGCCGTACATCATGTACGTGATGGCTGAAATCGCAAGAAAACAGGCAGTTTAAATAGCTATTTATCCAAAATTCAATCGCCGAGTTTGTACTTGATTCAAGTGAATAGGTACTATAAATATTTAGTCAGGTACTTACTGTTAACATAGTTTCTTCGATTAGATTAGATACGAAAGGGTAAAAATTAATTTAATCACTAAACTAAATCGCTCGAAGAAAAACGGGGAAACTTTTTTGAAAACTTTAGTTTGACAATATTTATGTGTTCATAACGACAGAAAGAATTTAACTTTCAAATAATTACTTTATATTTTTGCAAATTAACTTCAAAGAAAAAAATATTCTACTCATAAACAATCAAATATTATATAAAATTTAATATATAGAGCGAAATATAACTTATTAATAGCATTTTTTACAAATTTATGTTATTAATTTCCAATAATCCATTTTTCAATCAACAAAAGTGTCTTCGTAAACGCTCTTCTTTTCCGAGGGAGAACCATAGACATTTCCCATTCGATAGAGTTTCCGTGGCCGAATATTCGACAAAGTTTTCGAATCATTGTGAATACGGCTACAGGTGGGCTGTATGCTCGTTTGTCACTGTATAGCATACAAAAATCAGCAACATCCAAAAGAAATAAGTTTCAAATGAGAAACATTTTTTCATTACAAGCTTTTATCGCTCGGTATTATACTTACTCATCAAGACCATTCCAAAGAGCCCAGACACGGTGGAGTCATCTTATTGTGTTCATTAGTTCCTATGACCACATTCCGTTTCCATCACAGACCAGCTCCATGATATCATATTAATGCATTGTCATCCAAGTTACGTAGGTATACCAAAGTCTATTGAACATCGGGAAGTTGGTCAAATTAGGTTTACAAGATTCCAGGGGCCATGAACTTTAAAAAACCACCCAAGTTCCGCGCAGTTCAGATGGGAAAGAGACAACATTATTTGACCACGCATACCGCCGTCTCGTTCTAAGCAGGGCAGTTCTGTTTAGGTCCTGCTATAAGAGTTAATGGTAAGCCCCTAGGACAAATAAGTGAAGTAAAAGCTTGTAAAAACTTAAGTTCCCTCCTAAGTTTAATAGAAACGGCAGTTATTAGTCCGGGAAAGTAAAATAAATTCGTTAGGTACCTACTACATAAGTACCTACTTTAGAAAAATATTATTCTGAAGTAAAATCGTCTTGTACAAGCTTCGACGAAGGCAATCTCAACTGTTGTCATAAACTGCTTTGAAGTTACGTGAGTCCACTCGAACGGAAAGCTAATCTTGACATTGTCGCTTACAGAACCTTCGCGAGACGATTTGCTTGTAACGAGAAGTGAAAATTGAGAGTTTCGTTATAGACTTTGAGGGCGCCGTAGGCTCGTAGGTTATCGTGTACAAGAAAAATTCCATTTTGTAACGATTGTAAAGGTTGAGACCCAGAAAACGTAGCTCTGCCCGTGCACAATCTGGCAAAAAAAAAATTTTTTTTTATTTCCCCAAACTGACTTTTCGTAGCGGTAGGACTTACATATCCTCTGGTGTAGGTTCTAGAAGTAAAAAAACCGGGGTGTCTTACCTCCCAGTAGTTTCGCTTTTTAGCCAAATTAAAGTCAGTTTCCTTTTTGGTGACAAATGGTGACTATTATGTGGCTGAAAAGCCAAACTAATCGCTACAAAAGTCAAACTTTAGGTCACTAAAAAAATTATTTGTGCCAGGTTGTGCACGGGCAGACAAACCTTTTATGGGTCTGATAAACGTCCACTATCGCTACAAAGAGGAATTTTTCTTGTTCTCGATGACGTAGGATAACATACGGCGCCCTCACAGTCTATTAAGATTGTCTCGCTTCTTTGCTTAATGGTCTGTCGGCGCTCATCCGTGTCAGTGGCCGGGCCTTGGCATAGACAGGTTCTGCCAGGAGCCAACAAAAATATTTTTTCATACATTCTATTTACTCGTTCACACACTTCAGCATAACGTAAACTTACATTAGGTGACACTATGTAAATTATTCGACAGAAAAACGTCAGAAAAAGTTTACAAACACTCAAATATTTTCTGAACTAGTAAATTGATTTTAATGAAACAAAGCTAAGAACGATCTTGGTTAGACTGGTTTCAAATAAAGAAAGCCGCATCGAAATCGGTCGATCCGTTCGGGAGCTACGATGCCATATATAAACATAGACCTCCACACATATACAGAGGTACAGATACACACGTCAAACACGACATTATTTGTTCAATAATTGAATCACTAATTAATTCAGTACCTATTTATATTCTTATGTAAAAAGTTAGATTTTATACTGTATTACATTAGTTCAGATTGTATTATAGATTAGTTTAATCGTTTGCGATTTTGCGAGCGGCATCGTTGATGTGCTCGGTGCGGTGACAGTCAGACAGTGTCACAGTGACAGGTGGCGGCGCTGGAATTGCGGTTTATGTTTTTTTTTCTGTGGCCGTGCCTAACGGCTGTTTTGACTGGTCGGTCGGTTTCGGCACGGCCAAGGAAATGCGCTCGATGATGCCGCGGCGCCTAGCAGTTTAAAATGCTTATACATTTTTATTTAATGTTACATATGTAGGTATGACGTTCTTAGTGTTTGTAAAAACCTAATTTAAATAAATGTTTTTTGAATTTGAATTTATAACAACCCCTTGTTTCGTCGGGGATTAAAAAAGGTAAAAACTCGAACGAAATCGCGGACAAAAGCCAGACGTATGCAGCAAGACCTAATAAAATAGGTACACACTGATCCGAGGCTTTGTTTCAGCTTTATTCCTGTAGCACTCATTTTATTGGCGAATGTATTTCAACATTACAAGATACGCATTTTATACGTGTCGCAGTAAGGAAATAAACCCAGTACCTACGCTTAAAGTCGTAACAAGACTTTAAAGGATAAGTGCCATGTTATCTGGGCTACGTGACTTTCTTATTTCCAAGTGCGATGTAGAGGCAGATCTGTTTTATGATTGTACCTTACTATCAGCTAATTTCTGCACAACTCTAGTTGTAGTATGTTTGTACACTTTATCAGCTGATTTTTGCACAACTCTAGTAAAACACGAAGAGATAAGAATATGCACTTTATTATGCAATGTGATTGCGTGCATAGGTGATAGCTACAAGTTGTGATAAATTATGATGATCAATCTGATGGAAAGCAGTAAACTGTTGCCACAATTAAGCGACGGTCATTGTACATACGTTTAGTTACTGCCACAAATTAATAACTAATCATTCATCCTAAAGACATCCACTGCTGGGCATGGGCCTCCTCCAGAGATTTCCACAACGGCCGGTCCTGTGCCTTCTGCATCCAGCTGGTACCTGCGATCTACCAACCAATCAATATACTACCTACAAAGATATAATTTCGCAGAAGTGCCATCCAGTTGTTTAGTTAATTTACTTCCTTTTGTTTTTTTATATTTTCTTCTTTTACATCTTGTTTTACTATTACTATCTAAACTTATTTGAAATAAATCATATCTTACACGGCACAACATGTCTCGGTCTCGGATTCGTTGTGTAAAAAGTTGAAGTGATGTGTGAAAAAAAAATTGTAGTTTTTTTGTATTTTGCGTAAAATTCCATCAGGACTTTTGCGAGTCTGGTAGATACCCTTTTGGACATTTTTACAATTTACGAGAGACCCGTTCCGACTTCGCACGGATGTTTTCGAGGTTTCTCCATTATAATATGATCTGGATCATAAAGTCTGTGGTTCTCCACGACTTCGTTCACGTTCCTTTCCACCATCAGAAAACGCGATCCGGGCAAGAGCTTAATCCTTATGTTTATTTTATTATTTTATTTGTTGTTGTGGATCTTTCAGCTATCTGCACGCCGCTTTAGTTCAACCTTTATTATGTGTACGGCCAAGGAATGGAAAGCGTTATCTGCGTGTGTGTTCCCTGATCATTATAATCTAGACACATTCAAGGCTAGACTAGGCTAGTAGTACAGTAGGCTAGAATAGGCTGTTCCTAGACAGGCATGCTCCATCAGCGGCCGCATCGTCACTTACCACCAGGTAAGATGGCGGGCAAATGCCTGGATTGTCTCTAATTATAAAAAAACGTTGCTAATACAAATTCATACGGACAATGCATAGTTATTTATAGTAAGTACCTAAAGGGTAAAGTCTGCCGCTGAATTATTCCTGCATTGATACTGTCAATTGAGTACTAAGGTCAAATGATATATTGCAGCAGATGTGTCACTTCAGCAGACCGACATAAACACATAAAGTTACCGTTTACTTTACAGTTCCGTACTACCGACTATAAATCTTGCATGTCGAAAGCTGTAAAAGTCTTGTTCTATCTATATTTAGACTGTTTTCTTTCTTCACTTGTTGTGCTTCTGATAGGGCAGCGCCGCAACGTACTCCCGACTCGGTACATAGTCTAGAGCCGATTGGCACCCAGTGACCGTATATTTTTATGTTTATGTTTTTTATAACTTGCCAAATAACAGTTAATTACCTATAATGGGTACGGTGAGGTATGGTTTGGTGGTGGTCATTTTTCTGTTAAGGGCCCGGATTATAACAAGCGTCGCCGACGCGAGGAGCGTCAATAACGCAAGTAGCGTCGCCGTCGCTGGTTGCGTTATGCTGTCAACACAAAATTGTATGTATTTCTAATCCGCGCGCAGAAGCAGGTAGCGTTTTTGAGGCAGGTTGCGTCGGCGACGCAAGGTGCGTCGGCGACGCTGCTTGCGTTATTGACGCAACCTGCGTTATCGACGCTCCCTGCGTCGCCAACGCGCCTTGCTGTCAGGTGTCACTCAAAATTATATGAATTTCAAATGCACGCGCCGACGCGGGTCGCGTCAATAACGCAGGTTGCGTCGGCGACGCGGGGAGCGTCGATAACGCAGGTTGTGTCGGCGACGCTAGTAAAACGCAGGTCGCGTCGGCGCGCATCTGATGCGCGTTCGTACAATTATAAGTTGACAATATGCGTCACGAATTCTAAGGCTGGGCACAGACCTACCGGTCAGGGCCGGGCTGGGCCGGCCCGGGTTCAACCTGAAGGTCATATTATTATGTTCCTTAAGAGATATGATACTCACTGACAGCTGTCAACCATAAAGGGGTTATATGTCTGATTCTATTGGTTTTAGAAAACTAGTTCCTATATAGACATGATAGTACTTGTCGAGATCTACATTTCGGATGACAGTTTTAAGTTTGACGGCTCTCTTACGAAATGTAGATTTCGACGAGTATCTACTATCATTTCTCTATAGAAATTAGTCTTCTAGGACCTATGGTTCTCGAGTTAAAACAGTTTTCAATTTGATAACTGTCACTTGAAATGTATTTCTCGACGAGTGATATATTTTTTCTTTAGAAACTAGTGTTCTAGGACCAATAGAATCAAAGTTATGACGGCTTTAAGTTTAACAGCTGTTATTCGAAATGTAGATCTCGACGAGTACTGTCATGTCTATTTAGGAACTAGTATCCTAGAACCAATAGAATCAGAGATATAACCCCTTTAAGTTTGACAGCTGTTACCCGAAATGTAAATCTCGACGACTGCTATCATCTCTTTTTAGGAACTAATGTTCTAGGACCAATCGTTTCCGAGTAGAAGGATAGTAACCTTCGGCTGAACCCTGGTCGAGCCCCAGGCTAAACATAGCCAATTCTTGACCTGAGTCAAATTCATGTATTCATGAAGACTAATGGCAGTAGACCGATACTGCCCACCCGCATTTATTTTCTCTTCCTCATCCAATCTACCTTTTCCTTTTTTTATTAGTTTTTCGCGCCAATCAGTAAGACGACGCACATTAATTCATCGTCGTCCATTTCTACCCGCAAACCATTCCCGGCAAGCGCTTGATTACGATTGAATGAACATTTTAAGAATGTGTACCGGTAGGGCCCGGCCATGGCCGGCCCTGACCTTTTCTGTAGATCTGTGCCCGCACAAAAGCAGGGCTTTTACATCAACAGGGCAAGGAGTTTATATACTGAAAAATAAGTTTGGCTAGAGACTGGGAGACTGGATATCACAAAGAGTTATATCCATAGAGTTATATACCTCGTATAGTAACTCTACGGGCTATCCATAATAGACCCTTACCTTACACAGGCGTGGGCGATGTGGTCGCGTTCTATTGGACTAAATGCGCCCGCGGACAGACCATCATTATATCAGCCAAAAGACACCCACTGTTTAGCATATGCCTCTCTCTGAGATCTCCACAAAATCCTGTCCTGTGTGTCCTGTCCTGTCCTTCTGCATCCGGCTGGCAGCTATCGCCCTCAGATTTATAGCTAGCAGTCGCCTCTAGATATTTTGTTATTACAAAATATACAAAATACCCTTTCCCTTACCCTTCTTCTTCTTTACCTGCATTTTAATTTCAAACTTAATTTCCAAGCCAATCCAAGGTCTGCCGTCTTGGCGGAACGTCGTCAATTCTTCGTCTCGCGCGTGCGCGGAGCGCACGTGCGGGGAGACCGTGTTTGGGCGGTTGCCCACGGACGGTAGTGTTGTTGCGCGGCCCGTTGAGACGAGCCGGTCATTAGGGTGAGCGCCTTCTTCACCTCCCCCGAAGTCGCGCGCGCTGGGTTGGACAACCTATCCAACGCGACCCACATGGAGGAGGTTTCCGGGTCGCTGACGGTGTTGGGGGCTGCCACTGGCGTGGCAGGGGCGTCGCCGGAGTCTCGCAGGAACGTCGACCTCGCAAGGGACTTTCCTGCGGCTGCCGGGGGTCTCGTTCGGAGGAGGGGACCGCGGGACTAGGTCGCTCAACGGCCCCCGCGTTGCTGCCCAATTGCAAGCAGCGCTCGGGGCCCGGCGCAGTTAGATCCGTCGACCCGTAGGGACGGAAATGCAGCGCCGGGCAGTCAATCCGGTGGGTTGGCCGTCGGGGCGCGGTGCGCGCGTCGGCGGCCGGTGTCGAGTCAGGTGGGGCACCGCGAGCGGTGCTCAGCGGCCGTAGAGTGCGGTAGGGGTGGGGTGTAGGGTCTCGACCCGAAGGGAGTCCGCCTACACCCGATGTCGCGTCAGGGTGGAGTCGTCGTGTCCGGTAGGGCGCCGTCGTTGACGGCGATGAGTCGACGACGGCGCGGCGTCTGCTTAGGGCCGCGCGGCGGCTACGCGGTTCGCGTGCGCGGCGCGGCGGGGTGTTGGGCGCTCGAAGCGCGGCGTCGGCGTCACGTTCAGTGGCGATCAGGTTTGTGCGCGCGCGCTCGCACAGCCCGAATCCAGCCCGGCGTTGGCTGGATGGCGGCGGCGGCCCCGCCGGCGGGGGTGAGTCCGTTCGGCGAGGCGCATGTGCCGCGACACAACATCATGTTGTGCGCGACACATTTTCGGGGGCTCGTGTGCGGCTTCGTCGGCTCGGCGGGCGGAGGGAACAGGCGTGGTGCTCGACCTCTCGGCGGCTCGATGCTCGACGGCTGGCTGTTGGCGCGGCGCAGGCAGTCCGTCTTGGCGGACGTGTGGTGAGAGCATTATATAGAAGTCTTTGGATGAGAGGCATTTTTAATGGGCACCATTAAAAATTACTTCCCATTATTACAACTCCTGTGTAGCCAGGATCTACTGCTGCGACTACACAAAGGTCCTGAGTTTTCACACTCAGGTGCGCCCATAGAATGCGCCCGAGCACAAGCTAGTCTGTACTGTCTTGAAACCAGCAACAAATTTTATTACGAAATTTCGGATAGGATTAGTAAGGATGGTGTTTCCGCCTTTCATCAGGTGAGTTGAGGTCAAATGCAAGCCTATTGTCAATGAAAGAACAAAATAATAATAAACAACACCCGAGTTACATCGGTCAGAGGCATTCCTAACCTCCGAAAGATAGCCCATGCATGACCTGCGCAGCGGCGAAGGGGGATGTCACGACCACCCGCTTGCAGATCGCGTCGTGGGTTATCTGTTGTATTCCCTTTAATAACTAGAGATCGCCCCTGTTTGGGGGAAGCTTTTTGTGACAAATAATTGTCATTAAAATTTCGCCACAAACTTATCTGGCCCGGTGGCCAAAAGCTGAACTAAGTGTCGCCATTTAAAAATGACATTTTGTTTGTCAACAACAGCGACGCCGTCACCGTGTCGTGTAAGTTTGTGGCACCTACCATTGAGTATTGCAAAGTAATAAGTTTGGCGAAAATATCCAACTTATTAATAATCAAAAGTTGCCCGCGACTTTGTTCGCGTGGAAAGCTCATCTTCAACCCATTCTATCAAAACCCTATGAAAATCATTACACATAAATCTGTAATCATCTTAAAAGGATATCTGGTGAACTGGTTCGGCACTGAGCATAAGTAATGACTTTCAAGGTTACCTTTTACTGTATAGATTTATTTTGCTGAATCTGTTACATAGTTTCGGTTTGGTCAAATTCAGCAAAAGCATAACAGGAACTCAGAGTCACAGGTTATGAGGCTGCACTGGTAGGCCAGGTTCACGAAGGAGTTTAGATCTTAGAAGAGTATAAGGTTGCGCTTTCCTATGGTAGTATTCTACACAATCTTGTCTCCCTCCCTTAACACAAGCTTTGCTTACTTTGGAGCTAGATGTGCTGTGTGAATTGTCCAAGTATATGTGGGAGAACGTGTATAGAAATTAAACAAAGAAATATGAATAATAAATCTATGTATATTATTACCAATAATATAATAAATGGACAGCAACAGATGGAGAGAAAATAGAACATAGAAATAATATGCGTTATACGATTAAGCAAGATTACCTGAGGAAGACAGTTCAGAGCACTGGTGGTGCCGTGTCCGCAGTCGGACAACGTCTGACCTGTCGAGAGCGATGGCCGCCTTTTTATAGACTGCGGTGTACCCGCATGTGGTTTTTAATTTAAGAACACTACCTTCATTTTATAAAAATGAAGATAAATACAATAATAACATTATCTCCCACACGGCCATACTGACGAGCAGCCTAATTGGCTTGCGATACACTATCTCAAAATTACAATTAAACAAAAATGTATGTGTAACATAAGAAACAGATATTTAACATTAGGAAACAATAAAATTCAATCCTTAAAGAATACTTAGGGTCGAATCATACCATGACAATGCAATGCACGTATCTTTACTCGAGTTACATTATGACAATTTACTAAAAAGATAATCAATTTACATCAACTAGCATCAATGTGAAATCCAATTAAATTATCTATTTAGGAAATACTGATTAGGTCTCATGATCGTAGCAATTTAATTTGTCAAACGTGACCGAAATCATACTTTTTATCCTATTTACTTAAGGAAAACCAACAGCAATGATTAAAATACTGGTATTATTTTATATTAGCACAGAGCCAATTACAGGCTTCCACCGATAAAAACTGGATAATTTAATACATACTTAACTAAAAGTCAAGCATACCGAACAGTCTACAAGACTTTACGATTTCAAATTTAAACTAAAATATACCTACAATACTCAAAAGTAATGCGACAATAGTCAACTCCATAATAACATGGTTTGAAAAATGCCACAACGCGTAGTTGGTAGAATACGCCAAATTGCATGGCAATGGCCAAATCACATGAGCCATATAAACACCAAATCACATGGTACTAATGGTCAAATCACAGGTACCTGAATGCCAATCCTCACGGCAGTGGCCAAAACACATGGCAATGGTCAAATCATATGACCCCAAATGCCAATTCTCAAATCAGTGGCCAAATCAACTACAATTAAATGCCAAATCACAGGGCAACGGTCAAATCAAATGACCCGCACATCGCACTAAACACCCAGCACAACACCGCTGGCCACCGATATATTGTACAGGACAATTTATCGGAGCACCGATGAACGAAGAACGAAAGTCCCTTGATGATCCATTATGCAACAACTCCCATTTATGCATTTATGGAGAACGGCCATGTGACATGAGGCAATAAATCAAGACTTCTTCTCTCATTAATGGATCAGCAGCTAGTTCCACGTCCTGACCACGGCCGCGAGCCGAATATGATGTCATTACAGTATTTCCAGCAATCCGCAAGGCGGTGCTTCGATTGACGTTGCATATTTTATTCAACATGATGTCTAGGCTCAAGACCGCCCTCGTGTGTTATCTGAAACTAAAATACCACAGCACAGTACCATGTTCGCTCGATCGTTGTAAAAGACTATACTAGCTCTCCTCTTATCATTCTAAACTCAAAACAATATTCCTTAACTCATGGAAATACAAATCGACATCAATAAACATTGCTAACGCTTCCACTCAGTGACGTTGATTCGTCGTATTTTTGTAATCCGTAGGTACTTATAGACTCTAGTAGTACCTTTGTAATACATAGAAGCTAGTACAGTACTGGCCGTACTCTTGTATGTAGATAAACTACTGTTAGACTATACAGTATCTCAAGATGAAATTGCTAAAATCGTAAAATAGTAAATTTAACAAGCTTTACTTTACTAAGCCCACTTTACTTTATCAGCTCGTGGTCAGTCCTTCGACCAAATCTATTCAGTACATCGTATACAGACTATCACAAGAACTGCAGTCCATCTGCCATCACAACACGTGATAATAAACACGTGAGTTACACAACAAGTAATCGTCCTAGACCCAAACCAACATTCACCGTGTCATCTGAACGAAAATAACATTAACATCAAAATTGAATCAGGATTTTACCACAAATTTCAATTACTGAGTCGTTAATCGTTAATAATGTACCCAAAATAAACATCTCAGAACATGTCACCTCTGTTATTGCAAGGTGTCTGTATTTTCAAATACAATCACACAGCTATCCCGGTTGCTCTACCCGAACTTAAATAAAAATTTCAACTTTATAATTATCCATCAGTCGTAATCTGTGATCAACCTGATGATCATTGCCGTGATCATCCATTGGGTAGGATTTCCAATCTCCATGATTACATACTAGCCAACTCTAGGGCTTTTCATCGGAATCACATTTTATTAAAGAAATTACACTCTCTTGTACCCTAGACAAAACAATTGACTAGTCTCCATATTTTTTGTATTTGATTCATCGTAAATCATGTAGGAACTTTCCACACCATTGACCCGTACTCACTACCTAAACAACTATACTGCCAGTAGTATGCAATGCAAATTCCCAGCGCTGCAACTTCTATTTAGCCAATATCTAAAGCAGCGTCATAAAGGAGCAACTGAGTTTTCCCACGGTCACGGTCCATGGATAACAGAATCGGAAATTCATTTTCCATTAAGTCACTTGCTTCAGGTCTCATTAGTAATCAAATTCAAAATATTACCTACTTTCATTTGTCTACCAGCGCGGAAAAACGCTTTCATTCAACTGTGTTAACGTCTCTAAAAATGTATCGTTCTTTACATTAGATACATAATTTCCAAATTTGGAAATGAAAAGCTTCTTTCTGCCTTCAACAGTTTTAGGTAACAGTATAATAATAAAAATAAAATAAGCATTTATTATTTCTTCACAAACAAATAAATGATACGTAAGTAGGTCAGTACTATATAATGTCTGTAGCTATATTTATTTGTGAGAAACTGGTGCCTGAAATAGGTTCCATAGAACCTGTGATACAGGTCACCAGGCTCCCACCCAATGGATTTACAAAACAGACTAACATTTTTAGTACTTCTGACCTAAAAGAATAAGATATTACATTCATTAAGTTTATGTGTCTATCGGTTACCACAACTAAACAAGTAAAGTAATCGTCATCACTTTTTTTCACTGTTCGATCGAGTCTACTCTATCTGTGACTACGTTACGTGTAAGTTACCATTTTAAACAATTTAACAATGTTTGTAATAACGAAGAGGTCTCATATCCAGCCGTCTTCCAAAAAAATCAGAACAAAAACTTGCAACATCCGAGACTTTCGGGGCTCTCAGCCCAAAGAGTCACACACACGACTCCCGGGCCACTCCAAATCAGCAAAATAAATCGGGGTGTTTAACCTCAACAACAGTGTAGGTACTACCAAACTTGTACTAGCCGAAGGATATGAAATCTCACCATTGCTTACAGTGCCTCATCTTACAGGCGCAACAACAGAACTCGAAATAGTTACTTGGTATCGGTAATCAATGAAATTTCAGTACTCGAAGCTAAAGTTAACATTATGTAACTGACTGTTGAGCAATCACCAAAATATGTGGACTTTCTTATCATCTTCATCGTTTAACATTTTTTCACAAAGCTTGAAACAACTACCATCTGTTGGCCACGCTCCCATAGGCTCCATCAGCCTAGTACGTAAAACACCAACATCATCTCCATCCGGTGATGCCACAAGCTTTGAGTAAACAAAACCAACCACATAAATGTCATAAAAACCTTTGCTCGATAGTCGTCACGTATGGACTTAGTTGCTTAAATCCATATACCAAAGTCTTAAACAGGTTGAACTTAAGTAAGTCACAGGATTGACTAAGTCACCCAAAACATAATTTGAAACTATCTACCGTCAATATATTTACATTCCTTTCGATAAAATAATTTGTCACCAACAAAAATGACGTTACCTACTAATCAAACTGACTTTTTTTTTCAATGTTGGAGGTAGCTTTTCAGAATAATCGTATCTTGGCGGTCAACGTTAAAACCACAATAAAATCATACCCTCGGCAAACAAATATTGTTCAACGTTTACTTTTAGTGTTCGTATTCGTTTCTAGACAGTAATAATTCATTGTAAAACAAAATTAAATTGTAACTGCGTAATTTGGTACATAAAAACTTAGTCGGACTTTCTCAATTTTGTTCTTTACACGTTCTACGCGGAAACAAATGATTCTAATTCGGTTATAAACTCACTTGAATCAAGTAAACTCGTAACGACGCACCGAATGCTAATTTGCAGCCTGTAGTTGTTGTGGACCCTATGATGTCTGGTCATGCACTCGACACTTCGCGTCGTCGGAAGCATCCAGTTTCCTCAGCCTCATGCGGGCGGTGCGAAAAGATCACGATTTAACATGAAAACAAAGGACATTGCATTAGAAATATTGTGGGACGTTGGGATCCTTTATCCCACTTCTGATGTGGGAGAACGTGTATAGAAATTAAACAAAGAAATATGAATAATAAATCTATGTATATTATTACCAATAATATAATAAATGGACAGCAACAGATGGAGAGGACATATTTTAGTAGCTTAAGTGATGTACTTAGATTTAGCAAAATACAGACAAGTTGACAATCATTCATTGTTATTTCTATAGAAATAACAAAATAGAACATAGAAATAATATGCGTTATACGGTTAAGCAAGATTACCTGAGGAAGACAGTTCAGAGCACTGGTGGTGCCGTGTCCGCAGTCGGACAACGTCTGACCTGTCGAGAGCGATGCCGCGAGCCGCCTTTTTATAGACTGCGGTGTACCCGCATGTGGTTTTTAATTTAAGAACACTACCTTCATTTTATAAAAATGAAGATATATACAATAATAATATTATCTCCCACATATATTTATTTATTTATTTAATATTTTTGATTGATAATATAGATCTGAGGTCAACTTAAATCGGCAAAGTCAAAATCTCTGAAACAGTCCATTTAAAAAAAAATTACTTTTAATAACATCTACTTAGTTGACTAAAGTTTCAGCCAATTCATCTAAACAATTATTTTATAGTATTTCTATCGAACAAAATGTGTTTAAATTGATATAACTTTTTTAATTTACGAACTCATTTACTTAAATAATATATTAAACAAATACTAAGTTTTATGTGAAGGTCTAGTGAAGGACCACAATACGTTATTAAACCCGCACCCAAAATGGTTAAGCCGTTTCTGAGGTAAGCGCGTACAAACGCACTGACAAACAGACAGCACTACGTAACAAGTTTAGATGGTTGGTTTTTCTTCAGTTACATTCTCTACAGATTTTTTGTACTGGTAATAGAGACTGAGCATAGACTTCTAAACTGCCGTTTTTAAAATTCTGTTGCGACGCGATACTGCGCGTGACTGTAGTCAAAGATGTGTAGTGTTAGGCAGGACAAGCTTTTAAATAGAGTTTGTTGTCAAACACAAGATATCAACAGTTTAAATAGGTATAAACCTTCAGATATTTTATGTACTTGATGACGTAGGATGCAACTTGGAACTTGCAACTTGCAACTTGCAACTTGCAACTTGGAACTTGGAACTTGCAACTGGGAACTTGCAACTTGCAACTTGCAACTTGCAACTTTTATGTACTTGATGACGTAGGATGCAACTTGCAACTTGGAACTTGGAACTTGGAACTTGGAACTTGCTACTTGGAACTTGCAACTTGCAACTTGCAACTTGCAACTTGGAACTTGCAACTTGAAACTTGCAACTTGCAACTTGAAACTTGCAACTTGAATTTTGCAACATGCAACTTGCAACTTGCAACTTGCAAATTGGAACTCGGAACTAGCAACTTGCAACTTGGAACTTGCAACTTGAAACTTGCAACTTGAAACTTGCAACTTGCAACTTGTAACTTGCCACCTGTAACTTGCCACTTGCAACTTGCAACTTGCAACTTGAAACTTGGAATTTAAATTTAGAAACTTGAATTTTGAATTTTGATTAATAGTCAAAGTTTTTGTCATCTTAACGGTCCATAACAGTCTGCAGGACATCGGGCCTCTCCCACGAAAGGGAACGTTATTGCCCTAATCTCCACGCTTGGCAGGCGGTTTGGAGATCATAGTGTTATAATATAACAATGAAAAAAGCTGCTTCTTAATTTTTAGCTTACGTTGCAAGATTAGCGTATTAATATTTACCCATTAACTACGATGTGCTTAGGCAGGCCAACGTTTATTGAGCGCATATTTTATGTTCTTGATGACGTAGGATGCAAGTTGCAACTTGCAACTTGGAACTTGAAAATTGGAACTTGGAACTTGGAACTTGGAACATGCAACTTGCAACTTGCAACTTGCAACTTGGAACTCGGAACTAGCAACTTGCAACTTGGAACTTGCAACTTGAAACTTGCAACTTGAAACTTGCCACCTGCAACTTGCCACTTGCAACTTGCAACTTGCAACTTGAAACTTGGAATTTGAATTTAGAAACTTGAATTTTGAATTTTGATTAATAGTCACAGTTTTTGTCATCATTACGGTCCATAACAGTCTGCAGGACATCGGGCCTCTCCCACGAAAGGGAACGTTATTGCCATAATCTCCACGCTTGGCAGGCGGGTTGGAGATCATAGTGTTATAATATAACAATGAAAAAAGCTGCTGCTCAATTTTCAGCTTACGTTAACTGCACTGCAACGACAATTCTGAACGCACTGTTGCGACGCGATACTGCGCAACTTGCAACTTGGAACTCGCAACTCGCAACTCGCAACTCGCAACTCGCAACTCGCAACTCGGAACTCGGAACTCGGAACTCGGAACTCGGAACTCGGAACTCGGAACTCGGAACTCGGAACTCGGAACTTGGAATTTGGAACTTTGAACTTGGAATTTAGAATTTAGAAACTTGAATTTAGAATTTTGAATAAAAGTCACAGTTTTTGTCATCATTACGGTCCATAACAGTCTGCAAGACATCGGGCCTCTTCCACGAAAGGGAAGGTTATTGCCATAATCTCCACGCTTGGCAGGCGGGTTGGAGATCATAGTGTTATAATATAACAATGAAAAAAGCTGCTGCTCATTTTTCAGCTTACGTTAACTGCACTGCAACGACAATTCTGAACGCATTGTTGCGACGCGATACTGCGCGTGACTGCAGTCAAAGATGTGTAGTGTAAGGCAGGACAAGGTTTTAAATAGAGTTTGTAGTAGCGGTCCCTCATTTTATTTTTTTAAGCCAGCCGTTTCTTAAGTTTAACTAAAGTTCGGCCGTATATACCAAGAACCCGATTCCATATGTTAGTCTGAGAAACAGTTCGTCACAGTTCGAAGATAGATGAATTTTTATATCATGCACGTAACTATTTGCGATAAAGACGTTCTTCCTTGTACGAAACCAGTTGCGAACATAAGTCAAGATACACATACCGTGGACAGTATTACTTTTAAAATCTCATACACCTATGTCTGAAAGCTGAAATAATCATATCATAAAATCGAATCATGTTAAGCACACGTGACACATGACACACGATTCACGATTCACATTATTATCGCACCGGTTCGGCTGCGAAGGCGGTGCAGGTGGTGCTATTCACTCGTATGAACGGTGCACGCCATCATCAAATCTGTCTGTCGACGCTGCGTTTCTCAACATAAGTGCATATAGACCTTTTGACTATTGACATGGTCAAAGGTTTATACCTGTTTAAACTGTTGACATCTTGTGTTTGACAGCCCGACGCTACTTGCGTTATTGACGCTCCTCGCGTCGGCGACGCTTGTTATAATCCGGGCCAAGTAGGACCTATATTTTTTTTATATTATACGGCAGACAAACAGGCAAGCGGGCCACCTGATGAAAAGTGGTCACCGCCGCCCATGGACATCAGCAACACCAGGGGAGTCACCAATGCGTTGCCCGCCTCTGAAAAGACCTCTAATATACCTCTTGAACGATCCCATGCCATAGTCCAAAGGAAACACTGACAACAGGATTATAGGATTATATAGGATTAGGATACCTTTTCTTTTCTTAACATAGAAAACTCAAACTCGGTTGGCTAGTGCGTAATATAAGCGTTACTATTACAGTCGGCCGCAGAGCGAATGGACCTCTCTATCATACATTTAATGTATGTAGGGGGAACATTTCACTCTTACAAGTATTTACATACATTCTTATAAGTTTAATTTGGTTGAAGCCAAAACAACTCGAAATGGACCAAAGAAACGGAAGATAAAACCAAGTCTGTAGGCAACAAATAAATATAAAGGAAAATAATGATGCCAGTGTGAGTAGTGAGTCCATTGGGCACCTGTAGGCAGGCTACAATTCGTGCTAAATCGGTTTTACCCTCTTTCCTTCGCCACACGGCATTTGGTAGGCTTCCCTTCCGACTACCTACCTAGGCTACACACAGCCTAACTGTAACTTGATAGGTATTGCGTCATGTTCTGTGCGTGAAAGCCAATATCGTCTGGCTGGATATAAGTATAGTTTTTTACACCACATCGATGAACAGTTGGACGGTATCATAGACTATCGACGGTAAATAGAACTCCACAAAAACCTTTTCACCCCTATTCCGAAGAGACCTTGCTGTTGGTACTCTGAAGACAAAACTTATAAAAGTATAGTCTTAAATTTTGTAATTTCTGTATGTTATTTATTGTGTGCAATAAACTGTTAAATGAATAAAAAAACATTAGGCGCTGTCTTAATTGGTGAGGGTTGAGTCGTCCGAACCTGCTCGTAAGACGGTAGTTATCCGACCAAAGAGAAAACCGTCCGTCGCACGACCATGACCGCAGGACTGTTAGGATAGCGCCTCATACCACTCGATAGCAAACAAGCCTAGGGCCTGCTCTTTGGTAAGCAGGTACAAGCAGGTTAATCCCAGGGATATCCTGAGTGTTGCCGACCCTTGAAAAATATTTTAATCTGAAAAACTAGAACTTCCCATGCAATAATCTCGACAAATAACTCATTCTACAACCTTAGTGTGCTTGGGAACAAGATCCTTTACCCTGCACAGTCCACCACCAACTTGGATCCGGTTGCGAAGAAAAATTCCTTACCTGTTGCTAGCAGTGCGATAATAAAAACGTCTCCGCTCCTTGGAGATCAATCCACAAACTAAGTGTGCGTGGGTAAAGTTTTTTGTTGTTATCTGTGAGGGCGCCGTAGGTTATCCTACATCATCGAGTACAAGAAAAATTCCACATTGTAGCGATAGCAGAGGTTTAGGAGACCCACAAACCGTTGGTCAGCCCGTACATAGCTGGGCACAAAAAAAAATTATTGACCCAAACTAAGTATATGTAGCGATAGTGCATACATTATTCTCTTGTGTAATTCCCGACATACAAATGAAGAAGAATAAAACAAATGAAGAAGAATAAAACAAATGAAGAATAAGGGGGATGAAAGATTCAAGGGTTTTTTTTTTAATTTTGTTATTCGTTATTTTTGTGCATACAGCGAGAGTTTTCTTCTGTCCCCTTATTCTTCAGCTCCCTCATGCTTAAGCTTAAATATTTTATTAACGTATTAGAAAAACAATGCTTTGATAACAATATATCAACATTTTAAACAGGAAACCTATATTATCTAAAAACAAGAGTGGAATTCAATTATAATTGTTATCGGAAGTTACCAGTGGAGGTAAATGTAAAATCGGGTTTCCATTAGATACTACGTACTTCATAAACTCTGATATTAGGTAGAGTTATTTCCCTCTAAGAAAATTAAGTTTGAAGACAGAGTTGATCGTACCTTCGCCGAGGTTTACCGCATTCCTCCTCGCTTTTTAGTTTCCTTCAACTTTTTCTCTTTTAGGTGTTATATTGTGCAGAATAATTTTGTGAAGACGAGATAGAGCCACAGAATAAAGGCGTTATAAAGGGGTAACTCTTAAAGGGTAGAAATCGCGCTCATAGATTTTATTACAAACTAGCTTTTGGGGAAATAGTTTTTGGGGTGTTCATTTCTTTCCCGACCGACCATTTTAATTGACCTCCCTTATGTATGAAAGCTAGTACTACAGAGAGGTCAAGCTGTAATTCTGGTTCTTCCCAATCGAATTAGATGAAACATGGCCTAGATTTTAAGTTGGATTCCAAACTATCAAAACCTAATCAAAATCCGTTCAGTACATTTTCCATATTTCTTATAGTTTAGATAGTCTCCTAAGGTTCTACATCAGGTGTTCTAGTTTCCAAAATAAATAATACTCTATATATGCAAGACTTAATAGATATACAACAAAAAAGTTTCATTTAAATCCCTCCCGTAGTTTCGGAGATCAGCGCGTACAAACAGACAAAATTAAAAAAATAAATGTATGTTACTATTTCTCCAATGCCCTAAATATTTTTATTGTAAATAATAAAATATTCAATGCACAGACTCACTTTTTTACTGTTTTATTATATTATAGATGTCAGCTACTGCTTACTATTTTCTACATCTGAACTTTTTCATAAAGGATTTCTTTATGAAAAAGTTTCGCCAACTTACCTGTACGTACCTACCTTAAAACTAAGCTCCATTAGGAAGCCTAGTAGGAAGCGCCGATGAAGTCTAAGATGTAATTTGTCCATAAACTGACTGAAAATTCCGTATGACTGTTGACTTGAAAAATCTAAAATGTAACCAACGGTCTCCTCTTTAATAATGAAAAGATACTTATAAAAGCAGTCATATTATGCTCACTAATTGCCGTTTTCACTAAACTTAGGAATCGGCTAAGTTCTTTCTTATCTCAATTTGGACGTTGCTGATTGGCTAAAAACTAGTTACGACGGAATTTAAGCGATTCCTAAATTTAGTGAAACCGGTCATAATTTTCATAAAAATCCTCCCAGTCCCCAAAGTAAACAAACACTCCAGAGCTCGACTAACTTTATACCTGCAATCAGCAAAGAAAAGGCTCAACTTCCAACAAAAATGCAAAATTGTATGAAGTCCGCGCTACGCGACGACAATATGTCGGAATGAGGTCGCTGAGACCACCGTGTATTCAACTCGGCTGGGTTAATTAAAATATTCACAAACTTTGCTAGATACGGGCCGGCGAGACCTCTATTTAGATAAACGGAGTCACAGTGTATATCTATGTATTTACTCTATATATATGTCTATCTATGTACTCCTATATCTCTTCTTCTTTTTCCTTGCACTATCCACGTTATGTGGGGCCGGCTCTCGTAATTTGTCTGCGCCATGACATTCTGTCTAGGGTTGTCTGGTCCGGTAGATTTTCATTGCTTATATATAAGGCGCTGTCCTAATTGGCAACGGTCGTGCGACGGGCGGTTTCGAGGTCTCCTATTGGTTGTCCGTCGTACGACCGTGGTCGGACCATTGATAATTAGGACAGCGCCTGAGGATGATCATGCTAGTGTACCGCGTATATGGAGGTCGTCCTCTGCCTGTCTTTTTCTCTGACATATTAAACACTCTCTTCACTGCATAGTCCTCAACTCGTCTTATGACGTGTCCGTACCATCTTAGACGGCTTTCTTTGAGCATCTCGGCTATTGGGGCTACTTTAAAACAGCCATGTATGACTCTCATAAAACAATTAAATGAATAGGTACATATCAAAATGTGTACAGCTCTAAAGAGCGCCGAGCGGGTCCGACTCGTAAGTGAGTAGTATTGTGTTCGATCCCAGTACTAATGACTTTTTCTGAGTTATGAGCCCGCCACGGGCTGGGTACTCATCGCCACTACGTAGACCCTCTGTTGGTGTCCACGCGAAGGTACGAAAGAACGTTATTTTTAGTACAACTTGCTTAAGAGTCGGTCTCATTACCCATTCAGTCACCGACGCTCTAGTGGTATTGATTATTTATGACCTTATTTATAACTAGGTAACTAACAAACCTAGTTCCATTATGTCTTCCGTGGTTCTCGAATTAAAACTACTGCTAACTACACCATCATTATCCTTACAAGTAACGTACCTACAGCATGTCAAGGAAACTGCGATTACTCATGGCAGCCAGTTGACCCACAGCTAGGCAATTACACTTACGTACAGACGGACGGTCCAACTATATAATTGTCCGCCTACGGTTAAATGTACACGTGCAAGCATTGCACCACTGCATTTGCTTGCAACGTGTAAAATTATTTCTAGTTCGAATGTTTTCCCTGTTTTGTGGATGTAATTCCCAACTTGAATACCCAAAAAACTACTTCTACCTTTTATGTTGCGGGCGTTGTCGCTTCCGATGAAGCCATGAAAGCTCGTCCAGGCTAGTGGCGTCCCTGAGGTGGTACGTTTAGTGTGTAGCGGCTTAGGTTTTCATAGCGAGTCCCACATCAGGACAGTACTTATTATGTGGAGCTCGTGTTGGCCTTGTGTCAAAACCCAGTAGCTATTCGGAATCGGAACGCCGATGTATCTTGGCTGTTTAGCCAAGTTATTTCCTGTTTAGGAGTTGCAGCAGTGGGGGCGGTTGGTGGAGCAAAGCCATAAAAATGGCATAAGTACCTAAGTAGCAACCTACTTACTTAGTAGCTCGGTGAATAATCATCTTGGCGTTAATGCCCCGGTTCTGCTCTGGAGCACGAGGGTTTACAGTGGAGCGACTGCCATCTAACCTCCGTGACCCTGCTACCAGGGGAACCTGACCAGATTGGATCATGGTTACAAATTCAGTTGCCTAAATTTGCAGGTTTCATCACGATGTTTTCCCTCACCGTAAGAGCATCGGTTAGAATTAAACTAATGTACATAACTCAGAAAAGAGTCATTGGTACATGGCCCCAGCGGGATTCGATCCCGGTACCTCTCGCTTACGAGTCGGATATTACAGGCATTAGGCATTTCATCTTTGTCCTCACAGTGACAACGCACCTGCGGTTCTACATTTTGTTGCCTGAGATCTAAATGTATGAATTGCCGATGTATGATTGGCTGTCTGGTCGTTTGTCACTGTGTACGATAATAAAAGTAGCTAGTAGAAGTGGTAGAAAGAAAGGGGTGAAAAGGTTTTTAGGTTTTGGAAACGTCCATAGGCTGCGGTGACTGCTTTCCATCAGGCAGACCGCTTGTTTGCCACCTTAGCGGTATAAAAAGAACTTACCTACCCATCCTTTATTCTGATACAAAACATGTATATACCTACTTGTGATTCCACTCATTCTTCGGGGATAGCGAAGACGTGCGAACGTTTAAATAGGTTAACTAAGTTAGTGCCTATTTGGCCTCTCCACTTCTACTCTGGACAAAAGGTCAGGGCTACCTGATTTCTAGGCAATAACGACTGACTGTCTGAACGTGATATGTGTAATTGACTAAGCGTGTCTAACTTTTTACATTATTGATGGTATTCGACTCGTAGGTACGTTTTGTCAGTCGGTACTTAATAGGTATATCGATATCGTCACACAATTCGAAGATTTATCCGGTGATTACTGATGGTGAAATGATAGAACCTGTTATTTAGGTATGCCTTGTGACTCTACCTTCCCAGTCAACTAAATTTATGCATGAGCGTAGTGTGAAGTAGGTCCCTAGCTACCTATAAGGGATTTGATAATCCTATCTCTCACTCATTATTATTTAAAAATACCTAGGGTTAAAATACGAATCCTTTCGGCATAAGGGACAGGTAATGCTTCCTTCTTTTAGCAAACTGATTATGGCTAAAGATGCACGGAATACCGTGAATGTTGCTGTAGCGGCAAGGGAACGTTTTCTTGAAATGGTAATGCACTTATGATCTTGCACTGTACCTATCTATACACATAAAATAACTACATGCCTGTCTATAGTTCATTTTCTTATTATGATAATAAATGAACGCTTCGTAACTATAACCGGACAACCCAAATTAATTTGATAAACAAGTACCTAGAAGGCATTCGAAAAGGAAACCGAGAAAATATCCACGTATCCATTCACACTATTTCACTTATATAACGTCCTGGATTCATCATAACCTCCACCATAACCTTACCTATCCCTCTAAACGAGGTCGGCACATGTCTCGCTTCTAACATCCCTGATTCATTATCGTCATCTTAGGCGCTGTCCTAATTGGCAACGATCGTACGACCACAACTTGATATGGTTTTGTTGGAACTTTTTGATATAATTCTTGTGTGAGCAATAAAAAAATTATTTATATATCTACGACCATGGTTGTGCCACGGGCGGTTTGAGATTTCCTATTGGTCGGGAGCCGTCCATCGCACGACCATGGTCGCACGACCGTTGCCAATTAGGACAGCGCCTTACCGTATATCCCGGGTTATGCCAGGGCTCGCTCTAATTTTCTTCCTACACCTCGCCCGGTCGCCAGCAACCTTACATCGTAGGCCATAGGCTCTCGCATTCGACTCGGCGATGTCACTCCATAGTTTTCTGGGCCTCATATCAGCAGGTTTATACACCTATTTTCCACGTATCCCTGGGGCTTATGGAGAACTTTACTAGCGCAGATGAGCATCCTCAATCTTATCCGCAATGTCTCCTACACCAATTCTGCCACATCCCCAATCATCACACAGAAAACAGCATTTGTTTTAGATGACTACGAACAGAGAGCACCTATTTAGAAGTAGGTAATCGACACGAACACACCATATGGCTTCACTATAATTATAGCCTTTTCCAGTTGTTGGTGCGGGACAGTCATGTCTTAGTATTGGACTATTGTGTCAAGGCCAGTATAAACCGCTTACGGGGTTTGGGCATATTAACCGGACTAATACAATTCGACGAAGGTTACTTTATTTATTAGCAGCTGCTGTAAGTTTTCAGGTGAGACGTTCTTATTTTTGTATTTCATTAATCCAATATTGAAGTAATATAGGTAAGCGTGTACTTAGCTTTTGTATCGTTCTTGCAAATTGAAAGATGGGTTGGGGATCCCACTACTATAAAAACGCTGGATGGAAACTTTCGATGATCAGGGTCTGCCTTTAAGAGATTAATTGCCAACGACACTAGTGGGGTGTTCAACTTTATGGGATCTAAAATTATTGACAGACAGGATGTAAGGAAAAAAAGGAACAACGCGGATTTATCGTTAATTTTGTTTTTAAATAATTTTTCCTCTTTCCTGATACCAACAGGTGAAGGCAGCTATTTCCCACATACCACTGAGGCTTACGCAACACGTGACCAAACACGCGCAGCGAACCTCTTCAATATTGTACACGATATCCCCCATTCGTACGTCAAAACGGATATAATAAGGTGACTGTCGAAATTCTAAGAAACAGTATGACATATTCCTACTAATTCTGGGTCTACACAGTTTTCACAACCATTTTCGTTTCATCAAATTTCGTGGCAATTCTTCCTTGGCAAAAGAGGAATATAATATACTAGACGAAAATATTTCGCCGGAACTTAGTGTTTTAGTGTCTATCTTCTGTACTACTGGTACCCAATATAATAAACAAACTCGGTTCGTATAGTAGGCCCTTGTATGGTATTATAAACAGAGTAACGTGTAGGTACAGGTATAGTTACTATTAATAACTTCATAAAGTTACCCATGAGGTCGCCTCGGAAGCGATAAGGGTGAATATTGATTGCATAATTATAGGTATCTAACTTACTTCCGACTGGAGGTACACTTCTCTCAGCTATTATGCTGTTATTAGTACCTGTTATTGGTCCAGGGGATCCCAATGTTTTTCACACGATTTCCCTTACCTACAACATGTAGTTTTTTGTTACGCCTTCTTTAAAAGAAGATCTGATGTAGCCACAGAGTAAAAACTCTGTGACTTTCAAAAACATTAATTTCAATTCAATTCATTCATTTTCAATAAGTATGGTGTTAAATATGTCTTGATTATTTCCCAAAAATACTCAATCCTTTCGGATATGAAAATGTCAAGTACAATTGTATGTTACATAATAATTTTAAACATTTTAATATTTATTCTTAGGTAACTTTTCGGTAAGAGTTCGATCACAGAATAAAATCTTTTCAAGTAACCAGCTTTTTAGTTTCCTTTGGAAAAGTTGAGCAGGTAAAGTTTAGTTGAGCAGGTAAACTTTTCAGACTCTCCGGCAGTGCGTTATACACCTTAACACACATCACTAAATAATTTTTACAGTAATTTGTTGTGTTACAACAAATAAACAATATTCGTTTTATTTCTAGTACACCTTGGATATATACTTGCGACAGTAGTCAATTAATTCGGGACACATTTTAAAAATGTTGCTGTTTCAAAAATATACAAACATGGTAGAGTTGAAATATATGATTCTGAAAACCTCTTTGCACGGCTCCTAGAGCGGTGTTTCGCATATTGCACGCTATCATTTGAGCTATAAATGCTCTATTCTAATCAATAGAATTTCCCTATAAAATCACACCATACCTCATTGTAGAGTCAACGTCAGCATAGTATACTGTGAGTAAGGTACCAAGCATTGTAGATTTTCTAAGAGAGTATAGCACAAATACGTATTTGTTGAGTTCATCACACACCTTGTCAAGAGGGCCGTTTTAGCCAGTTGCATGTTTTATTAAAAGTTAAATTTAAGAATGTTGTGTTGTCCACTTGTTTAATAATTTCATTATCATATTGTATGTCAAGGTTTCAATGTATGCTGTTATAATTACAGAATTGAATGTATGTCGTTTTATTAATATTAATTTGTAGATTATTATTTTTAAGCCAGCCATTTTTATGTCTAAATTATTGAAATGTCACACAATTATTAAATTAATATATAAATACACAAAATCATTTATATAGAGCAAAAACAAGAGCGAGCCGAGCACGCTCCCTTGTGGTACCCCACACTTATTTGTACGAAAAGTAAGATAATGTTTAGTACCTACATTTGGCACAATAAATAGAGAATATTACACAACTTGCTTTGAAATCGCTAAGTATTCTCTTATCCTTTTCTAAATTGATTTCGGCTTTTTTGATCGTCTGTCTTAGGATGGGGCGTCACTACGCCCCAGGGCGTCTCGACGCATAGTTTGGGAACTCCTGCCTTAGTAACTAACTATAATAGTTACTGATGTTTGCAGCCTAATTATCAAGGTACTGTGAAGTTACGCAGTGTTTAGTCATTCATAACGTAATGTTCTTCATGCCGCCCGCTAGTCGGTATGTGTTTACAACACATCCTTATTAAGGGCTTCTATACTTACCTAGTATTTACCTAGTATTAAAGAGTGAGTAAAATATATAATGTTTTTAACATTAACTGTGTTAATGGTTCAGTTGGTTAACACGTCTGCCACGCAGAGGTCCCGGGTTTGATTCCCTGAAGGGCAGAAATTGAAATGATTAATTTTAAATTTTGTTACGGGTCTGGGTGTGTATAATAAGTATGTGTTTAAAAAATATATAAGTAATTTATCAGTTTTCTGGCAGCCATAACACAAGCTTTGCTTACTTTGGGGCTAGATGGCGCTGTGCAAATTGTAAAAGCATATAAAAAAATAATTAGACTACACAAAAAACGCGCTATCACAGTAATTCCTAGTGTCCATTAGGGTTGTGACATCTATATCGTCTAACTTTATATATAACTATGCTTTATCGTATAAATTTTTTATACTTAACCTATTGATCATTGAAACGATAAAAAGATATCGTCTAACGTCAAATCAGTCATAGTGTTGGACCATGTCCTCGATGTCCTATCTATTTAAAGACTAGCACTAAAATATCTAGACCGACCATGAGCAGAAATTAAAATTGATCACTGCAATTTCTGCTTGGCGTACAAGGTGACCGCGCGGGTCACCTTTGCTATAACTATTCAGCTTGTCGGAAATAAAGCAATAGCGATACAATTAAAACATGGCATGTAAAGGATTATTTTTTTATCAATTTATGCAAGGAAATTTCCACAAGAGGCGAGAGCACAACCGGGACATTAACGCTAAGATGGTGATGATAATTCCACTCCGACGGTATCATACCGATGTAGGTACTGTAACACTCGGGAATCTAGGGGCTTTAAATAAAGACTGGTAACTCGTTAATTGAAGTTATAGTCGTGAAAGTATACTGAAGAACAAAAGACACCTTACATCTAATTCAAATGGAACCCATTTGAATTCCTGCCTAGCCAGTGCTATGTGTGCTCATAGAGACAGGCTAAAGACCTAAGTCCTGCTTGCTCCGAACTATCCAAGCCTACCGACCTTCTTCCTACATGTTTCAACCTACTTAACTGATTTTAGCCCCGGCTGCCCTATGGGAGCAGCAACCTCACCTGGAAGCCTACTTAACCTAAAGCCCATCCAGACATGAGGCCTCCGAACGCCTTGGGATCCGTCCTAACCTAGGGCCTGCCCGAGCA
The DNA here is from genome assembly GCA_907269095.1 of Blastobasis adustella. Lineage (NCBI taxonomy): Eukaryota > Metazoa > Arthropoda > Insecta > Lepidoptera > Blastobasidae > Blastobasis > Blastobasis adustella. Next base: position 8,090,822 of record OU026117.1, on the reverse strand, counting down.
CACATGCTACAGTACCGTACTGCTTAAATGGGGTTACTTTGTTTTGCGATGACAACGATCATTTACTTTAACTTTTAAGTAAGCACAAAAAGGTTTATTTTTTTATTTTTGTCACTTAGTGTTCGCGTATCACGGTAAAACTACTGAACGGATTTTGATTGTCAGATTGTGAAGTCCAGGGTACAATCTAACCCATGTTTCATCTAATTCGGGTAAGTAGAACTAAAGATACAGCTTGACCTTTTCGTAGTACTAGCATTCATAGGATACGGAGGTCATTTAAAATAGTCACTTTGGCAAAAGCTAAACTGTCATAAAACCATTTTCCACGCATTTTCCTAGTAAAGTTAATATAGGGCAAGTATAAACTTTTTACTTACAAATTCTGAACAAAGCAGGCATACAAAATCAGCCACACACCAGCCACAGATATAGTGTGTTCATCATCCGTATTTACGACGCCCACCGCATGACCCAGTCGGTAACGATTGTCCAAACAAGCCCCGAATAGCGCACAATATGATTGAGTAACACTGGATAATTAGCGCACGTGGCTCTTGCAACGAAAACTGTGTAAACACCACATCCCATGTACAGGCGCGTGAGGAAGTGTGTATGTAAGTAGGTATGCAAGTGAAACATAGATACCTATCATACCACAAACTTGTCTATATCGGTGCACTTATGTATTTGCAGTGTGGGTAGGCCTCCCACAAGGTGGACCGACGATCTGGTAAAGATCGCAGGTACCAGCTGGATGCGGAAAGCACAGGATCGGCCTTTGTGGAAATCTCTGGGGGAGGCCTATGCCCAGCGTGAGCGTCTACTGGCTGATATGATGACGATGACAACGATCAATATCGGTCGGTGGCATTGACGTTATTTCAAAATGAAGTGCCGCCATTTTTTCCAGTTCCAGTTTTGGCCAGAATATGAACGTAAACAAACTACTTTTAGCTCGTCAATCCGCCAAAACAAAAGAACAGATGTGACACCATGGGTCACTGACTTTGCTACAATTTCGTAACCAAATAACCACACTCTAAATAAGTAGTTTGGTAAAAAAAGAAAATGATTTATTAAATACATGGAAATTGATAAGCCAAAGTAACTTATGAACTTACGGCTAAGTTTTTTTTTTCGGTAGACCGTAGTTCATTTTATCATTATTGTCAAAGTATTAAAATAAATAACTTTTCTCTCTACATAGGGCTGGTGCGGACACCACGAACTTAGTTCCCGAACTACTTAAACTCAGACCTAATTGGTTTCCTGAGAGCAGGTAGCTACTGAATTTGTAACTAAGTAAATTATCAATTCCTTTGAAACCAGTTTGAAACTTACCAGTGTAACTCTGAAACTCCTGCTCACGACTGTACCAGTTGTACCTACCTACATTATGCAGAAAACATAAATCGTCGCAAACGATCCACACGATATCTGGATTAAGGGGGCACGGGAAACGGTCGAGATTCGCGACTCATGCTTCCTGCTATATTTCGGGTCAAATTAGGGATATTGTTTGTGAAAAGAATATACAATTAAATAAATATCAGCCCTATAATAATTTAATGTCTGTACAAACCTACTGCCTAACAAGTAGGTAGGTACCTATAAATATAGAGGATTTGGGGTTAAGATAAAATTATGAACCATTAATTGCTCGGATATTTAGGAAATAGTGCAACACGAATCAAAACTAGGTGATTATGGTAAAGTGACCATCAAGTTCGTCCACAAATGTTTTTGGTATCAATTTTGAACCTATACCTACCTGCCGGTATTGCTCAAAATTCTACTGCAATGCCTTCGATATTTAGCTAATAAAATAAACCCAAGTCGAACCTAAATTAAAACGGCTTGAAATAATTTTAAACCGCTGATTTAAAATATACTTAAGTAAATAAATACCAACCGTATAGAATAAATTCATCGAACAAAGTCATACAATTAAAACAAGACTACTAAAAAACAGACTTGTTTCAATCTCTGAAAGATCAGAAAGAAGGACCGCCGAGAAAATATACAAATCTGTAATTCCTGAAAAGAAAATGGCTTTACGTATCGTAAACGCAGCACGAAATGAGCGCGTTTCCTATTCTTTGATCTCGGAGGTTAATAAACTGGTTACGTATTGATTGAATGAGGTTTACTAAGCTATTGATAGATATTGGGCACGACAGACAGGATAGGTGAAATCCTATAGCACTTTCCAATAAAACAATATAAGTAAAGTACTTATCTAGACAGTTAAATTTATAGGTTGACTAGCGATTCCTCTTGAATCACTCTATCTTTTGTTGAAAATCGCATTAACCGCATCCATTGCTGTGTTTAAAAGATATGGATACCCGATACATACTACATAGAGACAGACGGCGGGAAGCGACTGTTTTATACTACGTGAGTAAATATTTTTCCTTCCATTTAAGCGATGTTTAGACATTTTAAATTTAACAATTTAGGGCAAATTTATACGCCGCCGCTTACAAACCGGACAGTAAACGCGTACGCGTCGTGCCCGCATAATCACAACGTAGCAACCGGACAGAAAACTTGCAGTCTACCCTATTGGTGCGCACGACGCGGCGACTGTGCGGCTGCGACATGATTACTTTGCGGGTGCGATGCCGTCGCTGCGCGTTTGTTTACAAATAAATAAAATAAGCTGTCTGTCATTAATATAGAAGCCAAAATTGCAAAAACATTTGTCACAAATCGTGTACGACTGTATGCGCCATTAGAGAATCGCGGTTATAAAATTATAATTTCACTCCTCAGAAGAATAAAAATCGAAATTTTGAGAGAAGAGAATTTTAATTTTTGAGGATCCGATAAAATACCCCCGCTGTTTCGATCACTATCAATCATCTCATCATATACAATAATATGGTCACAGGTATTCTAACATTTGTTTAGAAGTTTATCAGTGTTAGTTAAAAATCTAATAAAATTATTTTTCTTCCTGTGGGTGGTGGTTAGGACTCAACATTGGCACTGTTAAGTAAATGAAACTATAATTATTTATGCATGGCAGAACATGAAATGACTAACTCAACTAAATATGTCCGAACATTGTGTCACACACGATAGATCCGCCTTCTCACTAGAAAATAAAACAAAAATTGTAGATATAAAAAAATATATATAATTTACAGAATTCTTTGAACCAATATGGCAACGTGTACATTTTAATTTATTCAAATAGCCAATTTGCTGGACAGTCTGTTACATAGATACGTGTATTTGGTGGAATGGTATTTGAGCTCTTCACCCATCGTTGTCACTTCCGCCACTTCTTCGGTTGGGGGTTCTAGAAATGAAAACAAAATTGCATGTTCAATATTTACTGATAATAATAGGAAGTCCAGTACTAAAGTTTTATAATAACGAACCACGAAAGACCTAAAACGCGACACCTCGTCGATTTCAAAGTGTCATTTCTTGTACGCACTGTAACGCCATCTACCGATATATTAAGAACTATTTAGAGTTTTAGAGACTGTAGCCTTCCTACAGGTAAGTGATTCTGAAAGCTTTAAGCAGATGGCGTTAAATAAGTTGCTAGTTCACGTCTGGCATACTGACGAAGTAAAATATAGGTTTTCCGCGAGATGTCCCACTTATGTGCGTGCCAAATAGACTGGCAATAGCAGACATTGATCTCTCGGTCAGAAATAATTTGTAAACATTCAAAGCGATAGCAGTAACGTTACAATTAAACGAAATAGAAAAGTTTAGAACAGTTTTCATGTATTTTTCATTTATGCCAGTAGTTGAACCGAGAGATCAAGGAACGTTATTGCCAATTCATGTAACACAATTTACAGGGCACCATGGTCCTAGAGCAACAAAGCCCATTCATTATCCAAACAGAGGCTCACTTCACCGAGAGCATCATCATCCAATACAAGCCTTGACCATGAACCTTGGAATTTTGTAATGAGCCTTCTCCAAATCAGACTTCATTATCTTAACCTGGCAGGTTGTTTGGTGATAGCAAAGTTGAAAAGCTTGAATTTTTGAAGTGGAAAAAGAGAATTAGGAAGGCGGACATCGGGCCCTGCTCGAGAGCAGGGATTGGCACCAAGATGATGATGATGATGATGGATGATTCATTGGAGACGCTTAAAGCGCCTCCGAAGTGACTTATGTCTAACCTAACCTGCCCATTCAGGTGACTGTGAAACCATGAGCCAATCTGGTTTCCCTGTCACAGTATCATGGAGGTCAGTTGGCAGTCCCACCACTGTAATTACCTGTTAGATAGTTCTACACTACATCATCTATGTTGGCCACTGGCTATCACGCCTACCAAATTAGAGTAGTGTAAGATTGTTATATGTCAAATTGAAATCTATCTGTCAAATCCTGGATCATGGTCAAGGCAGATCCCGGGCTCTCCCGCACCAGAGCACAACCAGGACATTAACGCCATGATTTTTTATTGTGTACTGACCTAAATGCTGCCAAACAGTTGGAGGGAACACCGGTTGTTGTGAGTAAACGTGGACGGATCGGGTCTCGCGACTCGGCGGGGCACCTCGCTCCTTCCGACTCAGCGATACGCGGTACCAGAAGGCAGGTTTCCTGCAAATATCATTATTATATTAGGTGATGTGTGGTTATAATTTTTTGTGCTACCTACTCAAATATATTAGACGATGTGTTGTTACATTTGTGCTACTCAGTGACCAACGAGCTGACAACTTTATGGAAAGTGCTATCTGTAGCCAGAGAGACCACGTACGATCGTATATACGATTCATGCATTCTTCTCGGACCAGACAGTTAAATTCTCAGAATGTTGAGATTGCAAAAAAGTGAATTTGCAAAAATGCTGTATCCCAAAATGTTACAATTTGAAAAAGTTGTATTATCATTTCTCAAAAAGTTGAATGGAGATGATGACGGAAAGTTTTTAGTTCCCCGGCAGACCCTGCCAAATACTGCAATATTTCGCATTTAGGTTGTAGGGCAGCGTCCTTGCGATACCGATTTAAAGTCAAGCAACGCTCGCAATGTCCGGAAACTGGGTGGGTGACCATTTCATACTCTAAGTCGGCCCTCCGTCTCACGCAATGGATGATACATCTGCAGATGTATAACAATAATACATACATTCACAAACCGTCACGTTAATATAAATAGGATTAAATTCAACAAGTATCAATACAACGCCCTCACTTCAAATGATCCTGTACTACGTTATTGGCTACGGGCATAGTCACTCGTTGCACCGGGTCACTGCAGAGCTGCCCTGCGCTTCTGACTGGGGACTTCTCCGACACGTAGTACTCCAGTAGGGCTGATGCTATGGGTTTGAGCGATGCTGTGGGAAGAAGTAAGGGTTATTGAGTGGTCGAAATTTTTATGGCCGACAGGACATGTTTATAATCATCAATAATAATAATCATCTTAGCGTTAATGTCCCGGTTGTGCTCTCGAAGACGAGAGCCCGGGGCCCGCCTTGACCATGATCCAGGATTTGGCAGGTAACTACAGTGGAGCGACTACCATCTGACCTCCGTGACCCTGCTACCAGGGTAACCTGACCAGATTGGATCATGGTTACAAATTCAGCTGCCTGAATTTGCAGGTTTCATCACGATGTTTTCCCTCACCGTAAGAGCATCGGTTAGTATTCAACTAATGTACATAACTCAGAAAACAGTTATTGGTACATGGCCGGAGGGGGATTTATAATCATCAATACCGGTCATAATGATCAATCATCGGCCAATCCCTATTGCCTGGTTCCAGCTTCCACTTCGTATAGTTGGCCACTTTTGTTTTACTCACTGAAATCTGCTCTGAGGCACGTCTCTGCGCGGTACAGATGCTCCAAACACACGTGGACTTGAGCGAACTTCATCAGGAGATTCTTCCAAGGGCTTATGTCTATTTCGTCTGCTATTAGCGGTACCTGAAACATAAACATATACATTTTCTTTTAACAGGGATCCGGGGTGTCTAGTTTAAACAAGAGGAAACAATCGAATGCAGCACAGTATATCAGACTATAACAAGGCACTCTTTATACTTCACAGGATTGACACAAATATCACAGTTATGCTAAATATTATACAATACATATAGCATTTCGGGTCGGTAGAGGGCGCCCGAGAAGGACATAACACTGCGGCCCGATCGCCGTAATTTTATGCAGCGCGTCTTGACTGCGTTTGCGTCATAACGTTTGATTTCGTATTGCCGTAATTATCTAACGACGCACACGTCACGCAAACCTAAGCGCCGCGTGTCGCCGTATCGCCCTAATAGAACCTGAGTTACGCGTCTTTTGTATCGCACAATCGGTATCGCGCTAAATTTTGACGTTTCATAAATGTCAAATGAAATGTCACTGTGCAGTGTTTATTACTTGTTTCCCGCGTGTTGGTGACGCTTTGCACAAGTATATCTTTAGTTGAGTTTGCAAAGTTTGTAAGTAACTTTTATGTTCTTTTCGTTTTATTTCCTACAGAAATATAGTTAAAATACCATCATACGCAAATAATTGATTAATAAGTACCTAAATTTTCAGCCACAATTGAAAAAAATAAACGATTTGCGTTGGCAAATATTAGATTTGGCGGATGAGGAAGATCGCCGCCGCCGACGTCGTATCGAAGCAAGGCGAGCCAGACTTCAGGCAAGGGAATTTTACCTCGGTGATATGACGGACACCCAATTTGTTAAAACCTATCGGCTTAACAAGGTTGCGGTTCGAGAGCTGGTCACCTTATTAACACCCGTTATGCCCAGGCAAAGGAGGAACGACGCAATGAGTGTGACTACAAAGGTAAATATACTTGTGTAGGATGTAGTTGGTTGGGGCTGGGACTATATACATATTTTAACGGCGGAAATTTTACAATGGGGTCAGTCCCTACTGTGCCCCAACTTAAATAGGTTTATTTAAACAATAATATAGGAAACAACTTTTCTTTCTTTTCAGCTACTGATGGCACTGGCATTTTATGTCTAATTCCTGTCCCACAACTTCCGTTACAAGAACGCAGGCGTGAGCCGCATAATCAGGTCTGCAGGGGGGCTGCTGAGGCAGAGTTCTAGCTCTAGCACCGCCGAATGTGGCTAGGCGTGGCGTGTCGCATAGAGTTAATACAGGGGAGGGCAGCCTAACAGGCTCTTATTGAAAGGCTTTGGGATGAGAGAAACCTTTTGTAAAAAATAAAAACGAATAAATTGTAATTAAGCAAAAATTGTTTTATTTATTTAGTTTTAGTTCTGCTTAAATCATATTAAACATAATCACAGTCTTCAACATTAATCTCTTCTTCAACATCAACAATAAGTCTCATCGGTATATTAAAGTTCTGCTTAAATCATATTAAACTATAATGACAGTCTTCAACATTAATCTCTTCTTCAACATCAACAATAAGTCTCATCGGTATATTAAAGTTCTGCTTAAATCATATTAAACTATAATGACAGTCTTTAACATTAATCTCTTCTACAACATAAGCAATAAGTCTCATCGGTATATTAAGGGATGGCTTTGTTCTGTTCATCTTCAGACCGCAAACAATGAGAACAGCAATGTTTATTCTGAAAGCAAAATATACATTTTTAAATAGCAGTACAGTCACATCACAAAAGCTGAATTGAAATAATTATAGCTCACCATATCTAAACGCATGGATTGTGCAAGTTCCCTAGTGGCCTCTGTATTTTGTACCATGGAAGATGCTAATTGCCTCACACTATCGGCTAATAATTTTGGTGTCTCGCATCTGAGAATCTCCAGTTTTATCAACATTTGCCTGCAGTGCGCTGGGATTTTCAGGATGAGGCACCTCTTCCTCCCTCAACCTCTTTGCAGGTCGCCTTGAACGTGTCGGTCTGAAATATATTTAAATGTTTAATCATTTTATAAATAATAAATTTTATTGAAACCTAAAATTATTTTCTTTGTCGGGAAAGAAGGCGACTCTTATAGTCTGTGTAACCAAAGATTCACCTTTAGTTATAACCAATAACAATGTAATTAACATGTACCTAAGCGACTAATTACAACATGTACCTTTTGCCATACTTTGGGGCTCCGACTTATTCCATCAGCCCCTGCGTTGAGTAAATTGGCGCATTCTGCCCAGAGTCTTTGGCTCAAAGCCCGAGCCTCCTTGTCCGAGTCCCGGTGATTCTCAAGGAACTCAACCAAGACCTCAATTTGTCTCATAGAAACTATTTTTTTTCTCGACGTCATAACCGTAAATCTGCAAAGTAAAAACTTTTTATTGACGTTATCTTTGTAGTTGCCGGCAAGTTAAATAAACGGCAAGTTACTTTTACTTTTAATACATACCTTTGCAAGCGAAACAAAAACAAATAAAATAAAATTTTAAACTTGTCGTAGTAAACAAACATAACCTTTGACATCACCAATGTTTTCTTTTTTCTTCCATGTCAGGGCAAAAGGATACAGAAGTAGACGTGCAGTGTACGCAACGCTTACGCGCAGTTTTATTTTACGGCAATACCGATGATTATTTGCGTTTAACGTGCACGTCGCTTAAGCGTCAACTGCACGTACACTCGACTAATGCGTCATAAAATTACGGCGATCGGCCCGCTGATCAAATAAATGACCTCCAAACAAAACAGGTCAGGAATACTCTCAACCGGCGTAAATGTATGAGAAGATGTAAGCATGTGGAATGGGCAAAAGAGGTGTCTCAGGTTCCTAGCTTCTGGCATTCGATACTCTCAGCCTACCCCTACGGTATACGGGCGTGAGTGTGTGCGTATATAAGTGAAACTGACCTCATTGGCATCTTTCTTCTCAGCCACCAGCCCGTGTTTCTTCAATGAAGCGAAGTCATCGACGGTCAACTCATTGGGATCTTCGTCATAGAAAGACTCGCAGTCCAGCCTTATTGAGTGCTCACCAGCCGTGGAAAAGTTCTCGAAAGGGTTCAGGGTGAAGTCTCCGCCACTCATTGTCATGTCTTGGATGGTCTGGTTTATCTGTTCTATGGATTCGTGGGACCTAGAATAGTGGGATAGTAGAAGAGATGAATGTAAATGTATTTCTGTTTCCTGAATGAATGAATGAATGAATAACACTTTATTGCAAATAAAATAAAAATTAACAGCAGGTGAAGCAACAGGCGGCCTTATCGCTTAAAGCGATTTCTTCCAGGTAACCATTTTGGGTAGATAGCCGTCGACAAAAATGCAAGATAAGAAAATAAACTGAGAGTTTCCTGTTTATGAATTTGAGTATGACTGGACGCATATATTTGCGGACCGGGATTTTGCGATCTCAAAATATCGCAAATGTTGTGAGTTATAGAGTTATTTCTGAATCGCGACCCCACATAATGAGACTCGTCCATACATGGTAATGGTTGAAAACTAATATAACAATATCTATGGCCATGAACTTTTAACAATTTATTTACTTTAATTTGACTTGGAATAAACTATAGGCTTGAAATCGCGATTCGCGGATAACATATAATATAAATAAACCAATAATGGAGGATATTTCAGGATTTTCAAATTGCAATTACATGATAGTATCTTCTATTGTGGTACCTGATATCAGCATTCCAAATGCCAGCTATGTGGAACGAGTGTCCAAGCAGTGCCATGACCCTGGTATATTCCCATGTGGTCTTCTCTACTGCCACTTGGGCAACCAGGGACAACGCCTGGGGCGGTCGCGAACGCAGGTTCTTCAGTACTTTACCGGCTTGAGAATGGCCCCTTGACAATTTGAGTACTAGCTTCGATAGATAGGTCTTGTTGTTTGCGTCAATCTGTAAGCAAAATTTTATTTATAGTACGTCGGTCCGCGCTGGTCCGCGCGGTCCTATCTTTACAATACTTGTATAATACTCACAAAAGGGCGAATTTTGCCAGAAGATATGAATTTCAGTGCTTGTATAAGTAGTGTAATAAGCTCTTCGGCGGTTTCACTGTCTGGAAGGTGAGAAATCAACATAAAATGAGAAACGCAACAACTAAGCTTAATTCGTGGTCACAAAACATTTATTTTATACCACTGACGTCCAGTTGCAGAATGATAATTATAGTCAATCGTCCATTAAACATATTGCTGTCTTTTTCTGTATCAAAAAGACGAAACATGACAGCATGAGATTAAATAGAGCATTCACTTTAAATATTGTTTCTGCAGCTGGTAGTAAGTTGGCAAACAGGCTCGCGTTACCGCCTGCCTGATGGTAAGCAGTTACCTCAGCCTATAGACATATACAATACCAGGGGTTGCACTTTCGTGTTGCCACGGTACTTATCGCATGTGTGGTAGTGTGGGTATTACAACTGGACAATTAAATCTTAATTGTTGAGATAAAATTCAACAAAAATGCCGATGTCCTTTTTACTGGAAGATCATGGCTTAGCAATAGAAAAAAACCTTACCTCTCAATATATCCCACAGCTTGTAAGTAAAATCATTGCTGGAGCCCTCACTGCACATTGCTCTGAGACACTGTCTTAGTGTGGTCGTCTCATCCGTGATGCAAATGCATCCACCGGCGGGATACTCTGCTGTGTACGCGTACATTTCAGTCTCATTTAACAGGTTGTTCAGCCGCTTCGTGTTGTCTTGGCGTTTTGCGCCGGGGATGTTGTTGCTGGGGAGTAGAAGGGTTAAAATGGAATATGATTACAAGTTCAAGGTCACTCAGCATGCTATGGAACGTGCTATGATCGGAGTTTCCCTGAAGGACAAATTTCGCAACGCAGTAATCCGACAGAGAATCAAAGTTACAGACACAGAATTAGCACGCTAAAGTGGCAGTGGGCTAGCCATATCTGCTGACGAACCGACAACCGCTGGAGTAAACGAGTTCTTGAGTGGAGTCCGCGACTCGAAAAGCGTAATGTAGGAGGCCCTTCAGCCAGATGGACTGATGATTTGCGAAAGGTTGCGGGTGGATGCTGGATGCCGCAAGTGAGGATAGGGTGCATTGGCGCTCATGTGGGGAGGCCTATGTCCAGCAGTGCACTAGTATAGGCTGATGACGATGATGATTACAAAGAAGTGTGATAATAAAGTAAGGGGGTGTCAGGACCGTAGCAAGTACTGTTGTACTTGCTACGTAAATATTGTCTAGCCTTACGGTCTTCTTCTTATCGTATCAATGATAAATAGGTTAAGTATATACATTACGGTAAAAACGCGTGACGTTAATCGTATGCATTTTATTTTGTTATGCTTTCTATGGCACCTACCTACTACTCAAATCTTGACAGCTGCATCCACGGGCGTTCTGCCTGTATGTGTTAGTAACCACCCTCCACCTGAATGAGCTTGCTTAACACATATTCTTATTAAGATTTTGCGATCTGGCTGGCCTAATCTCTTTGAACAGATTTCTAAATCGGAAAACTCAACAACAAGCCATACAGAGCGGTGTCCTTGGCTGTTCAAATACCAATGGATGTCATGTATCAATTTCCCCCAAAATGCAACATGTTTAAAAATTCAGATTATACAGACATAATCTGAGAGATACTAATAAACTCCAGCTTCCACATTAAAATACGGATGCGTTGACCATAGTGTTTGGGGGAGCACAGCTTTATAATAATTTACCAAGTGAAATAAGAAATAACTTTAGGTGAATTTAAAAACAAGTTAAAATGTCATATACAAAAGTGAAGTGAATGTACTGCACATATCCTTTGACATAAGTAACTATAACTTGCAAGATAATATTGTATAAGCGGCTTCTTGTATTGCAACTGATATGTAGTGTTAAGCGATATGTTTTTGTAACCTCGTTTTAAGTGAACTATGTTGTTCTTATGAGGAATAAAGTTATTTTAAACCGAGATTTACCGTATCACAGCTTTCTCCAGGTTCACAGAAGATTGTCCAGCGGCTGTCATGTCCACTAGCAACTGGTTGATGTTGTGCAGGGCACAGACTGACTTCCAAATCGCTATGCAGGGGCTGGCTAGGTGACCTACAATTACTTCTTGTTGCTGAAATGATTAGAGTGCGAAATGTAATGAGAAGATATGCATCCTTGTACAGTGTTATATATGTGGGTACCTACCGATAACGGTCACTTCTCTGTATTAATATAATACCCTACGAGTGATTAAAGCAGTGTGTTTATAACAAGCAGTGGTATTACTTGTGTCCCCCGGTCGCATATGTAACAGTGGCGACGAATACCCACCTTTTTAAAAGAAAAAATGATGGCTTCACAATTGGGAATTTTATCGGTTTTCGACCATAATGTGCAATCGTGGAGCACTTTTAAGGGGAGATTGACGCAATGGTTTATTGCGAACAGCATCACATCTCCAAGCGACGTGTTGGGGGAAAAGAGAAGAGCTGTACTACTGAGCGCACTCTCAGATGGTACCTATCAGTTGGCGTCGGATCTCGCTTTGCCCAAGGATATCCAGGAAGTTCCACACAAGGATATACTGAAGCTACTAGACGACCACTTCACGCCAAAACGTCATTGGTTTAGCGAGCGGAGTACATTCTACTCGGCGACGCAACAAGCAGGCGAGTCTCACACGCAGTGGGCTGCTAGACTTCGAGGGCTGACAGCTCACTGCGGCTTCAGCAACGTGGAAGAAGCAATGCGTGACAGATTTGTAATGGGCTTGTTGCCGGGACCCGAGCGCGAGAAACTATTCGCACAGGACTTCGCGGAGCTAACTTTGATGAAGGCCGTCGACCTGGCGGCAGTAGTGCACAGCGCGCGCGCCGCGGCCGCGGCCGCCGACGCGCATCACGCGCCCGCTGCCCGGGAACAATTGTTCAAAATCCAGGGCTCACAAGGCGATAAAGCGTCAAAGTGTTCAGTGTGCGGTCGGTATAACCACAGTGCAGATAAGTGTCGTTTTGCAAATTATAAGTGCAAAAAAAAGAAGGGTCACTTACGCAAAATGTGTAAAGTCAACTATATAGGTGCAGATGGTGTGGATGAGAGCGGAGATGACGGTAAGTTGTACCGTATACAGTCTAAAAATGGAGAACCTATGGTTGAGTTGGTGACAATTAACGGGATTTGTTTAAAATTTGAGATCGATAGTGGTTCAGCGGTGACAGTAATTTCCAAAAGTACCTTCGACATAAATTACCATAATTTATCAGTGATACCTACAACAAAAAAATTAACGACGTACACCGGTAACGTAATTAAATGTCTTGGGTCAATTCGCGTGCCACTAACGTACTCTGGTCAAACACACGAACTCAACATTTTCGTGGTTGACGGCCGCGGGCCGCCGCTGCTCGGCCGGGACTTCATATCAAAATTTCAACTCACCTTATTGCAATGTAAAAACATTAATAGGTCGGAATTAATAAAAACAAACCTACAACAAAAATACCCAGAGGTTTTTAATGACAACCTAGGTATGTTTAACAAATATAAAGTTAAATTACAATTAAAACCTAACGCAAAACCAGTTTTCTTTAAAGCTAGGCCCGTGGCATTCGCGTTAAAGGAAAAAATTGATAAAGAAATCGAACGGCTGGTAAGTTTAGGCATATTAAAACCAGTAAATCATTCCGAATACGCCTCTCCGATAGTGCCGGTCTTAAAACGCAACGGTTCACTCCGATTATGTGCAGACTATTCTGTGACAATCAATAAACAATTAGTAATTGAGCAGTATCCTTTACCGTCTATTCACGAGTTATTTGCAAAACTACACGGTGGGAAACAGTTTTCTAAAATTGATTTATCTATGGCGTATAACCAGTTTGTATTGGACGAGGACTCGCAAAACATTACATGTATCAATACCCACCGGGGTCTGTATAAGTATACGCGTATGGTGTTCGGCCTGGCAAGCGCGCCGTCGATATTTCAGCGCGCAATGGATTGTGTGTTGTCGGGAATGGAAGGCGTGTTGTGTTTACTGGATGACGTGCTAATCACCGGCAAAGACGAGGCTGAACACTCGGAGCGGCTACACGCTGTTTTCAAAAGGCTAAGAGACGCCGGCTTAGTCGTACAAAACGAAAAATGCGCCTTTTTCCAGGATGAAATTAATTACTTAGGCTACACTATTAATAATAGTGGTTTAAAAAAGTCAGATGAGAAAGTGAAAGCTATTTTAGGTGCGCCAGAACCTAATAATGTGAAAAAATTGCAATCATTTCTAGGTCTCGTCAATTATTATAGGAATTTTGTTCCGAATGCCTCCAGTATTCTTAGCCCATTATATGAATTATTAAAGAAGGGAGTCAAATGGACGTGGACAGAAGCACATAGGAATGCATTTATTCACATTAAAAGAGTTTTGGTGTCGGATGAAGTACTTGCCCACTATAATCCAAAATTAAAAATAATTTTGACCGTTGATGCATCCCCCACCGGGTTAGGGTGCGTCTTAGCTCAGATACAAGAGGACGGTAGGGAACGACCGATTTCGTTCGCATCGCGCACATTAAATTCCGCCGAAAAGAATTATGCTCAAATTCAAAAGGAAGCCACTGCCATTATTTTTGGAATTAGGCGGTTTCATCAATACCTATATGGCAGATCGGAACCCTTTATATTGCGTACGGATCACAAACCATTGATTTCGATATTCGGGCCATACAAAGGTATTCCCGAAGTGACAGCGGATCGGTTGCAGCGGTATGCACTATTTCTAAGCGGCTATAACTACTGCATAGAGTACGTACGTAGTATAGATAACTGCGCCGATTTCTTATCGCGAGCGAGCCTCCCGGGCGCGGGGAGCGGGGACGCGAACAGCTGTTCTGACGGCGGCCGGCGCGCTGACTCATTCCCGAGCGACCGCGCGGCCTATGTCAATTTTATAACGGACGGCAGCCTACCCATTACTCGCAAGGAATTGTGCACGGAAACACAGAAAGATGACATTCTGTGCAGAGTTAAAAATTACGTTTTAAATGGCTGGCCACGAAAAATACGAAGTATTGATTTACACCCTTATTTTCTGTGTAGGACACAATTATCTTTCGAAGACGGATGTCTAATGCGGGGACATAAAATAATTTTACCCAGATCGCTGCAATTAAGAGTGCTATCTGATTTACATGCATCTCATTTAGGGGTGGTCAAAACTAAAGCTGAGGCCCGAGCAAGGGTATGGTTCCCCAAAATAGACGCTGCAATAGAACGCATGATCGCTTCATGTACTATCTGCACACAACTGCGGTCTTCTCCGCCTCAAGCGCCTATCTCACCGTGGAAATACCCTCCACACGCTTTTCATAGGATTCATTTGGATTTTTTGGGACCACTAAATGGGAAAATGTACCTCGTAATAGTAGACGCTTTTTCAAAATGGGTCGAAGTGTATCACGATATGCCTCCAGCTTCGTACTCGGTAATTGATAAGTTGTACGAGTTTATGTCGAGATTTGGGGTGCCACACACGATTGTAACAGATAATGCGACATGTTTTACATCGATCGAATTTAAAAACTTCTGTTTACATAATGGAATTAATAACATAACATCCCCCGCTTATCATCCGGCAAGCAATGGCCAGGCAGAAAGCTACGTTAAAATAATAAAAAAGGGCATTAAATCAAGTATAATGTCAAGAAATACCAATAGCCAGTGTAGAATTAATCTCTATAAATACCTATTCGATTACAGGAATTCGGTTCATGGCACCACGGCATTGTCACCAGCTCAATTAGTATATGGTCGGAAATTAAGATCACGTTTAGATTTACTCAGTAATTGTTCTCCGCTGTCATCCACAACTCCTTGTAATACAGTGCGACATAAACAGTGTTCACAGATTGAGTCACATGGTGGCAAAAATGTACAATGGTTCATAACGGGCACACCCGTAATATATAAACAATTTATAAACAACAGTAAATACTCTTGGCGTCATGGAACTATCCTAAAGCCACTCGGAACTGTGACTTACTTGGTTACGGACAACAGCACTTCGAATATTGTAAAGAAACATAAAAATCATTTAATGTTATGTAAGGGTACGCGTAACAGCAGCCGAGAGACTTGGCAATGTGATGTTGAGTTATCAAATATTAACAAAGAAGTTACACATACTTCCCCCAATACCACCGAGGGGGATAGTGTTGCCCGAGGCAGCGGCTCTTCGCCGGCTGCGAGGGAGGCTGAGGGGCCCCAGGCTACCGGCTCAGCAAACCCGCCCACAGCATCTATAGTACGTGGTGACCCTAACTCAAGGTTACTGTTACGCCCACAACCTAGGTATAATTACCGTAATATTTAAATAATTAACTATTGTTAATGGGGGGGGAGATGTTATATATGTGGGTACCTACCGATAACGGTTACTTGTCTGTATTAATATAATACCCTACGAGTGATTAAAGCAGTGTGTTTATAACAAGCAGTGGTATTACTTGTGTACCCCGGTCGCATATGTAACATACAGTAAACATAAAAAATACTTCGATTGGCATCAAATATACTTACAAATTGAACCTTACAACTAATAAACGGTGTTTGCAATGTTTTTGTTGACCACACGCACTGCAATTCTGTAAGGCCACTGTGTGGAGCATTCACTAACTCATCACTGTTGTGGGATCCATATGATATTCCTGAGAGTAAGTATTTGCAGTCAACCGATACATTCACCTGTAATGGCAGAAATTAAATGTAGATAATTATATTGAAATAAAGTAGATGTATTACTACTAAAGTAAGTATAACTATAATTGATTTATAAAAAATTAAAAGTAACAGTTTGGCCCTTACAAACTGACTACTTACGTGAATGCATGAACCCCAGTGCAGTGCCCCCATGTACTAATTAAACACTAATCAATGCTTTAAGTGAGGGAAAACATTGTGAGAAAATCTGCACATTCAGGCAACCATGTGTAGGTAACCATGATCCAGTCTGGTCAGATTCCCCTGTCAACAGGTTAATGGAGGTCAGATGGCAGTCATCACCATTACAGCCCATAACAGTCCACTGCAGGACTTAGGGCCTCTTCCACGAAACGGGTGGTTATTGCCATAACCACCACACTTGGTATGCAGGTTGGAAATCACAGTGTTGTAATTGCTGATCTATTCTGCCCGACGTTACGGCCGTTACGGGCAGCTATTATACTCTGCCGATGGCTGATTCTAGTATCCCCACTAAAATAAAATAATCTGCCAAATCCTGGATCATGGCCAAGCCGGCCCACAGGTCCTTGTACATGTAAGCACAACCAGGAAAGTAACATCAAGATGACAAATTGACTAGTTAGAAAGGAAAAATGTTTATATTTTACAGTGAAATAATTAAATCATCATCATGCCTCAATCTAATCCACCTGGTGGAAGGAGGAGTGAGCTTTATGAATATAAATATTAAATAATCGTACCATATCATAGGTGATGCCTTCTTGTTTCAAATACTCTTCGATTAAGTCTTCCACATCAATATCATCCAGAGTTATGGAATCTTCATAACCCACAATGCCTCGGATAAATCGTTTGCAGTCTGATTGTATGGTCAAAAGTAGAGGTTTTCCTGGAGATGATGGATTGCATAGTATCCACATCGGTAGTGCATCTTCAGAAATACTCATGGATTTGTTGTACAGGTTGGCTATCTCTCTGGAAACAAATCATAAGTACATTTAAGGCTATACTTAACTTGATTTAAAATATTCCTAACAAGAAATAGCATTGCACCAACACAAACGTTAAATAAAAACTAAATTTTCTAAGTCACTCTTAAGTTTATGGCACCGATACTGTGATGCCTAAATACTTTGGAGTATCTTAAGATATCATCTTAAGTCCCCTAAGTTTAGTGCAGTTGGGCATTAATATTATCATGTTAAATCAAGAAAATTAGAGGACCATTTGTAAAATAAACTAACGTTTGTACTTAATTGAAACTAATAGATCAAGTAATAACTAAACCATAAGCACTAAGGGTGTGGCAAAGGGGGTGCGGAGCAATGAGACTGGTAACATATTTGAATTGCCCTCTTTTGGATCCTCTTACCGAAATAAGGGGAAAAGTAATTTCTTTTCTTCATTTAAACATTAAGTATTTTTATGTAAAACTACTACAAACCGACCTTGCTGTCCCAATGGCCACAGGGACATGAGTTGCTTCCTCTTTACTCCACAACTGGGGTTCATCAGACACCATGGTATCATCAAGAATAGTGTGCAAACTAAGATCCAGCTTTAACGGGGACCCAGTTAAATCCAATTCTTCTGAAAAATTACTTTTTGGTAATAAGCAGTTGGGCCTGAGTTAGTTAATGTTGTGGAAAAATGATTGTATCTTCTTACCATTAATACAGGTATTCTTTCCTACATAGTCACTTGTAGCGTACGACTGTTTATTCTGAAATTATTGTGGTCATTAGTAAATTAAAAGAAATACTATATTGTTTTCCAAGCACAATTTGAAAAATCCAACCTTAGCGTACACCATCACAACTTCATTTCTACATTTTGTATACATATTCACGTAATTTGGGCATGTCTGTTTATTGAACGTTAATTTTGGATACTTTTCTAGTACTGGCTTTAATTGCATATCCATAATTTAATTGTTGTTAACAAAAACAAAACAATATAAATAAGAAAACCGAAACCGATACCGTTTTGTTTTGAAATTTTTGAATTTGTTTTTGTTTCGTAGTGATCTTGAGTTAGGCAACAGGAGTGACGCGTATACAGCCAAGTCTTCATACTGTCATGTTTCATTTAAAAAACATTTTTTCATTGAAAAGTTTAGATGAACTTATTATCTAAGTCTAAAGCGCGCTCCACATGTGGACAGTTCCGCGGGAACACGAGAATGTAGAGGGAGTATTTGCCTATATTCGTGTAGTCCCGTGCATGTTTGGCATGTCTCGCCTATTTCATAGACTAAGTAGAAATAGTTTATTGTAGTCGAGTTTACATAATAGTTACATTTACATTGAAATCAATTAAATTCTTTATTTCTAAGTCTAGACTCTAGTATAATTCTGTTAAAAAGTATTAAATTTGTAATCACCATCATTAACTACGTTGTAGTCATCCATCTGAAACCAAGTCAGACCTTTCGGTTAAAGTAGGTATAGGTACCTACCGACTACAGTGAGATGTAGTACTACTAGGTACTTCGTTCGGTATTCGACATCCTTGAGAGAATTTGTTCGCACGAGTTATTTACGAATTATGATGTACCTAACCTTTTAAGTAGTTACATTCTTGCAAGGGTTTGGTTTTTAATGTATGTTTGTGCAATTGTGCAATAGTAAATGTATCAAATTAACCGCGAAATGAATACTACATCTTTACAAAGCAATGAAAAATAAATATAATAAAATCACAAAACAACGCCATCTAGCGACGAATTGTGGTTTATTTGATTTAAGTGCTTTATTTTATATCATTAAGGCATATAAAGCCATTTCGGGAATACATTTACTAAGAGTAACAATAATACAATTTTGTAGAGAAATTGAGTACCTATGGGTGACGAACCACCGTAAGTAATGACGTCACGCCAAGCCAGCGCTTCTTGGGCTGACCACTTTTTCGTGCCTGGATGGCGAAGGTATGGCCAGACATTTGACATGTTTTCTATGCAATTTAATGAGGAGGCTTATCTACTCATACCATCACCAAGACACTCTTGCAGCTTACGTGCGATGGCGAGGTCTTTCGGAAAACTCCACACATCAACGATAGCATCCGTGAAGCGCTGGTCCTGCTTGTTCCGCTCTACTAGAGGCCAAGTCTCACTGCCTTATAAAAGGGCAGGTCAAATTGGTCAAATGGTCTTGGTTAGGTCTTATTAGACCCCTTCAGCTTTAGGGTCATTTACTACTGGAATTTTAGAGTCACAATTAATACCGTCACCTTTCGCCATTTGTTTCAAGCCGCGGATACTCGGGCTTTAATCGACGTCGCTGTTGATACCCATTTGCGCTAAGTACCTACAGATCGTATATTCAGTGCGCTTGACCAGATTTTTGTCTATCTATATACAGACGGTAGGGAGGGGATCCTGATTGTTGCAGAATATGTACCCTGTCTTCGCTACATTTAAGTTCGGGGACCTTATTTTTGAACCGTTCGCATCCACGTGATCGCTTGCGTGCGCTACCTATCTCTTCCACATTCGAGAACATTACCATAACTACACGGTCAGCCACGAATACTGGCTGACAGTACTTACGTCTCACACCAGACAGAAATGGGCTGAGCACCCTGGCGGTAGATAATAGGAGAATATGTTAGCGTCTTATTATTAATCTGTGGCAGCCAACAACAGCAGCCCTAACTATGGAATGTGCGCACCTCATCCCCATGGAGTGTCGCATCCGATGAAGCCTGAAAAGTCTCCCCGGCTATAGGCAGTCCTAAGGGGTTTAGCACGCTAAGCGCTTGGCTTTATTTATTGCGAGTCGTTTATAACCAGCTGGCCCACCGGCTACTACTCTTCAAGAGTTCTCCTCCTCCATCATAGATGTATATAGATGTCCCGAGCAATGTCAACAAAGGCCTCAGGTACTCAGCTTGGACAGCTGACAAATGCTTGATAGTAGTTAGTAGTAGGCGTTCTATAAATAAAAATTAGGTAGACTATGCACCTGTCTGGCAAGGCCATAGGAGCGATAAACAATTATTAGAGCGATCAAAACCTAGCTATATTTTTCACAACATTAATGATCTTCTTTTACTACAAACACACTTCCATGTTGTTAGTTGTTAAGGTAGGTATGAGGATTTTTCAAAATAGGTCATTCTTAAAACAGAGGATTTTCTAAAATGTGGATTATCCTGTCCTGACCAAAATGATCTAAACAATGATTTTAGCCTTCTCCACATTAGTGGAGAGGTTTGCCACAGTAGGGGTCTATCCATGTTTGACAGGCGAGCTGAGATGTTATAAAAACCCTGCTGCCCATTTTCTGTGGTCCACACTACGGTGGTCGGTCTGCCTCCATTAAGCTTGGAGTAGTCGTCATATTTTGTGTCCGATAGTCTGTTCCGTCCGTCTATAGGGTTGCATTCACCCTAATAAACTTATAAACATCCCACCAAAAACACTTTTGGCCAAAACTTGGTCTAATTTTAGATCTAAGTGCTTTAAGAGGACGGGAGGATTTTTGAACCCTTGGGATTATTTTACAAGTGATTTTGGTGGGATATAATAGTAGTTTATGCAACTGTCATATAAAAGGGGGTATTAAAACATGAGTACGCCTCGTATGATAATAGTTTGCCACGAGTGTTTAATACCTAATTATATGCAGTTGCATACACTACTTTATCTACACTCTTATTCATGTTAAAATTTCGTACCTATAATTTTTCCAAACTTTGCTGGCAGTAACTGCGAGTCAGTTCAGTATCTACGCGTCGAGGATATCAAGCGGTGGGAAATTCACTTCACTACTTTCACATTTATCTATTTATTTGCTTCAAACAAGAAAAAACATTCACAAACACAAATAACAACAATTAGAAAAAATATTCTGTTTATCGGGAAAATAATTCCAAATGTACACAATCACAACCACAGACTATGAACTGATCACAAATATAAACAGGAAAATTTGAATTTTGAATTTGTTTAAGATATTTAGGTATTCAGCCTACATTTAGCCGTGTCCCAGCGCCCGACAAAAATTTAAAAAAGAAAAGTGTTGCAAAATGATTAAAAAGTTATTTTTCGATACAGCTGTAATGAAAATAGTATGGGAAATGCTGTATCGAAAGATAATTTTTTAAAATTATATAGACTGGCATGAAAAAAGTGTATCCTTAAACAACTGTTTTCGAATATGTAATTGGAACATTACGCTAGTTGGACGAAATATTAATTGTCTATTCATTGTACGGCATAATGTGACACTTTCTTCCAAGCTGGAGCAGTTGACTTAGAATTCTAAGTAATAGGTTAGATAAGCACTATTCGGGATTACATAAGAAAAATAAAATTGAAAAAAAGTTAAGATTTGTAGCAACAGGAGCTAAAAAACCATCACAGGGTGTACATTTTCTCGAAAAAAAGAAATGCCTATAATTTAAAAAATTCAAGACAGATTTTATTTTTTATTTTTCTAGTAACTATTATGATTTGGACTTATCACCCGATTCCGGCTTGACGTCGACTTACGGGACACCCTGTATAAACAAGAAAATTTGAATTTTGAATTTGTTGAAGACATTTAGGTATTCAGCCTACATTTAGCCGTGTTCCGGCGCCCGACAAAAATTTAAAAAAGAAAAGTGTTGCATAATTATTAAAAAGTTCTTTTTCGATACAGCTGTAATGAAAATAGTATGGGAAATGCTGTACCGAAAAGTTATTTTTTAAAATTTTATAGTCTGGCATGAAAAAAGTGCATCCTTAAACAACTGAACCGTTCACATCCACGCGACCGCTTGCATGTGCTACCTGTCTCTTTCACATTCGTGGTGAGTTGCTAGAGCCTTAAAATACAGGCATTAGAAGGCGGACGCTCAAGTGGATGCAAGCGGTTCAAAAATAGGGCCCCAGGTCTCGCAGCCTTAAAGCATCACAGGCCCAATTATAGTTAATAAGACCCTTAAGTTATGTGAGCTCCCACCACTTGGTCCAAGTGGCAGAGATACGAGACTTAACATAGGAATGGACATTTCCGCAGCACGGATACAAGCTAACTGAATTTATCTGTTTTATTGCCAGCTTGGTCCCCTTTATGGATAGTTATTCTAGGTACTCTGTTTTACAAACCACCATTTTCTAGATCTTCCTTCCACGTTAACAAATCTGTTGCCGAGCGTAGGTCAAATACCGTCGTCGGGTCGAATTTGGTCGAATAGAGCGTCGAGCGGTAAGTATTACTCACCGTAAGAGCATTGGTTAGTGATATGTTCGGTATTTAGGCCGTTCACAGGGAATTAGCGGAGCGCAATTAAACACGTCTTCTTGGTACAATCGTATAATGCAAGACTGCGAATGGCGGTACATACAAATAATAACTTTGGTATCTACCCCAAACATCACACCTTCACCCTTAATATGTACTAATGTATATATTAAAAAAAACAATGTAATGGTACAAATATATAGGTAAACAGCACTGGTGACTTAACCTAATTTGACATCAATCGAATTCCAATCCATACCGTTTGATTGGAATTCTCTGGCGCTTCGAGCGGCCCCTGATCGGTTCTGAGGTATCTGTGACCGCGGCGGACCTGATTATGGGCGAGGTTTTCCTTGTGGGAACCGACCCTGGTGGTGGTCCCACTGAAGGCGAACCCGCGCTCGACGCGCCCGCCATCTCGTGAGCCGACGGACTGGCTACGGCCGCCTCGCCGGCAACAGGCGGCGGACCGGGGCACACCACGTCAAACATGGGTCGAGAGGCACTACCAACCTTAAGTTGATCTATATGTCTTTTAATTAGTGGACCGTTTTCTCTTGCGACTAAGTAATTACGTGAACCTACTCTTTTGACAACCCCTCCCTCACACCATTTCTTGTCAGTACCAAAACCCCGATACAACACCTTATCGCCTTCTTCGAAATGGCGTTATGTGCCTCCTGCGTTCTGTGTCTGTTTCCTTTGCACCTCCTGCACCCTTTGTTGCAGTTCTCGTGCAGCGTCACCCCGTAGACAATCTAGGCGCGAGCGGAGGTTGCGGCGTTGCAACAGCATTGCCGGAGACTGCCCCGTGGTACTGTGTTCAACGTTCCTATAGGCTAGCAAGTATGATTGCAACGCTACTTCCAAATCTATGCCCTCTTCCATTGCCTTACGCACAGCCCTTTTACATAGTTTGACAGCGTTTTCAGCGGCACCATTCGATGCCGGGTGATATATAGGTGAAAAAGTGAGTTTAATACCATTGGTGGTCATAAATTCAGCATAGTCTTTACTAGAAAACGGTGGTCCATTGTCCGAAACCATTTCTTTAGGCAGACCGAAGCGCGCAATCGTCTCTCGTAATACCTTTATAATACAACTCGCCAACGTTCGCTGCATTGTGAACACTTCTATCCATTTTGTTGACGAATCTATGATAACCAAAAATGTTTTACCGTGGAATGGGCCTAAAAAATCTACGTGTAGACGCGTCCATGGCTCGGGCTCATATCGCCAGGGCATGGGCGGCGCGCGGGGCGGCGCGGCGCCGGCCGCCACGCACGCCGCACACGCCCGGCACGCGCTCTCGATGTCGCCGTCGATGCCTGCCCACCACACGTAGCTCCTGGCGATGCACTTCATCTTTACTATTCCCAGATGCCCCATATGTAACTCCTGAAGAATCTTCGATTGTAATTCCTTCGGTATTACCAATCCCCATGATACATCCTCTATCTAAGTACAACTCATTCCTTCTAGAATAATATGGCTTAGCCCCTTCACTCTCGCAATTAGTAGGCCAACCTGATTGAATGTACATTATAACCTCTCTTAAAATCGTGTCCAAAAGTGTCGTCTCTCTAACTAAATCCCTAGTAATCGGCAAAAAATCTTGTACAAAATTAATATAGGTTGTTTCGTTTTTACATTTATTCTCTTTGGTAACTGGCAATCTCGAAAGGGCATCGGCTCCATTACTGTTCGATGGAACATACTCAATTTCATATTGATATCCGGACAAAAGAACCGCCCATCGTTGCATTCTACTGGCCGCCATCGTTGGAATTCCCGTTTTGTCCCCGAAAATCGTCACCAAAGGTTTGTGATCTGTTCTTAAGAGAAATTTACGTCCATAAAGATATTGATGAAATTTGCGAACGCCATAAATGATGGCCAAAGCCTCCCTCTCAATTTGTAAATAGGCGCGTTCTGCTGCATTGAGAACCCGCGACGCGTTGGCCACGGGCCGCTCGGCGGGCCCGCAGCCGCGCGCGCCCGTCAGGTGCGACACCACCGCGCCCACCCCCACGCTGCTGGCATCTGTCGTCAGCACCAGCGGTAGTTTCGGGGAGTAGTGTGCTAGTACTTCACTCGACACCAACCTCTCTTTAACTGCACTAAAAGCATTTTTACATTCCGGGGACCACCGGAACTTAGTATCCTTCTTTAACAATTGATATAATGGTTCCAATAAGGTGCTTATATCTTGAACGAATTTCGCATAGTACATAACTAAACCTAAGAAAGATCGCAATTCAGTGACGGTTTTAGGGGCGCTGACTTTTGTAATCGCTTCGATTTTCTCGGGGCAAGTATGTACCCCCTGCTCGCTTATTACATACCCTAAATAAGTAACCGATTTTGCGAAAAATGTGCATTTCTCTTTTTTAATTTTTAAGCCATATTTTTGAAGGCGTTGAAACACTGCGTGCAAATTATCTAAATGTTCCCGCTCGCTCTCACCTGTAATAATTACGTCATCTAAGAAAACGCCTACCTTGGGCATATCGGCAAACATCTGTTCCAATTTTCGTTGGAAAATGCCAGGGCTGGAGGATATCCCATATATAAGCCTATTATATTTAAATAACCCTTTATGAGTATTTATTACCGTGTATTTACTGGAATCTTCCTCCAGTTCTAACTGCGCGTAGGCCTGAGACAAATCTATCTTTGAAAAACGCTTTCCACCATGTAATTTCGCAAGCAAATCTTCTACCTTAGGCAAGGGAAAACGATCCACTTCGAGACATTTGTTGAGGGTTAATTTATAGTCACCACATAAACGAATAGTGTCATCTTTTTTTACCACGGGAACAATTGGTGTGGCCCAGTCCGACGCCTCCACCGGCGCAATGACCCCGTCGCTGACGAGCGCGTCCAGCGCGCGCTCCACCGGCTCGCGCAGCGCGTAGGCGAGCGGCCGCGCGAGCATGAAGACCGGCCGCGCGCCCTCACGCACGCGCAGCCGCACCGCCCCGCCGGCGAACCGGCCCAGGCCCTCGGCGAATACTTCACAGTATCTGGAACTGAATTGTTCCAAATTGAAGGGCTGTTGGCCCAGCACCTCTTGATAACTACAATTGACAATCGGAATTTTAATACCTAATACATTCAACCACTGCCGGCCTAACAATGTCGTACTAGCATTTTTTAAAATATATGGGTCTAAATTCACCGATTTATTTTTATACTTAACTAGCGGTCGAATTTTACCCAACGGTGACACTGTTTCTCCCGTATAATACCTTAGACGGAGATTACATTTCATAACTTTATATTGACTGAATGACTTGCAATACTCGTTCCAACTTATACATGAAATGGTGCTACCCGTGTCCAGCTCCATAGGGAATATATTGCCATCTACGTTAACTTTAACTATATAGGGACCATGATCCGACACATTTGACGATAATGAGTGATTATTCACCTCCTCGCTGGCGTCATCACTATCGGCCGACTCCCGCTCGACGTAATGGTTCGTGTACGATGTCGACTCGTCTCTCAGCCTCGGGCACACCTTTTTTAAATGCCCCTCTCGGTTGCAAGCCCGGCACACGTATCTCTTGATCTTGCATGCGTCGAAACCATGATCTCCTCCGCATGCGCGGCACTCGCGCGTCCGTTCACTTCGCTGCGGCCAACGGGCGGGCGTGCGGCCGGCCTGCCTCGCCGGCGCCGGCGCCGCGGCGCGCTGCGGCCGCTCCCGCCAGCGCGGCCGCTCCGCGCGCGGTGCCGCCGACGACAGCGCGTGCACCTGCACCGCCTTTTTCTCGGCCGTCTCCATCGTCACCGCCAGCTTGACCGCGTTGTCGAATTTTAAATCGTCCTCGACCAACATCCGCTGTCGAAAACTATCACTGTACAGACCACACACAAATTGATCGCGCAGACTTTCCGAGAACCAAGTCCCAAAATTACACAACTTCGACAACCTCTTAAGGTCCGCCACGTACTCCGTTATACCCTCGTTGTTTAATTGTTTACGTTGCCTAAACTTATACCGCTCAGCCAACACACTCGTTTTGGGTAGTAAATGACTATTTAAAATGTCCACCAATTCTTTAAATGTTTTACCCGCCGGTTTGTCGGGAGTGCATAAATTAACTAACAAGTCGTACGCGTCACCGCCCATGACTGTTATCAAATTCGGCACCTTTTTGTTTTCCTTAACTTCATTTACAATAAAATATAGTTCTAGTCGCTCGACGTATGACCTCCAATTGTCCTTTAGCACGTCGAACGGTCCGATCTTGCCCACCGACATTCTTTTGTTGCACAGGTTTAACACGTACACCCAACGATCAATGTTCACCCCGAAACACTTTATTTTTATTTTTATTTTTTTTGCGAAACTGCATGCTATGAGTTCAGTACACGTCGCCAAATGATATGTTCGGTATTTAGGCCGTTCACAGGGAATTAGCTTGGTACAATCGTATATTGCAAGACTGCGAATGGCGGTACATACAAATAATAACTTTGGTATCTACCCCAAACATCACAGTTAGCATTTAACTAATGTAGGTACTTGACTCAGTAATGAGTCTTTGATGGTCGTAGTGGAATTGGGAATGGTCGTAGTGGGATTCAAACTCAGTTCCTCTGGTTTACGAGTCGGATACCTTAACCGCTCGGCCACCGACGCCCCATGAGTAAATTAATTCTAGCTTACATACAAGTACAGAATCCTTTACAATAAGAATTTACACTTACAATCCGTTTTTATGGAAGGAAAGCTGGGAATTAATCCTCCTAGTTTGATTGGAAGATACCTTTCAAATTAAGCACAGAAACCTCGTTGAGAGAAAGCAATGGGTGCGTGGGTGAGGTTATGGCGATTTCAATAGGTACCTAGATACACGTGTAACTTACCAACATCAAGACTTACCATATCGATTGGCTATACCGGCTAAGTAAAATAAAATCTGACGGTGGGGGACTATGCCGAACAGCGAGCGTCTTTCGGCTGATATGATGATGATGATAAAGAATTTTCCATTTCTTTACATCGATGGAAAATTTATATACCGATCTATGCGTGATGTACCTACACTGAAAGTTTTGCATAACTTATTAATTGTTTATAGTAGTTAATAGAATTAGTTGGCAAGAGATTCGATGGCAATGTGTGTGACGATGGTCCAAAATGGTCATGATGAGGTCAAATGGCCACCGCTTCACTGCAATTACCTGACCTGCCAAATCCTGGATCATGGTCAAGGCGGACCTCGGGCTGTTTGTCTCTCCGCTCTCGACCAAGAGAGTACAACATTTTATTATGATGTCATTTAAATGAGACTAGGCATTTACACAAAGTTATTTGGAAAACTTCACTGCGAATTTGTCATAATCGCCACTGACGCGTAATACACAAGGGAAATAATCATATTAATAATACAACCATGTATGTCATGTAGGGAAGCCCAGAATTTCTCATTAGATCATCACCACTACACTCTGGTGGTCACTACGCGAAGGTTCGAAAGAACGTTTCTCGCTCGTACGATTCGGATGTGGAATGAGATCCCAGCCAGTGTTTCCTCGCACTATGACATGGGATCGTTCAAGAGGTATATTAGAGGTCGCTTCAGAGGTGGGCAACGCATCGGTAGCCCCCCTGGTATAACATAAAAAAAAGAAATAAATGAAGTGCGAAGCTCAGTATCGATTTTGTTGCCTTCTGCCCTATCTAGGGGACTTCGGATCGTAAGTTAAGTCTAATGCCCGATTACAGGAAGCTTGCGACGCTTTTGCACTTGAAATATATAAAATATTCCTAACAAGCAAAGCACTGCACCAAATATAAACTCGCTAATTGCCGTTTTCACTAAACTTAGGACGTTCGACTACTTACGATACGACGTAAGTTCTTTGGACGTTGATGATTGGTTAAAAACTAATAAAAACGGAACTTAGGCGATTCATAAGTTTAGTAAACGGCCATTAGTCACCTAACGTTGTAGCACCGATTTCGTACCTCCTAAATGCTTAGGAATATCGTAAGAAATTAACTAAGTTTAGTACAATCGTTTAACTAATAGGTAGGTACTCAAACTAAGCGCCATTAAATTCGGTGCATTCGAGTTTATTCCCGGTCGTACCACATGTCTAACAACAACAACGTCCATAGGTTGCGGTAACTGCTTACCATCAGACAGGCTGTAAGCTTGTTTGTTACCTTTGTGATACAAAAAAAAACAAAAAAACTGCTCGTGAACTACCTTCCCAGTAATTTGTATGTAACAAAGAAAAGCTGGCTTCTATTCTGCGTGCGTAACCAAAATTGTAGCTTGCAACTTGCAAAGTCGGGAAAACGTAAGTAGAGAGCGGTGTTTCGTTCAGAAACACACATGAATACGTGGATAATTGTCGGCAAATTTGCCATGATCAATATAAATAAATAAAAGTCATCTTGGTTAATGTCCCGGTTGTACATAAGCTTACGAGGGCCCGGGGTCCGCCTTGAACATGATCCAGGATTTGGCAGATCAGATAATTGTAGTGAAGCGACTGCCATCTGACCTCCGTGACCCTGCTACCATGGGAACCTGACCAGATTGGATCATGGTTAGGCTACATATTCAGTCGCCTGAATGTGCAGGTTTCATCACAATGTCTTCCCTCAACTTAAGAGCATCGGTTAGCATCGGTTAACTAATGTACATAACTCAGAAAAGTGTTCTAGGTACATGGCCGCAATGGGATTCGAACTCGGTAACTCTCGCTTACGAGTCGGATACTTTAGCCACTCGGCTATCGACGCTCCTATTCGGCCACCGTCACTTCTTAAATTAGCTATGACCTATTGACACCTATTCTCTATAGAAAAAATTGTAAAATAACTATCTATCCAATGCGGCCTTATTGACTAAAAACGATCTTTACATGACAACCTTCATATTTGTTTTTACGCGATGTTCATATCAAATAAAACACATTTTCAAAGATTAATCGCTGTTTTTTTTCGTTTTGTCCAGACTTTGGACGGTCTACCCAGGACCAAGACAACGGTAACATGATCGAAACGTCGTGATAAATAAAAATATATAGAGAACCAAGTTTTAAGTGTATATAACAACAGTGTGTAAATATAACAATGAATAAATCGATTTTAGCAGAACCATGATTGATTCGTTAATAAAAATTATTTGCTTCAATTTCTTCCCGCTCAGAATCGAAAGCGGGACCTCGGCGGGAACGTTGATTACGGGACCCTAATCGTTAACCTATATCACTGCAACCCCTATTTTAGCCATGATCGCTATATTTTTTAGAGTCTATTCAAAGTATGACGACCTGAGTGGTCCAATGGTCAACATGCCGGTCTGCCATGCAAGAGGTCCCGGGTTCGATTCCCGGCCGGGCAGAAATTAAAATGATGAATTTTAATTTCTGTTACGGGTCTGGGTGTTCTATGTATAATAAGTATGTATTTAAAAAAAAAGTATTTAAGTAGTATATCAGTTATTTAGCACCCATAGTACAAGCTTTGCTTAGTTTGGGGCTAGATGGCGCTGTGTGAATTTGTCCACGAATGTTTATTTATTTATTTATTTAATGGTCGATAAGGCGCTGTCCTAATTGGCAACGGTCGTGCGACGGGCGGTTATGAGGTGTCCTATTATTCGTGCGATATCTGTCGTACGACCATGGTTGCATGACCGATGCCAATTAGGACAGCGTCTTAGTCTATACTATATTACTGTATCTTACTATATTAGTAAATATTACATTACTGTAAAATATTCATCGACTCTATATACTAAGAAACTTAGGTACTTACTATTACTAATTACTTACTACTTGACTACTACATACTACTTTACTTACTACATAAAAACTAAAAAAAGACATTAATAAATAAAAAGTTTATTCAGTAAGAGCTTACTAGATTCTAGTACTTCCACTGGTTGGTCTGATACCTACTTTAGGTACTTATACACACATAAGAAATGGGTAGTCCTATACTACTTTCATACTTAGTTACTGTGCCGGTATAACCTTCCGTAATGGTGCTAAACGTGTTAAACTCATAATTAATTAAGAATTGGTATCGGTAATTGTTCTACAAATAAGCCGGTAGGCTTTACATTAGTCATAGCGTACGTAGGTTCGTGACGTCATGTGATGGCTTAATGCGGAAAATAACGAATTCAGTGGTAACGTAGGTAAACCTAGTATGTTTGTAATTTTGATAGAATAGTGTTATAGAATTCTTTATGATTATATTGTATTTATGTATAAGTATATATTATTTAGAAGCATCGAAGCTTATTTGTTCATTGTTATTTTTCGCTATTATTTACTCTTGCACAACTTACTCGTTCAGGTGAAACATTACCTCTTCCCAAGTCGTCTGTAAGAGATTGCAAAGCGATAAGGCCGCCTTTGTGCGCATGTTTATTGTGCTGATTCTTGTATATTGTCTTGTAATATGTGTGTAATAGTAGTAGTTTATGCAACTGTCGTATAAAAGGGGGTATTAAAACATGAGTGTCATACGAGGCGTAGCCGAGTATGATAATAGTTTGACACGAGTGTTTTAATACCTAATTTTATGCAGTTGCATACACTACTTTATCTACACTCATATTTTCATGTTAAAATTTCGTACCTATAATTTTTTCAACTTTGCCTGAGGTAACTGCGTGTCAGTTCTATTGTAACTACGCGTCGAGGATATCGAGCGGCGGGAAATTCACTTCACTACTTTCACATTTATCTATTTTTTTGCTTGAAACAAAACATTAAAAGAAAAAACATTCACAAACACAAATTACAACAATTAGAAAAAATATTCTGTTTATCGGGAAAATAATTCCAAATGTACACAATCACAACCACAGACTATGAACTGATCACAAATATAAACAGGAAAATTTGAATTTTGAATTTGTTTAAGATATTTAGGTATTCAGCCTACATTTAGCCGTGTCCCAGCGCCCGACAAAAATTTAAAAAAGAAAAGTGTTGCAAAATGATTAAAAAGTTATTTTTCGATACAGCTGTAATGAAAATAGTATGGGAAATGCTGTATCGAAAGATAATTTTTTAAAATTATATAGACTGGCATGAAAAAAGTGTATCCTTAAACAACTGTTTTCGAATATGTAATTGGAACATTACGCTATTAGTGTAGATAAAGAGTTTACACTTACTTAGTTATTTATGTAAGTATATTACGTAGGTATTTTCTCCATATAGGTAAAGGGCGGGTACATAGTTCGCAGAATCGATAGCCAGTGGGGCGCAAAGGAGCTTTAGTGAACCTACTCAGTACAGTGTGTAGGTATTATTCATATGGGTAAAGGGTGGGTAACATAGTTCGTAGAATAGATGGCGTGGGCAGCAAAGGTTTTCATTCGTATTTTTGATACCTCTCGAGTTGAAAGAAAGAAAGGAAATACATTTATTACACATAGCACACCACGACACAATAACAGTTACAGACAACGGAAACATTAATAATAAAAATATCTAAATCAATAGGTACGTAGCCATGTTCTGTGAGGCGCAAGAAACGACTCACAGCGCTGGTATTCTGTGGGCCCATTTTTTAGGTACGTCACGGGCGTTATACTACCTAAATAAATATATATAAATAACTAAATATCAATGTAATAATAAATACAAAATATGTAGGTAGACCTGTAAAAATAATTATTATATTAGTTCAGTTGCTGATGTCCATGGCGGCAGTGACTACTTTCTATCCAGGTGGAAGATTGGCAGCTTGCATGTTTGTCTACAGATTATCATGAAAAAAATTACCTACACGATCTCACCGTATACTTTTTCCTAACTTAGGTACACTGTTCCCGAAGTGAAGTAAATGACTATTCCTTGTATAATACATTATAAAACAAATAAAACCACCGCATAAAAATAAAAAGACGGTCAAGTGTAAATCGGACTCGCACACCGAGGGGTCTGTACAAATTTGTAGGTAATTATGTTTTTAAAGGATAACAAATGCCGTAAAATAAAAAAAAGTGCGTAAAACAGTGTAAGCAGTTAACTAATGAAAGTACCAATTGCATTTGTTGCCTGCAACCTAAATGTATGAATCGTAGATGTTTTGGGCGACTGTTACCGCTTACCATCAGGAGGCTGGTCTGCTCGTTTGTCACTGCGTAGCATAAAAAAAGTACCGAACATTGCTCTCACGGAAAGATAATCAAAACCTATACGGTACATCTCATTGAGGAATAATTTATGAAATTTTTAATGACGCAATGCCATTTACCACAAGCAAAGGGAAATATCCGAAAACTATGACGTATCTAGTTAGATGCCGTTAGTTACTAACGGTTTAGGATTTTTTCCTTCTTCGTCAACCAACTTATATAGTGTAGTTTGATAAGCAAATATTTCATACAAGTTGTGTAGGAATTGGGTGCATTTGTAACTTTGTAATGTTTATGTATCAAATATAGCAATAGTATCAAAATCCCTCTTTTTTAGCATAAGTATTGACAGGCGACTACCTAAGAGCGTCGGTGGCCGAGCGGTTACAGTATCCGACTCGTAAGCCAGAGGTCCCAGGTTCGAATCCCGCTCCGGCCATGTATCAATGACTGTTTTCTGAGTTATGTACATTAGTTGAATACTAACCGATGCTCTTACGGTGAGGGAAAACATCGTGATGAAACCTGCACATTTAGGCGACTGGATGTGTTACCATGATCCAATCTGGTCTGGTTCCCCTGGTAGCAGGGTCATGGAGGTCAGATGGCAGTCGCTCCACTGTAATTACCTGACCTGCCAAATCCTGGATCATGGTCAAGGCGGACCCCGGGCCCTCGTTCTCGAGAGCACAACCGGGACATTAACGCCAA
Source organism: Blastobasis adustella (assembly GCA_907269095.1). Lineage (NCBI taxonomy): Eukaryota > Metazoa > Arthropoda > Insecta > Lepidoptera > Blastobasidae > Blastobasis > Blastobasis adustella. The sequence continues at coordinate 8,057,147 of OU026117.1, read as the reverse complement.
GATTATTATTATTATTATTTTATTATTGACAGGCGACTACCGAACACTACACGTGGCCCTACACGTTTAGGCCGGTTTTTTTGAAGTACCGAAAAGCCGTAGTTACATTAGCCGTAGTTACGTAACATTCTTTGTACCTACTTTTCGTGGTCAGTATCTACATTGCTACAATACGACGTTTGGGTTTAGAATATTTTTTTTTGACACATACACCTACATAGAGGGCTGGAATATATTCCAGCCAGATCGAATTCGAAACTAAGTAAAAACTTTTTCGAAATTCCAATACAGTGCACTTTTCCGGCCAGTGTCGACAGCCAACAACTTTTCTCGGCTTTAGCCGACGACGCCGACGTCACGAAGCCTACGCAAGCGTGACTCCGCCTCCAGCCCGCCCCACGGCGCCCTATAAATGATCGCAGCAGGAGCCCCGGCGCGCATTCCTATCCGAAGCAAGTACGCCTGGACACCAGTCGTGCCCGCACAAAGTTTCCGAACGAGCCCGCCAAAAAGGTAAGTTTAAAGTAAGTTTTTGGACGACAGTTCGCCATATTTTCTTTCAGTGCGTAGGTAATTTTGTGTAATAAAATCGGTGTGGAGTTCACATAAATTATTGTAAAGAATTTTATTTAAATTATAGTATATTAATTCGTTCTCCGGGAAGAAAATAAACCTCTATTACAATACAATAATAAATTAATTTCGTAAATAATTAATAAAAAACAGTTCGTAACAATTAAACTGGACCCTCCTCAATTTTAAGTAATACATTATTGTAGAACATATCTAAGACAGAACTGTAGAATTAAATCACTTTATATCTGTCTATCATAGTAGGTATTATAAATTACTAAAGGTAATACCATACCCGGCTTCGCATGGGTGTCATTTATTGAGCGTGTAAATTTCGCGAGATTCGAACGCTCCCTTAGAAAAACAGAGACGAAAAAAAGACATAAACCTTCTTTAAAAAAACACTATATAACGATGAAAATCGAATTAAAATTCGTTGCGTGGATAAGGAGGAGTTAGCGGATATACAGACGCGACTTTGTACTAGGTGCTCGTATTTAAAAATTAATAGGAATTGTAATAAAAAATAGATACGCGGCTAGCAAGTTCAAGCGAAGAAAATATTACACGAATCATTTGAATCCATTTTTAAGCCCAATCTAATATTGCTCAAAATCTATGTTACACAACATATGAAATTTTATTTATTTAAAACCCTTTAGGCTAACTAGACACCCAAATTTCTTAACTAGTATCTAAAGCTCAAAATATTTTTGAGATAATTCACTAACACAGTATATTAGGTCTATACTACTCCTTACCCGTGTAATTGGAACTTTGTTTGACTAAAATGACGTAAACTTTAATTTTCATACATGCAAATTTTTAATTTTCTTGGAAATGGTAAACCTGATTACAATGAAACTTTGTAGGTATAATCTGACAATATTAAGCTTTCTGGTGTATACCAATTTATTGTGAAAACTACCTTCTTCATAAAATTACACCTAGTTAAAGAGGCAAACCTGACGACAACTGAAAAGGGGTGTTTTCATACCTTTATAAAAAATTAATATAATATTTATTATTTAATTTTAGGGTTTAATCGGCATATAAACATACCTATTTAGAAATAAAGTGTTAATTTTGATATGTTAAAAGGATATAATAATTAAAAATATTGGAGCAAATAAATTACTTGCGAAAAAACGCGGATTTCATAGGTAAGGGCAATTATGTAGATAAACCCACTTCAAGAGAACCTAGCAAGTTCAAATTTGGCGTAGTTACGTATATAGTTACAAAGGAAAAAATCAGAAAATACCGAATAAACTTTTAGAATTTGAAATATTTTTGCAATCTATTTTCATCCGGTCTCACGTTGGGACTCATTTGTACTGGTTGAACGTGTAGGCTCAAAATTAAACAATTTATTCTTAGCGAAAAACATGTCACATAATTGCGAACAAAAGAAATACAACCTTACTACGTACTTATATTTGAAAATAGTACAAGTCCATATATAAGCTTAAAAAATTTACACCGAATGTCTTTTTCTCTAATGAGCATAATAATTGTCTCACGGATTTTCCAGTTTATGCTAGAGCCAGGCTATCTTCCTCTTCTTCTTTCACTTCGCCCGGTCTTCAGCATTCTCACGTCATACGCCAGCTGTTGGCTTTCCCGACTCAGTATCAGGTCTCTCGCGGGATCTCTTCCTATTTCCCACTTATGCATGAGGTTTACGCAGCATATGACAAAAGCAACGCAGGCGAACTTCTTCAGTCTTATTCGCGATATCTCTCACGCAGATTAGCACGGATGTACTCTCTATACGTTCGGTAAAGTCGGGTTACACCGCATATCCTTCGCAGCATTTTCATTTAGTAGCTGGCATGAAGTTCGCAGCACATTCATCATATCAGCCGAAAGACGCCCACTGCTGGGCATAGGCCTCCCACAGAGATATCTACAAATGCCGGCCCTGTGCCTTCTGCATCCAACTGGTACCTGAAATAAGAAATCCCACGTTTCATCAAAATATTAGACAGATATAGACGTAGGTATCTTAGTTGCTCCAAATCAAAACTAACAATCACTACATATTATAAAACAAAGTTCCAACTCGCGCCGGTCTATCTATCTGTTCGCGATAAACTCAAAAACTACTAAACGGGTTTTCATGCGGGTTTCTTACTTGGCGTTAGTGTCCCGGTTGTGCTCTCGAGAACGAGGGCCCGGGGTCCACCTTGACCATGAGCCAGGCTTGGCGATCAGGTAATTACAGTGGAACGACTACCATCTGACCTCCGTGACCCTGCTACCAGGAGAACCTGACCAGATTGGATCATGGTTACAAATTCAGTTGCCTGAATTTTCAGGTTTCATCACGATGTTTTCCCTCACCGTAAGAGCATCGGTTAGAATTTCACTAATGTACATAACTCAGAAAAGAGTCTTATAAGTACATAATAAGGAAGTAGAGCGATACGTCGTCGGACCAAACTCGATAAGCCTCAGGATAATGCCATGAATGGCCGCAGTCAATTCAGCGCTGCTTTTCAGACTGACCCAATAAAGAATTCTAAGTACAGTACCCTTCAGCGCAAATTCACGTAGCATATCGCATATAAGTAGGTAGATCTAGTAAACTAAAAACCCAGCGGCACAGGATACCTAGACTACCTACGCGTCGAGCATATCAAGCGGCGGGCAATTCACTACACTACTTTCAGATTTAGCTATTTGTTTCCTTCAAACAGGAAAAAAAAATCATTCAAAAACACCAATTACAAATATTCTGTTTAGCGAGAAAATAATTCCATATTACACAATCACAAACATATACAGGAAAGTTTGAATTATGAATTTGATAATGACATATTTAGATATTCAGCCATGGTTCATCGCCGATACAAGGCGCCCCTAAAAATATTTTTTTTGCTTAATTAATGATAAAAATAGTAGTTTATGCAACTCGCATATAAAATGGGGTATTAAAACATGAGTGTCTGTTTATCATACGAGGCGTAGTCGAGCATGATAATAGTTTGACACAAGTGTTTTAATAGCTAACTATATGCAGTTGCATACACTACTTTATCTACACTCATATGTTTACGTTAAAATTTCGTATCTATAATTTTCTCAACTTTGCTGGAAGTAAGCTGCGATTCAGTTCTGTTGTATCTAAGGATACGAAGCAGCGGGTAATTCACTTCATACTTTCACATTTATACAAAATAAAAAAAACATTTCACATTTAATTCATAAACCCAACAGGAAAATTACAACAATTAGAAAAAATATTCTGTTTAGCGGGAAAATAATTTCATACAATCACGAACATAAACAGGGAAGTTTGAATTTTGAATTTGATAATGACATTTTTAGTTATTCAGAATACATTTCGCCGAGTCAGGGCGCTCGACAAAAAAAAAAAAAAAAGGTGTTGCTTAATTATTAAAATAGTAGTTTATGCAACTGTCATATAATACCTAATTATATGCAGTTGCATACACTACTTTATCTACGCTCATATTTTCAGTTTAAAATTTCGTACCTATAATTTTTTCAACTTTGCTGGAAGTAACTGCGAGTCAGTTCTGTTGTATCTACGCGTCGAGGATATCAAGCGAAATTCACTTTACTTCTTTCACATTTATCTATTTATTTGCTTCAAATAAGAAAAAATATTCACAAACACAAATTACAACAATTAGAAAGAATATTATGTTTAGCGGGAAAATAATTCCAAATGTACACAATCACAACCACAGACTTTGAACTGATCACAAATATAAACAGGAATTTTGAATTTGTTGAAGACATTTAGGTATTCAGCCTACATTTAGCCGTGTCTCGGCGCCCGACAAAAATTTAAAAAAGAAAAGTGTTGCATAATGATTAAAAAGTTATTTTTCGATACATCTGTAATGAAAATAGTATGGGAAATGCTGTATGGAAAAGTAATTTTACCTACACTCATAGCGTAATGTTCCAATTACATATTCGAAAACAGTTGTTTAAGGATACACTTTTTTCACGCCAGTCTATCAAATTTAAAAAAATTACTTTTCGATACAGCATTTTCAATACTATTTTCATTACAGCTGTATCGAAAAATAACTTTTTAATCATTATGCAACACTTTTCTTTTTTAAATTTTTGTCTGGCGCCGGGACGCGGCGAAATGTAGGCTGAATACCTAAATGCCTTTAACAAATTCAAAATTTCCTGTTTATATTTGTGATCAGTTCATAGTCTGTGGTTGTGATTGTGTACATTTGGAATTATTTTCCCGCTAAACAGAATATTTTTTCTAACTGTTGTAATTTGTGATTGTGAATGTTTTTTCTTGTTTGAAGCAAAAAAATAGATAAATGTGAAAGTATCCTTGACGCGTAGATACAACAGAACTGACTCGCAGCTTACTTCCAGCAAAGTTGAAAAAATTATAGGTACGAAATTTTTAACATGAAAATATGAGTGTAGATAAAGTAGTGTATGCAACTGCATATAATTAGGTATTAAAACACTCGTGTCAAACTATTATCATACTCGGCTACGCCTCGTATGATAAACAGACACTCATGTTTTAATACCCCCTTTTATATGACAGTTGCATAAACTTTTATTAAAAAAAATTATAGACTGTCGTGAAAAAAGTTTATCCTAAAACGACTGTTTTTGAATATGTAATTGGAAAATTAGGACATCGCGGTTGGCCGTGTGGTGTAAGTAAGGCAGAGTTTAAAATTTCGATGTACCCAGATTCATTTATCTTTAATTAGTTGACTGTGGCTAACGATATATGTTTTTAACCTCCGACGAAAAAATTGGGGTGTTATAAGTTTGCCGTGTGTATCTGTGGCTTTGTCTATGTCTGTTTGTGGCATCATAGCTCCTGAAAGGATATCCAATGAAAATCCAGTTTAATCGAGATGGTTCTTAGCTTTGTTTAATTAATATCGGTTCAATAATTTAGAAAATATTTGAGTATATGTAAATTTGGTAAGAGGTTATCCGACTTTTTCTGTGGTTATGGTATAAAAAAGTAACCATAAGGTTCAATTTCCTTGGACATTACAGCCTTATGTATCTACACATACATTCCTATTGTTTCGTTTATGTAGGTACCTAAAATGTTAGTTTTGGCTAAACAAGTCAATACAAAGCGAAAACGTTTTCATTGTTATAAGTCTCGTCTCAATATAATAGAAAGCGATTAACCTGTTTCTGATGTTCTAGCGCTGTATAAAACACCTATAAAACACCAGAACTCTCATTATCTTAGAACGACCTAGAGATAACTAATTGCAGAGTTACAGGTGTTACAGCTATCTTCAAAGTAGAGTCCGGCAGAGTAGAATAGCACCAACCCTTTACACTCGTGGGTGTCGTACAAGACGACTAATGTTTTCGACGCAAAAGATATAGAGCCTCCGTAGACTGGAAAGTGGGCAGCAGCGTTTTCCATTGTTATATTTATAACACTACGATCTCCAACTCGTTTGCTAAGCATGGAGATTATGGCAATAACCTTGCCATTCGTGAGAGAGGCCCTAAGTCCTGCAGTGGACTATTATAATCATCATCATCATCATGATGATAAAGTGTTGCAGCTACGCTAATCTTTCAAGTTACTTTTTAGCTGTGGGCTCATCAAATATTAACCTTACCGTGCATCTATATATTGGAAATATGCAAATTTGTTAAAAAATATCCACAGTTCTTCACTACACGTGAAGATAACCTATTAAACTATACACTACGCCATAAAAACAGACTAATGTTGCCTGACTCCCGCCTAACTAGCCACTCTACCAGCCCGCTTGTCATGTCAATAAAAATTTTCAATAAACTACCGACGCATTTAAGAAATGAGAATAACTATAATAAATTTATAAAAAGTTTAAAGCAAATATTAATTAATAAAAGTTATTACAGTGTAACAGACTACCTAAATGACAAAATAATGTGATATTTCTGTACCTACTAATATAAAATAGAATACTATAATATGTGCCTTAGATATAATATAATATGATTATGTATATAAATAAATAATAAGTGCAATGTCAAATAATTAAGTATGTTTATATAGCTCCTCTCTATATTGCTGTGCCCTTACGGGGTATCTTGTACTGCTACCATCAATGTACTTGATTATGCAATAAAACTGAATAACTGAATAACTGAATAACAAATCAAATCAAATATCTTTATTCAGTTTAGGTTTTCACAAACAGTTATAAACGTCATACAATATAAAGTGAATGCTAGGCACTACAGCACCATCGAGCAGACAACGGTTTCTTGGCCAGTATGAAAAAAGCCAAATAAAAAAGAAAACAAAAAAATAGACTCCGCGGCCAAAGATTTTATTCTTTGTCAGCGACGAATGAAAGCGGCGGCGGCCGCCGGCCACTTGTCTCTGTGACATTGACAGTTATGTAATGTCATTCGATATGTCACCTAGCGCATCGATGATGCCGCTCGTCTGTAGTGATTAAAAAATACAATATCTCTTAGATCATATTAAAATACGGCTAGGTAGTTATTTCCCACGAGAAAAGAGGGTTGCCTTAAAAATTTGTTTGATTCCGCTTTTTATTACACATTCTTCGAGGTAAAAGAGCCGAGAAATATTAGCATATCTGCAGGATGAAACAAAGGGCAGGAGGTTAATATGGACTCAAAATGCTTTCAATTGTGTATTCATATACCTAATGTACGCGTCCGTAGAGATGAATACGTACTTAGATTAAAAACCGTTTATTTAAGTGTTTTCAGTAGAAATTTAAATGACGTAATACTAAACTTATATCGATAACATACTTTAAGCTTCAGTTGCAATAATAAAAGACAATTCAATTGAGTTGAAACGTTGAGAGAATTGGTCTTTTCTCATGGTTATTTTATATATACATGTGTTATACACATAAATCTTCCTTGTGAATCACTCTGTCTATTAGTGAAAACCGCATGAAAATTCGTTGAGAAGTTTTTGAGTTTATCGCCAACAGACAGACAGACACACGTGGCGTGCGACTTTGTTTTATAATGTTTTATAATATGTTAGTGATCCAAAGCCTGACCAGGAATAGGTCAGCCACAATACTATTTCTCCCGAATTCTTTCCGAGTTTCCTGAATTCTGTCTAGTTTTTGTCTGCTCTCTCTCAAGCTCTGTACAGGTCCTAAGTACTATGTAAAGTCGATATTGATTTTAAATAAGGTATTTTTATATTAAGTGAGTACTTAATACTTAGCAGTTTTCACCCACCTGCAATTTGAACCCCTTAAAATTGAGTTATAGCAGTGGGACTCTTTTATTATGCAACAAAAATGCTCTACGTCTCGGCGAAATTGATACCTGTAGCTTCCTATAATTATATATTACTTTAGTATTTGTTCGGAATTTAGATAAAAAAATTAGCATTTTAAGTAAACTAACAAACAAGAAGCAACATCAGCTTCACACAATACTTAATTTAAAGCCAAAACACCCCTTTTCTCGAAGCAACTCAACGGATATTCGAGCTATTGATATCATTGTTAGGGACTGAAGAAACTGCCTGAATTTTATATTCTATTGTCTACGTAATTGAAAATAACAAGTTTCTGCCTTTAAAGGTTATTAAATATCGCTTATCGAATTTCCAATATTCGTCACTCACTCACTTACTGACTGACTGACTGACTCTTTGATAATCAAAAAGATAGACCATTTCCAGGTGAATTAGAAAGTTGAAATTTGGAATGGAGTTTATAAAAATGAAATAGATGTTGACTGACTGAGTTTGTATGGAAGTTCGTTTTCAAAGCAAAGGACATGAAGTTGTACGTGTATATTTATACGGGATACAGGCTTATGGTGAGATATGAACATGTACCTGTTTAATAGTTTTTAAAAATTTCACCCTTTAGGGTAAAATGGGTTGACAGTCTGTATGGAAGTCTAACATAATAAATATAATAAATAAATGAAATATTTATTTTTTTAGAGTTAGTTGCTAGTGCAGCCAGCCTTATGGACACCATTCCCAACAGTGGCAGCGATCTGGGGGACATTTGTAGATATAAATTTTTAGATTAGGGTTGTAGGTTAAATTAACTTTAGTAAGATAATAATTTTATTATTTTTGTATGTTGTCCTTTTTTAATAAATCTTGATTATGTGGCTAGTTACAGTTGTAGATACTTTCTATTAGGTATAACTGTGTAATTTTCTAAGAGATATGAAACTACCTATTTATAGACATTTGTCTCAAACTTGTCATGTGTAGCGTATGCAACAATACATAATATAATAAATATGGGCCTCAGTTGCCTGAAATAAATGAATAAATAAATAAAAGTCAAGGCATAAATCTGTTTAATGCTCTTAAGACATTGGTTCTGCAGTGTTCTCGTGCGGTCAAGCCTATATGGCAAGAGTGCTTTGGGAGTATCAAAGCTCAGAAATCGGCAATAGTAGAATAAAATCGTGTAAGAAGTGTTTACCGTCCGGTCTTGTCAAAATGAGATAAGACGAAATCTCGTAGAAAAACTAACAAGAAAATGATTTGCCAAAGTCCAAGAGTAGTCAATACAAACAAATAATAAAACTCAAGTCAGTAGGATTAAGCAAATTAACCAACCCTTTCCAATAGACATAACTCAGTTATTTATTGTTATGCCAGTTGTATGCGCGTTAATTTTAATTCTGGGAATCTCAATTAATTGCAAAAATAATTGTAAATCCCATTTGACCTTGATTAAGTAATATTTTTAATAGTCTACCCCTCTTTCCATTAACCTACTTCAAATTTAATTTACATGTGATTATAAAATCCGAGAACTGTACTTGTAGATATTGTTTTGGGCTACCGTACCTCGCAAGAAAAAAAACAGAACCCTTATACACTTTGTTGCCTATCCGTCCGTCTGTAAAGACCATTTTTATAATGAACGCGTAAAGATCATCATCATCATCATATCAACGAACGAACGATAGACGCCCACTGCTGGGTATAGGCCTCCCCCAGAAATCTCCACAAAAGTCGGTCCTGTTCCCTCCGCATCTAGCTGGCACCTGCGATCTTTATCAGGCCGTCGGTCCACCTCGTGGTAGTCCTACCCACGCTGCGTCTTCCGGTACGTGGTCGCCACTCGAGAACCTTACTGCATCTACCTTCGTCCATCGGTTGTTCGAGCTATGTGCCGTGCCCACTGCCACTTCAGCCTGGCTATCCTTAGGGCTATGTTGGTGACGTTGGCTCACTTGCGCATCTCCTCATTTCTGATTCAATCGCACAACGAGAAGATATCAAGGTGAAATTAATATCAAATACTCAGGTCTGCAATCCCATGGAGTGAAAACTTCTAAGTCAACGCAATCAAAAGATACGACCGTTTATGCTCCGTTTACGTCTCACATTTTGACACTCGCAAGAAATCAAAACCTTTAGGGTACTGTCCGTTAATATAGAATCATTAAATTATGGTTTTTATGAGGATTATAGGAACAAAGATAAATAAGGGTTTGGCTCAAGTGCTAGAAAAACTCAATTACGTTTATAATGTAGTAGATAGTGCGGCGGCTTATCTGAAACCATAAAACATAATCAACACCAATAACTAGCATAAATTTATAAATGCGGGCAATAAAAATTAAAAGCTTGAATTCCACACTTATATTAATAAAAAATCGCTTTGATAATTTGAATGTATTTTATGTAAAGGGAATTTTATTGAAACTCCAGTAACTTATTCTTGTTTCAAGCTATTTCAAACATTTTATTCTCGTTACCCACACCTAATATTGTAATTACAAAAATCTATACAACTTGCATATTATTAGCGCTAACGTTAACCTACTCGTATCTCTGATCTCAATTTGGCGTTAATGTCCCGGATGTGCTCAAGTGCGCGAGGGCCCGGGGTCCACCTTGACCATGATCCAGGTTTTGGCAGATCAGGTAATTACAGTGGACCGACTGCTATCTGACGTCCGTGACCCTGTTAACAGGGGAACTAAACCAGATCGGACCACGGTTGCACATTCAGTCGCCTGAATGTGCAGGTTTTATAATTATGTTTTCCCTCACCGTAAGAGCATAGGTTAGTGTTCAGCTAATCACATAACTCAGAATAGATTCATTGGTACATGGTGGCACTGGGGTTCGAATCCGGTATCTTGGAGTACGATTCGGACCCCGAGGCCACCGACGCTTCGGATAATATACTCGATCACAACGTGTTACAATTGCATTCACCATCTCAGAAACTGAATCGAATCGCTAACAAAAAAATACACTAATATCGTTTTTAATCCTACAGTACACATTTGCGAGTGTCTCGTGTGGAATCCTAACCAAACGGCCATCGAGTGTTACAGGTACAGCGCCTTTAACTTTAACACCCTCTTTAAAAAGTATTTTTCACTTGATTTTTTTAAAGATGACTTGAATTTTTAATACAGCGCCTTTAACTTTAACACCCTCTTTAAAAAGCATTTTTCACTTGATTTTTTTAAAGATAACTTGAGTTTTTAATATTTAATAGTATTATACATTACAGTATTAAACAACAAACTCCTTACGCATCTTGAAGGTAACGATCTCCTCAGCGATCACCAGTACGGGTTCCGCCGTGGTCGATCTACTGGGGACCTTCTGGTGTATGCCACACAATTGTGGAGTGAGGCCATTGAGAGACATGGCGAGGCCCTTGCTGTGTCTCTTGATATCTCCAAGGCCTTTGACAGGGTTTGGCATGCGGGCCTTCTAAGCAAGCTTCCTTCATTTGGTATTCCTGTTGGCTTTTGCACCTGGTTATCGGATTTTCTGAGTGAACGTTCAATCCGTGTAGTTATCGATGGCTACTCGTCTAATCTTGAGGCTATCGACGCGGGAGTTCCTCAGGGATCGGTACTGTCCGCGACTTTATTCCTGCTGCATATTAACGATCTGCTAACAGTACCAGGTACCTTTGGGTACGCAGACGACAGCACAGTGACGGATAGATATCTGGCAGATGCAAAAGCCAATAGGAACGATATTCAGTGTTGTCGAGAGGTTATGGTTGATCGTTTGAACAACGCTCTCAAGGCAGTCTCTGATTGGGGTGAAGCCAATCTGGTGACGTTCAACGCAACCAAAACTCAGACGTGTTTGTTTTCCGCCAAAAGGAGTCCATTCCATCTTACTCCAACTTTTCGGGATGTTCCTGTGGAAATTACCGGCAACCTACAGCTTCTAGGTGTTGAGCTTTCTACCAATCTCAACTTCGGTCAGTACATCGAATCCAAGGCAAAAATTGCAGCAAAAAAACTTGGTGTCCTCTCGAAGGTTAAGCGGTACTTCACTTCAAGGCAGTTGATTCAGTTATATCAAGCACAAGTCCGATCCTGCATGGAGTACTGCTGCCACCTCTGGGATGGATCAGCCAAATATCAACTGGCGGCTTTGGATTCGGTGGAAAAACGTGCAAAGAAGATGATTGGTGACCCACAGTTGATTGAAGCTAGGCTGCAGAGCCTCGAGCATCGGTGTAGGGTTGCGCGTCTGTCGGTCTTCTACAGGTTACATTTCGGTGAGTGTGCGAAGCAGTTGCACGACCTCATTCCGCCGTCCCCTTTCCGCCATCGGGAGACACGATCCGGGCGAGTGCTTCATCCTTATATCGTGGACCTTCCAACTATCCGCACGAGCCGCTTTGGCTTGACTTTTATAATGCGTACGGCTAAGGAGTGGAACGCGTTGCCTGCGAGTGTGTTCCCTGATCAATATAATCTGGATGCCTTCAAGGCTAGAGTGAATAGGCTGTTCCAAGACGAGCATGCTCCATCTTTGGCCGCATCGTCACTTACCAACAGGTGAGATGGCGGTCAAATGCTTGTCTTGTCTAATATAAAAAATAATAAAAATATATATATATATATATATATATATATAGTATTATAGGAAGCAAGAGGCAAGTAGGTACTCACTTAACGGATTTTGTTTTGAATTTATGGAATTGTATTCCACTCCGTCATTGTTAAAAATGTTGCGAAATCTTTGGATATAATTCGGAATGAAATCATCATCAACGTCCTAGCGCCAATCCCGGCTTCTGACAGTGTCCGCTTTCCTACTCTTTCTTCTCCACTTCACCCGGTCTTCGGTATCCTCACGTCGTAGGCCGTTGGCTCTCGCATTAGACTCAGCGATGTCAATCCATCGCTTCTTGGGTCTGCGACGGGGCCTCTTTCCTGATACCGGCAGGTTCAGGTATCCATTTCCCTTTTATCCCTGAGGCTTACGCAACACGCGATCTAACCAGCGTAGGCGAGCCTCCTCGATTTCTTTAATTGTACTCCACTGTATGTGTCCGTCATTTATACATTCTTGCTAAATTCACGGGTTTCGAATGAGATATTACATTATAATATAATTTCCATAATACTTTTTCCGCCCTGATCTGGAGGCGGTTCTTATAAACAAAACATATTTTAGAACAAGAGTCAATCTCGTATGACATTTTCCGAAAGGGGATTACGGATAGCACTCCCATTTTATTTATATTATAAATATTCCTGAGTAAGTTCGGATAAGCTGCTTTTATAGATAACAAAATCGAGATGCCTCCATTAAGGGTTTAGAGAACAAAGGAAAAACTAAAATGTATTCAACTAATATGGTTTCACCACATTTTGATCCGACTCGTGAGTAGTATGACACTGTTTTCTTGGTTTATCTTGTTATTCTTCTAATCCTCTCTTTATATTATTAGTATAGATCAAATATTTGATGGTTTGTCGTTTTGTTTGTTTTACAAACTAATTGTTTTTGTAATGTTTGACAAACTAGAAACATTCATAGTGGGTAATTTGTTACGGTGCTATCCCAACACAAACATAACGAAGTAAATGTTTATTTATTGTTTAATTTTAATGTAAATTTTCTACTGAATCACTATGTCAATGACAAACAGGGCAAGTCCCGAGCAAGTGGAATATAATTCATTTTTATTCATATTCGATTTATAGGTATCAAGTGTAAAGTCTCAGTTCCTCATAAACAAGAGGTACCGGGTTCGACCCACAGTCTCACTATGTATCAAACACATTTTCTGAGTTGCTAACTAATACTCTTACGATGATGGCAAACATCGTGTGGAAACCTTCACATTTAGGGGGCTGAATAAGTAATCTTGATCCAATTGTCAGGTTCCCCAGATAACAGGGTCGCTCTACTGTACTTACCTGATCTGCCAAATCCTGGATTACGGTTAAGGCGGACCTCGGGTCCTCACGCGCGCACAACCCGGAAATATTAACTATTTACAAGCTTTTATTTAACATGCACTGTTCGTATGTAGGATTTCCGTCAAAACTAAAACAATTTTCGACTATTTTTTGGTTGCCGATCGAGCTGAAACTTGGTACCTATATAGCTTAGATGACAATGAATTAATATAGTAATTAACTAAGGAGCTGGTCTGATGATGCAGTCGGAAGGTAGTCATAGGAACTAATGAACGCAATAAGATAACACCATCGTATTTAGGTTCTTTATAATGGTCTTGATGAATAGGTACTATACCGCGCGATAAAACGTTGTTATAAAAAATAATTTTCATTTGAGAATTTATTAATAACTGTAAAGGTAGTCAATTATAAACAAAATATGTAATTTATTGGCCCTAGGATCTAGAATGCTGAGCAAAAAGATGGCCGTGATCGCCGCGCTGGTGGTAGCGCTGCTCTGTGTTGCCGAAGCCAGAGAAGAGAACCCTGATAGGCCGAGGTAAGGGAGATTTTTCTATAAAATAACCAAACAAATATATGCTGTCTACTTTTTGACAGAAAAACAGGCAAGCGGGCCCCGTGATGGAAATGTTTACCGCTGCCTATAGATATTAGCAATGCTATGGGTAAGAAAAGGGTATTAAAAAGTAATTTAAATTGAGTGGCATTATGTACAGTCGCCTGCTATTACTAATGTGTGCTAGAGGATCCGGTCAATCTGCAGGCGACTGTATCAATGAATACAAAATTTGAGGGTTAAAAAGAGAATCGACGGATAGTCTTACTACAGATTTTGATATCTTTAGCTGCAACTATGATCCAGAATGATAATTACCTACTATCTAAGATTTATATATTTCGATTTCATCATAGTATTCTATCACTTGAATACAATATTACAGGCATTTTTACATTACCCTATCCTTCAAACTAGAAGTAAACATTGCGAGCTGTTCCCTGGGGCAGAAATAGATAAGGAGGCAGTATCCAGCTAAATGACTTTCTCATGCTTGACAAAGTCAACGATTAGTTACGATTAGATCCTGAAGATCAATGCCAAGATCAGCAGGTACTCAATCGTTGTAAGCTAGGGATTCATTTGGCTTCGGTACTATTCGGGAAGGACTTCGTAAGTTTCCTGTTATTTCGTTTATTTCTTTTCTTATTTTCTTTTGGTTGTGGATTCTCAGCTGGGTAATCGAAATGTTAAACGTGATAGTTGAACAGCTAGTTGGGAATTATTTAGGTAAGTATATGAAAATGTTTAAAGTATCAAGAACCACTTTAGATTTTTATTGTTATTGCATTGTACCTATTAAAAAAAAGTGTAGGTATAAGTAGTTTATTATCAGTTATCTGACAATAATAACACCCGCGAAAAGCCGACTATCAGTTGGCATGACATAAGACATCATGTCAAGTCTGACCGTGTCGGGAGAAATTTTGGAAGAACGTCAAAATAGGCGGAATCAAGCTTTTATTAGATACCTATCAAGCCTTTTTTTTTCATGCCGAACGGACAGTCAGCATGAAGATGAGTGCAATGGTGTCCATAGGTTTCATTACACAACTCCTGAACCGGGAGTAATGTGCCTCATCGAGATTTTATCTATTTCTGCCATAGTCCATTCAAAATTCCGTGAGACAAAGTATAAACAAAGAAACAATGGTTGTCAAGCTTTTCATTCACGGTTCACTCATTTTCATCCGAATCAACCTTCAGATAAGAGAAACTCAACAATAACAGAATGTAAAACGTATCGCTACAATAAAACTTAACATAAATGATAACTTTAACAGGATTAATCAGAAATACGAAATTAATCGGAGAGGAAAGTCCTATTGAAAAATATATTTTTTCATGGTTAGTGGACATTTTGAATCACGGCAAAGTAAATTGAGCATAGAGAAACTATTACCAGCGTATTTGGTTTTCTTCGTTGTCCTTGTCGGGTCATAACAATAACCTCAACATTATAAGGGCAAGGTGTTAAATCAATCCTCTCAAATGAGTGAACCCAGCATTACTTAAGGAGTTTCATAAAAGTGTACAAAGTTCCACGCGTAGGATGTTTCCAACTGTAGCGGTTTTCTTTTAGCATTTGATCGATGATTTAACCTGGATATTCGTGGGTGTCACAGACCACGTGTAAATGAAATATATACAATACAATAATATTTTTATTAGAGGTATCAACATTGAGTTACGGACGATTTATGGGGGTAGAGGTTGTAGATATATCACCAGACTTTTTGGTCGATTGTGAGACCCACCTCTGTTGCCTCTCAATCAATAACAAAAAAAGAAAACATAAACTTATAACTTGTAAGTGGCATGCCAGAAACATGTTATCGCAAAGATCGACCACGATACCTACGTGCACGTTACTTCTTTACAATTAATTTATGTACAAAATCCACGAAATAAACTAAATGATGAAAAATGTTGGCCTGTTGTTGTGTTACCTTTAAATCGTGAGTCGTGACCGCTAAAAGCAAGGTATTATTGATGAGTAAAAACAACCCATAAACACGAGTGTTTATTAAAAACAGTCCCCCTTCTTAACAGTGATATTAGCTGAAGCCATTTCCCCTATTTCGGTCTGAAGTCGTTCAAATATAATAAAATAGTTATTTATTTCCATAATTGTTTCTTACAATTTTATACACTGCTTCTCGAGCTAGGTTCATACTAATTACTAGCTAGGTAAAAATTGATTATATTAAGCATCTGCTATCATACAAGTCAAACACTTGTCTTAATATTTGTGTATGTGGTTGGTTGAGTGTGTGAATGTGTGTTGGTTGTCAAAACTGACAAATTGCGTTGTTTGTGTTTTCATAACGGGTCTATGCTCTAAGAGCAGAGAGTTGAGTCGTGGGCGGAGATTATATGTTCGTCAAAAAACATTAAGCAAATTATTATCTCCAGTAGCAATATTTATTTTCAATTTAGCATAGTATTTCTTCCTTCCGGTTACAATCTTTTGGCGAATTAATATCGAAAGTAGAGTATCGAATTGTCCTGTTTCATTCTGTAATGGGATCTCTTCCAATTCAATACACTTTGTATAGACCTGGGGCTATATTGTGCATTAAAGGCGGTTAAATAATACCTAACTTACGAGATTGAACTAATTGTGTGCCTTCTGTTATTTGACTATGTATTGTGACAAGGAAAGTGGCGTCCTCACTAATATTAGTCATTGACTAGCTTCTGTCCGCGACTTCGTCCGCGTAAAATTATGTTTTGCCGCGTTGCAGGAACTACATTGAATTTCGGGATAAATTATAGCCTATGCGTTTTTATGTGATATATAATACATATAAGTAAGTGCCAACACTGCAAAGTTTGATTATAAAAATCCATTAATACAGTAGTTTTTGCATAAAAGAGTACCAAAGCTTTTTTTGCTATTTCAAAGTTAGTGCTATAGTAAAGGTTGTTTATTATCACGATCACATGCATACGGTACGCATTTGTATCATCAATTTGAAATCACCCTGTAGAGACAAAACAGCTTAGCTCAAATTATCTTTACAAGCATCATAGCTAGTGTGCTCTATCGGCTCCCCATCGAACTTCGAGTACTATTAGATTATACGTCAGCTTGCATCGATAACAACCATGTCTAGCTAACGTGGAACTGAACGTACGTAAAATACATAACATACTGGGATTTTAAAAAAGAAAATGGTTTTGTGACTATTATGCTTTCTAATTATACTGAAATGGTTATAAATTACTAGCTTCTTCGCTCGCGACTTCGCGTAAAATTCGGTTACTACGTTCCGAAACCGTAGCCGTCAGAACCACATTTAATTTTGAATAAAAAAATAAACTATAGCCACGCTTTCACCCCTTACTACTCGCTGATAATGAAGCTTCCTATAGGTGAAATAATTGTTTAAATCCATTAAAAATAAACAATAAAAAATTTCTCTTCATAATATTAGTCGCAAACATTAGTCTCCATGTACGACTCCCATGAATGTAAGGGGTTGGTGCTATTTTACTTTGCCGGACGCCATTCTTTTTCATTCTTTAGAATCCACCTCACGTAATTCAATGTAACAACACCTCGCAATAATCAAGGCAAGGCACAGGGCGCATCCGAGCAGAATGCTTACGGTAGCCGTTCAAAGGCGCCTCCGGTAATTTGCACCTGACAACCGGACCTTAGCTCGTCATGTTGCATTGTGACGTCACGCCCGGGGCTGACAAGCGCACGAACAGTTCTCGGCGGGAAATTACACATCGGGCGTTGGAAATTGTAGAGCGCTGTTATCATTCGTATAAGCCTTGTTATCTTACATATACACACAAAGCTCACGCCTCTGTGCCATAGGTTAGGTAGACAGAGACTATGGACCGCCACTTTGCTCTGTCCGAACACAACTCGCATATATTCACAATTCTTTTCATACATCTCCATTTATTCTTGCCACTTCGGACCCCATATTTTTGAGCTGTTATCTTTGTCTTGTAGACTGTCGAATTGCAGGCTACGTTATCCAACAAAATGTTGTAAGGCGAAAGAAAAAGACAAGGCTTTATTACCCATCTACGCCGACTCCTCAGTCTTGACAGAGCCCTGCCACCGGTAAAGGTTTTCTTTGCCTTAAACTTACAAAGTGATATTTTTCTAATAGAAACAATGACTGGTATTATTCGGTTAGATACTATAATACCGCATATCATAAGTTAACAACGCCATTGTACCAACAGCATGTTTAGTTAGAGGTAGGGCATAGCGGGACATGTCGTTCACTTGACGCCGCCCGATGGGCAAGTACCTCCACCTTACAGAATACCGCTGCCAAACACCACTATTTTAGTTTGTTTTCAGTGTTGTGCTTGCCGGTAAGTAAGGTCTTCCTTGCTCGGAGAGCCGTGGCTTTGGCAGTGGATGGGGTTTACAAAGTCAGCAAGCTAGTGATACCCCTGGTACTGCAAGAGTCCATAGGCTACAGTAACTGCTACCCATTAGGCCGTACGCTTGTTTGCCACCTTAGTGCTATAAAAATGTACGAAGAAGAGAATAATGTAATGCGGGCAGCAAGTAAACATAAGATATACGTAAGAGATCAAATGTCAAACACAAATCAAACGGTACGATTTTAGATATCGCCCTAATTAGATAGCTACCTACACACATGATAGACATGTTATTTTTACCTTTTTTCCTCATACGAAATAAGTAACACATATGTTAGCAATAAGAATGGCGATGGCTTAACGGTTAGCGTGGCCACCGTAAGTGAGAGCCGAATTCGATCCCCATTACCGGCAAGTAGTAATGGCTTTTTCTGAGTTATGTAAATAGATTTAATGGAACACTTATCATCAGTAAGAGGGTCAACATCGTGAGGAAAGCTGCACATTCAGGCGACTAAATGTGTAACCATAACCATGATATACAATGTAATTAGATTCCCCTGTTAACGGGGTTTAGGAGTTCAGATGACGTTCGATCTGACTACCTACCAAACACTTTGCCATGATCTGGCTCTGACCTGATCTACCAAATCCTTTATCATGGTCAAGGCGGAACCCGGGCTTTAGCGCGATATTGAAGCCAAGGTGATTATTATTTTTATGCAAGCTGGTAGTTTTTTTTATTCTACTTAGTGACAAACGAGTAGATTGCCCGCCCACAGCAGGTGTGTTGTCCCTGTGAGGACTAAGATGAAATGCCTCATGCCGTATTTGAGCTGGCTACCTTATCCTTCAAGCCGGAACACAACAATGCAAGCATTGTTGCTTGGCAGCAGAAATAGACAAGTGGGACTCACCCAGGCAGACTCCTTAGGCATGACAGAGTCCTAGCACCTGGTAATGCTTGTGGGTTGAGATAATTATTAAATTATCTCTAAATTAATTAAAGCAACCGCAAAGTGATTCAATTCAGCCACCAGC
Source organism: Blastobasis adustella (assembly GCA_907269095.1). NCBI lineage: Eukaryota > Metazoa > Arthropoda > Insecta > Lepidoptera > Blastobasidae > Blastobasis > Blastobasis adustella. Next base: position 8,037,436 of record OU026117.1, on the reverse strand, counting down.
GCCAGGCCATATTGTAAGTAAACTAGAACTTGTAAAAGATCCCATAGAACGAAGAATTATAAGGTAAATGAAATGTAAAAATATTTACATATAATTACTATTCACTTTAGCCCTGTAAAAGCTTTTTTATCATTACGTCCTTTTATATGAATATTTTAACGTGATATGAAATCACCAGTTTTATTTTCGTGGTCAGGACGAGGGTTCTCGTTTCGCTCTTGGCTTTTTAGTCTATTTCCTTTGGCAATTTTGGTGTTTTACCTAAGTTAGATTGGGTATAGCTATTTCTACGTCCCTGCGTAATATGAGAAATCTTTAATACAAGCGTTTCATTATTTTTAGTACAAACTTTGGCATTTAATAAATGCCATGAATCATTTACTTGTTTATAGTTGATAATTAGTCGATACCTACCTATTTGTAGATTTGTAGAAATTTATATTTGTAGGATTTGTTTTCCCCTTTTATCCACGTTCGCAACTGTTTATGGATTTGGATGAAGCCACGGAGATTTCTCATAACCGTAGCAACGATGTGGTCTCTGGTGTGAGGTTATGTATGAGGTATACAATTACGTGATATTTTTACACTATGTGGTAGTCTATATTGGATGTACTAGTTAAAAGATCAGTCACCCAGTCTTGTCACCAACAGAACGATATTTTGGGATGTTTATTTAAAATATTTCTTCATATTATCGCGCTGCATTTTCGTCCTATTTTCTTTACAACGCGATTTCTTATTATAGTCTCACAAATCTCACAATCAAATAAATAAAACCGACTTCATATTGGGAACGAAACTTTAGATATTATAACGAACAAAAGAACAGCACCAAAAATATTTCATGTAAAATTGGTTCACCAAGCCTTGCAACCATGAAACGGTTCCACTGTGAAAATGTTATTAGGTCTCATAAAGAGCAAAGGCCGTGACTCTACAAAGCCCAACTCAACCAACTCAGCGATGTTAAAGACACAGGTAAATTGTTTACCTAGTTTAGGCATTTAGTTAATGTAGGTTTTAAGACTTTCGTGGTTATTTACTACACTTTCACTACACATATTATCGGGTTCGGCCCGATGTGTAGTGAAAATTTAGTTAATGATTTTATTATGTATGCTGTATGTAAATTCTTTATAGCTTAATAAATAAGTATAGTAGTTACAAAAGTATAAATTACATAGCAAAGGGCTTATCGCACAATGGGATTTCTTCCAGCCAACATTAGACCCTCTGAAAGGAGATCTAAGAAGCGATGGAGGCAATATTGAGTACTTAAATTACTTAGCTTAAATAACTTTGGTTGTAAATGACTTTTAATTGTTCTATTCATATTTTATCATAGGTACTTTAAAATTTAACTAAAGTACGGTGTAATTTTAGACTTAAGTCTCTTGAATAAATTATTTAATTATTATTTATTGGATGTGGAATGAGCTCCCAGCCACAGTGTTTCCTTTGGACTATGACATGGGATCGTTCAAGAGGTATATTGGAGGACTCCTTAGCGGCGGGCAACGAATTGGCACCGCCCCTGGTGTTGCTGATATCCATAGGCGTCGGTGACCACTTTCAATCAGGTGGCTCGTATGTCTGTTTATCTGCAGTATTACATAAAAAAAATTTACTCTACGTTTCTGCGGACGGTATAGCTTGGCCGTTTCTTAGAACTATTGTAAGATACATTACGTTGTATTTGATTTCGACGCTACGGTCAAGGCAGACATCAGCCAGATCAAGCTAGCGCGTAGCTATTCCATTCTTTCCAAACTTTCCAACCAAAATGTAGGGTTTGTAAAGGCTTCATGGCATTGGCTCTTCATGAGAGCTGATTACTTTGATCATAGTAATCACCGATCACAGTGAACCCATTATTTATAAGCTTGACAGGATTGACAAACCAATTTTACGTGAAATGTTTTTGGTGCTTTTTGCAGTTTAAAGACCCTACTTCTTTCTAGACTACGAAATAAATTTCAGCTTTATTGGTGATGATGTAATTATTTATACAGAATTAATGATTGCGATTGATCAAATGATTTGACAGATCAAAGGTAGGTAGCAGAGAAAAGATAGGTTCACAGCCAGCCTATATCATAATCATTTGCCCCTTATTTTTTGTTCATCTTGGCGGGAACACTTCCGTGCCCGCCACGTCACAGTATAAAGAACGGCTCCAAGTAACATTGCAGTTTGTAGTATACCGCGGTAGTACCTACTCGTCCCTGAAATTTGTATGTAGGGAAGCAAGATTGTTCTATGCATTACTGATGTTATATTAATAAATTAGGAATGAAATGAAAGTTTCCATACAACTAGTTTCCTGTTTTAATCCACATGCCGTCCTCGTGCGAGTCCTTGCAGAACTTTACGTGGCCTCCTTAAAAATTTCGGGATAGTCTATGTGTCATTCTGAGCTATAAGCTACAATATAGAACAAAATGCCTCGAAATTCGTCATTCACTCTCAACTCTCTTATTAAAATATTTGTATTATAGGAGTAGGATAGCAAGATTTACATACTGTAATCTATACATAGTATAAATCAAAGTGGCTTACCGCCGTCTGACCCTCCGTATATATGTAGGTATGTATCGAGGCCAAAAATCAAGAGTCTCCGTAGTCTGGAAATTGGGCAGCAGCATTTTCCATTGTTATATTGAAACACTGCGATCTCCAACCCGCCTGCCAAGCGTGGAGATTATGGCAATAACCTCCCCTTTCGTGGGAGAGGCCCAAAGTCCTGTATTGGACTGTTACGGGCTGTTATGAGGATGATGATGTATCTATGTACGGTTAGATCTTTTACACTACGCAAGAGTGATTCAAGAGGAATGTTTATAAGCAAGAAAAAAGGGTACGTAGGGGTAAAGTAGGTGTATTCCAACAAAGTCGCGCCGGGAAAGAGAAATTATTATTATAACTATAAAAAAGATATCTGATAAATATGATAAATGAATAAATCATACCATATTTTTATTGTATAGAATTTCCAACAGTCAAATTAGTTGAAATTTATTTAATAATAGACTTACACAATTGTCAATTCCTGTCTTACAGCCGACTAATGGTGAAATAGAGTATTTTCTAAATGCCGTGGACGTGACGCGCTTCGTTGAGAAGCTTTGAGAAAAGCTCCTTGCAAGTTGCAAGTGAAGCTTTGTACTGTTACACAAGTTTTCCTATTGAATTCGATAAGAGTTCGCTGGAGAATGCATGTTTCTGCAAGCTACTTTTTCGAGAGGAATCAATATGAAAGTAATATTATGAAAAAGAGCGCTACTTATGTTTTAAAAGAGTATTCTTTTCACAATTACTGTCCAATTGTAATAAAGAGTCTAATATTATTAGGAATGGAATGCGAGAATTGAAATGGAAGCTTTATGTTCGGAACAGTTTTTTTTTATCAAATTGTTTTTACTGGGTTGGCAACACAGGAATGATACCTCTGGTATTGCAAACGTTCATAGGCTGCGGTGACTGCTTACCGCAGGCAAGCGTAATCCAAAATATGAAGAGCAGCGTGTTCTGTTCTGTAAACACTGCGATCTCCAAATCTCCTGTCAAGCGTGATGGTTATGTCAAAACCCTTTACTGATATGGATAAGGCTTAAGTCCAGCAATGGACAGATCGCTCTCACATTCCATCAATTTACCGATATCAATCCATCGCGTCTATTGGGCATACATGGGTTCCCTTACCTTTTCCCTAATATCGACAGGTTTAGGCAGGCACCTATTGTTTGCCTCTAATAATACATTGTTTTGGCGTCAATATCTCGGTTGTGTTATCGCATATGAGGGCCAGGGGTTCGTCTTCAACATGATGCAGGATTTTGCGGATCAGGTAGTTACAGTAGAGCTACTACCATCTAACCTCCATGATCCTGTTAACAGAGAAATCTGATTGGATTGGATAACGGTTACACGTGTGTAGGTGTTTTCACGATGTTTTCTCTCACTGCAATAATAACTATCGAATAAAATATTTCCATTCACATAGCTTATATGCCTCTGATCCCATTGTGAGAAATTATATTACTCGTACTCATATTTTAAGCCAAAAATATATCCAAAGACGAGGTCGGATTATGCGACTCCATTTATTTTATTTGTGACATTTATTAGTAGAAAGATTTGAATGGAATATTGGGATAAAAATATCCTTGTGTGGGTTTTTAGCTTATGCAATCTCATATCTTCCTAATGGAGCTGTTTTTCTATATTTGTATTTGGTGGTATTTTCTTTCATACAAAAGTGCACCCTGGGCCCTTGCGTGCCGCGCGGGGGCGCAACCGGGATATCACGCCAAGTGTGGTATTTTTAATCACACATAACGATTGTATCAATCATGAAAATAATACGTGTGTGTTTATTAAATAAATTACAGGCATTTGTGCTACTTAAATTTCTGCCCGGCCGCCAATCGAATTCGGGACCTCTGCGTAGCTGACCATGTTAACCACTGAACCACTCTGTTCACAGTAAGCTTCGCATTAGTAAAAAAACCAAAATTGCATAAACATTTGGGACAAACCATGCAAAAGTCGTGTATGTACGTCTGTATGGGCTCTCAACCTAAGTATAGTTTCAGATTGACCTATTTAAGGTTGCTCACCTGTAGGGTATTTGACAAACGAATTAGTCATTAGTCGGAAATGTTTAAAATAGTTCCGTTAACCCTCATAATGTCGATGGGTCAATTCGACTCGGACAGTTCCCAGCGGTGTTGTCAAATTGATTGCGTTGGCAGGTTAATCGTACCCTGGCGTGCTTACCACGAATTAATTGATTAAAATTAGGGGTAAAAATCAGACTTTTGTGCGCCTAATTCGTTGTCAGTAGTTATATCGTTTGTTTCCGTTATTGCTTGTTGTACTTATAGGTAAGTAGAAAAAACGTAATTAATTTGACTACCGAGTAGTATATTTTTTACCTAATCCATTGACAGGTTTAGCCTTTTTCTAGGCTAAAAGTGTCTCTTTTAAATGCTTTTTTACAAGCTTTTATTTAACTTGCACTGTTTGTATGTAAGTTGAACGTTAACATTTGCAAACAATTTTCCGACCATTTGTTCGTATCCGATTGAGCTGAAATTTGGTATACCTATGTAACTTGGGTAACAATATTTTAATATGGTTGAAGTAGTAAGGTGGTCATACGAACTAATTAACGCAATAAAATTATAGCGTTTGGGCTCTTTGGAATGGTCTTGATGAGTAGGTACTATACCGAGCTTAAAAGCTTGAAATAATACTTTTCATTTAAGAACTTATTCTGCCCTTACCTTAGCTTTTAAATAAGTCAATTCGTTAAACAAATAAACCTTGCATTGGCATACTAATGTGCCTAAAAAGACGATCCCTTGAGCTGCCCACATCCGCCGCATTCCCGAAACCTTTTACAAGTAGTCGGCCCACTTTGAGGGATAGCTCGCGTTGCGTTTTCCTGTGCGTGGTCACACCACTTATGAAACTTTCCGTCCCACTCCGCAATTTGTATCCAAAATAAAATAAAATACATTACGTTTAAAGAGTTTTTGGACATTTCTGCGGGATAATGTTACAAAGACATCGTTGTTTGACGAGGATGCGAGTGCGTTCGGGTAATTTCGGGTTTTGGATGCCAAGTAGTTGGTAAATAGCTGGTAAACGAGCCTGCCTCCTACGGGTTAGGGTAGAGACTATTCAACTATTTTCGCTGTTTATCGTAATGAAACCTTTATCCAATTTGAGGAGGGCAGGATTGTGTAGTACTTTGTATCAGCACATGTAACTTTCATTACTCGTCAGCGTTATAATCAGTAGGTATTTCTTACCAAATGATAATTCAGTTTGTAGAAATTTAAATGCTAAAATCTTCTGTAAAAAGTAAAATAATCCGAAAGATAGTTCAGTATGTTTAATGCATATTACTCAGTAACATAATTAGATTATTGGGACGCGGATTGTGGATGGAATCTTTGATTCTTTTCTTACTTGAATACTTCTTCTCTTCTTGAATACTTCAATCGGTATAATTGCGTAACATTGGTAATTAAAATAGAAATAATATTTTTTTTTACTATAATTTTTTACTGGTGTAATTAATACACAGATCTACAATTTGATATTACGGAATTTTTAATTTTTTTTACGTAGTAGGCCCGTTTCTTGAAGGTTTCGATGTCGTAACACAACTGAAGAATTCATTTGCAGGAGCTTTAAATAAATGAAAATGTTTGGACAAATTCACACAGCGCCATTTAGCCCTGAAGTAAGCAAAGCTTATGTTATTGGTGTTACTTAACTGATATAAGTAACTACTTATATACTTTTTTAACATCTTAAATGATTAACAACATTGAATAGGTGAAAGTCAAATTTTATAATGATGTTTGATGAAGCATTATAAGCTTAAAATTAATAATTTAAAATATTTATGAATGATTATCTATTTGATTAATTACATTATTTAAATTCGTAAATTTATTAATATTTCTAAAATTTGTATGCCGATGGCAGGTCGCAGAGGCTCCATTCTACTTAAACTGTACCTAACAATTGTATAACCTGTGCACCACAATTTAATAAATGATTATGATTATGTTTATGATTAAATACATACTTATTATACATACCACACCCAGACCAGTAAAATAAATCAAATTTATTCATTTCAATTCTACTCGGGCGGGACTCGAACCCGGGACCTCTGATTGGCCGACCTCTGATGTTAACCAACTGAATCACTCAGGTCCTTAACTTTAAATGTGTTCTTTTTTTCCAAATTACTAGGCTTGCACACTTCCCTCCGTAATCGCGCATCCCCGGAGGGTAAACTATGTCCAATCAGTTCGTTGACCCTAAAATGCCAACCTGTAATTAAAATCCTTTCTGATTAATTAAGTTACTAAACTTAATTAATTAATCTGGCGGAAAATCGTCGATGCTTATTTCGAGTGACTCAATTCATATAGGTTTACATTTCATAGGTGATTTAGTTGTAAATTTGTACTTAAGTCCTAATTCATTGAAATAATTTGCCTAAATAGGTAAGACTAGTTTTAGAATTATACAAAAGCACACACACGTACACACATACACTCGTTTCCCATGGGTATCGGCAGAAACTATTGCCACAAGCTACGATACTGACCACAGAGCAAAAAAAATTGAAAAATTGCCAGTCTCAGCCATGAAGGTCGCTAAGTTTCCAATCTTTTTGATACTAACGTACCTGTTTTGCCTCTTCCATATTCCGCAGTGTGCTCTTGTCCTGCGCTTTTTGGATATCTGAATTTTTTACCAAATTCGTTGTATGGATCTTATTTTATTTTAATACTTGTATTTGGGATAGTTACATTTAATATCATCAACACGGAACTTTAGTCTTCACATTGAGGATATTGCCAATAATCTCCACGTTTGGCTGTGGGATGGAGATCGCAGTGTAAAAGCTACTCAACATAATATGCTGATACCCATTTTCTGGTTTAAGAAATATGTTCGAATTTATGTACCCATTTCATCTAATCATTAGGCCGGAACTCCATTGGCGCGGTGCAGTGCACTGCGCGGCGCGCCGCGCGGTGCCACGTCACGGTGACAACCAAAGAAACGGTGGTGTTATTCTGGTTTTTCAAATTAGGAAAGGTTCGCACGAGGGATTTTAAGTTAGGCAACGTTTGCACGAGAGCCTTTTCGATGCTTTTACGCGCGTTATTTGAAATGACTCGCATAATTATTGACCAAATGTCTTCTCGACTGTGTGTTCACACCCAGGCGTAAAAAGTAAATAGAGATTTTTTAAATCTGCCGACTCAAATGCAACCAAGAGAAACGTACGAAAAGGATATAATTCATTAAAACACTGAAAGTAGATTAAAACACTTTCAGTGCCGGCCCGAAAAATATTATGCGATTTTCAGATACAGCATACGGTTTCTATAATTTTTTACTATGGTGCCAAACCTGTACGCCCACCACCACCGCTATGTAAAGAAATTGAACCACCTCGATTGGTCTTCCTCGAATACTATGATAACTTTTCCTTTTTACCCGACTACGAGGAAGCCAAGGAAGGAAGCTTTTTTTTATTATCAATAGGTTTGCATTTGACCTCAACTCACCTGATGGAAAGCGACGATGGGTAGTGAAGTTAACAGTCTATGTAAGTATGATGAAGCCACAGAGATTTGTCAGGACCGTAGTAAGTGGAACAATGACGTATCTACCTATCCCTACGGGAAAGAGGCGTAACCGAATGAATGTGTGTCATTGTTGGTTGTATCAATGAATGTTGATCTCGACAACCACTATCATTTCTATTTAGGAACTAGTGTTGTTGACGAGCACTATCACTTCTCTTCAGGAACTAATGTTCTAGGAGCGATCGCTTGAAAGTTATCACAGTATTAAGATTGACAGCTGTCATCCGAAATGTAGATCTTGACGAGCACTATCATTTCTCTTAAGTAACTAATGTTCCAGAAGCGATCGTTTCAGAGTTATTACAGTTTTAAGTTTGACAAGTGTCATCCGAAATGTAGATCTCGTCGAGCACTATAATTTCTCTTTAAGAACTAAGTTCGTTCTAGGACCAAAAGTTACAGAGTTATTAGTCTTAAGTTTGACAGCTGCCATCCGAAATGTAGATCTCGACGAATGCATTTATTTTTAGAAACTTGTGTTCTAGAACAAAACATGCCAATATTTACTATTCGGGAGGAACTGAGAACAAAATGACGAAAGGATCACGAAAGCGAAACAACTACGATAATGTTGCAGAATCACAAAAAGGGGCGGGGCTTACGCATGAGCGGTCAAAATTTCTTTGACTAGGTCGAATTCCTATTTCAATCATACGCGTTGAATCTGTACTAAAAGAAGAAGACAGATATATGTGTGTAAACTGTGTCACATAAGGAGGAGAGATTCGAACTGTTGGTAAAAAGAAACAGTCAAGTGTGACGTCTCATGTTGACATCTGCTGACAGCGCGCCGCACACTGCACGATGGGGCCAAATTGAAAAAATGTGGACAAAATTCATACAAACTGACATTTCGGGCTTGGATTGCGGGTTTTGCCCCATCATGCAGTACGCCGCGCGGCGCGCTGCACAGTGGGGCATTTCGCCACCTGTCAATGTACTTGCATACAAACTGCTCGGCGTGGAACAAGTTTTGCCACATTGTGCAGTGCGCCGCGCGGTGCACCTCTTCAATGTGTTCCAGCGCTTATTCTTACATGTTAAGTAGAATACTTCTTCCTAGACAGGCATGCTCCACTATCGGCCGAATCGCCACTTATCAGTCAAATAAAAAAAAAGATATACTAAAAAAAATAAGCTATCGAACATAGAACAGTGTATCAGTGTATCGAACAAGTGGTACAGTTATCTGCAAAGAGAGGTATCCCCCGGCACTAAAACTACCAATGTGGTATTCCTTTGTTTTTGAAGCTACAAATGAAGCCTCACAATTTTCCTTTAAAATTTAATGCTACTCTTCACTCAACCTCGCGTTACACATTATTCCTATTTTACACTAGAGGGGTGACCCAGTGACTAATGACTGTGTTTAAATAAAGAACTCCCATTCTATTACCACGAACCTAATGTACATGTCAGCTTAGAGCGTTGCTATATTTTCGTAGCCATATTTTACAGACGGTAGGGCTCAAGCGTGAGGAGTATGCATCAATGGGTGCTTCCCCCTTACCTATTTCTGCGTGCAAGCAATATTGCTTACGTTATTTTGTCCCTATTTCAATTATAAGGTAGTATTTTACAGGCATGACTAGGCTCGAGACAGACTGCTTAGTCCGCAAAAAGGTTTTATTCTGCATTGTAAAAGGTTTTATTGTTACAAGGTACGGCGCAACGGTCACATAGAGGTTATACTGCGATAAAGCTGTCGTGGTGTGGAATTATTTTTATATTAAAGTGATTCTTATTAAGTAAACAACTTCAAAACCACATAAATAAAGGAAAAAATAGGCTCGTAGTACATATATCTTCACAGGGAAAATCAGGGGCTCCGTATTTTTGTTACTTGAAAACTTAATGGTGTAGGTAGATGTTATGGGCAACAGTTACCGCTTGCTTCAGGTGGGTCTCTGCTTATTATCACTGATTAATAAAAAGGTATCTAGCTCCATACACCCATTACAATCTAAATAGTTTAGATTTTTTTGTTTTCAGCCCGTGGATCGCTTTTCTGATTTATAACATCAACGATAAGAACAACAAATAAAAAGACATCATTAGTACATCGTGTCATCTTTGTAAAAATAATCATCTTGGCGTGGACATGAGTCCCAGTTGTGCTCTTGCGCGCGAGGTCCTCTTTGACCATGGTCCACGATTTGGTTAGACCAGCTAATTACAGTGAAACGATTGCCATTTGATCTCCTAGTCTAAGATCCGACCATAGAATATCTTCTATCATCTATCTTGCATAATACGAAAGAATATTACATAATTAGGAAAAAAAAATACGAATTGCCTACTCTCACCCTGGTCCTTCTATGGGGTTGCCATGGAGACAATCTATCCTCATCTGTTATTTAATCAAATTATCTGTCAAATGAAAGGTTTTTCTTTCCACTATCCAACAATATATGGTTGCCTATCCATAAGTCCGAACGGAAATATTGGTAAACTTAATTTTCATTCATTTATTTTATGAATATTTACCGACATTTCCGTTCTAACCAATACAAGGTCCATATTCATTTTATTTTTTTTTATATTATTTGCTTCACATTTGGCAATCTAATTTTTTTTATGCAATTCGGTGACAAACCAGCAGATAGCGCATCTGAATGTAAACGTTTTGTTTTTATCGCATTTAGAAATAAATTATTTGCAGTGAACCATCCGTGAATTAATTCAAGTGCGCCTTTTATTGTGGGTCCCGCCTCAGCGGCAAATAATACGATTTCTGAAAAATTCTGGACAATTAATGACAAATCTTTTATACATATTAAAAACAAGAATGGACCCAAAATAGTTCCTCGGGGTACTCCCATATTATTCATTGAGAGGAATTTAACCTATTAATTTGGACTTTCCTTAACCTCTTTGATAAATACGACCTACATCGTGTCATCACTGTATGAAACTATAACAATACTAGATAGGCAATCGCACACGACCTAACAGGATAACGAGTTTGCAAAACTAGCAGAGCAAACTCGCAGTCGATCTGAAAGCAAACAGGTAATACTAACAACGCTAACAAGCATGACAAATGACGACCTGAGTGGTTCAATGGTCAACATGCCGGTCTGCCACGCAAGAGGTCCCGGGTTCGATTCCCGGCCGGGCAGAAATTGAAATGATGAATTTTAATTTCGGTTACGGGTCTGGGTGTTCTATGTATGATAAGTATGTATTTAAAAAAGTATTTAAGTAGTATATCAGTTATCTAGCACCCATAGTACAAGCTTTGCTTAGTTTGGGGCTAGATGGCGCTGTGTGAATTTGTCCAAGAATATTTATTTATATTTATTTATTATTTATATCCAGCGGTAGGCGTATAATTCTGAACTCTAACAGTTTCTAAACTAATAAAGTACTACGTTGATATTAACGCTCTAATACCCCGTTTGATGAGATATCGCATGTTATGCTAATTAGTTGACACGATAACCTGTTATTATATCGGTATTATCGACACCATTCTGAATGTCGATTGCGATTGAGCTTTGTTTTAAATTTGTTTAGGTACATTTGATTATACCCTTGTACACTCAAGCGTATGAGAATATATTCTTCTCGAAGAGAGCAAAGAAGTATGTCAGGATCGTAGTTTGTGGCACTCGATAATCTCTGCCTTGTAGGCCGAGATTATCGAGTCTTTATGGACTAAAAACATTATCTTGGCGGTTATGTCCCGGTTGTGCTCTCGTGCAAGAGGGTCCTGGCGGTCGCCTTGACCATGATCCAGGATTTGACAGATCAGTAAATTACAGTGGAGCGACTGCCACCGAAGCTCCGAGCTGCAATGCACCATATTAAGTTAGATCCTTTGTCCCAGAAAAATAAAAATATCCCTAGGGATAGTTTAGCATTTACAGAGTTTCGAACTGCGTGCGGGTAAATAATGCACATCGTATAGATCAGCATTTTGGAGTATCGTCTCAGTCGCACGCCTGAGTAAAGACAAAACTGAAACTAACTAATGTGCATTATTTACAGCCGACTACAATCCAGGAACCAGGAACGTCGGTGACCGAGTGGTTAAGATGGACTCGTAAGCGAGAGATACTGTGTTCGAATCCCGCTGCGGCCATGTACCAATGACTCTTTTCTGAGTTATGTACATTAGTTGAATGCTAAACGATGCTCTTACAGTGAGGGAAAACATCATGATGAAACCTGCACATTCAGGCGACTGACCAACTATGATCCAATCTGGTCAGGTTCCCCTAGCAGGGTCACGGAAGTCAGATGGCAGTCGCTCCATTGTAATTATCTGATCTGCCAAATCTGTGAGCACAACCGGGACATTAACGCCAAAATATTACTATTATTATTATACCCAACTATAGTATTTCTTTAGTCTATAAAGACTGACACTGTTGCCGTGCTATTTTTACTTCTAAATGAATCTAGGTTTCAGCCTCTGTAATATTGCTTTCATAAATATTATAATGAGAAAGCGTACAGCTGTACTAATCTATCGTGTGAACTACTAACTTAAATTATTCATTTCCCTATCTAAATGACTGTCGTATCTTGGTCGCCATCTTCTAAATATGAAATACCAGTGTTGTATGTTACATCGATGTCGATATATTTGCAGGATTGACCGCCGCGATGTCACAGATGGGGAACGGCACAACCCTGATTCGTTAGATCGCAAGATGAAACTGCTCATACTGCGGGCCCTAGATCACCGTTACTCCAACAGCACGCGACCAAGGTACGATAGTCGATGTTGCCCCCATAGTCTGCATGTAAATGGTTATTAAGTCTGACGGCAGTAGCCTAGAAAGTCTAGTCTCTAATGTAAAAGAAGATTTTGTTATTGGAGTTATACTTGTGAAATGAAGGTATAAAATATATCAATTAAATTGAAATTGTTGTTCGTTCACATCGCTAGAGTGCATGATTGTTTGACGTTGTAACCGGTTAAAAGTCTTTAGAGATTAGCATTAATATTTCAGAAACAATTAATTCATGTCTAAAGTTGCCACTAAATAAGAGTATTTTTGGCACGAGTTTCGAATATTGATTTAAAATTAGAAGAAAGGTGAAGAGTTGAACATAATAACTTTTACACTAAATTTAAACAAGTAAGCTACAGTTTTAACATTAAACTTTAAAATAAAAACTAACTAACTGACATCATAAAGATTTGACTGAAATAAGTATAATAGAGAGTATGAAGTTAAATATAATTTTAAACATGGCGAATTTAGTACTGTACAACTTTCATATTCTTATATCGTATAGAATATAGGTTATAAGTGGCAGGCTAACGCAACACATTCTATAAAAACAACCTACCTACCTATTTACCTACTTTTTGGGTGTACTACCCAAAACTTCAGGTCAGAACGTGAAAAAATAATATTTTCTTCATCATCTTCCATTTCGATTAGCTTATTAGGTTACCGTCGTTAAAATTCATTAATGCATGGTTAACTGACGCTTTATTAACTAGGTAAACTGGCTATCTTCTAATCAACTTGAAAGCGAAAAGTCTTTTGACATAATTAGATAAATTCCGGGATAATCAAGGGATGATAATTATCAGTGAGCTTTTGTATAGTTTGCATATGTCCCAGCTTTAAAATTTATCTAATTATGTTTGGATTAAGTTTTTTGTGAACTAAGCTTGAAGAGGTTATTAGTGTTTTACAAGTAACCCTGTAGGATATTTGATATGAAACTTTTATGCATTACTTATAATTTTATTTAAAGAAAATATTGTTTTGTTCACAGATTTGGGAAACGCTCCGTCTATGCGAACTGGGAGCGTGATGTGGAGGAAAGAAATGTAAGTAACTATTAAAAATTATATTATACCATATAATAAGCTATAGATACTCGGAGTTTCGCTACGTGATAAGATTATTAATAAGGTCAATCCCGGATTCCTGCCCTTTTTACCCGACTGCGCGACGCAAAGGAGGGTAATGTGTTTATCAGCCTATGTATGTATATTTGTTCCTTTGTGGCACTCTAGAGTCCAAATGCGTGGGCCGAATTTGATGGTTTGGATTGTCAATCGATTTGTCTTAATCTTGCGAGTGTCACTCAAGACATGATATTGATCAAAATTCAATATGGCGACTACCAGCCGCCATTTTGTGAAATATTAAAAATATGAAAGTCGACAAACTATTTCATGTGGGGTATCGTTGAATAGGTATTAAAAATCAGCTAGGTTTCTTTTATCATTTTTATTTAGAAGGACCGTTTAGGATCTTAATGTTAGTTAGCAACCTTACTTTTTTCACGTCACTTGCATCATTATCATCAAACAAAAAAGTAGTACATATACTAAAAACCCGACTGCTATTAAAAGACTGAAAGGTTAGAAACAGGCCGAATGGTGTAAGTAAATAGGTGAATAAAGTGCAAACGTTAGTTTAATTTAAACTTGAAAGCGGGCGGGGACCCATTTTCGTAAAGTAGGTGGACACGGATGCTTATTTTATTTTTTATTTTCATTAATAGAAATGTACTACATTTTTATTCGCCACTTTTCCCGATCTTTGGCATCCTCAAGTCGGCGATGACAATCTATCGCTTCTAAGGTGTCCCGTTATACTGGTATGTCTTAGAATATTGAACGTAAATATGACCTGAAAGACTACTACATCGGCGTAGGGATGCGCGTCTGTCGGTCTTCTACAGGTTGCATTTGCGTTTGCATTTGGAGAGTGTGGGAAGCAGTTGCGCGACCTCATAGCGCCGGCCCCTTTTTGCTATCGGGGTACACGATCCGAGCGAACGCTTCATCCTTATGTCGTAGTTCTTCTAGCTATCCGCACTCGCCGCTTTGGTTCGACATTTATAATGCGTACGGCTAAAATGAAACACGTTGTTAGCGAGTGTGTTCCCTGATCATTATAATCTGAACTACTTCAAGGCTGTTATAGACAGGCATGCTTCATCTTCGGTCGCATAGTCACTTACCACCAGGTGAGATTGTAGTCAAATGCCTGGCTAGTCTGAAAAAAAAATACTGTTGCGCTTAACTCGTAGCCCTACAAATGACCTCTGGGTGACGACGAACGAGCATTAGATACCTCCATTCAATTTTATCAACAAGTTTAATTAACACTGATATTTATTTTTCTTCGGAAATTAATTTGCTATTTTAGAATAAAGATTCACTGTTGAACCCTTTTGTTTATTTTTTAACTTCTACGTTGTTATTAGTAGTAGAGAGTAATGTTATTGTTAAGTTGTTTGTTAATGGAAATATTATTTAATGGATTTCTCTGCTTGTCTAGATTCTGGATATTATTTGCAATAAGTTTTTAATGTAATCTTATATGAAATGTATAAATGGGATCGGCAGGAGGTAGGAGGGAGATAGAGAGGGGAGGGGGGAGAGCCAGGGGGTTGTTGTAGTCGTAGTGATGTACGATGAATTCCGGTACGGTATCTTGAAGGTTGCCAGAGTGAGCAGTCGACTAATGTCGATCGAAGCGCTGATAGAGGTATCAACGATTAATCTTATCAATGCCTATGGTCTTCAAACCGGCCGCCGATAGAAGTATGCTTTCTGCTTATCAAAGCAGGAATAGAAGTTTCCCTGCTCAAATTTCAAGCCTGAGTACTGTATAAATACTACTAGTACTATAAAATAACTACAGTGACCGTTGTATTACTCAGGTCATCCAATAAAAGTCATAAAACGAAAGATAAACATTTTAAATATCTTGTTACATTACAAAGTAAGTACAATCAACACAAAATATGCATGAGTTGAAAAGTGATCGCTGTCCCTAATAGATAAGTAGGAAATAAAACACTACAAAATAAGGGATCAAACGTAACATTTGAATCTGCCCACAACCTTTTTACCACAGTATCCCAATTTGGTCATATTACGATCCCAATTTGTAAATCAGATGCGCTCTATTGACCAGTTACTAAATTAGCTGCTTGAAAGGGTTACCATATGTCAAAATATTTCGTACATTCTAAAATAAGAAAGGTCCCCATCTCTGACACATGGTTAACAAAATATTTTGACATAATCATTTGATACCATTCTCTATTACTTACAATAGTGCTGTACTTAAAAGAAATCATAGAATCTTCCGAATCTTAAAATTAGAGGTTATCAAAATGCAGGATACGATGACATCACACCAATCCGTCCACTGTTGGACTTTGTAACTCGTCTACATCATCATCATTCTAGAACTTTCCTGCCCCATCGCCCATCTGTTCTTCGAGCTATGTGCCCTGCCTACTGCCACTCTAGCCTGGCAATCCTTCCACATAAATAGATTTATGTACATTGTATGTACAAATAACATTCAAATTTTTGTTATATTATACTAGTGGGCCCGGCGCGACTTTATTCGCGTACACTTTACCACTACTTACCCCTTTTATTCTTGTTTATAAGCCTTCCTCTTGTATCACTATCTATTGTTGAAAACTGCATTAAATCGCGTTAAGCGTACATAGATACAGACGGCGGGAAGCGACTTCGTTTTAAACTAAGTAAAAATTTAAGTATATGTACAAAAAACTTTCTCCGACCGAATCCTACATGCTACTTAAATTTCTGAATTATTTTCATTTTAGAGTTTAAGGATACGAATCTGTTATAATTTTGACTACACATAGTTATCCATTCCAAAGCTGATGGTGAAGGCATAGAGAAATGTTTTCTTTTAATTTATCTCAAGTTTCCTTTTCCACTTTGGTCAGAGTTGTGATCGTTTTTAATTAATAAACGTTAATAAAACGTTCCTATTATATTTATCATTGAGGTCAAGTTTAAGTGTCGAAAGAAAAGGTCTAAAATAGATACGGTAACAGACGGAATGTACCTACATGTTTTGTGTCTGTGTCATAAGGACTTGTTCGTAAAGTAGAATTATGTCAGTTAGTATTGCTCGCGGATGACAAAGGAACAAAATTTTACAGACAGCCAACAATGACAACTCACAACATAAATAATGACAGGAACGCCATAACCTAAAAGCAGAATTACTAGGGCGGACCTTACTGTCAATAATAATTAAGTAACTAAACTATCTTTTTCACTAACTGTGTCTGTGTGAATTGAATATGTGAATTTTGATAACTAATACTATTGATAAATAGTTACATAAGACGATAGAAAATCCAACTGTGAAAACGTATTCCGCCCCCGTTTCCAATATCAATTTTCATATTATCTCTAAACGCATAACGCTCGCATTTGCAATACGTTTTATTCAAGTAATAATTGTAAAAATGATATCCAAGATACTTCAGAATCCAATATGCGATGGCGGATTCGTATGAAGGATAAACGTTACCGCTTTATTGTATCTGGATCACAGTGAGACGTCCAGGGATTTACCATCCACTTTATTAACTTATTGAAGAGGATATATCGACTCCTGGTATGTATGTGCTGCTTTTTCCTTTGCCTACTTTTAATGTTATTTTATTGTGATAGAAATTCACACACATTACACCTATTAAAAATGATTAAACTACCACGATGACGACATTTAAAATGCTGGTGTATTGTTAACTCTTGGATATTACCTACCTATAATGATTTAATATATTTAACTAATTAAGTTAACTGTATATATGTAATTGTATATCCGAAATATATAAACGGCCATAGGCCATTTTGTTGCAAATCAATAAAGTACTTACTTACTTACCCGATAAGAGAAAATTGATGCAAAAAGAGTCACTTATCAGTCGAATATCCTAACCTATCGGCCACCGACACTCCGTGACCCAATATCCTTTATTAATTATGAGGCATAAACCACTTAATAATAGACAGACAACGTATGTAAGTACAATGCTAGAGAATTTAGACTGAAATAAAGCAACCAGACCCCAGGAAACCCTAGAAATAGCATCAAAGCCAAAAAGTTTCCCACTCCCATTTCAAGTCTAGGTTTGTTTTGCTAATAAGTTCACTAAAACTGCATCCAAATGGAAACCTGAATAGAACGTTTCTGGTAGTAAAGACGTTCCAGGTAAAACTTTCTTGACTTGCAAACTACATAACAAGGGTTTCTTAGAACTATCAACTGTGCTCACACAACTTGGAAACAATTCCTCGGGGCCTTCATTACAACTTGTATACGTATTAGGCAAACTGAGGCTTTTTTCTAGTCAAATTTTAATGCGATGATTGAATCATCTACATTTTGAACTTTAGGAAAATTGAATAGAAATAACTATCTTAAAATATAGAAAATAGAAATAGCAAATAAAAACAACGACAACAACAACAGAAGTAAGTGTGACATGACCCAATACAAAATGTTTAAATAAAGTAGAGGCGTCGGTGGCCGAGCGATTACAGTATCCGACTCGTAAGCCAGAGGTACCGGGTTCGAATCCCGCCCCGGCCATGTACCAATGACTGTTTTCTGAGTTATGAACATTAGTTGAATACTAACCGTTGCTCTTACGGTGAGCAAAACATCGTGATGAAACCTGCACATTCAGGTGACTGGATGTGTAACCATGATCGAATCTGGTCAGGTTCCCCTGGTAGCAGGGTCATGGAGGTCAGATGGCAGTCTGTCCACTGTAATTACCTAACCTGCCAAATCCTGCATCATGGTCAAGGTGGACCCCGGGCCCTCGTGCGCGAGAGCACAACCGGGACATTAACACCAAGATGATGATGATGATTATTGAATCATCCACCTTAAGAGAAGTCAGAAGAAACAATCTTTTAACAAAAATGGCTGATTTTTCAATCCTCAGATAAAATATATCGGTTTAATAAGTTATTGTGTGACTAAAATGAAATCGTATCGTTACTTCTTGTGGAAATTAGTTAACACGTCATTGATTTCACCAAAACTCCTCATTTAGCATGGAAGTTAGCCACAAGAGTATTATAAATAAATAATGCAAGGAAAGTTACTAAACTGCCAAATCAAAATTACACAATCAATAAATTTAAATTATATACCATTTTATTTATCGTTATTTTAATCTATACATCACAGTACAAAACAAAGTCGCTTCCTGGCGTCTATCCCTCTGTATGTACGCTTATATCTTTTAAACTGCGCAACGGATTTTAATGCGGTTTTCACTATCATTTCGAGAATTTCTGCTCAAAGGTTTATATGCATAATACATGCATATTAAAATAGAGTAATCCCGAGAAAATCTGTGCGAAGCCGGGGCGGATCGCTAGTGTTATTTTAGTGGTCTATATACATTTTTTGGGTGTACATGCGTGTTAATAAATGTTAAACTATACTTAAGAAAAGTATAGTATATCTTCACTATGCTCATGCATACGTATATTGTTGTAGGAGGAAGTTTTTAGATAAAGTTAAAATGTTTATTATGTCGAATTACCTATAAGATGTTGAACAAGGTACAAGGGCTTTTATCTCGCACTGCGATGTTTTTCTTTCTCTTTGTCATAAGTCTTTCTTCACTCACGAAATGCCAAGTTGAAGTTGTCGTAGGTGTTGCTGGTGGTATTTAACAACCCTCAATTATGGCACAATATTGAATAAAAACTTTTCGACTCAAAAGCTCTTGTGTGTACGTTGTACGTGTGTTACTCGTAAGATCATTTTTATATACTACGCAGTGATAAGATATACAGTTTTGATGTTCTTTTGAAAACGAAATATGTCCGAAACCACTTCAAAATCGCAGATTTTAGTTTTGATGGTGACATAGATTTTTGAGCGCAATTCCACTTTGTTCCTGTTTACTTTGTTTCTCTATCAGTGATATCGTACTAATTAAATCGAGGGACATAGTGTAGTAGTAATCTACATATAATATCCATATAGTATAATATATCTAAATTACTCTACCAATTGATATGCACTGTTATTCAACCAATTTGCCGACTTGTTTTATATTATTAAAATATGGTCAGGTTGTCAGCTGGTTGCATGGCTATTGCATATTGATTAATTAAACTAAGCTAGTTCTACTCAGTTCAGATACCACTTAACATCAGGTGGGCTGTCTTTTCGTTTGTCACTAAGTAGCATAAAAAAGACTTCCGAAAAAGCCGCCCGAAAATGCATCCGTTCTAGAGCTGCCACAGACTGATACACAAACTCGTTTCTAAATTCCACATCTCCGTTGTTTCAGAAGCCGGATCTCCCCACGTGGCTGGCGTACGCTAAGAGGAGATGAGGGATGCAACAGCCCCAGACCCATCACCAATCACAGTAAACATCGTAATTGCCGCTCCGCTGGCGAAGCGGAGACGGCTCGCGAAATGCCCGCAGAGTTAGTCATCCTCTAAGGATACCTGCTCACAGGACGGCTGCTTTTCGTGGCAGTTTTAGATATGCAGCCACTAAATGTTGGAACAACCTGCCGCCTCCCATTAAAGAATCAAAAACAATTACATCTTTTAAGTTTAACATGAAACATTACCTTTTCGAACATCAAAAATCACTCCCTTTAGGCTGCAGAGTTGTTCTAACATACCTAAATTAAATAAAGCAAGGTGAACAAGTAAATAATAACTGTATACCCTATCACCCATCAGGAACGTTAGTGTAAATAAATTTGTAATGGTAACAAGCATTTACGTATGGACTAGTTACAGAGTTATAATTTATAGCATTGTTCATAAAATTATTTGTATTTATGGCAAATGTATGGCACTTCGTACTCGCTCAACCATTTGGCGAGTGACGCACGCACTATAGGGCTCGGCTGAAAATCAGCGCTGTAGTTTTTCTATCTACAGCATATGCTGAGCTGAGTTCTAATTTGGCATGACACTACAAATTCACCATAAATTTTAATTGAATGTACCCTAGTCTTAACATGTTATACCTATAATTGTTGATATTATTACAACTTGTCATATATATTTGTAGTTATTGCCAAATAAAAGCTATGTCTATGTCTATCACTATGTCTATGTAATTACCGCAAACACTTAACTTGTATAACTGAATCAGTATGAAATTTGTCGCCAGGCACAATGCTTCAGTTTAAACAAAACTCTGTTTTGAGGAATCTTAATGTAGTTTAATCGGAAATTGTTTCTTTTTTTCGGAAATATATTTTGATGCATGATATGTGGTCAGCTGAATTAAAAATGTCATACATGTAATTTATACTAATCTTATTGTATAAGTGATACTTGTAAAGCATTTATATCTGTACCTAAGAACAGGTAGGTAAGTACTGGGTGAATTTTTATTCTGTGCGCACGTTTTGTTTGAAATTTTTTTGAAAATTGTTTAAAAGACTTTTGCATGAGAAAAATATCAAATCAAAATTAATATGAAATTTTCGTTCGAATATTATAAAGTAAAACGAAAGTTAGTAAATATTGATTATCAAAAGTATATACGAAAAATGCTCTGCTTAGATTTCGCCCAATACATACATTACTTACGCCTAACTTATCCTGAAATTTACATGCAACATCTCTGTCTTTATAAGTACCTAAGTGTAACGAATAACCAAATTGTTTTCGGTATAAGATGTTGATAGTCAATTCGATGTTAGAGTAAATATTATGTCTGTGTAATGTACATCTTTCTTAATTCTGACAAAAAAATTAAGGTTTTGCAAACTATACCTTCGTAAATAAACCAAGCATATTTCCGTATTTTGTATCCGTAACTTATATAAAGCGCAGTGCTTCTATCTTGTCCTGACTGTACTAAAGTCCTAAAGTTATTTTATGATCGATGTATACCTATCTACTTCCAATGAAATTATTCTTTGTATGTTAATAGCATTGGAAATAAACTGTATATTAATAAAATAAAATAAATATCATTGTAATGTTATAAATGAATACAAGCAATTGAAAAAACGTAATAAATAATCTATTGTTTCATTTTAATTGACGTTATAGGTGAGTGAATATGCAGATACCCATACGTAAGTATGGTGTATTATCATTATAAATCATTATAATCATCATTATAGCAGCCCGAAAGACGCCCCCCCCCCCCTCTCCTGTACCATCCGCATCCAACTGGTACCTGCGATCTGTACCATGCCGACGGTCCACCTTGTGAGAGGCCATCTACAACCTACCCATCGGCCATCTATTCTTTGAGTTATGTGCCATTGGTTCGCTAGGTCAATCAATATCAATAGCCAATAATAGTCAACTGCTGGACTTAAGCAGGCCTTCTATGTTAGTAGCAGGTATTGACATAAAGTCCACCGCTGGCAGGCAGGTTACAGTTCGCAGTATTGAAAATATTAAAAAGAAAACGCTGTATTTTCTGGTATACGGAGTAGTCAGCTGGTCTTTTGTTATAATTAATAAGGGGAGGCAAATGAGAGAGCTAGTCATGTGACAACAAAGAAAGAGCTAGTCATGTGTAACAAGTGATCACCCCCGCCCCTAGACATCTGCAACAACAAGTTTGCTATATTCGAAAGCTGTAGCCTCGTTTGTAGTTACACAAACATTTCAAATACCTAGCGAAAGATCAAAAGGCTGTCTCCCATATTTTTGGGCATAACAGACAGTTAATGCCCCCTAGGACGTCACGGACAGCTGATTGCCGTGTGGTATCCAGCAGAGTAGAATAGCCTAACCCGACCGTTTCGGGTGACCCGTTATTCTGTTTGACTGCTGTTATAATATTAAATTTTGTACTTCCGATTCTGTATTAAAAATTATATTTTCTTAATATAAAATAAGAAAAACATGATGCTAAATACTGATATCAAATTCCAGTATAGCATAATTTGTCTACAACAAAAGAAAAGTTTTTCTATTCAGTACATTAGTCACGCTTGTTCAGATGAAAAATCGTTTGAGTCATTTGAACGTCTGCACAGTCAATGATTGTGTTTGTATATTCATTTTACAGGCAAACACCTACCTGTTTATTTTGTCACAGAAAAGACAATAAATTTGATCGACAGTATACAGAGTGTTTTGGCAGTTTCTTTTTGCATGTTAAGTATACTCCAGAGTCTGTGGAGTTGATAGAGTGTCGGTAGTCTAATGGTTAAGGGGCCCGACTCGTAAGCGAGAGATATCAAGTTCGATCCCTAGTGAATCCATCCAATGACTCTTACTTAGTTATGGTTAGTTGAACACTAACCGATAGTATTCGAGGGAAAACATCGTCATGTAACCTGCACATTCAGGATACTAAATGTGTAACTACTATCTAATCTGGTCAGATGGCAATCGTTTCACTGTAATTACCTAATCAGCCAAATCCTGGACCTACTAAACTACTTAAATACTTTTTAATAAATACCTATAACACCCAGATCTGTAACAGAAATTATAATTCATCATTTCATTTTCTGTCCGGCCTGGAATCGAACCCGGGACCTGTGGGTGGCAGACCGGAGACGTTAACCGCTTGACATCAGAGCTGGTCGACATTGGACGCGGTAATTGCCACGCGTGGCGTAGTACTTCCCTTTTTTGTCACCGGGCGGTTCTACCATTGGCGGTGCTTACGCATATCACAACATTGCTTTTCGTTCCGCGTAAGGTCGATCGTCACGTCGATTTGCTTTACTTATCACATCTCTCTTCTGTAGGCCTGCTGGAAGAAATTTCTTTTAGAAATAAGTAGTGCCTGTTGTGTCGTCTATATGTATGATGTTTCTCTATGTATTTTACTATGTGCAATAAACTGTTAAATAAATAAATAATTAAGGTCCCTTCTTTGGAAGTATCAAGCTACTTCTCCTCGGTAGCATCAGGCCCTTACTGGATGGTACATCCGCTCTAGAACACGCGCTATAGTTACAAGAAGTCGTAGTAGAATGTTGAATTCACAACCGTAAGATATCCATGTGTATAAGTTTGAGGTTGAGGAACATAACCGGTTTGTCTACATTTTTCCAAGGGGTCCTTCAAAAGGTAGGTAGTAGAGGGCGCCACCCTCAAGTAAACAATAGTTCTACGTTTATTAAAATATTAAAAATAATTAACACACTCTTAAGACAAATAAGTGTTATAAATAAATAAATAAAATAAAATAAAATAAAAAGTTATAGTCTAGTGTACTAAAGTGCAAATTCGAAGTTTAAGTGTTATCTGTACATATAGTAGAATAAATACGTTTAAATTTAGCAAATTATAAGACGAAGACTAACGACATCTATCGATGTATTTGATCACCTGAAACTACAGAAACCAGTGTGATTTGAGTTGTGAAATGCGCTAAACCTAAAATAAACGCAATATTAAACAATATCTAGTGACAAAAAAACAATTTTAATTCATAAATATGAATAAATCCGAACAAAGGATTAGTGAAGTGCAACCTACCGACAAAACAAATAGACACATAATATAAAATGTGACACAACACGTTGCTTACAACCTATATCACTTTTCGACCTTTGCCGTATCAGTCAAGATAGCTCAAACAAGAGTGTATCTGACTTGCGAACCGAGGTCGGCGGTTCGATTCCCATCTTCGGATTATTTTTCTTCTACTTTGTAGGATAGCGCAGAGAATAGCGTATCCGACGTGCGAACCGCGTGGTCAGAGGTTCAAATAGCAGTTAAAGAAAAAAAAAAAATTTTTTTTTTTCCTTTTATACTTTTTTGCCAGAGGCAACTATGACTACTCGCAGAGTGCATGCAATAAAACTGGAAGACCAGCTGAAGGAAGCTCTCGTGGACCTAAAATATTCAAGGGACGAAGTTCAGAAGCTACTACTGGAGAGGGAAGATTGTGAAGCGGAAATTCGTGTGGTAAATGAGAGGAACCAGGACCTGAAGGACCAGCTTGTGGAGATAGATATCCAATTTGAGGATGTATGGGCTCAGCGGGACGAGCTTCGGGCAGAGATAGACTTCTTTCACGAGTGCAGTGAGCATCACGTGGCATTGCTTAACCGTATTACAGACCTGGAACGACAACTTCAAGCTGCGCACCGAAACGTCGAGCAGTGTGAACTGCAGAAATTTGAAGCACAAACTTTACATACTCAAACTTTGTACGATCAGCTTCTGTCTAAAAATGTAAACAGTAATGTAAATATCTGTCCAAAAAATAACAAGCGAAAGCGCCGAAAATACAAAAATAAAAATAACACAAACATTAAAAAAATCATTCGTAACAATATAAATTTAAAAAAATGTTTCAATCACACAAGATTCAAACTACAACAATGTACGGATATTATGGAGAAAAATCAGTCACAATATAATAAAAATACGTACAACTTAGAGATTAAACTTCGTGATATGGAGGCAGAATTAATCAACACCATGTCTCAATATCAAAAATCACAACATCTCATCACAGAATATTCAGAGTCCATGAGCAAATTACTTCTTGACTTAAAGGACACCGAAAACAGATTTAATTCCCTAATAGAAAATCAAACTTGTAACTGCGAGTTCTCACGAAATAATCAGGAGGGTAGAAATAAAATTAGTAAACGCGTAGTAGGAATTAAAAGTGCGACGGTGGCGCCGCAAGTGGATATTGTCACTATGCCACATAGGACAATATTGTTTTCCGATGGGATTGGGCGCCATCTTGGACCACTATTATCTGTTTATAATAATAATCTAATAAACTATTGTTATCCCGGAATATCCGTAATCAATATGATATTAAGAATAAAAGAATACGAATTCACTGATAATGATACTCTAATTTTTACAATGAGTGATAGACATTTATTTAATACATTAAATGCTATTGATAATATTGGAAAAATAGTAATATGTTGTTTTCCTTATTCGAATAATTGTAATGATTGGCAAAATAAATAAAAAATTTCCTATAATAATTTATTACATAATCAGACATGTAAAAATCATAAAATAAATCTTTTTGACATCAATAAAAATATTATGCAATTCAGTTATAATAAACACTATGTTTATTTAACACTAAAAGACAAAAAGTTATTTGCTAAGTTATTAGCATCTTATATTTTTAATCCTGACATCGTAAATAATTCTAATTCCATTGACACACATAGTACAACTAGTACTTCTCTTATACCGTCGAATTTAAACAACCAAATTTGACAACGGCTATGTCCTGCTGCAAAATAAATTGTATAAATGTGGTTTATCAAAATATTCAAGAATTAAACAGTAAAGAACTTGAACTAAATTTATTCTTAGTTGATAGAAACGTTGATGTTATGTGTATATCTGAGCACTGGCTTACAAAATCAACCTTAGGTCCCAAATATAATAACTATAATATAATCAGTAAATATACGAGGCCACATGCAATTCATGGTGGCTCATTGATCTTAGTGAAAGATTCCCATAAAAGTAAGGATCGTAAATATATAGTTAGATTATCCATAGAACGAGTAATTGAACTTTCATGTGTCGAACTGTATACGTATGTAATCGTTTGCGTCTACAGGCCTCCTAATGGTGATTTCGATTTGTTTGAGGAAATCATGGACGATGTATTGTATAAATTGTCGAGAGAAAGTAAACATATTATAGTCTGTGGCGACTTTTATGTTGATTTACTTGAAGATACTTCACGATGTAGGTGGCTAAAGTCGTTATTTAAATCCTGCGACCTACTAAATTTATTTGATGAACCTACTAGAATAACTGCAACAACAGCTACATGCCTAGATAATGTGTTTTGTGGTTGTAAGGTGTCGTCAAAGTCTCTTGTAAATTGTCTAGGTTCTGACCATTGCGGTCTAGAAATTAAATTAAAACATAATGTTAAAACCAGGTCATGCGTAATAAATTATAGACCATTGACAGCAGAACGCTTAAAACGTTTCAAGGAACAGGTGGAAAATCATATACTGACTTTGTCTTCAGCTTACAAAGAGTCCAATTGTCAGTACAATGAGATGTTTGAAATAGTGAAAAACGATTTTGAGGCTATATTTAAAATGAAAACGGTAAATAAAAACACAAATCTTGGCTTCTGTGATTGGGCCACAGAAGGTATACATACAAGTAGAAAGCGACTTTATGAGCTATACCACTTGAAAAGCTTCAACAAATCAGCCGCCTTTGCAGATTATGTAAAAAACTATTCGAAAATTTTTAAGAAAGTTTGTTACGCTGCAAAGGCAAATTTTATCAGGAAAAAAATTTATGGGGCGTCTAATAAAAGCAAAACAGTATGGAACATTATTAATGACGAAACAGGTAGAAATTATCGTAGGGATCGACAATACAAATTAAAAATTAATTCGGACATTATTAAGACTGACATTGATGTAGCGAATAGCTTTAACAACTTTTTTTCTAAAATAGCAGTAGACAAGACAAAAAAACTTCAGTCTTCCTCCTTTACAGCACTTTCATTGCTCCAAAATAGTATTGGTCGTTGCAACGCTGACTTCAAATTCAGTCCAATAAATGAAATCAACATAATTACAGCGTTCAAATCTCTAAAGATGAAAAAAGCAGAAGATATATGGGGCATATCGGTCACTGTTTTAAAGCCCATCATAAAGTCGTTAGCACCAAACCTCGCACAATTATTTAATAATTGTATTGATGAGGGTGTATTTCCAGATTTGATGAAGTTTAGTAAAATAGTGCCACTTTACAAAAGCGGCGAAAAGCATGATATGTCCAACTTTAGACCCATATCTGTACTACCAGCGTTAAGTAAAATCTTTGAACAAATAATATTGGATCAACTGCTTGCTCACTTTAGTACAAATAAGTTATTCCACAGTAATCAATTTGGTTTTACCAAAGACCGATCTACTGTGGATGCGGGCGTAGAACTTATAAAACATATTTATGATGCTTGGGAGAGATAGCAGAATGCTATTGGAATTTTCTGTGATCTTTCCAAAGCATTTGATTGCGTTAACTATGACACGCTCCTACAAAAATTTGAACATTATGGTGTCAAAGGAAATGGACTATCTCTTATAAAATCCTATCTTAATAACAGGTTCCAAAGTGTAAAAGTAAATAGTTCGACATCTGAAAAAATTGCTGTAGACATGGGTGTCCCGCAAGGCTCAATTTTAGGTCCTTTTATGTTTCTAATTTACATAAATGATATGCCATTTTATCTAAATAAACGCTGTGAAGCAGTACTGTTTGCTGATGATACTTCATTAATATTTAAAGTCGATAGAAATAAAGATAATTTTGACGATGTGAACAGCCCTCTCACAACTTCACACATGGTTCACAGCGAATAACTTACTTTTAAATACAGTAAAAACTAAATGAGTTTTGTTTCACATGCCAAACGTACGATTGCGAAATATGAACCTTTATCTACATAAGGAAGCACTTGAATTTACGGAATCAACTGTTTTCTTGAGATTGACTCTCGACAATAGACTTCAGTGGAAAGATCAGATTCAAACCCTGTCTGGAAGGTTAAGCTCTGCGGTTTACGCGATAAAAAAAATTCGTGGTCTTACGAATATCGAAACCGCCGGATAGTTTATTTCAGTTACTTCCATAGCATTATGTCATATGGCTTAATGCTGTGGGGTTCTGCGGCAGACATTCAAGAGGTTTTTATTCTTCAAAAAAGGGCAATACGTGCAATTTACAATTGGGGTTCTCGGGAGTCACTAAGAGAACATTTTAAAAATATTAAAGTATTGACAGTGGCTTCACAATATATATACCTTAACCTAGTACACATTTTTAAGCATAAAACATCGTATTCAAAACTTTCAGATAATCACAACCATAACACTCGAAATAAAGATAAGATTATTACTGAATGTTTTAGATTAACAAAAGTTAATCTTCCTTTGTGGGTCATTGTGTATCTTTTTTTAATAAAATACCGGAAGATATTCGAAACCTATCACTGAACAAGTTTAAAAGCACTATTAAATCTAAACTTATAAATAAAGCTTACTATAAAATTAAAGATTATTTGGAAGACAAAAATCCTTGGAACTGAGGGATTTATGTAGTTAAATTTAATATTATGACCTATTTCGTTGTATAATTATTTTATTTTGTCTAGTGTTTGACATGTTATTTAACTGTACCCAATCAGGATGCTGCGACCTGAAATCATGATTATTAATTAAATTATTACCTTTTTTTGCATTTCTAATATTAATTCTTATTTTAATGTGTTTGTTGTTAAATATTATTATTGGATGTTGTTGTCTGTATTGACATAAAAGTATAATAACTTTATTTCTCATTGATCGTAATTATAATAAGTTGACATGAACTACAAAAATTCCAATTACCAATATTAAATAATATTCAATGACATACCTGATATATATGTATAATTTAATTAAGTTTGACATTAACATATGTGTAATAATATGATATTTAGTGAAATTAGTCTGAATTTATTACTAATTTTGTAGTAATTATTAAGTATAATGAACACTTAAAAGATGTTTTTTTTTTTTGTAATTTCTAATGTTTTGTGCACTGTAATTTTTTTATAATTGTTTTTAGTTTGACTTTCATAAGTGTTTTTTAAATAGCCTAAACTGAATAAATATGTTTGACTTGACTTGACTCGTACCCCAGAAGCCAGTAATACATCCGCTCACTTTCCATCAAGTGGACTGTCCGACGGTGTACCTCCCTAAGGTGGTTCTATGTTAGGATAGATAAACGACGCTCAGAATTTTAAACTACATGTCAATTAATAAACTCAGCTCTGCCGGAAAACACGTGGTCAATAAAACCTCTTTAAGTAAATTATTAATTAATTTCCCTTAATATAAATGAGATGCCCATTATTTGGTCATCGTTAGAAGTTATTTTTAAATCACAATGATGACATTAGGTATGAATTTTAAAATCTGTACATATATCACATAAAATACATATATATTTTTTCATACAATTTCCTAAAAAAATAATTTTATTATACAACTTATACATAATACACAAACAATATATAATCACTAAAACTTAAAAAAAAAAAAAAAAAACCTTAAAATTACTTAAATAGATAAAATATTTGCCCCAAGTCCCCTGAATGCGGAAATGTGCCCAGAAGGCTGGCCGCGTTGCCCCGCTGGATGGCGAGGCTTATGCGCTGTCCGAAATAGAGGCCAGCCTTCTGGTCATTACTAATATCGACCAGGCGCTTGGCTAGTTCCCTATATAGGATATGTGCGCCTGGTCCCCATGGCCCAAGAGTTTCCACGCCAAATGGCGCAAATATGTAGTCGCCACTGAGACATGCGTATTTGCACCGTTTGACGTTTTCAGCAGAGGCGGCACCGGCCCCTGCTTGACACGCGGTGGCTGGAAGATGGGACGGCGCGAGGGTATCGATGCACGTAGCATCCCAGACCAAGGGCCGTCCCAATTTCCAGGGCGTGAGTGTCATTCCATCGGGTCTTTTCCCATCATCGCGGGCTAAACCGTTGGGTTCCACTGTTGTTGGGTTGGGTGCACCACGGGAGCACCAGCGAAAGGAAAAAGGCCCGACGGAAGACATCATTGCGGTCCGCGTGACGTGGAATGCGTCCGGCGCTCCTACTACACGACAAACCATGGTGGCCGAGCTAGTCAACAGGGCGGCCACAGTGGCAGTCGTGTGGATTACCTAATAAGTATTTTTCACACAAGTGGAATTTTAGTTCTGGCCTAACAAGATATTTTTATTAATTCTAAATAATATTATAAATTCTGATCATTGTGAACAAGCGACGTCACACAAAAACAATGGTTTAGAGCCATTGTACGCTCCTATAAGCAAGCACAACGCATTGATTAATTAATTTCCTTTCAGAATGGCCTTTTCCTTTGAACCAACAAAAGTAGGTCGCGTTTTTATTGTATGGAATATTTTCCTGCGTAGGCTGTACAAACAAAGAAGTGACTAACTACGCAAATAATTTTCTTTAATTGAAGTGAATAGGTTTCCTGACACGAGGAACGAAGTGTGACAACAATTAGCAAATGGTTGAATTTAAAATTCGTTGACTCCAATGTACGTACGTACCTTCATTTGTAGCGCTGCTGACCGATATGGACTACGACTATCTGATATGTTTATTGCCTTTTAGCTGGCCCGGCGCGACTTTGTTCGCATGGCGTCTTACTCATACCATACGCTACATCTACCCTATCCCTACACCTATCCTACACCTACATTACCGGTTCCCACCAGAGGCACCTTAGTATCCGCTTCTTCCATTTGACCTCGACCAACACAAAGTACGAAAAGTTAGCTACATTCGTTCATAAGTTCGTATTTTTCTTTCAATCTCTGTGGCGATCAACGTCAGGCGGCAAGAATTGTCGACGACAAGTCTCACCTATCGGCTTGTTAAACTGGCTTTACGGCGAGGGACTATCTCATTGTGCATCGGCTATCGTCTTTAACATTAGGAGTGCTGTGAGGAATTGTCCGGACTGATACCAGCTGCCGAATTTCATGACCGTAACCCGCCGTTAATTCGAATTCAATGAGTATAAGTATATTGAATCAGTATACCGTATATGAGAATTACGTGCTACGAATTTTCGTAGCATTCACGTAGCAGTCACGTAGCCCTTAGGTAGCGTAATCGTAGCATTGGTTCTACATTTTAGTAATGTAGCTTACAAAATAATTCCTGTGGGACAAACTAGTTACCTGTTATAGGTATATGGTATAACTATGGTATTTTAGTTAACCATCAGGAAGAATTGGGGTTTCTGAAATTACATCCTAGGTTAAATATTTTTTTACACCTCTTGCTCGACAATGACTAAT
The DNA here is from genome assembly GCA_907269095.1 of Blastobasis adustella. NCBI lineage: Eukaryota > Metazoa > Arthropoda > Insecta > Lepidoptera > Blastobasidae > Blastobasis > Blastobasis adustella. Next base: position 8,005,641 of record OU026117.1, on the reverse strand, counting down.
AATACGTCAAGAAATGTCAATGTTAAGCATGGCACTGTTTCCCGCAGAGAAATAATATTATATGAAATTCCCAAGGGAAATAACGGCATTTGAATTTGGAACGCTCAAATTCGTATGAAAACTTTGGGCAGATCGATATTGTAAAGAGAGTTTATTTGTTGTCAACTTTTTTCTTTTTTACCACAATAAAAAATTAAAAAAGGGCCGATTGCAAATACTGTTACTAAAGACTGGACCGAATAGTTGCAGAACCCTAAACTGCCAAAATCGAGCAAATGGAAAAAGCAGAAAAATGTAATGTAAAAAGTGTTTCGTGTTATTATAATTTTAACAGTTCCAATTTATTTCCAATTTTTATTTTTACTTTGACACGGAAATAATTTCAGTTTCTTGAATCAGATGCTGTAATTGCTTTGGCAACCCTCCGATAGCTGGTCGTGAACTTTTTTTTGCGAATCTCGCGACACTTCGGCTACTGGTTGCCTACCGTAACAGTAATTTAGTCGTATTATGTATGTTTTTCTTTGGGAGCGTCGGTGGACGTAAGCGAGAGGTACCGGGTTCGAATCAGGCTGCGGCCGGTACTCTTCTCAGAGTTATTTACTGTAGGATCTTGCCCGGACGAATGGTTGTGTCATTCGGTGTCGTATGTACTTACTGTTATTAGGACTCCTGTTCAAACAACTGTTGACACTTTTATTTTCAATCTTTATACATATAATAGGTATATTCCTGGGTTTGGCCCTTCAGGCTCTGATTGCTCATCATCCTTGCCCGGAAAATTAGTTAATACTGTAAATTCTGACTACGTTGTAACTACGTTCTACAAATGTTTTGATTCGAATCGAACTTCGATTAGAGTATTTTCTTTTGGGGATGTGATCTTTCGTTTACTAAATATCCAATTAGTAAAAGTAGTTATGGTTTTTGGACAAATACAAGGGTATTGGGGTGTGTGTCTGGATTGTTACCGCTGTAACTTTTTGTTTTCCTTTTATTTAAAATCCAGATGGACCCCCATGCCACGGGAATCATTTTTCCATCACATTAGGGTGTTTATTTCGTGGAAAATATTAGATATTGTACATAAAATATCACATTTTCCAAACTAATGTCTACCTTTTCTTATTTTATTCTTTGTACGTCATATGTTGTCATGCGGACACAGTTCATAGTCGGTGGAGATTTTAATCTTTTTTGTGCTCCTCTTATTCTTGATAATAGCTGGATCCAACTCTTCATCATGTCCTCATGGATTATATCCTTGGCTGCCAAACACGAGGTCGTCCGAAAGTTAATATCGACCTCTTCGGGAACTGGCTGGTTGACTATGAGTACTGGCCATCAAGACTATATCTTCTTTTGTGCCAAATCGTTCTCGAACGTGTTTAAGTGAAAACCCGAGCCTTCGTTAGAGAGTGCAGCTGATGAGTGGGCAGAGTTCTCCCAGCCTTCGAACTAGAAGGTGGATCAGTATCATAGCTAAAAGAAGCTATTTTCATAAACTAAATGAAATACAAGTGACCGGTCAAAATATGCACATGGCTGCATCAAATCATTATCTTTGAAATTCTCTAACTAACATAGTGTCGGGTCAATCTGCAATCTGTACTTTTTCGGCCAGCTTAAATGAAATCCAAATGAACACAGTGATCCAGCCTGGATATAGGTTACGTGGAGTAGGCTTTCGTAGGAACTTTCGTGCTTAACTTTTAAATTCTTTTTATAAATTTCTTGTTGTGTAGTTTGTAGTTTCTGGACTGATCGAATATAAACCCATTGCCCTGAATATTTGTGTTTCCTTATTAACTGAACCTAGCACTGTCCATGGGACAGTGTTACGTTACAGTACTTTAGTTGAATTCTAACCGACGCTCTTACGGCGAAGGAAAATATCGTGATCAAACCTGCACATTCAGGTGAATGTGCAGGTTACTGTGTGAAGTTACTGAATGTGTAAACATGATCCAAACTGGTCAGGTTCTGGTCTCGGCAGTCGCTCCACTGTAATAACCTGATCTGCCAAATCTTGGATTATCGCCAAGGCGGACGCCGAGACCTCGTGCGTGAGATCACCAAGATGATTATTTCTTTATTTTATCTGTATACTCAACTACATACATTGTATTTATATCGCCTGTAAAAGTATCGAAATAAATTATTATGTTACATTATTACGATTTGCTTAAACAATGTAAGGGCTAGTAGCAAGCCAAAAAAGATGGCATCTTATATGTATGTGTTAAAGATAAAAAAAGTGGTTTGTTTTCATGCCCTTCAAAATGACCTTAAAACGGCTTCTAAAAATCAATGATTTTGATAACATTTTATACGAATATGTTGTGAACCTTCTTTACATTTATATTGAATGTTTGTTTATTTATCAACACATTTATCATGCGGGCGACACCGGTGTGACGCCCGTGGGCACGATTTACGCAACGAGACCTCGCCGAGAAAAATCTCCAGCACTAAGACCAAAATCAGCTGGCCTCTCGGAACGGATTTCCATGGCAATATAATTTATTTTAGCCGACTTTTCAAAAGTTTTTTGATTAATTTTTAAGGGGAATTGGGTATATAAAATTTGTGAATTTTGAATATCTCGGAAATCGTTATCTGAAATGTCTTTAATGATGTTTTACGAGCAAATAAAAAATACACGAACTTAGTTTACTAACTTGTGAATTACTAACAAAACACTGTTTATTTGTCCTATCTATCGCGTTGAATCGCGATTCAGAAAAACATAATTAAAAAAACGAAAATGGTTTATTTTAAGGCTTAACTTATTCAAGGGAATGAGCACAAAAATTAATGTTGTATTTAATAGTGATTCATCATCACAGCCCGTAACAGTCCACTGCAAGACTTAGAGCCTCTCCCACGAAAGGGGAGGTTATTGCCATAATCTCCACGCTTGGCAGGCGGGTTGGAGATCGCAGTGTTTAAATATAACAATGGAAAATGCTGCTGCCCATTTTCCAGACTACGGAGACTCTTGATTTTTCGCCTCGGAAACAATAGTCGCCTTGTACGACACCCATGAGTGTAAGGGGTTGGTGCTATTCTACTCTGCCGGACACCACACGGCCAATTTAATAGTGATTAATAATTTTTATTCGCTGAAAATGCCATAACAATACGAAAACCGTTACCTACAGTATCACAGAACGTACGAAAGCTAATTGTGAACAGACATAACAAACCAGGCTCTCACGAAAGGTATCAGAGCAAGACAGGCTATTAGTACATTCCGCGCTCCAAGCATAAAGCTTCAAGTAATCTGGTTGACCGGCTACGATGGCCAATGTAACTTGACCCATTTGCAAATGCACGTGCTATAACAGCTCGGGTCAAACGCTCTGGCCGTTTTGGAGGTTGTATAGTGCTAACAGAAACTATTTATGTTGCAACATGATTTGTATGAGAACAGCGTTAACGCATGGCCCGCAGTTTTCTGAGCTTTTTTATAGCGTTGTTCTTTGCTCCAGCAAAGAACGTATAAAGTACCTACATAAAAATGTTACATAGTACATGATAACGTAGGCTCGATGGAAAAATGTTTCAATGGACTTTAAAGATAATAAATTCAAATGTAGCTTGATCTCTGGTAATTATCATTGCCAGTGCGTACATAAAGTCAGTCAGACCAACGTTTCGTGGGTTTCCCAAACGTCTACTATCGTACTATTTACCTAAACTCTATAACGTAGGATAACATACGGCGTGCTCACAGTCTTCTACTTCAAGTATTATTAGTTATTCCTTGCATGTGTTATAATATAATGTTTTAAACTATCGCGGTTTTTATCACACATTTTAGGGGTATGTCCCGGGTTTCCTACCGCGTACCTTTGTTGACGCATGATGCATGCAACTGCGTCGAAATACCGGGCTAATCGTCAACAAAGGTACGCGGTAGGAAACCCGAAACATACCCTTAAAATATGTGTTATAATGTGAAAAATGCAATACTTTTGCATGCAGATATCAAACTGTAGATTAGTTTTAGCTTCGCACAGGTATAAAGAAAATGTCAAAATTTTCTTCGAGAAACACTGTATGCGTTGGAGAAAACGGCATGAAAGTAAGTACCACCTTTGTAGACCTTTATTTTGGTTCAATTTAATAAATTAGCTGACCATTTAAATATCAATATTATGGTCAAGGTTCAGCGAGTGCGTTCAGTATATACGTGTGTTTACTTTAATTACGCAAGAATAAGTACGTCACTCATACTTATTCGTCAGGAATAGGGAAATATACCCAGGTAAGTATTCATGCGGTAAATAACTCCTTATATGGAGTCTCTCTCTGGTAATTATGGACTACTCTTAACATCAATTCAAAGAAATCGGTGACATAATTGTTGAATAGAAAATCCAATTAAGTTGTATGGCGTAGCGTCTAGTAGGTATTAGGTATCAACACTAAGGTAAGATTTTAATTAAAAAAGTCGTTCTTTTTTATTTAAACTCGTTTCATATGCATAGTGGTAGAACACAAAAAAGTAAAGCTGCTCAGTTTTCCTTATTCACCTTGGTATGTGGTAAAAATATTGTTATTCAATTTCAAATCGATAGATGAGTCACAACGTATTTGCATTTAACATCAACTATAATTAATTTCTATGATTGCCATATAAAAAAAAATGCCAAATGACTTATACGAAATTGCAAGAGAATACATTTATAAGTTAGAGGTAAATTATAAATGAATTCCCTGTTTTTAAAATTACATCTGACGGAAAGGATCATATTTAGGATACAAGTATTTAAGTAAAATGCAAAAAAACACAATGTCTCGTAATAAACGGAAATTTCTGTTAATTAATAGGTATTAGTACATTCTTCACAAAAACTGATTTGCAACTAACATAGTCTATTGTACGACGTTGTTACTGAACGAAACGATCCCTATTTTTCGCTAGAGACTAACAATCCATCAGCTTCATCTCCTAAATACGAAACTTAATCAAGCATTTAATAATCCCCAGCTTGATAAAGCTCACTAGGATCTCATACAGCTTTCCGCTAGAGTTAATTCACGTAATTCGTTATCTTGGTAAGCTCTAAATCGTAGAGAAAGATTATAATTGAGTTTTGATATAGAAAGTGTCTCCACGAGCACATTTTGTGTAAGATATGAGTATTTATACTTATTACTTTGTTTTAGATAAATTTTCCACAGATGTAAACAAATATTGCCTTTTGATAAATTCAATATAAACTGTTAGTAATTAATGATGCGTATTAATTTAAGTGGTTATTTGTTTACAAAACTGAATCAATATTAGTTACATCTTGTGTGAATTCACATCTGTTCTTACGTTTTGGTGGATTGACGAGGTATGTAAGTGGTGGCCTTTAACATGCAACCTACACAAGGTTAGCAACAAATTTTGGGATAATAGAGACGTCTCATTGGCGCTCCAAAACTCATGTAAAATAAAGACAGACAAACAGGCAAGCGGGCCACCTGATGGAAAGTGGTCATCGCCGCCTATGGACATCAGCAACACCAGGGGAGTTACCAATGCGTTGCCCGCCTCCGAAGATACCCCTTATATTTATTTATTTAAACTTCTTGCACAAACACAGATTAATAATTTGAATACAGATTAATAATGAGTAGAGAAGAGCTAGATACAGGCATCTATCAGTTGTTTTGACAACTGCTTGCCTGCTTAATGATAATAATAATAATAATAATAATAAACTATACTGGGACAGAGACATAATAACAGATAGAACAACAAATAACAATAGACCTGATATCACCCTTACCATCCATAGCACAAAAACCACTTACCTGATAGATGTGTCCGTACCAAATACAGAAAACCTCAAACAAAAACATATTGACAAAATTCAGAAATATATCCCGTTAGCGGAAGAGATTCAACAAATGTGGCACCAAAACAAAGTACGGATAATACCCATAATTATTTCGTCCACTGGAGTCATACCCAAAACACTACATGCATGCATCGCCGAACTTGAACTCCCAAAAACTACATACATTGGCTTGCAAAAATCAATAATATTAGATACGTGTTCAATAGTCCGCCGATTCCTCACACATTCCGATATATCCTCTACACCGCCATCTGCAACACCTAATACCGATTAGATTGGTAAGCCGTGCGCTAAGTTCTCTGACTCTGAGCCCGTTCTTAGTACACGTTAAAGTACCAGATCTCTCTGAGAATAATAGCCACATGCTAAACATAATAATAATAAACAGTACATTGGCGGATTAATATCTTGAACGATCTCATGTCATAGTCCAAAGGAAACTTACTACATCTACAACAACAAAGAAATTATAAGCAAAGGTGCTCCTTTACATTAAGGTCTGTGATTTTTACGACAGAAACTGTGGAAATTTAATATTTACGCGGTCACAAATGTTCAAGACTGGAACCATAATTGGTTTTTAATCGTGCCTTAATAACCTCTCATTTCAAAGGCAGAGAAAGCCCTCCGCTTTTAGCCGTAAGTGCCATATTGATTAGGCATCCAGAATACTAATATCTCGTGTTTATGGTATTTTTACTATATTAGCCTTTATGTTCGTCACCTCATCCCATTAATGGTCGTGCCATATACCATAATCTTGGCATGTCCCTGTTGTGCTTTCGCGTACGAGGGCCCGAGGTCCGTCATGACCATGATCAAGGATTTAGCAGATCAGGTAATTACAGTGGAGCAACCGCCATCTAACCTCCGTGACCCTGCTACCAGGGGAACGTGACCAGATGGGATCATGGTTACATATTCAGTCGCTCTGAATGTGCAGGCTACATGACGACGTTCCCTCATCGTAAGAGCGTCGGTTAGTATTTTTTTTTTTTTTATTTTTTTTATTTTTTTTTTTTTTTTTATTTGGGTGGTTTACAGCTGTAATACATAATACATAAAAAAATAGCTTATCTATGAGCCATTTACAAACCGCCACATATAAATTTTACAAGATACTTTTCGAGTAATCAATGTTTTTCTTATGAGCTATAACATACTACTTTACGAATTCAATCTCAAACATGTACTAAACCTGTCACATCAGCAATGTAAATAAAAAAAAAAAAAAAAAAGATACATATGTAACTCCAATACAATTAACTCAGGTTGCGAACATATCCTTAGCTAGGGCCGCCTTTACTCCGAGTATATTACTTACAAATAAATCAAAACGGTCTTCTCGAGGCAAACTATTGAATGCTCTAGGAGCGCGAATCATAAAAGAGTTTTTGTAATAATTGGTGCGAGCGAACGGGGGACAAAGTACATCTCTACACCTAGCGTGACGGAAAGGAACATTTAAAGAAACCCGTGCAAGGAGTTCGGGGCAATCAAGCTTGGACTGAGCGATTTTCATAATAAGTGCGATGTCAGCAATATTCCTTCGTATCTTCAGAGGTAATAAATGAAGTTTAGTACACCTACTCTCGTAATCTATTTTAGGAATTCGAAATTTATACGTTAAAAATCTAGTGAACTTCCTTTGAACACGCTCAATCCTCTCAGAATGAACAGCATAGCAAGGGTTCCATACTTGACATGCATACTCCAAGTGACTGCGAACATATGTACAGTATAAAATCTTTAAGGTTTTCATCTTTTTAAACGAGTTAGCACAGCGTATGATAAAACCAAGTGCACGCGAAGCTCTGCCCACTACAAAGTCGATATGGTTATCAAATGATAATTTACTGTCAATCACGACACCTAAATCTCTCGCGATCGTGGTTCGCGTGAGCACTTTATTGTCAAACGTATAATCAAATTTTACCATTTGTTTTTTGCGCGTAAAAGTAAGCACGGAGCATTTTGAAATATTCAAAATCAATTTATTGCTGTAACAATAGGACTCAAGCCTTTTCAGGTCCTCCTGTAGTAGAATGGCATCATCAATACTGTTAACTGGTCGATATATCTTCATATCATCTGCGAAAAGTAAATAGTCCGAATGCAGGAAGTTATGCCCTATGTCATTAATGAATGCCACAAACAGCAGAGGCCCCAACAAGGAGCCTTGAGGTACTCCAGATGGTATTGTCCTCCAGGATGACATGAAGCCATTCAGAACAACTGCTTGAGTTCTATTTGCAATATAAGACGAAAACCATCTATAAAGATCACCACGAATACCAAGACTCAATAACTTAGCCAATAATACGCTATGATCAATACGGTCGAAAGCTTTGGCATAATCAGTGTATATCGCATCAACTTGATTGCCCATTTCCATGTTAGAGGATATGTTATCTGTAAAAACAATGAGGTTCGATACTGTTGACCTACCTTTCAAAAAGCCATGCTGTTGGGTATTAAAACTAGACTTGAGGGCCGCATACAGTTGGTTATACACAACCCTTTCAAATATCTTTGCAATCAAGCAAAGTTTTGAAATAGGCCTGTAGTTTTCAACCATTTCCTTGGATCCCTTCTTATGTATCGGTGTAATGAATGCTGATTTCCAAATGCATGGGACGATGCCTTCCTTTATCGAGCGTCTGAATAATAATCCAACAGGGACAGCAAGTTCATCTGCACACCTCACGATAAACAGAGCTGGAAGATGATCCGGTCCAGCAGACTTGCTAAGATCTAGAGACTTCATAAGTGAAGCTATTTGTTCAATATTGATTTCTACAGATCCCAAATCACACTGACTCGAATCGTCAATGGGAGGAACATAAGCGGTGTGGGAATCCAAAAATGTAGACTGAAAATAATGTGAGAACAAATCGCATATACCTGAGCCCGTGTCACAAGTATCTGCTCCATAAGACATTGTAGATGGAAAATTATCACTTGTGCGCTTATTCTTTAGGTATTTCCAAAATAACTTGGGATCATGTTCAATGGAGTCTTCAATTTTACTCATATAATTACTATAACAAACCCGTTCAGCATCTTTCGCTCTCACTCGTAATAAGTTAAAAGTTAATAAATCAGATTTATTTCCATAAATTCGATATTTGCTCAAAAATTTAGATTTTTCCTTCAATATTTTAATAAGTGCAGAGCTATACCAGTGTGGGTATTTACCATTTTGCAAGATACGATTAGGTATATAAAGGTCTCTAATTTTATACACGTTCAAATAAAATTCACTAATTGCTTGCTCGATAGTGCCACGCGACAGAATATTTTCCCAATCTATTTTAGACAGTTGAGAGCGAATCGTATCGTAATCACCCCTCTCATAGTGAAAGCCAACTCGTCTCGTTGTTTTCAATGACTGGACTTTGAAAGAGTTAGCTTGAATCATTAAAGCTTTATGGTGGGGATCTTCAGACACTAATGGACTCGAACAAGATGATACAGATAAGTGATCATTTGATAAAACGAGGTCGAGAATTTTCCCGTAGGCATTAAGCACAGAGTTGAATTGTCGCAGGCCACATAAATCAAGACAATCAACGAAATCGGTGCAGAATTCGAATTTAGTCACCACAGGCCTTAGACCCTCATCAGATACAGTCCACATTATCGAGCTCATATTAAAATCTCCTAATATAATAAATTTGTCACAAGGATGGGAATTAATTAAATGTGTCATATTGTTTAGAAAGGTTGTAAGTTGAGATACAAAGTTAAAACCCGCATGCTGTCCACAAAGATAGAGGGTGCATATATGCAGTCTGGAACCAGTTCTCGTTCCTTTCCCTGGCATATTAATGGATATCCAAATATCTTCTGCACTCGATTGCCAATTAGGATTATAGGTAGTTGGTAGATCATGACGTACTGCTATAAGAACACCACCACCTCTTGACTGCCCCAACGAAGTATAGTCACGGTCACGTCGCCACACTAAATATCTGTTATCAAATAACTCACTGTTAGATATGCCATCCAACAACCATGTTTCCGTGAGTGCAATCACGTCGTAGTCATTTAACCCTAAATTTCTTAAAAATGTTTCAGTCTTAGTTCGCAGTCCCCGCACGTTTTGGTGATATATATTTAGGCTAGCCATTTTTAAATTTAGAATAAAAACAAATCTTAATATATAAATACAGTAGAAGTGCAATAATGCACCCGTACCTCCGTCCGCAATACAAGCACCAACCTATAGCAAGGTAATATGATATAATATATCGCAACACAAGACAAGTAAGTGTAATATTGCCAATATTCAGTTCGCATCCTGAATCAATGAATTTAGTAGTGTTAAAAAAGTAGTAGTAGTAATAAGTAAAAAATACATAGCATGATGTGACATGAAAAACCAGGCGATCAATTTTATATCCAAAATATAACAATAACAAATAACTGAGAGAAGAGTTTAAACAATTTTTTCCAAATCTATGTCCGACTTTATTAAAAATATTTTCGAAGTGCCATCCCGCCTGACGAATATCTTCGAATGTTTGACCCAAACGAATTGAAAATTGTGATCCTTGGCAGCAGATTTAGTTTTAGATAACAGGGTCTTCATTTTTACAGTCAGATGGTCATTCACAAAAATCTTTCCAGCACCGGATAGCCCGATATCCTCCAGGGTTAGATATTCTTTTAAACCCCTGGCTGCCGCGATGAAGTCCTCTTTCACATACCTATTTATGAAAGATACAATAATACTCTTCACACCACTTATGCTTGTGGGAACTCTATGTATAAAATTGATGTAGTTTTTAGTTATTGGATACGAGACTTTGCTTCCGATCTTAGACACAACATCAAACAGGTTTTCTTTATCCTTTGTAGGAACACCCTTTATTTCGACGTTATTTGTGCGCAGCCACTGGTCCCTATCGTCGACGTCACCCTCCAACTTAGCGATCAGTGTCTTCAAATTCGCCACGTCGTCCTGTACACGCTCGACTTTCTCCACTCTTGCCTCTAAACAACCAATTTTAGCAGAAAATGCTGCATTGATACATTTTAGATCACCTAGTTCTTTTTTGACCTCTTCAATGTCTGCCGCAAGTTTGGAAAGAGGGGCCAACTTTAAATTTATACTGGCCAATTCCTTCATGACATTGTCTAGAGTAATAGTCGGCGATATCACAGGAGAGGTCGGTGCCGATGCAGCCTGTACGTTAAGAGAATTGGGACCACCAGAAGTTTTGCACGTAGGGCATCTCCATGTTGCTTGTCGGTCACCCAGCTTTCTGTAGCCCACTTCAGTGATGCCTGAGCATGGGTAGTCATAATGCTTCTTGCACACAGTGCACTGAATAGCATCCCCAACATCATCACCGCACCGACCACAAACAACCATGTTGCAAGTAAGATAATAGGTATTTAATCTCAAATATGAGGAAAAAGAAAATTGCAGCAGATAACAAAATCCTCCAAGAGACCGACAGCGAGTAGGTACTTGCCGCGAACAGTCTGCGCTCACTAATCTTTGCCGAGCAGCGGTCCGTCAAACGGCGACAACAATAGGCAGATCCGCGCACACCGTATTCACCGGTAATCTCGGTTGCGTAGTGCGCGTTACCTCGAGATTCGCTTGCACCGCTTCGCTAGACCTTTATGGCTTACCCGCCTCGGATCAATTGTTGACACCGGTAATGATTGCACGCACACTGATAATTGTAAATTACTCTTTAATTTATACTTTTATGCAGGATCACTTTGTAGCAAACTATGTTAAATTGACACTTAGAATTGATGAACTACTTTAATACCAAAATTAGTTAGTTATAACAAGAAAATATGATATATCTCTGGGGATCGATCGCAAAGCGGTAACACTCAGTAGTATGTCAAAGACTAACTGATTCAACTAATGTACATAACTCAGAAAAGAGTCATTGGTGGGCCGGCCATGGCCGCAGAGTGGGATTCAGGACATTCTTGCTTACGAGTCGGATACCTTAACAACTCGGCTACTGACGCTCCTTGGACGCATAAAGAATACTAATATCTCGCGTTTGAGGCGTTTTTACTATATTTTATTAGCCATTTTGTTCGTCACCTCTTCTCGTTAACGGTCGTGCCATATAAAACATGATCAAAAAGAACTATAGTCAACTGTAACAACTGAACAAAGTCAAAAGTAGTAAACGACGATATTTCTTAAACTGCATAAAAAAAGATAACGTCATGCAACAAAAAGTATTTAAATAGATTTTCATTTTAATAAAAAAATTCTTTGTACTTATACTTGAATGTTCGCTTGACTTTATTGTTTATGTGATATCGCCGTTTAAGCGACTAGTAATTTTTTCTCGTTTATTTTTGAGTGTAGGTATGATCCAATTTGACATGATAATTTCCTCATCGTCCTAACATCTATTAACACAGAAAAGGACAAAAATATGTTATCCTATTTAAAAAGAAAAAGGGCAAAACTGCAAAAAAATCTTCACTGCAACTTTGCAGTCCAATAGGATGCAGTTTTAAATACTACGATGTCTGGTATTTTATTTTAGTGCTTAATTGATATCCACTTCCGATATATTAGTCATTCAATAACAGAAGCATTTAGCGTTTAATTAGTATGTCTCATAGGTCATCATTAGTCACCATGTTTCCCTACGTGCTAATAGGTATGACAAGTTGATTGAAGGACAATAAATAATATTAATATGAAGACAGCCACATTATTATCTCACAACTTACAATATAAAATATCATTAAGTATTCTAAAATTATTTTTTTTACTTAATTCAACTTTCATCTACTTTCCAAATCGAACAACGTGCTTAAGCTATGTAATAATTACTTAAATATCTCTTACCTTGCGTTATACAATTCCAATGTCCAAACACGGTATCACAGTTACAGAACCAAAACTAGTGTATTATCGAACGTGAATGCACCAACCGCCCGTGAACTTGACGTCATGCGTTGCTATAGCAATGCTCTCCCTGGGAAAATCACCCCTAGCTCTCATCCGTTCGCACTTTAACAAAAATAAAATAGAAATAAAAACACTGGCAGGTTCCAATTCCAAAAAAATTAACACAGTTTCGATGCCCGAATTCGAAATCGCTGGCTGGTATTTTATTTCCTTTTTATTTCAAAATTAGAACGTTGTTTTTTCGGATTGCGTTCGGAAACGCGCGTCTACGCGGCGGCTCGGGTCGCACTACGTAAATGTCAGCGCGCTCGGCACATGTGCGGGCCTTGGTAAAACGCAGCGCACACTGGTGAACGTTTCCTTCGCTACTTTTGTCGTCTGGCAGTTTAATTGAATAAAGGTGATCAGTGTAATTGGGTACGTCCTTCCGTATTGATTATAATTTTGTTGCAGTTTGTCGAGTAAAGTATTCTTGTTTCAATTATCCGTTTTTAGTGACTTAGAAGACATTTTTCTTCATGTGGTTTCTTGGCATACCTATTTTTTTACAGGATATATATCTTAAACTACCAAAGGGAAAATACTATTTCGTTGCGTACGTATGTTTTAATTATATAGGTAGGTACGAATAAGTACTAGATTAAGGAGATATTTTGTTAGTTACAAACCACAGTGGAAACCGCATTATAAAATATAATATTATTTTACTTCCTAACGGAGACTAAGATTATTTTATTTTATTTAATATATTATCTTCATATCTTATAAATAATTATAATTACTTGATCATTTTCTACGAATACTACATAAATTATAACGTCACGTTGTGCTAATCGGCTTTCGAAACTGCTAAACTGTAATATATGTGGGAGATAATATTATTATTGTATTTATCTTGATTTTTATAAAATGAAGGTTCTTTAATTAAAAACCACATGCGGGTACACCGCAGTCTATAAAAAGGCGGCCATCGCTCTCGACAGGTCAGACGTTGTCCGACTGCGGAAACGGAACCACCAGTGCTCTGAACTGTCTTCCTCAGGTAATTTTGCTTAACCGTATAACGCATATTATTTCTATGTTCTATTTTGTTATTTCTATAGAAATAACAATTAATTATTGTCAACTTGTCTGTATTTTGCTAAATCTAAGTACATCACTTAAGCTACTAAAATATGTCCTCTCCATCTGTTGCTGTCCATTTATTATATTATTGGTAATAATATACATAGATTTATTATTCATATTTCTTTGTTTAATTTCTATACACGTTCTCCCACATCAGAAGTGGGATAAAGGATCCCAACGTCCCACAATATTTCTAATGCAATGTCCTTTGTTTTCATTTACATCGTGATCTTTTCGCACCGCCCGCATGAGGCTGAGGAAACTGGATGCTTTCGACGACGCGAAGTGTCGAGTGCATGCAGATGCAAAACCAGACATCATAGGGTCCACAACCACTACAGGCTGCAAATTAGCATTCGGTGAGTCGTTACGAGTTTACTTGATTCAAGTGAGTTTATAACCGAATTAGAATCATTTGTTTCCGCGTAGAACGTGTAAAGAACAAAATTGAGAAAGTCCGACTAAGTTTTTATGTACCAAATTACGGAGTTACAATTTAATTTTGTTTTACAATGAATTATTACTGTCTAGAAACGAATACGAACACAAAAGTAAACGTCGAACAATATTTTTTTGCCGAGGGTATGATTTTATTGTGGTTTTAACGTTGACCGCCAAAATACGATTATTCTGAAAAGCTACCTCCAACCTTGAAAAAAATAAAGTCAGTTTGATTAGTAGGTAACGTCATTTTTGTTAGTGACAAATTATTTTATCGAAAGGAATGTAAATATATTGACGGTAGATAGTTTCAAATTATGTTTTGAGTGACTTAGTTAATCCTGTGACTTTCTTAAGTTCGACCTGTTTAAGACTTTGGTAGACGGATTTAAGCAACTAAGTCCATACGTGACGACTATCGAGCAAAGGTTTTTATGACATTTATGTGGTTGGTTTTGTTAACTCAAAGCTTGTGGCATCACCGGATGGAGATGATGTTGGTGTTTTACGTACTAGGCTGACGGAGCCTCTGGGAGCGTGGCCAACAGATGGTAGTTGTTTCAAGCTTTGTGAAAAGATGTTAAGCATGATGATGATGATAAAAAAGTCCACATATTTTGGTGATTGCTCAATAGTCAGTTACATAATGTTAATTTTAGCTTCGAGTACTGAAATATCATTGATTACCGATACCAAGTAACTATTTCGAGTTCTGTTATTGTGCCTGTAAGATGAGGCACTGTAAGCAATGGTGAGATTTCATATCCTTCGGCTAGTACGTGTTTGGTAGTACCTACACTGTTGTTGAGGTTAAACACCCCGATTTATTTTGCTGATTTGGAGTGGCCCGGGAGTCGTGTGTGTGACTCTTTGGGCTGAGAGCCCCAAAAGTCTCTTTTCTGAAGAAGTTTTTGTTCTGATTTCTTTGGAATACGGCTGGATATGAGACCTCTTCGTTATTACAAACATTGTTAAATTGTTTAAAATGAGAACTTACACCTAACGTAGTCACAGATAGAGTAGACTCGATCGAACAGTGAAAAAAAGTGATGACGATTACTTTACTTGTTTAGTTGTTTTGGTGTGGTAACCGATAGACACATAAACTTAATGAATGTAATATCTTATTCTTATAGGTCAGAAGTACTAAAAATGTTACATAGTCTGTTTTATAAATCCATGGGGTGGGAGCCTGGTGACCTGTATCACAGGTTCTATGTAACCTATTTCAGGCACCAGTTTCCCACAAATAAATATAGCTACAAAAATATATAGTACTGACCTACTTGCGTATCATTTATTTGTTTGTGAAAAAATAATAAATGCTGGTTTCATTTTTATTATTATACTGTTACCTAAAACTGTTGAAGGCAGAAAGAAGCTTTTCATTTCCAAATTTGGAAATTATGTATCTAATGTAAAGAACGATACATTTTTAGAGACGTTAACACAGTTGAATGAAAGCGTTTTACCGCGCTGGTAGACAAATAAAAATAGGTATAATTTTGAATTTGATTACTAATGAGACCTGAAGCAAGTGACTTAATGGAAAATGAATTTCCGATTCTGTTAACCACGTACCGTGACCGTGGCAAAACTCAGTTGCTCTTTTATGACGCTGCTGATATTGGCTAAATAGAAGTTGCAGCGCTGGGAATTTGCATTGCATACTACTGGCAGTATAGTTGTTTAGGTTGTGGAAAGTTTCTACATGATTTACGATAAATCAAATACAAAAAATATGGAGACTAGTCAATTGTTTTGTCTAGGGTACAAGAGTAGAGTGTAATTTCTTTAATAAAATGTGATTCCGATGAAAAGCCCTAGAGTTGGCTAGTATGTAATCACGGGGATTGGAAATCCTACCTAATGGATGATCACGGCGATGATCATCAGGTTGATCACAGATGACGACTGATGGATAATTATAAAGTTGAAATTTTTATTGTAAGTTCGGGTAGAGCAACCGGGATAGCTCTGTGTGATTGTATTTGAAGATACAGACACCTTGCAATAACAGAGGTGACATGTTCTGAGATGTTTATTTTGGGTACATTATTAACGATTAACGACTCAGTAATTGAAATTTGTGACTTTGATGCCTAGAAGTTGTTCATTGGTAAAATCCTGATTCAATTTTGATGTTAGGCGGTAGAGATCATGTTATTTTCGTGGGGGTGACCATTGAATGTTGGTTTGGGTCTAGGACGATTACTTGTTGTGTAACTCACGTGTTGTGATGGCAGATGGACTGCATTACTTGTGATAGTCTGTATACGATGTACTGAATAGATTTGATCGAAGGACTGACCACAAGCTGATAAAGTAAAGTGGGCTTAGTAAAGTAAAGTTTGTTAAATTTACTATTTTACGATTTTAGCAATTTTATATTGAGATACTGTATAGTCTAACAGTAGTTTATCTACATACAAGAGTACGGCCAATACTGTATAGCTTCTATGTATTACAAAGGTACTACTGGAGTCTATAAGTACTTACGAATTACAAAAGTACGACGAATCAACGTCACTGAGTGGAAGCGTTAGCAATGTTTATTGATTTCGATTTGTATTTCCACGAGTTAAGATTCCTTTTGAGTTTAGAATGATAAGAGGAGAGCTAGTATAGTCTTTTACAACCATAGGGTCAGGAATGATCGAGCGAATATGGTACTGTGCTGTGGTATTTTAGTTTCAGATAACACACGAGGTCTTGAGCCTAGACATCATGTTGAATAAAATACGCAACGTATGCGGATTGCTGGAAATACTGTGATGACATCATATTTGGCTCGCTGCCGTGGTCAGGACGTGGAACTAGCTGCTCATCCATTAATGAGAGAAGAACTCTTGATTTATTGCCTCACGTCATATGGCCGTTCTCCATAAATGCATAAATGGGAGTGCTGCATAATGGATCATCAAGGGACCTTCGTTCTTCGTTCATACACGTTCTCCCACATATAGGTTATAAGACTTTCGTGGTTATTCAGTACACTTTCACTACACATTTGATCAAATTTATTACCACGGTTAGTATTTTTTTTATCTCGATATTTCGAAGCAGTCGACTGATGAAAGTGCTAAACTGTATACTTAGTAAAAATAATATATACACGCTAGTAACAGTTAATTTTACAAAATCGCATACTGACACTTATGTATACCACCAAAACGAAATCCAAATCGCTCGAAAAACACCGACCTTAACGCGTGCCCTAACAAAGAGGGAGCGGGACAGCCAACCGCCAGGGGTTGTACATCCGCTTTTCTCGGCGTTATGTAAGCGACGGCCCTGGAGCCTGGCGCCCGCGACACACCCCCGCACCACACCCCTACCCTCAGACACCCTTGCTGCGCAGAGGTCATTCAGCGCCTCGGCTTCCCCTCTCTTTTCCCAACCCGTAAGGTCCCACGTCAAAGTAATAGATACAAAACGTAAACAAATCGCTGTCACACCTCATTATCGATTTCCTCCTGAATTCTACTATTCAAATTGACGCAACCAAATCGAATGGCAATATAACGCGTCATTACAATTTAGAATGGAAATCGATTGTGCACTCTTTTCGTTAAATTAAGAATAATATTTTTTGTTTCATTAGCTCGATAAAACATAACATACACTAATGTCGTATTTATTTTCCTTTTTGGCGCTGTCTTCATTATGGATTTTACGACACTGTGTGCACCTAACCCCCGCCAGGGACCCGCGATTTCGGAACCGGAATTCGAGCCCCAATGTCTACGCAAACAAAACTCATTATGTCCCCAATTTGTTTATCAATTGCGTTGTGCTTTTATTTTATTGGCTGCCAGTACGACTCCGGGTTTCCTTTTGTTTTTCGGCCAACACGATAAGGTTTTGTTTCGCCACTTTTTTTTCAAATTTCGAACAACGGATTTTGAATACCGGTGTCGGATTCGTAATTAAAAGTTAGGACGTCAAAGCTGTAACGAGCGTTGGAACGATCAACTGTAGGATACAGGAGTGGGTAGTACTCCCCTATTGTTTTCGACGAAATGGCTTTGCGAACTCATTTAGGAATGCGATTTCATAGTGGGAACAATAAAGAAAGTGGAAGAGGTGCTTAATCCAAGCATTGAGTTTAATTAAATTAGCCTGAAGGGCTTCACAGCTGGCGAGAATGCAAATTTATGCTTTACATGAGCTCTAAAATTTATAATTAATAGTCACTAGCGTTCGCTGTGGTATAATTTCATGTAATATTTTTGAAAAATGTAAGTTTCAAAATAAAAAGATAAAAGTAGAGTACATTAAAACAAAGTCGTTTCCCGCCGTCTGTCTTTCTGTATGTCTGTGTGTACGCTTAGATATTTTAAACTAGGTACGCAAGATTTTAATGTAGGATTTTCAACAATAGGAGTTTTCAAGAGGAAGGCTTATAGTGTAGGACAACCCGCGAACGAAGTCGCGGCGGGCCAGCTAGTATTTAAATAAATAAAGATTCTTCTATAAATTTCTTCGGACAATACATTAAATAAGTCCATTTATTTAGATTTATGTGTACAAACTCACCATTGTCGTGCTCTACCTTTGTTTTTTTCTATTGAAACGTACTTGTGGGAGATAATATTATTATTGTATTTATCTTCATTTTTATAAAATGAAGGTAGTGTTCTTAAATTAAAAACCACATGCGGGTACACCGCAGTCTATAAAAAGGCGGCCATCGCTCTCGACAGGTCAGACGTTGTCCGACTGCGGACACGACACCACCAATGCTCTGAACTGTCTTCCTCAGGTAATCTTGCTTAACCGTATAACGCGTATTATTTATATGTTCTATTTTGTTATTTCTATAGAAATAACAATTTATGATTGCCAACTTGTATGTATTTTGCCAAATCTAAGTACATCGCTTAAACTACTAAAATATGTCCTCTCCATCTGTTGCTGTCCATTTATTATGTTATTGGTAATAATATACATAGATTTATTATTCATATTTATTTGTTTAATTCATATACACGTTCTCCCACATCAGAAGTGGGATAAAGGATCCCAACGTCCCACAATATTTCTAATGCAATGTCCTTTGTTTTCATGTTACATCGTGATCTTTTCGCACCGCCCGCGTGAGGCTGAGGAAACTGGATGCTTTCGACGACGCGAAGTGTCGAGTGCATGCAGATGCAAAACCAGACATCATAGGGTCCACAACCACTACAGGCTGCAAATTAGCATTCGGTGAGTCGTTACGAGTTTACTTGATTCAAGTGAGTTTATAACCGAATTAGAATCATTTGTTTCCGCGTAGAACGTGTAAAGAACAAAATTGAGAAAGTCCGACTAAGTTTTTAAGTACCAAATTACGGAGTTACAATTTAATTTTGTTTTACAATGAATTATTACTATCTAGAAACGAATACGAACACAAATGTAAACGTTGAACAATATTTGTTTGCCGAGGGTATGATTTTATTATAATTTTAACGTTGACCGCCAAAATACGATTATTCTGAAAAGCTACCTCCAATATTGAAAAAAAAAGTCAGTTTGATTTGTAGGTAACGTCATTGTTGGTGACAAATTATTTTATCGAAAGGAATGTAAATATATTGACGGTAGATAGTTTCAAATTGTTTTGAGTGACTTAGTTAATCCTGTGACTTACTTAAATTCGAGCTGTTTAAGACTTTGGTAGACGGATTTAAGCAACTAAGTCCATACGTGACGACTATCGAGCAAAGGTTTTTATGACATTTATGTGGTTGTTTTTGTTTACTCAAAGCTTGTGGCATCACCGGATGGAGATGATGTTGGTGTTTTACGTACTAGGCTGATGGAGCCTCTGGGTGCGTGGCCAACAGATGGTAGTTGTTTCAAGCTTTGTGAAAAAATGTTAAACGATGATGATGATGATAAGAAAGTCCATATATTTTGGTGATTGCTCAATAGTCAGTTACATAATGTTAACTTTAGCTTCGAGTACTGAAATTTCATTGATTACCGATACCAAGTAACTATTTCGAGTTCTGTTGTTGTGCCTGTAAGATGAGGCACTGTAAGCAATGGTGAGATTTCATATCCTTCGGCTAGTACAAGTTTGGTAGTACCTACACTGTTGTTGAGGTTAAACACCCCGATTTATTCTGCTGATTTGGAGTGGCCCAGGAGTCGTGTGTGTGACTCTTTGGGCTGAGAGCCCCGAAAGTCTCGGAAGTTGCAAGTTTTTG
Source organism: Blastobasis adustella (assembly GCA_907269095.1). Taxonomy (NCBI): domain Eukaryota; kingdom Metazoa; phylum Arthropoda; class Insecta; order Lepidoptera; family Blastobasidae; genus Blastobasis; species Blastobasis adustella. The sequence continues at coordinate 7,985,101 of OU026117.1, read as the reverse complement.
TTCTGATTTTTTTGGAAGACGGCTGGATATGGGACCTCTTCGTTATTACAAACATTGTTAAATTGTTTAAAATAAGAACTTACACGTAACGTAGTCACAGATAGAGTAGACTCGATCGAACAGTGAAAAAAGTTATGACGATGAAGAATACTTTACTTGTTTAGTTGTTTTGGTGTGGTAACCGATAGACACATAAACGTAATGAATGTAATATCTTATTCTTTTAGGTCAGAAGTACTAAAAATGTTACATAGTCTGTTTTATAAATCCATGGGGTGGGAGCCTGGTGACCTGTATCACAGGTTCTATGTAACCTATTTCAGGCACCAGTTTCCCACAAATAAATATAGCTACAAAAATTATATAGTACTGACCTACTTATGTATCATTTATTTGTTTGTGAAAAAATAATAAATGCTTGTTTCATTTTTATTATTATACTGTTACCTAAAACTGTTGACGGCAGAAAGAAGCTTTTCATTTCCAAATTTGGAAATTATGTATCTAATGTAAAGAACGATACATTTTTAGAGACGTTAACACAGTTGAATGAAAGCGTTTTACCGCGCTGGTAGACAAATGGAAGTAGGTAATATTTTGAATTTGATTACTAATGAGACATGAAGCAAGTGACTTAATGGGAAATGAATTTCCGATTCTGTTATCCACGGATCGTGACCGTGGCAAAACTCAGTTGCTCTTTTATGACGCTGCTTTAAATATTGGCTAAATAGAAGTTGCACCGCTGGGAATTTGCATTGCATACTACTGGCAGTATAGTTGTTTAGGTAGTGAGTACGGGTCAATGGTGTGGAAAGTTCCTACATGATTAACGAAGAATGAAATACAAAAAATATGGAGACTAGTCAATTGTTTTGTCTAGGGTACAAGAGTAGAGTGTAATTTCTTTAATGAAATGTGATTCCGATGAAAAGCCCTAGAGTTGGCTAATATGTAATCACGGGGATTGGAAATCCTACCTAATGGATGATCACGGCGATGATCATCAGGTTGATCACAGATGACGACTGATGGATAATTATAAAGTTGAAATTTTTATTGTAAGTTCGGGTAAAGCAACCGGGATAGCTCTGTGTGATTGTATTTGAAGATACAGACACCTTGCAATAACAGAGGTGACATGTTCTGAGATGTTTATTTTGGGTACATTATTAACGATTAACGACTCAGTAATTGAAATTTGTGACTTTGATGCCTAGAAGCTGTTCATTGGTAAAATCCTGATTCAATTTTGATGTTGGGCGGTAGAGATAATGTTATTTTCGTGGAGATGACACGGTGAATGTTGGTTTGGGTCTAGGACGATTGCTTGTTGTGTAACTCACGTGTTGTGATGGCAGATGGACTGCATTACTTGTGATAGTCTGTATACGATGTACTGAATAGATTTGGTCGAAGGACTGACCACGAGCTGATAAAGTAAAGTGGGCTTAGTAAAGTAAAGCTTGTTAAATTTACTATTTTACGATCTTAGCAATTTCATATTGAGATACTGTATAGTCTAACAGTAGTTTATCTACATACAAGAGTACGACAAGTACTTTACTAGCTTCTATGTATTACAAAGGTACTACTAGAGTCTATAAGTACCTACGGATTACAAAAGTACGACGAATCAACGTCACTGAGTGGAAGCGTTAGCAATGTTTATTAATTTCGATTTGTATTTCCACGAGTTAAGGAATATTGTTTTTGAGTTTAGAATGATAAGAGGAGAGCTAGTGTAGTCTTTTACAACCATAGGGTCAGGAATGATCGAGCGAACATGGTACTGTGCTGTGGTATTTTAGTTTCAGATAACACACGAGGGCGGTTTTGAGCCTAGACATTATGTTGAATAAAATACGCAACGTCAATCGAAGCACCGCCTTGCGGATTGCTGGAAATACTGTAATGACATCATATTCGGCTCGCGGCCGTGGTCAGGACGTGGAACCAGCTGTTCATCCATTAATGAGAGAAGAAGTCTTGATTTATTGCCTCACGTCACATGGCCGTTCTCCATAAATGCATAAATGGGAGTGTTGCATAATGGATCATCAAGGGACTTTCGTTCTTCGTTCATCAGTGCTCCGATGAAGTGTCCTGTACAATATATCGGTGGCCAGCGGTGTTGTGCTGGTTGTTTGGTGCGATGTGCGGGTCATTTGATTTGACCGTTGCCCTGTGATTTGGCATTTAATTGTAGTTGATTTGGCCACTGATTTGAGAATTGGCATTTGGGGTCATATGATTTGACCATTGCCATGTGTTTTGGCCACTGCCGTGAGAATTGGCATTCAGGTACCTGTGATTTGAGCATTAGTACCATGTGATTTGGTGTTTATATGGCTCATGTGATTTGGCCATTGCCATGCAATTTGGCGTATTCTACCAACTACAGAAGGAACACCTTTCTATCGTGAGCAATGAATAATTTTAATGTTTTATCCGGGAGAATTAATCTTGATTTATTTAACACAAGTTGTGAGTCAGCGAGAGACCGCATACTCAACTATTACTTCGACGCGTTGTGGCATTTTTCAAACCATGTTATTGTGGAATTGACTATTGTTGCATTACTTTCGAGGATTCTAGGTATATTTTAGTTTGAATTTGAAATTGTTAAGTCTTGTAGACTGTTCGGTATGCTTAACTTTTAGTTAAGTATGTATTATTTTATCCAGTTTCTATCGGTGGAAACCTGTAATTGGCTCTGTGCTGCCAGTATTGTTTTATATTGTAATTATTGCTGTTGGTTTTCCTTAAGTAAATAAAATAAAAAGTATGATTTCGGTCACGTTTGACAAATTAAATTGCTACGATCATGAGACCTAATCAGTATTTCCTAAATAGATAATTTAATTGGATTTTACATTGATGCTAGTTGATGTAAATTGATTATGTTTTTAGTAAATTGTCATAATGTAACTCGAGTAAAGATACGTGCATTGCATTGTCATGATATTATTTGACCCTAAGTATTCTTTAAGGATTGAATTTTATTGTTTCCTATTGTTAAATATGTTTCTTATGTTACACATACATTTTCTTTTAATTGTAATTTTGAGATAGTGTATCGCAAGCCCATTAGGCTGCTCGTCAGTATGGCCGTGTGGGAGATAATATTATTATTGTATTTATCTTCATTTTTATAAAATGAAGGTAGTGTTCTTAAATTAAAAACCACATGCGGGTACACCGCAGTCTATAAAAAGGCGGCCATCGCTCTCGACAGGTCAGACGTTGTCCGACTGCGGACACGACACCACCAATGCTCTGAACTGTCTTTCTCAGGTAATCTTGCTTAACCGTATAACGCGTATTATTTATATGTTCTATTTTGTTATTTCTATAGAAATAACAATTCATGATTGCCAACTTGTCTGTATTTTGCCAAATCTAAGTACATCGCTTAAACTACTAAAATATGTCCTCTCCATCTGTTGCTGTCCATTTATTATGTTATTGGTAATAATATACATAGATTTATTATTCATATTTATTTGTTTAATTCATATACACGTTCTCCCACATACTTTACTTGGCTTATTAACTAGTTACCTCGATATCTACTGGTAAATCAATTAGGTAATTGTACAATAAGTAATTCAATGTAATAATGAGAATAAACCGTGTGGTGTCCGGCATATAATAAGACCACGCTAAGTCCGAATCGCTTATTAAAAATATATCTTTGTATGGCAATGTTTTAAAGGTCATGGAACGTCATTTATAAAAGTCATAAAAAAAAATTATTTCTGTGGGATTGTTTATTTTCGTGAGTTATGAAAAATATTATTAAATAATGGGCAAAACAATTAAAAAGGATGTGCGTGAGATAATTTTCAGCATGATTAATAATTTAGTCAAATTAAAAGTTCAAGTTCAAGCTAATAGTGACCAAATAACTGAATGTTTACAAACGGGACTGACAAGGACAGATTTTTCCCAGATTATTGCCATATCCACATTTTATAATTTTTACTACTGGCAGTCAATACGGACTTATCGTGTTCCTATTATAGTAGATGGCATTACTGTCCACAAATGTGGAAGAGGCTCCAGTCCAGCAGTGGACTGTTATGCGCTGCCGATATGATGTAATCGATAGGTGTAGTTGCCAATTTCGCGAAGAAAGTAGAAGAATTTCAATGCAAAACTGTTAAAATATTTATGTTCATCTTAGAAGATCATGTATTAGTATTACAGCGTACTTAGCTATATTTATACCTATACATATAACCATTACGTGAAATTTAAGGTAACTAATACAGTGCGTTAATTAAGTTCTACAATCTGTGTTATCGGTAATGAATCTATTCCGATTTCTCGAGGCCATATTTGACGTAAAACTAAATAATTACCGCATGGAGCTAAAGCAGCGAAATTCGTTAATTATGAGTATACCTACTACCAATATTGTAACGATGGTATATCACTTCCTTATGATATACCATCTCTTACTGTTCAAAATTATAAATTCAAACATTTAAAATTCGGCTTGATTTTATTTTACTTTCCTCACTCACTTTTTATATTTGAACCAAGTAATAGCCCTTACGAATGGGCAAAGCTTCTGCCCTAGGGCTCTGCCTAAGCCCTCAGCATTAAAGATTTTTAATAAAACTTCTATAGAAGCAGTGTTATTTATTATGTTTAAATAGTGTAACGTCAGTAGTAATATAACCTCTTACAGCTTTTTCGACGTTTAATTGCCTCACCCGAGTTACAGTTCCACCGCCTGCTTCCATCATCACAGCTCTTATTTTCAACCGCCTAATATGTCACAGTAAGCTAATTACGTAACGCTGTTGCCAACATTCTCTGATTTCAATAATTGATACTATTACTTTTGCTATTCCGTATCATCGATTTCATGGGTTCAGTTGCTAACAAACTTCCATTGCAATAAACTGAAACTATTGAATCGATCATATGTAATCACAAAGAAATCACGAAGTAATCACAAAGTTGTTAGGTATGTGGTATATAGGTAGAAATTTATCGATAGTATAGTCTAGTTTTAATAATTAAATATTTATGTACGTAATTATTTATTATTATTGTGCACGTCTTAAACTGCTTCCAGTCATCACATTCTCTTTGCTGTAGACCTGCTGGAAGAAATTTCTTTTTAGAAATAAGTAGTGCCTTTTGTGTCATGTATATATTTGCCATGTCTCTGTTACCATTTTTGTGTGCAATAAACTATAAAATAAAATAAAATAAATAAATAAAGTAACAATTTCAATCATTGAACTCAGAGAATTGTTGGTAACAGGGTTACGCAATTAGCTACAGGCCATAGACCGGGCGTAGCGCGACAATACTACATTCCAAACTACCTCAGACCAAATAAGAAATAAAGTCTGAATCTTCTGAACAACATACTGACACACGCAAAACTATGCCATGCGGTATGTCGGTCACGGTCACACTGGTCACACACGTACACATTGACAACCAATCTATTGGTTGCTACTGACAAATAAAGTACGCCATGGCACACATGTTTATGAAACTGGCGTTATGTCACTGTTGACAGCGCGCCATCTTAGCAAACTAATAATGACGAAGGGGTGGATATCACGGGATTTCTTCAAACATTCAAATTCAAATACTTTTATTGTGACACACAGGTTAGTATACATATTATTTTTATTATTATTATATATATATTTATTATTATTATTATTATTATTATAATATATAAACTTCGACTACCACTGACCACTGACTGACTGACTCACTGACATGGTTGTTCTCCCAGAAGGAGGGTAGGTAGGTGAAAACAATGTATGGGCGAAATGGTCACGTGACTCTGGTGAGTATGGGAAAAATCCGACATTTGCAAAAAACAAGATGGCGGCTCCAAGATGGCGGCCGATTTTTTTGTTTTCCAACCGATTGCGGTGAAATTTACCAGGTGGGTACTGATTGACAAAAAAAAAGTGGGCAATTTTGAAAATGTTGAAAAAACAAGATGGCCGCCGCGCAGGAGCCGTTTGAAAATTTTCAATTTCAGACCCGACTTTAGAGTCTCAGGAATTTTTAATCTGTGGGCGGATTTTGAGTTTGATCACGTCGGTGCGTTGCTTTTGTACTTGATTTAGGGTAGTCGGCAAGCAGATTCCGAAATCAAAGATGGCGGCGGCCGTGGCGGCCATTTTGAAAAACGGACAAAAAATTGCACTTTTCGAAGCGTCTTTTCGCGGTGTTGCCACCTGAATCGAGGTTTACAGTGTATGGAGTGGTTGTAGACCTGGCCAAGTAGTGTTGCCCGTTGCGATAAAAATTCCCATATTTTAGGGTAATCTGGGTGATTTTCCCCGAAAATATGAAAAATAGAAATAATTACTTTTCGCAACTTTCTGGTATAGGGGTCGATGGTCGGAGAGAGAATTAGAGTCTTTTTGGTATTTTTAAGTTTTTCATCTGGCAACACTGAAAGTGAGAACAAAAACAAATTTTTTCGACATGGTCTCATTGCCAGGCCCGTAGCGAGGGCTGGGAGGACGCTGGAATTTTTTTTAAGATGCATCGTTGCTCCGAGTATCCTGTATTATAATCATCTTGTAACGTTTTACTAAAATTCAAGATGGCGGCGGCCGTGGCGGCCATTTTGAAAAGCGCACGAAAAAATGCTCTTTTCGGAGCGTCTTTTCGCGGTGTTGCCACCTGAATCGAGGTTTGCAGTGTACGGAACGATTGTAGGCCCGGCCGAGTAGTGTTGCCTTGTGCAATAAAAATTCCCACATTTCAGGGTAATCTAGGAGATTTTCCCCGAAAATACGAAAAATTGAAATATTTACTTTTTGCAACTTTCTGGTATGGGGGTCGATGGTCGGGGAGAGCATTAGTGTCTTTTTGATATTTTTAAGTATTTCATCTGGCAACACTGGAAGTGAGAACAAAAACATTTTTTTTCGACATGGTCTCATTGCCAGGCCCGTAGCGAGGGCTGGGTGGACACTGGGAATTTTTTTTTAATGCAGTCTTGCTCCGAGCATCCTGTATTTTAATGTAGTTTTTGACGTTTTACAAAAATTCAAGATGGTGGTGATTGTGGAAGCCATTTTGTTTCAATTTAGGTATTATTTTAACGTTAAGTCGTATTTTCTTAGTGTTGCTGATGTTTGTGGCAGTTGGCGTGTATGGCAGACTTGTAGGTCTAAATTATTAGTATTGCTAGGGTTAAAAATATTACCCAACTTTTTGGGTAAATTTAGACTTTTATCCTATTTAAATTTTAAAGAGCATTTTCGCCGTGATAGTGACGTTTATTCAAGTTGTAATGTATGAAGGGATTGTTGGGTTATTCAAGAAGTGTTCACGTGGAAGATAAATTTAACCCACTTTTAGGGAATTTGTAGAGATTTACCCCGATTTATATTTTTAAGTGCGTTTTCGACATGTTGTTGACGTATATGAAAGTTGTAATGTATGAGGGGATTATCCTCCTACTCAAAAAGTGTTTGCATGGATGTTTAATTTTCCCCGTTTTTAGGGAAATTTTTGAGATTTACCTTGATTTATATTTTTAAGTGCGTCATGAAAGTTGTAATGTATGGGGGGATTATCTGGCATCTTGAGAGGTGTTTATATGGATAAAAAGTTTACCCCGTTTTTAAGGATATTTTTGACATTTACAATGATTTATATTTTTAAGTGCGTTTTCGCCATGTTGTTGACGTATATGAAAGTTGTAATGTATGAGGGGATTATCCGGCTACTCAAAAAGTGTTTGCATGGATGTTTAATTTTCCCCGTTTTTAGGGAAATTTTTGAGATTTACCTTGATTTATATTTTTAAGTGCGTCATGAAAGTTGTAATGTATGGGGGGATTATCTGGCATCTTGAGAGGTGTTTAAATGGATAAAAAGTTTACCCCGTTTTTAAGGATATTTTTGACATTTACCATGATTTATATTTTTAAGTGCGTTTTCGCCATGTTGTTGACGTATATGAAAGTTATTTTAACGTTAAGTCGTATTTTCTTAGTGTTGCTGATGTTTGTGGCAGTTGGCGTGTATGGCAGACTTGTAGGTCTAGATGATGAGTATGTGGTGAGGTAAAAATATTACCCCACTTTTTGGGAAAATTTGCACTTTTATCGGATTTAAATTTTAAAGCGCATTTTCGCCGTGATGGTGACGTTTATTCATGTTGTAATATATGAAGGGAACGTTGGGTTATTCAAGAAGTGTTCACATGGAAGATAAATTTAACCCATTTTTAGGGAAATTTTTAGAGATTTACCCCGATTTATATTTTTAACATGAGGTTGACGTATATGAAAGTTGTAATGTATGAGGGGATTATCCGGCTACTCGAGAAGTGTTTATTTAAAAATTTACCCAGTTTTTAAGGAAATTTTTAGAGATTTACGTTGTTTACATTTTTAAATGCGTTTTCACCATGTTGTTGACGTATATGAAAGTTGTTTGTTGTTGTTTGAAGGGATTGTTGGGTTATTCAATAACGTTGTGTCTACTCAAGAAGTGTTTACATGGAAGAAAAATTAGCCCGTTTTTAAGGAATTTTTTAAGATTTTCCTTAATTTATAATTTTAGGTGCGTTTTCGTCATGTTGTTGACGTATATGAAATGTGTAATGTATGAGGGGATTGCTGAACAATCAGAGTACTGTCACCACTGATAAATAAAGTCCCGGTTTTTAAGTAAGTTTTTAGAGATTTACCCCGATTTATATTTTGAAGTGTTCGTGTTCTGTAATAATATAACGAATGCGTATTTAGCCATAGAGTGCGTAATGGTAGATGAAACTCAGGTTTGCATTCGGACAAGCACGACTTGTCTTGCATCATATCTTCACGTATGTAAACTTTAAGTTGCCACAGAGGTACGTACTTTGGGAAACCGTCGAGACGCCCATTCGCCTGACTGCGCGCCGCGGGGAGGGAGACGCAAAGAACTAACCTCGACGACGTCCTGACTTTCGTGACACCGGTGACATTCGATCACATTGATGTCACCCGGTTCCTAAAGGACATCACCTTGTTGAGAACCGATGTCACGGAGCTCAAAAATAGGTTCAGTGCATCAGAGAAGGAATGTGCCCAATAGCGCATCGAGTTGGCTTTGGTACGTGCCGCCGGTATTGCTGCGAGGAAACGACGAAAGATATATCCAACGCACCAACCGGGCTGGGCCAACAACGAACCGGTGTTGCCCCTCCGCCGTCTCCACGTATCCCAATGAAAATAAGCAACACTTAGGTTTAATGGTATTACTAACTATATATGGGCTTTGATAAGGTACGTACGTAGTATAAAACTTATAAACTTATTACCTGAAATAAATGTTATATTGTATTATATTATACAGATTTCTCGGTGCGCGAGTTCGACTATTGCCCGTTTTTTATTGAGAGCAAGACAACAAGTTCTCAAATGAATAGGTCCATCTAACTACCTACCTACCTACTTGTCAAGACTATTTGTTCGCTTGCAGAACATAAGGTTTATTTAAAACATATAATGAAGTGGTTCAAAACGAAAGTGTGCACAAAATCCTTAACACATATTTCGAACGTAGATTTTGCTCTAACGAAACGTAAAGGCGCTATCGTGAGCTCTGAGCGGCAACACTAATCAAAGGTGCCAGTTTTGAAGCTCTTGCCTTTTCGTCTTCATCATCAGAAGATCTCGATGGTATAAATCAAGTTCTTCAAACTTGCTCATCTCTACCTATGTAAAACTTCAACCCGATCGGAAACCAGAAACTTGCAAAATTTTCTTTTAGATAAACAATGCACATTCACTATTGCACAAAAACAAAGAAACATAGTCAAAATGCAATGTACAAAGGTAAGCTTATCCCTAAAAGATGTCTCTTCCACCCAATTGATGTCACCCGGTTCCTAAAGGACATCACCTTGTTGAGAACCGATGTCACGGAACTCAAAAATAGGCTCGGTGCATCAGAAGAATGTGCCGAATTGAGCATCGAAGCCACAGGGTAGCGTGCTCGCTCCTACTTTATGTAACATATATACGAACGACCAGCCTCAGTTACCAGAGACGGTACGTTTCTTGTATGCCGACGACCTGGCACTCGCTGCACAGACGTATTCCTTTGAAGAGGCAGAAACCAAACTCGAAGTCGCCTTGTCCAGCCTCAGTGAATATTATAAGGAGAACGCGTTGAGGCCCAATCCTACAAAGACCCAGTCATGCGCATTTTACTTGCGAAATAGATCAGCGAATCGCAAACTAAATATTTCATGGCCGGGAATTCCAGTAGGCCATTGTAGCTCACCAAAGTATCTTGGCATCACCTTAGACCTTTCGCTTACCTACAGGAAAAACTGTGAGAACATACACCACAAAGTAACCGCCCGAAACAACTTACTCTCACGCCTCACTTCCTCAAAATGGGGTGCCACGCCACAGGTTTTGCGCTCTACTGGTTTAGCATTATGTTTCTCTGCGGCGAATATGCATGTCCCGTATGACACCGATCAGCTCATGCTAAGACAGTGGATACAGCTCTTAACGACACTTGCCGGAAAATAACAGGATGTCTTAAACCGACTCCGGTGAGTAAGTTGTATCCACTAGCTGGCATTGCTCCACCAGCCGTTCGCAGAGAGATAGCCAGTGCAGTTGAGAAACGCAAACAGGAAACGGACTCACGCCACCCTCTCTATGGTCAGAAACCTATTGTCAAGAGATTGAAAAGCCGATCCAGTTTCTTGGCGACCACCACTGCCTGTGAAAGTGATGCCCCCACAGCCAGAAGTAACCTGTGGATCAACAAATTTTCCTATCCCACCTTTATCTCTCCTACTGAAAAGCTCCCACCCGGAAACAAACTTCCGTGGCCAATCTGGAAGGCGCTAAATAGGCTGCGAACCCAGGTGGGCCGATGTAAAGAGAATCTCTTTAGGTGGGGATATACAAAGGACAGTTCTCAGTGCGATTGTGGCATATCTCCGCAAACCATGGAACACCTCGTTTCATGCTCGGCGTGCCCTAAAACTTGTACAATGGAGGACTTGTTCAAAGCCAGTTCAAACGCTGTATGCGTCGCCGAATACTGGGCGAATAAAGTATAAGTCAGAGTTTAGTCCATCGACTCGATAAGAAGAAGAAGAAGCATCGAATTGGCCTTGTCACGTGCCACCGGTATTGCTGCGTCAACAGTGACCCAATTGCGCGCGTCCCCTGTGCCTTGGCCCCCGCCGTCGTTTGCACGTTGTTGTCGATAAAGACGGATTCATACTGGTCCAGAGGAGGAAGTGCAATCAACGCGGCACTGCATCGTCGAAGCGTTGCAAATTAAAGGCCGCTGTCGCCACGAGTCTCGGCAAAGAGACAACGGCCGAGTAGGTTGAAGACCATATAAAAGCATACGAGGAGATAACACTCAATCTCATTACAAAGTGTGATGCGAAGTGGTTCAAAACAAGGGTGTGCACAAAGTCCTTAACACATATTTCGACCGTAGAGTTTGCTTTAACAAAACGTAAAGGCGCTATCGTGAGCTCTAAGCGGCAACACTAATCAAACGAGCTCAAACTTGATTGATTTCTGTTTTTAAGCTTCTGCCTTTTCGGCTTCATCATCAGACTCTGATTACCACGCCAAGTTGCAATTTATTTAATATAAAGCAAACAAGCCCAAACACGGCATAGTTTAGAAATACAAAAATACCAATATCCACCTTCCGTCTCCGTAATCAGAGTACCAAACGAACCCAAACATGGGTGAATAGGTATAGTTTAAGAATACAAAAATACCAACAGCCACCTTTCGTCTCCATCATGGGACAGATGAAACTAAATAAAAGCTTGTAAATACTTATATACTCTTTATTGCACAAAATCATAGTCAAAATACAATGTACAAAGGTAAGCTTATCCCTAAAAGATATATCTTAAAGTCAACCTTACATTTATTAATTTACAGGAATATTAATCAAAAATACAATATTATTATTTATTTATATTATAATCATAAATGTGGTATAGAGATATTTCCTTAGTATATTTTGTGTTGGCAAAGATTTGCACACTCTATCTCTATGCTTGTACCCTACTAACATAGTATAAAAGAAAACTAATCTTTACACTTATACCTAATTTGTATCTAGATATAGACTCTGAATGAAGTTATGAATCAGCAGGCATTTCAGCGTTGTCTTAGGTATATGTATGTCTGCTTCCGGGTTGCTTCTATATCAACTTCATTCAGAATCAGATGATTTACTATGATTTATTTCATTGTCTTTTAATTGTTAGCATTATAGAGCAGTAAATACACATATTTTGTTCTAAAATCTTCTTCACAAAATTTGATGTGTCTTGCAATCCACTGTAACAGCAACCTCTGTGGTCAATGTTCCTGAAAATTTCAAGTAATATTAATAAAAATACATACACAACATACCTACATAATAATATGTAACAACGTTACATCTCTTTCATCATCACAGCCCACAACAGTCCACTGTAGAACTTCGGGCCTCTCCAGCGAGAGGGGAGGTTATTGCCATAATCTCCACGCTTGGCACGCAGTGTTGAAGTTATAAAAATGGAAAACACTCCTGTATGTCATGGTGTCTCATAGTCACCTTATATGACACCCACAAGTGTAAAGTGTTGGTTAGTCATTTTTAATTTTAAACAATTACTTTGCAGTAGTTACTCATTACTCGAACACTAATGTGAGGGAAAACATTGTGATGAAACCTAAGTATTCAGGGGACTAAATGTGTAATCATGATCCAGTGTGTTTAGGTTCCTTTGTTATCATGGTCATGAAGGTCAGATGGCAGTCATTTTACTACACCTGTCTAATCCTGGATCACAGACAAGGTGTGTGCATAAGGCCAATTTGATTATTACTCTATGTAGTAGTTTATGAACAGCAAAATTTACATACCTTAACATGTCCTTGCAAACATTTCTGATGCAACAGAGTAGCTCAACACTAATTGTGCAGGCAATTTGTCAATTTTATGGCTCCATTTTGAAACACCTGAAACCAAATAGTCCATAAAAAATTAATCAGTTATTAATTGAACATTCTCATTCTTGGGGTTATTGTAAAGAAATTTTCTAAAGATCTGAGCGACTTTGTTTTAAAAACTATTCTGTTCAAACGAAAATCAGACCAACTCTTATTGTGAAGGAAAACATTCTAATGAAACCCACAAATTCAGGTTTTTTCAGTAAAGGATTGTGTAAGTAGTTGGTTGGAGTGTTCTGCCAAATCCTGGATTACAGACAAGGCGGACCCCAGGCCCTTGCGCGAGAGCACAGCTGGGACATTGATGCCAAGATTATTGTTTTAGCTATAGATTTAGTTTATTATGAACAGCAAGATCTTACGTACCATCAGATATCACTACATCACGCCTGAGCCATTCACTGTCCCTGCACATGTGCTGGGATACGCCAGAATCGATGTACCAGCTGCTTTCATCCAATATAATAATGATTCCTGATTGTTTTGTGTATTGCAGATGAACTTGACATGGTCAGTGAATTTTTTTTCACCTTTTTCTTTCTATACGACCCGTTTTCACTCGTTATTCATCTGTGTCGCATTGTACTCACTGTCTAGAATTCATTATTGGCAAAACAAAAGTTTGATGTTGAAAATTAATTAGTAATCGCGACAAAATATACTAAAACGAAAAAACCAGTTTCTTTCAAATGAAACGCAGCAGAATAATGTCAATGCTTTCCATCACTTTCTATTCGTACACCGTTAAAAAGAGATGCCGATATACCGATATACGGAAAAACCATAAAGAAAAACAAAAACAATACTCTTTAATGGCTCAACGGATGGGGTAGAGTTTTAAATCATTTTATTTACTCTCAATATCATATTTAACCAAATTAATCATATTGTAGTGCTTTTTAGTGGTTAATAAATCAAAAGGAACATTTAAAAATGATGATTTAATGCGTGGACTGCAAATTATATGTATTTATCAAGGAATTAATTCATTAGATTATTGCGCCATTCCCGGAAGTACAATGCGCCCATTTCGCAGGGACGCCATCATTATTTTCTTGTTCGTGTTTCAGGTGAGATGCTTTTTTATCATCTTGTAGTAATTATGTAATTAGTAAAATTGTACGTCCTAACTATATTCTCTTTGATGTAATGTAATACTGTGTCGATTAGAAAATACGAAAGGGGGGAATAAAAAAATAGTATTGTGCCGTTTCGATGTGTTTCTTGTAAATTTAGTTGAACCCACGCTCAACTTCGCTCCGCCCGGCGCCCACAGTGACTAAAAGTGATGATGAGTTCATTGTGATTCCTACTGATATTTGATTAACCACAAAGTAGGTATGAAATGGTCAATAGGCTTAGCAAGCACTCTGCCACTAGACCCACGCCGACGCCGCCGCCCTACTTCCATTTAGTATTGTGTTTCAACATGGTTTTTTGTTTTGACTGCGTCATCAGGAGGCTTATGTTTTTCGAGTGTAGGTATGTATGTTTGGATATCTATTTTTCCTGACACGGGCTATTTACAGGTTTACAATACAACCTACGGCTTAACAAATTTTACATGACGCCGACGATTCAAAATGGCGTAGGTACTTATGTGAATTTTCCTAGCGGAATTGACCTAGGTACCTACTTACTTGTTGTTTATGTTTGCATGAAGATACTAACAAAGAGGACTACAAAATGAAGAGGTCAACATCGTGCGAAGGAGCCGTAGAAGAGACGAAGAGGGCGAAGCAGCCGGGCGCCGGCGCCGACGCCGCGGGAGGAACCATCGCGTGTAGCTGTGTTGCATCAGGTGAGTACTTTTTTAAGTTGCACCCTTTTGTATCCTCTAAGTAGCCCACTGTGTTTTATTCCAAATCCAGACCCTAATCTAAGTGCCTAAGTATCTACTCAACAAATTTAATCCAAATTCATTATCCGTAGGAATAAAGAGTGAAATCTGTGCGTCATTGCTCCCGAAGGGATGGACTGATTTGAAGGCGGTTTTCTCTGTTTGAAAGCCAGTTTCATCGAGATGGTTCTTAGCTTTGTTTCATTGAAATCAGTTTAGTAATTTAGAAAATATTTGAGTTTATGGAAATTTGGTCAGGGGTTATATATGATTTTCTTTGAATTTCGGCACCCGAAGTGGTTTCGGAAGTATGTAGGTATATTCCTACGTTGTCGTGACTGTGTAACTAAGTACCCATAAACCCTACGCGATTATCGCATTATGAGACGGTTACGTTAATCCTGTTATTGCTGCTAAACATGCGTAGGTACAAATCCGCACAGTGGAGGGAATTTCGCGCAGGTACACTCGCGCTCACAATATAAATTGAAATACATCAGCATAAGTTAAAAATATTTGGTAAAATTCACAATTCTCTTTACCGTAATTTCCGACGTTTCAGTTGCGGCCATGTACCAATTACTCTTTGAGTTATGTAGATTAATAGAATGCTCACCGATGCTCTGTGAGGGAGAACATCGTAACGATACCTATATATTTAGACAATGTGTGAACATGAAGTAAGTTGTAGGTAGCGTCGGTGGCCGAGTGGTTAAGGTATCCGACTCGTAAGCGAGAGGTACCGGGTTTGAATTCTATAATACCTATGAATAATTTCTGAGTTATGTATATTAGTTGAGCACTAACAATTCGTTCGTTTTAGTATGTTGTATTGTTTACTTGATGACCTGATGATGATTCAGTGGTTAACATGACGGTCTGTCGTGCAGAAGTCCCGGGTTCGATTCTTGATCGGGCAGAAATTGAAATGACGTACTTTTTGTCACGGGTTATACATATATGTAGGTATAATAAGTATGTATTTTTAAAAGTACATATATAGTTTAAAATGTTTAGCACCTATAACAAGTTTTGATTACTTTGGGACTAGATGGCGCTGTGTGAATTATTTAGATTTATTATTGTTATTACTTCGAAATGACTAACCAGCCACCAAATTTTATCAACAATAACAAAATAATTATCGATCAAAAATCAAAACTAATGAAAACGCGACATATAAGTTCGCGTTCCGATCACTTTTCAAAGCAAGTGTACAGCACCGCGCCGCGAAAGTAAGCGCCATCTTGCGCACACGGTCCGAACTCAAGCAAATTAGACCGACGAGACAGTCATCTCGCTCGCACGCGCTGGCTTGTGAGCAGTATGTCTCCTACAGTTTACCTCTGAAAACTGTCCTTGAAACGATTCGTTTTTTTATGCGTATGAAGTTGTACACGGATTTGTAAAAATGTGAATTTTTGCGCATATAGGTACCTACGTTTGTTAAACGCTGGAATACGATAGAACTTCATTATTGTTTTGTATAAGCGGACAAGTAATTAGTTTTTGGTGTTTCAGTTGTGTTTTGTAGTAAAAGTGATTAAATTGGATTGATTGACAATAGTGGAAGTATGATTGTGATGATTTAAAGTGTGCACCAATTTTGATTAGCAACGAAAAGGTAAAGATTTTAAATTTCGCTCAGTAAAAGCAGTTTATTTTCTCGCCAAAACCTATGACCGATTTGTTTATTTCTCAGATTAATACCTAAATCGTTTATAAAACAATGTCATTGATCGATATACATGGGTTGTTTGTTGATTGTTCTCACACTAATAACTTATATTGCTGGTATGAAACTGAGGTGTGATAAGTGAGGATTGATCAGTAATGTAGCAAAAAGGAGGATATATTGTCAATAACCTAACATCTCTCGGCTTACAAATTAGGCACGCCGCTGTTACTTATAAGTAATGTACCTATAATGTTTAGATTTGAATTTTAACATGTCATCAATCTATTCAACACCAATATGACTTGAGTGAGCATCACCATGCACACACGTACAAATTGGTATATAACAAGCAAAGCAATGGACTTTACCTACTTTACGTTTCTTGTGCACCGGATTGCCTAGCCTACCTACCTTGCACCTACCGAGAGGACCTACCAACTTAACATTCCAACCAATTTTTTGTAGATTAGAACAACTACGGAATATACCTACCTATCTAATTACTTACTGTGAAAAGGTTTTGCTTCTCTTGTCAATAAATAAGAAGTAGGCATCGAGGCAAGACGACACTATCGTATAGCTAGGACTCACTCCCTAATAAAAACGGCATTTAGAAAACCTAGATCACAACTGGATACCAAAACACTGAGCTACTACAACTTGCCAACGCAATAATGTTTTTTTCTCCGTGACTCGGACGCAGCACGAGCTGTCCGACGGTGCCAACGGTCAGTCGAGCTTACCTAAAGCACAACCTGAAAGACGGCGAAATAAAACACCTTGGGGTGGCCTGGGTTGGGTTTTTGGGGTCGTCTTCGATTGTTATTTGTTGTGTTCTCTAGCTACCTAGGTAGGTACCTACCTGCCTTCTTTCATCTTATCAGCCGTACGTAGGACGCTGATAAAAAGTCCAGTCCAGTGCTGGACAAAGACCTCCCCGAACTATTTCCATTCCACCATTAATGAGCGACCTTTATTAGATCGTCGGTCCATGTACTACCTAGATACCTATATATCTATCTATCTATCTACATTTTCATAATGCAAGCATGTAGCTAGAGGTATTGGTCATTGACCCCTTATATCCGTTCATCCTTGATCGCGAAGGAAAATGTGAATCCATACATGTAAGTAGGTACCTACTTTGGCATCAGTCACTTAAATAACCATTTTATATCCCGGTTGTGCTCTGGGTCACGAGGGCACGGGGTCCGCCTTAACCATGATCCAGGATTTGGCATATTAGGTAATTACAATGGAGCGACTGACATCTGACCCTGCTACCAGGGGAACCTGACCAGATTGTATCATGGTTACACATTAGTCGCCCGAATGTGCCTGTTTTCCCTCACCGTAAAACCTTGGGTTTGTGTTGTATTCAACTAATGTACATAACTCAGAAAAGAGTCGTTAGTACACTCTGCCACCGACGCTCCACTTAGGCATCACTTGAAACTCGTGTGATAATGGTTTAGGTATGCTCGAATTCGAAATTAAGGTAGGTACTAAGTCATTAATCAATGACCTGGGTCTAATACTTGATACAGTTTTCCTTAGTACCTTGGCAGGTACTTATTGCGCCTTTGGTCCGATGACCGGTCCCGCGTTCAGTTCTCGCGTCGTGCGCGTCTGACAAATGAGTACCTATTTCTATTTACTGGGTTCGATTCGCTCCCACACAAAAGCCCGTAGGTAACTGTCCACTGCTGGACAAGGGTCTCTGTCAAAGGGTTTGCCTTAATCTCCACGGTTCGGTCGTGTGATGCGAATTGGGAAGTTTAGTTAGTTTGGTATCCGGTCAGCCGATCAGACAGGTGGTCCGCGCGGCGGTATGTAGATACCTACTACGTTCAATTCTCATAGTAGGTAATGTCACGACTCACGATGGTCGTGACGTGATACAATTATATACCTAGGGTAGGTATTGGACTATCGATGGTGAACTTTACTGCTAATATAGACGATAGGTCCGTAAGCAACCGCATAAGTAATGTAGGTAGGTATGCGTACTCCTGTCGTATTGGAACATTACTGAGTGCTGGCATGGCAGTTCCGCTGGCTGCCCCATGGTCATGGGCCCACGGGCGGCCGGTGGCGGATTGGTACAAGCGCGGCCGCTCTAGATAGTAGTACCAATCTCCGGGCGCGCGGCAGCGAGTAGGTAGAGAGTGAGTGCGGCCGGGCGGGCTGCACGCTTTACATTGATTTCTTGTACTTACAGTGCATTGATTTCAACTTAAATTTGAACTTTAGGTTTAGTTATCGATATTTGATACTTAAGACACAAAAACATTTTGAGTACATAAACACTTTTTTTTTTAGTATATCGGATTTTGCCTAAACTAAGTTTCCGCGTGTATGTTTCATGGGGAAAGATGTTTAGTTTCATGGGCAGAATATAAGGTTTCAATAATTGCTGGCGGTCTTTTTACACCTTTTTTATAAGTAGGAATAATGAAAGGTTACTTATATTTTTATGTTTCTGGGATTAATCAGAGGACATAAATACAAAGAAATGGTTTTAACCCTTTGCACCTGACCAGATTTTCCAGCCTTTCAGGTGTCTAAATATATAGGTTTCTTTCACCACTAGGTTGCCGACGCTCCCAATGTATTATTTTATTAATTGGTCGGTGTTATTTATTTATAAAAATAAGTAAGTTGTAAGTAGGACGAGCGTCGGTGGCCAAGTGGTTAAGGTATCCGATTCGTAAGCGAGAGGTGCTGGGTTCGAATCCTACTATATAAGTTGAACACTAGCCAATGCTCTTACGGTGAGGGAAAACATCGTGATGAAACCTGCACATTCAAGCGACTGAATGTGTAACCATGATCTAATCTGGTCAGGTTCCTCTGGTGGCAGGGTCACAGAGGTCAGATGGCAGTCGCTCCACTGTAATTATCTGATCTGCCAAATCCTGGATCATGGTCAAAGGGGGGGACCTCGGGGTCCTCGCGTCCTCGCGCGCAAGAGCACAACCGGGACATTAACAAGAATAAATAATTGTTTTATGTATCAATACCAAAGAGACCATAAATCATGATTCCTATCGACTTCCTTTATGAAAAATGTAATCTATAGGTCAACGACATTTTTAGTGCGTCGTATTGTTTACTTGACTACTTGAGTGGTTCAGTGTTTAACATGACGGTCTGTCGCGTAGAGGTCCCGGGTTCGATTCTCGATCGGACAGAAATTGAATTGATGTACTTTAATTTCTTTTACGGGTCTGGGTGTTATATATAGAGGTATAATAAGTATGAATTTTTAATTTTGGATTAGCCCCTATAGGTTTTGTTTACTTTAGGGCTAGATGACGCTGTGTGAATTATTCCATTATATTACTATTACTAATTACCATTACATTATTATTACTTATTTCGAATTGACCAAACGTCCACAAAATTTAATTAACAAAGACAAAATCGCAAGACGAATAATACCAAGTTAGTTGTTCGTAAAGCAACATCCCATACTAAGCTTTGTTTTATCTTTTACATACCTATCGCTATTCATTCCGTTTCGTTTTATCACGCAAAACAATTCGATGCCTACCGAGGTATGATAGAGTTAGATAATTACCAATGCATAAATGCAAGCGAGAAAGGCAACTTTGATGTGTGGTGAACTGTAAATTTATGTTGTATGTTGTGCCAACGTCGTTTAGTTGTGGCATTCATTCACATAGACTGCTATTTAACAGTTTATTTGTTATGAAAGTAAACTTCGTTTTGACAATAAAACGATGTTGTGCTGCAATTAGGCCGTGCGCAGTCGGCCGCTTTAACACTTTCATCCTTGAGTGGAGATCAGGATGAAATCACAAATCGAATGACTAACTTATATTTTAATGTATGAATGTACATACATACTTGACTATTAGTCATTTTTAACTAGAAGAAGAAAACCGCCGTTTGCGTTAGGCGGAAGGTAGGTTTTTGCTTAGATTTAAATGTCACCATTAACCTCTGATGAAAAAAGAAGGGTGTTATAAGTTTCACGTGTGTATCTGTTCTGTAATAACGTCTCAACATGCGTGCGTTAAAGAGTGACTTTTGATATTGTTATATGGATAGTCTATTAAGCAGACAAACATATAGATATTAGCAACACCAGGGATATCGTTCGTTTGCAAATTGCGGCGTTCAATTACGCTGAAATTTGATAAAGCTATGTAACTTGGATGACAATGCATTAATTTGGTACCATGGACCTGGTCTGATGATGAAGTCGGAACGTGGTCATGGGGACCAATGAACGCAACAAGATGATCCCATAGTTTTTGGGCTCTTTGCTGTACCGTACGATAAAAGCTTATAATGAAAAAATATTTTTTATATATATATATAATCATATAAAGTTATATGCTCATACATAATATATGTATGAGCATATAACTTTATATGATTATAGTACTTATATTATAGATACTAAAGTATAACAACAAAATGTTAACCTAAGAATTTGTTGTATTAATGATACGAAAGTTTTTGTATGCGACGAGTTCTACTCGCACTTGTCCGGTTTTTTTATTTGTTATAGTTTATTATTTATTGCATATTTATCTTTTTTTTTTTTTTTGTTGCAGCAAGTACTCATCAGGGCAACCTTGGAGGTACGGGCACACAATGTATGGGTATTGCAACATACGCGGCCGTTTCTTCAGTAATTTCAGGTAGGAATCAATTTTCCAATTCTGAAATGAACTCCATTTTAAGAAATGGAGATTCATTTTATAGTAACATTATCGATGATTTAAAAAGGTCTGGAAGATATCAGAATGATATGTTAACGGCTGATGAATTGCCCACCGTCATTAACTTAGAAAATCATTTGGCTACAATTAAAAAAATGGACCTTAATACTGTAGTGGCACAGGGTAGTTTTAATCAATCCTTAACCATTTTTGTAGAAACACTGGAACGAGTATTTTTCGGTAATAATAATGATGCGAAGGACAGTTATCTTTTTACTGGCCAAAATAAAACTATATCGTTTTGGAGAAAAGTTGTTGGAACAATTCCATACACAAACGAAAATGAGCCGGCTCGCCCTAATTATGTTTATTATTTATTTAACAGCCACGCGGTAAACGTTGCTAATAAGACCGACGGAGACGGCGTTGCGCGTTTGTTCCAGTGTAGTAGTTTACCGTCCTTGGCCGCGTTAATATTAGCCGGGTATAGTGAGGGCAACCACTATTACTCCATCGATAGGATCACAGTCCTAAATCATAAACTCGTAACAAAACCATGCCGCGTTAAAATTGAAAAACTCGACTGTGCCAAACTAGGATATCCGAAAGTCGACCCGCAGTTCACAGTATTAAGACCAACCGTGAAACTTGTCAAAATTGATATTTCCGAATATTTAAAATCAGACGAGTCACCCGCGAACGTTGCGCGTAAGGGTCGGCCAACAAAAAAAACGCGTGGACCGAAACCTGAAAACGATAATTCTCACGCGAAAGCCGCCAAAAAATATGCTAAAAAAAAACCGGATGTTAATAGAGATGCGGTTAAAAAGTACACGGCTGAGCGTCCAGATGTGCATAGAAAGGCGGTTAAAAAGTATGCTGTAGAGCACCCAGAAATTCATAGAGAGGCGGTCAAAAAGTATGCTGTAGAGCACCCAGAAATTCATAGAGAGGCGGTCAAAAAGTATGCTGTAGGACACCCAGAAATTAATAGAGAGGCGGTCAAAAAGTATGCGTCAGAGCATCCGGACGTTCACAGGGAGTCGGTAAAAACATACGCTGCAGAACATCCGGAAATTAACCAAGCGGCCGTCGAACGATACAATACGGGCGGTAACAGACATACAGAGTCGGCGCTACGCGGAGAAACGTTAATAGCCAGGGATATTGATCTGAATACCGTTCCGTTGTTTTCGTTAAAAAATCCGTCTTTGCTAAACTCAAATACGTATACGTGTCTGAATTGTCGTGCAAAGCTTTTCCACGAGGAAACAGCTCGTAAGATGGCGTGTTGTGGTCAAGGAGCCTACAATGTTCAAAATTTAAATCCATTAACGGAAGAATTTTATTCTCATTCGGACTTTTTGCGCAGGCCACGCGCGTATAATAACTTGTTTGCGTTTTCGGCATTAGGTGTTTCGCATGGCTACCTACAACAGCCTCAGGGTTTAAGTTTTCTCAAGATTCAAGGCCGGGTGTACCATCGCGTTTTTGACCTTGAATCTGATTCCTTTAAAAACATTTCATACTACATTCACGATAGTAATGCACGCGAACAACAAGCTCAAAATCTTACGCTAGATATAGGAGTGATTCGTAGCATCACTAATTATTTGCACAATGTAAATCCGTACATTGAGTGTTTTAAACGGCTTCACCGTGAACCATCATCAAATGCTCATTTAATATTTGAACAGACTTCACGTCGCTCACACGGGAATGTGTTAGGAGACATGCCAACGGGCAATGAAGTAGCAGCTGTGATTAGCACAGAAGCGGAAACATTTACACCACACTGCATTGCAGTTTGGAAACATGGGAGTAGCCCGCATTTTGTTGATTTGTTAAATCCCCATTTTGAAAGCTTGCAATATCCATTGCTCTATCCACATGGCAATCCCGGTTGGTATCCTAACATGAAAGATAATAGTGGGAATAAATTAACTCAGTTAAAATATGTTCGTTGTTTGTTGCTGTCGGAACCGCGTTTTTCACAACTCAACCGTTTATCTGAGGAGTGGATTATAGATATGTTTAATCGAATCAGTGAGGAACGTCTTAGATTTTTATCCAACCAGCAAGTATCATTGCGATCAGCACCTCTTTCAGAGTTAATTGGGGACGAAACTGTTCAGGGCGAAGGCGGTGTTGTACCCGGAAAAATTTACCTACCCTGTACTTATACCGGAGGTCCACGGTATATGAAACTGAAATACCTCGATTCGATGGCTTTGGTTAATAGATTAGGCACCCCTTCATTTTTTGTAACAATTACATGTAATCCAAAATGGCCTGAAATTGTAAACTCTGTCCCTGAAGCGAATAAAAATCCACTTATTTGTGCGCGAGTATTTGAGCTAAAATTGCGACAACTTATTAGAGAGATTCGGTCGGGAAACTGGTTTGGAAAATCTGTATACATTATGTACGTAATAGAATATCAAAAAAGAGGACTGCCGCATGCCCACATTTGCTTCCGTGTACAGGGGGGGGGCCCTGTGCACAACATTGACATTGATAAGTTTGTGAGAGCTGATATTCCTCTCGAATCTGAAGGCCGACTAAGAGAAATCGTTCTCAATAATATGATCCACGGTCCTTGTGGTGAAAAGCACAGAACCGACCTCCCCTGCTGGGATAAAGACAAAAAGTCATGTTTAAAATTTTTCCCCAAACGCGAGACTGACACGACATACACAGACGATAAGGGTTTCATAAATTTAAAACGCAATAGCAAAAACGAAGGTACCATTAAGTACCGAGGTAGAGAGGTTAAGGTAAACGATACGTGGGTAGTTCCATACAACGCCGCTCTTCTTTTGCGATACGATTGCCATGTCAACGTCGAAGTGGCAAAGACCACTGGCGTTGTTAAATATCTTTTTAAATACATAACCAAAGGTGCTGATCACTCTAGAGTCACGGTTGTATTAGAACAAGATATAAACAATGAGATTGAAAATTACGTAACTAAAAGGTATTTAGGCTCGTGTGAAGCGGCGTGGAGAATATTAGGATTCGACATTGTCAATCGCGAACCGTCGATTAAACAATTAAGTGTGCACCTCGAAAATCAACAAACTATATATTTTAAAAAGGGATCAGAAACTGAATCCGCCACCCGCGCAAACTCTGATTTAATAACGTATTTTAATAGACCAGCCGGTAGCGAATTTGATTCGATGACTTATGCCGAATTTTATGAGAATTATATCGTACACGCAACTCGGCCACGCAATAAAACGGGAGATATAATGACCACAACGAATAATCGATTCGTAACAAAACGACAACGTGGTGAACTCGTCGCGCGTCTCTTTTTCGTCGCGCCCAATAGAGGTGAACAATTCTTTTTGCGCGTTCTTTTAAATTCACATCCCTGCCGAGGTTACAGGGACCTCTTAAATTTGGGTGGTCCGTCGTGTACTACATTCCAGGAAGCTGCTAAAGCCGTCGGGCTCGCGAACGACGAGACAGAGTACGAAAGGGCTATGTCCGAAGCTTGTAGCATTTTCACCGGACCACGGTTGCGTAACTTTTTCGTTCTGCTGGCTGTAAACGGGATTCCTGTAGCTTCTCTGTGGTCTAAATTCCGCGACCAAATAAGCGAAGACTTTATACGTCGTCGGGAAGATAACAATGTGGAAGGCGCTTATAACTCGTGTCTTGTTGCGATCGATCGTCTCTTGCGCAAACACGGAACTCGCCTTGTCGAACAGGGCCTTCCTAACGCTGTGGACAACACCACGGAATTAGGTCGCGAAATAATCGAATACGATAAAAACCAATTATCCGACTATGTGAGCGAATGGTTGCCAAAATTATCGCGGGAACAAAATGACATATTTACGCACATCGACAAATTAGTCTCCGACTGCCAATTCCGCGATAACAATGATACGGCAATATTTATCGACGGGCCCGGAGGAACCGGCAAAACGTTATTATTAAATGTGATCACCGCTCACGTTCGCTCAAATTTGAATGGTGTTGTCTTATGTACCGCGACGTCCGGCATAGCCGCTCAAAATCTCGCGAATGGAACTACTGCACATAGCATGTTCCGCTATCCGTTAAACATGGTAGACGACCTCGGGTACTGGAATATCACAAATGGTTCGCAAAGAGCAAATTTAATTTATAACGCGGCCGTGATCGTTTACGACGAAGCCCCTATGGCTCATAAATGGTATATTCATTTATTAGATAGATCATTGCGAGATCTAATGCAATCGGACAAAATTTTTGGCGGTAAAGTAATAATTTTCTCTGGGGATTATCGTCAAATCCCTCCCGTAATTCCCGGGGCGAAATCCAATGCAGATGTTTACAACTTTTCTGTAAAGTCTTCGTCCCTTTGGAAAACACTTAAAACATTCTCCCTTGTCACCTCGCAGAGGTGCAGAGAAGACCCAGAGTATTCGGAATTTTTATTGAAATTGGGATCCAATCTTATTGAACCATATTCGGCTGAAAAAACGCAAAATTTAATTGACATATCAATGATATCTTTTGTAACCGAATTGCAAGATCTGATTGAATTTGTTTTTCCGCGAGACGATATTGAGGAACCTTACACTTGTGCCGGAAGAGCAATTTTAACGACCCATAACGAAAGCGTTCGCGAAATTAATGCCAAGGTTTTAGAGCGTGTACCTAACGAAATATTACATTTCTATTCTGTAGATGAGGTTGTCAGTGATCATGCAGATCAAGTGTTTTTAGGCGTCGACGCTCTGAACCAAATGCGACCAAAAGGTATTCCAGATCATGATTTGACTTTAAAAGTAGGATGCGTTTGCATGATAATTCGTAATCTAAATTTCTCGAACAGATTAGTGAACGGCACCAAAGTCGTCATTGTAAATACCTCGCCGCGTCTCATAACCGTTCGTCGACCGGATAGTTGCGAAGACTTTTTAATACCGCGAATATTGTTTAAAACGCCAATAGAGCTGAACAGTCCCATAGAAATGACTCGTCGTCAATTTCCATTGCAGGTTTGCTATGCAATGACGATTCATAAAAGTCAGGGACAAACTATCAACAAAGCGGGGGTGGACTTGCGGTCGGACATGTTCAGCCACGGTCAATTGTACGTTGCCCTTAGCCGCGTTCAAAATCGCGAAACAATAAAAGTCTTATTACACAAGGACCGCGTCATTAACGGCGTCCCTCTCGCGAAAAACGTAATTTATCCACCTCTGTTATAAAGTTCTTCGCCAAAAAAAAACGCTAAAACATTTTATTTTATTCGCAATATCTGTCGCAAAACATTACGTAAATTTTAAATCATTTTGCAGCTTCCTATTCAATTGTTCACCTCTATTAAACGGTGGTCAATTTAAATCGTGTTATTTATTAATTATTGTTATTAAATCATGTTAGTTTTTAATAATTTATTTGTTATTTATTTGCCAAATCTAGCATTAGTATACTTGTTTGTTTTTATAGTTAATTGTACATGTTTTTTTTAATATTGTTTTTTTGTAAATTTTAATCAATTCCAGTCTTTTTTAAATCATGTTTTCGCGCGTTATATTTTATTTTTATCATTGTTGCAAACTTATACATTGTGAGCCCTTTTTTATTTTATTATTATTTTGGCTTTGGCTTTAATTGCTTTAAGCGGAAGTGAAATGGTAGTGTATGTCAAAAGCCATCAGTACTGGAGAGGGGTGGAAGCTTACATGGATGGAAGTGATGAGAGGTGTGGTGTGATCACTGCCAGGTATGTATCATCATAACACCATGTATTCAATCCCATTACCAATCAAATTTGACAGTCGGACAACCATTAAAGATGACTGAATCTCTAAGAAACAAAGGTCAAAAGAGTAAATAAGGAAAAAGCTACAATGTAAACCAGCCCGATATTAGTAAAAGTCGCCGAAGAATAGAAGAGAAATGCATTACATTATGATGTACTTGTCTTTCCGCACGTCGTTCTTCACACCATACCACGACAAATACTTCGTGTTTCGGCGGCGTGACTCCCTCACCGACAGGTAAGACCATGTAACTGACTCTCACACAGCGTAACATCTCCTTATGACGAGACGCATTTCTCACGTCGCATCACGACGAAGAAGTCGTGTCTCCGTGGTGTGGAACCGTCGCGTGGAACCTTCACCCGACGGTGAGATGACGCAGCCTACTCTCACGATCCACGACAACTTCCTTGTGGTAAGATGGAATTCTTGGCACCGAGTAGAGAGGAGAAGTCGTGTCTCCGTGTGGAGGGGGTGGGGGGAGGGGGAAAGGGGGCAGCCATCGTTCGATAAGGCCGTGTAACCGATTCTCACGCTGCTGAACAACTTCCTTGTGTGTAGTGAGGTGCAATCACCCGCATCGCGTAAATGTTGTCGCATTGAAGTGATATGTCCGTAGGGGTTAACTGTTGTGTGTGAATGTGCGAATTGGGAACTGACTAAAACAGTCAAGACATTTTACACGTGATGCAAAGTATTAATTCGTCGGTTCATTCGACAGCGATGTTACCATCGACTTGATGTTTTTTTTTTTTATACATATTTTTATACATTATACAACACTTTCATTTTTTAATAATAGCCTGGATACCGAACTATGCCATTTCCGTCTGCTGTACGGAATAACTTTTACCAAACCGAATATTTTTGTTTTCTACTGATACTCTCCCCGTATTTGCGTATAAAAAAAGTTAAGTGACACACGGAGGTTTAAAATGACGATTTTTACCAATATTTATCATAGATTGTGTGTAAAGTACCAATAATGTATAACAGTATACTGGGTGACCACCTAACTACTCAAATTCGTACGTGATCCGCCAGTCGTCGGGTGTCTGTGCCCTATGCCCGAAAACTGCCTCGGCGCGTGTGCGTGGTGAGCTTTGGTGCGCGGATCAATCGGGGGCTGCCTCTTGATTAATTTGAGAGTCAGCCCCAGAGTGAAACGGGCACGCCTCGCTCATTTGCCTACACGTAGTAAGTGCCTAGAGGTGGTGGGTGGGTGCGTGATTGCGACTTTTAGAGCGTGGCTCAATCGGGGCCTGCGGCTAATTCGAAATAGTAATTCCCCGAGTTTTATGATGTAAAGTACCTTTAATGTATCATAGTATACTGGGTGACCACCCAACTATTCAAATTTGTACCTGTTCCGCCAGTCGTCGGTTTTCTGTCCCTATGCCGGAAAACTGCCTCGGCGTGTGTGCGTGGTGAGCTTTGGTGCGCGGATCAATCGGGGGCTGCCTCTTGATTAATTTAAGAGTCAGCCCCAGAGTGAAACGGGCACGCCTCGCTCATTTGCCTACACGTAGTCAGTGCCTAGAGGTGGTGGGTGGGTGCGTGATTGCGACTTTTAGAGCGTGGCTCAATCGGGGCCTGCGGCTAATTCGAAATAGAAATTCCCCGAGTTTTATGATGTAAAGTACCTTTAATGTATAATAGTATACTGGGTGACCACCCAACTATTCAAATTTGTACCTGTTCCGCCAGTCGTCGGTTTTCTGTCCCTATGCCCGAAAACTGCCTCGGCGTGTGTGCGTGGTGAGCTTTGGTGCGCGGATCAATCGGGGGCTGCCTCTTGATTAATTTAAGAGTCAGCCCCAGAGTGAAACGGGCACGCCTCGCTCATTTGCCTACACGTAGTCAGTGCCTAGAGGTGGTGGGTGGGTGCGTGATTGCGACTTTTAGAGCGTGGCTCAATCGGGGCCTGCGGCTAATTCGAAATAGAAATTCCCCGAGTTTTATGATGTAAAGTACCTTTAATGTATAATAGTATACTGGGTGACCACCCAACTATTCAAATTTGTACCTGTTCCGCCAGTCGTCGGTTTTCTGTCCCTATGCCCGAAAACTGCCTCGGCGTGTGTGCGTGGTGAGTCAATCGGGGGCTGCCTCTTGATTAATTTGAGAGTCAGCCCCAGAGTGAAACGGGCACATCTCGCTCATTTGCCTACACGTAGTCAGTGCCTAGAGGTGGTGGGTTGGTGCGTGATTGCGACTTTTAGAGCGTGGCTCAATCGGGGCCTCCGGCTAATTCGTATTAGAAACTCGCCGAAATATACCACCAAACATTCAAGATGGTTCGAAATTATGAAGAACACTTCGATTTGATGATAGCCGGAACTGTCATGTACCGTATTTACATGGATCAAAAATTTTTCCCCATTTTTTAGGAAATTTTGAGAGATTTGGCCGATTTATATTTTTAAACTCATTTTGGCTGTGTTTTTGACGTTACTGAAAGTAATAATGTATGAGAGGATTGTCAGGTTTCTCAAGAAGTGTTCATATGGACGTTTGATTTACCCCGTTTTTATGGGAAAATTTGATATTTACGTTGACTTATATGAAAGTTGTAATGTATGAGGAGATTATCCGGCTACTCGAGAAGTATTTATGTGGATAAAAAAATTACCCCGTTTTTAGGGAAAATTTAGAGATTTGCCTGATTTAAGTTTTTAAATGCGTTTTCACCATGTTGATGACGTATATGAAAGTTGTAATGTATGGGGGGATTGCCGGGTTTCTTAAGAAGTGTTCACATGGATGTTTAATTTACCAGATTTTTAAGTAAATTTTTGAGATTTACCCCTATTTAAATTTTTAAGTGCGTTTTCGCCACGTTGTTGACGTATATGAAAGTTGTAATGTATGCGGGGATTGTCGGGCTACTTGAGAAGTATTTATAAGGATAAAAAGTTTAACCCGTTTTTAAGGAAATTTTTGAGATTTACCGCGAATTACATTTTCAATCGCATCTTGGTTGTGTTTTTGACGTTTTTGAAAGTAGTCATGTATGACGAGATTGTTTGGCTACTCAAGAAGTATTTACGTGGATGAAACATTTACCTCGTGTTTACAGAAGTTTTTAGAGATTTACCCCGATTTATACTTTGTTGACGTTGATGAAAGTTGCAATGTATGAGGGTATTGTTGTTCTATTCGAGGAGTGTCACCACAGATAAAAATTTACACCGTTTTTAAAGAAGTTTTTAGAGATTTACCCCAATTTATATTTCTAAGTTCGTTTTCGCCATGTTTTAGACGTTTCTGAAAGTTGTAATGTACAACACGCCTATCCTTACTATACCCATGCCGTACTCCTCTCTAATTCTTCCCGACCCCTACCCCACATATCTATATATATATACCATAAACTACTGTTACCCCACCCTACTCTACTCTATCCTACCTCTACCTTTCGTTACCTATCCTGCCCTCACTACACATACCCTACCTTAACCTACTGGTTTCCGTCCCCTTTCCCATCCACAGGCAACCCCCTTCCTACGCCTACTCTACCCCTACCCTAACCTTACCCTACTCTACTATAACCCCTGCCTACCATACTCCATCCCTACTCTGGTCTACACTTTAATTCTCCTATTCTGCCCCACTGTATAGTTTACTCTACCCCTACCCTACATACCCCTACTATATCCCACCACTACCCAACCTAATCCTTCCCAACTTTTACTTTACTTTGCCTTTTCCTACCCCTACCTTACATGCCGTACCGTATTCTACGCTTCCCCTAACTCTACACCGGCCTACCCTAACCCTTTCATGAAACCTCACTACCCTATCTACCCCACTCTTTCCCTTCACTTCCCTACCCTACCCTACGCTAATCCCTTCTTATACCACCCTCATCATCATCTTAGCGTTATGTCCCGGTTGAACTCCCGCGCAGCACGCGAGGGCCCAGGGTCCGCTTTCCTGCTATTCTTGCAGCACTTAATTGCAGTCTTGCTCCGAGGATCCTGTATTTTAATATTCTTTTGACGTTTAACAAAAATTCAAGATGGCGGCGGTTGTGGAAGCCATTTTGTTTCAATTTAGGTATTATTATAACGTTATTCGTATTTTCTTAATGTTGCTGATGTTTGTGGCAGTTGGCGTGTATGGCAGACTTGTAGGTCTAAATGATGAGTGTTGCTAGGAGTAAAAATATTAACTTTTTGGGAAAATTTTGACTTATATCCGATTTAAATTTTAAAGCGCAATTTCGCCGTGACAGTGACGTTTATTCAAGTGGTAATGTATGAAGGGATTGTTGGGTTATTCAAGAAGTGTTCACATGGAAGATAAATTTACCCCATTTTTAGGGAAATTTCTAAAGATTTACCCCTATTTATATTTCAAAGTGCGTTTTCGCCGTGTTGTTGACGTATATGGAAGTTGTAATGTATGAGGGGATTATCCGGCTACTCAAGAAGTGTTTGCATGGATGTTTAATTTTCCCCGTTTTTAGGGAAATTTTTGAGATTTACCTTGATTTAAATTTTTAAGTGCGTCATGAAAGTTGTAATGTATGAGGGGATTATCTGGCTTCTTGAGAGTTGTTTATATGGATAAAAAGTTTACCCCGTTTTTAAGGAAATTTTTGACATTTACCCTGATTTCTATTTTTAAGTGCGTTTTCGCCATGTTGTTGACGTATATGAAAGTTGTAATGTATGAGGGGATTATCCGGCTAATCGAGAACTGTTTATATGGATACAAAGTTTACCCCATTTTTAGGGTAAGTTTTAGAGATTTGCCAGATTTAAAGTTTTAAATGCGTTTCTACCATGATGACGTATTTGAAAGTTGTATTGTATAAAAGGTTCATTGGGTAATTCAAGAAGTGTTCACATGGATGTAAAATTTACCCTGTTTGTAGGGAAATTTATAGAGATTTACATTTTTAAGTGCGTTTTCAACATTTTGTAAACGTATGTGAAATTTGTAATGTATAGGGGGAATTTCGGGTTCCTCAAGAAGTATTCACATGGATATTTATTTTATCCCGTTTTAAATAATTTTTTGAGATTTACCCTGATTTAGATTTTAATCGCATTTTTGGTTGTGTTTTTAACGTTTTTAAAAGTAGTCATGTATGAAAAGATTGTTGGGCTACTCCAGAAGTATTTACGTGAATAAAATATTTACCTCGTTTTTAACAAAGTTTTTAGAGATTTACCCTGATTTATATTTTTAAGAGTATTTGGGCCGTATTGTTGACGTTTATGAAAGTTGTAATGTATGTGAAAGATTTTAGAAATTTATCCCGATTTATATTTCTAAGTGCGTTTTCGACATGTTGTTGAAATATATGAAATTTGTAATCTATGGGGGGATTGTCGGGTTTCTCAAGAAGTGTCACCATGCATGAAAAATTAACCCCGTTCCAGATCCCAAGTATCTGACCTGATCCGTGCACTTGATTTCCTCAACGCCTATTCGCACGGGTAGGGGATCCGCACCGTTGCAGGCCATGTACTCTGTTTTCGACACATTAATCTTCAGACCGCCGTTCTCAAGTGCCTCCTTCCAAATTTTTACACGTTGTGTTAGTCGCCCCTTTTCAAAGTCTGTCAGTGCGATATCGTCAGCATACATGAGCAGTCATGAAGGTACCTCATAATAATCTTGGATGCTGTCTGATAATACGTCGTCATATATGGCTGTTGGAATGTACAACACTAACTATACCTAACTCTACCCATACCTTTACGTACTGCTCTCAAACCCTTGCCTGCCCCGGCCCTTCCCTACGCCACCCTACCTTTAACATAGCATTTTCTTCCCTTACCCTATTCTGCCTTACATATACTACATATAACACATACTCGACTACTCTATTCCTACTCTACCTTACAAACACCCTATCCTACCTTACCCAAACCCTATTCTACCCTTCTCATACTCTAATCTACTCTTCTGTTATCCTTTTCTACCCTACCCATACCCTATCCTACCTTACGCATACCCTAACCTAACCCTACGTTATCCTTCTCCATCCTACCCTACTCAACTTCTGCCATACTATCCTACATATTGTACCCCTATCTACTCCTTACCTACCCATACCCTACAATAACCTACTCTACCCTAATCCTGACCCTACTCCACTCCATCCCTTTCCTACCCTACACCACTGTACCCCTTGCTAACCCAACCCCCGTCTACCCCTTCCCTACCCAACCCTACTTCTACCGTACCCTTCCCTAAATCACATATCTTACCCTACTCTCACTACTACCAATAACCTAACCCTACTACATTCTACCTCTACTCTACTACACTTTCAGCTACAATCACAGGGACTTTATCCTCACACCTTGCGAAATGATCGCGAACTGTGCGGCTCCAAAGGAAATCTCTCCGACGCACACTAAGGTTGTGGAATGAACCACCTGGAAACGTTCTACCTGGAGAGTATAACATGGAGTTCTTCAAGAAAGGGGGTAAATGGTTTTCACGGGATCAGCAACGCGTGGATGATGCCCCTGGTATTGCAAACGTCCATAGGCTGCGGTAACTACTTAACATCAGGCAGGCCGTAAGCTTGTTTGCCACCTTAGTGGTACCATACATATCCTACATACACCAGGATACCCTTCATCTAACCTAGCCTATCCTACTCAACTTCTACCCGACCATATCCTCTCCTACACGACCTCTACCGGCTACATCTTAAACGACCCTTCCCTACACCATACTCTATCCTACTCTAACCCTTCTCTATATTATCTTATCCTGCCCTCCTCTTTTCCTACCTCCAACTTACTCTACCCCTACTCTACCCTACCCGTCCCCTACCGTTCCCCTTCGTCTCTAACCCTTGCCTACCCTACCCCTCTCTACTACTTCCCTACCTTACGTTAACTTTACCCTAATTCTACAACTACTACCTTACCACACCCTATACCTCTTTACCCTACGCTATCCTACCCTTCCCATACCTTAGTCTACTACCTTTTATCCCCGTCTACCCTACCCTACTCAACTTCTACCGCCTTATCCTACCTTACTCTACCTCTATTTAGCCCTTCCCTACATACCGAACCATATTATGATAGGGTAGGACTTAAACTACTCCAACCCTACCCTACTCTACTCTACCTCTTCCCTACCCGACCCCACATAACCCCTTGTCTACCCCGCCCCTTCCACTCCTTACCTACTCTCACCTACCTCTTCGCATGATTATGTAACACTACCCTTGCCCATCTTACATACCCTACATATCCAACACATTGTACCAGTATCTTTTTAATCTCAGTTGTTATTTCAGTATCTACTCCTTCATCATACCCTAACCTATTCCTACTTCTACCCTACCCTAGCCTTCCCCGTCCGACACTTCCTTGCCCTATCCTACCCTACTGTACCCCTAACCTACCCTACCCTACAACTTTCCCATAAGTGTAAGCAATGAGTTGACAAAGTTTTATCTTAATCAGTAAAACACTGTAGCAACGCACGAACGAAGAAACAAACATTGTTTTAAATAATTAAAGATTACTTTCGAAGGACAGTACCATAAATTGAAAATGACCACTTTCCTCTACGTCTATTCGAGTAGATACATACAATTTAAACATGTTACTTTTCTCTAAAACTCTGGACTCTGTCGTCTTCCACGTTGTACACTATCAATATAAAGCGCGTTTTGACTGTGTTGTTTATATTGCTACATCTGAATTGCTCTGTCTCGTAATAATGACGGTGACTATAGCACAGGAGTTTCTTCTCCTATTTTAGTCACCAGATTTTTTATGTAACAGTGTTTCCTTTGGACTATGACATGGGATCGTTCAATAGTTTCCTTAGAGGCAGGCAACGCATTGGTAGCACCTGGTGTTGCCGTACTCCATAGGCGGCGCAGACCACTTTCCATCAGGTGGCTCGCATGACTGCCGAATAACATAAACAGCTTATAAAAATCATCTTGATGGCATTAATGTCCCGGTTGTGCTATCCAGAACGAAGGCCCGGGGTCCGCCTTGACCATGACCCAGAATTTGGCGATCAGGTAATTACAGTGGAGCGACTACCATCTTACCTCGTTGCCTGAATTTACAGGTTTCATTACTATGTTTTCCTTCACCGTAGGAGCATCGGTTAGTATTCAACAACTGTACATAACACAGAAAAAAATTATTGGTACATGGCCGCACCGGGATTCGAACCCGGTACCTCTCGCTTACGAGTTGGATACTCAACCGCCCGGCTACTGACGCTCTCATAAATAAGCTTATAAGTATAGACGTAAGAATACCCTGAATAAGTATTTACACAAATGAATGTTATGTTATAATACACTACCCGTTTGAAATTTATATTGTAATTATTATGGATTGCCAAAACTTGTTGTTTTGAATAAAGATTTTGCCCCGTTTTATAACAATTATGACAGTTAACACTATTTACAATTTGTACCTCAGTTTTGTTGTGAATTCGGTGTTTCGGAAAGTTATCATTATGATAGTAGTTAAGTCGGTATGCTTATTTTCCCTTCTGTGACTCTGCCTTTCTTTGGATCTCCGCTTTGATAACAAATTTTAGCACAATAAACTTTTTTTTTTAATTTGGCTGCTAGCGATTTTATGTTTAGGCTATAAATTCCTCAGAGTGACAACATGATGATGCCAATCTATATTTTATTAGACCTTTAGCTAATAGAGGTTTATGAATAAAGAATTTTAAAATACGTTTTAAACACCTAATGAGAGCTTTAGCTTATGAACGTTTTACACCTATCTTACTATAAGATTTTTTTTTATGAATAAAGTTTGATAATACCAGGGTGAAAATGAATTCCCCATTTCTTGGGAAAAAGACGTATCGAGGGTGACCGATAATAACAGACCAAATTATTAACATTTCTTAAGCGACCCCTGGCACTGTTTTTTCAAGTATCGCCAGACACAAAAATAATATCCCGTTTTTTGGGGAAAAGTTACAAGTATAACGCTTCCCAAGAATCCCCCCGCTGGCACTCAGCCCACGAGGCCAGCTTTGCTGGCCGAGAAC
The DNA here is from genome assembly GCA_907269095.1 of Blastobasis adustella. NCBI lineage: Eukaryota > Metazoa > Arthropoda > Insecta > Lepidoptera > Blastobasidae > Blastobasis > Blastobasis adustella. Next base: position 7,949,096 of record OU026117.1, on the reverse strand, counting down.
AGAGCGAAACACTAGTTATTATATTATAATATATAAAGCTCGACTACCACTGACTGACTGACTGACTGACTGACTCACTCACTGACATGGTTGTTCTCCCAGAAGGAGGGTAGGTAGGTGAAAACAATGTATGAACGAATTGGTCACGTGACTCTGGTGAGTATGGGAAAAATCCGACATTTGCAAAAAACAAGATGGCGGCTCCAAGATGGCGGCCGATTTTTTTGTGTTCCATCCGATTGCGGTGAAATTTCGCAAGTGGAAACAAATGGGTGAAAAAAAAATACGTGACTTTGAAAAAGTTGAAAAAACAAAATGGCCGCCGCGCAGGAGTCGTTTGAACATTTTCAATTTCAGACCCGAATTTAGAGTCTAGGGATTTTTTAATCTATGGGCGGATTTTGAGTTTGATCACGTCGGTGCGTTGCTTTTGTACTTGATTTAGGGTTTTCGGCAAGCAAACTCCGAAATTAAAGATGGCGGCGGCCGTGGCGGCCATTTTGAAAAACGGTCAAAAAATTGCACTTTTCGGAGCGTCTTTTCGCGGTGTTGCCACCTTAATCGAGGTTTGCAGTGTATGGGATGGTTGTAGGCCCGGCCGAGTAGTGTTACCAGGTGCGATAAAAATTCCCACATTTTAGGGTATTCTGGGTGATTTTCCCCGAAAATACAAAATATTGAAATAATTATTTTTCGCAACTTTCTTGTATGAGGGTCGATGGTAGGGGTGAGAATTAGTGTCTTTTTGGTATTTTCAAATTTTTCATCGGGCAACACTGAAATCGAAAACAAAAACAAATTTTATCGACATGGTTCCATTGACAGGCCCGTAGCGAGGGCTGGGTGGACGCTGGAAATTCTTTTTTAATGCAGTCTTGCTCCGAGTATCCTGTACTTTAATATTCTTGTAACGTTTCACTATAATTCAACATGGCGGCGGCCGTGGCGGCCATTTTGAAAAGCGCACAAGAAATTTCACTTTTCGGAGCGTCTTTTCGCGGTGTTGCCACCTGAATCGAGGTTTGCAGTGTATGGAACGGTAGTAGGCCCGGCCAAGTAGTGTTGCCCGGTGCCATAAAAATTCCCACATTTTTGGATAATCCGGGTGATTTTCCCCGAAAATACAAAAAATTGAAATAATTATTTTTTGCAACTTTCTGGTATGGGGGTCGATGGTCTGGGAGAACATTAGTGTCTTTTTGGTATTTTCAAGTTTTTCATCTGGCAACACTGGAAGTGAGAACAAAAACAATTTCTTTCGACATGGTATCATTGCCAGGCCCGTAGCGAGGGATGGGTGGACACTGGGAAAAAAATTTTAATGCAGTCTTGCTCCGAGTATCCTGTATTTTAATGTATTTTTTGACGTTTTACAAAAATTCAAGATGGCGGCGATTGTAAAAGCCATTTTGTTTCAATTTGGGTATTATTTTAACGTTAAGTCGTATTTTGTTAGTGTTGCTGATGTTTGTGGCAGTTGGCGTGTATGGCAGACTTGTAGGTCTAAATGATGAGTATTGCTAGGGGTAAAAATATTACCCCACTTTTTGGGAAAATTTTGACTTTTATCCGATTTAAATTTTAAAGAGCATTTTCACCGTGATGGTGACGTTTATTCAAGTTGTAATGTATGCAGGGATTGTTGGGTTATTCAAGAAGTGTTTACATGGAAGATAAAATTACCCCATTTTTAGGGAAATTTTTAGAGATTTACCCCGATTTATATTTTTAAGTGCGTTTTCGACATGTTGTTGACGTATATGAAAGTTGTAATGTATGAGGGGATTATCCTCCTACTCAAAAAGTGTTTGCATGGATGTTTAATTTTCCCCGTTTTTAGGGAAATTTTTGAGATTTACCTTGATTTATATTTTTAAGTGCGTCATGAAAGTTGTAATGTACGAGGGGATTATCTGGCATCTTGAGAGGTCTTTATATGGATAAAAAGTTTACCCCGTTTTTAAGGAAATTTTTGACATTTACCCTGATTTATATTTTTAAGTGCGTTTTCGCAATGTTGTTGACGTATAAGAAAGTTGTAATGTATGAGGGGATTATCCGGTTACTCAAAAAGTGTTTGGATGGATGTTTAATTTTCCCCGTTTTTATGGAAATTTTTGAGATTTACCTTGATTTATATTTTTAAGTGCGTCATGAAAGTTATAATGTATGAGGAGATTATCTGGCATCTCGAGAGGTGTTTATATGGATAAAAAGTTTACCCTGTTTTTAAGGAAATTTTTGACATTTACCCTGATTTATATTTTTAAGTGCGTTTTCGCCATGTTGTTGACGTATATGAAAGTTGTAATGTATGAGGGGATTATCTGGAATCTTGAGAGGTCTTTATATGGATAAAAAGTTTACCCCGTTTTTAAGGAAATTTTTGACATTTACCCTGATTTATGTTTTTAAGTGCGTTCTCGCAATGTTGTTGAAATATATGAAATTTGTAATGTATGGGGGGATTGTCGGGTTTCTCAAGAAGTGTCACCATGCATGAAAAATTAACCCCGTTCTTAAAGGTTTTTTTAGAGATTTACTCGATTTATATTTTAGTAAACATTTTATCTGTTTTTGACGTTTCTTAAAGTTGTAATGTACAACATATCTTTACTAAACCCTACAGTACCCATTCTTAACCAAACTCCTCTCTAACCCTTCCCTAACCCTACGCCACATATCCTACCATATCCGACCATAAACTACTGTAACCCTACTCTACTCTACCTCTCTTGACTACCCAATCAAACTCTACCTCTTGAGTACCCAATCCTACTCTACCCTACCTCTACTTTTTCGTTACCTATCCTACCCTAACTTCACATACCCTACTTTAACCTACTGGTTTCCTTCCCTGACCAACCCTCCCCTATCCCATCCACAGGCAATCCCCTTCCTACTCCTACTCTACCCCTACCCTAACCTTACCCTACTCTACTATATCCCTTGCCTACCATACTCAATCCCTACTCTACTCTACACTACACTACCCTACTCCTATTCTGCCCTACTGTACCCCTTGCCTACCCTACCCCTACCCTACATACCCCTACTTTATCCGTCCACTACCCAACCCAATACTTCCAAACTCTACCTCTACTTTGCCTTTCCTTACCCCTACCCTACATACCCTACCGTATCCTACGCTTCCCCTAACTCTACACTGACCTACCCTAACCTAATTATACTCGCCAGGCGGGGGCGGCATGGCCGACACTTGTTCCCCACATAACTTGCCGGTATGCGCAAAACGTGGCCATACCATCGAAGCCAGCATTCTTGAAGCATATCTGCTATGTCACGAACGGCAAAGCTACCCCGGATGTGGGCGTCTCGAAAGCGATCCTTCCGTGAAACTCCGCTCATCCATCGCAGCATCTTCATTTCCGTGACGCGTAACTCCTGCTTGTGTCGCTATAATAGGGGCCAAGTCTCGCTACCGTAAAGGAGAGCAGGTCTAATGATGGTCTTATAGACATGTCCATTCAGCTTTATCGGCATTGTAGGGTCACAAATGACACCTGTTACCTTCCGCCATTTGGCTAAAGCAGTGGATATTCGGGCCTTGACGTCGCCATCGATGTCCCCGGTTAAGCTAAATACAGATCCCAAGTATCTAACCTGACCCGTGCACTTAATTTCCTCATCGCCTATTCGCACGGGTAGGGAATCTGCACTGTTGCAGGCCATGTACTCTGTTTTCGACACATTAATCTTCAGACCACACTGTTCTCAAGTGTATCCTTCCACTTTTTTACACGTTGGGTTAGTCGCCCCTTGTCGGAGTCTGTCAGCGCAACGTCGTCAGCATACATTAGCAGCCATTGAGGTACCTCATGATAATCTCGGATGCTGTCTGACAATACGTCAACATATATGACTGTTGTAATGTACACGACGCATATCCTAACTATATCTAACTCTACCCATACCTTTACGTACTGCTCTCAAACCCTTGCCTACCCCAGCCCTTTCCTACGCCACCCTACCTATAACATAGCATTATCTTCCCTTACCCTTTTTCACCTTACATATACTACATATCCCACATACTCGACCCCTATCTACTCTAACCCTACCCCACGTACCCAACATATTAAACACACTGTACCAGAGTTTTGGCTGTGTTGTTGACAGACATACATGAAGCTCACGCCTATGTAGACAGAGACTATGAGCGTATATGACTGTTGTAATGTACAACACGCATACATTTACTATACCTAACTCTACCCATACCTTTACGTACTCCTCTTAAACCCTTGTCTACCCCACCCCATCCCTACGCCACCCTACTATACCCATTATCTACCCTATCCTACTCAACTTCTGTCCTATATGACCCTATCCTATCCTACACGACCTTTACTACACCTTTACCGACCCTCCCTACACCTACCCATACCCTATCCCACCCTACACTATTCCCTACCCTACACTATCTTACCCTTCCCATACATTAGCCTATCCCCTTTTATCCCCGTCTATTCTACCCTACACAACTTCTACCGCCCTATCCTACCCTACTATACCTCTATTTAGCCCTTTCCTACCCCTTCACTACATACCCAACCAAATTATGATAGAATAGGACCTAAACTACTCCAACCCTACCCTACTCTACTCTACTTCTTCCCTACCCGACCCCACATAACCCCTTGTCTACCCCGCCCCTTCCACCCCTTTCCTACCCTAACCTACATCTACGCATCATTATGTTACACTACCCTATCCCATCTTACATACCCTACATATCCAACACATTGTACCAGTATCTTTTTTATCTCAGTTTTTAATTTAGTACCCCTAACCAACCCTACCCTACAACTTTCCCATAAGTGTTAGCAATAAGTTGACAAAGTTTTATCATAATCAGTAGAACGCCGTGGCAACGCACGAACGAAGAAACAAACATTGTTTTATATCATTAAAGGTTACTTTCGAAGGACAGTACTATAAATTGAAAATGATAACTTTCCTTTACGTCTACTCGAGTAGATACATACATTTTATGAACATGTTAGTTTTCTCTAAAACTCTGGACGTCTCGTGGACTCTTCCACGTTGTACACTATCAATATAAAGCGAGTTTTGACTGTGTTGTTTATATTGCTATGACTTGTAATAATGACGGTGACTATATATAGCACAGGAGTTATTTCCCCTATTTTAGTCACCAGATTTATTATGTAACAGTGTTTAATTTGGACTATGACATGGGATCGTTCAAGAGGTATATTAGAGATAGATCTCCATAGGCGGCGGTGACCACTTTCCATTAGGTGGCCCGCATGTCTGCCGAATAACATAAAAAAATAAAGAAAAATACTGTTATAAGCTTATAAAAATCATCATGTTGGCGTTAATGTCCCGGTGGTGCTCTCCAGAACGAAGGCCCGGGGTCCGCCTTGACCATGATCCAGAATTTGGCGATCAGGAAATTACAGTGGAGCGACTACCATCTGACCTTCTGTGACCCTGCTACCAGGGGAACCTGACCAGTTTTGATCATGGTTACATATTCAGTTGCCTGAATTTACAGGTTTCATCACGATGTTTTCCCTTACCGTAAGAGCATCGGTTAGTATTCAACTAATGTACATAACACAGAAAAGAATTATTGGTACATGGCCGCACCGGGATTCGAACCCGGTACCTCTCGCTTACGAGTTGGATACTCAACCGCCCGGCTCATAAATAAGCTTATAAGTATAGAAGACGTAAGAATACCCTGTATAAGTATTTACACAAATTAATGTTATGTTATAATATACTACCCGTTTGAAATTTACATTGTAATTATCATGGAATGCCGAAACGTGTTGTTTTATACAAAGATTTTGCCCCGTTTTATGAAAATTATGACAGTTTACACTATTTTTGTGGATTCGGTGTTTAGGAAAGTTATCATTATGAAAGTAGTTAAGTCGGTATGCTTCTTTTCCCTTCTGTACGCAAGATGTTGCTATACAGTAAAACTATTAAGACCTATTTTTGGTAAATTTTGATTAGCCTTATCACTTATAGCCATTTCTTCCAGGCAATGTAAGTGTTTCCCAAGTGGCGTTGCCATGTGCCAGAAATTTATCCCGTTTTTTGTTAAATTAGTTATGCAATAAAAGTTAGATTATTTTAATAATATTGTATATTATGTGACCTACATGAAACAATTAATAGTCGAAGCCAGTCTGATATTACCAGGGTTAAAATGCATTCCTCATTTCTTGAAAAAACTGGTTTCGAGTGGGAACAACAATAACATTAAATTGACAACGGTTGTTAAGCATCCCCTAGCAGGGTTTTCAGGTATCGCGAGACACAGAACTTATATTCAGTTTTTTGGGGAAAAGTTACAAGATTTAAGCTTCCTTAGCATCCCCCCGCTGGCACTTAGCCTTAGGCCAGTCTGATATTACCAGGGTGAAAATGAATTCCCCATTTCTTGGGAAAAAGACGTATCGAGGGTGACCCATAATAACAGACTAAATTATTAACACTTCTTAAGCGACCCCCGGCACTGTTTTCAAGTATTGCCAGACACAAAAATAATATCCCGTTTTTTGGGGAAAAGTTACAAGATTAACGCTTCCCAAGTATCCCCCCGCTGGCACTTAACCACGAGGCCAGCTTTGCTGGCCGAGAACAGAGCGAAACACTAGTTAGTATATATAAACTTCGACTACCACTCACTGACTGACTCACTGACATAGTTGTTCTCCCAGAAGGAGGGTAGGTGGGTGAAAACGATGTATGGGCGACATGGTCACGTCTCTCTGGTGAGTATGGGAAAAATCCGACATTTGTAAAAAACAAGATGGCGGCTCCAAGATGGCGGCCGACTTTTTTGTTTTCCAACCGATTGCGGTGAAATTCTGCAGGTGGGTACTATTTGACAAATAAAAAATGGGCAATTTTGAAAAAGTTGAAAAAACAAAATGGCCGCCGCGCAGGAGCCGTTTGAAAATTTTCAATTTCAGACCCGACTTTAGAGTCTCGGGATTTTTTAATCTGTGGCCGGATTTTGAGTTTGATCACGTCGGTGCGTTGATTTTGTGCTCGATTTAGGGTAGTCGGCATACAGATTCCGAAATCAAAGATGGCGGCGGCCGTGGCGGCCATTTTGAAAAACGGACAAATATTTGCACTTTTCGGAGCGTCTTTTCGCGGTGTTGCCACCTTAATCGAGGTTTGCAGTGTATAGGATGGTTGTAGGCCCAGCCGTGTAGTATTGCCCGGTGCGATAAAAATTCCCATATTTTAGAGAAATCTGGGTGATTTTCCCCGAAAATACAAAATATTGAAATAATTACTTTTTGCAATTTTCTGGTATGGGGGTCGATGGTCGGGGAGAGCATTAGTGTCTTTTTGGTATTTTTAAGTTTTTCATCTGGCAACACTGAAAGTGAGTACAAAATCAAATTTATTCGACATGGTCTCATTGCCAGGCCCGTAGCGAGGGCTGGGTGGACACTGGGAATTTTTTTTTAATGCAGTTTTGCTCGGAGCATCCTGTATTTTGATGTATTTTTTGACGTTTTACAAAAATTCAAGATGGCGGCGATTGTGGAAGCCATTTTGTTTCAACTTAGGTATTATTTTAAAGTTAAGTCGTATTTTCTTAGTGTTGCTGATGTTTGTGGCAGTTGGCGTGTATGGCAGACTTGTAGGTCTAAATGATTAGTATTGCTTGGGATAAAAATATTACCCCACTTTTTGGGAAAATTTGGACTTTTATCCTATTTAAATTTTAAAGAGCATTTTCGCCGTGATGGTGACGTTTATTCAAGTTGTAATGTATGAGGAAATTATTCGGCTACTCAAAAACTATTTATTTGGATAAAAAATTTACCCCGTTTTTAGGGAAATTTTTGGCATTTACTATTATTTATTTTTTTAAGTGCATTTTCGACATGTTGCTGACGTATATGAAAGTTGTAATGTATGAGGGGATTATCCTGCTACTCAAGAAGTGTTTGCATGGATGATTAATTTTCCCCGTTTTTAGGGAAATTTTTGAGATTTACCTTGATTTATATTTTTAAGTGCGTCATGAAAGTTGTAATGTATGAGGGGATTATCTGGCTTCTTGAGAGGTGTTTATATGTATAAAAAGTTTACCCCGTTTTTAACAAAATTTTTGAGATTTTCCCCGATTTCTATTTTAAAGTGCGTTTTCGCCGTGTTGTTGACGTATGTGAAAGTAGTAATGTATGAGGGGATTATCCGACAATTTGAGAGATATTTACATGGATCAAAAATTTACCCCATTTTTTAGGAAATTTTGAGAGATTTGCCCGATTTATATTTTTAAACTCATTTTGGCTGTGTTTTTGACGTTACTGAAAGTAATAATGTATGAGGGGATTGTCAGGTTTCTCAAGAAGTGTTCATATGGACGTTTGATTTACCCCGTTTTTATGGGAAAATTTGATATTTACCCTGATTTTTATTTTTAATATGTTGTTGACTTATATGAAAGTTGTAATGTATGAGGGGATTATCCGGCTACTCGAGAAGTATTAATGTGGATAAAAAAATTACCCCGTTTTTAGGGAAATTTTAGAGATTTGCCTGATTTAAGTTTTTAAATGCGTTTTCACCATGTTTTTGACGTATATGAAAGTTGTAATGTATGGGGGGATTGCCGGGTTTCTTAAGAAGTGTTCACATGAATGTTTAATTTACCAGATTTTTAAGTAAATTTTTGAGATTTACCCCTATTTAAATTTTTAAGTGCGTTTTCGCCACGTTGTTGACGTATATGAAAGTTGTAATGTATGTGGGGATTGTCGGGCTACTTGAGAAGTATTTATCTGGATTAAAAGTTTAACCCGTTTTTAAGGAAATTTTTGAGATTTACCGCGAATTATATTTTCAATCGCATCTTGGTTGTGTTTTTGACGTTTTTGAAAGTAGTCATGTATGACGAGATTGTTTGGCTACTCAAGAAGTATTTACGTGGATGAAACATTTACCTCGTGTTTACAGAAGTTTTTAGAGATTTACCCCGATTTATACTTTTTAGTGTATTTTGGTCGTGTTGTTGACGTTTTTGAAAGTTGTAATGTATGAGGGTATTGTTGTTCTATTCGAGGAGTGTCCCCACAGATAAAAATTTACACCGTTTTTAAAGAAGTTTTTAGAGAGTTACCCCGATTTATATTTCTAAGTTCGTTTTCGCCATGTTTTAGACGTTTCTGAAAGTTGTAATGTACAACACGCCTATCCTTACTATACCCATACCGTACTCCTCTCTAATTCTTCCCGACCCCTACCCCACATATCTATATATATATATACCATAAACTACTGTTACCCCACCCTACTCTACTCTATCCTACCTCTACCTTTCGTTACCTATCCTGCCCTCACTACACATACCCTACCTTAACCTACTGGTTTCCGTCCCCTTTCCCATCCACAGGCAACCCCCTTCCTACGCCTACTCTACCCCTACCCTAACCTTACCCTACTCTACTATAACCCCTGCCTACCATACTCCATCCCTACTCTGGTCTACACTTTAATTCTCCTATTCTGCCCCACTGTATAGTTTACTCTACCCCTACCCTACATACCCCTACTATATCCCACCACTACCCAACCTAATCCTTCCCAACTTTTACTTTACTTTGCCTTTTCCTACCCCTACCTTACATGCCGTACCGTATTCTACGCTTCCCCTAACTCTACACCGGCCTACCCTAACCCTTTCATGAAACCTCACTACCCTATCTACCCCACTCTTTCCCTTCACTTCCCTACCCTACCCTACGCTAATCCCTTCTTATACCACCCTCATCATCATCTTAGCGTTATGTCCCGGTTGAACTCCCGCGCAGCACGCGAGGGCCCAGGGTCCGCTTTCCTGCTATTCTTGGCCCACCTCGCTTATGGCACGCATGTCATTCTTGACTACGTCAAGCCATCGCTTCTTGGGCCAGCCTTTCCTTCTCTTGCCCGGCGGGGGCGGCATGGCCAAACACTTGATCTCCACATAACTCTTCGGTCTTTGCAAGACGTGGCTATACCATCGAAGGCGGCATTCTTGAAGCTTAGCTTTTCCTGCTTGTGTCCTCTAATAGGGGCCAACTTTCGCTACCGTAAAGGAGGTCAGATCTAATGATGGTCTTATAGACCTGTCCCTTCAACTTTATCGGCATTTTAGGGTCACCGACCTCACGCCACTTGGCCCAAGCAGTGGATATTCGGGCCTTGACGTCGTCATCGATGTCCCCGGTTGAGCTAAGTATATATCCCAAGTATGTGACCTGATCCGTGCACCTAACTTCCTCATCGTCTATGCGCACGGATAGGGGATCTGCACTGTTGCAGGCCATGTACTTTGACTTGAACTTCCACTTTTGTAAACGTTGGGTTAGTCACCCCTTGTCAGAGTCTGCCAGCGCGATATCGTCAGCATACATGAGCAGCCATGGAGGTACCTCATAATTATCTAGGATGCAGTCTGACAATACGTCTAATATCACGTTGAACAGAAGTGAGCTAAGCACAGAGCCCTGGTGTACCCAAAAGGTAATCAGGAACGGTTACCCAAAATTGACCCCGTGTTTTGAGAAATTTATAGATATTTACCCGATTTATATTATTATCCAAATTTTAGCTGTGTTGTTGACATATACAAACTGTTGTAATATACAACACGCATACCCTACCTATACCTAACTCTACCCATACTTTAACGTACTGCTCCCTAACCCTTGCCTACCCAACCCCTTCCCTACGCCACCCTACCTGTAACATAGCATTTTCTTCCCTTATCCATTTGTACCTTGCATATACTACATATCCTACATACTCGACCCCTATCTACTCTATCCCTACTCTACCCTACAAACACCCTATCCTATCCTACCCATACCATAATTTACCCTTCTCTACCCTACCCTACTCAACTTCTACTATAATATCCTACAAATTGTACCCCTATCTACTCTTTACCTACCCATACCCTACAATAATCTACTCTACCCTACCCTGATCCTGACCCTACTCTACTCCATCCCTTTCCTACCCTACACCACTGAACCCCTTCCCTACCCTACACCACTGAACCCCTTCCGTACCCTGCCCTGTCTACCACTTCCCCACCCAACCCCACCTTACCGTACCCTTTCCTAACTCACATATCCCACCATATCCTACCCTACTTTCACTACTATCCATAACCTAACCCTGCCACATTGTACTCCTACTCTACTACACTTTACTCATTGTCTACACCACTCCTACCATACATACCCTACATACCCCACTATATCCATTATCTATCCTACCCTATCCTACTTTAACCCTATCCTATCCCACCCTACTTCATTCTCAATACCATATCTACCATATTCTACGCTTCCCCTATTCTCAACTATATACTATACTCTACTCTTCCGCACTCCATCCCTTACCTACCTTTCATCACTCTTTCCCTTCCCTACTTTACCCTACAACTACTACCTTACCACACCCTACACTATCTTACCCTTCCCATACCTAAGCCTACCTCCTTTTATCCCCGTCTATCCAACCATACACAACTTCTACCGCCCTATCATACCCTACCCTACCTCTATTTAGCCCTTCCCTACCCCTTCACTACATACCCAACAATATTATGATAGAATAGGACCTAAACTACTCCAACCCTACCTTACTCTACTCTACATCTTCCCTACCCGACCCCACATAACCCCTTGTCTATCCCGCCCTTTCCAACCCTCCTCTACTCTAACCTACCTTTACGCATCATTATGTAACGCTACCCTTCCCAACTATATACCCTACATATCCAACACACTGTACCAGTATCTTTTTTGTCTCTGTTTTTATTTCAGTATCTACTCCTTCTCTACTCTATCCTTACCCTACCCTAACATTACCCTAACCCTACGCTACTACCATCATACCCCACCCTATTCCTACTTCTACCATACCCTAGCCTTCCCGTCCGACACTACCTTGCCGTATCCTACCAAACTGTACCTTTAACCTACACTATCCTATAACTTTCCCATAATTTACCAACTATCTAATAAGTTTTATCTCAATCGGTAGAACGCTGTGGCAACTCACGAACAAAGAAACAAACATTGTGTTTATCATGAAAGGTTCCTTTCGAAGGACATTACCATAAGCTGAAAATGCCCACTCTCCTCTATGTCTACACGAGTAGATACATACATTGTATAAACATGTTACTTTTATGTTTATTTTTAACCGGTTTACGTAAACTCTACGTTGTACACTATCAACATATAGCGCGTTTTGACTGTGTTGTACCCGTTTGAAATTTACATTGTAATTATTATTTATTGCCGAAACGTGTTGTTTTGAATAAAGATTTTGCCCCGTTTTATGACAATTATGACAGTTAACACTATTTACAATTTGTACATCAGTTTTATTGTGGATTCGGTGTTTAGGAAAGTTATCATTATGAAAGTAGTTAAGTCGGGATGCTTCTTCCTCCCTTCCGTGATGTTGCTATACAGTAAAACTGTTAAGACTCCGATTTTTGGTAAATTTTGATTGGCCTTATCACTTATAGCCATTTCTTCCAGGCAATGTAAGCGTTTCCCGAGCAGCGTTGCCATGTGTCAGAAATGTATGCCGTTATTTGTTAAATGGGTTATGCAATAAAAGTTAGATTTTTAGCACGTTTTGACTGTTTTTGCAATACCTTCATGAAACAATTCATAGTCGAAGCCAGTCTGATATTACCAGGGTGATAATAATGAATTCCCCATTTCCTTGAAAAAGACCGAGCGTGACCCAAGCGTCCCCCCGCTGGCACTTAGCCTGTGGCCAGTCCGGTCCATATTACCAGGGTGAAAATGAATTTCCCATTTCTTGGGAAAAAAACGTATCGAGGGTGACCGATAATAACAGACTAAACTATTAACATATTCCAAACGATTTCTAGCATTTTCAAGTATTGCCAGACACAAAAATAACATCCCGTTCTTGGGAAAATAAATAAAAGATTAACGCTTCCCAAGCATCCCCCCGATGGCCATGTGTCAGAAATTTATACAGTTTTTTGTTAAATCAGTTATGCAATAAAAGTTAGATGTTTACCGCGTTTTGACCGTTTTGAACAATATGTGACCTACATGAAACAATTAAAAGTCGAAGCCAGTCTGATATTACCAGGGTGAAAATTACCCCGTTTCTTGGGAAAAAGACGTATCGAGTGGGAACAACAATTAACAACGGTTGTTAAGCGTTCCCTAGCAGGGTTTTCAGGTAAATAATATTTTATTTTTCGGGGAAAAGTTACAAGATTAAAACTTCCCAAGCATCCCGCCGCTGGCACTTAGCCTCGAGGCCCGTCTGATATTACCAGGGTAAAAATGAATTCCCCATTTCTTGGGAAAAAGACGTATCGAGGGTGACCGATAATAACAGACTAAATTATTAACACTTCTTAAGCGACCCCTGGCACTGTTTTCAAGTATTGCCAGACACAAAAATAATATCCTGTTTTTTGGGGAAAAGTTACAAGATTAACGCTTCCCAAGCATCCCCCCGCTGGCACTTAGCCACGAGGCCAGCTTCGCTGGCCGAGAACAGAGCGAAACACTAGTAATATATAAACTTCGACTACCACTGACTGACTGACTGACTCACTCACTCACTGACATGGTTGTTCTCCCAGAAGGAGGGTAGGTAGGTGAAAACAATGTATGAACGAATTGGTCACGTGACTCTGGTGAGTATGGGAAAAATCCGACATTTGCAAAAAACAAGATGACGGCTCCAAGATGACGGCCGATTTTTTTGTTTCCCTACTGATTGCGGTGAAATTCCCCAGGTGGGTACTTACACTACTTGACGAAAAAAAAATGGGCAACTATGAAAAAGTTGAAAAAACAAAATGGCCGCCGCGCAGGAGCCGTTTGAAAATTTTCAATTTCAGACCCGACTTTAGAGTCTCGGGATTTTTTAATCTGTGGGCGGATTTTGAGTTTGATCACGTCGGTGCGTTGCTTTTGTACTCGATTTAGGATCTTAGGCAAGCAGACTCCGAAATTAAAGATGGCGGCCGTGGCGGCCATTTTGAAAAACGGACAAAAAATTGCACTTTTCGGAGCGTCTTTTTGCGGTGTTGCCACCTTAATCGAGGTTTGCAGTGTATGAGGCGGTTGTAGGTCCAGCCGAGTAGTGTTGCTCGGTAAATAAAAATTGCCACATTTTAGGGAAATCTGGGAGATTTTCCCCGAAAATACGAAAAATTGAAATATTTACTTTTTGCAATTTTCTGGTATGGGGGTCGATGGTCGGGGAGAGCATTAGTGTCTTTTTGGTATTTTCAAGTTTTTCATCTGGCAACACTGAAAGTGAGTACAAAATCAAATTTATTCGACATGGTCTCATTGCCAGGCCCGTAGCGAGGGCTGGGTGGACGCTGAAAATTTTTTTTTTATGCAGTCTTGCTCCGAGTATCCTGTATTATAATATTCTTGTGACGTTTTACTAAAATTCAAGATGGCGGCGGCCGTGGCGGCCATTTTGAAAAGCGCATGAAAAATTGCACTTTTCGGAGCGTCTTTTCGCGGTGTTGCCACCTGAATCGAGGTTTGCAGTGTATAGAACGGTTGTAGGCCCGGCCGAGTAGTGTTGCCCTGTGCAATTAAAATTCCCATATTTCAGGGTAATCTAGGAGATATTCCCCGAAAATACGAAAAATTGAAATATTTACTTTTTGCAACTTTCTTTTATGGAAGTCGATGGTCAGGGAGAGCATTAGTGTATTTTTGATATTTTCAAGTTTTTCATCTGGCAACACTGGAAGTGAGAACAAAACCATTTTTTTCGACATGGTCTCATTGCCAGGCCCGTAGCGAGGGCTGGGTGGACACTAGGAAATAAATTTTAATGCAGTCTTGCTCCGAGCATCCTGTATTTAAATGTATTTTTTGACGTTTTACAAAAAATCAAGATGGCGGCGATTGTGGAAACCATTTTGTTTCAATTTAGATATTATTTTAACGTTAAGTCGTATTTTCTTAGTGTTGCTGATGTTTGTGGCAGTTGGCGTGTATGGCAGACTTATAGGTCTAAATGATTAGTATTGCTAGGGGTAAAAATATTACCCCACTTTTTAGGAAAATTTGGACTTTTATCCTATTTACATGTTGAAGAGCATTTTCGCCGTGATGGTGACGTTTATTCAAGTTGTAATGTATGAAGGGATTGTTGGGTTATTCAAGAAGTGTTTACATGAAAGATAAATTTATCCCATTTGTAAGGAAATTTTTAGAGATTTACCCCGATTTATATTTTTAAGTGCGTTTTCGACATGTTGTTGACGTATATGAAAGTTGTAATGTATAAGGGGATTATCCTGCTACTAAACAAGTGTTTGCATGGATGTTTAATTTTCCCCGTTTTTAGGGAAATTTTTGAGATTAACCTTGATTTATATTTTTAAGTGCGTCATGAAAGTTTTAATGTATGAGGGGATTATCTGGCTTCTTGAGAGGTGTTTATATGGATAAAAAGTTTACCCCGTTTTTAAGGAAATTTTTGACATTTACCCTGATTTATATTTTTAAGTGCGTTTTCACCATGTTGTTGACGTATATGAAAGTTGTAATGTATGAGGGGATTATCCGGCTACTCAAGAAGTGTTTGCATGGATGTTTAATTTTCCCCGTTTTTAGGGAAATTTTTGAGATTTACCTTGATTTATATTTTTAAGTGCGTCATTAAAGTTGTAATGTATGAGGGGATTATCTGGCTTATTGAGAGGTGTTTATATGGATAAAAAGTTTACCACGTTTTTAAGAAATTTTTTGAGATTTTCCCCGATTTCTATTTTAAAGTGCGTTTTCGCCTTGTTGTTGACGTATGTGAAAGTTGTAATGTATGAGGGGATTGCTGAGCGATTAAAATAGTGTACCAAGGAAAAAAAAACTTATCCCGTTTTAAAGAAATTTTTAGAGATTTACCCCGATTTATGTTTTTAAGTGCGTTTTCGCCATGTTGTTGACGTATATGAAAGTCGTTATGTATTAGGGAATTGTTTGGCTACTCGAAAGGTATTTATGTGGATGAAAACTTTACCCCGTTTTTAGGGAAATTTTTGTGATTTTCCATGATTTAAAATTTTAAAAACGTTTTCGCCATGTCGCTGACGTATATGAAAGTTGTTATTTATAAGGGGATTATCCGGCTACTCGAGTAGTGTTTATGTAGATAAAAAATTTACCCCATTTTCAAGGAAATTTTTAGAGATTTGCCTGATTTAAAATTTTAAATTCCGTTTCACCATGTTGTTAACGTATATGAAAGTTGTAATTTTTGAAGACATTGTTGGGTTATTCAAGAAGTGTTTACATGGATGTTTTATTTACCCGGTTTTTAAGCAATTTTTGGTATTTACCTTGATTTACATTTATAACCGCATTTTTATTGTGTTTTTGACGTTTCTGAAACAAGTCATGTACGAAGAGATTGTTCGGCTACTCAAGAAGTGTTTACATAAATGAAAAATTACCCCGTTTTTGAGGATTTTTTTTTAGATTTTCCCCAATTTATAATTTTAGGTGCGTTTTCGCCGTGTTGATGACGTATATAAAAGTTGTAATGTATGAGGGGATTGTTAGGCTATTCGAGGAGTGACACCACAGACGAAAACTCCCATGTTAAGGTAGTTTTTAGATATTTAAACCGATTTATATATCTAAGTGCGTTTTTGCCGTGTTATAGACGTTTGTGTAGGTTGTAATGTATGAGAGGACTATCGGGCTACTCAAAAAGTGTTACCGTGGATAATTAACTTACCCCAGTTTAAAGGGCTTTTTTTCCCTACCCTACTCTACTATATTCCTTGCCTACCATACTCCACCCCTACTCTACTCTACACTACCCTTCTCCTATCCTGCCCTACCGTACCCCTTGCCTACCCTTCCCCTACCCTACATACCCTATCGTATCCTATGCTTCCTCTAACTCTACACTGACCTACCCTAACCCTATCGTATTCTACCCTACTCTACCCCTTCACTTCACTTCTACTCTACCCTACGCTAATCCCTCCTTATACAACCCTCATCATCTTCGCGTAATGTCCCGGTTGCGCTCCCGCACAGCATGCGAGGGCCCAGGGTCCGCTTTCCTGCTGCTCTTGGCCCACGTCGCTCGGTCTTCGGCATCCTTAGTGGTGAGCTTATTGGCACGCATATCATTCATTCTTGACTACGTCAAGCCATCGGTTCTTGGGCCGACCTCTCTTTCCCGTGCCCGGCGGGGGCGGCATGGCCAGACACTTGTTCCCCACATAACCCTCCGGTCTGCGAAAGACGTGGCCATACCATCAAAGGTTGCATTCATGAAGCTTATCTGCGATGTCACGAACGCCAAGGCTACCCCGAATGTGGGCGTTTCGAAAGCGATCCTTCCGTGAAACTTCGCACATCCATTGCAGCATCTTCATTTCCGTGACGCGTAGCTCCTGCTTGTGTCGCTCTAATAGGGGCCAACTATCGCTACCGTAAAGGAGAGCAGTAGGCTAATTACGTATCTTTGTTGCATGGAACTTTCTTAGCAACTGAACCCATGAAATCGATGATACGTAATCGCCAAAGTGTCAATTTAAATCATTGAAATCACAGCATTACGTAATTAGGTCTAATGATAATCTCGGATGCTGTCTGACAATACGTCGACATATATGACTGTTGTAATGTACAACACGCATACCCTAACTATACCTAACTCTACTCATACTTATACGTACTGCTCTCAAACCCTTGCCTACCCCACCCTACCTGTAATATAGCATTTTCTTCCCTTACATATACTACATATCCACATACTTGACCAATATCTAATCTATCTCCATCCTATCTCTATCTTGGCACGCATATCATTCTTGACTACGTCAAGTCATCGCTTCTTGGGCCGGCTTCGCTCGCCCGGCGGGGGCGGCATGGCAGACACTTGTTCCCCACATAACTTGCTGGTATCCGTGCACTTGATTTCCTCAACGCCTATTCGCACGGGTAGGGGATCCGCACTGTTGCAGGCCATGTACTCTTTTCTCGACACATTAATCTTCAGACCGCCGTTCTAAAGTGTATCCTCCCACTTTTCTACACATTGGGTTAGTCGCCCCTTGTCAGAGTCTGTCAGCGCAATATCGTCAGCATACATAAACAGCCATGGAGGTACCTCATGATAATCTCGGATGCTGTCTGACAATACGTCAACATATATGACTGTTGTAATGTACACGACGCATACCCTAACTATACCTAACTCTACCCATACCTTTACGTACTGCTCTCAAACTCTTGCCTACCCCAGCCCTTCCCTACGCCACCCTACCTGTAACATAGCATTTTCTTGCCTTACCCTTTTTTAATTGAGTTTTGGCTGTGTTGTTGACAGACATACATGAATCTCACGCCTATGTAGACAGAGACTATGAGCGTATATGACTGTTGTAATGTACAACACGCATACATTAACTATACCTAACTCAACCCATACCTTTACGTACTCCTCTTAAACCCTTGCCTACCCCACCCCTTCCCTACGCCGCCCTACTATACCCATTATCTACCCTATCCTACTCAAATTCTGTACTTTATTCTCCAAACCATATCCTACGCTTCCCCTATCCTCTACACTGACTTACCCCTATCCTAACCCTGCTATACTCTACTCTACCCCACTCCACCCCTTACCTACATTTCACCACTCTACCCCTTACCTACCTTTCACCACTCTACCCCTTCCTTGCTTTACCCTACATACCTACCCTACATACAACATATACCCCGCTATACCCATTATCTACCCGACACTATCCTATCTTACACGATCTCTTCTACACCTTTACCGACCCTTCCCTACACCTACCAATACCCTATCCCACCCTACTTTATTATCCATACCATATCCTTCGCTATCCCATATCCTCTAATCTGACCTACCTCTACCCTAACCTTATCATACTCTACCCTCCTCCACTCCCTACATACCCATCTCCACTCTACCCCTTCCCTACCCTACCCTACATGCAACATATACTCTGCCCTGCCATACCCCTACCATACTCTATCCCACTCTACCCCTTCTCTATCCTACCCTACCCTACCTTACTCTTACCCTACCCTAACCTACCGTATCCCACCCCCCTCCAACTAACTCTACCCCGATTCTACCTGTCCCCTACCGATTCCCTTCCTCTCTGACCCTTGCCTATCCTACCCCTTTCTACTACTTCCCTACCTTTACTCTAATTCTACAACTACTACCTTTCCACACCATATAACTATTCCCTACCCTACACTATCTTACCCTTCCCATACATTAGACTATCCTCTTTTATCCCCGTCTATCCTACCCTACACAACTTCTACCGCCCTATCCTACCCTACTCTACCTCTATTTAGCCCTTTCCTACCCCTTCACTACATACCCAACCATATTATGATAGAATAGGACCTAAACTACTCCAACCCTACCCTACTCTACTCTACCTCTTCCCTACCCGACCCCACATAACCCCTTGTCTACCACGCCCCTTCCACCCCTTTCCTACCCTCACCTACATCTACGCATCATTATGTTACACTACCCTATCCCATCTTACATACCCTACATATCCAACACATTGTACCAGTATCTTTTTTATCTCAATTTTTAATTTAGTACCCTTAACCAACCCTACCCTACAACTTTCCCATAAGTGTTAGCAATAAGTTGACAAAGTTTTATCATAATCAGTAGAACGCCGTGGCAACGCACGAACGAAGAAACAAACATTGTTTTATATCATGAAAGGTTACTTTCGAAGGACAGTACTATAAATTGAAAATGACCACTTTCCTCTACGTCTACTCGAGTAGATACATACATTTTATAGACATGTTAGTTTTCTCTAAAACTCTGGACGTCTCGTGAACTCTTCCACGTTGTACACTATCAATATAAAGCGAGTTTTGACTGTGTTGTTTATATTGCTGTGACTTGTAATAATGACGGTGACTATATATAGCACAGGAGTTTTTTCCCCTATTTTAGTCACCAGATTTTTTATGTAACAGTGTTTAATTTGGACTATGACATGGGATCGTTCAAGAGGTATATTACAGATCGATCTCCATAGGCGGCGGTGACCACTTTCCATCAGGTGGCCCGCATGTCTGCCGAATAACATAAAAAAAAAAGAAAAATACTGTTATAAGCTTATAAAAATCATCATGTTGCCGTTAATGTCCCGGTTGTGCTCTCCAGAACGAAGGCCCGGGGTCCGCCTTGACCATGATCCAGAATTTGGCGATCAGGTAATTACAATGGAGTGACTACCGTCTGACCTTCTGTGACCCTGCTACCAGGGGAACCTGACCAGTTTGGATCATGGTTACATATTCAGTTGCCTGAATTTACAGGTTTCATCACGATGTTTTCCCTTACCGTAAGAGCATCGGTTAGTATTCAACTAATGTACATAACACAGAAAAGAATTATTGGTACATGGCCGCACCGGGATTCGAACCCGGTACCTCTCGCTTACGAGTTATCGGATACTCAACCGCCCGGCTACCGACGCTCTCATAAATAAGCTTATAAGTATAGAAGACGTAAGAATACCCTGTATAAGTATTTACACAAATTAATGTTATGTTATAATATACTACCCGTTTGAAATTTACATTGTTATTATTATGGATTGCCGAAACGTGTTGTTTTGAATAAAGATTTTGCCCGTTTTATGAAAATTATGACAGTTAACACTATTTACAATTTGTACCTCAGTTTTATTGTGGATTCGGTGTTTAGGAAAGTTATCATAATGAAAGTAGTTAAGCCGGTATGCTTTTTTTCCCCTTCTGTGAGTCTACGCAAGATGTTGCTATACAGTAAAACTATTAAGACCTATTTTTGGTAAATTTTGATTGTAATAATTACTTATAGACATTTCTTACAGGTAATGTAAGCATTTCCCAAGTGGCGGGGCCATGTGTCAAAAATGTATACTGACATAGTTCTTCTCACTGGCAGTGTAAGCGTATCCAAAGTAGCGTTGCTATGTGTCAGAAATTTAAACCCTTATTGGTTAAATTAGTTATGAAATAAAAGTTAGCAGCCATGACTTGTATAATTTTCTTTGGATCTCCGTTTTGATGACCAATTTTAGCACAATAAACATTTTTTTTTAATTTGGCTACTAGCGATTTTATGTTTAGGCTATAAATTCCTCAGAGTGACAACATGATGATGCCGATCTATATTTTATTAGACCTTTAGCTAATAAAGGTTTATGAATAAAAAATTTTGAAATACGTTTTAAACACCTAATGAGAGTTTTAGCTTATAAACGTTTTACACTTATCTTACTATAAGGTTTTTTTTATAAATAAAGTCTGATATTACCAGGGTGAAAATGAATTCCCCATTTCTCGGGAAAAAGACGTATCGAGGGTGACCGATAATAACAGACTAAATTATTAACTCTTCTTAAGCGACCCCTGGCACTGTTTTCAAGTTTTGCCAGACAATAAAATAATATCCCGTTTTTTGGGGAAAAGTTACAAAATTAACGCTTCCCAAGCATCCCCCCGCTGGCACTTAGCCCACGAGGCCAGCTTTGCTGGCCGAGAACAGAGCGAAACACTAGTTATTATTATTATTATAATATATAAAGTTAGTATATATAAACTTCGACTACCACTGACCACTGACTCACTCACTCACTGACATGGTTGTTCTCCCAGAAGGAGGGTAGGTAGGTTAAAATAATGTATGAACGATATCGTCACGTGACTCTGGTGAGTATGGGAAAAATCTGACATTTGCAAAAAACAAGATGGCGGCTCCAAGATGGCGGCCGACTTTTTTGTTTTCCAACCGATTGCGGTAAAATTCTCTAGGTGGGTACTACATGACAAAAAAAAAATGGGCAACTTTGAAAAAAATGAAAAAACAAAATGGCCGCTGCGCAGGAGCCGTTTGAAAATTTTCAATTTCAGACCCGACTTTAGAGTCTCGGGATTTTTTAATCTGTGGGCGGATTTAGAGTTTGATCACGTCGGTGCGTTGATTTTGTGCTCGATTTAGGGTAGTCGGCATACAGATTCCGAAATCAAAGATGGCGGCGGCCGTGGCGGCCATTTTGAAAAACGGACAAATATTTGCACTTTTCGGAGCGTCTTTTCGCGGTGTTGCCACCTGAATCGAGATTTGCAGTGTATGAGGCGGTTGTAGGCCCAGCCGAGTAGTGTTGCTCGTAAAAATAAAAATTGCCACATTTTAGGGAAATCTGGGAGATTTTCCCCGAAAATATGAAAAATGGAAATAATTACTTTTCGCAACTTTCTGATATAGGGGTCGATGGTCGGAGAGAGAATTAGAGTCTTTTTGGTATTTTTAAGTTTTTCATCTGGCAACACTGAAAGTGGGAACAAAAACAATTTTTTTCGACATGGTCTCATTGCCAGGCCCGTAGCGAGGGCTGGGTGGACGCTGGAATTTTTTTTAAGATGCAGTGTTGCTCCGAGTATCCTGTATTATAATCATCTTGTAACGTTTTACTAAAATTTAAGATGGCGGCGGCCGTGGCGGCCATTTTGAAAAGCGCACGAAAAAATGCACTTTTCGGAGCGTCTTTTCGCGGTGTTGCCACCTGAATCGAGGTTTGCAGTGTACGGAACGATTGTAGGCCCGGCCGAGTAGTGTTGCCTTGTGCAATAAAAATTCCCACATTTCAGGGTAATCTAGGAGATTTTCCCCGAAAATACGAAAAATTGAAATATTTACTTTTTGCAACTTTTTGGTATGGGGGTCGATGGTCGGGAAGAGCATTAGTGTCTTTTTGACATTTTCAGGTTTTTCATCTGGCAACACTGGAAGTGAGAACAAAAACATTTTTTTTCGACATGGTCTCATTTCCAGGCCCGTAGCGAGGGCTGGGTGGACACTGGGAATTTTTTTTAATGCAGTCTTGCTCCAAGCATCCTGTATTTTAATGTAAATTTTGACGTTTTACAAAAATTCAAGATGGCGGCGATTGTGGAAGCCATTTTGTTTCAATTTAGGTATTATTTTAACGTTAAGTCGTAATTTCTTAGTATTGCTGATGTTTGTGGCAGTTGGCGTGTATGGCAGACTTGTAGGTCTAAATGATTAGTATTGCTAGGGGTAAAAATATTACCCCACTTTTTGGGAAAATTTGGACTTTTATCCTATTTAAATTTTAGAGAGCATTTTCGCCGTGATAGTGACGTTTATTCAAGTTGTAATGTATGAAGGGATTGTTGGGTTATTCAAGAAGTGTTCACATGGAAGATAAATTTACCCCATTTTTAGGGAAATTTTTAGAGATTTACCCCGATTTATATTTTTAAGTGCGTTTTCGACATGTTGTTGACGTATATGAAAGTTGTAATGTATGAGGGGATTATCCTCCTACTTAAAAAGTGTTTGCATGGATGTTTAATTTTCCCCGTTTTTAGGGAAATTTTTGAGATTTACCTTGATTTATATTTTTAAGTGCGGCATGAAAGTTGTAATGTATGAGGGGATTATCTGGCATCTTGAGAGTTGATTATATGGCTAAAAAGTTTACCCCGTTTTTAAAGATATTTTTGACATTTACCATGATTTATATTTTTAAGTGCGTTTTCGCCATGTTGTTGACGTATATGAAAGTTGTAATGTATGAGGGGATTATCCGGCTACTCAAAAAGTGTTTGCATGGATGTTTAATTTTCCCCGTTTTTAGGGAAATTTTTGAGATTTACCTTGATTTATATTTTTAAGTGCGGCATGAAAGTTGTAATGTATGAGGGGATTATCTGGCATCTTGAGAGTTGATTATATGGCTAAAAAGTTTACCCCGTTTTTAAAGATATTTTTGACATTTACCCTGATTTACATTTTTAAGTGCGTTTTCGACTTTTTGTTGACGTATGTGAAATTTGTAATGTATGGGGTTTGTAATGTAAATTTGTATTGTCGGGTTCCTCAAGAAGTGTTAACATGGATATTTATTTTATCCCGTTTTTAAATACATTTTTGAGATTTACCCCGACTTAGATTTTAATCGCATTTTTGGTTGTGTTTTTGACATTTTTGAAAGTAGTCATTTATAAAAAGATTGTTGGGCTACTCCAGAAGTATTTACGTGAATGAAAAGTTTACCCCGTTTTAAGGAAATTTTTGACATTTACCCTGATTTATATTTTTAAGTGCGTTTTCGCCATGATGTTGTCGTATATGAAAGTTGTAATGTATGAGGGGATTATCCGGCTAATCGAGAACTGTTTATATGAATTAAAAATTTACTCCCTTTTTCAAGTCAGTTTTAGAGATTTGCCCGATTTTAATTTTTAACCACATTTTGGCTGTGTTTTTGACGTTTCTGAAAGTAGTCGTGTATGGTGAGATTGTTGTGCTACTCAAGAACAATTTATATAAACGAAAAATTTACCCCGTAATTTTAGTTTTTGAGGATATTTTTAGAATTTTTTCCCGATTTTCATTTGTGTTTCGAAGTGCGTTTTCGCCGTGTTGTTGACGTTTGTGAAAGTTGTAATGTATTAAGGGATTGCTGGGCGATTAGAGTAGTGTACCAAGGAATAAAAAACTTACCCCGTTTCAAAGACATTTTTAGAGATTTTCCCCGATTTATATTTTTAAGTGCTATTTCGCCATGTTGTTGACGTATGAGAAAGTTGTAATGTATAAGCGGATTATCCCGCTACTCGAGTAGTGTTTATATGGATAAAAAGTTTACCCCATTTGTAGGAGATTTTTTGACATTTACCCTGATTTATATTTTTAAGTGCGTTTTCGCCATGTTGTTGACGTATTTGAAAGTAGTAATGTATTAGGGGACTATCCGACTGTTCGAGAGGTATTTACATGGATCAAAAGTTTACCCCATTTTCTAAAAAATTTTGAGAGATTTGCCCGATTTATATTTTTAACTTTATTTTGGCTGTGTTTTTGACATTACTGAAAATAATAATGTATGAGGGGACTGTCGGGTTTCTCAAGAAGTGTTTACATGGATGTTTGATTTATCCCGTTTTTATGGGAATTTTTGATATTTAACCTGATTTATATTTTTAACATGTTGTTGACTTATATGAAAGTTGAAATGTATGAGGGGAATATCCGGCTACTTGAGAAGTATTTATGTGGATAAAAACATTACCCCATTTTAAGGGAAATTTTAGAGATTTGCCTGATTTAATTTTTTAAATGCGTTTTACCATGTTGGTGACGTATATGAAAGTTGTAATGTATCAAGGATTGTTGGGTTATTCAAGAAGTGTTTAAATAGATGTTTTATTTACCCGGTTTCAAGCGAAATTTTTGAGATTTAACCCGATTCACATTTTTAAGTGCGTTTTCACCATATTCTTGACGTATATGAAAATTGTAATGTATGAAAGGGTTATATGGCCACTTGAGAAGTATACGCATTGATACTGATTTTACCCCGGTTTTGAGGAATTTTTCAGTTTTTCCCGATTTATTATTTTAAGTGCGTTTACGCCGTGTTGTTGACGTACATGAAAGTTGACATGTATGATAGGATTGTTGGGTTACTTGAGAAGTATTTACATGGATGTTTAATTTACCCCGTTATTTTGGAATGTTTTGAGATTTACCCCGATTTATATTTTTAACTTCATTTTGGCTGTAATTATGACGTTTCTGAAATTGGTCATGTATCAAGGGATAGTTAAGTTACTCAAGAAGTATTCACATGGATGAAAAATTTACCCCGTTTTTTTGGAAATTTATAGTTTTACCCCGATTTATATTTTTATGTGCGTTTTCGCCACGTTGTTGACGTAAATGAAAGTTGTAATGTATGAGGGGATTATCGGGCTACTCGAGAAGTATTTATATATATTTTTAAAATTTACATTGGTTTAAATTTTTAATCGCATCTTGGTTGTGTTTTTGACGTTTTTGAAAGGAGTCATGTATGAGGAGTTTGTTGGGCTACTCAAGAAGTATTTACGTGGATGAAACATTTACCCCATTTTTACAGAAGTTTTTAGAGATTTACCCCGAGTTATATTTTTTAGTGTATTTTGGCCGTGTTGTTGACGTTGATGAAAGTTGCAATGTATGAGGGTATTGTTGTTCTATTCGAGGAGTGTCACCACAGATAAAAATTTACCCCGTTTTTGAAAAAGTTTTTAGAGATTTACCCCGATTTATACTTCTAAGTGCATTTTCGCCATGTTTTTGACGTTTCTGAAAGTTGTAAAGTACAACACGCCTAACCTTACTCTACTATATCTCTTGCCTACGATACTCCACCCCTACTCTACTTTACACTACCCTTCTCCTATCCTGCCCTACCGTACCCCTTGCCTACCCTTCCCCTACCCTACATACCCTATCGTATCCTATGCTTCCTCTAACTCTACACTGACCTACCCTAACCCTATCGTACTCTACCCTTCTCTACCCCTTCACTTCACTTCTACTCTACTACGCTAATCCCTCCTTATACCACCCTCATCATCATCTTGGCGTAATGTCCCGGTTGCGCTCCAGCACAGCACGCGAGGGCCCAGGGTCTGCTTTCCTGCTACTCTTGGCCCACGTCGCTCGGTCTTCGGCATCCTTAGTGGTGAGCTTATTGGCACGCATATCATTCATTCTTGACTACGTCAAGCCATCGGTTCTTGGGCCGGCCTCTCTTTCCCGTGCCCGGCGGGGGCGGCATGTCCAGACACTTGTTCCCCACATAACCCTCCGGTCTGCGCAAGACGTGGCCATACCATTAAAGGCGGCATTCTTGAAGTTTATGTCCCGGACGTCAAGGCTACCCCGAAAGCGATCCCTTCGTGATACGCCGGTCATCCATCGCAGCATCTTCATTTCCGTGACGCGCAGCTCCTACTTGTGTCGCTGTAATAGGGGCCAAGTCTCGCTACCGCAAAGGAGAGCAGTAGGCTAATTACGTAACTCTGTTGCAGTTTATTGCAATGGAAGTTTCTTAGCAACTGAACCCATGAAATCGATGATACGTAATCGCAAAAGTACTTACAGGTCTAATGATAATCTCGGATGCTGTATGACAATACGACGACATATATGACTGTTGTAATGTACAACACGCATACCCTACCCATACCTATACGTACTGCTCACAAACCCTTGCCTACCCCACCCTACCTGTAACATAGCATTTTCTTCCCTTACCCTTTACTACCATACATATACTACATATCCCACATACTCGACCCATATCTACTCTATTTGTACCCCTATCTACTTTTACCTACCCATACCTTGCAATAACCTACTCCACCCAACACTAATTCTAACCCTACTACACTCCATCCCTTCCCTACCATACACCACTGTACCAATTGCCTACCCTACCCCCGTCTAACCCTTCCCTACCCAACCCAACGTTACTGTACCCTTCCCTAACTCACATATCCCACAATATCCTACCCTACTCTCATTACTATCCATAACCTAACTTTGCCTCATTCTACCCCTACTCTACTACACTATACATATTCACTACCCTACTCCTACCATACATACCCTACATTACCCATTACCCGCTCCTACCTTATCCCTATTTACTACTTCCCTAACTTACCCTATTCTCTATTCTACGCTATCCTACCCTTCCCATACCTTAGTCTATCCCCTTCTATCCCCGTCTACCTACTCAACTTCTACCGCCCTATCCTACCCTACTCCACCTTTATTTAGCCCTTCCCTACCCCTTCCCTACATACCTAACCATATTAGAATAGGATAGGATCTAAACTACTCCAACCCTTCCCTATTCTACTCTACCTCTTTCCTACTGACCCCACATAATTCCTTGTCTACCCCGCCCCTTCCCTACCCTAACCTACCTCTACGCATCATTATTTAACGCTACCCTTTCCCATCTTACATACCCTACATATCCAACACACGGTACCAGTATCTTTTTAATCTCAGTTTTTATTTCTGTATGTACCCCTTCTCTACTCTGTCTTTACCCTATTCTAACATTACCCTAACCTTACGCTACTATTATTATCATCATCACAGCCCGTAACAGTCCACTGCAGGACTTTGGGCCGCTCCCACCAAAGGGGAGGCTATTGCCATAATCTCCACGCTTGGCAGGCGGGTTGGAGATCGCAGTGTTTAAATATAACAATGGAAAATGCTGCTGCCCAATTTCCAGACTACGGAGACTCTTGATCTTTTGCCTCAAAAATATAAGTCGCCTTGTACGACACCCATGAGTGTAAGGGGTCGGTGCTATTCTACTCTGCCGGACACCACACGGCTCATTATTATACCCCATCCTATTCCTACCTCTACCCTACCCTAGCCTTCCCCGTCCGACACTTCCTTGCCCTATCCTATCCTACTGTACCGCTTACCTACCCTACCCTACAACTTTCCCATAATTTTCCAACTTTCCAATAAGTTTTATCTTAATCGGTAGAACGCTGTGGCAACGCACGAACGAAGAAACAAACATTGTTTTATATCATGAAAGGTTCCATCGAAGGACAATACCAAAAACTGAAACTGCCCACTCTCCTCTACGTCTACACGAGTAAATACAAACATTTTATAAACATCTTACGTTGTATACTATCAACATAAAACGCGATTTGACTGTGTTGTACCCGTTTGAAATTCACATTGTAATTATTATGGATTGCCGAAACGTTTTGTACTGAATACAGATTTTGCCCCGTTTTTATATTTGATTTTATTATGACTGTTAAAACCTATTTATAATTTGTACCTCAGTTTTATTGCGGATTCGGTGTTTAGGAAAATTATCACTATGAAAGTAGTTAAGTGGGTCTACTTTTTTTCCCTTCCGTGACCTTACGCAAAATGTTGCTATACAGTATAATTGTTAAGACTCAGATTTTTGTTGAATTAGTTATGCAATACAAGTTAGATTTTAAGCGCGTTTTAACTTTTTTTATAATATGTGACCTATTATGCAATAAAAGTACGATTTTATGACCTACATGAAACAATTAATAGTCGACGCCAGTCTGATATTACCAAGGTGAAAATGAATTCCCCATTTCTTGGGAAAAAGAGAATCAGTTGCATTTATACAGCCATGACTTCTATAATTTTCTTTGGATCTCCGTTTTGATGACAAATTTTAGCCAATACATTTTTTTTTGAGATTTGGCTGCTAGCGATTTTATGTTTAGGCCATAAATTCATCAGAGTGACAACATGATGATGCCAATCTATATTTTATTAGACCTTTAGCTAATAGAGGTTTGTGAATAAAGAATTTTAAAATACGTTTTAAACACCTAATGAGTGTTTTAGCTTATGAACGTTTTACGCCTATATTACCATTATGAATAAAGTCTGATATTACCAGGGTGAAAATGAATTCCCCATTTCGTGGGAAAAAGACGTATCGAGGGTGACCGATAAAAACAGACTAAATTATTAACATTTCTTAAGCGACCCCCGGCACTGTTTTCAAGTATTGCCAGACAC
Source organism: Blastobasis adustella (assembly GCA_907269095.1). Taxonomy (NCBI): domain Eukaryota; kingdom Metazoa; phylum Arthropoda; class Insecta; order Lepidoptera; family Blastobasidae; genus Blastobasis; species Blastobasis adustella. The sequence continues at coordinate 7,919,585 of OU026117.1, read as the reverse complement.
AAAAATGTTATCCTGTTTTTTGGGGAAAAGTTACAAGATTAACGCTTCCCAAGCATCCCCCCGCTGGCACTTAGCCACGAGGCCAGCTTTGCTGGCCGAGAACAGAGCGAAACACTAGTTATAATATATAAACTTCGACTACCACTGACTGACTGACTCACTCACTCACTCACTGACATGGTTGTTCTCCCAGAAGGAGGGTAGGTAGGTGAAAACAATGTATGAACGAATTGGTCACGTGACTCTGGTGAGTATGGGAAAAATCCGACATTTTCAAAAAACAAGATGGCGGCTCCAAGATGTCGGCCGATTTTTTTGTTTTCTAACCGACTGTGGTGAAATTCTCCAGGTGGGTACTACTTGACGAAAACAAAATGGTCGACTTTGAAAAAGTTGAAAAAACAAAATGGCCGCCGCGCAGGAGCCGTTTGAAAATTTGCATTTTCCATACAAACAAAACCTGAATTGATCTCCCGGAAGGAGCAGAGGTGGGTCCACACAATGTATGGCAAAAGTGTCCAATACCACTCGAGTGTATGGGAAAAATCCGACATTTGCAAAAAACAAGATGGCGGCTCCAAGATGGCGGCCGACTTTTTTATTTTCCATCCGATTGCAGTGAAATTTCGCAAGTGGAAACACATAAAGGAAAAAAAAATGGGCGACTGTAAAAAAATAAAAAAAAACAAAATGGCCGCCGTGCAAGAGCGATTTAAGGATTTTCAATTTCAGACCCGACTTTAGAGTCTCGGGATTTCTTAATCTGTGGGCGGATTTTGAGTTTCATCACGTGGGTGCGTTGCTCTTGTGCTCGATTTAGGGTAGTCAGCAAGCATATGCAGAAATCAAAGATGGCGGCGGCCGTGGCGGCCATTTTAAAAAACGGACAAAAAATTGCACTTTTTCGGAGCGTCTTTTCGCGGTGTTGCCACCTGAATCGAGGTTTGCAGTGTATGGGGCGGTTGTAAGCCCGGCCGAGTTGTGTTGCACGGTGCAATAAATATTGCCATATTTAAGGGTAATCTGGGAGATTTTCCCCGAAAATATGAAAAATTGAAATAATTATTTTTCGCAACTTTCTGGTATAGGGGTCGATGGTAGGGAAGAGAATTAGTGTCTTTTTGGTATTTTTAAGTTTATCATCGGGCAACACTGAAAGTGAGAGCAAAAACAAATTTATTCGACATGGTCTCATTGTCAGACCCGTAGCGAGGGCTGGGTGGACACTGGGAAATAAATTTTAATGCAGTCTTGCTTCGAGTATCCCGTATTTTAATATCATTTTGACGTTTTACATAAATTCAAGATGGTGGCGGTTGTGGAGGCCATTTTGTTTCAGTTTAAGTATTATTTTGACATTAATTCGTATTTTCTTAGTGTTGCTGACTTTTGTGGCAGTTGGCGTGTATGGCAGACTTGTAGGTCTAAATGATGAGTATTGCTGGGGGTAAAAATATTACCCCACTTTTTGGGAAAATTTTGACTTTTACCCGATTTAAATTTTAGAGCGCATTTTCGCCGTTTTGGTGACGTTTATTCAAGTTGTAAAGTATGCAGGGATTGTTGGGTTCCTCAAGAAGTGTTTGCATGAATGTTTAATTTTCCCCGTTCTTAGGGAAAAATCTGAGATTTACCCTATTTTATATTTTTAAGTGCGGTATGAAGTTGTAATGTATGAGGGGATTATCCGGCTACTCAAGAAGGGTTTGTATTGATAAAAAATTTACCCCGTTTTTAGGGAAAGTTTTAGAGATTTGCCTGATTTATATTTTTAAACACATTTTGACAGTGTTTTTGACGTTTCTGAAAGTAGTCGTGTATGAGAAGATTGTTGTGCTACTAAAGAACAGTTTACATGAACAAAAAAATTACCCCGTTTTTGAGGAAATTTATAGAGATTTCCCCAGATTTCTATTTTGAAGTGCGTTTTCGCCGTGTTGTTGACGTTTGTGAAAGTTGTAATGTATAAAGGGATTGCTGGGCGATTAGAGTAGTGTACTAGGGAATAAAAAACTTACCTCGTTTTAAAGACATTTTTAGAGATTTCCCCCGATTTATATTTTTAAGTGCGTTTCGCCATGTTGTTGACGTATGAGAAAGTTGTAATGTATAAGCGGATTATCCGGCTACTCGAGTAGTGTTTATATGGATAAAAAGTTTACCCCGTTTTTAGGAATTTCTTTGACATTTACCCTGATTTATATTTTAAAGTGCGTTTTCGCTATGTTTTTGACGTATATGAAAGTTGTAGTGTATGAGGGGGTTATCCGATGATTCGAGAGGTATTTACATGAATCAAAAATTTACCCCATTTCTTAGGAAATTTTGAGAGATTTGCCCGATTTATATTTTTAACCTCATTTTGGCTGTGTTTTTGACGTTACTGAAAGTAATAATGTATGAGGAGATTGTCGAGTTTCTCAAGAAGTGTTCATATGGACGTTTGATTTACCCCGTTTTTATGGGAAATTTTGATATTTACCCTGATTTTTATTTTTAATATGTTGTTGACTTATTTGAAAGTTGTAATGTATGAGGGGAGTATCCGGCTACTCGAGAAGTATTTATGGGTATAAAAAAATTACCCCGTTTTTAGGGAAATTTTAGAGATTTGCCTGATTTAAGTTTTTAAATGCGTTTTCAACATGTTGTTGACGTATATGAAAGTTGTAATGTATGGGGGGATTGCCGGGTTTCTTAAGAAGTGTTTACATGGATGTTTAATTTACCCCATTTTCAGGTAAATTTTTGAGATTTACCCCGATATATATTTTTTAGTGCGTTTTCGCCACGTTGTTGACGTATATGAAAGTTGTAATGTATGTGGGGATTATCGGGCTACTCGAGAAGTATTTATATGGATAAAAAGTTTAACCCATTTTAAAGGAAATTTTTGAGATTTACCCCGATTTACATTTTCAATCGCATCTTGGTTGTGTTTTTGACGTTTTTAAAAGTAGTCATGTATGACGAGATTGTTGGGCTACTCAAGAAGTATTTACGTGGATGAAACATTTACCCCGTTTTAACAGAAGTTTTTAGTGATTTACGCCGATTTATACTTTTTAGTGTATTTTGGTCGTGTTGTTGACGTTGATGAAAGTTGCAATGTATAAGGATATTGTTGTTCTATTCGAGGAGTGTCACCGCAGATAAAAATTTACACAGTTTTTAAAGAAGTTTTTAGAGATTTACTCCGATTTATATTTCTAAGTGCGTTTTCGCCATGTTTATGTCGTTTCTGAAAGTTGTAATGTACAACACGCCTATCCTTACTATACCCATACCGTACTCCTCTCTAATTCTTCCCGATCTCTACCCCACATAACTATATATATATATACCATAAACTACTGTTACCCTACCCTACTCTACTCTACCCTACCTCTACCTTTCCGTTACCTATCCTGCCCTCACTACACATACCCTACCTTAACCTACTGGTTTCCGTCCCCTTTCCCATCCACAGGCAACCCCCTTCCTACGCCTACTCTACCCCTACCCTAACCTTACCCTACTCTACTATAACCCCTACCTACCATACTCCATCCCTACTCTGGTCTACACTATCCTTCTCCTATCCTGCCCCACTGTATACTTTAATCTACCCCTACCCTACATACCCTTACTATATCCCACCACTACCCAACCTAATCCTTCCCAACTTTTACTTTACTTTGCCTTTTCCTACCCCTACCTTACATGCCCTACCGTATTCTACGCTACCCCTAACTCTACACCGGCCTACCCTAACCCTATCATGAACCCTCACTACCCTATCTACCCCACTCTTTCCCTTCACTTCCCTACCCTATCCTACGCTAATCCCTTCTTTTACCACCCTCATCATCATCTTAGCGTTATGTCCCGGTTGAACTCTTGCGCCGCACGCGAGGGCCCAGGGTCCACTTTCCTGCTATTCTTGGCCCACCTCGCTTATAGCATGCATGTCATTCTTGACTACGTCTAGCCATCGCTTCTTGGGCCAGCCTCTCCTTTTCTTGCCCGGCGGGGGCGGCATGGCCAAACACTTGTTCTCCACATAACTCTTCGGTCTTTGCAAGACGTGGCTATACCATCGAAGGCGGCATTCTTGAAGCTTAGCTTTTCCTGCTTGTGTGCTCTAATAGGGGCCAACTTTCGCTACCGTAAAGGAGGTCAGATCTAATGATGGTCTTATAGACCTGTCCCTTCAACTTTATCGGCATTTTAGGGTCACCGACCTCACGCCATTTGGCCCAAGCAGTGAATATTCAGGCCTTGACGTCATCATCGATGTCCCCGGTTGACCTAAGTATAGATTCCAAGTATCTGACCTGATCCGTGCACTTAACTTCCTAATCGTCTATGCGCACGGGTAGGGGATCTGCACTGTTGCAGGCCATGTACTTTGACTTCAACTTCCACTTTTGCAGACGTTGGGTTAGTCACCCCTTGCCAGAGTCTGCCAGCGCGATATCGTCAGTATACATGAGCAGCCATGGAGGTACCTCATAATTATCTAGGATGCAGTCTGACAATACGTCTTATATCACGTTGAACAGAAGTAAGCTGAGCACAGAGCCCTGGTGTACCCAAAAGGTAATCGGGAACGGTTACCCAAAGTTGACCCCGTTTTTCGAGAAATTTATAGATATTTACCCGATTTATATTATTATCCAAATTTTAGCTGTGTTGTTGACATATACAAACTGTTGTAATATACATACCATACCTAACTCTACCCATACTTTAACGTACTGCTCCCGAACCCTTGCCTACCCAACCCCTTCCCTACGCCACCCTACCTGTAACATAGCATTTTCTTCCCTAATCCATTTGTACCTTACATGTACTACATATCCTACATACTCGACCCCTATCTACTCTATCCCTACTCTACCCTACAAACACCCTATCCTATCCTACCCATGCCATAATTTACCCTTCTCTACCCTACCCTACTCAACTTCTACTATACTATTCTACAAATTGTACCCCTATCTACTCTTTACCTACCCATACCCTACAATAATCTACTCTACCCTCCCTGATCCTGACCCTTCTCTACTCCATCCCTTTCCTACCCTACACCACTGAACCCTTTCCCTACCCTACACCACTGAACCCCTTCCCTACCCTGCCCTGTCTACCACTTCCCCACCCAACCCTACCTTACCGTACCCTTCCCTAACTCACATATCCCACCATATCCTACCCTACTTTTACTACTATCCATAACCTAACCCTGCCACATTGTACTCCTACTCTACTACACTTTACTCATTGTCTACCCTACTCCTACCATACATACCCTACATACCCCACTATATCCATTATCTATCCTACCCTATCCTACTTTAACCCTATCCTATCCCACCCTACTTCATTCTCAATACCATATCTACCATATTCTACGCTTCCCCTATTCTCAACACAGACCTACCCCTACCCTAACCCTACTATACTCTACTCTTCCGCACTCCATCCCTTACCTACCTTTCACCACTCTTTCCCTTCCCTACTTATTTTCCCTACACTATCTTACCCTTCCCATACCTTAGCCTACCCCCTTTTATTCCCGTCTATCCTAACCTACACAACTTCTACCGCCCTATTCTACTCTACTCTACCTCTATTTAGTCCTTTCCTACCCCTTCACTACATACCCAACAATACTATGATAGAATAGGACCTAAACTACTCCAACCCTACCATACTCTACTCTACCTATTCCCTACCCGACCCAACATTACCCCATGTCTATCCCGCCCTTTCCACCCCTCCTCTACCCTAACCTACCTCTACGCATCATTATGTAACGCTACCCTTTCCCATCTTATATAGCCTACATATCCAACACACTATACCAGTATTTTTTATGTCTCAGTTTTTATTTCGGTATCCACTCCTTCGCTACTCTATCCTCACCCTACCCTAACATTACCCTAACCCTATGCTACTACTATCATACCCTACTCTATTTCTACTTCTACCCTACCCTAGCCTTCCCCTCGGACACTTCCTTGCCCTATCCTACCAAACTGTACCTATAACCTACACTATCCTACATTTTTCCCATAATTTTCCAACTTTCCAATAAGTTTTATCTTAATCGGTAGAATGCTGTGGCAACGCGCGAACGAAGAAACAAACATTGTTTTATATCATGAAAGGTTCCGTTAAAGGACAATACCATAAACTGAAACTGCCCACTCTCCTCTACGTCTACACGAGTAGATACAAACATTTTATAAACATCTTACGTTGAACACTATGAACATAAAGCGCGATTTGACTTTGTTGTACCCGTTTGAAATTCACATTGTAATTATTATGGATTGCCGAAACGTGTTGTACTGAATACAGATTTTGCCCCGTTTTTATATTTGATTTTATTATTACTGTTAAAACCTATTTATAATTTGTACCTCAGTTTTATTGCGGATTCGGTGTTTAGGAAAATTATCACTATGAAAGTAGTTAAGTGGGTCTACTTTTTTTCCCTTCCGTGACCTTACGCAAAATGTTGCTATACAGTATAATTGTTAAGACTCAGATTTTTGTTAAATTAGTTATGCAGTACAAGTTAGATTTTAAGCGCGTTTTGACTTTTTTTATAATATGTGACCTATTAAGCAATAAAAGTATGATTTTATGACTTACATGAAACAATTAATAGTCGACGCCAGTCTGATATTACCAAGGTGAAAATGAATTCCCCATTTCTTGGGAATAAGAGAATCAGCAAGAGAGTTGCATTTATACAGCCATGACTTCTATAATTTTCTTTGGATCTCCGTTTTGATGACAAATTTTAGCACAATAAACTTTTTTTTTGAGATTTGGCTACTAGCGATTTTATGTTTAGGCTATAAATTCATCAGAGTGACAACATGATGATGCCAATCTATATTTTATTAGACCTTTAGCTAATAGAGGTTATTGAATAAATAATTTAAAAATACGTTTTAAACACCTAATGAGTGTTTTAGCTTATGAACGTTTTACGCCTATATTACTATCATGAATAAAGTCTGATATTACCAGGGTGAAAATGAATTCCCCGTTTCTTGGGAAAAAGACGTATCGAGGGTGACCGATAATAACAGACTAAATTATTAACACTTCTTAAGCGACCCCCGGCACTGTTTTCAAGTATTGCCAGACACAAAAATAATATCCCGCTTTTTGGGGAAAAGTTACAAGATTAACGCTTCCCAAGCATCCCCCCGCTGGCACTTAGCCACGAGGCCAGCTTCGCTGGCCGAGAACAGAGCGAAACACTAGTTATTATAATATATAAACTTCGACTACCACTGACTGACTCACTGACTCACTCACTGACATGGTTGTTCTCCCAGAAGGAGGGTAGGTAGGTGAAAACAATGTATGAACGAATTGATCACGTGACTCTGGTGAGTATGGGAAAAATCCGACATTTGCAAAAAACAAGATGGCGGCTCCAAGATGGCGGCCGATTTTTTTGTTTTCCATCCGATTGCGGTGAAATTTTGCAAGTGGAAACAAACGGATGAAAAAAAAATATGCGACTTTGAAAAAGTTGAAAAAACAAGATGGCCGCCGCGCAGGAGCCGTTTGAAAATTTTCAATTTCAGACCCGACTTTAGAGTCTCGGGATTTTTTAATCTGTTGGCAAATTTTGAGTTTGATCACGTCGGTGCGTTGCTTATGTGCTCGATTTAGGGTAATCGGCAAGCAAATTCCGAAATCAAAGATGGCGGCGGCCGTGGCGGCCATTTTGAAAAACGGACAAAAAATTGCACTTTTCGGAGCGTCTTTTCGCGGTGTTGCCACCTTAATCGAGGTTTGCAGTGTATGAGGCGGTTGTAGGCCCGGCCGAGTAGTGTTGCCCGGTGTGATAAAAAATGCCATATTTTAGGGAAATCTGGGAGATTTTTCCCGAAAATATGAAAAATGGAAATAATTACTTTTCGCAACTTTCTGGTATAGGGGTCGATGGTCGGGGAGAGAATTAGTGTCTTTTTGGTATTTTCAAACTTTTCATCAGGCAACACTGGATGTGAGAAAAAAAACAAGTTTTTTCGACATGGTTCCATTGACAGGCCCGTAGCGAGGGCTGGGTAGACGCTGGAAATTTTTTTTTGATGCAGTCTTGCTCCGAGTATCCTGTATTATAATATTCTTGTGACGTGTTACAAAAATTCAAGATGGCGGCGGCCGTGGCGGCCATTTTGAAAAGCGCACGAGAAATTTCACTTTTCGGAGCGTCTTTTCGCGGTGTTGCCATCTGAATCGAGGTTTTCAGTGTATAAGGCGGTTGTAAGACCAGCCGAGTAGTGTTGCACGGCGCAATAAAAATTGCCACATTTCAGGGTAATCTGGGAGATTTTCTCCGAAAATACAAAATATTGAAATAATTACTTTTCGCAACTTTCTGGTATGGGGGTCGAAGGTCGGGGAGAGAATTAGTGTATTTTTGGTATTTTCAAGTTTTTCATCTGGCAACACTGGAAGTGAGAACAAAAACAATTTTTTTCGACATGGTTCCATTTACAGGCCCGTAGCGAGGGCTGGGTAGACGCTGGAAATTTTTTTTTGATGCAGTCCTGCTCCGAGTATCCTGTAATATAATATTCTTGTGACGTTTTACACAAATTCAAGATGGCGGCGGCCGTGGCGGCCATTTTGAAAAGCGCACGAGAAACTTCACTTTTCGGAGCGTCTTTTGCGGTGTTGCCACCTGAATCGAGGTTTGCAGTGTATGGGGCGGTTGTAGGCCCGGCCGAGTAGTGTTGCCCGGTGCAATCAAAATTCCCACATTTCAGGGTAATCTGGGAGATTTTCTCCGAAAATACGAAAAATTAAAATAATTACTTTATGCAAATTTCTGGTATGGGGGTCGATGGTCGACAAAAGCATTAGTGTCTTTTTGGTAATTTCAAGTTTTTCATCGTGCAACACTGGAAGTGAGAACAAAAACAATTTTTTTCGACATGGTCTCATTGCCAGGCCCGTAGCGATGGCTGGGTCAACACTGGGAAAAAAAGTTTAATGCAGTCTTGCTCCGAGTATTCTGTATTTTAATTATCTTTGTACGTTTTACAAAAATTAAATATGGCGGCGATTGTGGAAGCCATTTCCGACATTTGCAAAAAACAAGATGGCGGCTCCAAGATGGTGGCCGTTTTTTTTGTTTCCTAACCGATTGCGGTGAAATTCCCCAGGTGGGTACTACTTGACGAAAAACAAATGGGCAACTATGAAAAAAATGAAAAAACAAAATGGCCGCCGCGCAGGAGCCGTTTGAAAATTTTCAATTTCAGACCCGACTTTAGAGTCTCGGGATTTTTTAATCTGTGGGCGGATTTTGAGTTTGATCACGTCGGTGCGTTGCTTTTGTGCTCGATTTAGGGTAGTCGGCAAGCAGATGCCGAAATCAAAGATGGCGGCGGCCGTAGCGGCCATTTTGAAAAACGGACAAAAAATTGCACTTTTTGGAGCGTCTTTTCGCGGTGTTGCCACCTTAATCGAGGTTTGCAGTGTATGGGGTGTTTGTAGACCCGGCCGAGTAGTATTGCCCGTTGCGATAAAAATTCCCATATTGTAGGGTAATCTGGGTGATTTACCCCGAAAATACAAAATATTGAAATAATTACTTTTCGCAACTTTCTGGTATGAGGGTCGATGGTAGGGGAGAAAATTAGTGTCTTTTTGGTATTTTTAAATTTTTCATCTGGCAACACTGGAAGTGAGAACAAAAACAAATTTTTTCGACATGGTTCCATTGACAGGCCCGTAGCGAGGGCTGGGTGGACACTGGGAATAAATTTTTAATGCTATCTTGCTCCAAGGATCCTGTTTTATAATATTCTTGTGACGTTTTACTACAATTCAAGATGGCGGCGGCCGTGGCGGCCATTTTGAAAAGCGCACGAGAAATTGCACTTTTCGGAGCGTCTTTTCGCGGTGTTGCCACCTGAATCGAGGTTTGCAGTGTATGGAACGGTTGTAGGCCCGGCCGAGTAGTGTTGCCCGGTGCCATAAAAATTCCCACATTTTGGATAATCTGAGTGATTTTCCCCGAAAATACAAAAAATTGAAATATTTAATTTTTGCAACTTTCTGGTATGGGGGTCGATGGTCTGGGAGAACATTAGTGTCTTTTTGGTATTTTCAAGTTTTTCATCTGGCAACACTGGAAGTGAGAACAAAAACAATTTCTTTCGACATGGTATCATTGCCAGGCCCGTAGCGAGGGATGGGTGGACACTGGGAAATCTTTTTTAATGCAGTCTTGCTCCGAGGATCCTGTATTTTAATGTATTTTTTAACGTTTTACAAAAATTCAAGATGGCGGCGATTGTGGAAGCCATTTTGTTTCAATTTGGGTATTATTTTAACGTTAAGTCGTATTTTCTTAGTGTTGCTGATGTTTGTGGCAGTTGGCGTGTATGGCAAACTTGTAGGTCTAAATGATGAGTATTGCTAGGGGTAAAAATATTACCCCACTTTTTGGGAAAATTTGGACTTTTATCCGATTTAAATTTTAAAGAGCATTTTCGCCGTGATGGTGACGTTTATTCAAGTTGTAATGTATGAAGGGATTGTTGGGTTATTCAAGAAGTGTTCACATGGAAGATAAATTTACCCCATTTTTAGGGAAATTTTTAGAGATTTACCCCGATTTATATTTTTAAGTGCGTTTTCGACATGTTGCTGACGTATATGAAAGTTGTAATGTATGAGGGGATTATCCTCCTACTCAAAAAGTGTTTGCATGGATGTTTAATTTTCCCCGTTTTTAGGGAATTTTTTAAGATTTACCGTGATTTATATTTTTAAGTGCGTCATCAAAGTTGTAATGTATGAGGGGATTATCTGGCATCTTGAGAGGTGTTTATATGGATAAAAAGTTTACCCTGTTTTTAAGGAAATATTTGACATTTACCCTGATTTATATTGTTAAGTGCGTTTTCGCCATGTTGTTGACGTATATGAAAGTTGTAATGTATGAGGGGATTATCCGGCTAATCAAGAAGTGTTTGTATTGATAAAAAATTTAACCCATTTTTAGGGAAAGTTTTAGAGATTTGCCCGATTTATATGTTTAACCACATTTTGACAGTATTTTTGACGTTTCTGAAAGTAGTCGTATATGAGAAGATTGTTTTGCTACTAAAGAACAGTTTACATGAACAAAAAATTTACCCCGTTTTTGAGGAAATTTATAGAGATTTCCCCCGATTTCTATTTTGAAGTGCGTTTTCGCCGTGTTGCTGACGTTTGTGAAAGTTGTAATGTATGAAGGGATTGCTGTGCGATTAGAGTAGTGTACCAAGGAATAAAAAACTTACCTCGTTTTAAAAACATTTTTAGAGATTTCCCCCGATTTATATTTTTAAGTGCGTTTTCGCCATGTTGTTGACGTATGAGAAAGTTGTAATGTATGAGCGGATTATCCGGCTACTCGAGTAGTATTTATATGGATAAAAAGTTTACCCCGTTCTTTAGGAATTTTTATGACATTTACCCTGATTTATATTTTAAAGTGTGTTTTCGCCATGTTGTTGTCGTATATGAAAGTTGTAATGTATGAGGGGATTATCCGACTATTTGAGAGGTATTTACATGGATCAAAAATTTACCCCATTTTTTAGGAAATTTTGAGAGATTTGCCCGATTTATATTTTTAATCTCATTTTGGCTGTGTTGTTGACGTTACTGAAAGTAATAATGTATGAGGGGATTGCCGGGTTTCTTAAGAAGTGTTCACATGGATGTTCAATTTACCCCATTTTTAAGTAAATTTTTGAGATTTACCCCGATTTAAATTTTTAAGTGCGTTTTCGCCACGTTGTTGACGTATATGAAAGTTGTAATGTATGTGGGGATTGTCGGGCTACTTGAGAAGTATTTATATGGATAAATAGTTTAACCCGTTTTAAAGGAAATTTTTGAGATTTACCGCGAATTACATTTTTAATCGCATCTTGGTTGTGTTTTTGACGTTTTTGAAAGTAGTCATGTATGACGAGATTGTTTGGCTACTCAAGAAGTATTTACGTGGATGAAACATTTACCTCGTGTTTACAGAAGTTTTTAGAGATTTACCCCGATTTATACTTTTTAGTGTATTTTGGTCGTGTTGTTGACATTGATGAAAGTTGCAATGTATGAGGGTATTGTTGTTCTATTCGAGGAGTGTCACCACAGATAAAAATTTACACCGTTTTTAAAGAAGTTTTTAGAGATTTACCCCGATTTATATTTCTAAGTTCGTTTTCGCCATGTTTTAGACGTTTCTGAAAGTTGTAATGTACAACACGCCTATCCTTACTATACCCATACCGTACTCCACTCTAATTCTTCCCGACCCCTACCCCACATATCTATATATATATACCATAAACTACTGTTACCCTACCCTACTCTACTCTATCCTACCTCTACCTTTCGTTACCTATCCTGTCCTCACTACACATACCCTACCTTAACCTACTGGTTTCCGTACCCTTTCCCATCCACAGGCAACCCCCTTCCTACGCCTACTCTACCCCTACCCTAACCTTACCCTACTCTACTATAACCCCTGCCTACCATACTCCATCCCTACTCTGGTCTACACTTTAATTCTCCTATCCTGCCCCACTGTATACTTTACTCTACCCCTACCCTACATACCCCTACTATATCCCACCACTACCCAACCAAATCCTTCCCAACTTTTACTTTACTTTGCCTTTTCCTACCCCTACCTTACATGCCCTACCGTATTCTACGCTTCCCCTAACTCTACACCGGCCTACCCTAACCCTATCATGAAACCTCACTACCCTATCTACCCCACTCTTTCCCTTCACTTCCCTACCCTACCCTACGCTAATCATTTCTTATACCACCCTCATCATCATCTTTGCGTTATGTCCCGGTCGAACTCCCGCGCAGCACGCGAGGGCCCAGGGTCCGCTTTCCTGCTATTCTTGGCCCACCTCGCTTATGGCACGCATGTCATTCTTGACTACGTCAAGCCATCGCTTCTTGGGCCAGCCTCTCCTTCTCTTGCCCGGCGGGGGCGGCATGGCCAAACACTTGATCTCCACATAACTCTTCGGTCTTTGCAAGACGTGGCTATACCATCGAAGGCGGCATTCTTGAAGCTTAGCTTTTCCTGCTTGTGTGCTCTAATAGGGGCCAACTTTCGCTACCGTAAAGGAGGTCAGATCTAATGATGGTCTTATAGACCTGTCCCTTCAACTTTATCGGCATTTTAGGGTCACCGACCTCACGCCATTTGGCCCAAGCAGTGGATATTCGGGCCTTGACGTCGTCATCGATGTCCCCGGTTGAGCTAAGTATAGATCCCAAGTATGTGACCTGATCCGGGCACCTAACTTCCTCATCGTCTATGAGCACGGGTAGGGGATCTGCACTATTGCAGGCCATGTACTTTGACTTCAACTTCCACTTTTGTAAACGTTGGGTTAGTCACCACTTGTCAGAGTCTGCCAGCGCGATATCGTCAGCATACATGAGCAGCCATGAAGGTACCTCATAATTATCTAGGATGCAGTCTGACAATACGTCTAATATCACGTTGAACAGAAGTGAGCTGAGCACAGAGCCCTGGTGTACCCAAAAGGTAATCGGGAACGGTTACCCAAAATTGACCCCGTTTTTTGAGAAATTTATAGATATTTACCCGATTTAAATTATTATCCAAATTTTAGCTGTGTTGTTGACATATACAAACTGTTGTAATATACAACACGCATACCCTACCTATACCTAACTCTACCCATACTTTAACGTACTGCTCCCTAACCCTTGCCTACCTAACCCCTTCCCTACGCCACCCTACCTGTAACATAGCATTTTCTTCCCTTATCCATTTGTACCTTACATGTACTACATATCCTACATACTCGACCCCTATCTACTCTATCCCTACTCTACCCTACAAACACCCTATCCTATCCTACCCATACCATAATTTACCCTTCTCTACCCTACCCTACTCAACTTCTACTATACTATCCTACAAATTGTACCCCTATCTACTCTTTACCTACCCATACCCTACAATAATCTACTCTACCCTACCCTGATCCTGACCCTACTCCACTCCATCCCTTTCCTACCCTACACCACTGTACCCCTTGCTAACCCCACCCCCGTCTACCCCTTCCCTACCCAACCCTACTTCTACCGTACTCTTCCCTAAATCACATATCTTACCCTACTCTCACTACTACCAATAACCTAACCCTACTACATTCTACCTCTACTCTACTACACTTTCAGCTACAATCACAGGGACTTCATCCTCACACCTTGCGAAATGATAGCGAACTGTGCGGCTCCAAAGGAAATCTCTCCCACGCACACTAAGATTGTGGAATGAACTACCTGGAAACGTTCTACCTGGAGAGTATAACATGGAGTTCTTCAAGAAAGGGGGTAAATGGTTTTCAAGGGATCAGCAACGCGTGGATGATGCCCCTGGTATTGCAAACGTCCATAGGCTGCGGTAACTACTTAACATCAGGCAGGCCGTAAGCTTGTTTGCCACCTCAGTGGTACCATACATATCCTACATACACCAGGATACCTTTCATCTAACCTAGCCTATCCTAATCAACTTCTACCCGACCATATCCTCTCCTACACGACCTCTACCGGCTACATCTTAAACGACCCTTCCCTACACCATACTCTATCCTACTCTAACCCTTCTCTATCTTATCTTATCCTGCCCTCCTCTTTTCCTACCTCCAACTTACTCTACCCCTACTCTACCCTACCCGTCCCCTACCGCTCCCCTTCGTCTCTAACCCTTGCCTACCCTACCCCTCTCTACTACTTCCCTACCTTACGTTAACTTTACCCTAATTCTACAACTACTGCCTTACCACACCCTATATCTCTTTACCCTACGCTATCCTACCCTTCCCATACCTTAGTCTACCACCTTTTATCCCCGTCTACCCTACCCTACTCAACTTCTACCGCCTTATCCTACCCTACTCTACCTCTATTTAGCCCTTCCCTACATACCGAACCATATAATAATAGGGTAGGACTTAAACTACACCAACCCTACCCTACTCTACTCTACCTCTTCCCTACCCGACCCCACATAACCCCTTGTCTTCCCCGCCCCTTCCACTCCTTACTAATTCTCACCTACCTCTTCGCATGATTATGTAACACTACCCTTTCCCATCTTACATACCCTACATATCCAACACATTGTACCAGTATCTTTTTAATCTCAGTTGTTATTTCAGTATCTACTCCTTCATCATACCCTAACCTATTCCTACTTCTACCCTACCCTAGCCTTCCCCGTCCGACACTTCCTTGCCCTATCGTAGGATAGGGCAAGGAAGTGTACTGTACTGTAAGTGTACCTACTGTACCCCTAACCTACCCTACCCTACAACTTTCCCATAAGTGTAAGCAATGAGTTGACAAAGTTTTATCTTAATCAGTAGAACACTGTAGCAACGCACGAACGAAGAAACAACAATTGTTTTAAATCATTAAAGATAACTTTCGAAGGACAGTACCATAAATTGAAAATGACCACTTTCCTCTACGTCTATTCGAGTAGATACATACAATTTAAACATGTTACTTTTCTCTAAAACTCTGGACTCTGTCGTCCTCCACGTTGTACACTATCAATATAAAGCGTCCTACCCTACTCTACCTCTATTTAGCCCTTCCCTTCCCCTTCCCTACATACCCAACCATACTATGATAGGGTAGGACTTAAACTACTCCAACCCTACTTCTCTCTACTTTACCTCTTCCCTACCCGACCCCACATAACTCCTTGTCTACCCCGCCCCTTCAACCCCTTCCCTACCGTAACCTACCTTTACGCGTCATTATGTTACACTACCCTTTCCCATCTTACATACCCTTCATATCCAACCTATTGTACCAGTATCTTTTTTATCTCAGTCTTTATTTCAGTATCTACTCCTTCATCATACCCTACCCTATTCCTACTTATACCTTATCCTACTGTACCCCTAACCAACCCTACCCTACAACTTTCCCATAAGTGTTTGTAATAAGTTGACAAAGTTTTATCATAATCAGTAGAACGCCGTGGCAACGCACGAACGAAGAAACAAACATTGTTTTATATCATGAAAGGTTACTTTCGAAGGACAGTACTATAAATTGAAAATGACCACTTTCCTCTACGTCTACTCGAGTAGATACATACATTTTATAGACATGTTAGTTTTCTCTAAAACTCTGAACGTCTCGTGGACTCTTCCACGGCGCCTGTGGAAGCCATTTTGTTTCAGTTTAAGTATTATTTAACCGTTAATTCGTATTTTCTTAGTGTTGCTGACATTTGTGGCAGGTGGCGTGTATGGCAGACTTGTAGGTTTAATTGATGAGTATTGCTAGGGTTAAAAATATTACCCCACTTTTTGGGAAAAATTTGACTTTTACCCCGATTTAAAATTTAAAGCGCATTTTCGTCGTTGTAATGTATGAAAAGATTACTGGGCTACTCGAAAAGTGTTTACATGGATGTTTAATTTTCCCCGTTTTTAGGGAAATTTTTAAGATTTACCTTGATTTACATTTTTAAGTGCATTTTTGCCGTGTTGCTGACGTTTATGAAAGTTGTAATGTATGAGCGGATTATATGGCTTCTTGAGAGGTGTTTATGTGGATAAAAAATTTACCCCATTTTTAGGGAAATTTTTGGCATTTACTATGATTGATATTTTTAAGTGCATTTTTACCGTGTTGCTGCCGTTTATGAAAGTTGTAATGTATGAGCGGATTATCTGGCATCTTGAGAGGTTTTTATGTGGATAAAAAATTTACCCCATTTTTGGGAAAAGTTTTAGAGATTTGCCTGATTTAAATTTTTAAATGCGTTTTTACCATGTTGTTGATGTACATGAAAGTTGTAATGTGTGAGGGGATTGTCGGGTTTCTTTAGAAGTATTTACATGGTTGTTTAATTTTCCCCGTTTTCAGGGAAATTTTTGAGATTTTATCTGATTTACATTTTTAAGTGCGTCATGAAAGTTGTAATGTATGAGGGGATTTTCCGGCTACTCGAGAGATGTTTATATGGATAAAAAATTTACCTCATTTAAGGTAAAGTTTTAGAGATTTGCCCGATTTATATTTTTAACAACATTTTGGCTGTATTTTTGACGTTTCTGAAAGTAGTTGTGTATGAAGGGATTGTTGGGCTACTCAAGAACAGTTTACATAAACGAAAAATTTACCCCGTTTTAAGGAAATTTATAGAGATTTCCCCCGATTTCTATTTTTAAGTGCGTTTTCGCCGTGTTGTTGACGTTTGTGAAAGTTGTAATGTAGAAAGAGATTGCTGGGCGATTAGAGTAGTGTACCAAGGAATACAAAACTTACCCCGTTTTAAAGTCATTTTTAGAGATTTGTTCTCACTGTCAGTGTAAGCGTTTCCAAAGTAGCGTTGCTATGTGTCAGAAATTTATACCCTTATTGGTTAGATTAGTTATGCAATAAAAGTTAGATTTTTAGCGCGTTTTGACTGTTTTTACAATATGTGACCTACATGAAACAATTAATAGTCGAAGCCAGTCTGATATCACAAGGGTGAAAATAAATTACTCATTTCTTGAGAAAAACGTATCGAGAGTGACTTAAGCGTCCCCCCCCTGGTACTTAGCCTGAGGCCAGTCTGATATTACCAGGGTGAAAATGAATTCCCCATTTCTTGGGAATAAGAGAATAAGCAAGAGGGTTGCATTCATACAGCCATGACTTCTATAATTTTCTTTGGATCTCCGTTTTGATGGCAAATTTTAGCACAATAAACTTTTTTTTTTTAAATTTGGCTACTAGCGATTTTATGTTTAGACCATAAATTCATCAGTGACAACATGATGATGCCAATCTATATTTTATTAGACCTTTAGCTAATAGAGGTTTATGAATAAAGAATTTTAAAATACGTTTTAAACACCTAATGAGTGTTTTAGCTTATTAACGTTTTACACCTATATTACTATAAGGTATTTTTATGAATAAAGTCTGATATTACCAGGGTGAAAAAGAATTCCCCATTTCTTGGGAAAAAGACGTATCGAGGGTGACCGATAATAACAGACTAAATTATTAACATTTCTTAAGCGCCCCCGGCACTGTTTTCAAGTATTGCCAGACACAAAAATAATATTCCGTTTTTTGGGGAAAAGTTACAAGATTAACGTTTCCTTAGCATCCCCCCGCTGGCACTTAGCCCACGAGGCCAGCTTTGCTGGCCGAGAACAGAGCGAAACACTAGTTATAATATATAAAGCTCGACTACCACTGACTGACTGACTGACTGACTGACTCACTCACTGACATGGTTGTTCTCCCAGAAGGAGGGTAGGTAGGTGAAAACAATGTATGAACGAATTGGTCACGTGACTCTGGTGAGTATGGGAAAAATCCGACATTTGCAAAAAACAAGATGGCGGCTCCAAGATGGCGGCCGATTTTTTTGTGTTCCATCCGATTGCGGTGAAATTTCGCAAGTGGAAACAAATGGGTGAAAAAAAAATACGTGACTTTGAAAAAGTTGAAAAAACAAAATGGCCGCCGCGCAGGAGTCGTTTGAACATTTTCAATTTCAGACCCGAATTTAGAGTCTAGGGATTTTTTAATCTATGGGCGGATTTTGAGTTTGATCACGTCGGTGCGTTGCTTTTGTACTTGATTTAGGGTTTTCGGCAAGCAAACTCCGAAATTAAAGATGGCGGCGGCCGTGGCGGCCATTTTGAAAAACGGTCAAAAAATTGCACTTTTCGGAGCGTCTTTTCGCGGTGTTGCCACCTTAATCGAGGTTTGCAGTGTATGGGATGGTTGTAGGCCCGGCCGAGTAGTGTTACCAGGTGCGATAAAAATTCCCACATTTTAGGGTATTCTGGGTGATTTTCCCCGAAAATACAAAATATTGAAATAATTATTTTTCGCAACTTTCTTGTATGAGGGTCGATGGTAGGGGTGAGAATTAGTGTCTTTTTGGTATTTTCAAATTTTTCATCGGGCAACACTGAAATCGAAAACAAAAACAAATTTTATCGACATGGTTCCATTGACAGGCCCGTAGCGAGGGCTGGGTGGACGCTGGAAATTCTTTTTTAATGCAGTCTTGCTCCGAGTATCCTGTACTTTAATATTCTTGTAACGTTTCACTATAATTCAACATGGCGGCGGCCGTGGCGGCCATTTTGAAAAGCGCACAAGAAATTTCACTTTTCGGAGCGTCTTTTCGCGGTGTTGCCACCTGAATCGAGGTTTGCAGTGTATGGAACGGTAGTAGGCCCGGCCAAGTAGTGTTGCCCGGTGCCATAAAAATTCCCACATTTTTGGATAATCCGGGTGATTTTCCCCGAAAATACAAAAAATTGAAATAATTATTTTTTGCAACTTTCTGGTATGGGGGTCGATGGTCTGGGAGAACATTAGTGTCTTTTTGGTATTTTCAAGTTTTTCATCTGGCAACACTGGAAGTGAGAACAAAAACAATTTCTTTCGACATGGTATCATTGCCAGGCCCGTAGCGAGGGATGGGTGGACACTGGGAAAAAAATTTTAATGCAGTCTTGCTCCGAGTATCCTGTATTTTAATGTATTTTTTGACGTTTTACAAAAATTCAAGATGGCGGCGATTGTAAAAGCCATTTTGTTTCAATTTGGGTATTATTTTAACGTTAAGTCGTATTTTGTTAGTGTTGCTGATGTTTGTGGCAGTTGGCGTGTATGGCAGACTTGTAGGTCTAAATGATGAGTATTGCTAGGGGTAAAAATATTACCCCACTTTTTGGGAAAATTTTGACTTTTATCCGATTTAAATTTTAAAGAGCATTTTCACCGTGATGGTGACGTTTATTCAAGTTGTAATGTATGCAGGGATTGTTGGGTTATTCAAGAAGTGTTTACATGGAAGATAAAATTACCCCATTTTTAGGGAAATTTTTAGAGATTTACCCCGATTTATATTTTTAAGTGCGTTTTCGACATGTTGTTGACGTATATGAAAGTTGTAATGTATGAGGGGATTATCCTCCTACTCAAAAAGTGTTTACATGGATGTTTAATTTTCCCCGTTTTTAGGGAAATTTTTGAGATTTACCTTGATTTATATTTTTAAGTGCGTCATGAAAGTTGTAATGTACGAGGGGATTATCTGGCATCTTGAGAGGTCTTTATATGGATAAAAAGTTTACCCCGTTTTTAAGGAAATTTTTGACATTTACCCTGATTTATATTTTTAAGTGCGTTTTCGCAATGTTGTTGACGTATAAGAAAGTTGTAATGTATGAGGGGATTATCCGGTTACTCAAAAAGTGTTTGGATGGATGTTTAATTTTCCCCGTTTTTATGGAAATTTTTGAGATTTACCTTGATTTATATTTTTAAGTGCGTCATGAAAGTTATAATGTATGAGGAGATTATCTGGCATCTCGAGAGGTGTTTATATGGATAAAAAGTTTACCCTGTTTTTAAGGAAATTTTTGACATTTACCCTGATTTATATTTTTAAGTGCGTTTTCGCCATGTTGTTGACGTATATGAAAGTTGTAATGTATGAGGGGATTATCTGGAATCTTGAGAGGTCTTTATATGGATAAAAAGTTTACCCCGTTTTTAAGGAAATTTTTGACATTTACCCTGATTTATGTTTTTAAGTGCGTTCTCGCAATGTTGTTGAAATATATGAAATTTGTAATGTATGGGGGGATTGTCGGGTTTCTCAAGAAGTGTCACCATGCATGAAAAATTAACCCCGTTCTTAAAGGTTTTTTTAGAGATTTACTCGATTTATATTTTAGTAAACATTTTATCTGTTTTTGACGTTTCTTAAAGTTGTAATGTACAACATATCTTTACTAAACCCTACAGTACCCATTCTTAACCAAACTCCTCTCTAACCCTTCCCTAACCCTACGCCACATATCCTACCATATCCGACCATAAACTACTGTAACCCTACTCTACTCTACCTCTCTTGACTACCCAATCAAACTCTACCTCTTGAGTACCCAATCCTACTCTACCCTACCTCTACTTTTTCGTTACCTATCCTACCCTAACTTCACATACCCTACTTTAACCTACTGGTTTCCTTCCCTGACCAACCCTCCCCTATCCCATCCACAGGCAATCCCCTTCCTACTCCTACTCTACCCCTACCCTAACCTTACCCTACTCTACTATATCCCTTGCCTACCATACTCAATCCCTACTCTACTCTACACTACACTACCCTACTCCTATTCTGCCCTACTGTACCCCTTGCCTACCCTACCCCTACCCTACATACCCCTACTTTATCCGTCCACTACCCAACCCAATACTTCCAAACTCTACCTCTACTTTGCCTTTCCTTACCCCTACCCTACATACCCTACCGTATCCTACGCTTCCCCTAACTCTACACTGACCTACCCTAACCTAATTATACTCGCCAGGCGGGGGCGGCATGGCCGACACTTGTTCCCCACATAACTTGCCGGTATGCGCAAAACGTGGCCATACCATCGAAGCCAGCATTCTTGAAGCATATCTGCTATGTCACGAACGGCAAAGCTACCCCGGATGTGGGCGTCTCGAAAGCGATCCTTCCGTGAAACTCCGCTCATCCATCGCAGCATCTTCATTTCCGTGACGCGTAACTCCTGCTTGTGTCGCTATAATAGGGGCCAAGTCTCGCTACCGTAAAGGAGAGCAGGTCTAATGATGGTCTTATAGACATGTCCATTCAGCTTTATCGGCATTGTAGGGTCACAAATGACACCTGTTACCTTCCGCCATTTGGCTAAAGCAGTGGATATTCGGGCCTTGACGTCGCCATCGATGTCCCCGGTTAAGCTAAATACAGATCCCAAGTATCTAACCTGACCCGTGCACTTAATTTCCTCATCGCCTATTCGCACGGGTAGGGAATCTGCACTGTTGCAGGCCATGTACTCTGTTTTCGACACATTAATCTTCAGACCACACTGTTCTCAAGTGTATCCTTCCACTTTTTTACACGTTGGGTTAGTCGCCCCTTGTCGGAGTCTGTCAGCGCAACGTCGTCAGCATACATTAGCAGCCATTGAGGTACCTCATGATAATCTCGGATGCTGTCTGACAATACGTCAACATATATGACTGTTGTAATGTACACGACGCATATCCTAACTATATCTAACTCTACCCATACCTTTACGTACTGCTCTCAAACCCTTGCCTACCCCAGCCCTTTCCTACGCCACCCTACCTATAACATAGCATTATCTTCCCTTACCCTTTTTCACCTTACATATACTACATATCCCACATACTCGACCCCTATCTACTCTAACCCTACCCCACGTACCCAACATATTAAACACACTGTACCAGAGTTTTGGCTGTGTTGTTGACAGACATACATGAAGCTCACGCCTATGTAGACAGAGACTATGAGCGTATATGACTGTTGTAATGTACAACACGCATACATTTACTATACCTAACTCTACCCATACCTTTACGTACTCCTCTTAAACCCTTGTCTACCCCACCCCATCCCTACGCCACCCTACTATACCCATTATCTACCCTATCCTACTCAACTTCTGTCCTATATGACCCTATCCTATCCTACACGACCTTTACTACACCTTTACCGACCCTCCCTACACCTACCCATACCCTATCCCACCCTACACTATTCCCTACCCTACACTATCTTACCCTTCCCATACATTAGCCTATCCCCTTTTATCCCCGTCTATTCTACCCTACACAACTTCTACCGCCCTATCCTACCCTACTATACCTCTATTTAGCCCTTTCCTACCCCTTCACTACATACCCAACCAAATTATGATAGAATAGGACCTAAACTACTCCAACCCTACCCTACTCTACTCTACTTCTTCCCTACCCGACCCCACATAACCCCTTGTCTACCCCGCCCCTTCCACCCCTTTCCTACCCTAACCTACATCTACGCATCATTATGTTACACTACCCTATCCCATCTTACATACCCTACATATCCAACACATTGTACCAGTATCTTTTTTATCTCAGTTTTTAATTTAGTACCCCTAACCAACCCTACCCTACAACTTTCCCATAAGTGTTAGCAATAAGTTGACAAAGTTTTATCATAATCAGTAGAACGCCGTGGCAACGCACGAACGAAGAAACAAACATTGTTTTATATCATTAAAGGTTACTTTCGAAGGACAGTACTATAAATTGAAAATGATAACTTTCCTTTACGTCTACTCGAGTAGATACATACATTTTATGAACATGTTAGTTTTCTCTAAAACTCTGGACGTCTCGTGGACTCTTCCACGTTGTACACTATCAATATAAAGCGAGTTTTGACTGTGTTGTTTATATTGCTATGACTTGTAATAATGACGGTGACTATATATAGCACAGGAGTTATTTCCCCTATTTTAGTCACCAGATTTATTATGTAACAGTGTTTAATTTGGACTATGACATGGGATCGTTCAAGAGGTATATTAGAGATAGATCTCCATAGGCGGCGGTGACCACTTTCCATTAGGTGGCCCGCATGTCTGCCGAATAACATAAAAAAATAAAGAAAAATACTGTTATAAGCTTATAAAAATCATCATGTTGGCGTTAATGTCCCGGTGGTGCTCTCCAGAACGAAGGCCCGGGGTCCGCCTTGACCATGATCCAGAATTTGGCGATCAGGAAATTACAGTGGAGCGACTACCATCTGACCTTCTGTGACCCTGCTACCAGGGGAACCTGACCAGTTTTGATCATGGTTACATATTCAGTTGCCTGAATTTACAGGTTTCATCACGATGTTTTCCCTTACCGTAAGAGCATCGGTTAGTATTCAACTAATGTACATAACACAGAAAAGAATTATTGGTACATGGCCGCACCGGGATTCGAACCCGGTACCTCTCGCTTACGAGTTGGATACTCAACCGCCCGGCTCATAAATAAGCTTATAAGTATAGAAGACGTAAGAATACCCTGTATAAGTATTTACACAAATTAATGTTATGTTATAATATACTACCCGTTTGAAATTTACATTGTAATTATCATGGAATGCCGAAACGTGTTGTTTTATACAAAGATTTTGCCCCGTTTTATGAAAATTATGACAGTTTACACTATTTTTGTGGATTCGGTGTTTAGGAAAGTTATCATTATGAAAGTAGTTAAGTCGGTATGCTTCTTTTCCCTTCTGTACGCAAGATGTTGCTATACAGTAAAACTATTAAGACCTATTTTTGGTAAATTTTGATTAGCCTTATCACTTATAGCCATTTCTTCCAGGCAATGTAAGTGTTTCCCAAGTGGCGTTGCCATGTGCCAGAAATTTATCCCGTTTTTTGTTAAATTAGTTATGCAATAAAAGTTAGATTATTTTAATAATATTGTATATTATGTGACCTACATGAAACAATTAATAGTCGAAGCCAGTCTGATATTACCAGGGTTAAAATGCATTCCTCATTTCTTGAAAAAACTGGTTTCGAGTGGGAACAACAATAACATTAAATTGACAACGGTTGTTAAGCATCCCCTAGCAGGGTTTTCAGGTATCGCGAGACACAGAACTTATATTCAGTTTTTTGGGGAAAAGTTACAAGATTTAAGCTTCCTTAGCATCCCCCCGCTGGCACTTAGCCTTAGGCCAGTCTGATATTACCAGGGTGAAAATGAATTCCCCATTTCTTGGGAAAAAGACGTATCGAGGGTGACCCATAATAACAGACTAAATTATTAACACTTCTTAAGCGACCCCCGGCACTGTTTTCAAGTATTGCCAGACACAAAAATAATATCCCGTTTTTTGGGGAAAAGTTACAAGATTAACGCTTCCCAAGTATCCCCCCGCTGGCACTTAACCACGAGGCCAGCTTTGCTGGCCGAGAACAGAGCGAAACACTAGTTATAATATATAAACTTCGACTACCACTCACTCACTCACTCACTCACTCACTGACATGGTTGTTCTCCCAGAAGGAGGGTAGGTAGGTGAAAACAATGTATAAACGAATTGGTCACGTGACTCTGGTGAGTATGAGAAAAATCCGACATTTGCAAAAAACAAGATGGCGGCTCCAATATGGCGGCCGACTTTTTTGTTTTCCAACCGATTGCGGTGAAATTCTCAAGGTGGGTACTTTTTGACGAAAAAAAAATGGGCGACTTTGAAAAAGTTGAAAAAACAAGATGGCCGCCGCGCAGGAGCCGTTTGAAAATTTGCATTTTCCATACAAACAAAACCTGAATTGATCTCCCAGAAGGAGCAGAGGTGGGCCCACACAATGTATGGCAAAAGTGTCCAATACCACTCGAGTTTATGGGAAAAATCCGACATTTGCAAAAAACAAGATGGCGGCTCCAAGATGGCGGCCGATTTTTTTGTTTTCAGTCCGATTGCGGTGAAATTTCGCAAGTGAAAACACATGAAGAAATACAAAATGGGCGACTGTGAAAAAATATAAAAAAACAAAATGGCCGCCGTGCAGGAGCGATTTAATGATTTTCAATTTCAGACCCGACTTTAGAGTCTCGGGATTTCATAATCTGTAGGCGGATTTTGAGTTTCATCACGTGGGTGCGTTGCTCTTGTGCTCGACTTAGGGTAGTCGGCAAGCAGATGCAGAAATCAAAGATGGCGGCGGCCGTGGCGGCCATTTTGAAAAACGGACAAAAAATTGCACTTTTTCGGAGCGTCTTTTCGCGGTGTTGCCATCTGAATCGAGGTTTTCAGTGTATAAGGCGGTTGTAAGCCCAGCCGAGTAGTGTTGCACGGCGCAATAAAAATTGCCACATTTCAGGGTAATCTGGGAGATTTTCCCCGAAAATACAAAATATTGAAATAATTACTTTTCGCAACTTTCTGGTATGGGGGTCGAAGGTCGGGGAGAGAATTAGTGTATTTTTGGTATTTTCAAGTTTTTCATCTGGCAACACTGGAAGTGAGAACAAAAACAAATTTTTTCGACGTGGTCACATTGTCAGGCCCGTAGCGAGGGCTGGGTGGGCCCTGGGAATTTTTTTTTAACGCAGTCTTGCTCCGAGGATCCTGTATTTTAATGTATTTTTTGACGT
The DNA here is from genome assembly GCA_907269095.1 of Blastobasis adustella. Taxonomy (NCBI): domain Eukaryota; kingdom Metazoa; phylum Arthropoda; class Insecta; order Lepidoptera; family Blastobasidae; genus Blastobasis; species Blastobasis adustella. The sequence goes on along the minus strand of OU026117.1, from coordinate 7,893,497 downwards.
TTGACAAAAATTCAAGATGGCGGCGCTTGTGGAAGCCATTTTGTTTTAGTTTAAGTATTATTTAACCGTTAATTCGTATTTTCTTAGTGTTGCTGACATTTGTGGCAGGTGGCGTGTATGGCAGACTTGTAGGTCTAATTCATGAGTATTGCTAGGGGTAAAAATATTACCCCACTTTTAGGGAAAAATTTGACGTTTACCCCGATTTAAAATTTAAAGCGCATTTTCGTCGTTGTAATGTATGAAGAGCTTGCTGGGCTACTCGAAAAATGTTTACATGGATGTTTAATTTTCCCCGTTTTTAGGGAAATTTTTGAGATTTACCCTATTTTATATTTTTAGGTGCGGTATGAAGTTGTAATGTATGAGGGGATTATCCGGCTACTCAAGAAGTGTTTGTATTGATAAAAAATTTACCCCATTTTTAGGGAAATTTCCCCCTGATTTCTATTTCGAAGTGCGTTTTCGCCGTGTTGCTGACGTTTGTGAAAGTTGTAATGTATGAAGGGATTGCTGTGCGATTAGAGTAGTGTACCAAGGAATAAAAAACTTACCTCGTTTTAAAGACATTTTTAGAGGTTTCCCCCGATTTATTTTTTTAAGTGCGTTTTCGCCATGTTGTTGACGTATGAGAAAGTTGTAATGTATGAGCGGATTATCCGGCTACTCGAGTAGTGTTTATATGGATAAAAAGTTTACCCCGTTCTTTAGGAATTTTTTTGACATTTACCCTGATTTATATTTTAAAGTGCGTTTTCGCCATGTTGTTGACGTATATGAAAGTAGTAATGTATGAGGGGATTATCCGACTATTTGAGAGGTATTTACATGGATCAAAAATTTACCCCATTTTTTAGGAAATTTTGAGAGATTTGGCCGATTTATATTTTTAAACTCATTTTGGCTGTGTTTTTGACGTTACTGAAAGTAATAATGTATGAGGGGATTGTCAGGTTTCTCAAGAAGTGTTCATATGGACGTTTGATTTACCCCGTTTTTATGGGAAAATTTGATATTTACCCTGATTTTTATTTTTAATATGTTGTTGACTTATATGAAAGTTGTAATGTATAAGGAGATTATCTGGCTACTCGAGAAGTATTTATGTGGATAAAAAAATTACCCCGTTTTTAGGGAAAATTTAGAGATTTGCCTGATTTAAGATTTTAAATGCGTTTTCACCATGTTGATGACGTACATGAAAGTTGTAATGTATGGGGGGATTGCCGGGTTTCTTAAGAAGTGTTCACATGGATGTTTAATTTACCCCATTTTTAAGTAAATTTTTGAGATTTACCCCGATTTAAATTTTTAAGTGCGTTTTCGCCACGTTGTTGACGTATATGAAAGTTGTAATGTATGTGGGGATTGTCGGGCTACTTGAGAAGTATTTATAAGGATAAAAAGTTTAACCCGTTTTTAAGGAAATTTTTGAGATTTACCGCGAATTACATTTTCAATCGCATCTTGGTTGTGTTTTTGACGTTTTTGAAAGTAGTCATGTATGACGAGATTGTTTGGCTACTCAAGAAGTAAATACTTACGTGGATGAAACATTTACCTCGTGTTTACAGAAGTTTTTAGAGATTTACCCCGATTTATACTTTGTTGACGTTGATGAAAGTTGCAATGTATGAGGGTATTGTTGTTCTATTCGAGGAGTGTCACCACAGATAAAAATTTACACCGTTTTTAAAGAACTTTTTAGAGATTTACCCCAATTTATATTTCTAAGTTCGTTTTCGCCATGTTTTAGACGTTTCTGAAAGTTGTAATGTACAACACGCCTATCCTTACTATACCCATACCGTACTCCTCTCTAATTCTTCCCGACCCCTACCCCACATATCCATATATATATACCATAAACTACTGTTACCCCACCCTACTCTACTCTATCCTACCTCTATCTTTCGTTACCTATCCTGCCCTCACTACACATACCCTACCTTAACCTACTGGTTTCCGTCCCCTTTCCCATCCACAGGCAACCCCCTTCCTACGCCTACTCTACCCCTACCCTAACCTTACCCTACTCTACTATAACCCCTGCCTACCATACTTCATCCCTACTCTGGTCTACACTTTAATTCTCCTATCCTGCCCCACTATATACTTTACTCTACCCCTACCCTACATACCCCAACTATATCCCACCACTACCCAACCTAATCCTTCCCAACTTTTACTTTACTTTGCCTTTTCCTACCCCTACCTTACATGCCGTACCGTATTCTACGCTTCCCCTAACTCTACACCGGCCTACCCTAACCCTTTCATGAAACCTCACTACCCTATCTACCCCACTCTTTCCCTTCACTTCCCTACCCTACCCTACGCTAATCCCTTCTTATACCACCCTCATCATCATCTTAGCGTTATGTCCCGGTTGAACTCCCGCGCAGCACGCGAGGGCCCAGGGTCCGCTTTCCTGCTATTCTTGCAGCACTTAATTGCAGTCTTGCTCCGAGGATCCTGTATTTTAATATTCTTTTGACGTTTAACAAAATATCAAGATGGCGGCGGTTGTGGAAGCCATTTTGTTTCAATTTAGGTATTATTTTAACTTTAATTCGTATTTTCTTCATGTTGCTGATGTTTGTGGCAGTTGGCGTGTATGGCAGACTTGTAGGTCTAAATGATGAGTGTTGCTAGGAGTAAAAATATTAACTTTTTGGGAAAATTTTGACTTATATCCGATTTAAATTTTAAAGCGCAATTTCGCCGTGACAGTGACGTTTATTCAAGTGGTAATGTATGAAGGGATTGTTGGGTTATTCAAGAAGTGTTCACATGGAAGATAAATTTACCCCATTTTTAGGGAAATTTCTTAAGATTTACCCCGATTTATATTTCAAAGTGCGTTTTCGCCGTGTTGTTGACGTATATGGAAGTTGTAATGTATGAGGGGATTATCCGGCTACTCAAGAAGTGTTTGCATGGATGTTTAATTTTCCCCGTTTTTAGGGAAATTTTTGAGATTTACCTTGATTTAAATTTTTAAGTGCGTCATGAAAGTTGTAATGTATGAGGGGATTATCTGGCTTCTTGAGAGTTGTTTATATGGATAAAAAGTTTACCCCGTTTTTAAGGAAATTTTTGACATTTACCCTGATTTCTATTTTTAAGTGCGTTTTCGCCATGTTGTTGACGTATATGAAATTATCCGGCTAATCGAGATCTGTTTATATGGATAAAAAATTTACCCCGTTTTTCAAGTCAGTTTTAGAGATTTGCACGATTTTAATTTTTAACCACATTTTGGCTGTGTTTTTGACGTTTCTGAAAGTAGTCGTGTATGGTGAGATTGTTGTGCTACTCAAGAACAATTTATACATATAAACGAAAAATTTACCCCGTTTTTAAGGAAATTTTTAGAAATTTTTCCCGATTTCCATTTGTGAGCTTATTGGCACGCATAGCATTCTTGACTACGTCATGGCATCGGTTCTTGGGCCGGCTTCCCCTGCCCGGCGGGGGCGGCATAGCAGACATTTGTTCCCCACATACTTTGCCGGTATGCGCAAAACGTGGCTATACTATCGACGCCGGTATTCTTGAAGTTTATCTGCTATGTCACGGATGCCAAGGCTACCCCAGATGTGGGCGTTTCGAAAGCGATCCTTCCGTGAAACTCCGCTCATCCATCGCAGCATCTTCATTTCCGTGACGCGCAGCTCCAGCTTTTGTCACTCTAATAGGGGCCAACTTTCGCTACCGTAAAAGAGAGCAGTAGGCTAATAACGTAACTCTGTTGCACTTTATTGCAATGGAACTTTCTTAGCAACTGAACCCATGAAATCGATGATACGTAATCGCAAAAGTGACAATTTTAATCATTGAAATCACAGCATTACGTAATTAGGTCTAATGATAATCTCGGATGCTGTCTGTCAATACGTCGACATATATGACTGTTGTAATGTACAACACGCATACCCTAACTATACCTAACTCTACTCATACTTATACGTACTGCTCCCAAACCCTTGCCTGCCCCACCCTATCTGTAATATAGCATTTTCTTCCCTTACATATACTACATATCCACATACTTGACCAATATCTAATCTATCTCCATCCTACCTCTATCTTGGCACGCATATCATTCTTGACTACGTCAAGTCATCGCTTCTTGGGCCGGCTTCGCTCGCCCAGCGGGGGCGGCATGGCAGACACTTGTTCCCCACATAACTTGCTGGTATGCGCAAAACGTGGCCATACCATCGAAGCCGGAATTCTTGAAGTTAATGTCCCGGACGTCAAGGCTACCCCGGATGTGGACGTTTTGAAAGCAATCCTTCCGTGAAACTCCGGTCATCCATCGCAGTATCTTCATTTCCGTAACGCGCAGCTCCTGTTTGTGTCGCTCTAATAGGGGCCAAGTCTCGCTACCGTAAAGGAGAGCAGGTCTAATTATGGTCTTATAGACCTGTACCTTCAGCTTTATCGGCATTTTAGGGTCACAAATGACACCTGTTACTTCCCGCCATTTGGCCCAAGCAATGGACATTCGGGCCTTGACGTCGCCATCGATGTCCCCGGTTTAGCTACGTATAGATCCCAAGTATCTGACCTGATCCATGCACTTGATTTCCTCAACGCCTATTCGCACGGGTTGGGGATCCGCACTGTTGCAGGCCATGTACTCTGTTTTCGACACATTAATCTTCAGACCGCCGTTCTCAAGTGCCTCCTTCCAAATTTTTACACGTTGTGTTAGTCGTCCCTTGTCAGAGTCTGTCAGCGCGATATCGTCAGCATACATGAGCAGTCATAAAGGTACCTCATAATAATCTCGAATGCTGTCTGCTAATACGTCGTCATATATGACTGTTGTAATGTACAACACGCATACCCTAACTATACCTAACTCTACCCATAACTTTACGTACTGCTCTCAAACCCTTGCCTATCCCACCCCTTCCCTATGCCACACTATCTGTAACATAGCATTTTCTTCCATTACCCTTTTCTACCTTACATATACTACATATAGAACATACTCGACCCCTATCCACTCTATCCCTACTCTAACCTACAAACACCCTATCCTACCCTACCTACACCCTATCCCACCCTACCCATACCCTAATCTACCCTTCTGTTATCCTTCTCGACTCTACTACACTTTACATATTGACTACCCTACTCCTACCATACATACCCTACATACCCCACTATACCCATTATCTATCCTACTCTATCCTACTTTACCCCTACCCTATCCCACACTGCTTTATTCTCCATACCATATCCTACACTTCCCCTATCCTCTACACTGACCTACCCCTATTCTAACCCTGCTATACTCTACTCTACCCCACTCCACCCCTTATCTACATTTTACCACTCCACCCCTTACCTACCTTTCACAACTCTACCTTTTCCTTGCTTTACCCTACATACCTACCCTACATACAACATATACCCCGCTATACCCATTATCTACCCTACCCTATCCTATCCTGCACGACCTCTACTACACCTCTACCGACCCTTCCCTACACCTACCCAGCCCTACTTTACAAATACCATTTCCTACACTACTTTATTCTCCATACCATATCTACCATATCCTACGCTTATCATATCCTCTACACTGACCTACCCCTACCCTTACCCTATCATACTCTACCCTTCCCCACTCCACCGCCTACATACCCTTCACCACCCTTCCTTACCCTACCCTACATGCAACATATACCCCCTACCATACTCTATCCCACTCTACCCTTTCTCTATCCTACCCTACCCTGCCGTACTCTTACCCTACCCTAACCTTCCGTATCTCACCCTACCTCCAACTTACTCTACCCCTACCCTACTTTACACTATCTTACCCTTCCGATACTTTAGTCTACCACCTTTTATCCCCGTCTATCCTACCCTACTCAACTTCTACCGCCCTATCCTACCCTACTCTACCTCTATTTAGCCCTTCCCTACCCCTTCTCTACATACTCATCTATGTTATGAAATCGCAAAAGTGACAATTTAAATCATTGAAATCACAGAATAGTTGGCAACAGCGTTACGTAATTAGCCCTGCCTGTGTAGCATTTTAGGGTCACCAACTTTCCGCCATTTGGCCCAAGCAGTAGATATACGGGCCTTAACGTCGCCATCGATGTCCCCAGTTAAGCTAAGTACAGATCCCAAGTATCTGACTTGATCCGTGCACTTGATTTCCTTATCGCCTATTCGCACGGGTAGTGGATCTGCACTGTTGCAGGCCATGTACTCTGTTTTCGACACATTAATCTTCAGACCGCCGTTCTAAAGTGTATCCTTCCACTTTTTTAAACATTGGGTTAGTCGCCCCTTGTCACAGTCTGTCAGCGCAATATCGTCAGCATACATAAGCAGCCATGGAGGTACCTCATGATAATCTCGGATGCTGTCTGACAATACGACAACATATATGACTGTTGTAATGTACACGACGCATACCCTAACTATACCTAACTCTACCCATACCTTTACGTACTGCTCTCCAACCCTTGCCTACCCCAGCCCTTCCCCACGCCACCCTACCTGTAACATAGCATTTTCTTGCCTTTCCCTTTTTCACCTTACATATACTACATATCCCACATATTCGACCCCTATCTACTCTAACCCTATCCACGTACCCAACATATTAAACATACTGTATCAGTATCATTTTTTAATCGAGTTTTGGCTGTGTTGTTGACAGACATACATGAAGCTCACGCCTATGTAGACAGAGACTATGAGCGTATATGACTGTTGTAATGTACAACACGCATACATTAACTATACCTAACTCTACCCATACCTTTACGTACTCCTCTTAAACCCTTGCCTACCCCACCCCTTCCCTACGCCACCCTACTATACCCATTATCTACCCTATCCTACTCATATTCTGTACTTTATTCTCCATACCATATCCTACGCTTCCTCTATCCTCTACACTGACCTACCCTTATCCTAACCCTGCTATACTCTACTCTACCCCACTCCACTCCTTACCTACATTTCACCACTCCACCCCTTACCTACCTTTCACCACTCTACCCCTTCCTTGCTTTACCCTACATACCTACCCTACATACAACATACCCCGCTATACCCATTATCAACCCGACCCTATCCTATCCTACACGACCTCTGCTACACCTTTACCGACCCTTCCCTACACCTACCCATACCCTATCCCACCCTACTTTATTATCCATACCATATCATTCGCTATCCCATATCCTCTAAACTGACCTACCTCTACCCTAACCTTATCATACTCTACCCTCCCCTACTTCACCCCCTACATACCCTTCTCCACTCTATTCCTTCCCTACCCTACCCTACATGCAACATATACTCTGCCCTACCATACTCCTACCATACTCTATCCCACTCTACCCCTTCTCTATCCTACCCTACCCTACTTTACTCTTACCCTACCCTAACCTACCGTATCCCACCCCCCTCCAACTAACTCTACCTCGATTCTACCCGTCCCCTACCGTTTCCCTTCCTCTCTGACCCTTGCCTATCCTACCCCTCTCTACTACTTCCCTACCTTCACCCTAATTCTACAACTTCTACCTTTCCACACCATATAACTATTCCCTACCCTACACTATCTTACCCTTCCCATACATTAGACTATCCTCTTTTATCCCCGTCTATCCTACCCTACACAACTTCTACCGCCCTATCCTACCCTACTCTACCTCTATTTAGCCCTTTCCTACCCCTTCACTACATACCTAACCATATTATGATAGAATAGGACCTAAACTACTCCAACCCTACCCTACTCTACTCTACCTCTTCCCTACCCGACCCCACATTACCCCTTGTCTACCACGCCCCTTCCACCCCTTTCCTACCCTAACCTACATCTACGCATCATTATGTTACACTACCCTATCCCATCTTACATACCCTACATATCCAACACATTGTACCAGTATCTTTTTTATCTCAGTTTTTAATTTAGTACCCCTAACCAACCCTACCCTACAACTTTCCCATAAGTGTTTGCAATAAGTTGACAAAGTTTTATCATAATCAGTAGAACGCCGTGGCAACGCACGAACGAAGAAACAAACATTGTTTTATATCATGAAAGGTTACTTTCGAAGGACAGTACTATAAATTGAAAATGACCACTTTCCTCTACGTTTACTCGAGTAGATACATACATTTTATAGACATGTTAGTTTTCTCTAAAACTCTGAACGTCTCGTGGACTCTTCCACGTTGTACACTATCAATATAAAGCGAGTTTTGACTGTGTTGTTTATATTGCTATGACTTGTAATAATGACGGTGACTATATATAGCACAGGAGTTTTTTCCCCTATTTTAGTCACCAGATTTTTTATGTAACAGTGTTTAATTTGGACTATGACATGGGATCGTTCAAGAGGTATATTACAGATCGATCTCCATAGGCGGCGGTGACCACTTTCTATCAGGTGGCCCGCATGTCTGCCGAATAAGATAAAAAAAAAAAGAAAAA